>BSBN01000833.1:0-2989787 GCA_027924645.1 Cunninghamia lanceolata
AGAAAACAAAATTTACAAGATTAATTTAATATTCAAGGTTCACTTTAAAGCACCACATCAAAAGATTCTACATTACTTACTTCCACAGCATGACAACTGATAATCATCATTAACAATCATTACTTAATAATACTTTTTTTAAAAAGATGAATACACTAATAATCATTACATCATTACAATATTTACAACATTATTTCCCCTAGTACATGTGGAAGATTACATCAGATTACAATAATTGATACAACGGACACACAATCCAATATGCAAATACATGCTAGGAAGCCTTCTCAAACATGAACAAGGCCTAGAGTCTATAGCGCAATGACCAATCTCCACAGATAAGAACATGCAACAAGAATACCCAATGGAGAAAAGCATCAACCACCTGACCATGTGGAACCCCTGAGGTCCACCCCCTGTGCTAGGAGATAACACTAGGTCCCCACATCTGGTAGATAGTCAAGAAAGCAACAGGCTAACATACACAAGAGCTATACATGACTCCAACACAACACTGCTAACACACCAACAACACTTCACTTCCAGAAGCACTCATACATCAAAGAGGAAATGCAACTAGGGAGTGCTAGACTGCAATAGGGAGGAGTGTCATCACATAACTTGATATGGGTTGTCCTGGTAGATCTTCCTAGGCCCTGGCCCCCATCCTAGGCTATCCTGGTAGCCTCTCCTGATCCTTGGCCCCCATACAAACTCATGCGGAACCAACATACCTTTCACAAGGGAAAGGAAGTTGATCATCTTGCACACTTATATAATCACCTGAATCCATACAAAGATAGAAGGGCAACACCCTTAGGTTTTACATTTCACACAAGCACATAACCCGAAACATTGCCAAACCACTTCCAAAGTAAATCAATCATAAGGACCATCCACACATTATATACCCCCTCCTAGGCCTCTGGAAGCCAACCCTAAACAACTTTACAAAAATGACACCCTCTTTCAATAATTATATAAACACTTAATTCTATAAACGAGACACACCGCTTAGAACAACAACATAACAACCATGAAGATATTCCTTAAATAGGGCATTATTTCAACCACTCATTTTCACTTAACCCATAATTTAAGTAAAGGTTATTTTACCCCAAATAATTATATTTGAAGATAACTATAGTAACAATATTCTAATTAATTAAATTACATGGCAACTCTATTAAATAATTATAAAAATAACTAACTGTTGAAATTAGGGCAGACAACTGAGAGGGGGGGTGAATCAGTTGTCACAAAACTTTAACACTTGCAGCAATTTATCTTCTTTATCACTTATCAACAAATTAATGATATAACCATGGAAGCATAAATCAACAACACATGAGCAGAAACACAAACATCACACATAACACCAGGATTTTTACGTGGAAACCTGGTTAAGGGAAAAACCACGATGGGGGTTAACCCACAAGAAATTATACTCTGTTAAAAATATTACAAATGGGGAAGGCACATGCCTTCAGGGGCGCATTGCCCAGAGCTCACTGCTCCAAGAGGCTCACTACCTACAGAATTGATTATAAGAAGATTACAGAATGTTTGAACCGATGAATAGCATCTACTAATGCAAAAAGTTAGTTCCGGTTAAGCACAAAATACAGATCTTACACACTTCATCCTACTCTGCCCTGTTTCACTCTTCGGCCATAATCTGAGCTTAGATCTTCACCTTCACACTTCTTCCTGCCCTTTTCGCACTTACTCCATCATCACATCACAATCATACACCAAAACACTCGAATCCATTGGCTATATATATATGCATCAAGAAATTCAATCAAATGTAGTCGGCTTCAAGAAAACTTAGAACACTTATTAAGAACTTTGCTCTGTCGGTTGAATCCATGCACAATCAACAACGTGAACCAAAAACTTGTGTTCTCAAATCATCAATCATGTCGGCCATACCACTGATTATCACAAAATTGCTTAACCAGCATCTTTTCTTCATCTGGACCAAGATCAAATGCTAGGTTGGCATGTTCTTCTGACTATGTTGACTAACTAGAACCCGATACTTAGATGCTTATAACTTTTGAATCCTTCATCACCGGAAGCTAAATTTTTGGATTTAGATAGTCCTGACAATCCTTATCACTCCCTTAGATCCTTAGCATATTGTTGATTTACCACCGGAGAGATCCGGACCAAGATACCGGGACCCCTATCACATGCTCTGTTTCTAACTACCCAGACTTAGACAAGTCTTCACTCTGACTTTTGGTATGAACAAATAATGTTATGCGGATGTATAAGATAGACTTAGTTGCCATCAATGACAACACCTGTCATGCACAGCAATGTCTCTTGCCAACAATCTCCCCCTTTGGCATTGATGGCAACACTTAGTGAAAAATGACTAAGTGTCGGAACAACTCCCCCTTACTTTGTACACTTATGCTTTTCACTATTCCCTAGTGCTCCCCCTTTGTTTGATTCCTCATTTTTCACTACTTTTCTCTCCCCCTTTGACATCAATGGCAAAGGCTAGACTTTTTGGATGTAACAATTCCATAATATCACATTCCTCCACAATGGAGTGTATATACAATACAACTTTATAGCCAGGAGTGAATATTTCCATGGGGTCCAGTAGTTCCAATATCTGTAATTGAGCATCAAACTTGACAAAATCCGCATACCAAAATTCACCAAAAATTTTATGTACATGGGCATATATAAACAACCCTATGAATTATTTACATAAGTTTGAACACATTACCAAAGACATTCTTCAACAGCACCAAATCATTATCCCAACTCTTCTTCATGCTGCTCAAAACTGAGATGTGACCACTGAATAAGAATACTTGAGACTCTACTTTCCGCAAGTCAGTAGGATCACTTGACTTAGCAGCAGCTTGGGGCTTTCTGTCATGGTATTGAACATTGCTTCCAACTTGGGGGAAATTAGTCCTCAGAGCTCATACATCCTTGTCTCAATGTTGTCCTTTTCCTTCATCAATTTCTTTATTTCTTCAATCAAGCTGATTGTTTGACATTCTTGACTCATCACTGATACTGTCAGAGGATCAAAAGATTGGGATACACTTGACAGTTTTTCCTTAGACTCCTTTATTTCTATTTCAATGTCCTCTATAGCCTTAGGACAAGATAAACAAAATTTATATACATTCCCTCCTTTTGTAAGAGCATTTTGAATACACTTTACATTGGTATCCAGTACAATTTTATCTAATGCAATCATCCCTTTCAAAGCATCAAATCTTTTATCATTGAATTCATTTTTAACCTTGATCTCTGCAAATTTTTCAAGGGACTCAAAATGTGTACGTACATAATTTATCAAGCTCTTCAACTAACTGGAGGGGGATGCAGATGAGTCCTTCTGGAATGTTGGCATGATTTTCTCCAAAATTCCAAATGCAAGGCCAAGTAACTTGCTATCTTCTATGCGAGACTTTAAGATATCTTCTCTTACCTTGGCTTGAGCAATAGAGGCCAATTTTATCTTTTGCACCAGAGATAAGGAATCAAAATTGATTGGACCTTGTATTATGTCCTGATCTTCTTCAATTTGTCTATCTCTTTCCAAAATTTCTTTCACTGCTTCTACAGTGTCTCTTGCCCAAAATGCTAATGTATCTATTTGATCCTTATCGGTACTGTCAACCAGATTGTCCTGCTTGGGCTCTTCATTAACCTTTGCAATCTCTTCTGCTTTTTCATTTTTGTCCTTGGCCTTTTCTGCTTCTCAGTCCTTAGCTTCTTCTATTTCATGCTCTTTATTCTTCAATGAATCATCTTCAGTTTGAGCATCTGTTTCAACCTTCATCTCTGTATCTTTTTTTCTGGATTGATCTGGAGAAGTTTGAATATCTCCTACATCATCAGTTTTATCTGTCATCTTTCCATCTTCTTTATTTATTGCTTCCTCTTCTGGAATAGAGGAGTCATCTATCTCAGATTGCTGCTCATTGGTCTTCAATTCTTCAACATCCAGAATTGAGGAATCAATCCCATCATCAATCTCTTCTTCAACAATGGGAAGATTATGCCTTTTCAATGCACTCAGAAGAATCTCTTGAGTATCTTTGACTATCTCATCGATTTCACCAAGCATAAGTTTATTCATTCTTTTCTTACTCCTGAAGTCATCTTTCACTTCCTTGAATATCATGTTCATTTGTTCTAGAGTAATTTGAGGGCACAATTTTATCAGTATATACTCCCTAAGGTCAATGTCTTTAATTTTTGCATTTTCTTTTCTTAACTCTAGAATATCTGCAAGGCCTTTTGGAATTTCAGAAGTTATTTCAATTAAAGCCTTATTGTAGATATTTAGATATCTGACTATTGCTTCCTCTAGAATCCTCTTATTAACGTCACTGTAATCATCATAAAATTCAGTCATTGGCCTTAAGTTTCCATCTATAGTGACTGATTTGATGATGTCGTCCACAGAAAGAGTAGGCTTTTCAACATATGTTCTAGTCTTTTGCCTCTTGCTTGCCCTTTTACTTCTGGAGGGCTTCTCCTTAGATATCTTAGCTACTTTTTTACTTGAGGCCTTCAACTCTTGGATCTCAACATCAGAATCAGTTTCTTCTTCATCATTTTTCATGCTTTTATATGTTCTGGATGCTTTAGTCTTCATTCTTTTATCATCTTTACTAGATGGTTTGTCTTCTGGTTTCTCTATTCTGACAGGTTCTGTGTGAACAAAGGTAGCAGTAGAGCTTCTTGTTTTTCTAGGTTGGCTGGTGGAGACTTCCTAAGCACTTCCTTGTTTCTTATCTTGCATCTCCTTCTCAACTTTTTCTATCCTTTCTCTGTTATGCTTCACAACTTCCTTAGTTATGCCAATTCTTTCAGCATACATTTCTACTTGCTTTTGAACTTTCCTCTTGATTTTAGGTTTTTTGAGCTCAACATTTAGTTTCAAATTGAGCTCCTTATATGTCCCAAATCTTTCAACTGATGTGTCCTTTGGCTTGCTCAAAATGTGTTGAGCATACATATCCAAAATTTTCTCATCTACCTCATACCCCATGGGCATGATCCAAACGGTTCTGGGTTCAACAACTTCCATTAGACATTGATCTGTATCCACCATAAAACAGACTGTATCCTGGTATTTTTCAACCATGGATGTAGGAATTCTCTCCCTTGAACGCATCATGTTCTAAAAATTCTTTAAAAATCCCCAAAGAGTAGTCCTTTGGGCATTGGAATCTCCAATACTGTTCAAGTGCTCCCTTATATGTATTGCAATAGGTTTATCATTGGTCCAACACATGCTTTTCTTGCCGGGTAACTCATTCATGAAATAAAAGAACAAACACGAGACCAGTGTACCATATTTGAAGGTATTCTTTTTATCCTTCTTAACCTTATTCAAGTTTTCCATCAACTGGTTCTGTAGCAACTCACACAAGTCATAATCAACATTCTTCCTCAACATCTGATAAGCTGCATAGATAGTTGTACCGGATACAAAATTTTCCTGGAATGATAAATCTTATATCCAATCACCATTGAAGCAAATTTGACGTCTAGATCAATGATGTCATTTATAGTCATTGCCCTTTTGTCAAACCTTGAACCGGTAGCATCAGTTACTGTTTGATTCTTTACTGTTTTCAATATTGGCAACTTCCACCGGATGAGTTCAACCTTGTCACAGCCTTGATGGCATCCTTGGTGATCTTGAAAGGTTTCATTAGCCACATAAACTCATCATGCATTCGGCTCAACACGTACCGAACCCACTCATCTTCATCGAAAGATGGAAACCCTATAATCTGAATGAAATGTTTATCGTGTAGTGCCTTATACTCAGGTTTAAGACCATGAATTTCATCCCTTAGATGATTCTTGAATGAATCTACAAACCTTGAGTCCCCAAATTTATCTATGCTCACATGAATATAGGCCCTAATATCTTCAACATGCAATACACCATACGGAACATTTGAAAAGGCATCTAACGGGTCAACTTCTATTGATTTGTGTGGATGCTTCTTGAATTTGGGTTGGGGCCTTTCATTAATATCAACAACCAATGGTGTAGCCATTGCAAAAGATCACAAGTTCAAACCTTTGTAGAAAAATACCTTTTTATTCCATAGAATTAGGGTTTAGCTGATGAATTCACTAGTCACACTTCAAATCCTTGAAATCTTAGCTCAGGTGCTCTTCTGCTTTCTCTCTTCGAATGCAAAGTGATCCAAATGATGAAAGGATGACATTTTATGCTCCGCAAAACCTAATTCTCCATTGTAATAAATGTGTTGCCCTAACTTCATCCGGTTACTCTGTTTCTTGATGTAATTTCTCATGAATCGCTCCACAAATTGCCATATCCACTTCCTTTCTTCCAGAAATCCTTTTAAATGATCTGAAATAGGCTTTTCTATCTTCATTCATCGTGCCAGATTCAGGCACCTACTTACTGGCTGGGGGAATTTGATTTTCAATGCAGTTCCCCTTGAGCCAGAGCTCCTGATTCAATTCCCAGAGGAATTATTAGCACCAGATTTTGGTGCGGACCCATTCCCATCACTTATTCCATCTTTCTTTACCCACATTTTGTTCATTTCATTCTGGACCTCATTCACATCAACTTTACCCTTGCCTTTATCTTGTGTCTGCGTGTTTTGGTTTTTGAACTTACTAGACCCTTTCTATCATTATTCCTACTTCTGCAGAATCTTGCAATATGACCAGATCTATTGCAATTAAAGTACATAACATTTCTTTGTTTATTTACTTTCTTTCCTTTTGATCTGCACTAATTAGCCATGTGTCCAAATCTATTGTATGCAAAATAGTAGCCATTGAAAGAATTGACATTTCTTTTGATGTTAGAGTAGTTTATCATCATACTTTTGCAATCATTGGATCTATGACCATACCTTTTACAATTGAAGCATTGACCGGAGAAGGATAGACCACTTTGATTTACTCTGCTTCTGCACTAAGTAGCTCTATGACCAAATTTATTGCAATTAAAATTCCATTGAAAGATGGATACCTTTGAGCATTAGGTTGTCTTATCGGAGGTCTTCTAGGTCTGTTTCTCCCATTCCTTGATTGAAAATTTCTTTGTCCGGATCTGGAGCTTTCACCTTTCTCATAACCAAGACCATGTTTATCATTAGACTTCTTCTGACTCTCAAGCAACACTTCAAGTTTAGCTGAGCTTATCTTGAACTTTTCCTTGTATTCATTTGCAACTTCTAGGTCATGTTTGAGAATAAAAATTTGCCTTTCAAGGTCTTCCTCATTGTCTCTGCTTTCATGTAGATCAGACTCTAGATGACCAGCTATTCTATCCAATCTGCAACATTCTTCTGTTCTTTCTTTCATAGATTGATTCAATTTTTCTTCAGTCTTCTTCCTTTCTTCAATTTCCTTGGTTAGCCTCATCACCCCAGATTCCATCTAATGTTTTAGGACAACAACTTCTTTAGCTAACTTCTCACATTCCTTTGTCTTCTCTTTCAGGGCCTCATCCATGTTATTGTCTTCATTTTGATTTCCTAGTTGAAGAAGTAGCTCCTTCCTCTTTTCATTAGATTTTCTCAATTTTTCTTTTAAGGTCTCAATGAAGTCTTCAACATCTTTAAGGTTCTCTTGCAGTTCTTTGACTTCTGCTCTGGACTGATCAAGATCTTCTAAAGCAAGTTTAAGTTGTTCCTGGAGGTTGTATGAATCCATTTCAATACCTTCCTAGATCTTCCTCAAGCTGTTAAACTTCTTCCAAGGAACCTTACTCTGATACCAATTGTTGGAATTAGGACAGATAATTGAGAGGGGGGGTGAATCAGTTGTCACAAAACTTTAACACTTGCAACAATTTATCTTCTTTATCACTTATCAAAAAATTAATGATATAACCATGGAAGCATAAATCTGTTGGCAAGAGACACTGTGTGGCTTCATAAGTGTTGTCATTGATGGCAACAAAGTCTATCCCACACATCCACAATACATAGTATGCCTATATCGGAAGTTAGATTGAAGAATGTTTTGGTTCGGTGAACAAGAACATAGTATGTAACAAGGTCTAACAATCAGGTCCAGATCTCTCAGATGGTGTAACTCAGTAAGTTGTGGACTTGAGATTTAGCCTCCAGTGATAAATCAAGGAAAAGATATGAGCATCTGAGTGTTGGGTTCCAGTTAGGCAGAGCAGACAGAGGAAGAACTGACCGACAGAATATCAGACTTCAATCTAGATGAGTAAAATGTGTTGATCAAGCAATATGTGGGATTATACATTGTTGGCTGACATGATTAATGACTTATATACCTATGTTTTTGATACGCATCACAAATCAAGCATGGATTCAACCGACAGATCAATAACTTGTAATATCTTGAGTGTTCTTGTTGCCGACTAGAAAATTGATGAAATCCTTGATGCAGATATATATACCAGATGGATTCCAGTATGTAGAGGAGTGGTGAAAAAGTGATAAAATAAAGTGCGAAGAAAAGTAGGGATTAGTGTGAGAGCTGCAATTCAAGTCCGGTATGTGACAGAGCAACATCATTAAAATAGAGGAAGAATGAAGTGCATCAGATCAGTGTATTATGCCTAACCAGAATTGAACTCTTGCATTTGTAGATGCTTCTCATTAGTTCAAACACCTAATTACCTTTTGTAAGTTCTGTAGACAGTGAGTCTCTTGTAGGTAGTGTGCCTCTTGTGAGTTGTGTGCTCGGGCAGTGAGCCCTAATTGGCAAGTGCCATTTTGTACTCCTTTATTCTTTTAACAGAGAATATAATCTTGGGCTAGTCATCCTGTGGTTTTTTCCCTTAACAGGGTTTCCACATAAAAATCCTTGTGTTATGTGTGTTGATTTTATTTCTATTCTTATGATTACATATGTTTTCATGTTTTGATGCAACACTGATTATTAAGATACAAAAAGAAAAGAAAGTTAAGGAATTTTGAGATAACTGATTCACCCCCCCTCTTAGTTATCTACCTTGTTTCCAACAAAATCAACAACACATGAGCAAAAACACAAACAACACACATAACACCAAGATTTTTACGTGGAAACCTGGTTAAGGGAAAAACCCCGGTGGGGGTTAACACATACACTAATCACGTAAGCATGTTGCAAAGACAGTGATGGCGCCGCAATGAGGAGGCACGCAAACTCTTGACAGAATGCCTCAAGGAGATCATATCTCATGAAATGAATTGATAACAGCGTGTGTGCAAGTTGGATTTGTTGCCAAGGCTTACGAAACTTTCAAGCAAATGTAGACAGCTAGTGCCAGCCAATTCTACAACCTTTGTTTGCATCTCTTGGCTCATGCCAAAAGAGAAGGTTCAGTACAACGTATGAGCATTCATTAGAGCATAACAACAGTGAGATTATTGTTATTAGATACTATATAGTTGTAAGTGCTTTGCTAAATGTGTATGCAAAATGTGGAATCATTAACAAGGCATGTAATTTGTTTCACAGAGTCCCCAATAGTGTTTGGATGCCCATCAAAATAAATAATGGATTGAAGAGTTTCGTCAGATATTATAGTGTAAAATGTTGTTATAGACATGTATGTAAAAAGAGGAAGGATAAACAAAGCAAATCAGCTAGTTTCGATAGAATGCATCAAAGAGATGTGGTAACACAGATATGATGATTGCAAAATATAGACCAGATACATTTGTTGATAAAATCTTGTAAAACTTTCCAACAAATGCATTGGCCAGTGTAAAGCCAAATTCTACGACCTCTGCTAGTATCTTTCCCTGGGCGCTCCGTAGAGGCACAATGATTGATAATTTTTGTCAAATATTATATTTGGAAATACTTTGGTAGGGATGTATACCAATTGGAAGCATAGACAAGGGCGCACGAAGCTTTTGACAAGCCACAATGAAGAAATGTTATCTCGTGTTACGAGGAAAGCACAAAGGCTGCAGAAACTTTTACGCAAATGCAACTAGCTGTTGTAAATCTGAATTCCACAACCTTGGCCCGTACTAAATAAAATAGAGATAGAGAGATATAGATACAGAGGGGTAGAGAGAGAGAGAGTAAATTTATGTGTTGACATGTATGTAATAAATAAAATAGTTCTAAAGTAAAATAGAACAAATTTAAGTAAATAAAATACCTCGAAACTAATATTGACACTAGTTCATACATCTTATATTAGTGAGTTTATTATTTTGATAATAAGTTGCACCAAAGAATTAGTTTGGCCTTTCTATTAATAGATTATTAATTATTTTATAAAAATATATTAATAACCAATTTTTCTAAGGTTCCAGAAACAGATATCCGTTTCTGAAACCTTGAAAATCATTTTCCCACTCCACAAAATGGATATCCATTATTTAAATTATGGATATCCAGTTTGCTTCAGTTTTGCCTTGTATTTAGGCTTGGGACTGTCATAGTTGACTTTCCATGAATTCTAACGTGTTTTCTGGTTTCACTGTCTTCTTTGAACTTCACCCTTCGTGCTGACGACTTTTTTTAATGCAAATTTAATAAAACGAAAAGGGTTTATAGAGAAAATTGTCAACTTTCTAAAAATATAAAATTTTCTTGATTATCATTTTATTAAATAATTATTAATAATTTTCCATATAGTGTGTGTCTGAAATCCTGATGGACACACTGATTGAAAAACATCCATAACTTTCAAACCGTTTCAGCCTTTTCAGATCCAAAAGATGCGTCACACTCTAAGCTTCATTGGCTATAGGTTTTAAAAAAAAAATTGAATTCCAAAGTTTGTTTTATCAAGTTAGGTTCGCTGGAAAATAACTTTTTAGTTTTTAAAAAAAGTCACAGTACAAAAATCATAACTAATTATTTTATTGGAAAAAAATTCAAAAAAATATGTGTCACATTCGGGCATGAGTCCTCTACTTATTTTGAAAGCTTAAAAAAAAAAAAAAATTTACTCATAGTTAGGTTGGCTGGACAGACACCCACTTTTTTTTTTTGAAAAATTTAATAGTTGTTCATTGAAATATTCATTTTTCACTAAGTAAATTTAGTTTAAAAAAAAATATAGTAGCCCATAAACTAGATTCAATTCTCTACAAATTTGTTCTTACATCTTTTTCAAATTGTGTAGATAATCCATTCAAATTTTCACATGAACTTGATTAAGTCTGATTTTTTGTATTTTCATTGCCACTTAAAGGTATAGTTTGGCCCATCATGATCCTACCCATACCCATAATCTTGTTGGCAAGAGACACTATATGGATTCATGGTTGTTGTCATTGATGGCAACAAAGGTCATCCCACATATCCGCAAGACATGATATGTCTCTACCGGAAGTCAGAATAAAGAATGTTGTGGTCCGGTGAAGAAGAACAGAGCATGTGGCAAGGTCCGACAGATTGGTCCGGACCTCTCAGAGGAAGTGTCTTGGTGCAGTGCGGATTTGGGGAAGTCAAGAGGACTACCTTGAGTGGTATATTCCAAGGATTTAGCCTCCGGTGATGGACAAGGAAAAAGATATGAATGGTTGAGTACCGGATTCGTGAGAGACAGTGAAAACAGAGGAAGAACTGACTGGCAGAGTATCAGACTACTTTCCGGATGGGTTACTGTTGATGACAGAGGTTGTGAAGGCATGAATCATGTTTGGCCGACATGATTAATGATATCTACAAGTATATGCTTGATCCGCATTGCTTGGTGAGGAAGGATTCAGCCGACAGAATGAGAGTTTGTAAGAAACTAGACTGTTCCGGATGCCGACTAGAAAGGTGATGAAACTACTTGTGCGGATATATATAGAGGATGGATTTAGTTGTGAAGTGTGTGTGGGTGTGGAGAGATATGCGAATAAGTCCAGAGAAAGAGCAGAGGTAGCAAAAAGGATCCGGTATGTGAAAGATAGCAGAACAAAGAACAGAGGAAAGATGAAGTGCAGCAGATCAGTGTACTGAGCCTAACCGGAACTGAACTCCAGCATATGCAGATGCTTCCAATCAGTTCAAGACTGTGATTATCATCACTTTGTAGACAGTGTGTCTTCTTGTAGGCAGTGGGCCTCTTGTGAGCAGTGTGCTCGGGCAGTGAGCCCTAATTGGCAAGTGCCATTTTTGTAATTTCCTATTCTTCTAACAGAGAATAATTCTTGGGTTAATCACCCCGTGGTTTTCTCCCTTAACAGGGTTTCCACGTCAAAAATACTGTGTCATGTGTTTCTTACTTCATGGTTAATGTTTTGTGTTTGATTTTATGCTGCTTCAATTAAGAGGAAAGTTCATTAAGGGAAATAATTAGGATAACTGATTCACCCCCCCCTCTCAGTTATCAACAATTGGTATCAGAGCTAAGTTCCTCCTAATAGAGCCTAACAGCTTGAGGAAGATCTGGGATTTCAAATGGATGCATATGGTTTAAGGGAGCAACTCAAGACTGCCCTTGAGGATCTTGAACAGTCAAATTCTGAAGTCAGTGAATTAAAGGAAAGACTCAAACAGGCTGATGAATTCATGAGAGAATTAAAAGACAAATTAAGTCTCTCTATGAAAAAGAGAAAGGAGCTGCTTCAACAGTTGGCAAGACAAAGTGAAGAAAGCAATACAAATGAGGAATTGACTGAGCAAACCAAGTTATGTGAAAAGTTATCAAAAGAAGTCATTATGTTAAGACATGAAATGGAATCAGGAACTATAAAGTTTACTCAAGAGATTGAAGAAAAAAAGAAAGGCTGAAGACAATCTAAGACAATCTCTTAAAGAAAAATCAGAAGAATGCCACCAGATGGACAGGATTATCAGACACCTTGAATCTGATCTTGAAGATGCCAAAGATAATGAAGGAAAACTTGAGGATCAAATTGCCTCTCTCAAAAGAGACCTTCAAACAGCAAATGAATATAAAGAGAAATTCAAGATAAGTTCTGCTCAACTTGAAGTTCTTCTTGGAAGTCAAAAGAGGACAGATGATAAGTATGGCTTGGGATATGAGAAAGGAGAAAGCTCCGGATCCGGTCAGAAGAATCTTGGATCAGAAAATCCAAGGAGCAGGCCTAGAAGACCTCCGGTAAGACAGCCAAATGCTCAAAGATATCCATCCTTCAATGGATACTGCCACAGCTGCAACCACTTTGGTCACAAAGCTAATCAGTGCAGAATGAGAATGAATCAGAATAATTCATCCTTCTCCGGACAGTGCTTCAACTGCAAAAGGTATGGACACAAATCCCATGAATGTAGAATTATGCAAGTAAACAAATCATTCAAAGGTAGATGCTTCACATGCAATAGAATAGGTCATAGGGCTAATCAATGCAGATCAAGAGGATATCAGTCAAATATGCAAAGGAATGTTATTTGCCAAATCTGCAATAGGTCCGGTCATAATGCTAAAGTCTGCAGAAACAAGAATCAGGACAAAAGAGGTCCGGTGTATAATCAGAATCAAAACAAGGGTAAACAAAAGATGAATGCGGATGAGGTTAGGAATCAGATGAGCAAGATTTGGGTGAAGAAAAGTTCAGAGAATGTAGAGGTTGGATCCGCACCAGACTCTGGTGCTGATATTTCTTCCGGAAATTAAAAGTGAGCTCTGGCTCAGGGGGAGACTCAAAGAAAATCTTGTTCCCCCAGCCAAACAAGTGGTGCCGGATGTGGCACAAGATGCGGATCAAAGGGTTTGTAGATATGAGTCTTGAGATACTTCAGTCAAGTTTTCAGAGGTCCGCATGGAGTTATGAAGAAGCTATGATCGATCAAATAAGACCTGTTCAGGGAAATGCTCCGGTATGATAAAGGATTACAAAAAGGTCCGGAAAGATCCGGAAATGCACTATCTTGTTCTGCGGATTGAACAGAGTGTTTGAGATGATCTTGTAATATGCCACCTCGATTTATTCATGATTGATAGATCCGGATGATATCCATAGATCAGGACTAATCCGGGATACTCCAAGCTATCCAGACAAGGCAAACCGGAATGATGTAGGTGAAGCATTTATTGCAGACAGGTATTAGGGTTCGCGGAGCAATTTAAGGGATTTCTCAAAGGTCATTTGCTCATTCTGCACTCGAGAAGAAGCGAAAAGTGGAGCTCTGCAACAAGGTTCTTCAAGCACTCCAAGGATCTCCTGCCGAAGCTATTGGATAAAGAAATCAATCCAACCACTCCGTGCAAACCGAAGGCGCATAAGGTATTCTCCGTTTTTCATTACCTCACTGCAAATCTTTGAAGAATGGCTACTCCAAACATAGTTAAGATCTCCGATAGACCTCGCCCCTCATTCAAGAAACATCCCTACAAATCATTGGTGGTTGACCCACTAGGAGCCTTCTCTAGTGTTCCTCACGGAGTTTTACACACCGAAGACATTAGGGTTTACATACATGCAAACATTGAGGAATTTGGGGATTTCAAATTAAGAGACCTCTATCACAAGCAGCTGATTGACAATGCCTTTGAGCTTAAACCAGAGTATAAGGATATTCAGAAGAAACAATTTGAGCAATTTATTCATTTCCCCTGTTTTGAAGAGGATGAATGGGTCCGGTATGTACTGAGCAGGATGCATGACAACTTTTTATGGCTAGATAGACCCTGCAAGATCACAAAAGAGGCAATTAGAGCAGTAACTGGCCTATACTCTTCCGGAGGAGTACCTATCCTCAAATCTGTCAAGAACAACATTGTAACTGAGGCCACCGGATCAAAATTTGACAAAAGGGCAATGACCATTGAAGACATCTCCGATCCGGATATCAAATATGCATCAATGATAATAGGATACAAGATCTATCACTCCAGCAGGGAGAATTCTGTATCCGGAACTGCAATATACACTGCTTATGAAATGTTAAGAAAGAATGCAGAATATGATCTCTGCGAACTACTACTAAGCCAATTAATGGAAAACATACAGAAAATCAAGAAGGATAAGAAGAATTCCTTCAAGTATGGTACTCTTATTGTATGTTTATTCTTCTACTTCATGAATGAGCTACCCGGAACAAGTGGATGGGTATGGTAGAATGACAAACCTGTTGCAGTCCAGATAAGGGACTACTTGCATGGACTTGGGGATGCAAAAGCGAGAAATTCAGCTCTATGGGGATACTTCAAAAACTTTCAGAGCATGATGCAAGCAAGAGAGAGAATTCCCCAGTCTCTCATTGAGAAATACAAGGACTCAGTGTGCTTTATGGTTGACACTGATCAGTGCCTGATGGAGGCAGTGGAGCCAAGGACTGTCTGGATCATGCCCATGGGGTACGAAGTTGATGAACAGATAGTGGAGCTGCATGTTCAACACATGCTAAGTCAACCCAAAGATCCTAAGGCAAAAAGGTTTGGAACCTTTGAGGAGCTGAGTATAAAGTTACATGTAGAACTCAGGGAACCTGAGATCAAAAGAAAAGTGAGAAAAGAAGTAGAGCACATTGCTCAAGGTCTTGGAATCTCAAAGGAGGCACTTGATGCCAGCCGGGAAAAGAGAAGGAAGGCCGAGGAAGAAGAGAAAAGCAAAGAAAGTGCTCCGGTTGGAGCTCCCACCCGGACCAGATCAACAAAGAGATCTGCACCTCCTTCAACCAAAAGTTCAAAACCGGAAGTCCAGGCATCCGGTAAGAGATCAAAGGCAAAAGCCACAAGGGCTTATGGAAGCCAAAAGGATGAAGAGGAGACAGAATCAGATGAAGGAGTAAGAGAAGTAAAGAAACAGAAAAAGAAAGGATCCGGTAAGCCCTCCACAGGCCAAGAAAAGGAGGAAATGGCAGAGGTAACTATTGAAAAGCCCACTCTGTCATTAGAGAGCATAATCAAGTCGGTCATGGTGGATGGAAACCTTCAACCAATGACAGAATCCTATGATGACTTCAGTGAGGCAGACCAAAAGACTCTGCAGGAAGCCACAGTTAAATATTTGAACATATACAATAAGGCTTTCATTGAGATCATATCTCTCATTCCTAAAAGCCTAGAGAAGGAAATGGAAGTAAGAAAGAATAATGCTCATGCCAAAGATCTTGAGATCCGGGAGCAGATAGCTATTCAGCTATATCCTCAAATTGATCCCAAGACAATGAACATTATCTTCAAGGATTGTAAAGATGAGTTCAGAAGCAAAGCCAGGATGAATCAACTCATGCTTGGTGAGACTGACAAAGTGGCCCAAGAAATAGAAGAGATCCTCCGGAAGGCCTTCAAAAGGTTCAATCTTCCTGTTGTAGAGGACTTAGGTGCAGAAACAGCTGCTGATTTGGAATCTTCTGTTCCGGAAGAAGTGAGCCCTGAACAGACAAGTGAGGACTTGGGACCCTCTGCTCAAGAAGAAGTGGCCCATGAACAAGTTAGCATCTCTCCTCCGGTTTCCCCTACAGTCTCCGGATCCAAAGAAGAAGAGCAACTACAGGAGAAGGAAGCAGTGGTGAAAGACAAAGAGGTTGACAGTTCTAAGACTGCAGAAGAAAAGAAACATCTGTCTCCGGCAAGAGACACTGCACAAACTGTTCAACAATTTTTGAGTAAAGAAACTCTAGAGATTGATGAACCGGAGCTTCTCAAAGGTCCATTTGATTTTGACTCTCTCTCTCCGGTACAAACAATGAAGATAGCTTCATTTGCAAATGCCAAGGCAAATGAAAAGCTCCTGAAGTCTCATATGGAAGACTGTGAGTTGATAGAGGCTGCTTCCGGAATACTTGTAAAGATCATGCCATCAATCCAGATAGATCCGACAGCCTCCACTTCCGGTAATCTAAAAACCTTAGTCAGCAGTGTTGATACACATTTTGATTCTTTAGAAAAATCAGCTGAAGAAAAGGTCCGGAAGGAATTTTTGGATAAGAGATTTTCAGAGATATTAGAATTAATCTCTAAGGATAGGAAGATTGTAAGCATTGGAATAAGGAGCTTAGAGAATGCTCTTAAGGATGGCGGTGATATCTATAAATTTTGGTCAAAGGCAACAGCAGCATTTGACAAGAAAATAAAAGAGGAACAGGATAAGCTACAAAGCTTATCTCAAAGTTTTGATCCTCTCTCTTCCTCTATAATAAATCAAGAATGTCAGACTATTGCAGTCTTGAACGAAATAAAGAATCTTGAGAAGGAAAGGAAGAACATCACCAACCGGATGGGAGAACTTAGAAGGATTATAATCCCTAAGTTGGAAACCATGCATGAGGCCATCAGTGATGCTAGGACCACCGCCCAAACAAAAGATCTGACAGATCTCAAGCGGGTAGAAGCGTTTGCATTTTTGTTAAGTGGTCACATTTCAATTTTGGACAGAATGAAGCAAAGTTGGGCTACCGAAATGATTCAATTACAGACATCCTTTGCAGACATTCTTCAATATATGTGAGTATGTAAATATGCGGCTAAGTATAAGAAATTTTTGAAAATTTTGATATGCGGACCCTACCCTTTGCCATTGATGTCAAAGGGGGAGTGAGGAGTAGTGAAAAATGAGGAATCCAACTAAGGGGGAGTTCCGGAAATTGTATATAAAGACAGAGCATCAGCAAAGGGGGAGCATAGTGAAAACACTTAGTCATTTTTCACTAAGTGTTGCCATCAATGCCAAAGGGGGAGATTGTTGGCAAGAGACACTATATGGATTCATGGTTGTTGTCATTGATGGCAACAAAGGTCATCCCACATATCCGCAAGACATGATATGTCTCTACCGGAAGTCAGAATAAAGAATGTTGTGGTCCGGTGAAGAAGAACAGAGCATGTGGCAAGGTCCGACAGATTGGTCCGGACCTCTCAGAGGAAGTGTCTTGGTGCAGTGCGGATTTGGGGAAGTCAAGAGGACTACCTTGAGTGGTATATTCCAAGGATTTAGCCTCTGGTGATGGACAAGGAAAAAGATATGAATGGTTGAGTACCGGATTCGTGAGAGACAGTGAAAACAGAGGAAGAACTGACTGGCAGAGTATCAGACTACTTTCCGGATGGGTTACTGTTGATGACAGAGGTTGTGAAGGCATGAATCATGTTTGGCCGACATGATTAATGATATCTACAAGTATATGCTTGATCCGCATTGCTTGGTGAGGAAGGATTCAGCCGACAGAATGAGAGTTTGTAAGAAACTAGACTGTTCCGGATGCCGACTAGAAAGGTGATGAAACTACTTGTGCGGATATATATAGAGGATGGATTTAGTTGTGAAGTGTGTGTGGGTGTGGAGAGATATGCGAATAAGTCCAGAGAAAGAGCAGAGGTAGCAAAAAGGATCCGGTATGTGAAAGATAGCAGAACAAAGAACAGAGGAAAGATGAAGTGCAGCAGATCAGTGTACTGAGCCTAACCGGAACTGAACTCCAGCATATGCAGATGCTTCCAATCAGTTCAAGACTGTGATTATCATCACTTTGTAGACAGTGTGTCTTCTTGTAGGCAGTGGGCCTCTTGTGAGCAGTGTGCTCGGGCAGTGAGCCCTAATTGGCAAGTGCCATTTTTGTAATTTCCTATTCTTCTAACAGAGAATAATTCTTGGGTTAATCACCCCGTGGTTTTCTCCCTTAACAGGGTTTCCACGTCAAAAATACTGTGTCATGTGTTTCTTACTTCATGGTTAATGTTTTGTGTTTGATTTTATGCTGCTTCAATTAAGAGGAAAGTTCATTAAGGGAAATAATTAGGATAACTGATTCACCCCCCCCTCTCAGTTATCAACAAATCTCTCTACTAAGTATATGTGTGTGAGTTTCTAGATGGCATAAGGATTGTTACATTCACGCGATCTAGCATCCTCTCCATGGTGATACTCTCTCTCCTCATATTGGAGGTAAAACAACACTGTTCCTGCATCCACCTCAGTTACATGATGGTAGTTAGTCATTTTATCATTTTAACCACATGTTCAATAATGACATCATAAATAATTATTTCTTGCATATAAATTAATATAAATCAAATGCATTTCCCATCATTACTTTAATCATAATATTTTGTTTGACTAACTCTCCATCTCCTTGAAAATAATGAAAATAAATACATTAGTTTAAAAATGGGGTCTGACAAAAACAAAATAGTAAAAGTAAAAACCATGAAATCAAGGATGGATAAGAAGGCACACATGGTGATATAGGAAATTATATAATAAGGTGAAACCAAGTAGGGCATAAAAACAAAGGCAAATGTAATCAAAGCATATGCATGAAAAATTATGTGAATAGGTATAAGAGGACATATACGTGGATCAAACAAAAGGAAAATCAAAATGCCCCTCAAGTGGAGGATAACAAAGAGAAAATGAGTAGAAAACACAACAAACAAGGCACAAGCAAAAGGCCAAAACATACAAATAAAATGAGATAAAATGTGATATCTAAGCTATAGTTATGTATGTTATAGTAGTGCTTGTGTATTATTGAACAAAGTTGGAAGGCTTACGGTTGTCTATGTCTATCTCTATTTCATATATTACTACTATATGAAAACAAAGATATCTAAATTTTTCCAAATAAGCTTCTATTTTGGCTAAAATACTCTTTATATCTGTCTTGGTTTGGGCATACTGTGGTAAGCATTTCTCTTCTTTACTTAGTTTTCAAACTTAAGGAAAATTTAATATGCTTTAGCAGACATATTTCTACGGGAAATAATTTGAGGTTTCCTTTTGAAACTTGCAAGAGCTATTGGTTACTTGGGCTCATCAATGTTTATTAGAAGAACTTATAGAAACATCAAATGTGATTGAGGATAAGATGAAATGTTTTTTAACTGGAAATGAAACACATCATGTGTGTCGTGTTAGTTATCCAATCCATCTAGCACAAAAGTAGAAGCTTAAAATTTTGCTAAATCAATTTTTATCTATTGTATCTTATTTGCTTTTATAGTGTCTATTAGAAAATTCACATTTACCTTTAAGTTAATTATTTTTTTATCATTGTTCAAGTAAGTTCACTGGGACTGTAATGTTTTGTATGATCCATTGGGCTAGCTTTATCAAGGAAGCATTAGATTGACTTCTTAGCCAATTGGTATCTGATTCACTTAAACTGATTAGCAAGCATCAAGCTTTGGAAAATTTTTATTGACCTTAGTTCCCTAGATCATCTTGAAGAGGAGAAATATGACTCTGCAAAATAGTCTTTTAGGGAGGCATTTTTGACATGAATCAATGTGATTTTATTTCTCTCATTCTAGTAAACAAACACATGTCTAGTACCCTTATGGTAAGTGGAAATGTGAGCATCTTTTCAACTATTTTGAATTTCATTGGGAATGCCTTTATGCAACTGTTATTATTGAAAGCTAGTTTGAAATTTTATATGCAAGCCTTGGTCTAATATATCTTGATTGTAGATGGTACATATAACGTCTTTGAGACCCCTGGTGATGGTCTTGGTTTGGTTAGGCCCTTCTAGGATTTTTAAGCCCTATCTTTGACATGGTCATGGTTGGTTGAAAATTTTCAACTTCTTGTTTCGTGGCTCTTTATTTCACACATGTTGTGTCTATTTGGAAGATTTATGGAATATTTTATTGTTGCGTAGTTATAGTTGATGCCTTGGCCACATTCACCATTGTAAGGTCTTATTGCTTAGGTATTATTGCACATAGTTAATTTATCCCCTCCCCTCCCATGTATGTAGTTTTCCTTATGGACAAAACACCAATTTTGTTGGTGTAGTCCTATAGACATTCCACTAATGTATTATCCCATCTACATTGATCACATCTCTCCTCTAATTCCATCTCTTTAGGAATTTAGCCACTTTGAATTTATCCAGTTGCCTTTGGCCCAATTAGTGCAATTGCTTGTGTAGAATGCCTCCTTAAATGGCATTTATGATTTCTCTATCATAGATGGGATGGGGAAAAATGACCAGAAATAAAAGGGAAAGAAAAATAAAATTCCAACTTATTGATTTTTAAGTCTTGGCCAAGGCTACATACCAATTTGGTTTGTGAAACCTTCTTGTGGAATTGTACAAGGGGGTTTCTTTGAATTTACCTTATGCAATGTTTAATTCTTTTTTTACATCTAATGGTCAATCTTATTAGGCAACGTTTTCTAAGGTTTGTGCCATTTGCTCAATGAGTCTAGAAAACTCTTGAGAATTTCATGTTTAAACTTGTTAAACGTGTTGTGGTTTTATGGGTACACTGCTATATCAAGAATTCACTGGTATTAAAAAACAAATTTGTTCTTTATAACTTCACTTGTGGTATTTTCATTCATGCTAATCACAAGTCTTGCAAGGAAGAGGTAAAAAAGGTACTGTCTACTTTGAGCATTTATCATTTCATCTCCAAGCAAGCCTCTACTTTTTAAAACAAGATAGCAATTTAGAAAAGAATAAAGTATCAATGATTGTAGACTACAAATTTATTTTTGCTATACTATTGAGTGTGCTAGATTGTTGTCTTGCAATAAGCTATGAGATTTAGACTTGTGCATGTTTCTTATGTGTCTTATGATGTTTAGCCTAGTTTTGTTTTTCAAATGCCCATCGTTGCCATACTTGTAACATCAAAGTAGATGATATAAAGATAAAAGTGTAGATTAAGTGACTTGATTGTGTTGCAAAGCTCTACCTCCTACCCATTTTCCATTAGAAAGCTTCTTGAAGCAAGCCTTCAATGGGCTGCAAAAAGTACCATAGTTCGTAATGTTTTAGATGCGAGGGTCATGTGTTGTCTCCACCAAAATCTTCCCAACTTACTTACAACCCCATTGCTTCTTGCATGTTTTGTGGCATATGCGTAGGTTTAATCCTTAGTATAAGCTCTTAAATAACACAAGAAGAGGGTGCTATGGTTTACACTTAGACATAATTTAAAAAAAAACCCATACATTTGTCTTCAATGGAGCTTTAGCTTTGTTGAAACCAATATGTTATCCTCTACAATCACTTCTGGCACTACAAACTTGATATGCCTCTCTTCTAATATATTTGGGCTTAATATGTGATGGTAAAAATGGTGCCCATAAAAGGAGGTTGTAGATGGTTTATTTATTTATTGGCACAATAGATGAGATTGGTCTCAACTCTCATTTATTTTACTTTTATTTTTAAATTATGAGATTTTTTTTCGGGTTCAAAGATGGTGTTAACATTACTTGAGCATTTTGTGTTTTGACTGCCTAGAAAAACTTTGAACTTTCCAAGAAGCCAAGCCTCTCAATTGCCAAACCTAATCTATTTTTTTTTGTGGTGGATTACAAGAGATGGTGTCTCGACTGATGGAGCATGGAGGTAGTTGTTTAAGTTAGTTGTTTGTGTTGAGATCCATAATATGTCAAAGGTCAGTATTCTTATCTCACTCACAACTATATGTTTTGAAGGATTTAGGTAGTGTTGCAAGATTTGAATTTTTTGCTTTGTAGCCACTATTGGGTTTTGGTTTGTCTAACCTAAATAAAGGTTTTACGTTGTATTTTAGAGGTCCCTTGGGATTTCTTTCAAAACATCTCTTTAAAGTAATCATTGTACCTAATCTTAGTTCAAAAACTCACCAAAATCATCTTGCAAAGGAAAATTTTTAGAGTTTCCCCTATTAGAATGCTTTTTTTTATCCTTGTTACAATTTACATATTCCATAAATTGTATCATAGTGGTTTTGTCTAAGGATGGAAGTCATAATGAAGTTTTCAATCACTTCAAAGATGGTATGCTTATAGGGTTCATTTTTTGGGTTGCACTATGGAGCATGTTCATTTGCAGATCATATGCATGATTTAGGTGCCAATATAGTTTGATAGAGTTTTGTAGTTCTAGATTAGAGGGATTTTTGATGCTTATGCTTGGTGCAATTGATGCTTGAATAGTTGGATGTTGGCCTCCAATTCTTTGGTACAAAATTTGTGCTTTATAGCTTCATATTCTTGCTTTTAGACAATCTATTGTCTTAACAAAGATGTTTGCTTTTTGTCTTTATAGATGTTGGTTTGCAATATGCAAGTGAAGTGAAAAAGGTGGCATGCCTTTCATTGTCAGAAAAAACAAGCTTATGTATTTCTTAGTGTTTTTTGCTAATTTTTGAAAAAATTAAGGGTTGCATTCATTGCAAATACCTATCAATGTGCCCATTACACATTAAGTGCGATTGCTAGGGGAAAGGGGTTAGTTGCCGCCCACGCCCCAATAACTGCTATGTTATTGTGCACTTGACCCCCCAATTAAATTTTTAAAAAGAACCAATACATGTAAAATAGCAACCTAATAAATTAACACAAATGCACCAATACATGTTCACAACTCCATGTATGGGGCGACATGTTGAAATGACACTTTTTCGACCCATGTGCACATAACGCGTCCTAGAGTGAAAAGTATAAGTGCCCACAAGCTGAAAGAATAGCTTTAAGCTCTTCAGTCGCATACAGAGAAACCCAAAAAAATTCGTTGAAATTTGATATGTCTAGCTATGAGCTTGACAAACGCGAGTGGTTACCGGCACATCATTGCGCATGTATGGGGCGACATGTTGAAATGACACTTTTTCGACCCATGTGCACATAACGTGTCCTAGAGTGAAATGTATAAGTGCCCACAAGCTGAAAGAATAGCTTTAAGCTCTTGATTGTATACGAAGAAACCAAAAAAATTTCTTCGAAATCCAATATGTCTAGCTATGAGCTTGACGTGCGCGAAGTTAGGGTGGGTGGCTACCGGCCCCTTTCCCCTAATCATTATAAATCCAAAAAAAAAAAAAAAAATCACAATCATTTTTACCATTACACATAGCTTTTTCTTTTTTGAAAAAAGAAAAAGAGTAAACTTTCACCCGAAAAACATTTTGAAGGTCGGCCCGGAAAATTTTCAATAAACAAGTGACATCAGAAACACCCTAGATATTTGGTTCCTACCCCGCCCCACTTCTACTACGGCCCCTACCCAGTCTTTTAATAAAGAAATACGGATATCTATTCTCCACTCCCAATAAGCAAAATTTGTTTATTAAAATGCGACATTAGTAGTTGCCCAACACAGATGAGAAAATGGCTTCCTACAACCACTCCTCCGATGAGAAGCACTTAGTGGTGAATCCAAAGAATTTGAGGTTCACCCAGCCTGATATTAAGTCCACTTTCAAGGATGCCACATACCCTTCTGTTAGAAACACTGCGTCTCTATTGCGGAGGTGCCAGCTGAGTTCTAATGCGTTCGGTTCTGATGCGTTAGGCGAATTCCATGTATCCACAGACAAAGAGGGCATTACGTGGTGTGACAATAACCGCCGTCTGTTTGCACTCAGAGAGGCCGGCGTTGATTCTGTGCCTGTTAAGTTTGATGGCAATCGATGCCCCCAGCAAGCGGTTAAAAGTAAGCTCAAGGACCCAGCCTTCATGCCCAAGATCAGAGGTGAGGCGTCGGGCGTTCAAATCCCATCGCCACCCACTTCTGCGCAGAAAGTTTATCAAGAGACAAAGAAGGCCGCCGTTATTTCTGTACCCGCCAAGTTGGATGGCAATCGACAACCCCAGAAAGCGGTTAAAAGTAAGGCCAAGATAGGAGGAGGTCAAGCATCCGCGGCCAAGCATTGATGTTGTGGGTTCTTGTCACTGGTTTTTGGGTGTGAAAGCCGTATAAGAACCACCAATACAATTAGTGTTTAGGGTATAATTTCCCCGTAGCTTATTTACTAGTTTTGGTATATGTTTGAGTGCTGATGATATTGTGTTTACTTTGAAGAGTCTGGAGGAGATCGAATTCAGGATTCGCTATCAACCTAAATTAAACTGTGGTGGGTTCTTTGTCAGTAAAGTATATTATGTGAATTTTGTGAGACTGTGGGCAGAGATCTGAATGTACATATATAAATATACTCTATAATTATAATGAAATAAGTTTTATCTTTGAGTAAAACTTGCTAAAGTGTGTAAGTTGAATTGTTTGAACTCCAGTGTCATTTATATTAATTTGTATCTACAGACGGGTTTTTGTATTCGTATGCATACATGTATATTGTAACTTACTCGCAGTTGCCTGCGTTGGCAATGCCTTTTGTAATTTATTTTCTTTCTAAGCCAAATGTCACCACCTGTAGTTGCAACTGATTTAATAAAGGGAAATTGAATAGTGATACAGCCTTGAAAGCAGACGATAGGGCACTCGCTAAGTACAGGTAAAAGATAAAAATCTGTGCTCTTTAGTTACAGTGCACTCAGAAAAATGCAACCAGATACCCATATGGGGCAACAGGAGGGGGCTTTTATCATCGTAATTCTTTCCAAACTACCTGTCATATCAGGGAGACGTGTAAAGCACATTTCCTCGTAGATCTGCTCTTTCTCTTGCCTTTGATGGAAGAAGCTTGGTCTGATCACCCAGAAGTTTTTAAAATTCCTCTCGTCATAGATTTTATATAGGGCGTAAAAAAGTGGTAAATAGGGGAGAGCACCCAACACACAGCAATTTTTGCACCCTTCAAGTTCTTAAATGGTACATTAGTTCTTTGTGACAATTTCAACATATCATATCAGTTATACTGTCCTCAAATTGTTCTAAAACACCTTAAAAAAATTAGACCTAAACATGTTTGAGGCACTACTAAACAACAATCAAAAAGTTAAATTGTCTTTACTCTGGAATAAAGTGCACAATCGAAATTAAAGCTAATCTACACATTTAAAGATTAAATCAATTGTTGTTGGAGTAAATGCATGGTATTGATCTTGTTAGATCTCATTCGCTGCTCGCAGGCATACTTTGTAGGTAGCAGTGCTAGATAGCATATATTGTACTAGATAGTGTAAATGTAATTTTTTCCTACTAATAGGCATTTATATGCATGCCTTCCACTCTAGATCACCGCCAACGTTTTGTGAAATCTTCAAATCTTCTCTTTATATATCTGAATTGTATGAAATCTTCTCTTCGTAGTTCGTACACAGTTGTCCACTGTAATCTCTCTCATTGCCCTAAATCCTACCGAATCGACCACCCTCAAACTATTATAAAATACAATTCAAATTGAATTATTTTGTAACATAACTTTTACATGGATTTAGAAAATTCAATTCTGCTTTGTTTTTTAACCATTTTTTAGGATTTTGAAAATTCAATTCTGAATTATTTTGTAGTCTTAATGCATGCGTAGCAAGAGAGAAGCATTCCTCTACCTTTGAAGGTGAATGGTCCCGTGAAGGTAAAGATGGATGTCCATACAATATTCTGGAGCTCCTATCTTGGCACAAGTAGGGAGGATGTTGACAAAGATATGGAATTTGGCTTTACACTTACCAATTGCATTTTCTTAAAAGTTTCGAAAGCCTTTTCAACACATCTTCGAAGAGGATAGTTCATGTGCCTTGTGTATGCTTCCACATTTTGCATACAAGTTTAAATACATGTCTAAAAGGGTAGTTGCAACTATAACATCTATCAAAAATTTCCCTTCCTCTATCTTTTGATGGATGTCCATACCATGTTTCAAAGCTTCCATTATAAAAAAAGTAGATAGGAAGTAATTTACATGATTCCTTAATTCATGTTGTTAACAAGCCATAGCAGGCCATATGCTTGGAACATGCCTATAAATACCAACATTAAAACAAAAGATAAAACCAAATATAGATGATATAAATAAGTTGAAAACAATACCATTTCATATTACTAGAGATGCCTGTATCTCTAGCCCATAAGGGAGTTGATTTGGGCATAACTAGAGAACCTAAAGAAAAAACACAATATCCCCCTTCATGGAGAGTTGCCAAGGTTGCTAATGGGTTTAGAAGATAATTCCATTTCAGTCTTTACTTCACCAAGCAAGCTTACATGTAGGAGGCATATAACATGCAGTGTTGCATCTTTGTTCCAAGTGTTTTAACACCAAGCAAGCCTACATGTAGGAGGCATGTAACATGCAGTGTTGCATCTTTGTTTCAAGTGTTTTAAAAGAGTAAGTGTTTTAAAAAAGTTGTTCACTCCATTACTAGTGATGATGCTCGAAGTGGGAGCTAAATGTAGATATAATCCATGTGGCAAGCGTTGTCATATTTCTATTTAGGAGAAAATTATACTAAGAAATAACTAAATATTTTATAAATGTTTTGGAGGATATAGTTCCGTATGATATATTATATTAGGATTTTATGATTACATAAAAGCTTTGTTTAGTAATTTTTTTGAAAATTTATTTTAAAATACTAGAAAATGTGAACAAATAAATTTTCATGAGATTTAAATACATATTTATTTAACAAAAAATTATACTAAAAAATAATTAAATATTTTATAAATGTTTTGGAGGATATTATATTAGGATTTTATGATTACATAAAAGCTTTGTTTATTTTTTTTTTTAGAATTTTATTTAAAAATACAAGAAAATGTGAACAAAACTTCTCCATTGTGTAATCATAGAGTTAAAATAACTTTCCAAAAATACAAGAATTATGATATATAATTTATGTTTATTATTTAAACATAAGACAAATTCTTCAATGGAAACTTTTTATTTTATTTTTGATATATTTGTCATGGTTTTGGTTTTGTTATGGTTGGATGTAAATGACACTTATTTGTTAATTGTTTTTTTTATTTTGTTAACTTTAAGTGGATTTTGTTGTGTATTTCAGTGATTTTAGTTGTTTATATTATCAATAAATTTTGTTGATTCATTAGTAAATGTGTAAGTAGGCATTGTCATTTAGAATGCCTTCGATAATTTAGGGTCTCTCGCTCATTTATTTTGAGAGGTTTTGGTCTCTGTTTAGAGGAGAGTCTTAGGGATTTAGATAACTAGTTATAAGTGTTTTTGTTAATTTTGAGAAAACCTAACATCCACTTTCCTTGCTCATAAATGGTCTTTGTAAGCCTTAAAACATTTTATATGACTAAGAAGATGATTTATGACACTTGATGGGTCTGTGGTAAGCTAGGTTTTGCTTTAGAATTGATAGTTTAAGGTAGCATTGACATTACTAAAGACGTATTTGTATTGTGTCATAATAACTAAACCATGTGTAAGGCTACAAAGATTGTGAGATTGAGATTGTTCCAAGCAATGAACAAATTACCAAATAAATTAGAAAGCTCATCGATATGAATTGATCAACAATGGAAACTCAAACCTACATCCACATTTCACTATGTAAAAAATAACGAGCTACATTTAAGTTGATCTTCCATCCTTCAAGACATAAATGAACTACATTTAATCTGATTTTTACAGTCTTTATTTAATATTCAAAAGAAAAGAAAATCTTTGTCTCTCTTTCATTTAATGTGCAACTTTGAGTGGCTAAATTTATTTATACAAAACTAATGCAAGATTACGTATTTGACTGGAAATTTATTTACCTATCACTAATAATTCTTTTGGTAATGAGAAAAGTTTCTAGGGCATTTTGAGACTTTTATATATAGTTGATTTCTTTAATGAAAATTAGCTTTTAAGTAAAATTGTCCTTATTTGTACTTTGTACACATTCAATCTTCAATTTTAGAGCTTAGGTTTTGTTCCAAATTGAAAGAGAGCAATCTAGGTCCTCGAGATATGATATGTCCCAAGTCACTACAGTAAAACTTAATGCCTTTAGGAACTTGATCTTGGGCTTTAATTGTATCTACTTTATTAGATGTGTGAATGTGGGTCCCTGAAAAGAAATTTAATTTACACTCGTGAGGGAGAAAATAAATTTGTTAAAATATCTCCATGCAATATTCTTGTACTCCATATGTCATGCTTATAGACATACTAATTAAGGCTTTAGGCCGTTTGACATTTATAAACCATTTTTTTAATAATATCTACACTCATATCCATGTGCATTCAATAAAGAATTTGAATGATAAATTCAAGGTATATAATCGTTTATTAGCTTCAAAGTAAACAAAATAATGCCTAGAAAAATGATGACAAAGGTTCAAAGTGGTACAATCTTCTACATTGTCTTTGTATTAGCAGGTCATGAGAAATATGTAAAATAGTCAAATATAACAAGGCCGCGTTGCAGCGTAGTTCCTGCCAAATGTTGGCAGGGCAGTTTTGTCTTTTGCAGTAGTTCATTTGCGGGTTTGTCAAACAGTTTTGTTTTAGCTCCTTTAAAAACTGACAGTCATGATTTTTGTTGGCTTGGCCTTTAGTTTCAACTTCAAGCATACCCCTTGTGGAAGCTCAGAAGACACTAGTTGAGGGTCAGAATTTGCTGCGATATAGAGTTATCAAGCTTAAACAAATTAGCTAGTCTTGATTTAACAAAAAAAAATTAAGTAATTTTGAAGCAAAATTTAAAATCAAAAAGAAAAATCCTCACAAAATGTAAAGAGCTTTGCAAATTCTAAACTGTAGAATAAGCCAAGAATACAAAGAGAAATGTAAATTTCAGAACATGAAGGCCCCTAAGATGACGACTGGAGGTCTTTAAACAAAAATTGAGCCTCTGAAGCTCTGCAACGTTCCCATCAATAGACATAGAAGAGTCTGTTAAAAGAGAAAGACTCTCAGGGGTTACCTCTCTAATAGATTTGAAAGTTAATCGACCTAATCATCAAATGGGTATGCCTTCTCTGGCGTGCCAATGGACATTACAAACCCTGTTTCTAATTCCCTTATCATATCTTACCATTTCTGAACCTTTTTAAAAAGATAGTCTGTATTTTGGGTTTGAAGAAAAGAGCAAAGCATAGACACTCTACAGTGCATGAAATGTCATTGATTTCATTCTGTATTGGGCCATTTTTTGAATGCCAAGCTCTAAAAATGAGTTAATATCTTTTGAATGTAGGGAAGGGTTTGGGGAAGGGACAATTTGAAGAGTAGGGATGGCAGCATATAATCTTCACAGTGTAATCATGAGATATGTTTGCAGACCCGAGAGAAAATAGATAAGCTACAAATAACCACTTTCTAACAAATACAATGAAAAAGCAAATGACATTTCAGAGCAAACATTTGGCAACCAATGCAAAATAAAAAAAAACAAAAACAAAAACACATACTGGCTAGTTTCCTGCTTCAAAAGTGAATGTTTCTAAATTTCTACAGACTCGGCATTGAATTTGAGCCCAAATTGGTGGTGTGTTGGTAGTGCATAGAGGGCCCTCACTGTTAAAAAAAAGTCAAAGCTACTGTAAATGGGTCTGCCTCCATTTTTTAATATATAGCCCTTCACTGATGCCCACCGTGTCATATTAGATGTCTGTCCAGGCATCTCAACAGTTGTCTCTGTAAAACCTAAGGCACGACAGATTAAAACCCTAAATGTGGCAGCACATTGGAATGTAGGCAACTCAATTTTTCATACATTGGAATGTAGGTTGCATTAATTCCTTGTTCAATTTTAACGCCTTCTCTTGCCTCAGGGGCTTCTCTGACATCCTGCAACCTAACTCTGCACAAATAAGAGGTAGAGAAACCTGCAATCAGTTAACGTTTGGGCATGTCTCTAATCCAAATTTTGCATTGCAAATTAACCATATCAAAACCTACTTCCTGATTCGCTCGTTGTGTTCAGTTTAATCGCTTGTTAAAGGACCGCCCTCTGCTATAGTTCCACGACAGGAACTAATAAGGCCTTCCAACATATAGTGAGTTTGTGCATGTGTGCTTATTTTGTTTATTTTAAATAGACCAAGGGAAATTGACATACCTCTCTTTTGACAATGACATTGACTGATCATAAGTTGTGTTGCACTTATGAGTTGCACCATTAATAGTTGAGCTATGTTTAATCTCAATTTTTGCATCATTCTTGAGCATCTACATTCAAAAACATTCCCCATTCAAATACTCAAATAAGTTAGTTTAACTACAAATAATAGTTATCAACTTATTTTGCTGAAGATGAGTGACATATCTTACTAAGAATGTTGGACAAAAGCTTCAACATAGTTTATCTATAAAAGCTTAGACAAATAGTAAAACTCATTGTTAACAAGTGATCTCATATAATGATGAGAAGAATAAAGAGAATATGCTAATACTTTATTATGACATGCAGTAGTTCCAATAGAGATGAATAACAATAGATGTAGTTTTATTTATAAAGTTTATTTAGGGTTGATTTTGATAGTTTCTATATGATGCCCATGATTGTTATGATGAGTCATGTCAAGAGTTGCATGTTAATGTTGTATCAAAACTTGTAAACGATCTATGTATCACCCCTCTCCAATAGTTGTTCAAAACAATCATAACAAGTTTTGATACAAGTAAAACTAGAAGCAAAACTAGGTTTATCGTCAGTTGTAATGCCAGGTTTAGTGCCGGATTTTAGGGCCAAGTTTAGCGCCAGATTTAGCACCACATTTTGTTGCTTCCAATTTCGCTTCCAATTTTGCTTCTAGTTTTGCTTCTTGTGTTGCTTCCAAGTTTGCTTTTGATTTTGCTTCTAGTTTTACTTCCAGTTTTGCTTCTAATTTTGCTTCTAGTTTTGCTTCCACTATTGCTTCCAATTTTGCTTCTAGGTTGGCTTCCGGTTTTGCTTCTGGTTTCACTTACGATTTTTCTTCTAGTTTTGCTTCCGGTTTTGCTTCCAGTTTTGCTTCCAGTTTTGCTTCCAATTTTGCTTCTGGTTTTGCTTTTGGTTTTGCTTCAGGTTTTGCTTCTAGTTTTGCTTCTAATTTTGCTTCTAGGTTTGCTTCCGATTTTGCTTCCAGTTTTGCTTCCAATTTTGCTTCCAGTTTTAATTCCAATTCTTCTTCCAGTTTGGCTTCCAATTTTGCATCTGATTTTGCTTCTGGTTTTGCTTCCAATTTTGCTTCCAGTTTTGCTTCCAGTTTTGCTCCCAATTTTGCTTCTGATATAACGTTGCTTGTTGCTTCCAATTTTGCTTCCATTTTTGTGTCTTTTGTTGCTTCTAATATGGCTACTATTATTGCATCTTTTGTTGCTTCTAAAATTGCTTCTATTATTACTTTTTTGTTTGCTAACTGAATTGCTTATGTTTTTGCTTCCTAGATAACGCCAAGTTTTGCTTCCAAGATTGCTTTTGGTTTGCTTCTAGTTTGGCTTCCATTGTTGCTTCCTTTTTTACTTCTAAAAATGCTTCTTGTTCTGCTTACATTTATTAATTTAATATGTTTTATTTCAATTTAATTAGTTAAATATATCATGCCTCTTAAATAACTCATATGACTATAAAGCAAGTAATTTAATTATTTAACTCATATGATTAAATAACAAGATAATTATTATAATATGATCATCATCTATAATTAAAACAAGTGAGTCAAATATATCTATAATTTAATTAAATTTGACAACATCCATCCTGAGCAGTAAATTAAAATCATCACACATAATAAATATCCATGCAAAAATCATCAACCACTTTCAATATATATAAATTGACAAGTCAATACAGATAAGATCATCATCATATATAACTAAAACAAGTGTAAGTGAAATATGCCAGTAGATCAATAACATGTCAAAATGATACATGTACAAATGATATAAGTAAAACTAATAAATTATGTAACTCAAAATGATACGAGTCAAGATGATATATGTCCAAATGATATAAGTCAAAATGATACATAAATTTATGATACAACTCATTAATATGGTACTGCAGGCCATGAAAATGATACATATGATAGCTACTGACCATGAAAAGAGGCATCATAATGATATATCAACAACGATCCATAATGATGTCTATATGATCATGAATGTCATTGGCTACTACGAACAACTGCCTCATCATCATCATCACCATCGTGATCATCATCATCATCATCATCATCATCATCATCATCATCATCATTGTCGTCGTCATCATCATGATCATCGGCCTCAGTGTCTTCTGTATCTGTGTCATCATCATCCTTTGCCATGTGATCTATACCAAAACCAACATAATCTGGATCTCTATCATTAGGATCATCTTGATCTTCTAGAAGACCCGTGTTTTGCAAAAAAAATATTTAAAATAAAAATCTATATTATTTATTTCATGCAATAATTTATTTTTCTATTATATATCTAATATTACAACATATGAAACGAAACCATAATCATATTACACCATATCAAAGTGCACATACCATAATAAAATTTCAAAAAAGTTACAGCTAATATGTCATTCCAATGATGTAAAACATGCAACAATTCTAATAAACATTAGTAAAGATCATAAAAATATTTGTTATAAATTTAACTATCAACTGTAAATTCTATTACATAACCTTAAGTGCTACAAATTGCTTGGTCAAAAACTCCAATTTTGACACGGGCAGGGAGGATGGTGGCAAAGGTAGTGGAATTTGGCTTTACACCAGCCAATTGCATTTGCTTTAAAATTTCTGAAGCCTTTTCAACAAATCCATTTTGTGCATATCTTGTAGTCATTGCAGTCCATGAGACCACATTTCTTTGAGGCATTCTGTCAAATAGTTCACGTGCCTTGTCTATGCTTCCACATTTTGCATACATGTCTAACAAGACATTTGCAACTACAACATTTGACAAAATTCCTCTATCCTTTATGTATTGATGGATGTCCATACCTTATTCCAAAGCTCCCATTTTGACACAGGCAGGAAGGATGGTGGCAAAGGTTGTGGAATTTGGCTTTACACCAGCCAATTGCATTTGCTTTAAAATTTCTGAAGCCTTTTCAACAAATCCATTTTGTGCATATCCTGCAGTCATTGTAGTCCATGAGACCACATTTCTTTGAGGCATTCTGTCAAACAGTTCACATGTCTTGTCTATGCTTCCACATTTTGCATACATGTCTAACAAGGCAATTGCAACTACAACATCTGACAAAATTCCTCTATCCTTTATGTATTGATGGATGTCTATACCCTATTCCAAAGCTCCCATTTTGACACAGGCAGGGAGGGTGGTGGCAAAGGTTGTAGAATTTGGCTTTACACCAGCTAATTGTATTTGCTTTAAAATTTTAGAAGCCTTTTCAACAAATCCATTTTGTGCATATCCTGTAGTCATTGCAGTCCATGAGACCACATTTCTTTGAGGCATTCTATCAAATAGTTCACATGCCTTGTCTATGCATCCACATTTTGCATACATGTCTAATAGGGCAGTTGCAACTACAACATCTGACAAAATTCCTCTATCCTTTATGTATTGATGGATGTCCATACCCTATTCCAAAGCTCCCATTTTGACACAGGCAAGGAGGATGATGGCAAAGGTTATAGAATTTGGCTTTACACCAGCCAATTGCATTTGCTTTAAAATTTTTGAAGCCTTTTCAACAAATCCATTTTGTGCATATCCTGCAGTCATTGTAGTCCATGAGACCACATTTCTTTGAGGCATTCTGTCAAATAGTTCACGTGCCTTGTCTATGCTTTGACATTTTGCATACATGTCTAACAAGGCAGTTGCAACTACAACATTTGACAAAATTCCTCTATCCTTTATGTATTGATGGATGTCCATACCCTATTCCAAAGCTCCCATTTTGACACAGGCAAGGAGGATGGTGGCAAAGTATATGAAATTTGAATTTACACCAGCCAATTGCATTTGCTTTAAAATTTCTGAAGCCTTTTCAACAAATTCATTTTGTGCATATCTTGCAGTCATTGCAGTCCATGAGACCACATTTCTTTGAGGCATTCTGTCAAACAGTTCATGTGCCTTGTCTATTCTTCCACATTTTGCATACATGTCTAACAGGGCAGTTGCAACTACAACATCTGACAAAATTCCTCTATCCTTTATGTATTGATGGATGTCCATACCCTATTCCAAAGCTCCCATTTTGACACAGGCAGGGAGGATGGTGGCAAGGGTTGTGGAATTTGGCTTTACACCAGCCAATCGCATTTGCTTTAAAATTTCTGAAGCCTTTTCAACAAATCCATTTTGTGCATATCCTGCAGTCATTTTAATCCATGAGACCACATTTCTTCGAGGCATTCTATCAAACAGTTCACGTGCCTTATCTATGCTTCTACATTTTGAATACATGTCTAACAGGGCAGTTGCAACTACAACATCTGACAAAATTCGTCTATCCTTTATGTATTGATGGATGTCCATACCCTATTCCAAAGCTCCCATTTTGACACAGGCAGGGAGGATGGTGGCAAAGGTTGTGGAATTTGGCTTTACACCAGCTAATTGCATTTGATTTAAAATTTATGAAGCCTTTTCAACAAATCCATTTTGTGCATATCCTATAGTCATTGCAGTCCATGAGACCACATTTCTTTGAGGCATTCTGTTGAATAGTTCACGTGCCTTGTCTATGCTTCCACATTTTACATACATGTCTAACAGGGCAGTTGCAACTACAACATCTAACAAAATTCCTCTATCCTTTATGTATTGATGGATGCCCATACCCTACTCCAAAGCTCCCATTTTGACATAGGCAGGGAGGATGCTAGCAAAGGTTGTAGAATTTGGCTTTCAAACAACTCATACTCGTAGAGTCAGGGTTTTAGGTTGTGTATGTTATGGTAACAACAAGGGATTCCAACTATGGTTACAATAGCTAAGACTACACTCATTTGTGACTGTAACAAGGTTCTTGGACAACACTATCTTGCTCTTCACATTGGGTACTATATAGGCCAAGATTGGGTTGAAGAAATCACTTGATGGTTACCTATAGAGTGATACCACACCCTAATACCCCATGCATTCTAAATAGCTTCAGATTTATACAATACTCAACCAAGATGAAATTGTATCACTGTACCACACTTAACTATGACATTTCTTTCTTGACAACAATTTGTAATCTTTAGACTATTGGGATCCTTGCCACAAATAAATATTAGGTCAATGACACAAGGCTTTTAAACAAAAACCATAATCCCAACTCTATATCCATCCCCTTGGCACTCTCAAGGGCCACCTTGAGACAAAAAATGCTAATGTACTATTATGATGGTTATGATTCCCCTCCATCGTTTCATTGTGCATATGAAACTTGAGATGAGAATTGGGGAGGTCCCCATTTGTAAAAACATGGAAAATACTCATGGAAAGATCTTTAAAATAGGCATATTCAACTTCAAGCATTTCTGCAGACCCTAGGAATGTGGATGTAAACTTAGTGACTTTAATTACTACCACAAAGACTATCCCCTTTGTGACTATGACAAGGTAACACTGTCATGCTTTTTATGACAATCCCTTCTCTATCGGGTGATGGCCTAATAACATTTATCTCCTTTGTGATTTCAATGCCTCTCTAATGCACTATCATAGGAGTCTTGACAGTCCTTATGTATAAGTGAACAAGGCTTCCAACAAATCCAAAAGGACGTCTTAAGATTACATACAAAGTCTTAGTCTTCATACCCTAGTCACATATCACCCCTCTAAGAAGACCTCAAGACAATTGCCCTTTAATACAGGAAGTCAATGCAGTTTTAAAAGATAAAGTGCAAGAGGCCAAAGGACAATAAAACTTAAGGCCTTAAGGGGTTTAAAGGAATAAAAATATAGGATTGCAGACTCGATTTAAAACCCTAACCCTAGGTGGGTACCACCAGATACCACCAGAACGCTTTAACTTGGCACTGCAAAACCTTGTCCAATCTGATTATGGGAAGATGAAATCAAGCATGTACACTCACATATGACGGATAAGTATGCCTACCAAGTGGTTTGACATAAAAATGAATAGACTTCAAATTATAACCCTTCAAAGTAGGCCACTGGAGTATATTGTACAGGTGCATTTCTGAGTGCTGCAGTCAGATTTTTTATCATGGGAACCTAAAATTTTTACAAAAAATGGTAGGAAATTTTAGGTTCCAACAAGCCCATTAGTTGGAGATAGGCAAACAAGGGTTTTCTGTTCATTATTAGCCTGTTAAACTTAAGCATATGATATAGCATGACACACACAAAATGTTATGGATAATGACCACAAGATTAGGTTAATTGCAACCACTTTTTATAAGCAAGCACAAGACTAGTATACTCATTATGATCCTAATGGCACCAAGAAGGGTCCCCAAAGATATGTGTAATCATTTGTCATCTAAGAGAAATCTTACATTTGCGGGCGCTAGGGCCAACATAGAAGCACTTTAGAACTCATCCTACGCATCAATAAACAACTCAACACAAGAAATTCAAATTGACATATTAACACAACAATATCCAACTAAGTTATTGAAAGTCAACTATTGATACCTCGTTCTCCATATAGATTACAAAATCGGTCCACTTTTTGCTTTGTAACATTTCCTTTTCAAATTGGCTTGGATGCCAGCCATATTTCTCCTCCTGTCAAAACATGGCACATGGACTAGTTAAACTAAATAATATGCAATCATTTAATTTTTCTTACGAAATAAAAAAAATATCATTTTGAAAACTTATTAAATATACTTACAAATGTATAGATCAAGGCTTGTAAACCTTTCTGGCCACTGTCATGCATGGCACGAAGTTTGTCAAGCCTAGCCTTGGAGGCCTTGTCTTGAAACATATACTAATTCAATTAACTATGGACAAATAAAATTTAAAAATCATTTAATAAATTTGATATAATCTTATGAGCAAATTCGAATACTTGTGTACTCTCCTCAATGGACTTCTTCTGTGCATTGGACTTCTCATATGCTTTTACAAGCTCTTTCCATACTTTCAAACTTACATCAATTGGCCTTTTTTGAGCCTTTGCTCAGGAGGTTTTATCTTCTTTGTTTGGTTGCACCGAAATCTCTTGCAGTTTTGAGACATTCGTAGCTTTATCTTCTTTATAGACTAATGCCAAATTCAGTCTCCATGTCTTGGATAACTGCTTTTTGTAGGTGCATGGGTACCTTTGAGAATGGCAAATGTAGATGGTCTACGAACCATTGAAGGCATGATTCCTTCAACCTATTCACAAATGTTTTTCCAGCATCCATCATTTGGATGTCCTTTGAAACCACATCGTATTCTATCTTGGTATCGTAGATAACAATGCAAGATGCAAAACATGGCTTGGCGGTTGAAGAAGTCTGTGTCCCAGGAGTGGGTGGTACATTGGAAGCCTCTGTTCCCTGTTCCACATTCTTAGAGGTTATTGTTATTGATTTCCTCCTGGATCTTTTTCTCAATCCAGAATCAATTGATTCCCTTTGACACTATTGATTTGGTTGTAATGTTTTAGGACATTTACTAGATCGTTTTTCTATGTATCTAACAAGCATTGTCAAGTCCACACAATTCAATTTGTTCACTGCCTCTACCCCAATATGGAAGCCAATGCCTCTTTATCTTTGTCAGTCTCATGTTTCTATAAAATAAATTTCTTCTTTTAAATTTACAAATAAAAAACTAAAAATCAAAGAAACAATGGAAACATTTACAAATCATTGTGGCAAGAGTCTGCTCCCTTTTCTCTCTTCCCTCTATTGCTTGACATTTTGAGGTGATCTAGGGCAAATTATTTTCATTCAGTCTGTGGAGGCAAACGAAGTACACACTGCCAAGTATGAAAGTTTTTGTCTAGTTTTTCTGTATTCCTCAAGGTTTTTGACCTTTACTTTGTAGAGCAAATCATGAAGCTGTTTTCCTATGAATCAATTGGTGCCTTGGGAGGGAATCTATAGTTCCCGGCCTAATTTTAGTTTGCTCACCCTCGTCTCAAAAGCCCTAATTTTAGTTTGCTCATAATCGACTTGTCTTAAATCACTCGACTACTTTTTTAGGAAGGAAGCGAGAAAGTTATCTTCAAAGAAAGGTATTGATGGTAATGATAAGCGAACCTGGGCATTGGGGTTTGGAAAATGTGTTCACTGCTCTCGGATGTAGAGGAAATAATGCAATGTCTACAATTTTACCCTCTTCCTTTGCAACCACATGAGACTTGAATGATTCGCATGTAAACAAAACAATATTCACAACCCTTTCTTCACAATCCTCTCCATTTAAGTGAAAAAAATATATATTTGGGAATGAAAATTTTTTATTGTAATTGTAACCTAACCTATGTTGTCGCAAACTAAATCGAATTGCTCATCTACTTGCTTGTTTTTCCCTTTTTTCTCCTCTCTTCACGCGGCATTTTTCTCCTATAATTATCAAATTTCTCATATAATTTAGGACTCCAACCCAAACACTCGATCTCCAAACAAAAAATGAACACCAAAATTGAATAAAGTTTTGTTTTGTTTTGTTTTTGTTTTGGGGTATGTGCAGGAGGGAATTTCTTAAATTTTTTTGATCCAGTAGTCGGCGCTATAGTCAGAACAGTTACCGTCGAATTTAGCACTAACTTTTAGGCCAAAATGTAATTTGTTTGGGGCGCCAAAGGCAGCACAAAGTGCACCTAATTTAGCGCCAATCAGTTCAAAATGATGTATTTTTCTTAGAAGTTGATAAAAACGCAACCTCACCAAATTTGGATTGTCCTTATAATAAGTAACTATATCTTGTTTCCATGATAGCATTTTGACTTCATGCTTCTCTTATGATTAGCTCAATAATGACTCACTCTTTCACACCCTTACACAGATGGTTGGTGACAATCCTTATGCAAGTGATATGGCTTTGGAAAAACCAAACAACTCTTCTCTTACTATCATGATGACATGATATTGGGACTATATTGGCAGCTTATGGAGTGTGCTTATGGTATTGTGATTTTCATTTCTATGTTCTCATTAACCTATTTTAGGTTTAAGCATGGTAACTAACCCACTAGCTATTATGACAGTCATACCATGACTAGAGAATCCTCTCCACTTTGACTATGACAGTCCTATGCATGGTGTTTTCTTCATGACAGTCCCCAATAATGTGAATTATTGATAGTAGCTAGTTCAAATGGAGTTTTGGATGGTGTAGTAAGTTGTCCCTATGGCTCATGATAGTGCATGTTATTAGGGTTATGTCCTTGTGACATTACTCTCTAGATATCTCCTCTTTATAGTGACAAGGTTTCAAGAAGATGACAACTTAGGTAAGGTATCAACTTATCTCTTTAACCTCTGGATTGTCATTTTTCAAGAATTGATCTCATTGAAATGCAAAGACAACATGTCATAGATTAGATGAAAAGATCAAGGAGATGCATGTTATAGAGTATAAAACTCAAAAATCAAAGGTCTTTTTGGGCCTTTTTCAAACAATATGAGCAAAATTCAAACTTTAAACATGTAGCACAGGTACCATATGACTCATTCACATACATCACACATGTGGAACCACTAAGAAGGGAGGTAGGTGCTTATTGTGAGCAATGGCAATTGCACATAATGTTTAACTTCACTTCAACAGATATTTGGGGTTATGATAGCTAATGGAGGGTTTTCTTTTCAAAGGAAACCATTAATTTTGGAGTGAAAGGTAATGGTGAAATATAACAGAAAGTCCCTATAATTAAAGAATATCCAATGGATAGGATTAACCTAACAAAGATCTAACGACGTGATTTCAAAATTAACATCCAAATTATCCTTCCCTCCATCAAGAATTTTAAATTTTGGTGCCAAAGACTCTTTGAGACGGTTTTGAGGGTTCTATGATAGTTTTGAGGGTTTTATGGCCACTTGGAGAGATATAGATTGCCTTAAAATGAGCCATAAAAGAAAAAGGAGAGTCAACTATGAAATAAATGTCTTTCTGATGTGAATTTGTAGTCATTTTGTAATCATAAGATTTGACCTCTAGTTGTCAAGATTCCTCGTGTAAACTTTTTTTGAAGAGCAAAATGTTGCAATGTCCTATTTTGTTTTTCATAGTGCGTCTTAATGAAAAGCGAGTGTATTAAAAAGATAAATTCAAGAATATTCTCTTGGTGCACAACTGTTATGTGACTATTGTTATTGTTGTGTATTACAGGATCTAGAGGAGGCCATGGAGAGAGGATGTGGACGGTGTAGAACTACTAAATCGTAGCAAGGAAAGTGGGTGGAAATAGATATGACAATGGAATCTGTAGATACAATACAGATAAGAAGAGAAAGCAACCTCAACCAAAGGAGGAAGGTGTTTATGAATTCACAAATGCTACAACATAGAGGAGATAAAGTCATTTTTTAATCCATGAGGCCTCTGAGGTCAAACTTATTGGTTGAAAATGCACAGGAATGGTGATTAAATGTGATTCTATGATCAAGGGAAAAGTTTGAAAATTAGGATGGCCAAAACATGATATGAATATGTCACATATATTACTAAAGTGAGGTTTTGTGTTGGATAGCATATTCGTTGAAATGATATAATTGGTGTACTAAACATTATTTACTATGTTGTGTATTATAGGGGCCAGACGAGGCCATGGCAATAGATCGTGTCATATCAAATGAGGACACAATGGATGAAGCAGGACATCAGGTACTCAAATTTTGATTTAACTTAGGAAAAAATGATTTGATGGTATTTTGTGATACGTCCATCTTTTTTCACAGTATTATTGAAATTTATTATGTATTATATAATCTTGACATAAATTAATGCATGTTGTTGATTATTTTAGATGGAGATTGGAGCAAATGCAGAGCCTGAGTGTTCAACTAGCAAAAGAAAAAGATATGTATGTGGATGTGGACGTAAAACTATTAAATCAGGTAGATGACAATGGGTGGAAGAGGATATGACAATGGATCCTGCAGACACAACAAATGATTGCACTGAACAAGAGGTTGGTCAAGACTATAGTACATGGGATGAATACTTTGAGAAAATTGTTGTTTGTGGATGTTCTGTATGTCATGGAAAGAAATAATTCAAACGAGTGATAGTACAAAGACATTACATATATGATGAGCTGCCAGTCTGTAGTATGCCTCCTACAATCGATTCAAATCCAATAGGAATTGTGGTAAGGAATTTTCCAATTTGATATAAATAACATGTATACTTCATTTAAACATTGTTTTATATTATTTAAATAACTAATTTTTTTCTTAATGGATACCTGCAAGATAAAGTTCTTGGTTTAAAGTTTCCTGGATCACCGACTTCCAACCTAGAGGGCAATGATCATTCATCAGATGATACATCTAACAAAAATATGTACCAATATACCAGCTCCAAAGACGAGGAATTGATGAAAACAAGTAACAAAACAAGAACCGGTTTAAAGATGCATAATTTGCTTAAAGACAAAGGGAAGGTGGACTACATACCCTATGAGAATGAATGTGATAGAGATGATGACTTGCCCTTGAGTTTGAGATCAATTTACAAAGAGACATTTGATCATCGACTATATTGCGCGTGGCCTCGTGATCAACAACTACCTGGAGTGTACGAGGTGTTTCAATTTTTGGGATACAACTACATAATACACCCCTCCAATATTCATGGAGCAAATCTAGGCCTCTTTATCATCCAAAATGTACATGTGGGATCTAAACATAGAAACAATTTAGAACAAACCACTAGGAGATTAATGCCATATTATGGTCCATCATAATACAGTGGTGGATGGAGAAGGCTAGCAGAATATAAGCCGAGCATGTCAGCATATGGTCTAAATTCGAATATGTATACACATCATCTCCAATTGGAAAGTGGAAAAGAAATGAATAGAGGTCATCATATGTATATAGATGGACGTGCATAACAAAAATATTGGAGGATTTATAAATAGTAGTAAGGGAAGGGATGCTACTGTAAGACTGAATTGTCAATTTGTTGAGGTTATAAATGATAAAGATGGAGATATGGAAAGAGAGGTTGATAGGTTGATAATGGTTGAGGCTATTATGGATCTTACCATTGGAGATGAGTTATTGATTGACTACCCCTTCTTAAAATGCACTCCTGCGCGAAAGAAAAGGGAAGAACAAGGTCTCCCTAAGGATGTTGTTAAGGGAAGAAAACCAAAGAATAATAAATGAGTGTGGACTGATGTTTTATAAACTATGTTGTCAAAATTGTGTTTTCTTTAAATTATTGTATAAAAAAGGTAGTCTATAAAATAATGTTCCATTATTCAATTGATGTATATATGTTCATACAATTTATATTTTTATTTTTTAAGCCATATTTGATTATATTTCTTTGAAATTGATACATTTTGAATTTAGTGCAATTGTTGCCAAACATTAAATAATGCTTGCATTTGTTGATAGGTAGAAGATGTTGATGAAACACATATTAATACCCAAGATCCAACTGGGTTATTAAGGTTTGGATTGGATGATCCAAACCATCCTTTAAACCATACCAGGCAGAAAAGAGCAACATTGAAGAGAATACTACCAGCTGAGAAATTTGAACTGCTAATGAGATCCGCATACACTGATGACATGCCAGCTAGCCTTAATGATGATGATCATGATAGTGAAAATGCAGTGCATGAAGAAGGATTGAATGAAATGCTTACATGTTTCTTTGGGGATAGAAACAATGATGACAATAATGATCATATGGTTGACAGTAATGATGATAGCAAGGGTAATTACCACCAACGTAATGTTGATGATAACAACCTGAAAGACTCCATCAAGCAAGCAGTGAAGACACCCATGTTCAAATCGGGTGCAAGTAGAACTTCAAAACTAGCATGCACATTAATATTATTAGAAATCAAGTCACTATGTGGTTAGTCAGACAAAGGATTCACTACGAGGTACTAAAGTTAGTTGAAATCTATTTCTTACTTTGCATTGTCAATTGGTGTACATAATTCATAAACATTCATCAACTTCGTTTATATTTCTTTAAGGGGAATTTGAAACCATATATTGTATATAAACAATCCTAGTATAGATTGAGATATCAAACATGTTCATCATAAGTGAAAAATTTAATTGATTTAATCTCTAAAAATCTTACAGGGCACTAAAAACTAAAATATTCCCTAAAGAGAATGTGTTGCCATCAACTTGTAGAGAGGCGCGTCTGTTGTTGGTTGAGTTGGGGATTGAATATAAGCAAATTCATTCATGTAAAAATGATTGCATTTTATACAGAGATGAATATGAAAACAAGGTATAATGCCTTGTATGCAACGAGAAGAGATATCGTACAGATGTACAAGGTCCTATAGTTCCAAAGAAGGTTTTACGTCACATGCCAATTATACCTAGACTTCAACGAATGTTTCGTTGCAAGTCACTTGCACAATTGATGGACTTGCATGCAAAGAATAGAAGTAAAGATAGATTCATGCGAATTTCGGCTGACTCCAAAGCAATGAAATAGATAGAAGAAAAATGGCCAAGAAAATTCAAAGATGAACCTCGTAGTATCAAGTTTGGTCTTGCAATTGATGGAGTGTGCCCATTCTCTTTCCTAAGCTCAAATTATAGTGTTTGGCTAGTCGGATTAATAGTATACAATATTCCCCCATGGATGAGTGTTAGAAAGGGGCACCTTATGTTGACTCTCATTGTTCCAGGAAAACATCAAGTTAAAAACATGGATGTTTATCTCGCGCCTTTTATTGATGAGATACAACTGCTATGGAAAGGCATAAGAATATATGACATATCACATCCCCTATCAAATAGGTCCTTCATGTTGTATGGTGTGCTATGTTGGACTATTCATGATTTCCCAGGACTTGGTGTTTGATCTGGTAAGATAAAATATTTACGTATTTACACTCATAATTTATTTCCATCCCAACTTTCATACTTAGTTTTATACTATTTTTTTATGTTATTAACATTACTTATTGAATTACAGGGCTTCAAACAAAGGGGATATTTGCATGTCCAAGATGTGCAGAACAATTTCAAGGGCGATATTCGAAAGACCTACATAAATTTATTTATGCAAACAACAAGGTTTTTCTACCACTAGATCATAAGTTTAGAAATTGCCTGAAGAATCAATTTGATGGAAAAGTTGAAAATAGAGGCCCTCCCATGATTATGGGTCCAGGTGACTAGATTATGAAGCATGAAGATGCTAACTTGAAAGCTTGGGAGGATTTTTTTGATCAGGGTGATTCAATTGAAGAACTAGAACAAGTTGTAGTTAATATACCAGAAGGAATGAAAAGGAAATCCATATTTTATGATCTCCCTTACTAGAAGGATCTATTAATATCTCACCTATTAGATCCTCTGTACATCTTCAAAAATGTCGTAGATTCTATATTTCGACATATATCAGGCAAAGAGAAGGGCACCTTGTCTTCGAGGAGATATATTGCTCTTTCACATACCAAAATTGATCGAAAACATTTGTGGCCAAACAGGGAAAATGAAACATATGCAGAAGCTCCATGGATTTTGAAAAAAAAAGAGCTAGACCAACTAAAAATGTCATCCGTTCAATAAGGAAACCTATTGGCTATGGGTCATCATTGGCTAAAGCTTTTACAGTTGATGGACATATCACAGGTTTTAAAACACATGGTTTTCATAATTTTATCAAGGTATTATATATCATCATTTAACATTTACTAGTAACATTGATTAAGTACTAAATATATTCTGATATCCTTATGTTGTGTGAGAAAAATTTACTAATGACCTTTTCATAAATGTGTTTCATAGCATATCATGCCATTGGCAATTAGGGGGATTCCTATCTTACAGTTGACTTAAGGAATGCCATAATTCGATTTTCAGCATTTACAAGGTATGTGGTTAATGTGTGAGAGACATAGAGATATTATATTGCATTTTAATTTTTGACTAAAGGTTCATACTAATTTACTATTCTTATATTAAGTGGGTGACCTCCAAGGAGATCCACGAATGTGAAGTACCAAAATGGAAGAAGGAAATTGTAGAAATTGTATGTGTATTTGAGAAGGAGCTCCCTACAAGTTTCATGGACCTACAAGTCCATTTACTTATACACCTAGTCGATGACATTGAAATGGCGGGTGTCATATCAATGAGGTGGATGTTTTTCTTTGAGAGGTATACGAAAACTGTAAAAAGATATGTCCGACAAAAGGCACATCTAGAGGGTTGCATGGCTGAAGGGTATGTATTGAATGAAGCATTTTTCTTCCTTTGTGAATTCCTTGGTAAGGATTTTGAAGATGGGCCACACTTCTGGGATGAAGAACGAGCATTAAATATTATTGATGGAGAAAAACCACAATCTAATGGTGTTCAAGTAGAAATTAGTAAGTAAATTCATGATCAGCGTGGTTTTTTTTCTTGCAATCATTAATTTACTCTATAATTTATTTGTCAAATTAACAGCATGACATTTGGAGTTTGAAATAAACATGTTGACATGTAATAGGTGTAGACAAAAGTGATAAACTCGACAAGTTCATTCTGTACCACATGGACTTTATGAACAAATGGATTAGTTTGTATGATAAAAAGGGAGAAGTGTTAGAAGCAAGGAGATAGTTTAAGAGGTCGAACCCAAGGAATACTCCACTTCCCACTGATCTGCTTGGGGAATGGGGCAAAGATTGCACACTAGAATGGGTTACTAAACAAATTCAAAATCAAATAGAAGATGCAGGTATAGATTCAAACATAACAGAAGATGAAATTAACATGTCTAAAGGATGTGAAAGAAAGGTACAGTGGGAATTTTAAAAAATGTTGTTTCCTTACAGTTTTGACACTATTAACTATTTTAATATTCGTCATTATATTTGTTTTCACTAAAATAAATGGTCTTTCATAGGCGAGGAAATATCCAACAATGTGGCCATATGGTCAACATTATCGTGTAGAAAGTGTAGATGTAAAGAGACAATCCTTCGATTGTGGCATCATGGTTGATGTCAAGCAATCCAGTCGATCAAGCTCAAAAGATAAGAATATAATTGAAGGGAATCTACAATATGTTGGGAAAATACAAGAAATTATTGAGTTGGATTACTGCTCTTTTAAATATTGTGTTTTTAAGTGTAGATGGTATGAAGCATTTGAGAGGACACGAAGACATGGTACCCATAGTGGATTGTTTTCTATAGATTCCTCATGTTTCCTACTAGAGGATAAGGAGCCTTATGTTCTACCAATTCATTCTGAGTAGGTATTTCTTTAACTCAAACAAGAAGCGGTAGTGATCATTAATCTATTAATTCATAGTTTATTACGAATATATACATGTGTTTATTAATCAATAAATTTTTTATACCATACGTGTAATATATGTAGGTCGTTCATGTGCAGGTATTTTTCTATGAAGATATTTTGGACTCGAAATGGATATTTGTCATACATTATGATCCAAGATTAAGGCATGTATTTGATGATGCATTAGTGGATATTGAGCAAAACAATGATGGCCAACAAAATGAGAGAGAGGGATTAGAGAACATCAAAGAAATTGACATCCATGATGATGTTGAAGATGGTTATGTTCAGGCACAAGAAGACAACAATCCAGAGTTAGATGATGTTATGGAAGACAACAATATGGATGGTATAGAAAATGATGATCTAAATACATCTAGTAACAATATAGATGGTCTACAGTCAAATTTCAATGATGATGAAGATGATGTAGGTCAAGATGAGGATGACGATAATATTAAATACTTGAAAGAACATATGAACATTGACAATGATACATTTGATGACATTGTAGCAGACAATAATGTTAATGACCAAGACTTCTAAATTTTTAAAATTGTTAAATTTTCAAAATTATTTGCAATCAATGTTTAAAAAAGGATGATTCTTATGGCCTAAACTTTGTAATGCTTCAGTAATATTATTTATGTCGATACAAATTACCTGTTGTAATATCCTTAAATTGTTCAATCTTTGGTATGAATTGTTGGTAGAAAAAATTAGGATTACTTGGATGCAATTTCCTTTTCATTACTTTATATTTTTCTTTAATGTCAAGGTCTCAACCTAATCCTCATTTTGCACTAAAAAGAAACCTTAGGCTTAACTCTACAATGGCCTCGATTCATTGCGAGGAAGTTATGATTGAGGATTTGATGACTACACCATATTTTAATGGGGAAGATGTTTTTCATCATGATGCACATATGGATAGGCAAGACATGAATCTTACTACAAAAATACTTATATAAGACCTTTACAAATTTGAGCAATAATGTTAATTATTCAAATTTGATTGATGTATATATGTGAATGATTTGCATAAGCTTAGCTGACATTCAAGTTTCATGGGGATAAATTGGTATTTGCCTTAGAAACACCACCCAAGATTTAGTACTTAGTTATCTCTGGTTATGAATATCCTTATTGCAATATGTTCTTCCCTTGATATTTAACCTAAAACATTTAATCTGCTCCTTGAGCAGAAATAAAAGATTAAACATTTAATACAGAAAAACCCATATCCCAGAACCTCAAATAACCCTTAGCTATTCAGATTCAAAAGAAAAACACACACAACATGCAGACAGATAGCTGAATACATGCAATGAAGCATTACTCATATAACATCAACATGAAATTGAAAACATATATGCAAACATACATTCGACATATAACTCATAAACTTACACACAAGAGATAGAATAGCCCAAAAAGCTCTCTATTTTCATTACTTCTCCAAAATTTCCAAGTCTTCAACAACCATAAAATGAGTAATACAGTTTCATTATATAACAAGAACGTGTACCCTTAGCAACACATTGTCTTTCAAATATATGGATACAGATAGGCGCCAAATGGCGTTGAAGAAACATTAATTGCAGTGAAGGAAAAGAGAAGAAGATGTGGTTAGCCTTGAGAAACACACAAAGCGGCATGGGGATCTGCATTGTTGTGGTTGGGAGATAGTGGTTGAGTTGTCATCCAGGAGATCTATACTTGTCTTGCCACTCACCGAATGTACTTTCAGCCGGCCAAGGGAATGAAATGATTTATGCTATCTTACCATTGTGGCTGACATATTTTGCATCTAGGATACTTTTGACATTTTTATTAAATAATTCGAATGTAATGTCCACAACATGCAACCTATCAAGCGTCCAACTTAACACATGCAAAGCTGGGTCTCCATTATCACAACAAGCTGGAATTAACTGATTTCCATTATCAATGATTTCCTACTTCCACTTGTTCATATCTTTTATTGTCCCAGTAGCTTCTAGAATGTGGGGTAACCACTTTGTGTCCTGCTTCTCAATTGCTTGCATTTTTTCCTTCAATATTGTATCCAATTTCAATTGATGAGTAGCCACATCCTCAAATTTCCCTAGCATACCTAGTCTTCCTAGTTGACAACATCTGTTTATCTGATTAATGTTTCTCAAGTGTTATCCTTAATTCGGAGTAGGACCTATGGGTCTCCTCCAACCTGGCCAATATCCTGTTGATCCTATACTTGATCAAATTTGTGGCTACATCCTCCACTTCACTTTCTATTTCTTCCTTCAGCTCCTTATTTTCCTCTTTCAGTTCCTTTATTTCTTGAAGCAGAGGTTGTGTGTCCACTGGTAATGACTCTGCAGTTTATATAATTGGAGGGGTTTGAGATGGGCCAGCTTCCAACTGAGGTTGACTCTCATAAGTATTAAGCCTGGTCATTGCTTTTGTGTATTTCTCCAATAATTCATTGTACTCTTTCTGCAGTTTGAGTGTTGTTGCTTCTGCAAAATGTGTTGTTTGTACATTCAGGCTGGTTGCCTGAGGAGAAGGGGTGTCTAACATTACTGTGATTTCATGAAAGCATTTTTAATTCTATTTTGAAGGAAACCAACCAAATGATCCAATTTAACAGATTTTAACTCAGGACAGAGACCAATAGATATAAATCATTCAGATGGAGTTAAATCAACTTCAACCAGAAACTAATCAGATAACCACACATGAACATCAAATGTACACATGAACATCAAATGTGTCCTGACAAATTATATGAATTTGAATAATTTAAAAGAACCACTCTACAGACAACATAGCAACATGTAAGCATGAAAATTAACACAACAATTGAACACTAAAATAGATCACCATCTGAGAATATTCTGCTCCATTATATTTTCTTCAAAGTATATAAATCAATTTGCCTAAGTTTCTGAAAGTATGAGAGATGATGGATGAAAAGTAATTTACTAAATATGCTTCTACTTCCTACTATTGCCTCCTTTCTCTATGATAAAATGACTAACTTATATAACAATATTCTGAAGAGGATGCGCCTCTTCATAAGTGTCTTTTGGAACTTAATAACAACTTAACAATAATAAACAACACTTTAAGCTCTAGTTAGCCACAAATGGATCTGGGACATATGATCGAAGTACTTTTATCTCAGGTGTGTATCAGCATACTCCACAACATTCCTTGCTGCTATCTCCATTGATATCATCTTCTCCAGATGTCGACAGGCTTCTCCTAATGCCAGATCCTTGTCTTTGGCTGCCTCCAAAGCTCCCTGTAATATCAATTGGCATTCCTTTGTCCACTCTTCCTGATTTTTCAAATCTTTCTTGTCACTGAACAATGTAGGAATGCCTTCTGTTGAAGCCTCTATGAATTCTTCACCCTCTGCTTGAAGTTTTTCATGATACCTTTTATGTTTCTTAATTAAGTCTTCAGTAGTGGTGATTGCTTCAATATCAGGAGCTTCTCTGTTCTGTATTTCATGAAGTTTCTCATGGAGCTTGTCGTTTACCCTGTTATGCTCTTAAATGATATTGTGATTTTTGGCATGTGTATCCCAAAACCTTTTCATCCAAACCATCATGTTTGTATACCTCTTTTGAAGTACCACAGAAAGTGTGTCAATCCTAACTTGAGATACCTGATCATCCAACTGTAATTCTTTGCCTTTGTTTTTTGCTTGTGAACCCTCTCCCTGACCCAATCTTCTGGTAGATCCTCCAAATGCATCCTTTAGAAAATCATTTTCCTTAGTCATTTTCTCACAACTCAGCTTGTACATATCTCTTTCCTTGATCAACATTTGAATTTGAGCTTTGTTTAATTTGGCAACATTTATGCCAATATCAGCTGTGACTATAGGATCAGTCAGGGATTTTTTTAGTGGCAAATCTTCGCCAATTGACGAATATTTGAAATCAGAGCCACCAAAAATGGCAAATAGTTCAAGCTATGCTATGAAGCCGACTAAATCGCCCCATTTTTACCAAAAAAAAAAAATAGTCTTAGTTAATTTGCCTAAGATTTATTTTTTAAAACTAATAAGTTGAACTATTTCACCAAATATATGATGCATAATTAAAGTAGATTCACCAGTAATTTATAATATATTTAAAAATGTTAGACCATATTCGCCATTAATAATATATTTCAACCATTAACTTTGGACCATATTTGCCATTAATTTCAACATTATCATGTACTTTAGGGTTGTTTGTATTTTTAATACTTTATTTATTAATGTTGATTATAGTTTTGATCTAACGGCTACTGTTTAATTCTGGGAGACAAAGCACGTGCCTTTTAAAAGGCTTGCTAAGCCCCAGAAATGATTTTGGGCCACAAGATTAGATCCAATCTTGTGGCCCAAAATCATTTCCGGGGCTCAGCAAGCCTTTTAAAAGGCACGTGCTCTGTCTCCCAGAATTAAACACTACGGGTACTTATTTTTTAGTTTAATTTTTAATGTGATATTTTAAAAATATTTAATTTCCATGTTTTTGTATTTTCAAATCTAACTGAATATTTTGAAATAAATATTTTCTAGAAGCATCCATTCTTTTATTTCATGGAAGGAAAAATGAGTTACAATTTAAGAAAATAAGTAAAAGATTTATTCCTTTTTTCCTTTTGAAAAAATGCAATCTCTAAAAAACCTTGCATGCAAACTAAAATAATAAAACCCCATACAATTCTCTGCATGCAATCCAAAATAATAAACCCTATACAATCAAAAATTCTCTGCATGCAACCCAAAATAATAAAACCTTGTAGCTGTAATACAATTGTCAAATAGATCTGTAGAAAATTTCTTTTACCCTGCAAGCAAAGCAAAAGGAAAATCATGGACAACAAAATGAGAAGAATAAAAATAATAGGAAGAAAGGAGGAACCCAAATGAGATCTCTAAAAAATAAGATCAATAAAAATTACCTTCCACTTGCATAACCTCTTTCTCTCATGAAAATAAAATTTCACACCAAAATGTTTATTAGAAAATGAAAGAGTTAGGTAGCAACAAAAATATTTATGCAATGTTTTATTATTTTAGCAAGTTTTTAATATAATAGAAATTACATAGTTTTAAAATAGTTGCACTCATAGTAGTATTTGTTTAAGAGTTAGAAAATTTTCATATTTATATTTTATTATTCCATATATAATTGAATTTTAACTATTTATTATATCTTAAACATGAAACAAAATTATTTTTTATTAGCTTTATTAGCTTTATTTTTTTATTAGCTTTATTCTTTTTTATTAGTTTTATTAGTTTTATTCTTTTTTATTACCTTTATTCTTTTTCTCTTGGTGTAATGAATTTTTAATTATTATTTTTTTATTTGACTTAGTTGACTTCACCTTTAGTGGAGTAATTGTTTTAAAATAGTTGCACTCATAATAGTATTTGTTTTAGAGTTAGAAATAAATGTTTACTTAGTATAATTTTCATATTTATATTTTATCATTCCATATAATTCAATTTTAAATATTTATTGTATTTTAAACATGAAAGGGATTTGGCTTTATTTTTTTAATGTTAGTGTAATGAATTTTTAATTATTAATATTTTATTTGACTTAATTGACTTTGACTTAGTTGACGTCACCTTTAGTGGAGTAGTTTGATTTTTTAATTGTTTTTAAATAGTTGCACTCATAGTAGTATTTGTTTTAGAGTTAGAAAAAAAATGTTTACTTAGTATAATTTTCATATTTGTATTTTATTATTCCATATATAATTCAATTTTAAATATTTATTGTATTTTAAACATAAAAGGGACTTATATTTTATTAGTTTTATTCTTTTAAGGTTAGTGTTATTAATTTTTAATTATCCTTATTTTATTTGACTTACTTTATCATTTTAAATTGCCTTAGGAAAAGGGTTAAATTTTAGAATTTAATTATAAATTTATCTATTAGTTACAGATTTCATTTTAATTTAATTTATTTCTTAAATGTTTAGACTCTAGATGAGACATCCTTTTTGTAGGAAGAGTACCTATGGTTAAATTTTCTTGGTCGAAACTCATTAAACTTTAGTTGATATAAAAAAATTAGGATGCAAACCAAACTATCCTTAGGTGAGAAAACTATAATCTAGTGATAATTATTAGGTTTATAAAATTGTCTCCTACCCCGACTTCAAAATTTAAAAAAAAAAGAATATATGGGGTTGACCAAATATGTAAATTTTTAAAGTAAGGATTCACCATTCTAATTAATTTCTTTAGTAATTATTCACTAAGATTCGCCATTGTCTTTATTTTTTTAGCAAGTATTCACTAGGATTCACCACAATTTTATAACTTTTTTAGTAATGTGCATAGATTTGCCAGAAAAATTAATATTTTTTTCAAAAAAAATGAAAGATTCACCAGGAAAATTAAAGCACTTAGCTAGGATTCACCAGGATTTTATAACTTTTTTTAGGGGTCTTTTCTTAAAGTTATCCCTAGGATCAGTCTCACCTGCTTTCAATGTCATGACATGTCCAAATGCCTTTTCTGTATCGATGACTGCAAGCTTCTTGTGTGGAGGGTACAAAGCCCAAATCATAAGAGAATTTTCATCAGCATTGTATTTTGTCCCAGTATAAACTTTTGTCACTCCTTCTGGACTGAGTCTGTATTTGTCATTATCACTATGTAAAAAACTATCAAAGATTAAAGCAGAATTCATGTCTAAACCTGGAAAGATCATCACACCAGACTCCACTAATAATTGTCTTCCCTTATCGGGAGTCATCTCTGTCATCTCATTTTCCACCTCTATTTTCAATGCATCCAACAATTGTTTTTCATTATTTGGTGTGATGTCTTCAACATATTCTCTTATTTATTTTCCCTTGCGCTTGTACAAAAAAGACTTGAACTCAAGAGAATGAATAAATTGATCATCAGAAATAAAAGATGTATAGGCTAATTGCTTGGCATCTGTATCAGATGGTTCCCCGACCTCTTGCTCTCTGAGTTGAGGCTAATATTCTTCAACTCTCAATTTGGAAATTTAATCTGGTGAGCTTTGAGGTCTACTTTCTTTAAAAGACCCTTCACTGTCAGAGGATATCACCTCTACTTCTTGCTTTCTTGTGTCATTTACCCTGTTATCATTATTTATGTGTATTCAATATGATCGCCAAGACCAACTGAATATCTCTTCGATAAGATGTATCGTTTGGCAATTTTATTCCATCAGGATGACTTCTTAGTTTTCTGGTCCATGTGCTTGTCTTTTACCCTTAATTCTTACCTTTTCGGGGAGATGTTGTAAGGCTTACCCGATGTACTAGTTGGAGGAATGATTCATACTGTCATCAGTGTAAATTAAACCATCGCTATGAGATTCACATGCCATTCTGATGCTTTGGGTCTTCCCGACATGTTTCTCCATTACTTTAGTCATCGGTAGGACTCTTCCCAAAATATCATTGTAGTTTTCACTATCGACATAACCCACATAGTCGGTGAGATCAAATGAATTCACTCTGATTGTATATGTCCCTCTGATGTGCATCCTTTGTTATTCAATGTGATGGGACAAGTCAACAAGACTCTTATCGAAACTTTGTGTTCTTTATCATTGGAGTGACCCAAGCAGTCGGAGAGACCTAGGGAGCTTGCTCCGATTATATATGTTTCCCTGACACAATTGTTAAACTATTTTGCTCTATCGGTATGAGTGTGCACATCTCTCCCCGATACACATCCATCGGTATGAGGCACAAGATTGGTATAACTTGGAGATCTTGTTCTGACTATCTTGTTTTTGCCGATGAATATTCATCGGTAAAACGTTAAGTGACGTCTTACCAATCATTTATTCTTGTTGTCTATGGACCTCTTATCACTGAGAGTTTACTTGTGATGAAGGGGGTAAATCATAAAACACACAAATATAGAAATGGCACATAGAAAATAAAATATTTCTTTATTGATTTGGACAACTTATTACATTACAGAAGCTCAATTACAATTAGAGGAATCAATCCTCCATAGGTTGCAACACACTACAACTACACCAGGCTCTGTAATCTTCTACCTTCTGTAACCCCAAATCAGCTAGGGTTTCTATTTTTCCACCTATTCTGAACTCTACACTTTTCCCCCTTAACTCTACTATTGCCTAGGGTTCCAAAAATAGTCATAAATAGCACTTTTTTGTGGCCTCCAACTAAATTTCAAAATTTGCAACTCCCTCCAAAAGTAGAACTTCCAGGAAGCATAACTTTTGATTCGGGTGTCTAATTAACGAACCGTTTTAAGTGCTAGAAATCTCACGATGTGAAATATCACGCCAGAAAATTGTAAATAGATTTTTGTCAACTTTTTGGGACATTATGGGATGTTTTAGTGCCTCATATCTTGTTTCAGAAATTTTTCAAGGGCTTTTCAGAAAACAAAAACTTTAATATCTTTCAGTTCACAAATGATCTTTGCCTGATTCCTTCGCCAAAGGATATTTCAGTTATGAAGCTTTCTGTAAGTTTTCCCTTCAATCCATGCCCAAATGCAAACTTTCCTAAAATGGCAGGTAAACTTTCCAAAACAGGTAGGTGCTATTTTAGCAGTTTGGAAAAAACTGAAAGTCTTACATCATTATTCAAAAGATTATGGAACCAAAAACACTAATTATGGAATAAAATGAAACAACTGCAATGATTTTGAATCAACTTCTTTTTGGGTGATGCAAGATTGCCCTTACACCACTAGATGCTTCTGCATCAACTTGTCTCTCCTTGAAGGATCTTGAAAGATATGCCCAAGGTCTTGCCGATGAGGATGAAATTAAGGTTTTCTTGACTATGATCATGGAAATGTTTATCAAGGTCAGATTGATGGGATTTAACAGCGGTTATAATATGGATCTTGTCACACAAATTTTAGGCTAAAATGGATCTTGTCACAAAAATTTTTGCAATTTGTATTGATCATAAAATTATAGAGTGGCCAATTTATGTGTGGTATGTTGGTTCTCAAAAATGCAGGTTTTTATACCACAAGAGGGTGCCAATCCCTTGATACATTTTTGGTCAACAAGACAGGGTTTATACAACAAACCCCCTACTCTTTTGACACTACCAGGCCTAGCTGAGTGTACCTAGTCAATAAGGCAGATTTGGAAATATGGATGAATTCTGGTTGGGCAATTTTACTCACTAATGGCACACAAACATGAGATATTTCCAGGGTTTGTTAACTACTTTCTAACAAGAATGCTTGAAATATAAAGAATGTGAGTTATACTTCTATGAAATTCTCTAAGATTGACCATGGCCTAATTTATTGGGTAAATAGAGTTGATGAGTGGATTGTGATACTAGAGATAGGATTTTATAAGATGTGTAGATTCACTTCATAGCTTAACTCTAACAGTTGGACATTTTTATGTCTGCACCTTATGTAGACGTGCAAGTATATCAGTTACCTAGACTCTTCTTAATGATCCCAGTGATATCCTCTTATGTTACTGTGAAGTTGTGAAAGGGTTTTTAATTCATATGTGAGGAGAAACCACTTAAGAAAATTTATTTGAAAGGATTTTAATCCAGTCAGGAACCAATCAAAGTAGACTGCTCAAAAGGTAATTTTAACCCTACTGCACACAGAAACCAATCAACAGCACCACACAAGTACAGCAAATGTGTATTGACAAATCAAATGTATTTTCACACTCAATTTGAATAACATAAGCAGCCACTTTGGAGACAATCAGATAACATATAAGTATAATATAACCACACAATTGTTGAACACTTGAAAGTAAACCAATATTTAGGCAAACACCTTCTCCATTTATATTTATCTTGAAAATATGGATATTACTTGCATAAGTCTAAAATTTGATAACAGATGAACTGATGAAAAGCTAATAAAGACTTCTATTCTTCTCCTAATTGTTGATGATCCTCTAACCTCCTACCACTATATGTTTATATAACCATATTCAGAAGAGTTGTGCCTCTTCATAAGTGTCTTTTGAAACTTTTGACTAATAATTACAAACTTTCATTAGGCTTTAATAAGCCATAAATGGATTTTGGTAATATGATCTAAGTATTTTGGCTCAGGTGAGTATCTGCACATTCCACAGTGGTCTTTGCAACAAATTCCATGGCAACCATTTTCTCCATGTAGGCGCAGGCCCCTTCCAATGCTGGGTCGTCATCTTTCACTGCTTCCAATGCTTCGTGCAGGATCATTTGGCATTCCTTTATCCAGTCTTGCTGACTTCTCAGATTTTTGCCATCATTAACCAATGTAGGTACACCTCTTTGAGAGACATTAATAAATTCATTAGCTTCTTCTTGAAGTTCCTCATGAAAAACTGTATGTGCCCTAAAATTAATTCTTTTGCATTGGTAATGGCTTCATCATCAGGAGTGCCTCTGTCACAAATTTCTTGGAATTTTTCCTGGAGTCTATCAGCCAACCTCTTGTGTTCTTGGAGAGCATTTTGATTCTTACAATAGGTCACCCAAAACTTATCCATCCATACCATCATGTTAGCATGTCTCCTCTTGAATATGGTGGAAAGTGCATTTAATCTAGCCTGAGCTATCTGAATTTCATCTTTGTCTTTTGCCTGGGAACTCTCCCCTTGGGTTAGCATCCTAGTTGGGACATAATCTTATAGGAAATCATTTTCTTTGCGCATTCTTTCATAGTGTAGTTTGTACATATCCCTTTCTCGAATTAGCATTTGAATCTATGCTTTATTTAACTTAGCAACATTAATACCAATAGTTGCAGTGACCACAGGATCTGTTTCTCCTACTTTTAGTGTCATCACATGGCCGAATGCCTTCTCTGTGTCAATAATAGAAAGCTTTTGGTGTGGAGGGTACAAGGCCCATATCACAAGTGATTCTTCATCAGGATTATATTGTGATCCAGTGTACACTTATGTCACACCTTCTAAGTTGAGTTTATGTTTGGCATCATTATTGTGTAGAAAACTATCAAAAACCAAAGAAGACTTCAAATCCAAGCCTGGAAAAATCATCACACCAGCTTCTTCTAGGAGTTTCCTCCCTTTCTCCAGAGTCATATTTTTTATTTCATTTTCAACATCTGTTCTCAAAGTATTCAATAATTGTTTTTCATTATCTAGTGTGATATTTGAAATAGATTCTCTGAATGCTTTGCCTTTATGTCTATACAAGAAAGATTTAAATTCTAGGGATTGAATAAACTGATCATCTGAAACAAAAAAATTCTAAGCCAGCTACCTAGCATTTGTATCAGGTGTTTCCTCAATTTCCAATTCTCTATTTGAAAGCTCATATTCTTTAATTATGAGTTTAGGAATTATATTAGAGTGGGCTTGGGGTCTTTCATCATGGGATCCTTCAATATCAGAGGATAACACCTCTACCTCTTGTGCCTCTCTCCTCCTCCTTTCCACTTCCTAATTATACTCATCAATGGCAAATTTGACCTCTGCATCTTCCAAATTCCTAATAAGATCATCATGTGGGAATGGAATATGAGTATATCCACTCAGATTTTGTTTTTTTCTTGCAGAATCAATAAACCCTTTAGGGTCAAACCCTTTTCTTGACATTGCCTTTCTTAAATTAAAGTGCAATAGTTTGTCATGAATGAGGTCGTATCCTTCCCTAGACAACACAATAAAGTCCCCAAAACATAATGTACTTGGCATAAAAGATTGTTTATCATAGGCACTTAAGTTCATAACATTTGAGTAATCTAATTGCCTGCCGATTTCCAAGTATGCGATTCTGTCTGGTACTGTTTTAGGCAATAAGAATGATGTATCTTCAAACCCATATACCCTGATCATTGTGGAATATAGAAAACAAGACCAATCACCCCAGTTGTGATTGACAATTGGTGGTCCACCAAAATCCTTAGGCCTTAAAAACCTTTTAATCTCATCTGACAAAGAATAGCTACATGTAAAACCATAGCATCTGTACAGTGTTTTAACAAAGAATTCTTCAAAATATGCATAACTAGAATTCACAAACCTACTATCCCATATGAAAGTCCATAACTATATGGGTAACAGCTGACCATTCTTATCAGATTGTGCAATTTTCAGTTGTTGTGGCCACATTGTTAATTCTTGTCCATAGTATAAAACCATATGCATAAGAGCAAAGTAATGCTTAAAACTTATTGTTGGAGCGCCATTTTTAATTGCCATCAGTCCTGAATCAATCCCCTTAGAGAGGTGGGAGATATAATCAAAAGCTTTGGCATGGTGGCACTGGATGTCTACAAAGATGACCATGGGTGCTATGGACATGAATTTAGGGACCTCTATTCCTAGTACTTGTCCCACTCAATAATATGTGTATTTCATATAAGGTTCAAATAGATCTACATGAAAAGGAGGTCCATCACCTTCCTTGAGTGGCACCAAATTCCCTTCTTCTCTAGGTCTATGAAATGGCAATCTCCAACCCTTGTAAGTGGTATCCATTCTCAAGTACTCTTTTTCTAAATCTTCATATATTATAGGAGTATTACAGGTGTCATCGAGGGCAAAAACTTCACATACTACATTCTTGGATACATGAATAAATGGCTCCCCTTCCAGGTTGTAGATGGCTTTTAGGTCAGGGTTGTAATGATAAGCCAGGATTTTTACAAGATCTATGTTCACAAAAACATTTGTGACAACTAGCTTGCCTAGGTTGAAATTCCATGGGTTATAGACAGGTTCCAATTTATTCCTTCTGCAGTAGTGAAACATAAACAACTCATATCCCCTGATAGGGGTCCATATGTTCCCTACATGTTTATATTTATTTTCTAATGTTTCCATGTCTACCCTCAATTGTGCAGTTCTTCTAGCGTTAGGGCCTGAACCAGGTAATTGGTCTATAAGGTCTTGATTAAGTTTTCTTTCCTGTGTTTTTTCCCCTTTCCCTGTCTCAACCTTCTACTTTTTGCCCTTGGTTTGGCTAGGTTCAGTTTGCTGCTTTCCTTTTGTTTTGGAAGGACCCTCCATTCTATCTCTATGTTGAATACTATATTTAACCTTATAATTAATTAGCAACAGGAAGGTTTGCAATGCTTACTTATATGTGCTCGGCGTTGCAAATTTCTCAGTCTCTCGGTGAATCCCCCTCTCTTCCACTATAACCCTCAGAAATTTGTTTTGATTTTTAATTCATTATGAACCAGAGCAATTTGTAAGAGATTATGCTCAAGCAACCATTGATGCTGGCCATTGGAATTGAATGCAACAGGCTTCTCGGGCTCTGAAAGTGTCAAATCTATTAATGAATTACATCAAGAAGACTATTTTAATCTCATGCCGATTTGTATGTTTGTTTTGGCACCATCTTTTGTTTATATGTTTTCAGTCGATCGCCAGGACTAGCTTTATGTCTCTTTGATGGGAGGTGTTCCTTTAGTTCTTTGATCTTTATCGAAGAGACTATCATCGATCTTGCTCAGGTCCACATTACTTGCCTTTTTCTGTTTTTAACATTTCGGGAAGACTTTATTAATTCCACCCCAATATCAAGGTGGTTCTGACTGTCAAAGTTGCTTTTGGACATTGGCGAGTGTTTTCCCAACGAGCAGTGGTTATCTTATAGTCATCGGGTTGACAATCATCATCACTGAGAGAACAGAATGTCCCTTCGATATATCAAGTTTCACCGATAATGTTTTCTTATGTTTTTTGTTCATGGGGAACATCGGTGAGACTCTTGCTGGGTTCCTTTAGTTTCTTCCTATCGAAGTGACTTATAAAGTCAGAAAGACATAAAAAGTTTATCCCGATGATATATGTCATGCTGATATAACTAGTGTATCGATTTATCGACGAGAGAACATATATCTTTTGCCGATCTTATATCTATCGGTATGACCTCTGAGATCGACGTAGTTTAAAATTTTCATTTCAATTTTATATCTCTCGCTGATACAACTTTTTATCAGCGATACATTATATTGTCTTCCTGATTGTTTTGCACAATCGTTGTCTCTAGGTTCTTTGATCGGTGTAACTTCATTTAGGTCTCCCCAATATATATGAAAATATTAGTTAGGGGATTGACTTATTTGGTCGGAAAGACATATATGTGATCTTGTCGATAGGGGTCAATTACTTCTATTTGCACAACTATAGTCAGGGAAATGCTTATTTCAAAGGTCATAGTTTATGAAATTTTCATGGGCTACACTATGGATCTTGTCACACAAATTTGAACACCCTGTTTTAATCACAAGATCAATGTATGGAAAATTTCCATGATATTTGGATGACAAGTGAGTGATGGTTGATGAAAAATGGGAAAACGTTTTAGCTCCAAAATGGTATATATCAAGGATAAGCAGATGGGGACTAAGAAAATTGTGAGATTTTTTCAGTCCTAACAACAATATAGGCCTTTGTGAACCTAATGATAAAATTGCCATTTCCAAACAAGACAGACATGGTCCTAGGGTCATACCGAGTTGCAACAGCTCTCATCAAGTCTGTGTTTATGAATACATTAGGGCATATTAATTTGGCTAAGTCAAGGGTCCAGGCATGGTAGATTGGGGCTCTGTAATCAATTCGCTTGTGCCAATGCTCAAATAGACTCTAAGCAGAAACAAGGATCCTAACATCTCGACAATCTACACAAAGGTCATATATTTTGTCATTTTTGCCGACCTCTCCTAATTTTGTCAGAGGTTTCTTAGATGATCCGAGACATTGAATCATGATATCCTCATCCAAGCTACGTTTTGAGGTCGAAGCTTGACCTGACTGACTCATTTTGTACTTGTGCAAGCAACCTAGGGTTTATGCAATCAACAGTTACTCTAAATGCTTCAGAAAGTACTTATAGATAGAAAGACTAAGTGCAGGGGAGAGATAATAACTTACTATTTTTTACATCGCAGAGGCTCATAATTGCTTCCCCTTTCTTGTTTTGATGATTCTCCAGCTCTGAACATGATTGCTCCTTGAAAAATGACAGGAAATGCTTAGAATTATGTTGTTATAACATCAAATTCCTGTACCACTCTCTGTATTAATGGAGGTCGCTGCAACCATAACTTTGCTCGTGCCACAGTCATTCAAAAATCTCCTTTGTTTGCAAGTTTGAATTTGGACTGTTGATCACTTCATGCCTTTCTGGAATCCATGGCTTTGATTTATTGACTAGATTTGACAATCTTAGTCATCTTTGTTGACAAGTCATCGCCCAATGAAAATGAGCCAAATCATCAGTACCTTCCCTGCACTTTATGTCATCCTTAGCCTGAACTGGACGCGTGTCACCTTTTCGCAGCGTCGCAATCATGGAGGACCCACCATATACCTATCGCGCGATGGTACGATATAGCATCCATGTGCCTTTATTATACTTGTTTTTTCAATTGGTGCACGCCACATGTCGTTATCTCGCTGCCTCATAGTGAATATTCCTCCTGGAAAGATTTCCTTGTGCTGGAGCGCAGTCGTTGGATCTTAGGCTTGCTTTGTGGACATGTGGCGGTGGATAGCTGGGTAAGATTTTGATGTAAACACCTCGTAAGAAGATTGGACAGGTGGCAGCCTATCGTAGCGTCGCGGCCAGGTGCTGGCGTCATCTGATATTCTTTGCAAAGGTGCAATATTCACTTTATAAGACCTTTGGACATTTGAACATTGATTAGGTGCTAAACTAGGTGCTAAATTTGGCACTAAATTCGGAGCTCAATTGCACCTAATTTAGTGCCTACTTGTTTTGATCAGCACAAAAAATGCCAAAAATAGTGCCATCCTGATAAATAGCGCCGACTTTTTCAAAAAATTGGATAAAAATATATTAAAATAGTGGGTGAAAGAAAAAAATGGAGCAAAAAAGGGAGCTAATAACAGGGATTTGTTGTAGTGGTTAATCGATGGCCATAGTGAAAGCTTATATGAGCTGTAGTTTTGATAAGGCCCATAGGCCATGGGCATGTATAATTGTGATTTATAAATGATAACTTCTTCAAGTTGATGGTCGTAATGGCCAAGAGCACCTATAGTGTTGCTTGTTATAATGATAACATTTGCATATGGATAAAAGTATTCATGGTCAACTACATAGTAGTGCCATGCTATCCATGCGATGGCTTTGAAGTCAATCCTGTCACGGCTTATCGAGCCGAAGCATTGAAATTGTCATGTTTCATTATGTGTATCTTTCATAAGTAATGATATAGTTTGGTATGCTAGTCGAGAACCTTGGTAACAACATTTGTAACTATGCATACAGGCCATGAGCCATTGTTTCTCTTAAAAGAGGATAAAATAATAGTAAGGTCGACGGCCTATTCTTAGTGTAATGTAAGGAAACTATTGTGAGTCAATGGTATCGACAGTACCACACCATGGTAGCCATAGAGGCACATGGGTTGTGGAGTAATGCATCAGTTTTCCATTTATCTGACAATAATTCCATGCCTTTAGGCATAGTCTTGACTTAAGAAAGAATATAAAGACTTTTAATACCCATATAGGGATAAACCATGGTTAAAGATAACTATGTAGAAATCTATATTAAGTGCATGTCTTACCTTGTAGGTCAAGGGAGCAAACCCTTTAATGAAAACATTATATGTTTGTTTCTTTCTCAATGGCCATGCTTCATGATGAAGTATAGGGTGGTAAGAACCCTTCCGATAACCCTTGAGTAAAGGAGTATGTTCATCTTGACTACTTGAAGCCATAATGGTTTAAGTATAACCGATGTGATATGGTGAAAACCCAAAACAAGAAAAGCCTAGTAAACTAGACCAGGGTTGGTCATATAAAATGAAAAAATGAATTTGCAAAACCAAACACGGGAAAGGGGTGACATGGAGTCACAGATGTCCTATTACCAAACATCATAAGACGAGTAATGATGCACTCTTGAATCGAGTCAAAGTCCAAGATAGATGGACTATGGGAGAAAGACCCATCTTTTCCAAAACCTAGAAAGGTGAAATTTTGAACACTGTAGGATGAGACAGCTTCAAAGTCGAGTCGAGGTGTGTGAACAAATTGACTATGTTCATTGTGAAATGTTTATGTATGTAAATCTTTGGCCAAAGTAATGCATATGTCTTTGCATGCATTAGTCAGTTCATTGTGCTCCAAATGGCATAATCTTTCCAGTAGTGTCATACATAGTTAGAGTGGATCTATAGTTGTATGATCGTGGTACATTATGAAGGACACAACACTAGATAATCAGATGGCAAACCTAACAGTTCCTTATATCTATATCCTCCATTTAGGGTAGGGCCGCTTCCAGGTAGGAAGTTCTGCAGGGCACCGTCGGCCTGTGGTTGGAGGAAAAGCACTCGGGTGATGCTCTCCTTCCCAAGCAGAAGACAAGCTGAGACTTATGAAGACACATGTCAAAGTTTCAGATATAGTGCATTTTTTATATGACTTGATAGTTAGTTATTATATATAATCTTATCAATGATGCCATGAGCATAGCTTTGTATTTGTATAGTGAAAGTGATTCACTAATAAGTTGTTTTTGGATTGTTGTAAATCTAAATTTTTGAAATATCGAAAAAAGATATGCATGTTTATTTTGATTATGTTATTGATTCATTCCTTGCTTAACTATGATTATGTTAATCATGACCTTATTCTTAATGTTAATTAAGATGGTTAATTTTGGGTAATGAGAGATGGCATGTGTTACATATTGTATCAGAGCTACCATGTTCATTACATGGACCTATGAGCTCACTACATAATATTTTTTCTTCTAGAACATTAACAGTTGCTAATGTTTGTATGTTCTTATGCCAGAATGGTAAGAATAAGAATGACACCTAGAAAGAAGGTAATGGGAAATGGACATTACCTTAAGGCCTTGAGGGAGGAAGCCTCAAGAATGAAATGCCTTGAACAAACTAGTTTCTTTGTAGGCACATGGTTGGCTGATGATGAAACCTTCGTTGATGTTGTTAAATGCATCAAGCAGGAGATGAGGAAAGCAGTTAGGATTACTGTTCCTATCTTTGAAAATGAATCAATGAAACCCTTTGCACCTAAGAAACCAATCTTGGAAAGTGATCATAAGGATCCTAATGTTACTAGGGAGGTTGTGGATGAGTACATACGAGTACGTCCACCTCCTAAAACTGATTGATAAATCTCAAGGATGAGAAATGCACATGGTAAGGTATCCCAATTTGATAATGACTTGTATTAGAAAGATGTAAACAAAATTTTGTAACTATGGATGGATTATACGTAATACATGGACAACTATAATGCATTTTGAAAAATTTTAGCAAATCTTTCCTTTCTTGTTAAAGATTGTACATGAATGAGAATGGATTTACATTTATGAATGGATTCATTTGTATGAAAACTAATTGAATGATTAATCTGTAAACTTTAGGAGAAGTAGATTGTAGCAAGGTTCAAACTGTTGGGAATTAAGGTGTCTCAACCTTTGCAAATTCCTAATGTTGTATTTATTTATCCCATGTTGAGTTGGCATAGTCGGCACCTTGTGTACATGCAGCAGGATAAATATTGGTGAATTTGGTAGCCGCGGTTTCGCCCTTGAATAATTAACGGGGGTTTGGGGGCAGCGCCCCCAAGACGGGGTCAAGGGGCGGAGCATGAGAGAAAAGCATCTTTGGGCGGTCAAGGGAGGTTATGACAAGTTGTAAGAGGAATAAGATATTTTTAGTCAGTGTATGACAGATTCTCTTATAGCTATAAGTGTTGTCAGTTATGACGGATTCTATGATAGCTGTAAGGTGCGTAAGAGCATCTGTCATAGCCTATTTTGGGACAAGGCACCCACATTGGGATGGGATGTTGGACAAGTGTCCTTAGGAGTGGGTTTTGGGGCATGAGTCCAAGATGGATGACCATCTCTAGAAGGTTCCATATTTGCCTTATAAACTCTATAAAAATAGGTGCTTGGATGGGAGATAAGTAGTTTTTCTACAGGTATTGTTATGCTGCTGGAATATCTCTAGATTCAACATTTGAAGACTCCTGAAAGAGCATTGGCTCTGAAACTGTATTGTAATCTGTTATTGTTTACTGTAATACATTTGAGTTGTGTTTTGGAGAGTGGGGTTTTTCACCCGTAAGGGTTTTCCCGACGTATATCTTGTCTCTCTCTCTTCTGTCTACTTTCTATGTGTATGTGTATTTCTGCAATATCTTTGTTAGATGTTCTATGTTGCTATAGTTGTAAGAATTAAAATTGAATTTGCATACATCTCTCCTCATTAGATTAGTGTAGGAAGCAATTTCCGCACACCTAGCTTCCTTTCACAAACAAGAACCAGTATGGGAGATAGCCAGGAAGAAGGGCAACCTTTGGGCTACTCTAAATCTAAACTTGACCAGATCCTTGCTATACTCCAAGAGACAAGAGCGAGAATTGGAACTCTCGAGCAGGAGGTCAGGGGTCAGCATGGACCTAGGTGGTAAGCCTATTATGGGAGTGATGACGAGGCACATCATGATGACACTACCCAAAGTGAACATAGAGAGAATAATCCTTAGGCTAGACATGAAGAAGATAGAAGAACCCACTTAGCTTTGGAATTATCCCGAGACATGAAAAAAGTTATGCCTCCCAAATTCGATGGGTCTGTAAGCAGAGATGTTGCAGAGGCATGACTTACAGAGATGGAAAAATACTTCAAAATAAGAAATTATACTAAAATCACCAAAGTGGTATGGGGAACATACCAGTTGGCGGGTGAAGCATCCATATGGTGGATGAATAAGAAAATGGAGTTAGGCGTGAGGTCTACAAGTCTAACCTGGGACAGGTTTGTGGAATTCTTTAGGCAAAGATGGTTGCCTTGGCTATATTATGATCAAAATCTTAGAGATTTTTAGAATCCGAGACAAAGAGATTTAATTGTGAACGAGTACTGGGAAAAGTTCACTCACCTACTCAAGTATGTTCCACAATATCAACAGGATGAAAGGTTTCGCATTTGAAAGTTTATTATGAGATTAAACACCCAGATTGGGGGTGAAGTTGACGTGCATGGTCCCACTTCAATGGACCAGGTCTATGAGAAGGCCATCAAACATGAACAAAAATTGAAATCTATGTCTGTTTATAGGGCAAGGAAGTGCAAAAGGTATATTTGGTCCCAATCCTCCCTGCAATATTCTAAGAAAAAGGGGAAAAAGCAATATTTTTTTGAGAAAATGATAAAGGGCCCAAGAATCACTATAGTAGAAAAGGCAATTAGCGCCTAAAATAGTGCCAAAATTTAGTGCAATTGAGTCCATGAATTGGACACTTCTACCGACGCCAAACTTGGCACCCAATAGCATCTCACTTTTGTGCCGGATTTAGCACCAATTTTAGCGTCGATTATAGTGCCAGGTTTAACACCAGATTTAGCACCAGATTTTGTTGCTTCTAGTTTGGCTTCTAATTTTGCTTCTAGTTTTTCTTCTTGTGTTGCTTCCAAGTTTGCTTCTGGTTTTGCTTCCATTTTTACTTCCAGTTTTGCTTCTAGTTTTGGATCCAATTTTGCTTCCACTGTTGCTTCAAATTTTGCTTTCAGTTTTGCTTCTAGGTTGGCTTCCAGTTTTGCTTCTAGTTTTGCTTCCAATTTGGCTTCTGGTTTTGCTTCTGGTTTTGCTTCCAGTTTTGCTTCCAAGTTTGCTTCTGGTTTTTCTTCCAAGTTTGCTTCTGGTTTTTCTTCCAAGTTTGCTTCCACTTTTGCTTCCAATTTTGTTTCCAGTTTTGCTTCCAATTTTGCTTCTGGTTTTGCTTCCAGTTTTGCTTCCAGTTTTGCTTCCAATTTTACTTCTAGGTTTGCTTCCAGTTTTGCTTCCAATTTGCCTTCCAATTTTGCATCAAATTTTGCTTCCATTTGCGCTTCCAATTTTGCTTCTGGTTTTGCTTCCAGTTTTACTTCCAATTTTGCGTTTGGTTTTGCTTCCAGTTTTGCTTCCACTGTTGCTTCTAGTTTTTCTTCCAATTTTGCTTCCAATATAACGTTGCTTGTTGCTTCCAATTTTGCTTCCATTTTTGTGTCTTTTGTTGCTTCTAATATGGCTACTATTATTGCATCTTTTGTTGCTTCTAAAATTGCTTCCATTATTACTTCTTTGTTTGCTCTTGAATTGCTTTTGTTTTTGCTTTCTAGATAATGCCAAGTTTTGCTTCCAAGATTGCTTCTAGTTTGCTTCTAGTTTGGCTTCCATTGTTGCTTCCTTTTTTGCTTCTAAAAATGCTTCTTGTTTTTCTTACATTTATTAATGTAATATGTTTTATTTCAATTTAATTAGTTAAATATATCATGCCTCTTAAATAACTCATATGATTATAGATTAAGTAATTTAATTATTTAACTCAAATGATTAAATAACAAGATAATTATTATAATATGATCATCATCTATAATTAAAACAAGTGAGTCAAATATCTATAATTTAATTGAATTTGACAACATCCATCCTGAGCAGTAAATTAAAATCATCATATGTAAAAAATATCCATCCAAAAATCATCGACCACTTTCAATATATATAAATTGACAAGTCAATATAGATAAGATCATCATCATATATAACTAAAACAAGTGAAAGTCAAATATGCCAGTAGATCAATAACATGTCAAAATGATACATGTACAAATGATATAAGTAAAAATGATAAATTATGTAACTCAAAATGATACGAGTCAAGATGATACATGTCCAAATGATATAAGTCAAAATGATACATAAATTTATGATACAACTCATTAATATGGTATTGCAGGCCGTGAAAATGATACATATGATAGCTACTAACCATGAAAAGAGGCATCATTTAACGATATATCAACAATGATCCATGATGCAGTCTATATGATAATAAATGTCACTAGCTACTACGACCAACTGCCTCATCATCATCATCACCATCGTGATCATCATCATCATCACCATCATGATCATGATCATCATCATCGTCATCGGCCTTAGTGTCTTATGTATCTGCGTCATCATCATCCTTTGCCATGTTATTTGTACCAGAACCAACATAATCTAGATCTCTATCATGAGGATCATCTTGATCTTCTGGAAGACCCGTGTTCTACAAAAAAAACATTTAAAATGAAAAGTTATTTATTTCATACAATAATTTATTTTTCTGTTATATATCTAATATTACAACATATGAAATGAAACCATAATCATATTACATCATATCAAAGTGAACATACCATAATAAAATTTCAAAAAATTTATAGCTAATATCTCATTCCAATGATGTAAAACATGCAACAATTCTAAGAAACATTAGCAAAGATCATAAAAAAATTTGTTATAAATTTAACTATCACCTGTAAATTCTATTACATAACCTTAAGTGCTACAAATTGCTTGGTCGAGAGCTCCCATTTTGACATAGGCAGGGAGGATGGTGGCAAAGGTTGTGGAATTTGGCTTTACACCAACCAATTGCATTTGCTTTAAAATTTCTGAAGCCTTTCCAACAAATCCATTTTGTAAATATCCTGTAGTCATTGCAGTCTATGAGACCACATTTCTTTGAGGCATTTTGTCAAATAGTTCACGTGCTTTGTCTATGCTTCCACATTTTGCATACATGTCTAATAGGGCAGTTGCAACTACAACATCTGACAAAATTCCTCTATCCTTTATGTATTGATGGATGTCCATACCCTATTCCAAAGCTCCCATTTTGACACAGGCAGGGAGGATGCTGGCAAAGCTTGTGGAATTTGGCTTTACACCAGCCAATTGCATTTGCTTTAAAATTTCTAAAGCCTTTTCAACAAATCCATTTTGTGCATATCCTGTAGTCATTGCAGTCCATGAGACCGCATTTCTTTGAAGCATTCTATCAAATAGTTCACATGCCTTGTCTATGCTTCCACATTTTGCATACATGTCTAACATGGCTGTTGTAACTACAACATCTGACAAAATTCCTCTATCCTTCATGTATTGATGGATGTCCATACCCTATTCCAAAGCTCCCATTTTGACACAGGTAGGGAGGATGGTGGCAAAGGTTGTGGAATATGGCTTTACACCAGCTAATTGCATTTGCTTTAAAATTTTTGAAGCCTTTTCAACAAATCCATTTTGTTCATATCTTGTAGTCACTGCAGTCCATGAGACCATATTTCTTTGAGGCATTCTGTCAAATGGTTCACGTGCCTTATCTATGCTTCCACATTTTGAATACATGTCTAACAGGGTAGTTGCAACTGCAACATCTGACAAAATTCCTCTATCCTTTATGTATTGATGGATGTCCATACCCTATTCCAAAGCTCCCATTTTGACACAGGCAGGGAGGATGCTGACAAAGGTTGTGGAATTTGGCTTTACACCAGCTAATTGCATTTGCTTTAAAATTTCTAAAGCCTTTTCAACAAATCCATTTTGTGCATATCCTGCAGTCATTGCAATACATGAGACCACATTTCTTTGAGGCGTTCTATCAAACAATTCACGTGCCTTGTCTATGCTTCCACATTTTGCATACATGTCTAACAGGGTAGTTGCAACTACAACATCTAACAAAATTCCTCTATCCTTTATGTATTGATGGATGTCCATACCCTATTCCAAAGCTCCCATTTTGACACAAGCAGGAAGGATGATGGAAAGGGTTGTAGAATTTGGCTTTACACCAGCTAGTTGCATTTGCTTTAAAATTTATGAAGCCTTTTCAACAAATCCATTTTGTGCATATCTTCCAGTCATTGTAGTCCATGAGACCACATTTCTTTAAGGCATTCTGTCAAATAGTTCACGTGTCTTGTCTATGCTTCCACATTTTGCATACATGTCTAATAGGGCAGCTGCAACTACAACATCTAAGAAAATTCCTCTATCCTTTATGTATTGATGGATGTCCATACCCTATTCCAAAGCTCCCATTTTGACACAGGCAGGGAGGATGATGGAAAGGGTTGTGGAATTTGGCTTTACACCAGCCAATTGCATTTGCTTTAAAATTTCTGAAGCCTTTTCAACAAATCCATTTTATGCATATCTTGCAGTCATTGTAGTCCATGAGACCACATTTCTTTGAGGCATTCTGTCAAATAGTTCACGTGTCTTGTCTATGCTTCCACATTTTGCATACATGTCTAATAGGGCAGCTGCAACTACAAAATCTGAGAAAATTCCTCTATCCTTTATGTATTGATGGATGTCCATACCCTATTCCAAAGCTCCCATTTTGACACAGGTAGGGAGGATGCTGGCAAAGGTTGTGGAATTTGGCTTTACACTAGCCAATTGCATTTGCTTTAAATTTTTTGAAGCCTTTTCAACAAATCCATTTTGTGCATATCCTGCAGTCATTGCAGTCCATGAGACCACATTTCTTTAAGGCATTCTGTCAAACAGTTCACGTGCCTTGTCTATGCTTCGACATTTGGCATACATGTCTAACATGGTAGTTGCAACTACAACATTTGAAAAAATTCCTCTATCCTTTATGTATTGATGGATGTCCATACCCTATTCCAAAGTTCCCATTTTGACACAGGCAGGGAGGATGCTGGCAAAGGTTGTGGAATTTGCCTTTACACCAGCCAATTGCATTCTCTTTAAAATTTTTGAAGCCTTTTCAACATATCAATTTTGTGCATATCCTGCAGTCATTGTAGTCCATGAGACCACATTTCTTTGAGGCATTCTGTCAAACTGTTCACGTGCCTTGTCTATTCTTCCACATTTTGCATACATGTCTAACAAGGTAGTTGCAACTACAACATCTGACAAAATTCCTCCATCCTTTATGTATTGATGGATGTCCATACCCTATTCCAAAGCTCTCATTTTGACAGAGGTAGGGAGGATGGTGGCAAAGGTTGTGGAATTTGGATTTACACCAACCAATTGCATTTGCTTTAAAATTTCTAAAGCCTTTTCAACAAATCCATTTTGTGCATATCATGCAGTCATTGTAGTCCATGAGACCACATTTCTTTGAGGCATTCTGTCAAATAGTTCATGTGCCTTGTCTATGCTTCCACATTTTGCATACATGTCTAATAGGGCAGTTGCAACTACAACATCTGACAAAATTCCTCTATCCTTTATGTATTGATGGATGTCCATACCCTATTCCAAAGCTCCCATTTTGACACAAGCATGGAGGATGGTGGCAAAGGTTGTGGAATTTGGCTTTAGACCAGCTAATTGCATTTGCTTTAAAATTTTTGAAGACTTTTCAACAAATTGATTTTGTGCATATCCTGCAGTCATTGCAGTCCATGAGACCACATTTCTTTGAGGCATTCTGTCAAATAGTTCACGTGCCTTGTCTATGCTTCCACATTTTGTATACATGTCTAATTAGGCAGTTGCAACTACAACATCTAGCAAAATTCTTGTATCCTTTATGTATTGATGGATGTCCATACCCTATTCCAAAGCTCCCATTTTGACACATGCAGGGAGGATACTGGCAAAGGTTGTGGAATTTGGCTTTACACCATCCAATTGCATTTGCTTTGAAATTTCTGAAACCTTTTCAACAAATCCATTTTGTTCATATCCTGCAGTCATTGCAGTCTATGAGACCACATTTGTTTGAGGCATTCTGTCAAATAGTTCATATGCCTTGTCTATGCTTCCACATTTTGCATACATGTCTAACAGGGCAATTGCAACTACAACATCTAACAAAATTCTTGTATCCTTTATGTATTGATGGATGTCCATATCCTATTCCAAAGCTCCCATTTTGACACAGGCAGGGAGGATACTGGCAATGGTTGTGTAATTTGGCTTTACACCAGCTAATTGCATTTGCTTTAAAATTTCTAAAGCCTTTTCAACCAATCCATTTTGTGCATATCCTGCAGTCATTGCAGTCCATGAGACCACATTTATTTGAGGCATTCTGTCAAATAGTTCACATGCCTTGTCTATTCTTCCACATTTTGCATACATGTCTAACAAGGTAGTTGCAACTACAACATCTGACAAAATTCCTCTATCCTTTATGTATTGATGGATTTCCATACCCTATTCCAAAGATCCCATTTTGACACAGGCAGGGAGAATGCTGGCAAAGGTTGTGGAATTTGGCTTTCAAACAACTCATACTCGTAGAGTCATGGTTTTAGGTCAGGTATGTTATGGTAACAACAAGAGATTCCAACTATGGTTACAATAGCTAATACTGCCCTCATTTGTGACCGTAACAAGGTTCTTGGACAACACTATCTTGCTCTTCACACTGGGTACTATATAGGCCAAGATTGGGTTGAAGAAATCACTTGATGGTTACCTATATAGTGATAGCACACCCTAATACCCCATGCATTCTAAATAGGTTGAGATTTATACAATACTCAACCAAGATGAAATTGTATCACTGTACCATACTTAACTATGACAGTCCTTTCTTGACAACAATTTGTAATCTTTAGACTATTGGGATCCTTGCCACAAATAAATATTAGGTCAATGATACAAGGCTTTTAAACAAAAACCATAATCCCAACTCTATATCCATCCCCTTCGCAGTCTTAAGGGCAACCTTGAGACAAAAAATGCTAATGTACTATTATGACAGTTATGATTGTCCTCCATCGTTTCATTGTTCATTTGAAACTTTAGATGAGGATTGGGGAGGTCTCCATTTGTAAAAGCATGGAAAATACTCATGGCAAGATCTTTCAAATAAGCATATTCAACTTCAGGGGTTTCTGCAGACCCTAGGAAGGTGGATTTAGACTTAGTAACTTTAATTACCACCACAAAGACTATCCCCTTTGTGACTATGACAAGGTAACATTGTCGTGCTCTTTATGACAATCCCTTCTCCATTGGGTGATGGCCTAATAGCATTTATCACCTTTGTGATTTCAATGCCTCTCTAATGCACTTTCATAGGAGTCTTGACAGTCCTTATGTATTAGTGAAGAAGGCTTCCAACAAATCCAAAAGGAGGGCTTAAGATTACATACAAAGTCCTAGTCTTCATACCCTAGTCACATATCACCCCTCTAAGAAGACCTCAAGACAATTGCCCTTTAATATAGGAAGTCAATGCAATTTTAAAAGATAAAGTGCAAGAGGCCAAAGGACAAGAAAAATTAAGGCCTTAGGGGTTTAAAGGAATAAAAATATAGGCTTGCAAACTCAACTTAAAATCCTAACCCTAGGTGGGCACCACCAGATACCACCAGAACTCTTTAACTTGGCACTGCAAAACCTTGTCCAATTTGATCGTGGGATGCTGAAATCAAGCATGTACACTCACATATGATAGATAAGTATGCCTACCAAGTGATTTGGCAAAAAAATGAATAGGCTTCAAATTATAACCCTTCAAAATAGGCCACTGAAGTATATTGTACAGGTGCATTTTTGAGTGCTGCAGTTAGATTTTTCATCATGGAAACCTAAAATTTTTGCAAAAAATGGTAGGAAATTTTAGGTTCCAACAAGTCCATTAGTTGGAGGCAGGTAAACAAGGGTTTTCTATTCATTATTAACCTGTTAAACTTAAGTATATGAGATAGCATGGCACACACAAAATGTTGTGGATAATGACCACAAGATTAGGTTAATTGCAACCAATTTTTGTAAGCAAGCACAAGACTAGTATTCTCATTATGATCCTAATGGCACCAAGAAGGGTCCCCAAAGATATAAGAGTAATCATTTGTCATCTAAGAGAAATCTTACATTTAAAGGCGTTAGGGCCAACAGAGGAGCACTTTAGAACTCATCCTACACATCAATAAACAACTCAACACCAGAAATTCAAATTGACATAATAAACTAAGTTATTGAAAGTCAACTATTGATACCTCATTCTCCATCCAGATTCAAAAATCGGTCCACTTTTTGCTTTGTAACATTTCCTTTTCAAATTGGCTTGGATGCCGACCATATTTCTCCTCCTATCAAAATATGGCACATGGACTAGTTAAACTAATTAATATGCAATCATTTACTTTTTCCTAGGAAATTAAAAAAAAATATCATTTTACTTATTAAATATACTTACAAATATACAGATCAAGGGCTATAAACCTTTCTGGCCACTATGATGCATGGCACGAAGTTTGTCAAGCCTAGCCTTGGAGGCCTTGTCCTGAAACATATACTAATTCAATTTAACTATGAAAAAATAAAATTTAAAAATTATTTAATAAATTTGATATAATCTTATGAGCAAATTCAAATACCTGCGTACTCTCCTCACCGGACTTCCTCCGTGCATCAGACTTCTCATATGCTTTTACAAGCTCTTTCCATACTTTCAAACTTACATCAATTGGCCTTTTTTGAGTCTTTGCTTGGGAGGGAGTTTTTTTATCTTCTTTGTTTAGTTGCACTAAAATCTCTTGCAATTTTGAGACATTTGTAGCTTTATCTTCTTTACAGACCAACCTATGCCAAATTCAGTCTCCATGTCTTGGATAACTGCTTTTTGCAGGTGCATGGGTATCTTTGAGAATGGCAAATGTAGATGGTCTTTGAATTGTTGAAGGCATGATTCCTTCAACCTATTCACAAATGTTTTTCCAACATCCGTCATTTGGACGTCCCCTGAAACCACATCGTATTCTATCTTGGTATCCTATATACCAATGCAAGGTGCAAAACATGGCTTGGTGGTTGAAGAAGTATGTGTCCCAGGAGTGGGTGGTACATTGGAAGACTATGTTCCCTATTCCACATTCATAGAGGTTATTGTTATTGATTTCCTCCTGGATCTTTTGCTCGATCCATGATTGGTTGGGGAATCAATTGATTCCCTTTGACACTATTGATTTGGTTGTAGTGTTTCAGGGGCTTTACTAGATCATTTTTCTATGTATCTGGCAAGCATTGTCAAGTCCACACCATCCAATTTGTTCACTGCCTCTACCCCCAATATGGAAGCCAATGCCTCTTTATCTTTGTCAGTCTCATGTTCCTATAAAATAACTTTCTTCTTTTAAATTTACAAATAAAAAACTAAAAACTAAAAGTCAAAGAAACAATGGAAACATTTACAAATCTATAAATTGACAATGAATTACCTCATTGTGAGCAGAGTCTGCTCCTTTTTCTCTCTTCCCTCTCTTTCTTGACATTTTGAGGTGACCTAGGGAAAATTATTTTCATTCAGTCTGTGGAGGCAAATGAAGTACACATTGCCAGGTATGAAAGTTTTCTTCCAGTTTTTCTATATTCCTCAAGGTTTTTGACCTTTACTTTGTAGAGAAAATCATGAAGTTGTTTTCCTATGAATCAATTGGTGCCTTGGGAGGGAATCTATAGTTCCTGACCTAATTTTAGTTTTCTCACCCTCGTCTCAAAAGCCCTATCTCCTTGTATTGTCTCAACCAACTTCTGTTTTAGTTTGCTCACCCTCGTCTCAAAATCCCTAATTTTAGTTTACTCATAATTGACTTGTCTTAAAGCACTCGACTACTTTTTTAGGAAGGAAGCGAGAAAGTTATCTTCAAAGAAAGGTATTGATGGTAATGATAAGCGAACCTAGGCCTTGGGGTTTGAAAATGCGTTCACTGCTCTCAGATGCAAAGGAAATAATGCAATGTCTACAATTTTACCCTCCTCCTTTGCAACCACATGAGACTTGAATGATTCACCTGTAAACAAAACAATATTCACAACCCTTTCTTCACAATCTTCTCCATTTAATCGAAACAAAAATATATTTGGGAACAAAATTTTTTTATTGTAATTGTAACCTTACCTATGGTGTCGCAAACTAAATCAAATTTCTCATCTACTTGCTTGTTTTTCCCTTTTTTCTCCTCTCTTCGCGCGGCATTTTTCTTTTGTAGTTATCAAATTTCTCATATAATTCAGGCGGGACTCCAACCCAAACACTCGATCTCCAAACAAAAAATGAACACCAAAATTGAATAAAGTTTTGTTTTGTTTTTTTTTATTTTGGGCTATGAGCAGGTGGGAATTTTTAAATTTTTATTTGATATAGTAGTCGGAGCAGTTACTAGCGAATTTAGCACCAAATTTTTGGCCAAAGTGTAATCTATTTGGGGCGCCAAAGGCGGCACAAAGTGTGCCTAATTTAGCACCAATCAGTGCAAAATGATGTATTTTTCTTAGAAGTTGATAAAAATGTAACCTCACCAAATTTGGATTGTCCTTATAATAAGTAACTATATCTTGTTTCCATGATAGCATTTTGACTTCATGCTTCTCTTATGATTAGCTCAATAATGAGTCACTCTTTCATGACCTTACACAGATGGTTGGTGACAATCCTTATGCAAGTGACATGGCTTTGGAAAAACCAAACAACTCTACTCTTACTATCATGATGACATGATATTGGGACTATATTAGCAGCTTATGGAGTGTGCTTATGGTATTGTGATTTTCAATTCTATGTTCTCATTAACCTATTTTAGGTTGAAGCGTGGTAACTAACCCATTAGCTATTATGACAGTCATACAATGACTAGACAATCCTCTCCACTTTGACTATGATAGTCCTATGCATGGTGTTTTCTTCATGACAGTACCCAATAATGTGAATTATTGATAGTAGCTAGTTCAAATGGAGTTTTGGATGGTGTAGTAAGTTGTCCCTATGGCTCATGATAGTGCATGTTATCAGGGTTCTGTCCTTGTGACATTACTCTCTAGATATCTCCTCTTTATAGTGACAAGGTTTCAAGAACATGACAACTTAGGTAAGGTATCAACTTGTCTCTTTAACCTTTGGATTGTCATTTTTCAAGAATTGATCTCATTGAAATACAAAGACAACATGTCATAGATTAGATGAAAAGATCAAGGAGATGCATGTTATAGAGTATAAAACTCAAAAATCAAAGGTCTTTTTGGGGCTTTTTCCAACAATATGAGAAAAATTCAAACTTTAAACATGTAGCACATGTACCATATGACTCATTCGCATACATCACACATGTGGGACCACTAAGAAGGGAGGTAGGTGCTTAATATGAGCAATGACAATTGCACATAATGTTCAAGTTCACTTCAATAGATATTTGGGGTTATGATAGCTAATGGAGGGTTTTCTTTTCAAAGGAAACCATTAATTTTGGAGTGAAAGGTAATGGTGAAATATAACAGAAAGTCCCTATAATTAAAGAATATCCAATGGCTAGGATTAACCTAACAAAGATTTAATGACATGATTTCAAAATTAACATCCAAATTATCCTTCCCTCCATCAAGAATTTTAAATTTTGGTGCCAAAGACTCTTTGAGACTCACTCTTCTGAGGGTTCTATGATAGTTTTGAGGGTTTTATGGCCACTTGGAGAGATATAGATTGCCTTAAAATGAGCCATAAAAGAAAAAGGAGAGTCAAATATGAAATAAATGTCTTTTTGATGTGAATTTGTAGTCATCTTGTAATCATAAGATTTGAGCTCTAGTTGTCAAGATTCTATGTGTAAACCTTTTTCTGAAGAGAAAAAGGTCGCAATGTCCTATTTTGTTTTTCATAGTGCATCTTAATGAAAAGCAAGTGTATTAACAAGATAAATTCAAGAATATTCTCTTGGTGCACAGGTGTTATGTGACTATTGTCATTGTTATGTATTACAAGATCTAGAGGAGGCCATGGAGAGAGGACGTGGACGGTGTAGAAATACTAAATCGTAGAGAGGAAAGTGGGTGGAAATAGATATGACAATAGAATCTGCAGATATAATAGAGGTAAGAAGAGAAAGCAACCTCAACCAAAGGAGGAAGGTGTTTATGAATTCACAAATGCTACAACATAGAAGAGAGAAAGTCATTTTTTTGTCCACGAGGCCTCTGAAGTCAAACTTTTTGGTTGAAAATGCACAGAAATGGTGATTAAATGTGATTCTATGATCGAGGGAAAAGTTTGAAAATTAGGATGGTCAAAACATGATAATATGTCAAATATATGACTATTAAAGTGAGGTTTTGTGTTGGATAGCATATTCATTGAAATGATATAATTGGTGTACTAAACATTATTTACTATGTTGTGTATTATAGGGGCCAGACGAGGCCATGACAATAGATCATGTTATATCAAATGAGGACACAATGGATGAAGCGGGAAATTAGGTACTCAAATCCAATTTCCTTAGGAAAAAATGATCTGATGGCATTTTGTGATACGTCCATCTTTTTTCACAATATTATTGAAATTTATAATGTATTATCCAATCTTGACATAAATTAATGCATGTTGTTGATTATTTTAGATGGAGATTGGAGCAAATGCAGAGCCTGAGCATTCAACTAGAAAACGAAAAATGTATGTACGTGGACGTGGACCTAAAACTGTTAAATCACGTAGGCAACAATGGGTGGAAGAGGATATGACAATGGATCCTACAGACACAACAAATGATTGCACTGAACAAGAGGTTGGTCAGGACTATAGCACATGGGATGAATAGTTTGAGACAATTGTTGTTTGTGGATGTTTTGTATGTCGTGGAAAGAAACAATTCAAATGGGCGATTGTACAAAGACATTACATATATGATGAGCTTCCAGTCAGTAGTATGCCTCCTACAATAGATTCAAATCCAATAGGAATTGTGGTAAGGAATTTTCCAAATTGATATAAATAACATGTATACTTCATTTAAACATTGTTTTATATTATTTAAATAACTATTTTTTTCTTAATGAATACTTGCAGGATAAAGTTCTTGGTTTAAATTTTCCTAGATCACCGACTTCTAGCATTTACAAGGTATGTGGTTAATGTGTGAGAGACATAGATATATTATATTGCATTTTAATTTTTGACTAAAGATTCATACTAATTTACTATTCTTATATTAGGTGGGTGACCTCCAAGGATATCCACGAATGTGAAGTGCCAAAATGGAAGAAGGAAATTGCAAAAATTGTATGTGTATTTGAGAAGGAGCTCCCTACAAGTTTCATGGATCTACATGTCCATTTACTTATACACCTAGTCAATGACATTGAATTGGCGGATGTCGTATCAACGAGGTGGATGTTTTTCTTTGAGAGGTATATGAAAACTCTAAAAAGATATGTCCGACAAAAAGCACATCCAGAGGGTTGCATGGTTTAAGGGTATGTATTGAATGAAGCATTTTTCTTCCTTTGTGAATTCCTTGGTAAGGATTTTGAAGATGGGCCATGCTTCTGGGATGAAGAACAAGCATCAGATATTATTGATGGAGAAAAACCACAATCTAATGGTGTTCAAATAGAAATTAGTAAGTAAATTCATGATCAGTGTGGTTTTTTTTTTATGCAATCATTAATTTACTGTGTAATTTATTTGTCAAATTAACAGCATGACATTTGGAGTTTGAAATAAACATGTTGACATGTAATAGGTGCAGATGAAAGTGTTATACTCGACAAGTTCATTTTGTACCACATGGACTTTATGAACAAATGGATTGATCTGTATGATAAAAAGAGAGAAGTGTTAGAAGCAAGGAGAGAATTTAAGAGATTGAACCCAAGGAATATTCCACTTCCCACTGATCTACTTAGGGAATGGAGCAAAGATTGCACACTAGAATGGGTTACTGAACAAATTCAAAATTAAATAGAAGATGCAGGTATAGATTCAAACATAACAGAAGATGAAATCAACATGTCTAGAGGATGTGAAAGAAAGGTACAATTGGAATTTTACAAAATGTTGTTTCCTTACAGATTTGACACTATTAACTATTTTAATATTTGTTATTATATTTGTTTTCATTGAAATAAATGGTCTTTCACAGGTGAGGAAATATCCAGCAATGTGGGCATATGGTTGACATTATCATGTAGAAAGTGTAGATGTAAAGAGATGATCCTTCGATTGTGGTATCATGGTTGACTTCAAGCAATCCAGTCGATCAAGCTCAAAAGATAAGAATATAATTGAAGGGAATCTACAATATGTTGGGAAAATACAAGAAATGATTGAGTTGGATTACCACTCTTTTAAATGTTGTATTTTTAAGTGTAGATGGTATGAAGCATTTCAGAGGACACGAAGACATAATACCCATAGTGGATTGTTTTCTATAGATTCCTCATGTTTCCTACCAGAGGATAAGGAGCCTTATGTTCTACCAATTCATTGTGAGCAGGTATTTCTTTAACTCAAACAAGAAGTGGTAGTGATCATTAATCTATTAATTCATAGTTTATTGCGAATATATACATGTGTTTATTAATCAATAAAATTATTATACCATACATCTAATATATGTATGTCGTTCATGTACAGGGATTTTTCTATGAAGATATTTTGGACCGGAAATGGATATTTGTCATACATTATGATCCAAGATTAAGGCATGTATTTGACGATGCATTAGTGGATACTGAGTAAAACAATGATGGCCAACAAAATGAGAGAGAGGGATTAGAGAACATCGAAGAAATTGACATCCATGATGATGTTGAAGATGGTTATATTCAAGCACAAGAAGACAACAATCCAAAGTTGGATGATGTTATGGAAGACAACAATATGGTGTTGGCAAGAGACACTATACGGATTCATGATTGTTGTCATTGATGGCAACAAAGGTCATCCCACATATCCGCAAGTCATGATATGTCTCTACCGGAAGTCAGATTGAAGATTGTTGTGGTCCGGTGAACAAGAACAGAGCATGTGGCAAGGTCCGACAGATTGGTCCGGATCTCTCAGAGGAAGTGTCTTGGTGCAGTGCGGATCTGGGGAAGTCAAGAGGACTATCTTGAGTGGTATATTCCAAGGATTTAGCCTCCGGAGTTGGACAAGGAAAAAGATATGAATAGTTGAGTACCGGATTCCTGAGAGACAGTGAAAACAGAGGAAGAACTGACTGACAGAGTATCAGACTACTTTCCGGATGTGTTACAGATGATGATAAAGGTTGCGGAGGCATGAATCATGTTTGGCCGACATAATTGATGATATCTACAAGTATATGCTTGATCCGCATTGCTTGGTGAGCAAGGATTCAGCCGACAGAACTAAGTTTGTAAGAAACTAGACTGTTCCGGATGCCGACTAGAAAGGTGATGAAATTACTTGTGCGGATATATATAGAGGATGGATTTAGTTGTAAAGTGTAAAAAAAAAAAAAAAAAGGAAAAAGGGGTGTGTGAAAGGATATGCGAACAAGTCCAGAGTAGAGCAGAAGTAGCAAGAAAGATCCGGTATGTGAAAGGATAGCAGACTAAAGAACAGAGGAAAGATGAAGTGCAGCAGATCAGTATACTGAACCTAACCGGAACTGAACTCCAGCATATGCAGATGCTTCCAATCAGTTCAAGACTGTGATTCTTATCACTTTGTAAGACAGTGTGTCTTCTTGTAGGCAGTGAGCCTCTTGTGAGCAGTGTGCTCGGGCAGTGAGCCCTAATTGGCAAGTGCCATTTTTGTAATTTCCTATTCTTCTAACAGAGAATATTTCTTGGGTTAATCACCCCGTGGTTTTCTCCCTTAACAGGGTTTCCACGTCAAAAATACTGTGTCATGTGTTTCTTACTTCATGGTTAATGTTTTGTGTTTGATTTTATGCTGCTCCAATTAAAAGGAAAGTTCAATAAGAGAAATAACTAGGATAACTGATTCACCCCCCCCCTCTCAGTTATCAACAATTGGTATCAGAGCCAAGTTCCTCCTAATAGAGCCTAACAGCTTGAGGAAGATCTGGGATTTCAAATGGATGCATATGGTTTAAAGGAGCAACTCAAGACTGCCCTTGAGGATCTTGAACAGTCAAATTCTGAAGTTAGTGAATTAAGAGAAAGACTCAAACAGGCTGATGAATTCATGAGGGAATTAAAAGACAAATTAAGTCTCTCTATGAAAAAGAGAAAGGAGCTGCTCCAACAGTTGGCAAGACAAAGTGAAGAAAGCAATACAAATGAAGAATTGACTGAGCAAACCAAGTTATGTGAAAAGTTATCAAAAGAAGTCATTATGTTAAGACATGAAATGGAATCAGGAACTATAAAGTTCACTCAAGAGATTGAAGAAAAAAGAAAGGCTGAAGACAATCTAAGACAATCTCTTAAGGAAAAATCAGAAGAATGCCACCAGATGGACAGGATTATCAGACATCTTGAATCTGATCTTGAAGATGCCAAAGATAATGAAGAAAAACTTGAGGGTCAAATTACCTCTCTCAAAAGAGATCTTCAAACAGCAAATGAATATAAAGAGAAATTCAAGATAAGTTCTGCTCAACTTGAAGTTCTTCTTGGAAGTCAAAAGAGGACTGATGACAAGTATGGTTTGGGATATGAGAAAGGAGAAAGCTCCGGATCCGGTCAGAGGAATCTTGGATCAGAAAATCCAAGGAGCAGGCCTAGAAGACCTCCGGTAAGACAGCCAAATGCTCAAAAATATCCATCCTTCAATGGATACTGCCACAGCTGCAACCATTTTGGTCACAAAGCTAATCAGTGCAGAATGAGAATGAATCAGATTAATTCATCCTTCTCCGGACAGTGCTTCAACTGCAAAAGGTATGGACACAAATCCCATGAATGCAGAATTATGCAAGTAAACAAATCATTCAAAGGTAGATGCTTTACATGCAATAGAGTAGGTCATATGGCTAATCAATGCAGATCAAGGGGATATCAGTTAAATATGCAAAGAAATGTTATTTGCCAAATCTGCAATAGGTCCGGTCATAATGCTAAAATCTGCAGAAACAAGAATCAGGACAAAAGAGGTCCGGTGTATAATCAGAATCAAGACAAGGGTAAACAAAAGATGAATGCGGATTGGACAGAGTGTTTGGGATGTTCTTGTAACATGTTACCTAGATTTATTCATGATTTAAAGATCCGGATGATATTCAGTGATCAGGACTAATCCGGGATACTCCAAGCTGTCCAGACATGGTAAACCGGAATAATGCAGGTGAAGCATTTATTGCAGACAGATATTAGGGTTTGCGGAGCAATATAAGGGATTTCTCAAAAGTTATCTGCTCATTCTACACTTGAGAAGAAGCGAATAGTGGAGCTCTGCAACAAGGTTCATCAAGCACACCAAGGATCTCCTGCCGAAACTATTGCATAAAGAAATCAATTCAACCACTCCGTGCAAACCGAAGGCGCATAAGGTATTCTTCGTTTTTCATTGCCTCACTGCAAATCTTTGAAGAATGGCTACTCCAAACATAGTTAAGATCTCTGATAGGCCTCGCCCCTCATTCAAGAAACATCCCTACAAATCATTGGAGGTAGATCCACTAGGAGCCTTCTCTAGTGTTCCCCACGGAGTCTTACATACTGAAGATATTAGGGTTTACATACACGCAAACATTGAGGAATTTGGGGAATTCAAATTAAGAGACCTCTATCACAAGCAACTGATAGACAATGCTTTTGAGCTCAAACCAGAGTATAAGGGTATCCAGAAGAAACAATTTGAGCAATTCATTCATTTCCCTAGCTTTGAAGAAGATGAATGGGTCCGGTATGTACTGAGCAGGATGCATGACAACTTCCTTTGGCTAGATAGACCCTGTAAGATCACAAAAGAAGCAATTAGAGCAGTAACTGGTCTATACTCTTCCGGGGGGGTACCTATCCTCAAATCTGTCAAGAACAACGTTGTAACTGAGGCCACCGGATCAAAATATGATAAGAGGGCAATGACCATTGAAGATATTTCAGATCCGGATATCAAATATGCATCAATGATAATAGGATACAAGATCTATCACTCCAGCAGGGAGAATTCTGTATCCGGAACTGCAATATACACAGCATATGAAATGCTAAGAAAGAATGCAGATTATGATCTTTGTGAACTACTACTAAGCCAATTAATGGAAAATGTACAGAAAATCAAGAAAGACAAGAAGAACTCCTTTAAGTATGGTACTCTCATCGTATGTCTATTCTTTTACTTCATGAATGAGCTACCCGGAACAAGTGGATGGGTATGGCAGAATGACAAACCTGTTGCAGTCCAGATAAGAGACTATTTGCATGGACTTGGGGATGCAAAAGCGAGAAATACAGCTCTATGGGGATACTTCAAAAACTTTCAGAGCATGATGCAAGCAAGAGAGAGAATTCCCCAGTCTCTCATTGAGAAATACAAGGACTCAGTATGCTTTATGGTTGACACTGATCAGTGCCTAATGGAGGCAGTGGAGCCAAGGACTGTCTGGATCATGCCCATGGGGTATGAAGTTGATGAACAGATAGTAGAGCTGCATGTTCAACACATGCTAAGTCAGCCCAAAGATCCTAAGGCAGAAAGGTTTGGAACCTTTGAGGAGCTGAGTGTGAAATTACATGTAGAACTCAGGGAACCTGAGATTAAGAGAAAAGTGAGAAAAGAAGTAGAGCACATTGCTCAAGGCCTAGGCATCTCAAAAGAGGCACTTGATGCCAGCCGGGAAAAGAGGAGAAAGGCTGAGGAAGAAGAGAAAAGCAAAGAAAGTGCTCCGGTTGAAACCCCCACCCGGACCAGATCATCAAAGAGATCTGCACCTTCCACAACCAAAAGCTCAAAACCGGAAGTCCAGGCATCTGGTAAAAGATCCAAGACAAAAGCATCAAGGGCTTATGAAAGCCAAAAGGATGAAGAGGAAACAGAATCAGATGAGGAAGTAAGAGAAGTAAAGAAACAGAAGAAGAAAGGATCCGGTAAGCCCTCCACAGGCCAAGACAAGGATGAAATGGCAGAGGTAACTGTTGAAAAGCCCACTCTGTCACTAGAGAGCATAATCAAGTCGGTCACGGTGGATGGAAACCTTCAACCAATGACTGAATCCTATGATGACTTCAGTGAGGCAGACCAAAAGACTCTGCAGGAAGCCACAGTTAAATATCTGAACACATACAATAAGGCTTTTATTGAGATCATATCTCTCATTCCTAAAAGCCTAGAGAAGGAAATGGAAGTAAGAAAGAATAATGCTCATGCCAAAGATCTTGAGATCCGGGAGCAGATAGCTATTCAGCTATATCCTCAAATTGATCCCAAGACAATGAACATGATCTTCAAGGACTGCAGAGATGAGTTCAGAAGTAAAGCCAGGATGAATCAGCTCATGCTTGGTGAGACTGACAAAGTGGCACAAGAGACAGAAGAGATCCTCCGGAAGGCCTTCAAAAGGTTCAATCTTCCTGTTGTAGAGGACTTAGGTGCAGAAACAGCTGCTGATTTGGAATCTTCTGTTCCGGAAGAAGTGAGCCCTGAACAGACAAGTGAGGACTTGGGACCCTCTGCTCCAGAAGAAGTGGCCCATGAACAAGCAAGCATCTCTCCTCCGGTTTCCCCTACAGTCTCCGGATCCAAAGAAGAAGAGCAATTGCAGGAGAAGGAAGCAGTGGTGACAGACAAAGAGGTTGACAGTTCTAAGACTGCAGAAGAAAAGAAACATCTGTCTCCGGCAAGAGACACTGCACAAACTGTTCAACAATTTTTGAGCAAAGAAACTCTAGAGATTGATGAACCGGAGCTTCTAAAAGGTCCATTTGATTTTGACTCTCTCTCTCCGGTACAAACAATGAAGATAGCTTCATTTGCAAATGCCAAGGCAAATGAAAAGCTCCTGAAGTCTCATATGGAAGACTGTGAGTTGATAGAGGCTGCTTCCGGAGTACTTGTAAAGATCATGCCATCAATCCAGATAGATCCGACAGCCTCCACTTCCGGTAATCTAAAAACCTTAGTCAGCAGTATTGATACACATTTTAATTCTCTAGAAAAATCAGCTGAAGAAAAGGTCCGGAAGGAATTTTTGGATAAGAGATTTTCTGAAATATTAGAATTAATCTCTAAGGATAGGAAGATTGTAAGCATTGGAATAAAGAGCTTAGAAAATGCTCTTAAGGATGGCGGTGACATCTACAAATTTTGTATATCTTGGTCAAAGGCAACAGCAGCAATTGACAAGAAAATAAAAGAGGAACAGGACAAGCTTCAAAGCTTATCTCAAAGTTTTGATCCTCTCTCTTCCTCTATAATAAATCAAGAATGTCAGACTATTGCAGTCTTGAATGAAATAAAGAATCTTGAGAAGGAGAGGAAGAACATTACCAACCGGATGGGAGAACTTAGAAGGATTATAGTCCCTAAGTTGGAAACTATGCATGAGGCCATCAGTGATGCCCAGACCACCGCCCATACAAAAGATCCGACAGATCTCAGGCGGGCAGAAGCTTTTGCATTTTTGTTGAGTGGTCACATTTCAATCTTGGACAGAATGAAGCTAAGTTGGGCTACTGAAATGGTTCAACTGCAGACATCCTTTGCAGACATTCTGCAGTATATGTGAGTATGTAAATATGCGGCTATATATAGAAAATTTTTGAAAATTTTGGTGTGCGGACCCTACCCTTTGCCATTGATGTCAAAGGGGGAGTGAGGAGCAGTGAAAAATGAGGAATCCAACTCAGGGGGAGTTCCGGAAATTGTATATAAAGACAGAGCATCAGCAAAGGGGGAGCATAGTGTAAACACTTAGTCATTTTTCACTAAGTGTTGCCATCAATGCCAAAGGGGGAGATTGTTGGCAAGAGACACTATATGGATTCATGATTGTTGTCATTGATGGCAACAAAGGTCATCCCACATATCCGCAAGTCATGATATGTCTCTACCGGAAGTCAGATTGAAGATTGTTGTGGTCCGGTGAACAAGAACAGAGCATGTGGCAAGGTCCGACAGATTGGTCCGGATCTCTCAGAGGAAGTGTCTTGGTGCAGTGCGGATCTGGGGAAGTCAAGAGGACTATCTTGAGTGGTATATTCCAAGGATTTAGCCTCCGGAGTTGGACAAGGAAAAAGATATGAATAGTTGAGTACCGGATTCCTGAGAGACAGTGAAAACAGAGGAAGAACTGACTGACAGAGTATCAGACTACTTTCCGGATGTGTTACAGATGATGATAAAGGTTGCGGAGGCATGAATCATGTTTGGCCGACATAATTGATGATATCTACAAGTATATGCTTGATCCGCATTGCTTGGTGAGCAAGGATTCAGCCGACAGAACTAAGTTTGTAAGAAACTAGACTGTTCCGGATGCCGACTAGAAAGGTGATGAAATTACTTGTGCGGATATATATAGAGGATGGATTTAGTTGTAAAGTGTAAAAAAAAAAAAAAAAAGGAAAAAGGGGTGTGTGAAAGGATATGCGAACAAGTCCAGAGTAGAGCAGAAGTAGCAAGAAAGATCCGGTATGTGAAAGGATAGCAGACTAAAGAACAGAGGAAAGATGAAGTGCAGCAGATCAGTATACTGAACCTAACCGGAACTGAACTCCAGCATATGCAGATGCTTCCAATCAGTTCAAGACTGTGATTCTTATCACTTTGTAAGACAGTGTGTCTTCTTGTAGGCAGTGAGCCTCTTGTGAGCAGTGTGCTCGGGCAGTGAGCCCTAATTGGCAAGTGCCATTTTTGTAATTTCCTATTCTTCTAACAGAGAATATTTCTTGGGTTAATCACCCCGTGGTTTTCTCCCTTAACAGGGTTTCCACGTCAAAAATACTGTGTCATGTGTTTCTTACTTCATGGTTAATGTTTTGTGTTTGATTTTATGCTGCTCCAATTAAAAGGAAAGTTCAATAAGAGAAATAACTAGGATAACTGATTCACCCCCCCCCTCTCAGTTATCAACATATGGATGGTATACAAAATGATGAACCAAATACATCTGGTAATAATATAGATGGTCTACAATCAGATTTCAATGATGATGAAGATGATGGAAGTCAAGATGAGGATGATGATAATATTAAATACTTGAAAGAACATATGAACATTGACAATGATACACTAGATGACATTATAGAAGACAATAATGTTAATGACCAAGACTTCTAAATTTTTAGAATTATTTGCAATCCATGTTTAAAAAAGGATGATTAAATTGTTGGCAATAATGTTAATTAAATGGATTGTCCAATTGTTGACAAATTACCTATTGCAATATCCTTAAATTGTTCAATCTTTGGTATGAATTGTTGGCAATAATGTTAATTAAATGGATTGATTGATGTTCTTCATAACTTGTTAATGGATAATCCTTATGTGATGGAAGTATTAAGTGATATAGGTCAAAGGATAAGCTCATCAAGTTCCTTAGATAGTGGGCATTACCTTGTTTCACCAATGACAATTTACTTTCATGTTTGCTGGTGACTTTAGAACATATTAAGGAGCTTATGTAATTTTGTCACTTAAATCATACACTTCACTTAACCCAATCTGGCATATGATTTGGATTAATGTTTTCTATAAATCTTTAAACCCTGCTCCTAAAACAGAAAAACAAATTTGGATTTTGAAAATATATACAAGGGAATGATTTTCAAAAGAGAAAGACCGGTGGCTGCCACATGAGGAATTTGTTTATCTTTAATTATTTTTCATATATATCCTTAATTGTATCTATGCCATGTTATCTTGTGATAAGTACTTGAGTAAGACCATCAATGAAATATGAAGTGGACATATTATCATGTATATTAGCTAATTGATTGTACAAATATTTCAATTTATCAACGATCTCATGTTTGTATTCATTTTAAACACTTTTAATAAAGACATCATAAGCATAATATTCTTCTTCATCATTAGAATGCAATGTGTGATTGTCATAGGAAGTAGGAGAAAGAGGTAGTCATGTTTGCAAGGTGAGGGTTTGACCTAGTACTTTGTTGAAGGGGACATAAGGATCCTAGATGTTTCTTAGGAATGCAAAATTAAAGGCATTGGGTTGTTTCCAACAAATGCAAACCACAAAAATCTCAAAATAAAAAAATCAATCTTTTTTTATCCTAAACATAGGCATAGAAATTGTGAGTTCAAAAAAATGTAGGGAAATAAATCATACCCTATAATAGAAGATTTAAGTCCAATCCTAGATTTAATTAAACTTTAAAGTACAAGGAGTTGAAAGTAGAATAAAATATTGAGATATTAAGTAATTAAGATAGAGAAATCAAATAGTTGAGAAGAAATACAAAACTTATTTGATCTTTTTAGCATGATGTCAAATGTGAAGTGTGTGATTAACTAATGCATTATGAAAAAAGAATGAAAACTAAGATTTTATACTTGAATAATGATCATGAGATTGTGGCAGTGATTAACTAATTTTTTGTATTCCTTCTTCACTTGTCCTCTTTTTCCATATTTCCAAAACTTTACTCTTATCTTCCTAGGGATTCTAGATTTTCCTCTTGACTTGGATTGATATTTATACCATTCCCCTTTAGATCCACTTTTGTCCTTAGGCCTTTGTGGAACATGCAAGGCATCCTTAGAATCTTCATCATTGAACTTTCTCCTCATATCTCCATTGAGCATTGTAACAATAAAGGTTTCCATAGTCACCTTTGCAACACTACCATTTATAACAAGCATTATGTTCTCCTAATTTTTTGGGTAAAGAAAAAGGTGAGAAGATACCTTTGTCTTCCTCATCAAGTTTAACATTTATTGAACCTATTTGACTCAAAATCATATTAAAGGTGTCAAAATGTTCTACAGTAGAATTTATCCTTCCTTCATTTTTAAATAATATAAACATCTTTTGAGATATAACTTATTACTTTATAATTTTAGTTTGATAAATATCACCTATCCTCTTTTCTAATGTGAATGCAGGTGTCTCTTTTGATTTGAATAACAAAGAAAAAGTAAATTGGAGACAACCAGATAAATTATTAGCAATCCAATTCAACAAACAAATGATAACCAAAAGTTGACCACCAGAGAATAACAGCTTTTATATTGATTTTCTTCAAAGTACAGGCAGTGCAATCTCTCTTTCAAAAAATCAAAATCCAGATAGATTCTGAGCCATAAGGTCTTGGTTTCCTTTTATAAAGGAAGCAACAAGATTTAGACCTTTCACATTCAAAATGGCTCTTTGTATTCCTAACCCTTGATATTACAATATTTGTCTTTTATAAGTCCAATTTAGGTTTTCAAATATATTTGAATACATTTTGAAAACATGAAGAAAATATAAAGAGACAAAAAGAGAGTGTTCAAGATATGGTGGTGCTATTTAATGCCATCATATAGCTCATTTCTCCTCTGCACCTGAACCTGTGATGTTGATGATTCATCTCTAAGATATTTCTCCTCCCATTTATATATTGTAAAATCACCAGGCCATTGGTATGCCTGAATCTGAAGCAGGTTCTCCTGGTGATCATTCCATCTTTTATCAAGCAAAGCTCTGACATCCATCACAAATTTTGCATACCCAGCGTCTAACGCAATTACTCGGTCCAATATCATGTTAAAACTGAGAATGCTAACATCTCCATCCTTCTTCAAAAAATCCATAACTTAGAATACTATTTGGCCGAATTCCATCTTCCATATGTCAAGACTTTTGATTTTCTCTTCTTCTGTCAGTATGAAAGGAATAAATTTATGCTTGAACGTAGTAAAAGACTCAACCTTTGCTTGCATCTTCTGGCTTTGCCCATTCACATACTGGTATTCATCAATGACCATTTTGACTATTTTCTCAGTGGGCTTCAAAGCTGTAGGGGCATCAAGATTCCTTTGCACTACTAAGCACATCATAACCAAATTGTGATGATAGGGTTGCCATTTTTTAAACAACAAATCCAAAATAGAAAAGATTATCTTCAATTTCTCAATGGCCTGAGATAAAGAAGAGTAGCAATCATGCACACTCCCAAGCTTATCCACAACCAATTTTACTCTATGCTCCAAACTTTTCTCAAAAATTTCAAAAACTTTCATCTTTGCCTCATTCTTTGTCATTTCATTTTGTTTATTCAAACTCTCAATTTCCTTTTCAAATTTCAATCTTGTTGCATTAAATTCTTCAGTAGACATTGTGACATCACTGGCTATTTGTGGCATAGGGGGCTGATAGGGTACAATGGCTTAACCTTGAGAAGAATTCACATCTTGCAATTGTTTCTTTAATTTCACATTTTCAAAATACAATTTGTTTACTTCATCATTCATTACTTTTTGAGTTTGCTCATAATATGTTAGCCTTTGTTCTAACCTCTTCACAATATCATGAGTAAACATAGTAGTATGAACATTGAGAGCAGCTGCTTCTGTTGCTGATGTATCTTGTAAAGTATTTACCATAGTTGTACCCCTCATTTCTTGAACAATATCAAGCAATCTTGGTTTGCTTGTATTCTTTTGAGTAGTCCAGATTGCAAGGGTCTCTGTCTTTAGATTAAAACCACATCCACTTATGCCATCTTCATAATCAAATTCTGAAACAAGTTGTGGATCATCCTAACTTCTAACTTGTTCAAGCAAAAATACCTTTTTCAATTCAAAGCCAGGGATGATGAGCATATTACTTTTCAACATCATTTGTCTTGCCTCCTCTAGACTCACATCAATTTCATCTACTTTCAATTCTTTGAAAGTTTGTGTAATGATTTGATCATGTTGTGTTTCATCAACACCCATTTTATTTATTGCAACTTTTTCATTATATTCTTTCATTTTCATTTTCAGCCAAAAATCCTTAAACTCTAGAGTTTTGATGAAGTCGTCACCTTCTATGAACCTCATGGATGCTATAATCCTTTCATCCTCCTCCAACTCTGGTTCAGCTTGGGTTTGCTCACCCTTCCTAGCCTTAGACATATGTGCATCAGTGGGTTGACCAACCAATGGCTGATCAACCTCTTGCTCATCTCCCATGTGCCTCAAGATGTTAGCCACCTCATCAATATCCCCCACCTCTTCAGTCATTTCATAGGGGACAAGTGGAGATACATCTTCTATCCTCTACTTCTTTGCTGGTGGTGATTCTAGGACCTGTGGATCTTGCACTAACATAACATTAGGAGCAGACTCATGAATCTCAATCCCTGCAGACCTTTTCACTAGAAGTTTAGTAGCCTTAGGAGGCTACTTCTCAGATTTACCATAAATACTTTAAAAATTATCAATGATTGCATCAATTCTCTTCAAAGGGTCTTTTTCTTCAACAAAGAATCCAAGAAATAGGGGATTCTGCTTTTTCTTTTCATCTTCAATATTTTTCAAGATATCCCATTTTCTCTTCCTGCTGTATACCTCATCAAAAGTGACAAGATTTCTTATCACATCCTCATCAAATAGGACCTAATGGGATACGGCCATTTTAGTCAGAATTGATTGTCTCACAAGATTCATATGACCCCCAGGGTCACAATTCCTCTCAATACCCAATTTCAAAGAATATTTTGCCTTTAAAAAGGCTTGCAAATTTTCAAGAGTGTCAAAGCCAATAGACCAATCACCAAAAATTGTAGCATCACGTAGAAATGTACCTTTCTTTTGTCTTTTCATTACCTCCTTTTCCATCCACATCATTTGCCACATAAACTCCATGAATACAATTCTGTCTGATAAAATTTTTGGCAATATGTGAGGTGGCTGGGGGCAACCATACACTCTAATTATAGTATGATCTAACATAAAAAACCAATCAGCAAAATTACGGTTGTGGCCCTGCTCTGGTTTGTGTGCAAGCGGCCTCAACATTACCCTAACTTCCTTAGTCAACCTAGGAAACCAGATACCAAGAGAATTCAATATCTTGACAATAAACAAATCATGACATACAATGTAGTCACTATTCCAACAATAGGAATCCCACTTATAACACCAAAACTGAGTCGGTAATCTTTGTCCTTTCTCATCAACCATACTCAGATCCATTTTGCTTGACCATCTCCCTCTATTCTGATACAAAATCAAGTGACACAATAAAGAATAGAATTTGAAATCTAAGGGTTGCTTGTTCTCCTTCACACAGAAGAATCCTTCATGCAATTTTTTCTCAATATGAGATGCAAAGTCGTATCCAGCGTTCACCTCTAGATGTTGTATTTTCATAGCCATCATCATTAGGCTAGTTGGCATTCTTTCTTGTGCATCAATTCCCAAGACCTGGCACAGTGCAAAATAGGTTCTCTTGAAATATACAACAAATTCTTCCATTGGGAAAGGCTCAATAGGATTTGATGGAATCTCAATTTTTCTGTTGTTGGCCCCCCTTCTCATATATATTGGCAATTCATCTCTCCTAAGTGTTTTCCTCAGGCTTGTGTAATCTCGTTCAAATCTCTACAAATCCACTTGAGTGAGAGCTTACTTTTTCAACATAAAACAGTCAACAATTGCATTCCTGTCTACTATCACCAATGGCAATCCAGTTGGCATTCTGACTATTTTAGTGGTAGGATGGTAAAATTGTCCTAGTGCCCTTATCAATTCCACATCCACAAATACAGTGGGCACCACCAAATTTGCCAAATCCAATTTCCATGGATTTTCCACTGGTCCCTCGCCATCCCTTTTTGCATAAAAATACCAAAACACCACCTGGAGATAGGGATTGTAGCATCTCGACAGCCTTCTGCTGTGTCTCTGAACATCTTCTTTTGACCCTTGTCTATGGACTGAGGCAATACTTCTAGCAGAGATTGTTGAAGTGGTCTTTTCTTGGGAACTACAGGCTCATCACCTTTACTGGCAAACTCAGACCTCTTGGGTGCCATGTTTAATGACTTGAATAGGCTAGGGTTTTTTAAAATTCAACTTACTATACCAGCAACTAAAAAATAGAGTGAAAGAGCAAATGAACTTGACATGGCCAATTAATGTAGGTAGACATAAGAATAAAAGAACAATATTTAAAATTAAAAATAAACACATTCAAGAATGGATAAGAATAGGATTTGTATCTTCGATCAGCATCACAGTCAAATTGGGGAACTTTGCAAGTAGCAGAGATATAACAGACTATAGCCCCCCTACTGTATAACACAAAAGCTTAGCCCTAGCCTTTTTTTAAAAGAGAAATTTTAGATTAACAAAAGATGTAATTAAAAGAACCCCCAGTACTAGTAACTGAAAAATAGAGCAAAATATATGCCAACTTCTAATCAGAGACTACAGGAATGAACTTACCCAGTCAATTATAGTTTGCAGAAAACACACTAAGCTGAGTTGTGCCTTCTCCAAGTTTCGTCTGAATTATCTGAAATGAGCAAATGCCAAGAAATCTTTGAATCTTATTTAGCCAAGGAGTTCATCATATCACCATTACTCTGGTTTCTGCCACGAGATCATGAAATCTCAGCATTTAATTCCTTTCTCAAGATTTGACAGTAATTCTTGATAACCGTGACCCCGCATTGAATGTGTTTGCCATTTATTTCTTTTACCGCGTCGTCGCAAGGCTCACTCACATTGGCTACGGGATAGCAGGGGCTTACAGCCAATACACTTCTATTTCATCCTTTACCGCCAGACCGCAAATGCTTAGATTGACCCCTGCAGGAGATTATTACTTGATGTCCTTTTGTTTACCGCCCACCCACAAATGTTATGAATGACCATTGCGGGATAGTGGTGGCTTACAGCCACTACACTTTTATTTCATCCTTCACCTCCAGACCGCAAATGCTTAGATTGACCCCTGCGGGACTGCGGGAAATTATTACCTGATGTCCTGTTTACCACCCAATCGCAAATGTTATGAATGACCATCGCGAGACGGCGGGGCGAAAACCCATTACATTATCCTCTTGCCGCTCTACCACGGGCCTTGGTTGAAACCCTTGTGAGGATGCGGTAAGTGTTATTACCATATTGTCGCCGGTTACTTTTCAAACCTCCGCAGGACCGCAGGAAGAGACTAACACCGCCAAGCGTGAGATGAACCGTCCACAAGGTAGCGGTAGCTTCTTCATATCAACCGCTTCCTACCACCAAGCCGCAAACTATTCTTTTATGCTCTGCGGGAATACAATATGTGCCATATTCCATTCCTCTTGTTCCCGCATCACCGCAAAACATAATCAATTAACTTGCGGGACAACAGTAATAAACAAAAACACTCATATAGTAAAAAATAGTCAAGATTGTTTCACAATGGCCATGATATATATGTATTTATTGAGTTGTGGGGGAATGTTGGGGTGATTGATTTAATTAAATAAATGTGGATTTATTTAATTAAGGATGAGACTTTAGAGGAAGGGTTAATATTTAATTAATGTCAGAAGAACGGTTAGATTTATTAATTAAATAGCATGACTTATTAAACTGATGATAGGAGGAATGATCAAAGTGGTTAATTAAATAAATACGATTTATTTAATTAACATTGTCAGAGGAGATGTGGGATAGATCTGGTGTGATGTTAGGCCATGGTAAGATATAGGTGTCTACATTTCTAACAGTGCATTAGTTTTTGGGTCGATGAATAATGATCAAAATTTATCTTTGGTAATTTTTTCCTTCACCATATCATGAGACAATTTTGAGGAACAAAATTAATGACAAATTTCTCTATGGGTTGCCCATGTATTTATTTTCCTTCACTATTAAGATAGATTGAATTAGGAATAGGAGAGCATCAAACAAGGATCAAATTAATGAGTTCAATCATGATTATGTTATTCGATTTCAAACTTTGTCAACAAAGATACACTATCAAATTCCTAATGACGATTTTGATACACTATCAAATTCTTAAGTCTAATGCACTTAAATATCGATCTCATCCTTCAAAATTTCAATAGGAAAATTCAGTTTTCAAGAGGGTGAAAATAAGCAAGAAAATCAACAAAATGCTCACCATGTTAATTTACAATCAACTTCATATGTTATTTCATCTAATACCCAAGGTGAACTAGTGAGGGACAATCATATATTATCTATTAATGTAATTAATAAGATCATAGAATACATAAAGGAAAATAGATATGTAAACCAAAACACATTCAAATATAGAAGGGTTTTAACATATATGTCACTTCTATTCAAAATGAACAAAGGAAATATACATAGAGGTAAGATGAAAATTTGTTATAAATACCTCGCTTTTACTCTACAAAATGTACAAAGTAGGCATTTGTTCAAGAATACCATCATTGTTCTACATGTAGATGTTGACAAATATCCAACATATTGTATGGTGCATTTCTTATATGGATGGGATGAGAACAAATGTACTCAAGCTTGTATGGTGCCAACTAGTAGATCATTATTGTGGCATATTGTGGCATACGTAGACATCATGACCATGTGTCAGACACATACAGTGCCAATTATATGATCATGTTTTGCAGTACAAATGTCATTAGGTGGCACACGTGTATGGAAGAATAACAAGTGGTTATTGATGTCCCATGTGTCTAACTAGCCACCAACATGTCTAGCAATGTGTATAGCCACACTATCTAGATCCTTGAAGATCTGTAAACCTTAAATAATGCCCCTAATAACCCTAAACCCTTACCCCTAGTTCCCCTAAACCATAAACTCTAAATAATTCCCCTAAGCCCTAACTCGGACCTAACCCGCCATAAACCCTAAACCTGAGAAACCCTAAACCCCTAAATCCTAAACCATTAACCCCTAAACCCTAAACACTAAACCCAAGCAACCCTAAACCTCTATCTCCCTATCTCCCTATATAGCCCTATCTCTATCATTCCTCTACCTTTCAATATCTCTCCCTATGTCTCTGGCCATGTCCCTCACTCTCTATATCTCCCTATTGGTCCTCTCTCTCTAAACACTAAACCCTAGACCTCTAAACCTTAACCCCTAAACCATAAACCCTAAATCCTAAATAATGCCCCTAAACCATAAACCCTAAACCCTAGTAAACTCTAAACCCTAAACTTGAGAAATGCTAAACTCATAAATGCTAAATAATGCCCCTAAACCCTGACCGCTAACCCCAAGCAACTCTTTGTCTCTGTCTCTGTCTCTCTCTCTCTGACATATATATTATCTACCAGCTCCTAGCTAGTTAAATCCTTTTCCTAGCTTTCCTAGTTTTCCTTTTCCTTTCCAATTTCCCTTTATATCCCACCAATTTTTCCCTATTTTACTACTTTCCACCTCTCCTCTCATCATTCTTCCCATCCAATGAACTTTAGTTTTATCAGCTTGTTTCCATTTCATCCTGCCAATTTATATCCTCATCCCTTTTTTCATGTCCTAATTTTCTTGTTTCCATTTGCTTTTTTGATAAGAGAGAGAGAGAGAGAGAGAATCCTATAAGTTTTCTTGTTCATTAACTCCTTCATCGATAAGGGAGATGGAGAATTAATAGAAGGGAGAGATAGGAAGATATAGGAATTAGGGGAGAGAGGCAAGAGATAGAGAGATAGGGAGAGATAGTTAGGTAGAGATAGATATAGAGGAGACAGATAGGGAGAGATAGAGGAGACAAAGGGGAGAGATAGGGAGATAGAGAGTGATCACTAGAGAGATGTCTAGAGAAATAGGGAGATAGAGGAATGATAGGGGAGAGAAAGGCAAGAGATAGGGAGAGATAGATAGGTAGAGAGAGAGGGGAGATAGATTGGGAGAGATAGAGGAGACAAAGAGAGGGAGATAGAGAGTGAGTGAGATGTCTAGAGAGATAGGGAGAGAGATTAAGAGGTAGAGGGATGATAGCTAGAGAGATGGAGATAAGGGAGAGATAGGGAGATAGAGGTTTAGGGTTGCTTAGGTTTAGGGTTTAGGGATTATGGGTTAGGGATTAGGGGCATTATTTAGGGTTGAGGGATTTAGAGAGAGAGACTTCTTTTGACATGCAACCATAAACCTTGAATAATGCCCCTAAACCCTAAACCCTAACCCCTAACCCCTAAAACATATATAAACCCTAAATAATGCCCCTAACCCCTAACCCCTAACCCATAAATCCTAAACCTGAGAAACCTTAAACCCCTAAATCCTAAACCCTAAACCCTAAATACTAAACCCAAGTGACCCTAAACCTCTATCTCCCTATCTCTCTATCTCTATCGTTCCTCTACCTCTCAATCTCTCTCCCTGTGTCTCTGGCCATGTCCCTCACTCTCCATATATATCCCTATAATCTCTTTCGGCTGTGTCTCTGGCCATGTACCTCACTCTCTATATCTCCCAGCTATTGGCCCTCTCTCTAAACACTAAACCTCTAAACCCTAAACCATAAACCTTAAATAATGCTCCTAAACCTTAACCCCTAAACCCTAAACCTGAGAAACCCTAAACCCCTATCTCCCTATCTCTAATATTGTCCCTCTGCCGACTCTCAATCTCTCTCTCTCTCTCTCTCTCTCTCTCTCTCTCTCTCTCTAGTTATCTCCAAACCCGAGCAAACCTAAACCCCAAACCCCAAAACCCTAAATCCAAGCAACTCTAAACCTCTATCTCCCTATCTATCCCCTATCTCCCTATCTCTATCATCCCTCTACCTCTCAATCTCTCTCCCTATGTTCCTAGCCATGTGCATGTGCCTCACTCTCTATCTCCCTATCTCTCTCCACAGTTTCCTCTATATCTCCCTATCATTCCTCTCTCTCTATAAACCCTAAACCCTAAACCTCTAAACCTGAACCCTTAACCCCTAAACAATAAACCCTAAATAATGCCCCTAACCCCTAAACCCCTAACCCCTAAACCTCTATCTCCCTATCTCTCCCCTCTCTCCCTATCACCTTTGTCCCTCTACCTCTTAATCTCTCTCCCTATGCCTCTGGCCATGTCCCTCACTCTCTATTTCCCTATCTCTCCCCTTGGTCTCCTCTATATCTCCCTATTGGTCCTCTATCTCTCTCTAAACCTAAACCTCTAAACCTTAACCCCTAATCCCAAAACCCTAAACCCTAAACCCTAAATAATACTCCTAAACCCAAGTAACCATAAATTAGGTGCTAAAACAGGCACTTAATTTAGGCGCTACATCAAGCACTAAATAAGGCATTAACTCAGGCGCTAAAATAGGCACTAAATTAGGTGTTAAATGTGGCGCTAATATAGGCGCTACAGTAGGAGCTAAAGTAGGCTCTAATTGGCAAATAATTTAGCATCGACTTGTTTTGGTCGGTGCAAAAAAAGCCAAAAATAGTGCCATCCCAATAAATAGCGATGATTTTTTCAAAAAAAAAGAGAAAAATACATTAAAACAGTGGGTGGAAGCCAAAAAAGGAGCTAATCACAGGGATTTGTTGTAGTGTTGAAATTGAAAGGTACTCTCTCTATTTATCTCTCTAGGTCTCTATATATATATAAATATTTGTCTCCTTCTCTAGCTCTCTATTTATTTTTATCTCTCTGTCTCTATTTCCCTGTCACACACTTCCTCTCTCTAAGATTTCTCTCTCCCTTATTTTCTCCCTCCTCTCTCTGTCTCTCTACCTCTCTTTTTCTCTATCTCTTTCTCTCTTCCTCTCTCTTTTGCTCTATCTCTTCCTCCCCCCTCTCTCTTTTTCTATACCTTTATACCTCTCTCTCTCTCTCCACATAACATCTTAAGGGTAAATTGATTAAGGTGGAAGATGTGCAAATTTTGACAAAAGAAAGACTTGATGAAATGATTACTTCAATTGGAGGTTTTGATTTAATAATAGGTGAAAGCCCCTCTAATAATTTAATAGGAAACAATAGTATCTCTCTACATATGTTTCTCTCTCTTCTTTCTCCGTCTCTCTACCTCTCTCCTTTTCCATTTCTCTATCTATGTCTCCCTTCCCCTTCTCTCTGACACACTTCCTCTCTATGAGATCTCTTTCTCCCTATATTTTTCTCATGTTTCTCACTTCCTATGTTTCCAAAACGACATTCTAAGACGACTATTGGTGCACCAGAGAGATTCCCAAAGAATAAGTCAATACCTTTGCATGGATTTATGATGTTCGTATTATTTTCTTCATCATTTATAGGCAAATCAAAATATTGTTTTCAAACACAAGCAAGTAAATTAAATCAGTAGTTATATAATTTTATTAATAGTGTATATAAATAATAACAAATGACAACTTCTATCAACCTATACGATGACAATATTTTACTCCAGTTATTCTTCTAGGTGCGTTGGTCCATGAGCTATGTGTTGGTTCTTTTCCCTTAGCCCATTTGTTTCTTTCTGGTGTATTAGAAATACTAGTCAATTCATTAGTAGTCACACTTCTTTGTATCCCTAGATATTAAGAATCTCCTTTGTCTTGTGGGTTGGGACATTTCCTATTTTCCCTAAAGATTGAATTGAGTGGTATACCCAAATGATGCATAGTGACTTCTGCATCCCTAGTTCTAGATAGCAAAGAGAGGATATTGATCTCCTTTAGATAAATAGGTTTCAAAACAAAAAAGGTGGTATCCTATGATGAACAATTTTACATTTATGGAAGCTAGGTTTTAAATGTTTGGTTACAAAGTCTCCTTCATGAATCTTTAAAGAATACAAATTTATTTTTAAAAATAACTTATTTACAAGACATTTAGTTTGATATAATGCAATATTTTTTTCTCATTAAATCATAGCAATGTTTTGAACTAAAACATTATTTAATCCTAAATTAGAAAGACAAGCTAATAGTAGATCTCTCTCTCTCTCTCTCTCTCTCTCTCTCTCTCTCCCATGCACCTTCTCTCTCTGTATGTGTCTTCCTCTAACTCTCTATTTTTATCTTCTATCTATCTTTCCCCCTCTCTATGTAATTATGTGTCTATTTTAAATTACTCTCTTTCCCTCTATACCTCTCTCTCTATATAACTCTTATCTCTATCTCTTTCTCTATTCCCCTATCTCTATCAATCTCCCTGTGTCTATATATCTCTTCCTCTTTATCTATTTCTTCTCCTCTCTCTCTATCTCTCTTTCTCTTTATATATATTAATCTCCCTCCCTCTCTCTATAAATATTTCACTCATTCTCTGTTTTCCCTCTCTTTGTCACTTGTTTCTTCTCTCTCTCTAGCTCTCTTTCTCTTGCTCTCTCATTGTCTCTTTGTCTCTCTCTATCTCTTCACCTTTCTCTATCTACCAATCTCTATTCCTCTCTCTATCTCTATATATATTCCTTTCTCTATCAATCTCTCTATCTATTCTTCTCTCTTCCTCTCTCTCTCATTCTCTATGTATATCTAGGACCATATATGTGTGTGTGTGTGTGTGTCCCTATATCTATCAATCTCCATGTGTCTATATATCTCTTCCTCTCTCTCTCTCTATATATATATATAAATCCCCCTCCCTCTCTCTCTATATATATATTTCCCCCATTCTCTATTTTCCCTCTCTTTGTCACTTGTTGCTTCTCTCTCTCTCTAGCCCTCTTTCTCTCACTCTCTCATTGTCTCTTTGTCCCTCTCTATCTCTTTACCTCTCTCTATCTACCAATTTCTCTCCCTCTTTCTATATCTTCCTTTCTCTATTAATCTCTCTATCTATTCTTCTCTCTTACTCTATCTCTTTCTCTCTCTCATTCTCTATATATATCTTTTTTCTCCCTATATCTCTTTGTTGCTTGCAACTTACATCTTTCCACGTCTTTGATTCTCCATCTCTCTCTAGCTCCTTTTCCCTCCCTCTCTTTCTCTCCCTCTCTCATTCTCTCTTTTTCCCTCTCTATATCTCTACCTTTTTACCTCTCTTTATATCTCTATCTCCCCCTCCCTCTCTCTTTTCTCTATCTCTCTAGATCCCTCTCTACCTATTAATCTCTCTTCTTTTTGTTTTATCTCTCTTTCCACCTTCCTCTCTGTCTCTATCAATCTCCCTCTCTATTCTTTGCTCTTCCTCTATTACTCTATCTTTCTCTCATTATCTATTTCCCCCTCTCTCTCTATGTTCCTTTATCTCTATCTCTTCCTCACTCTCTCTCCTAGTCTTTCTATCTTTCTCTCTCTATATTCCTCTATCTCTATATCTCTCTATCTCTTCTCCTCTCTCTCTCTACCGCCCTCTTTGTCTATTTTTATCTCTATCTTCCTCTATCTGTATTTTGATCATTTTTATTTCTCTATCTCTATACATGTATCTCTCCCTCTCTCTCCCCCTCTATCACTCTATCTCTCTTTCTCTCATTATTTGTTTCCCCTTCTCTCTATCTCTTTCTTTACTCATTCCTCTCTATCAATCTCTCTCTCTCTCTCTCTCTCTGTGTGTGTGTGTGTGTGTGTGTGTGTGTGTGTGTGTGTGTTCCTTTCTCTTTCTCTATATTTATAAAATTTTCCATCACTCTACCTCTCCCTATATTATCTGTCTCCTTCTCTATCTGTCTCTTTCTATATCTCTATGTTTCTCTATCTTCCTCTTTCTCTCTTTCTCCTCTCCATCTGAGCTCTCTATCTCTATCTCTATCTCTATCTCTATCTCTATCTCTCTCTTTCTCTTCTCTATCTTTAGATTCCTCTCTTCTCCTCTCTATATCAATCTCCCTTTCTATTATTCTCTCTTCCTCTATCACTCTATCACTCTATCTCTCTTCTCTAGGTTTTTCTCCCTCCCTCTCTTTGTCCCCCTCTTTCTCTATCTTCTCCCTCCTTTGCTCCCTTTCTATTTATCTATCTCTATCTCTCTCCCCTTCTCTGAACTCCTCTCTTTCTCTCCACATGACATCTTTAGGGTAAATTGATTAAGGTAGAAGATGTGCAGAATTTGACAAAAGGACTTGATAAAATGATTAATTCAATTAGAGGTTTTGATTTGATAATAGGTGGAATCCCCAATAATAATTTAATAGGAAATGACAATCTCTCTCTCTCTCATCCCTCTCTGTATCTCTACCTCTCTCCTTTCTATTTATATTTATCTCTCTTTGTCTCTCTATTTCTTTTTATCGCTCTGTCTCTATTTCCTTGTCACACGCTTCCTCTCTATAATATCTCTCCTTATGCTTCTCTCTCCTCTCTCTAAGATTTCTCACTCTACCTCTCTCTCTTTCTCTCTTTCTCTCATCCTCTCTCTTCCATCTCTTTTGCTCTATCTCTTTCTCTCTTCCTCTCTTTTGCTCTATATCCCCCTCCCTCCCTCTCTATCTTCCTCTATCTTTGTACCTCTCTCTCTCTATTTCTCTATCTCTATCACTCTCCCCTTCTATGTTCCTCTCTCTTTCTCTCTCCACATAACATCTTAAGGGTAAATTGATTAAGGTGGAAGATATGTAGTGTTTGACAAAAGAAAGACTTGATGAAATGATTAATTCAATTGGAGGTTTTGATTTGATAATAGGTGGAAGCCCCTTTAATAATTTAATAGGAAACAACAGTATCTCTCTCTCTCTCTCTATGTCTCTCTACCTCACTCCTTTTCTATTTCTCTTTATCTTTGTTAGTCTCTGTCTCCCTCCCCCCTTCTCTCTCACACATTTCCTCTCTATAAGATATCTAATCTCTAGATCTATCTTAGTATATACATGGTTTCATGATTGTATGCATCATAATTTCATATCATCTCAATCTTACATGGTCTCATGCTTGTTTGAGTAATGGGTGTCTTGACTTGGTCACAACTTTATTATTGGATTATATGTATCATGATTCCATTTTACACCCAACTTTTACAACGATTCATTCCTACATGTGTTGTGGGAGATATCTTAGTTAAAACTCCATAATTTCTTCATGCATTGTGATTCCTTTTCATACCTCATGCCATGCGTGCAATTGCATAGAGGTTTCACTCATTTTATTTACATTTTTGTGAAGCCAAATTCTCCAAACCCTTCCAAAGAATTTTCCATAGGCTTTGCCCTTCTTCCCATCTCTAATTTTTGTAAGTTTTCATATCTTTAGATTAGATGTAAAATTTGTAGGCCATCTTTCCTTTATCCATAGTGATTTGACCTAGCTATTGATTTTTTTACTATAGATTTCCGTCAACCATTGTCCTTAGCTTATATTTAAACATGCCTTAAGGGTTTCAATGTATTTTACAATATTTTACCTCAAATCCATTGATCCTTGATGACATAATATTCATTTACCATAAGGATGAAAATACACGGATGCAATATTTCATAGTGTATATGACTTTTCATCTTTCACGAAGCTTGTTATGACCTTCCCTTCTATTTGAGATGGCTTTACTTACCTGCCCATCAACTTCATATTGATTATCCCTATCCAATATCACTAATATTAGTGATGATAGTGTTCTTAATGTGGGCTATGCTATAATCTATTTAGCGATAAGCCTATGTTGATGATTCTTCTTTTATATCTACTAATAGCAACTATCCCTTAAGTACTTTCATTTATTTTCATGCTATATTTATTGAAGAAAACTGAGATGCTCTTTCAAAATGAAACAACTAATTTCTATAATAATAATAAATATAAATTTGTCTCTTATAATATCTAAACATTGATAGATTACAATTATAATAATATACAACATAAAATTATAATAAAACTTTCTTAATAGTTAGAATAAAATTAAAGCTTTCATAAAAACAAAGATAAAATTAGTAAGAATATATTACCTTATATCATATAAAATTAAAACTTTGCTACGTCAATTTAGGTGGGTGGAACACGTTATAATGAATAGGCTTTTGTTGGTACAGTCAAATTCCATATACAACTTTACCATGGTTTCACAACTGTATGCATCATAATTCTATATATGGTTTTAAATAATAAATGTATTTTTAATTAAAATATACAACTTTACAATATAATATTATATTGATTTACATTATTAAAAAGAAAAAACATAATAATAAATATGGTTTTAATATAGATTTTTTATATAGAAAATACATAACATAATATATTATAAAATGATGTACCTTATTTTGTATTATTTCATGTATATTTTCTTTGTGATTTCTTTTTATACAATATTATAAAATAATATTATATATCGTATAGAATGTATTTTAATATTGTACATTCAAATTATTTAATATTATATTATTTATATTTAATTATAACTTAATACTATTTTATCAATTCAAACATTTACTTCTTTTATCAATAAAACTCCACATTCTTCGGAAGATGACTTTTATTTTCTCATCATGCTCCCCTTCAGCTCACCACAGATCTTGCAATTTAATATGCTCGCCTGCGATATTTGCTTTCTACTGTTTTCCCTTTCCTTTTCCCGGCAGGGGACATTTAAACAAAATGAGACTTCTTTTGACATGATTTTTTTCCCAGCGTGAGAACAACTGACGAGTTTAGAAAGACCTCCTGTACTTGTCATTCTTGGTGTGCATGGAATGGTGTTTAAAAAACTGGTGACTACTGTTTACTGGAAAAACAACCTAGCGACTATCCCTCATCGTGCACAATAAACCTTCTACTAAAACCAGCAATGGAAACGTCCATCAGGTTTTCCTGTGCGCTGCCAATGAAACTTTGCCAGATGTTTGCAAAGGACTTGATGGAAATGAATGACCAAGACGAATTCAATAGTCTTGCATCTCCCAAGGAGCACTCTCAAAGATGGATTTCACTAGCTAGGCTGGTTCACCTCACAAAGGGAACACCTTCAGCGTAATTAAGGATTGCTTTAGGAAAATATATTTTTGCATGGACTATATGTTGTAATTATGTTAACGATTTAGTGTTTCCTTAAAGTCTTTGTGAGTGATTGTATGCTATAACTACAATGGCATTTTACAGGGACGAAGAACACGTATAAGTTCTTGAGGTACAAATGTAATGAGTTGTATAATCATCTAATTGACCAAATCTTCGCAATACATACCTTACATGGAAATATTCCATAATCATTTCTTTAGAAATTCAAAATAGACGATGTATGTATGGTTCTTTAAAGGAAAAAAAAATTAATGGTTAGTAAATAAATCACAAATATACTATCTCAAAGAAAGTTCAGTTTATTTTCCCCTAGAATATGGTATTTTTTAATGTTATTATCCAACCATAATAAGACTAAAATCCTTAGGATGTAATTGTTGTTGTTCTACGCGTTGTTATTAGATTGTAACGCACTAGGGTTTAGAAAGAAAGGCGGGGGCGGAGGAGGGGCCCAAGCGCCATTTTCTTATTATTGCCAATTTTCCCTATTATTTTTCTCTCCCTTCCTTTTAAAAAAAGTCACCTTTGGCATGTGAAAAAAAATAAAATAAGAATACAATCAACCAAAAACAATAATCACACAGTTATTTTAAAGAACAAAAGGAAATAAAATTAAAAAAATTGTGCCGCGTAGGGTTTGACCGTCACTTGCACTTGGGTGACAGTGCCCCCCTGTTCTACTATTTCAAAAATGGCGACCGAAACTCACGAAATGAAGGAAAAAGTGGGCGGAAAGTAAAAACGCGAAAGAAAACCGGCAAAAAGAAACCAACATTCATCAGTTTCATCGTCTTGCTTCGGTTGAAGACGATTCTCAATCGTTGATTTCACATGTCAGGGTTGTTCACCTCATAGAGGGAATGCCTTCGGCATAATTAACCAATGAAATTAATACGAGTGTACAAATGTGATGGCGAGCGGTTAACGGCACATCGGTGCGGATGTATGGGGCGACATGTTGAAATGACCATTTTTCGACCCATGTGCACATAACGCGTCCTATAGGGAAATGTATAAGTGCCCAGAAGCTGAAAGAATAGCTTTAAGCTCTTCGGTCGCATACAGAAAAACCCAAAAAAATTGTCGAAATTGGATATATCTAACTATGTACTTTACGTGCGCGAAGTTAGGGTGGACTGCTACTAGCCCGTCTTCCTTATTAATCTTCCCCATACAGATTAAGCTTACGACTGCCACGAAAATCGATGTGAAGAGGAGAGGAAATTTTATTTTGGGGAAGCCATTAAATTTTCACAGTCCATACTTTTTTGTTTTTACTGTGTCCCACGCTGCAATTTGCGCAATCTTTTCGGTACCGTACAGCAGTGATTTGCGCAATCTTTTATCCAGTACAGAAGTGATTTGTGATATCTATCAAATCTTATAAATAGCATCAGATAAAGGCGGCGGATTAATTACCATTGACTGTGTCTCGATTGGAAGTTTCTGACAGTCTAACATGCACATATATATACATCTATGCCGCTGCCCTCCCTATTAAAACGCGAAACTAGGTACTGGTGAGATGAGAAAATGGCTTTCTACAACTCCTCCTCTTCTGAGAAGCGCGCAGTGGTGGATCCCAAGGATCTGAGGTTCACCCAGCCTGATATTAAGTCTACTTTCAAGGATCCCACATACCCTTCTGTTAGAGACACTGCGTCTCTATTGCAGAGGGGAGAGCTGAGTTTTGATGCGTTGGGCGAACTACATGTATCCACAGACAAAGAGGGCGTTACATGGTGTGACAATAACCGCCGTCTCTTTGCATCCAGAGATGCCGGTGTTGATTCTGTGCCCGTCATTTTTGATGGCAATCGACGCCCCAAAAATGCAGAAAAAAGTAAGCTAAATGATCCAGCCTTTATGCCCAGGATCAGAGGTGAAGCATCGAGGGTTCAAACCCCACCGCCAAATTTTTATCAAGAGCAAAAGGAGACTTCTCTGCCGGGCTCTGTTTCTGCTGGTTATTGTGGTTGGAATCCGTATAGCAGACCTCAAAACAACGAGTACGAGTACGATGACGATTACGATTAGTGTTTAGGGTTTAATTTCCCCGTAGCTTATTTAATAGTTTGGTATATGTTTTGTGTGCAAAGATTCTCTGAGGAGATCGAATTCAGAATTCAGTCTCAACCTGTGTGATGGGTTCTTTGTCGGTATAATGCATTTTGTGACTGTTTAGAGATCTAAATGTAGTTATATCCATGTAAGCTAATTATAATAAAAGGGTTTTAACCATTTGGTTCCTCTCGACGGTATAAGATGAATTGTTGTTACTCAAGAGCTATTTATATGAATGTGTATAAATATCATCCATTTTAATTAATAGCAATTTTACACTTCATTCACAACAAAAAGTGGTAAATATTTGTCCTATTTTTATTGGCTAAAATTGACTTTTTAACTGTTGAAGTGGATGATATTTAAAAACAGCGTGTATGCACCCAACATTTACATTTATATTTATATTTATAGCCTTCGCGGTTGTCTGTGTTGGCAATGCCTGTTTTTTCTTTATTTTCTGGGTTTTCTTTAATTTCTAGCTAAGCCAAATGGTACCACCTGTAGTTGCATTCAATTAAATGAAGTTGAATAATTACGCCGAAGGCATTCCCTTTGTGAACAAGAGGGCTGACTTTTAGAATCTATGGTTGAAAATTGTCCACATTAGTGCCAAGACGATTGAAAAAGATCCGACCGTTCGTTTTCTGTTTTACCGTCAATTTTTCTTTGTCAGATTTTCGTTGCCGCTTTTTCTTTTTTCGTGGTGTTTTTTTCCGTTTCCGTTCACGCATCAATGGTGGGCATTTCTCATTTATCTCACGCGTTTTCGAGAGGCCAGGGGCATTTATTCGTCATTAAACTTTGCGGCCAAAACAGTACTGCAGACCAAATCATCTCTCTGATGGACAAGATTTTATTTAAACCAGTTCGCTGTTTTTCAAGGGACAAGTTACGTCAGATTCCAAGGCAATCTGGAAATTACCTCTGGTCAATCTCCTCAAAAAACTAATTTAACGCTGTTCAACGGCGGATTTCAAAACATTTAAAATTTTAAAAGGGTTTTTAAGAGCCACACCCAAAAAGCATACTACTGGACACACTACAAAAACTCGGAGTAAAAATGGTGTAAAACACACATACCGCAAACGAAATTAGTGGCAGAAGGCATTTAAACGACATGAGACTTATTCTGACAAGATTTTTTTCCGGCGTGAGAACAACCGACGAGTTTAGAAAATTCCCCGGTGTGATTTTTGTCAAGCGAAGGCAACAGAAAATGAAGAGTGGGAAAAAATGGCTGCGGAAAATAAGCGTTTCAGATTCAGACCATCAATCTGCATTGCCCAGAGCGTTAACAGAAATCGAAAAACATTAAACCTATTCACCTTCCCCACATACGTGAATACAAACTCAAAAAAATTGCAGATTGATGCCGTAAAAATTCTTGAGCGACCGGAATATCGAAGACCGGACAGCCAGAAAAAATGCACCGGCAATAGTTCTTGAAAACCTCGGCGAGATTTCCCATCATGGAGTGGATTAACAATGCAGGTAAAAGAGCATATTTCGAGGACAAAAGGGGCTGCCATAAACACAAAAGGAAATGAACGCTCTGAACGAAAACGGAAACAAGTGCTTGCGTTCATCGGTATAACATTGCCCGTCGGCAATGTTAGGAATTGTCTCCCCGAAAGGTATGATCTCCCCGATGGCCATTGGCCATCAGTATAACTTGAATGATCGGCCGAGTTTAAAGTTTTCTCGCCGAAGGTTGTTCTTTCGCCGATGAAATATTTGGTTATTGACATAACAAGGTCTATCGGAGTTTGATGGATTTGTCTCAGCAAAAGGTGTGGTCTTTCCGATCCCTGATTTTCGTGGTTCCATTTTTTTTTCCACTATGCACCCGCCTGTCATGAATCTTTATCTTGCAAAGTCGTTCAGCAAATTTAGGTATTAGAATTTTTGTTTTTACCGAATCCCACAAACTATTTTATCAATGGTGAAAGGCTCTAGCGGGATGGCTGCATTTGGATGGTTATAATTTAGAAAGTGCGTTTACTCTTAACGAATGAAGACATTGAAAGAATTTAATTATTAGCTTGAGCTTTTGTAATTAAAAACAAAGATTTAATGTATATGTTTTACAGTTTATTTTTAATACGTTCATTCATCTAAATTTGTATAAAATATAATTTAGATTAAGTTTAGGTTGAATTCAATTTTTTTAAATATATATTGATTTTTAAATTTTATAAATGAATAGTTTAATTAAATCAATAAATATATAGTTATTAATATTTTAATTTTACATAACATGAAATTTTAGTTATACATTATTTATCTAAAATATTTAATACAATTATATATATATTTTAATTGTTATGAAGGTCATGCCAACAATAAAATATTTTGAATTTCACTAAAAAAATTATATTATTATTATGTATAATAACATATATAATTAAAGTATAAATTCCATAACAATATATTTATAATTTGATAATATCTACCAAAAAAAAGAAAATATCTTTATAATTTGATAATATCTACCAACAAAGAAAATATCTGTGATAAAGATATGCAATTAATTCTATGACCCAACGATCCATTCAAAATTTACTATCTTAGATATTTTATCTATGCATTAAATGACTTTTTGCCAACCTGTTTAGCCACATATGTACCATCTACGGTATAATCAATGCTCTTTAGGCGGTGACAAAACTGGAAAAAAAGCTTATATATACGCTTAGTTTTACAGTTTTTATTAGATTTGCATTCATCACTACACTCTTTTACTGTAAAGCTTATAATAGAGGTATGTTTTATTTCTAAGTTTCAACTATTAGTAGTTTTGGATAGAAATATTTTCCCATATCTTATATTTTGAATTTATTGAATGAGGAAGGCCTCTCAAAACAAACTTTTCATTTTGAATATTTTTGTTCTGTAGTTGTAACTTTTGATCTTTGTATCATGTCTTAAGGGCACTGTATGTTTGGTTTAGCTTTTACAAATTAGATGAAGTTGGCTTTAGTTGTTTATAACATAACATTATTGCTGTATACAACTTGCAATTGTTCATCTTTTCTTATTGCTGTATACAGCTTGCAATTGTTCATCCAATATGTGAACTGTTTTAAGCTTTTCGGTAAACTTTGATGGATTCTATTTGACTCACATTCCAGTCCTGAACAGACAATGAAATGGAGTGAGACCTAGAATTTTAAATTTATTGTGCTTATCAATTAAAAATTTATTGGCCCTTCTTACTTATGATTAATTATAATAATAAGTTTTTCCTATACAAATTTTTATAATATAATTTATATGATTTAAGCCTTAACAAACATGGTCTCAACCCTATAATTGTATATAGGTTTTGGGTCGTTCTAATGCAAGATGGCTATGACCTATCATGTTCCCTACAACTGTGCCCCAATGTAAGTTTGTACCTGTTGAAATTAGTTGAATATATTATTAGTAGAAAATATTATAATATTTTATTAGAAATGATATAGAGTTGATATTTTAATAAATATCTATTTATTGGTATAGAATATATATATATTAAAATTTATGCTAAAATTAAAACTATATTAAAAATTATACTAAAATTAAAATTAAAACTAAGTTAATATTTAAAACTATGTTAAAAGATTTTAAACTAAGATTAAAAAAAAGAGTATATTAAACTATCTAAATATTAGAAACTAAATTAGAAACTATACGTAATTAGGTTAAAAAAACTGAGGCAATAATTAGTTTCCTGTGTATTTAGAATTTCACATTGAACAAAGTACTATTATTATCCCAATAACTACATGCCAAACTATAGATGTTAAAAATTAAAATTAAAATTAAAACTAAATTAATATTTAAAACTATGTTAAAAGATTTTAAGCTACAATTTTAAAAAAACTATATTAAACTATCTAAATATTAGAAACTAAATTAGAAACTATACGTAATTAGGTTAAAAAACTTTCTGCGGCAATAATTAGTTTTCTGTATATTTAGAATTTCACACTGAACAAAGTACCAAACTATAGATGTTCAAAATTAAAATTAAAATTAAACCTAAGTTAATATTTAAAACTATGTTAAAAGATTTTAAACTAAAATTAAAAAAATATATATTAAACTATCTAAATATTAGAAAATAAATTAGAAACTATACGTAATTAGGTTAAAAAACTTTATGAGGCAATAATTAGTTTGGCATGTAGTTATTGGGATAATAATAGTACTTTGGTCAGTGTGAAATTCTACTGTATTAGATATGAATGTTAGATCTGACGTATAAGCTACATTCAAATTAACAAAGCAAAAATTGGAAACCTAGAATCAAATGGCTGTAGCTAAAGAAATTCATGAACTGCTAAACCACCTACGGTGCATCTTCAAATGTACTCTTAACAACATGACAAACAAAGATGTTATAACAAAGAAGGCCTAGATGCTTACTAAAAATGTTAAATAAACTAAGCATTTGTGGTTGGCCTACTGTGGATTCAACTATTGAGGAATTTGTGGTCTGTCTACTGTGGTCTGCCTTTTCTGTTATAATTTTCTTTTCTACTCTAAGTCCTCCTAAAGGCTTTAGCCAACTCTAGCATTTTTCCTTCCATGTAATTTTTTTGGAAACTTTTAGGTTTTGATTCTAGGATATAAATTAGGACATAGGTAATAACCATGCATTGAGGGCCAGTGTACGACCCCAGAGGTTGAAGACTTTAAGCTATTCAATCCATACCTGGTAAAAAACAATCCTTTCTAGTGTAGAGGAGAAGAAGCAATGGGTGCCGAAATGCTTCTATTTGACAGAGATTTGAATTTCTTAATCCCTGCCTCTCTAAATAAGTCTGCATCTGCCAAACTTTCAAGTCTTGTAATTTCCTTCAAAACATCAATACTGACAAGAACAATAGAGCCCCATTAATTATCTGTGGCATTTAGGTCTTACATAAATTTATATAGAATTTCCATTAAAAATTTATATAGATAAAATCTAAATCGAGATTACCTTTCTCCTTGGTGACCTTCAGCTTCATCGAGTCCAACCAAATGTTTGTTCATCTCTATTGGAACATTTCTCATCACCTTTAATACAAAATTCACTAATACTCTTAAAACAGTCTCCATGATCACTAAACATTTGCAATAAAATTAAAAACAAAATGAAAAACCGCACAAAATAGAACGTATAGAGAATAAATGAGATGTACGCTATGATAAGTTGGTAAGGCAGACTATACTTGTCCGTATTGCCTCTGCTCCTGACGCCCTTGTTCATGTTCAGAAACCACAGCATGCACTGAGTTTGCAAAGAGAATATCTCTTAATTTTGATAGACATTGTCATAAGAAAATCTCTACTCCATATGCATACCGACTGTGAAACCACCAAAAACTTGACACATCAAGACATTGAATCCCTTAATGAGTGTGCCCTCACCATTTTTTACACAGCATGCTTCCCAGTAATGGTTTCGTTGCACGCATGCAAGCTAAGACAAGGTGCATGGGTGGGCACGTGGAGTGCTGAACAAGGTGCCTCAAAGACATGACATCCCCAAATGCCGATCGGTATAACATGTTACCATCGGCAAACACTTTCCAAGCCCTCCCGATGGTATAAGTCATGCAGATGATAGAATTCGTAAAATAAAAATAAAATCTTGATAGGCTTTGAATTGTTTTTCCTTCTAAATATATTTTTTTTCTTGCAACGGAGAGCTAGAGCCAAAATAGAAAATAGATTTCATGCTAGGGTTTGAATTATTTTTTGTTTTTATATTTTTTTCTTTTCTGTTGAATTGGAAGATAATAAAAAGGCTAAAATTGCGTGTAGGCAGGGTTTGAATTATTTTTTCTTATGTTTATTTTCTCTTGTTGAATTGGAAGCGAAATGCTTTAATTATTTTCAAGGTGAAATTACTCATATCTTGAAATATCTGTGTAGCGTGAATTGATTTCATTTAAAGTTTAAATTCCATTAAATTGGTAAAATGGAAACCAAAAGAGGATAACTACCCTTTACCTAAACAAATCTTGTTTGGGTTTGATTATTATTTTCTTTAAATATATTTTGTCAAATTGGTAACTTGGACAGCAGAATGGAGGGTAAGTTTTATTATTGGTAATTTCTTTTTCAGCTGTGTCATAGGGCTTGCACCTGTTTGCAATGCCATGATTGAGGGGTATCTATTACATAACATTTACCAAGGCTTGTCCCTGTTTCCGTCTGTTGGACTGAATATTTGGATATGTAGATTAGTAATTTACCCAATTAAACACTTAACATTTGTACATATATGCATTTAACATGTCTCTTGAAGAATTAAGTATGGGTTTCCCCTACGAAAGCTTCGGTGATTTACAACTTGAGTGCATCCCATTTTACATGTTGTGAAATTGCCATTAGTTGAGAAGATCATTTTAGGTTTGATTTCATTTTTCCTATACATTTTATTTCCATTTAATTATAGAATTTAAATTTCTTTTTAGGGTTTGAATTATTATTTTTTCTCAAACTGGTAATTTGGGTAAAATTACTTAGTTAGAAAATTTGTTAGGGCCTTTTAATTGGGATTAGGTTTTAATGTTTTTGTTTTCAAGAAAAGATAAGAGTAGTTTCCATTTGAAGAAGATCATAATAAATATAATATAGATTGTTATGTAATATAAGAATTATTATGTAAGGGAGGCATAGTTATGATTTACTGGGTAGTAAATGATAGATTTAAATACATATATACAAAAATTCGCTTTTATCAAGATTAGAAAGTAATAATCTTTTCTTGCTAATCATGAAATTGTATGATTATTTATTATATGCAAGAACATTGTCTTTGTTTTCTATGATTTGCCTATACATGTTATATCTGTTATCATACTTATACCCATTGAATCTTTTTGTCCTCAGATACATTCCTGATTTCCCAAAAAAATATTTTGTCCAAAGTTTTTTCGTCAAAGCATTCATAATCTTTTGCACTATTTTTTCAAGAGATTGATTTTCTCATGCTATTTTGATTTTTGTTATACTCGTTTTATTGACATGGGGTTTCTTCCATTAGTTATTAACTATTTGCAAAGTTTAGACTAATTGTAATTTTAGTATCACCAATATAGCCTTATCGGCTCATTTTTCCTTCCTTCCCATCGGGATGACACTCTTTATCGGCGTGAGCCCATCGTTTTACTCCGATAGTTATCCGTTTCGCCGATTGCCTTCATCGGCATGAGCTGGCTCCATCGAGGTGGGTGTAATGCTTTGTTCCGATCGTTAAAGTTATACCGATCGGCCCTCACTCTTCTATGTTATTTGATTTGACCTAGAGATGAGCCTTTCAAGAAAATAAATCAATGCACCAAACATAATTTCTAAATAATGATTATTTTTTATATTTAGTTCAGATTTAACTTTATGAATCTTTATTTTTATCTTGAGTAAAAATTGATTCATGCCATGACACTCTTGCATTTAAATTAATTGTTTCCATTAATGAAGCTGTTCTACTAATGGCTTCTCTATCATTACAAATTTACAAGTAATATGACATTTGGCAATTGCCAGAAATGAACTGCTGTACTTGCTAAATAAGATTTATGTTCTTAATCCCTGTAGTTTAGTAACCTTCTATATCACCAAAAACAACAACAGATTAGAACATGAAAGAAGGGAAGTGTTTGATCATCAACAAATATACTTGATAATAATTTGCTCTTATGTTGATTATCTTGCGCTGTGTACACCCAATTTTGCAAATGCTTTTGGAAGTAAAAAATTGGTTCTTTTGGTTCTTTTGACTTACTGGGACACGGGTTGGTTGGATTTGTGAATCCCGGTGTTTTCCTTAGTCCCAAGCTCTTAACTCTCCTCCATTTCCATTTTTTTGGCTGACCTTCCAAGGTAATCTTGCCTCCTAATTTGGAGGGATTGCTCAATCTTAATTCACAAGTCTCTTCCTTAGCTCTAATTAAACTTCTCGTCTTTGTCTGTTTTCTCCTAGATCTTGCCTGGCAATCTTGCCTTTAGATAGGGATGATCGTCCAGATTTCATGCCAATCCTTCCTTTCCTAAGATCTTATGTCTGCTATTGTCCCATCTGGTCATCCTTAGCAATCCTTACTCTAGTCACTTCAATTGATTGGATAATCATCAAGTTTCTTATCTAAATGTAGTGTAGATTCATCTATGCATGAGTTTCATCTCCATGCATTTTCAAAAAAATGGTACACAGATCCCTTAATTTCTGTATATACATTTTTTTCATCTCTTTCCTCTTTACTATTTTGGGACAAAGCAAATGCAGAGTATGGATTTTGGTCATTTGTTTTGCCAAGGACTTTGAATGTTGAAAGCACGATACTTTTTCACATTTCAAAAAGAAGAGTTTGGAAGTCAAAGTCAAATTCCCTTGGATTATTTTCTAAATTTGGTGTTTGATTGCTCTCTTAAGTGCCATCACAAACCACACAGACCCTCAATTTCATGGTGGCTGTCAAATGTGAAGATCATATTTATCAAATGAGTCAAAATATTTTCTAAATTTAGTACATAATCTTGTATAGATTTCTTATTTGCATCATATTTATCGTGTTTGATATTGCCCATATCATTATTGGACTAGGTCAGGGTCACTTGTGTCTGTGGTGGTTATTTTTTTAATATTGGAACACAGTTTAAAAATATAGGTCAACAAGCAGCAACCCGCACAAATATAACAAAAAATAAGCACCCTCAGAGCCAAATATAACCAATGAAAAACCTATCAAAATTAACTCCCAGTCTGGCTCAGAGTATATCAGCACTACTAACAGCGTCAACAAGAGATATTACATCAAAATTCTGTTACAGGAGAGTAGCACCAACCAATTTCAATATAAAAAAATGCATCTTGTCAGCAGTCTAAACATTGTTCTCCTTGGATTTCTCCATTAGTTGGTATAGGCTCTATTTTTAGTCATATATATTTGGTGAATTCATGCATTTTTTGTAAACCCTGTTGCTCACGTCTAAACCAAGTAAGTCTGTGGCCATATTAAGCTTGCCACCAATCCTTTCTATCAATAAAGACCATACATATGCACATTTCTCAATAATAGCTTTTGGATTATCACCTTTTAATGAAATTGATATCTGACCTGCCCCCTTATCAGGTATTATTCCTTAAACAGCAAGTTGAAGATCCTTTACCACTAATACGATCAAATCTGGAAACATCATCTGATCTCATCTGGAAACCAGTCTTCCCAAACCTTCCTCAATACACTGAGGTGACTAAAATGATTGACAGTGAAACCTTAGTTAGCAACCCAACCAGCCATCGAATTTCCCTTCCTTATATGAATAAATCTGATAGTCTTGAAATCCTTCAATAGGGAATTAGCATTTGAAAAACTGGTCTCCAATAGCCATGACTTATATTTCCTTGTCCTCATAGTTTCAATCACTATTTTTAAACCCCCTTATACCAGTATCTTTTTCCATCCTCTATTCAATGCTGCTGTTAAACCATGGAACGGTATCTTGCAATTGATTTTTGCTTCCCATTCAGAAAATCTTCTTTAGTCACTTGCTTGAATTTAGTGGCAATTTTCTTTCTTCCCCTTGGGATTGTCCCATCTGTATTCAGAAGAGATCTAATTGCAGGGGAACTTTGAACGCTTGCACATCTTCTTTTGCCTTTGCTTTTAGTAACACACCAATCTTTTCTTCCTTACTTTCGTTAGAAGAATATGAATCTTTAGTTATCCCATCTCATCTCTAGCCCCCATTGGAACAACCGATGAGTTTAGAAAATTTTTCGGCGTTCTTTTTACGGCGTGAGACAATTCCGAGCACTATGATGCTCACATATAAAACCTATATGCCGATCTCTATTTTATGGCCAATATACTTCCTACTTTCCATCGCCGAAACATTGCCTATCTCCCGCCGATACCCTTCACTAAATTCCTATCAGCGTAACACCAGGTATCGGCGAGGCAAAAAATTTTCTTCACCGATTGCTATTGTCTGGTCGATGACTACCTATCATTGTGACTCTTACCGACAACCTCAACTTCATCCATTGCCTTATATCAGCGTGATCCATCCCATCGGCGAAGGCTTTAAACCTTGCTCCGATTGCTGTTCGTTTCGCCGATGAACGTTGTGTCGGCGTGAGTCTTCCCAACGCCATTCCTCTTCCTTCCATCGGAGAAAGACCCCCTTTCGGCCAGACAATTCCAAAGCACATTGACATTGAGAGTTATGTCGATCGCCTTTGTTCTTTCACCGAGAAACCTCCCTTCGGGGAGACAATTTGAAACTCCACCGACTTTGAATGTTATACCGATGAGCACAGCCCATCGGAGAGACAATACACATCGGGGAAACTCATCCAAAATCCACCGATGGCTAAAGCTACACCGATGGCAAAAGGCCATCGGTGAGAGACTCTACTTCGGGGAGACAATCCATAAGATTGCCGATGTTAATTGTTATGCCGATGGCTACACCATCTTGTACCCGCATAATGTACTTTGTTGTACGGTATTTCCGTTGTTTTTTCCTTGTCACGTTTTATCTCAGGGGTCTGCAATTTGCACCTCACTATGATGCTTTATCCCTTCCCCGATATATCTTTACTTCTATAAATATAAAATGTCACTTCGAGATAGGAGATGGTTGCCCCGATCAAGTGGTTGTGAGTGTCTTATCTCTCCCGTTCAAATTTTTAAATTTTTATTAATATAAAACAATTTTTTAAACTATCCTTAAATTTAAGCTTTTTTAAAGATTTCGTTAAGATAAAACAATTCAAGTTTTTTTAATGAAAATTTTTAAGGCTTATACATAATTCCTTAAATTCAAGTTTTTTAAAAGATTTCATTAAGATAAAAATAATTCTTTTTTTTTACTATAAATTTTTGGCTTATACGTTATATCTAAATAATATTTTTATTTAATATTATATTTATTTGTTTATTGAATAATATAAAATATATATATTAATCTTGTATTATTATATCATAAGTATTTAAAAGTTTTATTAGATGGTGTGAATAAATTCTATTAAATTAAGTGAGACCCTATATTTATCTTTAATTTTTGTTTGACTTAATTTAAATTTGTAAAATTTAATATCGTTGAATCATTTGTCTATTTCGATAACTTACTATATCGAGAATTACACATCAATCAAGTAGCACTTGATTAAATAAAACTCATGCAGTTCTCATTTGTTACTTGATTTTCCCACTACAATGCATAGCCAAGTGTCACTTTGCCAATATCAACATCTTACATTGTGTCAAGCGTCACTTAATTAGGAACATATACTCCATGCATGAATCAAAGTAGTAAGTAATTTTTTGAGACGAGAGAATACAATTTCATTGATTGTGAATGGTTGTTGTCCATCTATAGTAGAATTGAAATAATGTGGTGAATATGTGTTGTTTGGACACACTCTCTCAAAATGCTACCACTTTACTTGTCCTTAAAAAAATTAAATTGAAGAACAAGCCAAATTTGCATGAAATATACAGCATGCCGAATATCAAATGAATTAACTTTGTATAATAACTTAAAATTTTATAGTATTCATAATTATATATTTTTAGTTCTATAAAATATAACTAAATTATAAAAAAATATAAATATTTAATATTTAAGATATTTAATCTAAATATACAATTTAAAAATATTCAATTTGATAAGGTATATAATATTATTTTATAATATTGTAGTTGAAGTTGTAAGGTTGCATTTTTAAATATACAATATATATATATATATATATATATATATATATATATATATATATATATATATATATATATATTAAATACAATTGAAATATAAATAAATATAAATATTAAATATATAATATGTTTACTTTAAATATACAATTTTATAATATTAATTTGATATGGTATATAATATTAATTTATAATATTATATTTGAAGTTTTAGGGTTTCATTTTTAATATAAAATGTCAATAAGAAATTTAAATCCATAGTTGTTTAAATGAGAAGATTAATTGCCATGTCTTTTACTGTTTGTCTTGTATCCCTATGGTATATGTAATTTTTTTGTTTCCTTGATTGTTGTAAATCATAATCTCAATGGATTTATGGATACAAGACAAACATCATTTTTAATGCAACCATGGACCTATAGGGCAAGAAGAAATACATAATTGGAACTATACACCAAAGACAAATATAATCAATTTGTGGATGACATGGATTTGTTGAGATTATTTTTTATTTATCCCTTTTATTTCAAATCCATTTGTTGGGATTATTTTTTTACTTCTTCCTTGTAATTTTAAATTAAATCTTTGCCTAATTCAAATACTGTTTAACTATCACATGTGTTTGTAGTATTTATGAAAGTACATGGTTTTTAGGTTGAAAATTTAAGATTTATATACATATTATATAAGTTTTGCTATATATATATTATATAAGTTTTGCTATATTGCAAATAGATTACATGTTTTGTGTTACATAACTTTTATGAAATGTTTTTTTTAATATTCCTGTTTTATGGATTAATAATTAGGAAATGGTTTTCTACTAATGTATGGAGTATCATTCAAATTAATGACAGACTATAAATATTAGAATTTGATTTGATGGTGATTTTCTTTGTTAAGTTTTTTAATTTGTTTTCAAATATTAATAACAAAATAATTTAATTGTAAAATAGGGAAGTAAAAATAGAATTAACTCAGAACACTCAAACTTGCTCCTTGCCAAAGAAGCTTGTGCAACTAATTGGACCAAATAAGGAAAGTAGGCTTTTGTCAAACAAAACACTCAGTGCACTCACTCCCTAGATAATTCGAACTTTGTTTGGTTCTCTTAAAAGAAATCTTCTTCTTTGATGAAGAATGATTCCAACAACTTTGGTTCCATGCCTTCAAAATTTGGAAAGAGCTACGGCACATGAGAGCAGTAAATAAAACTTAAATAAGTGTAGATTATTTTTACAGGAAAATCTTATGGCATGAAAGAGCAAAATAAAATTACTAGTGTTTTGACTTGTACGCATGAAAAACAATAAAATATTTTGAATTTCTCTAAAAGAATTATATTATAAAAATAAATATTATTATTATTGTTAATTTTTTTTATTTAAAATAAATATTTTGTTTTAATTGACAAATGAAATAATTTTAGTGTTACAAATAAAATTATTTTCTTTACTACTTATATGTTCTTATTTATGCACTCTTCTCAGGAAATGGCTGAACCCATACATGCCAATGACACCATTGAGATATCTAGCACAGATAAAAGCAACAGCATAGTGAACCCCTTCAAACCACTTGATGCCCCAAACATGCAAGCAGAGTCATGTTCATCAGTGAACAAGCCAGAAGACTTTCAAAGTGACGTCCAATGTCTTGCTGCGCATGTCACATCAAGCTGCCAAGAAATTGTACGCAAATCAAAAAAAGTGTGTGAGACAACACCTTTTGTAGAAACATTGGATATTGAAACATTATATGACACCATGTCAACATTCCATGATACCTCAACTAAGCTAGAAGGCCTCTGCACTTTCCTTAGGGAACTATATTATGATAAATACTATGGAGGAGATGACACCCCCCATATCATTCGCTCATTTGAGATGTACTTGAAAGACATGTGACGAGTCTTATATCTTTTTGAAATATAGCTTTTTAATACGTATATATGTAAATCTATAATAAGAGCATTACTATGGAGACAATGCAACCCCTGATAACATTTGCTCATATTAGCTTGACTTGCCAAATGTTTGCACAAGTATTATACGATTTTTGCAATGATGCTTTTTGACAAGCATATATGTAAGTGATCTCTGAACTAGAAAAGAACGTCTTTTGAATCCTACGATCCAACATTTGTATACCTATCAATGTAACTGCACCATGAAATTAAAAAAAAATCAAGTTTGAAAGGACATATTATATCTTTGCCTACCAACATGTAGTTGAGTACATTTGAACTTTTTGCACAATAAGAACATGATGCCTATTTTTTGTTAAAATTGGGCACATTCTTACACATTTTTTCAAACTAATTTAATATCGCTGAATCCGATACAAGACGGGTATGTTTCCAATGTTATCTTGCATTTAAATACCTTAGTTTTACATTTTTAAAAATATATATCATAAATATGTAGTAATAATTTTCAATTTGAATTTGTCTATCGACTTGCTTCTAAATCGATTGTCATAGATGTAATTGAAGTATAGACCTTTTATTAAATAACAAGATATTATTTATATTTCTATTAAGTATAGACCTTCTATTTGAAATGTACCTTTAATACATATATATGTACATCTAAATGAGTGTTACTATGGAAATAATGCAACCCCTGATAACATTTGCTTGCTTGAACTTTTCTTGCCAAATGCACGCACAAGTATTATACCTTTTTTTACAATGTTGCCCTCTTTACACGAATATATGTAAGTGGTCTCCAAAATAGGAAATAATGCGTTTGAATCCTATGATTAGACATTCAAATACCTGTCAATCTAAATGCACCATGAAATAAATAAAGAAGGTTCAAGTTTTAATTGGCATATTATATGCTTGCCTACCAACATGCAATTAGGTAAATTTGAACTCTTCACCTAATAATATGTGGATTAATCTTTGTCCCTAACTTTCCTACTCCATTTTACTCGCAGGCCAATTGCTTTCTGTCAATTTTAAATTCATGGCAACAATGTTAACTACAAATGCCATAGCCAACATACTTGCAGGCATGGATAGTCTAAACCCTTGTTTACAAGTTACATCTGTAGACTCCATCCATCAAGAACGCTCTGCAATTGTCAAATACCACTTGCAACTCTCTGATGGAATGCACACACACCATGCTATACTTCCAGAGCAGTTCAACTATCTTGTTACAGAAGAGGCCCTAGCCAAAGGCTTAATTATTTGTCTTCGAGATTACACTTGCAAGATGTTCCACAAATTCACATATGCTCAAACATTCAAGATTCATTTATATTGCTCTATCTGTTTGACTTATAGCTTCATATTAAATTATTAATTTTCCTTTTGTTGCAGGGCTATCATAATTACTAAGTTTGATATAATCTCAAATAGTGAAACAATAGTTGGAACTCCAGTACCTCTCCTCCAAGCTCAGGAGTACCTCCCACAAAATACCTTCAAACAAAAATTAGCCCCTTATGGATCTGAAGGTTGTTCACTCCAAGAAGGCAACAGATTTGAATCCCAACAAAACATTGGCCCTTTTCAAATAATGCCAATTCTAAAGTTGACTACATACCATAGGCAATGGTCCATCGAAGGTAGGGCTTTGGCAAAAACTCCAATCCATGAATTCCAAAATGTTGGTTGTGACAGTAAAGTTTTTGGCTTCGATTTCATAGACAAAGCAGGAACTGAGATACATATAACTTGCTTCAATGAACTTGTTGATGAGTTCTATGATGTTGTTCAAAGTGATGCCCTCTACCTCGTATCAAATGGTCGTGTAAAAGTGGCTAACACAAAATATAGCAGCTCCACAAACCCTTTCTAGATATTCCTACACAACTCATCAACAATAACTCCTTCCACATGCATTGACTCTAACATACCCACTCATAGTTACCATATAAAGAGCATAGATACACTGGAGTCAATGCCTATTAATTCCCTTGTTGATGTCATGGGTTTGCTTTTGTCTATCTCACCTACATCAACCATACGTAAAAGAGATGGGACCGAAACAATTAAATGTACTGCTACAATCATAGACATGTCAAGTAGTAGCATAGATGTTACACTATGGGGTCGCCATTGTCAAATTGAGGGGAAACAAATCTCAGGAATGTGCCTTAAACCATACCCCCCCATTCTTCTTGTGAAATCTGGCCATATTACCTCATGGCATGGAAAATCAATCGACACTATCTTCCCAACTGCAATTCTAATCAATCCAGACTTGTTAGAGGCCTCAACATTGAAGACATGGTATTCCACTTTAGAGCTTCTCCAGCCTCTAATTACCTTATTGAATAACCTGCTCAACCCCCACAAATTTGAAAATCCTATTGATATTTTAGAGATTGTTACTACAAGGTTTGCCGAGAAAAAAAATGCTTGTGTAAAGGCCATTATCTCCAAGCTCCACTTGGACAACTTCTACTACCTTTCTTGCCCCTTGTTGGTTGAGAATAAGAAATGTAAGAAAAAATTAATTCAAGTTTCCACCAATCATTTTCATTACCCAAAGTGTTCTACTAATCTCTTAGCATCTAATTTTAGCTACATGCTTAAAATGGACTTGCAGGACGACACTGGTGAACTTCTTAAAGTTACTGCATTTGAAGGACCAGCGAATGCTTTGTTGGGTGTCGGTGCAGAAAATTTTCAGCTTCTCCTAGCAGAGCCTGACGGAGCCAAACAAATTTTAGATTGTGTTATTGGTTGCCAATTCCTGCTTGATCTTTCTATCAAGATGAATTCATTTTCTGAACAAGAAACACACAGCATTGTTGTTATAGCCATTCAACTCAATTAAAACATGCACTGCACTCTTTTTTTGTACAATAACATACCTATTTGAATGGCTCCTCTGATGTTATGTACCTCAAACAATGTAAAGCTCACTTCTAACTATTGTACATCTCCCTTTTTTCAAAGATGGATAGCTTCATATAAACATATATAGGGATATGTTCCCCTATTTTCCCTATTTGCATTGTTAGCTTTTAACAATGTATTTGCTTCTTAAATTGTCTATAATGATTGTAAAATTCTCTTCGAACAAAAACCAATTTCCATTATGTTTATTACCTTGTTATTGGTTTCTTATATTTTGTACACATTAATGTCGATTGCCATGTTATAATATTTCTTTTGCATACTTTTATATCTTCAATTCCCATGCTTCAAAATGTGATATATATTTGAATCTGCATGATGTACAGATAGTTCAAAACTCTCAAATATTCAAGATTCCCTACAATGGAAGTAGAAGATGCAAGGATGCTAGCAAAGCGAACCCGTACAAATGAAATGCAGCGTATACAATATCATGCAAGGAAAACTAATATTAACAAAAGAAGATGACAAAATGAACATATCCTCTAGAGTGAGGCCTTAGCACCAACACTATCTCCTTCCTCCGACGTCCCGCACCTTCAAACACTTACCCCTCAGTCATAATATGGCATACAACCCACCCCATCAACCCAGCTTTGTCCTCCTCTATGTTTCCCTGAAAATTATTACACTGCTAGAGACAAATTTAGGTCAAGATTGGATAGCCTCTCAAAAATGTCAACATGCTTAGTTTGCATGGAAAAATATCCAGGCATTAAAACTAGGAAATCAAATGGAGTCCCTACTTGTTATAGATGAATATCAGAAAAAAATGGCCATCGCTTCTCCAAGTGGAACAACATGGACCCTGGTGATCAAGCTACTTGTTTACAAAAAGTAAGTCAAATCGAGGAGATGTTGATAGCAAAGATTAGCCCAGTTCTTCAAGTAACATATGCACGGGGGGGCAACAAAAGTATAGTGGTCACACTATCTGCTTTCCACAAGATATTTCTAGCATAGCAACCTCCTTGCCTAGGCGTATAGATGAACTAGACATCATTATAATAAACAAACAAAATGTTGAACAACAAAAGTATAGCTTCTATGTTAGTAGGTCACGTGTTCATGAGGCATTGACATATAAGCTCCAAAATGATCCATACTACAAAGATGTGCAGTTGAATGAGCATGCGTTGTCATCTTTGCCTCATGAATCTACTGATATTTCAGAACTTATATATGCAACAACTTCCAATCCTATTCCCACAAATCTAGAGTCCCTACAAACAAATTTTGATGAAGCTAAAACAATTGAAAGTACAACCTCATTTGTAGCAAACCTACCACCGTCACGTAGAGAAATGGAAGAAGTGCGAGCCTACTTACAACTAGGAAATGGACGACAAGCTCCTGCTATAGAATGGCCTCCCATTTCTACCTCCCCAATAAATGAATACACCGCTGAAGGCTTGTTTGCAATGGCATTCCTCGCTCTATTTCCAACTGGCACAGCCACCTTCAAGCAACACCGCATGAAAGAAATTAAGCTACATGAATATGCTCTTCATCTACTAAGATATCATGATAATAGATTTGGCCAACACCCACGCTTCACATATTTCCTTCTCAACATAATCATGCGCCATCGTAGCCAAGCCACAGCATCGGTGTTTGTTAACAAACAGGTAAACGATACACTTTCGACAACAATTGCTGACCTCTGCCAAAGATTGAAGGACCTACCTAATGAAAGGCTTGCCGATCAACTCATGCGCTTTAGCTCAGCACTTCGTGGCACATGGCCGTTTTGGAATAAATGTAGAGGGGAGCTTTCTGACATGGTCATTCAAATTGGTTGCCCAACACTTTTCTTCACCTTAAGTGCAGCAGATACAAAATGGCCTGACTTACATTGCATTATGCCAACTACCATTCCTACGGAGCCTTCAAAGGCTTCCAGATGAAGGGTACAAAATATAATTCGCAATCCACACCTTGCTGCACTCTACATGCACCATAGATTTACAACATTCCATGAAGAGGTCTTGGAGAAACTACTCGGTGCAAGTGACTACTGGTATAGGTATATACCTTCCACTTACCAAAATCACTTATTTTTTTTCTTTACTTCTTCCTAACAAACTCTCAAATCTAGGTACAAATGGCAACATAGAGGATCTGCACATATTCACGGTTTCCTCTGGCTCCAAGAAGCACCTGACATTGCAAAATTACAATGGAACAACCTTCAATCTGTACAAAGAACAATTGACTACATTGATAGATATGTCTCTGCCTAGAACCCACGCAGTCTTCAACTCAGGAACCAAAATTTCCATCAAACTATCTTGGATGACCCTTGCTTGATGGACACAAGAATGATAAAAGCAACGAGCCCTTCCACTGATTACAATGAACTGGTCAATCGTGTGCAACGCCATACAAAATGTACTCAGCTAACATGCTTGCGGAGGAAGGGGACATCTCTTGCGTGTCATTATAAAGCCCCTTGGAACTTACAAGAGAGATCAAGTCTTACAATTGCTGAGAATGGGCAACCTAAACACACCCCTACCCGCAATGATGACCGCTTGAATCTTCACAACCCATATATCCTTTCTATATGGAGAGCCAATGTGGATTGCCAACCTGTTCTTTCAACCAATGCAGTGCTCAAATATATTGCAAAATATGCAACAAAAGCTGAGCACCAATCTGAAACATACCACAATATGATGACTCCCATTTCAACCAATTCAGACTCTGATAAGCCAGCACCAATAGCTTTTCACAAAATGCTATCTGAAAGCCTTGTAGATCGTGACATTGGTGCCCAAGAGACTCGCCACCTTCTGCAAAAACTTCCCCTGTCCATACCTAGCAGACCATTTGTATGTTTGAATGTTAGCCAAAAACATTACCAACGTGTTACAATCTCAAACACTTCCACTACCCCCTCCCCTACTTTCATTGACTCATACATGGTGCGACCTATGGAGCTGGATGCTTTGTCACTCATTGAAATGACACAAAAATGGACCTTCAAAGCATCACGCAAAAGCTTACAATGGAGAGAGCGCTCCACATCAGCCATTGTCCGTGTAATCCCACGGTTCACAACTGTCCCAGCAAAAGATGACAGGTGTTTTGAAGCGTTCTGCTGGAGTGAACTACTACTCTACCACCCATTTCGTAGCATTCATGATGATATTGGCATATCAACACCACAGATTATTGCAAATTGGGAAAAATTCTCATACAACTTCCATCAATGGCATGTGCATCGCACATCGACTGATCCACTATCAGATACCAATGATACCGATGATGGCAGTACTTCAACTAATGAATATGTCATGGAAGATAACAATCTTGATGAATGGCAAGTGTTATCAAGCTTACATCCAGGCATATCATTACAGTTAGACAGCCTTGACATGCTTGGTCATCGTGGCATTGACCTGAACAATGACTGGACAACTCTGAGCTTTAATCCAATACTAAAAGCTACAGCTACTGATTTCATTGACTCTTATCGACCAACCTTTCAAGTCCAACATGTTTTTGCTCAAGCCTCACAGAGCAGCCTCTCTATCCAACAACAGAAAGCATATGATATTATTGTTTCGCACTTCTCTGCCAGTTGTTTCTAGCCACCACTAAAAATAATTGTTCAAGGAACTGCAAGTACTGGAAAGTCACATTTGATCTCAAGCATCAAATCCACACTCATGGGAGCAGCTCCACATGGCCAATCACCTTTGCTACTCCTCGCACCAACTGGTGTTGCAGCTTTCAATATTCAGGCGTCTACAATTCATTCTGCACTCCACATACCGATTAGAGAAATGAATCCCCTACAAGGACAAACACTTGCAACATTCCAGGAGAGCATGTACTTCATTCGTTACATTCTGATAGACGAGATGAGTTTTATTGGCCCAAAGTTGATACAAAGAATTGACATACGATTGTGTGAGGCATTCCCTAGCCACAATCATATCCCATTTGGGGGACGCTCAATCATTCTCTTTGGTGACCTTGGCCAACTCCCGCCAGTCAAAGATATCCCCATGTATGCTTCAAACTCCTATGGAGAAACACTATGGCGAAGCTTCACCACAGTTATTACATTGACCAAGATATTTCAGCAAATTGGTGATGATCCTATACAAATGGCCTTCCATTCAATTCTCTCAAATATAAGAAATACAGAGCTTATAGTTGAAGATTGGCATGTTCTCATGGCACGTTCAAATTCCTCACTGACCTTTGCAGAGCAAGCACTGTTCCTATCCTCCATACATTTATTTCCAACAAATGAATTGGTTTCACTACACAATAAACATATGTTGTAATCATTAGCAATGCCAATTGCCTTGTCTAATGCAGAACAACTAAAAGGGGAAACATGCCCAAATCCAGATGATGAACAACTTGAAGCTAAAATTCTATTGAGTGTTGGCCAAGAAGTTATGCTATGTTCTAATTTGTGGGTGCAAGCAGGCCTTGTGAATGGTGCACTAGGCCAGGTGAAAGCCATTGTATACAAGGATGGTGATAAACCACCGCAACTTCCTTTGTTTGTTGTTGTTTAGTTCAAAAAATACATAGGCCTAGTTTGGGATCTCAATAATGCAAGAAATGTGCCCATTGCACCATTGAGTCGTGGTGGTTGTCGCCAAATCCCATTGAAAATGGCATGGGCCTTAACAATACACAAATCACAAGGCCTTACACTTCCACGAGCAACAATCGACATTGGCAACATAGATCGTCAGGGACTGACATTCACAGCTATTTCTAGAGTCTGCAGCCTTGCATGTCTTCGAATATGCCCGACTTTCACATTCCAAAGATATGCACATATGCAGCACAACCCATATGTTGCTCTTCGCAAACAAGAGGAGGAACGCTTGTCAGTGCTGTCGCACGCACAATCTTGACTGCATGATCATGAAAAAAAAAAGGCACAAAAGGTTAGTTCACCCACTCCCATTACTTTCTTGCATTCACTTATAGAAACATTGATTTACAATTTATATATATCTTTCATTTTACGACAATGCTATGCAATACCGTCAAAACATTCATTTTTTTAATTGTAATTCATAAAACTTCACTTGTATTAGACATAATATTCAGATTATTATCAAAGCTAGAGTAATATAAAACATTATGTGACCAAAACTGGTTTTGGTGGATTGGTAGCATTATCCTGTGATTGCCCACTTCTCTGAATATCTTCAACACAGACAAACTGATTACAATTGTAGCCAGGCAATTCTAAGACTTTACTAAACCTGTTAACAATTTCTGCAGATGAACAACCAATGAGACCATTTAGATCTAGGTGAAACTAAATTTTATTTTGTGCTGTTAATTAATGGGGCTCTGTTGTTCTTGTCAGTACTGATGTTTATCTCAATATGGCATATAATTTACATTGCAATTTAGTATTTGGTAAATGTACATCTACTCTGCATTATGATGTTTAAAGTTTGAACATATCAGGTTGAATGAAAATTTGAACATCCATACCCATAAAGAGGGAACTTTACAGATTTTTTTTTTCAGATATTGCAATTTTACTGTTTTATTTTGTATTATTTTCAAGAATTTAAATGTTATTACTATACAGGGAGGCTGGTGGTTGAAGGGGATGATCATATGTACCAAAAAGAGAATTTATGGATGGTCTCTTTCGTGATGAGCTCCTTTTTAAATCCGTTGTTAGTAAACAATGAATTTCACTTACAGCTTGTGACCACCAAAACAAATGATGTTCATAAACATAGTTGAATGAATAGAAAATCATCTCACGCTGGTCTTTCTGACTTCAGTAGTTCATCCATGCCAATTTGAAAGAGCTTGCTTCAGTAGTTCATCCATGTAGAGACTCTTATCTTTACGCCATCCCTATCATTGCAGTAGCTTTATAAACTTACCTTTACACTTAGCCAATTTGAACTGAATTCCAATGTACCTTCGTAGTAATAAAAATATTACGTCCAAGCACTTACTATATTCCAAGCATTGTTCTATATAAAGATATAATTTGTTGCTTTTTATGTCATAGCTCTGGAATTCAGATCATGGACATGTGCGTGTAGGCAGGGTTTGAATTACTTTTTCTTATGTTTATTTTCTCCTGTTGGATTGGAAGCGAAATGCTTTAATTATTTTCAAGATGAAATTACTCATATCTTGAAATATCTGTGTAGCGTGAATTGATTTCATTTAAAGTTTAAATTCCATTAAATTGGTAAAATGGAAACCAAAAGAGGATAACTACCCTTTACCTGTTTGCAATGCCATGAATGAGGGGTATCTATTACATAACATTTACCAGCGCTTGTACCTATTTTTGTCTGTTGGACTAAATACTTGGATATGTAAATTAGTAGTTTACCCAATTAAACACTTGACATTTGTACATATATGCATTTAACATGTCTCTTGAAGAATTAAGTATGGGTTTCCCCTACGAAAGCTTCAGTGATTTACAACTTGAGTGCATCCCATTTTCCATGTTGTGAAATTACCATTAATTGAGATTAGTAGTTTACCCAATTAAACACTTAACATTTGTACATATATGCATTTAACATGTCTCTTGAAGAATTAAGTATGGGTTTCCCCTACGAAAGCTTCGGTGATTTACAACTTGAGTGCATCCCATTTTACATGTTGTGAAATTGCCATTTTATAAATGCATCTGTGCATTTTTATTTATTTTATATTTTCACTTTATATTTTTCATTCTGATATTAAAAATAAAAAATAACAAACTACAATCTACCTTTCAATTAATTTTTTGCATGCACAAATTTTAGTTTCCTTATTGTTTCTTATATCCTCCTTAAAAATTAGGTATTGCTTATATATTCTTAGGATTCAGGAATGTGATGGAAATTATTGATTCAAATCTACCTTAAAATTACATACTACTTTTAAACCTTCCTTATCAATATATTGAAACTCGCATTTCACTTTGCATCGTCCCCACCGGTCATAGTATAATTTATTTCAGCATGTTCGAATAGTTTAATGGTTCTGAACAAACTTAGGTCACTTCAACTTTCCACGGTGTACCCATTGCACACTACAGTGCAATTGCTAGTGATACAGCTTTGAAAGCACTAGAGCGTACTTTATAAAAACGCAAACAGATTTCGATTGGGAAGCACGGTAGAAGGGGATTTTATCATTGTAACTCTTCCCCAACCACCTGTCATATTGTTATGTAGTTTATTCTTGATCAAATTTCTTATACAATTAAATTCAAAAACACACATATATAATATAAACTGTCAAACCTTTGTCAAGGTAAAGGTAAACTTCTATATGAACACATGAAAATTTATCAATGTTATGTACAAAATTTATAAATATATTCATTAAACAAATTTAATTACTCCGATAGGCATTTCCTTAGTGAGCAGCACTACCTCAAATACATACATGAATGGTCTAGATTAAAAGAGCTACCATAGAATAAATTTGAGCCATTGATTTGTTAAAAGAAGTAATAAATGATAAAAGACAAAAACCAAAAAAATTTAAAACCACTTGCATGAGACACAGCATTGTGATCGTCATACTCGAGCAAAAAGTAAGTAAAACATACCTCCATTTATTTCTCCTTCTTCTTTCTGGTTGATTTGATCATTTTCATTGTTATAAGCGTAGAATGATCCAATGACCAATTTGTATATTGTCAGTTTGTGAATCCGTGATTATTAATATTCACCGACCTTTATTTATAAATTATTAATATTTGCTATAAAATTAGACAAAATTAGACGATAATTATTTTAGGTACCTGCAAGTGGAATCTACTGGAATTCATCAGTTGTTTGTCTTTCCTTTTGCCCTAGGAAAATGCACAAATGAAACAAATATTCTACTTCTTTCATTTTTGTAAAGACAAACCAACGTGATTCTTGGAAAGCAGTGATGATCTGTTTGAGTGTCCATTCATCCTGTGACCCTCCAACATAATAGCCATATACCATTTTAGGAAGCACTTGGCTTGCTAATTCACTGAACTCACTCACATTTACAGGCTCTGAAGCAATTGTTTTTTGCAATTTTACTAGACCTTAAAAAATCTTAAAGCACAAAAAAAAAAAAACTAGTCTAGGGATACCTGGTATACTTGTAAATGCTTGAAGAAAAATTGCACTTCCTTTCAATTTGAATGCTAACGTCTAGGAGTATCACAGGATTCAATTCAAACATACATGCCTAAACGGAACGCTAGTGGAACCGTATAACTGTCTAGTGAACTCACAAGTTAGTCACAACCTGCTTAACTTGAAACTCATTTACAGTGGTGAATATTTAAAAAAAAATTACTCTGTTTCATACACATTTTAGACTACCAGTAATTTTTCCTTGCTTCTTTTTTAGCTTCAAAATATCGCCTAAAGTTACTCACATTCTTCAGGTTAGCTAAAAATAACTACATTATCATTACACCCATAAAAATTACATTACAACCTCCCACCATGTCCATTGGAATTATAGACTAGCGAATTGGAGTGATATGATCAAGGTTACAACTCCAATGGAACCCCTTAGATATTTACACTGCTAGTAATTACTAAAGACTAAAACAATATTGCTAACACCATAAAAGCAATTACAACCAAATACTGCTACGTAAATGGCACCCTCCCTTAGCATTAAAACTAAATTGTTTTCGTCCCATAATCTATAGAAAAAACCCACATGGCAATTTGTGTGAAAACCCTACAAGCCACCTAAACAATGTAATGAGGCATAAGCTTCACATGATTTCAATTATAATGAAGCCCCCAAAATTACCTGTGTTGCCTTTAGCACCTCATCGCAAGAGATTTCACATTGTATAACTGCTACTGCCTATTTTCAGCATCCACAGGAAAGGAAATTATTATTATATAGAAAATGATCAATATAGCTATCATTTGCTATGCCATACTCATTATAGGGGAAACCCATTTCTGAAAAACCATTCTATTTGCCATGAGAACTCAGAGAGCCCAACCCTGTATTGAAGATGAATGACAAATACTACCATCTAACTTTATCAAAACATGCTTCTCTTTGTTTCTCCAATATAATGAAATGTAAAGATGTCTCTATGTAAGAATCAAAGTTTGAGAAGGCTAAAATAGTAGTAGACGAGGGGCCTGACACATATCCTAAAAAGAGAATCATAACTTTTGCATCATATACCTGCTTCATCTCCACCCAATTTCTATGCCATTGATTTCCTTACAGCGTTGCATACTATAAATGTGTTTCAATAAATATACTAACATAACATCTTGCAGTTACTTGCTTATGCAAATTGCAAAGAACATAATAACCTTGATTTCCCTTAAAATCATGATGTAGAGTAAGATGCATTTAAATATACCAATATGACAACCAGAACGGGAAAGTGGGCCTTAGAGAAGAAAATAGAGTTCTATTCAGTGATATTCAGACAGATTTTAACTATGGCCAACGAAGCTCCTCTAGCAGGTTTATTTGTGACGTGTACACAAGTTTTTGGAATGCATGCATGGCTGAGGCAGACAACCTACCGGGTGGAATGCATGCAGGAATGAACAACGGTCTGATGTCATGTGTCTTTATCTATACAAGTCCCTTATTCATTCATTCATGGGAGTTTGGCATACACCTGTGCGTAGTCATTAATCCTTTGCCCTGTAGGCATATTTTCTATTTGAATTGCCATGTGCCAAGCATGTTCTGCCGACACACCAATCTTACCGAAGGCACCTTCGAACCATACTTGTCGGCCAGACTCTTTCATCGATGAATGTCTATAAACTCCGGCCGACACACCGATGACACTTGCTAACTCAACCGTCGGTGTGACTTGGATCGTTGGCGAGCATTTCGTTTATCTTTCCGATACACCGATACACATTGACTTCGACCGTCGATGTGAAGTCCACATCGGCGAAGCTCTCAATAGCTCTCCCGATGCGCCGATGGACCCCATCTTGACGTTGACTTGGAATTCCACTTATTGGCCACACTCTGCTCGTCGGAGAAACCCTTGTTTATTATCCCGATGGACCATCTCACACCGATGGAAATTTTCAAATTTATGATTATTATTATGGTAAAGATTAAGTTCATTTTGAAGAATCGACCTAAATATTGTAGGGATTACTGTCCTATATACTGATATGTACTTCATTTGAGGGAAGGTAAAATAGACAAGGCTTATGGATTTGTTTATGACTTAGCTCTTGCATTTTCTTGTGAATCTCATTAAATTAAGGCTACATAAAATGGTAAACATTTATTTTCTGAAATTTTCATTGATGCAAACCTTATCAGTTTGGATATAAGCACAATATTGGTCGGATTTCAAATATGTTATTAATGGATTTTTTAACTAGAGAAATTCATTGTTTTGACACCAAAACTTGGGGTTATTATGGTAGAATTTAAGTTCATTGCACAGAATGGATTTAAGTATGGAAGGAATTATTGTTCTATATGCTAAGATATGACTTTTGCAAAATGGGAGAAATAAACAAAATCTTAGTTGTTTTGTTTGGAAGGCAACCTTGCACCTGCATTTCATCCACGAATTCTATCATATTCTATCATAATCACCCTGCTTATAATGGTAACTATTATTTTTCCCCAAAATTTTTTCTGTAAAAGCCTTATTGATTTGAATTTTCTTGAATATTTTGAACCAGAAAATTTTGTCTTTAGATACCGAGAATTGATTTTACTATAGTAGATATTGAATTTGTTTTTTTAGATTTGGCTTAATATCAACGGAGTGTAGTTTATCAAAGGGATGGTAAATTAGACAAAGCTCATAGATTTATTTGTAGCTTTGCACTCATTTTGTTTTTAACTATTAAATTTAGCCTGCTTAGAATATGTGTTCTCTATTGGGTGTCAGTGGTCCAGCTATATATTATCCTACATGGCTTGTAAGAATATAATCTCTCGTGTTTCTTATTTTTGCAGTTGTTTAGAAAATCACTTTTGACTTGATAATCCTTTTATAAGGTGAATCTATTAATTAGAATTACTTAGAGTCAATCACTACTTCAAATAATCAATGATGTATTTGCCCTCTGTTTTATATGCTAGTATTGATTTTTCTAGTGATCATTTTTATTATGATTTTATGGGCTCCAATTTTTGCACAACTTATATTATTAAATAGAATATTGGAACAAATATTCAGATTAATAATGGAATCCCTATTTTTCCAAGTATATGGAGACCACAAAGCAACTTTAGGATTTTAATCCAAAGGTCCAAGTATATGATGGAAAACTTGATGACAAGAAGCTCTAGTGTAAGAAAATACAAATAAACAAAATAAAAATTGTATTTATATGTTAACTTTTCTAATGTGAGATACATAAAGTTAATAAAAAATTATTTTAGTTTTAATAATTAAATAAAATTTATATTTTAGAATTAACTAATATTATTAAGTATTTAGTATTTTATAATTTATAATAAATATTATTTTTTTATAATTTAGTTTTATTTAAATATTTTTCTATTATTTTCTTTAATATATATTGTAGTTTTATTTAATAACTATTTTATTCATTTATTTTATTTTTTAATTAATTTTTTTATTTATATGTATGTATTTTGTTTCTAAATAAAATATTATTTTATTAAATCACAATAATTAAATAAATTATTAATAAATGATATATATATAGTTAATCTTTTAGTGTTGAAGTAACTTGAGGTGGGTATTGCTAAGATGTTTGATTGTATTTGTGAGTGCAACTCTTTAGACTTTTTGTTAAGATTTTGTGTGACCCTTTTGACCTTCCTAGTTTTTGTTTTTGTTATTCTTGTTTGGATTGTGGGGTAAGAAATTTTATGGTTTGAATCTTTTAAAATAACAAACATTTTCTTTGTTCAATGGACTTTTGCCTCAAATGTTGATGATGATGAAAGAGACTTGCAATCTATGGTGATGGATGCACTTAAACTTTTGACTAAAGATCGTGACCTTACTTGGTACAAACCTAACTCAACTCCACTATCTCAAATAATTTTATTTGTGGTGTATGTATTTTAATGAAGTTTCAAGAGGGGTTTGTGGCACAAAGTCAAGTGCCACCATAAAACACTTTGCAAAGAAGTACAAAACATAGGGTAATAATCTGTTGAGGAGAAACTTGCTTGAAAAAAATATCAACATGCCCATTGGACCCATTGATCAACCTTAAGGGTCTTCCACCCTCCTTGCCCACACCCCAAGGGATATAGTGAGATGTGTATAAGAAAATTCTTCATTTACTAGGAAGGGATCATCAATCATGGATGTTAAACCCCAGAAGATGCCATCAAATACATGCAATATTATAAATCCTATATTATATCGAGAAATTATGTAATTTCAATATATATCTAGATTTTATTAGGCAATGTTCAACCAAATTTTTGCTAGATTTCACATAACTAAATAATTACTATTGAAAGACCAGCCCACTTGCATACATCCACATCATCTTTGATAAACTTCTTAATATTTTCAAACTATCAACTTGGGTCATTTGGAATACCCTATCAAACAAACACACAATATCAAGTAGGTATAAATGCTTATAAAACTTTTTCTTGGAAACCATTGTAGAGACACATCTTTTCCTAATCATTATTAAGGAATATGTCTCCCACCAAAGTTGCTTCCAATAAAAGAAGGAATATTACAAGAACTTAATACTATATTCAAGTTAAGGGTAACAAAGTATAGAAAATTATGCAAAATCAAGGACAAAATATATAGTTTTGGGTATTGAATGACAACGGATATTTCATTTTCATGCTTTAATAATATAAAAGATAATTTGAATAACAACAAGAGTAAGTGATCAATTAGATAAGACAACAAAAGACTGTATTTAGACTAGTTGTTTGACTAGATGAATTGACTGCCCTATCAAATTGGCTTATACTTTTCAGACCATTGATTATACATCATTGTACAATAGATAAATCCCATTTAAATGGCTTGGGTACTTACAATTCACAAAGCACAAGGTCTAACCACAAATAGAGCAACAATAGACATTGGACACATTAACCGTCAAGGGGTCATCTTCCTAACAATGTCAATAGTAAGAAGTTTTTCAAATCTATGAGTATTCCTTGCATTTTCATTTCAAAGATATAAACGTTTGAAAAAAAATATGTATGTAATCCTATGTAAGCAAGAGAAGGACCATCTCAAAAGATGTATACAAAAAATACCTAGAAATCAAACTACTAAATATATATTTGCAATGATTTTGATTTTATTGTCCACCTTTAGCTCTGAAATACCAATTAAGTACTCTTAATTTCTACAAAACAAAATTGGCAATTTGTCAATGCTTTTGTAAACTATTACTTAGTGTAAGTAACTTCTTTAGCATATTCTTAAGATGGAATAAGAAAACCCAATAAATAATACATGTAATTCTTCTCATCACTTTGTCAACTACTATAAATTAAAAAATTCTAAATCTAACATAAAACTAAAATTCACTATGATTCAAGAATTAGGAAGTAAATAACTTATAAAAGAATAATTAATAAAAATAATGTCTAATACAAATATTAAAAAAATTCTTCTAGAGTTTTGCAATAAAAGTACTTGCCCTAACTCCCATCCTAAAACAAATATAATTATTGATACTTGTTTCTCTAAGAAATCATACGTTCACCATTTGATTCTTAGTTTAATTCAAGTGGACTCATATTATCCTAGATTTATCTAACTCTAACTTAGACGTGTAGCAAATTTTTTTGGAAGCACCTACTCCTAGGCCGCCTAGTTTCATAAATTATGTTTCCCACTATTCTAGGGATGAGGGATGCAAGTGGAAGTTCACATATTCAAACTGAGGGCAAACCTGGATCATCTTTTTAGACTCACAACCCAATGCTTTGGACCAACCTTGACTTTGTTACAAACAGTATTAGGACTTCATTACATAGGAGCATTGAGGATCGTTTGCACCATTGAAGCTTCTGCTAACAATTAGTTTGAGAAGAGCGAGTTAGGGCTATTTTTAAAATGAATAAATATTTTTAATCTATTTTCAGGGATTACAAAGTGATTATACTAATTTACAAAACTTCAAATTCACTTCAGGGATTTCATAGATTTAGGCAACTGGGTCAAGTGCATCTTGAATAGGTCATAAAATACATATATAGAAGATATCCAGGTATTGGTGGTTCTTCAACTATCACACAAGTATCTATACAGATAAAATGAAGAAAATATGAAAAAAGTAGAGCTTATGATGCTTGCAGAGGACCAGGTCTTATAAGGATCCTATGTGGCAGCTTTTAGTTCTGCTATGGTGTCTCTACTGTTAAGTTATAAACCATGAGGAGCAAGCATACAGTCACCCAAGATCTTCCAAAAACATATTGTATTTCTCAGTTATTTCAGTTACAGTAATTTGATTCCCATTTTCTCTTTCTTGCTTCCTCTTTGAACAAGTAAATTTAATTCCCATGGAATGGAAATACAAAAATGAAAATGGCTCAGCAACCTAGAAATCCATTTTGATGATTCTGGATGTTTTCTTGACCTGGAAATCTCTATCAAACATGAAACAAAAAAATTGAAAGAGTTCTCTTCTATATCCCATGGTAGACAAGTATATGCAATGCTTGTAATAAACAAAAAACAGGCTAGACTCACCTCGTATTTCCAATAGATATTCAATAGCAAATACATGCTAAAAGGTACCACAGTTAACAATGGATCCTAATTCTAGCAATTGTTAAAACCACCAATATAATCGCCTCTGCTATTGCTACAAACCCTAAAACAACCCATTGCAGTGCCATACCATGCAATAGATTGCTTGCCTTTAACTTAAAATCAATGGGAAATTCGTTCAAGATATTAAATAAGAATACAGAGCCATTCAATCTATATAATTTTGAAGGAATTTTTTGCTTCACTGTGGTGAGATTATGTATTTCAAAATTATGTAGTTTTAAAGCTTGCCAACGTTGTATTTGTTAGATCATAGGCTAAGCATGCGGTGGACACAGTACAGAGAGACGCATGGATAATTACAGTAGTTTATGTGGTATGCGCTGGTGTGGACACTTTGCATTCCACTAACTTTAACAACCGATGAGTTAGGAAAATTTTCCAGCATGAAATTTTCCACGACAAAAAAAAAATAAAGCCGGTTGTGGTGGTGTCACATGGATGAAGTGTTTAGTAGAAGTTTATCTAGTGATTACCAATCAAAACAAAGTATTATTTTAGATGAGAAATTTTTTGGGAAATATTATTTTGAATAAAACAAACACACTAAAATCAAGTAAAAAAATAAGACACGAATTTAGTTATTCAGCAAATAATATTTATTTTTATGTTAAACAAATAATATTTTTTCTTTAAGTTTATGCAAATATTATAACAAAATTGTAATATTCATATTAATGTGATTATTTAATTTTGATTCATTGTATATATATTATTTATAAATTTGATATTTTAAATATTAATGAAATAATATAATTAATTATATATTAATAATAGAATGAATATTAAATTATTGATTATAAAATTAGTAGAATTAATATGTGATAGATATTAATAAAGTTCATATATCAAATACATATAAAAAAGATTATGAGCCTTCGTAGTATGTATTTAATAGAAAAATATCGTTATGCCTTATGTGCATAATATTATATAAAAATCAATAAGAGATTCAATTAATTTACTACATTTACCCAACTATGTCACATCACACCATCTATCACAACAGTGCACCAAATCATCATTCAACACAAATAATTTGGTACAAAACATGTTCCATTGCATTTGAATCATCATTTACATTTATCAATCTATTCCATAGCTTTATACAAGGCGCATGTGAATATCTATCGCTACTTAGCTCTTTATTACTATATCTCTTTTCCCTCCAACTTTTATGTATTGAACTAATGGTTTCTATCTATCTATCCATGGCTAGAGGCTTTACTCTATTTATATCTTCTCTATACTACATTTTCTTGGCCAAGTTTTACTCTTAAATCAAGAGTCACGATTTATCTAAATTTCTTTTACAAATGTCTTACCATATGACCTACCATGTATCTTTCCTTTGAGGAAGTTTTCCTCTTCCTTTTGTTGCTACTTATTTCTCATCCTTACACCATTGTGTGTTGCTTGTATGTCTTGTTAAGCAAATAATTCAAGAAGTTTTATATTGAAAGTAATGTTCACTATTTTCTTTTGCCTTAGGTAACATTTAAATATATTTTTAAGTGAGATTATAAATATTAGGAATTAATCTTTTAATATTACATAATTAATAATATAATAATAAATCTATAGATGTTTTGCCTACAAATTTGTATTTTGATAATTATTGGCATTTATTTATTCAACTCTCACAAGTCTTGTGTGTCATGGTGTCAAGTAAGGTGATCCATTTTCCCATATCATGTCACTTGCTATTAAAACTACCACTGAAAATTTGTAGTCATTCCTTTGTTTGTTTGAATTTCAATAGAAAAACCCTATGTCGTGTGCCTTCTACTAAAGATTGTCCACTACCTACCTCAAACTTCATTGAAAGGTATATGGTCCGACCAACAACATTAGAGTCATTGCCATTGATTGATGTAAGGAGAAACTAGAATTGTTCAAAGTCCCACACAAACTACAAGTGGACAAAAAGAGATATTCCAAACATTATTCGTGTATCTCCACAGTTTACTACAATTCCTTCAAAAGATAGTGACATGTATGAGTCCTTTTGTTGGAGTAAGCTTCTACTATACTTTCCTTTTCGCAACATTAGTCAAGAAATAGGCTCATGTAGGGAAGATATAATCACTCAATGGGAAGGAATGGCTAACAACTACCATGCATGGCATGTTCATCACACAACACCAAAATCAAATAGCAACAATGATGATGAACTTGGGTCAGATGGACAAGAAGATATACAAGATGTTGATGCAGAGGAATGGGAACTTCTATCCTCACTCCACCCAGGAAATGATGTTGACTTTGATGAACTACACATGCTTGGGTACCAATAATTTGACACATCCCACAATTGGGCTACCACTACAATTGCCCCATCCTTGATGGAGAATGCTATCACATTCATCGACTCTAACCGTTCAACACATCAATTTGAACAAATTGAGCCAAACTCACTTATTGCAAAGGAAAAGCTTTCTTTACAACAACAAAATGCATTAAATATTATTGTGGACCATTCTTATCAAAGTGGAAGGCAACCACCACTTCTAATGATCATACAAGGTATTGCAGGAATAGGGAAATCATACTTGATTAATAGCATTCGAAATGCACTCTCCAAAAATATGCCCATCAAAGAAAAGAAATTTCTTTTGCTTGCCCCAACAGGTGTTGCTACTTTCAACATCAATTCATCAACCATTCATTCAACACTTCACATACCAATAAAAGAGACGAACCCTCTTCAAGGTCAAGCTTTATCAACTTTCCAAGAAAGTATGTATTTCATTCAATATATTCTAATTGATGAAATGAACTTCATTGGACCAAGGTTGTTAGAATGCATTGACATCAGACTACGTGAAGCATTCCCATACCATAATCAAAGCCCCTTTGGAGGATGCTCTATTGTACTTATTAGTGACCTAGGCCAATTACCACCAGTACGTGATATTCCAATGTATGCTGGATCGTCATATGGGACAACACTTTGGAAAAGATTTCAAACAGTAGTCACATTGAACATAATTTTCTGACAACAAGGAGATGAGCCTAGCCAAATAAGTTTTCGCAACCTCCTTCAGAATATAAGGAATGCTGAGGCAATACAAGTAGATTGGGAACTGCTCATGTCACACAATAGTGACAAACTATCTTCCAGCGAACAAGATGCATTTTCTTCATCCATACATTTGTTTGCAACAAATGATTTGGTTGAAAAACATAACAAAAAAATGTTAAAAGCATTGGACAAACCAATAGCACAGTGCATTGCTGAGCAGAAAAGGAACATAGTAAATTTAAATTCAGAAGATGAACAACTACAAACAAAGGTGTTATTATGCATTGGACAACAAGTTATGCTGAATACAAATTTGTGTGTTGCAACTAGACTTGTCAATGGTGCACTTGGGGAAGTAATTGCTATTGTATACAAAAATGAAACCAAGCCACCAAATCTACCTCTATTTGTTGTTGTTAAGTTTCAACGGTACACTAGATTTGCATGGAACATAAATGAAAAGACAATGGTTCCAATTACTCCAGTAACACGAGGTTGCCACCGACAAATCCCGTTGAAAATGGCTTGGGCTCTTACAATACACAAAGCACAAGGTATAACTATAAACAAAGCAACAATAGACATTGGAAACACTGAACGACAAGGACTCATCTTCACAACAATGTCTAGAGTAAGAAGTTTGTCAGATCTACGAATATTCCCTACATTTTCATTTCAAAGATACCAACGCATGGAAAAAAATGTGTATGCAATCCTACGGAAACAAGAAGAGAATCGTCTCAGAAAAATGTCCTTATAAAATAGGAACAAAACAAACTACTAAATATATATTTCAAATTTTTTTGGTTTTGTTATCCAATTTAAACTATGAAATACATTAAATAATTATTCAGTGTTAACATGCATACAATAACTTATCATTTGTATGTTGTTTGGTGAAATAGTTATCATTTTATCCTATGTCCATCCCTTAAATGTTATTAGATAATAAAATATTAAACAAACATCAAACCATTTGATATTTTGTATTTAAAATTTAGAAATTTAATTCTCAAATTCTTGTATTTATATTTATTAAAAAAAAAAATCTTTTGTTGTCCAACTTTACCTATGAAATATCTTCTATTCAAAATTTAGAAATTAAAATCTTAAATTCTTGTATTTACAAATTTTATTTCATATCTTATATCCAACCCTTTAAGTAACAGAAAAAAAAAATCTTACAACAAAATATATTAAGAAATAATAAATCATAATAATGCGACAAAAAAATCTTACTCTAACTATATTTCAATATAATAATAAAACTATTGGCGTGCCCATTGAACCTATGGGTCCAATTGCTACTAAATACTTTTTTGCTTTACATAAAATATCATTACTATCCAATATAAAATGTGGTGGTGATAATGTGGATAGTATTGCTCTTATGTGTACAACTATTGGTGTAGTAATGTACATGTTTTGGAGTACTTCATCTTATATGTTTGCCCTATGGTAAATGTAAAAGATGAGTACATACACAATAAAATACATATTCAAGAACATAATTAAATATAAATACATAAGTATTCAAATGTGAATATTCCACTCCAACTTCTAAAGCTAACATTAACCATAAGAGGGAGTGAGGCCACAAATTGAATGTCGTTCTATTGTTGATATAGTACTTATGGTTATAGGATTTAGTCTTGCAACATATTTATACTATCTATTCTTAGTGTAAATAAAAAAATGACCAAATGTTTGTCAATATTGGAATCACTAAATGTAAAAGGTTGTCAAAAAGTTTTATGATCATTTAAAGCTAAATATAAGTTGTCTTTTAAATAAGAATGTGCTATTTATTTATAACAATAAATAGTGTTTTGTGTTCTACTATTGGGTCATTTGTATTAGATATAAAGGTTAGAGATAACAAGATTCATGGTTACTAAAAGGTATTGAGATCATTTAGGTTGCATATAAGTTATCTTTTAAATAAGGGATTCCATGATAAAGTTTTGGTTAAATCATTAAATATTTATTTCAAAGAAACTTATCACTAGATGTGCATGTGGTGAGTTGTGTGATGAGTCACACCTCCAAACTTCAGTTGTAGATAGATAAGAGTCTATTTCACATTTCTAAAAAAAAATCAGAGGTCCTACGATATTCCATATAATCGCTACATGGTCGCAAAGTTATCCCTAACGATTACTAGCCCCTCTCCCCTACTTAAAAGATAACATTTCACTTATTTTTACAAGAGTTTAACATCAAGCATATTTCATAGAAAGTTACAATTTTTTTGGGCAAGACCATATGTAACTTTTCCTTTAGATTCTTAGCATCCATTATTTTTTCCTTCATATGGATTGCAATCTAATGGTTTTACTGAATTTAATTTTTTTTCTTAGTAAATGCAATAACCATATATATTTTATAGTCCCATCAAGAGGTTGAAGCATGTTTTTTTTGGCAACATAATTTTTGCTCATTGTCAATTTACAAGTTCAAGTTTGTATAATTGTAAGGTAAATTTAAGACTTACATTACATGAATAAATAAAATATTAAAATGCATTGTGAAGAAGAATAGAGTATAATAGAATTTCCTCTTTCTACCTAAGCAAGGAGAGGCAGCTTATTTTAGTATCTCTTCCATCTACAACATATTTCCTAAGTGTGATCTTGAGTAGGTAAATCCTCTAGAAGTAGAAACCTATGAAAAATACCAGAAATATCCTTTAATGCATACAAAGCACCATTACATCTCACATTCTAGAAGAATGAAAAATAAAATGGTCTATTCAATGAAAAAGATGGAAAAAGCTACTAACATGGAATGACTAATTAACTTAATACAACTGTGCTAATTTTTTAATCCCAAAAGATCTACCTTAAATCCTCTTCTTTGCAACATAAAGTTTATATGGCATAGTTAAAGAATTTATTCTAATTAATTTTAGTTTTAGGAATGAAATTAATCAAAAGTTGCCACTAAGTTTATGTATAAGCAAAGTTTATTGCTATTGTATGTGTTTACCATTCAATGAACTAGATTTTGATTGTTGATCATTGAATCGCTATTAATGACAATGCAATTATTATACTTTGATGAGTGATATGTTACTTTGGATTTATCCCTCATGCTTTGTTTGACTTGGCTACTATCTAGACTAAACAAGAAATACAATTTAGAGAGACAGAGGAGGTATGGGAGTAAGCTTTAAAGATTTAGAAGAATTGATTTCTAATAGAAAGCTAATGGCATTATGCTAGATCAAAGTTCAATCTATGTCAGGTCAATTATTTGACCTACCAAACTATAATTGATGTAGTCCCATCTCAAAATATGCATAAAATTTTAGTGCAATCTCTCAGGCCTTGGTGGAAGGATTCGAAGTGGTATGTCATTATGCCCTTTTACAATTACTCCAAATAAAGGTTTCAACATCTTCACTTAGGAGATGGTCATCATGATGTCATGGATCTATAGATCACTTGTAGTGGGAGCTTTGGTAGTGATGTGATATTATGACATGGAGGACTCTAGATCTTTCCTTTTTTTAGACTTGGCATAATATGGATGCTCTTGGCAACAGATATGTTTGTTGGAGACAAATGATCTCTTCCATGAAGGAGATGGAAATCATGTTATGGAGAGTTCTTATATTCTATACTAATCCTGCAGAGGGATCTTTGGTGATGGTTTATGTCAATTTGTTAGAACTTGTGTGCCATGATCATTTTTCTTGGATACTTTAGAGCTTGTGGTCTTGTAGTGGAGTTTTGCATGAGATGATCAATTGTGTACTAGTTACTACTAGTCAAATTTGGGTGAGATTGGAGATCTCTTGTTTTGGGGGATCATGTGTTGGAATGGTGACTATTTGATGAGGTTTGAATAGCAGAAAGACCAAGGAGCCTTTGCCTAGAGCTAGATGTGAGTTTAGAATGGAGGAGATTATTTATAGAGAGAGTCTATGTGACTTGGTCCACTTGGTGGAGAATTATTTGAGGTATTGCCCACTTGGTTACTTAGATATATTCTATTTCTATGCTTTGTCTTTTCATGGGAATGAAGCATGAGCTATGGATGTCAATTTTAGAGGGCTTATTTAAGGAGTATGTGGCATAGTGTCTTTTAATTTTGTCTTCTCATATGTATGAGTTTGTTTGAGAGGATATTTTTTTTAGGAGTGCAATGGATGGTTTTGGGCATAATCCCTAATTTTGGAGAATGATTATTAGTTTGATCCTCCTTTAATTGAGAAGCTTACATCCTTGTTGCCTGATGGTTTATTGATTTAATGCTATCGTGTTTGGCCTTAGGGTTGAATTGTTGGATGTTGTTAGGATTTTATGTTCAATGTTTTGGAGGTGAAGGTCTTTCTTGTCATAGCTTGGGGCACTCGGTGGTGTTGGCAGAAGGAGATGGTAAGTGGTATGGTTTGTAGTTTTTCTCTATATGGTTTGTTATTTATTCCTAAAGATTCCATTCATATGACATTGGAGTTGAGGTTTGTGTTCAGCTATTTTGATCACTATGTTTGTGGTCATTTACTATTATTGTAATTCATTATTTCTTAGTAACAATACATTAAATATTTAATCTAATCCTTTCTGGTGTGGAGAGCTTGGGAGAGCTAAGGGATGAGAGAGTGAGGAAAAAATATTGGAGGAAGTATGCTTTGTTTTGTAGCGGTTTGGTTGCAGTTGTGTAGATCATTGTATGTTCTTTGACACTAGATGATTTTTATGACATGAGCCACAACCTTCATGATAGTGTTGTTGTTGGACTTTTTTGTTGTTTTAGTTGGCACCAGACCAAACATTTCCCATGCAGTGGGAGTGTTAGGAGGTATATGTGTTCTTGGTGGATACATTTAATTGTACTACAATATTAAGGGTTTTTAAGGCTTTTGCACATTGGTGTGTTTGATACCAAGGAAGATGGTAACCTTGAGAAAGATAGTGGATATATAGGGATGTGAGATGCAAAGTGGGCTAGATATGTTGAGAGTTAAAGGTCTACTACTAGTTGCGATTAGTTGGATGTGAGCAACTAGTTGTGGTCATTGTTCTGGCTAGAGTGGGTTATTGGTGCATACTCAATCCTAATTTAGAGATGACTGACCTTCCATATTTTTTCTCTGGTGACATGTTGAGCTAGGATATAGTGATGTGTCTGTGACATTTAGTGTGTCATCTTGGCTTGGAGTTCTTATATTTTATGCTTGGTTATGATGGAGGATTAGATAGTTGTAGTCAAGATGATGGTCACTTAGTGGATGTTGCAGATGCTTTTATGAAGCCCATTAGTATAGAGGAGTTAGTTGGTACAACATGGTTATACCCTTGGTGATTATTCATGGATTTATTCGAGCTTCCCTTTTTCTCTTGCAAGGTATATGACAAGTGGGAGAATGTTGGGATTAGGTGTGTCATACACCTTGCAAGTCCTAAAGTCTAGATTATTTAATTACTTTTTATTTGTAATATCTTATTTGTCCTCTTGGAAAAGGGCATCCCACTTATAACTTGACCATTATGTCATGTGTATTCCTTGGTATGACATGTGCGTAAGAATATGTAAGAGCATCATCTCATGTAAGATGTGTAAGAGTATCTATGATATTGTAATTGTGTAAGAGATTTTATGATGCATTAAGGGGATGATTATAGGGAGATACAAACTGGACTAGGAATCTTGACCCACTTATGATGCATGTTATGGTGCATCAGAGAATTCTTGTCATGGTATTTTGGTACCTTGTTTGGGCCCATGGTAATGCCTTTTAGTGGTTTTTTGGGACTCTTTGAGTCTATATATCAATGAGGGTTTGAGATGGAGACATTAAGGAGTTTTCATTACAAGTTTATGCTATTAGATTTATTTCAAAGGAGAAACATGTCGATCTCCATGTAAAGGCTTTGAGCCTTCAAATGTATTGGAATTATTTTTGATTCTATGCTTTAGAGGGTGGGGTTGTTACCCCAAAGGGTTTTCCTCACATTTATTGATATCTCTTCTCCTTTTTCTATGCTTCTTATATTCTTCTCATTCTCATAAGTGTTGATTTACATGTCATTATGCTGCTAAAATTTATGTAGATCCAATATCTGTATTTCTCTCCTCATAAGGTTAATTTGGGAAATGAATTTGTGTCATGGTTTTGCTTTATGGGCATAGTTTGTTTGCACTTGTATAAATATTTTGTTTAGTAAATTTTATGGTACTAGAGGTGCATACATGGTATTTTCCTAATAGGAAACTAGGGTAAAATCCCATGTTGAGTTTTACTAGTTGTGGCATGCTTTTAGATTAGAGTTTCTTTTCTTCATTTGGAAAGATATAAATTCTACCATTTTTGCTAATTCTACTATGGATATTAATATTTTTGTTCACTCCAAATCATGGGTTATCTCTAATGTGCTCATGTAGATCCAAGTTCAAGCTAGCAAGGTTGTACTAGAGCATCGACATCTCTAGATTTTGTTGGAATTCTAGGGGAATGCCCCATGCATGATGGCTAGGGTTCCATCTTCAACCTAACATACTAGATCCCCTCATCGATATAGGAGACATAGCCACTCAAATCCTCACACCACTACCAAGAAAGTCGTAGGAGATCCACCACTCCACTTACACAGTCACCAACAAGATAATAATATGGTTGGACTCCTCCTCCTCCTCAACCTTCCAACTATCAAAGTGGGTGGTCTCAACCTCCTCATCACTCCACATTCTCTCAATGTCATGGGTGGGTCCCTCCTAACTAGGGAAAATTCCCTTGGCTTTATCTTTCTATCTCTCCACTTATATCTGTCTAAACTCAAATGCAAGAGGTTCCTAAGGAGGATGAAATTGGTACTAATGATGGGTGGGAACTTGTGGATGGTGGGAGAGACTTGCCATGTGGTGGCTGGGATAACCCCAAAGGGTAACACTTTGCTCCTAATATTAGTGCTGTCTTGGTAGCTCAATGTTTTTGATTTAAGTTTTATATGATAATCTAGTAATTTGATGGTTGTTTCCCATACAGGGCCATAAAATCACTCATTTTGTGGCTTTTTTCCTTTTTGGGGCCACATGTTTATTTTTTGTTCTCGGTTAAGCTAGTTTGACTTTGGGCCATGATCCCATGTTGCCCACTTTTTTGAGGATTCTTGACATGGTATTTTGGTACCTTGTTTGGGCCCATGGTAATGCCTTTTAGTGGGTTTTTGGGACTCTTTGAGTCTATATATTGAGGGTTTGAGATGGAGACATTGAGGAGTTTTCATTACAAGGTTATGCTATCAGATTTATTTCAAAGGAGAAAGATGTCGATCTCCATGTAAAGGCTTTGAGCCTTCAAATGTATTGGAATTATTTTTCTTGTTGAATAATACATTGATTCTATGCTTTAGAGGGTGGGGTTTTTACCCCAAAGGGTTTTCCTCACATTCATTGATATCTCTTCTCCTTTTTCTATGCTTGTTCTATTCTTCTCATTCTTCTAAGCGTTGATTTACATGTCATTATGCTGCTAAAATTTATGTAGATCCAATATCCTTTTTTCTCTCCTCATAGGGTTAATGTGGGAAATGAATTTGTGTCATGGTTTTGCTTTATGGGCATAGTTTGTTTGCACTTGTATCAAGATTTTGTTTAGTAAATTTTATGGTACTAGAGGTGCATACATGGTATTTTCCTAATAGGAAGCCAAGGCAAAATTCCATGTTGAGTTTTACTAGTTGTGGCATGCTTTTAGATTAGAGTTTCTTTTCTTCATTTGGAAAGATATAAATTCTACCATTTTTGCTAATTCTACTATGGATATATTAATATTTTTGTTCACTCCAAATCATGGGTTATCTCTAATGTGCTTATCTAGATCCAAGTTCAAGCTAGCAAGGTTGTACTAGAGCTTCAACATCTCCAGATTTTGCTAGAATTCTAGGGGAATGTCCCATGCATGATGGCTAGGGTTCCATATTCAACCTCACATACTAGATCCCCTCATTGAGATAGGAGACATAACCACTCAAAGTCCTCACACCACTACTAGGAAAGTCGTAGGAGATCCACCACTCCACTTATACAGTCACCAACTAGACAATAATATGGTTGGACTCCTCCTCCTCATCACTCCACATTCTCTCAATGGCATGGGTGGGTCCCTCCTAACTAGGGAAAATTCCCTTGGCTTTATCTTTCTATCTCTCTACTTATATCTATATTAAGAGAATGGATTTGTGGCTTGTCTCCAGAAGTTTGATTCTAGGGATGTGATTATTGAAAATTTATGAAAGCTACGTGGATGGTACAACCACTTTGTCATTTTATAACCTTTGGTGTTTGCCAAACACTGTAAAAACTACATCTTAAAAAAATAACAATAGTGTACTTGGCTATCTGTTATGGTAGAGTTGTTTTCCATTGGTTGAATTTGCTTCTTCATGATTATTATCTCTGTTATGCATAGCTTGGTTTTGAAAATTGATAGAATCTTTGCTAGAAAGGTAAGTGTCTAGGTTCTCAAGCATAGAGTCACATATCTTCTATAAAGATGTTTAGTATAGAATTGCTAATCTATTTTTTTCCTTCTCTAACCTAGATAGAAAGTTAAAGGCCAGCATATAAATGTCTAGCAAGTTGTGTTGTCTATTTGCTGACTCTTTTTCTTCCCTTCATGGCTTCCAATAGATGTAGCTGTAGAACCAAAGATCTCTTGTCTTTAAAGGAAATTGCATGGTTCATTTCCATATAGAATCTTGATAATATATTTTGTAATGAGCAATTGCCCTCAATTTAGGGTCCATGGTTTGAAGAATGCCTTTGTCTTTTGGCTAGATGCACTGATTCCAAGAATGCCTTCATACTTTGGTTGAATGCACTGATTCCAAGAGATAGTCACTTCAAATTCTTATTGGTTTTAATTTATGATCTCTATTATGCATGGCTTGGTTTTGAAAATTGACTTGAAACCTTTGTTAGAAAGGTAGGTGTCTAGGTTCTCAAGCATAGAGTCATGTATCTTCTATAAAGATGTTTAGTATAGCTTTATTCTATGAAAGATGTGCCTCCTGAGACTCAACCAACCTATTTTTTTCCTTCTTTAATCTAGATAGAAAGTTAGAGGCCAGCATATAAATGTCCAACAAGTTGTACTATCTATTTGCTAACTTTTCTCCTTCCCTTCATGGCTTCCAATAGTTGTAGCTGTAGAACCAAAGATCTCTTGTCTTTAAAGGAAATTGCATGGTTCATTTCCATATAGAATCTTGAAAATATATTTTGTAATTAGGAATTGCCCTTAGTTTAGGTTCCATGATTCGAAGAATGCCTTTATCTTTTGGTTGGATGCATTGATTCCAAGAATGCCTTCATACTTTGGTTAAATGCAGTGATTCCAAGAGATATCACCTATTTACTTGAAATTCTACATCTACTATAGATAGGGATTCTCTTTACTAACACAATAAAAGAGAATTTTTATGCTAAATTTTAAAACATACATTTAAATTCTATCCTATGGTTATTTTGTACAAAATTGTTTGCTCTTAGTTATGAAAATTTACACAACACTAATATACTCTAGACATTTGATAATTTATAGCAGAATTCTTCAGGTCACCTAGTTGAGTTTATTTGAGAATAATGAAATGCAAGTGAAAGAACATCACATAGTAGGTTTGTAGGCATAATAAATTATTCATATTTCACTTTGTGTATCCAACAAAAAATATATTATGAGAAAGTTGTCCTTAACCTCACTTCTTTAGAGTATTTTCTTCTAAATTAGTGATACAAATTTAATATAATCTCTAGCTAATAACTTTTTAAATCTCACAGACATCATGCCCTACAGATGTCAGCATCTGGTCAACAAATAATGTAAAGTTTAAGGAATAAACAGGGATACGTTTTTTGGCATCCATTTTTACCTGCCTAGGCATATTTATTATACTTTTAGGTGCTCTCTATTTTTTAAAAAAATAATGTTTATCATATGCTTGTCAAATTCTTCTTTATGGATGTGAAAGATATGAATAATAAATTTTGAAAAGAACTTGTCCCGAAGCTAGTTGGTTTGAGTTGTATGTGAAACATTTCAGTCTTTGTTTGCTAAACACTATGATATTTTACTTTTATCTGTTAATAATCAAGTTGGTTAACTAGCTAGTAACTTTTCGAACTTGATAGACATCCTACCTTGTAAAGGTCAACATCCAGTCAGAAAATAAGGTATTGTTACTTACTAATCAAACTCATTGGCTCATTAAGGCATGTATTAAGAATTCAAATCAATCATGTAATCTTCTATCTTGATATAATTTACACTGGTAGCTCATTCTTTTAGTTAAGCCCAGACAAGCGAAGCAATTTCTAACTTCGGCATGTCTTGATCAAACTATTGTCTTGATGAACAAGCCATCAAGCACATGATTGTTTCTTGCTAACACAAGCTTGATTTGCATCATATTCATTATGAATAAATGAACTAGCACAAAATTCATAATTTAAAGAAATCAACAACATTGCAATTTATCTAGACTCATCCCTATGGAAGAGTTGTAAACATGTCCCGTGGCCATGGCATAAGGGCGAGGAAGAACCTTAGAGGTGGCTTCCAAGACAAAAGCTTGTCTAAATTTTATGGTAAACTATATTGTGCATTGATAAGACAGTAGGCATGACTGTTCCCAAGTTAAGAAATTTAAGTAAGAAAAAAGGAAGGACATGACTTATCTCTTAATAAACCTATACACAACATACCATGAACATTTTCAAACATAAAAAGCATATTAAGTTTTGCCTTTCCATGGGCCTGTTAAACAACCTTCAGAGGTGGCTTCCAAGCCAAAAGCTTGTTCGAGTTTGATGGTAAACTATAATATCTTGTTTCATTGGGGTATGGGGTAATAGTATTTCTTATTTGGTCTTCAATTTAGGAGGTTTTCTTCCTTCCATATAAACTGCATTTGTATGCCTTATACCATAATAGAGAGATGATTTAGCTAGTCATATTTGCTGCAATTCATGTAACAAAAACTACATTTTCTATTTCATAATGGATTCAAGATGGTAGGATATGATCCCTTTAAAAGATTATTATATGATAATGAATTTTAATAATTGACCTGCTATTTAAGATAACAATTTACCCATACAAGTAAGTTTGCATTGTCTTGTGAATTATTATGTTTTTTATCTGTAAGAAGATTTTTATAAAATGCCAATCAAGAATTCTTACAATCAGTTTAGAGCCTAGTCTCTGCTTTATCAGCCAATTCACTTATCTCCTCAATGCTCCTCATTGACCATGTAGGGCCGACCAAGGAAAGGAGTCTAAGATCCCATCCCCAATAAGGGACTACCACTAAACGAGCCCACTATATCTTCCCAAATGAGCCCACTAAATGTATCCATGACCTTTGAACCACCTTCTATCCTAACTGAAACTGTCGCAACTTGAAATTCTGACTCCATTGTGGAAGACACATGCCCCATATTGTTGCCTCTGTCCAAAAGCCCTACAACTAATTCCAAAGTTCACTGGTCTTACCTAACGTACCCTTAATGCCTTACCCTCCCCATAGTGCATCCTTTGAGTATGCCGACTTGGAACTGGGATTTAAATTGCTGGAAGGCAATCGCACTTTGAGACTGGCATGCCTGTTCCTCCTGACAACAACCCAAACTCATTAATTCTCCTATTATGCAACAATACAAAAATTCTCTCCATCTGCGACTTGATTAGCAAGCCCATTCGCCTCTCCGTTTGCCTCTCTGTAGACATGATCCACTGTAATAAGATTGAATTTCCTGAAGAACTCCAAAGCTTCATCTAGCAACACATTTAATTTCTAGTTAGGCATTATTCCCTTCCTCAATGCATTGATAATGATGCAAGAATCCCCCCTCCACCATTAAATTATCTAGATTTAACTCCCAACATTTCTTGAGACCCGTTATTAGTGCATATAGTTCTGCTTTGTTGTTCAACCTCCAAACAAGAGGCTTGGAAATCCTACAAACAATCTCTCATTTCCAATCTCTAATGATACACCCAATGTCGAATACCCCAGGATTACCTCTAGATGCCCCGTTGAAGTTGAGCTTGTACCACCCCTATGGAGGAGGATGCCAAACCACATTTCTTCTTATGTTTTGAGAGTTCAAACCCCTTGGCCCTATTGCTTGAGGAATTTTCAAACTATGCCATTGTTTCCTCATTAAAGCATCCCAATATGAGAACTTCATATCCTTGAGGTTTTACTCCCTTAGCCTGTTATTGACCACCTCCACAATCGTTGCTTCAACCTTGTTTAAAAAAGAGATCACCGACATCTCTTTGTCCTAGAAAACTCTTTGATTTCTTTCTTTCCAAAGCTCCCATATTAGAATTGATGGGCTAATAATCCAAAGGCAAGCGTATAGTGCATTACCCTTCAAAAATTGGCCAAGATTTGAAAATGTACAATAAATAATTAGGAAGAGCACTTACCCATCCTAATCTCGCACAAAGCCATCCCCAAAACTCTTGAGAGAAGGGACATTCTAACAATAGATGATTTGCTAATTCTTCATTTCTCTTGCACAATGGACATCTAGAAGGTCTGTAATAACCCATATTCTTAAACTTATCTATTGTTAATATCTTCTTTTGCAGGGCTACCCAAGTAAACACTCCAGCTTGGTGCATACACATTTTTTGCCAACATAACTTTGTTGGAATTTTTGTAATTGCATTCATTCTCTCTTTTTCCAACAAGTCATACCCCTCTCTAACATTATAATTACCCTATTTAGCTCCATTCCAAACTATAACATCTTGTCCTTCTCTCAGAATCACTCTCCTATCCTTTAGAATGTTGTTCAACAGCTCCACTTCTTCCTTTGGCATACCCAAATTATCAAAAGATTTCCATGACTAGCAACAAACTCCATCCTTGCATTCTTCCATCACATAATCTTGAACCCCCCACCCCCACCTCTACTTGAGCGTTGCCTTGGCTATGTCCACTCTCAACAACTTATCCAAACTAACTAAACCAGACCATGAATCTTCCCAGAATAGCATTGTCCCACATTGTGAATATCCCATGTTAGATAATCTGTAATGAGATGTCTTCTATTCAGCATGAAATTCCAAATCTTAGATCCCCTTAGAAAATTTGAGGTAGTTAAGATACATGAATCTGAATCACTGTCTTGTTATGCTTGAATTTCACTTGCTCAATTCGTGGGACAACCCCTAGGAAACTTGTTTGTTTCGTAGCCCACAACCTCTATGCACACAATAATTATATAGTTCAAATTTCCACAATTAAAATTCACAATCCTTTGCTTTTCCTCTAAATTTAAAACCAATATTAAAATATTACAAAAGAAACCAACAATATGTTATTATAAATTTGAAAGCTGTAACTATATTATTTCATTTCATATCTAGATTTTGTTGCATGCAACAAAGGGGAAGTCAAGCTATGACAACTTTGAAAAATGGAGGCCCAAAAGAAAAATGTTGGGCATTTTTTTTTGTTGGTTAGGGAAAGGGCATATATGAGCCCTAAAGTAGTAAGGAAGGGGCTTGTGCCCCATAAGTGGTCATGCCTCTCTTTGTAAGGGTTACATCGCTATGCTTCCCATAGAGGAGGTTGCACCCTTATACTTTTTTAATTTCTTTTTTATTTATTTTTGTTTTAATTTTATTCTATTTTTATTCTATTGCATGAATTAAAAAAAACCAATCATGAGTCTAACACATTTATTTATCATCCATGGATAATTATAGATTCAACAGAAGTTTATTTCTGCCATAACTTCACATGTTACTGTATAATTAATGAGTTATCAAAATGCAAATATAATATACAACTTAAGGTGGGATGTAATAATTAATAAGCTATCAAAATGCAAATAACTTATCTATAAGAGAATATTAAATATGAAGGTGTACTTAATTTAAGTTTTTGTTACATGATATAGAAAAGCAATCATGAGTCTAGCATACTTATTTATCATCCATGATTAATTATAGATTTAGCAAAATTTCATTTTTGCAATAACTTCACAATTTACTCTATATTCAATAAACTATCAAAACACAAATATAATGTACAACCTAAGGTGTGTTGTTAAACAAGGTAAACTACTACAAAACAAGCTCTTCAAAGGAGTATGCAAATCTAAAGTTTGTTTACACTATTATTTGATTAACTATTTAGAGAATGTGTGGAAGTATATAACAACAAATTAGAAATAAAAAAACCATGAGAATACAACACATGGAATTGAATGTACATGGAGAAACCCTTTCAAGAAAAAACTCCACCACCAAAGAGAGCACAAGTTTGTTTTAATTTTTGAAGAAATATTACATAATAAAAAAAACTTCTTTCCTCAGTCAAACAACATTTTTGGCAAACTTTGTTTATCTATAAATAATCCATGAAACCTCTATCCACTACATAAAATCTATATAAAAGAGTTGAGGGGAAACCACAAGTGGATTCCTAAAACCATAACACCCCAAAATCATGGTATGCCAAAAACCCAACACCCCCATATGACTATTACATCTATTAATAGAAAACATAACTCCTCAAGCATCCTTGACCCATGTCAAGAGTGGACACAAATCTCCAAAAGTAGTGCTCCATTATTCAGCCCATTACACATTGTGGAACCTACTCGACATGCAAAGATTCTCTACTCTCTCACCTAGTGCCTAGGTTTGAGAAAGTGGTGTAAATGAAGTCAAGACAAATTGTATTTGCCACCATCATACTCCACATCCTCTCTTAATGCCACTACAACCAATATTTGTAAGTTACGAGGAGAATAATAAAATAATAATATCCCACAACCACCTACATGGGCATCCAAGTACCCATTCCAATATGTTTGGAGATTTGACATTAGACATTAGGATTGTGATTAAATATCACATTTATCCTAACATTTTCCCACTTGATATTATACATTGCAATGACATAAGGGGAACCATAAATAAATCAAGTGCAAAATGAAAGGTTAATGGCCTCCTTACACCAAGATAACTTCTCCATGTTCACTGGTTTCATAAGTGAATATGCAACATTCTCTTGAGTATCAACTTTCTATAACAAGACCTTACCATTCTCCACCATCTAATGAACAGAATTATATTATAGATCAACATGCTTGGTATGAGCATGGTAAATCAAATTCTTTGTTAAATAAATAACACTCTAACTATCACATCTAATCTAAACAACCCTGCAATCAAAACCAACTCCTAAATACAATCTCTATAACCATATTGCCTCTTTATAGGCATGTGTACTATCCATATACTTAGCTTTGATAGTGGATAAAGCAACCATGAGCTACCTCTTACTCATTCAACTAATAGCATTGACAAATATAGAAAGCACAACCACTAGTAGACCTCCCAGATCTACAAACTTGTCATATGATAAATATTGACCCAATGCAAACACCGAAGCATTTTACTAATAGAGAAGCATTGTTTCCAGATTAAGCATAAGGAAAATTCTAGAATCTCCTTCATTTCACACTCATTCTTTGGTCAAGTTAAGTATAAAGTACAGTTATCTAATTTATCATTCCTTATTACATTCAATTAACTTTGTTGGTGTGAATGGGGTATACAACCTAATTGGTTCCACATTAGGTCTTATTCACATTTATCTAGTTAAGTTTACTTAAGGCTCACTTAGGATAGTTATCTCTTTGTGTCTCATGTAATATGATTATGACACTTGCCATAATCCAATGTTGTCCTATGTCTCACCTTGGCCTATATAATCAAGGGCTTCTCATTGTAATATTCATTCATGTATATTGTGTATTTACATCCTTTGATAGAAAATAATTATTCTTTCATGTTGGGTCTCTCTTGTGCTTTCATTGAAGCTCTTAGATTTTAGGTGGTTGCCTTCATAGCCAAATCTTGCATGGTATAGAGCATTTTATACCAACTCTTACAAATCTAAACTTATGCGAGCTTATTTGTATGTAATTCATTGGATTAACCTATATTATATTTAAGGAAAATTCTTTTTACTTTACAATTTTTCTTGTGGAAATAATTTGGCAGGATTTTGATGATTAGGGAAGGTTTGCCTCAGCTTGATATACTTGCATCTAGAAAAATTCATAGGGATATTCTGTAGTTTGTTTCCCCTTGTGTGAATAATTCATATTATTTAACTATTTATTAGTTAAATAGTATTCACACACATATTCACATGTTAAGTTGACTTAGTGAGCCTCCTAGATGTTTCTAGTTGTTGATAGTTGTCTTATAGTTGTCTTATCTACACATGTGATCTTATCCTCTAGTTGTCTCATGTCATAAGATTAAGACACTTGTCATATGACTACAACATCTTAGCTCTCATCCTTGCCTTTATAAACAAGGCTCTTCATGTACATTGTAAGAACAATTTTGTATTCATTGATACAATAGAATTATTCTCTCATATTGTCTCTCTTGTGCTTTCATGAAGTCCTAGATCTTGGGTGGCTACTATCATAACCAACTCTTACATGGTATTAGAGCTAGGAGGAATCACTTTGTGTTAGCCAATTTTTTTAGAGATTTGAATGCAAATTCATGGTGGATCTTGATAGTTGAGTATGCTCTTCTCTTGCATTAAATGATGACCTAGAGAATCAGAAAGATTTGATAGAAAAACTAGATTTGTGAGGGTTTTCTCTTTGTGCCTTGTATTGTAGGTTCATTTTAGAGCATGTGCTACTGCAAATCTAAGCTCACCATTGAGTTCAGGAGGTTCAATAGTCAGAATTGCCTTTTGATTTGTCTAAATCAGACATTGGAGGCCAGATTTACAAGGTTTTCAATCTAGAGAGTGGTTACCTGATCCGAGAGGTAGTTGCAATTTTGGAGTAATTTGGGTAAAATTAGACCCTACCATTGCATCTAGAATGCCTAAAAAACTATAGATTGACTGTCAATTTGACCAAATCAAAGAAAGTTGCAGAAAAAGGCAATTTCTTTTACTTTATTTTGCCATACAGAATCTCACAAAGCATATTCTATAGAATATTTTGCATGCGAAATATTCTTAGTCACTGGTGCAGGCGGAATCCGGGAGTAATTCTTTTAACCAAAAGGTCATTTAATTATTTTCTAGTTTTCAAAACTTTCTGCAGATATTTTTTGGTTTTGCAAGGGTCGTACCCATTGCATAGGGTACCTGTAGGTACCACAGGCCTGCGAAGGCACCACGTGGCCCTGCGGGCCCCTAAAACTCATAGCTCGTAGGCCAACCAATGTGATAACCCTCGGCTAACTGCCACACCAGTGAGGTAATACCCCAGCTGGCAAGCTCACCAGTGGGGTTCATAGCCTCGATCGGTGGCGTCCAACATGCTTGCGGGCTCAAAACAATCCGTAGGTCATTTAAATATGGTGGCGAATCTCAAACCATCCTCCAACGACGTAATCCTTAACAACATTTACAGGAGCATATATTGGGTATATTCCCCTAACCCACTGCCACTAGAATCTTTGTGGAATATTTCACTTTACAACTATTGTGAAACCACCTAGGTGCTTGTAAGTGGTTTACTGCGACCCTAACGAGTGGTTTTCATCTTATGAACAATGGTTTTGGTTGGTTAAAGGTGGTTTTCAAAATTTCATAGACAGTTTTGAGATTCAAATAGCATATTCTAGAATTGGAGAGAATATTCTATCAAGGCGTCTACTGACGTCAGCACTGCGTCAGTAGTGATGCCAACGTTAGGGGCCCTCCTTTAGCCCTAATAGGGCTATTTTTTTCGGGAGCCATAACTTTTCTTCAAGATATCAAAATTTGGCAAACAAGATATCGACGGAAAGTTGGTTCTGTGTACTTTGCAGCGGTGTAGGTCATTTTCTCAGATTTTGTTGCAACTGTTAGATACAACTATTTAAAGCTAGATCTTGCATTTTTCACTCCTGAGCTCACAACTTGCACTCACTTTATTAGAATTTCAACTTTTTATAGGCGTTCGAAAGGTATTTCTATACTCTACAGTTCTGCCCATGCCATTTTTTTAGATTTTTCTTTAGACATCATATTTTTAGTTTGAGGCTCTTTGGGTACATATCACTCATTGATTGGAAAAAGAGTTGAAATTGGTGGTTCTTTTGGTTTGGGGGGCTTCAATTATAGTGTTGATTGAGTTTGTGCTTTGATATATCTACTTGTGCTCTTCTTTTCCTCTATATAATGGATAAATCAAGGGTTCCATTGTTAATACCTTATAACTATGCAACTTGGAGTCAACATGCATGGAATGCCCTAATAGATCTTGGACATTCTCTATATATTGAAAACAAGATACCTAAACCCACAGATGATAAGGAAAAGATAAATGGATGATTAAGCATACAAAAGATCTTGGATGTCTTTGTAGTTTTATTTCCCTAGATCTCTTATTTCAGATTGAGGCATGTACAAATTCACATGATGCTTGTGAAAAGTTGAAAACATTGTATGGTACAATAGATGAAGTTAAAGGCTATCAAATTGATAATAAATTTATGAGCCTTGATCCTAAGAACTTTAGCAACATCCAAGATTACATAACTAAGGTTAATGATCTAAGAGCACAATGTAAAGCATGTGGTATTGAGAAAACGGACATTCAGTTGATCTACAATGTATTAAACAAACTTGGTCCTAAATATGCAACTTTTGTTTCTAGCTTTCACACTCATAGGTTAACTGTGGGATCTGCTTTCACTATGCATTCATTTGCATCTTTTTCTAAGATGTTAATGCTTGAACAACATAAGCTTCTATCTATGGGTCTCATTAAGCCATCATAGTCTCATGTTTTGGTAGTTGGTCAACCTAAGGAACATAAAGCATCAGTTCCTTCTGACAAGAAACAAAAGAAATCTAAGAAAAATCCACACACAGATCATGCACAAAATTAATCTAAGTAGGAGAATCCTACATGTGCTTATTGTAAGAAATCAAGGCATGATGAACATACTTGTTTTAATAAATAGATTGACATGTTGATGCAACCTTTTCAAAAGAACAATCTTCCATTGCCTGATTCTTCTTCTACTTCTTCAACATCTACACAACCAAAATTTTCTAAATAAGGTCATTCAAGGAAAGCTAAGGAAGACAAACATAAAGGTAAAGCACTTTGTGCAAGTACAAGTTCTACATCAAGTAAATGGCTTTTTGATTCAGGTGCTTCTCATCATATGGCTTCTTCCAGGGATATGTTTTCTTCATTTGAGCTGTGTGATATGCCACCTATATTGATGGGTAATAAAATATATATGAATGTAATTGGGAAGGGAACTCTTGATATTGGTGAAGGTACTTTCAATGATGTACTTTGTGTGCCTTCTTTGACCAGTAATCTTCTTTCCATATATCAAATTACTCATAGTGGTACAGGGAAGACAGTGGAGTTCACACCTGAGTTGGTCTGAGACTTGGAGAGCACATAGATTATTATTACTGGGGTGGTTGATCATGCATCTCAACTATACACCTTTTATGGTTTCTCTCCTGATGATGATTTAGATCTGTTTGATGACATTCACACTCCTCAAGTGTGAATCATAATTCTGAGAAGTTTGGCCACTTGAACCTTGGTATTCTCACCTCTTCATCGATTCTTGAGACATGTGCTACACTTCCTTCTTGTCCACCTCCTGCTTTTTCAGAGTTTCGTGCTTCAGTTCAGTAGGATACTTATTGTCTTCCAAATACAACTTTGTGGGATGAGTATTTGACAGGTATTTCAGATTTGTTTTGTGAGTCCCATCTTGCAGATTTGGTGGATACATTTGAGGGGTTATCTCTCCTCTTTGATGACAGTCATAACACAACTGTTGTCAACCCATCTTTGTCGTTGGAGCTTGATGATTTTTAGTTTCCACTAGATTATGGATTGTCACTTTCATTAGTTAGGCCCAGGACTCTTGATTTGATTGTGGTATCATTTGACATCGACATGAAGATACATGAGCAATTATCAAAGACATCATATTTCATGAGACTTCTTCCCTCATCTCTTGTTTTGGAGTTGAGGTTTCTTTGACATACACCAGTGGATTGGTTTCTTCCCAAAGGGAGGAATGTTGTTTGCAGGTTTTGGATCCTCTTTGGTCTTCTTCTTCGAACATTCACCATTGGCATAGGAGCTACTTCATGATGGGGGGGACATCTTGTCTCATTCTTTCCCTCTTATGGGGGGAATATTGATTGCATATTTGTGATGGGTATTGTATTTGGGGGGTCTTGATTCTTCCATTATTCCATCACTTGTACATGTTTTGTTTGCATGTATTCTCACTTTTGGAGAAGAGTTTTTCCTATGAGGTTTTCTCTTTTACTCCACTTGAGATTTGTTTGAACATGGGTACCTAACATGGCCTTCTTGTCGGGACCACCCATCTTTGCATCTATGTATTTTGTCAGCTTCTTCCTAAGTTGCACTTAAAGGGGTGTTAGTGTGAATAGAGATATTTCCTAGCTAGTTTTCCTTTGTTGTGTGAATAATTCATATTATTTAACTATTTATTAATTAAATAATATTCACACACATATTCACATGTTAAGTTAACTTAGTGAGCTTTCTAGATGTTTTGTCATGTTCCCTCGTGATAATATCACACTCCCTCATAGTATGGATACTAAGATTGTGGTTACCCAAGATAGAACAAGGAGATTATGATCTTTAAGCAGCAAATGTTTTGTTACATGAACTAAGTAAATTCAAGAGCCACGAAGTGTTAACATAGTATGAAATGATGAAATCATTAATTAGAACTAATACATATTATCGGGAGCAATGTCTCTTGAGAAGGACAACCGCTGCCAGGGACGTGACTCCTCAGATAAATATTTAATGATGGGAAAAAGGCACATTGAAGGAGGAAAAAAAAAGGATCAGAATAAGATGCAGATTATAGAAATTAACCAGAACATTAATAGGCAATCAGCATCCATACAATCAGTACAGCAGTCCACCCAATCTTGCTGAAGCAGTCAGAAATCACCATTGAAACATTCAAGTCAGGCATAAACATTTTGATATATTAAGACTGTCATACCACAGCGAGCCAAAAGGTCAAAGCAAAACTTTGGACTCACTAGAAGGGGACATTACAAGTGGTATCAGAGCATTCGACCTGCCATCCTGTGAGGAAATTTGATGCAAGCTTACCCAAGAAGGTACAACACACGTAACAATAACAACCAAATGGACGAGGCACTAAGAGCATTCATAGTGGAACAAAATAAGACAAACCAAGCTCTCCATCAAGCATTACAAAATATGGACAACACTATTGAGAGTTTGAAGACCCAAGTAACTAATGGAAGGGAAGTGGGATCAAACCACACTGAAAATAGCCAATCCTCATCCACTCCAAGAGTGCCCACGCCATCCTTCCTCCCAAATGAAGAAGCTCTGAACGAGGAAGAAAATACATCAACCGCCATGAGTGTGGATGATATAGCTACAGCTTATGCCAGCTTAGACCCCGAAGTGAGAAGGGTAGTTTCATTCAATGATTACTTTAATGCAAGGAGGAAAGATGGAGGACAAAGGGAAAGAAGGCCAATAAATAAAGATCTCAAGCAAAAGGCAAATAAAGTCAACCTCCCAAATTTCGATGGGACTAGCAAGATAACCCCTCATGCGTGGCTTCAAAAGCTAAATGACTATTTCCAACTCAACCCTATGACGGAGAAGGATGCTTTTCAATTTGCTATCCTACACCTAGAAGGGGCTGCTTATGAATGGTGGCACAATGGAAAACGGACTCAAGATCATGGATCCATCACATCTTATATGGAGTTTTCTAAGAGATTCCTCAAAAAGTTTGATAGAAGGCACCCGCAACAAGATTTCAAAGATTTGACCATGATAAGACAGCGAGGGACAGTGGATGATTATGTGAGTGAATTTGAGAAAATAGCTCTCCGAGTTCCCGAGATGAGTGATGAAAGGCTCACCTTCCTTTTTATCCAAGGGTTAGATGAAAAGCTAAAAGAGTTAGTGGGAGCACTTAGGCCCTCGAATATGGATGATGCCATAGAGATAGCAACCCAATTAGAAACCAATAAGACCTTCCAACCATTCACTAAACCCTATTCTAAACCCTTTAATAAACCATTCCAAAAGGAAGGAAAATTCCAAAAGCCTTTCCCTACTAGAAATGAGGAAAAAGATAAAAACCCTTGCCGAAGATGTGGTGAGCCATGGAAATCGGGGCATATATGTCAAAAAGATGAGTTGAGGGCAAAAGGGCTATGTTTCAAATGTAAGGAAAAATGGGGTCCTGGGCATAGGTGTAGTCAAGTCCGAACTCTAGAGGCCTTAAGTGATAATGAGGAAGATGAAACACCCCCTAAAAGACAAAGATGTGATAATCAAGAAAAGGTAGCCCTTGCTTCCATCTCTAAGGTGTCTAAACATCATCCATTCCGACTCAAATGTAATCTAAAGGGTAATAAACTAATTGCCTTAGTGGATAGTGGGGCCACCCACAATTTCATAGATAAGTCTCTAGTTAAAAGACTAAAATTAGATGCTCAAGATTTTGAAGGGTTCACAGTTGCCCTAGCCGATGAAACCCTACGTGAATGCTCGAAAATATTACCCCAATTAGAGATGACCTTAGGAAAATTTCAGGTTAAGGATGACTTCTATGTGGTAAACATAGGGAGTAATGATATCATTCTAGGGATGCCATGGTTACACTCCTTAGGACAAGTCACCATAGACTTCACCAAGTTAGAAATCCACTTTGAAGATCAAGGAAACAAAGTAGTTCTTCAAGGTTTATCCGATGGGTCTCCCCGAGTAGTCTCATGTAAACGTATGGCTAAGATATTTAGGCATAACCAAGTGGAGTGGGCAGCCCAATGCCTAGTTTTAGACAAGTCCACACCCCAAGGAAAAGCCTTTCATATAGATATACAACCGATTTTAAAGAAATACAAGAGAGTGTTCAATGACATACCTCCAGGCTTACCCCCCAAAAGAGGTTTCGAACACATCATTGAAATGGAAAAAGGGGCAAAACCTGTCATAACCACCCCCTATAGGCACCTGCAAAAGTTTAAAGAGGAAATCGAAAAAACTATCAACGAACTCCTAGAGATGGGTCATATTCAACCTAGCTCCAGCCCATTTGCTTCATCCGTGGTACTTGTAAAGAAGAAAGATGGCACCCTTCGGATGTGCATAGACTACCGAGCCCTAAACAAACAAACCATCAAGAATTGCTATCTGATTCCAAGGGTGGATGAACTTATTGATGAACTACATGGGGCTAAATATTTCTCTAAGATCGACCTCCGATCAGGGTACCACCAAATAAGGATGAGGGAGGAGGACATACCCAAGACAGCTTTCTGATGTCATTATGGACATTTTGAATTTTTGGTTCTACCCTTCGGGCTAACCAACGCCCCGGCAACCTTCCAATCATGCATGAACCACACCTTCCGAATACAACTCCGGAAGTTCCTCCTAATTTTCTTTGATGACATATTAATATATAGCAAGACATGGGAGGAGCATTTGAAACATATAGAAGAAGTGCTATCTATATTAGAGCAAGAGTCCCTTTATGCCAAAATGTCTAAATGTGAATTTGGAATGGAAGAAATTCTATACTTGGGGCATAAGATTAGTGTAGAAGGTGTCAAGGTGGATGAGGAAAAGATTAAGGCCATAAGGGAATGGCCTAGACCTAAAACTTTAACGCAACTTCGAGGATTTCTAGGGCTCTGCAGCTACTATAGAAGGTTTGTGAAGAATTTCTCCCGAATAGCAGCTCCCTTATCAGACTTAACCAAAAAAGGGCTATTCCATTGGAGTGATGCCACAGAGAAGGCTTTTGAGGAGCTAAAGAATGTTATGAGTACCTGCCCAGTGCTAGCCATACCAAACTTCTCCCAGCCTTTTGAGTTAGAATGTGATGCCTCTGGTGTGGGAATTGGTGCCGTACTAATGCAAAACAAACATTCGATAGCATTTGAAAGCCGTAAATTGACAGCCACGGAGAGATTGTATTCGACCTATGACAAAGAGATGTTGGCCATTATGCATGCCTTGGCCAAATTTAGGCAGTATCTTGTGTGTGGGAAGTTCTCCGTCCGGACTGATCATAATAGCCTGCAACACTTTCTCAAGCAGCGAGACTTAAATGACCGGCAACAAAAATGGGTAAGTAGGCTCCAAGCCTACAATTTTGATATCTCATATATGAAGGGGAAGAATAATGTGGTGGCAGATGCTTTATCCCGGAGACCACACATATGCTCCATGACCAGTGTCGCTTCGAATTGGAAATATCTTATCATAGCCAAGTATGCCAAAGATCCTATTACAAAGGCCATTATGGAAGGACAGGCTAAAAAAGAAGGTTATGAGGTCAAGGAAGAACTTATCTTTTATAAGAATAGGATATACCTAACTACAAACTCTAAGGTAAAAGATCGTGTGATTAAGGAGTTCCATGATAGCCCTCTTGCTGGACACCAGGGCTATTACAAGACTTATAAACAGGTCCGAGAGAGATTTGCATGGAAAGGCCAAAAAAGGGGCATCCTTCGGTATGTTCAAGAATGTGATACTTGTCAGAGGAACAAAGTGGAGCATTCTCATCCTACCGGACTCTTGCAACCGCTACCCATCCTAGATAAAAAGTGGAGTAGCATATCCATGGATTTTATTACCGGGTTTCCAAAGGTGCAAGGATGAGATTGTATTTATGTGGTGGTGGATAGACTCACCAAATATGCGCATTTCATGGCCATATCCTTTGAATACAAGGCTCCACAGGTGGCTGAATTATTTTTCAAAGAGATATTCAGACTTCATGGACTACCCCAAAATATTGTTAGTGATCGAGATAGTAGGTTTATGAGCTTGTTTTGGCAGGAATTATTTAGACTAACTAGAACAGAACTCACCCCAAGCACAAGTTATCACCCACAAACTGATGGTCAAACGGAAAAAGTAAATTAGTGGCTTGAAGGATACTTAAGGAATTATGTCACCGGCCAGCAGAAAGCATGGATAAAGTGGTTATATATGGGAGAATATTGTTATAACACTACGCATCATATGTCTATAGGAATGAGTCCATTCGAGGCCTTATATGGGTATGAGGCAATGACATTTGGGAAGCTACTCACACCAGATAGTAAAGTACCCAAAGCCAAGGACTTCTTGCAACAGCATGAGGACCTAATGAGAGTCCTTAAAGATAATTTGCATCACGCTCAGAACCAACAAAAAATCTATGCAGATAGGAAGCGTGTGGAAAGATCTTTTGAGGTAGGAGACATGGTATTCCTTAGACTCCAGCCCTATAAACAGTCATCCATCAAGAATAGCGGGGCCGAAAAACTCAAACCAAGGTTTTATGGGCCTTATAAAGTCTTGAGAAGAATTGGAGAAGTGGCATATGAATTGGATCTTCCCCTCACCAGTAAGATCCACAACGTGTTTCATGTATCACGGCTTAAGAAGTACTTGGACAGAAAGTTACTCCGAGTAAAGAATTGCCCCCACTCGATGATGAAGGCCAGTTGACCTTAGAACCCGAGAAAGTCTTGAGTACTAGAGAAAGAAGGTTGAGAAACCGAACGATTGTAGAGTACCTTATCAAGTGGAAGAGTTTGCCTGATGATGATGCTACATGGGAAGGAGAAGAAATACTCCAACATCCAGATTTAAACATTGCTTGAGGACAAGCAATCTCAAGAGGGGAGGCTTGTCATGTTCCCTCGTGATAATATCACGCTCCCTCATAGTATGGATACTAAGATTGTGGTTACCCAAGATAGAACAAGGAGATTATGATCTTTAAGCAACAAATGTTTTGTTACATGAACTAAGTAAATTCAAGAGCCACGAAGTGTTAACATAGTATGAAATGATGAAATCATTAATTAGAACTAATACATATTATCGGGAGCAATGTCTCTTGAGAAGGACAACCGCTGCCAGTGACGTGACTCCTCAGATAAATATATAATGATGGGAAAAAGGCACATTGAAGGAGGGAAAAAAAAAAGAATCAGAATAAGACGCAGATTATAGAAATTAACCAGAACATTAATAGGCAATCAGCATCCATACAATCAGTACAGCAGTCCACCCAATCTTGCTGAAGCAGTCAGAAATCACCATTGAAACATTCAAGTCAGGCATAAACATTTTGATATATTAAGACTGTCATACCACAGCGAGCCAAAAGGTCAAAGCAAAACTTTGGACTCACTAGAAGTGGACATTACATGTTTCTAGTTGTTGATAGTTGTCTTATCCTACACATGTGATTTTATCCTCTAGTTGTCTCATGTCATAGGATTAAGACACTTGTCATATGACTACAACATCTTAACTCTCTATGTACATTGTAAGAACATATTTATATTCATTGATAGAATAGAATTATTCTCTCATATTGTCTCTCTTATGCTTTCGTGAAGTCCTAAATTTTGGGTGGCTACTATCATAGCCAACTCTTACAACCTCAACTTGATATACTTGCATCTAGAAAAATGGTGCCAAGAGACACCATTTAAGAACTTGCTAAAAAAGATGCTGATGTAACACTTTTTGTTCTTCTTCAATTAATTCCTAGATAAATTTTAGATAGATTATTCAATTGAATTAACCTTAGTCTTTGAAATAATATATACTTTAATTAGCTGATAATAACTAGTAAAAAACATAGACTAAATTTAAAAATTTGAAATTAATCTAAAAAGTGACTGAAATAAATTTACCAAGCTAGACTCTTTAAATATGTAAAAGTGAAATAAACTTATTTACCAACTTCTACATCGTACCAATCAATGTAAATCTCTATCTAATCATAGTAAATCCAAAATAATAATAGAGAATCGTATGGGCACGTGATATTCACCATTACACACAGCTTTTCTTTTTATAAAAAGAGAGGGTGAATTATGTGATTCGGCCTACACTTACTCTGAAGAGAGTCACATCTTTTCCTCCGAATTTCTTTAAGATTGACACTGATCTGCACTCAAATTTTTTTTATAATAGATTAAACATAAAGCTTGGCATCGCTTTAATTTTGACAATGATCTCCACTCGAAATGGCGCGCACAAATACTAGGAAGTCACGCTGTCTTTTCATGTCTCTCTCTTTTCTTTTCTTCTTCCCTAAGTAAATTTTTAAAAAATTATTTAAATTTTTATAGATTAAGGTTTTTATAAAACTCAAATGTTTAGGATTTTGTTTTGAAACTTAATTTTTTTTAAGAATTATAAATTTTTGAAGTAGAAAGCTTTTAAAAAAATGTGTCAGTTATATAATTTAAATAAACTTTATAATTTTGGTAAAAGATATTTGGTTTAATTAAAAGTTATTAAAATTTGTTTTTAATTAATAAAATATATATAAATATATAATTAAAAATTTATTTATAAAAAATTATTTTGTAAAAAATATAAATAACTAATACATATTTTTAAATTATATATAAAATATATTTTTATATATTAATCATGTTGATTAATTTTACTATTTATATCATAAAATCGTAATATTAAAAATTATATATAACCCTAATTAAGTCATAATATTGTTATTGTTTCCACAAGATTCAAACCTCCGTTGGGCCACTGAACTGGGGAGTTTTGCCGCTCAAATTTCGAGAGATCTCTTCGACTTGTTCAACTGAGTTGGACAGTTTCAATCCAATTTTTGAATATGGTCGATTTGTATGTTCCGGTCGGTCAAATTTCTAAACGTACAGTTTGTTTAAGCTTTAGCAGCTTTGAGCCCCTACCGCGGTTGAGCTTGTGGGAAACTGTCCGCATACTGTGCATAACGGCCATTCAAACTCTTCCGGTTACAAAGAGAAAGAAAGGTTCGGTTAAATGAACGTGAGAATAATGTCAGCCTGGAAAGAACGGATAAATGCCCGGGAAGAACTATCGAATTGTAAGGACAAATCGCTTTTGGTTCCTTCCAGGCACCAATTCTACCTGTCGCTTTTAAAAAATAGGCTGCCTATTTAAACCGTGAAATTGCTGGTGCCAAACATAGATGAGAAAATGGCCTCCAACACCACCTCCTCCGCTGAAAAGCGCGCAGTGGTAAATCCCAAGGATTTGAGGTTCACCCAGCCTGATATTAAGTCCACTTTCAAGGATGCCACATATCCTTCTGTTAGAGACACAGCGTCTCTATTGCAGAGTGGCAAGCTGAGTTCTGATGCGTTGGGCGACCTCGCTGTACACCAAGACAAAAAGGGCGTTATGTGGTGTGACAATAACCGCCGTCTGTTTGCACTCAGAGAGGCCGGCGTTGATTCTGTGCCTGTCAAGTTTGATGGCAATCGATGCCCCCAGCAAGCGGTTAAAAGCAAGCTCAAGGATCCAGCCTTCATGCCCAAGATCAGAGGTGAGGCGTCGGGGGTTCAAATCCCATCGCCACCCACTTCTGTGCCGAGAGTTTATCAAGAGCCAAAGAAGGCCGCCGTTAATTCTGTACCCGTCAAGTTGGATGGGAATCGACACCCCCAGAAAGAAGTTAAAAGGAAGGCCAAGATAGGAGGAGGTCAAGCATCCGGGGCCAAGCATCGCGGAGGGAATTGAAGTTGTGGGCTCTCTTTCTGCTGCTCTTCTCGCTGGTTTTTGGGGATGAGAGCCGTATAAGAACCACCAAGACAATTAGAGTTTAGGGTATAATTTTCCCGTAGCTTATTTACTAGTTTCGGTATATGTTGGTATATGTTTGGTATCAACCTAGATTAAACTGTGGTGGGTGCTTTGTCAGTACGGTATATTTTGTGAGACTGTGTGAAGAGATCTGAATGTACATATAGTCTATAATTATAATGAAATAAGTTTTAATCTTTGAGTAAAACTTGCTGAAGTGTGTAAGATGAATTGTTTGAACTCCAGTGTCATTTATATGAATTTGTATGTACAGAGCAGCACTTATACTTGTTCGTATGCATAAATATATACTGTAACTTACTCGCAGTTGTCTGCATTGGCAATTTGGCAATGCCTTTCTTAATTTATTTTCTAGCTAAGTCAAATGTCACCACCTGTAGTTGCAACTAATTTAATAAAGCGAAGTTGAATAGTGATACAGGCTTGAAAGCAGATGATAGGTCCCTCGCTAAGAGTATGGTATACAGGTGAAAGACAACAATCTGTGCTCTTTAGTTTAGAATGCACTTCGAAAAATGCAACCAGATGCCCATATGGGGCAACAACCCAACAGGAGAGGGGGATTTTGTCATCGTAATTCTTTCCTAACTACCTGCCTATCAGGGAGACGTGTGAAGCACATTTCCTTGTAGATCTGCTCTTGTTTTTTACCTTTCATGGAAGAACCTTGGTTAGATCGGAAGAGCGTAAACAGCCGGTGAGTCGTCTGGTCGACATTTGTACGGTATACTATTCCCGTCGAAAGCTGGCGTACGGCAGGTATTTTATTCGATCAGGTCGAAAATCCGTACACAGTCATCTATTAATTTTGGTCGACTGCTCCCGTCGACTGGCCGACCGTACAGCCGGTGAGTTACGACTCACCGGCTGTTTACGTTGGGCGGGCTAGATCACTCTTGAAATTCTTCTTCTTGTCATAGATTTTATATACATAGTGAAAAAGTGATAAATAGTTGTTCTATTTTTTAATTAAAATTAACTTTTGATAATTGAACTGAATGTAGTTTAAAAATGAATGTGAATTTTAATTGATTTTCCTAATTTTTGTCTTAATGATTTGTAGACACCGATGCTATGGTATATGATACAAATGATGCTTGCTAGGTCCTTTTGGATTCCAATGATTTATTGTCTAAAATGAATTAGGGTTTGCCCTTTATACAACACCCCAACATACAATTATTTTAGAAATTTATTAAACCAAGTTTAGGGCCACAACTATAAGATTGACCTTGGATGCAAGAAAAAAAAAATTGGATCCAAATCCCTGAAGAATATGGAGTCAAGTTCAAGTAAAATGCCAACTCCACACATAAATATGTTATTTACAAACTAGACCATTACACTTAAAATAAAAGATCAAAACAAGTCCAAAATGAATAATGAAAAGTATAGAGATGCACTTTTCACCCTTACAAATTGTAAAGGAAAACAAACTTTCTTTAAGCTTATTCTAGGTTAATCTAATGAAATGCATACACATAAGAACAATTAACCTAGACTAGTTAATTTCAAAGTTGAGATCTAATTATTTGAACAATTTGTAATAATTGAGTGCGAGAAAAATAAATAGAAAACAAATGTACTTAGCTCTATAACTAATGAATGTACAAACACTAATCTAGATATAGATTAGATAAGCCTCAAGAACATGGAACCTCAGACTAACGAATGCCTTGGGATGTGAATATTCTTCTAATAATGTAAAGGGATGAGTTCAATGATCTGGGATTGATTTACAATCACAAACTTGTCCTTCACCTACAAATTCATACTATATTTGATAAGCTTATGTTCTTCAATTTAGCTAATCATCTCGACTTCTTAGATGTGTCTTGTAATATCTGATAGGCTAGTGATATTTATAAATACCTTTCCAGTGTTGTTGATATGTCATAAGGGGACATGTTCTCCTAGGTCAACACTCGAAAATATACACAAGTAATTGAAAGTAGTAATATTTAGTCATGTAAATGCTCCTAGAATGTTTGTGTAGAATTATATTCCTTCTAGTGGACCAACTGAAAGATATGCAAATATAGCTTTTAGATCCTTAGATTAGGAGATAATATGAATGGGTGCATTGAATGCCTTTAAATACAAGGACATAGCATCACATCATGCCTATTTGTATTTAGTCAACCTTAGGTAGGAAAGGTAAAGGTGGGAAGTTGGTCTGATTCAAATCTAAATTTTAAATTAGTGGGGGATGAGTCTATGATTGTGAGGACAACCTTGTGACCATGAAGTAGTCCCAAGTCACCAAAGGGACTAAATTTTGGTGGATGATGTGTGCCTGGAAATGAGTGCAAGCATAAGTATGATAATCAAATGAATATGGTGAATGCATAAGGGTACATGAACATGTAAATGAGGATGAGTGGTAGGTGCATTTAGGAACATGTATAAATAGGTAGGTGGATAACATAGGACAAGGAAACTAACTTTGCACAAAATTATGTCATTTGTCAATATATCTATGTATCAAATCACCCCCCTCAAAATAAGTACAAGACTAAATATGAATTTGTGTTGACTTTTGAAATCTCAACCACGCTTCCTTAAAATATAATTATCCATTACTAGTGATGGATCATATTTTACAAACAATTGTTGGGTCAGAAATGATGTCTTTAATAGATGGATTTTTTGGATACAATCAGATTAGAGTTGCCCCTGAAGATCAACATAAAATAGCCTTTATGTCTCCTTGGGGAACTCTAGTTTATAATAGAATGCCATTTGGATTAATGAATGCAAGTGCAACCTTTCAGAGAGCTATGGATCTCTCCTTTGGATATGTGAAAGACAAAATTATTGTGATCTATTTGGATGATCTAACAATCTTTAAAAAAAAGAGGAGTAGGTCATATATATCACCTGGAACAAGTTCTACAATGTTGTTGTCAACAAGTATTTTCTTAAATCCCAAGAAGTCTATTTTTGGAGTTACGGAGGGAAAATTGCTTGGACATATAGTATCTAAGGAAGGCATTTGAGTTGATCCAGAGTGTGTTGAAGCTATCCTGATGCAGGAGCATCCCTAGTTCAAGAGCAATAGATTGCATCAACCAAAAATATTTGCATTTCAGTTTGTTTTCTTTTCATTTTCTAGTTCAGTTCAGTCAGTTAAGTCAATAGTAGTTTTAGTATTTCGGTTCGCATTCTACCACAGTTTCAATTCAGACCTTGCAGAGTTGGACTTAGCATCTAGACACCTTCATGCACATCATATCCAAAATTAGATCATTTGGATCAAATTCCAGAAAGATATCACTATTAGAAGATTGACTATTTTCTCAGAGCAGAGCACCCTGATAGTCTCAGAAAATTAGCTAAAGGAGAAGACTTGCAAAGTTTTTCATGACTAGCAGAGATAAAAGACACATCATTCAAGGAACTTTGGATCGTGGCCGACCTTCCCTAAGATCCGTACACTATTTCATTCACTTACAGAGGATTCCCATATGTTTAGGTCTGACCTATCTATGTACACACGTTACATCTCTTTCATCAGAGTTTGTAATAATCCTTAGCCGACGTAGAGGAATCTTGTGTTCTGGAGATGATATATATTCATGTAATAGATGCATAGGAAAGTAGTGAATCAAATAGAGATAGTTTTATAGTTTGAATTCTTTTGTAAGGTGCTTCAAAGTCATATCTTGCGCAAATACTGTAACTAAGGAATTAGGCCTGTGAGCCCTAATTGTAAGTCCGCATGTTGCCAGCCTGTTTGTATTTTGAATCTATGTTATACTAAATGACTGAATCTACATTTGCATCCTATTTTTGAGTTGTTTCCGTTGTGTTTACTCTTGTTGCATGGTCTGGACTATTCACTGTGGACCCTCCTAGTCGTGATTGCACCAAGTGGTATCAAAGTGAAGTTTGAATCCTATGGGAGCGAAGTGAGCAAAATTGGTGAAGGAATTATGTAAGATCTTGTTGTGAATAGATTGCCAAATCTAAGGCAGACTACTTGTGTTGTCAACCGATTGCCGATTATGAGGCAATTGTCACCTTGTAGCTTGATCACCGAATTTGAGGCAGTTACACTTGATTTGAGGAAGAGATGCCATCGAGGAGAATACCTGCTATTGGTACTATGGCTGGAAGAATGGATGAGATGATGGAAACAATGAAAACAATGTGAGTTCACCTGGATGGTGTTGAAGAAGACCACAGAAGAGGACTTACACCTCGACCTAATATTTAAAGTGATGATGATGAAGAATTTCAATTCACTGATCAAAATGGTGAAACCCTAGGAGAAGAAGAAGAAGAATTAGATCAAGTCAAAATGTTGCAAGCTATTTCAAAGATTAGAAAAATACCTAGGGTTGATGTACCAAATTACTTGGCAATTTGAATCTTGAGGAGCTCATTGATTGCATAAATGACCTAGAAGAATACTTTGAGTATGAAGAAATTAAAGATTTGGAGAAGGTGAAATTTGCAAAGACAAAGTTGAAAGGACATGCTGCTATATGGTGGAAAGAAGTTCAGTTGGATAGAAATAAAAGAGGAAAAGAGAAGATTACAAAGTGGGATAGAATGGTGACAAAATTGAAGAATCAGTTTATACTTGCTGACTATGAGTTGGAATTGTTGAAAAGATTGCAAAACCTGAGACAAAAGGTGAAATCTGTGAAGGAGTATACTAAAAAATTTCATAAGATGATCATAAGGACAAGACATAGTGAAGCAAGTAGGGAAAAGTGGCTAGATACATCAATGGACTGAGATTGAACATTCAAGAAGAACGGAGTTTGGTGAGGATGACAATATTGGAAGAAGCATATCAGTCTGCCTTGAAAGTTGAAGAAAAGTTGAACAAGAAGCATGAGCAAAGACAAAGAGGTAGAGGAGGTAAATTTCAGAGAGGTAGAACATTTTCTGGATGAGAAAGATCATATGTGGAGTAGAATAAACAAGATAACACATTCAATCTGAAGGAGGACAAAGATAATAATGCATACCAGAGAGATGACAAGACTTTCTACTACAAAGGAAACCCTAGTTCATATCAGAGTGAAGGATACATAAGAGATGGAAGAGGACCTGATAGGAGAACATTTAGAGGAACCTGTTTTAAGTGTGGAGGTGAAGGACATAGAGCATTTGAATGTAATCAAGGGAGTACAAGCAAGAAGATAGAGAATAGTGGAAGAGTAGCTTATGTGGAAAAAGAACCTGTTGGATCACCTAGTTCAGTTGGCAAACCTGAGAAAGGAGAATCAGTAGTCATGAGGAGAGCACTATTTCAAGTAGAGACAAATGAGGAACCACTGTAGAGGAAAAGTTTGTTCAGAACCATATGCAAATCAGGAGGTAAATGTTGTAATGTTATAATTGATACTAGTGGTAGTTCAAATAATTTAGTTTTAGAGGAGATGGTGACTAAGTTGAAGTTGGAAAGATTGAAACACCCTAAGCCATATTAGATAGCATGGAATCAGGATGATCATAAGGTACTGGTGAGTGAACAATGTTTGGTGAAATTTCATATTGGATCTTATCATGATGAAGCATTGTGTGATTTTATGCCCATGGTTGTATGTCATATTTTGTTGGGTAGAACATGGCAGTATGATAGGAAAGCTATACATGATGGGATAAATAATACGTATACTATAACATCAAATGGAAAGAGAATTACTTTGATTCCTTTGGAAGATGAACCTAAGGGTGAAGTATGTGTGAATGCTAGAATCTATTTGGTAGATGGAAGAAAATTTCTGGATGGTTTGAGACATGAGAATATGTGTTATGCTTTGATCCCTAAGAAGCTTGAAAATCTAAAGACTAAAGAATCACAACCGAAGGAGATAACTAAGTTGATGATAGAGTATGAAGACATCATATCAGATAATGCACCTGAAAGATTGCCACCAATCAGTAGTATCAGTCATCACATGGATCTTATACCCGGAGCTAGTTTGCCTAACAAAGCAGCACACAGAATGACACCGACATAGAATAAAGAATTAAATAGACAGATACATGAGTTGTTGAGGAAAGGTTTAATCAGAGAAAGTTTGAGCCCTTGTGCAATACCTACAGTGTTAGCATCAAAGAAGGATGGAGAATGGAGAATGTGTACAAACTCTAAAGCAATAAACAAGATCATAGTTAAGTATAGATTCCCTTTACCTAGGATGGATGATATTATGGATTGTTTGGGTGGAGAAAAATATTTTACAAAGATAGACTTGAAGAGTGGATACCATCAGATTAGAATCAGAGAAGGAGATGAATGGAAGATTGCTTTTAAGATAAATGAAGGTTTGTATGAGTGGTTAGTGATGCTTTTTGGATTGACAAATGCACCAAGTACTTTCATGAGATTAATGAATGAAGTTTTCAAGAAATTCTTGGGTAAGTTTGTTATTGTATATTTGGATGATATTATGATTTTCAGTAAGACAAAAGAAGAACATTTGTGGCACCTGAGACAAGTATTGCAAATGTTGAGAGAAGAGAAATTGCTGATAAACATCAAGAAGTATAGTTTCATGAAGGAAGAATTGATATATTTGGGATTTGTGATTTATGCGGAAGGATTGAAGATGGACCCTGACAAAGTGAGAGCAATTGTTGAGTGGCCTACACCAGAGAGTATTGGAGAAGTCAGATCATTTCATGGATTAGCTAGTTTCTACCAAAAGTTCATCAGAAATTTTAGTTTAGTATGTAATCCTATGATAGAGATAATGAGAGGTGATAGAAAAGACTTTAAGTGGACATCAAGAGAAGATAGAAGTTTTGATTTGTTGAAGCAGAAAGTGATAGAGCAACCTATGTTGGCATTACCAGATTTCAATAAGGTATTTCAAGTAGATTGTGATGCAAGTGGAAATGAAATAGGAGTAGTGTTAAGTCAAGAAGGTAGACCTATATCATATTTCAGTGAGAAGTTGAATGATGCAAGGAGAAGATATTCAGTTTATGAGCAAGAGTTCTATGCCATAATTCAAGCCTTGAAGAAGTGGAGACATTACTTGTTGGCTAAGGAGTTTGTGTTGTATACAGATCATCAAGCTTTGTAGTATTTGAACATTCAAGGAAAGTCGAATCAAAGACATATGAGATGGGTAGAGTTCATGCAGAGTTACACTTTTGTATTGAAGCATAGGAGTGGAAAATCAAACAAAGTTGCAGGTGCACTGAGTAGAAGAAGGAACTTGCTGACAGAGATGAGAGTTGAAGTGTTAAGATTTGAGGAATTGAAGAACATATATGAGGAAGATCATGATTTTGTAGAACCTTGGAAAGCATGTAAGGAACCTGTTATGACAGATAGGAGTAATTGGTTGGACTATTTCATTCAAGAGGGTATGTTGTTCAAAGGAAAGCAATTATGTATACCTAGGAGTTCAATGAGAGATAGTTTGATAAAGGAGAAACACAATGGTGGATTGGCAGGACATTTTGGCATTGATACTTGACAGTGGATTTGGTAAGTGAAAATTACTTTTGGCCTCAGATATATAAGGATGTTAGGAAATTTGTGTAGAGTTGCAGAGTATGTCAAGTTGCAAAAGCAAGTAGTCAGAATACTGGATTGTACAAATCTTTGACAGTACTGAAGAGACCTTAGGAAGATGTAAGTATGGATTTCATAAAGGGATTGTCGAAGACACAGAGAGGACATGATTTAATATTTGTAGTGGTGGACAAATTTTCAAAGATGACACATTTCATACCTTGTAAGAAGACAACTGATGCAGTTCATCTAGCTAACCTATTTAAGGAGACTGTGAGATTACATGGATTGCCTAAGAGCATAATTTCAAACAGAGATACAAAAAATATCATAAACTTGAAATGACATATATTACTATTTTTTAATAACTTTTGATTTTGAAGTGTTTTTTGAAAAACTGTTATGTCTGACCAATCTAGACATCATTTTCTACATGATGGGAACAAATATTTCATGTTACAATTAGTTTATAGCTCAAATTATATTGGTCGTACACAAGGGGTTTTAAAAATCATAAATTAGGGCCAATAAAAATTAATTAAAAAAACTATTTATCAAAAAATTTACAAAAATATCCTGACCAAACTTCAATATCATATACATCTTTCCACAAAAAGGAATTAGAAAAATACTTTAATTAGATCAAATTATGTTGGTTGTACACGTGCATGTTTTGGCCCAAAACATACAACTTTTAAAAAGATACTTTTTGTACATCCTATACAAAACCAAATTTTATCATCTAGGTATTAGAATACCTTAAATATTTAAAAACTAGAAACAAAATCCTACATTTCATATTTTTACATCATGTTAATATTCTATGTGTAAGTGCTTCAAATTTTTACTCCCACTATGACAAACTTTGATTTTCAGGAAAAAAATTTCCACTTTCTAGCCACAAAGTGGACCCAAATTCTTGCACTTACCCAAGTATAACAATAATAACAAAATATGTAAGAGGGAAGACATGATGCCCCTGATGTGGGAATAAATGCTAGAGATATGACAAGAGGAGTGGAATAGGTCTGTGATGACATGATGCCTCCAATGTAAGGATATCTCGATGAAGGCACAAATGACATGAAAGGGGATGGCATGATGACCCCTTGTATGGTGTGATAAAAGAATGATATGAAAATATGGGCTCAATATGTAATTATAGGTGTGTGATACATTGTAGGGTGAAATCTTTAAAATCATTGTACAAAAAAGATAGGATAAACAAATAGATAATCATAAAGTGTAGGCCTTGTAGTAAGGTAAATGTTATAGGCATGCTACGAAACATAAGAGACCTATAGGCAAAGCATAATAAATATGAAATTGTGAAACAATTATAAAATGGAAAGTAACAAGGTAATGTAAGATAACAAAATAGTAAAAGTAAAAACCATGAAATCAAGGATGGATAAGAAGGCACATGGTGATATAGGAAATTATATAATAAGCTGAAACCAAATGGGGCATAAAAACAAAAGAAAATGTAATCAAAGCATATGTACAAAAAATGATGTGAATAGGTATAAGAGGACATATATGTGGATCAAACAAAAGGAAAATTAAAATGGCCCTCAAGTAGAGAATAACAAAGAGAAAATGAGTAGAAAACACAACAAACAAGGCACAAGCAAAATGCCAAAACATATAAATAAAATGAGAAATTAAATAGTGATATCTAAGCTAAAGTTATATATGTTATAGTAGTGCTTGTGTATTATTGAACAAAGTTGGAAGGCTTACAGTTGTCTATGTCTATCTCTATTTCATATATTACTACTATATGAAAATAAAGATATCTAAACTTTTTCCAAATAAGCTTCTATTTTGGCTATAATACTTTTATATCTGCCTTGGTTTGGGTATACTGTGGTAAGCATTTCTCTTCTTTACTTAGTTTTCAAACTTAAGGAAAATTTAATATACTTTAGCAAACATATTTATACAGGAAATAATTTATGAGGTTTCCTTTTGAAACTTGCAAGAGCTATTGGTTACTTGGGCTCATCAATGTTTATTAGAAGAACTTGTAGAAACATCAAATGTGATTGAGGATAAGATTAAATATTTTTGAACCGGAAATGAAACATATCATATCATGTTAGTTATTCAATCCATCCAGCGCAAAAGTAGAAGCTTAAAATTTTGCTAAATCAATTTTTATCTATTGTATTTTATTTTCTTTTATTTTATAGTGTCTATTAGAAAACTCACATTTGCCTTTGAGTTAATTATTTTGTTATTATTGTTCGAGTAACTTCACTGGGACTGTAATGTTTTGTATGATCCATTGACCTAGCTTTATCAAGGAAGCATTAGATTGACTTCTTAGCCAATTGGTGTCTGATTCACTTAAACTGATTAGCAAGCATTGAGCTTTGGAAAAGTTTTATTGACCTTAGTGCCCTAGATCATCTTGAAGAGGAGAAATATAACTCCGCAAAAATAGTCTTTTAGGGAGGCATTTTTGACATGAATCAATGAGATTTTATTGCTCTCATTCTAGTAAACAAACACATGTAGTGCCCTTATGGTAAGTGGAAATGTGAGCATCTTTTCTAGTATTTTAAATTTTATTAGGAATGCCTTTATGCAACTATTATTATTGAAAGTCATTTTGACATTTTATGCAAGATTTGGTCTAATATATCTTGATTGTAAATGGTACATATAATATCTTTGAGACCCCTAGTGATGGTCTTGGTTTGGTTAGGTCCTTTTAGGCTTTTTAAGCCCTATCTTTGACATGGTCATGATTGGTTGAAAACTTTCAACTTCTTGTTTTATGGCTCTTTATTTCACACATGTCTATTTGAAAGATTTATGGAGTATTTTATTGTTGTGTAGTTATAGTTGATGCCTTGGCCACATTCACCATTGTAAGGTCTTATTTCTTAGGTATTATTGCACATAGTTAATTTATCCCCTCCCCTCCCATGTACATGTAGTTTTCCTTATGGACAAAATGTTGGCAAGAGACACTATATGGATTCATGAATGTTGTCATTGATGGCAACAAAGTTCATCCCACACATCCGCAGGACATGGTATGTCTCTACCGGAAGTCAGAGTGAAGAATGTTGTGGTCCGGTAAACAAGAACAGAGCATGTGGCGAGGTCCGACAGATAGGTCCGGATCTCTCAGAGGAAGCATCTTGGTGAAGTGCGGATTTGGGGAAGTCAAGAGGAGTATCTTGACTGATAGATTCCAAGGTTTGAGCCTCTGGTGTGAAAAGGATAAAGAGATATGAATGTTTGAGTATCGGGCTCTCATGTGACAGTGTGAACAAAGGAAGAACTGACTGGCAGAACATCAGACATTATTCCAGATGTGTTACTGATGTTAGTAAAGGTTATGAAGGCATGAATTATGTTTGGCTGACATAATTAATGATTTCCACCAGTATATCATTGATCCGCATTACTTAGTGTGTGAGGATTCAGCCGACAAATCAAAGTTTGTGAAAAGATTGACTATTTCGGGTGCTGACTAGAAAGGTGATGAAATCACTTGTGCAGATATATATACACAATGGATTTAGTTGTGAGAAGTTGTGTGGATGTTGTGGATGTGCGAATAAAAGCAGAGCAGAAGCAGTAAGGAAGGTCCGGCATGTGAAAGGAAAGCAGCATAAGAGAAGAGGAAAGATGAAGTGCAGCAGATCAGTGTACTGAGTCTAACTGGAACTGAACTCCAGCATATGTGGATGCTACCAATCAGTTCAAGTATTGTATAACACTCTTTTGTAGACAATGTGTCTCTTGTAGGCAGTGTGCCTCCTTGTGAGTAGTGTGCTGGGGCAGTGAGCCCTAATTGGCAAGTGCCATTTTATATTTCCATTCTTCTAACAAAGAATACAATCTTGGGTTAATCACCCCATGGTTTCTCCCTTAACAGGGTTTCCACGTCAAAAATACTATGTCATGTGTATTTCCATTTCATGATTATGTTTGCTCATTTGGATTAATATTACATTGATTGTTAATAAAGTTCAGGAATTAGAAATAATTAGGATAACTGATTCACCCCCCCCTCTCAGTTATCAACAATTGGTATTAAAGCCAAGTTCCTCCTAACAGAGCCTAACAGCTTGAGGAAGATCTGGGAATTCAAATGGATGCATATGGTTTAAGGGAGCAACTCAAGACTGCCCTTGATGATCTTGAACAGTCAAACTCTAAAGTCAATGAATTAAAGGAAAGACTCAAACAGGCTGATGATTTCATGAGAGAACTAAAAGACAAATTAAGTCTCTCTATGAAAAAGAGAAAGGAGCTGCTTCAACAATTAGCAAGATAAGGTGAAGCAAATAATGCAAATGAAGAGCTGAAGAAAAAAACTAAGTTGTGTGAAAAGTTATCAAAAGAAATCATTATGGTAAGACATGAAATGGAATCAGGAGTCATGAAGTTTACCCAAGAAGTTGAAGAGAAAAGAAAAACTGAAGATAATCTAAGACAATCTCTCAAGGAGAAATCAGAAGATTGCCACCAGATGGATAGAATTATCAGACATCTTGAATCTGATCTTGAAGATGCTAAAGATAATGAAGAAAAACTTGAGGATCAAATTGTCTCTCTCAAAAGGGATCTTCAAACAGCAAATGAGTATAAAGAGAAATTCAAGATAAGTTCTGCTCAACTTGAAGTTCTTCTTGGAAGTCAAAAGAAGGTAGATGACAAGTGTGGTTTGGGATATGAAAAAGGAGAAAGCTCCGGATCTGGTCAGAAGAATTTTGGATCAGAAAATCTAAGGAACAGGCCTAGAAGACCTCCGGTAAGATAGCCTAATGCTCAAAGATATCCATCCTTCAATGGATACTACCACAACTGCAATCACTTTGGTCACAAAGCTAATCAATGCAGAAAGAGAATGAATCAGACTAATTCATCCTTCTCCGGATAGTGTTTTAATTGCAAAAGGTATGGTCACAAATCTCATGAATGCAGAAATATGCAAATGAACAAATCATTCAATGGTAGATGCTTTGCATGCAATAGAATAGGTCATATGGCTAATCAATGCAGATCAAGAGGATATCAATCAAATATGCAAAGAAATGTTGTTTGCCAAATTTGCAATAGATCCGGTCATATTGCTAAATTCTATAGAAGCAAGAATCAGGACAAAAGAGGTCCGGTATATCATAATCAGAATCAAGACAAGAAAAAAACAAAAAGTGAATGTGGATGAAGTTCAAAGTGAGATGAACAAGATCTGGGTGAAGAAAAGTATAGAGAATGTAGTGGATGGATCCACACCAGACTCTGGTGCTGATATTCCTTCTGAAAATTAAAAAGTGAGCTCTGGCTCAGGGGGAGACAAAGAAAACCTTGTTCCCCAAGCCAATCAATTGGTGCTGGAACTGGCACAAGAAGAGTTGTGGATTGAAGGGTTCATAAGGAAAACATCCAAACAAACTATGGTTAAGATTTGGATGATCCGCATGTTGTTTAAAGATCAAGATTGATCCAGTTCTTCAAGTCATCCGAACAAGGCCAACCAGAATAACTTAGGTCAAGCATTTATTGCAACCTGATATTAGGGTTTGTGAAGCAATATAAGGGTTTTCTCATTAATCATTTGTTCATCCTGCATTTAAGAAGAAGAGAGAAAAGGAGCTCTACAACTACTTCTCCCAAAGGTCAAGACGATTCTTCTTACAGCTCAACCCGAATTTCATCATGTGCCCTAAAACTGCGTAAAAGGTATTCTTCGTTCTTGATATCCTTTAGTAAGATTCTTTGATGATGGCTACTCTGAATATAGTAAAAATTTCTGATAGACCTCGCCCCACATTTAAGAAACATCCATACAAATCCTTGGAAGTAGATCCCCTAGGAGCATTTTCCAGTGTTCTGCATGGCATTTTGCACACCGAAGATATTAGGGTTTACATACATGCAAATGTTGAAGAGTTTGGGGAATTCAAACTAAGAGATATCTATCACAAACATCTGTTAGATGATTCATTTGAGCTCAAACCCCAATACAAGGGCCTCTAGAATAAGCACTTTGCACAATACATACATTTCCCCTATTTTACTAAAGATGAATGGGTCAGGTATATTTTGAGCGGAATACATGACAACTTTATGTGGTTAAATGGACCATTCAAAATCACAAAAGATGCCATCAGGGTAGTTACCAGATTACACTCATCCGGTGGGATTCCTGTTCTTAAATCTGTGAAGAATCAAACTGTGAGTGAGGCTATCAGATCCAAGTTTGACAAAAGAGCAATGACAGTAGATGACATCTCTAATCTGGATGTCAAGTATGCCTCCATGATCATTGGATATAAAATATATCATTCTAGCAGAGAAAATTTAGTACCTGGAACTACCATCTACACTGCTTATGAAATGCTAAGAAAGGATGCAGACTATGATCTTTGTTAGCTTCTCTTAAACCAACTCTTGGAGAATCTGCAGAAAATAAAGAAAGATAAAAAGAATTCATTCAAGTATGGTTTATTGATATTGTGCTTATTCTTCTACTTTATGAATCAGCTTTCCGGATCTAGTGGCTGGGTGTGGGAGAATGATAGACCAATGGCTATCCAAATCAGAGATTATTTGCATGGACTTGGTGATAACAAAGCACAAAATACAGCTCTATGGGGATATTTCAAGAATTTTCAGAACATGATGCAAGCAAGACAAAGGATTCCCCAGTCTCTTATTTAAAAATACAAAGACAGTTTGTTTTATGGTAGAGACTGATCAGTGCCTAATGAAGGCAGTAGAACCAAGAACTATATGGATCATGCCCATGGGGTATGAAGTTGATGAACAAATTGTGGAGCTGCATGTTCAACACATGCTAAGTCAGCCTAAGGATCCAAAGGTAGAAAGGTTTGGAACCTTTGAGGAGCTGAGTATAAAAATTCATGTTGAACTAAGAGAACCAGAGATCAAGAGGAAGGTGAGAAAAGAAGTAGAAAATATTGCCTAAGGCCTTGGCATCTCAAAGGAGGCACTTGATGCCCACAAGAAAAAGAGGCAAAGGGTTGAGGGAGAGAAGAAAGAGGCAGAAAAAAAAAGTAAGGAAAGTGCTTCGGTAGAAACCTCAACCTGGACCAGATCATCAAAAAGATCTGCACCTGTCACAGCCAAAAGCTCAAAAACATCAAAACCGGAAGTCTAGGCATCTGACAAAGGAGAGAAAAGATCAAAGACAAAAGCCACAAGGGCTTATGCCAGTCAAAGAGACGAAGAGGAAACTGAATCAGATGAGGAGATAAAGAAACTGAAGAAGAAGAAGAAATCATCTGGTGAACACTCTACCGGTCAAGGAGAAGAAGAGAAGGAAGAGGAATTTGTTGAAAAACCCACTCTATCCTTAGATGTTGTAGTAAAAGCAGTCACTGTGGATGGAAACCTACAACCCTTAACAGAATTCTATGATGATTATAATGAAGCAGATAAACAGATTCTGGAGGAAGCCACAGTTCAGTTTTTGAACACTTACAACAAAGCTTTTATTGAAATTATCTCTCTAATACCCAAAAGCTTAGAGAAAAGGCTTGAAATGAGGAAGAATAATGATCAAGCAAAAGATCTCGAGATCCGGGAACAAATAGCAATTCAGCTATTTCCTTCAATTGATCCCAAGATAATGAATATGGTATTCAAAGATTGCAAGGATGAGTTTCGGAGCAAAGCCAAGATGAATCAGCTAATGCTTGGTGAAAATAACAAAGTGGCAAAAGAGACCAAAGAGATCCTCCAAAATGCTTTCAAGAAATTCAACATTCCAATTATAGAGGACTTGGGTACTAACCCCTCGACCACTAGTGTTGCAGAAGAATCTACTGAGAAAATGACAAAAAAGGTGGGCCCTGAACAGACTAACATTTCTCCTCCGGTTTCCCCTACAGCTTCCAGATCTAAAGGAGAAGACAGAATACAGGAGAAAGAAGCAGGAGTGAAGGAAAAAGAAGTTGATAGTACAAAGGTTGCAGAGAAAGAGAAGACCCCAACAGAGAAAACCACAACTGCTAGTGGTAAGAATGTAGAAGGAGAGAAAGCTCCAAGGGACAGCCCTAAGAATGCAGAAGAGAAGAAACATCTGTCTCCAACAAGAGACACTGCAAAAACTGTCCAAGAATTCCTGAACAAAGAAACAATGGAGATTGATGAACCAGAGCTTCTACAAGGACCATTTAATTTTGATTCACTTTCTCCAGTACAGACAATGAAGATTGCTTCATTTGCTAATGCCAAGGCTAAAGAAAAACTCCTAAAATCTCACATGGAAGATTGTGAGTTAATAGAAGCTGCCTCCGGAGTGCTAGAAAAGATTATGCCATCATTTTAGAAGGATCCCACAGCCTCCTCATCCGGTAATCTCAAAACTCTAGTTAATAGTGTTAGCACACATTTTGATTCACTAGAGAAGTCAGCAGAAGATAAGGTCCGAAAGGAATTTGTTGCAAAAAGATTATCAGAGGTACAAGGGTTGATAAGTAATGATAGGAGAAATATGAGTATAGGGATAAGGAGCTTAGAAAATGCTCTTAAAGATGGTGGAGAAATGTACAAGTTTTGTTTATCTTGGTCTAAAGCAACAGTGGAGATTGAAAAGAAAATAAAAGAGCAAGAGGATAAACTACTAAGTTTGTCTCAAAGTTTTGATCCTCTCTCATCCTCCATAGTAAATCAAGAGTGTCAGACTATTGCAATTACAAATGCAATAAAGAATTTTGAGAAGGAAAGGAAGAACATAATTAGTCGAATGCGTGAACTTAGAAGGATCATCATCTCTAAGTTAGAGGCCATGCATGAGGCCATAAGTGATGCTCTGACTACCGCCTGGACCAATGATCCGACAGATCTCAAGAGGGCAGAAGATTTTGCGTTCCTGTTGAGTGGTCACATCTCAATTTTGGACAGGATGAAGCAGAGTTGGGCGACAGAAGTTGTACAATTGAAGACAACTTTTGCAGACATACTTAAGTATATGTAAGTATGTCATATGTATATCCTTATGCAGCTAAGTATAGTTGAAATTTTGAAAGTTTTCGTATGCGGACCCTACTCTTTGCCATTGATGTCAAAGGGGGAGTGAAGAGCAATGAAAAATGAGGAATCCAACTAAGGGGGAGCTCCAGAAAATATATATATAAAAAAAAATAGAGCATCAGCCAAGGGGGAGCATAGTGTAAACACTTAGTCATTTTTCACTAAGTGTTGCCTTCAATGCCAAAGGGGGAGATTGTTGGCAAGAGACACTATATGGATTCATGAATGTTGTCATTGATGGCAACAAAGTTCATCCCACATATCCACAGGACATGGTATGTCTCTACAGGAAGTCAAAGTGAAGAATGTTGTGGTCTAGTAAACAAGAACAGAGCATTTGGCGAGGTTCGATAGACAGGTCCGGATCTCTCAGAGGAAGCATCTTGGTGAAGTGCGGATTTGGGGAAGTCAAGAGGAGTATCTTGACTGATAGATTCCAAGGTTTGAGCCTCCGGTGTGAAAAGGATAAAGAGATATGAATGTTTGAGTGTCAGGTTCTCATGTGATAGTGTGAACAAAGGAAGAACTGACTGGCAGAACATCAGACATTATTTCGGATGTGTTACTGATGTTGGTAAAGGTTATGAAGGCATGAATTATGTTTGGCTGACATAATTAATGATTTCCACAAGTATATCATTGATCCGCATTACTTAGTGTGCGAGGATTCAGCCGACAGATCAAAGTTTGTGAAAAGATTGACTATTCTGGGTGCCGACTAGAAAGGTGATTAAATCACTTGTGCGGATATATATACACAACGGATTTAGTTGTGAGAAGTTGTGTGGATGTTGTGGATGTGCGAATAAAAGCAGAGCAGAAGCAGTAAGGAAGGTCCGGTATGTGAAAGGGAAGCAGCATAAGAGAAGAGGAAAGATGAAGTGCAACAGATCAATGTACTGAGCCTAACCGGAACTGAACTCCAGCATATGTGGATGCTACCAATCAGTTCAAGTATTGTATAACACTCTTTTGTAGACAGTGTGTCTCTTGTAGGCAGTGTGCCTCCTTGTGAGTAGTGTGCTCGGGCAGTGAGCCCTAATTGGCAAGTGTCATTTTGTATTTCCATTCTTCTAACAGAGAATACAATCTTGGGTTAATCACCCCATGGTTTTCTCCCTTAACAAGGTTTCCACGTCAAAAATACTATGTCATGTGTATTTCCATTTCATGATTATGTTTTCTCATTTGGATTAATATTACATTGATTGTTAATAAAGTTCAGGAAGCAGAAATAATTAGGATAACTGATTCACCCCCCCTCTTAGTTATCAACACAAAACACCAGTTTTGTTGGTGTAGTCCTATAGACATTCCACTAATGTTTTATCTCATCTACATTGATCACATTTCTCCTCTAATTCCATCTCTTTAAGAATTTAGCCACTTTGAATTTATCGAGTTGCCTTTGGCCCAATTAGTGCAATTGCTTGTGTAGAATGCATCCTTAAATGGTTTTTATGATTTCTCTATCATAGATGGGATGGGGAAAAATGCCTAGAAATTAAAGGGAAAGAAAAATAAAATTCTAGCCTATTGATTTTTAAGTCTTGGCCAAGGCCAGATACTAATTTGGTTTGTGAAACCTTCTTGTGTAATTGTACAAGGGGGTTTCTTTGAATTTACCTTATGCAATGTTTAGTTTTTTTTTACATCTAATGGTCAATCTTATTAAGCAGCATTTTCTAAGGTTTGTGCCATTTGCTCAATGAGTCTAGATAACTCTTGAGATTTTCATGTTTAAACTTGTTAAAATTGTTGTGGTTCTATGGGTGCAGTGCTATATCAAGAATTCACCAGTATTAAAAAACAAATTTGTTCTTTATAACTTCACTTGTGGTATTTTCATTCATGCTAATCACAAGTCTAGCAAGGAAGAGGTAAAAAATGTACTATCTAATTTGAGCATTTATCATTTCATCTCCAAGCAAGCCTCTACTTTCTTAAACAAGATAGTAATTTAGAAAAGAACAAAGTATCAATGATTGTATACTACAAATTTATTTTTGCCATACTATTGAGTATGTTAGTTTGTTGTCTTGCAATAAGCTATGAGATTTACACTTGTACATGTTTCATATGTGTCTTATGATGTTTAGCCTTGTTTTGTTTTCCAAACGACCATTGTTGCCATACTTTTAACATCAAAGTAGATGATCTAAAGATGAAAGTGTAGATTAAGTGACTTTATTGTGTTGCAAAGCTCTACCTCCTACCCGTTTTCCATTAGAAAGCTTCTTGAAGCAAGCCTTCAATGGGCTGCAAAAAGTATCATAGTTCGTAATGTTTTAGATGCGAGGGTCGTGTAGTATCCACCAAAAGCTTCCCAACTTACTTACAACCTCATTGCTTGTTGCATGTTTTGTGGCATGTGCATAGGTTTAATCCTTAACTTATAAGCTCTTAAATAACACAAGAAGAGGGTGCTATGGTTTACATTTCGACATAAAGTTCTTTCAAAAAACCCATACATTTGTCTTCAATGGAGCTTTAGCTTTGTTGAAACCAATATATTATCCCCTACAATCACTTCTAACACTATAAATTTGATATGCCTCTCTTCTAATACATTTGGGCTTAATATGTGATGGAAAAAATGGTGCCTAGAAAAGGAGGTTGTAGATGGTTTATTTATTTTTTGGCATAATAGATGAGATTGGTCTCAACTCTCATTTGTTTTACTTTTATTTTTTAAATTATGAGATTTTTTTGGGGTTCGAAGATGGTGTTAACATTACTTGAGCATTTTTTGTTTTGATTGCCTAGGGAAACTTCAAACTTTCCAACAAGCCAAGCCTCTCAATTGCCAAACCTAATCTATTTTATTTGTGGTGGGTTGTAAGAGATGGTGTCTCAGTTGATGGAGCATGGAGGTGGTTGTTTATGTTAGTTGTTTGTGTTGCAATCCATAAGGTGTCAAAGGTGAGTATTCTTATCTCACTCACAACTATATGTTTTGAAGGATTTAGGTAGTGTTGCAAGATTTGATTTTTTTGCTTTGTAGCCACTATGGGGTTTTGGTTTGTCTAACCTAAATAAAGGTTTTCCATTGTATTTTAGAGGTCCCTTGGGATTTTGATGTAGAGAAAAATTGGGTACAAGAAGAAGGACAAATTTGACAAGGTTTAACTACACCAATGAGCCCAAAAACAAGGATCTTCATGGAAAAGTGGGAACAGTAGTTAAAGTTCTTGAATTTTTCTTGGAAATGGTGTTTGGGCATGTACTAGAACCCATCCCATCCATTGGCAAAGGTGGATCAAACTTTGAACTATTAGTTCCTTAACAAACCTCAAGAAAGGCTAGTAGCCCTACAAACAAAGAACAGTCCCAATAACTTTTTTTAAAGACATCCAAATGCAACTCTTAGACATGAAATAGATACCCATTATGCTTCCCCACAACATACTCCAGAATGGGTTGGGGTTGTGTTGGAAAGTATGCCCTAACCAATAACCCTCATAGTGGTTTTAAGCCTTAATTAGGCTTAATTTGTGAAGCAAGTACCCACAAATGGCAACTTGAAACTTTATTGACCACCCAGACATGTCAATGGCATCCCAAAACCATGGAATCCAACATTCATTTGCTATTGGAACTGACTGTTCCCAAATTCCTTACTATGGTTGTCTCACAAGCTTCTTTAATGGCTTAATACATGGTTTTATTAAGCCCACTCAACAAATCTTGGTCAAACCAACTCCACCACCCTTGCAATCAATCAAAACATATAAAAAACAACTAAACACACCCATTCCACAGGTCTTATGGCTTGGAAGACTGTGGGATGGTCAATCTTCCATGATTGGAGGCAAAAACCCTTGTTTAAGGTTCTATGGACTGTTTTTGAACAAATCCTTATAACTCCCTTGTATTGCAACTTTCAAGAAACCAAATCCACTTTTGATGATAGAAAAATCAATATACTAACAGATCAAAACATGAAAGAGTAAGGACAGTCTTGTACCTTCACATGGTACGGCCTGTAGCATATGCAAATTCAGAAAAAACAGTCACAAAAAGCAGCCTGAGGAAAAACAGAGATAACTTCCTTGATATTTAGTGTCAAAACCTCTAACTAGGCTTGTTTGAAAGCTACTTCAACTCCTCACATATTCCACTAACTTTGGGATCATGAATATTCCGTACAGAAGTACAGTACGGACTGCTACAGTGAATAATACAGAAAAAGGCAGAAAACTGTTGTTTGCTATTATTCCTCTCAATCAAAATGTCTTCACTGTTTACAATCCCCATAGGCAGGGCTTAAAGAAGCCTACTATCACACCTTGGAGTAGTTAGAGGTGGTTGAAGGTCGATGGAACTGCATAACCATCTATTTTCCCTCTCTAAAACTACTCTGTGTTTAGGACAACAACTGTCCTGTTTTAGAATTAAAACTAATTACAAGTTTGGAATAATGTTATCGATGGGTTTGTGACTTGTCAACACCTTTGACAATGTCATAAACATTTAATAAGACTTAACATCCCTTCTAACACTTGGACATGCCTTTTGCAAGGCTTACAACACGAAATATATGACTGCCCCTAGGATTTCATGACTGCCTTTTACATGACAACAATATGTAGATATTTGGACATAGTCCTTATTACAATCAAGTGGATGGTATTTTAGGACCTTATTAGAATCAACAAGACAAAAATGAACATCGAACCAAATCATGAAGTTGAATGCCTCATGGAGGCCACCTTGTGCTAGGTGCTCCTGCACCAGATTTCTTTCAAAGCATCTCTTTAAAGTAACCATTGTGCCTAATCTTAGTTCAAAAGCTCAACAAAATCATCTTGCAAAGGAAAATTTTTAGAGTTTCCCTTATTAGAATGCTTATTTTTTTATCCTTGCTACAATTTGCATATTCCATAAATTGTATCATAGTGGTTTTGTTTAAGGATGAAAGTCATAATGAAGTTTTCAATCACTGCAAAGATGGTATGCTTATAGGATTCATTTTTTGGGTTGCACTATGGAGCATGTTCATTTGTAGATCATATGCATGATTTAGGTGCCAATGTAGTTTGACAGAGTTTTGTAGTTCCAGATTAGAGTGATTTTTTTTATGCCTATGTTTGGTGCAATTGATGCTTCAATAGTTGGATGTTGGCCTCCAGTTCTTTGGTACAAAATTTGTGCTTTATACCTTCATATTCTTGCTTTTAGACAACCTATTGTCTTAACAAAGATGTTTGCTTTTTGTCTTTAGAGATGTTGGTTTGGAATATGCAAGTGAAGTGAAAAAAGGTGGCATGCTTTTCATTGTCAAAAAAAACAAGCTTACATATTTCTTACTGCTTTTTTGCATTAATCAAGAGTTACATTCATTACAATATTAATTTTTGAAATAATTAAAGGTTGCATTCACATTAAGTGTGATTGCTAATCATTATAAATCCAAAAAAATTCAGATAAATATAAGGGAGAGGGGCCAGTAGGCACCCACCCTAACTTCGCGCATGTCAAGCACATAGTTAGACATATCGACCTTTTTTTTTAGGTTTTTTCATATGCGACCGAAGAGCTTAAAGCTATTATTTTGGCTTCTGGGCACTTATACATTTCCCTGTAGGACGCGTTATGTGCACATGGGTCAAAAAATGGTCATTTCAACATGTCGCCTCATACATCTGCACCGATGTGCTGATAACCGCTCGCCATCACATTTGTACACTTGTATTAATTTCTTTGGTTAATTTACAAATGTATTGGTGCATTTGTGAACATGTACAAATGTTATGAATATGTATTGGTGCATTTGCGTTAATTTATTTGGTTGGTATTTTACATGTATTGATTCTTTTTAAAAATTTAATTGGGAGATCAAGTGATTAAAAACATAGCAGTTATTGGGGTGTGGGCGGTCCCTCTCCCTTACTATTTTTACCAGATAAAAAAGAGGAGTAAACTTTCACCGGAAAAACATTTTAAGGGTCTGCCTGGAAAATTTTCAATAAAGAAGTGACATCGGAAACACCCTAGGTATTTGGTTCCTACCCCGCCTCACTTCTACTACGGCCCCTACCTACCCCTTGGATAAAGATATCTATTCTCTACTCCCAATAAACAAAATTAATGTACATTGATGGGCATAATTAATTTTTATGGGAAACCACTCCCTATGCTGCCCATTAAAACGCGACACTAGTAGTTGCCCAACACAGATGAGAAAATGGCTTCCTACAACTCCTCCGCTGAAAAACGCGCAGTGGTGAATCCCAAGAATCTGAGGTTCACGCAGCCTGATATTAAGTCTACTTTCAAGGATGCCACACACCCTTCTGTTAGAGACACAGCGTCTCTATTGCGGAGGTGCCAGCTGAGTTCTAATGCGTTCGGCGAACTTCATGTATCCACAGACAAAGATGGCGTTATGTGGTGTGACAATAACCGCCGTCTGTTTGCACTCAGAGAGGCCGGCGTTGATTCTGTAACTGTCAAGTTTGATGGCAATCGATACACCCAGCAAGCGGTTAAAAGTAAGCTCAAGGACCCAGCCTTCATGCCTAAGATCAGAGGTGAGGCATCGGGGGTTCAAATCCCATCGCCAACCACTTCTGCGCCGAAAGTTTATCAAGAGCCAAAGAAATCCAGCGTTAAATCTGTACCTGTCAAGTTGGATGGCAATCGCCACCCTCAGAAAGCAGTTAAAAGTAAGGCCAAGATAGGAGGAGGTCAAGCATCCGGGGCCAAGCATCGCGGGGGGAATTGAAGTTGTGGGCTCTGTTTCTGCTGCTCTTGTCGCTGGTTTTTGGGTATGAAAGCCGTATAGGAACTACCGAGACAATTAGTGTTTAGGATATAGTTTCCCCGTAGCTTATTTACTAGTTCTGGTATATGTTTGACTGCTGATGTTATTGTGTTAACTTTGAAGAGTCTGGAGGAGATCGATTTCAGAATTCGGTATCAATCTAAATTAAACTGTGGTGTGTTCTTTGTCAGTATAGGATATTATGTGAATTTTGTGAGACTGTGGGCAGAGATCTGAATGTACATATATAAATATACTCTATAATTATAATGAAATAAGTTTTATCTTTGACTAAAACTTGCTCAAAGTGTGTAAGATGAATTGTTTGAACTGCAGTGTCATTTATATGAATTTGAATGTACAGACCAGTTTTTGTACTTGTTCCTATGCAGACATGTATACTGTAACTAACTCGCAGTTGCCTGCGTTGGCAATGCCTTTTTAAATTTATTTTCTAGCTAAGCCAAATGTCACCAACTGTAGTTGAATAGTAATACAGCCTTGAAAGCAGACGATATGTCACTCGCTAAGGTATGGTATACAGGTGAAAGATAAAAATCCGTGCTCTTTAGTTTAGAGTGCACCTAGAAAAATGCAACCAGAATACCCATATGGAGCAACAGGAGGGGGCTTTTATCATCGTGATTCTTTCCCAACTACCTGTAATATCAGGAAGACGTGTAAACCACATTTCCTCGTAGATCTGCTCTTTCTCTTGCCTTTGATGGAAGAAGCTTGGTCAGATCACCCAGAAGCTTTTAAAACTCCTCTCGTCATAGATTTTATATAGGGCGTAAAAAAGTGGTAAATAGGGGAGAGGACCCAACACAGTTTCTGCAATTTTGTATCATTTTCATCCTCTTTCTTCCTGACGATGGAGTGTGATCCGAAATGTCAATGTTAACAAAAAGCTGTACATAATTTGTGTCCAGAAGCAATCTATTATCATTCAAATTAGACTCTGGAAATATCATGTCTTTAGTTATACTGTCCTCAAGTTGTTCTAAAACACCTTAAAAAAGTAAAGACCTAAACATGTTTCAGATACTACTAAACAACAATTAAAAAGTTAAATTGTCTTTACTGTGGAATAAAGTGCACGATCAAAGTTAAATCTACACATTTAAAGATTAAATCAAATGTTTTTGGAGTAAATGCACGGTATTGATCTTGGTAGATCTCATTCGCTGCTCGCAAGGCATTCTTTGTAGCTAGCAGTGCTAGATAGCATACATTATACGAGTAACGAGATAGTGTAAATGTAATTTTTTTCTACTAGTAGGCATTTATATGCATGCCTTCCGTGACTCTAGATCACCACCAACATTATGTGTAAACTCTTTATCTTTTCTTTTTTTTTATTGAGTATGTGTAAAATCTTCAAATCTTCTCTTTATATATGTGAATTGTATGAAATCTTCTCTTCATACACAGTTGTCCACTGTAACCTATCTCATTGCCCTAAATCCTACCAACTCTACGACCCCCAAACTACTATAAAATACAATTCAAATTTGAATTATTTTGTAGCATAACTTTTACATGGATTTTGAAAATTCAATTCTGAATTATTTTGGAGTCTTAATGCATGCGTAGCAAGAGGGAAGCATTCCTCTACCTTTGAAGGTGAATGGTCCCGTGAAGGTAAAGATGGATGTCCATACAATGTTCTAGAGCTCCTATCTTGGCACAAGTAGGGAGGATGTTGACAAAGATTATGGAATTTGGCTTCACATTTTCTTAAAAGTTTCGAAAGCCTTTTCAACATATCTATTTTGTGCATTTCCTATATTTTTTTTTTAGTCTAAAAGGACATGTCTCTTTGAGGCATTTTGTCAAGTGTCTTGTGTATGCTTCCACATTTTGCATACATGTCTAAAAGGATAGTTGCAACTATAACATCTATCAAAAATCCGCCTTCCTTTATCTTTTGATGGATGCCCATACCATGTTCCAAAGCTTCCATTATAGAAAAAGTAGGTAGGATGTAATTTACATGATTCTTTAATTCATGTTGTTAACAAGCCCTAACCAGCCATATGTTTAGAACATGCCCATAAATACCAACATTAAAACAGAAGATAAAACCAAATACAGATGATATTTAATAAATAAGTTGAAAACAATACCATTTCATATTACTAGAGATCCCTGTATCTCTAGCCCATAGGGGAGTTGATTTGGGCATAACTAGAGAACCTAAAGAGAGAACACAATATCCCTCTTTCATAGAGAATTGCTAAGGTTGCTAATGGGTTTAGAAGATAATTTTGCCGAGAGGCGAACTAGAGTCGCAGCAGGGGTGGAGATGAGAACACTCATTTTTTGGTTGTAATTATAAACCAAAAAAAATGAAAATTAAATAAAAATCGAAAAAGAGCCCAAGAATTTTGGTGCATTATTGTTCAGACCGCCATAGCTAAAATTAGAATATGGCAGGGGTGGTGAGGGATTTCATTTATGTGAGGTGTTTTTATTATGTAAAGCCTTTATGGATGCACTCTATAAATAGGAGATTGTTGTTGCCGCCATTGAAGAGCAAATCCGGTCCTCTATACGGGTGCGCTAGAAGTCATGGCTGGAACTGAGGCCCACGGTTCTTGTCGCAGAAAAGCTGGGCGAAGCAGGGCGTGAGGTGCTCCAAAGCGCGGCCAATGTTGACTGCTCGTATGGCCTCACGCCTAAGAGTTGTGTTCAAAGATCTCGCTTTGCGACGCTATTATTGTGCGTAGCGGCTCGCAAGGACGCCTCAAGGTCATTGGAAGAGCCGGTGTAGGGATTGATACTGTGGATCTCCATGCCGCGGCAGAGCACCGCTGTTTGGTGGTTAATGCTCCCACTGCAACTACTGTAGTGGCTGCAGAGCACTAATCTTTCTGTGTTTTACAGGACTATACAGTCCTTTTAGATTATTATTTTGTCACTTAAGTTCTTTTTTCCTTAGATATAGAGAAGCAAATTTTGGGGGGAATTTATATTAGTGTGGAGGCATTGAATTTTTGTCTTATTTATTTCTATACAAATAAATTTTAGGTTTTTCTTTTTGAATCTCTGGAATAGATTAAAGTAGGGTGTAGGATCAAATGCAAAATGTTGAAATATAGTCAGGGCATAACTGTTGATAGAATGCATAAAAAAATGTGCTCTCACATGCGGACCAACCAAGAAGGGGAGGGGGCACAATAGAAGACAGAGGTAGAAGATTCCATGGAAAAGGGAGGGGTTGTGTTGTAGAAGGGAGACATTTTAATGGCGGATAGATTCCATTTCAGGTGCTCTAATAGCAATCAAACCCCATTGTTGTAGCCGTGATCTTTCAAGATTTATTGTTGTAGACTTAGATGTATGCTTTTATTAGTTTAATGGAGTTAGATGTATGCTTTTATTAGTGGAGTTGGATGGCTTTAGGTTGTTTGGTTCCTTCACAGGGATGTGCTAAAGAGGAAGACAAATTATGATTTTAAGTTCAAAGTTGGAGAACAACATACCAAAGCATTCCTTCCCAAATGAATTCAATCTCTTCCAGCTTTCAAAATTTAAAAGAGTGTAGGGTTTGAATTTTGTATATATATATTTAAGATTTTGTAATATGATCATATATTTCCAACAACTATTTAAATAACATATAATTATGTATAACTATTTAAATGGGACATTCCAAGCCATAGTTTTCATTGGTTTTTGTTTAATTGATGTATTCTATTTTATTTTGATTTTCTTCAATATTCAATCACAAGTATGCTTCAATTCAGAATTAAAAATTATTATATAAACCAATTATATACAATATAAAGTACAACTTTATTTCATATTTGTTTATTTTTTAGTCTTAATATACAAAGAAGTAAATACCCCTTTATTTCTTAAATTTTCTAAAGTTTCTAAAATGAATAAATTATAAAGTTTCTAAAATGAATTCATAGAATATAAAAGTTTCTAAGATTTGTTTACCTTTTATATATATTCAAAGATATATCAAGTCTAAATCAATTTCTATTATATTAGAAAAATTTAAAAAAATCATTTATTTCTAAAAATAAAATTATATGTTTATTTCTTTTGATACATTAACAAAATCTATATTTTTAATGGAATATTAATATAATTTCTTTAGTATGCTATACTTTAAATATTTATTTGAAGTAAATAAAAAATAAAATAGACAAATGAACAATATTTCTAAAGTTATTAAAATTACTAAAAGTTACTAAAATTTATAGACTTATTAAGATTACTCAAGCTTCTAAATTTACTGAAGTTTCTAAAATGAATTCATAGAATATAAAGGTTTCTAAAATCTATATTTTTAATGGAATATTAACTATAATTTCTTAAGTATGCTATACTTCAATACTTTCTTTTTAAATTAAGACAATTCTATACATTTAGTGAAATGCACATGAAGATATCCTACCAAATGTCATTTTGTATGAGAATCCCCTTTATGTAAGTAAAACAAATAAATGAATAACAAGGTTAAGAGAAGAGCTTAACCTTTAGTTTTGATTGAAATAAAAGAATTGTAATTACAATTTGGGTTCAAATTAGAAATTAGGGCTACAATTAGGGTTACGATTAGGGTTTAGATTCAAGTTAGGGTTACAAACATGGTTAGGGTCAGGGTTGGGGATAGAATTTTGGTTAGGGTTATGTTTAGAATTAGAGTTAGAGTTATAATTAGGGTTGGGGTTAAGGTTTAGGTTAGAATTAGGGTTACAATTATTATTACAATCAGGCCTAGAATTAGGGTTACAACTATGGTTAGATTTAGGGTTGGGGTTAGGGATAGAATTAGGGTTAACTAGATCTAGGGGTAGAATTAGGGTTAGGGTTAGAATTAAGGTTAGGGATAGAATTAGGATTGGGATTAAGGTTAGGGTTACAGTTGGGGTTAGGCTAGAATTAGGGTTAGGGTTAGGGTTAGAATTAAGGTTAGGGTTAGCATTTGTATTGTGGTGAGGCTTAGGGCTAGGGTTAGAATTAGGGTTAGTATTGTGGAGAGGGTTAGGGTTAGGGTTAAGAATATAATTAGGTTACTGTTAGGGTAAGAATTATGGTTACGACTAGACAAGTAGTGTTAAGATTAAGGTTAAGGTTAGGGTTACAAATACATATAGGGTTCAAATTAAGATATGGATTATGGTTAGAATTAGGGTAAGGGTTAGTATTAGAGTTAGGGCCATAATTATGGTTAGAATTATGTTTAGAATTAGGGTAGGGTTAAGGTTAGAATTATTGTTAGGGATAGATTAGGGTTATCATTAGTGCTATGATTATGGTTAATATTAAAATTAGTTTTAGAGTTAAAGGTAGGGTTAGGGTTAGGGTTAGAAATAGTTTTAGGGTTAGGGTTATAATTGGGGTTAGGGTTGGACTAGGGATAGGGTTCGATCAGGTTACGTTTAGTGTTAGTATTAGAATTATATTTAAAATTAGGTTTAGGATTAGATTTGCAATTAGGTATATAATTAGGGTTTGAAGTATGGTTAGAATTTAGATTAAGGCTAGAATTAGGGTTTAGGTTAAGGTTAGAGTTTCAAGTAGAATTATGGTTAGGGTTTGGGTTACAATTAAAATTAGGATTAGGATTTTAAATTTAGGGGTAGGATTAATGTTAGTATTAAGGTTAGGGTTTGAATTACGATTAGGGTTAAGGTGAAATTTTACTTTAACATTACTTAACAGAATTTACTTTCCTTCTAAATTAAGACAATTCTATACATTTACTGAAATACACATGGAAATATGCTACCAAATGTCATTTTGTGTGTGAGAATCCCCTCTATGTAAGTATTACAAATAAATGAATAACAAGGTTAAGGGAAGAGCATACCCTTTAGTTTTAATTGAAATAAAATAATTTTAATTACAAATTGGGTTCAAATTAGAAATTATGACTACAATCAGGGTTACGATTAGGGTTCAGGTTCAAGTTAGAATTAGGGTTACAAACATGGTTAGGGTTGGGGTTAGGGATAGAATTTTGGTTAGGGTTATGTTTAGAACTAGAGTTAGAGTTATAATTAGGGTTGGAGTTGGGGTTCAAGTTAGAATTAGGGTTACAATTATTATTACGATCAGGTCTAGAATTAGGGTTACAACTATGGTTCAAATTAGGGTTGGGGTTAGGATTTGAATTAAGGATAGAATTAGGGTTAACTAGATCTAGGGGTAGAATTAGGGTTAGGGTTAGAATTAAGGTTAGGGATAGAATTAGGGTTGGGGTTAGGGTTTGGGTTTGGGTTAGGCTAGAATTAGAGTTAGGGTTAGGATTATAATTAAGGTTAGGGTTAGCATTTGTATTGTGGTGAGGCTTAGGGCTAGGGTTAGAATTAGGGTTAGTATTATGAAGAGGGTTAGGGTTAGAATTATGGTTAGAACTGGACAAGTGGTGTTAGGATTAATGTTAAGGTTAATTCAAATTAGGATTTGGATTATGGTTAGAATTAAGGTTAGGGTTACTATTAGACTTAGGGCCAGAATTATGGTTAGAACTAGGTTTAGAATTAGGGTAGGGTTAAGGTTAAAATTATGGTTAGGGATAGATTAGGGTTATCATTAGTGCTATGATTATGGTTAATATTAAAATTAGTGTTAGAGTTAGAAGTAGGGATAGGGTTAGAAATAGGTTTAGGGTTAGGGTTAGAATTGGGGTTAGGGTTGGACTAGGGCTAGGGTTCAATCAAGGTTACATTTAGTGTTAGTATTAGAATTATATTTCAAATTAGGTTTAGGATTAGAGTTATAATTAGGTATATAATTAGGGTTAAGTATGGTTAGAATTCAAATTAAGGCTAGAATTATGTTTAAGGTTAAGGTTTCAAGTAGAATTATGGTTAGGGTTTGGGTTACAATTACAATTAGGATTAGGATTAAAATTAGAATTAGGGTTAATGTTAGTATCAAGGTTAGGGTTTGAATTACAATCAGGGTTAGGGTGAAAATTAGAGCTATTTTTAGGGTTAGAATAAGGGTTAGGGTTAGAATTAGAGTTAGAGTTAGGATTACAATTAGGGTTGGGGTTATGGTTAGAATTAGAGTTACATCTGCAATTAGGGTTAATTTCATAATTAGGATTAGGGTTATAATTACGGTTAGGATAAGGGTTAGAATTACAATTAGAACTAGGATTACAATTAGAAATAGGGTGAGAATTACAATGAGAATTAGGGTTAGGGAACTATGAGTAAAATTATTGTTAAGGTTTTGGTTAGAATTAGGGTTAGGTTTAGACTTATGATTAATAATATATATATAATATTATATAATTTAGTATTAACGATATATAATGTATATATTAGTAATATTTCTATAAAGATAAATATGCTAACCTTAACACTAATTTAAATCGTAACTATAACCCTAACAGTACATGAAACCCTACCCCTAACCACAATTTGGTACATGATTAAAACATTAAATGTAACGAGATTTATAAACGTAACCATAACCCTAATTAGATTAAAACCATAACCGTTAGAGATATAATTATAATTATATATCATATTATATAATTATAAGTATATAATATGATATATAAGTATTATAATATGATATATAAGTATTATAATATTATAATTAATAGTATATATTATAATATATATTGTATATTTTTTGATATAATATAATATATAAATTTATAATTATTATATAATATATTAAAATAATATATCTAACCTATATATATATATATTTCATTGAAAGATTTAAACTATCGTAAAAACCCTAAATTTATATCAAAATGCACCAACAAAAGATTAAAGATAAGTATTGTTGAATCCAATAAATTGTTACTGAATGTAGTGAAATGTGGTTGCTTAGATTATAGCATAACTCCAATGTAGTTTTGGCCAAGGACCGGTAATTGGAAAATGAATTTGATTTTTATAAGGTTTAGGCAAAAGTGGTTCGAATGGTTAAACAGATAGTTGTTCAGTGAACGGTAAAGTAGTTAGGGTTTTATTTGTTTTGCAAATGGATTTAGGTTTGGATTAAAATAATAAATTAAGTTTATTTAATTTATTATTTTCGGGAGGTTATTGAAGGATTTAATTAATTAACATTAATTAAATCACATGCAGGGTAAAATAGATTAAATGGAATATTTAGGGATTATTAGGGATAATTATGGATTTTGGGATAATCATGGATAATGAAAGATTTGGTCAATTTTGGATGTCTACAATATATACTATTAATTATATTTTAAAAAATATATCTCAAAATATATCCTTCTCAAGGCCCCTAATGTTAGGATTACTGATTAAGAAATATAATATATTAAAAATATATAATATAATATAATATAGTATATTATATAATATACTATAATTATTATATAATATGCTATATACTATATAATATATACAAGGCACCTTATCAACTAGTACTTGAATCACTATGAAAAAGCTGAGTCTAGAAACAAGCTACCTTATTAATTAGAATAATTTAATTTATATTCTTTATAATTTAAAGAAATTATAAAAAATATTTTAATTTATTGATAAATAATTTGAATTAGGGTTTAAAATAATTATGGTTTATAATAATTCTATAAATATAAATATAATATAATTAATAATGTAATATGAAATTAATTATACATTAATTATATTAATGTCTTATTATATGATATAATTATATATTAATTAAATTAACATTTTTTTATAATAATGTAATAATAATAATTTAATTAGGGTCAAAGATCATTAATATTATTATAATTAGTATTTAATTAATTGGTATTTTAAGAACGGGGGTTAGTGTTACCGTTATGAGAATATCCTTCTCGAGGTGTCTAATGTTATTTTAGTCTTTACTTCACCCAGCAAGCCTACATGTAGGAGGCATGTAACATGTAGTGTTGCATCTTTGTTCCAAGTGTTTTAGAAAAGTTGTTCACTCCATGACAAGTGGCGATGCTCGAAGTGGGAGCTACATGCAGATATAATCCATGTGGCAAGCGTTGTCATTTTTATCGTAACAGATTATGACCATCTTTATATTGGGCATCGTACTAGACTTCTTGGCTTTAATGTGGAAATCTCATTTTTATAATATTTTGGAGATTTACGGTCTGCTTGAGAACATTCAAGCTGATGTAAGTTCGATGATGAAACTCATAGACAAATGAATGTTCATAGATTTAAATACATATATCTATTTAGCAAAAACTTATACTATGAAATAACTAAATATTTTATAAATGTTTTTGGAGGATATAGTTCGATATGATATATTATATTAGGACTTTATGATTACATAAAAGTTTTGTTTAATAAGCTTTTTGGAATTTTATTAAAAAATACTAGAAAACGTGAACAAATAAATTTTCATGAGATTTTTATAATATCTATTTTTAAAAAAATAATACTAAAAAATAATTAAATATTTTATAAATGTTTTGGAGGATATAGTTCCATATGATATATTATACTAGGATTTTATGATTACATAAAAGCTTTGTTTATTAATTTTTTTAGAAGTTTATTTAAAAATATGTAAGAAATGTGAACAAAACTTCTTCATTATGTAATCATAGAGTTAAAATAACTTTTCAAAAATACAAGAATTATGATTTATAATTTATGTTTATTATTTAAATATAAGACAAATTCTTCAATGGGAACTTTTTATTTTATTTTTGATATATTTGTCATGGTTTTGGTTTTGTTATGGTTGGATGTAAATGACACTTATTTGTTAATTGATTTTTTTAATTTGTTAACTTTAAGTGGAATTTGTTGTGTATTTTAGTGATTTTAATAGTTGTTTATATTATCATTAACTTTTGTTGATTCATTACTAAATGTGTAAGTAGGCATTGTGATTCACAATGCAATAATTTAGGGTCTCTCACTTATTTATTTTGAGACTTTGGTCTTTGTTTAGGGGAGAGTCTTAGGGATTTAGATAACTAGTTATAAGTGTTTTTGTCGATTTTGAGAAAACCTAATATCCACTTTCCTTGCTCATAAATGGTCTTTGTAAGCCTTAAAACATTTTATATGACTAAGAAGGTGATCTAGGAGACTTGATGGGTCTGTGGTAAGCTAGGTTCTGCTTTAGAATTGATAGTTTAGGGTAGCATTGACATTACTAAAGACTTATTTGTATTGTGTCATAATAACCAAACCTTGTGTAAGGCTACAAAGATTGTAAGATTGAGATTGTTCCAAGCAATGAACAAATTACCAAACAAAGTAGAAAGCTCATCCATATGGATTGATCAGTAATGGAAACTCAAACCTATATCCGCATTTCACTATGTCAAAAATAATGAGCTACATTTAAGTTGATCTTCCATCCCTCAAGACATAAATGAGCTACATTTAATTTGATTTTTACAATCTTTATTTGATATTCAAAAGAAAATAAAATCTTTGTCTCTCTTTCATTTAATGTGCAACTTTGAGTGGCTAAATTTATATATACAAAACTAATGCAAGATTACATATTTGACCGGAAATAAATATTTACCTATCACCAATAATTCTTTTGGCAATGAGACAAGTTTCTAGGGCATTTTGAGACTTTTTTATAGATAGTTGATTTCTTTAATGAAAATTAGCTTTTAAGTAGAGTTGTCTTTATTTACAGTACTTTGTACACATTCAATCTTCAATTTTAGAGCTTAGGTTTTGTTCCAAATTGAAAGAGAGCAATCTAGGTCCTAGAGATATGATATGTCCCAAGTCGCTATAGTAAAACTTAATTCCTTTAGGAACTTGATCTTGGGCTTTAATTGTATCTACTTTATTAGATGTGCAAATGTGGGTCCCTTAAAAGAAAATTAGTTTACGCTCGTGAGGGAGAAAATAAAGTCATTAAAATATCTCCATGCAATATTCTTGTACTCCATATGTCATGCTTATAGACATACTAATTAAGGCTTTAGGCCGTTTGACATTTATAAAGCATTTTTTTGATAATATCTGCACTCATATCCATGCATTCAACAAAGAATTTGAATGATAAATTCAAGGTATATAATCATTTATTAGCTTCAAAGTAAACAAAATAATGCCTAAAAAAATGATGACAAAGGTTCAAAGTGGTGCAATCTTCTACATTGTGTATTGCCTCACCATGCAACTCTAGAGATAAGTTTAACTAAGCAATAAAAAGGCATAATTTTTTTTTTAAAGGAAGAAACGATCTAACAAAACATAACATAGACTAATAGCATCAAGTTAAACTATCATCTCTAGGGATTACATAGCTGCATTATTGCAATTTAACAACAATCAACAACGTACATAGTTTAATCCAATAAACCAACCGAATCAAACTAGCATCTTTCATTACGACATCCAAATACATCATGAAGTTTGCATTAAGATTACAAGTACAAAATAGTATATCTTACAAGAGGAATTACATAGTTTCATTGTTACAAAAGCTCTTTTTTTGAATACATCAAATTACATAATGAATTCCACTGATACATAAATCTAGATGCAAAAAGTATAAATAATTATCTTCATATATAGGTGCAAATTAGAATCCGCTATGAGAGATACATCCACGAACCACGACACCAGATAAACCAATGGAATAAAGCACAACCACCCGACCATGTGGAACCCTGAGGTCCACCCCCCATGCTAGGAGATAACAATGAGGTCCCACAATGACAACAGTCAAGAAGACAGTAAGCTAAAGAGTGCAAGGACTACACATGACTCCAATACAACACAAATCAATATGAAAATCACAAGTAACTTAAACAACACTTCCAGAGGCAACCACACTAGGGAATGCTAGGCTGCAGTAGGGGTGAGTGTCATCACATGGTCCTAACATGGGTTACCCTGATAGTCTCTAGCTAAACACCGGCCCCCATCCATGGGTTACCCTAATAGTCTCTCGCTAGGCGCCGACCCCCATCTATGGTTACCCCGACAGTCTCTCACTAGATGCCGGCCCCACAGAGTGACACATGCAAAACAAACATTCCTTTCATGAGGACAAGGAAGTTGATCTTGCCAACCAAGCCTTCTCATCCCATCCTTAGCCTGAACGAGCACTACATGCATGGGTGAGGAATCCAATTATCTTAATTAGTGTGAAAACTACCCAACCCCTAGATTTATTATTAGGTTATCATTTGATTACCAAAACTCCCAATGGGTTACCCTAGCTAGCCACTTTGGGCACCGGCCCCAGATTGGAAGCCACTCCCCCTTCCCTGCGTCTAGATTCTCACAACCCATAACATAAAAGAAGCATGAACTATTACATTCTTGAAATATACATCATTTCACATTACACAAGCAAGGCATTCCCATCTTGCATGATCATCATAATCATATGAATAAGTATATTGAGCAAGACATACTCCATCTTGCATATGTATCATACCAACATGAAACATGAGACAATATTACAAGAGCGCATTAAATTCATCTCACATTCACACCCTATCTGGAAACAACTTCTACAACACTTTATAACATTAAAACATAATGGTCACACATCACATTCACTTTCCAAGGCACACCCTAAACCAAGATCAATAATTTATTAACAAAACCACAAATGTGACATATGATCTGATGCACTAATAATGGTCTTAAATAATGTAACATTATTCCAAGCATGATAAATCATCTAACAACATAAGATAACTTCATCCCAACAATGCAGAACAATAATAACTCAAGTGAAAGGGTTACCAATTATTCTATAATAGAAAATTCAGTCAAATAAGATACTACCTATTATTAGACTAAACCTCTTTCTACACTAATGTGGATCTTATTAAAATTCTTGACAACTTTGTGATTTCTATTCAAAATAATTGTATAAGCCAAACATAAAGGATCATAAAGTAGATTAAAACCGATCATCCCTTTTAAATCTTTAGAAAGTATATGAGTTAAATGCTAAACGTTTCATATCAAACCTAACCTCCACTCACTCACCCAATTTCATAACTAAGCACAATCTTTAATTTAAGTCATAAATAAGATTAGACTCCAATTATATGACCACAAAGTTTCAATTATATATATATATATATATATATATATATATATATATATATATATATATATATATATATATATATACTAAATCTAAACTAAATGTTATCTTCCACCAAAAAAATATCAAAGATATCTAGACATATAACAATCATAAATTAAATTCATAGACTAACTCTATGCACACTACTTAAAATATTCTAATTCATATTAAAATTTAAGACTTGACTAAGGTCATCATACACACCTTATAACTAGATCTAAAATAACAATTCAATATTAATAATATGATAATTTATATCAATTTGACCAAGACAAATATATATTAAGAAGCCTTATTTATTATCTATATCCTACTCTCTTACAATAGATAAAACTACTAATATTCTTAAATATACAAGATGAAATAATAAACCAATAAATTATTTTAAAATGATTTGACTTTTTATTTATAAAGTAATGCTTAAATGTAACATATCCCTAAAATAGATGAAATAAAATAATACTTAAATATAACACATCCCTCAATAATAGGGATTTGATTTCTCATAAATGAAATAAAATAATACTTAAATATAACACATCCCTAAATAATAGGGATTTGATTTATCATAAAAGAAATAAAACAATACTTATACATAACACATCCTTAAATAATAGGGATTTGATTTCTCATAAGTGAAATAAAATAATACTTAAATATAACACATCCTTAAATAATAGGGATTTGATTTCTTATAAGTGAAATAAAATAATACTTAAATATAGCACATCCCTAAATAATAGGGATTTGATTTTTCTTTAAAAAAATACTTAAAAATAAAACACATCCATAAAATTGTTCTTCCCTATTAAATAGGGAGTTGACATCACACCTTCAAAATAATAAATAAAACTCAAATTAAAACACTAATTTATTAAAGGACAAATTTAAAGATAATTAAACTTTATAATTAACATTATGCAACAATACTTAATATTTAGCTAATAAGGTTTAATCAATATTTAGTTACGACATAATAAATCTATTAACTAGCTAAACTTAAAATAAGTTATAACATTCTTATCTAACTACCACTTCAAAATAATACATTTTCCAAGATAAACAAATTGATACACACAAAACATAAAATAAACGATAAATGTAATTTTCATTCTAGATGGGAATTCAACTTAGTATAGAATTATCATAATGATTATATTCAAGCTTTTAAATATTCCTATAACCATTTATTATTCCTATAGAGAAGTTTCTATAACAAAGATTTTGTTACTAATATTGTAATAAAGCAACCACTTCACAAAACAAAATCTTACTAATGGAACCACTCTCAAATGAAATTAGAAACTTGCATTTTGTAATAGAAAATGATTATAAGAAATTTATAGATGGATTTTTAGAGAGACATTTCAAGAATGAAAAGAAATGATTACAAGAGATTTATAGATGGATTTGCAGAGAGACATTTCAAGAATGAAAAGAAATGATTACAAGAGATTTATAGATGGATTTGCAGGTTCCACGCCTAGGGAGTACAATCATATGCCAGTAACAATAAAATCAATTGCATTTGCATTAAATTCATTGTTTTATTTGTCAAAATGCCTTCAAATTAACTCCAAATGATTTTCAGAAGGGTGAGTCGTCACTTTCTAATTGCTATTTTTTTTTAATAATAGGGATTCAATGCATTTCTAGATAATCTAGAATGACAAGAAAGAAAAAAAAGAGCAATTTGGTGACATGACAAGATTGATTGCGAAGGCTTTCAGAATATATGGAGGATTTGATTAAAGGCTATGAACTTATTTAACAATTTCAGATGGAAAGGCGTTGTTAATGCTTACAGATTTCCTAATAGCTCAAAGAGAAGTGTTTTGAAATACAAAGACTCAATAAAAAAAATATTCTTTTAAATACGAACCCTCATGGATAATACAAATGCAGGAGATGGATCACATCTATGGACAAATGAGATCTATGCAACATTGGAGAAATTAGCTTGAAAGATGAAGGTAGCAGAGTAATTACCAGGTTCAAGACATTTACTAAAAGCTGAGGAACTATAAGAACAATTATTTATCTTCCATCATTATCTACAGGGGAAGAGGTCTACAGGGAAAGAGAGATTAAATAGGGAAAGAGCCACAAGAGATCCAATCTATCTCTCCACAGAAATTATTTAAACAATTATAATTATCAATATTTTAAAACTCTCCTACAAAAATTAAATGACATACCGGGATCTTTAGTTCAAGTTCCCTCTTTTCTTCTCTCTCAATTTCCAAATGGAGCCTTCTGTAAAATTTTCCCCAAATCTTCCTGTGTTTTTTTTCTTTCTACCAAGAGAATCCCCTTCAAATATTTCCCCTCTCACAAAAATAGATAAACCAATTAATTCCCCACTTCCACACTTCCATTACAGGAATCCACTTCCTCAAAATTTAAATGTATTAAATTTTCCACCACCAAAAAGATTCTTCCAATCATATAATTTATAACCACTCATACGACAACTCACTAATAATAAAATTAAACTTATAAATACAATATAAAATAATATCTAACAAAGAGTATTTATTCATTTAATATGATACTAAATATTTATAATTTATCTATTATTACTATTAAAATTATTAATTAAATTTCTATCAAATATTTAATATTCCACAAAATTAGTATTATTTATTTACAAAATAGATTAATAATCTCTATTAAATGAAACAATTAAACCAACAATATACAACTCAAAACTACATACCAAACATTTTCAATGACAACACTCTACAGAACAACAGAGACTCACAACCATGCTCCACACCGACCAAACTGATGGAACCCAAGACTAAGAACTCATCCTCATTGAGAATGATAACAACTAGGGAACCTCATGTTATCTCCATTCCACAACTCCTATTGGTACGAAGGCACGCTCAGTCTTGCCAATTCAGGTGGAGTCGATGCCTGGTACCTGCAATCCTGTAGCAAACTGAAGTGTCGTATATAACCATATATATATAATCAAACACACTGTGACAATGAATCGCAGCGTAGTAGGGTACTCAGCATGAGTAATACTACACTGTCCCTTCATAAGGCGCATCACAAATATCCACAATAAACAAGTACATCATTAACTAATCAACTAAATAACACATCGTCAGATAGTCACATGAACATAATAAAACTAACTTACATAATCAATTAACCCATAGCTAATCATGTCAAAAGCATAATGTACTAATCATAATAGTGTCATCATAATGATATCAATGAGTGTCATCAACTACATCCTAACAGTAAACCTATCATCAACATGTTTAACATACCTTAAGTATTCTGAGTATTTTACCTTCTTCTTCATGCTCCTTAGCCCGACCACCTGCACATCCAAGACAAAACTGGAGGGGCACTACATTGTGTATTAGCAGATCATGAGAAATATGTAAAATAGTCAAATATAATATGGCCTTCCAACATATAGTGAGTTTGTGCATGTACATGCTTATTCTGTTTATTTTAAATAGACCAAGAGAAATTGACGTTCCTCTCTTTTAACAATGACGTTGACTGATTATAACTTGTGTTGCACTTATGAGTTGCACCATTAATAGTTGAGCTATGTTTAATCTCAATTTTTGCATCATTCTTGAGCATCTACATTCAAAAACATTCCCCATTCAAATACTCAAATAAGTTTAGTCTAACTACAAATAATAGTTATCAACTTATTTCCCTAAAGATGAGCGACATAGCTTACTAAGAATGTTGCACAAAAGCTTCAACATAGTTTATCTATAAAAGCTTAGACAAATAATAAAACTCATTGCTAACAAGTGATCTCATATAATGATGAGAAGAAGAAAGAGAATATACTAATACTTTATTATGACATGCAGTAACAAATATAGATGAATAAAAATAGATATAGTTTTATTTTTAAAGTTCATTTAGGGTTGATTTTGATAGTTTCTATATGATGCCCATGATTGTTATGATGAGTCATGTTAAGAGTCGATGTTAATGTTGTAACAAGACTTGTAAATGATCCATGTAGCACCCCTCTCCAATAGTTTTTCAAATGTATTTATTTAATTTTCAAACTTTATCTTGGATTAGCAAGTAAATAATTTTTGTAAAGATTAATTAGCAACTACTTTTGATATGACTGCAACTTAAGACCTCCTATAAAATGCTGTGTCTTTGTTGACCCAATGCTACTTTCAAATTTATAAGACATTATATATAAATTACAATCAATGTAACCATTGCACCTCCCTTTGGTGCAAGTGCTAGTAAATACATCTATCTAGAAAAACTAAGAGATACGAGTCTTGAATTATTTTATTTACTTACAAATTTTTTATTTTACTTTTGAACTATCCAAGAATTATTTTATTTCATTTACATTGTTTACTTTATTAACTATTTTTATTTATTAAGGAGATATTTTATTTTACTTTATAACTATTTAAGAATTATTTTCTTTTATTTACACTATTTACTTTATTTTTATTTAGCTAAGAATTGTTTTATTTAGAAAAGAGTTATTTTTATCTTGCATTAAAACTATTTAAGATTTTTTTTTTATCATAAATGTATCCATGAGGATACTCCCTATATTTAAAAATATCAAAAAAGATATTTAAGAATTTTATTTTATTTACATTGTTTACTTATTTTTATTTGAAGAGTTTTTTTTAAATAGTAATCCTTAGGAAGCGGTCCCATGGAGTTGCTAGAGGATCTATTTTTGTGGAGCAAAGGGTTCCATGGAACTCAAAAAAGTTTGCTAATGCTTAGATTAGAATCTTTTCCTTCAAAATAGGAGCAACTATTGTTTAGGAGGTTATTTTTGAGCAAGTGCAAATGGGGTGGGGCTTAAACTTTCCCCCACCAACTTAAGGAGTTAACTACTAGTTTTTTCATTCCCGCCACTTAATTTAGGGGAAAATTTGGAGGGAATTTTTTCAGCTTCCTAAAAAATCTCTGCTAAATTATTTAGCATAAACTATTGTTAAAAAAGACTTCATGAGACCACTAGCTTCCATAAAATTTGGAGCTTAAAATTTTAAGCATACCCGCAACTACAAAATACATGGGACCACCCACTGTAAAATGCTCCTAAAAAATTTCAGCAACGTCACTAAGGTAATTTAGGAAGTCCCCTCCCATGGGACCGCTTCCTTAGTATCCAAGAATTGAACCAAAAAAGGAATGCAATCCCATATGCTGCATACATAAAACTCCAGATCCAAGAACCAACATAAAAGAGATTCAATGAGATGCCAAATTAAAACATACCATAAACTAACATAAGCATTGAAGCTTAATTTGTCCGATAGGCCATTTTATATGTGCACACATCTTGTAACTGCCAAAAATTTGGTAGTCCAAAAAAATTTATTTTTTTGGTCATTCATAAAATCAGTCCTCTAAAAAAATATATTTTTCCATAAAATTGATCCTCCTTCAACTTTTTTTGTTTTCTAAAAAACATTTCATTTCTTGCATTTTCTTATAAAATTGCATGAGTAATGCCTTTATCATGTTACAATATATATAAATTGCATGAGTAACGCCTTTATCATGTTGCTATATACATATTCTTCAATCCATTAGTTCAAGAGGTATTGCTATTAGGTATCGTCATCATGCTGGGTTTGTAAATATGAGGTTAGGCTTATAAATCTGGGTCTAAAGATTTTTAATCTGAGATTATGTTTTTTGGTATAGGATTGCATTTTTATTGCTACAAGATTTGATTGCATTTTTATTTGTACAGGATAAGCTTCAAGGTAGTTTTATATGCATTTTATTTTGTTGTTTTCATTTGTAATTAAACATGAAAGTTTATCTTCCTTCCTTATGAATTGCTTGTTATCCTTAAAATTTTCTATATTTTTATGAGATCAATCGACTAATATTGTACTTATTTAGAGGGATATTTGCCTAGCCTTAATGCAAAAATTCAGCACATTCCTCAACAACTTAAGCCAAATTAAAGGACTTCATGACTAGCATCGAATTCCCCATTTTTTTCAAATTGATGATCATGTTTTGATTAGTTTGGATAAAAAGATGTTCACAACAAACAACACAAATTTAAGCCCATCAAATACAAACCTTAAACCATTCTCCAAGTAGTTAGACCTAATGTCTTTCGATATGATCTTCCAGCTTAGCTTAGAAAGTGCAGGTTAAAAAGCAATCTCTATCAATTATTTCTTAAGAATGTCAAGCTATATTCCACCAAGTTTTCAAGACAGATATGGAAAGAGATGGGGGATTGCTTTTTTGCGATAGATTGCTAAAAATAAAATTGTTGGAACCTCCAAAGTATATAATGCCAGAAGGGAAACAATAGTAAAGCATTGCTGCCTGGGAAAATTAGGAGAAAAATATCAACAGATAGATTCATAAGGAGAGAAAAATATCATTAGTTAGGTACATAAATCTATCAGAGTCTAAAAAATTTCTAAAAATGAAGGGAATGCATAGACCTCATGAAAGATGCTAGAATTTTCTATGTTTATTAAGATTATCAAAGATAGAGATGCTGATTTTCATAGAGGAAATTTAGAAAAAATATCTGATGCTTTTCATTTGATAGTTAGTGGGGTGATTTTATACATTTCCTTTATCATATTTTTAGCATAAAATAGGGCAAATATAAAGATTTGACTACAAATACATTCAATTCATTTTAGAAATTACTCAAATTGTTGCAATTGGAAATTTGGATCCACATTCTGCATTAAGCTCATCATCTTCATCTAGGGCCTAAATTTGATGGCCTATGGTAGTATTTTGGCATTTTTAGCGTAAAATACAATCAAAATTTTAAAAAGAATGTATCATATGAAAGGGGAGATTTTGGATAGACTGTCAAAATTTATATATAAAATTGTGATGATATATACGTTTGACTTATATATAATTTTACATATACTAAAGTATGTCATAGTATTTTAAGGGCACCTTTGCATGAATAACCATCATAAAAAAATTGCTTGATAGGTAGTGTCAACCGTCAAATTTAAGCCTTGTTAAGACTTCATCTGATTCATCTTCCAGTTACTAGTCATCTATTTGTGCAGCATCTTATCGTTTGTCCAAGAAAAGGAGGTTGTGAAACTACTAACATATCTGTTGCAGCTTCGATTGGTCCAAGACATTTCATTTTTATCACTAATCTAGGAACATTTGGACTTGGTGCTTAAAAGGAATGATTGTTTGCTCCGTGCTTGTTTTATCTTTCTTGATTGCTTGTTTTGTATGTGTGTAACCCAAATTTAATAACAAAAGTATCCTCTCCCCTTGCCTATCAAATGGATCTTGGGTGCATGAGAACTTGTTATTATCTTTAGAGGGCCTGCCTTCCCGGCGTGAGAAGGGGTACTACCCAAGCGGTAACAAGCTAAAGCCAAGCTCTTCCAAGCCACTATATAAGAAAAGTGTTTGTGTTGAAAGCCACAAACAATGGGTGCTGTTGTGTTACACCAACAAATGTTTACCCCAAAACCCCTTAGAGCGTAACCTCTTTGGGCTGGGAAGCCTTCATTAAAGGAGCGAATCGCCGCATGTGTAGCCACCCGAATGGGTGCCCTTACTAGCAAACTTTGTGTAGTGGCCAAAATCCCTTTATTTATTGACGTAAAAGGCGGAGCATTTAAAGCTGCCCCGATTCTCGTGGTTCTTAGTAGAGATAGCAGGGACAATCCTAAGGTTTGTGAGCCTTAGGAAACCTAGAACTTGGTATGTGTGAGAAGTGAGTGCCATGGGGGGGAGCTGGTGCTACCAAGATCCTGAAGCTATTCACTTTGAGTAGGCACGGCAAGGGGATTCAACAAATACAGTCATTTCCTAGCCTAGGTTGTACAAGCTTGTGAATGTTGTGAGTGTGAGTGACTGAAATCATTGTTTTCTTGCCAAAACTCATCAAAACACATCCTCTGTCAGACACAATTCACTTTTGAACTGAAACTGCTCACTTTTGGCAAACTCGAATCACTTTTAAACAACAGCTACTCGCTTCTAGCAAAACCATGTCGCTTTTAAACAACAATAGCTCTGTCATGCCCGCATCTCCCGTGCGGACACGACACAAGAACACACGTGACCACATCTGCCATGTGGTCATGACACGAACTGCGAAATTTTTTTTTCTTCTTATCCCTACAACCCCCTCGCTCGCGTCTACGTGCTTGGTGGCAATGCGCATAGGCGAAGACATGTCAACTTAGTCAACGAGGTGAAGATCGTTTAGGGTCATGCGTCACGAAGTGTGTTGCATCTAGGGTTGGATTATTAAAACCTGAGACCAAAGTCTCCTGAGTGAGAAGAGAAATCCACCAAGGTCGAACCCTAATCTAACTCAGATCGAAAGGTGGTTAAATAATATGGCATGATGGCACTTGATTAAGTTTGGATGATGGAATAAAACAATTAAATAACACAACGCATAAAATAAACCGTAAAAGCCTAGCCAAAATTCGGCAGCATAACGCGTTGTCGATAAACGTTGAAATAAAGGTTAAAAAAATAGTTCACCCTAAGGGATTTAAGTAAAAATTAATAAGATTAAATTAAAACTTAAGGACGATTTCAAAATGATTTAAGTAAAATAATAATATACCCATCCTACCAAAGTTAATTAAAATGACCTGGCATAACGGATCAAAATTCGAGATAAAATAATAAACTAACATAATAACAAACACCAATTCGGAACTAAAAAATTTGAGTCCGTTAATAAACATAATTTCAGCAGTTATGTTTATTATCAAACTCGGGACCATGGAGAAGGGAGGAGGCTAAGATACTCACTCCCGTAAAAAGATAATAAAGAAAAATAGTTAAAACTAAACGATAAAATTCTGCCAATAGTTAAATCAATGTCCTCATTTAAGTGGATCTAAATGCAAGGGAAATTAAGTGAATTTTAAGAATAAACTTTTAAATAAAACTTAAGAACAAGATTAAACCGATTTAAAAATAAAATAATGAAATCACAAGGCAAATAAAATAATTAAAATTAAAAACCTTTTCTAGAAAAGAATTAACAGATTTATTAAGACCAATTAATTAAGTTACATGGGCAAAAAGAGAGTTCTCATTTAAAATAATCAGAATTAAACAACTCCTCACAAATGATCTCCTCTCAAAAAAAAGAAATAATAATAAGTCTAGCTTGAAACCCTAATCCAAAACTTAAAAATTGGTTTACTAAAAGAAAACCCTAAGTCATATCATATTATTACTCAATAAGGTGGCCCTAATTTTCTATCTCATTCCCTCATGTTTCCTTTTGCTTTGTTTTGTTGCTCCACATGTTTGCAGGTTTAGGGTTCCTCTACAATGGCATGGAAGCCATTAGAGCACCCCGGAGGTTGCATTCAACTTAGATAGTTTCCAATGCCTATTTCTCTTGTATATATATATATATATATATATATATATATATATATATATATATATATATTATTGAGTATATATATATAGAACAGTATATATTAAAAGAGTATAGGGTAAAACCCTAACTGCAGGAAAGAGGACCCCAAGGTAACGCTACCGCCGTGTGGAGGAGGTCGACAGTGGTAAGGAAGTGGGGCAGTGCTGTGCAAAGGGGGCCGCGGTGGTGGAACGACGGCGAGGTGGAAGGGAGTCAGGTTCCAGACACCGTTGGGGAGTGTAGATAGAACAAGGGAGGACAGAGGGGAGTGGTCGCCATGGGAGGAGTGGTGGAGAGGGGTCGGTGAGGGGGAGCTATGCGCAGGGTTCTGGGGGGGTGTGATGGCCGCGAAGGGTGGCGGGAGGAGGAGATGGGGACTGCGGGTTAAGGGGTGGGTGGTAAGGTGTGTGTGGGGTGTGGGGGAGGTGGAGCCTCCACCCACACCCCTCTTCTGCCATGGAACGGGGACTGTGGTTACTACCACAGTCCCTCTCAATATTTTTTTTTATTTGTTTTTTTTATTATTTTTATTTTTTTATATATTTTTTTGTTTTTATTTTTTATTTTTTTAAACTAAAAAAAAACACAACCCATGCTCAATGAATTCACAATAGATTTTTATTATTTTATTGTTATTTTTTATTTATTTATTTTAAAACAACCCTAACTCTATTCAGCATATAAAACAAAGATGTGTATGCTATATTTTTTTTAATACATTATATATATATATATATATATATATATATATATATATATATATATATATATATATATATATATATATATATATATATATATATAAAGGGTATACATAGCTCATTAACTAGAAAATATGCAGTATTTTTAATTCTTTTTTTTTGTGTTTACTTTTCTGCATAGTAAATGAACAACTGGGTAATAAACCCCTTTATTTTCTCTTGGACTTTCAATGCCAGAAATATAAGTAATTGTTTGAAGCACATTACATTATACAAAAATACATCTATTTTTCCTTGACAGCATTTAAAGTAGTAATTACATTCTAATCTAGTTTTATTTTCTTTCAACCACAACTAATGCAATGGAAAATTTTCAAACTCCAACAGAAAACAAAGCTCAAATTTTCTCTTCCCTTCATCTACAACAGAATCTAAACAGCGACATGACAACTCTTGTATGTATATTTTTTGAAGATTAATGATAAAACAGAAAATGCACTTTCCTTTCCTTTTATCTAAAATAAGATTAGAACAACATCCTTATAACACATGCATATTTTCTTTTGATAACTATGATGACAGAAAATTCTATATATATATATATATATATATATATATATATATATATATATATATATATTTCACATACATTTCACAACCTCACAATCTCCACAAAAACAGGAAGTAACAACATAAACTAACCAAAGAATACAATTCTTTTCTTTTATTTACATCAAAATCTAATCAGTAACTTTATATCATATACATAAATCTTTTTTTTTCTTTTTGAAGAACAATGGCAGAAAGTATTTATGTTTATTTTCCATGCATTTCTCTACACAAAGCTAACTTCATAAAAAAGGAATTAAACTATTTTAAACTCAATATCATAAGGTTACATTGGCTAATCATTTACAACCAACTTCATGACAATAACTTGGCAGTTTCTTCCATAAATTACAATACAACAAGGCCACAATGGCCATGGCTCCAACAACCATTAAAACACTGCAAGACCACATAAAGAAGACTCCATAACAACTTCACTTCTTTCCTCACAACCTACAATAGAACACAACAGCAAGGACAACAAAACCAGCCACTTCAAAAGGAAAGCTCTCCTCCCTACCGTAGACACGCAAGTAGGTCACCCCCGAGCTAGGGAGGTAGGGATTTCACACAGGGTTTCACTCCACAACAAAAGCACTCACAATAACACAAAAAATAGAACAACCCCATAGGTTTTACACATAACTTAACTCATAAAAATGAGTTTGGTGAGGGTAGGGAATAGACCCCTCAACTTAAAAGGGCTCCCAAATGATAAAAATCTCAACACATGGCCTCAAGCCAAAATCATCAAAATACACCATCCTCCAAATCACAAGTACTCCATGGCACTCTTGCCATCCAATAATTCACAACCCATGGCCTTAAGCCAAAATCTCCATAACACCACCCTTCACAATTATCACATAAAATCTCCATGGCACTCTTGCCATTCAACATTCTCCTCTACAAATAAAAGCCCTCAAGGCACAAATACAACTGTGGGAGAGCCCCCAAGGATGTTCCTTTCCCCTACCCATACAAGTTGAGCATTACCTCCATTGGAGGTGCTCTCACCATAACACCCATCCCAACATCACAATGCAAACAACACACAACCAAAATCTAAAACATTGAACATCATATAAGCAAGGTAAGAAGCAAGTTAAAAGGCCTACCTTCAAGGCCCTGACAATGGAAGTAGAATTGGTGAAGAGCTCCAAGCCTTCCCAAGCCTTCCTCTCTTCCAAAATTTTTCAACCTTCTCCTAACTCCTCCAAAAATAGAGAGAAAACTAAAAATTGCAAGAACCATCAAATTGCAAGGAAAAGAGCTAGAAAAGAAGAACCCCCACTCCTCAACAAGAGGAGCTATTATAGGTCATCTACTTGGCCTTGAGGGAATGAGAAGGTGACATTTGTCACCATCTCCTCCCTCCTCCAAAGCCACTTGCAAGAGTGAGAAGGTAAGAGGATGACAAATGTCCTCCTCTCACTCCACCTCCATCTCCACCTCATCCACTTATGCTTCCACACAAGTGGGAGGAGGACAAAGGGTGAGTTGGATTCCCACTCACACCTCCAAGAAGACAAGAGTCTTGAATGGTGCTCCCACTCACTTGGGAGTTTTGGAGGACTCTTGGAGACCTCCCAAGTCTTCCTTGGAATGATTCCCAAAACTTTGGGATGGGAGATGAGTCCTTCCCAAGGCAAGGCCCATCCCCCATCTTCCCTCTTTTCTAAATTCGTCACTTTTACTCAACCATGGTTTAGAGTGACCTAAGGTGAGTCAAAACTAGGGTCATGTAGTCCAAGTTGACCCTAGACTCATGGTTAACCACCTAGGGTAACTTTTGGGACCCTAGGGTTCATGAAGGGGGTTAAAAATCCACATTTAAATGGCCTAAAAATAATAATATAAATACCAAGTGGTATAAATCAAATAAAATTATACAACACTTATTATTAATCAATTTTAAATAAACAAAAGGGTACTAAGGCTAAAAATAATTAAAATTAAATCAAGCACTATAATTCATCATTCAAATACAAACATGATCCTTATCCCTCTTGGGAATGGATCGGCTTTACAGGGGATAACATAGTGTGAATTCTACCTCTGATTTCCCGTGGCTAGGGAATGTAAAACCTACACATTTCAATCAAGTGTCAGTTCTGTCATGAAAAGTGATAGCTGAAGCAACTGGAATTAAATTCACACAATTGAATACAACAATAACATCAATACATTAATCCAAATTAAACTACATTATCCAATCACATGTCAATTAGACCACATCACATCAATAACTAGAGTCTCATCTCAAAACATCATCAATTATATAACTCGCATGTCAAATCACAAAGATAGCATCACTATGATCCAAACGAATCGCATATGTCAAATCAATGTCCTAACATAATCAGTGGATCAAATCAAGTCTGCAAAATGAAGCATAGTCATTAAGGTCTGATAGTGTCATCTACTGAATAGCATAATGATCAAAATATGGAAGGTAAAATAATCAGCCTCACAAGCTCGCTTTTGAACTGAAACATGTCGCCTCTGGTAAAACTACTCGCTTCTGGTTAACACTACATTCTGTCACCTGAAACAATCCAAATCACTTTTGAGCTATTAGTAATCACTTTTGGGCATTTTTGAGTCACTTTTGAGCTATTACCTGTCACTTTTGGTCAAACATCATCAATTCGCATCAACCTAGCCAAGTCTGTTGCACTTTTAGATTGCTCAGCTCTGTCATCAGCTTCTAGACATTCCTCTGATCATCTGCAGTCATTTGAACATCATCTCCTATCTTGAGCATACCAAACCATTGGACTTTTTGATATTTTCATCCTCTTGAGACTCCCAACTAGCAACCAATCACCAAAACAATCAACCTAGCAACAACATACATCATCTCTTTGGCTTTATTTAGCCTTAGTAACATCAACAAACAACATCATCAACTAGCTTTTCCCTTGAGTTTTTGATCTATTCTCTAGGGGAGTTTATCCAAACAAATAACCAACAAAGCAATCCTACCAAGCAATAACCTAAGCAACCCAAGCAACCAACCAACAACCAAACAACAACTATCAAACAAAAATGTCATTAGCAAAACAATCCATCAACAAACCATCAACAAACTATCAACAACCAATCACCAAACCATCAACTTTTGAGGTCTCAACCTTGACAAACTAGTCCAATCTCCATTATAAACCATCATGCCTCAAACTAGGAGCCAATATAGAGCTGAAATGGAAGCCAAATTGTGAGCTAAAATGGAAGCCAAATTGCGACAATCTCGATCAACCCCCCTCAAAGATGCAACTCAATTCACAACTGGTATGCCTTCTCACATGTTTGTACCTGAAGGATACACCGTTGGACCATCATCTTCACAACAAGTGCAACATCACCCATTTACAGCGACCTATGAAGAGCAATCCCAAGATGATTTTTCTAAATTTCAAGAGACACACGTATGGGACCAAGTTGATAAGATCATTTTATCTGATCTGGATCATCATTTCTTACAACTAGCCCGTATGGGAGCCAAGTTACCAAGTGACTTTGACATATCTGCCATTTGTAAACAAGATCCAAACACTCCTACTATTGTTGCAAAGGGACCATCCACCATAGCCACACCATCTCATGACATATCCATGCACTTTCTTCCACCTAATCCATCTCCTTCGTTGCCTATTGCTACACCATCAAGTCCACCACGTTAGGAGTACACCTTAGAATCTTTGATAACTCCAACTGAGGTACTCCCTTACCTTTCACAAAATTTGAGCTTTCCACCTTTCCATGTCTCACAACATGTCCCCGCTCCTACCATGACCATATCCGTGCCTCAAGCATCACAAACTCCTCAAATATCACAAGTTGTCCATGTTTCACAAGTACAAACTCCTCAAGTTTCACAAGCTATCCCAACATCACAAACTCCACAAGTTTCACAAGCTATCCCAATACCACAATTCCTTCCAATATCACAAATATCGCATCCATTACAAGTTTCTACTCCTATTGCATCACATGTGGAAACCACACCCCAAAATAATACTCCTATCGCTTCTAATACGGTCATTTCAACTTTATACCTTGTTGTGGCTCTATGCCTTTCATTTCAATTTTACGCCTTGTTGTGGCTTTGTGCCTTTCATTTTAGCTTTATGCCTTGTTGTGGCTTTGTGTCTTTCATTTCAACTTCATACCTTTGTTGTGGATTTGTGCCATTTGTTTTAGTTTCATGCCTTTATTCCTTATGCACTATCTCTAAGGGATGTATCACCATTGTTTGTATCCTACCTATGCTAGGGGCAACACTACTTTCCTTGATCATATCTCCAACCCATGTGTGCTTACCATGATTTATTATTCTATATGCTACACATGATTCACACAATGTATTCATTATTGCTATTACTTTACATGATTTATATGCTTATATGCTTATCTGTAGATGACATTTCCTTTGATGTATAATTTTCACTCTCCTTCAAGACCTTACATCCTATGGAGACAACCAATTGAATGGGGCATATATTATCACTAATCTTCCCATGATTAGGTGCTACAAAGACACACCATTGTAATTGAGCAAGGCTTTATCGCATTACTACAATTGACTAGATCACATTCTTTTTCCACAATTGAGTGGAGTCACATCGCCACAATCAAGCGAAATATTTTCACATCATTTTCCAAATAGCTAAAATCTTGCTAACTTTATTCAATTCTTGTTATTTTGATTTTATAAATAGTTGGCAAGTTTATATTTGTATCAAAATTTTATTTATGAGACAAAAGCTACTCATTGTACACTTTTTATCTAGTTTACAAGATTCATGGAGAGTTCATGTTGAAGGACATACTTACATGATCACAGCTTATAGGTTCCATTACTTTATATGGACCACACAACTATATCCTTTGAGTGTTAAATATTTACTTTACGTGCATGTTTGTGAGTGCTACATACTTTGAGATACATGATCATTTTAGGATTCACATACACCTCAAAGTGGAGGCAAAATGCAATGCTGAAATTTATATATCTACACCATTTCCCATTAATTAGTTTTGTGTCTATTTTGAGGAAATGCATTAATACATGTACATAGCAACAAGTGACAAAATCTTGTATGACATTGGGTTCATTCCACTAGACTTTAATCCATCCACATATGTGCACATATCCCTATACAATTAGTCCTATCCTATCCTTATACACACACACACACACATATCTACACATTCACTTTATCTTCTCATTTATCACATTCACCTATGCACATACCCTCATTTATTTGTTAGCCACCTAGATTTCACAATTTTCCCACACTAGGATATTTCTATAGTCTTATAATTGTTGCCTTTAATTTTAAAATTCAAAATTAGACAATTGCTCCTCTTCACCTTCTTGCCTTGATCCCACTAAACACATATTTGGCATAATTTGATGCTATGTGCTATTATTTAAAGAAATTCATTGAATTCATCTTAATCATTAAAGAATCAAGCATTCATTCATTCTAGAGGATTGAAGACGAAATTAATAGTGACACATGTCAATTTGGTGTAATAAAAGGAGTAAAAAATATGCGTACTAGGGCCCTTACTCATTGTTTTCGATTTGTGTTCACCTTCCAAGGGTTGATCTAGGATAATTTGTTTCCTTGCAATGAATTTGCAACCCTTTAGGTATTTTTAAATACCACCAAGTCCCTAGATATTTAGAGGGAGTAGAGTAGACTATCGTTAGGTAAAGATATTTAGCAAAACACTAATGATTGTAAGGATGAGTTCAAACTCAAAATACAAATTATTGACTGTGACTTCACCCTAGATTTGTAAACTCATCCTTTGATATAGTAATGATCTAATGCAAACACCAAAGCATTTTATAAAGAAAGGCTTTATTCCAGATTAGACATTAGCTAAACTCTAAATCTTCTTCATTTGGTCATCAATCTAAACTTATCCCTATTTATTTCATTCAATGTTCACCTAAGCTGATTTGTATTTATTTATATACATTTCATTAGATTAACCTAGATTACACTTAGGGAAAGCTATTTTTCATGTACAGCTTTACTTATGGAAATGATCTAGCATATTTATGATGATTGGGAAAGGTTTACCTTAGCTTGATACACTTGCATCTAGGAATATGGTATTGAGAGACATCGTATGAGAACTTGCTAGAAAAGGGTTTGTTTTTGTTGGCATAATATTTTATTCACCTTGGATATATTATATCCTAAGTGTGATATTGCACCTATTTAATAAGTTTACTTAGGATAATATGAATATTTAATTTTTCTCACATGAATATGCTAATAATGACATGTGTACACCTTGACTTGAGTTACACAAATGCCACAACTGCTTGATCAACCCTTGATTGATGGTAGTTAGGTGCCACCTCTACTCAGTCAAGGCCACCTCTGTCTTCGTCAGGTTGAGTGAACTAATCCACTGATTGGCAATTCAACTCTTGATTGATTGGCAATTCAACTCTTGACTTCTTAGTTAGGTTGAGTGAACTAATCCACTGATTGGCAATTCAACTCTTGATTGATTGGCAATTCAACTCTTGACTTCTTAGTTAGGTTGAGTTAACTCACCTTTTGATTGAGAGTTAAATCATACCTCTTGGGCATGTCATCTCCTTGATTCATGCATTCAAGAGGCATATATATAGATGTATGTTACTCATTGTGATTTTGTCTCATAATATTGAATATAGAGTATCAATTATTCTATTTTTCTAGATTTGTGATTAGCTTTTAGGCATTTGGTCTTGGGTACAGGTTTGTTGATCACAACAAATTCTAACAGTTTTTTGGTGAAGCCCTTAGGTGAGTGGATTCAATGATGATGAACAAATATTGAGAGCAACATGTAGTCTTGTAGCAAGCCCTTATGATGTTGATGTAACACTTTTTGTCCTTCTACAATTGATTTCTAGATAAATCCTAAATAGATCATAGATTATTTGAAAATGAATTAGGGTTAGTCCTTAAATACATTATCCTAGCATACAATTTGAAATAATGTGTATTTTAGTTGGCTTGTAATGACTAGTAAAAGAGTAAGACATGGACACAATTTAAGAAATTCAAATTAAAAGTTTAGAATCTTTATTTATATACAAAAGTAACTTTAGGTCAATTTTACACCCACAAATTTAATCTAAGGTGATAAATAATTTATATATTTTAACTAAGATGATAAAAAGTATATATTTAATAAGTGAATTTAAACTCTTAAAATATATAATATAATGGTGAAATAAAATTATTTACCAACTTCCATATACAAATTACACACTAATCAATATATTGAAAACTACCTAATCATTATAAATCCAAAACAAACAAACAAAAATCACGTAAATATACGATTTTTACCATTACACATAACTTTTCTTTAAACAAGAGACTCATTGCATCAGGTTCCTACCGTAATGCTATGAATTTTGTTATAATTAATTATTTTAAATATTGTTAGGTGCTGTAGAAACAAGGATTAGAACTTGCAAATTGGGACAAACACCTACAAGCAATTCATCATTGTTCTCGATCGTATTTGTTGAATCTGTCCATGTATAATTAGATGATGTAGTTTGCACCTTCTTTGTAGATTGGACCAAAATTGTGTCTATTTTGGAGCTAGATCCCAATGCTGAGAAGGAGAATATATTAATTTGAGTAGAAGTTGTATGGATTTGAAATTATGTAGAAGAAATTCATTATTGCATTGATACTTGTCATAGATCTAGTTGTCATATCATAAGGATAAGTAGTTATTTCTACTCTATCAAAATCTCCAAACCATTAACTTTCTTTGGACTTAGGATCTCTAATTTTGACAACATAATAACCCCAAGGATGTATCCTAATGGAAATTAAAGCATCTTACAAATCTTAAAATGATTCCTGCTTCTACGATTAATACATATCATGATTGAAAACAAGCTTAAACATGGTGCATAACATGTTTGCACACAACACACAAAATACATGATGCTGCGTAAACAAGCTAAACCACATACTTTGTCAAATCCATTAATATATGCTTCAATGTTTCAATATAATTCTTACATCATCAGTTGTCTCAGCAACTGACATCTGCTACTATGCGCAAGTGCCTATAGAATTAGACAGAGAGGGAGCTCTAAAATAGTGTAAGTTTTAAACAATATGGATTTGTGATAGTCTACACTCAGGTCTACCTCTCCATATGATCTATTGAAATGACCTTCTCAAGCTTGTGAAAATGGATTCAATTAAACTAAAATATTGAAGTGAAAGGTTTGATATCAGTGAAATTTATACAATGAAGAAATAAAGGGAAAGAAAATGGTGACAATAGCAACCTGTTATTCGTGAAGAAAGAAGGCAATGAAGAAGCTGGATTGCTAGGAGGGGCAATGCCTTACGAGAGTGCAAATGAGAATCTTAAGGATTTGGACTATCTTCGGAAGGAACAAGTCTAACCTCCATACGAAACCTTCTTAGATCCGTAAGATCAAATTTTTGTCCCTTTCTTACAAGATCTTGATCTTACCTAATCATGTTGCTATATAGGAGATATTTTAATACCTATATGCAATTTTATAAGATAACTGAATGTTTGATTAGATGGGTCATAACCATTAGTACACTGTTAAATCATTATTAAAATTGAATATGGCTCACAATGCCTCAACCCAAAAAAACAACTATTTGAAAATCATCAGCAAATTGTATATCAATCAAGAGATGATTGTGACATCTTAGCTGTTAGAAACTAGGATTGAATTAGGCTATTCATATATGGAATTAACTATGTGGACAAAACTAAATTCTTCAAATAAGACTTCTTAGTCATTATTTAGACGTTAATCTCCATTATCTTGATCATTAAGTTTGTCTTGGTTAGACTTTGGAATGTTTAGAATTTGAAATATTTACAATATCTGGTTCCAATCTGACTAGCATTCAGCATGAGAGAAAAAACCCACACCATGATAAGTTTATCTTCCTCCTCTTCTCTTCCTATCCATTCATGAAATGTCAATCTTAATATTTTAAATTTTCCCCTTGTTTTACCAATCACTTGTCCAAATCTGATCCACTCTTCTCCTGGTATCTATCTACTCGATATATGAGCTACAAGAGAGAGCCTTTTCATAGAGCCCTAACACATAGCCTCATCTTTTTGATACTCCGATGACATTTGACTTTCAGAAGTTTCAACTTTTAGATACTCCATAGTTATAATTATAATAATTGGCATTCATTAACGATTCTTGACACATGATAATAGAAAATATAAACATCACCTTGCCTTTCTCTGATACTAGAAGCAACGTGGTCAAGGATTACATGACCATCACAAAGATGCACACTTATTTTAATCAATGAAATATGAATCTTATTTTGTTTTTCTTGTCCTTTATGCCTAGCCAAAACTAAAAACTTTTATCTTTGACACTTGTCCTATCCAAGCACTCTGCATTTGCAGGCATGCCATACATGCAATTGTAGCGTGTAGATAAAAATGTGTTTGCAAAGCCCACATGTCATTTTAATGCTTTGCCATATTCCTGTTTTCCCTCTACTATCTCACTCATTGTCACAAGTGGCATCTCAAATCGCTGACATCTCAAATCTCAGATCTATGCTATGACGGAAAGGAATCATGTCTTTTTTCCCAACTCTGTGCAAGCTATTATGTTTTTATGATGGGAAGGAATCATGTGAGAGTTCCGTCATCTGGGAATTTCCTTTCTCACTTCCAAGTCTTCAACTTAGGTACATACAACATAATCTACTGCTCTGCGAGCACACAACTTAAGGTCTTTCCTGCAAAAAAGTGTAATACATTTAGCTTTTTAATCAGGCAATTTAGTTGGAATTCCACAAATTTTAGTGGTTCACTACTAAAAAGTAGACAGAGGCTATTTAGTCTTGTTATGGGGCCCTCTCAAGTGGGTTGCTCTCAAAAAGGAGGACGGGAAACATGCTCTGTAAAACTTCAGGAATTCATGAATTTTGATGGATTGTCCATTCGGATGTTCGCCACACAGGACCAGATTGTGCATGATATAGTAATTTCAACTCTGAAAGCTTCTGTAGCTCTGGTTTGCCTCAGGTTCTGGGAGGAAGTGGCCAAACAAAATGTTTTTGATCAGGTATTGATGTGGATCCCTTTTAAATCATTATATTCATAGATTTATACAGTTGAAGAATCCATGATACCACATTAAGGAAATGCTAAACTAGGGATATTCTGCACTGGAACAGCTTATTTGAAGAAGCAAGGGTATGGTTGCTTGGCTATGGCATGCTGCCAGGTTATGCATTTGAACTATGCTACCAGATGGAAGTGCAGGTGGACCTTGTTGGCCACACACACTAAGAGGAATACAAATGATATTATTACTTTTATTCAAGGAAAATCACCATCAACATCTTAAATCCCTCGCTCTTTGCATGTCCTCCAACTCCTCAAAAGGACAACCACCAAGGTACATGGATATACAATGTGTATATGCTTCTAGGAATCAATGTGCAGAATGGAAACCATCCATTTTAAAAAACAAAACAAAACTAAATTGTATTTTTTGGTTTACTGGTATGATATGAAGATGAAACTGATGGAACCCACTTGGGCTCTTTGCATATTTTGATTATGGGGTTGCCAACATGATTGCTCTGCATCAATAAAGAAAATGAAAGCAAAATCAACTTGTTATTCTGATGGTGTTTTTGGTGATATTATTGAGATTGTTTATAAAAAGGGTCATGGAAGAAATTACTACTGATGGGGAATAGGTCATTGAAGGATGAGTGAGTATTAAATAATAAATACTAAACATAGTTAAAAATCCTACAAATGTCAAATATAAAATATTTAAATGATTGATTATGTAAATTGCATTTGGAAAAGTGAAAGGATAAGAACATAGATGCTCATGTAAATACCAAAAAGTTTGGATTCGAGATAGAGAATGTTATATCTATAAGCCTTAAATGATTATGCTTGAGTTCTGAGTCCTAAAGTCCTGTTCTCTTCAATTGTCTGTAAATTTATTGAGTAGGCTATAGGGAATACTGTCTGTGATAGCTTGAACTAATTACAAAATTTGTAAGTGTGGGGTTTGTTTTTGATTTCTCATCATCTCATCCAGGAGACAAAGTTGGGGGCAAAGGCAATAGTTTTGTGGGCAGAGTTGACTTTTTCCTCCCTTTGTTTAGTTTTTTAAAAATGTATGGAGTACCTAACTACAAGTAGTAGTAGTAGCAGCAACAAAGTGTTAATAAATGCAAAGCAGTACTGAAATATGAGTATCAAAGAAACCAAGAGTCAAGGCATCACAAGTTATGTTGTAATTCACTGGTCTCCACCTAGTAAGTATCCAACACCATGCAACCCGTCTAATAACCATTTTACTGTTGAACCACACGGTGAGGCCTGACTTAAAAAATGCCTATAATTTCTATACCATCACAGCCTTAAATAAGACGTCTAGCATGGATGTGAGCCCTTATAGACAATGCTACATAGTATCTACCATAAGAAACAAGGGATGAGAAGATACATCCTGTCTTCTAGGTATAGGAAAAATTGGCTGGAATGGTTAATTTTCCAGACTTTATTGTTCCTTGTTACAGACATGGCACATATACTTTGTCAACTACGTGTCATCAACCTCTGTGGCAATTGAAGCAGCTCACAGTGCCACTGGTAAATTATGTAAACTTATTCGATATATTTGGCAACTAGTGCTTGTGGTCAAGGGTTTATTTCATTTAAGATTATAGGTTCAGTAGTGAATGTATCAGTTAGTTAATGATACAAATGATGATGAAACTTTTCTTGGCCAACACACACGTAGTGAGATGAAAGCTTGGGGAGAAAAGAGCCAATGGGAACAAATACCCTAATGGGCTAGTAATTCTAGCTATAAACAATGGATATAAACAATGGATACGAGAGACTGTACATATCAATTTCTGCACTGTTGTAGTTAACATGTTGAGTGTCCTGTCTGAAAAGCGCTTTAGGTATTCTGGCGTGCATTGGAGCCTTGAGACTCACCAGGTCAAAAAAAAAATTCTTGAGGAGTGCATTCACAAGAATGGAAGGGAATTAATGGGGTCCACACAAGCATTGGGGTATACATTAAAATTCAATGAAACAAGAATGGGTAAAAGCATAAAGCTGTGTCACACTTTTATAAAGGAAATGTTGACCAACACCTGTCATTCTTTTAGCAGGAATTGATTGCATCAATCTACAAGCATCTCCTGCCACAATGAAAAAGTAGTTGTCTAAACTGTTTGGAAGTCTAAAAAAGGAAGGAAATCCAAATCCAAACAACAGTGTCTGATGATGTTCATTTTGATGGCAATTGTCACACTAATACTTTAAATCCAAAACAATTGACTCTACACAGGTCAATGACTGGAGTGCACTTGCAAGGAATCAACTCCATCTATCTCCAAGCCTTCCAAACAATTAGCAAGGAGGGATTCTACAACAGTTTCAACGAACAATTCATAAGAAAAAGAACCTCAAAGAAATTTGAAAAGACTAGAATGGATCGAGTAATCTTGCTGCACAAATTTGCCTTCACATCACACGCATTGAAATAAATATAGTTATGAATGCAAATGTACATTTGTCTTATTTTTTTATAAAAGGCTTATTGGCATCCCTTGAAAATTCAATAAATTTTTAAATCATTATTTCATTTTTACATTGACTGTTCACAACATAGGAGATAAATGATATTTTTTAAATGATTAAATAAAAAAAAATATAACTATTGTTGTTGGAAATTTTTAATTCTTTGAGATGATTGGACAAATAGTTTAGAAAATTGCATCTAACCGATGCATTAGTATACCTGCCTTCCGCACAAACTAAAAAGGAAAAAGAGTAAACTTCCACCGGAAAAACATTCTGACATTCTGAGGGTCTGCTTGCAAAATTTTCAATAAAAAAATATCGGAAACACCCTAGGTATTTGGTTCCTACCAGGCCCGACTTCTACTACGACCCCTACCCACTCCTTTAATAAAGATATCTATTCTCTACTCACAATAAACCAAATTATAGTAGGTAAATGGGTCATAATTAATTTTTATGGGAAACCTCTCCTTATGCTGCCTATTAAAACGCGACACTAGTAGGTGTCCAACACACAAGAAAATGGCTTTCTACAACCCCTACTACATTGAGAAGCACGCAGTAATGAATCCCAAAGATTTTAGGTTCACCCAGCCTGATATTAAGTCTACTTCCAGGGATGCGACATACCCTTCTGTTAGAGACACTGCCTCTCTATTACGGAGGGGCCAGCTGAGTTCTGATGTGTTTGGCGAACTCCATGTATCCACAGACAAAGACGTCATTACATGGTGTGACAATAATCGTCGTCTGTTTGCCTTGAGAGATGTCGGTGTTGAATCTCTACCCATTATTTTTGATGGCAATCGATGCACCAAAAATGAAGTAAAAAGTAAGCTGAATGATCCAGATTTCATGCCAAGGATCAGAGGTGAAGCATCGGGGGTTCAAACCCCACCGCCGCCCACTTCTGGGTCAAATTTTTATCTAGAGTAAAAAAAGACTTGTGTGACGGGTTATTTGTGGTGCGTGTACGGAGACGATTACGATTGCGATTGCGATTTTTAATTTCCCTACAGCTTACTTAATAGTTTTGGTATATGTTTTGAGTGACAAGATTAGGTATTGTGTCAACTTTGAAGAGTCTGTAGGAGATCGATTTCAGAATTCGGTCTTAATCTGTGTGATGGGTGCTTTGTCAGTATAATGTATTTTGTGGGACTCTGTTAAAAGATCTGAATATGTATCTATCGATATAATCTATAGTTATAATAGAAAAAAGCGTTTATATCGTTCGATTTTAACTTGCTTTAGTGTGTGAGATGAAATGCATCTATCAATATAATCTATAATTATAATAGAAAAAAGCGTTTATATCGTTTGATTTTAACTTGCTTCAGTGTGTGAGATGAATTGTTTAAACTCTACAGCTCTTTATATGAAGTTGTATGTATACACCAACATGGTGTATTCGTTTGTATATTTTGGCCGATAGGCCATTCTATATGTGTACACATCTTGTAACTGTCAAAAATTTGGTAGTCCTTCAATTTTTTGGTTTTCCAAAATAAATAAAAGAAATTAGGTGATGAAGAACAAGTGGAAGTGGTTTCATTCTCTTTAGCTCCTCAATTCAACTTCTTCTTGCCTTCTCCACCTTTTATCTCCCAATCTTTCCCAAGATTTGCGTTATTGTGAAAATTGGTCTACCGCCCAAAACATTGAATTCGAGCCTAGAACTATCAATCTGCCCGAGTATTTTTCTGTGTTAAAGCTTCATCTCTGAGCAAACAAAGCTAGATTTCGTTTGAAATTTTGCCCTAATTCATGAATTTTACAGGCGTGAACGCGGACGGATTTGTTGCACGGGACATGACGTTCCAGAACAGCGCGGGCTCGGAAATGAGCCAGGCCGTTGCCTTGCGGGTAGACAGCGACCTCTCTGCATTCCACGGGTGCGCCATCGTAGGGCATCAGGACACCCTTTACGCGCACACGCTCCACCAATTTTACTCCAATTGCAGAATCGAAGGCACCGTCGATTTCATATTCGGCAATGCCGCCGCTATTTTCCACAACTCCACCATTCTCATCCGCCCTCGTATACTGCCTTCCAAAAATAGAGAAACCAGTCCCATTGCAGCTCATGGGCGCTTAGATCCAGGTCAATCGACTGGATTTGTTTTCGACAGGTGCATTATCAATGGAACAGAGGAATACATGAACGATTTCCACGCCAATCCCCAAATTCACAAGGCCTATTTAGGTCGCCCATGGAAGCTGTTTTCCAGAACAATTGTTATGAGGTCCTACATTGGGGACCTGATTAGGCCTGAGGGATGGCAGCCATGGGACGGGACCTTTGCTCTGGACCTTTGAGTCTGATAACTATGTGCCTGTGCCAATGTCTCAAATTATGCAGCCTGCTTAATCACAAATTTGACAATGATTGCATATTTTATCTTTTTTTTAAAGGATTTTAGTTCTGGAATTTAGTAATAAAGAAAACGTCATAATTAATAATTATTTGAAATAAAGTAGGAAAAAAATCATGAGACCACGGGCAACCAAAAAATTCCCAAATTTTTTTAGTAGTACTACTAAATCAAATTAACCAAGCAATTGCATAAAACCATACTGTAAAAAGTTAATAATCAAGAAAGTTTATCAATCATGTATGTCCAATCAATTGCATAAAACCCTACTCTGAAAAGTTAATAATCAAGAGGGTTTATCAATTATGTATGTCCAATCAATTGCATAAAACCCTACTATGAAAAGTTAATAATCAAGAGGGTTTATCAATCATGTATGTTTTTTCTTTTGAGAGAAAAGAAAATAGTAGATTCCATTGCAAATATTTAAGAAAAACCAATCCAAACATTGTAGGAGGCGAAGGCACCATTAGTAAGTTCAGCTTCTGTGGGTGATAGTTTATTACTAATATTGGCACTTTTTTCGTGCTGTCTTTGAAGGAATCACCATTGGAGTGACACGCAAGTACTTACATCTTGCCCATTTCTATAGTTTAATTTAGGAATCAAGCATTGCTTCAATCTTCCATTGAAAACGGATCCAATAAAAAAATATAAAAGGTGGCAGACTGATTTCTTAATCAGATGATTCCAAATGCTTTACACAAATGTATAATCAAACTTGGGCAATTTGTGGACTAAATTTGTTAGTCAGATGATTCTAGATGCTTTATACAATATATAATCGAACATTTGGGCAATTTGTGGATCAAAAACAAAGGCAGAATCATGGAGGGGCATTGTGGACAATCTCTCTACACAAGATATTCGCAGCATTTGCAATGGGCATGGCGCTTCTGCAGATCGTTCCAAACAGGCCACTCTTATCATGTGCAACGTATTCCTTTGCGTTTGCCATATCTATCCCAATTGGGGATGCAATCGACATACTAATCAATGCCACTACACAGGGACGCATTGCCGATTAGATTTATGCAATTTCAATGGGTTTGGCATGTGGAGTTTTTATTTATGTGGAAATAAACCATCTCCTCAATCGATGGATGAAACACCACAGCTCTCAAAAGGCTGAGATTACATTTGATAAACCATTTTACAATTACATGGCTGTTGTTTTTGGAGTTGGAGTGATTGCAGTGGTGATGATTTGGGATTAGAGAGCCATACCCACCTTAATGATTTGAATGCTCACATTCCAACTTTAGTTTTGTTGTAATATTCAAATATCTTGAAGCCCCCATGGATGCAGCTTTCATAACAGAGTTTGTTAAGATTCGTGGAGATTTTTTAAGGAGTAGATATGCTCTTTGAGGTCAAATTGATTGGTTGAAAGACTTTGGGGTTTTGAAGACGTGCGCGACTCTTTACTACGTCAAATTATTACCAATGAAATAACATTTGTAACCGACAAAACAAAATGGAACGTTGTCGTTGAATTTACCAACTTTAGCGATTCATGGAGTGTGTTAAAAGTTTGGTTTTGGGTTCTTGCCTCTGTTAGTTTTCAATATCCAACTAATAAAATTTAATTGTGTTGCAAGATATCCATTTTAGAATAATAAATTGGGTTGTAAATGACACTCAAAGCGGGCAATTTCAATACACTTCTTTTATTCAATTTTATGTTTCAATATGATTTGAAGAGCATTGGTGTATTCACTTGGTCATTTCATTTTCCTGTAATAATATTGGTATTTTGTTTCTGATAATTGATTTCTGAAATGACCCTTATAACACAAGGACCTCAGTATGTTGATTCTTTCTTCTTAAATTGGAAAATGCTCATCTTCAATGCGACCTAGGTTCACCCTGGGTGCATTGCATATTATTTTCTGGCATTTACCTTTATTATTCATATTTTCCATTGGGGACGAAAATTCTGTTTTTGGACTTCTGCATTTTGCCTAATTGGATATAGAAAGGCATACTATTTCACATTTTGTACAAGTGGGTCGATGACAACAGAAATGGGGTTTCTTCCATTTTAGGATGGAAAACAAGAGGATTGTCTGTTTTTAGCATGGAGTATAAATTTTCCGGCCAAAGATTTAATGGAATACCAGTCTATGAATATAAAGAGTGCACTTTCATAGGGTATCTTAAAGTTTTCCTGACTAGATATGCAAAATTAAGACCTTTTTCACATTTACTGTTATGTTATATTAACTATTTTGTAGGATCAATAATAGTAGGATAATTTATATCAATAAATGTTTTGTGGCCACTCATTCTACATAATACATCAATCTATGTATAAATAGAGCCTTTGTGTGTCATGTCCCTATAATGATTTATAATTGAATAGTTTAGTTAAAATAGAATATATAATATATTTATTTAAAATATATTATTAATATGTATTATTTTATTAATTTGATATAATTAAATATCTTATAAATATAAATATTTAAATATTATAAAATATATGAAATATATAAATTAACTAGATATATTATAAATATAAATATTTTAATATAATATTTATATGAATAATTAATAAGATATATTATTGTATATAAAAATAAATATTACAAATATTAATGAAGAGTCTCATCCATTAAAGCTTGAAAGTAAAATAATTTAGAATAAGGCAAAGTAACATATAAAGATAATAGTCTACTTAGACAAAAATATTATCCCACGATATATGCTTGTAAATAAAACAAGATAAAAGACCTCCCAGTACTTAGTAACAAATGTATTTATTTATACTATATATATTATATAAATAATATACTTTAATATATATTTATAATATACTTTAAATAATATACTATATAATATAATATATAGTATATTATATAAATAATATGCTATGTATATATATATAATATAATATATATATTATTCAAATTAATATCACTCCTTAATATGTAAGGAAGGAGGATATTTATAAGTGCAACGATTAAGTTGGTTAACACCAGCAATCATATTAATAAATAATATATTATGAATATATCTAATAATATAAATACAAATATTATTATTATTATCTTATATTGTAATATAAATATAAATAATATAATATAAATCATATATCATTCATTATGATATAAATGATATAATATAAATACAAATAATGTAAATGAATAATAAGATAAATAAATATCTTTTAACCTATCCTCTTATGATAAGGGAGTTACGTATGGTTAGAACTAGTTTTACCACAAAAGGGAATTAATATTAAGTAATAAAAATTATAAGAGGGTAAGTATGTCTTTTACCACCAAGCATAATAAGAGACGTACCTCTTCGAATATATCCCTTGAAAGAGAAATAAATAAAGGTTGTGAGATAGAAGGAAAACATCATCGGAAGAATGAGTATCGGATAAATACATCAGCAGTAAAAGTGTGTGAAATATAAAATATATAAACGACAACAACAATACAATAAAAATTATATTACGGCGGCATAGGTAAATCCCAGGTAAAACTCCAACAGGTAAGTAAGTATTTATATTTAATTTGTTCAATCTATAATTAGTAAAAATAAATGGTAAGATTATTATATATAAAAAAAAATAAATATATACTTGTTGTAAATGATAGATAAATACACTAAAACGAACTATGAATTGCATAGGGATAAACTAATATAATGAATAAATGTCAATAATATATGGTCAATTTTGATGTAAGGCCATGATGTCCTAATATAAGGCATCTCGTGTTAAATGATAATGAGAACAATTATGGCATCTATGAAATCAAATAAAAGTAAAAGATAATGAAATCAAATAAAAGATAAGTTGGTGGTATGCTTGGAGCTGACTCAGACTCTCCCTTTAACCCTTCTATCACCTCTAAGGTATAACGTAGTTGAAATAGTTTATTTTAGCCCAGGTATCTCTCGACTGGACGTAAGTCCCTCGACCAAGTGATGAGGAACCCCGTGTGTGGGTGAAATCTTTGGGCCTGGAAGAACTTGTAAAAGTTAATTTTGCTCTACGGATGGTGACTCTCGTCTGGATGAGGTACTCCGTGTGTGAGTGAAATCCCACGAGCCAAATGGTGAGGAACTCTGTGTGGGAGTGAAACCTTTGGGCCTCCGTAAGAGATGGAACTATTTCTTTAATGAAATCATACTTGGTGATCTAGAGCTGGTTAACGCAAGAGTCTACCATAAGTCCCTCACAAGTCATATCACGAACCAATGATAAAAATGAATAACATATATATGAATGTGCTTATAAATTGAATGCATGATGACGAAACAAATATATGAACTTAATGTGAATATAATCTAATATGTTATAGTCTTAATAAATTTATAAAAGATGAATCGAATACTAATGTTCTCTTTTACTAAGTTAGAGTACTAAGTTGGAGTTGTGTTAAAAAGTGAAAAATTTCATCTTACTAGAAGGGGACATTACAGTGGTATCAGAGCAGTGATCCTGCCATCCTGTGAATAATAGTTAAATAAAAAATAAAAAAATAAAAAAATAAAAGAAAAAAAGAAAGAATCAATGAAAACCCATGTATGAATTTGCTGGAATAATAATGTTTAATACATTGATAAAATATTTTAATATATAGATGTACATTAAAAATTAAAATTTACTCAATATGTTATGATGCAACATTAAAAAATTAAAATTTACTTACAAATATCTAATGTAATAAATAATGAGTAAATGAGATAAAAATAAAAATAAAAATAAAACAAGTCTGAATAACAATAAAATTGTACTAAATCAAATAGCAAAATAAAATAATTAAAATATAATTTATAAATAAATATATATTAAACTTCTCTATTTAGTTCTTATAAGTAATATATTTCACAAAGTTATTTTCATCTATAGGTAACCTATAGGGTGAAAAGGTAATATATTTCACCTATAGGTAACTTGCGGAGTAAAAATAAAATAAAATATACGCAAACAACTAACCCAAATATTTAGTGTGTACATAAAATATAGTTATAAAATAAATTATTAATAAAATTTAGTGCCCAAAAATTTAAAGATAAAATCCAAATTTATAAATTATTATTTTAGAGCACTATATTATTTATGACACTATAGTTTATTAGCTACATTCATTGGTTACATTTTATAGAGGTTATTTTTTTATAGAGGTTACATTTTATAGAGGTTATTTTTTTATAGAGGTTATTTTATTGGTGAGGGAAACCTAATAAAATATAATGTTACTTTAAGATACCTAATTATAGTTGCTTGAGGACAAGCAATCTTGAGTGGGGAGGGTTGTCATGTCCCTATAATGATTTATAATTGAATAGTTTAGTTAAAATAGAATATATAATATATTTATTTAAAATATATTATTAATATGTATTATTTTATTAATTTGATATAATTAAATATCTTATAAATATAAATATTTAAATATTATAAAATATATGAAATATATAAATTAACTAGATATATTATAAATATAAATATTTTAATATAATATTTATATGAATAATTAATAAGATATATTATTGTATATAAAAATAAATATTACAAATATTAATGAAGAGTCTCATCCATTAAAGCTTGAAAGTAAAATAATTTAGAATAAGGCAAAGTAACATATAAAGATAATAGTCTACTTAGACAAAAATATTATCCCACGATATATACTTGTGAATAAAACAAGATAAAAGACCTCCCAGTACTTAGTAACAAATATATTTATTTATACTATATATATTATATAAATAATATACTTTAATATATATTTATAATATACTTTAAATAATATACTATATAATATAATATATAGTATATTATATAAATAATATGCTATGTATATATATATAATATAATATATATATTATTCAAATTAATATCACTCCTTAATATGTAAGGAAGGAGGATATTTATAAGTGCAACGATTAAGTTGGTTAACACCAGCAATCATATTAATAAATAATATATTATGAATATATCTAATAATATAAATACAAATATTATTATTATTATCATCTTATATTGTAATATAAATATAAATAATATAATATAAATCATATATCATTCATTATGATATAAATGATATAATATAAATACAAATAATATAAATGAATAATAAGATAAATAAATATCTTTTAACCTATCCTCTTATGATAAGGGAGTTACGTATGGTTAGAACTAGTTTTACCACAAAAGGGAATTAATATTAAGTAATAAAAATTATAAGAGGGTAAGTATGTCTTTTACCACCAAGCATAATAAGAGACGTACCTCTTCGAATATATCCCTTGAAAGAGAAATAAATAAAGGTTGTGAGATAGAAGGAAAACATCATCGGAAGAATGAGTATCAGATAAATACATCAGCAGTAAAAGTGTGTGAAATATAAAATATATAAACGACAACAACAATACAATAAAAATTATATTACGGCGGCATAGGTAAATCCCAGGTAAAACTCCAACAGGTAAGTAAGTATTTATATTTAATTTGTTCAATCTATAATTAGTAAAAATAAATGGTAAGATTATTATATATAAAAAAATATATATATATACTTGTTGTAAATGATAGATAAATACACTAAAACAAACTATGAATTGCATAGGGATAAACTAATATAATGAATAAATGTCAATAATATATGGTCAATTTTGATGTAAGGCCATGATGTCCTAATATAAGGCATCTCGTGTTAAATGATAATGAGAACAATTATGGCATCTATGAAATCAAATAAAAGTAAAAGATAATGAAATCAAATAAAAGATAAGTTGGTGGTATGCTTGGAGCTGACTCAGACTCTCCCTTTAACCCTTCTATCACCTCTAAGGTATAACGTAGTTGAAATAGTTTATTTTAGCCCAGGTATCTCTCGACTGGACGTAAGTCCCTCGACCAAGTGATGAGGAACCCCGTGTGTGGGTGAAATCTTTGGGCCTGGAAGAACTTGTAAAAGTTAATTTTGCTCTACGGATGGTGACTCTCGTCTGGATGAGGTACTCCGTGTGTGAGTGAAATCCCACGAGCCAAATGGTGAGGAACTCTGTGTGGGAGTGAAACCTTTGGGCCTCCGTAAGAGATGGAACTATTTCTTTAATGAAATCATACTTGGTGATCTAGAGCTGGTTAACGCAAGAGTCTACCATAAGTCCCTCACAAGTCATATCACGAACCAATGATAAAAATGAATAACATATATATGAATGTGCTTATAAATTGAATGCATGATGACGAAACAAATATATGAACTTAATGTGAATATAATCTAATATGTTATAGTCTTAATAAATTTATAAAAGATGAATCGAATACTAATGTTCTCTTTTACTAAGTTAGAGTACTAAGTTGGAGTTGTGTTAAAAAGTGAAAAATTTCATCTTACTAGAAGGGGACATTACATTGTGCATGGGGAGTTTTAAAATTTTGGTTTTGGAAACTTTGCATCATCTGAACTTTAATAGTGAGCTAATACAGGATAGTTTTCCTAATTGGAAATTCTAAGTTAGGACCATTTTATACTTATTGTTCTAATATATTCAAACATTTTTGAAGGAGAGGGTGGATGCTAGCAAAAATAGGATTCCCTAAAATTTAGGGTGACAATAGTAGGAGTTCTATGTTGTGTCTACAATGAGGTGGAAGTTTTTTGGCCAAACATTCTATAGATTACATCACTCTATGAATTTACAGAACCGACTTTCTCAAGGAGTCTATTTTTTTTTGTTTTGGGTTCTTTACATCTTTTAGGTTTCAGTAGCAAGCTAACAGAGGGCATTTTAGCCAATTATTTTTTAAAAAATAAGACCTTTTGACTTAACACTTACTGTTATGCTTTTTGTAATTGGTTTTGCAGGAGAAGGTTGATGCTAGCAGAAATGGTGTCTACATTAAATTTATCATGTAAAAAAAGTAGGATTGCCACTTTCCACCACAAGGTATTTTTTATGATGGAGGGCATTAATGTTTGAGTTCGTGCAATGTGTAGGTGCTTCTCCATCTTCAAAGTGAGATCTTGAGGTTAGGAGCTCATGATGACTCGAGGGATATATGCTAACACCTCTCTTAAAAAAAGTTTGGCAATCATGTTAGTAGTTATCGGATCATCTTGCAATATACCTACACTTTGACTGATAACATGTTTTTTCAACCTTGTATCTACAGTTTTAAGTTTTGTCTATGTATTTTATCTACATATTTGAAAATACTTAAATTGTCAAATCCTCAAATTATAAATTTCAAATAGGTGTGTAAAACAATAGACATTAGTCTTGATATAGATAAGTAGATGTTAGTCGTGATACATATAAATTACAAATAGATGTCTAAAGCAATTGTAGTGTTTTATCATCCCAAAGTAGAATAGAGATGATATTTTAATTGATGTTTTTGATTATCATTTAACAAGGTAATCTATATTACTTCTGGATTAAAGGCATTCTTCAATTAATCCATAGGCATTCTACCTTTTACAGTGAGTGAATATTTAGCATTTAAATTTGCCTTTTTTAAATGTTCCTTTGTTGCCTATTGTTGCACAAAGTTGCTTTGAATTGATAGAATTTGAGTAAGCAACTCTCAGTCCTCTTCACCTATCATTTACTGTGAATTAGTTCACAACCATTGCTCCAGATGTACAACATATTACACTGTGCATATTTGCTTACGATGTATCTTGGTGACACTTCGCATATTGATAAATTGTTTTAAGGAAAATTTGTATGTAGGCATGAATAAGCAGATATGATGTCTATTCTAGTGCCAAGCACAAGGGCTGCAAAAGAAAAATTCTTGATGAAATCAATGTGGTCACAGTGATTCATGATTTCATGACAAATGGAGATATTGTAGCACTTCAATTTTACACAATGGTAGGCTTACTATGTTGAGACATCTACAAAAAGAAGCAACCAGGTAATTTAGTGCTCAATGTTTTAAAAAAGTGGGGGTTGTGTTTTGGTTAGGAGTTTTTGCATTTGGACAGTTGCTTTGGAGAGTTGAGTCCCCATTACAAAGGCACACACTATTGAAGACTTTTTTCACTTGGCCCCATTACATATCATTGCAAATAGAATAAATATTGAAGGTTCGTATCTACTTGATAATCCTTATGTTTAACATGATTCTACAGTTACGGAGGCCTGAAGGAATTTGTGCCATAGACCCACAACGAATTGGATCAAATTGGGTTATTTAAACTAATGTTTTCACTTTTCTCTCAATAGCCAACAAATTAATACCATACACTACAAAAATGATGAATGTTTCTTGATGCAATAGTGTTAAGAGTTTTCATGCAGATGTGTTGACGTAAAAAGCATTCATGCTTTCATAAACATTGACTATGGAAATATTATGCCTCTGACCATACACTATATCTAAAAGGCAAACGGTCAACTACTACAAGATCAAAATGCAATTCTACAATATTTTGCTAATTTCATCCAAGAACTCCGCACAATATCACTTTTTGAAAATAATGTTCAAGCCCACCTCACAACATACCTAATGTAATGATAACTATTGAGAATAAGAAGTTGCTTACTCCAATTATTGAAGTTGAGCTCAAAGACACAATCCTTTTCTTTTCAACACAATAAATCTCCAGGATCAGATGGTTTCACTGTCCTTTTTCACCAGATATTTTGGGACACTATTAACATTGAATTGTTGGAAGTAGGTGAAGTGTAATGCTCATAAGTGCATTTTCCTTGTGTGCTTTTTTATTTATATGATATATGGTGTATCAAGTGTTTCATTAGTATATTGTGTGATTCATGTGTTATGATCTATTGTACTAAACTTCCTCGTGAGGCCTATTGTACTATTGAAGTTTTCTAAGGGTGTACTCTAGATGCTTTTGTGCATGAAGCATATGTGAACTTCAACATGTGATTACTTTCTAAAGTGAATTCAATTTTAAACATAGAAAGTGAAACAAATATAAGTCAATGCCAAAGTTCAAATCCATACTTCACAAAAAAAATAAGTACATCAAATTAAAGTGAGTGCCAAAGTTGCACTCCACACAAACAATAAATAAATTTCATAGTAAAATACAACTTACTAATAGTACAACACTAATTATGATAAAGTTAATAGATTGTATCGTGGTTGAATGGGAGGCCATAGTTCTTTGATGGTTTCTTTATGATTTGATTCTCTAATGGTTCATTCACAATTTAGTTCATATGGTTATTCATTTAATACCATTCTGTTATTTTTTATTTACTAAAAAAACAATTAATTTTTTCATAGTATTTATAGCCTTCTCCACCAACTACATGTAATGACTTTTTGAGTAAAAAATATAAATATAAACTATTTAGCATAGACCTATGAATATTTGTGTCTATCGGCCATTTGATAGCACCTTTGGTGTTTTTACTAGTTTAAACTGTTGCGGGTTCTTTTGTGTGTTTATAGGTTACTCGCGTTTGTCTTCGTTGGCAATGCATTTTTTTACTTTATTTGCTAGCTTTTCTTAATTAATAGTACCCTATGTGGTCGCTGCATGCAACTGATACAATAATATCAAGTTTAATAATGATACAACTTTCAAAGAAGTACAGTGCACTTTAGAAAAACGCTTGGTCGGATCATGAAACTTTTAAATTTCCTGTGTTGTCATAGATTTATATACACACGCAAAAATTGCAGAGGATTAATTTTTCCTCTCTGGATGATATTCCTAATTCCACCTGTTGATGGCTGCAATAATATCTTTTAAATACAGAAATTTATGTATTTCTTTTCAATAGGGCTCAGGTAGTAAGAACAAGGGAGAGATCGAGTGGAAAGGGAGAACGCAGAAAATGTTGACCAAGGGTTTCAGATTGCTTGTAGAGTGGTAGAGTTCAGATTGTCTCTAATTTTTCTATATCAAGTTGATTAGGCTGGCCTGCGTACCGTTGACAGGTCCAGAATTTGGTTGTAATTTCGAAAAACAAGTGGAACGATCTTTTCCAAAAAAAAAAAAAAAATCTTCTGAGTTTGTTGTTTAAAAATTGCATTGAATCTGAGTGTCCTTGTGAGTTATTGAATTTGTGGAAGCTGCTTGGATTGGTTCCCTGTTCTCAGTCCCCTGTACTTGACTGCATCAATACAGGGCATCAGGGCGTAATTGAAATACATTGAAAAAAAAGGACTCACGAACCCTGTCATTTCTATTTATTATTTTCCAATTATTTATCTCAACTCAATTAATTTAAAGTTTAATCATACTAGCAATTGGATCCATAGGTCCAATGGGTAGGCTATTTTTTAGAAGAAATTGTAGAATTTATTAGATGCATCTTTTTGAGTTTTAATATGTTTGAATTATTTTGTTGTTTCAATTCTTTGTCATCCTCAATAGAACACAAATATTGACATGTTTTTGACATTATCCACTAACTCAAAAGTAACCATTACAGTTAATTCATATATTTGCTCAATAATGATAAAGTATGGCAAATTAGCTAAGGAACATGTTTATTTATGTGTATATACTGATGATTAGATAGAGCTCTTACATCCATGTTAACTAGTATATTTATATTTTAAAAATATCTAAAGTACGCCAAGGGATATCTTTTTTCCATAGTTTATTTGAAAAATAATTTTGAAAAAATAAAAACAAAAAAAGAAATTGGAAAAATTAAAAACTAAAAATGAAATTGGAAAAAATAAAAACTAAAAACTAAAAAAGAAATTGGAAAAAAAAAAAAACCAAAAAAGAAATTGGAAAAAATAAAAAATAAAAAATAAAAATGAAATTGGAAAAAAAAAAACTAAAAACTAAAAAAAAAATTGGAAAAAAAAAAAAAAACTAAAAATCAAAAAAGAAATTGAAAATAAGAAAATCACAAAAACTATGGAACCAAAAAAGAAATTGGACAAGAATTGATTTCCAACGAATCTTTATTTATATGAATTTATTTATTTAAATATTTTATGATTTTTGTTTACAAAATTTAAATGTTTACGGGAATCTGAATCTTTCAGCCCTTGCTATGAGTGTAGAATGCCTCTCGGCATAAAAAATATAAATTGAAAATAAAAATAAATGTAAGCTCAAGATCTGATTTGATTGCTATCTTTACGATTGAAAGATTGCAAAAATAGCTCTTTCATAAACACAAATTATTACAATTAGGGGATAGAAATAGGGTTTAGGTTAGGCGTAGGGTTAGAGCTATGATTAGAATTAGGGTTAGAGTTAAAATTACGATTAGTATTGGCCTAAATGTTAGGGTTAGAGTTACAATTAGGGTTAGGGTTAAAATTAGGATTAGGGTTATGGTTAGGATTATAATTAGGGTTGGGGTTTGGGTTAGGATTATAATTAGGATTAATGTTAGAATTATGGTTAGGGTTAAAATTAGGATTAGGGTTATGGTTAGGATTATAATTACGGTTGGGGTTTGGGTTAGGATTAGAATTAGGGCTAATGTTAGAATTAGAGTTAGGGTTAGGGCTACAACTAGTCTACCTATATTTAAAAATATTTCTAAAGTACGCCGAGAGATATCCTTCTCGATGCACTTATTTTTTAATCAATTTACTACACATAGGTGGAAATAGGTGCCTCCTCGGTGTACTTTAGATATACTTTTTAAATATAAGTATACTAGTTTCAATTCTTTGTCAACCTTCATAGAACACAAATATTGACATGTTTTTGACATTATCCACTAACCCAAAAGTAACCATTACACTTAATTCACATATTTGCTCAATAATGACAAAGTGCTCTATAATGATAAAGTATGGCAAAATATCTAGCTAATATGTTAACTGTGTATTTACGGATGATTAGATAGAGCTCTAATATCCATCTTAAAAAATATAATTTGAAAATAAAAATAAATGTAAGCTCAAGATCTTATTTGGTTCCTATCTTATGATTGAAAAATAGCAAAAATAGCTCTTTCATAAACACAATATTTATAGCCTAATAGATAATGTATTTGGACTAATAAAATATCTATTTTAACATAAATTTGTATACATTATTTATGAAATATTAGAACTATGTGGTTAGATTGGATTATTAAGTATGAGTTCTTATTAAGAGGGCAAGATTGAAAAAGTCTAATGAGTTATTCCCTAGCCATGAGTTGGGACAATCGAATCACTAATCTTTAGGGAAGGGGAAGAATTTGTTGCGAAAGCACACCATTTATTATTTGAGCAGTGAAATAATGGAATAATAGAATACCATTTTTCGTATAGATCTTGAAGGGGCAAAAACTTTCTTCTTTGTTAAAACTGCGTTTCAAGAAGGCCATGAACTATTTGAAGACAATAAAAGATTAAAGGTAAATAGCATAGAAGATAAAGCAATACAAACGCAATACCTTCACCTAAAACCCTTCTTTCTCCTCGGATGGAGTAGAATGAAGTGCACCCAAGCTTCACTAACTATGCTCTTGATAACATGATATGTTGATTGCTCAATAAGCCAACATGATAACTTTACTTGAAAGCTCATGATATACTGATAATGGCTTGGTTGATGTATGAGGAATGGAGGGCTAAGATTAAGAGATGCAATGGATGGTTGAGATTAAGAGGTGGAATTAGGGATAATGATGGAAGTTTCTAGGGCTTTTCTAAATATGGATGGATAAGGTTAGTTAGTCATGTGACTAGTTTAATTTTTGTAATTTATTTATTTGTGGGAAATATATAAAGATGGAAACAAGTGGAAATTAATTATTGGAGAGGGGTCATGTGTGAGGATAAAATCAATTAAATAAATAAGATTTATTTAATTAATTTGGCTAAGGGGAAAATGGATTAATTAAATAAATAAATTTTATTTATTCAATTAATTTTTTGTTATGGAGAGAATGATTGAATTAATTAAATAAAAAATAATTTATTTAATTAATTTGGGAATTAGGATAAATAGGTTAATTAAATAAATATATTTAATTAACTTGATAATGTGAAGGGTACATGAAAGGGTCCTAAGACAAATGTGTCGCAAGGTAGTGTCAAAAGTGATGTTAGATGTGTTGTAAGGATATGGTCAATTTTAGGTGTTTATATTTTGTCCCTCTTTGAGATGATGTTGCAACTAAGAGAAGTAACATCATTTCAAAGAAGATAGGATTAGGATGATTGGATGCCCTAGCTTTGTAGATGAGTGACGAGGAGGAACGATGGAGAGATGGGATGTGGGATAGCCCCTCAAGAGGATAGGTGGATTAGAAGAACACGGGTGTGCTCTCAAATTGGATGAAACGGATTGGTTAAGGAGATGAAGGAAAGATTAAGGATGGATGATGTTGGTAATCATTTATGTTTGGGGTTTTAAGCTAGGCCCCTTCCCAAAAATCTAAAAAATTATGTGTCTTTCGGCCTCTGCAGTTGTAAAAAATGCAAAAAATCAGTTAAGGTGCAGGTGTCTTTGTATATACAAGGGTGTTTGTATATACATACAGGTCAAAATGTGCATTGGTAGGTCAGAAATTTCTATCGGCCTTTGAAAAAATGAGTTATATGCATTTTTGAATGCATATTAGGCTTGAAAATGTGCATATACAAAGGGGGAATCTTTCACAGATTCCCAAGAATATTCCCTGTTTGTATGCAGAGGAAATATACATTGCAGATATACAAAGAAAAAATATACAAGGGCCAACAAACATTTGCTACAGTGCAGCCGAGATACATGTGGAAGGGCCCGCAGGGATATACAAACGAGTTTGTATATTCGGCATGAAAAGGAAATGTACAAGGTAAAACATACAAAAAGGTCAGCGGTGGTCAACGTCAAAAATGGGGCCCACCAGTTGTATATGCATTCGCTTGTATATTTGCACATACAAGCCGATATACAAAAAAGGACATACATTTTAGACCCGAAGAAGAAATCAACTGCAGTGTATAAAATTTGGGGTCCGTTGTTTGTATATTTGGCTTGTATGTTCGCATTGTATATGCGACATACAAGCAAATATACAAAGGTAAATATGCAAGCCGGATCCGATGCGAAGATCAAATTCAGCAAATTCAGGGTTGGCATCCGCGGCTCGTATGTTTGAGTGCTTGTATGTGTGCCGATATACAAGAGGAGTTAGATACAAGCCAGATTTCAAAGCAACTTTAGCATGCTTCATGATAATTTGAAATCCACACCTTGTATGTATGAGTTGTATGTATATGCAGATATACATTGAGATATGCAAGGAATGAAGATACAGGGTGGACCCAATTGAAAATTCAAATTTGCTCTATAATAGTTTGGGGTCCGCCTTGTATGTTGAACTGTTGTATGTATATGCATCCTATATATACAAAGATTTAAAAAGTGAATTTGTATATGCATATGTACATGCATATACAAGGGGCGAAAAGGCAAAATACAAGGAGGAAAAGTCAGCGATAGAAGTATGGAGTGCCTACGTGGCACGTTATCATTGGCTATTGACTCTTCTACAAGATTTTGAGCCATGGATCTCAGCGACGGGAAGGAGATCGATGGCCCTATTTTGAATGCTTGATGAAGGAAGGATTTTCTATGTGTCTGCTGCCACAATTGGGCGGGAAAAAATCCAAAGGCACGCCGCTGCTGCATCCTGTGGGTAGCTGAGGCATTAATGGCGGATTTGCAAGGGCACAATGGATGGAATGATAGGCCAGCTACCCGATTGAAGAAGAAAGTCCCTGGGCGGCGGTGCAGATCCTGATTCCCACCTACTCCTTCCTCTTTGTCCCTATGCCACATTCAATTTTGAGTACCGTTTCTCCTACGTTGTATCTGGCAATTTTTGAGTTGACCGTTGTAATTTTGGCTGAGTACACAGTTTTGCTATAAAATGCAAACTGTGTCACTCATAGTGTGGTGGAAGACTTGGGCAATTTTGGGGGAAAAATAATGAAATACAGAACATTTCCTATTTGTTGTACCTCTGTGGAGTTTATGTGTTGCATCTGAATTGTATCTTGCACACATGTTCAGTTTCAGTGTTAATGTTATATGAAAAATGCTTCTTGCATGTGTTTTGCTGTCTGTCTCCACTTGTTGTATGCATTTCTTCTTCTAAATTTGGTTGCTAAGGGTTTCTCAAATTCTAGAATACAGATTTATGTATTGCATGCTTAATCTCTAACTTTCATTCAAGGAGTGGATTAAATCGTTTTAGGTTGAGTGTGGAGGAGATTGTATGTCAGCTGGGATATCCATAAGCAGAGACAGTTAAATACCCATTCTTGGGAGATGTTTGTAAGGCAAGCATCAACCTAACCCCTTGAAACTCGAATGTCAGTTGCAAGCCACTCTCATGTATACATCTATGTGACTCCTTGCCCTGAGATAGGCATCGGTCTGTTCTTGTGAAGTAGTTATGATCCAAAACCCCTGTCTTGCATCCAACCATAATTTCAAACCATTCCATAATTTTGACCTATTAGTTGTAGGAGTAGGATTAAGAACCCCCTGCATACTCTCATCCATAACCAGACACACATGTCCAAGAGTGTTGCTAAACTTGTGATTTGTCATTCAAATCTTGGTCCATACATGAGAGTATTCTGCCTATTATCACAAAGCTAAATCTTCATGTCATTGGGTGAGTCAAAGTGTTAAATCTTTAGTTATAGGGATACCCCCCTTGGTGTGGAAGAACCAGAAGTGAAGGGGAGGCAGCTCACGCAACCTCTTATATTCGTTGGCTGAATCTGCCTGTGCATTGGAATTGGCAAACCCTCTGCTGATTCAGAAATAAATAACCAACAAAATTGGTGACTCCGCTGGGGACAAAAGTGTTATATCCATGAAGGTGTGAGTCTAAAAGGATTGAAAAATCAGACCTGGAAAATGTTTGTTGCAGCAAAAGAAAGAAGTTATATGTGTGGCTCTGCTGTTGGAGAACCCAGAAAGAAAAGAAATAAATTTGCAACTTCAGCCTGTTTGAAGCTCATTCCTCTGCCAAGGAGGTGGTGACTCTGGATATAAAGAACCTGATAAGAGGCCACCAGAGGTGTTGAATTTGCAGTTGCTGCAACATATCCAGGTATTTGTATAAGTTTTAAAAGTTCCCCATTTGGTGAAATAGCACTGGTTAAAAAGGGAAATATTAGTGAAAGATTGCATACTTTTGTGAGGACCTAGTCTGCATTTCAAAATAAGTATGCAATATTGTTTAAAAAACTCATTTGGAGGACTTTAGGAAAGTTGAAACAACAGTCTGAATTTTAAGGGCCTGAAGTCATTGTTTATAGAAAATCTGAGTTGAAAAGAGGGTTGCAAAAACACATAATGATGTATAATTATTAGCCCCTACACCCTGATGAGGTGTCAAATGCAATAAGGCATAATAATTAGTCCCAACCATGTAATAAAAGAAGTTTCAGCATTGACAGATATAAGCCCATAAATTTTGATGACATTTGTGGCTACCCAAATGCTTTTCCATTTAAAATCAGAAAGTATTTGCCCAAATTCAATGGTGCAAAGGATGAATCAGCTGAGAGACACTTGCAGTAGTTTATAAATGTTGTAGATGATTTTGAGATTGACCATGAAGATGTAGTTATGAGATTATTTGTTCAATCTCTAGATAAAGATGCAAGCGACTAGTTCTCCTACCTTCCAGCTTACTCTCTCAGCTCTTGGCAAGATTTTAAATCTACGTTTCTAAAACAATATGGTGAAAGAATTTCTGATTATGCAGTCATTAGTGACTTTATGTATATCCATATAAAAGAAGATGAGTTGATTCCAGCTTTTAACCTCAGATTTATGAGGGAATTAAAAAGAATCCCAGAATGCATGAGACCTAATGATGCATTGTGCCTAGTTGTCTATTTGGGAGCATTTGATAAGAAAATGAGCTATAAATTAAGAGATAAGGAGCCCACCAAATTGCATCAGGCACATCAGTTTGCAATGGACATTGAAAACAATTGGAGATATGGAATTCAAAAGGGTTATTTCTCTAAAAAAATTTGCTGCCCTGGAGTCCCAAATGTTAATGAGGGATATAATCTAAATGTTGAAGATGAATGTCAAAGTACTAACACCCCTGCTGTCCCAGTTTTTGCATCATTCCAAGTTAATGACATTTCTTTTATAGAGGAGGATGTCCTATTTTGCCCAGCAAATGAAGTTGATAATAATATTTTTTCAAGTGATACTTGCATGCCAGTCCTAAACAAAGAGCATTCATGTTTAAATGATCCAGTTGTGCAAAGTTGTGATCATATGGATCAAGAGTCAATATCAGTTTCATCAGGAAGTATTAGAGGGCTGGAAAATGATGCAAATAGCTCAACTTCAGAGTGCATTGAAGTAGAAAAAATTTTGTATGTGGGGCAATCATATGTTATAGATAATAAAGATGATATCCATGATGAATTCATGGATCAGGTTTGTTCTTCTTATGACATTAGACTTGATAATGAAAAAGAAATGGATTGTCATGAAGAAGAAACAGAGACCTTTGCAATGAGTATTAATCCCCTTTATGATGACCCTGTGGATGCATTTGACATTGTGAGTTATGACATTCATTGGTGCATAATTAACCCTCTATTTGAAAATGATGATATTGGTTTGTAAACTGTGGATGATAAATGCTCAGTATCAGATGGTTCAGACATGTGCAATGATAGCTATATGGATCAAGTTTTGCTTTCAATGTCAATAGGTGATATGAATTACATTGGGGGTCTCATATATTCTGTGTTTTCAGTGTTTAGATCAGCTGGATGAGTGTTTGGTTATATGCAACAGCCAGGTAGATAATGAATATTGCCAAATGCAATATGAGGATATACTGCTTGAGGATCATAACATACATATGTTACCTAATGCTGAAGAATATTTTAATGTGTATGGTTATATGTCTGGTTGTAAGGTGCAGAGTGATAGAGTCAGTACTGACAGTGGCAAGTTTTCATAAATGGTGAAGCATGTAATTGATCAAATCAGCTTACGGGTAGATTGTTTTAATGTTTTCAACTGCGGTTGGGATTATTCAGTTTGGAATAAGGCATTTGACAGGATAGAGCTATGGTTCTTCCTTTTTGGCTGCCCGGGGCTGCCAAAATAATGTCTGAAAATGTGTTTTATAATGCAGGTTAGTACAGTTTTGACTCTGTGCCCAATGGATAAGGGACTGGTCTGCATCCCAGAGATATGAAGTTCTCACCATGCCTGCAAGAGGCATGCGTCCCCAATCTGTGCCTATTGGTAATCATTTATGTCTGGGGTTTTAAGCCAGGCCCCTTCCCAAAAATCCAAAAAATTATGTGTCTTTCGGCCTCTGCAGTTGTAAAAAATGCAAAAAATCAGTTAAGGTGCAGGTGTCTTTGTATATACAAGGGTGTTTGTATATACATACAGGTCAAAATGTGCATTGGCGGGTCAGAAATGTCTATCGGCCTTTGAAAAAATGAGTTATATGCATTTTTGAATGCATATCGGGCTTGAAAATGTGCATATACAAAGGGGGAATCTTTCGCAGATTCCTGAGAATATTCCCTATTTGTATGCAGAGGAAATATACATTGCAGATATACAAAGAAAAAATATACAAGGGCCAACATGCATTTGCTACACTGCGGTCGAGCTACATGTGGAAGGGCCCGCAGGTATATACAAACAAGTTTGTATATTCAGCATGAAAAGGAAATGTACAAGGTAAAACATGCAAAAAGGTCAGCGGCGGTCAACGTCAGAAATGGGGCCCACCAGCTGTATATGCATTCGCTTGTATATTTGCACATACAAGCCGATATACAAAAAAAGGACATACATTTCAGACCTGAAGAAGAAATCAACTGCAGTGTATAAAATTTGGGGTCCGTTGTTTGTATATTTGGCTTGTATGTTCGCATTGTATATGCGACGTACAAGCAAATATACAAAGGTAAATATGCAAGTCGGATCCGATGCGAAGATCAAATTCAGCAAATTTAGGGTTGGCATCCGCGGCTCGTATGTTTGAGTGCTTGTATGTGTGCCGATATACAAGAGGAGTTAGATACAAGCCGGATTTCAAAGCAACTTTAGCATGCTTCATGATAATTTGAAATCCGCACCTTGTATGTATGAGTTGTATGTATATGCAAATATACATTGAGATATGCAAGGAATGAAGATACAGGGTGGACCCAATTGAAAATTCAAATTTGCTCTATAATAGTTTGGGGTCCGCCTTGTATGTTGAACTGTTGTATGTATATGCATCCTATATATACAAAGATTTAAAAAGTGAATTTGTATATGCATATGTACATGCATATACAAGGGGGGAAAAGGCAAAATACAAGGGGGAAAAGTCAGCGATAGAAGTATGGAGTGCCTACGTGGCACGTTATCATTGGCTATTGACTCTTCTGCAGGATTTTGAGCCGTGGATCTCAGCGACGGGAAGGAGATCGACGACCCTGTTTTGAATGCTTGACGAAGGATTTTCTGTGTCTGCTGCCACAATTGGGCGGGAAAAACTCCAAAGGCACGCCGTTACTGCATCCTGCGGGTAGCTGAGGCATTAATGGCGGATTTGTAGGGGCACGATGGATGGAATGACAGGCCAGCTACCCGATTGAAGAAGAAAGTCCCTGGGCGGCGGTGTAGATCCCGATTCCCACCTACTCCTTCCTCTTTGTCCCTCTGCCGCATTCAATTTTGAGCACCATTTCTCCAGCGTTGTATCTAGAAATTTTTTAGTTGACCATTGTAATTTTGGCTGAGTACACAGTTTTGCTATAAAATGCAAACTGTGTCACTCATAGTGTGGTGGAAGACTTGGGCAATTTTGGGGGAAAAATAAAAAAATATAGAACATTTCCTATTTGTTGTACCTCTGTGGTGTTTATGTGTTGCATCTGAGTTGTATCTTGCACACATCTTTAGTTTCAGTGTTAATGTTAGATGAAAAATGCTTCTTGCAAGTGTTTTGTTGTCTGTCTCCACTTGTTGTATGCATTTCTTCTTCTGAATTTGGTTGCTAAGGGTTTCTCAAATTCTAGAATATAGATTTATGTATTGCATCTTTAATCTCTAACTTCCATTTAAGGAGTGGATTAAATCGTTTTAGGTTGAGTGTGGAGGAGATTTTATGTCAGCTGGGATATCCATAAGCAGAGACAGTTAAATACCCATTCTTGGGAGATGTTTGTAAGGAAAGCATCAATCTAACCCCTTGAAACTCGAATGCCAGTTGCAAGCCACTCTCATGTATACGTCTATGTGACTCCTTGCCCTGAGAAAGGCACCGGTCTGTTCTTGTGAAGTAGTTATGATCCAAAACCCCTGTCTTGCATCCAAACCATAATTTCAAACCATTCCATAATTTCAACCTGTTAGTTGTAGGAGTAGGATTAGGAACCCCCTACATACTCTCATCCATAACCAAACACACATGTCCAAGAGTGTTGCTAAACTTGTGATTTGTCATTCAAATCTTGGTCCATACATGAGAGTATTCTGCCTATTATCACAAAGCTAAATCTTCATGTCATTGGGTGAGTCAAAGTGTTCAATCTTTAGCTATAGGGATACCCCCCTTGGTGCGGCAGAACCAGAAGTGAAGGGGAGGCAGCTCACGCAACCTCCTATATTCGTTGGCCGAATCTGCCTGTGCATTGGAACTGGCAAACCCTCTGCTGATTCAAAAATAAATAACCAACAAATGAAATGGATGAATGATATGTTATAATATATTCGGTGAGCAACCATATAGATTGATATAGCACTAGACACTATACACCAAGAGATAAAGACTAGGGTGACAATGTATCTCATGCATAAAGGACCGACTCAAAAAAGATAAAAGGTCACAAGAAAACATATGTCATTAGACACCATGATATGAAAGACCATGATGTCATTGTGATAGTATGCTATACAGACTGATACAAATGCAACTAAAATGATAACACACACAAGCAAGCCAGCAAGCATGCACAAATTATTAAAAAACAAACAAGGTCGTTGTCCTTGTCAAGCTAAGAACCGATGATTGATTGATTGATGAGGATAGTGTTGTTGGTCATAGAACAACACCATGATTGATTGATTTGATTGAATAAGGATAGTGTTGTTGTGGTGGGGAATGATATATCACTGGAACAACACAAGGATCAATTGATCTCTATACTTAAGATAGACAAAGTTCTTAAGCAAGAGTTGATTGGATTTGATTTCTACTTAAGATAGACTAACATTCTTAAGTAGGAATTAATTGGATTTGATGATGGATGTGAGTTAATCAAGTTTGCAGCAAGGTTGGGAACAAAATCGTTGGATACTTTTGGATAATTGGCTAGATTGCTTAGCTAGATTGACATGGATTAAGGATTTCTTGCATTTAGATTTATTGCTTGGATTTTTTTCATGAGAGATGGTTGCATTGGATTGCATTTGGATAACCTTTTTGTTGGATACCAATGAAACAAGAACACCAAGTCTAAGGACAAGGATGGAAAGGAGGATTGGATGGATAAAAGAATTGGGGATTGGCAATAGTGGATGAGATGGATACGAGAGAGATGCATGGTGGATGGATGGAGGGGTTTAGGATATGATCTCCAAGGACTATGTCACATAGAAATAACATGTACCACTCTAGATATTATACTCAAGACTTTGCATGACAATGTTTGGGATGATAATAGTGATATGATTGGTTGGAAAATATTAGGTATATCAAGAGATGTCCAAAGCATTTTTCAACATTTTTCCCTTGTTTTTAACAAGATCAAAAGTAGGAGGGGAATATGGATTTGTGCAATGGGATAGGTATGTGGATATAATGGATAAGCATGAAATAATGGAAATGATAGGATAGAAATGATAGTAGGGGATACATGAGACAACTTGCCCCAAGTGTAAGGTACATAGATAATCACTCTACACATGACACCCATAAATGGTTTTTCATCATGGTACTTATCCAAGGCACCATGAAATGGTTTTCACCATTGGACAAAATGATTTCTCTTTACTGTTTTGATTTTTTTATAACAGGGGTGGATGGAGGGATTTGGAGAGAGAGTGGGGACTCAAGCATTTGTTTCCATAACAAGGTGATAGTGTCCCATTTTGGATTTTTGTCGCATATGGACCATGTTGAGTGGTATTGTGTGCATGGATGTTGGTAGATGAGAGAAGATGGAATGGATGGTGTAGATAGCATGGATGGCGGATGGATAGATGGATGGATAAATGGATGATGGATGAAAGGATTATGCGAAAGCATGGACTGAAGAGAGGTGATGGGGGTGATATGTGGGATAGCGGATATAAGATGAGGGGATGGAGGTATGTGGGAATGTTGTAGAGTCAAGGAGAACAAACGTCAACATTTGCACACATTGTGGTGGAGTTTGAAGTTTATATTTGTGATGTGGAGTGGGAAGTAATGGAGATTTTTGATTATGGGATCAGGATGGGGAGGATTACTGATTTGGGGATTTAGGGACCCAAATGGACTTAGAATTCTTAATATTTTTTGATTGGGTGCATGATTGTTGGAATTTTAGTGATTTGAGATTTTTTATAAAGTGGGATTTGGATGCTCCATTCGGATTAATTGCTTTTGGAGGGGTGGGCTTGTGTAGCCTTTTGGACTTTGGATTTGTCTTTGATTTTGGATATCGATGCCCTATGGCATGATAACTCTTAGGCTCTTGTGGACTTTTTGCTCAATAGGGGGATACATCCAAATTTTTATTTTTGAATCCCATGGGTTTTGTGATAGCTTCATGTTTAGGCGATGTGTGTATTCATTGACCATGATTAGGAATTTTAGGGGATTTAAGGGAGTGGTATGTGTGGATGGAGGGATTAGTGGACTTGTGGATGAAGGGATGAGGGGATTTGAGGATGGCAGTATTGGGAATTGGGAGGAGTGGAGGAAGAGTGGATTTAGGGATGGAAGAACATTTTGATTGATGGATGAAAAAAGATGTAGGACAAGGGATGGCAGCATATGATTTGGAGGTACGATGAGGGGCACCTAGATTTGGATTGGAAGAAGATGCTTTATAAGGTGTGCAGGTGGTACCAACATATTTAAATTTTTGTCATTGGGATATGTAGCCAAGGCCATGCAATTGTGGAGGTATTTTGACATGGATGGGTCCCAAGATACCTTGTTCATAGAGGCCTAAACCTCTACCTTGATAATTCATGTTTTGGAGCATGTGGTCTACAATGGGATGTTTTTTGTTTTGTTAACAAGACATGAGCCCATTATTAGATGGGAGAGGATGGGTGGTGGATAGAAATTTCTTCTCTTCTATGAGAGTACCATCACAAATAAAGGTTTTGAGTCCAAGGGGTAAGGATGACGGATTTAGGATAGGGTCGATAGGGGATGGTGAAGGATCAAAAGGGGATGGTAATGGAGTGATAGGAGATCGATAAGAGATTAATGAAGTTGTGATGAGGGGGTCTTATCAGACAACCCAATCATGTAGACACAACAAAGAAATTACTACAAAACAATAAAATTTAAAGTCCATTGATATGCAACATTAAATTTGCTCAAGAGTACAATACATTTCATAGCCAAGAAAATATTCCTTTCATTATAATTCTTCTTCAAAATATCTACAAACAACTTGCCCCAATCCCAAATTCATCCCCCCAGTAGAGAGCATCCATGACCCTTTTATACTTCCAATGTCAAGGAAGTTGAATTGTTCCAGCTTGCAGTTATGAAACTGAACTGTCACAGTCAAAACTAGGAACTAGGACCTTCAATAGTTTTAGGATTTCATGAAACAAAAGATTACCAAAAATAACATTTTTGGCGATTCAACACTTTTCTAAACTTTTGAACTTCCTCTGAATGCTTTCCCTTCGGTGAAGTTTCACTCCATCAACCTTTGAAATTCTCTTTTAGCAAATCAACATCTTGGAGAACTTTAGAACTTGAGCTCCTCTTTAATTCTTTGGTGATTCAATATTTTGGAGAACTTACAAACTCACGAACTCATCTTCATACACATTTTCAGCGAATCAACAAACTTTTAAACCTATGAACTTTTGCCTTCAAAACCTTTTTTGGCAAATTGGCAATTCGACAAACTTTGTAACTTTTGAATCCTTGCTTTTCTTAAATGTAGTTTCAGTGATTTAGTGATTTTATGAACTTTATAACTCTCAAAAAATTCCTTTACAATACCTCCCCACCTACTCCAGACCATCTATCAGTTGTGCCAGGTTGGTGCTCTATGCTTTTTTATTGTTGTTATGGAGTAAAAAGTGGACACGTGCCTTTTTACCTCCTTGTTTAGCTCCTAGGTCCCATTTATTACATTATGTATTATAATTGATCATCCTGAAGAAAATTGCCTGACACCCATGACAATTTGAGACCTTGGGCCCTCACTAATCTTATCCTAAACTAAAAAGGGGCCCTTGGACTTGGGCACCAATTGCCCAAGTCCTCCCTGATTGGTTGGGGTAAATTAGTAGTATGTCAGCCTGTGACTTTTCAAAAGGTTTCTCTTTGTCAACTTTTGTGGTCTAATTTGACGAAGATTAGCGGGAAAACAAATATAATTGTGTTTTTGAATTCGTTATGAACCTGGAAAGCTAGAGGAAAGAGATAGAAAACTTATGATCTTGGAGCAAAGGGCATTCAAAGTATTCATTGTGTTTCTAGAGAAGATTTGTGTTGTCATTGTGCATGTTGTTGTCAATTTGAAGTCATCATCTATCTTCTTATGAGTTGAAGGATCTTCATTCTCCTAAGGGATTCACCACATAGGTGATATCATTGTTGTTTGAATCATTCTATCATCATTTTTTTAGCCTCTACCCTATTGGTTTTTTCCCAAACTGGATGCTTTTTCCCAGTTATCCCTACAAGGTAACCATCATTGATCAATAGGATTCCTGGGCTAGGGGCCAACAGTACAAGAGATAGACTCTATAGTTATCTCCTCTTCTTCTTTAGGCTCTGCAGAACCAAGGGGGGTATTCCCTATTCAACATCCATGAAATTCTTCTATGGATTAGCCGGGATGTTGATACAAAGTAGATAAATCCTCCTTTATGTAGACCAAAACTATGAAATAAGTGCAAAGGGGCTGGCTTTGGGCCTATGATCAGTTGTGAGACAGAGGATTTTGATCCTAAAACTACTTCTAAATGTCCTGAAGGTTTGTATTTTGAAGTTTGAGTTTGATCTTGGGATTTGGATGTAAAACTAGGACCTTGGTTGTAACCTCAATACAAGACTAGATCGGTGCCTATCTTAGGGCTCATCAATAGACATACACATGTGAATGGTCAGCATAAACATATACCAAAGACTAGATATCAAGGGGATTTTTAGTGTTTGCCTTACAGATACTTCCCAAAATTTAGTATTCTGTTATCTCTGCTTACAAACATCCTCATGGCAATATATTCTTCCCAACACATAACCTAAAACATTTAATCTACTCCTTGAGCAGAAGTAAAAAGTCAAGCACTCAATATAGAAAACCCATATTTTAGAATCCTAAACACCCCTTAGCTATTTAGATTTAGAAGAAGAACACACTCAGTTTGGAGACAGATAATAGAACACATGCAAATGAAGCATTACTCATTTAAATCAACATGAAACCAGTAAGTTTATGCATAAAACACACAACATGATATTCATAAACTCACAGGACACCTAAAACAGAGCCACCAATCAAGTTGTATCTTATCACAACACCCAAATTTGTCTAATTTTTCAACCACAACAAATGAGCAACACAGTCTTCTATATACAACAGGAAGGTGTACTCAACATTAATCACATGGCCATTCAAAATTTTCCAGATATAATGCATTATGAGAAATGGCACTCAAAACATTGAATGCAGCAGGCAGGAGAGAAGGCAGGGAGTGGTTAGACTTGAGACCTGCACCACCGCCTAGGGTTTTTCATCTTCAATCAGGTAGTTGATCCGTCCATGCCTTTGCCCATACTTCTGTAACATCTGTCATCAATGGCATACTAACCCGTGGCTTCTGGGAACACAATGGTTCCAAGTCCTTTGAAAACCTTTCCCACCAAGATTTGTGGCCTTAAATTGAATGGGCGAGCTGCTGGCCAATGAGATCATGCCATGTGGGCGTTTCCTGTTGACCGCTGACTTTTTAAATTATGTGAGAACTAATTATCCCACATTCACCCCGCGATGACCTCCCCAATACTTTATAAACAGGATCACACCGAAAGACAATAGTCAGTGATTTTGCTCTTGACGACGCCAGCTTAGACCCCATCGGGGTAGCTCTAGTTGTCAAAGCAATACTCCTCACCTGATATGCAATGTCACCCCGATGATCCTCCTGTACGATACCCCATCGGCCAGACCCCCTATATCGGCGAACCTCTTGCATGTTCACCCGATATGCAATATCACCCTGATGACCACCCTCATCAATGCAACCTGATGCATCGGACAAAGATCTTCCTACCATGCCGATGCCATACATCTCACCGATGATCCTCCTGTACTTATTCTTGTCCTCATCGGCAATTGGTAGGACCTCCATCATAGATGCTGATAATAACTGTCATGCCGAAGACCACATGGTGCATCCCATCGGACCTGGATGATGTCACCATCATATTGGCATAGGGTGATATTCATAAGATGACTGATGCTTGAAAATATGACCCCCCGCAAGAAGTATGAAGTTGTTAGACATGTAGATATCAACCCTCATGTAAAATTGATGTCCGCACTTCACGGATCAAGTGATTATGAGGTGATAACACAACATCAGGGTGATCTTGTTTAAGATGACTGATATTTGAAATATGACCCCCCCCGCAGAATATCAGGTTTGACAGAAACCCTGACCGCATGTGCAAGCACCAACATACCCTACTAGGGTACCCTCTCTTTATCTATCAATGGTGTTGGAAAGATTGAGTTCTATTCTGGGGTTTGACTGAGGCAAATCCCTCAACACCATAACCCCCAAACCCTCTCTTGTCATCTTGTGTGTAGGTTATAGGTGCAGGATTTAGGAAAGGTGAAGATACAGGAAGACTGTGCACGAATCAGGGTTTCGAGATCTGATAGAAGTTTAGGAATATTCCCTTAAAAAGACTTGGCTAGTTGGCGACCTAGTCTTTTGGGTCTTTTGACATCAAATATGCATCTGAGCATCATTTACATCATATCTCCAATTTACAGCTCCGATAGATTCCAAATTTAAGGACTTGGGTGCGTCCTATTTCGTCCTTTGACACTTCAGGTTTTGAGACACATGTTTCAATATCTCTCTTATCATCATTGTGCATTTGGATTCTAGGTTTCAGTCATTTTCTGTCTGATATAAGCTGATTCTCCTAGAACTAGGATTTAGTGCTTATTTTACCTAGGGTTTGATAAAAAGGCTTGGTTGAATCTGATCTTTCCATAACACTCCTAAGCACAAGATATGTATGTAAGTCCACCTCCATTTGGTAGTAATTTGGCTCGGTCTTGTCCTTGAATGTTATTGTGAAAGAGGGTTTGACCTAGTGTACATGCTAGTCTTCTTCATTCTCTTTTTCATACATAACATTTTGGTGAACCCATTGCTTTGAGCATTTGCATCTTACTGAGTGTTAAATTTAGATCTTGCATTGATTCATAGCATACTTATCATTATTCATTGGAAGATATTGCATAACCTTGGAAAAAGTGAAAAAAATAAGCATTCTAGACTAGAAAAAGGCATAGTTTTTCATTGCATATGATAGAAATATTTAAATTTTTATTTTTACATCAGATCTGATCCATATTATAGTATACAATCATTTAATGGCATTGTACCTTACATTTGAAGATCTCATTTGCTAGGATTTTGTTGAAAAAGTTGCATCTTTCGTAAAACCTAGTCAATTCCAAAAGCTAGGGTTTGTAGTCAAAATATTATTTTAGATTTTGTTTCTATCATAAACATTCATTAAAATCTGATTTTGCATTGAAGTGTTGCATCATCCTCCTTTCATTTCAAAAATCACAATTTCTTACAATTACACATTGTGTATTCAACATTAAGAACTTTAGCATCTTCTTCATACTTCTTTGAGAAAAATCTTAAAATTATTTACATTGCCTTTTTGTGCAGCACTTTCACATCATACTCACTTTGTTTGTAGTGAAATTAGTGTGTTTTTTATCGTTAAAAACCTGATTTCCTCAAACTAGTACCTTGGTGTGAAAAGGTCTCACATACATGGCATCTAATCAAAATAAGGGTGGTGTGGCTCCTCCCTGATCTAACAAGAAAAGGAAGGATCCCGAACCCATCATCTCCTTCATACCACATGAAGTCACTATACAAAACATTGACAATCCTCTCTACATCACAGCAAGAATAAATGGAACTCCTACAAGAGGAGTTAAACTTATTGATCTTAATTGCATAACAAATGCCATCACAAAACACTTACAATCCAACGGATATAATGATCAAGGCACATAATGGTTACTTTCTTCTGGCAATTAGGAAGATAACACTTTGCATCAAGGTGGTGGAAAAAGCTAGGTAGAACAACCATTTGTCATCATTCCCACCTTAGACCTTTTGTGTGAAGTTAGTACATCCTTGGCTAAAGTCCATGAAACCAGTCCCTTCTACCATTCGTAAGTGTTTAAAATTCCCTCACAAAGGTCAAGTGCATGTTGTTTACCATAGTGGATGGAAACCTTTAGTCACTCGTGGAAATTTCAACCTGGATTACTTTTAGCCGCAACCTACTGAACCAAATCAACCAAGAGAAGATCAATTTTTCCTGACATATCAAAAATATAAGGCAAAGCTAATAGCTCAACTATCACATGGCAAGAATGCTACTGGATCCTCTCAGTCTCTTGAGGCTACAATTCCTCCTACCCAACAAATAGAGAGTGAAAAATAGCCCAAGCTGAAGGAATCTCCTTGACCAAGAGGTAAAAGAATTTTTACCGAGGTTCCTCCTCCATCATCCTTACAAGGATCAGGAGACAACCTTCAAGAGAAAAGCATTTCATCACAAAAGATCACTTTTATGTAGGCTTCCTCTTCGCAAACATTCATGAATGCAAAAATTCATGAACCCTTGATGATCAACAAAGAAACACCTTTAGCAAATATCAGTAACAAAACAAGAAGGAATTGGAATGCAAGAGAAATAAGAAGAAAATGACAAAATTTAGCTCAACAAATGTCACCTCAAGAAGAAAACATCCCACCAACATAAATTGAATCAAAAGAAGAGATAAAGGAAGAACTAAAAGAAGAAGTTTCAAGATGGGCTATAGTACCCTATGTATCACCTATTCCATATCAATATTGGGAAGAAGATGATTTGATGAAAGATGATTGTTAGCCAAGTAAGTATTTCTCACTCATTTAGCCAGAATTGATGTAGCACCTTTTCAAGTTGCTGTCAAGAGTGGCCTTCTCCTATGTGTTGTGTTGTGTTCCCCCATGTTGTGTTAAATGTTTGTTTATGTCTCCTTGAATGATCCTTGATACTCTTGTAAGATGAAGGATACAAAGAGATCACCTCCATTGTGACACTTCCTTTATTTGTTTCTCCATTCTTCTATACATTCTCCTATTTGCAAATTATTGTGTGTTGTGCCTTTGGGGCATAGCATTGTGAAGGGTAATTTGGGGGCATCCTTCCATGTTGCGACCCTAAGTAACTTTTATCTCCTCTCTCATTTTTCGTGATTTCATTCTTTCATCGTGCTTGTGGCTCTACTAGTCAACGAATGACGATAACAAATATATACTGATATGGACCGTGTGTTCCTAAATAATAATAAAAAATGGACCTAGTCCATATATAAAGACAGGGGTAATTTGTTACTGACGCTTGACTAGTAGAATCACTTTTGTCTTGTGATGTGACCATGTGTCATGTTGTGAAGATTCTTGTAACAATCCTTTGCAATACTCTAAATCTTCTTCTAGGCGTGCTTTGATATGTTTTGTGTCTCACCTTGTGCTACACTCAGTTCTGAGATACCTGAAGCATAACCTCACAGGTATACTCGGTTCCGAACCTGCATGTATAGCCTTGGTTTGTTTATGTGGTATGTTACCTTATTTCTGTACGTGAATATTGTTGATGATTGGAATTTGATACTAATGTGTGTGATTGTTGGGAACATTCGACGATCATAAGCACATGTCATTTTGGGGCATGGTCTATGCAAAATTTCTTGTTCCCTTGCATGTTTTTCAACTTTACCTTAAATGTGTTTGATACCGGCAAATGGGATCAACCACTTTAAGGTGGGGACATATTATGCTCGATTATCTTTGATATTGTGATAGAGTGTGTTTGCGTACACTTCCTTTTCATTGTACAACATCTCCATGATGCAGGTGGGGTTGTGTACTTTGTTTTGTGTGTTGCGTATACTTCCTTTTCATCATAAGGCATCTTTGCGACATAGGTGGGGTTGTATACTTTGTGTGCATGCTTCCTTTTCACCGTAAGGCATCTACATGATGCAGGTGTGGTTGCATTTTAAAAGCCCTTCTATGGATGCTGAGATTTTGTATTCCCTTGAGTGGTTGCACATCCTTTTAAAATGTCATCTGTGAAGGCGGGGTTGGATCTTGAGTTATTCACCCTTAAGCGTGTCTTTGGTGGTTGTGGTAGCATAGCTCAATCATCAGGTGTGTTTGGCATGTAGTAGATGGTGGAGTGTAGCGATGAGCTCCTCCCTATCACCCATGTCTGCTTTGTTTAAGATGTATAGTGTGTCGACGACATACTCTACGACACTCGTGTATTCTGTGTGTTTTCGGTGTGTCTTCCTTACGTGTCTTGCATGTTTTAGTGGTGGTGTGTAGCGATGAGCTCCCCCCACGCTGTGTGTCTTGCATGCTTTTGTTGTGGCACGTAGGGATGAGCTCCCCCCACACTGTGTGTTTTGTGTGCTTTTGATGGCGGCACATAGCGATGAGCTCCCCCATCGCCTAGTTAGGGTTTTATAATTACTTAATCATGTCTTCTCTTCATGTATGCTTTGTGTATTGTGTGATTGCATTCATGTCTTCTCCATGTATTGTGTGCCTTTTACTGTCTTCTTCATATTCTGCATGACTCTCATGTGTCTTCTTATTCTTGCTTGAGATTGGGGGCTAGAAATAGTCTTCCAAGCTTTGGGTGTGCCTTTTGGCTCTAGTGCTTAGTGTGTTTGATGTGTTTTGACCATACTTTAGTGCATGTATTGATCGTGAGATCATTATGCATACATTAAAGTTGGGGCTAAATATTATGAAGTAAAAAGTGGGCACTTGCTTTTTTACCTCCTTGTTTAGCTCTTAGGTCCCATTTCTTACATTATGCATTTTAATTGATCATCCTGAAGAAAATTTCCTGACACCCATGGCAATTTGGGACCTTGGGCCCTCACTAATCTTATCCCAGACTAAAAAGGGGCCCTTAGACTTGGGCGCCAACTGCCCAAGTCCTCCCTGATTGGTCAAGGTAAATTAGTAGTATGTTGGCATGGGACTTTTCAAAATGTTTCTCTTTGTTGGCTCTTGTGGTTTAATTTGATGAATGTTAGCAAGAAAACATATATAAGTGTGTTTTTGAATTCATTATGAACATGGAAACGAGAGGAAAGAGATATCAAACTTATGATCTTAGAGCAAAGAGCATTTAAAGCATTCATTGTGTTTCTAAAGTAGATTTATGTTGTCAATGTGCATTTTGTTGCAGGTTTGAAGTCATCATCTATCTCCTTATGAGTTGAAGGATCTTAATTCTCCTAAGGGCTTCACCACATAGGTGATATCATTATTGTTTGAATCTTTCAATCATCATTTTATTTAGCCTCTGCCCTGCTAGGGCACACTCTCTTTATCTATCAATGATGTTGGAGATCTTGAATGCTATACCAGGGTTTGACTGAGGCAAATCCCTAAACACCATAACCCTCCAAACCCTCTCTTGTCATCTTGTTTGTAGGTTACAGATGCAGGATTCAGGAAAGGTGAAGATACATGAAGACTGTGCATGAATCAGGGTTTCAGGATCTAACAGAAATTCATGAATATTCCCCTAAAAAGACTTGGCTGGTTGGCACCCTAGTCTTTTGGGTCTTTTGACACTAGATCTGGCATCTGAGCATCATTTACAACATATCTCCAATTTACAGCTCTGACAGATTCAAATTTTTAGGACTTGGGCACCTCCTATTTCATCCTCTTACACTTCAGCTTCTGAGACATAGGTTTTAGTATCTCTTTGATCATCTTTGTGTATTTGGATTCTGGGTTTCAGTGATTTTCTATCTGATATAAGCTGATCCTCCTAGAACTAGGATTTAGTGCTTATTTTACCTAGGGTTTGATAAAAAGGCTTAGTTGAATATGATCTTTCCATAGCACTCCTAAGTAAAAGATCTATAGCTAAGTCTACCTCCATTTGGTAGGGATTTGGCTTGGTCTTGTTCTTGAATATTATTGTGAAAGAGGGTTTGACCTAGTGTGCATGCTAGTCTTCTTCATTCTCTTTTTCATACATAACAATTGTTACTTCATTTGAAACCCTAAGTGCATTTTAGATAGATATTTAGTTAATTTTCATGATCTTAAACTGTAAATGTTAAACCATAAACCAAAAACACTAAACCCTAATTCATAAACCATAAACCATAAACCATAAACACTAAAACCTTAACCGTAAACAGTAAACCCTAAACGCTAAATACTAAACAATAAACCCTAAACTGTAAATAGTAAACCATAAACCCTAAACACTAAACTCTAAACCCTAAACCATAAACACTAAACCCTAACACTAAACACTAAACCCCAAACTATAAACCCTAAGTTCCCTAAGCCATAAACCCTTGAACAAATCAATTTTAGGAAGTAATTTGATATCCCAAAGCTTTCCGATATGTTGTTAAAAAAATAAATGTATAAAATTTTTATTGTAGTGGACTATGATTAGGATAATGGATGGAAGATACATGATTAAGATAGGGTTAAATGATTAAGGATTATTAGCTCGGATGAAAGGATTAGTTTGAATGAGATGGTTGGATGAGTATGATAAGAGGGATGAATTTATTAGGTTAAAATGGGGTGATTAGGATATAAGTCAAAATGAACGATTAGAAATATGAAATGGATAAGATAAATGATTAGGATAGGTGAATAATGGATGAGTAGGCTGACTAAGAATGAACTTGATTGGATGATAAAGTGTCCTCCACAAGTGTGCCTTACAAGATCTATCCAATAGAGTTCTTAATTTCATGGTCTTCACTTTGCCTTTAATTTCTAGGGACAGTCCACTAATATATTAATTTAATTTAGTCTACCTAGGACATATATCCAACATATTTCAAGAGGCTTAAAAATTTGGAATTATATTCAAGCACCATCATGCCTTGCTACATGAGAAATTAGAAGTCATTCATTTTAGTGGTATAATATTCATTCATTAGATATTGGGCCTTGAAACTACTCCTTAATTATTTCCCATATCACAATGTCCTGTTGTTTATGAGAATATTCAAGCCTAACTAGTACCACCATAATGTGGATTCATCTATGAGCTAGTAAATGGTAACCGTAATCTTTCTCATTGCTAGTCCTCTTTCACTTTAATTATTCTTTTTAGTTCCTTTTCCATTCTATTGCAATCCTCTTGGTTTGGCTATATCTACTCTTCTTCCATTTTGGGGCTTGGTAATTCAACCATTATATCTTTTCCTTCTTCCTTTTCCATCTATTTAATTGAAGTTAGTGAAGAAGTAAAGTCAAGATCTCAATAAAATCAAGGCTATTGTGAAGTGGCCCATTCTAAAACAATTAAGAACCTGAGAGGCTTCTAAGGACTTGAATAGGATACTATATAATATTTGTAAAGAGTTATGGCCACACGACAGTCCCTCCATGGACTAGGGTTTCACAAGACTTCTAGGGTTTCTTTTAAATAGGCTTAACAATAAACCTTTAGCAATGATATTTCAAAATAATTTGAAATTGTCTATATAGACCTTGAACTACTTATACACTATTTGCCTATTCTTAGTCTTCGTGGCTTTCAATGTTCCTAATGAGTCTCATAGTCCTAAAACCATTTGTAAATCTCTTTTCATGAAGCTAAAAACCTACAAATTAGACACAACAATCCTAATATCTTTTTCTAGACCTAACCTAAATGACTTAAACCTAAACCTAAAACCTAGAACTCACTTTCAAACCTAAATAAGAATTAAGAGTGGTGATGAAGGGTTTCCAACAAAACAAGGCCAAGGATGACAACTTGAGGCTTAACAAAGGAGTAAAGGGGACAACAACAATGAAAAACATAAAAGAAAGTTGAGTAAATAGGATGGGTTCAAAATTTGAATAAAATAAAACACTTAGGAAGGATAAACAAGGATTACCTAAAGAAATTGGAAATGGTAACATGGCTAGGGAATGACAAAGGCTAGGCTTTTTGCAAAAAGGGTCAAGATGACATGTAAAGCATGTTGAAATGTAGAAGATAATTGAGAGGGGGGGTGAATCGGTTGTTACCAAAACTTAACTTCTTATGAACATCAATAAATCAATCACTTAATCATTGTTATTATGATTTAACCATGAAAGCATGAAATTAGAAACTTAAGCACAATCACATATTCAACACATGAAACACTATATTTTTTACGTGGAAAACCCTATAAGGGAAAAACCACTGTGAGTTTTAGCTCACAAAATAATATGTTATAGCAATACTGAAAATTAGAGGGTCAATGCCTTAGGGCTCACTCCCCAAAATGCTCACTGCAAAAGTTAGGGCTCACTGCCAAAGGTTTGTGAACTGATTTGATAGCATCTACTCCATGCCTGAGTTCAATTCCATTGAAGCGCAATTCATTTCCTCTGCTCTGCTCTGCCTTTACACTTTCACACTTATCTTTGCATCTTCACAATCGATACCTTTTTCACAATTTCATTACAAATATTTATACAATTCATCAACCTTGGAATGTACATCAAGGTCGGCATTACAATCATACATTAGAATAGGTAATCATCAACCTTTGGAACAATCTCCAAGGTCAGCATTACAAACATTCATTAGAATAGGTCTGGACCTAAATAGAATTTGCTAAGGAAAAGATGTATGTGGATCACATCAAGCCTTAGCTGGGACTCAAATACAATATTCCACACAACAACACATTTCCACAATCTCCAAGATATAACTGCAAGTAGTGAGAACAACCAGGTCGGCCAAGACTAGTGTTATCACTAAGACATTTAGGAACAAGCTTCATCCACGATCTGGATTATACTTTGCGGATCAATCAAAAAGTTGGAACATGATTTATAGACATCCACAAGCATGTTATAATCATTAGGAACATCCACACTACACCCAACCACTTTAGCTAGAAGATTCTTCAAACCAAAGCACTTGAACAACACTGTCAACCACCGTTATAAAGAAAAGATCACTTGCGGACCACCAAATCATGAACAATTTGAGTTCAAGGCACATAACATCATCCCAAACTTAACTCTTAGAACTGCAGACCATAATACTTCTATGTGGAGGAATGCAGAGAGAAATACTTTCTCCCTATCACCACTAAATGCACAGAAAAACAATTTTTACTCTCGTGAACAAAACTCTCTCAAATCTTCATACCAGAGGCTCAAAATTGGAATATAGCATCTAAAGACTTCCCTTTAAATAACTTCCAAACCATAGACAAAGATATGCATTCTATAGGATATGTTTAGCAAATTACTGAACTGTTCTTTAGTAAACTAGAATACTCTGCTTTCACTAGGAGAGCAAATTTTCTCAAAAGCACTTGGAAACTTAATAACAAAAATATATTCTCATGATATTTAGGACTTATGCAAAGAAATACTCTTCACCAGCAAGCAACAAAATAAGAGAATAGTTGACACTAATGAAAACACATATATGTTGACATCAATAACAACACCGATTAGCACATACTTGCAACAAAGCAGACATATGGGAAAAGGGATAAAATGGAAACAAAAGTTTAGTAAGGAGTGGAATATTCTAAAACCCTAAAGAACTTGAGAGGCTTCTTAGGACTTGAACAGGATACTCTATAATATTTGTAAAGAGTTATGGCCAGATGACAGTCCCTCCATGAACTAGGGTTTCACAGAACTTCTAGGGTTTCTTTTATATAGGCTTAACAATAAACCTTTAGCAATGATATTTTAAAATCATTTGAAATTGTCTATATAGACCTTGAACTACTTATACACTATAGGCCTATTCTTAGTCTTCATGGATTTCAATGTTCCCGATGAGTCTCATAGTCCTAAAACCATTTGTAAATCTCTTTTTGTAAAGCTAAAAGCCTACAAATTAGACACGATAGTCCTAATATATTTTTCTAGACCTAACCTAAATGACTTAAACCTAAACCTAAAACCTAGAACTCACTTTCAAAATTAAATAAGAATTAAGAGTGGTGATGAAGGGTTTCAAACAAAACAAGGCTAGGGATGACAACTTGAGGCTTAAAAGAGGGGTAAAGGGGACAACAACAATGGAAAACATAAAAGAAAATTGAGTACATAGGACAGGATAAAAAATTGATAAAATAAAACACTCAGGAAGGATTAACGAGGATTAGGAACAAAATTAGAAACAGTAACATGGCTAGGGAATGACAAAGGCTAGGCTTTTTGCAAAATGGGTCAGGATGACATGTAAAGCACACACATGGGAAAAGGGATAAAATGGAAACACAAGTTTAGTAAGGGTATACAAATTACATTATATTATACTTACATGTACATGGTGATGATACTTTGATGCATGAATTTAGTGATACATTGATTGATAGAGCTAAAAAATGGTTTAATTCATCTCATGATTCTTACACATTCTTTCATGCTTTGTCATGCATTACTTTATTGATTACTTTATTATTAAATCCCTATACCATGTTTTACTCACATGATTCTCACATTCACACCTAGGGGACTTTGTCCTTGAAATCCAATTATAAAAATACGTTTGGATATAGTTACCACATTCCTTCAGTTGAACTTCCTAGGTGGCTAAATTAGGATGATAAATTGATCCTATTGTCTTTAACCTATTTAATTCTAGCTTGAAATCATGTAAATTTATTTTAACATATATTTATTGATCCTACGTTGTAATCATGTATTTATTTGCAAAATATATTTATTGAAAAGAATTTAAAATATATTTATGGAATTAAACACAAATTTTGATTTACATTTTCTAGCTTTTAAATTTTTCATGGAAAATGTCACTTGGTTGAATGCATATATATGCACATTGTTATGTAAAATTAAATGTTTTAATGTATTGCTTAAACCATGCAAATTTATATATTTCCAAGTTTTCAATTTTACATGTATTTAAACACATGTTGTACATGCAATTTAATATATATTTTCAATTCTTAATTCAATTTTAATTATTTTTTTGTAATTGTAGCTCTACTTCTATACCTAATTTACACATGGTTGATCCCCCTAGGACCCCCCCAAAACCCCCCAACCCAACCCACCCCCCTACCATCACCACCTGATGAGGCTCGCTTGCAAGCAACCATTGATGAAAATTGTAGTGCCCCTCCATTCCCACCTTGGATGTACAGGTGAACTGATCAAGGCGCATGAATATGAAGGTATAATAACAAGAATAACTAAGGTAAGGTAAACAATTGATGTTGTACAATATAGATAGATGTTTCATCCATGTGTGGTTTCATATGATAGTTAATGTGTTTTATTGATAATCTCTATTGCGACACTGATAATGCAGGCTTTGACATTGTTTTGCATTCTAATGATTAAGATGTTGATCTTACTACAATTGTTATATGTTAGAATGGATCTCATGGACCGATTATGTTAGATTTAATTGTTATGATGGTACTTCTGAGACTTATTCAATTTCATGCACCTATATGTTCAGTGTATGGTTCTATTCAGATAATGAGGTAGATTCGATTTGGTTATGATTATGTGTTATCTAATCTAGATTGATATGATGTGGAAAGGACGATGTCGCATCACTCGCTTGCGAGTGCCCTCCGATGTTGTGATTCCTTTTTCACCTAGTGTCAGCTTATATGCATCTATACATGCTTGACTATGTCATTTGTTGCAGGATGTAGGTATCTGGCATCGACTCCACCTGAATTAATAGGTCTGAGCGTGCCCTGAACCCAATGGATAAGTTGTTCCAGAGATAACTTAAGGTCCCACATCTCAAGTCATCATCCTCGATCAGGATGCATGACATGTCTAGTTCAACCTGTCAGTTCTATCAGTATGTCAGGTCTTGCAACTGATTGATATTTGATGGAGCCTGTTGGTTAAGTGCGTGTTTGGCCCTAGCTTGTGAACATGTTTGATTTGGCTTTTAACGGCTGTCCTTCTCAGTGGGTTATGTTGTATGCCTATATTTCATTATATAGTCATACTAATATTTGACCCACTTTAATATTTAATAAGGTTATATAATATTCTCATTATTATTATTAATATTTAATAAGATTAATTTGGTAATTGATAATTACCTAGTTCAAAATAATTAGTGTAGATGAAATTTAATCTAGTTGATTTGGTTTTGTAAAGATCTTTTATAATGATTTTGTTAAGTTGAAATTGGGTTTAAAGTTTGGAATTATGTTAAACAAGAATGTACTTGAAAATTTAGCCTTATAAGTAAAACTTATAGGTAACAGGATAACTAAGAGATTGAATTGCTCTTGTAAGAAAAAAATTTACGTTGTCAATGAGTTGATTAGTTGAAATCACTTATTGTAAGCAGAATTTTCATGTGAGTTGGTCTATGTGTAAATTGTCAAGTTTAGGTTCTAGAGGCATAAGATAATATGATTCGATGGCATGTATTCTATTCATAGGTGTCTTGAAATGAAGATGTTGCAAGAACATGATGTCTTTTGTCTATGTATGTGGGTCTTGGTAAACAATAATGTGAGATGATGTACATACTGTGTTGTGAATATATTATGATGGGGTTAAACCTCCTTCACGTATGTGTTGAAATTGAGCTTGTGTTTAGTATTGTAATGGGGAGATCTTGGAAATCGTAATGAGAAACTATTTTGTTCATGGTTGAGATTTGCGAGCAAGATGACCCATACCTTGCTCGGGATATGTGTTGTTATGGTTATTGCGATTGATCAACAGAAAGTTTTGGGACAATGATGTACAGGTTGGTCATTGTGATTATGTTTTGTATGCAAGAAGGTAAATGCCTTGCATTGTTTATATATACTTACCACTATGATAGTGATTGTCTTGCTTGATGGTTAGGGTTTCTAGATGCAGGTAGGGGAGTGGCTTTCAATGTGGGGCCGGCGCCCAAAGTGGCTGTCAGGATAACCCATTGAAAGTTGTTAACTAAGTGAAAACCTAAACATGAACTGGGGGGAAAAGGGTAAATCACACATTAACAAGATAATTGGATTTCCTCTCCCATGCCTGTAGTGCTCGTTTAGACTAAGGATGGGTAGAGAAGGCCTGGTTGGCAAGATCAACTTCCTTGTCCTCACGAAAGGAAGGTTGATTCCGCATGAGTCACCCTATGGGGCCGGCGCCTAGTGAGAGGCTGTCAAGATAACCATAGATGGGGGCCAGCGCCTAGTGAGAGGTTGTCAGGATAACCCATGTCAGGACCATGCGATGATACTCTTCCTACTGTAGCCTAGCATTCCCTAGTTGTACTCTCCCCATTCATCGTGTGTTGCCTCTGGAAGTGATTTTGAGTTGCTTGTGGTGTTGTCATGTGTTGTAATGGAGTCTTGTTTGGTCTTTGTTCTTGTTAGGCAATTGTCTACCTGACTGTATGATGTTTTGGGACCTTATGTTATCTCCTAGCACGGGGGGTGGACCTCAGGGTTCCACATGGTCGGGTGGATGTGCTTTATCTCCATTGGTTTCTCCTTGCCTTTGTTCGTGTGCAAGAAGGTTGTAACTCCTGTAGCAGATTCAGATCGTGTACCTATTTATGGAGATAGTTATTATGCTCATGTACTGGCCTATGTATCAGATGATTCATTATGTATGTATTCATATGTATTCAGAAGATGATAATGTAATGATGTAATGTTGTATTCATATGTCGGGAGAAATTGTAACTATGTACTAGATCCTGATGAATACTTATATGATGTTACGTAGATGTAAATGTTTATTGTTTTAGTACATTAGGTTTACAATGAGTTACTGATGTTAATTCATGATGTGTGTTAGATTATGTTAATTGTTTTGTCAAGTAATGCAACCATGTTATCTTTATCTTAGAGGACAAGTCATTAGTTTAAATGATGTGTTAATATTACTTTGTTATTTCTATCGTTAAAAAAAAAAAATTATCCTGTTGCATATAGCATAAATGTGTTGTTTTCTGAGGTATTCATGGCGGGGCCTTACAAAAATATACAGACATTGCAAAAAAAACATTTTTTTGCAAAACCAAATCCAAGCTCCACCACATATTTCACGATTTGCATCTACAATGCAAACTATTATTGATTCGATGAGAGCTATTCACACTAATCTAGACACATTCCGCTCATGGCAGGAAGAGAGGAGGAGGTTTTATGAGGATGGTCTCTCCTATAAAGAGATCAATGATCTGCATATTATAAAAATATGATTGCCCCATTTTTCATTGATCCCTCCACAGGCCAACAAATAACACCAAATAAAAAGAGAATTTCAATAAAATGGTGCACACATCAGCAGATAGCTGATAACTTTTGGGAGAGGTGGTGGATGGTCTTTAACCATCCCCTACATGCTAATTCTGAGGTTCCCTTATATTTTTTGAAAAAATTATGGGCTGAGTTTGTGAGGGGATTAAAGCCCAATTATTTTGATATGAGATCATTTCAAGGTGTGGGTGGTGGGACGTTGCAACATAGACTAGGGGCACGTGTTGATCCAAATCAACGTTTGTCCCTTGTACGTATTGCTCCTTCTTTTTCCTCTATTCTTGTGCCCTTTCACCAGTGCATAGTCATCTGGCACTCAAAAACTTAATTGACCAAGCTACCTGCTTGGTAGTTGGAGTCAATCTTGGAGAGCATAGAGGAGATGATATTGCTCCTATCACCTCACGACCATTGACACCATTGCGGTCCACACCACATTTTTGTTAGAATTGTAATCATCCATGTTTTGGTCCTACATCTACTTCAAAGGAGGAGTCCTTTTTGGCTACATTATTCGCTCCTATGGACTCGATATGTATGCCACATTCAATAAAATTAAATTTAATATAAAAATATAGATCCAACTATCAATTATCAATCTATTTAATAAATTTTATATATTACATGTTGATTGGTACAGATGACTCCATTAGATACTACCACTACATCACGGTTGGACCATTTAATGTCAACGACTATAGAGATGGGTAGACCTTATATGGTAGAGGTATAAAATTTCCCTTAACTATCTATCTCGTTCATTAAATACAATGTGCATTTAAAAATTAGTCTCTAGATTATTTAATTGGATATCTATTTTAATAATTATAGAATAATATGAAAATGTGATGAACCTTTTTTAATTTAAAGCATATGGGAGGTGCTAGCACTTTTTTGTTAAACCAACCAATCCATCCGAGACCACCACCATCATCTATGCAGGAGCCTGCTTCATTTTCCCTAGTTTGTAGCTTAAAATTGTACATTTTTTGTTTAAATTTGAATTTCTAGTATAATTTCATGATTTTAAATTCTTCTTGAGTTGAATTTATATATATACACATGTACATACATATGCAGGATGAGATTAGTATAGGTGTAGGCTCAATTAATCCTACCATTGATGAACCTGCATAGATGCATGAGTCATCTACCATATTCCAGGTCCTATAGTTAAATCCTACATCATTTCAAACTCTTTTTTATCATTCAACCTTGCATTTTGTATTTATACTCTAGCCTAATTCATGTTTTATTGAAATATAGGAATTGGCAACATAGACCTTTAGTCTGGTAGAATCAATATCTGTTGCAGGCGAGCATGACATGAGAGATGATGAGCCCCTTGTGGTAGTCTTAGACATTTTTAAGTCTAGATTTAAAAATTTAATTTGATAGTTTGGTTTAAAATATTTGATTTAAATAATTTGCATCCAATTTTCACATTAAAATTGATTTGAAGCTTCTTTTTTCTTGTACACAACATGAGCCACCCTCTAAGTCACATGGAACCAAAATGCATCTTGAAATGGATGATGATAAAACTTAGGGCACAAAATGTAATTTGTTATATTTATTTCATGTTCAAACTACACACGTGTATTAGAGTGTTCATTTCATGTGGATTTTATGACTATTTCAGTATTGACTAGACATAGGTTGTGACTATTTCACTATTTTTTACATGGACTGTTATTATGTGAGTATTTATCTCATAGACTATTTTACTATTTATTGAATGTCCACTATATGCATCTATATTCAAACTTTTATTTCATATCTCCTATTTAATACTTAAAATTATCATGTGTTTAATTGTAAAATTGCAAACTACTAATTCTAATTAGATAAGAAGAAAATTTATACAATTACATGTCTTAATTATAAGTCGTGATTCTAATTGCTAGTCAAATTGTAATTGTGATTGTAATTGATAGTCTTACTACTTAAAATTATCATGTGTTTAATTGTAATTGTTATTGCTAGTCAAAATTGTAATTGATTCTAATTGCTAGTCCTGGTAATTCTAATTTCCATATTGGAGTTAAGCTCCTAGTTAGATAAATAATTTTCCTATAATTTAACATTGGAGGGAGAATACAAATTCTAGATTATAAAGGACAGGTCAACAATCCAAAATAACATATATAGATAAAAGCACAATATATTTAAAATTTTAAAAATTTCAATGATACATGCTAATTAAAATTGTTGTAATTGAAAAAGTATATTCAATATACAATAATCTTCAACATATATGAATATCAATCACTTGATCACCCTACTAAATAGTAACAAGAAATAAAAATTCTCATAAGAACAAATAAAACACAAAATTTACCTATAAACATGTTATAAAAGAGATAATTTATTATGTGTTGAACCATAACATATTAGATAAAATAGGTAATAAGATGAAGTAATATATTGGAAATAATAAAATTGGCAATATTGAAATATATTTAAAGTTTGTACATTCATCTCATAAAATAAAGAATATTTATTTATAATGTCCATGTTTTACATAACTCAAGTGAAAATGTAGTGAACAATTTATATCGTAATTGAATTTTGAGGCGAGAAGGTGTATTCACCCTTAACCTCTAAGTTGGAATAGGAGAGAGATGCATTTTTCTAGGATTCTAATATTCTTTTACTTATCACTCATGGGGTCATGAGATTATCTAGCTTCACTTTTGTTATTTTAGGGAGTTGTAATATTGGTGTCACCCAGTATGTTATGATAAATCCCTCTCAATCTAGTTTGCATATATATGATAGGATGAGTGAGGTTTGTATCTTATTAGGAAGTGATAGGATAATCATGAATATTAATATGAAGGTGGAAATGAGCACTACCCTCTCCTACTACTAGGGTACTAATGTTAATCAACTTCCTTCTTCTTCTTCTTCTAGATCAAAGGGTTAAGGAAAAGCTTCCATCAATATTCCAAATTCTTCTAAAAAGATGCATGAATTCGATCTATCTTAGGTGAATCAAGTAGAAATTATGGTTCAAAGAAACATAGTACATTTTTTGGAGAAGATCAAAAACTAAGAAAAAAACTTGAAAACAACTCCAAAATTGAAAAAAATTATTCCATAATAAAGTCTCCAACCCTTACATATAAATTTTTTTTGACTATTTAAATAGGATATATATCAAAAAAGGTTTACTTACAACCACAACAACTTGGAATAATCATTAAATCTTGAGTTAATAGTATATATCTTATAGGATGATGATATATCTTATACAATTTACTATTATAACATTCTAGATACAAGTACAAGAAAATTACAAGTATAGGAGTCAAAATTACAATCACATGAGTCTTAATTCAAGGTTTTGAATTCCTAGATTATAGTAAATTGTAAAATATAAAATTTCTTTGATTTCAAGGGATGTCAGATCTCACTTTCATAGAATGTACAAATGATGACAATTATGTCATCTAGTTATAGGATCTACCTGAAACAAAGATGATAAAAAGTACAATTAACTACATTAAAACTATATGACATAATTGAAGTTATTAAAGTGATCCTAAGTTATTAAACTAAATCCTAAGTTATTATCATTGAAACTATAAATAAATTAAAACTATAAATACAACTATAAGTCGGGTGAGAAAATTATATAAAATAAAGTTGCAAAATTATGGTAGAAATTCCTTACATTGAAGTGATGTGTAGCATAGGAAAATCCAATATGAATGTCAAACATTGAATGCATCAATTTAGTGATAATCATTCCAACTAGTTGTAGGAGACCTGAAATACATTAAACTAAACCAAATCCAACAGTTATTATTAAAGTAAATTAATCTTACCTATTTTTTTAAAATTAGGTAGGGGATGGATTAAGGGGAGTTAAGAGGATGGCTTATGGGAAGATGCAATCAATTAGTATTTTGGTAATGGCACACACTAGTAAATCAATTACCTATAAATATACTTAATCCTAAATTCACATTCTAAGAACTACCTAATTAAACTAAATCGTAGTTACCTAACTTATGGAACCTAGCTAGGGGATGGCTTAAGGGGAGTTAAGAGGATGGCTTAAGGGAGTTAAGAGGATGGCTTAAGGGGAGATGGAATAAACTCTAGTATTTTGGCAAGGGTGTGCTAACTTATATCAATTAACTATATTGAAGTTATTAAACTAAATCCTAAGTTTACCTAACTTATGGAACATAGCTAGGAGATGGCTTAAGGGGAGTTAAGAGGATGTTTAAGGGGAGATGCAATCAATTAACTATCAATCATATTAATCCTAAACTCACATCCTAGACCAAATTCTAAATCTATTAAACTAAATCGTAATTACTTAATTTATGAAACTTAGCTAGGGGATGGCGTAAGGGGAGTTAAGAGGATGGCTTAAGAGGACATAAAAATCACTTAATAATTTGGTTAGAGCATGAAAGTAAATGAAATAGTTCTATCAACTAAATATATATACGACTATACATTAGTCAAAAAACAATAAATAGTAACAAGAAATATAAATTCTCATAAGAACAAATAAGACACAAAATTTACCTATAAGCGTGTTATAAAGAGATAATTTGTTATGTGTTGAACCATAACATATTAGGTAAAATAGGTAATAAGATGAAGTAATATATTGGAAATAATAAAATAAGCAATATTGAAATACATTTATAGTTTGTACATTCATCTCATAACGAAAAGAATATTTATTTATAATGTCCATGTTTTACATAACTCAAGTGAAAATGTAGTGAACAATTTATATAGTAATTGAATTTTGAGCCGAGAAGGTGTATTCACCCTTAACCTCCAAGTTTGAATAGGAGAGAGATACATTTTTCTAGGATTCTAATCTTCTTTTACTTATCACTCATGGGGTCATGAGATTATCTAGCTTCACTTTTGTTATTTTAAGTAGTTGTAATATTAGTGTCACCCAGTATGTTATGATAAATCCCTCTCAATCTAATTTGCATATATATGATAGGATGAGTGAGGTTTGTAACTTATTAGGAAGTGATAGGAGAATCATGAATATTAATATAAAGGTGGAAATGCTACCCTCTCCTACTACTAGGGTACTAGTGTTAATCAACTTCCTTCTTCTTCTAGATCAAAGGGTTAAAGAAAAGCTTCCATCAATATTCCAACTTCTTCTAAAAAGATGCATGAATTCGATCTATGTTAGGTGAATCAAGTAGAAATTATAGTTCAAAGAAACATAGCACATTTGTTTGGAGAAGATTAAAAACTAAGAAAATAACTTGAAAACAACTCCAAAATTGAAAAAAATTATTCCATAGTCAAGTCTCCAACCCTTGTATAATTTTTTTTTTACTATTTAAATAGGATATATATCAAAAATGGTTTACTTACAACCACAACAACTTGGAATAATCATTAAATCTTGAGTTAATAGTATATATCTTATAGAATGATGATACATCTTATACAATTTACTATTATAACATTCTAGATACAAGTACAAGAAGATTACAAGTATATGAATCATAATTCTAAGTCAAAATTACAATTACATGAGTCCTAATTCAAGGTTTTGAAATCCTAGATTATAGTAAATTGTAAAATATAAAATTTCTTTGATTTCAAGGGATGTCAAATCTCACTTGCATAGAATGTACAAATGATGACAATTATGTCATCTAGTTGTAGGATCTACCTGAAACAAAGATGATAAAAAGTACAATTAACTACATTAAAACTAGATGATATAATTGAAGTTATTAAAATGATTCTAAGTTATTAAACTAAATCCTAAGTTATTATTATTGAAACTATAAATAAATTAAAACTATAAATAAATTAATTAATTAAAACTATAAATACAACTATAAGTCAGGTGAGAAAATTATATAAAATAAAGTTGCAAAATTATGGTAGAAATTCCTTACATTGAAGTGATGTGTAACATAGGAAAATCCAATATATATGTCAAACATTGAATGCATTGATTTAGTGATAATCATTCCAACTAGTTATAGGAGACCTGAAATACATTAAACTAAACCAAATCCAATAGTTATTATTAAAGTAAATTAAGCTTACCTAATTTTTGAAACTTAGGTAGGGGATGGCTTAAGGGGAGTTAAGAGGATGGCTTAAGGGGAGATGGAATAAACTCTAGTATTTTGCTAAGGGTGTGCTAACTTATATTAATTAACTATATTGAAGTTATTAAACTAAATCCTAAGTTTACCTAACTTATGGAACATAGCTAGGAGATGGCTTAAGGGGAGTTAAGAGGATGTTTAAGGGGAGATGCAATCAATTAACTATCAATCATATTAATCCTAAAGTCACATCCTAGACTGAATTCTAAAGCTATTAAACTAAATCATAATTACTTAATTTATGAAACTTATCTAGGGGACGGCGTAAGGGGAGTTAAGAGGATGGATTAAGAGGACATGATATCACTTAATAGTTTGGTTAGAGCATGAAAGTAAATGAATTAGTGTTATCAAGTAAATATATATACAACCATACATTAGTCAAATAATAAGAAATAGTAACAAAAAATATAAATTCCCATAAGAACAAATAAGACAAAAAATTTACCTATAAACATGTTGTTATGGAAATTATGAACAACAACTTTAAACAACTAAATATCCAATAACTTAATGAAATTGATGCAAATACAACAAACAAAGATATTACCTTCGTAGATTGATTCACCTCGTAGCTTCCATTATTTCCTATCTCGTATTGATCTTATGAATGAGTTGAGCTCTCAGAAGTGTGTACTTCCTTGCTGTTGAAGATGACAATAGGAGAATGGTTGTAGATGGATAATTCAATGAAGGTTAAACTACAAATGCAATTCTATGATGATGGATAACGGAGATATAGAGACATGGTTGGATGATTGTGATGATAATGGGATTATGCGAGTGCAATGAGGATACTTTGCCAAAGGCATGCTAGTAGGATTTCTATAGAGTAAGATTGCTAAAGCTTGAGTGATATGAAATGGGTGTGAGGACATTGTTTATATAGGTAAGGAGAGGCCAAATCCAAGTGTCAATAGATCCATGACTGGAGGAATTACCTGTGAGGTGTATGGTTGAGAAAGCTTGAGAGAATGTGCACAAATTAGAAGAGGACAAGTGTCCAAGCCTCTTTCATGAGTTATGGGAGTTAACAGAATAGATTGAGGAGTTAACTAAATGGACTGTCCAGTTAAGTGAATTGATTGATTAGATAACTAATTTGACTGATGAGTTAATTGATCTTGATTGGAGGATAAATAAGACATGTGGGTGAGGGGATATTAGCTAATTAAATATTAAAAATATTTAATTATGTGTGCAACATGGTGAGGTGGAAGAATGACATGGATGAGATGATGTGGAATTATGGAATTTAGGACTTTGGAATAAAGGAGTTTGGGATTAATTAAATAATTTAGGATTATTTAATTAGATGAGACATTAGAGGAATTAGGATATTTAATTAAATAAAATGATTTTTATTTAATTTTGGGATAATGAACCGATCAAATAAATTAGAATATTTATTTGATTGATAGAAGAATAAGAATTAAAATAAATATTAAATTATTTATTTAATTCAACACAAGCCAATTTTAGGTGTATACATTTTGCCCCTCTTTGAGACAATGTGTTTTATCACGTTGTTTCAAAGAATAATTTTTTTTTGACTATGATGGATGCCCCAGTTTGCCCCTAGTTTAGGTTAAATGATGATAGTATGCCCCCTTGAGAGATTGGTCGGGTTGGATGACGTTGGCGAAAGGTGGACGACAAAGCTCACGATATGTAAGATTTTATGACACTAGCTGTGGACAAAAAGTTTAGGTGATGGAGAAAGGCAAATGGATGAAAAACAAGCTCCACATTCATAGGGTCAAACACTTCCCATTAGAGTCCACTTTGCTATATATAGGCACGTGGATTCACAATCCTAGTCATTTGTACACTCGTATTTTGTGGAGAGATTTTAGGAGCTTTTGTGTGGTAGCAGTGCAAAGCAATCAACAGAGATGGATCAAATTCTGATAGCGAGTCACCGATTTGAGAGGATCCGATGATTCATGCGGCTAGTAGACTATGGACCCCCAGTATGTATTCTTTCAAATTTGGTCAAATTTGCATTTATGATGGTCAAATTTGAGGTCAAAGTTGTCATATGTGAATGCGCGGGTTTAGTGTTTCAACGCAAATAAGATAAGAATACATGCATATACTCCGATTCGGCGCATCTGAGTCAAGAATCGACGCATATGCAAAATTTTTGCAAATGATAGGCAGTCCTGCATAAACAACTAGGGTTTCGGCACATTTATGTTAATGTGCGCAAACAAATAACAATACTGCACATCTAGGATGTTACCACGCATCCAGCAGGAAAATGTGCAAATAATTAGGGTTTAAGCACATCTAATAAGAAAACACACATATGGTCTAAAAATGTGCAAACGAGTATTGTTCTTGCACAATTGCCTGAAATAGTGCAAATTATAGGGCATTCAACGCATTTGATACAAAGCTACGCATCTGGTAAACAAAGCTGCGCATTTGACAAGTTTGGTAAGATACTTAGCTGGTTTGACAAAGTCAGCATTGTGATTGATGTTGGCCAACTGATAGGTCATCTTCGAGATTGATTGAATCTCATAAGAGAGGATAGGATAAGTTTCCTGATAGGTTATCGAAGTACTTTGTTTGATTGGATAGATTTACAGCTTAGTTTGATTTGGTTTTTTTTAACGCACTTTGCTATCAATTTTGCAAGAGATCCTAGATCATGTATTGATGTCACAAGAGAGATTCCCTTTAACACAGCTACTTAGGCCCTACTTGACTAATACTAACCATTTGGTGCTTGGGTCAACCGACTTATGGTATGTTTGCTTCATGCTTGAGATGCGGGCTAATCTTAGATTACCGATTGCATTGGGTGAGAGGTACCATAGTGAGACGGGCATGTTTCACTTGCCCATAGGAGAGATGATGGTGACCCTAGAGGATGTACATCAGATTCTCTAGATTCCTATTTAGGGTGAGCTGGTTGAGTATGAGTCTACTACTAGAGCTAGATTGGATGAGTGTAGACGAGTGTTTGATGACCCAGACTTGGAGGGCACAGAGATCAGCTGGGCAGACAATGCGGAGTACTACGTGTTAGATTTAGGGCACACAACTGAGAGGGGGGGTGAATCAGTTGTGCAAAAACTTTCCTTCTATTTAAACACTTAATTCCACTTTGCAATTCAACAGCTTAATAGTAAATCAATCACGGAAACATAATGCAACAAATCAAGAGCAGAAACACACCAACGCATGAGACACCAAGATTTTGACGTGGAAAACCCGGTTAAGGGAAAAACCATGGGGTGATTAACCCAAGAATGTATTCTCTGTTAGAAGAATAGAAAGAACAAAATGGTACATGCCAATTAGGGCTCACTGCTCACAAGAGGCTCACTACCTACAAGAGACACACTGTCTACAAAGAAATAAGTATCACCTACTTGAACTAGAAAATAGCATCTTCACCATGCTTGAATCAGTTCCATTAAGCTCAATACTTCTGCTCTGCCTTTCACTCTCCTCCTTGCTACCACACACACATCTCAACGAGGACAACTTCAAAATGACTTCGCAATCTCTTATTTATAGAAGGCATCAACTTAGGAATGATCATCTAAGTCAAAAAACATCCACAAGATCATCCGCAAGATGCATAACTCATCCGGTCAGCCTGTCTCAGGAAGAACACCATCATCTGGAAGATATTCTTCAATTGCGAGCTCCAACTCCAATGCATACCACCAACACGAACTGGACACGATCCAAAGACCACCACAAGCTTTCCTAAATCACCAAGAACATCCACACTTCATCTGCTTACTGAAATCCTTCTCTTCTTCATCCAGAACCTCAAGAACATAGTCTGTCATCACTGTCACAAAAGAATAGATGCTTGTGGACCTTCAAACCATGAACCAATCAAGTTGACACTCATAATGACTTCCTTAACATTCCCTCAAATCCGTAGAATGGGACAATGCATTTCTAGATCTCACCGGACCTATCTGTCTCACTTTGTCACCAATGAACACCTGCCAAAACCAGTTTAACTCAAATAGCCACAACTTCTTTAGATCTTCATGCAGACCTCTGAAATTTTTACTGGACCACCTTAAGACATATATCTACAAACCCTTTAATCTGTATCCTCTGATCCTCATCCTATCGTGGACTTTTAACTTATTGTTATTACCGTTCTTCACTGTTCTAGATTGAGACTAATTTTCTCAATATCCTCAGCACAGAGCTCATCCAATCCTTATCATTAATGCAACAGGAGTATGTTGACATCAATGACAACACCGGTTAGGCCCATACTTGCAACAATCTCCCCCTTTGTCATTGATGGCAACATATGATGTGAAAAACTGTTTTAACCATCATGACAAGAACTTCTCCTTATATCACAACTCCCCCTATTAGCAACAACCATTCACATGTCTTTTCTCCCTTAACTGCTCCCCCTTTCATCAACAATCACTTATTTTTCACATGTATTCTCTCCCCCTTTGACATCAATGGCAAAGGGCACATACTTGCAATTCTAACACTTCAGAATCATACCTGCTGCTCCCCCTGAGTAGCTATTCCCCATCATCAATCCAGATCACAAGATGTGACTATGATATCCATCGGATTGATTTACATTAGTGCATCTTAGATCATCACTGGAGGGGCAATAACCCCTAACTTCTCCCTGAGATACTCAAAAGAGTCCTTAGGTAGAGGTTAAGTAAAGATGTCTGCAATCTGATCCTTGGAAGGAACAAACTCTAATCTGACTTCATTCTTGTTCACTTGCTCTCTCAAAAAGTGAAACTTGATGGATATATGCTTAGTCTTTGAATGCAACACTGGATTCTTAGATATATTTATTGCACTTGAATTATCACAGAAGATTGTGATAGGTTCCTTATACTCTACTTTGATATCTCTTAGCATCTGCTTCATCCACAAAACTTGAGTGCAACTACCTACTGCTGCAATATATTCTGCTTCACTTGTAGACAGAGATATTGCCTCTTGTTTCTTGCTTAGCCAAAAAACCAATCTCTTCCCCAAAAAGAATGCTCCACCACTGGTACTCTTCCGGTCATCCACATCTCCTGCCCAATCTGCATCTATATATGCATGAAGAGAGAAATCATGATCTCTAGGATACCACAAACCATACTCAACTGTCCCTTTTAGATATCTAAAAATCCTCTTGATTGCCATGACATGAGATTCTCTAGGATCAGCCTAGAATCTAGTAACAAGACCAGTAGCCTGCATAATGTCTGGTCTAGTTTGAGTGAGATACAATAGTCCTCCAATCATTGACCTATACTTTGTCTGATCAGCCTTAGGAGAAACATCATCTTTGCTTAATTTACATCTGGTTGCCATGGGAGTATTCATTGGTTTTGAGTCTTCCATCCCAAATTTCTTCAACAATTCTTTCACATATTTGGTCTGAGAAATGAAGATTCCTTTCTTTGTTTGAGTGATTTGTAGACTCTAGAAGAAATTCATTTCACCAAGTATGGATATCTCAAACTCACTTTTCATTTGATTTGTAAAAGTTTTACACATACTATCTCTTCCTCCAAAAATGATATCATCAACAAACACTTCAACAATCAAGATGTTTTCATGATCAATTTTGAAATATGAATTACTGTCAGCAGTACCTTTGTTGAAACCAATCTTCAGAAGATGCTTGTCCAATCTTTCATACCAGGCTCTTGGGGCTTTCTTCAGTGCCTTCTTCAACTTGCAGACCATATCACCATGATCAGACAATTGAAATCCATCCGGTTGCTCAATGTACACTTCTTCTTCCTAGTCACCATTCAGGAAGGCAGACTTGACATCCATCTGATACACTTTGAAATATTTGAAGGCAGCAAACACAAGAAATAATATGATTGCTTCAATTCTTGCCACTGGAGCAAAGGTTTTTTCAAAATCAATTCCTTCTATTTGAGAGTAACCCTTGCAGACCAATCTGGTTTTATTTTTGGTTACTTCACCAACTTCATTCAGTTTGTTCCGGAAGACCCATTTTGTTCCAATCACATTCTTATTTCTAGGTCTGGGAACAAGATCCCAAGTGTGATTTTTCTCTATTTGCACCAGCTCTTCCTCCATTGCTTTAGTCCAGTTTTCATCATTGCAAGCTTCATTCACTGTCTTAGGTTTAATCTTTAAAATCAGATAATACTATTCTGGATCTTGAGCAATTTTGCTTCTTGTTTGTACTCCTTTGCTTTTATCACCTATAATCTGATCTTCAGAGTGGTTCAGTCTTACATACCTGGGAACTTTGGGGATTTCTTGCACTTTTGATTCTTGATCAGGCTCATTGAAACTCATTTCTTCTTCCTGGTTTACCGGATTAGTTTGAATCTGACTAACAGATGAGGCTTGGGCTCCTTGAGTCAGAACACCATTCTGATCATCTTCATCATATTCATAAAACCTTGAGGGTTTCTCAATTCCCTCATCAACCTTCACATTTGTACTTTCTATCATCTTTCTCAGTCTTTTGTTATAACACCGGTATGCTTTGCTTTAAGTAGAGTAACCCAAGAATATTCCTTCATCACTTCTAGCATCAAACTTTCCTAGATCTTCATCTTTTTTAATGTAACATTTGCTACTAAAAACTCTGAAATATCTCACAATAGGAGTGATGCCAAACCAAAGTTCATAAGGAGTCTTACCAGTATTGCTTCTGATTTGAACTCGATTTAGAGTATAGACTGTAGTGCTGACAGCTTCTCTCCAATAGATGTGAGGAACATTGGCTTCCATCATCATGGTCCTAGAAGCTTCCTAGATGGTCCGGTTCTTTCTCTCCACCACTCCATTCTGCTGTGGAGTCCTAGGAGCAAACAACTGTCTCTTTATTCCATGTTTCTCACAGAACTCTAAGAATTCACCGGATGTGAATTCTCCACCTCTATCAGACCTCAGACATTTCAATTTTAATCCTATTTCATTCTCTACCATAGCCTTGAATATTTTGAATTTCTCAAAAGCTTATGATTTCTCTTTCAGAAAAGTTACCCACATCATCCGGGAATAGTCATCAATTAGTAACATGAAGTATCTATCACCTTGCATATTCCTGATTCTGATTCTTGCCAGACCACAAAGATCAGTATGAACTAAGTCTAATAATCCGGTAGAGGATAGTTCCTTACTCTTGAATGTGACTCTGCTTAGCTTACCCAATTGACATTCTTTGCACAAGCTATTAGTAGGTTTCACCAATTTTGCAAGATCTCTTACAGCCTGAGTATTGCTTATCTTGATGATATTATCAAAATTCTCATGTCACATTCTCCTATGCCATAACCAACTCTGATCAACTTGAACAAATAAGCAACTTTTACTAGTACCAACCAAGTGGAAGATATTACCTTTAGTTTGGGTACCGGATGCAATCTCTGTTCTGGAGCTTTCAAAGATCTTGCATTTTCCATTCTTGAACCAGAGATCATAGCCTTTGTCCACCAACTGTCCAACACTGAGAAGATTGTGCTTCAAGCCTTCAACATATAGAACATTACCGGATTTGTTCCTTCCATCAAAATAAATAGTTCCTCTTCCTCTGATTCTACCAGTAGAATTATCACCAAACTTCACCACTCCTCCTTCATACCTTTCCAAATCTATGAACTTATTTTTGTCACCTGTCATATGGTGAGAGCAACCAATGTCAATGACCCAATCATCCGTTTCTTCAATTTGGGCAGTCAGAGCTCTTTTTACAACTTTATGATTGACAGATACAAAGGATATTGGTTCTTCTTCCTTGATGGCAATAAACACCCATTCATTTCTGGATTTATTTTCTATCTCTGATTCGTCATCTATTACTCCTTCATTGTCATCTTCTTCATGAACATAGTAACAATTCTTTTGGAACCTTGATCTGTTAAGATTTGGCCTTGAAAATCTTTCTGGACATCTTGAGGCAAAATGACCAATCTTATTGCAGTTAAAACACTTAAAAGGCAATTTCCCTTCATACTTATCGGATCCTCTTGGCAGTCTCTTTGCAATAAGGGCTTCAAGTTGAGCAATTTCTACTTCTTCTTCTTCCAGGTCTTTTCTTGCTTTTTCATACCATGACAATTTTCTTGAAGATTTCTCTCCCGGATCAAACGTTTGTTTACCATTTACATAGGCACTGGCTTTGAATGCAGATTCAGTCTTGGGGGGATCATCTCCAAACTCAGTCATTTCAAATGCAGCCAATATTCCAGCCAATTGATCTCTTGTGACAGTTGTATGGGCTCTGAATTCATCAATGACATCAACCTTGATTTTGTAAGAAGCAGGAAGGGATCTGAGAATTTTGCCAACAATCTCATTTTCATCCAAGACTCCACCAGCATTTCTAATTCCACAAACAAGCTCATTTACTCTTGGCATAACAGTAGTAATATTTTCATCATCTCTCATCTTCAGGTTTTCAAATTTCCCTTTCAGACTCTGTAACCTTGCACATTTAACATACTGGTCTCCTTCATGCAAAAGTTCCAGTTTTTTCAAAATCTCATAAGCAGTTGGTAGGTCAATAACATTCAAGAGCTCTGAATCAGATAATGCACTTAGAAGAGCTTCTATAGTCCATAGATTGTTTTCAACATCTGTGATTTCATTTGGAGCTTTCGAACCACCCTATGGAGGTGAATATTGTGTTGTAGCCATGGTCCAGTACACCATTCCCATACATTGCAAGTGACATTTCATCTGACCTTTCCACAGACTAAAATTAGTTCCATCAAACTTCAGACTATCGTTCTTGTAGAATGACATCCTGGATCTCCTCAAGCGGTAAAGCTCCTTTTAGAGGAACTTGGCTCTGATACCAATTGTTAGATTTAGGGCACACAACTGAGAGGGGGGAGATGAATCAGTTGTGCAAAAACTTTCCTTCTATTTAAACACTTAATTCCACTTTGCAATTCAGCAACTTAATAGTAAATCAATCATGGAAACATAATGCAACAAATCAAGAGCAGAAACACACCAACGCATTAGACACCAAGATTTTGACGTGAAAAACCTAGTTAAGGGAAAAACCACGGGGTGATTAACCCAAGAATGTATTTTCTATTAGAAGAATAGAAAGAACAAAATGGCACATGCCAATTAGGGCTCACTGCCCGAGCACACTTCTCACAAGAGGCTCACTGCCTACAAGAGACACACTATCTACAAAGAAATAAGTATAACCTACTTGAACTAGAAAATAGCATCTTCACCATGCTTGAATCAGTTCCATTAAGCTCAATATTTCTGCTCTACCTTTCTCTCTTCTCCTTGCTACCACACACACATCTCAACAAGGACAACTTCAAAATGACTTTGCAATCTCTTATTTATACAAGGCATCAACTTAGGAATGATAATCTAAGTTGGCAAACATCCACAAGATCATCCGCAAGATGCATAACTCATCCGGTCAGCCTGTCTCAGGAAGAACACCATCATCTAGAAGATATTCTTCAATTGCAAGCTCCAACTCGAATGCGGACCACCAACATGAACTAGACATGATCCAAAGACCACCACAAGATTTCCTGAATCACCAAGAACATCCACACTTCATCTGCTTACTGAAATCCTTCTCTTCTTCATCCAGAACCTCAAGAACATAGTCTGTCATCACTGTCACAAAAGAATAGATGCTTGCGGACCTTCAAACCACAAACTAATCAAGTTAACACTTCACAACAACTTCCTTAAAATTCCCTCAAATCCGCAGAACAGGACAATGCATTTTCGGATCTCACAGGACCTATCTGTCTCACTTTGTCACCACTGAACACCTGTCAAAACTAGTTTAACTTGAACAACCACAACTTCTTTAGATCTTCATGCGGACCTCTAAAATCTCTACTAGACCACCTTAAGACATATATCTACAAACCCTTTAATCTGCATCCTCTGAACCTCATCCTATCGTGGACTTTTACCTTATTGTTATTACTGTTCTTCACTATTCTAGATTGAGACTAATTTTTTCTATATCCTCAACACACATCTCATCCAATCCTTATCATTAATGTAACAGGAGTATGTTGACATCAATGACAACACCGATTAGGCCCATACTTGCAGCACTACGAGCCCTTGCCAACCATAGTAGCAGGTTTGATCTGTGGTGTTGTGTGCCCCGACAGGAGATCGCGTGGCTTCTAGGTTGGATGGGGGCGGACCCTAGAGAGGATGGTTCAGGAGGGGACACGGTTTTCTTGGGGTCCTTGCATCTTGGCCCACTTGTACCATGATTTGCATTAGTTCATTTATGATGGAGCTGCAAGTCTTTCTGCTGGTGTTTCATTGCTTCAGATTTGGGCCCGATTGCATATAGTGGTGACACGGCCTATTGGCATGGGAGTGAGGGGACATGACAGACCCTACTCTTATATGTTTTAGGAGACTCTTTCCCAGCCCAAGTTGGGAAAGATAGATTACTAGCATCATACATTGGATAATGTGGACGAGGTTACGTGGTGACCATACCTAGAGTGCGAGGTGTGGGACGAGGATATAGTAGAGTTGCCTTACTATTTCCAAACTTAGTGGCTAATAGGGAGGACTCCCTACTTACTAGAGCGCCACATTGTTACTCGTTTGCTTTGACAATTTGGCAGGATTTAGGGCATGCCCCAGGGTACTGCTATTTTTGCTCAGACGCACAAGGAGCGTCCACTGTGGGGTCCTGTGGCATCATATGAGACAATGAGGATGGATTTTCTATAGATTCCCTACTAGGCATGGGATATTTGGTGATAGATAATGGATGCAGGCTTGGCAGCAAACTTTGAGGCACACTTCATTGCCCACCCAGTTCCTAGATACTCTAGTCCTGGAAAGCTGGCACTAAGACATGAGGACGATGATGCAAATGAGGATGATGCATCTCGATAGAGGAGGGGACGACGGTGAGGTAGGAAGGGTGGCTGAGGTTTCAGGGGAGGAGGAGATGGTGGAGGCGGGGGTGGTGGATGTGATGGAGGAGATGACGGGGATGATAGTGTAGATAATGGTAGGCAGAGGAGGGTGAGACAGAGGAGAGTGCCTCATATGCAGCCACAGGCACATGTACATGCATAGGTGTGGCCACAAGTGTAGCCACAGGTACAAGCACATGTTTAGGTACATGGTGGACAGGGTGATGGAGAGACAGTAGCATTACGACCCTAGGTGGCTCAGTTACAAGCTTAGGTGGCACAACTACAGGGATAGGTGTGGCAGTGAGATGGCATCCTTACAAGCCCATGTGGCTCAGTTATAGGGGTAGGTGACACAACTGCAGGGGGATGTCCGTACTATGATTCTTGAGCGAGATACAGTCATACAAAGGTATACTAGGGCAGAGACCCTATTACAACATGTGCAACAGATGGAAACCTAGGGTCCACACAGTTAGATTGTGATAGTTATGGTTAGGGCAGGGCAAGAGATGTTTCACTAGAGAGGGTTGTATGAGCAGGCTGTGTCAGTAGAGTAGAGGGTTAGCAGTTTCCACCCTAGTTCACATAGCAGGTCGAGACGGACACAGACAGAGAGTGTAAGGATGAGGCCACCACTTCCTCGTGGGTCATCAGGGATGGGTCCTACAGGTTTGACAGGTCCTACAGGGCCACAACCTCCCCCTCAACAACCATAAGGATCCCTCACCATTCAGAACCAATTCCACATAACCACTGTTTTGGAGACATGCATCATTTGGTGAGAATTTTTCTATTTGTATACACCATTTTTGATCGGGTGAGATAGATACTTTTATGACACCATTGTATACTTGGACATTATTATCATTTTTGATTTATGATGATGATCTACATAAGTTTGACGTAATACATGCATGTGCTCCTATGGATGGATGTTATTGATTATGCTTATACTGTGATGATTCTAATGTGTTGATGCTATGATACTTATGACACGAATGATATGATGTGCTTATGATGCTAAATGATGACTAATGTGTATGCATATTGATAATGATTTTATGTGTTTATAGTTTTACAATGTCTTAATGCATATGTGGATGATTTCCTACATGTACTACATGATGTATGTTGATCTAATGCAACTGTTTATGAAAATGATATCTATGCTTTTTTGGATTTTTTCTAATAAATGTTATGTATGAAACCTATGTGGGTTTAATGACATCACAAGTATGATCTAAATGCTTGATACAACTAATGCACCTAAATAATAATGACTTGATGATGTACACACTTATAATATGCAAAATGATGATGATGTGTTTTTGTTATGCCAAGTATACTCAATCATAAATGAAACAACACTTAGAAGAATTTAGACAAAATATTTGGACGAATGGTTAACTGACAGTCAGGACTTAGATCTTATGACACCTGGATAAATGGTATGTATGGAATGCTTATAAATGAAATGAAATGCAATTGGGTATGTATGATAGTGGATTTTGTCATCTTCTTGTACAAGTTTTTGAAGTACTTTGTTTCATCATTGAGCTTTTAAAATGTTGTAAGAAAATACAAGCATCTAGGTATAATTAAACCATGATGACCTGAGTCTTACTTACATGGATTTTGATTTAGCAAGTTATTACAAGCATCTAAGTATAATTGAACCAAGATGACCTGAGTATTGCTTGTGTATCAACAAACAAGGATTACACCTATTTCATGTTTAGACCTCTGATGTCCTCAATGATCATTATGTTGATCATGTCTTTAGACAAGGCTTCACATTACTAAAGATAAACCCACAAACAACAAACAAATAAAATAATTATGCCCCCATCATAGCTCCTCTAGTTTTTCACATCCTTGAGTAGCATAAAAAAATATAATAACAAAAATCATGTTATAAGACTTAAAACAATCATTAAACCTTCTTGCCATAGATATATTTTTCATGCAATAACTGATAGAGTCATGTTTGATAGTTTTAGACAAGTTGGTGTTGTCAGGTTTAGTTTAATATCTCTTTGTCAAGATGATTTTTAAAGCTTGCTTGTTGTGCTGCTTGCCGTCTAGTGATAAAACCATGATCCTTATTGTTATCCTCTGAGATTGTGACATTCAAGAATCCAATTCTCTAACTAGGTCGAGGATTATGCCCCCAGTCAAGTAAAGGTTCTAGTATATTATGGATAAGACACAGGGATAAACTGATGGTAGATTCGATGTGATAGGCCCTAAGGGACTGACCTAGTGCGTCGAGGGCTCATCGATGATGGCCTTGCCTACGTGACGACGCAGAGGCATCGTAGTTCAGGGTGTGGACTATGTGAACCTAAGACCATGGTGATGGGAACTATGTGGAAATGGATGGACCGTGATAAGGGATGTAATGGATGGGAAGCCTCGGGGGCTGATCAATGATGGCCTTGCCTACGTGACAACTCAAAGGTGATGTAGTTCGACAATGGTAGCAATGATGGAGTTATAAAAGAGATAAATTATTATGTGTTGAACCATAACATATTAGGTAAAATAGGTAATAAGATGAAGTAATATATTGGAAATAATAAAATCGGCAATATTGAAATACATGTATAGTTTGTACATTCATCTCATAACAAAAGAATATTTATTTATAATGTCCATGTTTTACATAACTCAAGTGAAAATGTAGTGAACAATTTATATAGTAATTGAATTTTGAGGCGAGAAAGTGTATTCACCCTTAACCTCTAAGTTGGAATAGGAGAGAGATGCACTTTTCTAGGATTCTAATCTTCTTTTACTTATCACTCATGGAGTCATGAGATTATCTAGCTTCACTTTTGTTAGTTTAGGGAGTTGTAATATTGGTGTCACCCAGTATGTTATGATAAGGGCGGGTGCAAAAAGTTGGGGGGCCAAAAAGTGGCCAACTTTAAAAAAAAAGTTTTAGACATAATGCAATCACGTTATAACACGTTCGCATTATGGCTTGGTTTTGCCGAGCCCAACAACAAGCCATAACGTGCTCGCGTTATAATGTGAGCATGTTATATTCTGTTGTATTAAAAAAAACCCTCAACCCTCAACCCTAAACACTATACCTTAAACCCTAATCTCTCAACCCTAAACTCTATCCCTAAACCCTCAACACTATACCTTAAACCCTAATCCCTAAACCCTAAACCCTAAACCCTAATCCCTCAACCCTCAACCCTCAACTCTAATCCCTCAACCCTCCCTCAACCCTCAACCCTAATTTTGATTTTCTTCCATTGCTTCAACATCATTGTTGTTTTCCTCATCATAAACCAATTCATTCAGCAACTTGTTGCCCATTGGTTGACTTGAACTGCATACTATGTTAGAAGAAGGGCATCTTTTATCTGTATCAATGTTGGTATTCATAAGCTGAAGAGCATTGATATTTTTCACACCCTATTCTTTGAAATATATTAACCTTAAAATATGACTTGGATATGAACTTGAACACAACAAAATATCCAATCTCCAGCCCATGATGATGCACAAAATCTTCCCAACCCTGCCTAAATTCTAGTTTATTTATGGTACCCCCTATTTGTGTTTATTGGTCATGCATATCAAACTGATAATGCCACCATGTTTATTAAAGATAACTGAGTTATAGGGAAATGGGAAGAATACTGGGCATTAATTATTTCTGATTTTAGAAATCATTTTAATTGAGAAACTTCAAGTCTTGTAGTTTTAATTCAATGCCCATTCCTTAAGTGCTTGGTGGTGTCTCCCTATTTATTAAAGATATATGAGTTGTAAGAATATGTCAAAAAAATAGCTATGAACTTTTTTGGTAATTTTAGAAATTAATTTTAAAGTATTTTTCTTAATGCCCTTTTTAATTATGCATGTCTACAGTAAATCCTAATTTTAGTTTTTTGTAATGTCTTCGTAAATAAGGTTAGCAAGAGGACTTGATTAACTACAAATAACCCAATAGCATGTTTTATGCAATGCTATTAAAAATTGTTTACAATGAATTATATCCCTAGTACATGGGAACCTATTTGTCTTGAAAAAAAAGATGGCATGAAGACCAAGTATACTATCCAAGACTGGTGCTATGGTATATGCTTCTCTCTTGGATAATGAAAATAAAGTCTGCAAAATTGCAGTATTTACCATCAACTAGCAAGAGCAAATGTCATCCATTGAAATTAGGAAAGGCCCAACTGCACCTTAACTCTTTAGATTCATGAGTTGTCCTTTCTTGCATCTCACATCTTGGGCCATATTGTGCCCTGTCAATTCTCTGAGTTTCTAGCTCCATCAGTAAAACTTTCTAACTGAAGTGAATATTCAAATTATATGGAATCTTTTTCTGGCTCATCTGGGGTTCATTATGCCAATGGTGTACCCACTATGAGAAAAGCTTTGCGTCTGGTACATCCATAGTGAGTAATTAACAATTGAAATCAAAAGGATGATCATTATGAGAAAAGCTTTGCATTGGGGTACATCCACAGTGGGCAATGAATGGTTGAAATCAGAACCCCTGGTCAACATTAAGTGAACATTTTTTATTAAGATTTTTTTAAAAGATCAGCATACTCTCTCCACCTATTTGCTTGAATTTAAATTGGGGCCATAAAAATGTGCACACATCTGCTCCCACTGTATAACTTGGGTGTAATTAAAACCATCAACTAGGTAAAATAAACAACTTTGGCCATAAAAATCAATTAGTCTTTTAAAAATAGATATTAGTAACTATACATTTTAGATATCAGTAACTATACATTTTAGTACTGTTTCTTTCTTGATTTTCTATTTTTAATTAACTAATTTTTTTTTGTTTTAGACAAAATATTACAATCCTCATGAAGATCTTTTCTTGTACATGTTTCTCCTTTTATATTTGGCCTATCTTTTCCCTCCTCTCTTTCAGAAGGATCCTTATTTTATCTTTCGATCTATATGAACTCTAAACATAAATCTATGTTTCTTGTTGTCCACTTGCTCAAAGATGCAAATGTCTCCTTCCTTGATATTATTATCACGTACAAAATATGCCCACCCCACACTTAGGGCAGGTCTATTGTTATGAAACAGGTAAATAATCTCCCATTATTTACTGGCTCTATCCACAAGAACTACTAAAATTTTTTCTCTTGGTAATTGTAGAGGACATTCACCTATTTTTGGCAACACCTGCACTCCCAAACTATTACAAAAACTAAGTTATTTTAACCCAATAAATAGCTAATTGCATTGATTTAATACACTACTATTAAAGATTAGCATTCACACAAATGCAAATGTTCATATTATAGATGACTACATTATATTAGACTATTAGAGATCCATTAGAAAAATGTAATAACAAAACTACTTTCCCTTATGTTAGCTTGTTAAACCCATTCTTTTTGACACTCTTCTCTTAATAAAGTAAGAGTAATAAGAATAGAACCCAGAGAATTTGATCTTACTAGTATGCATGGTCGGTTTGCATTCTGTGACTTCATTTTCATTAAATAAAAATGTTTATCTGATTTGAAAGGTGGGGTAGAGTTCACTATCATGTGCTTTTCTAGATGATAGGGTCCATAATGTCTAGGGTTCTTCAAAGAAAGGCCTGCAACATAATTAAGTTTTTGTTATACCAATCCTCCTAGTAAAGCTACAATTCAAATGCCTGCTTTGAAAGTTGAAATAAATTAAATTAGACTTACAATTTTAATTTTCTTCCATTGCTTCAACAACATCGTTGTTTTCTTCATCAGAAACCCATTCAATCAACAACTTGTTGCCCATTGGTTGACTTGAACTACATCCTCTATTAGAAGAAGGGCATTTTTTATTTGTATCAATGTTGGTATTCATAAGCTGAAGAGCATTGATATTTTTCACACACCTTATTCTTTGAAATATCTTAACCTTAAAATATGACTTGAATATGTACTTGAACACATCAAAATCTCCATTCTCCAGCCCATGATGATTCACAAAATTTTTTCAACCCTGCCTAAATTCTAGTTTATTTATGGTACCCCCTAATTGTACATCCCACTCTTGCCCACCTAGGCCTTGCAACACCATATGTTCGTCTGTGTTGTCTATAAACTATGAAACAAATGAAGGATGAATGTGCTGTCATAAACACATTACACAATTAGATTATACAAGTTCTTAACAGTGTATAGCAAATAAAAGAATGAAAAATAATGTATAGAGTTACCAATTTTTGTGTAAAGTCTCCAAGACTAACTTTGAAGAAGGAGGCACACCCATTAAACCAATTCATTCAACAACTTGTTGCCCATTGGTTGACTTGAATTGCATACTCTATTAGAAGAAGGGCATCTTTTATCTGTATCAGTGTTGGCATTCATAAGATGAAGAGCATTGATATTTTTCACACACCCTATTCTTTGAAATATCTTAACCTTAAAATATGACTTGGATATGTACTTGAACACAACAAAATCTCCAATCTCTAGCCCATGATGATTCACAAAAGTTTCCTAACCCTGCCTAAATTCTAGTTTATTTATGGTATCCCCTAATTGTACATCCTTAAACCCTAAACCCTAATCCCTAATCCCTAATTATAATTTATGGTACCGTAATCCCTCAACCATAAACCCTAATCTCTTATCCCTAAACCATAAACCCTATCCCTAAATCCTCAATCCTCAACACTTAAACCTTAAATCCTAAACCCTATCCCTAAACCCTCAACTATCAACACTATACCTTAAACCCTAACCCCTCAACTCTAAAGCTTTAAAGCCTCAACCCTTATCCACCCCTTTCCTCCCCTATCTACCTCACCCCATCTCTCCCCTATCTCTCAACCCTTAGCCATCTAGGTCTCTCTCTTATCCCTAAAGCCTCAAACCTCAACCCTTAAACCTTAAATCCTAAACCCTATCCCTAAACCCTCAAGCCTTGACACTATACCTTAAACCCTAATCCCTTATCCCTAAACCCTAAACCTTCAACCCTAAACCCTACCCCTAATCCCTTTACCCTCAAGACTCTACCTTAACCCTAATCCATTGACCATCAACCCTAATCCCTAAAGCCTCGACCCTAAACCCTAATCCCTTATCCCTAAACTCTAAACCCTATCCCTAAAGCCTCAATCCTCAACCTTAAACCTTAATCCCTCAACCCTAAACCTTAATCCATCAACCCTTAATCCTAATTCCTTATCCCTAAACCCTAAACCCTTACATCCATCAACCTTAAACCCTAAATGCTATCCCTATTCCTAAACCCTCAACCCTCGACACTATACCTTAAACCCTAATCCCTTATCCCTAAGCCCTCAACCCTAAACCCTAAACCCTCAACCCTAAGCCTTTAACCCAAAACCCTATCCCTAATCCCTCTACCCTCAACACTCTACCTTAACCTTGATCCCTTGACCCTCAATCCTAAATGCTATCTCTAAAGCCTCAACCCTAAACCCTAATCCCTCAAGGTCCTAAACCCTAATCCCTTATCCCTAAACTCTAAATCCTATCCCTAAACCCTCAACCCTCAAGCCTAAACCCTAATTCCTCTTGACCTTAAACCCTCAACCCTTATCCACCCCTCTCCTCCCCTATCCGCCTCACCCCCATCTCTACCCTCCTCTACCCTCGACACTATACATTCATACATACATACATATAAGTATACATACATACATACATATAGGCATACATACATACATCAATACATACATACATATAGGCATACATACATACATGTTTAATAACCTTGAACATAAAACATTCCAAGGGAAACATAATGCAAGTGCGTTATAACGGGCTCGCGTTATGTCAAACTTGACAAACATTGGGCAAACTTTTGCAAAAAGAAAAGAATGCAAAACAAAACATAACGTGAGCACGTTATAATGCGCTCGCGTTATATTTTGCTTTGGGAATCCCAAGCCTTAGGCTTGGGATTTGCTTTGGATTTCCAACACAAAGGCTTGGAGTGCCTTCCCAACGTCCATAAACATGTTTTTGCAAATTCTACAGGATTTCACATAATTTCGTTCGTGCTAAGCCTCAAATTTGCACATGTTTTAAGGTCGAACAAATCAAACACCTGGGTAATGTTAGGCTTTCTCTTAGCTATTTAACGATGTAATTTTTTTCACATTTTGACAATGTTAAGCCTTTCATCTTTAATTTCTTTTGTTTGTGTGTCCGTTTTTGGGCAAAAACTAGTGTTTGGTCTTTTTTTCATAATAAATTTACCGTTCATTGAAATTTTTAAAAAATTACATTTTTAGAAACTGGACTCCATTATACACATATTAAAAAAAATGATTTTCAATTTGTTTTTAAAATTTATAGGGGTAGCATGACCAAAATTTTATTTTTTAGGATGTGCCCACTTTGAAAATTAGTAAAAAATCAAATATTCATCAAAAAATTATCAGAAGAATTGGGCATAAACTACATGCTATTAGCTAATTTCTCACGGAAGCGATTTTAAAAATACCAAAAAAAAGTTAACCTTTTGAGGGAGCCACTAAACATGCTATGTTATGTTTTTTTGATAGAAACAACAATTTATGTGGCTCCCTCTTTTGAACCCCTTAATCTATACCATTTTTTTTTTTTTAAAGTAGTTTAGAAAGTAGATTTAGAGCACTACGAACATTGTTTTGGTTGCATCTCCAAATTTTGAGTGTAACTATGCTCAATTTCTCATCCAAGGCTAGCATTTCTTGATTTCAAAAAAAAAGTGGCCACTTAAGACCCCTTTTTGGCTTCCCATCTTCTTGCACTTACCCATAAATCCCTCTCAATCTAGTTTGCATATATATGATAGGATGAGTGAGGTTTGTAGCTTATTAGGAAGTGATAGGAGAATCATGAATATTAATATGAAGGTGGAAATGCTACCCTCTCCTACTACTAGGGTACTAATGTTAATCAACTTCCTTCTTCTTCTAGATCAAAGGGTTAAGCAAAAGCTTCTGGTCAATATTCCAACTTCTTCTAAAAATATGCATGAATTTGATCTATCTTAGGTGAATCAAGTAGAAATTATAGTTCAAAGAAACATAGCACATTTATTTGGAGAAGATTAAAAACTAAGAAAATAACTTGAAAACAACTCCAAAATTGAAAAAAAATATTCCATAGTCAAGTCTCCAACCCTTGTATAATTTGTTTTGACTATTTAAATAGGATATATATCAAAAAAGGTTTACTTACAACCACAACAACTTGGAATAATCATTAAATCTTGAGTTAATAGTATATATCTTATAGGATGATGATATATCTTATACAATTTACTATTATAACATTCTAGATACAAGTACAAGAAAATTACAAGTATAGGAGTCATATTTCTAAGTCAAAATTACAATTACATGAGTCCTAATTCAAGGTTTTGAACTCCTAGATTATAGTAAATTGTAAAATATATTTCTTTTATTTCAAGGGATGTCAGATCTCACTTGCATAGAATGTACAAATGATGACAATTATGTCATCTAGTTGTAGGATCTACCTGAAACAAAGATGATAAAAAGTACAATTAACTACATTAAAACTAGATGACATAATTGAAGTTATTAAAGTGATCCTAAGTTATTAAACTAAATCATAAGTTATTATCATTGAAACTATAAATAAATAAATAAAAACTATAAGTCAAGTGAGAAAATTATATAAAATAAAGTTGCAAAATTATGTTAGAAATTCCTTACATTGAAGTGATGTGTAGCATAGGAAACTCTAATATGAATGTCAAACATTGAATGCCTCGATTTAGTGATAATCATTCCAACTAGTTGTAGGAGACCTGAAATACATTAAACTAAACCAAATCCAATAGTTATTATTAAAGTAAATTAAACTTACCTAAATTTTGAAACTTAGGTAGGGGATGGCTTAAGGGGAGTTAATAAGATGGCTTATGGGGAGATGCAATCAATTAGTATTTTGGTAATGGTGCACACTAGTAAATCAATTACCTATAAATATACTTAAACCTAAATTCACATGTTCTAAGAACTACCTAATTAAACTAAATCGTAGTTACCTAACTTATGGAACATAGCTAGGGGATGGATTAAGGGGAGTTAAGAGGATGGATTAAGGGAGTTAAGAGGATGGCTTAAGGGGAGATGGAATCAACTCTAGTATTTTGGTAAGGGTGTGCTAACTTATATCAATTAACTATATTGAAGTTATTAAACTAAATCCTAAGTTTACCTAACTTATGGAACATAGCTAGGAGATGGCTTAAGGGGAGTTAAGAGGATGTTTAAGGGGAGATGCAATCAATTAACTATCTATCATATTAATCCTAAACTCACATCCTAGACCAAATTTTAAAGCTATTAAACTAAATCGTAATTACTTAATTTATGAAACTTAGCTAGGGGATGGCGTAAGGGGAGTTAAGAGGATGGCTTAAGAGGACATGAAATCACTTAATAATTTGGTTATAGCATGAAACTAAATGAATTAGTGATATCAAGTAAATATATATACAACTATACATCAGTCAAAAAACAAAGATTAAAAGTTTAAAATTTTCTACATACCTGTTAACCATTTAAAAAATTTACTCCATTATACCATCTGCATCCTCTCTCTTTTGTAATGCATCTATGATTGCCTCATGCTCTTCCATAGAAAGTGTCTATAAATGTTTTGTGACAAGTCTCTCTTTATATCTCACTAATTGTATATTTGTTGCCACAACCAGATGTGAGTAGTGCAAAATTTTCTTATGTCTTTCAAAATTTTTAAATGCAGGTATACCATTCCTCCTTATCAGATATTTACGTAGCCAAGTGCCAACAACAACCACGAAACCTATTGGATACTCGAAGTTATCATCATCTACTCTAGGCTATAACAACTTGTGTTTTGCCTCAACACATCAATCCAACCAATACTATGTAAAAATCTCTTCATTACCCTCAGGGGAAACAACAACATACACGTCTTGCAAAAAAATTCAAATTCAATAAATTACAAAAATATACATGGATGTATAGAATTAAACATAGATTACAAAAACATGTATTGAAAAGTTAAATATTGAATTATTGTACCTTCTTGTACAAGGTTTGAAATATGATCATAGTCATCTAATGCTTGCAAATGATTATCCTTTTCAAATGTTATCTCATTTTGATCATGTGTTTGTAGAGGTGTTAGGGATCTTTGTTGCCATCCTTCAACCCAATATGTATTTTCACATGCTTCCCACTCACCTCCGATACAAAAATGACAAAAATATGCAAGCTCCCTAGTCCATATAGTCTATGTGCTTGCATTTGAAATCTTAAATGAATGTCATTTTGTTGATCAACTAATTGTATCACAATCATATTGGGGAGGAATGTTTTCTTCTTCAACCAACCAAAAAACCATTAATCTTTATAGTTTTCACTTGATCCATTAGTCAAGTTTGCATTGCACCTATCTATAATTGCACGTGCATATTTAAACTTTATTGCATCATCAAATTTTAGTTGCTCCCTAGCAAGAGACATTTTCAAACATGCTCTAGCTCCATCATGTTCTCCTTTACCATGTCTAGCTTCAAAGAAACTCCACATATGTTGGATATTGTTTTCTTTATGGGCCCTACTTAACCAATAAAACATTCGAGCATTTTTTAATTGTCCTGTAAAATTGTCTGACCATTTGAGATGTTGTGTCATTTGTCGAACTCCATTATTAACAAATACATTGATGCAGAAAGGGCATACACACAACTCAATGGACCAACAAATCCTATATCAAGCAACGTAATGGCTATAATGTGTTACATTTAAATTCTCAAACTAGGGAATCGTATTCTTCTTGGATGGTGCTCGTACTATGTGTACAGTCAAGGATTCCTAAATTGTAATCTAGAAGTTGTGCATAGAAACAAACTTTGTGAATAGAAACAAGCTCTACTTTGCAAGGAAAAACAAGTACTACAAGTGGGAAATGTTGATGATAAATAATCAATTCTTATTCAATTGGGTGTAAATCAAGACAATCTACGTAAATCAACATAGAGGAACAATTAATAAACTAAGTCGGTGATCACCTTAACCCAACAATGCAGATTATCAATATTAACTAATCCACATAACATAAACTAACACAACATGAATTAATCACATAAACATAAAATAGAACATGAACTAATCACATAAACATATAAGAGAGATACAATTATCTCAAGTGGTCTTTGCTTAAGTGACTGTAATATCCACATAATCTAAACTTGATCACTACTATATCACCAATTCATTGACTGAATTCAAACATATGTTCTTTATTGAATGCTGAAAAAAATTACAATAATAACTTGATAGCAAAATCTCTTTCTAACCTCTTTTTGTCATATACAAAATCTAATACATATATAGACAAGATCTGAGTTTCCTAATGGAATAAAACTTCTAAGAAACTAATCCTATACTCATACATTCTCCCACAAACATAGGGAGAAGACATTATTATTAATCAGATTAGAAATAAGAAACTAACTACCACAAAGATAATTTAGGCATCACAATCCCACTATGACTCTTCTTAGTCAGCATGAAGATAGTCATAATTAAAAATAGAACATGGACTATGATCTGAGCTTTCTTCATTATTCACAATTGTGTTAACTATTAAAGGAAAATTGTCAAGGAATGGGGAGTTATGATTAATCATGCCCACTCAATTTAGAATCCTTTTCCTTTGGCTGCGGGTAGCTGCATTGTCCTCCGTAGATCAAAACACCTCCTCTACTATGGGCTGATAGGTGGTCTCCATGAAATGTAACCATGTGCTTGCTACATAGGGGTTAGTTCACCACATAATATTTATACATCACAAATTACTAAAATTAACAGAAATTACTATCACAGCTTATGAACAATCATTAATTCACACAGTCATTCACCAACATATCATGTACCATTCTTAATGCTTTTAGTGTCTTAAAGATAATTATAAGCATAGACAATGTACATAAAAGTCTGGGAATGTCTTTAAAATGATGAACTAAAGAAAGAGAAATAGAACAAAGCACAACCTCATCATCATCTGGATTTCTCTTTCTTTTAAGTTGTCATTAAATACTTTGAAATAATACTGCACAAACTTTGATGAATGTAACCGGCTATCACTTGTATAGAAATGGTACTCCCTCAAAATTTTATTGTCATCTTCTATACTATCAACTGCATGTCTTTATACAATATGAACAAAGATGGCCACCATGTATTATTGAGACTGAATCTCCTCTTGTGGAGCAAGGGTATAGTTTTCTGCAAAGTCAACCACCAAAAGTATAGTTTTGATTGGAAATGTGTTCTTACATCTGTGGAATTGTTCATCAATCCACCGAGCATATTGAGAGTGTTTCACATATTTATACACAATCTTATTCTTGAACTCTGCGATGAATGCATGTACACTACTTTGTTTTGTGACTAACTCATAATGCTTTCTAATTTTTTCATCCTTTAATGAATATTATACATTTGTTAACCTCTTCACATCCACTAATTGTTGTCTAAAATCAAGTGAATTACTTTAATGCATGTATTTTCTTAACAATGAAATGTTACCACATCTATTGCATTATCTAGAAACACACAATTTTGAAACAAATAATTGTCCATCAGTTGTTTCACAAAGTAAACTTATTATAAACTCCTTAATTGGTGTAGGTGGCATATTAATACCACATTCCTACATAATTTGGTTAGTATGAAAAGTACAACATATATATGAAAAAACATCATAATAATAATGAAATTGCACATGAGTTTTGCAACAACAAGAGATTCATTTCTTATTAATCTTGACATACCAAGGTTTACATTTCTCAAATGGTCTTTGACTTGTACTAAAATTTTCTGTAACTGAATCATCTAGAAATTTTCTATATAATTATGTTTGAGTCATGTCTAAAAGATGTTTTGGATGAGGATCACAATTTTTTGACCCCGCCCTTAATTTCAAAACATCTCTAGCATTTGATGAAACCCTTGTATTATTATGCCAATTTTTTTCAATCAAAGACCTAATTTCATTATTTAATTTCATGTCAAACCTTGGGAGTCTACCACTAAAAGTCCAACATTGGTTAAATGGATCATCTTCAATACTTACTCTTCTATTTGCTGCTCTTCTTAAAGTTATAGCATGCACATTTAAATATCCACTTGTCTTACTTATCATTCTTTTGCTCACAACTAATTTATTAACTAAAACAATTGTTATTGCTTGATGTGCTACATTCTTCTCCTCAGATCGACTAGTTTTTCCAATAGAACCAATAGAATTAGCAACACTAGACATAAATTGTTCCATTTTTCATTCACCTTTTTGGGTTTTACAAATATGCCTAATTTTTTCATTACTTTTCTCATTTTTGACATTCTCATCAATTGTAATACAAGTTGACATTGAAATTCAAGAGTTTTTCTATAAAAAAGAAATTATACAATCTATTTGCATGGGTTCAAATTTGTCTCCAAGATATCTTACCACAAAGATCCTTCAAAACATTACTTCCAATTTAAAAAAAAAACATTTTCATTTTCACTCATACAAGGGTTTTCATTTTCATTTTTACTGTCTTGTTTGTAATAGAAGAATTTATCTCAATAATGTTATATCCAGCTTGCTTTAAATCATTAATCTCATTATCATTCAAGGGATTTGAAGACATACCTAGATCTATTTTTATATTTGCATTTTCCATATTCTTGACCTCTTCTACATTTACATATTCTACATTCACTTCATCCATATTGGTCTCTTTAATGTTCTCCTCTTCAATGTTTTCTTCTTCAATAGTCATCGAGCTGGATGCTACATCATTCTTCATTTTTTTAATCCTCTCTCTCCTATCTCTTTGTCATTTTGCCTCTTTCTCTCGATGTGCTTCAATTTCCTCAAGTGTCATGATCTTCCTTTTATTTTTTTATTGATGTTTATTTGATCCCATGATTACCAAAATGTATTGATAAAATCAACAAATAATATTGTATTATACTTAGAGTTGGATCCCTTCTTAAAATTTATGAAATACAAGTAGATGTAGATCCTTTGTTCAATATGATATTTTCTTGATATTTGTTTGATCTTTGTATACACCTAAAATTGACACGACTCTATCTAAATAATTATTTTAAATATTTATTTCATTTTAATTTCTTCTATCAATAAATAAATAAATCAATTTATTTATTTGATTCATATTTCTCCAAAACATTAAATAAAATCATTTATTTAAATAAACCATCCAAATTGTTGTTAAGGGCGTGGTTGGGTGGTTAAGTTGCTCGGTTGTAGTGGCGGCCACCAGAGTTCAAACCCCTGCTGGGCCAACAAGCTCACAAGCTTCACGCCTTTGCTGGGCCAACGAGCTCATGGGTTTGAATTGTTCCTTGTTGGGGATGATGTCCCCCATGTTGTGGCCTCACCAGTTCATCGCTCCGAGCAAAAAGTGTTAGTGTGGAGCCGGAGGGTGTGTCACGCCAGCGTCACCAGTCATGCTAAAAAGTTTACGAGGCGCATTATCTTTAAAAAAAATTAAATCATCCAAATTCTTCTAAAATCATTCTAAATTAAATAATACCAAATTATTTAATTAATTCTTCTCATTTTCTATATTTAAATAAATCCAAATATTTATTTAAATTATCCATTCCTCCAAAATTGAATTAATACCAAAAATAATTCAATTAATCCACATGCACATGTAATTAAATATTTTCAATATTTAATTAGCTAATATTATCTCACCCACATGTCCTATTTCTCCTCCAGTTAGATTAGTTAACTCATTAATCAAATATGTTAACTAATTGGTCATCTGAGTTCACTGTTCAATCATCTCAGTCAACTCCCCAATCGGCCCACTTATCTCTCTAATCAATTCAATTAACTGGTCAGCCATCTCATTTAACTCCTCAATCTATTTTGTTAACTCCCCTGATGCATGAAGGAGTAAGACACTTGTCATATCCTTATTCACACACATCCTCTCAAATTTCCTCAACCATTGATCTTCTTATTCATTCTACACCATTGATCTTCTCTCACAAGTCTATAAATGCAACCCCTATTCCTCCATTTGAATGATCCAAACCTTTTATAAACTTACTCTACAGGAATCATAGCGCGCCTTCGGCATAAATCACTCCATAGCTTGAGATCAATTATCACCATTATAACCATTATCATTGTATCGTGAAGAACCACTTCATTTGCAAAACCTATCAACAGCCATTATCCATTGTCATCTTGGAAAAAAGAAAGGAAGTACACCTTCTAAGGGCTCTATTCATACATGAGATCAATTCGAGATAGGCGACCAATGGAAGTCACAGAATAGAAAGGTTTGCAAGGTATTGTGTTTATTTGTGTTTGATCTTATTTATTTCAATTTCATTGAGATTATCAGATAATTAGTTGTTTATTGCGATTGTTCACATTTTTTGATAACATTTCTGGTGCCCACCGTGGGGCCCTTGTCCCAATTTAAGTTCAAAATTGAGTTTTTGTGTTAGAATCCGTACACAAGACGTTTCTGCGCATCGACTCACTATTACAGCGCATCTGCTCATTGATACTGCACATCTGTCAGACCTGCACATCCACTCATTGTTTTGGTACATTTGTTCTCTGTTACGGTGCATCTGTCAGGTCTGCACATTTATTCACTGTTCTGGTGCATTTATCCTCTATTACAATGCATCTATCATATCTACTCATTTATCCTCTATATCTGCGCATACATCCTTTGTAACTGTGCATACATTCTTTGTATCTGTGCATTCATTCTGCTAGGGTTTTTAGGCTATTTCTCAAGAAATTTCTAAGGCTAACATCATTTACAGGAATATTCTTAGATCCACCTTGCAAGTTAAGAGCTGGTTAGATATATAGTTGCATGGTAAACTCTCATCTAGATCTAAATAGCAAAGGAAGTAATTAAACTTGTTCATGCAAATTTCACTTAGATTCTAAATAGGAGGGAAGTAATTTGTACTTGTTGCATCACAACTTGAACATAGTCCCAACTAGGAGGATTAAAATTGAACAATTACTTTCAAAAGCTTTTTCAAAGTTAACAAATCTTGTGTGCCCAAGTAGAGTAACTCATTTAGTTTTTCTCTTTTTAACTAGGAGGAAAGAATCAGTGTTTTCAATGATTTTGGAATGATGATAGGACTATGCTCTCCCCTTAACTAGGTGAACAAAATGCCAGAATCATCATTTCGCATGTGTTTCCTTTAGAGAGGTCTGCCCTTGGAATTCCTTCCTTCCAAGCGGGACGACCTTAAGTGGTAACAAGCTAACGCCAAGCTCTACTGATCCATTATAAATAAACTATGTTTGAGGTGAAAGCTTAAGCAACGAGTGCGGATTAGTTATACCGACAGCCAACCTCCCCATAAACCCTGCAAGGCGCAACCCTTGCAAGCTGGGAGACTCCATAATGGAGAGTAGTGTTGCCGCACGTATAACCACTCAAATGGTTGCCCTTACTACATATCTATTATTTGTTGAAGCCAAAATCCCCTATTCGGTGACACAAGAGGAAAACATTCTCTAGAGTTGTCCAACGTCATACACTCATTTAGTGTAGAGATAGAAAAGTTTAACTCTTCAGAGGAACTATAGCTTGGTATGCGTGAGAAGTGAGTGTCGTGGAGGGGAGCCAGTGCTACCAAGTTATTAGCTGTCCACCTTTATGTAAAAACCAAGATGGAATTCATTGAATACTGCCCTTACCATCCTAGGATTTGTACTTGCTTCTGATCAAAAAGTCAAAATATAAAAAAAAAAATTAAACAATCATGAAAATATTCTTTGTGTGTGATGTGTCTTTCTTGCCATAACTGAAGAAACAAATCAGACAAAGCAACATTCAGACAAAGAACCCAAAAACATTGAAAAACATGCCTTTACCAAGTAAATAATAGTCAAAATCAAGCACAATAGACAGATATGCACATCTTCTTCATCCTGCTGTGCATTTGCTTCACCCTGCTGCGCATTTTCTTGCTACTACGCATTTACTTAGTTCTGCTGCGCTTTTACACATTTTTATTGCACATCTATTTTTCACCAGACATGCGTATACACTTCCTAAAGTTGCACATTTATCCTCTATTCTGGTGCATCCACTTTTCCACCAAATCTACGGTTTTGTCCCCTGTTGCTATGCATATACGCTTTGTTCTTGCACATCTATTCCTGTGCATCTATCACAGTGAGTACTTTCGTATAGTTTGTTAGAAAAACACTTACCTTTTTGGACACCCATTTCAATCTTGTATCAGTTTCTGAGGTCAAATTAATCGTGCAATCATTTCTCCCATTCATTTTCTGTGGCATACCCTCTTTTCCATCATTTACCTCATCAAAATTTCACAAAAACTTCCCAAGAACAAATCAAACTATCAAAACTAGGTTACCACAAGCCAATCTTTGATCATATCAGACTCAAGCATCACTAGTAAGTCTCCACTAACAAAATCTATCATCCTTCTATCTCAGAACTTCACTAGTTTGTTTTGGTGCAAAGCTAGTCTCTACCAAGTAATCAGATTCCAACCATCCTTCCTTTTGGATACCATTTTGTATCAACCAACTTTTTTGACACCATTGATCAAAGAAAACCCTTGTTCAAATCTTATCACCACCAGTATCTCCTTCACTGCAACCTCCAAACACATCTTACCAAAGCGTCCAATTTCACCCCACTCCATTCTAAATCACATTACATGGTACTAACTAGATCACAGAAGCAAAAACAAATTGAAAAAGGCTGAAACATTCAACAAAATTGTCCCCTTCCCTCACGATAGTGATGAGGAGATATCTCATGAGGACTTACAAGAAGCTCTCCAAGTAGAAAATTTCAACGAATGATGGACAAAGTACTTCACCAAGACCCTACAAAGTTCTTTCTCCACCTAGCAACCCAAGGATTTAAGCTCCCCACTGACTTTGACGTCACAGGGTTGAAAGAAACTGAAGAGGAAAGAACTCATGAAGATAGCACATATGAGGAAAGAACCCTTGGCACAGACAAAGGTAAGAAAACTATAAACTCAACCACACCTTTAGACATGTTGACAAAACAAGTTCAAACCCTACAACAACAATTAGTGGACCTCCAAACAGGGACATCCACTAAACACTATTTGTTGGAGGTAATCTCGTCGTATCCCTTTGACAAGAGCTTGAACATGATCCCCTTTTCCCTTAGATTTGAAGTTCTAAAATTTGATGAGTATAGAGGAAAGGGTGACCCTAGAGACCATATCAGACAATTTAGTGCCGCATGTCTAGAGGTTGCTCACAATGAAACTTTTCTCATGATACTCTTCCCTAGATCTCTAGGAGGGCAAGCCATAGAGTGGTTCTTGTTGTCTTAGAGTGTCAAACAAATAGGTCTGACACACACCCCATTTCAAAAAATAGGGACCCCCTCTTTCAAATTTTGGCTTAGAGTGTCAAACAAACTTTCCACTCTCCTAAGTAGTCAAATGGTCAAAGTGCATTTTTTTGCCGTGTTAGAAATTTGATGTTGAAAAATCATTTCAAAATCTACTAAGTCCAAGTCCTTGCATTTTATCAAGTAGGTTTGATTGTCCTTTTGCGCTAAAACTTCTTCCAACCGACCTTTGCGCTGAAATGCCCTTCATCTAACCTTTGCGCTAAAAATCCCTTTGTCTGACTTCTGCACTAGAATGCTTTTCATCCGACCCAGCGTTGTTTTCTTGCTTGACCTACCTTAGCGCCACTTTTCATGTCCACAGACCTTAGCGCTAGATCTAGTTGTTACTGACTTCGTGTTGCATTGCATATTCATCGACTAGGTTGGAGGGTGTTAAAATTTCTACCAGTTCGAGGAACTCTGAACTCCTGCAACACATGAAAATGGATTGGTCACTTTAGCACTAAGAATGACACCTACCGACTAGGTCTGTGACACCTCAAAACCCTGCCAAGTTGGATGAGATCAAAAGTCACGCAAACCTTAATTTTTGTCAAATTTCGTAACAGATACTTCGTACACCCTGCATTAATGACGATCAATTCAGGGAAATAAAAGGAGATTTCTGTGGTTTTTAAGCTCATTTCACATTTCACAAATACTTGAAGAGCTTTCAGCGACTTTTTGAGGGATTTCACTACACAAACCCACGGATTCAACCTAGAGACCTCTTGCACACCTGCACATTTGAAATTTTTCACCTCACGAACTAGGTAGGAACTTGTCATTCATTTAGGGATTTTTCATTCAATTAGGGTTTTTTCTTTTTAATCCTCTGCATTTCCTTTCAAAAATAGGGTGAGCGTATGGGTGATATGAATTAGGGCATCTAAGCTAGGGTTTTGGTTTCTGGACTGTTCATCTTTTTATAAACCCTTTGTTTAAATCTTTGAGGGAAATACATATTTTCAAACACCATCCGAGATTCCTCCCATAGAAATTGGTAACTAGTCAAACCCTAGCAAAATAGATTGAACTTGAACGCTTTAAATCAATCAACAAAATGAGTGAAAGATAGTCTTTGCGCTAGAGAATTGTTCGACTGACTTCAAAAACCTCGCGACCTATCCAGTCAATCAGTGGCCTTCAAAATCTGCGTTGAGACTCAAAACCCGTTTAGCGCTAAAAACTCAACTCTCTAACTTTACGTTGTTCATCACCTTAACTTACATAATCGGAGGTTCCAAGAAGTCCCCCACAACCTTGAGATTTGCTTTGCACTGGCTTTTGATTGCTCCGACCTTGTGCTAAAAGATCATCTCTCTGACTTAGGTCAGATGAACGTAGAAGTCTCGTAGGTCTATGATTTCCTAAACCTCCGCCAGTGAACCAGAAAATGACCTTGCGTTAAAATATCTTTCATCTAACCTTGCGCTTAAATACAACCTCGCTGACTTAGTCGATTGACCTCAAAAACCCCGAAAGGTTAGACGGTGCCCAATCTCGCACAAAAGTAGTGAAGTATGTCTTGATCTCCCTACGCTAACCTTTCAACTGACCAACTTGAATGACTAACATAAGTCAGTCCACCCTAAAACCCGCGCAGGTCAGTTGGCCATAAAATATGTGCAAAACCTTGTGAACACATGAACATAGAAAGATCTGTTGGTCAGACAGACCTGATTTCTCCGTTGAGGTCGGTTGACCTCAAAACTAGCAATTTTCCTCCTATAGGTCAATTGACCCCGAATTTAGTGCAAATTGAGTAAAATGATGGTTTTAAGAAATTTTCAAAAGGAGAAGTGTTTGATGGGATGGAATAATTACTACAATTAATAAATGATGATATTTTGCATGCTTTAAATAGGATTTTGCAATATTTGGGTATTTATTACATGCATTAATATAGGATTGCTTATTATTTGATCATGTGATGAATGCAATGGTTAATAAATTTTAGACTTCTATTCTTTTAAGCACATGTTGGTAATTTAGCAGATTCATTATAAGTTCATTGGTTATAACATGGTTTGATAGTATAGTAGTACACTTGATAATATTAAAGCTTTAGACTTAGGAGTTAATGAAAACAACTTGAAGACATCAAACTTATAAGGTCTAGTCATGCGGGTTATATGACTGCACAAGCTCAAATCATGAGGTACAAGTTCAAAGGTATTCCTTCAGAAACGAAGATCTCCATTGGATGGAAGGACATTGGAGATACAGACTTAGGTCACATTGACCTTGATGATTTGAGACTTAGAGTATTCGGTCCAAGTCCAACCCCTAGAGCAAAGAAAGTGAAAGACAGTGGGATTGCACAAGTTACTGCCTTCCCTACATCTGTTTAGTGTGCTGAACTTATAGTTGCCTATGCAGATAGGTATGATGTCATGACTAGGACAATACAAACTACTAGTGGAGATATTTTACATGACTTAAACCCACCCTCCTTGGCTGAAACCTTTGATATTCCATGGCATACAGTAATGACCATGCCAGATAAGGCAGGATTAGAAAACACCTACAAGAAAGATGAAAATAGATGTAGGGAAAATATGAATGAACACTGGGCAAAGAGCAAAAGGTCTGCCTTGGTTAAGTTTCCCCAAGTACTATACATAAGTGACTTTGACAATGAAATAGGGGACTTAGTAACGTTCTTGAGTAGAATATATGGATTGGCTGCAGCCTCAACCTTTGAGGGATGGATGTTTGTTAAAATTGAAGAAATATTAAAGGGGACTAAGTTCCATTGGTCACAAATATTAAGTGACAACATCCATGAAGCATTCAGTAACTTCAAAGAGAAATGGTTCTTCAGGTGGACATCTTATGTTGTTTATGCTTTGGCAAGGAGGAATCATTATGTTGGTTTGTCCAAGATAGGGGAAGTAGGAAATGATGAACAAACCTAGATCAAGGTCTATGAATGCTATACACAACTCACATTGACACAATCTCTTATGCATTATAAGAGGGTAAATAATGCCTTTACCATGTACATAACCAGGTTATTGCAAGTTAATACAACTCTAAGAATATCCACAGAAGCTATGAATGAAATCACCAAGTATGGGAGGTGGTATATTCAATTTGAAAAGTTCACATATCTAAGAATACAGGGCTTCATAGGGATGGCTTTCAGAATCCCTAGGTATCCTACAGATAAAGTATTACTCTTGGAATTATCTAGACAACTGATAACTTGTGTTGAAAAATTGAAGTACCTGCATAGAACAAATGTTCAATTTTCCATCCTATTAGGCAAAGGAAATTATGCATGTCCCTCATTAGGATCAGGTAAACACTCTGACAAAGAACTCCAACTACTCAATCTTCACTACTACAATAGAAGAGATCATTTTGATTCTAATAAGGTGATGAAGAGGTATGTAAGTAAAAAGTTATTCCATAAAATGCATATAGAAGACTTTTGGGCAAATTGTATGGATGACTATGAGGTCATGAAGAAAGCCCCTTCCTGATTATCTCTGGCATTTATAAGGAAATTCCATATCACTGCAGTTCCTAACCAATTAGAAGATGATGACAATGTAATGCACAGAGGAACCTAGGAAGCACAATATCACCAGCCAATTCCCCTACCTAATTGGGCAAACGATGAGGAAAGCTCCCTTGAGGTTATAATGAAAGACCCAATTAGATTAACCAAAGCTTGGATAAGATGTCAAATTGCTACCTTGGAGGGACAAGGGGTACAGCTCACCTACACTGCACTTGAATCAGAAAAGGAGTCTGAAGGAGAAGAGGATAAGCCCATAGAAATCATTGATGAGGCATAACCAGCCCAGGGACAAAAATAAGACAGTGAAGACCACACAACCTTCGTAGAAAAGGCTAAAGCACAAAAAAGAAAGAAGGTCATGCTACAAAGACTATCAAGAAAGAAATGCCTCCTTCTACTAGAATAAGAGCTTCAAAGAAAAGAAATATGCCTAGTGGTCTCGGAGAAGGATCTAAGACAAAGAAGACTAAGGTAAAGGCTATTAGGAAAGCTACGGAGACTACTACTACCCATGATGATACTAATCTGCCAACTTCTCCATATCCTTCTGCCCTGGATGTGAATGTTGTTGTACTCTCTCCAACAGTTGCTTCTGCTGCATCTCCCTCTATTGCTTCCATTTCTGCACCTATGACCTTGGTAACCATTGTTCAGGAAGCTGTTTCTACTGCCACCTCACCTTTCATAGCTATTTCAACTATCTCCTGTTCATTGGCAATATCTTCTAGCACTCCTAGCAGTCCCATCTCCTCCATTACCGCCACCTCATGTTCCTCTATCACTGCCACACCTTTACCTTCCATATCTTCCACCCCACTATCTACTTCTCTTGCATTACCTCCTATTTCTACAATCCTTTCACCTTCTCTTCCTTTGCCTTCTTTGTCCATTTCTTCACCCATAGTCATTTCCTCCCTCTTGCCAACTTCTTCTATCTCATCACTTTTGGGGTCAGCCATGCTTACCAATTTGACACAAATGAACTTGTCTTTAGTTGCAATGCCTATATTCTCTACTACTCCTATCTCTCAAATACCCATGGACCAGAATTTGACTCCCTTGGTTGTACCATTGCTACCAGGTATTGAGTGGTATGTGCCGAACTAGGTCTTCAAGAGAAAGAATCAGAGAAAGATGCATTTGACGAGGCAGATAATGAGGTACTTGATGAACCATTGGCTGAGACAATCACTACAGAGATAATTGAAATAACAGGCAGTCCTTCAAAGAAGAACCAAATAGAGGCAAGCCTCAAGGCAGCTCAGGAAAATGTAATGATGAACTGGAGAAATCTCATAGATGGGGAAGATAAAGAAATAAATAAGGAATCAGAACAAGAGAAGAGACTACTTGAAGGGCCATCTAATGCAGAAAAGAAAGACATTGACGGGCCTAAAGAACCTTCTTCTTCTACTTCTGATTGGTTGCGAAGCAGAATATAATATCTTGAGCCCTAGGTGGAGGTGATGAAATTATACTTGAGCACAATTTTGTCACAAGCTCAAAAGCCAAAGAAGTAGAAGAAAGCAAAGGTCCAATCAAGGATCTACAAAGATGAAACTGGATCAAGGATAGCTAAGATAGCTGTCCCACCAGCTGATACAAACAAGGAATAGGTCAGAGTTGAGGATTATGCCATAATGGTGGTCAATTTGGGACCTACTACACGTGCACAAAGAGTTGATGAATTCAAGGGGTTTATCATTTCAATTCTAGAATAGCTGGATAAGGATAAACTTTCAAAAAAAGAATTGAAGCAACAAAATGAGGAGCTCCGGGCATGCCTTCAATTTCTGATAAAACCAATAGATTCTGATAGAGAGATAAGGACAATACCTACCTTTTTGTTAAGAGATGAAATGTCTAAACTTGGCGAGGTTCAGACTATGTCAAAAGGTACCCAAAATGGATGATAAAAGTATGTGAAAAGGGGTGCAAGACAATTGATGTTGCAGCTAAGTCGCATAAGAGTTTAGTTTAGCTTCATGAGTAGCAGAAAGACTTGCGGGAAGAATGTGATTCTTTTGAGGAATATTATTCTCATATGTTCCCTAGAGTCAAAGGTATCAGAGATTTGCCTACCCAAACATTATTGGCTGAAAATATTCTAACTAGCGACAGATTACCCAAAGCCACTAAATGGTACCAATAGCTGAAGTTGAGAAAAGAAGTTTTTGACAGCATAAAGGATGCCTACAAACCAGTAGATGAAAACATTTTGGCTTTAATATATGATATAATGATACTTTGAGAGACTGTCTGGTGGAGGTATAAAATGATTTTACACCATATGATGTGGAAAGATGCAAAGACAAACTGCACAAGATAATTTTTGAGAATGCTAAGTTGGATGTAGAGGCCAGATTAGATAAGGTCAGTGACTTTAGAGATAAGTTCAATGCATTTCATAAGGCAAAGGTAGAAATAGAAAGGATATACAATCAATACATCTAAGAATTGGAAATGTTCAGATATCAAGTTGATCATCTTAAGAACCCAGAGCCTACAGATATCAATCTAGCACTTGAAGCTTGGGTCAACTACCGCAACAAGTTGGCAAAAGAAGACAAAATCAATTTGGATGAAGGGTCTTAATATGTTCTATTTGAATATTTTGAAATATAATCCTGTCATTGATGTAAACTGCTATATTTAGAGTAACATGTGACACTATTTTGTCTTTATTGTGCCTCAAAAATGAGCTTTTCTATATATATATCAAAATGTCTAGATTCAATGTATCTGGGGGTTGTTTTTTGTCTTTTTCATAAAGGACAAAATGTAATCCAGGATTTGTTATGAGTTGCTATGAATGCATTAAATGATGTAAATCTGGACCGTTGGTGTTGAGTTAATCTCCACCGTCCATTCAAAAACTCGGTATGCCACTTTCCTATAGAAAAAGCTGCCATTTCCATTATTTGCAAGAAAGAATTCTCGATGCCAAATTGTTGACATTCTGCCATTCGAAGTAATACAAAGTAAGTTTCTGCAGTTGTTTTGAGAATTTGTGTATTGTGTTGCTTATTTGGTTTTCATGGTTTGCTTCTTGCTCTCTCATAATTAATTAGTCGTGCTTTTACAATGTTCATGGTTTGCTGAAAGTATCTAATGAATGCTCTTAGTCGATACTTTTTGTTATTTGCTGATGGTTGATAACTGTGTAAAGTTAGTCTGGGCTGACCAGTGTGCTTAGGTTCAATTGCATTTCATGAGTTAAATTGCGTCGTTTATTGGGTATTTCAGCAGCATTTCACACTATCTTATCAGCTGAAATCACAAAGGGTTTGCAAAAAATTGCTATTCAAACCATTAAAATCTAAAGATTGTATGTAAGACCCCTTATAGGCACAGCTAGAACATTCCAACTGAGAAATTCCAAGAAAGCTAAGACCTAGCTGTAGAAACTTTGGAGTAGTCTTACCTAGGGTAGGATACTTTTCAAGAGAGGTGTGAAACCAATAATCACACCTACGTTGTTGTGTGCTAAAACCACCATCAACAGTTCTCTCGAATCCCTCTGAGTATCTGTACCTTTGATGAGTTAGTGAACAAATTTGTCACTCATTTCTCGTATAATATCGAACATGAGGTATCCATACTTGACCTTTGCAACACAAAACAAAAGAGTGGCGAATCCTTCGCTATTTTCTTACAAAGGTGGAGACAACTTGTCAGCAAATGTCCTCATCATATACCAGAAAAACAAATGCTTGAAATGTTTGTCCATAATCTCAATCTTGATCTAAGCTATCAAATTCAAATCCAATGCCCTACCTCATTCACAAAAGTCATTGAGATGGGGTTATTCATCGAAAAAGCTATGATCATGAAAGGACAAATAAAATTGTTCAAAGACACTCCTAACTCAAACTATACCACGGAAAAGTCAAAATTCTGGACCAAAAACAAGAATATCATCAATGATGGAGTGGTTAATGCTAAGGTAGTGGCTCCTAAGCAACCAATTTTTAATCTCAAAGGAGCATCAAACAATACAACACCGAGAAAACCTCCATCAAATGAACTGAGACAACCATACAATTTTCCTCCTAGACAAAAATTTACACCACTGGGAGAGTCATATGAGTTTGATTTGAGAAATTTAGTGGCAAACAATGAGATCACCCTTCCCACTACAAGAGACTATGAACCTAGCAGTCAAACCTTCTTGGTGGAAGGATACCGATTCTATGAGTACCATAGAGGAAAAGGCCATAAAATTGGTGACTGTATCCGCTTGAAAAACATCATACAAGACTTACTATACCAAAATCGGGTGGGCACAAAAGATCATCCCTTTAACGAATCGCATGTGGCATTCAAGGATCCGCTCCTTAACCATGATAGGCAGAACCCTAATAACAATAACAATAACAATTGGCAAAATCACAATAATGGGAACAATGATGCTAACTACACAAACGTGTCATTTGATTACACCATTAATTGCATATTCGAGCATATCCTGCAAATCAATGTGCTCATGTTTAACAAACAATCAGATTCCAACACCAAATCTGATTGCAATATCACCACCCATAGTGGAAAAGTCACCTTGCACACACTCCCTCCAAGGTCATCATCCTCACCATCTACCGGCCACAAGTACAACTTCATTGACCAACTACGAAAAACTTTGGCCCATATATCCATATTAGAGTTGTTGCATCTATTGCCAACCCAGAAAGAGATTCTTGATAAAGCCCTAGTGGAAACCAATGTGCCCACAAACTTGGTCCAAGTGAAATTTCAAGCCATGGTAGGTCATCTTACCTCACCTAACATCCTACCATTCACTAAATAGGATGATCTTTCTGTATCTCAACCCCATAATGCATCATTACATATTGAGGCCTTCATAAATAAACATCGCATCAAAAGGGATCTCATTGATGGAAGAGCAAGTTTGAACATTTGCATGCTTAAATTAATCCTTACATTGGGGTACTCAAAAACTGCAGTTGATCCAAGAAAGAAGATCACAATAAAAGCCTATGATGAAGAAGAACGGACAACCAAAGGAATTGTGGTGTTACCGTTAAGAATTGGACTAGTGGTGACAGAAGTTGTTTGCCAAGTCCTTGACAGGGAGCTCACCTATAACATTCTCCTAAGTAGACCTTGGATACATGCCATGAAAGTTGTGCCTTCCACATATCATCAATGTATCAAGTTCCCTCACAACGGCCAAGAGATCACCATCCAAGGTGACCCTAATCATTTTCAACACTGTAACACTATCCAATCAATGCCAGATTTTAGCATCCCTAATAATAGAGCTTCCACATCTTCCGCCTCACAGCATGATCCTGGCTCCCAAGCTTCCACATCAAAGACCAAAGAGCAGAAGGTCAAGATTAAAGAAATAGGGGTAGGAGAGTACTCCATCGAGCATACCCTCTGTGTAGCCAAAATGCCTTTATCTCTGAAGTCCTTTGGATGACCTACACCCTTCTCAAAGCCATCTGCTCCTCCTAAACCTCCCAAAGCTTCCTTTGTCAAATGGGGCACCCTATCAAATGAGAGCGGGGAAAGAGACACTTTGCAATGGCTATACATAGACGAAGATGACACACCACAAGACAAACAACCAAAGCTCCCAACAAAAATCTATGGGTGTGCTCAATCTATCTTACACAAAATGGGCTATGAAGGATAGGGTCCCATCAGCCTGAGAAAAGAAGGAATAACTGAACACATTCAACCCTCTTCATCATTATCAGCCCGTGACACAAGAGGGATAGGATACAAAGACAACGGGAAAGGCAAAGCTAAGGCTACTACTTGTTTTGTGGAATAGATCCATAACCTCCAAGAGAATAGTGATGCAGATTCTAATGAATATGAATGGGATGACCTCTTAGAACATTCCTATGAGGACAAAGGAATTGATACGATTCGCACCTATAACCCCTACCGTGAGGGACAAACTCTAAGGCATAGACCAATAGAGTGTGATTCACCCATTTTGGAGAGAACAACTTACGAGGAAGGTCAGAGTTCCCATGAGATAAACAATCTTAAGGAGAGTACCATCACAGATCTCATTCCTGTCACTCCCAATCTTGATCATATATCCATCCTTACCATCATATCCACTGAATCAGATCAACCTATCAATCCCCTCCCCCTGGTACATCCTAAGCTTATCAATTGGGATCTACAAGGAACCCCCCAACTAGACATGTTCCAGAATGACGATGCTTACATTGATTACATGGACCTAAGAGACCACCTACCTGCAGGAGATCATAAAGTTGGCTTTGCCATAAAACTCAATACTATAGCTTATTTTGGTGATGGTGCCAAGCCTTCCATTTGTAAAAATATAAAAATCAAACATGGATCTGATGGTGAAAACTGCTCTACGGCAGTGTCAAATCCCAAAAAAGTAAAAATAAAGGATGTATCTAATGGTAAAAACCTCTCTGAGGCGCCAGACGATGGAAGGCTTGACACTCTACCTAACAACATGTATCAGGTAAGTCACAATTTGGTAGAACCTATAAAACCTATTGACATCAGCACAAAAGGTAACCCAAAGATCATACACTTTGCCAAATCTTTATCTCCACCAGAAAACACAAAATTTGTGCCCTTCTTTAAAAAGAAATAGGTCAACTTTGCTTGGTCCTATCAGATATGCCTGGGTTAGATCCAAACTTGATCTTGCATCATCTACCACTAGATCTTGGAGTTAAATCTATTAAACAAAAAATTAGGAAAATGCATCCACATGTCGCATTGCTAGTTAAAGAGGAACATAAGAAATTATTGGATGTAGGGTTCATCAGAGCAATCGATTATCCAGAGTGGGTATCAAACATTGTACCAATATCAAAACTTGACGGAAGAGTCAGATTATGCAATGAATTCTGAGATCTCAACAAGGCCTGTCACAAAGATGATTTCCCATTGCCCAACATCGACATCATCGTAGACTTGATAGCTGGACACACTATGCTCTCTCTTATGGACGGTTTCTCTGGATACAACCAAGTCAAAATAGCACCAAAGGATCAGCATAAGATGGCATTCACATGTCCATGGGGAGCCTTCTGTTGGAACGTCATGCTATTTGGGTTGAAGAATGCAGGAGCCACATACCAAAGGGCAATGACTACTATCTTCCACGACATGATGCACGTCACTATGGAAGACTATGTGGCTGACATCCTTGCTAAGTCACTTACAAGGGAATCTCACTTAGATGTCCTAGAGAAAATCTTTCAGTGGCTAGAACACTTCAAGGTCCAATTGAATCCAAAAAAATGTGTGGTTGGAGTCACCTCCGGCAAACTCTTGGGTTTCATAGTTTCAGCCAATGGGATTGAGGTAGATCCTGCAAAGGTAAAAGCTATCATGGAGATGCCACCACCAAGGAACATCACCCAACTGCGGTCTTTACAAAGAAAATTACAAGCAATCCGTCGATTTATCTCACAACTGGTGGACAAATGTCAACCTTTCACTCATCTCTTGCATAAGAACATTCCATTTAGATGGGATGAGAAGTGTGAAGAAGGCTTCCACAAATTGAAGGAATATCTCATGAATCCACCTATCTTGATGCCTCCCATCCAAGGCAAGCCACTATATTTTTACATATTTGCAACACCAATAGCTCTTGGAGCCATTTTAGCACAACAAGACTATGAAGACAAGGAACGGGCTATCTACTACATCAGTCGCACATTGGTGGGGTATGAATTGCAATATTCTCAAATTGAAAGATGTCTTGCTGTGGTTTTTGCTTCCCAAAAACTACTCCATTACATGCTTGCACATTCTATCAAGCTAATTGCAAAGATCAATCCACTGAAATACTTGTTAAGCAAAGTAGCTCTAACATGTCGCTTAGCTAAATGGGTAATGCTACTAAGTGAGTATGACATAGAATATGTGGAAAGGAAAGCTATCAAAGGTCAGGTCATCGCAAATCAGTTGGTGGAGGCACCATTGCAAGATACTACTCCAATGACATTCAAGTTTCCTGATGAATCAATTTTCAGTATCATAACACATTCATGGAATCTCTACTTTGATGGATCTTATACAAACTATGGATTGGGGGAAGGAATCTTATTAGTCACTCCTCAAGGTGACACAATACCTAAGTCCTACCATCTTCTTTTCCCTTGCACAAACAACATAGAAAAGTATGAGGCCTTATTCATTGGTCTTAAGATGGTGGTAGAGTGGAAAGTGAAAGAGCTACATGTCTATGGAGATTCGCAACTAGTCATTAATCAAGTCAGTGATGACTATCAGACGAAAGATGACAAGCTAATACTATATAAGCGTATGGTAGATGACTTTAAAGGATACTTTGTGATAATCTCCTTTGAGAAGATTCCTCACATAGAGAACAAAGCAGTAAATGACATGGCAACCATCGCCTCACTTCTCGAAATACCAGAGAATGAGTCACGTTTTGAGTTCTTGGCGGAGCCAGTCGCACAACCAGCTTATGATATCCCTGAAACCCAATCCATTTGCCTCCTAGTAGGATCTGATTCACCCTTGTATGGTAAAATTTACACTTACCTCAAGGATAACACCTTACCAACTAATTTATCCAACAACCAATGCTGAACCTTTATCCACCAAACATCTCGTTATACCATTATCACCGACACCCTCTACTGCTGAGGCCTAGATGGTACTCTACTCAGATGTCTTGAACGTGATGAATCTCAAACCACCTTAAACAAAGGAATTTGTGGAACACACCTAGTGGTCCTACCTTAGCTAAGAAACTCATGCATTTGGGATATTATTGGCTAAACATGGAGACAGACTCATATCATTTTGTAAAGAAATGCAAGCAGTGTCAAATTCATGGTAACCTCATCCATGCACCAGCTCAGGAATTGCGGCCTCTAATGACACCTTGGCCCTTTTGTCAGTGGGGACTTGACCTTGTGGGCAAAATCCACCCTCCATCATCCAACGGCCACAAGTTCATCATAACCGCCACTGAGTATTTTACCAAGTGGATTGAAGTTGTTCCACTCACCAATGTCACAGGCAAGCAAATTGCCTCCTTCATCCTTAATTACCTCATTGTCGATACAGAATTCCCTCATCCATAGTCATGGATAATGGAAGACCCTTCAAAAACTAGGATGTCTAAGAGCTCTGTGACAAATTCCAAATCCAATCAGGTAGAGGCATCCAACAAAACCATCTTGAAAATCCTTAAGAAGATGGTCAGGCACATGCAACTAAATCCTACTATGTGGGCCTATCAAACCATCATACGCACTCCCACAAGTGCCACACCATATGCCCTTGTCTGTGGTTTTGAATCCATTTTGCCCATCGAGGTCAAGTTACCATCTTTGAGGGTGTTGTTAAAAGGTCTTATAACTGATGAGGACTACAGAGTTTCCATACTACAATAATTAGAACTGTTGGAGGAGAAACGACAAAATGCTTTCAACCATTTCAAAGCCTACCAATAAAGAATGTCAAGAAGCTATAACCACAGAGTCCGTCCAAGGGTCTCTAATGTTGGTGATCTAGTGCTCAAAGAAAATCCCCACAATCAACAGGATCAGGAGAAGAAAGGAAAGTTTAAACCCAACTGGCTTGGTCCTTATGTAATCATTGCTGCCTATGGATCAGGAGTGTACCAGTTAGTTACATCAAAAGGTAAGCTATTTGATGACCTAATCAATAGTATGCATCTTCGTTGGTTCTATACCTAGAGAGCCCCAATGTAAGGGGGCAAAAAACAAAAAATGAAAAAAATGAAACAAAAATAGCAAAAAAAATATAAATAAATAGCAAAAAAATAGAAAAACAACAAAAAAATCATCCTTTGGTGAAAACCTGGTAAACAAGCACCTTAGATAGATACCATGATGAAAACCTGGTAAATAGGCATCATGTGTATTTCAAAAACGTTGCAATAAAAGCAAAGTAGTGAAAACCTGGCAAACAGGTGCTCTTTGCAATGAAAACAACTTCCTCCATCTTTGGGAAACCATTGCCTTGCATCCATCCTCCCTACCATCATCCATCATCTGATCATATACGTTTCACGGCAAACCACATAACGATAACCTATCATGGTTTGATACTCTGTCAACGTTTTCACCTTACAACCTAAGGTTTATCCAGTATCCTATCCACAGTGTCAGCCCGTCATAGCATCCATCGTCAGTGTCTTATCCTCCCAAACTACATTGCCTCTACGTTGTCACATAGGCAATGCCATCATTGATGGGCCCCTGAGGCTACCCATTCGTTCCATACCTTATCACCCATCTCGTAGTCCATCCGTGTTAGAAATGAAAGCAACACTACTTCAATGGAAATCTGATTTAAGATAAATTTCAGCAAACTTTAACTGTGTGTTATTAATGGAGATTGTAACAAAACATAAACCCACAATACAAAAATATACCAGAAGTAGAATGAAGCACATAACACAAGTGTTTAACGTGGAGAAAACCCTTGCGGGTAAAAAACTCCACCAAGAAAAGAGGCCAAGTTGTATTATCTTCACAAAAGGAGATTACAAATACATTCACTTCCTCTGTCCTCCAACCTTCACTCTGGCAAAACCTGGGTACCTGTAAACTGTTATATCACTCTCATCTACTATAGTATGTTTTATATAGAATTTACATAACCTGAAGACATTAAATGACTTCTTACAAGCCCATAACACTTGTCAAGACTCTCCATGACCAAGAATAGGCTCTTACGGGGTCATAAATGTTGTCATACATGCATCCTACACTTGGGAAAAAGTGCCCATGCAAGCTTGAACGACTTGGGGCCAAAAATAACCACTTACAACATCTTATGACGCGTCATATGCTATTATTAGTTCATAGATTCTTATGACAACTTATAGTTGTCATAGAATCTCTTACACCCTCTTACAACATCTATGATGTGCGTCATAACACTAAAAATAGATTATTCCTCCACATGTGCACCCAACTTTGACCAATTACCATTTACCATAGTAAATGACATCTCATAACTATTACCAGTAACTTCGAGACTTACCATGCAGTAACTCCGTAATTACCGTGGACAGTCAATAATTTTTACCACTGTGGGTGAAACTTGTATATCCCTTATGGGTAATTACAAATTACAAATAATAAATGGGATAAATACAATATTAGGATTTACAAGGTTAATGGCACCTTATCCCAACATTCTCCCACTTGACATTATACATTGTAAATCAACCCATAGGAAATCAAATGAAAAATAATCAGGTACTAGAAACAAGGCCCATGGCCTCTCTGCACCACACGAACTTCTTTGTGCTCACAGACTTAGTCAATGAATCTATAACATTCTCTTGAGTATCTATCTTCTTCAGCTCAATCTCTCCACTTGCAACCAACTTTCAAACAAAGTGATACTAAACATCAACATGCTTAGTCTGAGCATGATACATGGGATTCTTAGCCAAACAAATAGCACTCTGGCTATCACAACCAATCTGAATATTCCTGCAATCAAAGCCAATATATGTACATAGTCTCCTCAACCAAACTGCCTCCTTAGAGACATGAGTTGTAGCCATATACTCTACTTCTGTGGTGGACAAAGCAATTGTGGGATGCCTCTTACTCATCTAACTCACTGCACCTCCAAACAGAGTAAACACATAGCCACTAGTGGATCTTCAACTGTCTAAGTCACCTGCCCAATCTGCATCAACAAAACCCTATATGTCCAAATATTTATCAGCACTATCAGTACCAAAATAAACCAAACAATGATCAGGAGTACCTACAAGTTATTTAAACACCCTCTTCACATAGTTCCAATGCTGTCTACCAGGGTTAGACATAAATCTGCTCAAAACTCCCACTACTTGGGCAATATCTGGTCTAGTGCAAACCATTGCATACATATCTAATGAAAGTTTAGTACCAATGGGTAAAGGAACTCTAACTAGGTTACAGTCTTGCAAACTAAATCTCTGCAAAATAGTATTCACATACTTACTTTGTGACAACCAAAGCTTTCTATTAACTCTGTCCCTCCTAATCTCCATTCCCAAAATATACCTTGCAGCACCAAGATCCTTCATCTAAAATGCACCTAAAAGTTGGGCTTTAAGCTCACTGACCATACCCTTAGTATTGTTGAAAAACAACATGTCATCAACATACAACGCAATAACCAATATAGAATCATTAACACAATGAATGTAAACACAATGATCCTCCTCGCTTCTAACAAAACCCAATTTCAAAACAAATGAATCAAACTTTTGATACCACATTCTGGGGGAGTGTTTCAGACCATAAAGAGACCTCTTTAACTTGCAAACCCAATGTTCTTTTCCTTTTACCTCAAAACCTGTAGGCTGTTGCATATACATTTCTTCTTCAAGATCTCCATGCAAGAACGCAGTCTTAACATCCATTTGCTCAATCTCCCAGTCATAAGCTACAACAATGGATAAGAGAAATCTAATAGAAGTCAATTTAGCAACAGGAGAGAATATCTCACCAAAATCAACTCCCTCTCTCTAGAAGTAGCCCTTGGCTACCAGTCTAGCCTTGTACTTCTCCAATGACCCATCTGCTCCAAACTTCTTCTTGAAGAACCACTTACATCCTATGGCCTTTCTTCCTTTGGGCAAACGAACAAGATCCCAGGTGTTATTAGAGTCTAAAACCATCATCTCCTCCTGCATGGCTAGCTGCCAAGACTCACTATCATCTGCAAAAATAGCTTCCCTATAGGATCTAGGTTCATCGTTAGTACTCAATAAAGCATGTACACAATAGAAATCTGGTGGGCTATACCTGTCAACTAGATTCCGTTGTCTTGTGGATCTCCTCAAGGGTGGAGTAAGAGACTCTACTTGTTCTTCTGCATGATCATCTGCACCAACTTCTTCTGTCACAACAGATTCATCTTCATCAGAACTACTTGAATCTTCTTCTTCTTCACCCTGCAATCCATCATTCTGTTCTTCCTGAGGTGCATCTTGCTGCTCTAAATCAAAGTGCACCTTCTTTACCTTTTCATCTTTTTCTTTTGGTTGCTCAGGTTCAGAAATAGCTCTAACTTCCATGAAAATAACATCTCTAGAAAAGATAATCCTATGGGTTAGTAGATTCCAAAGCTTATAACCTTTCACATTATCACCATATCCAATGAATGTACACTTTTCAACCTTTGGATCCAACTTAGATCGCTTTTCCTTAGGCACATGAACAAAAGCCTCACAACCAAAAACCCTTAAATATGAAACAGAAGGTTTCTTACCTGTCCACACTTCATAAGGTGTCGAATCAAGAACCTTACAAGGAGATCTATTTATCAAGTAGCAAGCAGTACACATAGCCTTTGCCCAAAAGCATTTATCCAACTGTGCATCACTAAGCATACTTCTGGCCCTTTCCATAATTGTTTGGTTCATCCTTTCTGAAACACCATTCTGTTGTGGTGTATACGGAGTTGTCTTTTGTCTGATTATACCTGCATGCTTGCAAAACTCATCAAATTCCTTAGAGCAATATTCCCCTCCATTGTCAGATCTTAATATTTTTATCTTTAAACTTGATTGGTTCTCTACTAAGACTTTGAATTCCTTAAACTTAGTGAAAACTTCAAATTTATGCTTCATAAAATAAATCCATGTAAATCTGGATACATCATCAATGAAGGTTACAAAATAACAAGATTTTCCAATAGATTCATTATCCACAAGTCCAAACACATCCGTATGAATAGTCTCTAATTTCTCTTTTGCTCTATTGCTTCCCGAAGGAAATAATTTTCTGTTTTGTTTACCAAACACACAATGCTCACAGAAATCAATGTGCTCATCAAAATAAGAGAAACCGTCCAACAAATTTTTGTTCTTAATAGTTTTCAATACATTATTGCTTGTGTGGCCCAATCTATGGTGCCACAACATACATATATTTTCAGTAGTGGCCTCAGATACATAGGAGGCATTATAAACTATAGTGGCTTCAAGCTTAAACAAGTTCCCAAATCTCTTCCCTTTCGCTACCACCAAGTTCCCTCACCAATCTGTAGCCATGCTTGTCAAATGTCACTTGCATTCCAAAATCATTGAACTTTGAAACTGAAATCAGATTTCTAGCTAATCCAAGAACATGCAAAACACCAGGGATGGTTTTAATCCTCCCATCACTGAAAGACAACAATACCTTTCCTTTCCTGACAATCAGATATGTGGAGTTGTCACCAAGGTAGATATTACCTCCATCATAATCTTCATATGAGGAGAACCATTCCTTATGCGGGATCATATGAAATGAGCATCCTGAGTCAATCAACCAGTGATCATTAGAAACAAGATTATATGCAGAAAGTAAAACTTCTTCACCTGCATTTGAGGACTTATCTGAAGCACTCTCCCACTATTTCTTGGGATTTTTGCACTCCTTTACATGTCCCCTTTTACCACAGTTCCAACACTTAACTCTGTTCTTTTTACCAGGAGTCTTAGACCGGCCCTTGGACTTGTCCTTAGCCCCTTTCTGATTTCCCTTAGGTCCTCTTTCCTTAGACCTTCCCCTAACACTGAGAGCATCCCCTGAACTATCTGAACTCTTCTTCCTCAATTCCTGTGATAGTAGCACTAAAACAAGAGCATCCAACTTCATATCCACAAGGTTAGCAGTGATAGCAAGGATAACATTCTCCCAAGACTCAAGTAAAGAACAAAGAAGTAAGATACATTTATCTTCCTCACTAACCTCAACATCTACTGAATCAAGTTAACTCACTAACAAATTAAAAGAATTTAAATGCTCTGCAACTGATTCACCTTCTTGCATTTTCATGGAAAACAATTTTCTTTTTAAATAAAGTTTATTTACCATGCTCTTGGCTTGATAGATCTCACCCAACAGTTTCCACAACTTGTATGCAGTCTCTTCCTTTGCGACATTCAACAAGATAGAGTCTGAAAGACACAATCGGATGGTTCCCCGTGCCTTCTTATCCAATCTATCCCACTCATCTTGAGAGACATCGTCAGGTTTCTTCTCTTTTTTGACAGCCAACCATTGGTTTATTTCTTCCAACAAATCTTCCATTTTTAGCTTCCACAACTCATACCCTATTCCGTTGAACTTCTCAATGTCCATTCGAGAGGCTGATGCAACAGTGGATGCAGCCATAATAACAATGCAAGATTTGTAAAACAAATGCAACCAAATCTCCCACTATAGCTACAGCTTCCACACTACCACCCAAGAGTCAAAGCTGGCCAAGCTCTGATACCAAATGTTAGAAATGAAAGCAACACTACTTCAATGGAAATTTGATTCAAGATAAATTTCAGAAAACTTTAACTATGTGTTATTTTGTAACAAAACATAAACCCACAATACAAAAATATACCAGAAGCAGAATGAAGCACATAACACAAGTGTTTAATGTGGAGAAAACCTTTGCAGGTAAAAAACTCCACCAAGAAAAGAGGCCAAGTTGTATTATCTTCACAAAAGGAGATTACAAATACATTCACTTCCTCTATCCTCCAACCTTCACTCCGGCAGAACCTGGGTACTTGTAAACTGTTATATCACTCTCACCTACTATGGTATGGTTTATATAGACTTTACACAACCTCAAGACATTAAATGATTTCTTACAAGCCCATAACACTTGTCAAGAGTCAACAATACAACCTTGGGCATCCATGGCCAAGAATAGGCTCTTACGGGGTCATAAATGTTGTCATACATGCATCCTACACTTGGGAAAAAGTGCCCATGCAAGCTTGAATGAATTGGGGCAAAAAATAACCACTTACAGCATCTTATGACACGTCATATGCTATTATTAGTGTCATAGATTCTTATGACAACTTACAGTTGTCATAGAATCTCTTACACCCTCTTACAACATCTATGGCATGCGTCATAACACTAAAAATAGATTATTCCTCCACATGTGCACCCCACTTTGACCAATTACCATTTACCATAGTAAATGACATCTCGTAACTACTGCTAGTAACTCTAGGACTTACCATGTAGTAACTCCGTAATTACCGTGGACAATAAATAATTTTTACCATTGCCGGTGAAACTTGTATATCCCTTATGGGTAATTACAAATTACAAATAATAAATGGAATAAATACAATATTGGGATTTATAAGGTTAATGGCACCTTATCCCAAAAATTCGCACCATTTCCCATCACCTAGGTCTTAGGTCCACAAATTTCACTCTGAACTACGTTGCCTCTGCGTCATCACATAAGCAAGGCCATTTATCAATGAGCCCCTGATGCACTAGGGCAATCCCTTAGGGCCCATCCCATCGAGTCTACCATAAGCATCTCACGGTCTTTCTTCCATAATAAATCAATCATTTTCGTGATTGGGGGCACATCCTCGACCTAGTTATGGAGTTGGATTCTGCAATGCCATGTGTTCTAAGAGGGCACCAATAAGGATTGTGATACCTTTCACTAGACACGCACATGCAACAAAGCATGCTTTCAAACAAAAATTTTGACGCAAGACATCAACCTATCCCAAAACAAAACAAACTAGGGCTTAAACACTCCAAATGATTTTATCAAAATTATGGCAAGAAGACACATCTAATGCAAGAAAGTTTTGTTTTGATTGGTTCTGCCTTAAAATCTTAACTTTTGTTATCATGTTTCCTACACTACTCAAGGATGCCTAAAAACTAGAGAAGCTATGATAGGGGCATGATTATTTTATTTGTTTGTTACTTGTGGGTTTATCTTTAGTAATGTGAAGCCTTGTCTAAAGACATAATCAACACAATGATCATCGAGGACATCAGAGGTTTAAACATGAAATAGGTATAATCCGTGTCTGTTGATACGCAAGAAATACTTAGGTCATCTTGGTTCAATTATACTTAGATGCTTGTATTAACTTGCTAAATCAAAATCCATGTAAGCAATACTCAGGTCATCTCGGTTTACTTATACCTCGATGCTTGTATTTTCTTACAACATTTTTTTTAAAAAAATGCCCAATGATGAAAAAAAGTACTTCAAAATACTTGCAATATCAAGGTGACAAATATCCGCATCCATAACGTATCCAATTACATTTCATATACCATCCATAAAATAATGATTTTGTTCAAAGTGCCAATATGAGCAAATAAAATCTTGTGATTCCTTCATTCACATTTCTTCTATCAATCACATTTCTATCTATCATTGTATCTTTCATCACAGTCTCTTCTACATTGATTTAGTACACTTGGACATAACAAAAACATATAGACATTTTGCATTTCATATTAGGTGAGATAGTTGTTTCATTGATTAGATCATTAGCATACATAAATCATACATATCATCATTTTGCATTTCATGTTAGGTGAGATAGTCATTAAATTGATTAAACCATTTTGCATACATATAGGTGCATTCAATCATCCATTTACATTTGTAACAACATAAATGCATACATAGTATCTCATCAGAAAACCATCAAAAACATAAGCTGTCAATAATCATCTTATACCATTTTGTTTACATAACAGGTGTTCACATTAGATATCATAACATTTGCATCACATATAAACATAACAAATAGAGTGTATCAATGATTATCACATAAAACTACAACATGCATGTAGGCCATCATAACTGCATCATCATATATAAACATAAAACATAAAAGTTGTTGGTTTTAGGATAGACAACTGAGAGGGGGTGAATCAATTGTCACCAAAGTTTCTGTTCTTTAAATTCTTGAAGCCTTCTTATATTTCAATAACATAATAATAATTCAATCATGAAAGCATAATGCAATAACTTAAGAGCAGAAACACATTCAACACATAAGACACCAAGAATTTAATGTGGAAAACCCAGTTAAGGGAGAATCCACAGGGTGACTAACCCAAGATTGTATTCTGTATTAAAAGAATAAGAAGAACAAGATTTAGTACTTGCCAATTAGGGCTCACTGCCCGAGTACACTACTCACAAGAGGCCCATTGCCTATAAGAGACACACTATCTATAGAATAATATAAATATTATATACTTGAACTAGATATTAGCATCTTCACTATGCTTGAGACAGTTCCATTTAAGCTCAACACTTCTACTCTGCTTTTCACTCTTCTCCTCTCTATCACTTTCTATCAAGACCACGGATTCTTTTGAATGATTTTGTAATTCTTATTTATACATGACATCGACTTTGGAATGATCATCAAAGTTGGCACAACATACTTTATTTTATTACAGAGCAATTACAAAAATACAACTTGTCTTCTTACAAAAACTTTATGCGTATCACCACACTGTCGGCCACGCATATCTGGGACTTCAATCTTCTTCGAGGAACATGCCATGCTTTGTAAAACATCTTCAAGATCATCCACAACATGTGTAAAACATCCGGTTGGCCAAGACTAGGAAGAACATCATCACCCAAAGGTAAATCTTCAATTACAAGCTCAAACTTCAATGCGGACCAACAACACAAACTGAACACAATCTGAAGACCTCCACAAGATTGCTTGAATCACCAAGAACATCTGCACCACTTTTTCTTACTACAATTATTTGCATCTTCATCTAAAACCTCAAGAACACAGCCGATCATTACTGTCACACTGGAAGGATCACTTGCGGACCTCCAAACTATGAGCCAATCAACCTGTCAATTCACATTAGCTTCCCAAACATGCCACTAGATCTGTAGAACAAGATATTGCATTTCTGGATCTCACCGGACCTATTTGTGTCACTTTGTCACCTCTAAATAGTTGCCAGAACCAGTTTTACTCATATAGCCATAACTTCTCTTAATCTTCATGTGGATCTCTGAAATCTTTATAAGAGCACCTTTAGACATATATCTACAAACCCTTTCAAGTGCATACTCTGATCTTCAACTAGATGGGATCTTTTGCTTCATAGAACTTCACTATCTTCATTGTTCTTCATTGTTTCTGATGGGGCTAATTTTCTCAATATCCTCAACACACAACTCATCCAATCCTTGACATCAATGCAACAAGAGTATGTTGACATCAGTGACAACATTGGTTAGGCCCATGCTTGCAACAAAAGTGTCCATAAAAAATAGAGTGCACCCATGATCATCGCATAAAATTACAACATGCAGGTAGGCCATCATAACTACATCATCATATATAATCGTAAAACATACAAATGTCCAAGTGTACAATATTAATCCATCTTACATGAGTCTAATCACAAAAGGGTGTATACATACATCAAAGTAATAATGATACATGTCTTAGTAGCTGTACAAAATATGAGTGATATATACATAATTTGGCTATCCATGAGCCATCAAAAACAATATATGTACAAAGCAAAAATTAGTACAAAATCGCAGCTAGCCCTGCTGTTGTGGGATGCAACACCTGGCACTATCCCCTCCCCCTCCACCTCAGCTTCTCCCAGACTATAGTGGGCCCATGCTCAAAGCCACTGATCGTGAACCACATGTCCTTCGTGAGGACACATCCACTGAATGGCTCCTATATCTCGACGCCCTCTGATCTACTGGCACCGCCCCATGATATAACCCTCTATAATACTGTGTCTATGCTCAAGCTGAAGACAACTCTCCTAGCACATGTGTAACTTGGGCCTAGGCCTGTGTCAACTGTGTAACAAGAAGAACTGTAGCCGCGTCAGTGCCCAGGGTAGCTATGGCTACATCTCTCTCCCCTGTCAAGGTATGTACCTTGGCCAGTGTTGCATCTCTCGCCGGTCAAAGCCTGTACCCTGGCTAGTGTAGCATCCCACTCTACAGTGATGCCAACAATAATCCTTGCATCTCCCTCTCTCTGAGCCTCGACAGCTCTCAACTGTGCTCACAACTATCTCACCTAGCCTCGTAACAGGCATACTGCATCCCCCTGCACCTACAGCTACAAGTCAAGTTGATCCGGTGCCTACGATACCTGCTGCTGCAAGTTAGGCTGATCAGGTGCCTGCGGTACCTGTAGAACAACTACTTGCTATGCCACCTGTTGTGCCACATGTTGTGTCACCTATTGTGCCATCTACTGGGGTGGGCCCTACCCCACTCTCTGTTGTTGTCTCGGTCAGTCGTCACCTCCACCATCTCCTCCATCTCCTCGGCCTCCACCATCTCCTCCTCTCCTCCTCCTCCATCTACCTCTGTCTACCTCCGTTATCCTCTGACTCAACCTCTTCTAGGCAAAGGGCTAACTCTCCCAGTCCCGAGGACCTAGGGAAAGGGTGCGCAACAAACCACTCCTCAAAATCCTTCATCATCCTTGCATCCACCACCTCCAACCTCATCGGCCATGCCTGATAGGGAATTTGTAGGAAATCTACCCTGGCCTCCTCATAAGAAGCCACATGATCCCATCAATGCCACTTTGCCCATGTCCTCGCAAATAGTGCATGCCCCTGTGGCATACCCTGTATGTGCCCAAACTGTTGGAAGACATGGCTAACTATCTACCTCTCTAGGATATAATGGGTCCACCCAATCAGCCACCACATCTGAAATACATACAACAACTCATCAGCCTCATCATCCCACACCTCACACTCCAGGTATGGTCGCCACACAACTACATCCACATTATCCAACTGATGTCGCCAGTACTCCAACTTACCTAGCCTATGTTGAGTAAGTACACCAACATATTCATAAGAGTATGGCTCATCCGGCTGCTGGTGAAACATAACAATGGGCCGTGTAACTGCAATATGCTCCCAAGCCCAGAACTATAACAAAGACACACCTACAGACAAACTAGATGTTCCATGGTACACAACCTAATGCATATCATGATAGAGGTGGGCCAACACGCAAACACCCCAAGCAAAATGAGTACTCTCGATCAGCATCCTCTCTAGGGTCTGACCCCAGCCAACTGCAAATCCATGTGATCTCCGATCAAGGCATACAACAAATCTGATCAAGCCAGCTACAATCCTTGGGAAGTAATCATAATAGTCATACATGTCTTGCCAGCTAATCTATGATCCCTCTATCTCAGGATCATGAAATATCCTCCTGCACTTAGCTAGCCCAGCGTAATGCTGAGAGTCGTACTCCACCAGCTCCCCTACTATAGGTAAATGCAGGATCCTGTAAACATCCTCCAAAGTCACGATGATCTTGCCGATGGGGAGATGGATGTCCCATCCTCGTTGTGGAAACACTCTACCAAGTAGTCAGTAGACTGAGGTTCGCACGAACCTTGGGCATGAAGCAGACATAATACAAACCAATCACACCAAGAACTAGCTGATCTGCCTCTGTCAGCATGTGTCATTGCCGTATCGTAACAGGGAATTACTCCTGAGACATGAGACAATCAAAAATATCCTCCTACCATCAACAAAGCAAAGGGTCAACCAATATCAATGCAAACCTGCTCAACTATCAAACCTATCCAAATCACTTAATATATCAAATTGATCAAACCAAGCATTTCATCTCTTGTCTAGATTCTGTCAATCTCGAAGATTGCTTATCAATTGTCGCATCAATCAAGAGGCCAATTGAGTCAATTTCGCTAAGCAACTGAGTATCCTAAGCAAATGCACCATTCCAGGTAGCATTTGTGCAGTATCAGAGCAAAAGTGCAGCTTCACTATGCATGCATAGCCAAAAGGAGTAAATGCATAGTTCCACAACAAATGTACATCCACAAGTAACAAATGCGCATAACCTAGTGTATGCACATCAAAACTATCCAAATGCGATGTTTCCCAACGTATGCACAAAAACACATTGTAATTGTGTAAAACTAGCATATGCGCTGGAAAATGACCTAAATGCACCAAAGTGCAATGCATGCGCAGTTTCAGGGCACAAATGTGCCAAAACCCAAAGCTACGCATTTATTCTCCTATCTTTGACATACATTTACTGCATTAATAAATGCACCTATCCTAAATTTTTTGGCATACGTACTGGGGGTCCTACATCCATTGCCCGCCTGAATCATCGAACCCGCTCAAAATAATGCTCCTCAACTGGAATATCCATCTCTCTGCCGATTGCTCTGGCTCCTGTGCTCTGTAAAGCTCCAAGTAGCTCTCACAAAATGACTAGGATTGTGGACCTAGCTTCTATACATAGACGTGCAACCCTAGCTAGCTGTGTGGCGACCTGGCTTGCTCTCCGTACCCTTTCTCCGTCATTTTTCCAAGCCGTAACCTATTTTTCTCCACCATTTCGCGCATTCTACCAACTTTGTCATCGTGAGATTGTCTGTCTTACACCCTTGAATTTTCTTCCCATCTAATCTCCCGAAGGGGCATCTTACCACCGTAAACTTGTACCAAGGGCAAATTGGGGCATGTATCATTATAAAAAAAAATTGTTCTTTGAAACAACGTGATAAAACACATTGCATCAAAGAGGGGCAAAATGTATACACCTAAAAATGACACAACTCTATCTAAATAAATATTTTAAATATTTATTCATTTTAATTTCTTCTATCAATAAATCAATTTATTTATTTGATTCATATTTCTCCAAAAAATTAAATAAAATCATTTATTTAATTAAATCATCCAAATTCTTCTTAAATCATTCTAAATTAAATAATACCAAATTATTTAATTAATTCTTCTCATTCTCTATATTTAAATAAATCCAAATATTTATTTAAATTATCCATTTCTTCCAAAATTGAATTAATACCAAAAATAATTCAATTAATCCATGTGCACATGTAATTAAATATTTTCAATATTTAATTAGCTAATATTCTCTCACCCACATGTCTGATTTCTTCCCCAGTAGATTAGTTAACTCATCAATCAAATATGTTAACTAATTGGTCATCTGAGTTCACTGTTCAATCATCTCAGTCAACTCCCCAATCAGTCCACTTATCTCTCCAATCAATTCTGTTAACTGGTCAGTCACTTCAGTTAACTCAATCTATTATGTTAACTCCCCTGATGCATGTAGGAGTAGGACACTTGTCCTATCCCTATTCGTACACATCCTCTCAAATTTCCTCAACCGCTGATCTTCTTATTCATTCTACACCATTGATCTCTCTCACAAGTCTATAAATGCAACCCCTATTCCTCCATCTAAATGGTCCAAGCCTTTTATAAACTTACTCTGTAGGAATCATTGCGCACCTTCGGCACAAATCACTCCATAGCTTGAGATCAATTATCACCATTACCATTGTATTGTGAAGAATCACTTCATTTAGAAAACCTATCAACAACCATTCTCCATTGTCATCTTGGAAAAAAGCAAGGAAGTACACCTTCTAAGGGCTCTATTCATACACGAGATCAATTCAAGATAGGTGACCAATGGAAGTCATGGAATTGAAAGTTTTTCAAGGTATTGTGTTTCTTTGTGTTTGATCTTATTTATTTCAATTTCATTGAGATTATCGGATAATTAGTTGTTTATTGCAATTGTTCACATTTTCTGATAAAAATCTCAATAAAAATTACATCTTCTATTTCATTCCATCTGAAAATGCTCCTTATGATTGAATCCCTGTAAAAATTGTATAAATTATGTCTTGTTGAGAGCTCAAATTGACACCTGCATATAAAAAATCATGGAATTCATCGTTGTTGACTATACAAGTATAAAGGAATGTTGTAGAAAATCTATCGTAGTATGATTTTATGAAAAAAAAAATAACGGCTAAATAAGAAATAGGAGCCCATTTAGAAATGGGCACCGTTTTGAATAGGTACCTATTTCTAATAATTTCAAATTGCAAACCCATGGATTTGCATTGGTTTCAAACTTTGAAACCCAAGCCTTAGCCTTGGATCTACAACTAAGAGACCATGAAAACAACAAGAGAAAAAAATAGTTTCACCACTATGGCTAACGACTTTTTTTTCAGAATCTTTTAACAAGATTAAAACCCATTGTAGATCTGAAAGTCTAGTTTTCAAATATGTAACTTTTTGTACTAATAGACATAATTTTCTATTTATTAATTATTTTTTAAACAAACAGACTCATAAACTTGAAATAACATAGGTTATTATTTTTTAATAACTTTTGATTTTGAAAGTTTCTTGAAAAAAATCACATCTAACCAATCTAAACATCATTCTCTACATGATGAAAAAAAAATTAATGAATTGATTAGTGTTGATGGTAAAATTTGCATTTCACTAACAATGGGAAATCTTGAAATGTGAGACTTTGTGATCGAGATAACCTCTGGGATTTTAGAAGTTGACTCTTCATAGGGTCTTCAATAAGACCGTTTTCAGATTTTTGTGAAAAAGGGGAGAGAGAGAACTTGAAAATAAATTCTATCTAACATGGTGATTTGCCAATCACAACTCTCCAACTTGCAAAGGATAATCGTGCACAGGATTTGATAAACAAGAGACAAGATAAACACAAATATGATGAACGAAAAGTAATGAGCACATAATCATTCAGATGTATAAGGTTTTATAGTGTCAGATTTACAAATAAAGGCCACATCTGAGATGTAAGAAAAAAAGAAACACTTCAACAAAAATCAATGGCACAAAAACAACCATCTTCCCTTCATTGGTGAATAAAAAATAGAGACACGAAAGGCTCCAAAGCACAATGCATCAAATCCATTTGACCCAGAGAAAACCCGCCACAAAGGCATGTAGGAAATCTTTTGTCTCTGATGAATCTCTCCTCTGTATCTATTGATCAATAATTAAAAGCTCTACTTTGGTCATTCTCACCCTTTTTCCTGCTGTGATAACACTGACTTATAAAGGAAAAATAATCCCTCCAATCTGTCTTTCTATGCATGCAGATTTGCCTAATTATCTCCCTATTTTTCTGCCCTTGTTTCTATCTTTTTCCATGCAAAAGAGCCTTTTAATGCTACATGTAACTCATACTTGAGTTCGTTGTAGCTTCTATTTACCTTTTTGCATGGAGTAAGAATAAAAGTCTTTTGCTTTTATTTTTATCCTGTTGCTTGATTTATGTTTTAATAAAGTTTCTTTATTTTTAATGAAACTTATCCTTATCATGAGCTTTAAAGCATGGCTCTTTTTAAATAAACAAAGCCTAGCTTTATTTGCATTAGGGACCCACCACAATTTTATAAAAGACTCACTTTAGAAACATTGACTCAGTTAATAATCTTATAAAAGATTAAAATAAAGTTTTAACTTTATTCGTGAGTTTCACAACAACAAAGTAAAAGATAACTCGTTTCCTTCCCTTCCATGTGTAAGACTGGCGCTTCATGTAAAACTGACATCCTTGTGCATTTCCTATCATGCCAAGTGGTGCATTGGCACTCATTTGAAGAAAAAGCATCTCTTACAACTTTCACTAGGTGTGCCAGCCATTGATCTTTGTTTCTAATCAGATGGTATGAGTGTCTTAAAGTCTTTTGGCTCATAACTGATTCTTCATGGTTGTGCCTTATCTATATGTTGTTGTGTATTGGTTCACATAGGCTGAGTGCCTGAGATTTCGTGCTTGGTTCTTTCTAATAGCTGTGATAGAAGTCCATATGGCATGCACCATCATTACAGTGAATGGCTTGTGCCTTGAGTTTCATAGACAGTGCCACGATCTTTTGATATGGTTGCACCATGTTTGATAGTTAGAGCATTGATCTTTATAATGCATCATTCTTCATTGAATGGTTGATCCTTAGTTCGAGCTTGCACTTCAAAGATAGTGCATTTCTCTTTGTTGGCTAGTGCACTACTTGAATATGACTATTTTCATTGATATAGGTAGCGTCTCATTGTGTATAGATACACCTTATTTATGAATTGGCTGACTTGTATATGAATGCTTGCTCGTCCTTGTGCATTTATGTGTCTTACTTTGCATTGGTTGAGTTTCACTTTGATGGGCAACGCATCTTCATCATAGTCTTTCGTGCCATCTTTATGCTTGATTTGGAGTGGCCTTGGCCTGAGACTCATGGTTCTGTGACTCACTGAATAGGCCGAACCTCCCTTATATGGTTGTCTAGAATCTCAGTGGCTTTGCGCCTTTTGATGAATCTTTATTGAATCATTATGATATCGAATAATTTTATATGGTTTGCAAAAATTGCACAATAATTAGTTTAGCTCAAATTATGTTGGTTGTACATGAGGGGTTTTAAAAAGCACTAATTAGGGCCATTAAAAAATTAATAAAAAAATATGTATCAAAAAATTATAAAAAATATCCTGACCAAAATTCAACATCCTATGCATCTTTCCGCAAAAGGAATTAGAAAAATACCTTCATTTAGGTCAAATTATACTGCCCGTACACATGCACACTTTGGCAAAAAACAGGGGACTTTTAAAAAGCCACTTTTTGTACATCAAATAAAAAACATCTTTCATCATTTAGGTATTAGAAAAAAATACATATATGAAATATAGAAACAAAATCCTACATTTCTTATCTTTACATCATATTAATATTTTATGTGTAAGTGCTTCAAATATTCACTCCAATTATGACAAACTTTGAAAAATAGGAAAAACACTTCCACTTTTTCAAGTAAAAAAGTAACTCATCTTCTTGCACTTACACTAACATCTTCCCCATGTTGAAATCATTTGTTTTCTAAAAGGATCAAGAGAATCTCCTTAAACATAAAATCATGGCGAGGATGAAAGTATATAGCCTTAAGGAAAACAAGAGACCCCAGGTCTTAGCTAAACTAAATGTAAACTGACAAGAAAAGACATCATCCTGTGGCTATTAGGGATAATGAACATTAACTTAGGTTTTAATTTAAGAAACTGAGATATAAAGTCTTCTAGCAATTAGAATTTAAGAATTAAGCAAGGCAACATAAATAATCAGGAAGATCTAAAGGAGAAGATCAAGTCACATATGATTTTAGGTTTTCCTACAATTATCGTCTATTGCTATCTCCATGCATAATTCATTTTACATCCTCATCATTGAGTCTTAAAAGTATTGGAATCTAAGTTTACTGAAGTATCGACCATGCCAAGACTAACTGCGTTTATTTTAAAAAATAAAACATTGCTAACCTCTTTGACAATATTAATATTGGTGTTGACAATACTAGCATCTACATTATCATTATTGTTCTTCTTCTAATTGATGTTATTTGAAATATCATTATGGTCTGCTGGAGCGGAGAGATTGGAAAGGAATGCAAATGTATGGGGACACATTTGTATATGCCTGAGCAAACCCAAAACAACAAAAGAATGGCATATGAACTATTTGCTAGTCGCATGTTACATAAAGATAAACCTATCTTTCATTAAACACCTATCCATCAGATCCTCACTACACTTGCATACTTCTGCATAGATGTTTGAGAGAGAAGCATAAATTGCGTAGCAAAAGGAGCCAAAACAAAAGGAAGCAATGTTGAATAATACTAAAGAGAAGAACATAATGAAAGGAAAGCTTTGTCAGAGACATTTGCTGCAAGAGCCTAGGAAGACATGCACGCAAAGAATGGAGGTTTAATCTTGAAAAAGCATAAACTATTAAAAAAATCCACGATATAGAAAAGAAGTCCCAGGTAGACATGCATATGCAATAACTGTTTTACAAAATGCTTAAAAGAAAGCATTGCCTTGGAATGATAAGCACAACGGATTTGACTCAAGAATGCATGCACGCGCCTGATGATGCTTAGGTTTAAGGATAAGAAAATATAGTTTCCATCTTCTTCAGATTAGTTTGTAACGATCTGCCAGCTAGAGAAGACTTAATCAAGTAGAAAATTCGTAACTATTTCAATGCTTAAATCCCAATCAAAGTTTGACAAAGAGGAGATTGTCTTTAATAGCCTTTGAGGTCTCAGAAATTATTTCAAGCAGTGGCACTAGACTAGACAAACAGAAAGATACAGACAAAAATGTTTGCTAAGATATGTTATATATCCTTCAAGAATAATCAAACCAAAGAATATATCTCACAAAAATATTGCAAAATGAGTTGATGATGTTCTACAGAAACTCTGCATCAATTTGAAATGAAACAAAACTCGTTACTAAAATGGAATTAAAACCCTTATACCAAATATAAATTTGTAGGTGGAAAACCAACCAAGTTTAAAGCTCTTCAAGCAAAATTACTGATAGAATAATCAAAATATCAATAACCATAGAGTTCCTGCAATGCAAAACATACCAGGAAAAGAATTTCAGCATTTTCCCTAAATCTGCTTTTTCCAGCAAAACAACTTTTTCCTCCAAATTTTTTTTTTACCCCCTCTTTACTTTTTCTTTTCTTGCATGCCCCTATTTAAAAAATTTATCTCACATACACTCCAAAAATAAAATAGAAAAAGGGAAATAAATTTCCATAACTCCACTTCTCCCACTTTCTCCTCTTTTCTAAACTTAATCTTCCTACAAATAGAAAACTAAAAAATATCCAAGATTCCCTCTAGAAATTAAATGCTTTTATGACAAGAAAACTGCCACTTCAAAATTAGATAGAAGCAAGTAAAATCATATAATACATTAATATATTTTCCAAAAGATATTAAAATATCAAAAATATTTTCTCTTCGGGGCACAACGTGGTGGTGAGTTCACTTAGTTGCGGTGATCACCACCTGGGTTCAAATCCCCACTGGGCCAATGAGATCATAGGCCTTGTGCCTTCGCTAGGCTGTCGTGCTCGCGAGATCCTTCTCAAATCCTCCGCTGGGCTGGCATACTCGCAGGCTGTGGGCTTTTGTTGGGCCAACAAGCTCACGGATTTGAACTAAAGGCACTAATGCCCAGGTGATAATGCCCATTGGGGACGGAGACCCCCCAGTTGTGGTCTCTAGTGATAAAACCATGGGAAGAGATCCCCCGTAAGGGTCTCTCTAGGCCCAGACCAGGCTAAAAAACCTGGGTACACCCAAACAAAAAAACAAAAAAAACATATCAGCAATATTTATTAAGAAACATTGTTTTTAATTAATTTATTTATTGCGACTATATATTTGAATAATTACTCTAAATACAATTAAAAAGAAATCAGCACACACATTCTCATTAACGCAAATTTAATCTATATGTCATCTATGTGGTGTGTGCATATTCGCTTCACCACATTTCTCCTTTGGTCAGCGAAACGCCCTCTGCCTCGATGATACTCTCCCTCCATCGAGAGAGTGTTCTTGTCGCAAATACAGTCGAAGTGAGTTGTCAATAAATTAAATAATATTAGTAATAATATTTATATCCATAATTAAATATCAGAAAAACTAAGGGTTGTGACAAATAATATGCATTGTACCATCTCTTATTTTGTTTGTTATATTTTTTATTTATTTTAGTTTCAATTTTTTGTATTTTTAGAATATACAATATTTGAGATATTTCTTCTCTTTATAAGATTACTAGGGTGTGGTAGAGAGTTGAGACTAAAAAAATAGGTGCTAATAGATCGAAGACTGAAGATGAGGTTGTTAGTGATGTATTGTAAACTCTATTGAAGTTAATACAGACTGGTGCATCTCTTCCTGTGTGGAGTTATTTCCTGAAAGGGTTTCTCCATGTAAACATTGTGTTATGTGTTCAATTTTTTCTGTGCCTTTATTTCTTTGTATCGCTAATTTGATTTTCTATAATCTCCATTTGGTTTTGCACTAGGTTTATAATAGTTTAAATAAATTTTCTATTCTATATTTGTTCAACTTCATTTCTAACAAAAATAAAATGGACATGAAATTGTTAATATGACAATGTACATGCTTCTTTAGTTTGTATTTGATACATGATATGAGTTTGCATTTATTATGCCAAAGGTTGTTTTGTATTTGAAATTTCAAATAAAAGATGGTGTTGTGACCACTTCAATACATGTCTATTTTGAAGATCTGATGTTTGGTTTTGTTGATGTTTGACCAAAAATCTAGTCAATAAGTGTCCCTAGTTATATATTGTTGTTAACAAATTTTCTAATATGTTTGAATTTTCATTGTATCCATTTATTGATATTAAACTCACAAAGAAGCAACAGATCATCGTTGTAGCTTCACCAATAATATCAATTATTTTATACACTTTTGTATTAGAGTGCATGTCCACCATATCATACAAGAGATACTTGACCTTGTTGGGCTGCTAAGAAATTGAAATCCCTTCAAATTTTGGAAGGTTATTAGAAATACTTTTTTTTAAAGTATTGTTAATACCAATAATTTGCTTTATATTTTTTAGATTGGATTGATTTGCGTAACTTATCAAAGTCTCTAGATTGGTACAAGTTTATTATTTACTTTATATAAGTTTTGTAGGTCATAGCTAAGTGTATAAATAAACAAATTTATTATTTTCATTTGAATAAATATTAATTTATAATAATAAAGTGATTGTAATATTATTGCTAAATTAAATTATTTGAATTTTATTATTAAATTTTATTAACATTTTTTTAAATATAAATTTCAAAGAAATATTATAAAATTGTTTTGATATAAGGATTTGAGATGTTTAATAAATACTTTATGGCATAACATTGTAATAGTGGCAACAATTCCAGTTGTCTCTAAATATTAATTTAATTGTAATAAAACTAGTATAGATATATTTAGCCAATATGCTATATATTGTGGTGGTTTCCAGCCGGTAAATTGTCTCACACTGGGGAACTGTAAAAACTCACCAAAAAACAAGATTAAGGTACTAGTAAACAACAATAAAAAAGTTAAACTGTCTTTACTGTGGAATAAAGTCCATAAGCAATCAAAGTTAAAGCTAATCTACACATTTAAAGATTAAATCAAATGTTGTTGGAGTAAATGCGTGGTATTGATCTTGGTAGATCTCATTCGCTGCTCACGGGCATACTTTGTAGCTAGTAGTGCTAGGTGGCATATATTGTACGAGATAGAGTAAATGTAGTTTTTTTTTCTGCTAGTAGGCATTTATATGCATGTCTTCCACTCTAGATCACCACCAATGTTATGTGTAAAATCTTCAAATCTTCACTTTATATATTTGAATTGTATGAAATCTTCTCTTCATACACAGTTGTCCATTATAACCTCTCCCATTTCCCTAAATCCTACCGACTCTACCACCCCCAAACTATTATAAAATACAATTCAAATTGAATTATTTTGTAGCATAACTTTTACGTTGAGTAAGTGCACAAAGATGAGCGACAAAAATGAGGTCTTAAGTTGCCACTTTTTTTTTGAAATCAAGAAACATTGATGTTGGATGAGAAATTGAAGATAGTTACACTCAAAATTTGAAGATGGAACGAAAACAAGAGTTGTAGTGCTCTGAATCGAGTTTCTAAACTACTATTTTTTTCCAAAAATGGTTGAGATTAAGGGGTTCAAAAAGGGGGAGCACACAAATTGGTCATGTTTTTCTCAAACAAACACAACATAGCGTCTGGTGTGCTCCCCCTAAAATGTTAACTTTTTTTAAGTATTTCAATAATTGTTCCAATGAGAAATTAGGTAACACCATGATTTTTATGATAAATTTTTAATGAATAATTGATTTTTTAGTAATTTTTAAAGTGGACACATCCTAAAAAATAGAAATGTGAGCGTGCTCCCCCCTAAAATGTTTGAAAACTAATCAAAAATCAAATTTTTTTGAATTCGTGTAGAATGGAGTCTAGTTTCTAAAAATATAACTTATTTCAATTTTTTATGAACAATTAAAAAAAGTCAAAAATACTAGACACTGGTTTTTGACAAAAACTGGACACACTAACAAAAGAAATCCAAGATGAAACACTAAACATACTCAAAATGTGAAAAAAATTATATGGTTAGATAGCTAACAGAGAGCTTAAGATTATGGTGGTATTTTTTTGAGTTTTCATTCAAAACAGTGTCATCCTGATGGGGAGCACGCTCCAGATTATCTCTAGATTTTGCTAAAACTCATAAAAACACATCAAACAAAGCCAAGCATAATGCGAGCGCGTTATGTGAAATCAATAATGCGATCACGTTATAACGTGCTTGTGTTATGTGATTTCACATAATGTGAGTGCGTTATAACACACTCGCGTTATGATGAGCATAACTGGCAATACACATGCCAATTGCATTTGCTTGAAAGTTTCTAAAGCCTTTTCAACAAATCCATTTTTTGCATATCTTGCAATCATTGCATTCCATCGTAGAACATCTCTTTGAGGTGTTATGTCATATAATTGACATGCCTTGTCTATGCTTCCACACTTTACATACATGTCTACAAGGGCAGCTACACTTCCTATCATCTCTCTCTATTTCTCTCCCCTCTCCATGTCCTACCCTTTCTCTAAGTCTCTGCTTCCCTCCCCTCTCTACCTCCCACCTTCTCTCTCACTCTCTTCTTCCCTCCCCTATCTACCTTCTACCCTCTCTCTCACTCTCTACTTCCCTCCCCTATCTATCTCCTACCCTCTTTATGAGTCTTTACTTCCCTCGCCTCTCTACCTCCTACCTTCTTTCTCACTCTCTTCTCCCCCCTCCCTCTCTACCTCTTACCCTCTCTCTCACTTTCTATTTCTCTCCCCTATCTAACTTCTGCCCTCTCTCAATCTCTGCTTCCCTCCCCTATCTACCTTCTACCCTCTCTCTCTTCTTCCTTACCCTGTCTACCTCCTACGGTCCTCTCCCACTCTCTACTTCCCTCCTGTCTCTACCTCCTATCCTCTCTCTCACTCTCTACTTCCCTCCCCTCTCTACCTCTCTACCTCTCCTCCTCATTCTTCCCATCCAATGAAATTTCATAAATTATCTTGTTTCCATTTCATCATCCCAATTTCTATCATCATCCATCTTTACATGTCCTATTTTTCTTGTTTCCATGTTCTTTGTCGACAAGGGAGAGCGAGAGGGAGGAAAGGGGAGAGAGGATTGAGATGGAGGGGAGAGAAAGGGGAGAGATACCTAGTGATAGGGGGAGAGAGAGAGAGAGAGATAGAGAGTCCTAGTTTTCTTATTTTGGAGAGAGGGAGAGGGTGGGTCGGGTTTATGAGTTTAGGGTTGCTTAAGTTTAGGGTTTAGGGGAATTATTTAGGGTTTATGGGTTTAGGGCTACTCAAGTTTATGGTTTATGGTTTAAGGGTTAGGATTTAGGGGCATTATTTAGGGTTTTGGGGTTTTGGGTGAGAGAGAGAGAGAGAGAGAGGTTTAGAGTTGCTCAGGTTTAGGGTCATTATTTAGGGTTTATGAGCTTAGGCTTGCTTAGACCTTTAGAGGCATTATTTATGGTTTATGAGTTTAGGGTTGCTCAAGTTTAGGGTTTAGGGTTTTGGGTTAGGGTTTAGGGGAATTATTTAGGGTTTAGGGGTTTACAGTTGCTTAGGTTTATGGTTTAGGGTTTAGGGGTTAGGGATTTAGGGTTGCTTGGGTTTAGGGTTTAGGGGTTAGGGTTTAGAGAGGAAGAGAGAGTGAGGGGATCGATAGATATTGGGAGAGATAGGGAGATAGAGGTTTAGAGTTGCTTCCATGGTTTATGGTTTAGAGGTTTGGGGTTTAGGGTTGCTCAGTTTTAGGGTTTAGGGGTTAGGGGTTAGGGGTTAGGGTTTAGGGGCATTATTTAGGATAACTTAAGGTTTATGTTTTAGGGGTTAGGGGTTAAGGTTTAGAGGTTTAGGTTAGGGTTTAGAGAGAGAGGACCAATAGGGAGATATAGAGGAGACCGAGGGGAGACATAGGGAGATAGAGGGTAATGGACATGGCCAAAGACATAGGCAGAGAGATTGAGAGGTAGAGGGATGATAGAGACAAGGAGATAGGGTTTAGGGTTGATCAGATTTAGGGTTGATCGGGTTTAGGGTTTAGGGGTTAGGAGTTTAAAGAGGGAGAGATATGGAGATAGAGGGTGAGGGACATGGCCAGAGACATAGCCAAAGAGATTGAGAGGTAGAGAGATGATAGAGACAAGGAGATATGGGTTTAGGGTTGATCAAGTTTAGAGTTTAGGGGTTATGAGTTTAGAGAGGGAGAGATAGGGAGATAGAGGGTGATGGATATGGCCAAAGACATAGGCAGAGAGATTGAGAGGTAGAGGGATGATAGAGACAAGGAGATAAGGGCTTAGGGTTGACCAGGTTTAGGGTTTATGGTTGGTATATATGATGTATAGAATGGTGTAAATGACTAACATATTGGCTTTTATGATGTTCTGATGGCTCCTGTGGCTGGCAGAGGATAGAATGACACCTATGACTAGCTAGGTGTAGAATGATGTTTGTGATTGATAGGTAGGTGCTACTAAGGAGCATATTGGCACATAGGATATACAAAATGGTGCAAATGACTAACAAATTGGCACTATGATCTTCTAATGGCTCCTAGTGAGGTATTTGTTTGATTTTGATTATTTTTGGGATCATTTGAGATGGAGCTTAGATTGATTTGGGATGGAGTTGGGATGAAATGGATTGGTTTAAGGATGATGAGAGGTGAAAAGGACTAGATTAGGAATGATTTCGGAATGATTAAAATGGTTTTAGGGATGGTTTGAAGTGGTTTAGTGCTGATTAGGGAATGATTTAGGAATAGTTTAGGGATGGTATTTGAGATGAAATCTAGGTTGATTTGAAAAAGATTAGGGATGAAGTTAAATTGATTTGGATGTGATTTTGGGATGGTGTGAAGTGGTTTAGGGCTGATTAGAAGTGGTTTAGGGATGATTAGAGATGAAATTGAATGGATTAGGGATGATTTGGGATTGATTAGGAATGAATTTGGTTGGAATGAAAGTTTAATGTTTTCATGTTTTCATGTTTTCATGTTATAGAGATTGGGAGAGATAGGGAGATAGAGGTTTAGGGTTGCTTCCAAGTTTTATGGTTTAGGGGTTAGGGGTTTAGGGGTTTAGGGGTTTAGGGTCAAGCTCATTTTTAGGGTTTAGGGGTTAGGGGTTAGGGTTTAGGGGAATTATTTATGGTTTAGGGTTTATGGTTTAGGGGTTAGGGGTTAAGGTTTAGAGGTTTAGGTTTATGGTTTAGGTAGAGAGGTGAATAGGGAGATACAGAGGAGACTGAGCCTGAGAGAGATATCCTTGTCTCCTCCATCCCTCTCTCTAACTATACCTACCTCTCTATCTCTCTCTATTCCTATCTCTCTATCTTGCTAGATCTCTTTCGATCCCCTCTCTCTAACTCTACCTTTCTATCTCTCCCTCCCTCACTATTTGAGGTTTACATGAGTTTAGGGTTGCTCAAGTAAATAAGGTTTAGTGTTTTGGGTAAGGGTTTAGGGGAATTATTTAGGCTTTAGGGATTTAGAGATGCAAAAGTTTAGGGTTTAGGGTCTAGGGGTTAGGGTTTAGGGTTTACGGGTTAGGGGTTTAGGGTTGCTTGAGTTTAGGGGTTAGGGTTTAGGGTTTAGAGAGAGATAGAGCGAGGGGACCAATAGAGATTGGGAGAGATAGGGAGATAGAGGTTTAGTGTTGCTTCTAGGTTTTATGGTTTAGGGGTTAGGGGTTTAGGGTTTTAGGGTTTCTCATTTTTAGGGTTTAGGGGTTAGGGGTTAGGGTTTAGGGGCATTATTTATGGTTTAGGGGTTAGGGGTTAAGGTTTAGAGGTTTAGGTAGAGAGGCGAATAGGAGAGATATCTGTCTCCTTTATCCCTCTCTCTAACTATACCTACCTTTGTATCTCTCTCTCCCCATCTCTCTATCTTTCTAGATCTCTTTCGATCCCCTCTCTCTAACTCTACCTTTCTATTTCTCCCTCCCTCACTATTTGAGGTTTACATGAGTTTAGGGTTACTCAAGTAAATAGGTTTTAGGGTTTTTGGTAAGGGTTTAGGGTAATTATTTAGGCTTTAGGGGTTAGGGATTCTCAAGTTTAGGGTTTATGGTCTAGGGGTTAGGGGTTAGGGTTTACGGGTTAGGGGTTTAGTGTTGCTTGAGTTTAGGGTTTAGGGTTTAGGGTTGCTCGATTTTAGGGTTTAGGGGTTAAGGGTTAGGGTTTAGGAGCATTATATAGGGTTTAGGGTTTAGAGGTTTAGGTTTATGGTTTAGGTAGAGGGGAGAATAGGCATCCCTATCTCTATCTCTCTAGACATATGGATCCATATCTCTTAATCTATCCCTCGCTACCTCTCTCTCCTCATCTTTATCTCTCTCCCCATCCCTCTACCTATTGAAATCTCTCTCCCTATGTCTCTATACATCTCTTGATCTCTTTCCCTATCGAGCTATCTATCCTCATAACCCCATCTCTTAATATACCCCTCTCTACCTCTCTCTCTATATTTCCCTATCTATCTCTCCCTTTCTAGATATATCTCCCTATATCTCCCCTCTCTATATATATGTATCTCTATATTTCTCCCTTTATAGACCCCTTTCTCTATCTCAATCCCCATGTCTCCCTCTCCCCATCTCTATCTCACCTATCCTCTCTATCTCCATGTCTCTCTCTATCCTTCCATGTCTCTCGATCCCTCTCTATATATAGGATAGAGAAATGAAGAAAGAGAGATAGAGAGACTCTCCCATGTAGATACAAGGTTACCTTTATGTTATCATGCTTCCCAAAATGCGCTCGCGTTATAACGTGAGCGCGATATAACGTGATCACATTATAACGCGATCACATTTTGGGAAGCATGGAAAATGGTAAAAAAGCATGTGGGATCCGTGTTTCAGACCCCACATGACTGTTATTCCTTCTTTTCATGAGTATATCAGACAAAAAAACACTTTTCATGTTGTTTGACTGATTGACAATCATTTTTATATCAATCCACCACCTTTTTTTGTTTTTTCAACGTAGAAGAAGTGATTTTCATGTTTTTGAAGAAAATTTGATTATTTAAACTGAAAGTTTCATGTTTCATGTGTGATTTTGTTTCAAAGGTAATTACCATTGATATATAGATTGAATTTGATGATATATGTTTGTTTTTTCTATAAATTTTAGTAATCCTATTCTAGAATTATATAGAATTCATAATCAAACTTGCGAAAAACAAGAATTTGAGGATTTTGAAGCCATCTTTTGGAGAATTGGTCAACTACAATATAGAATTCTAAGGTATGTTCAATTTATGTCCATTTTAATTCATATATTTATGTTCTTATGTTCTTTATGTCTTTATGTCTTTATGTTTTTTATGTTCTTTATGTTCTAAGATATATATGTGTCTAGGTATATCAGTTAGTTCAGTCAAAGAGACTCCAAATTCCTCATGTTTCCACCTTGTTTCGGCCTTTCATGCCTTCATTTCACGTATTTTCAGCTATACAAGAGAAAAATGTTATCAAATACTTCATAAAATAATTTTAGTGAACAATTGTTTGTCATACTCATATTCGAGTGTATACATGGAGCCAAAATTGACTTTGGAAGACTCACAATTTTTGCCCGAGGATGATATAGAAGGATTTATTCCTTAATACATGCATAATTCAATTCATTTAATAGAACCATGCATTAAATGATAGTTTTATTACAAAAATGGAGGAAATGAGCACCACAACCTATTTGACAAATTGTTACAACTCACTTTGATACCACTCAATCCATAAAAAAATATGATGGAGATTATGTATTTGCTTCATCAACATAACAAAATTTTAGAGAAGAGAGTTATATACAAATATACGGACATACAAGCATCATGACACAAGAAGATACAAAGGGAGTTACAAGGAGATAAAACACTAAAAAGGAGGTTTTCATGAGTGTAGGATAGTCACAAGTCTATATAACAGTCCACTATCATAGTCATGACCATCATGAAGTTGTTTTTAATTTATGCATTACTTAACATGTCTTTGATCTTTTGTCACAAGTATCCAGAAGGTTATCTTCAATAGTTAATGTTCTTTTGATCCTATCACAAAGTTTTTGGACTGGTTTAAGACTATTAGGATAGTTAATTTATGTTGATTACAATCCCCTTCGATGGCATTCATTTTGTCATCCTTCAATATCACCTCCATACAACACATGCGGTTGGAAACGAACTAGTAGAGTTCAGCAAGTATAAAACAATGGCATACAATACAAGAGATGTTATTCAGAAGATTTCAATGTATCAGTTTATGCCTATATTTCGTGACAACATAGTGTATGAGTATGTAAGACGTGCCCATAGAGCTCGATGGTTGGAATTGCAATTCAAGTTATGCAAGGACACATTTCCAATTGGTAGCATTGTTTCAGTCATTGACTTTACAGAGAACTACAGTCTATAGCCACAATGTGAGGTGCAATCCCAATATTATAACTTGACACAGGTTTCTATATTTGTGCACATCGCATTCATTCATGCGAATGATAGTACAGAGGATGACAAAAAGATCATAAGGGAGTATCATTTTTATATAAGTGATGATCGCATGCATTCCATGGAGTTCATGCAAGGTTGTTTTCAAGTGTTCTATGATGATCTGGCTAGAAGGGGCATATCATTCAGTCAGCATATCATATGGCTGGATAACTATGCATCACAATTCAAGAACTCGCGAAATTTATATTGGCTGAGCAGGAGGCATAATATTACAGGTGTTCAGCATATGTGGAACTTTTATGAGGTTGGGCATGGAAAGGGGGAGCATGTATCAAAAGAGCCATAGCATGAGAAGAGTTATAAAGACAATGCAAAGTTGACAGATGCAAAATCAATTGTCGAGTGGTGTAATGCTTTGATGGGTTCAAGTAATGAAGGTAAGTCTTCAGTTCGTAGATTTTTTTGTTGATAGATGATACTAACATTGCACCATATGGACTATTGTACACTGACATGATCAAGTGAGCTACACTCTATCAGAAGCTCAATTGCAGGTTCATGGAGTATACATATGCGAAAGATGGAGTGCTTTTGTTCTCCATGTACAATTCAAGCCTAGAATGAGTGCGAGTTAAAGGAGTGGGTTGACGAATGGTAGTTCAGTTATCTTAGTCCACTTGACACGTATCGACCCCCGACAACACTACAATTGATAGAGATGGAATCGTCAGTTGACTTTGACCACATATCAGATCTAGTTCAACCAAGTAATATATCTACTTACATAGTTAAATTTGAAATTCCTAATGTTATCTTAAACTTTGTAGTATTTTTGTAATGTTGACTAATTTCATCTAATTTGCTGCACATATCATTGTAGGGCATGTTTATGTAGTAATTGTAGATGAAGATAACAAAGAGGGAACATATTATTACTTGTGTCATTGTGTTGAGGCCAAAAAGAAATTGGAGGCCCTAGTTACAGATGGAGAAAACATCGAATACCCTACAGGATCAGTGGTTGTTACCGGAACATGGCTTAGAAGGTACTCACATAAGAGTGTTAATGTTTGGCTGTTTGAGGACTTTGACATGCATTGGAAGATTCTTCATTACTCCAACCTTGTTGTGGCAACCAATGTTCATTTGATACAATATCGAGGTAGACCTTTGAACAAGACCTTGTAGAAGGTATGTGACTCTGACCATGAGGCAATACTTGACACAATAAAGAGTAGAGAAGACCCAGATGTTTTGTTGGATTAATTTGTAAGTATGCATAAAACTTTCCTAGATGGTTACTTGTGCTTTGTTTTGTATATAAATAGTAGTATGAATTGCTTCCCTCCAGTATATTTATGTTTAGTCAATTTTGCTTTTTGATGCTTCTCACAGGAGGTCACAACTCCAGTCCATCCAACTATGGACAAAGAAGCTCAAGAAAAGATGAATCCATCAGATGGCGGTAAGTGATTGATTACATATGTGATGTTATATATTTCATGTACATTTTGTTATAGTAATGTGCATATTGTTTGATTGTATTAACAGGTGGAGCTGCATGAGCTTGAACTGTCGAAGAGGTCTACTCAACGGCAGAGAGAGGATAAGTCATGGATATTTTTGTATATATGCCTGTATGGCTTTGGTTGGATATGCCTATATGGCTTTGTATGTAAACTAGATGTTATGTTCATGACATTATGTATACGACAGTTTATATTAAATATTTAATATGATGATAAATTATCCTTGAGTAGTGGTATGAACTATGGGCAGTGAAGGCCTCATGTTTCGTTTGATTTGTTTTATGTGGTATACATTTGATGTTTGCATCATCATCATCATCATCATGTTATGCTTCATGGGGTTAGATCTAAGTAGTGGATGAAGTTGATCCTAATTGGTCTTAATCCTGTTCACTCGTGTTTCACTCATGTCATATCAAGATTGATGTCACAAGGTTTGGATGTTAGTTCATAACATTCATGTTTATCATGTTACAATAGTAGGACATAGTTGCATATGTCATTGGTTCATGCCATTAGATCATTAGATTTGGTTGTGGTTCTTCATCATAACATGTCATGCTTTCAAGAGTTGGATTGGGTTGTGGTTCTTCCTCATGACAGGAGTTTGTTCATGTCTTCATGCTTCTTTGTCCTCCATGTCTTCAGTGTTCTCAGTGTCTTCATGTGTCAAGGATTTCTTCAGTGTCCTCATGATGTTGATGTTGATCACAAAATATGGCATATTAGTAAGAGGAAACCATGGAAAGCCCTTGAAAATATTTGAGTGATGCAAGAAATAGAAGCTATGATGTAGAATAATGGATGTACAAATCTCTCCCAACTCAAGATCAGCCTTGTTACAACATCATATTATTGTTTTATGCATGAGGAAGGATAAAATGGGTGTGGCCCTTAAGATCCCTAAGACGGAAAAATTGCCAAACTTTGACAGAGATTTTCTCAGAATTTGTGGTAGCTGGGAACATTCTGTTTGGACCTGCAAGTGCACGCAGGGTCTGTCCACAATAACCTCTCTCGATTTCGTTCAACTCCAGTCCATTTGACCGTACTAGAATCAAACGCATTCTTGCAAAATGCTTTAGTTTCATGCTGTGGAAAGATGCTAGGAGTGAGATTTTGCATTCCATAGCTCGTGGGGCCAAACAGACTTCACCAACGAGTCGAGGTGGGCGGGTAAATGCCAAGGGAGGTCTCATTTCATGTGCTAAGTGCCCCAGTCATTTGGGGCAACAGGCTACCAGCAAAGTCCCTTAAGATCCCTAAGATGAAAAAACTACCAAACTTTGACGGAGTAGTTCTTGGAATTCGTGACATCTGGGAATATTTCATTTGGACCTACAAGTGCATGTGGGGTCTGTCCACAATAACCGCTCTCAGTTTTGGTCAACTCTAGTCCGCTTGACTGTGTCGGAATCAAACACATTGTTGCAAAATACTTTAGTTTCATACAGTGGAAAGGTGCTAGGAGTGACATTTTGTATTCCATAGCTCATGGGGCCGAACGGACTTCACCAACGTGTCGGAGTGGGTGGGTAAATGCCAAGGGAGGTCTCATTTTGTGTACCAAGCACTGCAGTCATTTGGGGCAGCAAGCTACCACTAAAGTTCCTTAAGATCCCTAAGATGAAAAAATTGCCAAACTTTAACGGAGCTATTCTCAGAATTCGTGGCAAATGGGAATTTTTCATTTAGACCTACAGGTGCATGTGGGTCTGTCTACAATAACCTCTCTCTGTTTCAGTCAAATCCAGTCTGTTTGACCATGCCAGAATCAAACGCATTCTTACAAAATGCTTCAGTTTCATGCAATGGAAAGGTTGCCAAGTGCCATATTTTTTGTTCTTCTCATCATGGGGATGAATGGACTGTGCCAACACATCAAGGAGGGTGGGTAAATGGTAGGGAAGGTCTCGTTTCATGTGCCAAGCGTCCTAGTCGTTCTAGCCTGCAAGCTACCGACACCGAGGTCCTTTCGAGTTTGTCGATAGCTTGCAGCCTTGAACGAATGAGACACATGACGCATGAAAAGAGACCCCCCTAGCATTTACCCACCCACCCCGATGTGTTGGCATAGTTTGTTTGCCCCCACGATGAGCAGATAAAAAAATATGGCACCTGGCAACATTTCCACTACATGAAACTAAAGGATTTTGCAAGAATGCGTTTGATTCTAGCCCGGTCAAATGGATAGGAGTTGAACAAAACTGAGAGAGGTTATTGTAGATGGATCCCACTTAAACTTGTAGGTCCAAACAGAACATTCCTATCTATCACGAATTTTGAGAACTGCCCCATCAAAGTTTGGCAGTTTTTTCATCTTAGAGATCTTAAGGGACTTTGTTGGTAGCCTGCTGCCTCGAACGACTGCGGTGCTTGGCACATGAAATGAGACCTCCCCTAGCATTTACCCGCCCACTCTGACGCGTTGGTGAGGTCCGTTCGGCCCCACAAGCTATGGAATGCAAAATGTCACTCCTAGCACCTTTTGAGTTTATCGATAGCTTGCAACCCGAAACGATTGACACACTTGGCGCACGAAATGAGACCTCCCCTAGCATTTACCCACCCACCCAGACGTATTGGCATAGTCATTTTTCCCCCAAGACCTATGGAATGCAAAATTTTAGTGTTAGCAACTTTCTACTTTGTCGGTAGCTTACAACCCCAAACGACTAGGATGCTTGGCACACAAAACAAGACCTTCCCTACCATTTACCCATCCACCCTAATGTGTTGGCGCAGTTCGTTTGGCCTCATGATAAGTTGAACAAAAATCATGGCACCTGGCAACCTTTCCATTGCATGAAACTGAAACATTTTGCAAGAATGCGTTTGATTCTGGCATGATCAAACAGACTAGAGTTGACCGAAACAGAGAGAGGTTATTGTAGACGCACCCCACATGTACCTGTAGGTCCAAATGAAATGTTCCCAACTGCCACAAATTCTGAGAATAGCTCTTTCAAAGTTTGGCAATTTTTTCATCTTAGGGATCTTAAGGGACTTTATCGGTAGCCTGCTGCCCCGAATGACTAGGGTACTTGGCACATAAAACGAGACCTCCCTTGGCATTTACCCACCCACCCCGACACATTGGCAAAGTGCGTTCGTCCCCACGAGCTATGGAATGCAAAATGTCACTCCTAGCACCTTTCCATTGCATGAAATTGAAGCATTTTGCAAGAATGCATTTGATTTCGACATGGTCAAATATACTAGAGTTGAACAAAATTGAGATAGGTTATTGTGAACGAAGCCCACATACATCTGCAGGTCCAAACATAATGTTCCCAACTACCATGAATTCCAAGAACTGCTCTGTCAAAGTTTAGCAGTTTTTTAATCTTAGGGATCTTAAGGGACTTTGCCAGTAGCCTGCTGCTCCAAAGGACTACGACACTTGGCACTTGAAACGAGACCTCCCTTGGCATTTACCCACCCACCCCGACATGTTGGCGAAGTCCGTTCGGCCCCATGAGCTATGGAATGTAAAATGTCACTCCTAGCACCTTTTCACTACATGAAACTGAAGCATTTTGCAAGAATGTGTTTGATTTTGGCATGGTCAAATGGACTAGAGTTGAATGAAACCGAAAGAGGTTATTATGGATGTGTTGGCATTTCTTCTGAATCAGCATTAGGGTTTGCCACTTCTAATGCACAGGCAGATTCAGGCCAACTGAATACAGGAGGTTGCGTGAGCTCCTCCCCTTCACTTCTGGTTCTGCCGCACCAAGGGGGGTATCCCTATAACTCAAGATGTAACCTTGACTAGCTCGAAGATAGAAGGATCTAACTTGACAAAAACAGGCGGAATACTCTCATGTATGGACCAAGATCTGCATGATAGATCACAAGGCTGGCAACATTCTTGGACATGATGTCTGGTTGAGTATGAGAGCATGCAGGGGGTTCCTAATCCTACTCCTACAACTAACAGGTGGAGGTTTGAAATGTTTTAGATATGAATTTGGATGCAAAGCTGGACATGGTGTATAACACAAGAACACAGCATGATTGGTGCCTATCCAAGGCTTGGAGTCGGTAGACATACACCTGTGAATGATCAGCATAAACAGCTAAAACTGGATTTCAGGGGGACACACACATGATATCTGCCTTACAGATATCTCCCAATATAGAGTGTTGAGCTATCTCTACTTATGGCATCCCTACTGCAGTATACCCTTCCCAATGTTCAACCTGAAAATAGTTTAATCTGCCCCTTGAGCAGAGGTTAAAAGATCAGACATTCAACATAGGAATTCTATGCTCTAGAATCTAAACATCACACAAATATCCAGATCCAGAAGAAGGATACATGCAATACTGGAGACAGAATTAACACAACACATGCTAAGATAGCATTACTCATATAAGATCAACCATGAAACCAGTGGATTCATGCCAAGTCCTACAACAGGAGATACATAAACTCACAAGATCAAGCTGTACAGAGCAACCAGATCAGCTGGTTTTGCATTACAGAGCCAAAAATCATCAACTTTCAACAACCTTTGAATGAATGACACCATCTGCATTATATAGCAGGAAGGTGCCTTCAGCATTAACTACCAGGTTGACCAAAAAACCCGCCAGATATACAGTATCATAGAAATGGCGCTCAAACATATTAATGCAGCAGGTAGGGGAGGAGACAGGAAGATTTCTCGAGCCTTGCGCCGCTGCCTAGGGATCCAGGTCTTCAATCAGGTACTACATCAGCCCACGCCATCGCCCATACCTCTGCAACAATCGCCATTGATGGCGCACCAACCCGCGGCCTCGGGAAGAACATCAAACAGTCGATCGCAACCACTTCCCGCCGAGGTTCATCATCATGATATTTCGAAAATGCAGGATATCAATATCCCACATGCACCCCGCAGCAACCTCATAAACACTTTATATACTAGGTCATGAGCATATATCATGTCGGCGCTTTTGCTCCTGACGACACTAGTATAGACCTCATCATCATCATCCTCCAGCAGCATGATATCCTGTTGTTCGAAATATCACCCTGACGTCATCATGATATTTGAAATATAACCTTCATGATAAATCGGCACAACCTGATCCTTCGGAGAAACATCCTCCTGCTGAGCTTATAACAAAAGTCTGGCCGATGAACATCCTGATGACGTCATCATCATATCCTGCTGACGTCATCATCATATCTGCCTACTGCGCACCTCCTCATATCCGGATGACGTCATCATCATGTTTACAAATATCAGGGGATCATCACAAGATGATCAGTGTTAGAAATATGACCCCCCCGGGACCTTGATGACATCATCATCATATTAACATCATCATGATATTCGGAAGACAACCAGATATTTGGAAATATCCTCCTGATGTTCAAATATCAGGTTGCACTGTAGCTTCTGTATAAGATCAGGGCGATAACTGAATATGATGACGCTGCTTGAAAAGATCACCCCCAGTAGATAATGCGCGAAGCCAGCAGGTGGATATCTCCTTGATATCAGCATCATCATGATGCTGGAACAAACACACTCGAGTGATATGAAAATATCACCCCCTCCTTCGGAAATATCATGATGCAGATAGGCAGAAAGAAAGATATCACCCTGATATACGGATGACGTCAGCATCATCAGGATGACAAAACAACGAACAAGAAGTGATACAACATCATCAGGATGATATTGACTAAGATCATCCTGATGTTCAAAATATGATGACCCTAGTGAATATCGGGTCGCACTTAGAACTCTTCAACAACATCATCAGGATGATCATAACCAAGATCACCCGATGATAGAAATATCACCCCGGCGAGATATCATGATGCAGAAAATATGATGACCTCCGCAAGCAGCAGGATGATAAAAGGAAATATCATGATGATGACGACGACCCTTAGGAAAAAACAAGTTAGGTCGAGCAACTCAAAGAATAAGCAACATCATCATCATGTTTGGGCAAGGTGATAAATGGAAGATCACCGGATATTAGAGAAATCACCCCCGCAAACAAACCAAAGCGCACCGCAGCTCATCAGCATCATCAGGATAAAACCCAAACATCACCCGACAGCGAAATATGATGATGACGATGAAAAACCAGTCGACGAAGAACATGATGATGCTGACCCTCAGCGAAACAAACATGATGATGATGACCTCCTCCTTAATAGAAAATGTGATGATGTCGCTGAAAACTACTGAGGAGGTCCAACACTTGGAGCATTTTTTGGATACTTAGGGAGAGTGCCTGAATGAAAATCGCTCAAAAAACTACCAGTCAATTCAGGCACTAACAGTGGCTCTGTCTGGGGATGTGCATGTGAAAACCTGCAGCGAGAACCCCAGATCTCTGGGATGCAGACCAGTCCCTTATCCATTGGGCACAGAGTCAAATACTGCACGGACTTGCATCACCCAACACACTTGATGGCCTAAGGCCACCAAGAAAAGAAAAACATGTATCTCCCTTTGTCAAATATCTTGTTTTCATCTGCATGCACTGGGTCGAGCTTGGAGATACTACAAAGATCCACCCACAAACAAATCTTGTCATCTGCATATTCAACCCTCTGATTTGGCTTGTCATCATCACCCTTGTGCAGATAACCCTCAGCATCATGTGACATGTGGGTGCAGAATGTATCAAACAATGCATGTTCATATGGCATATAGCACTCATCACCTATATCATCATCATGCATTGCAACGTCATCTCCTAGCTGGACTGCAAATAGGAAACACTCGGAGTCCACCACAAAACTAGGAAGATCAAGGCTCATTGTATTATATGCTGGCTCATCAAAAGAAAAGCTTTCAAAATCACAATTGTGCACATCATGTACACAACAATCAACAGCACCAGGCTGGAAAAGATCAGGCTCTGGCATCTCTCTCAAATCAGGCACATTTTCACAGTCACTTACCTGATGTATGTTGTTTCCTCCTTCATCAAGATGAGAAACAGAATCCAAGCCAAAAATAATGTCTAGATCCACACCATACTCAGACAGATCCTCATCACCATATGTGTCAAAAATGGGTGACCCAGGTGTATCAGTTTCATCATAGTATGCCATTTGTTCATGGGCAGCAGAGCACATCTCTTCATCACCAATGGATTCACTCTGTGGGGGAGTATCAGCCTGTGTGTCATAAGCAAAACAGCCATCAAATGAAAAACAATCATGCTCTGAACTAGCACTTATTTTAATTTCTGACTGCTCTTCATGATCTCCATGTATTTGAAAGGTAGGTAATGGGTCACACATAGGACTGCTTCTCTGTTTGCTTATATCTTCTCTGTCTTGAGTACAATACTCACAATTGTCTCCACAGGTCCATTCTAAAAATTGCTCATTGTTGTCCACAACCTCGTTATTGTTTTCATGGTCAGCTGCCTCATCATTGCAATGGGAATCCTCATTAGTCCTTTCACTGGCATCCTCAACTGGTGAACAATCCAGTTGAGCAGCATTGTTAGCATTATGTTCAAATACAGCAGTCTCAACCTCTATGCTTTTATTTTCATTTTTACCTACACATGATGCCATAATCATTTGGTCATTTGCAGCTTCATAACCATTCCTCACACCAAGGCCTGGGGACAGGGGTTTCAGCAGGTGCACATTTCTCATTTCTTCTACATTTTCTAAAAATTTGTATGCCATCTGCATACTTGTCACCTTGAAATCCTTCAGTAATGCACTAGAGCCCTCCTCAAAAGCTTCAAAGAATATGCCAACACAGGCTGAAATATCAGGTCTGAAACTTTCAGGGACATGTGAAAGGGCTACTGCAAACCTATGACTGAAATCAACACATGGCTCTTCATCTTGTTTTCTGATCTTCATCAATTCTGCAACAAGATCAGCCGGTTCTTTTGCAAATTCTTCCTTGAAACAGTCAGCAAGCTCATCCCAACAGGCAAAAAATTTCTTTGGAAAGCTCAAATACCAGTCTTTTGCTTTTGCATCAAAGGACCTAACAAGAAACCTCATCCACATATCCTCATCTCTGAATGAATGTTTTCCCATAAAACTTTGAAAATTTTGGATATGTGCATTCCCATCACATACATTGTGACCACTAAATCTAGGCATCTGACAGTATATCCTAGCAGGCATAGTTTCTACTTTATAATCCACCCATGACAAATCCAGTTGGTCATACAAAGGATCAAAAGGGCTGATAGGAGGTTTAGCTTTCTGACAGGCAGACACAACAGGGTTACTGCTTCTTAACTGGGCCTGCTCAGCCTCTAAGAATATCAACCTATTTCTTATCTCTTCTATTCCTTTATCCAACATTTCACCACTGAGTGTGGGATAACTCATACTTGGATTTATAAAAACCCTACTCTTAGACATCCTTTGTCTGTCTAAGACCTAAGGCTTCCCCTGGCATCTAATCTATGCAGTAAAACAGCAAATAAAGGGGAAGTAACAAAGTACCTTTTCTCATACAGATGCAGAAATATGTACATCTTATTTTTGTCACATCACATACATCCATCTTTCATGTGCATTTGGATCTTTTTTGCAGAGTCGCCACCTCTCCAGAGAGGACAAAATTCTCAATAGCTGAAAGCTACTTTTCCAGGTTCATTCCACCAGCAGAGCATCATTTTGTTGGTGACTCGGATGGGTCACAAGATATATTACTGGAGATGATTAGATAATACTTTTACTGTTCAATCCCCAGCGGAGTCGCCATTTTGTTGGCATTTCTTCTGAATCAGCATTAGGGTTTGCCACTTCTAATGCACAGGCAGATTCAGGCCAACTGAATACAGGAGGTTGCGTGAGCTCCTCCCCTTCACTTCTGGTTCTGCCGCACCAAGGGGGGTATCCCTATAACTCAAGATGTAACCTTGACTAGCTCGAAGATAGAAGGATCTAACTTGACAAAAACAGGCGGAATACTCTCATGTATGGACCAAGATCTGCATGATAGATCACAAGGCTGGCAACATTCTTGGACATGATGTCTGGTTGAGTATGAGAGCATGCAGGGGGTTCCTAATCCTACTCCTACAACTAACAGGTGGAGGTTTGAAATGTTTTAGATATGAATTTGGATGCAAAGCTGGACATGGTGTATAACACAAGAACACAGCATGATTGGTGCCTATCCAAGGCTTGGAGTCGGTAGACATACACCTGTGAATGATCAGCATAAACAGCTAAAACTGGATTTCAGGGGGACACACACATGATATCTGCCTTACAGATATCTCCCAATATAGAGTGTTGAGCTATCTCTACTTATGGCATCCCTACTGCAGTATACCCTTCCCAATGTTCAACCTGAAAATAGTTTAATCTGCCCCTTGAGCAGAGGTTAAAAGATCAGACATTCAACATAGGAATTCTATGCTCTAGAATCTAAACATCACACAAATATCCAGATCCAGAAGAAGGATACATGCAATACTGGAGACAGAATTAACACAACACATGCTAAGATAGCATTACTCATATAAGATCAACCATGAAACCAGTGGATTCATGCCAAGTCCTACAATAGGAGATACATAAACTCACAAGATCAAGCTGTACAGAGCAACCAGATCAGCTGGTTTTGCATTACAGAGCCAAAAATCATCAACTTTCAACAACCTTTGAATGAATGACACCATCTGCATTATATAGCAGGAAGGTGCCTTCAGCATTAACTACCAGGTTGACCAAAAAACCTGCCAGATATACAGTATCATAGAAATGGCGCTCAAACATATTAATGCAGCAGGTAGGGGAGGAGACAGGAAGATTTCTCGAGCCTTGCGCCGCTGCCTAGGGATCCAGGTCTTCAATCAGGTACTACATCAGCCCACGCCATCGCCCATACCTCTGCAACAATCGCCATTGATGGCGCACCAACCCGCGGCCTCGGGAAGAACATCAAACAGTCGATTGCAACCACTTCCCGCCGAGGTTCATCATCATGATATTTCAAAAATGCAGGATATCAATATCCCACATGCACCCCGCAGCAACCTCATAAACACTTTATATACTAGGTCATGAGCATATATCATGTCGGCGCTTTTGCTCCTGACGACACTAGTATAGACCTCATCATCATCATCCTCCAGCAGCATGATATCCTGTTGTTCGAAATATCACCCTGACGTCATCATGATATTTGAAATATAACCTTCATGATAAATCGGCACAACCTGATCCTTCGGAGAAACATCCTCCTGCTGAGCTTATAACAAAAGTCTGGCCGATGAACATCCTGATGACGTCATCATCATATCCTGCTGACGTCATCATCATATCTGCCTACTGCGCACCTCCTCATATCCGGATGACGTCATCATCATGTTTACAAATATCAGGGGATCATCACAAGATGATCAGTGTTAGAAATATGACCCCCTCGGGACCTTGATGACGTCATCATCATATTAACATCATCATGATATTCGGAAGACAACCGGATATTTGGAAATATCCTCCTAATGTTCAAATATCAGGTTGCACTGTAGCTTCTGTATAAGATCGGGGCGATAACTGAATATGATGACGCTGCTTGAAAAGATCACCCTCAGTAGATAATGCGCGAAGCCAGCAGGCGGATATCTCCTTGATATCAGCATCATCATGATGCTGGAACAAACACACTCGAGTGATATGAAAATATCACCCCCTCCTTCAGAAATATCATGATGCAGATAGGCAGAAAGAAAGATATCACCCTGATATACGGATGACGTCAGCATCATCAGGATGACAAAACAACGAACAAGAAGTGATACAACATCATCAGGATGATATTGACTAAGATCATCCTGATGTTCAAAATATGATGACCCTAGTGAATATCGGGTCGCACTTAGAACTCTTCAACAACATCATCAGGATGATCATAACCAAGATCACCCGATGATAGAAATATCACCCCGGCGAGATATCATGATGCAGAAAATATGATGACCTCCGCAAGCAGCAGGATGATAAAAGGAAATATCATGATGATGACGACGACCCTTAGGAAAAAACAAGTTAGGTCGAGCAACTCAAAGAATAAGCAACATCATCATCATGTTTGGGCAAGGTGATAAATGGAAGATCACCGGATACTAGAGAAATCACCCCCGCAAACAAACCAAAGCGCACCGCAGCTCGTCAGCATCATCAGGATAAAACCCAAACATCACCCGACAGCGAAATATGATGATGACGATGAAAAACCAGTTGACGAAGAACATGATGATGCTGACCCTCAGCGAAACAAACATGATGATGATGACCTCCTCCTTAATAGAAAATGTGATGATGCCGCTGAAAACTACTGAGGAGGTCCAACACTTGGAGCATTTTTTGGATACTTAGGGAGAGTGCCTGAATGAAAATCGCTCAAAAAACTACCAGTCAATTCAGGCACTAACAGGATGGACCCCATGTGCACCTGTTGGTCCAAACAGAATGTTCCTAGCTGCCACAAATTCTGAGAAAACCTCTGTCAAAGTTTGGCAGTTTTTCTATCTTAGGGATCTTAAGGGCTACACCCATTTTATCCTTCCTCATGCATAAAACAATAATATGATGTTGTAAAAAGGTACCAAATTGGCAGGTGTAAAGTCAAATTCTAAAACCTTCAAAATGGTATCTTTGGAACACAATATAGTCATCAATCAAAGCATAAAGCATATAGGATTTGTCAAATGTTATAGTTGTAAGTACCCTGCAAGACATGTATGCAAAGTGTGGAAGCATATACTTGATGAACATGAACTGTTTGACATGGTGCCTCAAAGAAATGTTGTCTCATGGAATGCAATGATTGCAAGATATGCACGAAATGGATTTGTTGAAAAGACTTTAGAAACTTTCAAGTAAATGCAGTTGGCACATGTAAAGCCAAATTCAACAACCTTTGCCAATATCCTCCCTATCTGTACACCAATATAGAATGTTTGGAATGACTTATCGACATCCATCAAAGCATAAAGGATAGAGGAAATTTGTCGCATGTTGTAATTTTAGTTGCCCTTTGGTGCAGGGGCACCTAGCCTATTTCATGAACATGATCAAATGATGAATTTTGATGTGTTGAGTCATTTTGGCATTGTAATGAGGTCATACTAGAGCACTCCTGATGTAATAAGGGTCATTGGAGTTTAGGAGGTCATAGGCTGCAAAAGTTGTCAAGTTGCAAGAAAAGTTATCAAGCAACTTTTGTTACAACCAAATGGCTAATAGTTGTCATAGTTGTTTAAATTAGTGTTTGTTCATCCATTTTGATGTAATAAGGCCTTGTAGGAGTGACCAAGGTTGTTTTCAATTAAATTAACGATGCCCTAGGCAGGTAGCCTGTGTGTTTTTGGTCTATTTGACAATGTAGTGATGAGGGTTTTGAAAAATGGTTAAAGAAGGGTCTTGAATAACTATGCTAATGATTGATTTAGTCCGTATAGGACCTAACTCAACCTCTAGAGTGCAATTTTTAGTTTAGGGGTCAATTTGTAAAAGTAGGCTAATTAGGCCTCATATACAAATTACCAGTCCATTTTTTAAGGGAATGTTCCAAAACAACACATGGTGCATTTGAGATATGTTGTAAAAAATCCAAATGGGTATCCTAATCTTTCCTCCTTTGTTTTAGAGGTCATGGATCAGTAAGTTATATTCCAAAAATTAGTTTTTCGGAGGGCTACTAGCTTATAAGGGCAGTTTATGAGGAAGAATATATATGCAAAGTTTATGTTCTTGGTGACCATGAATGGTCTTTTTATGTCACATTCATCATTTCAAGGGTGTTTCATGAGTTGGTTTGCAGAGATTGAGGTTTTGAACCAAGTGTTGGGTTTGTAGTCTTGATTGAGTTCATGTCTAGTTGAAAAAGGGTTTGGGGTCTTAGCTCATTGTTGTGAAATATGTTTCCATGGTGTTGAGTTGTCCTCCTTACCTACTGCATCACCCTTGTAGACATGTATGCAAGGTGTGGAAGCATAGACAAGGCACGTGAATTGTTTGGCATGATGCCCCAAAGAAATGTCACCTCATTGAATGCAATGATTACAAGATATGAACAAAATGGATTTTTTGATAAGGCATCAGAAACTTTCAAGCAAATGCGATTGGTGGGTGTAAAGCAAAATTCCACAACCTTAGCTAGTATCCTCCTTGCCTATGCCAAAATGGACATCCATCAAAAGGATAAAACATATGGGAATTTTGTTAGATGTTGTAGTTGCAACTGCCCTCAGAGACATGTATGCAAAGTGTGGAAGCATAGACAAGGCACGTGAACTGTTTGGCATGATGCATCAAAGAAATGTTTCTTCATGGAATACAATGATTGCAAGATATGAACAAAATGGATTTACTGATCTAAGCCTTTAGAAAGTTCCAAGAAAATGCAATGGGCAAGTGTAAAGCCAAATTCCAAAACCTTAGAAATGGTATGTTTGGAGCATGGTATAGACATCCATCAAAGCATAAAGGATATAGGAATTTTGTCAAATGTCGTAGTTGTAAGTACCCTGCAAGACATGTATGAAACTTGTGTGGAAGCATATATAACGAACATGAACTATTTGACATGATGCCTCAAAGAAATGTTGTCTCATGGAATGTAATGATTGCAAGATATGCACGAAATGGATTTTTCATAAGGCTTTAAAAACTCTCAAGCAAATGCACAAAAATAAATTTCAACCATTTACGCAAATTTTGGCACATCTAAAACCAAATTGTACAACATTAACAAACTTCCTCCTTGCCTATGCTATAATGGGATCTAGAGAACATGGTGTGGACAACTATCAAAGCATAAATGATATAGGAATTTTGTCACATGTATTGTATTTGCAAAGTTTCCCTTGTAGACATGTATGGAAAGTATGGAAGCATAGACAAGGCAGGTGAACTATTTGAAATGATACCTCAAAGAAATGCACTGTCCCACAGAATTCAATGATTGCAAGATATGCACAAAATGGATTATTTGAAAACGATTTATAAACTTTCAAGCAAATGCAATTGGCACTTGTAAAACCAAATTCCTGTAACAATAATTGATTATCATATTAAATATTTAATATAAACTATCATATACATAATGTCACAAACATAACATCTAGTTTATATAAAAAGCCATATAGGCGTTTCCAAATAAAGCTATATAGGCAAATATACAAAAATATACATCGGGTTAACATACAAAAGTATGTATAAAAAGCCATCTAGGCATACAAAAAAGTTCCCAAAAACTAGTTTCCTATGGACTTTTAGGAAATAATCGGTGGCCCTTCTTTGACTGTGAACATGGAGAGCCAGTCAGTGACACATCCTCTCTATGTCGGCGAGTAGACCTCTTTAATAAAGTTCATCCAGCTGCACCTATTAATACAAACAAACAATATGCACATTAGTATAGAAAATGTATGAAATATATAACATCAAATATGTAATTGATCACTTACCACCAACCAATGATCACTCTCCATCATCTTGTCTCCCTCTTCGTCCGTAGTTAGATGGACTGGAGTTGTGACCTCCTGTGAGAAGCATCAAGAAGCAAAATTGAGTAAACATAAATATCATTTTTGTACATCAAATGACATGAGATAAAAATAAAAGAAATACAAAATTATGATATTTTCATGTTATTGGCTCATACCTCAGTCAAAGGATTTGCAGACATCATGGCTGCATCAATGCCTATCTGCACTGACTCACGCAGATGAGAAGGAGTCTCCACTATATTCAACATCTAAAAATCAAGTTCAAGATTATTCAAACAAAATAAATACATAACATTATTTTTAAAATGCATAATAATTAGAAATGGTTAAATTTACCTCAGTAAAAGTGGTGGTTTGGTATCTAGGGGACCAAGGAAACCGTGGAGGTGGTGGTGACTATTGAAATTATCAAATTGTCACAAAATAATATTACCATTGACATATCTACAATAATTATGATTATGTGATAAATTACATACCTACTAACTTGACCTCATCTCATAACTCACTAATGGACGGATAATGGAGGCAGGACGAAGACTCTGCCCCTAGAATTTCATTGCCCAAATAATTACATACATTATTTTTTACTTATAATATAGATAATCATATAAAATTAATTATAAAATTCAAATAACAATATACTAAATCAAGATGAAACTTGTAACAAATTACCTGAGAGTCAATACCAATGTATGCTGTAAGAGTGTGTCACTGAGAACAAGATCATCCAATATGTCCTGCCCCTGTGTCGCAGCATACTACCCCTGTGTCACAGAGTCCTGTCGTACCTCCTGCGTCCCATAATCACATAGGTTCCGACATGTACTACACAAATGTGGGGACACATGATGCCTACTACTCTCACCCTCATCATCTTGGCTAAAATCATCGGCATGTTGTGATAGAGTTTGGGTGAGAGTAGTCAATGAATGTAAAGTCTCCAGCTCAACACTCTCCTTCAAAGCCAAAGGAAGTGACCTACGTTCTAGCCTCGCTCGAGGTATAGGCACATGGTCTTCATCTCGCTGAGCCCTGGGTCTATCTTGGGCAGAGCCACCAGCTCTACCCTGGAACTCACGAATGTCAAAATAATTCAGAATCTTGTTGAGGACAAACTCGCAATAGAGTTTCCTCAAGAAATATTGTGGTACCTCATCATTGTTGCATGGTTGCTCATCGAAGACCATGTACCATCTATCCTAAAAGTTTCGGGATATGTCTTCATTCCTACACCAATGTATAGGAAACCGTTTGCAACTTTCTTCTAATCTTTGGTTGGTTGTGGGATTAATAAATTATGCACATAATTGAGATTTTGTAACTTTTTCCTTCTTGACTTGTTCATATGACAACTTGTTGGCATAATATTGCAGACTCCTCTCCCTATAGTCATGGAATTTGGTGATTTGTTTTGTCACCAAATCCGTGTGGGAAACAATCTCCTGTAGTGATTTTGCAAGTGCCCTCCTACGATCGGTGGTTCCACTTGGATTGTTGAGGGTTTGAATAATAGTTTCAAGATGTTTCTTGTTTTCTTCTATTATCCCTAGGTAGTGTTCTTGATCATCCCTTACATGAAAAGGAGGTGAAGGTGGGTTTTGAGGATTTGGAGGGTTTTGGGGGTTGTTTTCACCCTCCTCAACTAGATTTAGGTTTTCTCCTTCTCCAATAACTATAAATGCAATATAAAAATAAATCAAACATTGCAAAACTAAAAAATTGTTCTCAAACTAACAAAATCAAACAAACCTTACCTTCTTCCTATGTTGGAGCCTCCAAATTTGCACGACGATGTCTTTGATGGTGAGGTGGCATTGTGAATTCCTTGTTTTCTCAGATGCACTTGATTCAATGGCCTCTTCTTCAACGCAATCTCATTTTTTCTTGTTTTCTTTGTTGCTGTGAGGAGAGAAGTCATGGCATGAATGAGTAGAAATGCTTTTTTTGCTTTTATTGAAAGCAAAACGTGAGCGCATTATAATGCACACACATTTTAAAACGCGTATGATTTTTTTATTTATTTTGGAGATGGTGGCAACTTTTTAGTCCCCCATCTCCTTGCATTTACCCCATGGATTCTAAAAATTCAATTCTACTTTGTTTTTTTACCATGTTACAGGCATTAGACTACAATTGTGCATGCCTAGCAAGAGGGAAGCATTCATCTACCTTTGAAGGTGGATGGTCTCGTGAAGGTAAGATGGATGTCCATACGATATTCTAGAGCTCCTATCTTCGCACAAGTAGGGAGGATGTTGACAAAGATTATGGAATTTGGCTTTACACCTACCATTTGCATTTTCTTAAAAGTTTCGAAAGCCTTTTCAACAAATCCATTTTGTGCATTTCCTATAATCTTTTTAGTCCAAGAAGACATATCTCTTTGAGGCATTCTATCAAATAGTTCACGTGCCTTGTCTATGCTTCCATATTTTGCATACATGTCTACCATGGTAGTAGCAATTATAACATCTGTCAAAAATGCCCCTTCCTTTATCCTTTGATGGATGTCCATACCATTTTCCAAAGCTCCCATTATAGAAAAAGTAGGTACAATGTAATTTACATGATTCCTCAATTCATGTTGTTAACAAGCCATAGCCATCCATATTCTTAGAACATGCCCATCAATACCAACATTAAAACAAAAGATAAAACCAAATATAGATGATATAAATAAGTTGAAAACAATACCATTTCATAGTACTAGAGATGCCTTTATCTCTAGCCCACATCGGAGTTGATTTGGGCATAACTAGAGAACCTAAAGAAAAAACACAATATCCCCCTTCGTGGAGAATTGCTAAGGTTGATAATGGGCTCAGAAGATAATTTCATTTCAGTCTTTACTTCACCAAGCAAGCCTAAATGTAGGAGGCATGTAACATGTAGTGTTGCATCTTTGTTCCAAGTGTTTAAAAAAAGTTGTTTACTCCATGACAAATGACGATGCTCAAAGTGGGAGCTACATGCAAATATAATCCATGTGGCAAGCGTTGTCATTTTCATTGTAATAGATTATGACCATCTTTATATTGGGTATCCTACTAGACTTCTTGGCTTTAATGTGGAAATTTCATTTTTATAATTTTTTGGAGATTTATGGTATGCTTGAGAACATTCAAGTTGATGTAAGTTGGATGATGAAACTCATATACAAATGAATTTTCATAGATTTAAATACATATATCTATTTAGAAAAAAAAAATATACTAACAAATAACTAAATATTTTATAAATGTTTTGGTGACTATAGTTCCACATGATAAATTATATTGGGATTTTATGATTACATAAAAGCTTTGTTTTTTTTTTTGGAATTTTATTTAAAAATACAAGAAAATGTGAACAAATAAATAAATTCATGAGATTTAAATACATATCTATTTAGCAAAAAATTATACTAAAAATAACTAAACATTTTATAAATGTTTTGGAGGATATAGTTCCATATGATATATTATATTAGGATTTTAAGATTACATAAAAGCTTTATTTATTAATTTTTTAAAGAATTTTATTTAAAAATACAAGAAAATGTGAACAAAACTTCTCCATTATGTAATCATCTAGAGTTAAAATAACTTTTCCAAAAACACAGGAATTATGATTTATAATTTATATTTATTATTTAAACATAAGACAAATTCTTCAATGGGAACTTTTTATTTTATTTTTGATATATTTGTCATGGTTTTGGTTTTGTTATGGTTGGATGCAAATGACACTTGTTTGTTAATTGGTTTTTTATTTATTTGTTAATTTCAAGTGGATTTTGTTGTGTATTTCAGTGATTTTAGTTGTTTATATTATCATTAACTTTTGTTGACTCATTAGTAAATGTGTAAGTAAGCATTGTGATACACAATGCCTTTGATAATTTAGGGTCTCTCATTCATATATTTTGGGAGACTTCAGTCTCTGTTTAGGGAAGAGTCTTAGGGATTTAGATAACTAGTTTTAAGTGTTTTTGTTGATTTTGAGAAAACTTAACATCCACTAAATCCTCACTCATAAATGGTCGTTGTAAGCCCTAAAACATTTTAAATGACTAAGAAGGTGATTTATGACACTTGATGGTTTTGTGGTAAGCTAGGTTTTGCTTTAGAATTGATAGTTTAAGGTAGCATTAACATTACTAAAAGACTCGTTTGTATTGTGTCATAATAACCAAACCCTGTGTAAGACTACAAAGATTGTGAGATTGAGATTGTTCCAAGAAATGAACAAATTACCAAATAAAGTAGAAAGCTCATCCATATAGATTGATCAACAATGGAAACTCGAACCTACATCCACATGTCACTATGTGAAAAATAATGAGCTACATTTAAGTTGATCTTCCATCCCTCAAGACATAAATGAGCTACATTTAATCTGATTTTTACAATCTTTATTTGATATTCAAATGGAAATAAAATCTGTCTCTCTTTCATTTAATGTGCAGCTTTGAGTGGCTAACTTTATTTATACAAAACTAATGCAAGATTGTGTGTTTGACTGGAAATTTATTTACCCATATCACCAATAATTCTTTTGGCAATGAGACAAGTTTCTAGGGCATTTTGAGACTTTTTATAGATAGTTGATTTCTTTATTGAAAATTATCTTTTAAGTAGAGTTGTCCTTATTTGTACTTTGTATACATTCAATCTTCAATTTTAGAGCTTAGGTTTTGTTCCAAATTGGAGACCAATCTAGGTCCTCGAGATATGATATGTCCCAAGTCACTCCCAATAAAACTTAATGCCTTTAGGAACTCAATCTTAGGCTTTAGTTGTATCTACTTTGTTAGTTGTGCGAATGTGGGTCCCTAAAAAGAAAATTAGTTTATGCTTATGAGGGAGAAAATAAAATCATTAAAATATCTCCATGCAATATTCTTGTACTCCATGTGTCATGCTTATAGACATACCAATTAAGGCTTTATTCTTGCACTTCATATGTCATGCTTATAGACATACCAATTAAGGCTTTAGGCTGTTTGACATTTTGTTGGCCTCATGTTTCCATCAGCATGTTTTGTCTATTATCAAACTAACATTTACTGCCAATCAATGAACCCGTTGTTTTCATTAGGTCATTATCATCGGCCCGCGAGCACTTCTGCCAAACCCTTAACACCGCCAATCAAGCGAGACTTTCTACTACGCATTATCATTTAAACATGGGTGTTATTTCCTATCGGTTGATATCGTTAGTTTCTTAAATGATAATGAAACCTAAAAAGGCTTTAAAAGTAGACACCTCAGCATCATTCAATGAAGCACAACTCAAACATTATGCTAAGTAACCACCGTCCATCCAATCTCTCCCACGAGGCACGATAATCAGCATGCCAAGGATAGCAACACATAAAGAAAGTAATAACAGTTAATTTCAAACATAACACTCCAAAGCAGAGTGTGAGTTTCTTGATTTATGAAGCCTCCTCAGTATTCATCTGTTTCATTTCGCCAACTTTTCTAAGTGCAAAGAAGGCATGATTGTTCTAAGCTCCAACACTCATTGCTTTCAATACCAATGCTATTCCCATCTCGAAGGAGACATTTAGAAAGTTTGCAATCTATACTGACTACCTCCACGGATGAAGATTCTAGTTGTCTGGATATAAGCAGTTATGTTGACTAAACCATGAAAACATGAAGCAAGAATGAGAGACATGAAAGGTGAGTGAGCTCCTCAACCTCATGAGAAAGATTACCACCTGCAAACAGATATTGCTCTACATGATAAATGAACACAAACAAATTGTTAAGTCACTGCAAATAGAGATGTTTTGGCAAAGTATGTGCTTCTTCTAAATAACCCAAGGGTGGGGAGCCTAGTGACGGACACCGAATGAAATATTCATCATCAATTCAGTCACTGTGAAGTATATTCCTTAGAAAGGGTGTTTGTAGCCTCAAGGCAAATGAATTTTTTACAAAACCCTTTGAAACTTTCAAGCAAATTCAAGTTGCAAGTGTAAATCTAGAATGCACCACCTCTGCCAACATCCTCCCAGCCCATGCCAAAATGGAAGCCTTCAAACAAGAGTAGACATCCATCAAAACGTGATGAAAGAAGGAAGGTTTTGTTAGATGTTGCAGGTGCAAGTTTTCTGGAAGACATCATATACGCATATGCTGAAGCATGGACAAGTGCGCCAGAACCGTTTGATAGAATGCCTTAATAAAATGTCATCTCATGGAGCGCAATGATTGCAAGAAGTTGTAAAATGGTTTTCTTGAAAAGACTTTAGAAACTTTAAAGCATTTACAACTTTTTTTGGTGTAAATGGGAGCTTTTAAATTGGATATGGACGTCCATCAGATCATAATTGAAGGTTTATTTTTTTTATCAGATATTATAGTTTGAAATGCTCTGGGAGACATACATGCAAAATGTGAATGCACAGACAACCTTCAGCAACAGTTTAAAAGAATGCCTCAAATGACTGTCATCTCATAAAATGTAAATGACCGCAAGTTATACATAAAATAGTTTTGTTGAAAAGACTTCAGAAACTCTCAAGCAAATACAGCCGGCTGTAGTGAACCAAGAACACAACTTGTGTCAAAATGAGAACTTTGGAATTAAAGATTTGCTAGATATTATAGTTGAAAACACTCAGGATATTCATTGTAAAGGCTTTTCAGTCCTTCTAGCAAAGCTGTTAAACAGTTTTTATAATTAAACTTGTGAAAACACCATCATGAAGTATAAGCCTCAGAATTACGAGTATGCTCCTATGATCGACACCACGCTTCGGGAGGTATTTGATACTAAAATGGGCCATATTGATCTACAGGAAATCAAGAAGTCATTAACAGAAGGAGAACGATCAAAATTGTCCCGAAGGATTGCAGAGAGTGGCCTAGTCAATGTAGCTTGTTTTCCCACCGCTGTCCAATGTCCGGATCTAGTAATTGAATGTGCAAAAAGGTACAATCCCAAACCCAGAGAGATCAGATCCATTGATGGGCACTTGATGGCCAAACTCGATGGGATTTCTATCGCCATCATTCTTCGATTGCCATACAAAGAAAAGTTCATCTATATTGATAAACAGAAGGCCTACAAGTACTTTAGTGACAACAGGAGCAAATGCTTGAACAATTTGGCTAAGGAATGGATGGTAAAACTGACAGGCAGATAGTCCCAACTTCCTAAGACACTACACCGTTCTCTTTTTATCAAAGAGATCTTCTATCGGATTGCCCTTCTTCACAGGTTGACAGGCAGCCCAAACTCAACCGAGTTTGAAATGTGGATGTATCTCTTCATCATTGTCATATTGGCAGGAAAACAATTTATTGATTGGGGCCGCCTTCTCAGTGATTGCATACATGACCAACTAATTCACTTCAAGACCAGTCAACGATTCCACATGTCATCCTACTTGGTATATGCAATTGCCAATTTGAGATCATGGTCTGGTTTGACTACCACAGGTGTCCTTAATCAAGAAACACAAGTTTATGATTACTACAGGTAGTTGCAGTTAGAACAAAGCTTTGTATGTTTTAGACGAGTGAATGATGCTTTCGCAATGCTTGCAGTAAGGTTACTTCAAGGAAATACAGCTCTCAGAATTTCAAAAGAAGCGTCATTGTTGATAAAGAAGTATGGTAGCTACTTCATTCAGTTTCCAAGGTTCACCTATCTTCGAGTTGGAGGATTTGATGGTTACCCTTCTAAATTGCCAAGGTATGTGGATGACAAGCTTGTTTTGGTCGAGCTTTGCAGACAATTTGTTTTAGTTCAAAAGAAATGTCGAGATAGGAAGAACAAGGGGGTGGCATTCCCTATTTGTCTCAGTCAATACAAGTGTGAATCCAACTCAAGGGTTGAAAATATGGAAAAGGCCCTAGCCATGATCAACTTGTATACATACCAGATGAGATTCCCCTTCGGCAGCAAGGGATATGTCAAGAATAATTTGAAGCTTGGTCCTGGATACCTTCATTTCCCCAATCTCGAAGACTTTTGGGAAGATTGTGAAGATGAGTTTGAGGTCAGAAAAAGAGACTGGACGAGGTTTACCTTGAAGCAAATTTGAGATTTCAAGATGGAATGGGTCGTTGAAGGCATTGAAGATGATGAATCGAATCTGATTGATCCCTTCTAGTTTGAAGAAATCCAGGCTCAACCTCTTCCTGCTATTAATTGGGTAGATCCAGAGGTTAGAGATGTCAGAAAAAGAACCAGTTTCGTGATCAAGAAATCAGAAGCCTGGATCAAGAAGAAGATATCCCAGATGACCGCAACGAAACTAGTAAATAGGAAAGAGAACCAAGAGGAAGAAGTGACCAGGACAGTTCCACTTCATCAGTTCCTTCCCACACACCAGTTATTGACGTTCTTTCTCACTAGAGAATCTAGGGAAGTGGTGGAGATGAAGACCCTCCGAGGAGAAGCAATCTTCAAAACATATGTGGAGATGAACCCAGGTAGAAGAAGAAGAAACCAAGGTCAAAGGAAAAAGAGATAGGTTCTACTTCAAGAGAAGAAAAGGAACAAGAAGAAGTCTTATTTGATCTAGAATTTGATGAAGCCATACTGAGCACATCTTCTTCCATACTCATTGAATCCCCTCTCCTTGAAGTACCACATTCTACTTCAGTTATGGAGCCACCTTCCTCGAAGGATCTAGTGTATCAAATAGAAAAAGATGAAGAGAAAATAGCCTCACCAATACCTGAAAAACAAGACCTCCAATTAGGCAATGCACTTGAGCTATTAGAAGATCTTTCACTACCATGGTTAGAACAAAGTCTATTGAAGAAAAGGAAGGTAGAAGAACTGGTGATTCCTGAATTCAGTACAGTTTCTGATTTCTTCAGGAGATCTGAGAAGCCGAAGAAGATCAAGGTGGCTTCAAGAATAAAAACTGACTCTAATTCAGGAAACATGTGCCTTGAGATAGCTCAGCCCACTTCTAAAAGAAATGTGAATGAAGCCACTCCGACGGACTTTGTTATGTCAAGGATTGATATGGGCCCATCCACTCATGAGGCTGACATACAAAATTTCAATGTCGTAGCCGTAAGGCTAGTAAAAAGGACCGAAAGGGAGAAGCAGTTGAAAGATCAGTTAAAACAACAAGTATAGAGTCTGTCTTCTTACTTGAAGACCATAGTCGACACTTCTACCATGCCACTTAGCATTGATCATCAGTTAATCATCTGGGGCCAAGAAGGAGAAATTAAAAAAGGTACTATTGACAATCTGCAGAAATATCAATTTTATGGAAAAGCCACTAAAAATTGGGTGAACAAAATCAAATCCATTGCATTTGATTTCATTATTAAGGCAAAGGCAGTGCATGATGAAGCCTTAATCAAAAAAGGTCATTGAAAAAGAGTTGAAAAATGTCAGGAAAGAAGTTGTTTAGAAGGATATCCTAAAAGATTTTGTGAAAATGATGGAGATTGATGTTAATATCCTCGTAGCAGAAAAGATCCTACCTGGTACAGAAGAAAATTACTTGAAAATTTGGATAGAGAGCATAAGTTGGAAATTAGTGATTATTGACCAAGTTTCAACAGAACAGGAAAAGCTAATGCTTGCTTGTGAACGAGTATTTGCAAAGCTTCAGGATCATCTCGGTGCCATCCTCTTGAATGCATCATTGATGGGAGAATCATAGGTAATTCAAGATGATTTTCAGAATATGATTGATCGACAATTTTTCAATAGAGAAGTTTTCAACGAGAACTCAATGGACAAGTTGGTCAATCTCTATACTTCATTGAAGATTTTCATCTCCCAAATACCAAGCATGGTGGTAGAATTGAGTAATGTCCACAAGTGCTTGAAAACTTGGAAGATGAGGATAACAAACACTCTAATTCCTAAGGGCAAATCTGTCACCCCAGCCATTCGACTTTTCAGAATGTTTAGAGAAAGAAAATCCGGTCTGCAAAATCAATTTCCAGAGTTTGCCACTCCGTCAACGGTGCCATCGAAAAGTAGAGAATAAATGCAAGTTTGCATATTGTATAGTTTTCATTTTTGTTGTGTTTGTGTGTAGCTCAAGTCATGATTTTGGCTTGTTTTGTAAATAATGATCATGATTGAGTCTTCTCCTTTGAGTCTAATCTTCTCTCTTTTGATTGTAAAGTTAGGTTCATCCTAACTATTTCTCACATGATAATTATTTTAAGTGCTTAAGTTAGGTAGTTACTCTAAGTGACTATCTTTACAAAAGAAAGTTAGTTGTTCAAAGTTAGTACACTTAGGTAGTTATACCAAGTAGTTACAAAAAGTGGTTATGTTAGTTACCTTAAGTGGTTACTAACCTCACCTATAAATACAACATTGTAATTCAATCAAAGGGGTTCCACTTTTTCACATGACAGTGTATGAAAAACTTGAATAGTGTTATTCAAGTTTGAAAGCAATAAAGAAATGTTTTGAATGTGAGTTCAACTCGATTTCATGTGTTGTTATTGGTATTCGTATGTTTCATCAATAATGATTATTTGCTTTCCTTTCAAAGTTGCATTGTGAGAAAGATATTTCGCATCAAGTTTTGGTATCTCTATTTGGATGCATGGAACTTAAATTCATAAGTTCAGCTCTTATTTCATCATTACTGTCGTTATTTCTTTATTTTTGTTCTTTTAATTCCAGAAAATCTAAATACCCCTATCATACGAGGGAGCTGCCCCTCTTAAATGCAGAGAGGAATCGACATAGACCTGCAATTCTTCAACTGTTGTGAGCAGGTTGTTGCTAATCCAAGGGCGAACGGAGTCGCTCAAGAAAATTATTTGAAAGCAACAAATCTGTTTACCAACACATTTATAAAGCATTTTTTGATAATATTTACACTCATATACATGCATTCAACAAAGAATTTGAATGATAAATTTAAGGTATATAATTGTTTATTAGCTTCAAAGTAAACAAAATTATGCCTAGCAAAATGATGAAAAAGGTTCAAAGTGGTGCAATCTTCTATATTGTTTTTGTATTAGTGGATCATGAGAAATATGTAAAATACTCAAATATAATAAGGCCTTCCAACATATAGTGAGTTTGTGGATGTGTGCTTATTCTGTTTATTTTAAATAGACCAAGGGAAAGGGCAATTGATCCAGTACAGTACAGCAGTGATTTGCGCAATTTTTAATCCAGTACAGATGTGATTTGTGATATCTAGGGATCAGATATTATAAATGACATCAGATAAGGGCGGCGGATTAATTACCACTGACTGTGTGTCGATTGGAGGTTTCTGACAATCTAACATACACATATCTATACATTTATGCCGCGGCCCTCCCTATGCTGAAAAGCGAGCAGTGGTGGATCCCAAGAATTTGATGTTCACCCAGCCTGATATTAAGTCTTCTTTCAAGGATGCGACATACCCTTCTGTCAGACACACGTCGTCTTTAGTGCAGAGGGGCCAGCGGGGAGATCTAATGACCTTTGTTTGAATTGGCTACTATCTAGACTAAACAAGCAATGCAATTTAGAGAGGCAAAGGAGGTATGTGAGTAAGCTTTGAAGATTCACATCGAACAATGTGGTATAGATTTAGAAGAATTGATTTCTAATAGAAAGCTAATGGCATTAAGCTAGATCAAAGTTCAATCTATGCCAGGTCAATTATTCGACTTATCAAACTATAATGGATGCAGTCCCTTTTCATCATATGCATAAAATTTTAGTGCAATCTCTCAGGATTTGGTGAGGGATTGGAAGTGGTATGTCAATATGACCTTTTACAATTACACTCACTCTAAATAAAGGTTTCAGTGTCTTCACTTAGGAGATGTTCATCATGATGTTATGGATCTCTAGATCACTTGTAGGGGGCTTTGATAGTGATGTGATATTGTGCCATGGAGGACTCTAGATCTTTCCTATTTTTTAGTCTTGGCATAATATGGATGCTCTTAGGAATAGATTTGTTTGTTGAAGGCAGATGATCTCGTCCACGAAGGAGATGGAAATCATGTTATGAAGAGTTCTTAGATTATGTACTAATCATGTAGAGGGAGCTTTGGTGGTGGTTTATGTCAATTTGTTAGAACTTGTGTGCCATGATCATTTTTCTTGGATACTTTTACATCTTGTGGTCTTGTAGTGGAGTTTAGCATGATATGATCAGTTGTGCACTAGTTACTACTAGTCAAATTTGGGTGAGATTGGAGATCTCTTATTTTGGGAGATCATGTGTTGGAATTGTGACTATTTGATGAGGTTTCAGCAGAAAGACCAAGGAGCCTTCACCTAGAGCTAGATGTGAGTTTAGCATGGACTTAATGAGGAGATTATTTATGGAGAGAGTCTATGTGACTTGGTCCACTTGGTGGAGAATTATTTGAGGTATTGCCCACTTCATTACTCAAATGTATTCTATTTTTATGCTTTGTCTTTTCATGGGAATGAAGCATGAGCTATGGATGACAATTTTGGAGGTCTTATTTAAGGAGTATGTGGCATAGTGCCTTTTAATTTTGCTTCTCATATGTATGAGTTTGTTTTAGAGGATAGTTTTTTAGGAACTATGCAATGGATGGTTTTGGGCATACTCCCTACTTTTGGGGAATTATTATTAGTTGATCTTCCTTCAATTGAGAAGCTTACATCCTTGTTGGTTCATTGATTTAATGTTGTCGTGTTTGGCCTTAGGGTTGAATTGTTGGATGTTGTTAAGGCTTTTATGTTCAAGGTTTTGGAGGTGAAGGTCTTACTTGTCATAGTTCGGGCACTCGGTGGTGTTGGCAGAAGGAGATGGTATGCGGTATGGTTTGTAGTTTTTCTCTATATGGTTTGTTATTTCTTCCTAGAGGTTTCATTCATATGACATTGGAGTTGAGGTTCCATTCATTTACTATTATTGCACTGCATTATTTATTAGTAACAATATGTGAACTCTTTAATCTCTGTTCTTTGAGGCATGGAGAGCTTGGGAGAGCTAAGTGATGAGAGAGTGAGGAAAAAATATTGGAGGAAGTATGCTTTGTTTTGTAATATTTTGGTTACAGTTGTGTAGACCATTGTATGTTATTTGTCACTAGATAATTTTTATGACATGAGCCACACCCTTCATGATAGTGTTGTTGTTGGACTTTTGTGTTGTTTTAATTGGCACCAAACCAAATATTGCCCATGCAATGGGAGTGTTAGGAGGTATATGTGTTCTTGGTGGATACATTTAATTGTACTACAATATTAAGGGTTTTCAAGCCTTTTGCACATTGGTGTGTTTGATACCAAGGAAGATGGTAACCTTGAGCAAGATAGTAGATATATAGGGATGTGAGATGCAAAGTGGGCTAGATATGTTGAGAGTAAAAGGTCTACTACTAGTTGCAGTTAGTTGGATGTGAGCAACTAGTTGTGGTCATTGTTTTGGCTAGAGTGTGTTATTGGTGCATACTCAATCCTATTTTAGAGGTCACTGGACTTCCATATTCTTGCTCTAGTAACGTGTTGAGCTAGGATATAGTGATGTGTCTATGTGACATGTAGTGTGTCATCTTGGCTTGGAGTTCTTATCTTTTATGTTTGGTTATGATGGAGGATTAAACAGTTGTAGTCAAGATGATGGTCACTTAGTGTATGTTGTAGATGCTTCTATGAAGCCCATGAGTATAGAAGAGTTAGTTGGTACAACATGTGTATATCCTTGGTGAGATTATTCATGGATTTGTTGGAGCTTCCCTTTTTCTCTTTCAAGGTATACAACAAGTGGGAGAATGTTGGGATTAGGTGTGTCATACACCTTGCAAGTCCTAATGTTTAGATTATTTAATTATTTTTTATCTGTAATATTTTATTTGTCCTCTTAGAAAAGGGCACCCCACCTATGCCTTGACAATTATGCCATGTGTATTCCTTGGTATGACATGTGCATAAGAATATGTAAGAGCATCATGTCATGTAAGATGTGTAAGAGTATCTATAATATTGCAATTGTGTAAGAGATTTTATGATGCATGTAAGGGGATGATTATAGGGAGATACTAACTGGACTAGGAATCTTGACCCACTTATGATGCATATTATGGTACATCATAGAATTCTTACCATGGTTTTTTGGTACCTTGTTTGGGCCAATGGTAATACCTTTTAGTGGTTTTTTGGGACTCTTTGAGTCTATATATTGAGGGTTTAATATGGAGACATTGAGGAGTTTTCATTACAAGGTTATGCTATCAGATTTCTTTCAAAGGAGCAAGATGTTGATCTCCATGTTAAGGCTTTGAGCCTTCAAATGTATTGGAATTATTTTTCTTGTTGAATAATACATTGATTTGATGCTTTAGAGGGTGGGGTTTTTGCCCAAAAGGTTTTCCTCACATTTATCAATGTCTCTTCTCCTTTTTCTATGCTTCTTCTATTCTTCTTATTCTTCTAAGTGTTGATTTAAACACATCATTATGCTGCTAAAATTTATGTAGATCCAATAACTATATTTCTCTCCTCATAAAGTTAATATGGGAAATGAATTTGTGTCATGGTTTTGCTTTATGGGAATGGTTTGTTTGCACTTGTATCAAGCTTTTGTTTAGTAAATTTTATGGTACTAGAGGTGTATACATGGTATTTTCCTAATAGGAAATGGGGCAAAATTTCCTGTTGAGTTTTACTAGTTGTGGTATGCTTTTAGATTAGAGCTTCTTTTCTTCATTTGGAAAGACATAAATTATACCATTTTTGCTAATTCTACTATGTATATTAATTTTTTTGTTCACTCCAAATCATGGGTTATCTCTAATGTGCTCATGTAGATCCAAGTTCAAGCTAGCAAGGTTGTGCTAGAGCTTCAACATCTCCAAATTTTGTTGGACTTATAGGAGAATGCCCCATGCATGATGGGTAGGGTTCCATATTCAACCTCACATACTAGATCCCCTCATTGAGATAAGAGACAGCCACTCAGAGTCCTCACACCACTACTAGGAAAGTCGTAGGAGAGCCACCACTCCACTTGCACAATCATCAACTAGACAATAATCTGGTTGGACTCCTCCTCCTCAACCTTCCAACTATCAACGTGGGTGGTCTCAACCTCCTCATCACTCCACATTCTCTCAATGGCATGGGTTCATCCCTCCTAACTAGGGAAAATTCCCTTGGCTTTATCTTTCTATCTCTCCAATTATATCTGTCTAAAATCAAATGCAGGAGGTTCCTATTGAGGATGAAATGGGTACTAATGATGGGTGGGAACTTTTGGATGGTAGCAGAGACTTGCCATGTGGTGGGTGGGATAACCCCAATGAGTAACACTTTGCTCCTAATATTAGTGTTTTCTTGGTAGCTATATGTTGTTGATTTAAGTTTTATATGATAATCTGGTAATTTGATGGTTGTTTCCCTTATGGGGCCATAAACTCTCTCATTTTATGGCTTTTTCCCTTTTTGGGGCCACATGTTTATTTTTTGTTCTCAGTTAAGCTAGTTTGACTTTGGGCCATGATCCCATGTTGCCCGTGTTTTTGAGGATTTGGCTATATGCTTTAACACGTTTGTTTTAATATATGGTATTTTCATCAAAAAAATAGAAAGGGTGTGTTTTCCTCTATTCTATTTTTTATCCTAATTGCATACACTTGACACAAGTATCACTATTCACAACGATTGATAATATTGACTACTAAATGAGACATGGACATATTCTTTGAAAAAATATATAATGGTGCATTTATTATAGTACTTATTTTTTTGGATGGCATTTATTAGTGATATGGTTATGATTACCATTACATTTAGAAATTATTTTTGCCCATTTTTCCTTTGTTTACATGTGTTAGTTATTGATATACTTGTAATTCTAGGTAACCTTATCTATTCTAGGTGTCTATAAGCTAATATATTTAGCATATATACTTTTGTAGGACCATCCTAAATGTTGGTATTTTGATTTGTAACAACCCCCATGTTCGCATTTTGCTTTTGTTTATCTTTGATGGATTCGATGACTATATATTTGGTATTGGATTATTCGTCTTATCATTATTTTGTATTGGCACCCGTGAGGTGCGATCTCAGTACTGTCATGTTGTTGACATGATTATTACTTATGATGGATTTCATGCTTACATGATTAGATGTTGTTATTATTACTTTTGTTTGATTATGGAAAGGAAAGGGATGATGTCCTAACACTCGTATCCGAGAGGCTTATGATATCATGACCCTCTTCCTGATGGTTGATGTTGCTTCGGCTATATGATATATGTTATATGCACAGGTACATTGACATGTGATTGGAGTGTTGTAGGTACTGAGTATCGACTCCGCCTAGATTCACAAGCCCGAGCATACTCGTATTCCCCGATGGTGGTTACTGGAGATAGTCACAGGCCCTATGCCCTACCCTAGCCCACTGCACCCAGTTAGTGCAGTGTTCCCGTGTTGTGGTCTTACCATCTGGTTACCTAACGGTAACATCCAAATTACCTTATGGTTGTATGTGGTTTACCAATATGTCTTGTTGAGGTATTTATTCATGGTTTCTGTTAATCTCTTTATGTGGCTATATTGGTTGTCGGTGTTATGTTGTGGTTTCAAATATGGGAACTGTAACTGTGAATTCATATATGACTTCTCTTTATCTAATTTTAAAATTTGTGTTATAGCATCTAATATTGATTATTTCCTTTAAGTATTAAAAGCATGATTTCTAAAATTCCTATTCCTTGTAGCATGTAATTTCTTAGTTTTGAATTCAAATACTATAAACTACCTTTTTATTACCATTTATGTGAACTATCTTATACATTTTAAATGATCTATGAATGCTTGATGCATGACCTTATTCTTTTCTTCAATTGTGATGAAATTTAATTTTCAAATCAGACAATAATTGGGGCCAAAATAGAGGCCAGCCATTTCAAAGTCAGCGCCTTGTAATGGGTCTAACTATCTACTCTCCATGGAGTTTGGCTTGCAACCCAATCGAGAGCTTGTCAACTTGTTCACAAACATTAAATAAATTAGATTTACTTATTGAATAGTTCATCAATGTATAGAAAACTATTATTTCGTATGTCATAGCAAACAAATAATGTTCGATGGCTCTTCAAGATGGTGGGTGAGTTGGTTTATGACAGCATGAAAATATCTATGCAAGTAGGCTAGCGAATGGATATGGGTAGAAAAATCTGGAACGGTAGGAAAAAGGAGACTAAAAGACGCCTCATTCAGAGGCTTTTAAACAAAGAAAATAGAGGACAAAGAAAAAGGAAAAAGGGAAGCGTGTGGGGGACAACAATCACCCAGGTGAGCATATCAATTGCAAGATTTGAGGTGAGGAGAGGGAGTGTGATTAAAAGGTATTTGCATCAGTTCCTTGTTTTTCCAGCACAAAAACTAAAAAACATGTTTGCTGTGATTTCCTTCACCACAAAAAAATATAAACTCCTTTGTTGCATTTTAATATATGCCAAAATTTATTTCATTCCAAGATATTTACATCGCCTCTTTCCTTGAATTAGTTTTTTAAACTGTAGAACTATTTCCTTAATTCGTTTGATAAAAGGGTTTTCAAAGAAAGGTCATTCGATTTCTAATTTGTAGTTTTTTAGGCAAAACAGGGGGGTTTAATTTTTTTATGAGAATATAATGAGGGCAGCCATATACAGAAAACTGGGACACCATGATAGAGATTGAAGAGATCTAAGTCCCATGAAACCTTTTGTTATACGATGCCTTCTCTGAAAGGATTTTCATTGCAACTCTTCTTAAGATAACTGAACGGCCTTTTGTTTTGGTCATTATGGTCAGTTCTGTTGAATCACCAGCCTTGTGGAAACCGTCACCCTTGAGTTAAAGAATGACATGGCACTAAAATACCTTAGATTCATCAATCTGTGTCTATGCATTGAAATTTGGTTACATAATTTCTAATTAAGAATATCTATCATGCAAAAAGGGAACCACTGGAGAAGGGAAAATTAAGATCTCCATTTTGTTATTCCTTTTAACATTTTTTTTTCTTATGTAAAATATGGTAGACAATATGTAAAACTTAGGCTGTGAAAAGACTTGCAATACCATATGTCATGCTTTTCTTAGAATTTCTGGGTGTTCCTTTGTGAATTGTGACTAATTGGGGTCACTAGAGTTATTACAAAACTGACCTAACTGACAAAGGGCTATTTTCAATAAAATTACACTGTCCTCGAAAGCTTTTGTCTTGTAGATCACATTTTTTTCAATTTCAAATTTATTATTTAGTGTTTCAGTCAATTTTAGATTCCTCATTTGGTTAAACGAGATGAACTAGGTCTAGGCATCAGAGTGGTCGTTTGGAGTGGCTCTCTACGGGCCCGGGGCCTGCAAGTGGCTGCCAGGGGAACTAGTAGCAGAGTTATAGTAACAAGTGATAACATAATAAAATATTGGGGTAAAAACACTAATAAGATAATGAGTCCTCATGCATGGCCTTGAGTGCTTGTAAAGGCTAAGGATGCATACGAGAAGGCCTATCCATCTGCAAGGCGTCAAGTTATCCGTCTGTGGGGCATTGAGTTATCTATCTACGGGGCATTGATTCAGGCATGATTGAGTCTCCTTGTCCATATGAGAGGTGTACTTGGTTCCATGTGGTGCCATCCCTTTGAGTATGCATGATAACACTCCATCTGATTTACACTCTAGTATCTAGTACTTTAGTAGTCATGAGTAGTACCTGACCTATGATTGGATGAGCATCACTATGTTATGACATTGGCTTTATGCATTATTTTTCGTGTCTGCTCTGTGATTGATGTGAGTGTTGGCCATCGTGTATACCCTTACTTTGTTACTTCTTTTTGGGCCTTGTGACTACCTCCGAGCATGGTGGGGTGGTCTCTTATGAGTCCACATGGTTTGGAGGCGTTGCCACCACCATTGGGGACCGGTGAACAGGTTATTGGAGCACCAGATTGAAGATGTTCTCTCTCTCTGCTACTTTATCAGTTGTTGTACTTATTTAGTCATTGTATTATATTCATGACTATGCCATTGTACTGTATATTCTTTTATGTAAATGTACTCTCTTAAGAGAGATGTAATCATGTAATTTAATGAGAAGAAATGAGATGTTTCTTATTTGACTTACGGATTCTGATGTGGGTATCGGATCCGCTTATACTATGATGATTATGGATTCATGTTTATATTTGGTATGGGTATTGGGAACATTTGAGTTGGTGTTTAAAATGAATGTAGTTTTTAATAATGTTTTCACTGGAGGGTGAATTAGTCCTCTCCTTTGGGTTGTTCATTCGGCCATACTTGGCCATGAATGTTGTCGACTTATCGAATCGACAACCGTATCATGTGTATGTTATCGGTTTATGTCAAAAAAAATTATCTTGTCCTCTTTTGGCTCTTACCCTTCAGGGGTTACGTAGCAGGATGTTACATCTAGTATCAGAGCCCATGTTCACACACTGGGAGCTCTGGCATACTTAAGCCTTCTATGATTTGTTGTGTTTGGCGTGTGTGGCAGGAGCTTGTTATATTGTTTTATAGTCTTGTTGTTATGCTTTCATGCCTTAGTTTGGTGCATAGGTCATCCTTGTGATGATCTATTTTGATGTGTTATTTGTTTCCTTTAGGATGCCTCCTAGGAGCAGAGCCAGAGGCAGAGTTAGAGGCATAGCCACTGTTCTTCAACGTAGCACCCCGCGTAATGCTGATCAGGGTAATCAGGATGAGCATCAGGAGGAACAACGTGCTGAGAACCAAGCCGAAGGGCTTGGGGTGCTCAGGTTTTAGCTCTTTTACAGTAGATTATGGACCAATTAGGACCTCATTAGGATGTATCTCATGAGAGGAGTCACACCCTTCTCGTCAAGATGGTCAGGATGCTAGAACTGAGTGTGAGCATTCCCGTAGTCTGGGTCATTCGAGAGCAGTTGTTGTGAGGGATAGGGTGGATGGAGACAGTGTTGTTGCAGGTCACATGAGGGATCTTCTTAGAGCTCATCCCCCTACTTTTGATGGTTCTGGTACAGGTACTAAGGTAGAGACTTGGTTGATCGATCTCGATTGATGCTTTGCTATGCATCCTTATAGTAGCAATACTAGAGCTCGATGTGCCATTATGCATCTCAGAGGTTTTGCATCTATATGGTGGATAGTAGAGGAGCAAAAGCTTGACCTTGACATTGCTTCCATGTCATGGGGACTGTTCTTAGAGAGGTTTCGTGCATGATTTCTTTCAAACTACTACTGGCAGAGATGTGTTGATGAGTTCCACGAGCTTCGTCAATTGAATATGATGGTAGATCAGTATGAGCACCGTTTCTTTGAGATTAAGCAGCATGCTAGAATTTCTAATGACGAGTTGATGTTAGTGTAGCATTTCATCAAGGGCTTGAATTCCCATATTAGTGGTGGTGTCCGTGTGTTTGAGCCGAAGACCTTAGAGATCGTCGTGGAGAAGGTGAGGTTGATAGAGGAGAATTTGGCTAGAGGCTTTGGTGGTCAAGAAGGTGTTTAGATTGGTAGTGTCCCTCCTTCAGGATTAGCTGCTTGGGGTACCCAGTCTCAGGGAGCTGGACTGTCTAGATCTTAGTTTGTACCTTCTAGATCTGATTAGCGACAGACGCATAGGTTTGCTCAGTCTCAGAAGAGTCCTAGTACTCTATTTTCTAGAGATCGTCCACATCATTATTCTCGGAGTAGGATGCAGAGTGGTCTGACATAGAGTTATCAAAGTGCACAATAGAGTTCTAGGGGTGGTGGATCCCAACAATCGTGTGCACCATTTTCAGGATGGGGTTTTGGCAGAGGTGATTATTTTGCTTGTGGACAGCATGGTCATATAGCTGCTCATTGTCCTCAAAGATCAGTGGTTGGAGGTGGTTAGAGACAGGCTACTTCAAAGCCTACAATAGGTGATGTTGGACAATCGCATAGAGTTTTTGTGGCAGTTGATAACCGTCAGGCTGAGCATCAGGGCACCATGGTCGAGTATTCAAGTGTGTTATGTGGGATTACCACATCTATCTTATTTGATTCAGGAGCTTTAGATTCTTTCCTTTCTCCTTCTCTCGTAGAGCATTGTGGACTCATGGTGGCAAGGCAAGATGTTGGTTGGCAGGTTGAGTTAGCTATTGGGGCCAAGGTGGCTATAGACTCCCTTGTCCGTGGTTGTGTGTTGGATTTGGGCACCTTCACTACCATAGTGGATTTTTGTGTGTTGCCTTTGGGGTCCTACAGGATTGTTTTAGGCATGGATTGGTTGGAGACCCATCTGGCTAGTATAGATTGTTGGCGTAAGTCAGTTCAGTGTGTTGATGATGTTGGTGAGCATGTTGAGTTAGTTGGGGTTTAGAGACCCATCTCTCTCCGTGTGATTTCAGCTATGCAGCTGAAGCGTGCCATGCGGTAAGGTTGTCAGATGTTCGCTATTTCAGTTAGTGATCTTGCTGAGGGTGGGATTAAGGAGGTATCTCTTGATGATCATCCTATTCTCTAGGAGTTTGTGAATGTCTTTCTGAGTGATATTCCAGGTATGCCACCTAAGTGCAACATAGACTTCTGTATTGATCTCATTCCTGGTGCGGAGCCTATTTCTCAGGCACTGTATCGCATGACTACTCAGGAGTTGAGTGAGTTGTGGTTACAAATAGAGGAGTTACTAGAGAAGGGTTTCATTCATCCTAGTGTATCCCCTTGGGGAGCGCCGGTCATCTTCGTGAAGAAGAAGGATGGATCTCTTCTCTTGTGCATTGATTATCATCAGTTGAACAAAGTGACGGTGAAGAATCGTTACTCGTTGCCTCAAATAGATGATTTGTTCGATTAGATGAGGGGAGCCAAGGTGTTCTCCAAGATAGATCTGAAGTTAGGATACCATCAGCTTCGCATTCATGAGGCAGACATTCATCAAATGACATTTTGTACACACTATGGGTATTATGAGTTCACGGTTGTCCCTTTCGGGTTGACCAATGCTCCATCAGTTTTCATGAGTTTGATGAATGGGGTATTTTGCACCTATCTTGTCCGGTTTGTTCTCGTGTTCCTTGATGATATTTTGATTTATTTGAGGACTATGGAGGATCATGAAGGCCATTTGCAGCAAGTGTTGTAGTGCTTGCGAGATAATCAGTTGTTCGAGGCAATTTGGCCAAGTGTGAGTTCTTCCAGGCTGAGGTGAGATATTTGGGTCATATCATCTCATGAGAGGGTATCTTAGTGGATCCTTCTAAGATTTAGGCCATTGTGGATTGGCCAGTGCCAATGAATGTGGCTGAGGTTTGCAGTTTCATGAGATTGGCGGGTTACTATCATCGATTTGTGAGAGATTTCTCTCAAGTAGCCCATCCCATCACTTCTCTTCAATGGAAAGGGAAGAAGTTTGTGTGGTCAGATTAGTGTGAGTTAGCTTTTCAGATTCTTAAGGAGCGGCTGACTAGTGCACCTATCCTGGTAGTGCCAGATCCTATAGGTGATTTTGTAGTGTGCATCGATGCTTCGTTGGAGGGTGTGGGGGCAGATCTTATGCAGGAGGGATGGTTGATTGCCTATGAGTCCCATAAGCTCAAGGATCATGAGATGAACTATCGCACCCACAATTTGGAGTTAGTGGTTGTCATCCATGCACTTGTGCATTGGAGACATTTCCTCTTGGGACATCAGTTTTAGTTGCATAGTGATCATCACAGTTTGTAGTATATCTTCACTCAACCAAATTTGAATGCTCGACAATGCCATTGGATGGAGTTCCTTTGTGAGTATGACTTCAAGGTTCGCTATATCCAGGGTAAGGAGAATGTTGTTGTGGATGCCTTGAGCAAGAGGAGACATTAGATTTTAGTTTTGTCTCTTGGAGTGGATTTGCAGAGCCGTATTTTGGAGTCACTTCCTAGCGATACTGGGTATCAGGAGGTTAGAGTGAAGATTGAGTCTGGGAGAATCCTTGAGGGTAGATTTGCAAATTTCTCTCTTGAGTCTAATGGACTTTTGCAACATCTTGGTTGTATTTATGTTCCAGATTCTGGTGATCTTTGTTCCTTGGTTTTGTTAGAGGCCCATTGTGCACCCTATTCAGCTCATCCAGGTGTCACGAAGATGCATGCCAATCTTTGATAGTTGTATCATTGGGCAGGTATGCGGCAAGATATTTCCGATTTTGTGGCTCGATGTCTTGAGCGCCAACAGGTGAAGGTAGAACATCAACACCCAGCAGGACTGTTGCAACCTCATTCCATTCTAGGATGGAAGTGGGATACGATATCTTTTGGTTTCATAGTGGGGCTACCTATGTCTTTGCATCGTAATGATGCTATTATGGTTACAGTGGACAAGTTGTCCAAGGTGGCACACTTCTCACCCATGAGATCTTCGTACACTGCAGCATCCATAGCCCGACTGTTTATGGAGGATATTGTGCATCTACATGGTATTCCTTGTAGGATCATTTCTAATCATGATCCAGTGTTCACTTCAGCTTTGTGGACTTCTCTTCGGCATGCTTTGGGAGCTCAGCTTAATTTCAGCTCTGCATACCATCCCGAGACTGATGGACAAATGGAGTGGGTTAATTAGGTTTTAGAGGATATTCTTCGAATGTACGTTATGGATCAATAGTCTCGTTGGAAGGACTATTTGTACCAGGTTGAATTTTCTTATAATAATGGGTACCACAGTTCTCTTGGTATGTCTCCCTTCCAGGCCTTGTATGGTAGGCCTTCGACGATCGATGTTTGAGGATAGTCTACAAGCATGCAAGATGATTGAAAGAGTTGTGGCTGTCAGATCTCCTCAAAAATCACGGTGTGGAAAGAGATGGAAAAAAATGGCAGAAAGATAGTCAAGTTTCACTTGCCAGTTTCACATGCTCCGTCTTTAAAAGCCCGAAATATATATCTTTGCGTCTTTTTAATGACAAGGACATCAATTATCTGTCCACCTGCAAACCCTTAAACAATGAAATTATTATTCTTTCCTCGATCCATCTTGGCTTACATATGTATTCTTAGTCCATTGTTTTTAACTGACAGTTGCTTAACCGTTTATGGTGTTTTTTTTTTGTCTAGGATGTAGTCACCTGTTAAGTCTAAAAATGCTTGTCTAAATCTCTCGACAGTTTGCTTCACTCACCAATTTAGCAAAGCTTTGTTGCTGACGAGTTTTCCCCCCTTTTTAAAGGTTTCAATTTATTTTTGTCTTCACTATAATTGAAGCATTGAATATATCAAGTATGGACTTAGTTACTCACTGTGGCATAAGAATTTTTGTTGTTACCTTCAAATTAAATTTTTACATTTTATTATTACCTAGTGTTCTTATATATTTGAAAGTGAAGTAACTACTATAGTAAGGGTTTCTTGATATAGTTGTTTAAATTATTTCTAACTATATTGGGGTTTATCCATGCCAAAGATTAAATCCACTCAATAGTACAAGGATCATGAGAAATTAAGGTGGGACTTTCGTAATTATAATTAAGATTTTGTAATTTTTTAAAACATATATGATCACTATATCTTAATCAAATTTGATTTGTACTAGTTATTGTTCTCATGTCTAATATTATTTTTGCAGCCCATTTGATATTTGTTTAAGTTATAATCATATAAAATTACATTTAAAATGATACTAGGGTTATTACCTCATGTACATACTTGGTTATTACAAAAAATGTAAATCGGTGAAATATTACAAATTAATCAATCACCATATGACATAAATTAAATCACATCCATGTTATTATGATCTATGGGTAATAATAAACCTATCATATCCATCAACCAAGACATATAGACATACACTAATTTATGATCATGAAATCCAAATATCAACATGTGAGTCTATGATATCTATGTGAAGAAATGGAATACCATTTATGTGTAAAATTCTTAGAAACAAACAGGCCTTATGGATGGAATCATATGCATCCAAAAAAGCACCTACAAAACTTGTCGCAAGTGATAAGAAAAATAAGAAAATGAACATTACATAGACAACCTTAAAAAATAAAATAAATTAGAAACTCGTTGGGATATTGACTAATCACTTACCTTTTACATTTAGTTTCAATAATGAATGTCATCACCGAATTTTTCTTCTATCACTTTAAACTTTTCATATAAACCAACTAAAATGAATCAAAATTTATAAGATCGTAGAAGATTGGACCTATAGTGGGCTTGAGTCCATATAGGGATACAAAGGTATGACTTTGCATTATTAAGACTATTACACCCCATGTGTTTCTATCTACTTACTATTTACCTAGTTTGGTTAATTGTTTGGAAAGTGAGTGTTTCTGGATTTCTGCATCTATTTATGCGTTTTCATCCATTTACTATAGATTGGATATTTTGTGAAAATTAAAGTATTTATGAATCTTTGCATCTATGTGTATTATCTATTTGAATGCAATATGATGAGAAAAAGAATAATGCAATGTCTTGTATTAAATGTGGTTATTGTTAATTAATGATGATATTTTGATTAGCTAACTATTGTGGCAATGATCTAAGTGGTTATAGAAACAGGTTCTCCCTCCAGAAAAGAGGGGAGGCATCACTCAGGAGAAGGACTTGGTCTGGTAAACGTAAAAGAGAAGCCTAAACTGAGCAGCGCACACACATCCTAATTTGACCTAGGTTGAGTCGAGTCAATGTGGGTAGTTGTAAGTGATCTGAGTTATGTATCTTGAGTCTTGATTGGATGTTTGAACCTGCATGTTGTTAAGTGTTTGGTTGTCTACACAAGTTTACTTTTGGAGACTATAGATCGTGTAAGTCCACGATGTGATCTTACGTATGAATTGATATGAGCATGAACTTATGTAGGTAGACGTACCTACGTATATTCATGAGCATATTGTTCATAGATATGGAGATGTCGATTTGGCCTATGCAAGAATAATCATCTCTCTTGTGTTCTTCGACGATAAGTCTATGAAGATTTTACGACTTTATATGCATTTTTTATTGAGTTATATTTGATTTTACGATGATAAATTTGTGCATATGTGAATATATATAAATGCATATTTATTGTCTCTCTCTCTCTATATATGTATTTAATATAAATACTATTATTATTTTCTCTTAATAGCGGAAATATAATTATATCATTTTGCGAAATTTGATTTTCGTAAATATTGTTTTATGTTAATTAAAACAATAAGATTATATATATAATAGATTTAATAAAAAAAAAAATAATAAAAAAGTAGTTTTATAAAAAGTAATAATAATAATAAATATAGGGTATGTGCAGGATCATCGCGGGCCAAACAGTGGCAATAGGAAAAAAATCGCGTTTTTACTTAGCCAAATTCGCGACTTGGCAAAGTTTGACTTTGAAACAGATATCTGTTTTGGTTTGTTTTTGGTTTGGTACCAAACTAGAACGGATATCCGTTTTCTTTTCTCTATTGTTTTCATTGTTTTTTATTTTATTATTTTAGCATTTTTAGCATTTTACTATTTAGGCATTTTAGCTATAAAATACAATCTAAATTTTAGAAAGACTGTATCATATGAAAGGGGCAACCTTGTCATCTTTTGGAATGCATGATTTCTTTTAGTTCCATCCATTTTGGCATCATTTATTATTGTGATTGAGAGTTCTCTCCACCCCTGATTGAACCATTACTTCCCCTAACTAATTCTCCTATCCTCTTGACTCTCAATCAATTCTTTAGTCCACTCTTAATAAGTCTTCTATAATCTCTCAATCAATTATTTAGTCCACTCCCAATTAGTCTTCTATAATCTCTCAATCAATTCTTTAGTCCACTCCCAACCAACCCCACCATTCATGTTGCTTCTTCTACTATTAATACATCTCTCGCCATCATTTTTAGGGGAGACTATCCATTTCTTCCATTTATGTCAAATTCTTGTTAATATCTCTTATTCCATTTTCCATTGATCCCAACACATCATGGATAGTGAGTCACCTCAAAAGAGTTAAGCCATATTTTCATTACAACCCCCACAATAATTATTATACTTTTACAGTCCTAACTTTGTGAGCCTTTTCCATTTCAATTTTAAGGATTTGAAGGTTCTTACACTCTCCATAAAATCTCCAAGTTCTCAAGGCATCCTTATTCTTCCCATTGTCATCAAGAGGATGTTCTAATTTCTACAAAGGAGGATACAAAAATGTTGGATCCTTGAGGACAAAAGCTAGCACAGGTGCCATAAAAAGATTCCTTGAAGCTTCACATGTTCTTTACATTATTTTAAAAAGATTTCAGTAGTAATTAGAAAACTTAAATTTGCCTAAGAAAAGTAACAATTTGTTGCCTCTTGTTGCCTCTTCTTGGTTATTTTAAAAAGCAACAAGGTGAAGTGACACATCCTTATGACCAGCATCAAGAAGAACAACAGGAAGTGTATTTGGATCTTGGAAAAGATCAGGAAACAGAGGAACATCTAGTTGATGAGAATAAAGAGCAAGATAAAGAACAACCGGATGACTGAGATAAAGAGCTCAATGTGGAACATTCTATGACATAGAACCAACAAGATGAACATCAAGTTGAACAATGAAAAAGTGGTATTAGTTGCACCTATATAGAGAAGTGGTTTAGAGGTTGGTTAGGGGAATTATTTAGGGTTTAGAGGTTTAGGGTTGCTCATGTTTAGGGGTTTAGGGTTTACAGTTTAAAGAGAGAGAGAGAGAGGGGACTAAAAGAGTTTGGGAGAGATAGAGGAGACAGAGGGGAGAGATAGGGAGATAGAGAGTGAGAGGCATGTCCAAAGACATAGAGAGAGAGATTGAGAGGTAGAGGGATATTAGAGATAGGGAGATAGAGGTTTAGGGTTGCTTGGGTTTAGGGGCATTATTTAGGGTTTATGGTTTAGGGTCTTGGGGTTAGGGGTTAAGGTTTAGAGGTCTAGGGTTTAGGGTTTAGAGAGAGATAAAGGACCAATAGGGAGATATAGAGGAGTCCGAGGGGAGAGATAGGGAGATAAAGAGTGAGGGACATGGCAAGAGACAGTGAAAGAGATTGAGAGGTAGAGGGACAAAGGTGATAGGGAGATAGGGGAGAGATAGGGAGATAGTGGTTTATGGTTACTTGGGTTTAGGATTTATTGTTTAGGGGTTAGGGGTTAGGTTTAGAGGTTTAGGATTTTGGATTTAGGGTTTATAGAGAGAGAGGAATGATAGGGAGATATAGAGGAGTCTAAGGGGAGAGATAGGGAGAAAAAGAGTGAGGGACATGGCCAGAGACATAGGGAGAGAGATTGAGAGGTAGAGGGACAAAGGTGGTAGGGAAATAGGGGAGAGATAGGGAGATAGTGGTTTAGGGTTACTTGGGTTTAGGGTTTCGGGGTTTAGGGGTTAGGGGTTAGGGTTTAGGGGAATTATTTAGGGTTTAGGATTTAAATTGTTTAGGGGTTAGGGGTTACGTTTAGAGGTTTAGGGCTTTGGATTTAGGGTTTATAGAGAGAGAGGAATGATAGGGAGATAGAGAGAGGAGATCGAGGAGAGAGATAAGGAGATAGAGAGTGAGGCACATGGCCAGGGACATAGGGAGAGAGATCAAGAGAGGTAGAGGGATGATAGAGATAGGGAGATAGGGGAGAGATAGGGAGATATAGGTTTAGAGTTGATTGGATTTAGGGTGTATCTGGGTTTAGGGTTTCTTAGTTTTGTAGATAGCTAGATAGAAAGAGAGAGGAGACAGATAGGGAGAGATGGAGGTGACAAAGGGGAGAGATAAGGAGATAGAGAGTGAGCGAGATGTCCAGAGAAATAGGGAGAAGGATAGAGAGGTAGAGCTCGATGATAGAGATAGGGAGATAAGGGAGAGATAGGAGATAGGGTTTAGGGTTGCTCACATTTAGGGTTTAGGGTTTAGGGGTTCGGGGTTAAGGTTTAAAGGTTTAGGGTTTAGTGTTTAGAGAGAGAAGACAATTAGGGAGATATAGAGTGAGGGACATGGCCAAAGCATAGGGAGAGAGATTGAGACCTGGTAGAGGAATGATAGTGATGGGGAGATAGTGAGATAGGGAGATAGAGAGATAGAGGTTTAGGGTTTCTTGGGTTTAGTGTTTAGGATTTAGGGGTTTATGGTTTCTCAAGTTTAGGGTTTAGGGGTTAGGAAATAAGGGTTAGGGGTTAGGGGTTAGGTTTAATCATGTGTTAATATAGGTTGTGGAGTGAGAAATGGGTGGTATGGGAGATCGGAAGACTAGTTTAAAGTTGGGCCGATGGATATATGTCACAATGAAAGGTTCAAAGGCTCGTCAAAAGTGGAGTGATCGGAGCATCGGTATAAGAATTTTTGAGTTGGTCGATAGTGTTTATCTTGCCGATAGGAAGAATGTATATGATTTGATGTTATTTGGGACTTTGAGAAGGTTTCTTAAAGCTGATTAAGCTTTAATCTATTTGAACTATGGGTTTTTATAGGTATTTCACTGTGTTTTGAGAGCTTCCACTGTGTGCTCTGCATCAGACCAATAGGGAGATATAGAGGAGTCCGAGGGGAGAGATAGGGAGATAAAGAGTGAGGGACATGGCAAGAGACATAGAGAGAGATTGAGAGGTAGAGGGACAAAGGTGATAGGGAGATAGGGGAGAGATAGGGAGATAGTGGTTTATGGTTACTTGGGTTTACGGTTTAGGGGTTTGGGGTTTACGGTTTAGGGGATTAGGGTTTCTCAGGTTTAGGGGTTAGGGGTTAGGGTTTAGGGGCATTATTTAGGGTTTAGGATTTAAATTGTTTAGGGGTTAGGTTTAGAGGTTTAGTGTTTTGGATTTAGGGTTTATAGAGTGAGAGGAATGATAGGGAGATAGAGAGAGGAGACCGAGGAGAGAGATAAGGAGATAGAGAGTGAGGCACATGGCCAGGGACATAGGGAGAGAGATCAAGAGAGGTAGAGGGATGATAGAGATAGGAAGATAGGGGAGAGATAGGGAGATATAGGTTTAGAGTTGATTGGATTTAGGGTGTACCTGGGTTTAGGGTTGCTTAGTTTTGGAGATAGCTAGATAGAAAGAGAGAGGAGACAGATAGGGAGAGATAGAGATGACAAAGGGGAGAGATAAGGAGATAGAGAGTGAGCAAGAGAGATTGAGAGGTAGAGGGACAAAGGTGATAGGGAGATAGGGGAGAGATAGGGAGATAGTGGTTTATGGTTACTTGGGTTTAGGGTTTAGGGGTTTGGGGTTTAGGGTTTCTCAGGTTTAGGGGTTTGGGGTTAGGGTTTAGGGGCATTATAATTTAGGGTTTAGGATTTATTGTTTAGGGGTTAGGGGTTAGGTTTAGAGGTTTAGGGTTTTGGATTTAGGGTTTATAGAGAGAGAGGAATGATAGGGAGATATAGAGGAGTCTGAGGGGAGGGATAGGGAGATAGAGAGTGAGGGACATGGCTAGAGACATAGGGAGTGAGATTGAGAGGTAGAGGGACACAGGTGGTAGGGAGATAGGGGAGAGATAGGCAGATAGTGGTTTAGGGTTACTTGGGTTTAGGGTTTAGGGGTTTGGGGTTTAAGGTTTAGGGGTTTAGGGTTTCTCAGGTTTAGGGGTCAGGGGTTAGGGTTTAGGGGCAATATTTAGGGTTTAGGATTTAAATTGTTTAGGGGTTAGGTTTAGAGGTTTAGGGTTTATAGAGAGAGGAATTATAGGGAGATAGAGAGATGAGATGGAGGAGAGAGATAAGGAGATAGAGAGTGAGGCACATGGCTAGGGACATAGGGAGAGAGATCAAGAGAGGTAGAGGGATGATAGAGATAGGGAGATAGGGGAGAGATAGGGAGATATAGGTTTAGAGCTGAATGGATTTAGGGTGTACCTGGGTTTAGGGTTTCTCAGTTTTAGAGATAGCTAGATAGAAAGAGAGAGGAGACAGATAGGGAGAGATAGAGGTGACAAAGGGGAGAGATAAGGAGATAGAGAGTGAGTGAGAGAGATTGAGAGGTAGAGGGACAAAGGTGATAGGGAGATAGGGGAGAGATAGGGAGATAGTGGTTTATGGTTACTTGGGTTTAGGGTTTAGGGGTTTGGGGTTTAGGGTTTCTCAGGTTTAGGGGTTAGGGGTTAGGGTTTAGGGGCATTATAATTTAGGGTTTAGGATTTATTGTTTAGGGGTTAGGGGTTAGGTTTAGAGGTTTAGGGTTTAGATAGAAAGAGAGAGGAGACAGATAGGGAGAGATAGAGGTGACAAAGGGGAGAGATAGGGAGATAGAGAGTGAGCGATATGTCTAGAGAAATAGGGAGAAGGATTGAGAGGTAGAAGGATGATAGAGATAGGGAGATAAGGGAGAGATAAGAGATAGAGTTTAGGGTTGCTCATGTTTAGGGTTTAGGGGTTAAGGTTTAGAGGTTTAGGGTTTAGTGTTTAGAGAGAGGGGACCAATAGGGAGATATAGAGTGAGGGACATGGCTAAAGCATAGGGAGAGAGATTAAGAGGTAGAGGAATGATAGTGATGGGGAGATAGTGAGATAGGGAGATAGAGCTCGATAGAGGTTTAGGGTTTCTTGGGTTTAGTGTTTAGGATTTAGGGGTTTATGGTTTCTCAAGTTTAGGGTTTAGGAGTTAGGAAATAGGGGTTAGGGGTTAGGGGTTAGGTTTAATCATGCATCCCAGTCATTCCCCTATCATTCCTATATATCCTATCTCTCCCCTCTATCTTTCCCTCTCCCTTATCGACGAAGCAAATGGAAACAAGAAAACTAGGACTCCCTTTCTTAGGTTTAGGGTTTAGGGCTTAGGGGAATTATTTAGGGTTTATGGTTTAGGGGTTAGGGTTTAGTATTTGGAAGAATTATTTAGGGTTACTTGGGTTTAGGGTAAAGGGGTATTATTTAGGGTTTACAATTGCATGTCAAAAGTAGTCTCTCTCTCTCTCTCTAAATCCGTAAACCCTAAATAATGGCCCTAATCCCTAACCCCTAACCCGCATCTACCTCTCTCCTGTATCTATTCAAAAGTGCCTTTAAAATACTATGAGATACCTTAGTATAAGTAAATCATATAAAAATCAAATATATATATCATCATAATCCTATACAAATTTTGATAGTATTTTATAGCTAAAATGCCTAAATACTTAAAATGTATGCAATGGTAAAATAATAAAATAAAAAAAATGAAATACAATAAGGAAAAGGAAAACGGATATCCGTTTTGGAGATCATAAAAAGCAAAAAAGACTGCATTTTTGCAAACCCGCTGTTGACGCCTGAATTGACTGGTAGTTTTTTGAAAAATTTTCATTCAGGTACTCTCCCTAAGTATCCAAAAAATGCTCTAAGTAACGGACCTCCTCAGTATTTTTCAGCTGCATCATCATATTTTCTTGAGGAGGAGGTCATCATCATCATGTTTGTTTCCATGAAGGTCAGCATCATCATGTTCTCCTTCGACCGGTTTCTCATCGTCATCATCATATTTCGCTGTCGAGTGATGTTCGGGTTTTATCCTGATGATGCTGATGTGCTACAGTGCACCCTGATCTGCTTGCGAGGGTGATTTTTTCATTGTCTCCGGTGATCTTCCATTTATCACCTTGCGCAGGCATGATGATGATGTTGCTTATTCTTTGAGTTGCTCGACCTAACTTGTTTTATCCTAAGGGTCGTCATCATCATCATTTTTTCTGTTGTCATCCTGCTGCTTGTGGAGGTCATCATATTTTCTGCCTTCATGATATTTCGCCGGGGTGATATTTTATCATCGGGTGATCTTGGTTATGATCATCCTGATGATGATGTTAAAGAGTTCTAAGTGCGACCCGATATTCACTAGGGTCATCATATTTTGAACGTCAGGATGATCTTAGTCAATATCATCCTGATGATGTTGTATCACTTCTTGTTCTTTGTTTCTCATCCTGATGATGCTGACGTCATCCGTATATCAGGGTGATATTTTTCTTTCTGCCTAACTGCATCATGATATTCCGAAGGAGGGGGTGATATTTTCATATCACCCGGATATATGTTTGTTTGTTCGAGCATCATGATGATGCTAATATTAAGGAGATATCCGCCTGCTGGCTTCGCGCATTATCTCCGGGGGGTGATCTTTTCAAGCAGCATCATCATATTCAGTTTTCGCCCCGATCTTACAGAGGAGCTACAGTGCAACCTGATATTTTCACATCAGGAGGATATTTCCAAATATCCGGTTGTCTTCCGAATATCATGATGATGTTAATATGATGATGACGTCATCAAGGTCCGGGGGGGTCGTATTTCTAACATTGATCATCTTGAAGAGACCTCCTGATATTTGCAAACATGATGATGACGTCATCCGGATATGAGGAGGTGCGCAGTAGGCAGATATGATGATGACGTCAGCAGTATATGATGATGACGTCATCAGGATGTTCATCGGCCAGACTTTTGTTATAAGCTCAGCAGGAGGATGTTCCTCCGATGGATCAGGTTGTGCCGATTATCATGAAGGTTATGTTTCAAATATCATGACGTCAGGGTGATATTTCGAACAACAGGATATCATGCTGCTGGAGAATGATGATGATGAAGTCTATACTAGTGTCGTCAGGAGCAAAAGCGCCGACATGATATATGCTCATGACCTAGTATATAAAGTGCAAAGGAGGTTGCTGCGGGGTGCATGTGGGATAATGTTATCCTGCATATTTGAAACATCATGATGATGAATCTCGGCGGGAAGCGGTTGCGACTGTCTGTTTGATGTTCTTCCCGAGGCCGCGGGTTGGTGCGCCATCAATGGCGATTGTTGCAGAGGTATGGGCTATGGCGTGGACGAGTGTTGTACCTGATTGAAGATCTGAATCCCTAGGCGGCGGCGCAAGGCTCGAAAAATCTTCCTGTCTCCTCCCCTACCTGCTGCATTCAAGTTTGAGCGCCATTTCTATGGTACTGTATATCTGGCGGGAATTTTGGTCAACCTGGTAGTTGATGCTGAAGACACCCTCCTGCTATATAATGCAGATGGTGTTATTCTTTTGAGGTTGTTGAAAGTTGTAGAATTTTAGCTCTGTAATCCATAACCAGCTGATCTGGTTGCTCTGTACAGTTTTTCTTGTGAGTTTATGTATCTCCTGTTGTAGGACTTGGCATGAATCCACTGGTTTCATGGTTGATCTTATATGAGTAATGCTATCTTAGCATGTGTTGTGTTAATTCTGTCTCCAGTACTGCATGTATTCTTCTTCTGGATCTGGATATTTGTGTGATGTTTAGATTCTAGAGCATAGAATTCCTATGTTGAATGTCTGATCTTTTAACCTCTGCTCAAGGGGCAGATTAAACTGTTTTCAGGTTGAACATTGGGAAGGGTATACTGCAGTAGGGATACCATAAGTAGAGATAGCTCAACACTCTATATTGGGAGATGTCTGTAAGGCAGATATCATGTTTGTCCCCCTGAAATCCAGTTTTAGCTATTCATGCTGATCATTCACAGGTGTATGTCTACCGACTCCAAGCCCTGGATAGGCACCAGTCATGCTGTGTTCTTGTGTTATACACCATGTCCAGCTTTGCATCCAAATTCATATCAAAACATTTCATACCTCCACCTGTTAGTTGTAGGAGTAGGATTAGGAACCCCCTGCATACTCTCATACTCAACCAGACATCATGTCCAAGAATGTTGCCAGCCTTGTGATCTATCATGCAGATCTTGGTCCATACATGAGAGTATTCTGCCTGTTGTTGTCAAGCTAGATCTTTCTGTCTTTGAGCTAGTCAAGGTTACATCTTGAGTTATAGGGATACCCCCCTTGGTGCGGCAGAACCAGAAGTGAAGGGGAGGAGCTCACGCAACCTCCTGTATTCAGTTGGCCTGAATCTGCCTGTGCATTAGAAGTGGCAAACCCTAATGCTGATTCAGAAGAAATGTCAACACCCGCGGCTTGCAAAAATGCAATCTCATCTTCAAAAAAATGGATATCAGCGCTGAGGAACGGATATCCGATCCAAAGAGGTAAGATTTCATGCATTTTTTTGGTTTGTTTTGTATTTTCAAGCAATTTTTTTAGTTTTTATGCTAAGTGGGTATGTTTTATAATTTAATTAGGTAAAATGGATGCACAAAATGAAAACCCAAACCCTCCACCACCAAACCCTCCCCCTCCAACAGTAGAAGAGAATATTCAAAGAAATATTGATCATATAAGCAGGATCATAGAAATGTATCGCCGCCACCCTCGACTGTCTATAATGACATCGAATTTAGAGGGAATCATTAATCATATTCAAACCTTGTCCACCCAACACGAATCATTTCGGCAATGGCGAGAAGCCAAGAAGGCTGAATATGCTGACGGTTTGTCATATGAGGAAGTCAAAGATTTAGAGATTACAAAAACTATGTTGGCCCAACACTTTGTCAATCCTAAAACTGGATTGCATGTTGATGTCCGTAAACCCAAATTTTCAATCAAATGGTGTATTCATGAGGGCATTAGTCAAAACTTTTGGGATCGTTGGTGGATGGTTTTTGATAAACCACCCAACAACAATTTAGATGTGCTATCATCCAGACCTCATCATCTAGACATATATGTGTGCCCCATCATTGCATTTCTAGCAATCATTTATGCTTGGGTCCTATTATGGAGAGTAGTGAGCCACCGTTGAACACATCAGAGTATGATCTCCATTCACGAGATGAGGCAATGGGGTCCAGAACTCAAGCTGAGGGGTCAGGGACAAGAGTAGAAGCTACTGGATTAGTAAACATTAGAGAAGGAGAAATGCATGAGCAATCTTTTGTGCAGGTAAAATTTAAAGTTAAATTTTATGGTCTATTCCATTTGAATATATAAACAACTTTATTAGTACTAATGTATCTAAGTGGGATAACAGTTGATGACAGAGGAGGAGTTGACAGAAGTTCATCATGCAACTTTGTCTGCCATCCAATTTGGCTTGGACTTGCCGGTATAAATTGTTGTACACATTAACTTTTTTTTTATGCATTTATTTCTTTGTGAGTAATTATATATTAATTTATATCTTGATGTTAATTTTATTTTATAGCCAATCGAAAATGTGAATGATGTGGCATCTTTGCCAATAGTCTTTTCTCGAACCCCTGATCTTTGCTATGGAATGAAAAATGTCGCACCTAGCACCTTTCCACTGCATCAAATTGAAGCATTTTGCGCCAATGCGTTTGATTTCAACACGGTCAAACAGAATGGAGTTGACCAAAAATGAGAGGTTATTGTGGAAGGATGCCACGTGCACCTGTAGGTCCAAACAGAGCATTCCCAATTGTCATGAATTCTGAGAACTGCCTGGTCAAAGTTTGGCAGTTTTTTGGTCTCAGGGATCTTAAAGGACTTTGTCGGTAGCCTCTTGCCCGGAATGACTGGGACACTTGGCGCATGAAACGAGACCTCCACTAGCATTTACCCGCCCACCCCGACGCGTTGGCGCAGTCTGTTCGACCCCACGATGAGTAGAACAAAAAATATTGTTCCAGTTGACACATTCTCAATCATTGACATGGATGATATCTCAGTACTATTCCTTTAGGCACAATATGAGCTTCCAATGGAAGGTGCAATTGTGAGGTTAAGATGATGAAAAGTGTGCCTCATTCATAGTCATGTTTTACTTGTCTTCAATGATGATTCCTTGATTCAACTTAATCCTTTGATAATACATTTTAACCTCCTTGTGAAAGCGCACTTTCAAGGTTGCTTGAGCAAGAGCTAGCACCTCAACATCAAGGTGCACTTTTGGTGCTCTAGAGACAAGAACTAGCACCTCAAATAGTAAGGCACTCATTCTAGGTTGTTTATTCAATAATTGGCACTAGTCACATATGGTGTAGAGAGGTAGATGTGCGCCCAAGTCATCATTTGATGCCTTCAAAAACTATAAACTCCTTTGATGATGCATTTTATCCTTCCTATTCACTATCTAGCCTTAGGCGCACATTTTAGGTTGATCAATCATAATCTAGTGCCCTAAGTACCAAGGTGCACTTTTAGATTAGTTTGATAAAGGATTAGCGCCTTCATTTCTAGGCGGAAGTTTGGAGTTGAAATACATCAAAATAATAAGTTTCTTCATCACTTCAAATATATTTAACACTTTGAAGATCTCCAATGCATGATTGAATATCAAGAAACCAATGTATCATTTTATGAAGGTCTTAAGTGTTGTAAATATGCATCTTCTTATTTAATCATGTGTTGTAAATGAAGGAATGCAATGATTGCAATATTTGCACAAAACAGAATTTTTGATAAAGATTGAAAGGAAATGTTAAGAAAATGCAATTGGCGGGTGTAAATCCAAAGTGTGGAAGCATAGACAAGGCATGTGAATAGTTTGGCATGACACCTCAAAGAGGTGCTATCTCATGGAATGCAATGATTGCAAGATATGCACAAAATGGATTTTTTGAAAAGGCTTTAGAAACTTTGAAGCAAATACAATTGGAACGTTTAAAACCAAATTCCATAACCTGTGCAAGCATTCTCCCTACTTGTGCCAAATTAGGATCTTATATATACATATATGCACATAATGTCATGAAAATAATGTATAGCGTATATATCAAGCCATATAGGCATGTACAAATAAAACCATATGGGTATATACAATGATATACATCGATAACATACAAAAGTATGTTTACAAAGCCAAATACACATATGTAACAAAATGTCCCAAAATCAAATCTCCTATGGATTCCTATCAAATAATCTATGGCTCTTGCTAGGCCATGAAGATGGTGAACCATTCAATGACTCATCTTCCATCGCTCATCGACTAGACCTCCTCGATAGAGATTTTTGAATTTCCACCTATTAATACAATCAAACAACGTGCACATTAATATAGAATTTAATATTCAAAATATATAACATGACATAAGTAATCAATCACTTACCACCAATTGGTGATCCCTTTTGATCATTTGTTGTCTCTCTTCTTCTATAGAGCTGGATGGGTAGGGGAGGTGACGTCCTGTGACAAGCATGAACAAGCAGATTTAAAAGTAAACATGAATATCATAAATATGTACATTAAATGCTGCGCTTATTATAGGACTGTTCTAGTACTATTTTAGGACTGTTGTAGGACTGTTGTAGTTAAAACTATCCTAGTAGACATGTATAGGACTGTTATAGGACTGTCATCTCATGGAATACAATGATGGCAAGATCAAGGCTAGATTAATTATGAATGTTATAGGACTTTTATAAGAATGCAAAGTAAGGAAGCATAGGCAAGGCACATGAACTGTTTGGTGGAATACCTCAAAGAAATGAGAATTTTGTCAGATGTTGTAGTTGCAATTGCCATGTGACACATGTATGTAATATGTGAAAGCATAGACAAGGCACATAAACTATTTGGCAAAAGACATCAAATACATGTCACCTCATGGAATGCCTTATGTAGAAAAAGGTACAAATGTGCAGTATTAAGAAATACAAATGAGAACTAAAAATCATACATCAAGTATAGTCAAAATAACCTACGATGCCATACAAAATAATTTATGATGCCATGCAAAATAATCTATGATGCCATCTAAAATAACTTTATTCACTGTCCTGTATAGTCAAAAGCATGCATTATAGTTATTAAAGTAACAAGATTTTTAATAAAACAATTCTAAAAAATAGAAAAAACAAGAACAAGTTAAGATAAAAAATGTCATACCTGTCCATCTGGAAGTTTAAATGCTAGTCAAGCGTACCTGAGGGGTCATCTCTTACCTTCAAAGTATCCAATATTGCTTCATGATCAGCATTACTAATTGTCCATAGTTCTTTTGATTTTGGTCTTCCACGATGCTTTAGTAACTTGACATTTGTTGCTACAACTAGGTGAGAATACATCAATATAGTTTTATGCTTCTCAAAGTCTTCAAAGGCCGGGATGCCATTCTTTTTAACCATATATGTTCGTAACCAAGTCCCAGCAATAACAACTGATCCTGTAGGATATGTGAACCCATCATCATCTATCATAGGTTGTGTTAGCTTTTGTTTTCCCTGTACACATCATGCCAACCAATAGTCTGACCTCTCTTCATTTCCATGCGGTGCAACAACTGCATAAACATGACCTGGCTGTACAAGGTCTGAAAGATGTTTATAGTCAAATGAGCTCTCCATGTCATTGACGGAAGAATATTGACCTTCATATAAAGGGACTAGATATTGTGGAATCCATGCATCTATCCACTCACTTGACTCACAATTGTTCCAATTACATTTAATACAACTTTGACAAAAACAAGCTAATTCTCATGTCCAAATAGTCCATGTACTTGCATTTGAGCTTTGAAATGAATGCATCTTTGATGATTCACTGATTCTCTGACATTCCAATTTCTCTATCACTATCCCATCATCAACCAACCAAAAGAACCTGCGCACTTCAGAATCAAGAGCCACTCCTCGTGACAATGCATAGTTACACCACTTAACAATGGAATCTGCATCACTGAATGTAGCACCACCTCTAATCTTTAGTTGTTCTTTAAAAAGAGCTATCTTCACGCATGCACCTGCTCCATCATGTTCACCTTTTCCGTGCCCGGCTTCAAAAAAATTCCAAATATGAGGTATACCCTTCTCTACATGCATTTTGCTCAACCAATAGAAATTACGAGCATTCTTGAATTGACCAGTGCAATTATCTGACCAAATGAGATGTTGATCTATTCTAATATCTTTTTCTTGCAAGAACCCATAAAATTGTTGAAAACAATATTGCACAAATTCTGCTGAATGAGATCGATCATCACTCATGTAAAAATGGTATTCTCTGACAATCTTCCTGTTCTCTTCTGTACTCTCAGGGGCATGTCTGTATGTGATGTGAACAAAAATAGCAATCTGAATAGAATTGTAGTACTGGGATTGAACTTCATTTTGGGGTTGCAATGTATAGTTTTCTGCAAAATCAACTACAGAGACAATAGTTCCAATCAGGAAAGAGTCTTTACACATCCTGAACTATTGATCTAACCATCGAGACCTGTGGCTATGTCTAAAATACTTGTAGAAAAGATTTTTCTTAAAATCATTAATAAAATTAGCAATACTTACCTCTCTTACAATCAACTCACATCTAGAACCTTCACCTCCACTTTTCAAATTGTATTTCACTGTCTCATATCTCTTTTTCTCAACCATTCTCTTTCCAAAATCATGCTCGTTGCCCTCATGAAAACATGATACAAACTTTGATAACCCACCACATTGTAAACACTTTTCATTTAAACAATCATTCTTGTAGAACATGCAACCATCATCTCTAATACATAGAAATAAATCCAATAAGTCCCTAGATGACTTTGGTAGTTGAATTGCACCACACTCCTGTAACATTTCGTTAGTGTGCAAAGTGGAACGAATATTGCATAATAATTCATGGTACATAGAAAATTCTACATGGTATTTGCAACAACATGTATTATGAACTTTAAGAGGAACACAATAAAATGGCTTAAGAGATTCAAATGCTCTTTGTGAGATTGTCATACCTGGGTGAGTTTCACAATATTGTTTGTACAATGTTGTTTGGCTACATTCCAAGTAATGTTTAGGATGTGGTGTGCGGTCTTTATCACCAATTCTTAACTTTACAACATCTTTTGCATTTGGTGATACCCTAGAGTTAGTGTGCCAAAATCGTTCAATTTCTTCCTTTGTGCTATCAATTAGCTTCTTGTCAACTCGTGGAAGCCTACCACTGAAAGCCCAAGTATCATTGGCAACAGGACTATCTAGCCTTGATCTTAATGCTAGTGCTTTTGACAATGTTTTACGATTCAATCTTAAGTCAACACAAGTTTGCCTCATTAATCGAGCATTTCTTAATTGTTTTCTTACTATTGAGGTTGTTATTACTCTACGGGCAGCTCTTTTATCTTTCTCCTTGCTAGTCTTTCCAATAGAATTGAGTGCATTGAAAAGGCTTCTTACAATAATTTTATTCCGATCAGACACTTTGTTTAACCGAATCTTTAATTTCTTTAGTAAAGGTCTCATTTTGTACATCTTTAATAATTGCACAAAAAGTTGGCATTGTTTGGTTAATGTTTTCTTCTCAAAGTATTCATTGAAGAGTTTTGTAGCCCACAACCGAACCGTTCGTGATGACCTCTTGCCTTCAAGTTTTTCCATTATGTTCTCATCAATTTCAAGTAACCATTTTGGGGTTTTTGGGTGTTTTCCAATTTCATCACGGTTATTCTCTTCTTGACAAATGTCCTCTCTTCTTATGAAATTTGGAGATACATTGATTGTTCTTGTTTCATCCATGTTTTCAACCTCATCAATTTTATCAACAAATGGATTATGGAGTGCAATTTCAATATCATGATGTTCATATCCACTTTCTTCAAGTGCACGTCTTCATTTTTCTTCTTCTTCTTTGTCCACGGTATTGCTATTATGAATAGGTGTTTCATAACATTTTTCAATATTTTCATTTGCAATATCATGGTGATTTTCATTCTTATCTAACATTTCATTATAATCAAAATTAACATCTTCAAATTGCATGTCATTAGATGGTAAAGAAGAAGATTCACCTTGATGAGCATCTGCCAAGCCCACCCTTCCAATCCTCTTCCTTTCCCTATCTTTTTTCCTAATTGCTTCAATTTCCTCCAATGTAACTTTCCTCCTCCTTTTTGCTTTACGACGACTGTTGCTCCCCATTAGGGGAACAAAAATATCACCCTTATGATTGTAACAAGAAAATTGTGTCTCCAAAAGTGCATAAAAATATTCCTTTCACTGTCATAGCCAGAAATCACGAGTATTTCGACAGCAGAGGGTCTCTGGTTGTAGAAGTCGGGCCCAGAAATATTCCTTTTGTCTTTTTTTTACTTTTCCAAAACGGATATCCATTTTGGAAACGAATATCCGTTTTCAAAATGGATATCTGTTTTGGAAAACCCAATTCTTTGCAACGGACACTTGCAATGTCCATATGCCTACTACAAAATAGATATCCGGTTTATTATGTACATTTGGATTCTATACTAGGGATTCATTGTATTATTCAATAAACTTGTGAATTACCATCTAATTTCAATGTTTACACACTAATCCACCTAGGTATCAACTTAATAAAGCTCTGGATATAAGCCATTATTTGATTTTAGGCTATCATCAAATGAGGAGCTTCTAAAGGCAAAAATGTTGTCCCAAAAGAAGACTCAATGTTAGTCGTAAAGACATTAGATTGTTAAAATACAAATTCGAGGTTAGATATTCCTTGGGCTATTTTAGTATAGAGAAGCAAAATTGCAATATATGACTATCCTAGGAATTAGAATGGTTGATCATAGGATATTCATGGCATTTTGATATTAATGGATGGATTGATGGATGTTTAGGGAGTTTAAGTTTAAATGTAATGTATGAGAATTCTTATTTATGAAGGATCTAATATGTCTTATGTCTTATTTGCAGGCCATTCAAGAAAGAAATGAAAAGATACCTAGGACTATCATAACACCTATTATAATTAGGTGCATCAAAGGATTGTCATCCAGGACCTTACCAATATGGGAAGTTATCAAAACCATGTCATGTTTAAAATTAAAGGCTTTATCACCTCTTTGTCCCTATAGACCTATTAGAACAATAGGTCACATTTTATTCATATACCGGGGTTGAGAATAAACACTAAGCATTTGTAGCTATGGCAAGTGTAAATGGAAATAGATCACAACTTTAGACAATCTATCCTCTCCTAGATTGCATTGACTGAGTGGAAATTACAAATTCCCTATTAATGTCCTTTATATACTGAAGGTATGGGTGAGAAAGGTAAACTTTGTATGTTGTAGACAAGTGATGCAGAGCAACACATCAAAAGCTTACAAACAAGGTGTAAAATACCCATTAACCCACCAATTGCTCAAATAGCTTTTAAAATATCCTTCCCAAGGTCCAAACAAGACCGAAATACACTCTTTCTTTACTATCGGCAAGACATTTATGTTTCCGCAGCGCGCTCCCTATCAAATTGGTAACGGATAGGGGTTTTTTCGGGGGAACGTCGAAAGGGTTTGGCCGATACAGGATGACAGGGCCATTTAGGGTGAACTATGGAATTTCCTCCACATCAACCACTCTATTGGTATGTTTCTTGTACCAAACACTGGTCCAGAAGCACACATTTTCTGAATTGGTAGAAGTCTAGTTGGAGAAATGTGGTCTCCTCGACTACTATTATTGTAGGATATGCATAAACGGGTTTCTTGAAAAGGCTTTAGAAATTTTCAAGCAAATGCAATTGGCAAGTGTAAAGCTAGATTCTGCAACCTTTGTCAGCATCCTCTCTACCTCTACCAAAATGGGAGCTTTGGAATAGGGTATGGACATTCATCAAAGCATAATGGAAGTGGGATTTTTGTAGATATTCTAGTTGGAAATGCTCTGGTAGACATGTACGGAAAGTGTGGAAGCATAGACAAGACACATGAACTGTTTGAAAAAATGCCTCAAAGAAATGTGGTCTCATGGAATAAGATGATTGCAGGATATATACACACTTACTCCGATGTGAGATTCACCACCCTTGTCTATCGGTAAGACCAATACCCTCGGTGAGACTTTTTACTTGCATTCTGACGTTATAACTCTCCCCGATGTGTTTACCGTCCATTAGTCATTGGTAAGACTTCTACATCGGTCAGACATTCTCTTCGATTTCCGATATCGTATCTCACACCGAAAGAATAAACACCGAACTACACCATCGGCCATACCGCCTCTATCAGTGACACTTTTCTTCTCGCCTCTGAGAGTTCATCTCTTTCCGATGTTCCTTCTGTCGGTGTGACTCCCTCTCATCGGTGTAGTTCTCAATTGTTCTTCCGATGTGCCGATAAATAACCCATTGGTGACACTTAATGATTGTCACCCCGATATGACTTGATCTGTGAGATCAATGTTGTCGGCTCAATGGAACTTTGTCTCTCTGATAACTATTGTCAGTCCGATGTCTTTGATTTAGCCTATACATAACATGACTTGTTATCACCGGTCAACTAACGTATCTTTTCCCAGTTTTCTCGATATGGCCGGTCAACCTTTGTATCCTTTGACATGTACATTCACCATTTACAACCACAATAAACAATAGCAGGATATACACGAAATGTCCACGCATACATAAATGATATACCCATGGATTGTATCTTTGGTGAAACAATACCAATGGTACAAAATATGTTGCTTCTCTTCATCCAAAACCAATGGCAAAATTTTTTTGTTAAATCAACAAAACAGATATCCGTTTTCAGAACGACTATCCGTTTTCAGAACGGATATCTATTTCTAGTTGCTTTTACCGAAGCAAAACGGATATCCGTCTTGCTTTGGTACAAAGCAAGACGGATATCCGTTTTGATTGTTGACTTTTTATGGATTGTAACATGTTTTAATGTTTCAGTCTCTTCTTCGAACTTCACCCTTTGTGCTGACGACTTTTTTTTAATGCAAAATTGATAAAACGAAAAGGGTTTATAGAAAAAATTGTTAGCTTTCTAAAAATATAAGATTTATTTGGTTATCATTTTATTAAATAATTATTAATAATTTTCAATATACCGTGTCTCTGAAATCCTGATGGACACACTGATTGAAAAACATCCATAACTTTCAAACCATTTCACCTTTTTGAGATCCGAAACCTGCGTCACACTCTATGCTTTTCTGGCTATAGGTTAAATTTTTTTTTTTTGAATTTTGATTTTTTTTTATCGAGTTAGGTTGGCTGGAAAATTACTTTTTATTTTTTAAAAAAAGTCATAGTAAAAAAATCATAACTAATTATTTTATTAGAAAAAAATTTCAAATAAATATGCATCACATCCAGACATGAGTCCTCTACTTATTTTGAAAGTTTCAAAAAAATATATATATTTTTACTCATAGTTAGGTTGGCTGGACACACGCCCACTTTTTATTTTTTTCTGAAAAATTTAATAGCTGTTCATTGAAATATTCAATTTTCACTAAGTAAATTTAGTTTTTGTTTTAAAAAAAATAGTAGCCTATAAACTAGATTCAATTCTCTACAAATTTCATTCTTACATATTTTTCAAATTGTATAGATAATCCATTCAAAATTTCACATGAACTTGATAAAGTCTGATTTTCTGTATTTTCATTGCCACTTAGAGGTATAGTTTGGCCCATCATGATCCTGCACATACCCTATAATAAAATAAGTAATAAGAATTAAAAGTGTTTAATAAAGGGAAATTATTATTATAAAAGTATAATAATAAAAATAAGGTTTTAAGTGCTTTTAAAAGGGGGATACGTATCTTATATGTTTTCACAAATGTGTTTAAGATTTAAGGGATAAGTTTCATATTTTTTGAATATTGGCCTATGTGATAGGCATGTTTTAAGAGGGTGGCAGGCCTTACAATGCTTAAAGCACTTATTCCCTCATAAATTTCGTTCCTTAATTTTGTTCGCAAGGATAATGGGATCATGTTTATCTTAAAGCACTTAAGAAATGAATGGATTATATATATATATATATATATATATATATATATATATATATATATATATATATATATATATATATATATATATATATATATATAACATTTTATTAGAAGGTTGTTTGGTTTTTATGAACTAATTTTAGAATTTGTAAGCATGTCCTCATAGTGTCAACATTTTTTGAGTTGGTTAACCATGTCGACATTATATCGACATTTTTTGAATTGGATGCAGTATAAAAGGGGTACTCTCCCTCATTTTTAATTGCACCATTATCTAATCAAGAGCCTTTCCTTTTCAAATTTGAGTTTTGCGTTAGTGTTGAAAGTTTGTCATTTTTGCTTTTGTAAATTATCTAATTTGGAGGAGCAATCTAGAGTATTGGAAGGTCGTAAGAAAAATAGTATTTGATCCATTTGGAGCTATATTCTCAGGCATGGGATTTATTTCTCCTTCTCTATGTTTTTTATGTTTTCAAAACATAATGTGATGTATTGTTTTGAAGCGATTGCAATGTTGAATTTTCGATGTGAATGTCTATTAATAGTATATATATATATATATAGTTAGCAAATTTGTATTGTGAATGTGAGAGAGTGTCTATGGTTTGGTTTTTACCTAGATAGTTTTGTGAATCAATAATTGATTGGTATTTATATAGGAAAATTGTACAAGGGGAAAGATAGTGAGAATAGGATTCCAGTGGTATTACTTCAATATATGTATCCTAGTAAGCATGTAATAGGTTAACCTTGGGATATGTGATCCATGGAAGAGGTAGATAACCTAGTATAGAGATTGTCGTCTTTCCTAGATGAGATAGAAGGGTGGGTGAATATGAGACAAAGAAAACTTTGGCCAAAGTGGTGTAAATAACCAACGTTTACACTGTCTAGCTTCACTGTGTTTCAAGTTTGCATTACTAAGTAGAGATGTCATATTTTGATGGTTGTAGCCATAGTATGATAGTAATAGTTAATGTAGGACACAACACCTACTCAAATTAGGCTTGAATTTGAGGTTTCTATACCAATCCCTTTGTTGAAGGGTAGGGCCATTTACCTGTTTGGTAAATGTGAGGGGGACCGCAGATAGTCCGTGGTTGGAGGTAAATCACTTGAGTGATGCTGCCCCTCATGCAATTGGTGACCAAGAGTATTGAAGACAGACAAGTATACAAACATGCGAATCTATTTATCAGTTAAGCTCTTGAAGCTTCTATGTAATTTATGAAAAAAAAGTTGTAAAAGTTGAATATTGAATTCTTTTATTGAGAAATGTAATTTGGTTATGCAATAGAAGTTTGAAATATGTTTCAAATGTGCATTATATCAAATGTTTGGAGGAAAAAAAATTATTATTCCTAATATGAATTCACGACTTATTTACTTTCAAGTTAAACTTAGTGAATCTTAGTTAGTAGAACAAGTGGCATGTTACATGTGGTATTAGAGCCCAGGTTTCAACTCTGGAACCTATGTGCTCACTATGATTTCCTATCCAACATTATGAGTCTAATGTTGGAATTCTTGTGCTAGGATGGTGTGTCTCAGGATGACTACGAGGAAATCAGTCACCAGGAATGGGCGCTACCTCATGGCCAAGAAAGAAAGCGAAGCCCTTGTTCAAACCATCGAGGGAACCAATGATGTTAATGACCTGTGGCTAGAAGATGAGGAAACCCTGATTCATGCACTTTCTCAGGTGAGCCAAGAGAAAAGAAGAATGAGGGATGATGCCAACTTTAATCGTCTGTCATCGGTGTCTCCAACCAAGTCGACATCCTTACCACTTTCTTGGGATATGCCCTCGAAAAATAGTGTGAGCCCCGCTATGTTGTTTAGGGATCCACGTATTCCTCCCTTGTCTGAGATAAATGTAATTTCTTCCAGTGATGAGTCGAAGGGATATGTACCCCGAGATTATGTATCTAAAGAAAAATTAGAGGGATATACTCCACTCACCCCTATAGATGAGAGTGAATCTGATGGATACTCTCCTTCAGACTATCTTATTAGTCATTCAATGTAAATCCAAGGATATTTAAATCCTTATCTCTATGAATAAAAGAAAGTTTTCTTATCAAAAGCTTGTGTTATATGTCTTTTGGAAAAATGTTATGATTATAAATGTGCCTTTTGGAAAAGTTAGATGATTTATGAATGATAAGCAAATAATCAAAGAATCTGACCTTAATGGAACCTACAGGGTAAACTTTATAGGAAAGAATGGTTCGGACCAGAAGTAACCCTGGAGGGAGTGAAGAAGTAGGACAAGGGTCAGGGGACATGAACACAAAGTTGGATTGTATTCTTGCAATGGTGATAGAGACCAGGGAAAGAGTAGGGATCTTAGAGCAAAAAGAAAAGAATGAAGTAGAAAAAAAAGTCCCTGATGGTGAGAAAGAGGGAGAAGATTCTCGTGTTCACACTCGAGCAAGTGAACATGTAAATGAGGGATCACAATCCCAAACCCAGTCCTCATCTCAAAAATATACTGAAAGGACTAAAAGAAGAAAGATGGCAAAGGAACTATCTTAGGATATGAGGAAAATTACACCTCCAAAGTTTGAAGGTAGCACTAGTGGGGATGTGGCTGAGGCATGGCTTGTGGAAATGGAAAAATACTTTGAGATCAGAAACTATTCTGAGGTCACTAAAGCGGTATGGGGAACTTTTTAGTTGGTAGGTGAAGCATCCAGTTGGTGGATGAGTAAGAAGACAGAACAAGGAATTAGTTTAACTCAACTCACTTGGACGGAATTTGTGGAAATATTCCAAAAACGTTGGTTACCCCAACTTTTCTATGATCAAAAGCTCTCAGATTTTCAGAATTGGAGGCAAGGAGACTCCTCAGTTAGTGAATACTAGGAGAAGTTCACATGTCTTCTGAGGTCTGTGCCTATGTATCAAGCTGATGAGCAATTCTGCATAAGAAAGTTCATTATGGGGTTGAACAATTAGATAGGTGGAGAAGTGGATATGCATGGTCCTACCACCATGGACCTTGTATATGAGAAAGCTCTAAAGCAAGAGCAGAAATAGAAGTTTATTGCCAACTATTGTGAAAAGAATAAGAAAAAGTTTAATTGGTCTCAGAATAAGCAAACTTCTAGAAAACCTAATGAGCTGCAAGGATTTCAGAAGTAAGGAGAAAAGAATTTTTAGAATAATTGGAGTGAACCAAAGGACCAAAAAGGAAATAACAATAGTAACTTCAATAATGCTGCTAGGAACATCACTAATTCAAAGAGAGCTCCTAGAAATAAGGGGCCAATTAAAGGATGTTTCAACTGTGGTGGTGATCACTATGCTAACCAATGCCCCAACAAGCCTTCAGGATTGCAACCCCGTGGTAATTCTCTTCCACCATAGCGAGAGGCATTTCAGCAAAGGATACACGCTGCAGTAAATAACATATAGGCTGAATACTAGATCACTCCAGTGGAAATAGCAAGTACTTTATCTGGTATACCCATTTCTATTTTAATAGATATTGATGCCACAAAAAACTTTATTTCACCTAGATTAGCTAGTAAAATGTCTAGAAGAGCTGGTTATATGGAAAAATCATGGGTTGTTGAATACACAAACTAGACAAGAGCAAGGGTGGATGTTACATCCCTCTTTTTGAAAACAATTATGTTATTTATTTTCATTCAAATTTCAGTAACTTAATATGTTATGGACGACATGGAAATTGACAATTTATCTTACAAAGTTGTTATATTGAATTGTGGAATCTAATGATTACGATCAAGGTGATATTGTAGACTAAATGTCTTTATAATAAATGCAATGATGTTTGGATATATTATGTTTTGATTTGAACATAGGTGCTTTGACCACAAAATTGTATGTGAGTCTGTCGATGCAGGAACAGGTGGACCGTGTTCGACGGGAAGAGAAAGTATCTTTGAGAGAGAGTATAGACTCTGGAAATTAACCATGGGTGTTTGTTACTGAGATCACCAAACAGGTAGATAAACCTTGGAACCAACCAGTTAGTCTTGTTTGTCGGTTGGGTTAGTTAGCTAGATGTCGACGTCAAAGGATAAAGTGTGACATCCTAGTCGAAAGTCGTTATGTAGAATCTTGGAGTCGTCGATGTCGTTGTAAGTCCATCATAGCAAGTCGACTTATATAGACGTTTAATATTTTCGTTTATAAGTATTTATTGAACCATCTTGTGGCGAAATTGTAATTCACGTCTCGTAGTCGAAATGTGCGAGAAGTCATCTTTATGCGTCTAACGTTGTAAGAACTCGTTCGTGTTACGATCAATCCGTCGTGATTGACGTAAAACGTGTCAAACTTGTGTTGTGAAGTTATTCTATTCTTGTAGATCGACGAATGTTGATTTGAAGCCATAGTGTGAAATAATTTGTTATGGTCATCGTTTAAGTGAGTCTTTTCTTTTGGCTTTGACCGCGAGTTATTTTTGGTCTAACCTTGAGTCTCTTTTCTAAAATGATCTTTATCTCCTTTACTTGTTCGACCATAAAGATGCTTTAGGCATTTATTACCTGCTATCCTCTTGTGTTTAAATTCTCCACTCATTTTTCAGTTGCTCTCCAAGGTTAGAGGCCTTTTTGCGGAAGAATGACGAATTTGCTTTGTGACGTTGTCATTTAGAACCTCCTTATTGGTTGGGACCGTTGCAAGTGTCGAGTCGGATAGATGCTTTTAATATCGACCTTGTGGATAGCCATGTGTTGGTTAGTTTTCGAAAACCCCAGTTAGAAGTAGTCCTTCTCCTTCATTGTTTTGTGGCGAACCATGCCGTGGTTAATTAGTTAGCTTTCAATTAATGTTGATGCTCCCTCAACCGAGAGAGGAAGATTTGGAACCTTCGTAAGGTGGAGATGGAATCATTTAATAAGGTTTGCATGTCAGTTTATTCCTTACCGACGGAGGGAATCTTCTAGGTAGTGGACGGAGTTAAGAGAGTGATCATAATGGACTGTCGCGGCTGTTGGAAAGGAGGTGCATATTGGCAGAAAGAAAGGCGATCTTCTCTGACCTTACATCGTGGAAATAGGGGACAGTTGGAGAGGTGGCAAAAGAAGAGTAAGAAGTTAGAGTGATGGGCAGTCGAAAGAGGGGACTGGAGAGTTTTTTGATCGCGGAGTGAAGGAAGAAAGCGGCAGGCAGTAAGGAACGACAGGGGGGTCGTTGCTAGAATTCAGGAGTCAGTAGTTGATGTGGGTGGACGAGGGATGTGATAGGAAAAGTATCGGCAGAGAAAGAGAATGGTTGGGGAGTTGCTGTGGGAAGGATAGATAGGGAGAGTCTGTCATAGAGTGGAAAGCAAGGAAGAATTGCGGAGTTTGAAAGGAGAATAGAGAGAGAGAAGTGCGGGGCGGGAAAATAAATGGATTCCTGCATCGAGAGAAGATAAGGAAAATGACAGTGTGAGAGGATATAAGTGAGAGTGTTGCCTGTGGGAGTGGTGGTCTTCGCTCTGGATAGAAATCCGCAGGGTTTGGAAGTGGTAGAAGAGTTAATTGTGGATGTCCATAGTTATCTTGAGTAGAAACGGTAGAAAAGGCATGAGTGGTAGCTCCTGTGAAGTTACTGGGCAAAGAGGAGGACATTTAACCTAGAGAAGTCAAATTTACCACAGCAACCTACAATAACGTCCACAGGTTCATTTTCTTTGATTTCTTCTCACAAGTTTAGACCAGTATGTAAGCAAGTTTCATGTTTGCGAAAGATGAACACGTATAATATGAGTAGAATAGAATGACAACGTAATTCTACTACGATTTCAGTGTGCGGTAAATCCATGAAATAGAAGTATTGTTGTTTCATAACTGTGTGTTAGGATTTAAAAACTTAGAAATAGAAGTGTGGCTGTCTCATTGCTGTGTTTGTGATTTTTAAAACTCAGAAAAAGAAGTATGCTGTCTCCTAGATTTCGTAAACTCAGAAATGGTAACATTTCTTGCCATGAATTAAAAGGTATAAAATAAGAACGTAGTTCTCTAACATATATTCATTTAAGAACGAACTTATATTGATGCAAGATGTAATATACCTTCCTTGAACGATAACTCCACAGCGAGTAAACGTGTTGCTCCACATGCATGTTGCGTAGGAGTCAAAAACCACAGTTTTAAGTATGTTTTGACGTAAAATTTAGTATGTTTGATAGCCAGAAAATGCTGTTGTAAACGGCTGATGTCTTATCCATCATACATATTTAGTTAGAGGTCGACCATGCGTTGGTCATCTTTAATGACATAAGAAAGATTCCAAAACCATATATATTTTATTTACGACTCTCATCTTGATGAACCATGTGAAACTAATGACACGGAAAGAGGAGTAGGAAGATAAAGTTTTAGTAATGGTTAGGAAACCGTCATAGATCTGAAACAAACCATTTGAGTTGAAAACTTGCATGTGAGTTGAAATTACGTTGCATGCGACGGTGGTAGAATCATTTTACCTTGTAGACCATATGAGTCTAGAATCCTCGAATTTCGGGATAACGGGTAATGGCTTTATATATTTGAGTATGTTGTGTAAACATGAGAACCAAGTAAACAAATATGAAACCACTTAGGAGTGGGCGCTTATAAGCAATGTTTTTACCTGAAAATGGATTATGAAACTCTAAACTCGAGATTAGAGTAAAAAGTGCGCCATGCGCTATTGTAGGAGGATATCCTAAACCCTTGAGGTCATCAAGGTCGTCAAATAGTTAAAACTATACAAATAGGAAACTGTAGGATTTCAACCAGTTCAAGTTGAGTAGGGTGCGTGAACCAAGTTCATGCATTCTTAGAACGCTAATTAAACAAAAAAAAAAACAAATCCTTTGGCCAAGGTGATGTACTATCCTCAAGTGCATCGAACGTTCACCGTAACTGGATGGCGTTTCTTGTGGAGTGTCGTGCATGACTAGAGGGTATCTAGGGATTTGCGCGATAACAAGACACGTAGGTTACAACACCAGAGCTCAGATGGCAAACACTAATGGTTATCCTAAGTCTATCCTCTTGAGTAGGGTAGGGCCACTTCCGGTTAGGAAGGAGTACGGGAGACCGACGGTCTGTGGTTGGAGGTTAAGCTCCTTGAAGATACTTTCTCTTCCAAATATTGAGGAATGCCGAGTCTTGAATGTAATGGATCGACAATCGAGATGCATGATAATGGTATGTTTCCAATCTTTGTTGTTTCAAGAAAATTTCATTTGTTAGAAAACAAAATGTTTAATGTATATCATTTCTTTCAGCTTTATGAAAATGAGATCATGTGTATGATAAAATGAAAAATGTTGTATTGGATTAGAGATGAGTAATTTTTGCATGTGATTTCCTATTAAAAAAAAATTACGGTTGTGAAAACTTAGTTACTTCTAGTCATTTCGGATTTGGATGTTACATATGGTATCAGAGCTAACCAGGTTCAGCACTAGGGCTGATGAGTCCACTAACCTGATTAGGAAATCATCATTATGCGGGAAGCTAATGATTTGGTTTATTGTGCCAGGATGGTATACACTAAGAAAACCGCAAGAAAACCTTTCGCGGGTAAGAAGCGTTATCTGCAAGCTAAGTAGAAACGACTTGCGATGATCAAGACCATAGAGAAAACCAATGACGAAAATGACCTATGGCTTGACGATGTGGAAACCTTAGCCAATGCAATGTCACGACTTAAGCGAGTGAGGAGAGAACTCCTAGAGGGATCAACGATGGCGGTTCGAACCATGATCAACCGCTGCTCCTGGATTGTAACTGATAGTGTACCTGTTGGTGTACCTGAGAGTGTACCTAGTACTATACCCATGACCACTAGAGATCCACGTGTAGTACCTAGAGCTGAGATTATTGAGTTATCATCTGATAGTGAGTCTGAGGGGTATACACCTCGTGATTATGTGTCGGACAATGAATCCGAATGTTACACTCCACTAGATAACACTATGTAGAAACATGAGAATTGTCTATCTCTATTGATGTTGAAACAATTTTGCAAAATGAATAAAGACAAAATTTTGCTTTGAGAACAATTATGATTATGATCAAATGTTGTGTCCTTTTGATGTTGTTTAATTTAATAAGCGCAAAACTGATTAGCATATGTTTAATCAGGTGTGAAATTAAACTAGCATGGACCAATCAGGGCTTAACGAAGGGGAGGATCGGGAAGGTCATAATTCTCAGGAAAACTCCACTGACAAGTTGGATAGGATCCTCAACATGCTCACGGAAACCAAGGAAAGGTTGAACAAACTGGAAAGGAAAATGGATGAAACTGGTAACACAGAGGATGGAAACGAGAACTCTCATTACACAAGCAAGAGTAAACATTGGGATGATGGCACGACAAGTGAGCGTCCTGATGACAGTGAAGCCCAAAGGAGAACCAAGGATAAACTTGCCTTAGAGTTATCTAAGGATATGGAGAAGATTAACCCTCCAAAGTTTGACGGAATGAAAACTGGAGATGCGGCTGAAGCATGGTTGACTGAGATGGAGAAATATTTTGAGATCAGAAACTACTCTGAGGTTACTAAAGCCGTGTGGGGAGCCTATCAGCTGTCTGGGGAAGCGTCCACTTGGTGGATGAATAAGAAAATGGAGTTGGAATTAAGTCGCTTGAAAGTGACATGGGATGAGCTCGTGGAACTATTCCGAAAACGGTGGTTACCTCAATTATACTTTGATCAGAAGTTAACGGACTTCCAAAACCTCAGGCAAGGTGAACTATCTGTGGTCGAGTATGCAGAAAAATTCACTAGGTTACTGAAGTATGTTCCCCAATACCAAAAGGATGAAAGGTTCCGAATCAGAAAGTTCATCATGGGACTCAATCCTCAGATTGGTGGTGAGGTGGAGGTGCATGGTCCAAGCACAATGGATCAAGTTTATGAAAAGGCAATAAAACAGGAGCAGAAGATTAAATCTATCTCTGCTTACCGTGACAAGAAACGCAAGAAGTTTGACAAGAACAACAATGATCAGTCTTTTAAAAGGAAAAATGATAAGGGTTATGGAAATAGGAGGTTTGATAAGGGAAATCGAAGGAATCAAGGAGGATTTGGTAATGAGCGCAGAGGCGAAGATTTTAAGAGAAATTCAAATTTTAAGAAGAATGGTGATTCTGCAAGTAGGCCATCTGAGAAGCAAGGACCTATAGGAGGATGCTTTTCTTGTGGAGGAGATCATTATGCCAACCGTTGCCCCAACAAGAAGCCGAATGGGAGGCCTAGGGACATGGAGCTTCCTTCACAACAGGAAGCCTTTCAGCAAAGGATTCATGCCGCTCTTGACAATCGGCAAGCGGAGTATCAAATCACTCCTATTGAGATGACAGGTACCTTATTTGGAGTTCCTGTTTCTATTCTATTTGATACTGGTGCAACAGAAAATTTTGTGTCACCTAGAGTCTTAGGTAAATTTTCTAGAAAAGCTGGTTTTATGTCAAAACCTTGGACAGTAGAGTATGCAAATAATTCAAAGGCTCAGGTAGAGCAATGTTTGTTCGAAGCTAGGATTGATGTTTCTAACTTTGCCACTGAGGCAAACTTATACATAGCACCTTTAGGGTCCTACGATGTCATCCTAGGAATGAACTGGTTGTGGAAACATCGAGCCAAAGTAGATTGCTTTCATAAAACCATTGAGTGTCTGGATGAGACGGGTAAAACTGTTAATCTCCAAGGAATACAGAGGGAAATAAGGGTTAGATCCATTTCTTCTAAACAACTAAAGCGGGCTAGGCGAAAGGGGTGCCAACTTTTTGCAGTCAAGATGGACCTAATAGAGGAAACCTCGGGGAAGCAATCTTTTGAGGAAAGATATCCATTTCTGTGCAACTTCAGAGATGTATTTCCTGAGGAGTTACCAGGCTTACCTCTGAAGAGAACATTTGACTTTGGCATAGACATTAGACCAGGATCGGAGCCAATCTCTAAAGCTCCGTATCGTATGACTACCATAGAACTTATGGAATTAAAAGCACAGTTGCAGGAGCTTTTGTCTAAGAATTTGATTCGGCCAAGTGTATCACCATGGGGAGCCCCGGTTATCTTTGTCAAAAAGAAAGATGGAACTCTAAGGCTGTGCATAGATTATAGGATACTTAATAAGGCAACTATAAAGAACAAGTATCCCTTGCCACGAATTGATGATCTATTTGACCAAATGCGTGGCGCATCGGTCTTTTCCAAGATAGATCTGAGATCTGGATACCATCAATTAAGGTTGAAAGACGAAGACATTCCCAAAACAGCTTTTAGAACGAGGTATGGTCATTATGAGTTCACGGTGTTGCCGTTTGGTTTGACTAACGCACCTGCTGCTTTCATGAATCTCATGAATAGTGTATTCAGAGATTGTCTTGATAAGTTTGTACTAGTCTTCATTGATGATATTCTGATCTATTCCAAGGATGAAGAGGAGCATGCACAACATCTTCAAATAGTCTTGCAACGGTTAAGAGAACATAAATTGTATGCGAAACTTTCCAAGTGCACTTTCTTTCAGAAAGAAGTACAGTATTTAGGGCACATAATATCAGCCGGTGGGATATCAGTTGATCCGGCCAAAATAAAAGCTATTATGGAATGGCCTGAACCTACCAATGTGTCAGAGGTACAAAGTTTCATGGGATTGGCAGGGTATTACAGGAAATTTGTGTTGAATTTCTCAAGCATAGCTAGCCCCATTACCTCTTTGCAGAGAAAAGGGAAAAGGTTTGTGTGGACGGATGTATGTCAAAAGGCTTTTGACTTGTTAAAAGAAAAATTAACAACCGCTCCAATTCTGAAAGTTCCTGATCCTGAGGGAGAGTTTGAGGTTATCACTGATGCCTGGGGGGAAGGACTGGGAGGTGTGCTTATGCAAGATGGCAGGGTAGTAGCCTATGAGTCAAGGAAGCTGAAAAATTATGAGCAGAACTATGCTCCTCATGACCTAGAGATGGCAGTGGTGGTTCACGCCCTTTAGATGTGGCGACATTATTTGTTGGGAAGGACTTTTATTTTAAAATCAGATCACCAAAGCCTTCGCTACATATTCACACAACCTAATCTCAATGCAAGGCAAAGGAGATGGTTGGAACTAATAGCCGATTATGACTTTGAAATTTCTTATATCAAGGGCAAGGAAAACCGAGTAGCGGATGCCTTAAGCAGAAGAAGGCATATAGCCTCTATAATTTCCATACATGCTAACTTTAAAGACTTAGTATTGCAAAACTTATCTGGGGATGAGTATTATGAACAAGTGAAACAGGCTCTGTACTCAAACCCTAAGGACCCAAGATATGACGGATTTAGTTTTGAATCCAATGGATTGATGAGATTCAAGGGAAGAATATATGTCCCTGATTCAGTTGAACTTAGAAACCTTGTGTGGAAGGAAGTTCACTGTGCTCCTTACTCTGGACACCCTAGTGTAACTAAACTGTTAGCGGATGTTAAGCTGCTATATTTCTGGAAGGGAATGAAAAGCGATGCTGCAAAGTTTGTAGCTAGTTGTTTGGAGTGTCAGAGAGTTAAGGTAGAACACCAACATCCTGCTGGGTTGTTGTACCCACATGATATTCTGGAATGGAAATGACAAGTTATTAGTATGGATTTTGTCCAGGGGTTACCAATGTCTAAGAATAGACATGATGCAATATTGGTTGTTGTGGATAAACTAACCAAGGTTGCACATTTCATACCGGGAAACTTGACAGATGGAGCACATCTTTTGGCTCACAAATTTGTGCAAGAAATTTTTAGATTGCATGGGGTGCTTGAAAAGATAATATCTGATAGAGATGCTCGGATAACATCACGGTTTGGCAAACCTTATTTTCTGCATTAGGGACTAAACTAAATATAAGTACTGGTTATCACCCCGAAACTGATGGACAGACAGAAAGAGTGAATCAAGTATTAGAAGACCTTTTGAGAATGTATTGCATGGATCAGCAATACATATGGGAGGAATATCTACCTCTTGTCGAATTTGCCTATAACAATTCCTATCATTCCGCCATTAAGATGGTGCCATTCGAAGCATTATATGGAAGGAAATGCAGAACTCCTATAAGCTGGGATAAGCTGGAAGATAGGATAAGCATTAGACCTGAAATGCTTGCTGATATGGAAGAAAAAGTTAAAGTGATTAGGAAGAGGTTGGTAGAAGCCAATGACAGGCAAAAGAGTTATGCAGATCGCAAGCGAGTGCCTAGACACTTCTCTGTTGGCGAGAAAGTGCTTTTGCGAGTGAAACCCCAAAATAATTCTATAAAGTTTGGTAAATCTTTTAAATTGGCTCCTCGTTATATCGGACCTTTCGAAGTTCTTGAGGTTATCAATCCGGTTGCCTACAAAGTTGCTCTACCTCCAGCCTTGTCAAAGATGCATAATGTTTTTCATGTTTCGTATTTAAAGAAATATTTTGTAGGTAATAATCACATCCTTAACTGGAATTCCTTATAGATGCAAGAACCCGGGGTGGTTGTGATCAAGCCACTCAAGGTGCTCGAAATGCGTAAACTCCGTTTACGTAATCGAGAAGTTTTGCAATGCAAAATATAGTGGGACCAATATGGCGAGGATAGCGCCACTTGGGAAGATTACAAAGACATTTATCAAAGATTTCCAAAACTTTTTAAAGACATTAATGTTGCATTATAGAAAGTTTGTTTTAAGTTATGTTTTTGCTTGATAAACTTAATCGTCGGGGACGATGATTTTTAAAGGGGAAGGATATGTTACATCCCTCTTTTTGAAAACAATTATGTTATTTATTTTCATGCAAATTTTAGTAACTTAATATGTTATGGACGACATGGAAATTGACGATTTATCTTACAAAGTTGTTATATTGAATTGTGGAATCTAATGATTACGATCAAGGTGATATTGTAGACTAAATGTCTTTATAATAAATGCAATGATGTTTGGATATATTATGTTTTGATTTGAACATAGGTGCTTTGACCACAAAATTGTATGTGAGTCTGTCGATGCAGGAACAGGTGGATCGTGTTCAACGGGAAGAGAAAGTATCTTCGAGAGAGAGTATAGACTCTGGAAATTAACCATGGGCGTTTGTTACTGAGATCACCAAACAGGTAGATAAACCTTGGAACCAACCAGTTAGTCTTGTTTGTCGGTTGGGTTAGTTAGCTAGATGTCAACGTCAAAGGATAAAGTGTGACATCCTAGTCGAAAGTTGTCATGTAGAATCTTGGAGTCGTCGATGTCGTTGTAAGTCCATCATAGCAAGTCGACTTATATAGACGTTTAATATTTTCGTTTATAAGTATTTATTGAACCATCTTGTGGCGAAATTGTAATTCACGTCTCGTAGTCGAAATGTGTGAGAAGTCGGCTTTGTGCGTCTAACATTGTAAGAACTCATTCGTGTTACGATCAATCCGTCGTGATTGACGTAAAACGCATCAAACTTGTGTTGTGAAGTTATTCTATTCTTGTAGATTGACAAATGTTGATTTGAAGCCATAGTGTGAAATAATTTGTTATGGTCATCGTTTAAGTGAGTCTTTTCTTTTGGCTTTGACCGCGAGTTATTTTTGGTTTAACCTTGAGTCTCTTTTCTAAAATGATCTTTATCTCCTTTACTTGTTCGACCATAGAGATGCTTTAGGCATTTATTACCTGCTATCCTCTTGTGTTTAAACTCTCCACTCATCTTTCAGTTGCTCGCCAAGGTTAGAGGCCTTTTTGCAGAAGAATGACGAATTTGCTTTGTGACGTTGTCATTTAGAACCTCCTTATTGGTTGGGACCGCTGCAAGTGTCGAGTCGGATAGATGCTTTTAATATCGACCTTGTGGATAGCCATGTGTTGGTTAGTTTTCGAAAACCCCAGTTAGAAGTAGTCCTTCTCCTTCATTGTTTTGTGGTGAACCATGCCGTGGTTAATTAGTTAGCTTTCAATTAATGTTGATGCTCCCTCAACCGAGAGAGGAAGATTTGGAACCGTCGTAAGGTGGAGATGGAATCATTTAATAAGGTTTGCATGTCAGTTTATTCCTTACCGACGGAGGAATCTTCTAGGTAGTGGACGGAGTTAAGAGAGTGATCATAATGGACTGTCGCGGCTGTTGGAAAGGAGGTGCATATTGGCAGAAAGAAAGGCGATCTTCTCTGACCTTACGTTGTGGAAATAGGGGACAGTTGGAGAGGTGGCAAAAGAAGAGTAAGAAGTTAGAGTGATGGGCAGTCGAAAGAGGGGACTGGAGAGTTTTTTTGATCGTGGAGTGAAGGAAGAAAGTGGCAGGCAGTAAGGAACGACAGGGGGGTCGTTGCTAGAATTCAGGAGTCAGTAGTTGATGTGGGTGGACGAGGGATGTGATAGGAAAAGTATCGGTAGAGAAAGATGTTGGATCTAGGGCATACAACTGAGAGGGGGGGGGTGAATCAGTTGTATAAAACTTCTTCTCATTCAAACACTTAACTCACTGTTGTTAGTTAGCAGCATATCAAATAATCATCCATGGAAGCATAATACATAAACACAAGAGCAGATAAGCATCAACACATTGAACACCAAGATTTTGACGTGGAAAACCCGGTTAAGGGAAAAACCACGGGGTGATTAACCCAAGAATTATTCTCTGTTAGAAGAATAAAGGAAAGATGAATGGCACATGCCAATAAGGGCTCACTGCCCGAGCACACTGCTCACAAAGAGGCCCACTGCCTACAAGGAGACACACTGTCTACAAAGTGATGAAAATCACAGTCTTGAACTGGAGAATGACATCTCTACCATGTCCGGATCAGTTCCAATTAAGCCCAACAATCTCTGCTCTGCCTGTTGCACGTTTCTTCGCTATACCATGCTCATCCTTACACCACACTCTGAAATGGACTCACAAACCGTTATTTATACAAGACATCGACTTAGGAACAAACATCTAAGTCGGCAAACAACCATAGGAGTATCCGCAAGATGAATAACACATCCGGTCGGCCATCACAAGAACATTCGCAGGATGAACAACTCATCCGGTCGGCTACACAGAGCAAGAACTTCATCCGGAAGAATAACTTCAATTCCGGGCTCTACTATCAATGCGGACCAACAACAAAACCTAAACATGATCCAAGAACCTTCACAAGCCTGTCTAAATGTCCGGATACATCCGCACTTCCTCTGCTTACTGGGATCTCTCGTCTTCCTCATCCGGAACTTCAAGAACACAGTCTGTCGCCACTGTCACAATGCAAGAGGTACTTCCGGACCTCCAAATCATACACAAATCAGGATGATACATCATAAGGACATCCCAAACACTCCTTCCAATCCGCAGATTAGGATAATACAATTCCGGACCTCACCGGACCTTTTTGTGATCTTCTGTCACCTCCGGATACTTGCCGGACCCGGTTCTATACCGGCAGCCACGACTCCTTCAGATCTTCATGCGGACCTCAGAAATCTTAACTGTAGCATCTCAAGACTCATATCTACTAACCCTTTAATCCGCATCCTCCGGTTCTCATCCTATATAGTACATTTACCTTCTTCTCATCACTGTTCTTCACTGTTCCTGACTGAGACTAATTTTCTCAATATCCTCAGCACACAGCTCATCAAATCCTTCTTGTTAATGCAATATGAGTATGTTGACATCAATGACAATACTGGATAACCTCATACTTGCAACAATCTCCCCCTTTGTCATTGATGGCAACATATGATGTGAAAAACTATTAAGACAAGAACTTCGACTTTTCATATGTCTTCTCTTCCTTTACTGCTCCCCCTTTGATCATCAACCACTTGTTTTTCACATGTCTTCTCTCCCCCTTTGACATCAATGGCAAAGGGCTCATACTTGCAATTCTCATGCATCAGAATCATACTAGCTGCTCCCCCTTAGTTGCAGCTCCCCATTAGTCCGGATCACAAGATATGGCTGTGATAGCCACCGGACTGATGCACATCAGTGCATCTTAGTTCATCACCGGAGGGGCCATGACCCCTAACTTCTCCCGGAGATATTCAAAAGAGTCCTTGGGAAGAGGTTTTGTAAAGATATCTGCAATCTGATCCTTGGAGGGAACATACTCCAATCTGACTTCTTCCTTATTTACTTGTTCTCTCAAGAAGTGAAATTTGATAGATATGTGCTTAGTCTTAGAATGCAATACCGGATTCTTGGAAATATTAATTGCACTTGAATTATCACAGAAAATTGTGATAGGCTCCTCATATTCAACTTTGATGTCTCTTAGCATCTGCTTCATCCATAGGATTTGAGTGCAACTACCTGCTGCTGCAATGTATTCTGCTTCAGTTGTAGACAGAGATATTGCATCTTGTTTCTTGCTTAGCCAAGAAACCAATCTCTTTCCCAAAAAGAATGCTCCACCACTAGTGCTCTTCCGGTCATCCACATCTCCTGCCCAATCTGCATCTGTGTAAGCATGAAGAGAGAAATCCAGATCTCTAGGATACCATAGACCATACTCAACTGTTCCTTTCAAGTATCTAAAAATTCTTTTGATTGCCATAACATGAGATTCTCTAGGATCAGCCTGGAATCTTGCCACAAGACCAACAGCCTACATTATATCTGGTCTAGTTTGAGTGAGATACAACAATCCACCAATCATTGATCTATACTTTGTCTGATCTGCCTTTGGAGAATCATCATCTTTGCTTAACTTACATCCGGTTGCCATAGGAGTGTTCATAGGTTTTGAGTCTTCCATACCAAATTTCTTTAACAATTCTTTCACATATTTGGTCTGAGAGATGAAGATCCCTTCTTTTGTTTGAGTAATTTGCAGACCCAAGAAGAAATTCATTTCACCAAGCATAGACATTTCAAACTCACTTTTCATCTGGTTTGCAAAAGTTTTGCACATACTATCTCTTCCTCCAAAAATGATATCATCCACAAACACTTCAACAATCAGAATGTTTTCATGATCAATTTTGAAATATAAGTTACTGTCAGCAGTACCTTTGTTGAATCCAATCTACACAAGATGCTTATCCAACCTTTCATACCATGCTCTTGGGGCTTGCTTCAATCCATACAAAGCTTTCTTCAACTTGCAGACCATATCATTATTATCAGACAATTGAAATCCATCCGGTTGTTCAATGTAGACTTCTTCTTCCAGATCACCATTTAGGAAGGCAGACTTGACATCCATCTGATATACCTTGAAGTCTTTGAAGGCAGCAAATGCAAGAAGTAATCTGACTGCTTCAATTCTTGCTACCGGAGCAAAAGTCTCTTCAAAGTCAATTCCTTCTATTTGAGAGTAGCCTTTGCAGACCAATCTAGCTTTGTTTCTGATTACTTCACCAGCTTCATTTAGTTTGTTCCGGAAGACCCACTTGGTTCCAATTACATTCCTGTCTCTAGGTCTGGGAACAAGATCCCAAGTATGATTTTTCTCAATTTGCATCAGTTCATCTTCCATTGCTTTGGTCCAGTTTTCATCATTGCAGGCTTCATTTATTGTTTTAGGTTCAATCTTTGAAATCAGACAACATTCATTCTGATCTTGAGCAATATTCCTTCTAGTTTGTACACCTTTGCTTCTGTCACCTATGATCTGATCTTCAGAGTGATTCAGTCTTACATACCTTGGAATTTTGGGAGTATCCAGCACTGTTGTTTCTTGATCAACCTCATTCAAATCTAACTCTTCTTCCTGATTTACCGGATCAGGCTGACTCTGTCTCACCGGAGAGGATTGAGGTCCTTGAACACTGTCTTGGTCATCTTCATCAAACTCATAAAATCTTGAAGGCTTCTCAATTCCTTCATCAACCTTCACATTGGTGCTTTCTATCATCTTCCTCAATCTCTTATTGTAACACCGGTATGCTTTGCTTTGAGTGGAGTAGCCCAAGAAAATTCCTTCATCACTTCTAGCATCAAACTTTCCTAGATCTTCATCTCTTTTAGTATAACACTTGCTACCAAATACTCTGAAATATTTCACAGTAGGAGTGATGCCAAACCAGAGTTCATAGGGGGTCTTACTGGTGTTGTTTCTGATTTGAACTCGATTGAGAGTGTAGACTGCAGTGCTGATAGCTTCTTTCCAAAACATTTGAGGAACATTTGCTTCCAACATCATTGTCCTAGCAGCTTCCTGGATGGTCCGGTTCTTTCTCTCAACTACTCCATTCTGCTGTGGAGTCTTAGGAGCAGACAACTGTCTCCTTATACCCTGTTTCTCACAAAAGTCAATGAATTCACCAGATGTAAATTCACCACCTCTATCAGACCTTAGACACTTTAGTTTCAATCCGGTTTGATTCTCCACCATAGCTTTGAAGATTTTGAACTTCTCAAAAGCTTCTGATTTTTCTTTTAGAAAGGTAACCCACATCATCCGGGAATGATCATCAATTAACAACATGAAATATCTATCACCTTGCAGACTCTTGATTCTTGTCGGACCACATAGATCAGTATGTACTAATTCCAATAATCCGGTAGAAGACTGATCTTTGCTTTTAAAAGAGACTCTGCTTTGTTTGCCTAACTGACATTCTTTACACACACTATTTGTAGGTTTTATCAACTTTGGAAGATCTCTCACAGCCTGAGTATTGCTTATTTTGATGATGTTATCAAAATTTACATGACACATTCTTCTATGCCATAACCAACTCTGATCAATTTGAACAAACAAACAACTTTTATTTGAACCAACCAGATGAAAGATGTTACCTTTTGTCTGAGTACCGGATGCAATTTCAGTTCCGGAGCTTGTAAAGATTCTGCATTTTCCATTCTTGAACCGGAGATCATAGCCTTTGTCCACTAACTGACCAACACTGAGAAGATTGTGCTTCAATCCTTCAACATACAGTACATTTCCTGTTTTGCTCTTACCATCAAAGGAAATAGTTCCCCTACCTCTGATTCTGCCAGCAGAATTGTCACCAAACTTTACCATTCCTCCTTCATATCTTTCCAAGTCTAAGAACTTATTCTTGTCACCAGTCATATGATGAGAACATCCACTGTCAATAACCCAGTCATCCTTTTCTTCTACTTGAGCAGCCAAGGCTTTTTCAACAACTTTGTGATTGACAGATTCAGAGAGCAAGGGATCTTCTTCCTTGATGGCTACAAACACCCACTCATTTCCGGATTTGCTTCCTGGTTCTGATTCATCATCTGTTACTCCTTCATTGTCATCTTCTTCATGAACATAATAGCAATTCTTTTGAAACCTTTGTCTGTGAGTATTAGATCTTGCAGATCTCTCCGGACATCTTGAGGCAAAATGACCAATCTTATTGCAGTTGAAACACTTAAAGGGTAGTTTTCCTTCATACTTACCGGATCCTCTTGGCAGTCTCTTTGCAATGAGGGCTTCAAGTTGAGCTGTTTCTGCTTCTTCTTCTTCCATGTCTCTTCTTGCTTGATCATACCATGACATTTTCTTTGATGAGTTTTCACCCGGATCAAATCTCTGTTTGCCTTTTACATAGGCACTGGCTTTGAAAGCAGATTCAGTCTTGGGAGGATCATCTCCAAACTCGGTCATTTCAAATGCAGCTAGTTTGCCAGCCAGTTGTTCTCTTGTGACAGTTGTGTGGGCTCTGAATTCATCAATGGCAGCAACTTTGATTTTGTAGGCAGCAGGAAGGGATCTTAGGATTTTGCAGACAATCTCATTTTCATCTAAAGTTCCACCAGCATTTCTGATTCCACATACCAGCTCATTTACTCTTGGCATAAAGGTAGTGATGTTTTCATCATCTCTCATTTTCAATCTTTCAAATTTCCCTTTCAGACTTTGCAACCTTGCACTTTTGACAAACTCATCTCCTTCATACAAAAGTTCCAGTTTAGTTAGGATCTCATATGCAGTGGGTAGGTCAATGACATTCGAGAGATCTGAGTCGTTCAATGCGCTTAGAAGAGCTTCCTTGGTCCGCAGATTGTTTTCAGCTTCTGTGATTTCATTCAGAGTTGTCGGACCACCTTGTGGAGGTACATATGGTTTTGAAATCATACCCAGGTATGCTTTTCCCATGCATTCCAAGTGACACTTCATGCGACCTTTCCAGAGAGTGAAGTTGGTTCCATCGAACTTCGGACTATCCTTCTTGTATGACGACATCCTGGATCTCCTCAAGCGGTTAAGCTCTTGTCAGAGGAACTTGGCTCTGATACCAATTGTTGGATCTAGGGCATACAACTGAGAGGGGGGGGGTGAATCAGTTGTATAAAACTTCTTCTCATTCAAACACTTAACTCACTGTTGTTAGTTAGCAGCATATCAAATAATCATCCATGGAAGCATAATACATAAACACAAGAGCAGATAAGCATCAACACATTGAACACCAAGATTTTGACGTGGAAAACCCGGTTAAGGGAAAAACCACGGGGTGATTAACCCAAGAATTATTCTCTGTTAGAAGAATAAAGGAAAGATGAATGGCACATGCCAATAAGGGCTCACTGCCCGAGCACACTTCTCACAAAGAGGCCCACTGCCTACAAGGAGACACACTGTCTACAAAGTGATGAAAATCACAGTCTTGAACTGGAGAATGACATCTCTACCATGTCCGGATCAGTTCTAATTAAGCCCAACAATCTCTGCTCTGCCTTTTGCACGTTTCTTCGCTATACCATGCTCATCCTTACACCACACTCTGAAATGGACTCACAAACCGTTATTTATACAAGACATCGACTTAGGAACAAACATCTAAGTCGGCAAACAACCATAGGAGTATCCGCAAGATGAATAACACATCCGGTCGGCCATCACAAGAACATTCGCAGGATGAACAACTCATCCGGTCGGCTACACAGAGCAAGAACTTCATCCGGAAGAATAACTTCAATTCCGGGCTCTACTATCAATGCGGACCAACAACAAAACCTAAACATGATCCAAGAACCTTCACAAGCCTGTCTGAATATCCGGATACATCCGCACTTCCTCTGCTTACTGGGATCTCTCGTCTTCCTCATCCGGAACTTCAAGAACACAGTCTGTCGCCACTGTCACAATGCAAGAGGTACTTCCGGACCTCCAAATCATACACAAATCAGGATGATACATCATAAGGACATCCCAAACACTCCTTCCAATCCGCAGATTAGGATAATACAATTCCGGACCTCACCGGACCTTTTTGTGATCCTCTGTCACCTCCGGATACTTGCCGGACCCGGTTCTATACCGGCAGCCACGACTCCTTCAGATCTTCATGCGGACCTCAGAAATCTTAACTGTAGCATCTCAAGACTCATATCTACTAACCCTTTAATCCGCATCCTCCGGTTCTCATCCTATATAGTACATTTACCTTCTTCTCATCACTGTTCTTCACTGTTCCTGACTGAGACTAATTTTCTCAATATCCTCAGCACACAGCTCATCAAATCCTTCTTGTTAATGCAATATGAGTATGTTGACATCAATGACAATACTGGATAACCTCATACTTGCAACAAAAGAGAATGGTCGAGGAGTCGCTGTGGGAAGGATAGATAGGGAGAGTCTGTCATAGAGTGGAAAGCAAGGAAGAATTGCGGAGTTTGAAAGGAGAATAGAGAGAGAGAAGTGCGGGGCGGGAAAATAAATGGATTCCTGCATCGAGAGAAGATAAGGAAAACGGCAGTGTGAGAGGATATAAGTGAGAGTGTTGCCTGTGGGAGCGGTGGTCTTCGCTCTGGATAGAAATCCGCAGGGTTTGGAAGTGGTAGAAGAGTTAATTGTGGATGTCCATAGTTATCTTGAGTAGAAACGGTAGAAAAGGCACGAGTGGTAGCTCCTGTGAAGTTACCAGGCAGAGAGGACATTAAACCTAGAGGAGAAGTCAAATTTGCCACAGCAACCTACAATAACGTCCACAAGTTCATTTTCTTTGATTTCTTCTCACAAGTTTAGACCAGTATGTAAGCAAGTTTCATGTTTGCGAAAGATGAACACGTATAATATGAGTAGAATAGAATGACAACGTAATTCTACTACGATTTCAGTGTGCGGTAGATCCATGAAATAGAAGTATTGCTGTTTCATAACTGTGTGTTAGGATTTAAAAACTCAGAAATAGAAGTGTGGCTGTCTCATTGCTGCGTTTGTGATTTTTAAAACTCAGAAAAAGAAGTATGCTGTCTCCTAGATTTCGTAAACTCAGAAATGGTAACATTTCTTGCCATGAATTAAAAGGTATAATATAAGAATGCAGTTCTCTAGCGTATATTCATTTAAGAACGAACTTATATTGATGCAAGATGTAATATACCTTCCTTGAATGATAACTCCACAGCGAGTAAACGTGTTGCTCCACATGCATGTTGCGTAGGAGTCAAAAACCACAGTTTTAAGTATGTTTTGACGTAAAATTTAGTATGTTTGATAGTGTTGACTTTTTCCCAGACTGGATGCTTATTCCCAGATTTCCCTACAAGGTAGCCATCAGTGATCAACAGGATCTCTGGGCCAGGGGGCCAACAGTGTAGGAGATAGACTCTATATTTTATCTCCTCTTCTTCTTCAGGCTCTGCAAGACCTAGGGAGGTATTCCCTACTCAACATCCATGAGGATATGCACACAAGGCTGGGATGCTGACAAAAAGCAGATAAGTCCTCCTGTAAGTAGACCAAAACTGAAAGATAAGAGCAAAGGGGCTAGCTTTGGGCCTATTTGCAGTTGTAGACAGAGGACTGAGGTTCCTAAAACTAACTCTAATGTCCTAATGGTTGTTTTAGATTTTGATTTGGAGTTTAAGTGTGGATGCAAAGCTGGACATGGTTATAACACAAAAACAAAGCATGATTGGTGCCTATCCAGGGCCTGGAGTCAGTAGACATACACCTTTGAATGATCAGCATAAACAGCTAAAACTGGATTTCAAGGGGATATATGTGATACCTGCCTTACAGGTATCTCCCAATACAAAGTGTTAGGTTATCTCTACTTATGGTATCCCTACTGCAGTATACCCTTCCCAATGTTCAACCTGAAAATAGTTTAATCTACCCCTTGAGCAGAAGTTAAAAGATCAGACATTCAACATAGGAATTCTATGCTCTAGAATCTAAACATTACTCAAATATCCAGATTCAGAAGAAGAATACATGCAATACTGGAGACAGAATTAACACAACACATGCTAAGATAGCATTTCTCATATAAGTTTAATCATGAAATCAGTGGGTTCATGCCAAAAAACATACAACAAGAGATACATAAACTCACAGGTAAGCTATACAGAGCAACCAGATCAGCTTGTTATGCATTACAGAGCCAAAAATCTTCAACTTTCAACAACCTTGAATGAATAACACCGTCTACATTATATAGCAGGAGGGTGTATTCAGCATTAACTACCAGGTTGACCAAAATCCCGCTAGATACACAGTACCATAAAAATGGCGCTCAAACACTACCAGATTGGCGCCCAAACTTGAATGCAGTAGGTAGGGGAGGAGACAGGAAGATTTCTCGAGCCCTGCGCCACTGTCCGCTGATGTACACCTTCAGTCGGGTACCAGCTCTGCCCACGCCATCGCCCATACCTCTGCAACAATCGCCATTGATGGCGCACCAACCCGCGGCCTCGGGAAGAACATTAATTCTGCATCGCAACCATTTCCCGCCGAGATTCATCATCATGATATTTCGAATATGCAGGATAACATTATCCCACATGCACCCCGCGATGACCTCTTTAACACTTTATATACTAGGTCATGAGCATATATGATGTCGGTGCTTTTGCTCCTGACGACACTAGTATAAGACTTCATCATCATCATCCTCCAGCAGCATGATATCCTGTTGCCCGAAATATCACCCTGACGTCAGCATCATATTGCAATACAACCTGCATGATAATCGCCTTCATCGGCACAACCTGATCCATCGGAGAAACATCCTCCTGCTGAGCCTATACCAAAAGTCTAGCCGATGAACATCCTGATGACATCATCATCATATCTGCCTACTGCGCACCTCCTCATATCCGGATGACGTCATCATCATGTTTGCAAATATCGGGGGACCTCCACAAGATGATCAGTGTTAGAAATATGACCCCCCCGGACCTTGATGACGTCATCATCATATTAACATCAGGATGATATTCGGAAGACAACCGGATATTTGGAAATATCATCCTGATGCACGAAAATCATGTTGCACTGTAGCTCCACTATAAGATCGGGGCGATTGATGAATATGATGATGCTTGAAAAGATCACCCCCACTAAATAATACACGAAGCCGGCAGGCGGATATCTCCTTGATATCAGCATCATCATGACGCTGGAACAAACATACACCCGGGTGATATGAAAATATCACCCCCTCCTTCGGAAATATCATGATGCAGATAGGCATAAAGGAAGATATCACCCTGATATAAGGATGACGTCAGCATCATCAGGATGACAAAACAATCGAACAAGAAGTGATACAACATCATCAGGATGATATTGACTAAGATCATCCTGACGTTCAAAATATGATGACCCCAGTGAATATCGGGTCGCACTTAGAACTCTTCAACAACATCATCAGGATGATCATAACCAAGATCACCCGATAATAAAAATATCACCCCGGCGAAATATCATGATGCAGATAATATGATGACCCTCGCAAGCAACACGATGATAAAAGGAAATATGATGATGATGACGACGACCCTTAGGAAAAAAACAAGTCAGGTCGAACAACTTAGAGAATAACCCCTTCAGAATATCGGGGCAACATCATCATCATGTTTGGGCAAGGTGATAAGTGCAAGATCACCGGATACTTTGAAAAATCACCCTCGCAAGCAGATCAGGGCGCACTGTAGCTCATCAGCAGGATCAGGATAAAAACCAAACATCACCCGATAACTGAATATGACGATGACGATGAAAAACCAGTCGACGAAGAACATGATGATGCAGACCATCATCGAAGACAAGATGATGATGATGATGACCTCCTCCTCAGGAAAATATGATGCTGCAGCTGAAAAATGCTGAGGAGGTCCAACACTTAGAAAAAATGGGCAAGAAGATAAAGGGTTCAAATGAAGAAACCCCCTGATCATGACAAATCAACCCCAGGTCAAAATGAGTGCTAACAGATAGCTAGAAAATGCTGTTGCAAATGGCTGATGTCTTATCCGTCATACATCTTTAGTTAGAGGTCGACCATGCGTTGGTCATCTTTAATGACATAAGAAAGATTCCAAAACCATATATATTTTATTTATGACTCTCATCTTGATGAACCATGTGAAACTAATGACACGGAAAGAGGAGTAGGAAGATAAAGTTTTAGTAATGGTTAGGAAACCGTCATAGATCTGAAACAAACCATTTGAGTTGAAAACCTACACGTGAGTTGAAATTACATTGCATGCGACGGTGTTAGAATCGTTTTACTTTGTAGACCATATGAGTCTAGAATCCTCGAATTTCGGGATAACGGGTAATGGCTTTATATATTTGAGTATGTTGTGTAAACATGAGAACCAAGTAAACAAATATGAAACCACTTAGGAGTGGGCGCTTATAAGCAATGTTTTTACCTGAAAATGGATTATGAAACTCTGAACTCGAGATTAGAGTAAAAAGTGCGCCATGCGCTATTGTAGGAGGATATCCTAAACCCTTGAGGTCATCAAGGTCGTCAAATAGTTAAAACTATACAAATAGGAAACTGTAGGATTTCGACCACTTCAAGTCGAGTAGGGTGGGTGAACCAAGTTCATGCGTTCTTAGAACGCTAATTAAACAAAAAAAAAAACAAATCCTTTGGCCAAGGTGATGTACTATCCTCAAGTGCATCGAACGTTCACCGTAACTGGATGGCGTTTCTTGTGGAGTGTCGTGCATGACTAGAGGGTATCTAGGGATCTGCGCGATAACAAGACAAGTAGGTTACAACACCAGAGCTCAGATGGCAAACACTGATGGTTATCCTAAGTCTATCCTCTTGAGTAGGGTAGGGCCACTTCCGGTTAGGAAGGAGTGCGGGAGACCGACGGTCTGTGGTTGGAGGTTAAGCTCCTTGAAGATACTTTCTCTTCCAAATATTGAGGAATGCCGAGTCTTGAATGTAATGGATCGACAATCGAGATGCATGATAATGGTATGTTTCCAATCTTTGTTGTTTCAAGAAAATTTCATTTGTTAGAAAACAAAATGTTTAATGTATATCATTTCTTTCAGCTTTATGAAAATGATATCATGTGTATGATAAAATGAAAAATGTTGTATTGGATTAGAGATGAGTAATTTTTGCATGTGATTTCCTATTAAAAAAAAAAATTACGGTTGTGAAAACTTAGTTACTTCTAGTCATTTCGGATTTGGATGTTACAGTGGACCAATGTCTATTTGAAGCAAGGGTTGAACTTCCTACTTTCTCTATGGAAGTCAATTTGTATGTAGCTCCCTTAGGGTCTTATGATGTCATCTTAGGGATGAATTGGTTATGGAGGCATAGGGCTAAGGTAGATTGTCATGCAAAAACTGTTGAATGCTTAGGTGATCTTGGAAACTAGATATCTTTACAAGGGACACCTAGAGAAGTTAAGTTGCAACAGATCTCAGTTGTTCAGATGCATAGGGAAAAGAAGAAGGGTTGTCAACTCTTTGCGGTAAAAATGGAAAAACTTGAGGAATGTGAAGTTGAGGATGGAGAAATAGAGAATGCAGAAAGGATGGATATAGAGAAAAACCCTATCCTTAGAGATTTTGTGGATGTATTTCCAGAAGAATTACCAGGATTACCTCCCAAAAGAGTGTTTGATTTATCCATTGACCTTATTCCAGGATCGAAACCTATTTCCAAGGTACCATATAGAATGACGACAACTGAATTGATGGAGTTAAAATCTCAATTGGAAGAATTGTTGTCCAAAGGATTAATAAGGCCAAGTGTTTCACCTTGGGGAACACTAGTGATCTTCGTCAAGAAGAAGGATGGAACATTGTGATTGTGTATAGATTGCCGGATGCTCAATAAAGTAACAGTGAAGAATAAGTATCCGTTGCCACATATTGATGATCTCTTTGATTAGATGCGAGGTGCAACTGTGTTTTCTAAAATTGATCTAAGGTTAGGATATCACTAGTTGAGTATCAAGGATGAAGACATCTCTAAGACTACTTTCAGAACAAGGTATGACCATTATGAGTTTACAGTCTTACCTTTTGGGTTAACAAATGCACCTGCAACATTCATGAACCTTATGAATAGTGTATTTAGAGACTGCTTGGATAAATTTGTTTTGGTCTTCTTGGATGATAGTTTGATTTACTCCAAGAATGAAGAGGAACATCTTAAACATTTGAAAATGGTACTCCAACGGCTAAGAGAGCATAAGTTGTACGGGAAACTTTCCAAGTGTACTTTCTTTTAGAAGGAAGTACAATATTTGGGCCATGTGATTTTAGCTAAAGGGATTGCATTTGATCCAACAAGATCAAAACAATACTTGAGTGGCCAGTGCCAAAGAATGTTTCTGAAGTGAGAAGTTTCATGGGTTTGGCTGGGTATTATCGTAAGTTTGTGAAAAACTTTTCTAATGTAGCTTTTCCTATCACATCTCTTCAGAGGAAAGGGAAAAAGTATGATTGGACCAAAAAATGTCAAGAGGCTTTTGATCTCCTAAAGAAGAAGTTGACCACGGCTCCAATTTTGAAAGTGCCAGATCCAGAAGGTAATTTTGTAGTAATCACAGATGCATCAGGAGAAGGTCTAGGTGGAATATTCATGCAAGGAGGGCAAGTCATTGCATATGAGTCAAGGAAGCTAAATCCTTATAAACAAAATTATGTGTCGCATGATTTGGAGTTAGCAGCAGTAGTTCATGCATTGTAGATGTGGAGACACTATCTGAGGGGTAAACCTTTTGAACTGAAAAAATGGACCATCATGGTTTGAAGTATCTATTTACATAGCCTAATCTTAATGCAAGGCAAAGAAGGTGGTTAGAGTTAATATCAGACTGTGATTTTGACATTAACTACATCAAGGGAAAGGAAAACAGAGTTGTTGATGCCCTAAGTCGAAGAAGGCATATATCTTCCTTAGTGGTAATTTAGCTGGATTTCACAAGTCGAGTCTTGCAAGGATCTAATGGTGACAAATTCTATGAACAAGTCAAGCAAGCACTCTCGAGAGATTTGCAAGATAAGAGGTATGAAGGATTTAGTTTTGAACTGAATGGATTATTGAGATTTAATGGAAGAATTTATGTACCTGATGTTGGTGAACTAAGGAATTTGGTATGGAAAGAAGTTCATAATGCACCATACTTAGGGCATCCTGGTGTTACCAAGATGTTAGCAGATGTAAAGCCATTATATTTCTAGAAGGGGATGCCACAGAGTTTGTGGCAAGTTGTTTAGAATGTCAGAGAGTAAAAGTAGAACATCATCATCCTGCAGGTTTACTATATCCTCATGATATATAAGAAAGTAAGTGGCAGGTTATTAGCATGGATTTTGTGCAAGGTCTTCCAATATTGAGGAATAAGCACAATTCCATTCGAGTGGTCGTAGACAAGCTTACTAAGGTAGCACATTTCATATCAGATAATCTTTCTAACGGAGCTCCAGTAATAGCTCGAAAGTTTATTCAAGAGGTGTTTAGATTACATGGGATTCCTAAAAAGATTATTTCTGACAGGGATGCTCGTGTAACTTCTAGGTTTTGGCAAACCTTGTTTTCTTCTCTAGGAACTCAGTTAAACATAAGTTCAGCTTATCATCCAGAAACGGATGGGCAAATAGAAAGAGTAAACCAAGTACTAGAAGATCTTCTAAGGATGTATTGCATGGATCAACAATACAAATGGGAGGATTATTTACCTTTGGTAGAGTTTGCATATAATAACTCTTATCATTCTGCAATAAAGATGACTCCATTTGAAGCATTGTATGGCAGGAAATGTCAAAGTCCTATAAGTTGGGATAAGCTAGAAGATAGGATAAGTCTTGGGCCAGAAATGTTGTCAGATATGGAAGAACAAGTTAAGATTATCAAGCAAAGGTTGGCAGAAGCTAATGACAGGCAAAAGAGTTATGTAGATGCCAAATGGGTTCCTAGGAATTTTTCTGTTGGGGATAAGGTGTTGTTGAGAGTAAAACCCCACGAGTTCAGTAAAGTTTGGAAAGTCATCCAAACTAGCCCTGCGCTATGTAGGTCCATTTGAGGTCCTAGAAGTAGTCAATCCTGTTGCATACAGAATTGCTTTGCCACCATCTCTTGCTAGGATGCATAACGTTTTTCATGTGTCATATCTTAAAAAGTATGTTCCAGGGGATAACCATGTTATTGACTGGAATGCCTTACAGGTACACGACCCAAGGGTGGTAACAATCGAGCCTCTCAAGGTGCTCGAAATGCGTAAGCTTCACTTACGTAATAGAGAGGTTCTACAATGCAAGGTCCAATGGGATTAGTATGCAGAAGATTTTGCCACTTGGGAAGATTATGTTGAGATAAAGCAGAAGTTTCCACAAGTTATTTTGGATTTTGAAAGTTCTTGAAAAACAATATGTTTTGTGATGTGATACTCTTTATGTTTTACTATGTTATGATAATGTTTGATACTTAAAAATCATCAGGGACGATGATTCACAAGGGGGGAAGTATGTTACACCCCATGTGTTTCTATCTACTTACTATTTACCTAGTTTGGTTAATTGTTTGGAAAGTGAGTGATTATAGATTTCTGCATCTATTTATGTGTTTTCATCCATTTACTATAGATTGGATATTTTGTGAAAATTGAAGTATTTATGAATCTTTGCATCTATGCGTGTTATCTATTTTGAATGCAATATGATGAGAAAAAGAATAATGCAATGTCTTGTATTAAATGTGGTTATTGTTAATTAATGATGATATTTTGATTAGCTAACTATTGTGGCAATGATCTAAGTGGTTACAGGGACAGGTTGTCCCTCCAGAAAAGAGGGGAGGTATCACTCAGGAGAAGGACTTGGTCTGGTAAATGTAAAAGAGAAGCCTAAATTGAGCAGCACACACACACATCCTAATTTGACCTAGGTTGAGTCGAGTTAGTGTGGATAGTGGTAAGTGATCTGAGTTATGTATCTTGAGTCTTGATTGGATGTTCAAACCTGTATGTTGTTAAGTGTTTGGTTGTCTACACAAGTTTACTTTTGGAGACTATAGTTCGTGTAAGTCCATGATATGATCTTACGTATGAATCGATATGAGCATGAACTTATGTAGGCAGATGTAATTACATATATTCATGAGCATATTGCTCATAGATATAGAGATGTCGATTTAGCCTACGCAAGAATTATTGTCTCTCTTGTGTTCTTCGACGATAAGTTTATGAAGATTTTATGACTTCATATGCATTTTTTATTATGAATTATATTTGATTTTACGATGATAAATTTATACATATGTGAATATATATAAATGTATATTTATCGTCTCTATATATATGTATTTAATATAAATAGTACTATTATTATTTTCTCTTAATAACGGAAATATAATTATATCATTTGCAAAATTTAGTTTTTGTAAATATTGTTTTATGTTAATTAAAACAATGAAATTATATATATATATATAATAGATTTAATAAAAAATAATAATAATAAAAGAGTAGTTTTATAAAAAGTAATAATAATAATAAATATAATAAAATAAGTAATAAGAATTAAAAGTGTTTAATAAAGGGAAATTATTATTATAAAAGTATAATAATAAAAATAAGGTTTTATGTGCTTTTAAAAGGGGATACGTATCTTATATATTTTCACGAATGTCTTTAAGATTTAAGGGATAAGTTTCTTATTTTTTGAATATTGGCCTATGCGATAGGCATGTTTTAAGAGGGTGGCGGACCTTACAACGTTTAAAGCGCTTATTCCCTCATAAATTTCGTTCCTTAATTTTGTTCCTCATGAATCTCACAAGGATAATGGGATCATGTTTATCTTAAAGTGCTTAAGAAATGAATGGATAATATATATATATTTTAATTTATATCTAACATTTTTTTAAGGAGGTTGTTTGGTTTTTATGAACTAATTTTAGAATTTGTAAGCATGTCCTCATAGTGTCACCATTTTTTGAGTTGGTTAACCATGTCGACATTATATCAACATTTTTTGAATTGGGTGCAGTATAAAAGGGGTACTCTCCCTCATGTTTAATTGCACCATTATCTAATCAAGAGCCTTTCCTTTTCAAATTTGAGTTTTGTGTTAGTGTTGAAAGTTTGTCATTTTTGCTTTTGTAAATTGTCTAATTTGGAGGAACAATCTAGAGTATTGGAAGGTCGTAAGCAGAAGAGTATTTGATCCATTTGGATCTATATTCTTAGGCATGGGATTTATTTCTCCTTCTCTATGTTTTTTCTGTTTTCAAAACATAATGTGATGTATTGTTTTTAAGCGATTGTAATGTTGAATTTTTGATGTGAATGTCTATTAATAATATATATATAGTTAGCAAATTTGTATTGTGAATGTGAGATAGTGTCTATGGTTTGGTTTTTACCTGGACAGTTTCGTGAATCAATAATTGATTGGTATTTATATAGGAAAATTGTACAAGGGGAATGATAGTGAGAATATGATTCCAGTGGTATTACTTCGATATATGTATCCTAGTAAAGCATGTAATAGGTTAACCTTGGGATATATGATCCATGGAAGAGGTAGATAACCTAGTATAGAGATTGTTGTCTTTCCCAGACGAGATAGAAGGGTGGGTGAATATGAGACAAAGAAAACTTTGGCCAAAGTGGTGTAAATAACCAACATTTACATTGTCTAGCTTCACTGTATTCCAGGTTTACATTACTAAGTAGAGATGTCATATTTTGATGGTTGTAGCCATAGTATGATAGTACTAGTTAATGTAGGACACAACACCTGCTCAAATTAGGCTTGACTTTGAGGTTGCTATACAAATCCATTTGTTGAAGGGTAGGGCCATTTACCTGTTTGGTAAATGTGTGGGGGACCGCAGATAGTTCGTGGTTGGAGGTAAATCACTTGAGTGATGCTTCCCCTCATGCAGTTGGTGGCTGGGAGAATTGAAGAGAGACAAGTATACAAACATGTGATTCTATTTATCAGTTAAGCTCTTGAAGCTTCTATGTAATTTATGAAAAAAAAGTTGTAAAAGTTGAATATTGAATTCTTTTATTGAGAAATGTAGGTTGGTTATGCAATAGAAGTTTGAAATATGTTTCAAATGTGCATTATAACAAATGTTCGGAGGAAAATTTTTTATTATTCCTGATATGAATTCACTACTTATTTACTTTCAAGTTAAACTTAGTGAATCTTAGTTGGTAGAACAAGTGGCATGTTACAAAGACATTTAGAATCAGACTTATTATAAGACATTTTAGGTGCAAGCATTCTCACTCAGTTAGATTTAATGAAATTAGTAGGTTTATTTGCATACACAAATTTTGAGACTCTTGACAAATGGGAGTGAGGTTGCAAGCAAATTTGAGTTGATAGTTGGCTTGGGTCAACTTACAACACTAAGTCATGACTATAGAACCTACTACAAGATTATTGAACTTTGAATTTAGACTTAGGCTGAAGACATGCAATTCAAGATAACAATCTTTTATGAACTTCAAATTACATGGACTGAACAATAAAATAAAGACTTTGTTACAAGTAATTTCAAGATAAACTTGACTTCTTGAGAATTCTAAACTATGGATTTTTGGACTAAAATATACACAAAAAACTAAGTCCTTAGTACATGATATACATAAAAACATTAAAATCTAATGTAAACGAAATAGTTTCACTCTTTTAAATTTTATTACCCTAAAATTTCAAAAATTAGTAAGTTGAATCTACAGATCAACTACGCTTGCATATTTGACCTAGCATATTTTCACAAGGTTAAAAAGAAGGTACAATATTTGTAGACCTTCACTTTAAATTGAATGAGAACGTATCTTGATGCCCATAATGCCCATAACCAACCCACTTCAATGGCTCCATGCACACTGCAACTATGTCTTTGATTATTAGATTATATTATATGTCTAATATGAGGTAGTTGAAATTGTTTCTCAAGATTTATAAAATTACCTCTACATTGTCACTTAAAAAAAATTGATACAAAATATTTTCATTTCTTCACCACCCTGTAAACTAAATAGGAGATCACATACCTCTCGGTACGTAAGCTTCTTCATCAGTGGTTACACTATAATCCTCTCCTTTCGTTCCCAACAACCAACAAAATGTTGTAAAATAAATGATTCCATTTTTATCCACAAATTTATGCAAGGCTTCATGCATCATGAATTGCATGATAGCAAATCTCATCCACTTGTGATTTTCTATAGAAAGTTCAAACATGTTTTTTCTTCCAAAATCCTTTTACCTGAGTTGTTGTTTACCAATTTTGTGGGGGGTGTATAGATCCCAAAAGTGCTCAAGAGCAATTTAAAGGCATTGATGAAATCTATAACATTATTCTGGACCTATATTTAATAAAAGGGCCTCCCAAGTTGAATGATTATGTCTTCAGATTATTATGCATTGTTTGCTAGGTTAAGTTAAGGTGATGTTGGCAAAAGAAAACGGTTGAGTTTATTTCCATCATCTTGCATCGAAATGAGTATAGTGGAAAGTCCAGACTAGTATGTAAAATAAAGCTTTCATTATTCTTTGAAGTTAGAATCTATATAAAGATAGCTCTCTTTATATAAAGATATATAAATGTCTCATTGTTTAACTCTATTTCTTTATATCAAGATATACATGATATGTAAAGATTGAAAGTAAACTTAATTATATAAAAAATTCAAGTTAATGTCCAATTAAAATAAAATATGCACTTTCTCCCTTATAGTAATTATTTCTATATAACTTCTAATTGTAATACACTAAAACATGGTATTTTAAAATATGTTACATATTCATGAAAAACACAGTGTTTATTAATTTAAAACCTTCTTATTCACGAAATGCCCTTCATTTTTCATCAAGACCTATATTATTATTATGATCTATACATTAACAATCAGTATGGGACTAATTGCAAGATTGAATGTTGCCAATTACAATCCTATGGATATAGAGGGAAGATAGATATAGAAAATATAGAAAGAGATAAAGGAAGAGAGAGACTTTCAATTAGTTGTTTCGCATACCAACAATGTAAAGATGACATGTGTCCATAGGAAGCTTTGCTCAAGACAACACATCATTTTCTTAAGGACCCAATAATTCACCTTTAAGACCTTTTTGGCATACCCCTATAGGATTTAGGGGTTCATGCATTTTAATTAAAATAAATTTAAACTATGTGTTTTTAAATTTTGATTTATTTTATTCAATTGGATAGACACTATAAAGTATTGAAAATTATGGATATTCTTTTGATTGTATGGAGCAAATTTGTTTGCACAATCAACATGAGACTAATTCTAGGCTTGGATGTTGCCAATTACAATCATAGGTTATTAGTTTGATTAGTCATGCTAACCATGGTTTCCTTTTGCAAGGATTGAATGAAAGCCTAGAGGATGTGCAAACAATCAAATTTAATTAAAAAAGCACTTAGATTTACAAAAGGTTTACTATGAAACCCATCACAAGAAATTATTTTAGAAGATAAAGCTCAAAGAAAGTATGTCTTCAAAGGTTTGTCTGTAGAAAATAAAGATCACCTTGTGGGTTGGCACTGGAAGCTTAAAGAGTGTGAGAAAGGCCCACCATACTTTTACTTTGAATGTGTGTATAGTATGCCAAAGAGAAATAGATAGATAGAGAGGGAGACAACGAGACATAGAAAGAGATATAGAGAGAGACAAATAAAGATGTAGAGAAAGAGAGATTGAGAGGGACAAATAGATATATAGATGTAGAGATATAGAGAGATAAACATGGAGAGAGAAAGAAAGAAAGATGGTAAGAGAAAGATAGACTGGCGAGATAGAGAGACGTACAAAATAGAGATATAGATAGAGAGATAAAGAGAAATAGAGAAATCAAGAGACTAAGAGAGATAAAGAGAAATGGATAGATAGAGAGGGAGACAAAGAGATAAAGATGAAGAGAAAGAGAGATAGAGATATAGAGAAAGAGAGAAACAAAGAAAGATATATAAAGAGAGAGGGAGAGATAGACAAAGAGAGATAAAGAGAGGGAGAGATATAGGGAGATAAATGGGCACTTAGTATTAAACCAATCCCCCCACATTTTTTGTTTATATTGTTTACAAATATTTTTCTCATATGAGCATCAACATGAGACTAATACAATCTCTTTACGAGAAAACACACTACGAATCACCTATGGAAGACCAAGAGTCACTACTTAGAAATCCACTTTATTTAGAAACCACGTCCACATTAGAAGTGAACTCTAGAAGACCAAGAGTCACAACTTAGAATTCCACATTAAATGTCCCTATGAAGATTTGAACTTGGGTCTCCACAATGAGAAACCAACATTTTAACCAATTAAGCTCAACCCCTTGGACTGCCCCCGCCTTTTTAAAATATGGCATGCTTATACATTTTTTCATTTAAAAAATCCCAAACTTTAGGACATTGATATTTTTAAAATACATTTTTTTCCTTCTCTATAGGTATTTGTTAGTTTTCCTAGAGCATTGTTCCTTGGATGGATTTTGAAAAAATATCATGCATTCTATGTTATGTTCCTCTTACAAAAGTTTTGCGAGAGAGAGATTGAGCACAACATGCTCCCATGGTATAGATTGCATACCATTTTTGAGGTCTTGAGATCATTCCCTTATCTTCTACAAATTCAAACAAATTTAAAAAATCCCCTTCAAGTTTAATATTTTTAGACAATTAGGAATTCTCAATCAAAAATTATAGCATGTCTAAATTTAATTTTAATCCATTTGACCTCCAAATTACACAAGTTGTGAAATTATAAAACTAATGATGGTCAATAAGTTTGATTGATGTTTGTATCATGTGAAAATGTAGGTGGTGGCCATCCTTATATTTGCAAGACAATGCCTATTAAATGTAGGTGTGAAAATGTGAAATATGAGACTTTTGATAAACAAACATACATGCTTCAATTAATATGCATAGGTGACGACTATTGGAATGCAAGTCAACCTAGGTGTAGTGCATGGACAAGGATCTAGAAAGGGGATGCATGCAAACAGAGACTAGAAACCAAACATGAAATCTCACACATTTAAGGTAGCTATGAAGCAAAACACAGGGATCTTGAAATCCACTAAGATTATGCAAGTTAATTCACGACACTCTAGAAAATAGAAAATGACATGGGCCATACATATACAAGACAATCATCATTCACTTAAAGACATGGAAATTAAACTTTCACAACTCTTCGACGTACCCATTGCACACCAAGGTGCAATTGCTAGTTTATATTAATGGTTTTTTAAAATTTTAAAATGATTAAAAATATTTTAAAAAATTAGATTTTTTTAATCATCTTTTTATATTTATGAAAAAATAATTTTCTAATTTCATTATCTCTATAGTTGCTTGAAGATAGTGGATTGAAAGATGTTTTTTTAGATATCTCTTGGTACTTAAATTTAATGTTTTATATTATAAATAATTTTAAGTAGGATGTATAATTTAAATTTAATATATTAATTGATATTTATATTTTTTTCTTATATTTAAGAAATTTGCAAGTGCATGCAAAATGTGAAAGCATAAACAAAATACATGAAGATAGTGGATTAAAAGACTTGATGTTTTTTTAGATAAATTTGTATATACTTTAGATATATTTTTAAAAATATAAATATACTAGTATATATTTAAACTAAGATGATAAATAATATATATTTAATAGGTGAATTTAAACTCTTAAAAATATAATGATAATTAAAATCAAAATAAAACTATTTACCAACTCTCATATATCAATTACACTAATCAATATATTAAAAACTACATGCTGATCATTATAAATCCAAAACAAAAAAACACATAAATTATCCGATAGGCTTTTAGTTGTGAGATTGATAGTGCTTGAAGTTGTCTCACGCTGTAAAATTTGTGTGGGAACTGCTCGGAATTGTCTCACGCCTGCCAGAAACTTCCCAAAGTCTTTAATAAGAACGTTGCCGAAAAAATTAAACTCCTAAGTCGGTTACTAATGCTGAAAAAAAAACCCGAATGAAAATCTGTTGGACTCGTCGGATGTTCTTAGGCCTGGAAAAAGTCGTGCCACCTAGATGCTTGCCAACAGTTATCCACGGAGTAAATGCAATATTGAGATCTTTCATAGATTTAAAAGTAAATGCAGAGTTGATTGATAGATTTTATATCCCTTTTATTGCCGCCTCAAACAGTCTATAAATAAAAAGAAATTTTGTAGATATGACAGCGACACAAACAAGCAACTACACATAGAAACAAGGGGTTTCCTTCCCCCAAAGTGTGGTAGGTATAACATGGGCTTCCGTCCACTAGGGTTTAGTTAGGCATTGGAGGCCACTTAAATCTTGGCTGAAGCTGTGCAGAGACTCTTCTTAACGGTGTTGTAGGTATGGGCTGATCGACAACACCTTCAATTTTTATTGCTTAGCATTTTTGGAGGTTCTGCCAGTTCCGCCCATTCCTACCACGCCACTAAGAAATTATTTATGTGCAAAAGCTAGATCTATTTATGGGGTTTTGATTTCCATTTTTAATTTCTCTGTTTTGTTTCTGATATTGGGGTTTTCTTTTAGATTTATTTTCAATCTCCCTTCCCTCCTCCATTCTATGGTAGTCCTGCTATGACAGAGGATATGATGTGGATATGCATAGATGAAACCCCAAATTGAGTTATTTTCGAAATGGACACAAACACTGCAAAGAGGATTCCAGGCCAGCCATGCCCTTGTCACTTGGTATGAAGGAGAAGGCGTGGGCTTTATCTGTATATTCAATACAGTTTTCAGTGTATATAAGATATAAGATATAAGATCTCCATTTCCTTCTTCCCTGCTATATGCGGGAGATAAAAAGGAAAGCTTTTCTATAGAGTATTTGAACTTGCCATTTTTCTACATAGGGTTTGGACTTGCCGTTCATATTTAGCCTCCTCTTCTGTAACTTTCTTTTTTGGATAACTTTGGGTTTTTTATTTATACAAATTTGGTTGTTCATTGCACAACCAAAAATTTCTTGCGTGTATATGTAGTTATAGAGGAGGAAATTAGAATCAGTGCTTCTGCTCTTATAATTGTCTAGAAAGGCACGTTGTAAGGTTTTTTAGTATTATTGGAAGCATTTCTTTTTCATATTTTTATGTTTGTACAACTAAACTAATGTTGATAATTTTCCAGATGTAATTTTTTTTTAACCATTTAAACAAGTAGATAGAAATTGGCAGGTCCTACATGGTAAAATTCATTGCATCAAATGAAATTGAAATTGGTGAATAATCTCTATGACAACTTCACCTTGAAGCTAATGTTCTTGGCAGTAAAATGTTTGGCCATGGCAGTGACAAAAGCACTATGATATGTAGGCAGAGGGTCTGTTGTGCCATTCAATCATTGTGAATTCTTTCCCTGCCCTTTGAAATGTAATGTAAGGCTTAGTTGCAGGCATTATCACCTTCTCCCTACAAAGACAATCAATTCAAATCAGGTATATATTGACCACAACAAAATCAATGAGGAAGAAGATTTTTATATTTCAATATATTGCAAAAATATTTGAACTTTCAGAATCTAATGAGCAACAACTGAAACCTAAGAGCTTTGAACAAAAATATTTGAACTTTCAGAGGTGCACGGATGAGCATACCAGCCTTAGACTCGTGTCACTATTCTTGATGCCATGTATCATAGATTCCATTGTCTATCAAAAGCCTATTTAAAATGTATTGAATGTTGGTTTTGACAGCTTCTCTTAGATCGTGTAAGGTGCAGATTAAATTGTTATGGTATCTCAAATAGGAATTTTAAGAAAACAAAGCAAGGAATCGTAAGACGTTTATTTATCCCACTTTACATGGACCCGTCATTTTAACTCCCCCCAAAAATAAATAACACATAACAAACTTTTAAGAAAATGAGGAAAGAGGGAATGAATTCAAACGATACAATTCTTTTGTCCTTTTATTACCTATCTCCACGAGCCCACAAGATAAAACTACACTTCAAATTTAAATAGATGTATGGTTGAAAACACTACACGAGGCATATAATATTATGCTGTATTAAGTTTTAAAAGAGGGGACAACTCAAGTGTTGTGTGTTTGACAACAGTTGGTTGTGCAAACATAGGTTAATGAATATGGCACCTTTGTGGTAATTCACGGCTGTAAATTTTCTGAACTCACCAGTTTTTCGATTGGCGGATTCCTTGAACCTCTCCTATGGGTGCAAGTGGTAGTAGTATAAGATTTTTTAGCATTACACATAGCTTTTGAGTAGACTTCCACTGGAAAAACATTTTAAGGGTAGGCCTGGTATATTTTCAATAAAAAAGTGACATCGGGATTCGGGAACACCGGAGGAATTTGGTTCACCACTTCGATTACGGCGCCCATCGACTCCTTTAATAAAGAAATATGGATATCTATTCTCCACTCCCAATAAACAAAATTATAACAGGTTGGTCGGCCATAATTAATTTTTATGGGAAAGCTAAACCGCTCCGTATGCTGCCTATTAAAACGCGACACTAGGTAGTGGTTGCCCAACAGAGATGAGAAAATGGCTTTCTACAACTCCTCCTGCGCTGAGAAGCGCGCAGTGATGAATCCCAAGGATTTGAGGTTCACCCAGCCTGATATTAAGTCTACTTTCAAGGATGCAACACACCCTTCTGTTAGAGACACAGCGTCTCTACTGCAGAGGGGCCAGCTGAGTTCCGATGTGTTTGGCGAACTCCATGTATACACAGACAAAGAGGGCGTTACATGGTGTGACAATAACCGTCGTCTGTTTGCGTCCAGAGATGCCGGTGTTGATTCTGTACCCGTCGTTTTTGATGGCAATCGTCGCCCCAAAAATGCAGTAAAAAGTAAGCTGAAGGATCCAGATTTCATGCCCAGGATCAGAGGTGAAGCATCGGGGGTTCAAACCCCAACGCTGCCCACTTCTGGGTCGAATTTTTATCAAGAGCAAGAGGAGACTCGTGTGACGGGTTTTGTTTCTGCCGGTTATTTAGGGTGGAACCCGTCTGACAGCCATCAAGACAACGAGTGCGAGTACGGAGACGAAGACGATTATGATTACGATTACTTATTTTAATTTCCCTGCAGCTTACTTAATGGTTTTGGTATATGTTTTAAGTGTTAAGATTGGGTATCGTGTTAACTTTGAAGAGTCTGGATTTGGAGGAGATCGATTTCAGAAATCAGTCTCAATCTGTGTGATGGGTTTTTTGTCAGTATAACGTATTTTGTGGGACTCTGTTAAGAGATCTGAATGTGTATCTATCGATATAATCTATAAATATAATAGAAAAAAGCGTTTATATCGTTCAATTTAAACTTGCTCCAGTGTGTGAGATGAATTGTTTAAACTCTACACCTCTTTATATGAATTTGTATGTATACGCCAACATGCATATTGGTTTGTGTAAATATAAACTGCTGCGGTTTTTTTTTGGTTTGTGTAGCTTACTCGCAGTTGTCTTCGTTGGCAATGCCCTTTTTCCCTTTATGTGCTAGCTTTTCTCAATTAATGGCACCATCTGTGGTCGCCGCATGCAACTGATTCAATAAAATGAAGTTTAATAATGATAAAACTTACAAAGCATTTGAGTGCACTTTAGAAAAACGCAACCAGATTCTGTAAGATTAGGAAGACACATTATGAAGCCCATCACCTTGTAAATCTAAGTGCCAACAGACTAATTTTTGGGCCTGCTCTGTGTGTTGCGTTTCATGGAAGAGCCTTGGTCGGATCACTGAGAAACTTTTAAATTTCCTATCTTGTTATAGATTTACATACACCGTCAAAAATTGCAGAGGACAGACATGCAGGAGCATCCGGGACCGTAGGCGATCCTGGCTTGCCCCCCCAAAAAAAACAATGGCGGTTCAAGTTTTGATTTTTTTCTTTAATTTTGTGTATTTCAGGTATAAATTGTTCCTGTCTTGATGATATTCCTAATTCCACCTGTTGATGGTTGTGTAGCAGTTACCAGAGGCACCTCATTCTATGTAGCAGTTTAGCAGGGTCTATTTGAATGGTCAGTGGCAGGTACAAAGGCATCTTACTTAAGGCAATCCTACTGGCGGTTACATTGTAGACAGTTACAAACAAATTCAGAACAATGTTAAACATAAATGATGCAGTCCGTTTCCCCCTCTCTGGCGCCAACTACGGCTGCAATAATATCTCCTAAAGACAGAAATTTATGTTTTTCTTTTGAACAGGGCTCAGGCAGTAAGAACAGAGGAGAGATCGAGTGGAAAGGGGGAATGCAGAAAGTATTGACCAAGGGTTTCAGATTGCTTGTAGAGTGGCGGAGTTAAGATTGTCTGTAATTTTTCCTGAGCAAGTTGATTAGGCTGGCCTGTGTAGTATTGACAGGTCCAGAATTTGGTTGTAATTTCGAAAACAAGTGGAACGATGTTTTCCAATAAAAAATCTTCTTAGGCCAGAGGATCCAATACTTGAGCACCCTAACTTCAGGCCTCTCAAAATTATAAATCACTCCAAAAATTTTACAGCAGTTTATTTGGCAAGACCCTTACTTATAACTAAGGTTTCAAGGCCACATCATCAAATATGATGTCACATCAACTTGTTTTTTTGTTGAAGTGTCTAATAGTTTCCCACCATCCTTGACTGCATCAGTGCCCCCATCCTTGACTGCAAAGCGCAGCAGGGTGTAGTTGAAATACATTGAAATAAAATGACTCACTAACCCTGTCATTTCTATTTATTGTCTTCCAATTATTTATCTCAACTCAATTAATTTAAAGTTTAATCATACTAGCAATTGGATCCATAGGTCCAACGGGTACGCTGATGCTTTTTAGAAGAAATTGTAGAATTTGTTAGATGTATCTTTTTGAGTTTTAATATGTTCGAATTATTTTGTTGTTTCAATTCTCTTCAACCTCCAAAGAACACAAATATTGACATGTTTTGACATTATCCACTAACCCAAAAGTAACCATTACACTTACTTAATTCACATATTTGCTCAATAATGATAAAGTGTGGTAAATTAACTAACAATGATTAGATGGAGCTCTTATATCCATTTAAAAAAATATAATTTGAAAATAAAAATAAATGTAAGCTCAAGATCTTATTTGGTTCCCATCTTACGATTGAAAGATAGCAAAAATAGCTCTTTCATAAACACAATATTTATAGCCTCATAGATCATGTATTTGGACTACTAAAATATCTATTATAACATAAATGTGTACACATTATTTATGAAATATTAGAACTATGTGGTTGGATTGGATTGTTAAGTATGAGTTCTTATTAAGAGGGCAAGATTGAAATTTTTTAACATAAATGTGTACACATTATTTATGAAATATTAGAACTATGTGGCTACAATGGATTGTTAAGTATGAGTTCTTATTAAGAGGGCAAGATTGAAAAATTCTAATGACTTATTCCCTAGCCATGAGCTCGGACAATCAAATCATTGACCTTTAGGGAAGGGGAAGAATTGGTTGCTAAATTACACCATTAATTATTTGAGCAGTGAAATAATGGAATAATAGAATACCGTTTTTCGTATAGATCTTGAAGGGGCAAAAACTTTCTTCTTTGTTAAAACTACGCTTCAAAAAGGCCATGAACTATCTGAAGACAATAAAAGATTAAAGGTAAATAATATAGAAGATAAAACAATACACACAATACCTTCTCCTAAAACCCTTCTTTCTCCTCGAATAGAGTATAATGAAGTGCACCTAAGTTTTACTAGCTATGCTCTTGATAATGATATGTTGATTGCTCAATAAGCCAATAGCATAACTTTACTTGAAAGCTCATGATATATTGATATGGCTTGGTTGATGCTTGAGGAATGGAGGGCTAAGATTAAGAGGTGTAATGGATGCTTGATATTAAGAGGTGGAATTAGGGATAATGATGGAAGCTTCTAGGGTTTTTCTAAAGATGGATGGATAAGGTTAGTTAGTCATGTGACTAGTTTGATTTTTTAATTTATTTATTTGTGGGAAATAGATAAAGATGGAGACAAGAACGAAAAAGAGTTGCTTTGCAAGGAGAGCCATGAGGTTGTTCGAGGGTTTGCATAGTCCTCCATGAACACCCTGGTTGGGATCTCTTTTTACATTGGAAGATCCTTGTTATCATTCGCTGATATATGTTTGCCTGGTTTGCTTGAGTTCTTAAGTTGAAAGATCAGTCTCATTCAATACATAGGTTTTCTTTTTTTACACTGCCAAACGATTGTTTTAAAATTCTCTTTTTTTGAAATTCTTTCCCGCCCATGGTCTGTCGTCATCTGGTGTCACCACGATTTTTTCGTATGCTCGGGTACCGCCTGAGAAATAACTCCCCGCGGGCCAAACATTAATGATTTGGCAGAAAAATAAATGGAAGAATAGGTAGAAGTTGGGAATGAAAAGGAAGAAGCAAAAAGCAAAATCTATAGGGAGGTCTTAAATGGAGATGATGCCGAAACTCTGGAGGAAAATGTTGGCTTCAAGATCCAGCATTCGGTCAGAGTTGACAGTGGAATTTCTAGTGAAGGGGAAAATGGAAGCGAGGGAAGAAAAGGTCAAAAAGGTGGGACTCTCTCGATGCCTAGGAAAATTACTTTGTGCCCTAATGAGGATATGCAGAGAGCCACTAAGAATGAAGAGAGAAGATTGAAAAATGTGGTTGTTTTCTTTACTTGCATTAACATTGATAAATTTCCTTCAAGAAAGCTTTTTGATAATTGGTTGGTTTATGTATGGGCTAGAAAGCTTGGAATTCAATTCTCATTTTGTAGAATGGTACAAAATGGACTGTTTGTTATATTTTTTAGAAACCACAACATGCAAAAAAGGGTGGTTGAACGTAATTTTTAGAACATTGGCCAAGCCCTATTTAAGGCCTTTCCTTGGGCCCTTCAAACTAGACACAAAGAAATATAGTTCTGTTCAATACCAAGATGGATTATAATAAAAAACATTTCAGTGCAAATGTGGGGCTTTCTGCCTCAGGTAGTCAAAACATTTGGAAAAATTATAAAAATTGATGAGACGAGGGCTACACTACCCCACATGGATACTAGAATACTAGTTTCTTTAAACACAAAGATTCAAATCCCTAAGATACTGGAAATACAATGGGAGAATAAAGTGGTTGTGTGTGATGTTGTAGGGCTTGGAGGCCTTAATTCCTTCTTTTTGTTTAAAATGGATGGCCATCAGAAAAAAGATTGTCCTGTGTTAAATTCGAGGAAAAATAGAGAAAATATAAACTTTGAGACTAGGGTTTTCAATGAAAACACTGAGGAGGTTCCTAACCCTAACTTAGGTGCATCTGGTGTTGGGGGGTGGAAGCTAATCCAAATCCACCTTCTAATCTTGGTCCTGATTTGGTTCCCTCAAGGGTAGAAGACCTTTGTGCAAAAATTGCTAAAAGTAAAAATTTTGATGGTAGATTAAATGATGAAGGTTCAGGTTCACCCATCTTGGAAGAGTCTGCTAATAGTAATGTCAAAATTTACTCCTCAAACCTTGAGGTTTTAGCAAACATAGGTGAAATCTGTAAGGATTCTTATTTGTATGATTCAAATGACACCCAAGATGGAAACCCTAAAGGCATAACGAAAGGGTTTAGGGGAGTAGACATTCTTACTTTTGAGAACCCATGTTTTGAATCCCAAGTTAAGGACTCTCAACTAGATCCTCCAGTGGAGAATTAAGATGATAAGATGCCTCCAACTTACAATGGTATCTTGGAGGATAAGTCTATAGGTCCTATTCAAGATTGTGATTAGATATTGTGGATCACAGAATTGTGGGAAAAAAAAGAATGCTCAAGAGTTGGCCCTAGAAAAAATCAGAGAAATAACAGCCCAAAGAGAAAAGCTAGATATTTTGAAAGAGGAATTCCTAAGAAAGAAAACAATAGATCCCGAAAGAGTGGCAAGGGATGTCCTTAAAATAAATGAGATGAATGTAAAGGGAGGAAATGAAAAGGAGAAAGTTGAAACTGACAATCTAACAAATAGTGCCCAACCCATTGATGTGACAGATAAGAAAGAAGAAGAAAATAAAAAGGAAAAATCTAAGCAGAACTAACAACACCTTGAAACTTGGAAAAAAGGCAAAGATGACCAAATTCCTAAGTGCTTTGATAGATTATATAGTGGGAATAAACAACACTCTACATAAGAAACATATAGATGAAAGACCTTCAATGTTTTAGCTAGAATGTAAGGGGTTTAGAATCCCCTAACAGAAAATATGTTGTAAGAGACTTTTGCAATAAGAACAAGAACATGAATATCTTGTTTATTCAGGAAGTGAAGGTTGTTGGCTTCCTGCTGGAAAATAGCTTGAGATTTATCTGGAGGGAGGCAGTTGCGTTCACTTCTAAACATGATAGGGGAAAGGGTGGTAATGCCATTCTTCTTAATAGAGGATGGGAGAAATACATTAAACAGACATGACAGTCTCCTTGTAACAGGTGTGTCTGGTTAATCCTAGAGATAGGAGAAAACCAATATTGGGTTCTATTCCATATATGCCCCTAATGAGTATAGTAATAGAGCTGAACTGTGGAATTGGATGGTAAATGAGCTTCTGAAGGTGCCATGGGTTAGAGGAGGTGATTTTAATATGATAGAACAAAATGAGGATAAGCAAGGAGGCATTTCCCATGAATGGAAAGGGAATGAGAAATTTTTCTGGGAGAGATTAAAGAAAATGTTGAAGCTTTGTGATCCCTTGGAAGGCAAGAAAAAGAGTAGTAAAGGAATATGGTTCTCTTGGTGCAATATTCAAAAAGGAAGTAGGAGAATTTATTGTAGGTTGGACATGTTTTATGCAAACAAGGAAAATTTACATTTTCAGTTTTAGAATGAGAAAAGTAATAATTTGGCATAGGTTATCCCAAACACACTTTTAGACCATCACCCTATCAAAACAATTATAGCAGTTAAGAACCAAGTCAAAGAATTCAAATCTCAAAAAGAGTGCAGCTTTAAACTTAATTGTGCCTTGCTAATGGATGTAAACTGCATGAATGGAATTAGAACACTAAGAGGAACTTATGTAATGTTGGCTCTAAAAGCCTTAGTGCCACCCAGTACTAGAACAAGATGATCAACTCATGTAAAGTTGTGTTCCAAACAGTTGGTAAAAAATACTCACTTGACAGGAGGAGAGAGAAGTGCCAGTTACAAAAAGAATTTCTACGATTAGAAGAAAAGATTCAAGAGAAGCACAATGAGGATGATTTGATAATAAAAGTTGGAGAGATAAAGCACATGTTAAGACAATTACAAGTAAGAAAGGCCCAAGGTGCAAGGATAAGAGCTAAAATGAATTGGTTGAGAGAAGGCGATAAGGGTGTTGGTCTCTTACAATGATTTAACAACTGAGTTCTTAAAACTGTAACTCAGAGATTAGAAATCTGAACTGAGTAGCTGTCTTAGTCACTATGGAGATGCATTTCACTTGTCAACCCAGGGATGTGAACTTGAAATGGGTCAGCACAGTATGTGCACTAAGAACATCAAAGTAGCCATGTTCATCTTATAGCTAAGAAAGACATAATTCTGAAGACAAACTGCTAAAAAGGAAATAACAGGAATATTGAATATTAACCAACAGCTATTCTGGAATCAAGTACATAACACAAAGTAACAATCTGAGCAAACAAACAGGAAACTACTCTGTCTGCTTTGGCTGTAGGAATAGACACAATAGAATTCTAGTGGCTGTAGGAACATTCAATGCCAGATTTACTAAACATTTAATAGAAAATGTAACTAAACTAAAGGGTGGAATTCTCACCAAGTGGGCCCCCTTGGATGAGTATTCCCTAAAACAAATGTAAACTCAGAAATGCGAACTCACAACTTTATTTTATTCATTCGAAAAGATGAGTACAACTAAACATTTTAACTGTATTACTGAAAACTGGATAATGCAAGTACTATCTCTGAATAATCAACAACCCCTTAGAAGGAGTATCAGAGTCTTATTTATAGAAGAAAATCTACTAATTAGCAGGGCAGTCAACTCCAACAGAATAGGAGGACGCCACATTATGGAAAACATAGAAAGTGGAAGGAGGTTATGCATGCAAGGGAATTTGGTCAAGCGAGTTGCTTTAACGTAGATTTAGCATAACAATAACTCCTAAATTTGCTCAACAGGTATTTAAGATCAGTTACAAAACAGTTACCTTCCCTCCATTTGATATTTGAACGGTCACCACCTTTGACTTTTATGGTAAGTGACCATCCAACAGAATCTTCCTCACTTTATGGATGTCGATTATATCTACATAATAATGTTAGTACACACAAATAATTGCACATTCGTAACCACCTTGGAGTAATATTCATTAACCATATGCAATCATTAACATAGATAGTTCAAATAGCATGTCTTTGCCATAAAAGGATATAAGAAATGACCTACGCTCAACAAGTTATAGTTTTGGGGTAATGGCATAGAAAGATCAAGATTAAAGTATCAAAGTCCAAGATAACTACATCAAATGGACAATAAAGTTTAACAAAATTTGAGTCATAAACTAGACTCATCACTCTCCCCAACCTAAGACTTTGTTGGTTCTCCAGTAGAGGAAGGGTTGTCCTTTTGCTTGGTTAATGCTCTGAAGTTAGCAACTGCCAATTGTCCAATATCAGTCTATCTGGTGCGTGAAGTAGGATCCCAATAGAATCCTTGCTGCCTATCCAACCTGCTCCATCTTTGTTTTTCTTCAGCAATATCATACTGGTAAAATCTGTAATTTGGCACTGGCCACAATAGGATAGGTGGTTGAAAAATTAAGGGAAGCAAGAATTGTCCCTTTGTTCTCCCAATCTGAATATATCTATCCACCCTTTTACATGCTGCAGCATAATTCTGCAGAGAGTGAGGCTCTGCTTGTTTTAGCTCATCAGATAAACTATTCCACCTTTGTGTCAATTGTCCTTTCACAGATTCTCCAGTAGTGCGTGCCATCTCTTCATATTCTCTGTATGCTGCTTCTCTTTCATGCAGGATTCTGTTGCCATAACTTGGCCTATAAAGCATCCTATGCCAATCATTAAAAATGCTTCCTAGATTTCCATATTATGCTCTAACAGGAATGGAGTGTTGAATTCTAATTGCTTATAAGCCCTAAATTGTTGTCCCCAACTAACCTCATTTGCATCTAGGACATAAATGCCCTCAACTGAACATCCCCAACATACAACAAGGGGTTCAAGTCATGGTCTTGGGACATAGCAAAATTATGCAAATAAAACTCACACAACAAATTCTTTATTTCTGGAGGAGCAATCCTATAAGCATTGAAAAATTCAAGAGGAGTTTCAATGGAAGGCTTCAAACCAGAAACAACTTTTGCCAACTTAAAAGAGAGGTACCTTTCCTTTAAATGCAAAGCATAGACTCTCAGAGGGGTCCTACATTCTAATACCTGAGGCACCAAAACTGCCATACCATCTACTCTCTCTTTTAAAATTGTAATTTCTGCATCCTTTTCTTTAATCTCTTCATCCTTCTTTTCAATTTCAACTTTTAATCTATGTTTCTCCCTCTTCCGTTCCTCTTGTCTCCTTTGCATTTCATTCCACAAATTCATGGCAACCATGTGCATTGAAAAATCAGGAGGTCTGTGTATGTCTATCAAAGGCTTTCCTGGCACAGATGGTAGTTCTTCCTGTCACAGAGGCTGCAGGGTTTCTGATTGCTTAGCTAAATCTGGCTACAGGAACTCCTGTTTACCTTTATGTTCTTGTCTCTTAATATGCTCAGTAGCAACGACAAGGTCTGCCAGAGTTACATCTGCTGCTTCCTTAATTATGTCTTCTTTTTCTACATCATTATCATGCCCCACTGGGGCCTTTGTTTCCTCAACTCTCATTTCATCAACCCTAGGGCTTGCCTATGTAGATGCACCAGAGGCAGGCTCATCAGGTATTGGTTTACTAGAAGGGCTCTCATGTTGTTCTTCGGCTGTAGGAAGACCAGTGTCAGCTTTTCATTTCCTAGAGTGTAGTACCTTCCTTTCTACGGTTTTCTTTTTGGTTTTTCCCTTCTTTATTTTTGCCCTTCTCTTTTGTGCCCTAGTTTGAATTAAATTACCAAGAGGAATATCTTCATTGTCAGAATCTGAAGAATTTTCTTTGTCTGCATGCTCTGCTTCAGAAGAGCTAATTTTAATAGCTTGTTTTGTTGCAGGAGGGTTTGCACTAGAAGTTAAAGTTCCCGGAGTAGTTTCAACTCCACATACCCTTCTCCTAGTTCTATGATGTTGCGGCACAACCACAGGTTGCAAATGACTAGGTCTTATTTGATCAATTTCTAGAAATTCCTCCCAAGTCATATCAGATACATCATGCAGAGACTTCTCAACAAGCAATTTGATTAAACAGTGGTGAGAGACAGAATTAGGCCTACCTTTTTGAGTTTCAGCAGCCATAATCGAGAGAAGGTGGTAAAGCACATTTGGCACGTTCATTCTTCTTCCATGTCTCATATGATTCAGCATTTTGAAATGCACAAAGTGAAGGTTCGACTATCGACCTTTGCAAGTAATGTATTTCACCACATGGACAGCTATCTGTTTCCACGGCTCAGGCAAAGAGGTTCTTTTGGCTCCCTGCTTGTCTATAGTCAATGGTGGATCTCTAGGTTCAGTAAACTCGGCCCTAGCTAACCTGGCATCTCTGGCAATAGGGTATTCTTCGCCATCAACAAGTAGACCTATAACCTCTGCAATTCTTTCTTCTGTGGCCAACACCTCCAAACCTCTTACCACTGCTTTACCATTAGACAATGTCTGAGCAAATTGTAACGCAATATTTTTATCAAAACCATTTAATTTCAAGAAATAGTCCATCCATCCACAATTTCTAAATTCAACCTGGCTAAGTGCATCCTGTAACAATGCATCATGAATTGTGGGTTCATTCCGAATTAATCCTCCTCCCATGATTTAGCTGTCTGAAATCAATCACACTGCAAAGTTTTTTTTCTACACAAAGTTTGAAAACTAGCTTCACCTTCCTACAACCCTGTTAAGTCTTCAACATTCATGCTATCTGCATTTTCCTTTATGGCTTCTTTTCTTGGGAATGCAAGACAAGGGTAGTACAGGCATTAATGAATGATCGATGAAGGCTGTCATCTCACACTTGCGAGCCATCACCTCACTCAGGATTCAAATCATTCAATTTCCAACTTTACTGACATTCAGGCATAAAACATATGGATGGACTGACATGTGGTCATCATATTAACACTCCCTCCCCAACCTATATTAAGGCATGTGTCCACACATGCAAAATAGATGCGTGACAGGACAAGGAAGGGAAAAAAAATGACATGCTATGAGAAATATCGATATTAATGTTCAATAATTAAATGAACAAACCACAAGGTAATTAAGAGAGAATTATTACAGTGTGCGTACCTTTATTCATGGAAGATCTGTTGCAAGAATCATGGAGAAAGTAACGGGTAATGCTTAAGAATTTATTAAACAATGAATGAAAGTGGAGTGGGTTGAAGCGAGATGGGATGAAGTGTAATCAATACATGTGATGGAAGAGAGAAGAATGGATATGGGTGGGTGGATGGGCAAATAAGTGAAAGAATGGACTCCCACGAATGTGGAAATCTTTATTATGATCAGTACTGTACCTTGGTTAGCCAGAAGGAGGGACACTAGGTCTACTACCTTTGGCTGCAGGAAGTTTTGGAGTTGCATGTTGAGTGAATTGCTGCAGAAAGTCTTCTTTGGAGGCTAGCTTGTGATATAACCTGAGTCGATGACCATTGACTAATAGTTTGAATTTGACAGGGTCAATAGTAGTAAGCTGAACAGCACCATTGGAAAACACTTCGGCGACTTCATATGGTCCTAGCCATCTTGTCTATAATTTTCCTGCATTCTCCTGATACCTTGAATCATAAAGCAAAGCCCAATCACCAGGCTGGAACTTCTTATCTTTGATGTATTTGTCATGCCACCTAATTCTGCATCACTTCTAAATGATGTAAAGCTGCTTTTCTCATCTCATCCAAAGCATTAAGTTGCATGATTCTTTCTTTTTGTGTCTGAGATAGATCCATCCCCAAGTCAAGTGCATTCCTAAGAGTTCTATGTTCAAATTCAATAGGCATCATGGTTGTTTTGCCATACAGTAACTCAAAAGGAGTAAAACCAGTAGTTGTTTTCCAGGTTGTCCTATAGTCCCAGACAACTTCTGGCAACCTACTTGCCCAATCCTTCCTATGGACTGCCACAGTTTTGGTCAAAATAGCTTCTATTTCTCTATTAGTCACCTCAACTTGGCCATTAGCCTGGGGGTGGTAAGGAGTAGATTTCTTGTGCCTTATATTGTATTCTTGAACTAGTACTGCAACTAGAGTTGAGGTGAATTGAGCTCCTTGATCAGTCACTAATTCTCTAGGGACTCCATATCTTGTAAAGATTTCTTCATAGAGAAATTCTGCAACTTTACTGTCTCTTGCATGCTTCATGGCTTTAACTTCTACCCACTTAGTTACATAGTCAGTGCATACTAAGATACAAGATTTACCATTAGATGGAGGATCAATAGGTCCTACAAAATCTAATCCCCATTTATCAAATGGAGTAATCACAAGCTGAGGATAAAGGGGCATCTCATCAGATTTTGTTGGTCGTCCCATCCTATGACAACTATCACATTTCTTGGTATATCTTGTTGCATCCTTGTAGAGTGTAGGCCAATAATAACCTGCATTCAAAATCTTCATTGCAGTTCGCTTTGCTGCAAAATGTCCTCCACAAGGGTCATTATGATAGGCATGCAAAATGTCATGTTTCATCTTCTCTCACACATCTTCTCATAACATTGTCTGGTCCAGTGTAGAACAAACATCCATTAATCCATGAAAAAGGAAAGGATTTTTCAATGAGTACCCTTCTTTCCTTAGGAGAGAAGTGAGGAGGGACTCTTCCTGTGACTAGGTAATTGGATGTGTTTGCATACCAAGGTGTTTGCACAGAGAGTGAAAACAAATGTTCATCAGGAAAAGAGTCATCAATGACCTGATTATCTTCTGATGTAGTCATTCCTGAAAGAAAATCTACAACCACATTGGCTTTTCCTGGTTTATCCACAATAGTGATGTCAAATTCCTACATTAACAATACCCATCTTGCTAATCGACTTGATATGAGAGGTTTGTTCATGAGATACCTAATGGCTACATGATCTGTGTGCACAAAGATTTGATAACCAGTTATGTAGTGCCTAAACTTATTAAGTGCATAGATGACTGCTAACATTGCCTTCTTTGTGACCGTATAGTTGAATTTAGCACCCTGTAAGTTTTTGCTTACAAAATAAATAGCATGCTCAATGACTCCTTCTTTTTGGCCTAAAATTGCTCCTATGGCATAATCAGATGCATCAGTATGAATGTGAAAAGGAAGTTTCCAATTGGGACCTTTAAGTACAGGAGCATGGGTTAAGGCTACCTTTAAATTAGAAAATGCTTTGTCATAGTCTTTATTCCATTGAAATTCAGCATCCTTTGTCAGAAGAGTATATAATGGGGATGCCATTTTGCTGAAATCTTTGATGAAGCATCTGTAATACCTTGCATGACCCAAGAAACTTATGACATCCTTTTGCTTTGTAGGAATCGGTAGATTGATGATGACTTCAATCTTAGCTAGGTCTACCTGTATTCCTTTTGGAGAAATATAGTGACCAAGTACTACACCTTCCTGCATCATCATAAAGCACTTTGCACTATTTAATGATAGGCTGTGGTCTTCACATCTTTCCAAAACTTTGCCTAAGTTTGCTAATGCCTCTTCAAAAGTAGCACCATAAGTAGTGAAATCATCCATATAGATTTCCATACAATCATGTGAGATATCAGAAAATATGCTAATGACTGCTCTTTGGAAAGTTGCAGGTGCATTGCATAAGCCAAATGGAAGCACTAAGTAGGCATATGTTCCCCAAGGACATGCAAATGTTGTTTTCTCTTGATCTTTAGGTGCAATCTAAATCTGATTGTAACCACTGAATCCATCCAAAAAGGAAAAGTACTGCTTTCTTGTAAGTGAGTCCAAAACATGGTCTATGAAAGGAAGGGGAAAATGATCCTTTTTGGTAGCAAAATTTAATTCTCTATAATCAATATAGACTCTCCATTTTCCTCCCTTCTTGGGCATAAGAACCAGAGGGGACACCCATTGGCTATCTGAGATTGGGTAGATAAATCCTACATCTAATAGCTTCTGTAGTTCCTCTTTGACAATTTCTCTTAGTGCAGGGTTGATTCTCCTTTGTGGTAGTCTTACTGGTGTACAATCTTCCTTTATGTAAGTCCTATGAGTGCATAATGTAGGATCCAATCCCTTCATATCATGATAATCCCATGCAAAAGGATTTTTATGTTTCTTTAACAAATTTGCCAAGGACAGCTATTGTGCTTGAGTCAAGTTGCTATTAATATTGAGATATCCATCTTCTGAAATTTCCACTTGAGTTGTGAGGTCAACCATAGTTATCTCATTAATGCTAGGTACCTTAATTTCTTGTGGAAGCAATGTATGTAACATACCTGATGCTACAGGAAAAATTGGAACAAACATCCTTTTTGGATCAGCAGAGTGAGAGGATGATGCTTCCTCAACTTCATAAAGATTTTGAATTATATTGGACAACACCTCCTCCTCTCCTTGAAGCTGCAGGAAAGAAGTTCTGCCAATCATCATAAGCTGCTCCACAAAATTAGCTTCCTCTGCCTCTTCACCAACATGAGGCCAAACAAGATTATCCATATCATGAGATGGTTGTGCAGGTGGGTAAAGAACAAGTGTTTTAGTGCTTCTCCCATCAGAGATGGTCATGTCTCTTGACCGACACCCAATATAAGAATCTGTTGTGGCTAACCATGGCCTTCCCAAAATGATGGGGTATCCTCCCAATATAGCTTTAGGAGAAAGTATCATGAAATCAACTAGATATTCCCATGAGTCCAGGGATACCACAAGATCCTGAGCTATCCCATCAGGTTTAATAGTAGAGCTATCAACAACCTACAGGACAGTAGGGGTTGGTCGCATAGTTGCAACATTCAGTTGTTGCAGGATATCCTTTGTCATTACATTTATGGCTGCTCCAAGATCAATCAGAGCATTTCTTATTTGGATTCCATTTCTGACAACTCCTACCACAGGACTTCTTGGGTCATTATATTTGGGAACAGTCACTTTTCCAAGCATGATGTCAGCCAACTGTCCCACCACATGGACCATAGTGGGGTCTTTCCTTTTTTTGCCTGGTTTCTTAAGGCATGCTTCTTTGATTGCTTTGCCATATATAGGAACATCTTTTATGGATTGAAATAGAGGGATCTTGACACATACATGTTTCAACTGCTCTAGAATATCAAAGGTGGGTTCTTCTTCTACTACCTTTTGTTTCATAGTTTCTAACCTTTGTGGAAATGGTGGTTCTTGGGGAGTCTGTTTGACTATCATTGGTTCAGGATTTTCAGGCACACCTATTGAATGGGGTTTTCGTTAGGTTCCACTTCTTCCTCAGGAAGCTTAGTAATGACAAGTCTTGAAGGAGCTACCAAGGTAGTTCTTGAACGCAGATGTATATCACTTACATTCATAGCATACACAAGGTATTGATTTGGATTAGCAGAATATATTGGCTGTTGCCGTGGTCTATTATTTGGGTTAGGTGAGGGTTGAGCTGGTATCTGAGTAGGTTTAGGTGTATTTGAATTGGAGCTAGCATGTGGAGGCATTATGGCAGGCTGTTGGGGTTGAGGAGGTGACTGCATGTAATTAGTGGTCTGATTTGGCCATTGCTATCCTCCTCTCCAGTGAGATGTTTGCTGCCAATTTCCTGGAGGTGACTGTCAATTCCCTGGAGGCTGCTGCCACTGGGGTGTAGGGTTTTGGTAATTTAGCCAAGCATTTTGAGGGTTGTTCCAAGGTTGAGGTGGATATCCTCCATAACTAGATGGAAATGGCTGTTGCCATTGATTACCAGATGCATAAGTATTAAAATGTGGACCAACATATGATAATGGATCTGGTGACATACCTTATCTTGGAGCCCATGGCCTCCTTTGTGCAACATAGAAGACTTGATCCTCTTCAACTTGTATTGGCTTGAACTTAGGTGGAATATGCTTGCTATCAATGTTAGCTACCAGCTTGCATCTGTAGTCCCTCTTCTTTTGTCTGCAATGAGGACAATATTTTGCCAACATTGCCTCAACCTCTTCATGCTTCTTCTTTGCTTGGAGTGTGTCCAACTGGGTGGCCATATTGTTTGGTGCAGGGGCACCTAACACAAGTCATTTAAGTTCATGTTTTGTTTCAAATCATGTTGTAATAAGGTCTATTCGACCAATGCATGTAATTTTGATTTGTAAGCCCCGAGTACTTAGGCTGTAATTGTCAAATTAAAATAAGACGGTGGGTTTTCTTCCTGCCGCTTGGAGATAGTTAGTTTTGCTCCCAGCTTCTTGGAATCATTGTCCCAGCCGCTGGGAATAGGGTTATAGTTCTTCTGGGTGAATCTATAAAACCCAGAGATAGGAATAAGATCAGGCATGATGATCAGTATTGTAGTCAGATCGATTGAATGCAATCAAGCATTGTTAAGGAGAATCGAACTATTTCTGTGTTATCAATTTTGTTTCCCATCCTCTGTAAATATGAAATTGCATAGTGTAGTTTTCTTTCCCTTCTATTTTTCCATTGCTGTAGTATGTCAATTTGAAGCATTCCACTGATAAGATTTCTGTCGAAATCAGTGGAATGGATTCATTGTATATATATTTGTTTTCATTTCCTATTTGTTTCATTGTTTCGATGGCGCAGATGTTCCAGTTCGTGGGTCATGCATAGTAGTTCACCTAGCATTTTATATGTGCTAGGGTTTGAGAAGGCAGACTATGCATTGGAGAATCGGCATAGCAAACCCTGGGTGGCCGATGGTAAATGCCTCATTAGTGAATGAAGAATAGCGGAGGTTCATTGGAAGGGATCTGTGAGTCGACGACTATGGAGTAAGTCTCACTGAAGGAGCTGGACTATCGGCGCATCGGCTAAGGAATGCAAGTTCACCGAAAGTTGAAGTCACAATGAGGTCAATGTATATCGACATATTGGAAGGATGATAAAAGTGTTCACCGTTGATACAAGCAGTGACCAAATGTAGTGGTGAATCAGTGCATGTAAACCGGCGATAACAAGTCAAGCGATGTGTATGAGTTGATCTATTTGTCCGCTTCTGTTGTGCGCTCTGCATCATTTTGAAAATGGATCCAGAGAAGGTAAATGCTATTCTATCTTGGCCAACACCTACAACAGTGAGTGATGTAAGAAGTTTTCATGGGTTAGCAACATTTTATAGGAAATTCATAAGAGGATTCAGTCATGTTTGTGCACCCATTCTGGATACCATAAAAGGAGGACAAAAATGTAAGTTTGTTTGGAATAGAGTAGCAGATGACTCTTTTGAGATTCTCAAACATAAAATAGCAGAGAAACCCATTTTGGTTTTGCCTGATTTTAATAAGTTGTTTATTGTGGAATGTGATGCTAGTAACCTTGCCATTGGTGCTGTCTTGAGTCAGGAAGGCAGACCTGTTGCTTTCTTTAGTGAAAAGCTGAATGATGCTAAACAAAAGTATTCCACATATGATCTAGAATTGTATGCAATGGTTCAAGCATTGAAAAAATGGAGACATTATCTCTTGCCCAAGGAATTCATTGTTTATACTGACAACCATGCTTTGAGTTTTCTGAATTCACAGGAGAAGCTAAATCATAGGCATATGAAGTGGGTTGAACAACTTCAGGTGTATACTTTTTCCATCAAACATAAGAAGGGACAAGCCAACAAAGTGGCAGATGCTTTGAGCCGACGAGTGTGCACTATACAGGAAATCTAGTTGCAAAGTGTGGGAGTGGATTCTCTCAAGAATATGTACCAGGATGATGAGGACTTCAAGGAGATATATGCAGCTTGTTCACAATTTTTAGATTCCTATCATTCTAATTTTTCTGAATATTTGTTATAGTAAGGGCTACTATTCAAAGGCAACCAACTGTGTGTGTCTAGGTGTTCCATGAGGGAGAACATCGTAAAAGAGAAACATTGTGGTAGTCTTGGAGGTCATTTTGGATTGGACAAAACATTGGAACAAGTGAGAAGGCTTTACTTCTGGCCTAGGATGCAAACTGATGTCAGGAAATTAGTGGAAACTTGTAGCATTTGTTAGAGGGCAAAAGGAACTTCATCTAATGCAGGCCTCTATCAACCACTTCCAATTCCGCAAAGGCCATGTGAGTACATTAGTATGGATTTTATTTTGGGTCTTCCAAGGACTCAAAGAGGATTTGACAGTGTGTTTGTGGTTGTTGATAGATTTAGTAAAATGGCTCACTTTGTGCCATGTAAATGTACCAATGATGCTTCACATATTGCTGGACTGTTCTTCAAAGAAATAGTTTGAATTCATGGTTTGCCACTAAATATTATCACTGATAGAGATCCCAAGTTTGTGGGACATTTTTGGTGCACTTTGTGGAAGAAATTGGGCACTCAATTATCTTTCACATTAGCATATCACCCTCAAACAGATGGACAAACTGAGGTGGTGAATAGATCACTGGATAATCTTTTGAGGTGTTTGACTAAACAACATGGAGAAGCATGGGATATGATCATCCCCCAAGCAGAATTTGCATCTAATGACTCTGTTAATAGGAGCATACGAAAGAGCCCTTTTGAAGTAGTATATGGGATTCATCCCAGGGGAATTTTGGAGCTCAGGGATCTCCAAAACATGGAGAAAAGGAGTGCACAAGAAGAAGATTTTGTAGTCAGCATGAAGGATATACATGATGCTGTAAGGGACACTATCCAAAAGAACACATGGAAATACAAAGAGAGAGCTGATCAGAGGAAGAGGGACGTATAGTACAAGGTCAGAGATTTGGTGATGGATTATCTAAAGAAGGAAAGACTTCCTAAGGGGCAGCCAATGAAGCTTCTTATGAAGAAGATAGGTCCATGCAAGGTTGTACACAAATTTGGGCCTAATGCATATGAAATTGAACTTCCTCTAGGTTTAGCAATATCACCCATTTTCAATGTGGTAGATTTGTTTCCATTCAACGGAGCCAATACAACAGAGATAGAAGCTGCAGATGCAGAATGGATTTTTGATCTTCCACCCAGCCAGCCAGTTCAGTTGGAATGTATTTTGGACACAAAGGTTCAGAAGAAGACTAGGCATAAAACCTACAAGCAGTATCTAGTCAACTGACGTGGTTTACCTGATGAGGATGCAACCTGGATGAGTGAGGAAGACATCATCAAGCATGGGGTTAATATTTCAGACTTGGTTCCTCAAGGGACTTGAGTTCTATTAACCTCGAGAGTATGGTGCAGGGGCACCTAACACAAGTCATTTAAGTTCATGTTTTGTTTTAAATCATGTTGTAATAAGGTTTGTTCTACCAATGCATGTAATTTTGATTTGTAGGCCCCGAGTACTTAGGTTGTAATTGTCAAATTAAAATAAGATGGTGGGTTTTCTCCCAGCCGCTTGGAGATAGTTTTTCTCCCAGCCGCTTGGAATCATTCTCCCAGCTGCTGGGAATAGGGTTGTTGTTCTTCTGGGTGAATCTATAAAACCCAGAGACAGGAACAGGATCAGGCATGATGATCAGTATTGTAGTCAGATCGATTGAATGTAATCAAGCATTGTTAAGGAGAATCAAACTATTTCTGTGTTGTCAATTTTGTTTCCCATCCTATGTAAATACGAAATTGCATAGTGTAGTTTTCTTTCCCTTCTATTTTTCCATTGCTGCAGTATGTCGATTTGAAGCATTCCACTAATAAGATTTTTGTCAAAATCAGTGGAATGGATTCATTGTATATATATTTGTTTTCATTTTCTCTTTGTTTCATTGTTTTAATGGCGCAGGTGTTCCAGTTCACGGGTCGTGCACAGTAGTTCGCCTAGCATTTTGTATGTGCTAGGGTTCGAGAAGGTAAACTGTGCATTGGAGAATCGGTGTAGCAAAGCCTAGGTGGCTGATGGTAAATGCCTCGTCAGTGAATGAAGAACAACGGAGGTTCATTGGAAGGGATCTGTGAGTCGATGACTGTGGAGTAAGTCTCACCAAAGGAGTTGGACTATCGGCGCATCGGCCAAGGAATGCAAGTTTGCTGAAAGGTGGAAGTCAAGACTGGTGGTGAGAGGTCGCAAGAGTCTACCAAAAGTTGAAGTCACAACGGGGTCAATGTATATCGACATATTGGAAGGATGAACAAAGAGTTCACTGTTGATACAAGCAGTGACCGAATGTAGTGGTGAATCGGGGCATGTAAACTGGTGATAACAAGTCAAGCGATGTGTATAAGTTGATTTGTTCATCTGCTTCTGTTGTGCGCTCTGCATCATTGTTTATAATATCTTGCTTAAAATCAAATAGCAAGTGGCTTATCTCCATCCTTGAAATTCCATTGGTAGAGGTTCTGCCCATAAGGGAATGGTAACCTCTTCCTTTCTTCATGGCTGCTCTGGAATAATTCTGGCACAACTTCTTAATATCATCCCAAGACACTTGGGTAATATCTCCTCCTCTAATTAAATCCAAAGCATTCGTGCAATGCTCACTTATTCCCCTAAGGAAGAGTAGTTTCTGAGAATCCTTAGTGAGTGCATGATGAGGAGACTTTTGTAAACAAAATAGGAACCTTGAGATGTAATCCTCCAAACTTTCGTCTTCTTTTTGCTGCATTCTAAAAACATCATTTCCTCTCATATCCCCACTCCTACAGTAGTCTTTATATTTCTCAAGAAATTTATCTTTCATTTCTTCCCAAGTATTGACAACATCACTACATAGACTCATAAACCACCTTAATGTAGCCTCCTTCATGGTAGTAGGAAACAACTTAAGTTTATGAGCATCAGTAGTGTAGTCATAGCTTCTATAGAGGATATCAAATTCAAGCAAGAAGGTGTCTGGGTCCTTTGTTGTAAGTCCATAGAACTTGGGGAGAGTTGAAGCAGGTATGTTCGTGAGATTATCCACTTCATTTTGAAGAGCAATCAGAAATGGAAATGTTGGTTGATTAAGTACATTTTGGGAAGCCATGTTTGCTTGACCTACTATTAAGGCAAATGGATTCTCAACTAGATTTGGGGTATCTTGTTCTTCAGAGGAGATTTTAAAGCTATGCATCAAGGAAAGGATTCACTTCTACTTCTTCTGCTAGGTGAGTTAAATCATTAGGAAGGAATCTCCCTAAAGCATCTCTTCTCCTACCTCTATGCATGCAATATACTCAGTATCAGCCACTTCTCACACAAAAAATATTGATGGGTTGTAGATGGGTTCTTCTTAACTAAAACACATTTTAAGGAAAAACTGCAAGGAATAATACTAAAAGATGACTCCAAAGATTTCCTTAGTTTGACACCATCCCTGGCAACAGAGCCAAAAATGTTGGTCTCTTACAATGATTTAACAACTGAGCTCTTAAAACTGTAACTCAGAGATTGGACATCTGAACTGAGTAGCTGTCTTAGTCACTATGGAGATGCATTTCACTTGTCAACCCAGGGACATGAACTTGAAATGGGTCAGCACGGTATGTGCACTAAGAACTTCAAAGTAGCCATGCTCATCTTATAGCTAAGAAAGACATAATGCTGAAGACAAACTGCTAAAAAGGAAATAACAGGAATACTGAATATTAACCAACAACTATTCTGGAATCAAGTACATAACACAAAGTAACAATCTGGGAAAACAAACAGGAAACTACTCTGTCTGCTTTGGCTGTAGGAATAGACACATAATAGAATTCTAGTGGCTGCAAGAACATTTAATGCTAGATTTACTAAACACTTAACAAAAAATGTAACTAAACTAAAGGGTGGAATTCTCACCAAGTGGGCTGATGTAGAGTGCATAACAGAAGCGGACAAACAGATCAACTCATACACATCGGTTGACTTGTTATTGCTAGTTTAAATGCACCGATTCACCACTACATTCAGTCATTGCTTGTATCAACGGTGAACTCTTTGTTCATCCTTCCAATATGTCGATATACATTGACCCCATTGTGACTTCAACTTTTGATAGACTCCTACGACCTCTCACCACCAGTCTTGACTTCCACCTTTCAGTGAACTTGCATTCCTTGGCCGATGCGCCGATAGTCCAGCTCCTTCGATGAGACTTACTCCATAGTCATCAAATCACAGATCCCTTCCAATGAACCTTTGCTGTTCTTCGTTCACTGACGAGGCATTTACCATCGGCCACCTAGGGTTTGCTATGCTGATTCTCCAATGCACAGTCTGCCTTCTCAAACCCTAGCACATACAAAATGCTAGGTGAACTACTGTGCGCGACTTGCGAACTAGAACATCTCTGCCGTCGAAACAATGAAACAAACAGGAAACAAAAAAAAATATATATACAATGAAGCCATTCCGCTAATTTCGATAGAAATCTTATCAGTGGAATGCTTCAAATCGACATTCTGCAGCAATGGAAAAATAGAAGGGAAAGAAAACTACACTATGCAATTTCATATTTACAGAGGATGGGAAACAAAATTGACAACACAGAAATAGTTCGATTCTCCTTAACAATGCTTGATTACATTCAATCGATCTGACTACAATACTAATCATCATGCCTGATCCTATTCCTATCTCTGGGTTTTATAGATTCACCCAGAAGAACTACAACCGTATTCCCAGTGGCTGGGAGAATGATTCCAAGCGGCTGGGATCAAAATTAACTATTTCCAAGCGGCTGGGAGAAAACCCACCATCTTATTTTAATTTGACAATTACAACCTAAGTACTCAGGGCCTACAAATTGAAATTGCATGCATTGGTCGAATAGACCTTATTACAACATGATTTAAAACAAAACATGAACTTAAATGACTTGTGTTAGGTGCCCCTGCACCATGGGCCCCCTTGGATGAGTATTCCCTAAAACAAATGTAAACTCAGAAATGCGAACTCACAACTTTATTTTATTCATTCGAAAAGATGAGTACAACTGAACATTATAACTGTATTACTGAAAACTAGATAATGCAAGTACAATCTCCAAATAGTCAACAACCCCTTAGAAGGAGTATCAGAGTCTTATTTATAGAAGAAAATTTACTAACTAACTAGTAGGGCGGTCAACTCCAACAGAATAGGAGGATGCCACATTATGGAAAACATAGAAAGTGGAAGGAGGTTACACATGCAAGGGAATCTGGTCAAGCGAGTTGCTTTAACGCAGATTTAGCAAAACAATAACTCCTAAATTCGCTCAACAGATATTTAAGATTAGTTACAAAATGGTTGCCTTCCCTCCTTTTGATATTTGAACGGTCACCACCTTTGACTTTTATGGTAAGCGACCATCCAACAGAATCTTCCTCACTTTATGGATGCCGATTATATCTGCATAATAATGTTAGTACACACAAATAATTCTACATTCATAACCACCTTGGAGTAATATTCATTAACCATATGCAGTCATTAACATAGATAGTTCAAATAGCATGTCTTTGCCATAAAAGGATATAAGAAATGACCTATGCTCAATAAGTTATAGCTTTGGGGTAATGACATAGAAAGATCAAGATTAAAGTATCAAAGTCCAAGATAACTACAACAAATGGACAATAAAGTTGAACAAAATTTGAGTCATAAACTAGACTCATCAAAGGGAACAAAATACTTTTTTGATTTTCTAAAGTACAAAAATAATAAGGAAAAAATAGGGCCTGTTTTAGAAGAGGGAAAGTGGTATCATAAGGATAAGGAGATAAAAGAGATTCTTAGAGCTTTTTTATGAAAAGTTGTTCAAGTCTGAAGATGAGTTAGAAGGGTGTAAGGAAGCTCAAGAGATATGCAAGAAAGTATGTATAGAGAAGGTGGATACAGAGATGAAAAAAACACTTAATGCAGATATATCCAAGAAAGAAATAGAAGATGCAATTAAAACTATGGAAAATGGTAAATCACCTGGGGCTGATGGTTTGTCTGTGGAATTCTACAAAAGTAATCTAAGTTGGGTAGTTGATGACTTGTTTGAACTGTATCAAGAAGCTGTTAAGAATGGTACCTTGGGGAAGGAAATAAATAGAGGTATTATAAAACTTCTACCCAAAGATGGGGATAAGACAAATATCAGAAATTGGAGGCCCATAACCTTATTGAATGTTTCCTATAAGATCATTGCAAAGTATGGGCTTTAAGGTTAAGGGATATACTGCCAAAAATAATAAACTACTCCCAAACAGAGTTTATAAAGGGTAGGCATATCTTGGAGAACTTGATTACTAGTTGGGAAGCTTTATGTTGGGCCAAGGAAACATATCAAAAAGTTGGAATCTTATTGTTAGATTTTGAAAAAGCCTATGATAGGGTGGAATGGTCTTTTGTCTTAATGATGCGTAAAGCCATTGGCTTTCTTGAACATTACTGCAATATGGTAAACATGTTATTCAAAGATGATTCAACTCAAGTAGAGGTCAATGGTTCTCTTTCTAAACCTTTTTCTATGGGTAGATCTATAAGGCAGGGATGCCCCCTTGCCCCTGCCTTGTTTGTCATTGCCTCTGAGGCCATCTACTATTTGCTAAGAATAGAGACTATTCAAGGAGAGGTAAAAGATATTACTCTGCCCAATGAAGATAAGTTACTTAATGTCCAATTTGCTGATGACACAACTCTGTTTCCAAAGTTAGACAAAGAGGAATTTAGGAATTTGGAATTCAGATTAGACACCTTCTACCTTGCTTCTGGTATTAAAATTTCCCTTTCTAAATCTATCATGTTCTGTTGGGATGATGATGCCCCTATTTGGTTAAATGAGGGTAAGTGGAATTGGGGTGGCCAACAGAAACAAGTCAGGTTTCTGGGTATCCTCTTTAATATTAATCCCTCTTTGAAAAAGATGTAGGAATGGCTATTTGCTAAGATTAAAAGAAAAATGAATAGTTGGAATAGACAATATCTATCACTTGCAAGAAGAATTCAGGTTTGTCAGAAAGTTCTATCAGCATACTCAATTTACTACTCATCAATGTGGCTATTCTCTAACTATCAATTTGATATTATCCAAAAAGTCATAAGGTAGTTCCTTTGGTTAGATGGCAAATGAAATAATAAGAATCACTCTATCAGATGGGAATGGCATTGTTTATATAAAAGTGAAGGTGGTCTGGGTCTTAAAGATTTGAAAGTACAAGGTATTTCTCTGGCTACGAAATGAATTATTAAATCCTTGGATGGAGAAGAACCTTGGAAAATCTTGGTTAGGAATACTTCGAGGAATGTTGTTCCTAGCAATAATAGAGGGTGGAGCAACCTTCACATTCATGACATACTATTTAGGGATTTCCATGCCAAACCTTTGGGATCTGCTATGTTTCTAAGTATATGGAAAACTTGGGAACAAGCTAAGAAACTCATTCTAAATAGAGAGACATTTGATCTTAACAAGAACCTAGTTTGTGGACATAGATATATATGGTGGAGTATGGAACATAAAGGTAAATTGCTTGCCCTCTTGCAAGGATGTTCTTCTAAGAATTGGAATAAACAGGGACTTGAAGCACTAAGAAACTTGGTTGATAACAACAAACCTAAAACATGGGCACATCTTAAAGAAGAATACAGACTAGCTGATACTCAATTATCGTAATTGTTATAGGTATCCTGGTCAACTTCAAGTGATGTGTTTGTTGAATTACTTCACAAGTTACAAATGCTGACATATTGACTCTTGTCAATGTTACAACAAGCATTACAGATCTAAAATTGAGGAGCTTCTTTTGAAAGAGAAATGTTTATTAAGTTCCACCATAAAAAATCATTTATTTGTAATCTTGTTCTAATTTATCATATTTGTGGTGCTCAAGTTTTGAGCCTTTCTAGGGTAATGGAAAGTAAATTTATGCTTGATATGGTATTGTAATTACTCAAAAATAAGGTGTAAAGTGTCATAAAAAAGAACAATAGAAATATGAAAATGTCCTTTACAAACATTATTTTCTAGAAATTTGTTGTTGGTTCTATTCCCTGTATATCCAGTTCAATGATATTTTAATATTAAATTCTAAGAATTTTCAAAAGTAAAACAAGTAAACAATTTGGAATTTGGAATTTGTTTCTAGTATTCTCCTGTGCGTTGTGGATGGTAACCTAGGGACCATCATTTTACAAATATCACCTCCCAACCAATATAGTAAAATGTGTTGTTGAACATTGAAAGTCATTTGATGTTCATTATTTAATATTTTATAGTTAGGGAGTGGAAGTCTTTTTATTACATTCAACTTTGGCCTCGCCTAGTTACAGATGCATTTCAAAAATGCTAGATCTCTTCTTCTCTTATAATGATGCTTGCTTTTAATGGGTTGTTAACAATATACACAATGTATATATCATAAGGGAATGTTGTGATAGTTGTATTCTTTTAGATGTCGATGGAGGAAGGGTTAGGGAAATATGGTGACATCACCAAAAGCATGCCTGTGGGATAGCAATCTTGTGATATTGTAATATTGTAATTTTCTGTTTGGTTTCAGGCTTGTTTATTGACAACATTTCATATGATATTTCTATAGTTTATGTAATGAATTTGTAAAAATATTTTGGCAAAAATTTGTGAGTAGTTTTTAATATCTCTCCGATCCATTATTACTAAGAGGGTAAAAATAATACATAATATAGAACCAACCCTTTAAAAAGAGAGATAAAGACTTAACACCTAAAAGTTAGGTTTTACATTTGTGCATCAATTTTATCCTCTTCCTAATAATAAATCATGAAGTGAAATATAAAACATCATGAAAAAAATTATAATTTAACAAATTCAACATTCTATAGGTTAAGCTAGTGTCCTAGTAAATTAGATATAAAAACCCACAGAGCAATTAGAGTACATGCAAAAATGCCCTAATCGCCTAAAAATAAAGCATGTGAAGAGACAATCATTCGAGAGCATATTGCAACAATAGCTCAATATGGGTAAACTTACAATAAAAGTAGCTAAATAGGTTGAAAACTGCACCACTTGCATGGCTGCTTCATATTCATCATACTTAGCTTCAAAAAAATTCATCCACCCTTTAATTTTCTAGCAAGTGTCCACTTTAAATTTTCTGTTTAGTATTTGAGTAAATTTTTCAGATTTTCCAAAATTGCTAGAGACTAGAATATCTCTAAGGAAACACCCACAAATCATCTACTCATAATAGATCCACTCCAAAAAAATTGCATTGCTGAAGTTTGACAACTGAAAATAAAATGTCCTTAATCACTAGACCACATATAGAATCTTCAATAGACTTCTCAATTTGATTATGTGTGGATACTTGGGTTGAAATAAAAGATACAGTTATATTGTCCTTTGTCATCTAGTGGTAAAATTGTAGATGCACTCTTCCGAAAATGACACTATAAAGCGCCTCAAGGCTCAAAGGCCCTCGTGAGGTGTGCATTGTAGGGTGTTTATTAAAATGGAATTTGTAAACATCATTCATACAAGTTAATATTCGGCTTTTGTGATTATAAAAAGTTTTTTCTACAAGATTGGAGTTTTTTCTACAATATTGGCATGTTGTTTTGAACAAAAACAAATGTTACCTTTAGGTGTTCAATTATTTTTAACCACCATGAGAGATTTTACAACTTCATCAATTTGGTATAGCCACCCAAAAATTTACACTTTTAACTATCAAATTCCATATCATGTATAATCATTGATAAGTCCATTGTGATCTTCAAGGGCACAATCATTGTTCTTTTGTAGATTCCACTCTCTGTATTTTAATTGTATATGTGCTATTTTGGCCTAATTTCTAAGAGAACTTGTTAGGCAATGCAAAATTTCAAAACTTGTTAAGAAAATGACTCTCTTATTTGACAATTAATTAATTAATAATAAATACTAAACTAAATTGGAAGAAGAACAAAGCTTCAACAATCCCATCCTTCCTACTGACAAACTAGAAACTTGTATGGCAATGTGATGCCAAATTTGAAATTTGTCTTTTGAAGTACACTATATTGATGAACATATTCTTAAGTCAATACATGGATATCAGGGCAAGGTGTACAATGATATATACCTTGTATGCCATTTCATTATTCAATTCCAGACATCATGTTGCAAGGATGGGTGTGTGTATAAACATGCCATTAAAGTCCCAAGTTTATTGACAAAATTGACAAGCAGTGATATCATCCTTGTATGCCATTTCATTATTAAATTACAATCACATCATGTTGCAAGGATGGGTGCCTATGCAAACACACCATTAAAGTCCCATGGTTTTTGACAGAATTGACAATAAGTGATATCATCCAAAAATAATGATACATACAGTACACGCAAAATCAACTTTACTTCTTCATTGATTGAATACAACATAAATAAAATGACAGACCTTGAAACAAACATTACTTTATTGAACTATGATTTCAAGACTCGAATAATTCAACAATACGCCTCTTTTTTCTCTCTTCTGCAATACTGACACACAAAAAAACACCTTTTTAAATGGATGGTATGGAGATACTCACAATCAATCCTCTAGATACCACATAAGTTAATCTTCCAACTCTCTAGTCAAAGAGGAAGGACTACAAATAATGTTATATTTATTACTTAATCAAGCCAAATAATTACAGACTGAATGCTGCCACAAACTAAATTGTAATGCCCCTCATTTTGGCTTGTGATAGTTGATAGTTTTATTTTGCACTTTGACAGTCTTGAGACATTTGAGTTATTAGACTTATGGTTTATGCTTATTATGATCATGATGAACTATATTTGACTGATGTGGTTTCGACATGTGTTATGAGTTTTATGATGACATTAGTGATATTCTAGCTTATGATGTGATTGACATGATCAGTAATGGTTTAATATTATCATGTTTTATGTGATTTGTTGATATCTAATTGTTAAATAGAAATGTTTATGTTTATTGTCTTGTTTCAGAGCAGAGACAGTGTAGTACTACTCATTTTGAGCACCCTACTACGCTGCGATTCTCTGACTCTGAGTATGTTTGATATATATGCATTTGTTTGTATACAACCTATTGTTTTGATGCAGGTTGCAGGTACCGAGCATCGACTCCACCTGACTTAGCAGGTCTGAGTGTGCCTTACTCCAATGGATAACATTGATGGAAGATAACATGGGGTTTTCCCTAGGTCAGTTTCATTCTTCAGTTTGTGGTCGTTAGTCGAGATGTCACTTTTTGGTCCTTGCTTTAGGTTGTTGGTCGTCATGTGGTATGTGGAGTTATTGTCGAGCTTTGTTTAGTTAAGCCTATGTGTATTTTGGTAATTCGTTAATGAATTAATATTATATTAATAATGTTATTAATACGTCAAATATAATAGTATTTTTTCTTAGTCGTAAATTATTAAGGAAATTTGGAATATTATTTAAGTAATTTTAATAAAGAATAAATTCATTATTTTAATGATTATAATAGAATATGAGTCATAAGTATTTAATATGGTTAAAATAGTATATAGTAATTAATAAAATAATATCAGTCTATAAATTGTTTCTTATGAGTTGTCGAAGAAGATTCCAGATGTGGAGAATCTCTCTGGAATGTAAAAATTAACTGTTTTAGGGTAGTGGGATTTTCTGTAACAGATTTGTGATAGTGGGATTTATGTCTTTTGGCTATTTTTGTTTATGGGGGGTTTATTTTGAGGGGAGAGTGGTTTTGAGGAGGGGGAGAGAAATTGGGGAAGAAATTGTTATGGGAAATGGAGGAAGAACTGGAGGTAGCTGAAGAATTTGAAGCCTTGGATCGAAATTCTAGGTATGCTTGTATTTCCTGTAGCAATTCAGACAATTGGTTTAAATCCCTATTGAATTTCTTGTGTGTGTATTTTTTGAACTTGGAAATTATTGTTTTCTTGTCGCTTGAAGACCCTGTAGTTTTGAATTTGATAGTGCTATGTCGTATAGTATTGATGAAAATTTATTCTAATCAGACCTCTTACCTGACCCTTATCTACCTTGCTGGCCCCTGTGTCAAAATTCAGCTTACCTAGCTTTTACTTCTCCAAATCCATTGCCAGAAAATGATTATTTAATACAATTGATGGGTCTAAGAAATCTCAGTGACAGATATCATATAAAATTCTCTTTTACCCTGTCTCAGCATGCCATTGTACGACCCTTCAACCTTCATTCTTATAAACTCTGCTAGATTTTATTGACATTATTTTGGGTCGAATCTTTGCCAAACTTTTAGCAGCATCCTCTAGTCGCTACTGTACAGTCATTCACCCTACACTTTCTTGCATCCGTTTGACTGAAGGAAAACACAAAAACTGAGAAATGGAGGGCTTTACATGATGCAAATTTCAAGTTATGTTTTAATTCCTTGTTTTCCCTCTCCCACGCGGCCGTACTTGTGGCCGTATACCACTGGCTGGGTACTGAATTCTTGCCTGAATTTTCTTCTATTACTCTTTGCTGCAAACCTCATTCATTGTTCAGCTTGAATCTATTATGAAATTTCTTGATTTCTTGCCTGAAAGGCCGTACTCTCTCTCCTAGAGCATTCCTACCTGAGAATCATGTCTTTGCTTCTCTCTCAGCTACTTTGGTTGATCTCTTGTCTTCTGCAATAAACAAATTCATTTCATCTCTGTAATTTCATCCTCAATCTTCATATATGTGTTAACATTGAAAAGACTTATGAGTTTATAGTTGGAAGTTAGTAAATTAGTGGTTTTAGAAAGCTTCTAAATGAACTCCTTGAATATCTTATTAAATCAGATTAGAATGTTTCCTGGTGGTGTGGTAATTTGGAGATAAGTATTAGTTCATTATAATAAGTTGATAACTTCTTGTACTTTGAAAATTTAAAATTTATATTAGAGTACTTTTATTTGTATAGTTATAAGTTAGTATAAGAAAGCTTGGAACAATCCTAGGTTTGTAATAATTTTAATTACAATAATTATTATTTAAATAATTTGATTTAAGATTAGCTAGAAGGATGACTCTATGTTCATATTGCTGTTATGGATAATATTGTTCGAAGGGTGATATAATAGAGTTAAGTTTAGGTATATTTCTATGATCTTTTAATTTAATTGTTAGTTATTAGCGTCAAGTAGTAATGATGTAATTGGTTTATTATATTATTGTTTGGTTTTGTGTCATATTGTTCTAATGGAATGTAATAGTCATTTTAATCTTCATTTCTTTTCCATATCAGGAAATGGATGTAGTAATAGTGGTATTGGGTTTCAATTTACCCAACTCCAGAGGCTTGTCTACCTTGAACTTTTGATGGCTTTGAGTACTTGCATTCTAGAGAGGGAAAGTTGGTTTTTGTTTCATTAAATTTGGACTTTTGCATGCCTTAGGTTATTTTGACTTGTTATAAGTGTTGGAGTTATGTCATGTGTGTCCTTGTATAGTACTTGTTTGGGTTGGGTCAACTAAGTGCAAGAAGGGGAGTGGTGGCTTTTGATGTGGGGCTGACACCCAAAGTGGCTATCTGGGTAACCCATTGGAAGTGTTTAACAAGTAAAAATCTAATAATTGACTAGGGGGAAAAGGGTAGACTTCACATTAATCAAAATAAGGAAGACCACATGTGTGACCTATGGGGCCGGTGCCTGGAGAGAGGCTGTTAGGGTAACCATAGATGGGGGCCGGCGTCTAGAGAGAGATAGTCAGGGTAACCCATGTAGAGCCATGCAATGACACTTCTTCCTACTGCACTCTAGCTTACCCTATTCTATTGCCTTTGGATGTTGATTATTGTGTTCTGTGTTGTCTTGATGATTTCGATGTTTTGGGTTGTCTTGATTGCCTATGTCGAGTTTGTATCTGTCTTCTTGTATCCCTTGACTTAGTGGAACCTCATTGTTATCTCCTAGCTTGGGGGCTAGACCTCAGGGTTCCACATGGTTGGGTGGAAGAGCTTAATCCATTGGTTATTCTCGGTTGTCCCGGTTCATGATTTCTGCAAATGTGTTCCAGTTCCTGATTTGTACTGCATCCTCAGAGTTGTAATATACCTTCATAGTTGTATTATCTTGTTGTATATTGTAAACTGATGTGATTAGTCATGAAATCTTGTATTTGAACATTTGTAGTTATTCATATCTGCAAATAAATCATGTAATCCTCTTCTGTTGTATTATAATGTATATCACTTGTATTGCTATGAACTCATGTTTATCTGATGCAATTATGTTTCCCTAGAGGAGTTAGTTGTTCACCTTGTTATAATGTTGTGTATAATGTTAAATTTAGCTGTTGATAATGCATTTACTTGCTTTAAATTTTTTTTTTTGGTTAATTTTGCACCTGTTAGCCTAGCTCTCTAGGGTTGCATGACGGGGCATCACATTTGGTATCAGAGCCAGTTTAAACACTGGGTACTCTGGTTATAACTAAGCCCATTATGTGACCTAGTGCTTAAACTTTTTAGATTAAAATTCTTTTTCTTGTTCGTATTCCTTGTTTTGAATTCATCCTTTGGAGGTATGTGTGTGTAGAAAGATGCCTAAGTGTTGAGGTCGAGGTTACGGTAGAGGTCATGGGAGAGGTGGTGGTGGTACACCCCCTCCTAGTTCTCCCCATGAGAATGCCCATGAAGGCGGGGAATAGAATATGGAAGGTTAGGGTCAACCTGAAGGAGCCCAGTTGTGACAGTTACTTGAGGAGGTCCTTGTCTGTTTAGGCCCTAGACAGGAAGTAGACCAGCCAGAAGCTAGGGAAAGAGAGAGATCACCTAGGCGGAGAGAATTGATAGCTGAGTAGGAGGCCATGTTAGCCAGTCATATGAGAGATCTTCTGAGAGCACACCCTCCCACCTTTGATGGAGCTAGTAGTGGTTTGGAGGCAGAGACTTGGTTATTGGATACAGGTAGGTGTTTCACCATGCATCCATATGGTGGCAACACCAAGGCTAGATGTGCTATTCTACATCTCAGAGGTTTTGCTTTGACTTGGTGGCGTTTAGAGGAGCAGAAGTTGCACTTGGATATTAGAATTGTTTATTGGGAGTTGTTCTTAGAGAGATTTAGAGCCTGTTTCTTGTCCAATCATTGGAGGCATCATCATGCAGATGAGTTCCATGAGCTAAGGCAGATGGCCATGATAGTTGAGCAGTATGAGTGTAGCTTTTGTGAGCTCAAGAAGTATGCAGGTATCGGAGATGATGAGACTATGTTAGTACAACATTTTATCAGGGGCTTAAATTCCCAGATCAGTCAAGGGGTTCATGTCTTTGAACCTAAGACTATGGAAGTAGCTATGGAGAAAGCCCGGTTAGTAGAGGAGAATCTGGAGATGGCACTTGGAGGGCATACATGCATGCATATTGGTAGTGTACCTTCTATAGGTGTTAGTGGTCAATCTTAGGTAGCAGGTTCTTCGAGAGGCCAGCATGCACTTGACAAGGGCGAGCAATAGCAACAACAGTGTTCTCAGTCGCAACCAAAGAATTCTCAACCTCAACAGGGTAATAGATGTCAGAATAGGAAGGATCGGTCTTGGCAGCATAATAAGCACAATCATTTTGATCATCCATCTCAAAGTACGTAGTTTGCGGTAAGTAGAGATAATTTTCAGCAGTCCAATGCTTTGTCAGGTGGTAGAGGTTTCGGTAGAGGCATAGGATGTTTCTCTTGTGGACAGCAGGGCCATATAGCCAGGCAGTGTCCACAAAGTAACGCTTTAGGATTTGGTCAGAGGCCGGCAGCTTCAGAGCCGACTGTAGATGGCACAGGGAGGTCTCATAAAGTGTTTGCAGCGATTAAGCATCACCAGGCAGAGCATCAGGGGATTGTCTTGGAGGCCATAGGTAAGGGACATGAAGCCTTCTTTAGAGATCGTGCGCGAGCTACAACATCAAGGTAGACTCTCAGGGGCTAAGACGTGGAGTAGGTCAGGGTCCAATGGGACCCTAGTGATGAGACTTCTACTACCTAGGAGGATGCTTCCAGGATGAGAGAGTTATACCCTTACTTATTTGCAGGCTTCCAGGAGTAAGCCTGATTCTGGGGGGAGGATGTAATGCCCCTCATTTTGGCTTGTGATAGTTGATAGTTTTATTTTGCACTTTGACAGTCTTGAGACATTTGAGTTATTAGACTTATGGTTTATGCTTATTATGATCATGATGAACTATGTTTGACTGATGTGGTTTCAACATGTGTTATGAGTTTTATGATGACATTAGTGATATTCCAACTTATGATGTGATTGACATGATCAGTAATGGTTTGATATTATCATGTTTTATGTGATTTGTTGATATCTAATTGTTAAATAGAAATGTTTATGTTTATTGTCTTATTTCAAAGTAGAGACGGTGTAGTACTACTCGTTTTGAGCACCCTACTATGCTATGATTCTCTGACTCTGAGTGTGTTTGATATATATGCATTTGTTCGTATACAACCTATCGTTTCGATGCAGGTTGCAGGTATCAGGCATCGACTCCATTTGACTTAGCAGGTCTGAGTGTGCCTTACTCCAATGGATAATGTTGATGGGAGATAACATGGGGTTTTCCCTAGGTCAGTTTTAGTCTTTAGTTTGTGGTCGTTAGTCGAGATGTCACTCTTTGGTCCTTGCTTCAAGTTGTTGGTCGTCATGTGGTATGTGGAGTTATTGTTGAGCTTTCTTTAGTTAAGCCTATGTGTATTTTGGTAATGCATTAATGAATTAATATTATATTAATAATGTTATTAATATGTCAAATATAATAGTATTTTTTCTTAGTCATAAATTATTAAGGAAATTTGGAATATTATTTAAGTAATTTTAATAAAGATTAAATTCATTATTTTAATGATTTTAATAGAATATGAGTCATAAGTATTTAATATGGTTAAAATAGTATATGGTAATTAATAAAATAATATTAGTCTGTAAAATATTTCTTATGAGTTGTCGAAGAAGATTCCAGATGTGGAGAATTTCTCTAGAAAGTAAAAATTAATTGTTTCAGGGTAGTGGGATTTTCTGTAATGGATTTTTGATAGTGGGATTTATGTCTTTTGGCTATTTTTGTTTCTAGGGGGTTTATTTTGAGGGGAGAGTGGTTTTGAGGAGGGAGAGAGAAATTGGAGAAGAAATTGTTACGGGAAACGGAGGAAGAACTGGAGGAAGCTGAAGAATTTGAAGCCTTGGCTTGAAATTCTAGGTATGCTTGTATTTCCTGTAGCAATTCAGACAATTGGTTTAAATCCCTCTTGAATTTCTTGTGTGTGTATTTTTTGAACTTGGAAATTATTGTTTTCCTATCGCTTGAAGACACTGTAGTTTTGAATTTGATAGTGCTATGTCGTCTGGTATTGATGAAAATTTATTCTAATCAGACCTCTTACCTGACCCTTATCTACCTTGCTAGCCCCTGTGTCAAAATTTGGCTTACCTAGCTTTTGCTTCTCCAAATCCATTGTCAGAAAATGATTATTTAATACAATTGCTGTCTCTAAGAAATCTCAGTGACAGAGATATCATATAAAATTCTCTTTTACCCTGTCTCAGTATGCCGTTGTACGGCCCTTCAACCTTCATTGTTATAAACTCTACCAGATTTTATCGACATTATTTTGGGTCAAATCTTTGCCAAACTTTTAGCAGCAACCTCAGCATCCTCTAGTCGCTACTATATGGTCGTTTACCCTGCACTTTCTTGGATCCATTTGACTGAAGGAGAACACAGAAACTGATAAATGGAGGGCATTACATGATGCAAATTTCAAGTTATGTTTTAATTCCTTGTTTTCCCTCTCCCATGTGGCCGTACTTATGGCCGTACACCGCTGGATGGGTATTGAATTCTTGCCTGAATTTTCTTCTATTACTCTCTGCTGCAAACCTCATTCATTGTTTAGCTTGAATCTATTATGAAATTTCTTGATTTCTTGCCTGAAAGGTCGCACTCTCTCTCCTAGAGCGTTCCTACCTGAGAATCATGTCTTTCCTTCTCTCTGGGCTGCTTTGGTTGATCTCTTGTCTTCTGCAATAAACAAATTCATGCCATCTCTATAATTTTATCCTCAATCTTCATATATGTGTTAACATTCAAAAGACTTGAGTTTATAGTTGGAAGTTAGTAAATTAGTGGTTTTAGAAAGCTTCTAAACGAACTCCTTGAGTATCTTATTAACTCAGATAGAATGTTTCCTGGTGGTGTGGTAATTTGGAGATAAGTATTAGTTCATTATAATAAGTTAATAACTTCTTGTACTTTGAGAATTTAAAATTTATATTAGAGTACTTTTATTTGTATAGTTATAAGTTAGTATAAGAAAGCTTGGAACAATCCTAGGTTTGTAATAATTTTAATTACAATAATTATTATTTAAATAATTTGATTTAAGATTAGCTAGAAGGATGGCTATGTGTTCATATTATTGTTATGGATAATATTGTTCAAAGGGTGATATAATAGAGTTAAGTTTAAGTATATTTCTCTGATCTTTTAATTTAATTGTTAGTTATTAGCGTCAAGTAGTAATGATGTAATTGGTTTATTATATTATTGTTTGGTTCCGTGTCATATTGTTCTAATGGAATGTAATAGTCATTTTAGTCCTCATTTCTTTTCCATATCGGGAAATGGATGTAGTAATAGTGGTATTGGGTTTCAATTTACTCGACTCTAGAGGCTTGTCTACCTTCAACTTTTGATGGCTTTGAGTACTTGCATTCTAGAGAGGGAAAGCTAGTTTTTGTTTCATTAAATTTGGACTTTTGCATGCCTCGGGTTATTTTGACTTGTTTTAAGTGTTGGAGGTCTATCATGCGTGTCCTTGTATAGTACTTGTTTGGGTTGGGTCAACTGAGTACAGGAATGGGAGTGGCTTCTGATGTGGGGTTGGCACTCAATGTGGCTGTCTGGGTAACCCATTGGAAGTGTTTAACAAGTGAAAATCTAATAATTGACTAGGGGGAAAAGGGTAGACTTCACATTAATCAAAATAAGGAAGACCACATGTGTGACCTATGGGGCCAGCACCTGGAGAGAGGCTATCAGGGTAACCATAGATGGGGGCTGGTGTCTAGAGAGAGACAGTCAAGGTAACCCATGTAGAGCCATACGATGACACTTCTTCCTATTGCACTCTAGCTTACCCTATTCTATTGCCTCTAGATGTTGATTGTTGTGTTCTGTGTTGTCTTGATGATTTCGATGTTTTGGGTTGTCTTGATTGCCTATGTCGAGTTTGTATTTGTCTTCTTGTATCCCTTGACTTAGTGGAACCTCATTGTTATCTCCTAGCTCAGGGGGTGGACCTCAGGGTTCCACATGGTTGGGTGGAAGATCTTAATCCATTGGTTATTCTTGGTCATCCCGGTTCATGATTTCTATAGATGTGTTCCAGTTCCTGATTTGTACTGCATCCTCAGAGTTGTAATATACCTTCATAGTTGTATTATCTTGTTGTATATTGTAAATCGATGTGATCGGTCATGAAATCTTGTATTTGAACATTTGTAATTATTCATATCTGCAAATAAATGATGTAATCCTCTTCTGTTGTATTATAATATATATCACTTGTATTGTTATGAACTTATGTTTATCTGATGCAGTTATGTTTCCCTAGAGGAGTTAGTTGTTCACCTTCTTATAATGTTGTGTATAATGTTAACTTTAGCTGTTGATAATGCATTTACTTGCTTTAAATTTTTTTTTTGGTTAATTTTGCACCTGTTAGCCTAGCTCTCTAGGGTTGCATGACAGGGCATCACATCTTTTTAAATGGATGGTATGGAGATACTCACAATCAGTCCTACAGATACCACATAAGTTAATCTTCCAACTCTCCAATCAAAGAGGAAGGACTACAAACAATGTTATATTTATTGCTTAATCAAGCCATATAATTACAGACTAAATGTTGCCCCAAACTGAATGATAAGAATGATACTTCTTGACCCATACCTGACTTATTGGTCTATGACGCAAATAAAATATAAACCAAGCTTTAACCAACTTTGACCATCTTTGGTTTCCTTTTCTTTCTACTATAACAACTTGTAAACTCACACTTTTGTACAAAGGCTAGTTTTCAAAATACCAGTAACCAATCCCTCACGAAATAGGAAAAAAACTAAAACCTACATGTAGATATAGGTGAATACATTGGGAAGTTATATCAATATGTTTTAAATCATTATCTATTATAGATAACAAAATTTATAGCCTGTTCGATAGTGAGATCTGGTATAATGGGGGCACACCTAGGACTCGGTGACTATAAGCAAGGGATGAAATTTTTGAGTCCAGATCAAGAACTCTCAATATGAACTCTCTCTCATGTGTATGCATAAAACATGTTTACCATCAGATGAATTAGTTACAAATTATATAAAATTACAATTTACTTCTAAGAAAATGAAGATGATACAATGTAATATATCTTCAACTTTTATGTTGCTTGTATATGGGATAATAATAGATGTACGAGAATATGTATAGATGTGGATAAGGTAAGGTTGGGTATGTAAAAATGTGTAAGTGGGAATGGGTAAAGAATCAAAGATAGAGGAGAACTTTATATGAAAGTGCACCATTTGTTGACATATAATTATATTAAGTCATTCCAAAAAAATGAACCCAAAACTAAATGGAAATTTATATGGACCTATACAAATTCTATTAAAAAGTTGAAAACCCATTATTTTATAAGAGCATACATGTTGAAGTAAAACTTATTTATAGGCAGTATTTTAGTTATGGGAGTTTTCAATAATTTTAGAATATTAACTTTTAGATGTGTCTTATAGTTTCAAATTTTATGTATGATAAAGGATTTATTGTAATATGTAACTCCACAACAACTACATTGTTTCTACATGTTCTCCATTTAAAGTCTAGTTTCAATCAATTAAAATACATTGATATAAAATATGTAAACACCAATAACTAAGTTATATTATTTTATACATTGGATTGATGTTTTTTCCAGCGACTACAAAATAATTGAATTAGAATGGAAGGCACCCACAAAACAAAATCTAAGGCAAGTATTGAATTTAAAATGGATATTACAAAATTTAAGGCACCTAAAAAATGGTTTGACAGCTATGTAAGACTTCCTTGGGATTCACGTGATCCACGCCTTGTGCCTGTTACTCTAGTGACACGTGCTTCTCGACAATAGTGACCCCTCAGAACAGTGTGGGCTTTGACCATACATAAAGCCTAGGGGCTTACACTTGACAAGGTCATGATAGACATTGGACTTACAAAATGTCAGGGTTTACTCTTCACCATCGTCCTGTTGTGTGGTTACACAACATGCCCCACTTTGACTTGACAAAACAGGGACCCAACTTTTTGCTGCTTTGGCTTGCATTGTTTTTCTGCTCGTCGGCGGTCTGGTAAAAGTAAGTCATGCAGGTGATCCTACATAAGGGAAGTGGGTAAGTCATCATGATGAGGTCAGTTCGTCAAAGTTGATATTTCATATCAATAACCTCATGGTTGAAAAGAGTACTATAAAATTTCATGCAGGTTTACCTTTTGGATCACCCTGATATTCCTTAGGGAATGAAAGTTATGGCTAGTCAAAGTTCTAGTCAAACCTGATATTTGAGAGGGGGGGTCATATTCCAAACATTAGTCACCTTGTGTAATATCACCCTGATATTTCAAATATCACCCTGATATTACAAATATCACCTTGATCTTTCAAATATCACCTGATCTTACTAAGATCACCCCGATGCCAGTTTATCACTCGATAATCATTTGGTCCGAAACTTCGGATGTTAATCTTACGTGATAGTGGTATTTACCCGTTATACAGCTTCATATATTTTGCGGGGCTCATATTTCAAATATCACCTGATCTTGCGAATATCACCTGATATTTCAAATATCAACCTGCCATAGAATATCACCCCAGAGCCAATATGTTGATGACGTCATCCAATCCCAATGAACAAAGAAAATCACCCTAACGGTGACGTCATCATCCTTTTTACCTCACGGAGGTACGTATCCAACGATCACCCTTTTAAATAACATGACGGTGACATCATGCTGATCTTTCGTAAAGGGGTCACATTCGTTAATATGACTCATCTTCACTAACATGATGATGACGTCAGCTTATCCTATTCCACAAAGGACCTAATATGACGATGACATCATCAATCGGCTTGACATCTGAAGCTCGTCTATTCTCTAACATCCGTCATCTTTTCTAATATGACTGATCTTTCCTAACATGACGGTGACATCATTCTGACCCGATATATAGAAAGCTTGACATGACCATGACGTCATCTTATTCGGAGGGTGATATTCCTCAATATCAGGGTCATATTTCTTAACATCACCTGATTTCCTTTAGTATGACCATGACGTCAGCCTTGCAAATTTTAACGAAGCCTGTCCATGATGATGACATCATCATCATATCCCGGTCTATGAAGAGAGTCATATTAGTTAATAGCCCTCATATTAACTAATGTGCATACCTGGACCTGATAGTTTTATTCAATGGAATTTAGTGAACATAAACGTATGCATATTTGTATGTATAAAGTCTTGTATGTATTCGAGATACAAAGTGATATGCAGAAAGTGCACAAAATACAAAAGTGAGCCTAACAGTGAAAGGGGTCATGGGGTTGAAATATGACGATGAGGTCATCATTTCTCATCCACGTAACAGTGAACAAAAGCGCATGTATTGCATATGCATGATCTTATGCATGCGATATACACAGAGAGATACAAAACTAAAAATGCTTACATATCATATGAAGGGTCACATTACCCTTGGAATACAAAAAGAGCTACCGGAAGGTGAAACTATTTGCAAAAATTCAGAGAAACTCAAAAAATTAGGAAATTTTTGATCTTCCCCTTGGCAGGGTCATAAGTCCTAGCTATTTTATCAGAATTTAAACTTTTTGGACTCATTGGAAAGATAAACTAGTTATCTAGTTTGAGTTTCTTGATTATTAAGGCTTAACGCCTAGTAATCGACAAAGTCTTGAGCCCTAATTCCACTCCTAAGGCCTTCGAAAATACAATTTACTAAGATGTAGAAAACACCAAAAATTACATTTTCGATATTTTTATCAAAAATCGCTCAAATGACCCTGGACCTGATCAGATATTGAAGCCATTTTAGGGCCTAATAGCATGTTTTCCAGTCAACGATAGTCACCCAGACCCTCTTGACCACCTATGGACATTTAATTACATGAATTTTCACAGATGCTTAATATTCATAACCCGATATATATAGGTTTGCACATTCACAGCTTGATAATAAATTTTTATTTTCCTGCTAGTTATTGAATGATGATGCTTAATTCTTGTCTGTTGGTTGTAGGATGTTGGAACTATTTGGAGCTCAGTTGTATATTGCAGAGTGAAGTAGCTGAACATTGCAGAGTTGCACGCAGAGGAAACACAAACCAGAGCTGAGGAGGATATTGTCAAATATGTTGTTTGCCAGCTGGAAGGTGGACTAAGTCAAAGATGCTAAAATAATCTATGCAGGCTATGTAATTGCCAACTGGTAGGCACATGCTGTTCATCTGGACCGTTGATTGTTGTGAGAGGATCCTGATCATTGGATCAATGTAACCATTTTCTAGCTTTTGTTCTATAAAAGGGCCATGGCTAGTCATTTTGTAATATATAGAAAGAGTCTTAGAGACAGAATACCTGGCGAAATAAGGCCAATTACTGTAGAATTAAGAAGAGATCGGATTACTGAGACTAATGAGGACTGAATTGTTGAAATGCCAAGGTTCTTCCCTCAGATCATTGTAAATGTACCCATTCTAAAGCATACTGAATGGAGATGAAGCTTCAGATTACATCTTGATTGTAAACTTTACGTAATCTTCAAGTTGATTTCTGGATGTGTAATGGTGAATGCTGTGTTCAACTGGAAGCACTTTCATTTTATTGCATGTTGTTGTTAACTTTTCCTTTGAAGATTTGCACTGGATCATGCAAATTTGTGGATTGTCCTGGTGAAGTATGATTTTAGTTTTCTTCTCTTCATTGCTGTATGGAAACATGTATGTGGATCAGTGATCTCATCAAGTAATTTTAGGAATCTCATTCTCTAACCCTTTTTCTCATTTTAATTTCATTGAAATCACTTCCATAACTACAAATCATGATAAATAACAAGCAGAACAGAGAAATATGCTGACATCTCGTAGATAATTGAAAATCCTTAGCATATTTGAGCTAAGTGCATGTAGTGTTGAAAATATCATGCAAAGAATTGCAAATAATGGTAGAAATCATGCAAATATCAACTTGTAGGCACATTATTTGGGTGAATTCATAGTGTAGAGGTAGAATTGTTGGAGATTTATGCAGAGCAGATATAAAGGACATGATATCTAGAGAAATACTAATGAACTTTGCAGAAATTACTGAAGAACGTAAGGCCCCTGAATGATTAACAACAACACACATCAACCACTGAGTAACGTCAGTAGATTATGAACTAATTAACGGAGACTTGGGATCATGAATTCTTTGAGTTCATCGTATCTTTCAAGATGAGTAAAGGTTTTTGTGTAACTTTTATTCTATGTTTGTTTATGACTAACATCATTATCAACACGTCCCTCGCATTCGGTGTCAGCAAAAGACATACACATCTTATCCGCTTTCACCTTCCAGTGATAATGCTCACATGCAAGACAATGCCTATATTTCTCTCAGGAAAAGGGAGGAGGCATGTTTCAAGGCTCTTGAAGCCTTGGTTCCATAGTAGTCCTATCTATTCATGTGCTCATTAGTGCTCCACTACAAAATGTGTGTTTTTTATTGTTATTCTCACCCCAAAAATTTCACCCTCATGTAAATTTTCACATGACTACTTTCCTAGCAATCATTTGTTTTTGAATTTGTTTCTGTTTTTCTATATTTATATTTTAGTTAATTATTTAATAATTTAAGGTTTATATTTGTGCCCATCAATTTCTCAACTAAATTAACAAATAAAAATTATCTCAGATTGGAATACACATTGCATCTTGAAAAGGGATGAGGCATGTCTCAAGGGTCTTGAAGCCTTGGTTTTAGTAGTCTTGTCTATTTATGGGCTTGATAGTGCTCCACTCCAAATTATGTATATTGTGTTATTTTTCTTACCCACAAAATTGTGGATTACAAATTCTTGACCATGACTTCACTCTAGATTTGCAAACTTGTGCTTTGATAAAGTATTGATCTAATGCAAACACCAAGGCATTTTATAAAGAGAGGCTTTATTCTAGATCATACACTAGGTGAACTCTAAAATCTTCTTCATTTGGTCATCAAACTAAGTATCCCCATTCATTTCATTTAGTAAACCTAAGTTGATTTGTATTTATTTATATGCATTTCATTAAATTAACCTCGATTACACCTAGGGAAAGTTATTTTTCCTTTACAACTTTGCCGATGGAAATGATCTAGCAGATTTATGATGATGGGGAAGGTTTGCCTTAGCTTGATACACTTGGATCTAGGAAAATGGTATTGAGAGACATCATATGAGAACTTTCTAGAATTGGATTTATTTTTGTTGGTGTAATATTTTATTCACCTTGGATATATTATATCTTAAGTGTGATATTGCCCCTATTTAATAAGTTTACCTAGGATAATATGAATATTTGATTATTATCACCTAAGTAGCTAATAATGACATGTGTACACCTTGACTTGAGGTACACAAGTGCCACCACTACCTCATCAACTCTTGATTGATGGTAGTCTATTCAGTCAAGGCCACCTCTGTCTTAGTCAGGTTGAGTGAATTGATCCATTGATTAGTAGTTCAATTCTTGACTTCTCAATTAGGCTGAGTTAACTCACCTCTTGATTGAGAGTTAACTTATACCTCTTGGGCATGTCATCTCCTTGATTTGTGAATCCAAGAGGCCTATAATATGTATGTTACACATTGTAATTTCATCTCATAATACTGAATATAGAATACCAATTATTTTGTTCATTTGGATTTGTGATGAGATTGTAGGTATTTAGTCTTGGGCAAGTTTGTTTGTTTTTGTTAAGTAAATTGCATTATTGGGAGTGCTCCTATATATACATATATGAACAAAAAAGAACAAACTATTTGTTTACATAAGCTTTGATACAAAGCCACAAAGAAGCCAAGTGATAATCAAAATCCTAGCCGACATTATAATATTACCACTTTGCTACTAAATAAAGACCCATACATCTGAGAAACTAAGCAAGATTAGAAACACCCAAACCTCCAATCCCTAATCTTCTGTTGAATCTTCTTCAATGCAATGCAATAGGACATCTGCACCATCTGCATTCACTAGTCCCAAAACTTTTTTGAGGAAGTTGAAACCCTTGGTTGCTAGTCTCCTTCTCTATATCTATTGATTTGATTGATTGGAGGAGATGAAAGGATGCCAAACCACCACCTTGTCACCTGCTTGCACTTTGGAGAAGTCTTTAGGAAGGGGGATGTTGCTTCCATATCGGATTATACAAAGCACCTCATTAAGGTGACCTAAGAACTTTTTCTTGACCAAAGTTGTGACTTCCACCTTCACCGTTTCCTTAAGCTCTCCCAAATCAAGTAAGACAACTACAAACGTGGCTGCAATATCCACATTAACCTTGTATTTCTAGTTTGTAACAATGAATTCTTTACTTAGTATCCATTGCACTACTAGTAGAATGATACCATTCTTTGTCTTAAACACATTCTGTAACCTCTTTTGCGAAATAAAACCCAAGAAATTCATTTGCCTTTGAGGGCAAGTCAGCCTAATGGGAGTTTCCATTGCATACATAGAGGGTATGGCTTTTGCTATTGCAATGGAGAGAAGACCGTTAACAACAATGTATAACCAAATGAAAATCACAGTAGTCATTGGAGAAGATCAAAGAAAATTAACAATGAGGGTCCTTAATTAAGCATGATGCCAACAATCCCATCCAGCAAAGTTCATATGATAGTTAACACTGTGAAATGATTGTAGTGAACTACAACACCTCTAGGGAAAGATTACAATGCACGGCATTGCAAGAAGGTTGGTCATGAGGAACACTGTTACCTTGGGAATCCAATCGAATAGCTAAAGCATCTTTTGAAAAAAACAACAACATTAATCTATCTTCCTTAGTTGCTCAACAATCCTCCACTCCTTCCAAATCAGGTAAAGGGAAAGCAACCACACTTGTTGCTTATGTAGACTCTTCTTAATAGTGGATTCTAGACTTAGGTGCATCACATCACATGGGTTCTATTAGAGAATAGTTTTCATTGTTGGAGCTTTGTTTTGTACCCCACATTCTCATCAAGGATGATTCTCTAGTGGATGTCATCAAGAAAGGTTTAGTTGATGTTGACACTAGTACATTTGATGATGTTCTCTATGTGCCTAATCTATAATAGCCAACCTTCTCTCCATCTACTAGACCACCCAGAATGGTAGGAAGGTTGAATTCACTCTAGATTTTTCCACCATCAAGGATCTTGAAGATAATGCACTCCTTGCAGTTGGTAAGGCTGACCATTAGTCTTGGCTCTATGCTTTCTATCATTTTGTACTTGATTCACATTCTACTACTTTGCTCACCCATTCACATTCTGTGAACAAACTATGGCATGAGAGGTTTGGCCATCTCAACTACCCCTATCCTCAATAGCTTAACACACTGAACATGGTCACATGTTTTCCTTGAATCATTTTTTTATATGAAGTTTGATTTGTGCCTTGGGAAAGCATCCCAGAGATAAGTTCAATAAAGGGAAGGCTTGGAGGGCTTCATAAGTCCTTGAGTTGGTTCACAGTGACTTGGTGGGTCCCTTTGCAACCTTGTTTTTAAGCAAGGCTCACTATTTTCTCACCTTAATTGATGAATATTCCAGATACACATGGTTTTACTTTCTTTGGTATAAAGGTGAATTCCTTGATAGATTTAAGGAGTTCAAAGCTTGTGTTGAGAAAAAATATGGGAAGTGCATCAAAATTCTCATGACAAATAATGGCAGAGAATATGTGAACCATCCTAAATGATCAATTTTGTGATCTTGAAGGGATTGATCTTTAGCATACTGTCACTTACACACCTTAGCACAATGGTAGTAGAGAGGAAAAATAGGTCCTTGAAAGAGATGGTTGGTTTCATGATCCATGCATGTGACCTTGCACCTGAGTATTGGGCAGAAGCTATCAATTGTGCTACTCACATATAGAATATGGTTCCTCATAAGGCATTGAAGGGCATCACTCCCTTTGAAGCTTGGTGTGATAGGAAAACTATTGTGTGACATTTTAGAGTTTTTGGCTCCCTAGCATGGGCACACATTCCTTCATAGTAGTGTCAGACCTTAAAATCTTAGAGTCAGCCTTGCATCTTTGTTGGATACCATAATGGTGTTAAAGGACATCAACTCTTAGATCCTCAAACATGTGAGCTCTTCATTGAGCATAGTGTGCATTTCAAGGGAAGCTCTTCTAGCTCAGGTCCTCCCATCTTCCTTCCTCCATAGAGGATTTAGATGACAATGACTCAGAGGATTTTCCTTCATCTTCCTCTACTCACAGGGTTGATCATGAGGTTCCACCCTCCCCTTCACAGAGTTTAGATTCTAAGACTGAGGATTCTCTTCCTCCATCCCCTTCCATGCCTCATTGGGCTCGTCAGACACTTGATTTATATGGACTCTTGTTGGGGAACCTTCAGATACTCAAAGAACTTGGTCACAACACAAGTATATTCTACATTCCTACATTGCCACAACTTCGGATCCATAGTCATTTCCTGAAGCATCAAGTATTATTGAGTGGGATTCAACAATGGAGGAAGAGAACAATTCTTTGGTTCAAAACAACACACAAGAGCTTTTCCCACTTTGTAAGGGAGGAAAGATGGTTTAGTGTAAGTGGATCTATTGAACCAAATTTACAACTGATGGATCAATTAACAAGTATGAAGCACGACTTGTGACCAAAGGTTTCTTGTAGGTTCCTGGTGTTGACTACACCGAGACCTTTTCTCCAATTGGCAAGATGAACTCCATTCACTTGATACTTGCTATTATTGCAAGTCATGGTTGGGTTGTACATCAGATGGATTTGAAGAGTGTATTTCTTCATGGGGATCTACAGGAGAAGATTTATATGAAGTAACCATAGGGGTTTGTTCAGGATTCTTCACTAGAACTTGTAGATTGAGGAAGTCTCTCTATGGCATCAAATAGGCCTCACAGGATTGGTATGCCAAGATGGACTCCTTTCTTCTCTCAAGTGTGTTCTTTTGTTACCACTTAGATCTAAATGTCTACATCTTGAGACAGAAGGATGCTCGTCCTTTCTTGTTTCTCTATGTTGATGACTTGATTGCCACAGGGAGCACCTCATCCATCCTTATAAGTGTTAAGACTATTTGCATGATAGATTTTCCATAACCGACTTGGGTCTTTTGCACTACTTTCTCAAGATCAAGATCACTAAGACCTCTTTTGGGATCTCTCTTGCGAAGACCACGTATGCTCTTGATCTACTAGCTCATTTTCACATGGCTGATTGTAAACCTTCACTGACTCCCTTTCTGTCTAGAGTCAAGCTTGAGGCAAAGTGTTCCTAACCACTAGTTGGTGCCACTTTGTATCATTACCTTTTTGGTAGTCTCATCTACCTGAATCATACTCATCCTGACATTTTATTTCCAATTGGCATTGTTTCATGCTTCAAGACGAAGCCACATGAACTTAATTGGAAGGCATCCAAACACATTTTGCACTACATTCAAGGCACTCACATAATGGGCTTCACTATGCAATAGGCACAGGTTCAAATTTGATTGGATACACAGAATCTTATTGGGTTGATGATCTTGATGATCCCAAGTTTTATTTGGCTATAATTTTCACATCGGTTCTGATCCCATTTGTTGGTAGAGCAAAAAGTAGTGTGCCATTCCTCTCTCTTTGACTAATATTGAGTATTGAGGGGTTGTCAATGCCACCACTTAGGCTATTTAGCTTTTGAATATTCTCACTGAACTTGGTATCACTTTTTAGAAGCCATCAATCATCTATTTTGACAACCAAAGTGCCATCTAGATCTCGAAGAATCTAGTCCATCATCAATGAACCAAACACATTGAGATCCACATGCATTTTTTTTGAGAGCTAATTTAGGAGCAGGTCATTGATTTGCGCTATTGTCCTACAACAAAGCAAGTTGCAAATATCTTCACTAAAGCCTTCATTCAGAGCAAGTACATCCATCTTTGGTCTCTCTAGGGGGTGCAAGACATTTCTTCAGGGGGGTCACTTAGCCCCTCTTGCTTCATCCTCTCATGAGGAGAGTTTTTTCCACTAGGTTTTCTCCTTTCTGTTTGAGGGGATCTTTTATACATGGGTGTAGATTAGGTAAATGCAATAAGGCAAAACACTAAATCAAATGCAAATAAAACACAAGATTATACCTTACAAAACACCACCTAATCCCATCAAGGGAAGAAGGAGCCTTTGCACCCAAAAGAAGCTCCCAAGACCAAGATTGTCCCTAGACTATGGATTCAAATGTGAAATGCTTCTCAAATTGTGCAACTCACTATTTACTCAAAGATGATTTTGGCATGGTAACTTTGCATGGAATTGGATGATGAAAATGACTTGTGAGAGGTTGTATTTATAGACTTTTTGGAGAGATTTTGATCCAAGGGTGGAGATTGAATGGAGAGATCAATGGTGGAGAATGAAAGTGATGTGGAGGGCCTAGATTTGATCTTGGAAGATGGAGGGCTAGGAATAAAAGTAAATCTTTTATTCATTTTTGGGAAAGGGGCGAATAAATGAGGTTGGGTGAGATGGATTATTTGTGAATTAAAAATTCACATGGGGAAGGGTAAAATGAATTAAAAATTCATTTGGGGAAGAGTGGACATTTATGAGTTATGACATGTGTAAGAGGAGTAAATGTGATGTGTGATTTATTTGAATTTTAAATTTGGGGAATGTGGAGAGAAGTGCTAATGAGGGTTTGACTCACTTAATTAGGGTGATTAACCTAATTAATGTGGCTGGAATAAATTAGTAGAGGGATTAGAGGGGGGATAAGATTAATTAATTAGTGATTTAATTAATTAATCCTAAGGCTAGGATGAGGTAGGCTAGAGTAGGCAATTAAATAATAGCTATTTAATTGTCTAGGGTAGGGATAGGTTAATTAGTAGGCTGGATTAATTAGTTAACATGGTTTTAACTAATTAATTGAGTTTAGGGAAAATGGGGGAATTGATTTAATAAATTTTGCATATTTATTAAATCAATTGGCTAAGGTTTGGACTATTGAATTAATAAAATTAATTGAATTTTGGGGATAAAATGGTGTGGATTTAGATGATGAAAGGGGTAATTAATTAAATAGAAATTTAATTAATTGGTTGGAAAGGAAATTGGTATGTTTAGGGATGTCAGGAGTCAGTTTGGTGGTCGAGACATTTTTAGGTGTCTACATTTGCCCCTCTTTGACGTGGCATCAAGACCTAGGAGGGAAGTGGCGTCAGGTCGAAGAAAAGTATGCCCCAGCTGCCGGGAAGGAATGAGATGGATAGGGGATGCCCCCTCGAGAGGTTGGTGGGAAAAATAACAATTTTGTAGGTAAGCTCTCGAAAGGATGTGACGGAAGTGAAAGTTGGAGAGGTGCTGAAAAAAGAAGATGGTAGGAGGAAAAATGGAGGAAAAAGGCTGAGATCTGCACCCTGGAAGAAAAAAGAAGAGATGGAGGGATGACATGGCCCACTATATTAGGCAAAGTGGGCCCAAAGAGTGCCACATTGGCACACTTTTGACTTTGTAGAAGAAAAGACAAAGGAGAGATGGGCGAGCGCAACCCACAGTTCCCGCGACTTCATCACATTTCAGAGCGATTCCGAGAGGTCGGGCGGTCACCCGAAGATGGACCCCAGGTAGGGCCTAACCTGAACTTTGTGGTTTTTTATTTTACGCACCTTTTTCTGGGTTTTGGGATATGGGTCAAGAGCGCGTGGCGCCAAAGATAAGGCGAATTAGCGCAATCCTGCGGATTAGCGCTATCCGCCAGGGTAGGGTAAGGCAATTTTGTCGCCATTTGGGAGAAATATTGGCGCCATCGTCTGGATTGGCGCCAAAACTTAGGGAGAAAGAAATATGGCGTTTTGACGCCATATTATGGTTAGAATGGCACTATCGTCTGGAATAGCGCCATAATGGGGAATAGCGCTATTATTAATTTTAGCGCTAAAAGGTGAATTTGACACGAAAATGGCATGCGTCGCCATCATCTGGATTGGCGCGATATAGGGCGTGCAGTAGCGCCAATGTCTTCATTGGTGCGATACAGGGCACGCAGTGGCGCCATTGTCTGTATTGGTGCAATGGGTAGGGAAAAGTAGCGCTATTTGAAAAGTAGTGCTATTTGAAAAATAACACTAGGGACTGTCTGTGTGGGGCCACATGATTTGGGCCTGTGAGTCATTCAGAAGAAAAAAAGTGTGGGGGGAAATAAGTTAGTATCTAACGAAGAACTGGTGGCTGCAGGATACAGAGCGGTTTATACTGCAGTCGCGGGAGCGATGAGTGCGATCCATGATGGCACTGTTTGATGAGGAGTGGCGGCCTCGACTGGCGAGGCTAGGGCTTTGGACGGTGGCAGCGATGCCAATGCTGCGAGCTCATAGAGCTCTGATGACGGCCGCAGTGGAGCGATATCGCAGCGAGACTTCCAGCTTTCTGCTGCCGACAGGAGAGATGACTATCACACTTGAGGATGTTTATCGCATCCTCAAGTTGCCGATCTTTGGTCGACGCATGAGGTATGACACGAGGAGGGGGCGGGCTGCATTGACTAGAGTGTTCGGAGCAGAGCACGTGGTGTTTTTGGCAGATGGGAGGGAGATGGACTATGATAGGACGCTAGTGGCGGGTGCAGATCCCTTTGCCTTATTTTTGTGTGCGCTGATTGGAGGTGTGGTGCTGCCGGATAGGCAAGGCAGAGGTTTTCCTGTGGGTTGGGGCAGGATGATAGAGGGGATGGTGAGTCATGATATCGTCTACGCATGGGGGCCGGTGATGCTAGCAAGCTACTACATGAGATGCACACGGTCGCTTATCTTCATGACAGGGCTTTATCCGCTGGGGTTATGCTGCTACACGTATGGCTTTGGGAGCAATCCCTGTGACTCGGCCGACATGCGGTTATTATCGGCGGCCGTTTGAGGCGTTTGTGTTCTTGTATTGGGATGCAGAGTATACATACACTGGACAGGTGCACCACTGGCAGAGGATACTGGATGACGTGATTAGCATGGTATGGCGTGCATATATTGGTTGCGAGGAATGGCCTGATGATGTGACCCATCTCCCATACACATTTCAGCAGAGATTTCTTATGGGTCGTGGAGACCATACCATAGAGATGTACCTACCCTCGTGGGTTATGCGTCAGTTTGGACTGGTACAGGATATGCCTCAGTAGATGGCGATATATGCGCGGACGCCGCGTGATACAGTTCACTGGCCTGCACCATTACAGCCACAGGTTGCGCTGAATGATTGGGCAGCACTTCAGCCAGTTTAGTGGGATTGGAGGAGCACAGTGAGGGATGCAGGTACTACGCCTGCTTATGAGGTATGGTGGCAGACACATCGGCCGACTCGACTGACAGATCCGACCGGGGAGATATCAGAGGACGAGGGAGATGGGGGTGATGAGGTTATTGTGGAGGACTATATCGTGGAGGTGATGGATGATGGGGAGGAGAGGGTGATTGCGAGAGACGGCCAACGTGTAGAGGAGGTGATAGCAGTGGCAGCAGGATAGGGACAAGTGGGGCAGGCAGTTCCAGCACAGCAGGTCCCGGCACAGCAGGTCCCGACACAGCAGGTCCCTGCATAGCAGGTCCCGGCACAGTAGGCCCCGGTTAGGGGCAAACAACAGCGTAGAGGACCGCGACGGCATGGTGGACAGCCAAGGACGGAGTAGGGTGATCTATCTCCCTCACGAGTGGAGCAGCTGTGAGTCGGTAGACATGATATCGAGGCAGGGAGTTCAGCGGCAGGGATGGAGGTAGAGGTTGAGAGGCTAACGCCTCAGCGACGGTCACGGGAGGAGATGGAGGAGGTAGAGACACTACGTGCTCAGGTGGCCAGTTTAGAGGAGGCGTTGGGGTGCCAAGAGGCCGAGTTGGGATAGCTGCAGGGAGTAGATGGACAGATGGCAGTGCTAGAGGCTCAGTTGGCTCAGGCTCGGGAGGACATGGAGGATTTGAGGCTAGAGCGGGATGCAGCGCTCGTGAGAGCACATCAGGTAGAGACTGCGTTGAGCAGTGCACAGGCTGTGGGTGGGGGCCTTGCCTCGATTTTGGCAGGGATGCAGACTCAGCTGGCTCAGGCTCAGACACATGCGCATCAGATACAGGGGCAGTTGAGCCAGGCACAAGGACATGTAGCTCAGGTACAGGGAGAGCTAGCAGAGGCCAGAGCATGGATGGAGTATTATCAGGGGTTATACTATGCAGCCGTACCTACAGCGCAGCGAGCACCGAGTTATAGCTAGGTCAGCAGGTCGGGGGCATCGAGATCACATAGATCAAGATCTGTTCAGTCAGTACAGCAGATGATGCCTCCACCCTCACATGTGCCCCAGCAGGGTCCTCAGGTACCAGTAGCGCCACAGCCACAGCCGCCATCGGGATCACAGGCTCGACCAGGGTCAGTGTCTCCTACCCCCTCAAAGAGAGGATCCTCTATGTGAGTTATATCATGATAGCCCTTGGAGGCATTGTATCAGGACACTTTATTTTTTGATGATGTGAGCGATGTACATTTTTGCGGTGATTATATATGATGCGAGACTTCTGATGGCTTATGATGTTCTATTGTGATGATGCTTATATGATGGATGCACATGTTATATTTTATATGTTGTGGATGTATGTTGTTGTTTCGAATGATGTGTGTGATTTGGTAATTGCATGGATGTTTTTGTGATATATGCATGGTGTTGTGATTTTATGGACTATATGATGTAACTGAATATGCAGACTAATGATCATTTATTATGTATGAAAATGTATGAGATTATGTTATATGCCACTAGTTGTTTCAATGGTGATGCTGATGATGTTGTAATGCAACTAATTGTTTATGAGATGTTGATATGTATGGAATGCAATGTGATGATGCTATTTTTAATATGCACCTATGATATGATGTGTAATGATATGTAGCTAAAATGAATCTACTTGTGTTTTATGCAAACTTAAACGGATTAAAATGAACCTAAAATGAGATGCAAATGGATTAAAATGAACCTACAATGAGATGCAAATGGATTAAAATGAATCTAAAATGAGATGCAAATGGATTAAAATGAACCTAAAATGAAATGCAAATGGATTAAAATGAACCTAAAATGAGATGCAAATGGATTAAAATGAACCTAAAATGAGATGCAAATGGATTAAAATGAATCTAAAATGAGATGCAAATGGAGTTTAGGTGCTAGGTGGTATGCATACTAGGTGATAGGTGAGGTAGCCTAGTCCCGATACACATGATGTTCCTTGTGTTGACCCTAAATGGTGAGACTGTGGGAGAGTGGGTTAGGTGGTGGGGATGATAGGGGTGGGAGCGTCTAGGGGATGGCAGTGGGGAGATTGGAGGCTTGCTAGGTTAGAAGACACCATGTCATTGAGGGGGGGGGAAGTTTGGGTTGGTTCAAGATGTGTTAGGTGGAGATATGTGGGAAGATGGGGCAGTGAGGGTTTAGATTGGGGGGGGGAGGTTTGAAAAGTGTTTATCAAATCTAGGCCAATATGGGATGGGTGACTGAGTGATTAGGAAGATGATCTTGAGCTAGTAACAGTAGTTGCACAAAATTAATTGAGAGCATTTCTTAGTTTAATGTAGCAATGTAGGATATAGTTCACAAAGGTATGAAATGACCTAGGTGATGATGTATATCCGACAATTGCATGGACTAGACCCACAAACAATAGGTTAATTTCATGCATGCCCAAGGTAGTATAATCTTGCCTAGTGAAGGAAGGGGACTCATAGCAGTGAGTGTGAATAATGCATATAAGGTGTTGATACCTATATATGCAAATAGGACACATCATGCTAGAACCAACCTGGACTTCAAGATATGAATACTATTCTTGGAGTAATGAAAGCAACCCACAAGCACAGCATACCGAAACAATGACTATGTCTACTCCAAGGGCTATCCGCTATGTACCATCATATAATGAGATCAAGGTAGCTTTGGAGATTACTTGGAGCGAGACAAAAAGATAAAAATCAATAAGCAAAAAGACCAATGAAAGATACAAATAGCCTTTGTGTGTTCTTGCCAAGAGATGTGATGATAGAATGATAGATTTTTGTCCATTGTAGGAAAGACATATCCTAGGACGCAGATCTGTTTTGATTGGAGAGTTTGTGGAAGATGGGCAAAAGAACGTTCGGACCAAATGGAAGATTATAGTTGGTTTATTGCTTGATGATTTTTGCGTGAGGGACTATGTTTCAATGGTATGTGTAGCATGCGTATCGTTTCATAGATCTAGAAAGCTCAGTGAGTGGGAACCATCCCAATGGGTGGGATGGGTGCATCTTAGATACCTGAGTACTGGAAACATCCTTCGTATTCCAGACTGCCTACATACCTTGTGTCCACGGGATCAAGGTACTTTTAAGATGCAGGTGAAATGAATATGTAGTTCTGGCAAGACTTGATGATGTGGGAATGGTTTGGGATGGGATGTGACGAGGGTTGATGTGTGTTTGGATGATCGTGATGGGATGCGAGATTGATGCATGGGGTGATGGTTTTTGTATTTTCTATTTTTTATGATGTTTTTGGATTTTTTGATTTTATGATGTTTTTGGATTTTCTGATTTTATGATGTTTTTGAATTTTTTGATTTTATGATGTTTTTGGATTTTCTGATTTTATGATGTTTTTGGATTTTCTGATTTTATGATGTTTTTGGATTTTCTGATTTTATGAACTATACAAAGGAGAGCTTACAAGGATCCTTGTTCCATGGATGGGGTTGTGGGTGGGTGAGGTAGTGCAGAATGGGTGAACAAACTTGATGTTTCGGAATTTCAAGCCATGGGATGTGTGGGTATGGAGTGTTATGATGGAAAGATGACTTATTAGATGGTAGAATCGGCCACTACGCATGGCGCCTGAAACAAGTTTTCACCATGGTACTTATCCAAGGCGTCACCGAGGTGATTTTCACCATTGGGAGTTTTTATTGCACTCTGATTTTTCTTGATTTTTTTTTTTTTTTGATTTTTTGACTTGTGGTACCAGATGGGTTATGCATAGAATCGCTTGAGATGCAAGATGTTCATTGGCTCATCTAGAGGCTGGCCCTCGGGTGTTGCAAGTTGATAAGCTCCTGACCCATAGTCGGCGGTGACGACATAAGGTCCTAGCCAATTAGGTTCAAATTTTCCTTGCTTCGGGCGCTCTTGCAGGTTCTTTTGATTTTCCATTAGGACCAGGCCACCTACCTCAAACTTTCTGGTTTTGATCTTTTTGTTGTAGCTTCTTCTGAGGCGGTTTTGGTATGCCTGTAAGTGATTTAATGCATTCAGGCGTTTCTCATCCAACAATTCAAGTTGATGCAACCTTGCGACGTGATAGTCTTCATCAGAGATAATATTTTGCAATGATACTCGGAGGGATGGGAGCTCGACCTCTATAGGTAAAATGGCTTCTGATCCGAATACTAGTGAGTATGGAGTGGCTCCAGTAGGAGTGCGGATGCTGGTGCGGTAAGCCCATAGGGCGGGGTTGAGTTGGAGGTGCCAGTCGCGGCCAGCTTCATTGACTGTCTTTTTCAAGATGCGGAGGATGGTTTTGTTAGAAGCCTCTGCTTGACCGTTTCCTTGGGGGTAATATGGTGTGGAGAATCGGTGTTTGATGTTGAACTTTTCGCACAAAGTGCGAACTTCTTGGTTTTTGAATGGCTTCCCATTATTAGTGACAATGGAATGGAGGATACCGTAGCGGCAGATGATGTAGTGGAGAATGAACTTGGAGATTTGGATGCCTGTGGTGAAGGTGAGTGGTATTGCTTCCACCCACTTTGTGAAGTATTCGGTAGCAGTTATTATGAATTTATGGCCGTTGGAAGATGGAGGATGGATTATCCCTACGAGGTCGAGTCCCCACTGTGAGAGAGGCCATGGTGTTGTGATTGGTTACAACTCCTGTGCTGGGGCGTGGATGAGATCACCATGCTGTTGACATGGGAGGCATTTTCTGATAAACTAATGTACATCTTTGTCCATGGTGGGCCAATAATAGCCAGTCCTTAGTATCTTCTTAGAAAGAGCTGGTCCACTCGAATGTGCCCCACAAATACCTACGTGTACCTCTTCCAAAGCTGCCTCGGCTTCCCTAGAGTCTAAACATCGTAGAAGCGTACCATCAAGACTCCTTTTGTAGAGGGTGTCACCTACAAGGATGAAACGGGAGGTTCGACGGATGAAAGATTTTTTCTGTGATGGGGATAGGTTGTTGGGGAGGATGTTATCATGAAGGTAGAGGTAAGTTTCCTGATACCAGGGGGATAAAGGACCAACGATTTCACACACTAGTTCAGATTGGGGAACGTCATATGCTGGGATGGGGAGCTCTTCGATCAGGAATTCATATTTCTTGCTGCCTTGCTTCATGTCAACCAGAGATCAGATGGTGGCCATGGCATCTGCCGCTTTGTTGTTTAACCTTGGGATCTACTCAAAGTGGATGTCACCAAAATAATCCATCAACCATCTTCTTATAAGGAAGGAGCTTATCGTCCTTGGTTATGTATTCATTATTGACTTGCCTGATGACTAGTTGAGAGTCACCATACACAGTTAGTTTGTCTATTTTCCATTGGATGGCCATTCGGAGACCTGTGATGAGGGCTTCATATTCTGCTACATTATTGGTGCATGGAAATGTGATTTTGAATGATTTAGGGATCGTGTCACCTTGAGGGGTAACAAAGAGGACGCCTGCCCCTGAGCCTCTGTGAGTGTAGGATCCATCAAAGTACATCTTCCATGTATCTGCGGCTGGTGTGATTGTCAAGATGGCCTCGTCTGGAAATTCTGCTATTGTAGGATGTTCTGCCTGAATAGGTGCCTTAGCCAGCTGATCTGCTATGACTTGCCCTTTGATTGCCTTTCTCCCTGTGTATTCTATGTCGAATTTGGTGAGAATCATGACCCATTTTGCCATTCTTCCAGTGAGAGCTGCCCTGTTTAGCAAATACTTGAGTGGGTCGATCTTAGCAATGAGCTTAGTCTTGTGATTGAGCATATAATGTCTTAACTTTTGTGATGTGAAAATCAGGGCAAGATATGCTCGTTCAATTTGTGTGTAGTTAAGCTCATAGGAAATCAAGGTGCGGCTGATGTAGTAGATGGCTCGTTCCTTCCCCTGCTCATCATGTTGTGCTAACAAAGCCCCAATTGCTGTGTCGGTCGTAGAAATATAAAAGAGGAGGGGCTCTCCTTGTCTTGGTGGAGATAGAATAGGGGGATTGGCCAGATATGCTTTTAGCTGGTCGAAGGCATCCTGACACTGAGTAGTCCAGGTGAAAGCTGTATCTTTCCTAAGGAGATGCTGGAATGGTTGGCATTTGTCAGCAAGTTGAGCAATGAATCGACGAATAGACTGTAGTTTACCTTGTAGGCTTCTCAGTTGTTTCAAGGTTTTAGGAGGTGGCATTTCAGTGATAGCTTTGACTTTCACCGGGTCCACCTCGATTCCTCGTCTGGAGACTATGTATCCCAACAATTTGCCTGAAGTGACGCCAAAGACACACTTTTTTGGATTTAGACGAACATTATATTGCTCTAGCCTGTCAAAGATTTTGGCTAGCACGTCTAAGTGTTCTTCTCTTGTCTTTGATTTACCGAGTAAGTCATCAACGTAGTCCTCCATGATGTGGTGAAAGAGGTTGTGGAAGATGACTGTCATTGCTCGTTGATAAGTAGCTCCTGTGTTCTTTAGGCCGAATGGCATTACTACCCAACAGTATGTCCCCCATGGGCATATAAAAGATGTCTTATACTGATCTTCTTCGGTAAGTTTGATTTGATTGTATCCTGAAAAGCCATCCATGAGAGATAGCATCTCATGCCCTACGGTAAGATCCACGATCATGTCAATGTTAGGAAGCGGGAAGTCATCTTTTGGGCAGGCTTTGTTGAGGTCTCTGAAGTCAGTGCAACAACGGATTCTGCCATCTGGTTTAGCAACGGGTACTAGATTCGAAACCCATTCAGGATAATCGATTGGACGTATGAACCCCACATCTAGTAACTTTTTGAGTTCTGCTTTGACAAGAAGGGCCACCTGAGGATTCATCTTTCGGAGCTTCTGTTTGACTGGTTTGGCATCAGGACGTACCGCAAGATGATGAACAACCAAGGCAGGATCTAGCCCTGGTATGTCTGCGTAGGTCCACGCAAAGTTGTGATTTCTACGTGTAAAAAATGCCAAGAAGTCTTCCTGTTTGAACAGGCTGAGGGATTCTGCTCGATATGTGATTTTCGGCTCTTCCTCTGTCCCTAGATTCATTTCCTGCGTTGGTTCAACCAAGATGGGTGATCTGTCAGGATATACTTTATTTATTTCAGGGAGGTCCATGCTTCCATCTCCTGGCGCCTCATGGAGGTTTTCACTAGGAGATACGTCCTTTATTTTTACTTTTTTAGGATCTGATACTGCCGTGGAAGAGTTTTCACCATCAGATCCATTTTTTGTTTCTGTATTTTTGCAACTAGAAGTAGGGGTTGTCTCCCCAAAATAGGCAGCTGGATTGAGTTCGATGATGTATCCAGCTCTGTGATCTCCCAAGGGGAAGTTGTCTCTTACTCCCATCATTTCAGCAATGGCTTCATCATTAGGTGCGATGTCAAAAATAGGAGGTCCTCGTTGGTCCCAGTCGATGAGGTCAGGGTATACTAATGGTAGGTCATTGGATGATGAGGCGAGAGTAGTGATGGAGTAGATGGTGCAAATGGAGGAGGCGAAGAAATCGGCAAAGTTGCTAAAGGAGTCTTGTAGGTCCGTTTCATTAATATTGTCGACGTCTAGAGAAACTGGAGCAAACTCGGCTAAGATACATTCGCCAGTATTAAGGATACGTTGTGGTTGACCATACCCTAACCCTTGAGTATAGGGGTTCCTTGTTGCGTGTAGTGGTTCCACAATGCCCTGTTCATGAAGGCCAATGCCGCCTTGTCCTTTGTAACCCATGCTTTTGACTATCTCAGAACCTTTGCCATAACTGTTTGTTGGGATGGTTGGGATGTCTTGTTCTGTTTCCTCATCCTTGTAAAGCCAAGATGAAATATCTTCAAGTATGTCCTGATCCAGAAGATGTTTTTTTCTCAAAGATGGGCGAGGGTTTACATTTGATGATGACTGTGTCAGCTGCCTCTATGTTCGGAGTGCCAAATGTCTTAGGAGTGTGTAATAATCCCACGCAAAAGGTGCTGTGAAGGTTGTATTCCCCACAGCCTTGGTCGCTGATCTTGATCTTGACCTCAGGTGATGAAGGTGTTTGCGATGAAGTGGTGGCGATGTTGGTGGGGTCCATGTATAAAGTGGAAGCCATTGGGGTGATTTGGGTGGTGGCTTTATTGTGTGGACAGAAGGTTTGGTTGTGTTCTTCCAGAAAACTGCAGTATTGGAAGGGACGGGGATCGGCATAAATAGTGACTTCGGTGCCGTTGTGGGGGAATTTGAAACATTGATGGAAAGTGGAAGGGACGGCTTGCATGGCATGGATCCATGGGCGGCCGAGAAGAATGTTATAGGGGAGGTCAAGATCAAGAACCTGACATTTGGTTTCAAGGATTTTCTGTCCCACTTGAATAGGGAGCTTTATGGTGCCCTCGGATAGTCTCTTGGTGTCATCATATCCTTTGATTGTTATGCACTCGCTAGCATCCACAACCACATCTGAGTACCCCAAGTGTTTTAGTAATTTTAGAGTGCATATATTTAGGCCGGAACCACCATCTATCAGGACCGTTTTAATGGTGTGTTTGTGAATGCGGACCTCAATATGTAGTGCATCATTATGTAGGTGTTCGGAAGCAAGGAGATCTTTTTCAGAAAACGTGATATGGTGTGGTGTAGCAATGTGGCCCACCATGGCTTGAAATTGATTGACATCCAAGTTTGCGGGGACTTGTGTTTCCAAAAGGGCCTTGTTGAGAATGTCCTTGTGGCGGGGTGATGTGCGAAGCAGCTCAAGGATGGAGATTTGCACGGGTGTCTTTCCTAGATGGTCTAGGAGGTTGTATCGAGTGGTGGGTGATGGACGGGTGTTTGGATGAGGGGGGAGGGGATCAGATGTGGATGGGGGTGTTGGTTCAGTGGGAGGGGCAGTGCGGATTGAGACACGGCCTCGACGGGTTGTGACAGCGCAATCAGGTGCTTGTGCTCGAATGGTGATTGTGTTGACAGAGTGGGATGAGGGCTCGATGCAGCCGACAATGGAGTCGTAGTGTGTGGGTGGTGGAGTGACATTGTACGCTTGATTGGATGATGAAGCTTTGTTATGGTTGGGCAAATGATCCTTGTAAGCTCCAAGGTTAGCATTTGGTGATGGCTGTGCACTGTGCTCAAGGTTGACAATATTTTGATCTATTAGGTCTTGGATACAATGTTTTAATTGCATGCAGTCCACTATTTTATGGCCTGCCACGTGGTGGTATTCGCAATAATCATTTTCATTATACCATGTTGCCTTGAGGTCATTGTCTTGGCGTGGTCTAACAGGCGGGAGTGTGATTTCTCCTTGCTTGAGGCATCTATCGAGGATGTCCTCAATAGGTTCTGCTAACGGCGTGAAATTTTGGCGAGGTTTGCAGGGTTTATTTGGTCCTCTTTGGTTATTGGTGTTTGCTGCATACGTGTGTGCCGGTGTGTGATTTTGGATGTGTTGGACGGCCTTCACATCAGTGACACCGTCATTCAGATTATTCTTGCTCTTCCCCCAATAACGTGATTTATCATTAGGTTGCGGGTTGGTATTATTGTTGGTATTGGGGGTGTTATGATTGGATTTGTTATTGTTGTTGTTGGACTTGGGATCGTAAAGTTTGATGGAACCCTTGGCAATGAGGGCTCGTTCAACAGTGGTGCCTTTGTCGATAACCTCTTCAAAGGTAGATGCGCACAGAATCTGTAAGTGAAAACCTAATTCCTGATTGAGATTGGCCACGAACATGGTGACAAGTTGTTTTTCAGGAATAGGCCATGGGAGCTTGCTTGCGAGGCCCCTCCACCTTTGTAGGAAAGAAGCAAAAGCTTCGCCATTCTTTTGTTTGGTGTTACAAAGGTCGGTCATAGATACCTCATGTTCAAAGTTGTAGGAAAAGTGGTTGACAAACTTCTCCGCAAGCTCAGGAAATGTTCAAATTCCAGGTGGAAGATGGGCAAACCATTCAGCGGCTTGGCCGCCAAGACTTCTTGGGAAGAGTCTCATAAGATATGTGTCATTGTTAGAGACTTCGAGGCAAGCAATGTAGAATTCTCTAAGGTGGTCCCTAGGGTCTCCCTTTCCCTTGTATTTGTCAAATTTTGGCGTTTCAAAGTTTTTAGGGAAAGGGGGCATATACAATGTGCGGTCAAATGGGTAGGGGCAAATATCCTCAAAAGAATAGTATTTGCGTTTGCCCCCAGTTTGTAGCTCATCCACCTTTTGAATTAAGCCTTGTAGGATGGTGTTGAGATCCTGTGGTTGTTGCGGTTGGAATGTGTAGGGTTGTTGATTGGTGAGATATTAGAGGTGGGGTGGGATTTGATGTTGGTGTTGCAGATTGGGGTTTGGATTGATTAGTGCCTGTTGTTGTTGGTATGCGTAGAGTTGTTGGAGAATATGTGGGGGTATTTGGGAATTGGGATTATGTTGACCTGTGAGATTGACGTTGGGTATGTGGACGTTGGATTGGTTAGATGTGTTGTGGGATTGTTGGTGCACGTAGAGTTGTTGGAGAATATGTGGGGGTATTGGGGCATTGGGATTATGTTGACCTGTGGGATTGACGTTGGCTATGTGGATGTTGGATTGGTTAGATGTGTTGTGGGATTGTTGTGAGAATAGTTGTCGTAGGTAAGCAAGGGTGTGAGGGTTTGGTGGGGGCACACTTGTGGAGGTACTTGTTGGTGTGATGTTGCCTTGTATGCCCATTGTGTTTGAAGTGGAAGGGTTGACGGTAGTTGTGGTAGTAGAAGTGATGATGGGTTGGGAGATGTTGGGCATAGCCGTGGAAATTGTAGGTGTAGTAGCGGTTGAGGTTGTGGAGGTGGTAGATACGTTAGGTGTTGATGTTTGAGAGATGGTGGGTTGGGTATGTGATGTAGATGCTTGGGTATTTGATGTGGTAGGGACAACTGTAGAAGTGGATGGTTGTGATGATGTTGTGATGGGGGGAAGTTGAGCACCAAGCTTGAGAAGATGGTCAAGATATCTCTTTGGGTCCGATCTTAGGACTTTATCAAGTAGGTCCATATTATCGGCATCTTGCGTGAAGGTCAAGACATCTAGGTCATCTTGGGATATGGTGGGGACATTTTGTGGTGGTGGTGGTGGTGTTGGTGCTTCTGGTAAGAAGTGAAAAGGGTCGTTGGCGCCAAATGGGGGGATGAAGGAATATGTAGGTGGATTGTATGTTTGATAAATGGGTATGTTGTTACTGTTGGTGTTAGGCATGCCAAAGGGCCATCGTTCCACCATTTCTTGATTTCTTTTGTGTTGTGATCTTGTGGTGGGCATACACGTATGGATTTGATTTCTAGATGTGGGATGAGGTGGAGACCTTAGAGAATCGAATTGATTTTGTTGGACCCAAAGATGGATGTGGTAGTGAGATGGAGTAGGAGGGTATGATGAAGATCGATATGTCTTTCCAAAGGTTTTATCCTAAGGGTGATATGAATGGGTGATATTGATTTTTTTGCACAAATTTTGGACCGAAGATGTATGATGAGAAAGGGATTTGGAATTGTGATGTTTTTTGATTTTTTGATTGATTTAGGATGGTGAGGTTGTTGTTTTTCGAATTGAGCTTTTGGATAAGATCTAGATTTTGATTTGGCACAAAAAGAATGATGATTTTCTTTGTTTGGGGTAGACTAATGACCTTACACAAAGAGAGGTGATTTGTTTTTCTTGAAATGTAGACTAATGACTTTTCAAGGAAAATGTGATGTTAATGATAAGATCTAGATCTAACTTTGGCTCAAAAGGGTGACAAGATTTGATTGGTGATTTATTGATGGGGTTTTGATTTGGATGTGGATTTTTGAAATGATTTTATATTGGTCCAAGGAGATATGCAAAATGACTGAATGGGGATGGATAGATATGTATTTGGGCTGATTATGATGTATCAAAGGGGTCCAACAATGGTGGTGATTGATCCTCTAAGGTCAAAGAGAATGTGTAATTTGGAAAACTTTGGACGAAAATGGCTGGACGGTTGGTGGATTTCTGTGAGATGGATACGGATTATGGCAGAACAAAAGGTGTAGATCACAACAAAATAGGTCTTTGCTTCAGGCAAGTCAATCTCAAAATAGCGCCAATCCACAGGTGAAAAGGCACTACAATAAGACAGATATGGCGTTAAAACAAGTTACACAGATTTCTGATGGCAAAATTTTGGATTTGTCTGTTTGGGATGTGACTAACTAATTTGTTCTGTCTCAGGCACGTCAATCTCAAAATAGTGCCAATCCACAGGTGAAAAGGCGCTACAATCAGATAGATATGGCGCTGAAACAGGGTTTGACAGATTTTTGATTTGTTTTGTCTCTTGGCAAGTTGTTTGTGGAAAAATCAAAGCACTTTAACACACATTTGAACGCAAAACAAGCAATGATTTTTGTTTGTAAAATGACATGACTTTGTTTAGAACAAGCACACTTTTACAACCTAAGGCAAGATTGTGACAATATTTGTTGAATCCCCTAGCTGCGCCTATTCAAAGCGGGTAGCTCCAGGATCTTGGTAGCACCCGCTCCTCCTTACAATTGCACACACTTCTCATGCATACCAAGATCTAGGTTTCTTATAAGGCTTGACCCTCTCCAAACCTTTAGATTGTCCCTGCTACCTTAGCTAAGAACCGCATGAATCGGGGCCGCTTCAAGGGTTTTGCCCTCTGCGTCAACAAATAGAAGGATTTTGGCTTACTACAACAATGGCTCTTAGTAAGAGCATCTGTTCAGGTGGTTATACGTGCGGCAGCGCTACTCTCCATTATGGAGTCTCCCAGCCTCCAAGGGTTGCACCTTGGAGGGTTTATGGGGAGGTTGGCTGTCGGTATAACAAAACAACACCTGTCGCTTGAGACTTTCATCCCAAACGCCTTATTTTATATAGCAGCTTGGAAGAGCTTGGCTTTAGCTTGATGCCGCTTGGGTCGTTCCCACCTTTCGAAGCGGGGTGGCAGGCCCTCTAAGGATTACAAAAGCAATACAATCATGAAAACACTTTTGATCCCCAAGTTCATACAAAGATGCGAGGGGAGAGCATACGTGTTCCCTATGATTATATCACACTCAACATGGTTCAATTTTAGATCTTTGGATTAGATGGGGGGTGATTAATGCAAAGTGTTGTGAGAAGTTTTTGATTCCCAAGATTACCAAAAGGTGCGAGGGAAGAGCATACACTTCTCACTCTACTTGACACAATCACGAAGACACTTCACACAAGTATTTAGATTGTCTTGATTAGATGTGTGGAAATGCAAGTTTGTTGTTCTTTTTATCCAATGAAGTATGCAATTTGTGGTTCTTTTTATAGCTCAAATTGAAGTGTTTTGATTGTTTTGTTTGTTGGCACACAAAAGAGTATATTTTAAAGCACCAAAATAAATGTTGTAGTCACACACACTTCACACAAGGAGTTGTTTGGGTTAATTTTAAAACACCAAATTGAAATGTTTGTTTAAGACCTAACAAAGCAAACAAGGGTTCATTTTAGTTTCCAAATTGAAATGTTTGCTAACTAATTAACAAACCATCCTGCAAAAAGATTTCGTTAGTATCCGCAGTACCTGCAACAAACAGAAAAGCAAATTATCGAAATAGCACTAAAATGGACATGTACAGGCACCACTGCGGGCAGAACAACCCGACTTACGCAAAAAAGGCGCTAAATTGTTTTATGGTGCTAATTAAAATCTAAGATAGCGCTAATTAAATTAATGGCGTTGATATAGATGATAGCGCTAATAAATCCTAAGTTAGGCGTTGATACAGACGATAGCGATGATCCGTTGTAGTGAATGCGCCACTGCGCAGTGTTTCTGAATCTGGGGAAAACACCGATTGCACTAATCTAAAGAATGGTGTCAAAATGGGGAATTGAGGCTGCTTTGTCTCTTCTTTCAAAAATTTGCCATAACTTCCCCCTGTAATTCCTAGTTTTTCTACAAAACAGAGAACAAAAAACACAGAAAACAACAGGAAAAGCCAAAAAATACACGTGAGTATGGTTAGCATATGAAAGAAAACCACGCAGAAATAGCGCTAAAAGAGGAATAGCGCTGAAAGACGGTAGTGATGGCGCCACTGCGACAGTTGAATAGTGCTGAACCTGTAAAAAGTCGAATACTAACACAAAAACTCACAAACGAGGATTAGATTGGACCTTGTGGGTCCCACCGGGCGTGCCAATGTAGATTAGGTAAATGCAATAAGGCAAAACACTAAATCAAATGCAAATAAAACACAAGATTATACCTTACAAAACACCACCTAATCCCATCAAGGGAAGAAGGAGCCTTTGCACCCAAAAGAAGCTCCCAAGACCAAGATTGTCCCTAGACTATGGATTCAAATGTGAAATGCTTCTCAAATTGTGCAACTCACTATTTACTTAAAGATGATTTTGGCATGGTAACTTTGCATGGAATTGGATGATGAAAATGACTTGTGAGAGGTTGTATTTATAGACTTTTTGGAGAGATTTTGATCCAAGGGTGGAGATTGAATGGAAAGATCAATGGTGGAGAATGAAAGTGATGTGGAGGGCCTAGATTTGATCTTGGAAGATGGAGGGCTAGGAATAAAAGTAAATCTTTTATTCATTTTTGGAAAGGGGCGAATAAATGAGGTTGGGTGAGATGGATTATTTGTGAATTAAAAATTCACATGGGGAAGGGTAAAATGAATTAAAAATTCATTTGGGGAAGAGTGGACATTTATGAGTTATGACATGTGTAAGAGGAGTAAATGTGATGTGTGATTTATTTAAATTTTAAATTTGGGGAATGTGGAGAGAAGTGCTAATGAGGGTTTGACTCACTTAATTAGGGTGATTAACCTAATTAATGTGGCTGGAATAAATTAGTAGAGGGATTAGAGGGGGGATAAGATTAATTAATTAGTGATTTAATTAATTAATCCTAAGGCTAGGATGAGGTAGGCTAGAGTAGGCAATTAAATAATAGCTATTTAATTGTCTAGGGTAGGGATAGGTTAATTAGTAGGCTGGATTAATTAGTTAACATGGTTTTAACTAATTAATTGGGTTTAGGGAAAATGGGGGAATTGATTTAATAAAATTTGCATATTTATTAAATCAATTGGCTAAGGTTTGGACTATTGAATTAATAAAATTAATTCAATTTTAGGGATAAAATAGTGTGGATTTAGATGATGAAAGGGGTAATTAATTAAATAAAAATTTAATTAATTGGTTGGAAAGGAAATTGGTATGTTTAGGGATGTCGGGAGTCAGTTTGGTGGTCGAGACATTTTTAGGTGTCTACAATGGGTACCTCATCAGGCCTTATAGCTTGGACCCATCTTTGCATACATTTACCTCTAAGTTGTAATTAAAGGGGGTGTTAGTGTGAATGAGGTACTTTATCTAACTAGTTCATTTACTAGCTAGTTCTCCACTTAGTTCCTTTTCACACTAGGTTAAGCTTACTTAGGAACTTTTTCACATTATCCCATATTGGTTGTGTTTTTAGTCTCTTGGGTGGTATATTCTATATATACACGCCCATCACTCTCATATGAGCATCTGATCTCATCTCATTCATGTATGCTTTGCATTTCCATTGAGTAGAATATAGTTTAATATTCTATCTATGATTTTCTAGCTTTGCTTTTCTTTCACTCATTTGCCTTCTTAGGTGGCTTCACAACCAAATCTTACAATTTTAGGCATTGTTAGAGAAGTGTGATTGCAACAACATATTTAGTTGATTTAGGGATGGAACAGGAACATTTTATGGTGCAGACTATAGTCCTCATGTTTATACCTAGAAATACTTAGTAAAATACATTTGTTGACACCCTCCGTGATCTTGTTATGCACTTTACTATTTAGGATGGGCATGCTAAAAGGAAGATAGGTGTGCGGAAATAGCTTCCTACACTAATCTAATAAGGGGAGGAGAGTGCAAATTCAAATTTATCCTAACTATTACAGCAACATTAAACCATTAACATGAGATATTGCAGAAAACACATAACAGAGAAGGTGAGATAGAAGAAGAGAGACACAAGATATACGTGGGGAAAACCCTTATCGGGTGAAAAACCCCACACTCTAAAACCTACATAATGTATTATCAAAACAAAGAATGTTTACAACACACTTGCAATGCAAGCTCTCAGGAGTTTTCAACACTCATATCTAGAGACAAACTGGCAACATAACAGTACCTGTCAAACTTGTAATACATCTCCTCCTCCAAGCACCTATTTATATAGAATAAAGAAGGCAAAATTGTCTCTATCTTGGAATGGGCATCCAACTTGGCCTCATGGCCCAAAAACCACGCCTATGGACACTTGGTCAACATTGTAAGATGCATCTGACACTTGTCCATAGCCCCCATCCCAAAGAGGTCGCCTATTTCCAAAATGGGCTATGATAGATGCTCTTATGACTCTTACGACCGTCATAGAATTTGTCATAGCAGTTACAACTTACAGCTATAAGAGAATCTGTCATACACAGACTATAAATGGTATATTCTCTTATAACATGTCATAGTCCACCTTGGGTTGCCCAAAGATGCCTTTTTCAAAGATGCTCTTCGACACATGTCTTCACCTGTCATAGAATCTCTTATTTCTGACTCTTACATGTCATAATTTTGTCATAGGAATCTGTCATGACCGTTACGGTTAATATTCCCTTACACAACATCCAAGATGCCAACACATGGAAAAATATTCCTACCACAAAGTGGGATGCCTATCTCCTCATGTGAGGACAAAATTACAAGTTGTCATCTTCCATGTAAGATGACACATCACCATGCCACATCCCACAAAATGACAATATGGAATTTACAAATAATTTACAACATAGGCAATGAATAAATAAATACAATCAAATCAATGTAAGGAATTACCAAGGTTGAGACACCTTAATTCCCAACATTCTCCCACTTGTCAAACACCTTGTAAGAGCCAATATAATAATAGGATTTAACTACTATAGGCTGAGAGTCCCATAGAATTTGAACACCATTTGAACTTCTCTGTGCCCATTGGATTCGTTAATGCATCTGCAACATTTTTCAAAGTATCTACCTTCTCAAAATTTACCTTCCCATCCTCTACCATGTCTTGCACGACGTGAAACTGTACATCAATATGCTTTGTTCTGGCATGGAAAGTTGGATTCTTCGCAAGGCAAATTGCACTCTAACTGTCACAACTGATCGTAATTTGACCTGCGTCAACACCAATATCTGAACACAATCTCTTAAGCCAAATGGCTTCCTTACAAGCATGAGTTGCAGCCATATACTCAGCTTTTGTAGTGGACAAAGCAACCACAAGTTGTCGCTTACTCATCCAACTAATCACACCACCAAACATTGTGAACACATATGCATTGGTGGATCTCCTACTGTCAATATCACCTGCCCAATCAGAATCCACAAATCCAAGAATACAAATTGAATGTGGAGGTCCTGTAGCATTTCCATGATAGCAAATGGAATACTCAGAAGTACCCCTCAAATATTTGAACACTCGCTTACCTGCATCCCAATGTACTCGTCTAGGATTAGCCATAAATTGACTAAAGACTCCCACTACTTGGGCAATGTTTGGTCTTGTGCAGACCATAGCGTACATCAAACTACCAACAACACTAGCATAAGGTACTCTTCTCATGTCCTCCACCTCACTAGGATATTTTAGATAATCATTAACAAACAACTTTGTCCCCAATGAAATAGGAAAACTCACTGGTCTACAATTTTCCATGCTAAACCTATCCAACATAGTCTTCACATACTTACTCTGGCTTAACCAAAGTTTTCTTTTAGTTCTATCTCTTCTGATTTCCATTCCAAGAATGTACCTAGCTGTCCCTAAATCTTTCATTTCAAACTGTGCTGCCAACTGGGACTTAAAATCAGAAATCATATTCTTACCCTTCCCAATGAGCAACATATCATCAACATATAATGCAACAATGAGAATACGATCACCATCAAACTTATAATACACACAGTGATCTAATTTTAATCTCAGATAACCAATTGACAACACAAAGGCATCAAACTTCAGGTACCACATCCTAGGAGACTGCTTCAAACCATACAAAGACTTCTTAAGCTTGCAAACCAAAATTTTCTTACATTTCTCTATGTAATGCTCTGACTGTGACATGTAGATTTCTTCCTCCAAATCACCATGAAGAAAAGTTATCTTCACATCCATCTATTCTATCTCTAAATCATAAGCAGTTGCAAGAGATAACAAAAATCTAATGGATGTCCACTTTGCAACGTGAGAGAAAATTTCACCATAATCAATTCCCTCCACTTGTGAGTACCCCTTCACAACCAATATAGCCTTGTACTTTTCAACACTGCCATCTGTACCAAATTTCTTCTTGAACAGCCATTTGCAACCAACAGGTTTCTGTCCATCAGGCAAAGGCCCCAAGTCCTGTGTTTTGTTCTTTTCCAAAGAAGCCATCTCATCCTCCATGGCCTCCTTCCAAGAACCTGCATCTTTCATGCCCATGGCCTCTTTCACAGTTCTAGGCTCATCAGTGTTAGAAAGTAAAGCAAAAGCACAACTAGAATCAAGTAATGAATAACCAAACCTATCAGGTTGCTTTCTTGTTCATGTAGACCTCCTCAATGGCTAAGGTTGAGGTTCTGCTTCTTCTTCTTCACTTTCAGAGCTACTAGATCTCTCCTCATCATTAGGCCTCACATGGTCTATCATTTTAGTCTTCTCAGGGGTAGAAGGAAATTGAACTACATCTTCTTTCTTCTGACTGTTCTAGTTGTAGAACAACAGAAGAAGGTGTTAGCTCTCTAAAGATAACACTTCTGCTATACAACACTTTTTAGTCATGGAATCCCAAAGCTTGTATCCTTTCACACCGACACCATAGCCAATGAAATACATTTAACAGCCTTGTTCTCCAACTTAGACTATTTCTCCCTAGGCACATGTGCATATGCCTCACAACCAAAAACACGAAGATGCCTTACCGAAGGCTTCTTACAAGACCACACCTCCATAGGTGTTTTGCCAACAAGAGATGATGTAGGAGATCTGTTTACCAGATAGCAAGCAGTGGCAACAACTTCAGCCCAAAACTTTTGTTCAAGGCTTGCTCCACTAAGCATACTCCTAGCCTTCTCCACCAGTGTCCTGTTCATCCTCTCTGCAACTCCATTTTGCTGCGGGGTATATGGAGTTGTCTTATGCCTTTCAATCCCTTTCTCTTTACAGAACTTATCGAACTCTTTCAAACAAAACTCACCACCATTGTCAGTTCTCTAACACTTAATATTTTTACAAGTCTAATTTTTAGCAAAGGCTTTAAACTCTTTAAACCGACTAAAGACTTCAGTCTTGCTTCTGATAAAATAAACCCATGTTCTTCTACTGTAATCATCTATGAAAGATACAAAATATAAAATTTTTGAAATTGAAGGAACATTAATAGGACCAAACACATCACAATAAATAAGATCCAATACACCAGAAGACTTGTGAGAACTAGAGTAAAACTAAACACAATTTTTCTTTCCATAAATGCAATGTTCGTAAAATTCAAACTTGAGATTACAATCATTTAACCCCTCAATGAGGTTTTTATTTTTCAGGGTATGTAGACCCTTCTCACCAATGTGGCCATATCTCAAATGCCATAACATAGTCTTTTCAGCAGGAAGCTTAGCTTCCAAAGCATGTGCACAACCATCGGAATTAGTTACAACAGATTTCTTTACTACATGTTCAGATGGTGGGGATAAAGTGACAAAAACTCGTTTCCTTGAGTCAGAAGAACTATTGCACTGTGAAGTGCATGCCTCCAACTGAAACAGAGTACCCCTCCAAGTACCCTTTGCAAGCACCATAGATCCTCTTGTCATCTTGCATCCATCCTTCAAAAAAAGAACCTGCACAACTGCATCATTCAACATACTTACATAAAACAAGTTTCGTGCAAGGCCTAGAATGTGCATAAATCCAATGATCCCCTTCACTCATCCATCAGGGAATCGGATTGAGACTCTTCCATGACCAACAATCTTCATATGAGAGTCGTCACCAAGGTACACCCTTCCACCATCGAACTCTTCATATTTGGTAAACCAGTCTCGATGCGAGGTCATGTATAATGATGCACCAAAATCAATCAACCACACATCATTAGATGCATAGGTGGCCAGAGCTGCGATGAAGGCATCACCATCATCTTGTGACTTGTCAAAATCTAAATTAGGGGCTTTCTTCTTCTTTTTCTTCTCCTCTTTGAATTCCTTTTAGAAATGCCTGGTTTTACCACAGTTCCAACAAAGAGCCTTGGATTTTCCAAGAGATTTGGATCTCCCACGGGATTTGGATCTACCCTTTTCACCTCTCTTGTCCTTCTTCTTCCCTTTCTCTTTGGGTCTTCCATGAACTGTAAGAGCCTCTTTGGCTGCCTTAGAAGACTTTCTCCACATCTCTTTAGATAACAACAAAGATACCACATCTTCCATCTTGAAGGTGATAGTGGTGCTTCCAATAGCCATGACAAGATGATTCCACGAATCTAGCAAAGAACAAAGTAGGGTCATGCATCGATCCTCCTCCTCCATTTTCACACCCATAGATGTCAACTGTGTAATGATCATGTTGAAAGCATTCATGTGATCCACAACAGATCCTCCATCTTCCATCTTTAGAGAAAACAACTTCTTTTTCAGAAAAAAGTTCATTTACCAAGGACTTGGCCTGATAAACATCACCCAACTTCTTCCAAAGATCTTTTGTTGTCTTCTCCTCATGGACATTCAACAGGACAGAGTCAGCTAAGCAGAGTCTAATGAGACCCTTAGCCTTTCGATCTTTGAGGTCCCAATCATCTTGTTGCATTGCTATAGGTTTTACACCGGATACCATTTCCCATAGGTCACGATCAACAAGTAGGTCCTCCATCTTCAATTTCCACAACTCAAAATTAGTGCCATTGAATTTCTCAACCTCTAACCTTCTGGATGTGGTTGCCATCTCCTTGCTACAATAAGATATAGAATACTCTACACAAGACTCCCACTCAACCTAGGATTAGCTCAAAAACCCCTACCCAACAGCTAAGACCAAAACTGGCCAGGCTCTGATACCAACTAAAAGGAAGCTAGCTGTGCAGAAATCACTTCCTACACTAATCTAATGAAGGGAGGAGAGTGCAAATTCAAATTTATCCTAACTATTACAGAAACATTAAACCATTAACATTAGCTATTGCAGTAAACACATAACAAAGAAGGTGAGACAGAAGAAGAGAGATACAAGACATACATGAGGAAAACCCTTATCGGGTGAAAAACCCCACTCCAAACTTGCACACTGTATTATCAAAACAAAGAATGTTTACAACACACTTGCAATGCAAGCTCTTAGGAGTCTTCAACACTCATATTTGGAGACAAACTGGTAGCATAACAGTACCTGTCAAACCTGTAATACATCTCCTCCTCCAAGCACCTGTTTATATAAAATATACAAGGCAAAATTGCCTCTATCTTGGAATGGGCGTCCAACTTGGCCTCATGGCCCAAAACCCATGCCTATGGAGACTTGGTCAACATTGTAAGATGCATCTGACACTTGTCCACAGTCCCCATCCCAAAGAGGTCACCTATTTAAAAAATGGGCTATGTACAACTCTTACGACCGTCATAGAATCTATCATAGTAGTTACAACTTATAGCTGTAAGAGAATCTGTCATACACAGGCTATAAATAGCATATTCTCTTACAACATGTCATAGTCCACCTTGGGGCGCCCAAAGATACCTTTTTCAAAGATGCTCTTCGACACATGTCTTCACCTGTCATAGAATCTCCTATTTATGACTCTTACATGTCATAACTTTGTCATAGGAATCTGTCATGACCGTTACGGTCAATATTCCCTTACAAAACATCCAAGATGCCAACACATGGCAAAATATTCCTACCACAAAGTGGGACACCTATCTCCTCATGTGAGGACAAAATTACAAGTTGTCATCTTCCATGTAGGATGACACATCACCGCATGCCACATCCCACAAAATGACAGTATGGAATTTACAAATAATTTACAACATAGGAAATGAATAAATAAATACAATCAAAATAATGCAAGGAATTACCAAGGTTGAGACACCTTAATTCCCAACACATGCGTAGTTCCCAATTCTTTCAACTTTTTTTGAATTTTGTTGGTGGAGGTTGTAAATAAGGCATTAATTATAATATATCTATGGTGATTCCATTTGTGGTGATTGAAGGATTAATAATCATGAGTTTTATTAATCTATAGCCGGTTGGAATCTAATTCGACCCTAGTAGGCTCTAGGTCCATTCTATGGTTATGCATGGGAATTAAAATTTCTACTAGTAGTTATGTCTTTAGATTCTATATAGAGTTCTTAGATGGGTTTTAGTGCAATGTGGGTTTGGTTGCTCACTCTCCTTGCTGTTTTTCTTACATGTGGTGGACTCTTGGTTTTTGTAGGTGTGGCAAGCAAGCAAAGTGTGGACACATGTAAGGGATTTAAGATAGTGGCATAATATTTGCTCACCACCTATGGCATATTTTCAATGTGATGATGGATCAAATCTATTGGTTGGATGAGTATTAGGACAATATTTTGAAGGTAGGAAGTAGATTGAAAGAAACATTGCACGGTAATTTTGTCACAAGTTTTGTATATTATGTACCTGACATGGACCTTAGGGTTTACTTATTGAAAATGTTCCTACCATATCAATTCAATGGCATGGAGGTGGCTAAGATTATAGAGGAACCTAGGGGAGCTACGTAGAAGGAAGCAATAGGGCTAGAGAAGGTGGAGTATATGAGCTCATATACAACTTGGATGTATAGGCATGAAGAATTGGAAGAGCTTTGTGATTATGTAGGCATACTACGAGCTATTTTCTATGATATAAACAAAGTATTGGTGGGTCTATGTATCATCCATTACAATGGTTGTACAAAAGTAGAGAGTGACTTTTCCGTTCCAAATTTTTATGGGAGTTCAATCCATTGTGCAAATTGTTGTAAAGATATGCATTTTGGACTATATTTTTCATCTTTATCAGTTGTAGTCCAAAATAATGTTCAAATTGGTGGTGCTTCAAGAGAACTTGTGTAGGTAGAGGAATAATTAGTTGAGTGAGAGATGGTTGCAACTGGTTGAGAGAAGTAGGGACTTATGTGAAGTGGTGCTACATTGTGTTGTTATAGAATTGCTTTGAAGATTGCATATGCTAGCATTTGTGCCTTTTGTTTTTCACTCTCCTTTTTAGTTTGTTAGTACACTAATGTGGTTTTGAGTATAGTTTTTAACTATAGTTTATAATAATATTGGCTTACTTTGGCAATATTGTAATAACTACTATTATGCTTCAAGGGCGAGGCCCCAATAAAAACCTTAGGTGTTTTATCCAAAAGAAATTCAATCTATTTGGAATGGTGTGAAATCATATAAAGTTGAAAATGTTTGACCAACCATTTAATAATTAGTATATAGTTGAAGTTCATTAGTTTCCTAGGAGTCTGAACAATTATGTGGACCATGCAATAATTTAAATAACCATTGTCTCTCTACAATTTCATGGGATTAAAATGTTCCTTATCCAATACTTCATTCTTGATTTACAATTATCCATTTAATACCCATTTTAATCTATAAGAGTCTTACATCAAAGGTTCTTACATTGGTAGAATCATGATTCTCTTTTACACATTGTGCCTTCTATTGATATATCTTAGGGACTTGCCTCATTGTTTTTGCTTTGTGCCTTTTATTTCAGCTCTATGCCTTGTCATATATTTATGCCTTCCATTTTAGCTCTATGCCTTGTCATGGTTTCATACCTTTCATTTCATCTTTATGCCTTGTTGTGGCTTTGTGCCTTTCATTTTAGGTTTACGCCTTGTTATCGCTTTGTACCTTTCATTTTAGATTTTATGACTTCTTGTGGCTTTGCTCCTTTCATTTCAACTTCATACCATTGTCATGGCTTTGTACCTTTTGTTTTAGCTTCATGACTTTATCCCTTATGCACTATCTCAATTGTTTTGGCCATTGAGGGATGCATCACCATTGTTCGTATCCTACCCATACTAGGGGAAACACTACTATCCTTGATCATATCTCCAACCCATGTGTGCTTACCATGATTTATTATTCTATATGTTACACATGCTTCACACAATGTATTAATTATTGCTATTGCTTTTAATGTATATGCTTATCTATAGATTACATTTCCTTTGATGTATAATTTTCACTCTTCAAGTCCTCCACTACAACAAATCCATGTGATTAGCTCCCTTTTTTGCTCCATTTTTTGCTTCCACCCACTGTTTTATTGTATTTTTCTCCAAATTTTTGAAAAGGTTGGTGATATTTATCAGGATGGCGCTATTGTTGGCATTTTTTGTGCTGATCAGAACAAGTCAACGCTAAATTAGGCATAAATTAGTGCTACTGCCTCATTTAGCGCCACATTTAGCACCTAATTTGGTGCCACATTTAACGCTTGATTTAGCACCTGATTGAGCGCCTGATTTAGCGCCTGATGTAATGCCTAATTTAGCACTTGATTTAGCACCTAATCGAGTACCTAATCTATGGTTAGTTGGGTTTAGGAATATCATTTAGGGTTGGGGGTGAAGCTTTAGAGGTTTAAGTTTTAGGGTTTAGAGAGAGATAGAGGACCAATAGGGAGATATAGAGGAGATTGAGGGGAGAGATAGGGAGATATAGAGTGAGGGACATGGCCAGAGACATAGGGAGAGAGATTGAGAGGTAGAGGGATAAAGGTGATAGGGAGAGAGGGGAGAGATAGGGAGATAGAGGTTTAGGGTTTCTTAGGTTTAGGGGTTAGGGTTTAGGGGCATTATTTAGGGTTTAGGGTTTATTGTTTAGGGGTTAGGGGTTTAGAATTTAGGGTTTATAGAGAGAGAGGAATGATAGGGAGATATAGAGGAGACTATGGAGAGAGATAGGGAGATAGAGAGTGAGGCACATGGCTAAGGACATAGGGAGAGAGATTGAGAGGTAGAGGGACGATAGTCGAGATAGGGAGATAGGGGAGAGATAGGGAGATAGAGGTTTAGAGTTGCTTGGATTTAGGGTTTAGGGTTGCTCGGGTTTGGAGATAGCTAGATGGAGAGAGAGAGAGAGGAGACAAATAGGGAGAGATATAGGAGACAAAGGGGAGAGATAGGGAGATAGAGAGTGAGAGATATCCAGATAGATAGGGAGAAGGATTGAGAGGTAGAGGGATAATAGAGATAGGAAGATAGGGTTTAGGGTTTCTTAGGTTTAGGGTTTAGTGGTTAGGGGTTAAGGTTTAGGAGCATTATTTAAGGTTTACAATTTAGGGTTTAGAGGTTTAGGGTTTAGTGTTTAGAGAGAGAGGACCAATAGGGAGATATAGAGAGTGAGGTACATGGCTAGAGACATAGCCAGAAGAGACAGGGATATGGAGAGTGAGGGGCATGGCCAGAGACATAGGGAGAGAGATTGAGAGGTAGAGGAATGATAGCAATTTAGGGTTGCTTGGGTTTAGTGTTTAAGGTTTATGGGTTTGGGGTTTAGGATTTTGGGGTTTAGGGTTTCTCAGGTTTAGGGTTTATGGGTTAGGGGTTAGGGCTTAGGGGCATTATTTAGGGTTTATATATATTTTAGCGGTTAGGGGCATTATTTAAGGTTTATAGGTTTAGTGGCATTATTCAGGATTTATGGTTGCATGTCAAAAGAAGTCTCTCTCTCTCTCTCTAAATCCCTCAACCCTAAATAATGCCCCTAATCCATAACCCCTAACCCCTAAAACCTAAACCTGAGCAACCCTAAACCTCTATCTCCCTATCTCTCCCTTATCTCCCTCTCTCTATCATCCCTCTACCTCTCAATCTCTCTCCCTATCTCTCTAGACATCTCACTCACTCTTTATCTCCCTATCTCTTGCTCTGTCTCTTCTATCTCTCCCAATCTATCTCCTCTCTCTCTCTCTACCTATCTATCTCTCCCTATCTCTTGCCTTTCTCTCCCCTATCATTCCTCTATCTCCCTATCTCTTTAGACATCTCGCTAGTCATTCTCTATCTCCCTATCTCTCCCCTCTGTCTCCTCTATCTCTAGAGATAGGGAGATAGGGGAGAGATATGGAGATAGAGGTTTAGAGTTGATTGGATTTAGAGTCTAGGGGTTTGGGGTTTAGGGTTGCTCAGGTTTGGAGATAGCTAGATAGAGAGAGAGAGACTAGAGGAGACAGATTGAGGAGATACAGGGGAGAGATAGGGTGATAGAGAGTGAGCAAGATGTCCAGAGAAATAGGGAGAAGGATTGAGAGGTAGAGGGATGATAGAGATAGGGAGATAGGGGAGAGATATTTAGAGTTGATTAGATTTAGAGTTTAGGTGTTTGGGGTTTAGGGTTTCTTAGGTTTGGGCTGACCAGAGAGAGAGAGAGAGAGAGAGAGAGAGAGTCAGGTTTAGGGTTTAGTGTTTAGAAAGAGATGACCAATAGGGAGATATAGAGAGTGAGGGACATGGCCAGAGACATAGGGAGAGATATTGAGAGGTAGAGGAATGATAGAGATAGGGAGATAGAGGTTTAGGGTTTCTTGAGTTTAGTGTTTAGGGTTTAGGGGTTTGTAGTTTAGGATATTTTAGGGCTTTAGGGTTTATGACGGGTTAGGAGTTAGGGCTTAGGGGCATTATTTAGGGTTTATGGTTTAGGGGTTAGGGATTAGGGTTTAGGGTTATTAGGGGCATTATTCAAGGTTTACAGATCTTCAAGGATCTAGATAGTTTGGCTATACACTTTGCTACACATGTTGGTGGCTAGTAAGACATGTGGAACATCAACAACCACATGTTATGCTTCCATACACATGTGCCACCTAATGACATTTGTACTGCAAAACATGATCATATAATTGGCACTATATGAGTCTGACACATGGTGATGTCCACGTACGCCACATGCCACAATGGTCTACTAGTTGGCACCATACAAGTTTGAGTACATTTGTTCACATCCCATCGATATAAGAAATGCACCATACATGTTGGATACTTGTCAACATCTACATGGAGCATAACTGATTGTATTCTTGAACAAATGCCTACTTTGTACATTTTGTAGAGTAAAATAGAGGTATAACAAATTTTCATCTTACCTCTCTATATATTTCCTTTGTTCATTTTGAATAGAAGTGACATATATGTTAGAACCCTTCTATATTTGAATGTGTTTTGGTTTACATATCTATTTTCCTTTATGTATTCTATGATCTTATTACATTAATAGATAATATAGGATTGTCCCTCAGTTCATCTTTGGAATTAGATTAAATAACATATGAAGTTGACTATAAATTAACAACATGGTGAGCATTTTGTTGATTTTCTTGTTTATTTTCACCCTTTTGAAAACTAAATTTTCCTATTGAAATTTTGAAGGATGAGATGCATATTTAAGTGCATTAGACTTAATAATTTGATAGTGTATCAAATTCATCATTAGGAATTTGATAGTGTATCTTTGTTGACAAAGTTTGAAATCCAATAACATAATCATGATTGCACTCATTAATTTGATCCTTGTTTGATGCTCTCCTATTCCTAATTCAATCTATCTTAACAGTGAAGGAAAATAAATACATGGGCAACCCATAGAGAAATTTGTCATCAATTTTGTTCCTCAAAATTGTCTCATGATATGGTGAAGGAAAAAATTACCAAAGATAAATTGTGATCATTATTCATCGACCCAAAAACTAATGCACTATTAGAAATATAGACACCTAAATCTTACCATGGCCTAACATCACACCAGATCTATCCCACATCTCCTCTTACAATGTTAATTAAATAAATCATATTTATTTAATTAACCACTTTGATCATTCCTCCTAATATTAGTTTAATAAGTCACGCTATTTAATTAATAAATCTAAGCGTTCTTCTGACATTAATTAAATAAATTATGATAATTTATTTAATTGATTAACTAATCCAATTAACCCTTCCTCTAAAGTCTCATCCTTAATTAAATAAATCCACATTTATTTAATTAAATCAATCACCCCAACATTCCCCCACAATTAAATAAATACATATATCATGGCCATTGTGAAACAATCTTGACTATTTTTGACTATATGAGTGTTTTTGTTTATTACCACTGTCCCGCAGGTTAATTGAATATCTTTTGCGGTTATGCGGGAACAAGAGGAATGAAATATGGCACATGCCGCATTCCTGCAGAGCATAAAAGAGCAGGTTGCAGTTTGGCGGGAGGAAGTGGTTGATATGAAGAAGCTACCGCTACCCCATGGATGGTTCATCTCACGCTTGTAGCTTGATGGTGTTTGGGTGTAGATAGTCTCTTCCTGCAGTCTCGTGGAGGTTTGAAAAGTAACTGGTGGCATTGCAGTAATAACATAAGGAGGTATCACTTACCGCATCCCCACAAGGGTTTTAACTGCGGCCCATGGTAGAGTGGTAAGAGGAGAATGTAATGGGTTTTCATCCCGCCGTCCCACGATGGTCATTCATAACATTTGCGGGTGGGCGGTAAACAAAAGGACATCAGGTAATAATTTCCCGCGGTCCCACAGGGGTCAATTTGAGCATTTCTATTCTGGCAGTAAAGGATAAAATAGAAGTGTAGTGGCAGTAAGCATTTGCCCCCGCTATCCCGTAGCCGGTCTGGGCAAGCCTTGCGGCGACACAGTAAAAGAAATAAATGGCAAGCACATTCAATGCAGGGTCACGGTTATCAAGAATTGTTGTCAAATCTTGATATGCATACCAATATTTGAAAGGAATTGAATGCTGAGATTTCATGATCTCATGGCACGAACCAGAGTAATGGTGATATGATGAACTCCTTGGCTGAATAAGATTCAAAGATTTCATGGCATTTTCTCATTTTAGAGAATTCAGACATAACTTGGAGAAGGCGTAACTTAGCGCATTGTGTTTCTTGCAAACTACAATTGACTGGGTAAGTTCAATCCTGCACTCTTTGATTAGAAGTTGTCATATATTTAGCTCTATTTTTTAGTTGCTGGTACTGGGGGTTCTTGTAATCACATCTTTTGTTAATATAAAATTTCTCTTTTAAAAAAAGGTAGGGGCTAAGCTTTTGTGTTATACAGTAGGGGCTGTAGTCTGTACTATCTCTGCTACTTGCAAAGTTCCCCAATTTGACTATGATGCTGACTGAAGATACAAATCCTGTTCTTATCCATTCTTGAACAAGTTTATTTTTAATTTTAAATACTATTCTTTTATTCCTATGCCTACCTACATTAATTGGCCATGTCAAGTTCATTTGCTCTTTTGCTCTATTTTTTAGTTGCTCGTACAATAAGTTGAATTTTGAAAAACCCTAGCCTGTTCAAGTCATTAAACATGGCACCCAAGAGGTCTAAGTCTACCAGTAAAGGTAATGAGCCTATAGTTTCCAAGAAAAGACCACTTCAACAATCTCTGCTAGAAGTATTGCCTCAGTCCATAGACAAGGGTCCAAAGAAGATGTTTAGAGATGCAGCAGAAGGGTGTCGGGATGCTACAATCCCTAACTTTGAGTGGGATTTGTTTTGGTATTTTTATGCAAAAAGGGATGGCAAGGGACCAGTGGTAAATCCATGGAAATTGGATTTGACAAAGTTAGTGGTGGCCGTTGTATTTGTGGATGTGGAACTGATTAGGGCACTAGCACAATATTACCATCCTGCCACTGAAACAATCAGAATGCCAAATTATGGATTGCCATTGGTGACAGTAGATAGGAATGCAATTGTTGATTATTTTATGTTGAACAAGAAAGCTCTCACTCAAGTGGATTTGGAGAGATTTGAATGAGATTACACAAGCCTGAGGAAAACTCTTAGGAGAGATGAATTGCCAATATATATGAGAAGGGGGGCCAACAACATAAAAAATGAGATTCCATCAAATGCTATTGAGCCTTTCCCTGTGGAATAATTTGTTGTATATTTCAAGAGAACCTATTTTGCACTGTGCCAAGTCTTGGGAATTGATGCACAAGGAAGAATGCCAACTAGCTTAATGATGATGGCTATGAAAATACAACATCTAGAGGTGAACAGTGAATATGACTTTGCATCTCATATTGAGAAAAAAACTGCATGAAGGATTCTTGTGTGTGAAGGAGAAGAAGCAACCCTTAGATTTCAAATTCTATTCTTTATTGTGTCACTTGATTCTATATCAGAATAGAGGGAGGTGGTCAAGCAAAATGGATATGAGTAAGGTTGATGAGAAAGGACGAAGATTGCCGACTTAGTATTGGTGTTATAAGTGGGATTCATGTTGCCAAAATAGTGACTACATTATATTTCATGATTTGTTTGTTGTCAAGATATTGAATTCTCTTAGTATCTAGTTTCCTAGGTTGACTAAGGAAGTCATGGTAATTTTGAGGCCACTTGCACACAAACCAGAGCAGGGCCACACCCATAATTTTGTTGATTGGTTTTTTATGTCAGATCATACTATAATTAGAGTGTATGGTTGCCCCCAGCCACCTCACATATTGCCAAAATTTGTATCAGAAAGAATTGTATTCATGGAGTTTATGTGGAAAAAGATGTGGATGGAAAAGGAGGTAATGAAAAGACAAAAGAAAGGTACATTTCTACCTGATGCTACAATTTTTGGTGATTGGTCTATTGGCTCTGACACTCTTGAAAATTTGCAAGCCTTTTTAAAGGTGAAATATTCTTTGAAATTGGGCATCGAGAGGAATTGTGATCCTGAGGGTCATATGAATCTTGTGAGATAATCAATTCTGACTAAAATGACCATATCCCATCAGGTCATGTTTGAAGAGGATGTGATAAGAAATCTTGTCACTTTTGATGAGGTATACAGTAGGAAGAGAAAATGGTATGTCTTGAAAAATATTGAAGATGAAAAGAAAAATCAGAATCCCCTATTTCTTGGATTCTTTGTTGAAGGAAAAGAACCTCTAAAGAGAATTGATGCAATCATTGATAATTTTGAAAGTATTTATGATAAATCTGAGAAGCATCCTCCTAAGGCTACTAAACTTCTAGTGAAAAGGTCTTCAGGGATTGAGATTCATGAGTCTACTCCTGATGTTTTGTCAGTGCAAGATCCACAAGTCCCAGAATCACCACCAGCAAATAAGTAGAGGACAAAAGAGGTATCTCCACTTGTCCCCTATGAAATGATTGAAGAGGTGGGGGATACTAATAAGGTGGCTAACATCTTGAGGCACATGGGAGATGAGCAAGAGGTTGATTAGCCATTGGTTGGTCAACCCACTGATGCACATAAGCCTGAGGCTAGGAAGGGTGAGAAAACCCAAGTTGAACCAGAGTTAGAGGAGGATGAAAGGATTATAGCATCCATGAGGTTCATAGAAGATGACGACTTCATCAAAATGCTAGAGTTTAAGGACTTTTGGCTGAAAATGAAAATGAAAGAATATAATGAAAAAGTGGCAATAAATAAAATGGGTGCTGATGAAGCACAACATGATCAAATCATTACACAAACTTTCAAAGAATTGAAAGTAGATGAAATTGATGTGAGTCCAGAGGAGGCAAGACAAATGGTTTTGAAAAGTAATATGCTCATCATCCCCGGCCTTGAATTGAAAAAGGTATTTTTGCTTGACCAAGTTAGAAGTCAGGATGACCCATAACTTGTTTCAAAATTTGATTATGAAGATGGCATAAGTGGATATGGTTTTAATATAAAGACAGAGACCCTTGCAATCTGGACTACTCAGAACAATACAAGAAAACCAAGATTGCTTGATATTGTTCAAGAAATGAGGGGTACAGCTGTGGTAAAGACTTTACAAGATACATCAGCAATAGAAGCAGTTGCTCTTAATGTTCATACTGCTATGTTTACTCATGCTATTGTTAAGAGGTTAGAACAAAGGCTAACAAATTATGAGAAAACTCAAAAAGCAATGAATGATGAAGTAAACAAATTGTATTTTAAAAATGTGAAATTAAAGAAATAATTGATGTTTAGGGTAAAATTGGATTTGTTGATCTTTTGTGGTTTAGATGTTAAAATCCTCCTTTCACCCTAACATTGAAGGATTTAGGGTTGAGTGGCAAGCACTATCATACCCTAGGTCACTTTCAAATGAGGGGAAGCTTGGATTAGGGAATTAATTATCAATTTTTCCTTCTCTTATGCTCAATTGACCATTAAAACCCTAATTATGCAAATACGATAAAAAATTATCGAATTACAGAAAAAGATCTTACAGACGGGAGTAAAATACCAAATTACAGAATACCTATTTTTAGGGTTCTGAAGTGGAACAGTCGAGGACACAGGAGTGGGTGCCCAAGTCTAAGGTACCTACTTTTTCAAGGAATTTGGACCTCCTTTAGACACTAATCAGCCCTGTAACTTCTATTTCTGGAATCAGTTTGCGGAAGACATTAGAGCGAGCACCCTAGTCTTGAAAGTGCTCCTTTGTCCATCTTTTCTTCAGATCTTGAATCCCTAATGTCTTTCTAGGCTTCCTGCAACTCAACTTTTCCCAGATGCGACACCTATAACCTACAATCACAAGACTTGGTTTGGGGGTTGTGGTGTTTGTAGGTTTGCCTTAGTCAAACCCTAGAGGACGCTTAAGTCTCCAAACACTGTTGTCAAATGAAGAGGGCATTCCCTTGTGAGGCAGAGGCCAAAAACCAAAGGAATCAATGATAAAAACACAATGATATGTCACCTTGTAGTGAAGCTTTCATGGAGGAAGATGCTCTTCATGCCATGAAGGAATTGATGCTCAAATATGCAAATATCAATGCACAAAACATACAAGTCTACTCTTGCAATACAATAGAAAGTTTTGAATCACCTTGAGAATGCCTAGAGTTCACAATAACAATCTAGTTTACAAATGAATGCCTACATATGTTTATATATGCATCTACAAGCACTCCCACCAAGATATTTGAAATTCAAACTTATTGTGTCGGCAAAGGGACCTAATAACAGTCACTAACCGACACCTAGAAATTAGGGCTGCCCCAAAATTGGGTAGGAGTAGGGCGCAGGCGCCCAAGTGCTCCCCCCTATTTTAGGCAGGGAACAACTCAAGGGGTCCTCCTAGGTCCTATTTGTCATGGGACTTAGGTCTCATTCCTTCGAGATGCTGAAATATGAACTAAAATGTCCTAAATGTACTCTAAAGACCCAGGAGCTAAACCTTATGAGGGAAAAGCCCCCAAGGGGATATTTTCTGATGTTACATTTAGCCCCCACTTTAATGTATGTATGAACATGAGGCCCATACATGCATTAAAGTAAGGTCACAAACACAACAAACACACCAAGCATGGAGAAAACACACCAATCACATAGAAGACAGTAACAGGCACACAAAACACAGAGAAGACAATTATAGTCACGCAAAACATGAAGCAAATAGTCAATGCATAGAAGACACATTAATGCATGGAAGACAGAAATGATATATTTTCTTTTCTTTTTCTCATATATATGAAATGCAAATCTAAGTACTGGAAAGTAAACAAACCTCCCATAATACATGATGCACTCATCGCGCAGGTCTATATATGGGGAAACACACACGCAAGACATGCAAAACCTCCCAAAATGCACAAAGCACTCTCCAAGAGCACTGGTCACTGCATATGGGGAAACAAACATGCCATAGAAAACAAGCACGCCAAAACACACACACTTGAAGATAGAGAAAACACGGCAGACAAGCGATGGTATGTTCCCTATTTCTAGGCTCATCACCATCTTAGGCACATTTCAGACACACACCAATGATTGCGCTTTGCCACAACAATCGCTGAAAACATGCTTAAGGATTGAGTTAGTCACAGAATTGTTCCTCGCCTTTGTAGAGGACTTTTGAAAAATGACAGGATGATGTAATCTGCTCCGAGAAATACACCAGCCTCGCCTCTGTAGAGGGCTTAAGAAAAAGGATATACTCGATATCCTTCCTTCGTAGGGGGATTATATGATTGATTGATTGATTGCAAACAAGATCAAGATGCATGATGTACTACTCTAAGGCACAGGTCACTACATCTGAGGTCAAACACATTGCTATTGTCTATAACAGATAGCTTACCTTATATGCCCCCACCTTAAGGTGGTTGATATCAGTCATCAATATCAAGCACATTAAGGTAGGAAGAAAACACACAAGGGAACATCGACTTTCACAAAGCCCATGCCCCCCGGAGGTGACATGTACTTTACGATCGCCAAATGTTCCAACAAACACATCCCTACAAGAAACATGTTAGTGTCTACAAAATCATGATAAACAACAACATCAATGGATATGATTAACCACACAAAGAGCCAAGGTTATACAATAAATTTAGAATTCAAGGATAACCAGGGGCTATATCACAAAGCTCTCCAAATCGAGTACTGCCAAGGCCCGATTCAAAGGCAAACAAAGGTGCATGGAGCAACAGTATTGTTAAGGTTTGTAAATGCGATAGAAATGTCATGAAATTCACTACACAGAAAGCACGACTGCTTCCAATAGCCAAGCATCGAATAAAATATACAACCCCATCGTCATATTAGGAACTAAGTCCAATTTTTTATTTCTCTTGAAAGGGACACTAGGTCCGCATCAGTATAAGTGTTTGTCGTCATCCGCCTGCTAGGTGGAAACACTAGAGGAAGGGAAATAATAAATAAGAGAGGAGAACACAAGTGTTTTAGGGACAATCACATAGGAGGGTGCCCCCAAGTCACCAACCATGATGCTATGTCTATAAGACACAACACACAACAATGAAATGAGAGAGAGAGCAATTTAGAAGAATGATGATACAAATAGAAGAATGTCACAACAGAGGCGGTATCCTAGTATCCCGAACCTTACGGGAGAATCTGAGGTCATTCCAGGAGGCCTAAACAACACATAACACATCACGGGGGAACCACATTATGATAGAAATAAAATTTTATAGATACATACCTGTAGGGCCCCTTTCGGGCTAGAAGTTGTCTATAAGTTAATTGTCGTCGTCATCGTCCCATTCCCTAATGATGGAGGATAGTGGGACATATGGTACCATAGACAAATTTATATCTTGTTCATTATGTTGTTCATCATTAGGATTGTCTCTGTTTGGTTGAATGTTAGGATCGATGTTTTCTTGTTGCGAGGCAAGGTTTATAGCATATTCTTGTCTTCTTCTCCTTCTTTCTCTTGCTTTTCTATTTTGTTTTGTTTTACCACTTATCTTCTGTAAGATAGGGCTATCCTCTTTCATAGGCTTGTGCAAATTAGAAGATGAAGCACAGGGATCAAACCTCATTTGTTGCGATGGAACATTTTGTTGTTGACAATGACCTCCTTATCTTTGTAAGGATTTTGGGGGAGGACCCTCAGCATAGGGACCTTGTCCTTTCGGTCTAAAGTTCTCTTCGCATGCGAGTTGTTTCTCTTTTGTCATTTCTTGTGTAGGAGGACTAGGTATTTTAGTTTTGTCCCAAAAGTAATTCAACTTGTGATTTTTTTCCTGAACCAAAGGTTTATACTTGTTTCGAGGGACAGTGATTATACGACCATCCAGAGGGAATTTCAGACAATGGTGTACTGTTGAAGGGATGGATTTCATTTCTTTTAGCCAAGGATGTCCCAATTTAATGTAAAAAAGGTCAGAAATAGGGACACCATCAAACCATTGTTCGACATGCTTTCCAGATAATGTTACTAACAAAGATATCTTACCCAAAGGCTTGATAAAGGTTCCCTTATGCATCTTAATCATCATGTTGGAGAGATCATAAGAACCTTGCATTAGTTGGTGTGAAAAGAGGAACTCCTCAATGGAAACATTAGTCATGAAATTATAATCAATAAGATTTCCATTCATGGGGTTTCCCATTATTTTCACAGTGATGTAAAGAGGTCCTTTGGAATCACCGATTGTTCTATCATGAGAAGTGAAGACAATTTCAGGTTCAGGAGCTTTTATTTTCATGTAAGGTCTGGGAGGGAACCTATTGTTGTAGTTATTATTAGAGGCCATGTTTACTACTCAAACCAATGCAAAATCAGATTTTTGAAAGCTTTTCAAAATCAGTGCAAACGACAAGAGCAAAAACAACCCAAAATGCTTGATTTCTCGATACTTTTCAAAACCAATGAATGAAACAACGAATGTTGTAAGGATTCTAATCGAGGATATAAATTTATATGTCTGATATCATTCCAAAACAGCAATATAATCACTCTCAACACACTCTTGATGCAAATCCAAGATAATGCCTATTCAAAATATAGTGAAATTATGTCAAAATAGACACTTTTTTCACCAAAATTCAATGCAAAAGAGCATAACAAAGGGTGTTGTGAGGAAAATAATGATGAAAATAAAATAATATCAGCAATAAAATCCACTTGATGCAAAATTAGCCAACACAAAACGATTGTAGCGCCACTTAAGGTAAAATCCTAGTGAAAATATAGCAAAATATGCAAATTTTCATGGTTTTTCAACTCCAAGACCTAGTAAAAAGGGTGTTGTAAGGAATTTTAGGAGGGAAAACAAAGAATATCAATAATATCAGTCACCTCAATCCATAAAATTGATCACAACATGCTTGGAGTGCAAACTAGGTCAAACCCTAGGGCAAAAATAGCCGAAATGTGTAGTTTTTCAACAAATTTTCACTACAAGAGCCCGTTAAAAGGGTGTTGTGAAGATTTTTATGAGGGGTAGAAAACTATCACCCTGATAAAAAAAAATTAATGCAAAAATATCTTTCACAACACACCTATGGTGCAAATTTATGAAGTTGATAAGGCCAAAATTAGTGAAAATTGTCGTTTTCGAAGCCCTAGGTTTGAGATTTTGGAACAAAATGCTATGAGAATGATTTAATGTATGATTTATGATGGGAATTAAATAATCTCAGATGTGAAAATGATTTTCAAGCTTAATCATGCAAAATTCCAATGTAAATTTTAATTAAAATGCACCAAAATTGCTAATTTTTGTTGAAATTTTTGATGCAAAAATGCAAATAATTTAAATTTAATTGAAAATTCACACTAAAATCAAAGACTAAAGCCAAATTAAAATTTGAATGAGCCTCTAAAATCATTAGAAAAATCTGATAAAACATTTTGCCTACAAACCCTAGATTTTGGAATTACTAGGTTATCTAAAAATTGTCAAAATTTCCAAAAAACCCTAGCAATTAAATGATGAAAATGTATGCAAGATCTTGAATTTTTGTATTTTTCTGTAGCTTATATCGGATCTGATGCAAAAATCATGAATTAGGAAAAATTAGAAAGAATTGACATAATTTAGTAAGCCCAACAATGCAATTTTTTGTATTTTTCCAAATTTTTCAATTTTTTTGAAATTTTCTCAATGCAATAAATTAAATGACCAAATGAATGCATGAAATCACACAAAATCTATAGGCAAACACTCAGAAAGTTGTAATTTAAGTTCAAAGACACGGGTTCACCAAAATGTTTAGGGTAAAATTGGATTTGTTGATCTTTAGTGGTTTAGATGTTAAAATCCTCCTTTCACCCTAACATTGAAGGATCTAGGGTCGAGTGGCGAGCACTATCATACCCTAGGTCACTTGCAAATGAGGGGAAGCTTGGATTAGGGAATTAATTATCAATTTTTCCTTCTCCTATGTTTAATTAACCATTAAAACCCTAATTATGCAAATACGACAATAAATTATCGAATTACGGAAAAAACTCTTACAGACGGGATTAAAATACCAAATTACAGAATACCTATTTTTGGGGTTCTGAAGTGGAACAGTCGGGGACACAGGAGTGGGCGCCCAAGTCCAAGGTACTTGCTTTTTTAGGGAATCTGGACCTCCTTCAGACACTGATCAGTCCTGTAACTTCTATTTCCTGGAATCAGTCTACAGAGGACATTAGAGTGAGTGTCCTAGTCCTAGAAGTGCTCCTTTGTCCATCTTTTCTTTAGATCCTAAATCCTTGATGTCTTTCCAGCCTTCTCGCAACTCAACTTTTCCCAGATGCGACACCTGTAACCTGTAATCACAAGACTTGGTTTGGGGGTTGTGGTGTTTATAGGTTTGCCTCGGTCAAACCCCAGAGGACAGTTAAGTCTCCAAACACCGTTGTCAGATGAAGAGGGTGTGCCCTTGTGGGGTAGAGGTTAAAAACCAAAGGAATCAATGATAAAAACACAATGATATGTCACCTTGTAGTGAAGCTTTCATGGAGGAAGATGCTCTTCATGCCATGAAGGAATTGATGCTCAAATCTGCAAATATCAATGCACAAAACATACAAGTCTACTCTTGCAACACAATAGAAAGATTTGAATCACCTTGAGAATGCCTAGAGTTCACAATAACAATCTAGTTTACAAATGAATGCCTACATATGTTTATATATGCATCTACAAGCACTCTTGCCAAGATATTTGAAATTTAAACTTATCATGTCGGTAAAGGGACCTAATAATGGTCACTAACTGACACCCAGAAATTGGGGCTGCCCTAAAATAGGGAGGACTAGGGTGCGGGTGTCCAAGTCCTCTCCCTTTATTTTAGGCAGGGTACAACTCAAGGGGTCCTCTTAGGTCCTATTTGTCATGGGAGTTAGGTCTCATTCCTTTGGGATGTTGAAATATGAACTAAAATGTCCTAAATGCACTCTAAACACTCGGGAGCTAAACCTTATGAGGGAAAAGCCCCCAAGGGGACATTTTCTGACGTTACAATTGCAAGCTATGAATTCTTCTCAAGGTCAAGCCATTGTACCCTATCAGCCCCCTGTGCCACAAACAACCAATGATGTCACAATGTCTACTGAAGAATTTAATACAACAAGATTGAAATTTGAAAAGGAAAATGAAAGTTTGAATAAACAAAATGAAATGACAAAGAATGAGGCAAAGATGAAAGTTTTTGAAATTTTTGAGAAAATTTTGGAGCATAGAGTAAAATTGGTTGTGGATAAGCTTGGGAGTGTGCATGATTTCTACTCTTCTTTATCTCATGCCATTGAGCAATTAAAGATAAACTTTTCTATTTTGAATTTGTTGTTTAAAAAATGGCAACCCTATCATCACAATTTGGTTACGTTGTGCTTAGTAGTGCAAAGGAATCTTGATGCCCCTACAGCTTTGAAGCCCACTGAGCAAATGGTCAAAATGATCATTGATGAATACTAGTATGTGAATGGGGAAAGCTAGAAGATGCAAGAAAAGGTTGAATCTTTTACTACGTTCAAGCATAAATTTATTCCTTTCATACTCACAGAAGAAGAGAAAATCAAAAGTCTTGACACATGGAAGATGGAATTTGACCAAATAGTATTCCAAGTTATGGATTTTTTGAAGAAGAATGGAGATGTTAGCATTCTCAGTTTCAACATGATATTGGACCGAGTAATTTCCTTAGATGTTGGGTATGCAAAATTTGTGATGGATGTCAGAGCTTTACTTGATAAAAGATGGAAAGATCACCAGGAGAACTTGCTTCAGATTTAGGCTTACCAATGGCCTGGTGATTTTACAATATATAAATGGGAGGAGAAATATCTTAGAGACGAATCATTAGCAGCATAGGTTCAGGTGTAGAGGAGCAATGAGCCATATGTTGGTGTTAAATAGAACCACCACATCAAAATGTATTCAAATATATTTAAAAATCTAAATTGGACTTATAAAAGACAAATATTGTAATATCAAGGGTTAGGAGTACAAAGATCTATTTTGAATGTGAAAGGTCTGAAGCTTGTTGCTTCCTTTATAAAAGGAAACCAAGACCTTATGGTCAGAATCTATCTAGGATTTTGATTTTTTGAAAGACATTGCACTACCTATACTTTGAAGCAAATTAATATAAAAGCTACTATTCTTTGGTGGTCAACTTTTGGTTCTCATTTGTTTGTTGAATTGGATTGTTGTCTCCAATTTACTTTTTCTTTGTTATTCAAATCAAAAGAGACCCCTGCATTCACATTACAAAAGAGGATAGGTGATATTTATCAAACTAAAATTATAAAGTAATAAGTTATATCTCAAAAGATGTTTATATTATTTAAAAATGAAGGAAGAATATTACTGTAGAACATTTTGACACCTTTAATATGATTTTGAGTCAAATAGGTTCAATAAATGTTAAATTGATGAGGAAGACAAATGTATCTTCTCACTTTTTTCTTTACCCAAAAATTAGGAGAACATAATGCTTGTTATAAATGGTAGTGTTGCAAAGGTGACTATGGAATCCTTTATTGTTACAATGCTCAATGGAGATATGAGGAGAAAGTTCAATGATGAAGGTTCTAAGGATGCCTTGCATGTTTCGCAAAGGCCCAAGGACAAAAGTGGATCTAAAGGGGAATGGTATAAATATCAATCCAAGTCAAGAGGAAAATCTAGAATCCCTAGGAAGATTAGAGTAAAGTTTTGGAAATATGGAAAAAGAGGACAAGTGAAGAAGGAATGCAAAAAATCAGTTAATCACTACCACAATCTCATGATCATTATTCTAGTAGAAAATCCTAGTTTTCATTCTTTTTTCATAATGCATTAGTTAATCACTCACTTCACATTTGACATCATGCTAAAAAGATCAAATAAGTTTTGTATTTCTTCTCAACTATTTCATTTCTCTATCTTAATTACTTAAAATCTCAATATTTTATTCTACTCTCAACTCCTTGTACTTTAAAGTTTAATTAAATCTAGCATTGGACTTAAATCTTCTATTATACAATATGATTAAATATTTCCCTACATTTTTTTGAACTCACAATTTCCATGCCTATGTTTAGGATAAAAAAATATTGGTTTTTTATTTTGAGATTTTTGTGGTTTGCATTTGTTGGAAACAACCCAATGCCTTTAATTTTGCATTCCTAAGAAACATCTAGGGTCCTTATGTCGCCTTCAACAAAGTACTAGGTCAAACCCTCACCTTGCAAACATGACTACCACTTTCTCCTACTTCCTATGACAATCACATGTTGCATTCTAATTATGAAGAAGAATATGATGATCATGATGTCTTTATTAAAAGTTTTGAAAATGAATAGAAACATGAGATCGTTGATAAATTGAAAGATTTGTGCAATCAATTAGCTAATATAGATGATAATATGTCCACTTCATTTTTCATTGATGGTCTTACTCAAGTACTTATCACAAGATAACATGGCATAGATACAATTAAGGATATATATGAAAAATAATTAAAGATAAACAAACTCCTCATGTGGCAGGCACTAGTCATTCTCTTTTGAAAATCATTCCCTTGTATATATTTTCAAAATCTAATTTTGTTTTTCTGTTTTAGGAGTAAGGTTTAAAGATTTATAGAAAACATTAATCCAAATCATATGCTAGATTGGGTTAAGTGAAGTGGATGATTTAATTGACAAAATTACATAAGCTCCTTAATATGTTCTGAAGTCACCAGCAAACTTGAAAGTAAATTGTCATTGGTGAAACAAGGTAACACCCACCTAGGCTTGAACAGAGCCTAAAGTGCAGAGAATTTTGATTAATTTGATCAATTCTATTAGTTGTCCAAATTCACATATAAAACCTAATCATAAGATTTGGCATATCTTTAAGGTTTTATAATTTGCAAATTTGAGTACCAACAAAACCAATATTGACATTAAAGTGATGTACAAAAGCATTGGCCAAATCATTGAAGGAATGAACAGAACTATGAGGAAGAGAATAAAGCCATTCAATTGCATAATCCTTTTAGTTTCTAGGGAAGATCTTTGTAAAAAGTTTATCATCATAAACATAATCAAAACAAACTCCCAATTGTGTCATAAGGTCCCCTTTACCACTATACATTACAAAACTAGGGGCCACCAAACAAACTAGAAATGGATAAGAAATAACTCAAATGAAAGTGGATCATGCTTGATTTCTCCTATGATTTCCTTTGATTACTAGGGGTAATGCATCAACTTTACTTTGCATCTCATCAATTCTTTTAAGGATGACATCTATGTTGGAAGGATGAACATTAGGAGTTATGATTAAAATGGGAGTGGAATTGGCAACATGAGATAATACATGGAGTTTAGGTTGATTGGGGGACAAACAATGAAGTTGGAATGACATCACTATAAGTGGGAACATGAGTAGTGGCTGAGAAGTAAACACAATCAGGGGATGAGTGGAAGGTACAATATGAGAAGTAGGTACAATGAGAGGGTACAATACTAGACGAAGAGGCTTGTGAAGGAAGGGGAGGAGACACACTATTTAAGGAACTTGATGAGCTTATCCTTTGACCTATATCACTTAATACTTCCATCACATAAGGATTATCCATTAACAAGTTATGAAGAACATCAATCAATCCATTGACGAGCTTATCCTTTGACCTATATCACTTAATACTTCCATCACATAAGGATTATCCATTAACAAGTTATGAAGAACATCAATCAATCCATTGATGAGCTTATCCTTTGACCTATATCACTAAATACTTCCATCACATTAGGATTATCCATTAACAAGTTATGAAGAACATCAATCAATCCATTTAATTAACATTATTGCCAACAATTCATACCAAAGATTGAACAATTTAAGGATATTGCAATAGGTAATTTGTATCGACACAAATAATATTACTGAAGCATTTCAAAGTTTAGGCCATAAGAATCTTCCTTTTTTAAACATGGATTGTAAATAATTCTAAAAATTTAGAAGTCTTAGTCATTAACATTATTGTCTGCTATAATGTCATCCAGTGTATCATTGTCAAGTTCATATGTTCTTTCAAGTATTTAATATTATCATCATCCTCATCTTGACTTGCATCATCTTCACCATCATTGAAATTTGACTGTAGATCATCTATATTGTTACCAGATGTATTTGGATCATCATTTTCTATAACATCCATATTGTTGTCTTCCATAACATCATCTAACTCTGGATTGTTGTCTTCTTGTGCTTGAACATAACCATCTTCAACATCATCATGGATGTCAATTTCTTCGATGTTCTCTAATCCCTCCCTCTCATTTTGTTGGCCATCATTGTTTTACTCAGTATCCACTAATGTATCATCAAATACATGCCTTAATCTTGGATCATAATGTATGACAAATATCCATTTTAGGTCCAAAATATCTTCATAGAAAAAGACCTACACATGAACAACATACATATATTAGACGTATGGTATAACAATTTTATTGATTAATAAACACATGTATATATTCACAATAAACTATGAATTAATAGATTAATGATCACTATCACTTCTTGTTTGAGTTAAAGAAATACCTGCTCACAATGACTTGGTAGAACATAAGGCCCCTTATCTCTGGTAGGAAACATGAGGAATCTATAGAAAACAATCCACTATGGGTATCATGTCTTCGTGTCCTCTCAAATGCTTCATACCATCTACACTTAAAAATACAACATTTAAAAGAGCGGTAATCCAACTCAATAATTTCTTGTATTTTCTCAACATATTGTAGATTCCCTTCAATTATATTCTTATCTTTTGAGCTTAATTGACTGGATTGCTTGAAGTCAACAATTGTCTCTTTACATCTACACTTTCTACACGATAATGTCAACCATATGCCCACATTGCTGGATATTTCCTCGCCTGTGAAAGACCATTTATTTCAGTGAAAACAAATATAATGATGAATATTAAAATAGTTAGTAGTGTCAAAACTGTAAGGAAAAAACATTTTGTAAAATTCCAACTATACCTTTATTTCACATCCTCTAGACATGTTGATTTCATCTTTTGTTATGTTTGAATCTATACTTGCATCTTCTATTTGATTTTGAATTTGTTCAGTAACCCATTCTAGTGTGCAATCTTTGCCCCATTCCCCAAGTAGATCAGTGGGAAGTGGAGCATTCTTTGGGTTCAATCTCTTAAACTGTCTCCTTGCTTCTAACACTTCTCTCTTTTTATCATACATATCAATCCATTTGTTCATAAAGTCCATGTGGTACAGAATGAACTTGTTGAATATAACACTTTCATCTACACCTATTACATGTCAAAATGTTTATTTCAAACTCCAAATGTCATGATGTTAATTTGATAAATAAATTATAGAGTAAATTAATGATTGCAAGAAAAACAACCACATTGATCATGAATTTACTTACTAATTTCTACTTGAACACCATTACACTGTGGTTTTTCTCCATCAATAATACCTGATGCTAGTTCTTCATCCCAGAAGCATAGCCCATCTTCAAAATCCTTACCAAGGAATTCACACAGGAAGAAAAATGCTTCATTCAATACATACCCTTCAGTCATGCAACCCTCTAGATGTGCCTTTTGTCGGACACATCTTTTTAGAGTTTTCATATACCTCTCAAAGAAAAACATCCACCTCATTGATACAACACCCACCAATTCAATGTCATCGACTAGGTGTATAAGTAAATGGACTTGTAGGTCCATGAAACTTGTAGGGAGCTCCTTCTCAAATACACATACAATTTTTGCAATTTCCTTCTCCCATTTTGGCAGTTCACATTCGTGGATCTCCTTGGAGGTCACCCACCTAATATAAGAATAGTAAATTAGTATGAACCTTTAGTCAAAAATTAAAATGCAATATAATATCTCTATCTCTCACACATGAACATTTCATATAACCACATACCTTGTAAATGTTGACAATCGACTTATGGCATTCCTTAAGTCAACTGTAAGATAGGAATCCCCCCTAATTGCCAATGACATGATATGCTATCAAACACATTTATGAAAAGGTCATTAGTAATTTTTTTTCACACAACAAAATATCAAAATATATTTAGTACTTAATCAATGTTACCAATAAATGTTAAATGATGATATATAATACCTTCATAAAATTATGAAAATCATGTGTTTTAAATCCTGTGATATGTCCATCAACTGTAAACTCTTTAGCCAATGATGACCCATAGCCAGTAGGTGTCCTTATTGAACAAATGACATTTTTTAGTTGGTCTAGCTCTTTTTTTTCAAAATCCATGGAGCTTCTGCATATGTTTCATTTTCCCTATTTGGCCACAAATGTTTTCTATCAATTTTGGTATGTGAAAGAGCAATGTCTCTCCTTGAAGACAAGGTGTCCTTCTCTTTGCCTGATATATGTTGAAATATAGAATTTGGGACATTTTTGAAGACGTGCATAGGATCTAATAGGTGAGATATGAATAGATCCTTCTAGTAAGTGAGCTCATAAAATATGGATTTCCTTTTCATTCCTTCTAGCATATTAACTACAACTTGTTCTAGTTCTTCAATTGAATCACCCCGATCAAAAAATCCTCCCAAGCTTTCAATTCAGCATCTTCATACGTATTAAGCCAATCACCTAGACCCATAATCATGGGAGGGCCTCTATTTTCAACTTTTCCATCAAATTGATTCTTCAGGTGATTTCTAAACTTATGATCTAGTGGTAGAAAAACCCTGTTGTTTGCGTAAATAAATTTATGTAGATCTTTAGAATACCACCCTTGAAATTGTTCTATACATCTTGGACATGAAAATATCCCCTTTGTTCGAAGTCCTATAATTCAATAAGTAATGTTAATAACATCAAAAAAATAGTATAAAACTAAGTATGAAAGTTGGGATGAAAATAAATTATGAGTGTAAATACGTAAATATTTTATCTTACTAGAACAAACACCAAGTCTTAGGAAATCATGAATAGTCCAACATAGCACACCATACAACATGAAGGACCTATTTGATGGGGGGTGTGATATGTCATACATTCTTATGCCTTTCCTTAGTAGTTGCATCTCATCAATAAAAGGTACAAGATAAACATCCATGTTTTTAACTTGATGTTTTCATGGAACAATGAGCATCAGCATAAGGTGCTCCTTTTTAACACTCATCCATGGGGGAATATTGTATGTACTATCAATCCAACCAGCCAAACACTATAATTTGAGCTCAGGAAAGAGAATGGGCACACTCCATCAATTGCAAGACCAAACCTGATACTACGGGGTTCATCTTTGAATTTTCTTGGCCATTTTTCCTCTATGTGTTTCATTGCTTTGGAGTTGGCTGGAATTCACATGAATCCATCTTTACTCCTGTTCTTTGCATGCCAGTCCATCAATTGTGCAAGTGACTTGCAACAAAAAATTCATTGAAGTATAGGTATAATTGGCATGTGACATAAAACATTCTTTGGAGCTGTAGGACCTTGTACATCTGTACGATATCTCTTCTCTTTGCATACAGGGCATTCTACCTTGTTTTGATATTCATCTATGAATAAAATGCAATCATTTTTACAAGAATGAATTTGTTTATATTCAATCCCCAACTCAACCAACAACAGACGTGCCTCTCTGCAAGTTGATGGCAACACATTCTCTTCAGGGAATATTTTAGTTTTTAGTGCCTTGTAAGATTGCCAAAGATTAAATCAATTGAATGTTTGACTTATGATGAACATGTTTGATATCTCAATCTATACTAGGACTATTTATATACAATATATGGTTTTAAAATCCCCTTAAAGAAATATAAACAAAGTTGATGAATGTTTACGAATTATGTATACCAATTGACAATTGCAAAGCAAGAAATAGATTTCAACTCACTTCAGTAGGGTAGCGAATCCTTTGTCTAACCAACCAAATAGTGACTTGATTTTTAATAATATTAATGTGCATGCCAGTTTTGAGGTTCTACTTGCACCCGATTTGAACACGGGTGTCTTCATTGCTTGCTTGATGGAGTCTTTCAGGTTGTTATCATCAACATTATGTTGGTGGTAATTACCCCTGCTATCATTGTTACTGTCAACCATATGATCATTATTGTCATCATTATTTTCATCCCCAAAGAAATCTGTAAGCATTTCATTGAATCCTTCTTCATGCATTGCATTTTCACTATCATGATCATCATCATTAAGGCTAGGTGGCATGCCATCAATGTATGCAGATCTCATCAGCTCTTCAAATTTCTCAGCTGGTAGTATTCTCTTCAATGTTGCTCTTTTCACCCTAGTATGGTTTAAAGGATGGCTTGGATCATCCTATCCAAATCTTAATAACCCAAATGGATCTTGGGTATTAGTATGTGTTTCATCAACATCTTCTACCTATCAACAAATGCAAGTATTATTGAATGTTTGGCAACAATTGGATAAATCATAAATGTATCAATTTCAAAGAAATATAATCAAATATGGCTTAAACAATGAAAATATAAATTGTATGAACATATATACATCAATTGAATAATGGAACATTATTTTATAGACTACCTTTTTTATACAATAATTTAAATTAAACACAATTTTGACAACATGGTTTATAAAACATTAGTCCACACTCATTTATTATTCTTTGGTTTTCTACCCTTAAGAACCTTGTTCTTCCCTCTTCTTCCGCGTAGGAGTGCATTTTAAGAAGGGATAATCAATCAATAACTCATCCCCAATGGTAAGGTCCATAATAGCTGCAACCATTATCAATCTATCAACATCTCTTTCCATATCTCCATCTTTATCATTTATAACCTCAACAAATGGACAATTCGGTCTTACAGTAGGGTCCCTTCCCTTACTACTATTTATAAATCCTGCAATATTTTTGTATGTATGCACGTCCATCTATATACATAAGATGACCTCTATTCATTTCTTTTCCACTTTCCAATTGGAGATGATGTGTATACATATTTAGACCATATGCTGACATGCTACGCTTATATTCTGTAAGCCTTCTCCATTCACCACTGTAATATGATGGACCATAATATGGTATTAATCTCCTAGTGGTTTGTTCTGAATTGTTTTTATGTTTAGATCCCACATGTATATTTTGGACAATAAAGAGGCCTAGATTTACTCCATGAATTTTGGAGGGTCGTATCATGTAGCTGTATCCCCAAAATTGAAACACCTCGTACACTCTAGGTAGTTGTTGATCACTAAGCCAAGCACAATATAGTCGATGATCAAATGCCTCTTTGTAAATTGATCTCAAACTTAGGGACAAGTCATCATCTCCATCACATTCATTCTCATAGGGTATGTAGTCCACCTTCCCCTTGTCTTTAAGCAAATTATGCATCTTTAAACTAGTTCTTGTTCTGTTGCTTGTTTTCATCAATTCCTCATCTTTCGAGCTGGTATATTGGCACATATTTTTCTTAGATGTATCATCTGATAAATTATCATTGCCCTCTAGGCTAAAATTCAGTGATCCAGGAAACTTTAAACCAAGAACTTTATCCTGCAAGTATCCATTAAGAAAAAAATTAGTTATTTAAATAATATAAAACAATGTTTAAACGAAGTATACATGTTATTTATATCAAATTAGAGATTTTCTTACCACAATTCCTATTGGATTTGAATTGATTGTAGGAGGCATACTACCGACTGGAAGCTCATCATATATGTAATGTCTTTGTACAATTGCTTGTTTGAATTGTTTCTTTCCATGACATACAAAACATACACAAACAACAATTTTCTCAAAGTATTCATTCCATGTACTATAGTCCTGACCAACCTCTTGTTCAGTGAAATCATTTGTTGTGTCTGTAGGATCCATTATCATAGCCTCTTCCACCCACTATCCTCTACGTGATTTAATAGTTTTAGGTCCACGTCCACGTACACATCTTTTTCTTTTTCTAGTTGAATGCTCAGGCTCTGTATTTGCTCCAATCTCCATCTAAAATAATCAACATGTATTAATTTATGTCAAGATTGGATAATACATTATAAATTTTAATAATACTATGAAAAAAGATGGATGTATCACAAAATGCTATCAGATCATTTTTTCCTAAGTTAATTCAAAATTTGATTACCTGATGTCCCACTTCATCCGTTGTGTCTTCATTTGATATGACACAATCTGTTACCATGGCCTCGTCTGGCCCCTATAATACACAACATAGTAAATAATATTTAGTACACTAATTATATCATTTCAACGAATATGCTATCCAACACAAAGCCTCACTTTAGTCATATATTTGACATATTGATATCATGTTTTGGCCATCCTAATTTTCAAACTTTTCCCTTGATCATAGAATCACATTTAATCACCATTACTGTGCATTTTCAACCAATAATTTTGACCTCAGAGGCCTCATGGATAGAAAAATGACTTTATCTCCTCTATATTGTAGCATTTGGGAATTCATAAACACCTTCCTCCTTTGGTTGAGGTTGCTTTCTCTCCTTACCTCTATTGTATATGCAGATTTTGTTATCATATCTATTTCCACCCACTTTCCTCTCTGCGATTTAATAGTTCTACGCCATTCACGTCCTCTCTCCATGGCCTCCTCTAGATCCTGTAATACACAACAATGACAATATTCACATAAGAACTATGCACCAAGAGAATATTGTTGAAATTATCTTGTTAATACACTCGCTTTTCATTAAGACGCACTATGAAAAACAAAATAGGACAATGCAACATTTTGCACTATCATGAGCCATAGGGACAACTTACTACACCATCCAAAACTCCATTTGAACTAGCTACTATCAATAATTCACATTATTAGGGACTGTCATGAAGAAAACACCATGCATAGGACTATCACAGTCAAAGTGGAGAGGATTGTCTAGTCATTTTATGACTGTCATAATAGCTAGTGGGTTAGTTACCATGCTTCAACCTAAAATAGGTTAATGAGAACATAGAAATGAAAATCACAATACCATAAGAATTTCCATAAGCTGCCAATATAGTCCCAATATCATGTCATGATAGTAAGCGAAGAGTTGTTTGGTTTTTCCAAAGCCATATCACTTGCATAAGGATTGTCACCAACCATCTGTGTAAGGTCATGAAAGAGTGAGTCATTATTGAGCTAATCATAAGAGAAGCATGAAGTCAAAATGCTATCATGGAAACACGATATAGTTACTTATTATAAGGACAATCCAAATTTGGTGAGGTTGCTACAAGCAACCAAATTTGGCATTCCATTAGATAGTGATATCAACTTCCAAGCAAAATACATCATTTTACACTGATAGGCGCTAAATTAGGCGCACTTTGCGGTGCCTTTTGTGCCCCAAAAAGATTACATTTAGGCCTAAAAGTCGGCGGTAAAGTTGTTGCTAATTGCTCTGACTATAGCGCTGACTAATGGATTAAAAAAATTTTAAAAAATTCCTGCCTGCACATACCCCAAAACAAAAAAAAAACAAAAAAAAACTTTATTGATTTTTGGTGTTCATTTTGTGTTTGGAGATCAAGCGTTTGGCATGCAGAGATTGAGCGTTTGGGTTTTTTGTGTTTTGCCCTTATTTTGGGCAGATCCTTGGCAATGGTGGGACCTGTATTCCAAACCCATTTTCCTTTCCATACCTAAAGCGCATACTCACTTTCTTACATCTCAAAAGTCCTGGGTTCGAGCCACGACAACCTTTGCTTCCAGATATCTCAGCCTTTCAATTCGTACTGCTCTTCTTCTATTCGTGCCAGGTAAGGGCATCGCCTCTCTTTCATGTACTCTTTTTTTTTTTCCCGTCAGATGTCGAATTCATTTGGACAAATGCCAATCTCGTAATATTCATAGGGCATCTGTTGAAGATAATTCTGAGCAAGGCTTTTCATAATAGATGACAAATTTCCACATTCCATAATATTATAAATGTGTGCTTTATTTCAATTGATGTATAAGCTTACTTTCTTGCAGCAAACTTACAGAGGAAAAAAACTTCATGATTTGCTCTACAAAGTAAAGGTCAAAAACCTTGAGGAATACAGAAAAACTAGATGAAAACTTTCATACTTGGCAATGCGTACTTCATTTGCCTCCACAAACTAGATGAAAATAATTTGCCCTAGGTCACCTCAAAATGTCAAGCAATAGAGGGAAGAGAGCAAAGGGAGGAGACTCTGGCCACAATGAGGTAATTCATTGTCAATTTATAGATTTGTAAATGTTTCCATTATTTCTTTGATTTTGAGTTTTGAGTTTTTTATTTCTAAATTTAAAAGAAGAAATATATATATATATATGGACATGAGATTGACAAAGATAAAGAGGCATTGGCTTCCATATTGGGGATAGAGGCAGTGAATAAATTGGATGGTGTGGACTTGACAATGCTTGCTAGATACATAGAAAAAGATCTAGTAAAACCCCTGAAACATTGCAACCAAATCAACAGTGTCAAAGGGAATCAATTGATTCCCCAACCAATCATGGATCAGGCAAAAGATCCAAGAGGAAATCAATAACAGTAACCTATAAGAATGTGGAATAGGGAGCACAGGATTCCAATGTCCCAGCCACTCCTGGGACATAGACTTCTTTGACTACCATGCCATGTTTTGCATCTTGCATTGGTAGCTATGATACCAAGATAGAATACAATGTGGTTTCAGGGGAAGTCCGAATGACAAATGTTGGAAAAATGTTTGTGAATAGGTTGAAGGAATCATGCCTTCGACGGTTCAAAGACCATCTACATTTGCCATTCTCAAAGATACCCATGCACCTACAAAAAATAGTTATCCAAGACATGGAGACTGAATTTGGCATAGGTTGGTTTGTAAAGAATATAAAGCTATGAATATCTCAAAATTGCAAGAGATTTTGGTGCAACCAAACAAAGAAGATAAAAAAACTCCCTCCCAAGCTAAGGCTCAAAAAAAGGCCAATTGATGTAAGTTTGAAAGTATGGAAAGAGCTTGTAAAAGCATATGAGAAGTCCGATGCACGGAGGAAGTCTAGTGAGGAGAGTCCACAAGTATTTGAATTTTCTCATAAGATTATATCAAATTTATTAAATGATTTTTAAATTTTATTTGTGCATAGTTAAATTGAATTAGTATATGTTTCAGGACAAGGCCTCCAAGTCTAGGCTTGACAAACTTCGTACCACGCATCACAGTGGCCAGAAAGGTTTACATGCCTTGATCTGTACATTTGTAAGTATATTTAATAAGTTAAATGACATTTTTTTATTTCCTAGGAAAAAGTAAATGATTTTATTAATTAGTTTAACTAGTCCATGTGCCATGTTTTGACAAGAGGAGAAATATGGCCGGCATCCAAGCCAATTTGAAAAGGAAATGTTACAAAGAAAAAAGTGGACCGATTTTGTAATCTGGATGGAGAACGAGGTATCAATAGTTGACTTTCAACAACTTAGTTGGATATTGTTGTGTTAATATGTCAATTTGCATTTCTTGTGTTGAGTTGTTTATTGATGTGTAGGATGAGTTCTAAAGTGTTTCTCTGTTGGCCCTAGATCCCACTCAATTGTCCCATTATTTGCAGTCCTGGACATGTGCACATGTCCTCCTAGTTACCTTATTGTAGTGTTGAGATTTGAACTTCAGTCACTCTCATTATGAATGCACCTCTTTACCTTTACAGAACAATCCTTGGACATTTTTCACAATAATTTTAATCCACAAAGCTTGACAACTGTAAGGGCAATCACTTATATACAAACGTGAGTTATGTGAACAAGCCACTGAATCATCCACACATTTGTTTATATTGAATTAATGTATAGACAACAGATCCTTTATTGAATCATTAGGTGGTGCAATTAGGTATGTGTTGAGCAAGAGGGAACTATGTGGCATTAATAGCTTGAGCTCCCACCACTAGATAGTTTGTAGTTGTATGCCCCTTAGTGTGGCACTTTGTTCATCATAAACCACATTGGTTAAGAGTTTCACTTGCAAGTTGTGTTATTTGCATGACAATTTTTCCATTTGTTCTTTTAGGCATGTAGTAGAATCATATGTTGGGGGCTCCCCTAATTCTTATAATCTCAACACAACTTTTAAGGCAACTTTTTAATTAGGGAGAGTCAGCTAAACTAGTTCATGTTGGATATGTGCAATTAGCCTACCAATAAATCATTCCTTGTAAATTTCAACTTTTTATAGTTGGGTCAATCTTTAACACCAATTCCTTAGAGCATTGATCATACCTACACACAATCTCTCCTGATTGTTGCCTTATTTCCTTTAATGCCACAATATTATGATGCACCATCTTAGGGTAATTGAAATTGGGAAGGAAATCTCTTAGTAGTTTACAAGGATCATTCTTGGTGCCATTAGGATCATAATAAGTATACTAGTCTTGTGCTTTCTTACAAAAAGTGGTTGCAATTAACCTAATCTTGTGGTCATTATCCACAATATTTTGTGTGTGCCATGCTATCTCATATGCTTAAGTTTGACGGGATAACAATGAACAACAAACCCTTGTTTTCCTACCTCCTTCTTATGACTGATCCCATTTTAGATTCCTTATGATGTCAGGGTGATTTGAAGGAAGATCAAAGTTGCACTCCAAGTAGATGTGTGGATAAAGAAGGGCTTAGCGGAATATGGAAACCTTTAGATTTTGTGATTTTTGTTTTTTCCATTTCAAAACTATTTGTTTTCTTTCTTTTCTTCAATTTTAAACTCACTTGCATGGAATGTGCATTAAAGGTATAAATTATATATGTTCCATGATTTAAATCTATTATTTTGTGGTTCTCAGTATGACAGAAAGAAGGATGTTGTTGTTGGAAATAAGGCAGATAACTGAGAGGGGGGTGAATCAGTTATCTCAAATATCTTAACTTTCTTTTCTCCTTTAATAATTAGTGCAGCATCAAAACATATAAGCATATATGATCATAAGAATAGAAATAAAATCAACACACATAACACAAGGTTTTTACGTGGAAAACCCTGTTAAGGGAAAAAACACGGGGTGACTAACCCAAGATTGTATTCTCTGTTAAAAGAATAAGAAGTACAAAATGGCACTTGCTAATTAGGGCTCATTACCCGAGCACACTACTCACAAGAGGCACACTGCCTATAAGAGACTCACTGTCTATAGAACTTACAGAAGGTAATTAGGTGTTTGAACTGATGAGAAGCATCTACAAATGCTAGAGTTCAGTTCCGATTAGGCACAATATACTAATCTGATGCACTTCATTCTTCCTCTACTTTAGTGCTATTGCTCTGTCACATACCAGAGTTGTACTACTATTTCCACACTTATCCTACTTTTCTTTGCACTTTATTTCCTCATATCTGTATTCCACACAGACCTACATACTGGAATCCATCTGGTATATATATCCGCATCAAGGATTTCAACAACTTTCTAGTCGGCAACAAGAATACTCAATATATTTACAAGTTATTGATCTGTCGGTTGAATCCATGCTTGATTTATGATGCGTATCAAAAACATAGACATAGAAGTCATTAATCATGTTGGCAAACAATGTATGATCCCACAAATTTCTTGATCAACATCATTTACTCATCCGGATTGAAGTCTGATGCTCTATCAGTCAGTTCTTTCTCTGTCTGCTCCACCTGTCTAGAACCCAACACTTAGATGCTCATATCTTTTTCATGCTTTATCACCGGAGGCTAAATCTCTATAATATAGTAGTCATGATACTCCTCTTGACTTATCCAAGTCCAAAACTTGCTGACTTACACCATCTGAGAGATCCGGACCTAATTGTCAGACCTTGTTACATACTCTGTTCTTGTTCACTAGACCAAAACAATCTTCAATCTGTCTTCCGATATAGGCATACTATGTACTGTGGATGTGTGGAATAGACTTTGATGCCATCAATGACAACACTCATGAAGCCACATAGTGTCTCTTGCCAACAATCTCCCCCTTTGGCATTAATAGAAACACTTAGTGAAAATGACTAAGTGTCGCAGCAAACTCCCCCTTGGCTGATGCTCTGTCTTATGCACTGTTTTACCATAGCTCCCCCTTAGTTGGATTCCACATTTTTCACTACTCCTCGTTCTTTCTTTGACATCAATGGAAAAATGCTGGAATCCGTACACCAAAATTTGCAAAAATTAACCTATACATGGCCGCATAAGTATATATACATGTTATACTTACATATACTTGAGTATATCCACAAAAGTGGCCTTCAACTGTACAAAATCTATGGCCCAACTCTACTTCATCCTATCCAAAATGAAGATGTGACCACTCAACAAAAATGCATATGCTTCTTCCCTTCTTAAATTTGCTAGATCACTGGTCCGGGTTGTGGTCTGAGCATCTCTTAAGGCCTCATGCATTGCCTCTAACTTAGGGATAATTATCCCTCTGAGTTCACTCATTCTATTTACTATATCCTTCTTTTCTTTGTTCAACCTCTTTATTTCATTTATGATGACAATGGCCTGGCATTCTTGATTCATTAAGGATGTAGTGAGGGGATCAAAATTATGAAATAAACTTGACAATTTACCTTCTTGTTCTTTCACCTTCTTTTCAATATCCTCTGTCACTTTGGGCCAAGATAGACAAAATTTGTACATGTCCCCACCATCTTTAAGAGCATTTTCAAGGCTCTTTATTCCAATGTCTAGGGTCCTATCATTAGCAATGAATCCCTATACTTTAGTGAATCTTTTTCCCAAAAATGCCTTCCGGGACCTTTGCTTCTGCCGATTTCTCTAAAGATTCAAAATGAGTGCTAACAGAGTTTACCAGAGATTTCAAGTTACCAGATGGAAAGGTCAAAGGATCCTTTTGAAATGATGGCATGATCTTCTCCAGCATCCCGGATGTGATCTCCAACAGCTCACAGTCTTCCATGTGAGATTTTAGAAGTTTTTCTTTTACTTTGGCTTGAGCAAAAGATGCTATTTTCATTGTCTGGACCGAAGAGAGTGAGTCAAAATTTAGTGGTCCTTGAAATAGTTTAGGTTCATCTATCTGTTGCAAGTATGGGCCTAACTGGTATTGTCATTGATGTCAACATACTCCTATTGCATTGATGATAAGAATTGGATGAGCTGTGTGCTGATGATATTGAGAAAACTAGTCCTAATCAGGAATAGAGAAGAACAATGAAGACAGTGAGCTAAATATCCTAGCTGAAATGAAGATAAGAGGATGCGCATCAAAGGGTTTGTAGATATGTGTCTTAAGGTGATCTAGTAAAGATTTCAAAGGTCTGCATGAAGATTTGAAGAAGCTGTGACCGCTCAAGTAAAACCGGTTCCGACAGGTGTTCAAAGGTGACAGAGTGACACAAATAGGTCTAGTGAGATCTGGAAATGCAATATCCTGTTCTATGCATTTGGTGGAGTCTTTAGGAAGACCATGTGGAATCACAACTCAAATGGTTCGTGATCTGGAGGTCCACAAGCATCTATTCCATGGTGACAGTGATGACAGACTGTGTTCTTGAGGTTCCGGATGAAGGAGAGAAGGATTTCAGTAAGCAGATGTAGTGTGGATGTTCTTGGTGATGCAGGCTAGCTTGTGGAGGTCTTTCAATTATGTCCAATTCGTGTTGGTGGTCCACATTGGAGTTTGAGCTCGCAATTGAAGAATTACTTCCAGATGATGGTGTTCTTCCTAACTCTAGCTGATTGGATGAGTTACACATCCTGCAGATGATCTTGAAGATGTTATGTGAAGATTGGCGTGTTCCTAGAAGAAGACTGAAGTCTCAGATCTGTGTGGCCGACAGTGTGTTGATCCACATGAAGTCTTTTGTAATTAATCATGATGTAGTTATGTATTTTCTTTGTAATGTTTGCCGACTTACATGATCATTCCTAAGTTGATGTCTTGTATAAATAAGGAATTGTAAAGTCATTTCAAAGTGATCTTGTGGAGATGAGAGTGTGGTAGCAAGAAGGAGAGAAAAAGGCAGAGTAGAAGTATTGGGCTTAAATGGAACTGATTCAAGCATGGTGAAGATGCTATTCTCTAGTTCAAGTATGTGATACCTATTATTCTATAGATAGTGTGTCTCTTGTAGGCAGTGGGCCTCTTGTGAGCAGTGTGCTTGGGTAGTGAGCCCTAATTGGCATGTGCCATTTGTTCTTTCTATTCTTCTAATAGAGAATACAATCTTGGGTTAATCACCTTGTGGTTTTTCCCTTAACCGGGTTTTCCACGTCAAAATCTTAGTGTCTTGTGTGTTAATGTGTTTATGCTCTTGATTTAATGCATTATGTTTCCATGATTGATTTATCATTATGCTATTGAATTACAAAGTGGATTTAAGTGTTTAATTGAAAGAAAGTTTTGGACAACTGATTCACCCCCTCCTCTTAGTTGTCTGCCCTAAATCTAACAATTGGTATTAGAGCTAAGTTCCTCTAAAAGAGCTTAACTGCTTGAGGAGATCCAAGATGTCGTCCTACAAGAAGGATAGTCTAAAGTTTGATGGAACCAATTTTAATCTTTGGAAAAGTCGCATGCAATGTCACTTGCAATGTATGGGAATGAAGTACTGGACCATGGCTACAACGAAGTATACGCCTCCACAGAATGGCCCAAAATCCACAAGTGAAATCACAGATGCTGAAAACAATCTACGAACTAAAGAAGACCTTCTAAGTGCCTTGTTTGATTTAGAGCTTACAAATGTTGTTGACCTACAAATTGCTTTGAGATTTGGGAAAAACTAGAACTTCTGCATGAAGGAGACAAGTATGTTAAATGTGCAAGGATACAGAGTCTGAAAGGGAAATTTGAAAATCTGAAGATGAAAATATCACTACTTTTATGCCAAGAGTAAATGAGCTTGTTTGTGGCATTATATGTGCTGGTGGAGTCTTGGATGAAGATGAGATTGTTGGCAAAGTTCTTAGATCCCTTCCTGCCTCTTATAAATTCAAGGTTGCTGCCATTGAAGAATTCAGAGCCCATTCAGGTGTCACAAGAGATCAATTGGTTGGTAAATTGGCTACATTTGAATTGACCGAGTTTGGAGATGCCCCCCCCAAGACTGAATCTGCATTCAAAGCCAGTGCCTCTGTAAAAGGTAAACAAAGGTTTGATCTGGAAGAGAACTCCTCAAGGAAACCATCATGGTATGAAAAAGAAAGAAAAGACCTAGAAGAAGAAGAAGCAGAAACTGCACAACTTGGAACCCTTATTGCAAAAAGACTGCCAAGAGGATCTGGTAAGTATGAAGGGAAATTTCCTTTTAAGTGTTTTAACTGCAATAAGATTGGTTATTTTGTCTCAAGGTGTCCGGAAAGATTTTCAAGGCCAAATCCTAACAGATCAAGGTTCCAAAAGAATTGTTACTATGTTCATGAAGATGATGATAATGAAGGAGTAATAGATGATGAATCAGAGACAGGAAACAAATCTGGAAGTGACTGGATGTTCATTGCCATGAAAGAAGAAGATCCAATGTCCTCTGTATCTGTCAATCATAAAACTGTGGAAATAGCTCTGGCTTCCCAAGTTGAAGAAAAGGATGATTGGGTCATTGATAGTGGATGCTCTCACCATATGACAGGTGACAAAAATAAGTTCATAGATTTGGAAAGGTATGAAGGAGGAGTGGTAAAGTTTGGTGATAATTCTGCTAGCAAAATCAAAGGAAGAGGAACCATTTCTTTTGATGGAAAGAGAAAAACCAATAATGTACTATATGTTGAAGGTCTAAAGCACAATCTTCTTAGTGTTGGATAGTTGGTGGACAAAGGCTATGATCTTAGATTCAAGAATAGAAAATGCAAGATTTTTGAAAGTTCCAGAACAAAGATTGCATCCGGTACTCAAACTAAAGGTAATATCTTCCATTTGGTTGGTACTGGTAAAAGCTGCTTATTTGTTCAAGTTGATCAGAGTTCATTATGGCATAGAAGAATGTGTCATGTGAATTTTGATAATATCATCAAGATAAGCAACACTCAGGCTATAAGAGATCTTCCAAAATTGGTGAAACCTACAAATAGTTTGTGCAAAGAATGTCAGTTGGGTAAACAAAGCAGAGTCTCATTCAAAAGCAAGGAACAATCTTCTACCAGATTATTAGACTTAGTTCATACTGATTTATATGGTCTGACAAGAATCAGAAGTGTGCATGGTGATAGATACTTCATGCTATTGATTGATGACTACTCCCGGATGATGTGGGTGACTTTTTTGAAGGAGAAATCAGAGGCTCTTGAGAAATTCAAAATATTCAAGGCTACGGTGGAGAATGAAACTGGATTGAACATAAAATGTTTGAGGTCTGATAGAGGTGGTGAATTCACATCCGATGAGTTCATAGAATTCTATGAGAAGCATGGAATCAGAAGACAATTGTCTGCTCCTAGGACTCCACAGCAGAATGGAGTAGTGGAAAGAAAGAACCGGACCATCCAAGAAGCATTCAAAACCATGATGATGGGAGCAAATGTTCCTTAGATTTATTGGAGAGAAGCTATAATCACTGTAGTCTACACTCTTAATCGAGTTCAAATCAAAAGCAATACCGGTAAGACTCCTTATGAACTTTGGTTTAGTATCACTCCCACAGTGAGGTATTTTAGAGTTTTTGGTAGCAAATGTTACATTATGAGAGATGAAGATTTGGGCAAATTTGATGCTAGAAGTGATGAAGGAATTTTCTTGGGTTATTCTACTCAAAGCAAAGCATACCGGTGTTATAACAAGAGATTGAGGAAGATTATAGAAAGTACAAATGTGAAGGTTGATGAAGGGATTGAAAAACCCTCAAGGTTTTTTGAATGTGATGAAGATGATCAGAATGATGTTTTGATCCAAGGAGTCCAAGCCCCTTCTAAAATACAAATTTAGACTGATCCGGTAAATCAAGAAGAAGAGATAAGTTTGAATGAACTTGTTCAAGAATCAAGAATGCAAGAAACTCCCAAAGTTCCCAGGTATGTAAAATTGAATCACTCTGAAGATCAGATCATAGGTGATAAAAGCAAAGGTGTACAAACAAGAAGAAGGATTGCTCAAGATTTAGAAGAGTATTATCTGATTTCAAAGATTGAACCTAAGACAGTGAATGAAGCTTGCAATGATGAAAACTGGACTAAAGAAATGGAGGAAGAATTGATGCAAATTGAGAAAAATCACACTTGGGATCTTCTTCCCAGACCTAGAAACAAGAATGTGATTGGAACCAAATGGGTCTTCCAAAATAAACTGAATGAAGTTGGTGAAGTAATTAGAAATAAAGCCAGATTGGTTTGCAAGAGTTACTCTCAAATAGAAGGAGTTGATTTTGAAGAAACTTTTTCTCTGATGGCAAGAATTGAAGCAGTCAGATTGTTTATTGCTTTTGTTGCCTTCAAGGATTTCAAAGTATATTAGATGGATGTCAAGTCTACCTTTCTGAATGGTGACTTGGAAGAAGTATACATTAAACAATCGAATGGATTTCAATTGTCTGATCATGGTGATATGGTCTGTAAGTTGAAGAAAGCACTATATGGACTGAAGCAAGCACCAAGAGCTTGGTATGAAAGATTAGACAAGCATCTTTTGAAGATTGGTTTCAACAAAGGTACTACTGATAGTAATTTGTATTTCAAAATTGATCATGAAAACATCTTGATTGTTGAAGTGTTTGTTGATGATATCATTTTTGGAGGAAGAGATAGTATGTGCAAAACTTTTGCAAATCAAATGAAAAGTGTATTTGAGTTGTCCATGCTTGGGGAAATGAATTTCTTCTTGGGTCTACAAATGACTCAAAGAAAGAAAGGAATCTTCATTTCTCAGACCAAATATGTGAAAGAATTATTGAAGAAATTTGGGATGGAAGACTCAAAGCCAATGAATACTCCCATGGCAACCAGATGTAAATTAAGAAAAGATGATGACTCTCCTAAGGCTGATCAGAAAATGTACAGGTCAATGATTGGAGGACTATTATATCTCACTCAAACTACACCTAACATTATGAATGTTGTTGGTCTTATTGCTAGATTCCAAGCTGATCCTACAGAATCTCATGTCATGGCAATCAAGAGGATTTTTAGATAGCTAAAAGGGACAGTTGAGTATGGATTGTGGTATCCCAGAGATCATGGTTTTTCTCTCCATGCATATACAGATGCGGATTAGGTAGGAGATGTGGAGACTGGAAGAGTACCAGTGGTGGAGCATTCTTTTTGGGGAAGAGATTGGTTTCTTGGCTGAGCAAGAAACAAGAGGCAATATCTCTGTCCACTGCAGAAGCAGAATATATTGTAGTAGCAAGTAGTTGCACTCAAGTTTTGTGGATGAAGCAAATGCTAAGAGACATAAGAGTGGAGTATGAGGAGCCTATCACAATCTTCTGCGATAATTCAAGTGCAATAAATATATCTAAGAATTCAGTGTTGCATTCAAAGACTAAACATATATCGATCAATTTTTACTTTTTGAGAGAGAAAGTGAACAAGAATGAAGTCAGATTAGAGTTTGTGCCTTCCAAGGATCAGATTGCAGATATCTTTACTAAACCTCTACCTAAGGACTCTTTTGAGTATCTTAGGGAGAAGTTAGGGGTTATTACCCCTCCGGTGATGAACTAAGGTGCACTGATGTACATCAGTCTGGTGGATATCACAGTCATATCTTATGGTCCAGATTGATGATGGGGAGCTGCTACTTAGGGGGAGCAGTTGGTATGATTCTGAAGTGGTGGAGTTGCAAGTATGTGCCCTTTTCCATTGATGTCAAAGGGGGAGAGAAGACATGTGAAAAACAAGTGGTTGTTGATTAAAGGGGGAGCAAGAAAGGAAGAGAAGAGATGTGAATGGTTGTTGCTGATAGGGGGAGTTGTGACAGTGAGGAGAAGTTCTTGTCTTGATGATTAAAATAGTTTTTCACATCATATGTTGCCATCAATGACAAAGGGGGAGATTGTTGCAAGTATGGGCCTAACCGGTATTGTCATTGATATCAACATACTCCTATTGCATTGATGATAAGAATTCGATGAGCTGTGTGCTGAGGATATTGAGAAAACTAGTCCTAATCAGGAACAGTGAAGACAGTGAGCTAAAGATCCTAGCTAAAATGAAGATAAGAGGATGCGCATCAAAGGGTGTGTAGATATGTGTCTTAAGGTGATCCAGTAAAGATTTCAAGGTCCACATAAAGATCTAAAGAAGTTGTGGCCGCTCAAGTAAAACTGGTTCCAACAGGTGTTTAGAGGTGACAGAGTGACACAGATAGGTTCGGTGAGATCTGGAAATGCAATATCCTGTTCTACAGATTTGGTGGAGTGTTTAGGAAGACCATGTGGAATCACAACTCAAATGGTTCATGATCTAGAGGTCCACAAGCATCTATTCCATTGTGACAGTGATGACAGACTGTGTTCTTGAGGTTCCAGATGAAGGAGAGAAGGATTTCAGTAAGCAGATGTAGTGTGGATGTTCTTGGTGATTCAGGCTAGCTTGTGGAGGTCTTTGGATTGTGTCCAGTTCATGTTGGTGGTCTGCATTAGAGTTTGAGATTGCAATTGAAGAATTACTTCTAGATGATGGTGTTCTTCCTAACTCTGGCCGACCGGATGAGTTACACATCCTGCAGATGATCTTGAAGATGTTATGTGAAGATTAGCATGTTCCTAGAAGAAGATTGAAGTCTCAGATCTGTGTGGCTGACAGTGTGTTGATGCACGTGAAGTCTTTTGTAATTAGTCATGATGTAGTTATGTATTTGCTCTGTAATGTTTTTCAACTTAGATGATCATTCCTAAGTTGATGTCTTGTATAAATAAGGAATTGTAAAGTCATTTCAAAGCGATCTTGTGGAGATGAGAGTGTGATAGCAAGAAGGAGAGAGAAAGATAGAGCAGAAGTATTGGGCTTAAATGGAACTGATTCAAGCATGGTGAAGATGCTATTCTCCAGTTCAAGTATGTGATACCTATTATTCTGTAGACAGTGTGTCTCGTGTAGGCAGTGGGCCTCTTGTGAGCAGTGTGCTTGGGCAACGAGCCCTAATTGGCATGTGCCATTTGTTCTTTCTATTCTTCTAATAGAGAATACAATCTTGGGTTAATCACCCCGTGGTTTTTCCCTTAACCAAGTTTTCCACGTCAAAATCTTGGTGTCTTGTGTGTTAATGTGTTTCTACTCTTGATTTAATGCATTATGTTTCCATGATTGATTTATCATTATGCCGTTGAATTACAAAGTGGATTTAAGTGTTTAATTGGAAGAAAGTTTTGGACAACTGATTCACCCCCCCTCTCAGTTGTCTGCCCTAAATCTAATACTATCTCCATCATTTCTTTGTTCAAGAAGTTCTTCACTACCTCTGCAGTGTCTCTTGCCGGTGACTTAGTCTTCTTTTCTTTTGGGATCTTAGAACTGTCGTCATAGATCTTCTCTGTTTGTTCTTCTTCTTTTCCTTTTACCTCCTCTTCTTGTCTCACTTTCTCCTCTTTTCTTCCTTCTCCTTCAGCTCCTGAATTGGGAATGTCTGCAGTGGGATCTGGAGGAGATATGTTACCTGTATTTAATGCTTCATGAACTTCCTCTTCTGGAACAGAGGAATCCAAGTCCTTAGACTTCTCTTCATCTATCTCTTTTGACCCTTCTACATTTTTGTTGGAAGATTCTTCATTGGTTACATTTAATCCTTAATACTATGCTAGAAGGTTCTTCATTTGTTTCCTCTACAATGGGAAGATTGAATCTTTTGAGGGCAATCTGGAGGATATCTTTTGTTTCTCTTGCTACTTGGTCAGTTTCTCCAAGCATAAGTTTATTCATTCTTGCTTTGCTCCGAAAATCATTCTTACAGTCCTTAAAGATCATGTCCATTTGCTTTGGAGTAATAGAAGGATAGAGCTGAATTGCTATCTGTTCCCTAATCTCTAAGTCTTTTTCTTTTGCATTCTCTTTTCTTAGTTCAAGTACCTTCTCTAGACTTTTGGGAATCAATGAAATAATTTCAATGAATGCTTTATTGTAAATATTGAGGTACTTGACTATAGCTTCTTTCAAGATCCTCTTGTCAGTATCACTATATTCATCATATAATTCTGTTACTGGTTGCAGATTCCCATCCACAGTGATTGCCTTGATGATATCATCAATGGAAAGAGTTGGCTTTTCAACAAACTCTTCTGCCTTTTCTTCTTTGTTTTTACTGGCAGAGAATTCCCTGAATGTTTTCTTCTTCTTCTTCTTCTTCATTTTCTTAATTTCCTCAGCAGACTCTATTTCTTCATCATTGTGTATGCCATTGTGGCTTTTGACTATTTCTTCATCATTGTGTATGCCCTTGTGGCTTTTGTTTTCATTCTCTTTTCTCCCTTTCCAGATGTCTTGACTTCTGGTTTGGTGGCTCTTGAGCTCTTAGGAGTGGCAGGTCTAGAGCTCTTGGAGGATCTAGTCCGAGAGGAGGCTTGTACTAGAACACTTCCTTTCTCTGCTTCTTGTTTCTCTTTCTCATCCCTTTCCATTTTCTCTTTGTTTGCATCTACTGCCTCTTTTGATATGCCAAATCTTTTGGCAATTTCCTCGACTTCCCTTCTAACTTTCCCCTTTATCTCCAGTTGTCTTAGCTCAACATGTATTTTTACACTTAGTTCTTGAAAGGTTCCAAACCTTTCTGCCTCAGGGTCCTTAGGATGGCTCAATAGGTGTTGAATACGTAGCTCCAAGATTTTCTCATCGACCTCATATCCCATTGGCATTATCCAAACTGTTCTGGGCTCAACTACCTCCATTAGGCATTGATCAGTATCAACCATGAAGCACACTATATCCTTGTATTTCTCAACTATGGATTGAGGTATCCTCTCTCTAGATTGCATCATGCTTTGGAAATTCTTAAAGTAACCCCAGAGAGCTGTGCTTTGAGCTTTAACATCACCAAGTCAATACATATAGTCTCTAATCTAGATTGCAACTGGTTTATCGTTTTTCCAAACCCAACCACTTGATCTAGGTAGCTCATTCATGTAGTAGAAGAATAGACATAGTATTAAACAACCATACTTGAAGGATTTCTTCTTATCCTTCTTGATCTTCTGCAGGTTTTCTAATAGTTGATTTAAGAGAAGATCACATAGGTCATAATTGGTATTTTCCCTCAGCATCTTATATGCTGCAATTATTGCAATCCCAGACATAGAATTCTCCCTGCTAGAATGATAGATCTTATACCCAATTATCATTGAGGCAAATTTGACATTCGGATCTGTGATGTCATCTATGGTCATTGCTCTCTTATCAAACTTAGATCTAGTGGCATTAGTTACTATCTGGTTCTTGACAAATTTGAGTGTAGGCAACCCACTGGATGAGTGTAGTCCAGTTACTGCCCTGATAGCATCTTTTGTTATCTTGAAGGGCCTCATTAACCACACAAAATTATCATGCATTCTTCTTAGGACATATTGGACCCAATCATCTTTAGCAAAACAGGGAAAGTGTATGCAATGTCCGAAGTGTTTATCTTGTAGGGCCTTGTATTGGGGTTTGAGTTCAAAAACTCTCATCTATTAGCTATTTGTGATAGATGTCCATTAACTTGGAGTCTCCAAATTCCTCAATGTTGGCATGGATATAGACCCTAACATCTTCTATGTGCAATACCCCATGCAGAATGCTAGAAAATGCGCCTAAAGGATCAACTTCTAGAGATTTGTAAGGATGTTTCTTGAATTTTGGATGCGGCCTATCAGTGATCTTTACAACCATTGGAGTAGCCATCTTGCAAAAGATTCAGAGAGAGGTTTTCAAAATGGAAGTACCTCTTTATGCCTTAGGGTTTGAAATAGGAGCCAGAACAAATCATTGGTTGAATTCGATTTCCCAATTGATCTTTGAGTGGATTGTAAAAACTTTGTTGCAGAGCTCTTCTTATCTTCTTCGTGAATGCAAGTTCAAATTATGAATGAGAGAACCCTTTTATTCTTGCACAAACCCTAATGTCCTTTTGCAATAAATGCACAACTTAAGTTATCCGGTTGCCCTGTTGTGAGAGAGATCTTCTCGAATCACTGTGTTGCACTTAGAATCATTTTCAGTGAGGATTGACAATGTATCTTCTTTTCTTCAATCATGCCATGGATCTGCAGATAAAAGTATTTGAATTTTGAATCATACCGGATCTGTCTGTGAAAATCCTATTTTATAGGATGGCTGTCAAACCGGATCAATCTTGGATGTTTAAACTCTTGCAAAACTCCATGTGGATCTTTCATATTTTTATCGAGGGTTATTTAGATATTTTTCTAAGAACTCTTTAATCCGCAGCATTCCATGTACCAATTTAGGCACTAATTGACTGGCTGGGGGAATTTATTTTTCTCTATGACTCCCCCTGAGCCAGAGCTCATCTGTTTAGTTTCTTGAAGGAATAGGAGCACCAGATTCCGGTGCGGATCCATCCCCAATATTTTTTGTACTCTTCTTCACCCAAATCTTGCTCATCTCCCTTTGAACTTCATCCACATTCACTTTTCCTTTTCCCTTATCTTTTTTTTTATTATGATGCACTGGACCCTTTTTATCCCGATTTTTACTTCTACAGAATTTGGCAATATGACTGGATCTATTGCAATTGTAACAAACAACATTTATTTGCATATTTGACTGATATCCTCTTGATCTGCATTGATTATCCATATGTCCCATTCTATTGCATGCAAAGCATCTACCATTGAATGAATTGTTTATTTGCATATTTATGCATTCATGAGATTTGTGACCATACCTTTTGCAGTTGAAACATTGTCCAAAGAAGGATGGGTTAGTCTGATTCATTCTCCTTCTACACTGAGTTGCTTTATGACTGAAGTTGTTGCAATTGAAGCAGTATCCATTGAAGGATGGATATCTTTAAGCATTTGGTTGCCTTACCAGAGGTCTTCTAGGCCTGTTTCTATAATTTCTTGATCCAAAGTTCTTCTGACCAGATCCAGAGCTTTCACCTTTCTCATATCCCAAGCCACACTTGTCATCTACCCTCTTTTGGCTTTCAAGAAGAACTTCAAGTTGGGCTAAGCTTATCTTGAATTTCTCTTTGTATTCATTTGTTGTTTGAAGATCTTGTTTAAGAGTGTCTATCTGATTCTCAAGTTCTTCATTATCTCTAGCTTCTTCAAGATCAAATTCAAGATGCCTAATTATTCTACCCATTTTGTGGCAGTCCTATGTCTTCTCCTTGAGGGATTGTTTTAGATTATCTTCAATTTTCCTTTTCTCTTCAATTTCTTGGGTGAATCTCATAACCCTTGATTCTATCTCATGCCTTACCATAATGACCTCTTTTGACATCTTTTCACATAGCTTATTTTTCTAATCCAGATCTTCATTAGTATCATTGGCTTCACTCTGATTTGCTAATTTTTGAAGTAGTTCCTTTCTCTTTTTCACAGAGATACTTCGTTTTTCTTTTAGCTCATTTATGAAATCATCAGCTCATTTGAGTCTTTCTCTTAAGTTATTGACTTCAGAGTGGGATTGTTCAAGATCATCTAGGGCAAACTGAAGTTGTTCCTTCATACCATACATATCCATTAAGATTCCTAGATCTTCCTCAAGCTGTTAGGCTCTGTTTAGAGGAACTTAGCTCTGATACCAATTGTTGGAAACAAGGAAGATAACTGAGAGGGGGGGTGAATCAATTATCTCAAATATCTTAACTTTCTTTTCTTCTTTAATAATTAGTGCAGCATCAAAACATATAAGCATATATGATCATAAGAACAAAAATAAAATCAACACACATAACACAAAGATTTTTACGTGGAAAACCCTGTTAAGGGAAAAACCACAGGGTGACTAACCTAAGATTGTATTCTCTATTAAAAGAATAAGAAGTACAAAATGGCACTTGCCAATTAGGGCCCACTGCTCGAGCACATTGCTCACAAGAGGCACACTGCCTACAAGAGACTCACTGTCTATAGAACTTACAGAAGGTAATCAGGTGTTTGAACTGATGAGAGGGGTATGTGCAGGATCATGATGGGCCAAACTATACCTCTAAGTGGTAATGAAAATACAAAAAATCAGACTTTATCAAGTTCATGTGAAAATTTGAATGGATTATCTACACAATTTGAAAAAGATGTAAGAACAAAATTTGTAGAGAATTGAATCTAGTTTATAGGCTACTATTTTTTTTTTAAACTAAATTTACTTAGTGAAAATTGAATATTTCAATGAACAGCTATTAAATTTTTCAGAAAAAAAATAAAAAGTGGGTGTCTATCCAGCCAACCTAACTATGAGTAAAAATATATATATTTTTTTGAAACTTTCAAAATAAGTAGAGGACTGATGTCCAAATGTGATGCATATTTATTTGAAATTTTTTTCCAATAAAATAATTAGTTATGATTTTTTACTGTCTTTTTTTTAAAACTAAAAAGTAATTTTCCAGCCAACCTAACTTGATAAAAAAAATTGAAATTGAATTTTTTTTTAACATATAGCCAGAAAAGCATAGAGTGTGACACAGGTTTCGAACCTCAAAAAGGTGAAATGGTTTGAAAGTTATGGATATTTTTCAATTAGTGTGTCCATTAGGATTTCAGAGACACGGTATATAGAAAATTATTAATAATTATTTAATAAAATGATAACCAAACAAATCTTATATTTTTAGAAAGCTAACAATTTTTTCTATAAACCCTTTTCATTTTATTAATTTTGCATAAAAAAAGTCGTCAGCACGAAGGGTGAAGTTCAAAGAAGAGACTAAAACATGAAAACACGTTAGAATCTATGAAAAGTCAACAACCAAAACGGATATCCGTCTTGATTTGTACCAAAGCAAGACGGATATCCGTTTTGCTTCGGTAAAAGCAACTCAAAATGGATATCCGTTTCCAAAACGGATATCCGTTCTGGAAACAGATATTCATTTTGGAAACGGATATCCGTTCTGGAAACAGATATTCATTTTGGAAACGGATATCCATTTCCTTGATCTATGAAAAATTTTGTACCATTTGTTTTGGATGAAGAGAAGCAACATATTTGAAACATCGAGGCAATAATACAAGAAGTTAAAGTTAGTTGGTCATTTATAGGTGTATCTATTGTTTCATATCACATTACACATAGAATTCTAATTAACAATCTAGTTTCCTCATTTGGGGGAACATTTTTTTATCCATTTCTAATGGAAATATTTAGTTAAAAATTGTTGGCTCCTTGTGAAAAGTATGGGCTCTTATCAAGCACGCATAACCAAGAAGGTTGATATCCATTTTTCTTACATGTTTGTTGATCACATCTTATGAAACAGATGTTGCTTGGTGATAGTTCTAGGTTTAGTAAACAATATTCTCAAGCTTATTGCAATTTTTACACTTGTGACCAAATTTGGTACCAAACCCTTTCACCTTTTCAATTAATCCTGATAGTGTCATCTCACTCCATGCAAATCAAACCAACATTAGGACCATGTGAATGAGATTAAGGATAGCCTTGAAATATGAATCTTTGTACTGTTGACTATCCTTTTAGCATGACAATCCTTTAGGATCATTGTACCCAGGTGCAACAATGCTTCAATCTTATTTTATTTATATTTCTTTCCTCTTCATACACAAGATTCTTGCGCCTTGTAGTCATGCCAAGCCACAAATCACCTAACTGTCCTTAGTGAGACTATATCTTATTTTGACAGTGATAGTCATCGTCCATTCACAACTCTCCTCTTTAACATAGATACCCTTTGCACATGTTTTGACTTCATGATTTTCCTTTTGTATGTTGTATTATGGTATGAAAATACTATGGCCCCTTCTTCATCCTCTTGTATAATGAAATTGAAGGTCGACACTTATGGTTACTCTTCTTTATTACTTGGTGATAATGAATCCCTAAGCTCATTTTTTATTGTCTTGAAGCCAAATTTACCATTGTTGAGACAGTCAGAGTTGATTCTTGATCATGAATATTGTGAATTACTTCAAATATCCATGGACAATTTCAATTGTGTTTCTTAAGACACCCATGCCTTGACTATCCCTTGATGTTGGTCATGATTGTGCTTGGATGGCACAATAGTTCATAGTTAGATTTTTTCCACTAAAGTTTTCCTTTGACAAAGTTGTATTTGTAGTCCACCTTTTGATGATGTTCAAACAATATAAATACTTATTCTTAACATAAGCAATACATTTCTCACAAATACCAATGCATTCTACTCATAAGGTTCATGGCACCATGCCTAAAGGTATGATAGTCAACAGTGTACTATTATGGCAGCCTATGGTTGGTTTGACAATCTATAATAGTGATAGCATTCATGCCTAATAGTCCTTATCATTATTGTCATAATATATTTTACATTTGAGGCCTTGTCTACAACATATAAAGTTTACCTTTCTCACCCATACCTTTAGTATATAAAGGACATTGATAGGGAATTTTTAATTTCCACTCAGTCAGTGCAATCTAGGAGAGGATAGATTGTCTAAAGTTGTAATCTATTTCCATTTACACTTGCCATAACTACAAATGCTTAGTGTTTATTCTCAACCCCGGTATATGAATAAAATGTGACCTATTGTTCTAATAGGCCTATAGGGACAAAGAGGTGATAAAGCCTTTAATTTTAAACGTGACATGGTTTTGATAACTTCCCATATTGGTAAGGTCCTAGATGACAATCCTTTGATGCACCTAATTGTAATAGGTGTTATGATAGTCCTTGGTATCTTTTCATTTCTTTCTTGAATGGCCTGCAAATAAGACATAAGACCTATTAGATCCTTCATAAAGAAGAATTCTCATACATTACATTTAAACTTAAACTCCCTAAACATCCAACAATCCATCCATTAATATCAAAATGCCATGAATATCCTATGATCAACCATTCTAATTCCTAGGATAGTCATATATTGCAATTTTGCTTCTCTATACTAAAAAAGCCCAAGGAATATCTACCCTTGAATTTGTATTTTAACAATCTAATGTCTTTACGAATAACATTGAGCCTTCTTTTGGGACAACATTTTTGCCTTTAGAAGCTCCTCATTTGATGATAGCCTAAAATAGAATAAGTGGATAGTCATAACATTTTAGCATATAATGGGAAAACCCTAAAGTGTGATAAAGTCTATACATTATCTATTCCCATCCATGTCACGAAGCAACTATTCAACTGCTAGGCCAACATGATTTAAACAATCATAAGGGCCAACAATCCACTCCAAATGCATGGGAAAAGGACAACTCTTGGATCCCATATTAATCATGTTCACATGGCTGCTAGCACCTTCAAGTGAGTCAATACAAAAATTGAAAGCCTCAAACTCATACACTTCAGAAAAATATACCTAATTATAAATTTGATGTGCATGAATAAGGAAGTCGTCGTGCAATACAAACTAAAATGTGTCATATTTAGACATGTCATCAAGTTGAACTACATCATGTTGAGACTCATGTTTACTTAAGCATTACAAGTCACTTGCCTCTTTGCATGCTTCAAAGTTCCAAACAAAGGACTCAACTTTAGGTGTAGAAGAGTCCTTATCAATGACTGATTTACATGGCCTTCAACAAACTAAAATTATATATCATCTTTATGCTTTTATGGAGGCTATATCATCTTTACAATTGTATGTCCAGGCTCTTTAGGAGTCTTCACAAATGTGTCCAAAGTAAGATTACTCAAATCAAATAATGGCTTATATCCAGAGCTTTATTAAGTTGATACCTAGGTGGATTAGTGTGTAAACATTCAAATTAGATGGTAATTCACAAGTTTATAGAATAATAAAATGAATCCCTAGTCTAGAATCCAAATGTACATAATAAAATAGATATTTGTTTTGTAGTAGCGATATGGACGTTGCAGAGTGTTCGTTGGCAAAGAATTGGGATTTAAGAAATGGATATCAGTTTTGAAAATACAGGAAAACACAAAAGGAATATTGTTGGGCCCAACATCCGCAACTAGAGACCCTCTGCTATCGAAATACTCGTGATTTTTGGCTATGACAGTGAAAGGAATATTTTTATGCACTTTTGGAGACACAATTTTCTTGTTACAATCAAAAGGGTGATATTTTTGTTGCCCTAATGGGGAGCAACAATCACTGTAAAGCAAAAAGGAGGAAAGTTACATTGGAGGAAATTGAAGCCATTAGGGAAAAAGATAGGGAAAGGAAGAGGATTGGAAGAGTGGGTTTGGCGGATGCTCATCAAGGTGAATCTTCTTCTTTACCATCTAATGACATGCAAATTGAAGATGTTAATTTTGAGAAATGTTAGATAAGAATGAAATTCACCATGATATTGTAAATGAAAATATTGAAAAATGTTATGAAACAACTATTCATAATAGCAATACCATGGACAAAGAAGATGAAGAAAAATGAAGATGTGCACTTGAAGAAAGTGGATATGAACATCATGATGTTGAAATTGCACTCCATAATCCATTTGTTGATAAAATTGATGAGGTTGATAACATGGATGAAACAAGAACAATCAATGTATCTCCAAATTTCATAAGAAGAGAGGACATTTGTCAAGAAGAGAATAACCATGATGAAATTGGAAAACACCCAAGAACCCCAAAATGGTTACTTGAAATTGATGAGAACATAATGGAAAAACTTGAAGGCAAGAGGTCATCACAAACGGTTCGGTTGTGGGCTACAAAACACTCTTCAATGAATACTTTGAGAAGAAAACATTAACCGAACAATGCCAACTTTTTGTGCAATTATTAAAGATGTACAAAATGAGACCTTTACTAAAGAAATTAAAGATTCGGTTAAACAAAGTGTCTGATCGAAATAAAATTATTGTTAGAAGCCTTTTCAATGCACTCAATTCTATTGGAAAGACTAGCAAGGAGAAAGATAAAAGAGCTGCCCATAGAGTAATAACAACCTCAATAGTAAGCAAATAATTAAGAAATTCTCGATTAATGAGGCAACTTGTGTTGACTTAAGATTGAATTGTAAAACATTATCAAAAGCACTAGCATTAAGATCAAGGCTAGATAGTCCTCTTGCCAATGATACTTGGGCTTTCAGTCGTAGGCTTCCGTGAGTTGACAAGAAGCTAATTGATAGCACAAAGGAAGAAATTGAATGATTTTGGCACACTAACTCTAGGGTATCACTGAATGCAAAAGATGTTGTAAAGTTAAGAATTGGTGATAAAGACCTCACACCACATCCTAAACATTACTTGGAATGTAGCCAAACAACATTGTACAAACAATATTGTGAAACTCACCTAGGTATGGCAATCTCACAAAGAGCATTTGAATGTCTTAAGCCATTTTATTGTGTTCCTCTTAAAGTTCGTAATACATGTTGCAAATACCATGTAGAGTTTTCTATGTACCATGAATTATTATGCAATATTCGTTCTACTTTGCACACTAACAAAATGTTACAGGAGTGTGGTGCAATTCAACTACCAAAGTCATCTAGGGACTTATTGGATTTATTTCTATGTATTAGAGATGATGGTTGCATGTTCTACAAGAATGATTGTTTAAATGAAAAGTGTTTACAATGTGGTGGGTTATCAAAGTTTGTATCATGTTTTCATGAGGGCAATGAGCATGATTTTGGAAAGAGAATGGTTGAGAAAAAGAGATATGAGACAGTGAAATACAATTTGAAAAGTGGAGGTGAAGGTTCTAGATGTGAGTTGATTGTAAGAGAGGTAAGTATTTCTGATTTTATTGATGATTTTAAGAAAAATATTTTCTACAAGTATGTCAGACATAGCCACAGGTCTTGATGGTTAGATCAATAGTTCAGGATGTGTAAAGACTCTTTCCTGATTGGAACTATTGTCTCTGTAGTTGATTTTGCAAAAAACTATACATTACAACCCCAAAATGAAGTTCAATCCTAGTACTACAATTCTATTCAGATTTCTATTTTTGTTCACATCACATACAACCATGCCCCCAAGAGTACAGAAGAGAACAGGAAGATTGTCAGAGAATACCATTTTTACATGAGTGATGATCGATCTCATTCAGCAGAGTTTGTGCAATATTGTTTTCAACAATTTTATGGGTTCTTGCAAGAAAAAGATATTAGAATGGATCAACATCTCATTTGGTTAGATACTTGCACTGGTCAATTCAAGAATGCTCGTAATTTCTATTGGTTGAGAAAAATGCATGTAGAGAAGGGCATACCTCATATTTGGAATTTTTTTGAAGCCGGGCACAGAAAAGGTGAACATGATGGAGCAGGTGCATGCGTGAAGAGAGCTCTTTTTAAAGAACAACTAAAGATTAGAGGTGGTGCTACATTCAGTGATGCAGATTCCATTGTTAAGTGGTGTAACTATGCATTGTCACGAGGAGTGTCTCTTGATTCTGAGGTGCGCAGGTTCTTTTGGTTGGTTGATGATGGGATAGCAATAGAGAAATTAGAATGTCAGAGAATCAATGAATCATCAAAGATGCATTCATTTCAAAGCTCAGATGCAAGTACATGGACTATTTGGACACAAGAATTAGCTTTTTTTGTCAGAGTTGTATTAAATGTGATTGGAACAATTGTGAGTCAAGTGAGTGGGTAGATGCATGGATTCCATAATATTTAATCCCTTTATATGAAGGTCAATCATCTTCCGTCAATGACATGGAGAGCTCATTTGACTATGAACATCTTTCAGACCTTGTACAGCCAGGTCATGTTTATGCAGTTGTTGCACCGCATGGAAATGAATAGAGGTTAGACCATTGGTTGGCACAATGTGTAGAGGGAAAACAAAAGCTAACACAATCTATGATAGATGATGATGGGTTCACATATCCTATAGGATCAGTTGTTATTGCTAGGACTTGGTTACGAACATATATGATTAAAAAGAATGGCATCCCAGTCTTTGAAGACTTTGAGAAGAATAAAACCATATTGATGTATTCTCACCTAGTTGTAGCAACAAATGTCAAGTTACTAAAGCATCATAGAAAACCAAAATCAAAAGAACTATGGACAATTAGTAATGCTGATCATTAAGCAATATTGGATACTTTGAAGGTAAGAGATGACCACTCAGGTATGCTTGACTAGCATTTAAACTTCCAGATAGACAGGTATGACATTTTTTTTATCTTAACTTGTTCTTGTTTTTTCTATTTTTTAGAATTGTTTTATTAAAAATCTTGTTACTTTAACTATAATGCATGCTTTTGACTATACAGGACTGCAAATAAAGTTATTTTACATGGCATTGTAGATTATTTTGCATGGCATTGTAAATTATTTTGTATGGCATCGTAGGTTATTTTGACTATACTCGAGGTATGATTTTTAGTTCTCATTTGTATTTCTTAATATTGCACATTTGTACCTTTTTCTACATAAGGCATTCCATGAGATGACATGTATTTGATGTCTTTTTCTGAATAGTTCATGTGCCTTGTCTATGCTTTCACATATTACATACATGTGTCACATGGCAATTGCAACTACAACATCTGACAAAATTCTCATTTCTTTGAGGCATTCCACCAAACAGTTCATGTGCCTTGCCTATGCTTCCTTACTTTGCATTCTTATAAAAGTCCTATAACAATCATAATTAATCTTCATACTAATCTTGATAGTAATCTTGCCATCATTATATTCCATGAGATGACAGTCCTATACATGTCTACTAGGATAGTTTTAACTACAACAGTCCTACAAAAGTCCTAAAATAGTTCTAGAATAGTCCTATAATAAGCACAACATTTAATGTACATATTTATGATAATCTTGTTTACTTAAATTTGCTAGTTCATGCTTCTCACAGGACATCACCTCCCCTACCCATCCAGCTCTATAGAAGAAGAGACAACAAATGATCAAGAGGGATCACCAATTAGCGGTAAGTGATTGATTACTTATGTCATGTTATATATTTTGAATATTAAATTCTATATTAATGTGCACGTTGTTTGATTGTATTAATAGGTGGAAATTCAAAAATCTCTATCGAGGAGGTCTAGTCGATGAGCGATAGAGGATGAGTCATTGACTGGTTCACCATCTTCATGGCCTAGCAAGAGCCATAGATTATTTGATAGAAATCCATAGGAAATTTGATTTTGGGACATTTTGTTACATATGCCTATTTGGCTTTATAAACATACTTTTGTATGTTATCGATGTATATAGTTGTATATACCCATATGGTTTTATTTGTACATGCCTATATGGCTTGATATATACACTATACATTATTTTCATGACATTATGTGCATATATGTATATATAAGATCCTAATTTGGCACAAGTAGGGAGAATTCTTGCAAAGGTTATGGAATTTGGTTTTAAACGTTCCAATTGTATTTGCTTCAAAGTTTCTAAAGCCTTTTCAAAAAATCCATTTTGTGCATATCTTGCAATCATTGCATTCCATGAGATAGTATCTCTTTGAGGTGTCATGCCAAGCTATTCACATGCCTTGTCTATGCTTCCACACTTTGGATTTACACCCGCCAATTGCATTTTCTTAACATTTCCTTTCAATCCTTATCAAAAATTCTATTTTGTGCACATATTGCAATCATTGCATTCCTTCATTTACAACACATGATTAAATAAGAAGATGCATATTTACAACACTTAAGACCTTCATGAAATGATACATTGGTTTCTTGATATTCAATCATGCATTGGAGATCTTCAAAGTGTTAAAGATGTTTGAAGTGATGAAGAAACTTGTTATTTTGATGTATTTCAACTCCAAACTTCCGCCTAGAAGTGAAGGCACTAATCCTTGATCAAACTAACCTAAAAGTGCGCCTTGGTACTTAGGGTGCTAGATTATGATTGATCAACCTAAAATGTGCGCCTTGGTACTTAGGGCGCTAGATTATGATTGATCAACCTAAAATGTGAATTGGAAGGATAAAATGCATCATCAAAGGAGTTTATAGTTATTGAAGGCATCAAATGATGACTTGGGCACACATCTACCTCTCTACACCATCAACTGTGCACCTAGATTAGTGAGGTGCCACTTCATATCTCTATGACTTTGGATATGCGCCTTGATAATGAATACAAAGCGCCAATTATTGAATAAACAACCTAGAATGAGTGCCTTACTTTTTGAGGTGCTAGTTCATGCTTCTAGAACACCAAAAGTGTGCCTAGATGTTGAGGCACTAGCTCTTGCTCAAGCAACCTTGAAAGTGTGCTTTTGCAAGGAAGTTAAAATGTATTATCAAAGGATTAAGTTGAATCAAGGAATCATCATTGAAGATAAGTAAAACATGATTGTGAATGAGGCACACTATTCATCATCTCTAACCTCACAATTGTGCCTTCCATTGGAAGCTCATATTGTGCCTAAAGGAATGGTACTGAGATATCATCCATGTCAATGATTGAGAATGTGTCAACTGGAACAATATTTTTTGTTCTCCTCAACGTGGGGCTAAATGGACTACGCCAACACATCGGGGTGGGCAGGTAAATGCCAGGGGAGGTCTCATTTTGTGCGCCAAGCGTCCTAGTCATTTCGGGCAAGAGGCTACTGGCAAAGTCCATTAAGATCCCTGAGACCAAAAAATTGCCAAACTTTGATGGAGTAGTTCCTGGAATTTGTAATAGCTGGGAATGTTTTGTTTGGACCTACAGGTGCATGTGGGGTCCATCCACAATAACCTCTCTCATTTTTGGTCAACTCCATTCCATTTGACCGTGCCGAAAACAAACGTATTGTTGCAAAATGCTTCAATTTGATGCAGTGGAAAGGTGCTAGGTGTGACATTTTTCATTCCATAGCTCGTGGGGTCAAACGGACTATGCCAACGCATCAGGGTGGGCGGGTAAATTCCTGTGGAGGTCTCATTTTTTGTACCAAGCGTCCCAGTCATTCCAGGCAAGAGGCTATCGGCAAAGTCCCTTAAGATCCTTGAGACCAAAAAATTGCCAAACTTTGACAGAGTAGTTCTCCAAATTTGTGATAGCTGGGAATGTTTTGTTTAGACCTAAAGGTGCATGTGGGGTCCATCCATAATAACCTTTCTCATTTTTGGTCAACTCCATTCCATTTGACCGTGCCGAAATCAAACGTATTGTTGCAAAATGCTTCAATTTGATGCAGTGGAAAGGTGCTAGGTGTGACATTTTTCATTCCATAGCTCGTGGGGTCAAACGGACTGTGCCAATGCATCAGGGTGGGCGGGTAATGCTAGTGGAGGTCTCATTTTGTGCGCCAAGCATCCCAATCATTCCGGGCAAGAGGCTACCGGCAAAGTCCCTTAAGATCCCTGAGACAAAAAAATGCCAAACTTTGACGGAGTAGTTCTCTGAATTTGTGACAGCTGGGAATGTTTTGTTTTGACCTATAGGTGTACATGGGGTCCATCCACAATAACCTCTCTCATTTCTGGTCAACTCCATTTTGTTTGATCGTGCCGAAATCAAATGCATTGTTGCAAAATGCTTCAATTTGATGCAGTGGAAAGGTGCTAGGTGTGACATTTGTCATTCCATAGCTCATGGGGTCGAACAGACTGGGCCAACGCGTCAGGGTGGATGGGTAAATGCCATTGGAGGTCTCATTTCATGCACCAAGCGTCCCAGTCGTTCCGAGATGTAAGCTACCGACAAAGTCAAAAGTTGCTAGGATTGAAATTTTGCATTCCACAGGTCCTGGGGATGAACAGATTGTGCCAACATGTCGGGGTGGGTGGGTAAATGCTAGTTGAGGTCTCTTTTTGTGCGCCAAGCATCCCAGTCATTCCGGCCAAGAGGCTACTGGCAAAGTCCCTTAAGATCCCTGAGACCAAAAAAATGCCAAACTTTGACATTGCAGTTCTCTGAATTCGTGACAACTGGGAATGTTCTATTTGGACCTACAGGTGCACGTGGTGGTCTGTCCACAATAACCTCTCTCATTTTTGGTCAACTCCATTCCATTTGACCGTGCTGAAATTAAACGCATTGTTGCAAAATGCTTCAATTTGATGTAGTGGAAAGGTGCTAGGTGTGACATTTTTCATTCCATAGCTCATGGGGTTGAATGGACTACGCCAACGCATCGGGGTGGATGGGTAAATGCCATTGGAGGTCTCATTTTGTGTGCCAAGCGTCCCAGTCGTTCCGAGCTATAAGCTACCGATAAAGTTAAAAGTTGCTAGGATTGAAATTTTGCATTCCACGGGTCCTGGGGCCAAACAGATTGAACCAACATGTCAGGGTGGACGGGTAAATACTAGTGAAGGTCTCGTTTTGTGTGCCAAGCATCCCCGTCATTCCAAGCAAGAGGCTTCTGGCAAAGTCCCTTAAGATCCCTGAGACCAAAAAATTGCCAAACTTTGACATTGTAGTTCTTAGAATTCATGATAGCTAGGAATGTTCTGTTTGGACCTGTAGGTGCATGTGGGGTTCGTCCACAATAACCTCTCTTTTTTTTGGTCAACTATTTGACCGTGCCAAAATCAAACGCATTGTTGCAAAATGCTTCAATTTGATGTAGTGGAAAGGTGCTAGGTGTGACATTTTTCATTCCATAGCTCATGGGGTCGAATGGACTGCGCCAACGTGTCAGGGTGGATGGGTAAATGCCATTGGAGGTCTTATTTCGTGCGCCAAGCATCCCAGTCGTTCCGAGCTGTAAGCTACTGATAAAGTTAAAAGTTGCTAGGATTGAAATTTTGCATTCTAAAGGTCCTAAGGCTGAACAGATTGCGTGAACACATCAGGGTGGGTGAGTAAATGCTAGGGGAGGTCTCATTTTGTGTGCAAAGCATCCCAGTCCTTCCGAGTTGTAAGCTACCGGTAAAGTGACTTTATCGGTAGCTTATAGCTTGGAACAACTCGGATGGTTTGCACACAAAACGAGACCTCCCTTAGCATTTACCTGCCCACCCCGATGTGTTGGTGTAATCCGTTTAGTCCCAAGACCTGTGGAATGCAAAATTTCAATCCTAGCAACTTTTGACTTTGTCGGTAGCTTACATCTCAGAACAACTAGGACGCTTGGCACACAAAACAAGACCTCCAATGGCATTTACCCATCCACCCCGATGCGTTGGCATAGTTTGTTCGACCCCACGAGCTATGGAATGAAAAATGTCACACCTAGCACCTTTCCACTGCATCAAATTGAAGCATTTTGCAACAATGCGTTTGATTTCGGCACGGTCAAACAGAATGGAGTTAACCAAAAATGAGAGAGGTTATTGTGGACAGACCTCACATACACTTTTAGGTCTAAACAAAACATTCCCAGCTATCACAAATTCCAAGAACTGCAATGTCAAATTTTGGCAGTTTTTTGGTCTCAGGGATCTTAAGGGACTTTGCTGGTAGCCTCTTGCCCGGAATGACTGGGACGCATAGTGCACAAAACGAGACCTCCCCTAGAATTTACCCGCCCACCCTGACGCGTTGGCATAGTCCGTTCGACCCCACAAGCTATGGAATGAAAAATGTCACACCTAGCACCTTTCCACTGCATCAAATTGAAGCATTTTGCAACAATACATTTGATTTCGGTACAGTCAAATGGAATGGAGTTGACCAAAAATGAGAGAGGTTATTGTGGATGGACCCCACTTACACCTGTAGGTCCAAACAAAACATTCCCAGTTATCATGAATTCGAAGAACTGCTTTGTCAAAGTTTGGCAGTTTTTTGGTCTGAGGGATCTTAAGGAACTTTGCCGGTAGCCTCTTGCCTGAAATGACTGGGATACTTGGCGCACAAAATGAGACCTCCCCTAGAATTTACCCACCCACCCCAACGTGTTGGCCTAGTCCGTTCGACCCCATGAGCTATGGAATAAAAAATGTCACACCTAGCACCTTTCCACTACATCAAATTGAAGCATTTTGCAACAATGTATTTGATTTTTGGCACGGTCAAACGGAATGGAGTTGACCAAAAATGAGAGAGGTTATTGTAGATAGACCCCACATACACCTGTAGGTCCAAATAGAACATTCCTAGCTATCACGAATTATGAGAACTACAATGTCAAAGTTTGGCAGTTTTTTGGTCTCAGGGATCTTAAGGGACTTTGCCGGTAGCCTCTTGCCCGGAATGACTGGGACACTTGGCACACAAAACAAGACATCAACTAGTATTTACCCGCCCACTCCGATGCATTGGTGCAGTCCGTTCGACCCCACGAGCTCTGGAATGAAAAATGTCACACCTAGCACCTTTCCACTGCATCAAATTGAAGCATTTTGCAACAATGCGTTTGATTTCAGCATGGTCAAACGGAATGGAGTTGACCAGAAATGAGAGAGGTTATTGTGGACACACTCCACATACACCTGTAGGTCCAAACAAAACATTCCCAGCTGTCACAAATTATGAGAACTGAAATGTCAAAGTTTGGGAGTGTTTTGGTCTCAGGGATCTTAAGGGACTTTGTTGGTAGCCTCTTACTCGGAATGACTAGGACGCTTGGTGCACAAAACGAGACCTCCACTGGTATTTACCTGCCCACCCTGACGCATTGGCACAGTCCGTTCGACCCCACGAGCTATGGAATGAAAAATGTCACACCTAGCACCTTTCCACTGCATCAAATTGAAGCATTTTGCAACAATACGTTTGATTTCAGCACGGTCAAACGGAATGGAGTTGACCAAAAATGAGAGAGGTTAATTTAGATGGACCCCACATGCACCTGTAGGTCCAAACAAAACATTCCCATCTGTCACAAATTCTGAGAAATGCTTTGTCAAAGTTTGGCAGTTTTTTGGTCTTAGGGATCCTAAGGGACTTTGCCGGTAGCCTCTGTTGGATCTAGGGCATACAACTGAGAGGGGGGGGGTGAATCAGTTGTATAAAACTTCTCTTCATTCAAACACTTAACTCACTGTTGTTAGTTAGCAGCATATCAAATAATCATCCATGGAAGCATAATACATAAACACAAGGGCAAATAAGCATCAACACATTGAACACCAAGATTTTGACGTGGAAAACCCGGTTAAGGGAAAAACCACGGGGTGATTAACCCAAGAATTATTCTCTGTTAGAAGAATAAGGAAAAATGAATGGCACATGCCAATAAGGGCTCACTGCCCGAGCACACTGCTCACAAAGAGGCCCACTGCCTACAAGGAGACACACTGTCTACAAAGTGATGAAAATCACAGTCTTGAACTGGAGAATGACATCTCTACCATGTCCGGATCAGTTCCAATTAAGCGCAACAATCTCTGCTCTGCCTTTCGCACGTTTCTTCGCTATACCATACTCATCCTCACACAGCTCTGAAATGAATTCACAAATCATTATTTATACAAGACATCGACTTAGGAACAAGCATCTAAGTCGGCAAACAACCATAGGAGTATCCGCAAGATGAATAACGCATCCGGTCGGCCATCACAAGAACATTCGCAGGATGAACATCTCATCCGGTCGGCTACACAAAGCAAGAACTTCATCCGGAAGAATAACTTCAATTCCGGGCTCTACCATCAATGCGGACCAACAACAAAACCTAAACATGATCCAAGAACCTTCACAAGCCTGTCTGAATGTCCGGATACATCCGCACTTCCTCTGCTTACTGGGATCTCTTGTCTTCCTCATCCGGAACTTCAAGAACACAGTCTGTCGCCACTGTCATAATGCAAGAGGTACTTCCGGACCTCCAAATCATACACAAATCAGGATGATACATCACACGGACATCCCAAACACTCCTTCCAATCCGCAGATTAGGATAATACAATTCCAGACCTCACCGGACCTTTTTGTGATCCTCTGTCACCTCCGGATACTTGCCGGACCCGGTTCTATACCGGCAGCCACAACTCCTTCCGATCTTCATGCGGACCTCTGAAATCTTAACTGTAGCATCTCAAGACTCATATCTACTAACCCTTTAATCTGCATCCTCCGGTTCTCAACCTATACAGTACATTTACCTTCTTCTCATCACTGTTCTTCACTGTTCCTGACTGAGGCTAATTTTCTTAATATCCTCAGCACAAAGCTCATCAAATCCTTCTTGTCAATGCAGTATGAGTATGTTGACATCAATGACAACACTGGCTCACCTCATACTTGCAACAATCTCCCCCTTTGTCATTGATGGCAACATATGATGTGAAAAACCATCAAGACAAGAACTTCTCTTTTCTGTCACAGCTCCCCCTATCAACAACAACTCTTCACATGTCTTTCTTTGCTGCTCCCCCTTTGATCATCAACCACTTGTTTTTCACATGTCTTCTCTCCCCCTTTGACATCAATGGCAAAGGGCTCATACTTGCAATTCTCATGCATCAGAATCATACCAGCTGCTCCCCCTTAGTTGCAGCTCCCCATTAGTCCGGATCACAAGATATGACTGTGATAGCCACCGGACTGATGCACAACAGTGCATCTTAGTTCATTACCGGAGGGGCCATGACCCCTAACTTCTCCCGGAGATATTCAAAAGAGTCCTTGGGAAGAGGTTTTGTAAAGATATCTGCAATCTGATCCTTGGAGGGAACATACTCCAATCTGACTTCTTCCTTGTTTACTTGTTCTCTCAAAAAGTGAAATTTGATAGATATGTGCTTAGTCTTAGAATGCAATACCGGATTCTTGGAAATATTAATTGCACTTGAATTATCACAGAAAATTGTGATAGGCTCCTCATATTCAACTTTGATGTCTCTTAGCATCTGCTTCATCCATAAGATTTGAGTGCAACTACCTGCTGCTGCAATGTATTCTGCTTCAGTTGTAGACAGAGATATTGCATCTTGTTTCTTGCTTAGCCAAGAAACCAATCTCTTCCCCAAAAAGAATGCTCCACCACTAGTGCTCTTCCGGTCATCCACATCTCCTGCCCAATCTGCATCTGTGTAAGCATGAAGAGAGAAATCCGGATCTCTAGGATACCATAGACCATACTCAACTGTCCCTTTCAAGTATCTAAAAATTCTTTTGATTGCCATAACATGAGATTCTCTAGGATCAGCCTGGAATCTTGCCACAAGACCAACAGCTTGCATTATATCTGGTCTAGTTTGAGTGAGATACAACAATCCACCAATCATTGATCTATACTTTGTCTGATCTGCCTTTGGAGAATCATCATCTTTGCTTAACTTACATCCGGTTGCCATAGGAGTGTTCATAGGCTTTGAGTCCTCCATACCAAATTTCTTTAACAATTCTTTCACATATTTGGTCTGAGAAATGAAGATCCCTTCTTTTGTTTGAGTAATTTGCAGACCCAAGAAGAAATTTATTTCACCAAGCATAGACATTTCAAACTCACTTTTCATCTGATTTGCAAAAGTTTTACACATACTATCTCTTCCTCCAAAAATGATATCATCCACAAATACTTCAACAATCAGAATGTTTTCATGATCAATTTTGAAATATAAGTTGCTGTCAGCAGTACCTTTGTTGAATCCAATCTGCACAAGATGCTTATCCAACCTTTCATACCATGCTCTTGGGGCTTGCTTCAATCCATACAAAGCTTTCTTCAACTTGCAGACCATATCATTATTATCAGACAATTGAAATCCATCCGGTTGTTCAATGTAGACTTCTTCTTCCAGATCACCATTTAGGAAGGCAGACTTGACATCCATCTGATATACCTTGAAGTCTTTGAAGGCAGCAAATGCAAGAAGTAATCTGACTGCTTCAATTCTTGCTACCGGAGCAAAAGTCTCTTCAAAGTCAATTCCTTCTATTTGAGAGTAGCCTTTGCAGACCAATCTAGCTTTGTTTCTGATTACTTCACCAGCTTCATTTAGTTTGTTCCGGAAGACCCACTTGGTTCCAATTACATTCCTGTCTCTAGGTCTGGGAACAAGATCCCAAGTATGATTTTTCTCAATTTGCATCAGTTCATCTTCCATTGCTTTGGTCCAGTTTTCATCATTGCAGGCTTCATTTATTGTTTTAGGTTCAATCTTTGAAATCAGACAACATTCATTCTGATCTTGAGCAATATTCCTTCTAGTTTGTACACCTTTGCTTCTGTCACCTATGATCTGATCTTCAGAGTGATTCAGTCTTACATACCTTGGAATTTTGGGAGTATCCAGCACTGCTGTTTCTTGATCAGGCTCATTCAAACCTATCTCTTCTTCCTGATTTACCGGATCAGGCTGACTCTGTCTCACCGGAGAGGATTGAGGTCCTTGAACACTGTCTTGATCATCTTCATCAAACTCATAAAATCTTGAAGGCTTCTCAATTCCTTCATCAACCTTTACATTGGTGCTTTCTATCATCTTCCTCAATCTCTTATTGTAACACCGGTATGCTTTGCTTTGAGTGGAGTATCCCAAGAAAATTCCTTCATCACTTCTAGCATCAAACTTTCCTAGATCTTCATCTCTTTTAATATAGCACTTGCTACCAAATACTCTGAAATATTTCACAGTAGGAGTGATGCCAAACCAGAGTTCATAGGGGGTCTTACCGGTGTTGTTTCTGATTTGAACTCGATTGAGTGTGTAGACTGCAGTGCTGATAGCTTCTTTCCAAAACATTTGAGGAACATTTGCTTCCAACATCATTGTCCTAGCAGCTTCCTGGATGGTCCGGTTCTTTCTCTCAACTACTCCATTCTACTGTGGAGTCTTAGGAGCAGACAACTGTCTCCTTATACCCTGTTTCTCACAAAAGTCAATGAATTCACCAGATGTAAATTCACCACCTCTATCAGACCTTAGACACTTTAGTTTCAATCCGGTTTGATTCTCCACCATAGCTTTGAAGATTTTGAACTTCTCAAAGGCTTCTGATTTTTCTTTTAGAAAGGTAACCCACATCATCCGGGAATGATCATCAATTAACAACATGAAATATCTATCACCTTGCAGACTCTTGATTCTTGTCGGACCACATAGATCAGTATGTACTAATTCCAACAATCCGGTAGAAGACTGATCTTTGCTTTTAAAAGAGACTCTGCTTTGTTTGCCTAACTGACATTCTTTACACACACTATTTGTAGGTTTTATCAACTTTGGAAGATCTCTCACAGCCTGAGTATTGCTTATTTTGATGATGTTATCAAAATTTACATGACACATTCTTCTATGCCATAACCAACTCTGATCAATTTGAACAAACAAACAACTTTTATTTGAACCAACCAGATGAAAGATGTTACCTCTTGTCTGAGTACCGGATGCAATTTCAGTTCCGGAGCTTGTAAAGATTCTGCATTTTCCATTCTTGAACCGGAGATCATAGCCTTTGTCCACTAACTGACCAACACTGAGAAGATTGTGCTTCAATCCTTCAACATACAGTACATTTCCTGTTTTGCTCTTACCATCAAAGGAAATAGTTCCCCTACCTCTGATTCTGCCAGCAGAATTGTCACCAAACTTTACCATTCCTCCTTCATATCTTTCCAAGTCTAAGAACTTATTCTTGTCACCAGTCATATGGTGAGAACATCCACTGTCAATAACCCAATCATCCTTTTCTTCCACTTGAGCAGCTAAGGCTTTTTCAACAACTTTGTGATTGACAGATTCAGAGAGCATGGAATCTTCTTCCTTGATGGCTATAAACACCCACTCATTTCCGGATTTGTTTCCTGGTTCTGATTCATCATCTGTTACTCCTTCATTGTCATCTTCTTCATGAACATAATAGCAATTCTTTTGAAACCTTTGTCTGTGAGTATTAGATCTTGCAGATCTTTCCGGACATCTTGAGGCAAAATGACCAATCTTATTGCAGTTAAAACACTTAAAGGGTAGTTTTCCTTCATACTTACCGGATCCTCTTGGCAGTCTTTTTGCAATGAGGGCTTCAAGTTGAGCTGTTTCTGCTTCTTCTTCTTCCATGTCTCTTCTTGCTTGATCATACCATGACATTTTCCTTGATGAGTTTTCACCCGGATCAAATCTCTGTTTGCCTTTCACATAGGCACTGGCTTTGAAAGCAGATTCAGTCTTGGGTGGATCATCTCCAAACTCGGTCATTTCAAATGCAGCTAGTTTGCCAGCCAGTTGTTCTCTTGTGACAGTTGTGTGGGCTCTGAATTCATCAATGGCAGCAACTTTGATTTTGTAGTCAGCAGGAAGGGATCTTAGGATTTTGCAGACAATCTCATTTCCATCTAAAGTTCCACCAGCATTTCTGATTCCACATACTAGCTCATTTACTCTTGGCATAAAGGTAGTGATGTTTTCATCATCTCTCATTTTCAATCTTTCAAATTTCCCTTTCAGACTTTGCAACCTTGCACTTTTGACAAACTCATCTCCTTCATACAGAAGTTCCAATTTAGTTAGGATCTCATATGCAGTGGGTAGGTCAATGACATTCGAGAGATCTGAGTCATTCAATGCGCTTAGAAGAGCTTCCTTGGTCCGCAGATTGTTTTCAGCTTCTGTGATTTCATTCAGGGTTGTCGGACCACCTTGTGGAGGTACATATGGTTTTGAAATCATACCTAGGTATGCTTTTCCCATGCATTCCAAGTGACACTTCATGCGACCTTTCCAGAGAGTGAAGTTGGTTCCATCGAACTTCGGACTATCCTTCTTGTATGACGACATCCTGGATCTCCTCAAGCGGTTAAGCTCTTGTCAGAGGAACTTAGCTCTGATACCAATTGTTGGATCTAGGGCATACAACTGAGAGGGGGGGGGGTGAATCAGTTCTATAAAACTTCTCTTCATTCAAACACTTAACTCACTGTTGTTAGTTAGCAGCATATCAAATAATCATCCATGGAAGCATAATACATAAACACAAGGGCAGATAAGCATCAACACATTGAACACCAAGATTTTGACGTGGAAAACCCGGTTAAGGGAAAAACCACGGGGTGATTAACCCAAGAATTATTCTCTGTTAGAAGAATAAGGAAAAATGAATGGCACATGCCAATAAGGGCTCACTGCCCGAGCACACTGCTCACAAAGAGGCCCACTGCCTACAAGGAGACACACTGTCTACAAAGTGATGAAAATCACAGTCTTGAACTAGAGAATGACATCTCTACCATGTCCGGATCAGTTCCAATTAAGCGCAACAATCTCTGCTCTGCCTTTCGCACGTTTCTTCGCTATACCATACTCATCCTCACACAGCTCTGAAATGAATTCACAAATCATTATTTATACAAGACATCGACTTAGGAACAAGCATCTAAGTCGGCAAACAACCATAGGAGTATCCGCAAGATGAATAACGCATCCGGTCGGCCATCACAAGAACATTCGCAGGATGAACATCTCATCCGGTCGGCTACACAAAGCAAGAACTTCATCCGGAAGAATAACTTCAATTCCGGGCTCTACCATTAATGCGGACCAACAACAAAACCTAAACATGATCCAAGAACCTTCACAAGCCTGTCTGAATGTCCGGATACATCCGCACTTCCTCTGCTTACTGGGATCTCTTGTCTTCCTCATCCGGAACTTCAAGAACACAGTCTGTCGCCACTGTCATAATGCAAGAGGTACTTCCGGACCTCCAAATCATACACAAATCAGGATGATACATCACACGGACATCCCAAACACTCCTTCCAATCCGCAGATTAGGATAATACAATTCCGGACCTCACCGGACCTTTTTGTGATCCTCTGTCACCTCCGGATACTTGCCGGACCCGGTTCTATACCGGCAGCCACAACTCCTTCCGATCTTCATGCGGACCTCTGAAATCTTAACTGTAGCATCTCAAGACTCATATCTACTAACCCTTTAATCCGCATCCTCCGGTTCTCAACCTATACAGTACATTTACCTTCTTCTCATCACTGTTCTTCACTGTTCCTGACTGAGGCTAATTTTCTTAATATCCTCAGCACAAAGCTCATCAAATCCTTCTTGTCAATGCAGTATGAGTATGTTGACATCAATGACAACACTGGCTCACCTCATACTTGCAACAGCCTCTTGCCCAGAATGACTGGGACACTTAGTGAACAAAACAAGACCTCCCCTAGCATTCACCCGCCCACCCCGACGTGTCAGCGTAGTCCATTCAGCTTGATGATGAGCAGAACAAAAAATATGGCACCTGGCAAGGTTTTTGATCTTAGGATCTTAAGTGACTTTGCTCTTACGGAATAATGTATCGGCAAAGACCCTAGTTTTCATAAGGGGAGACATGTGATCTTAAGAGGTTTTTGGGAATGTGATTTTATCCTTCCACTTCTTATCCAATGATGAGTTTATTCTCAGAGTTTGATGGCTTTTATGAGCATATACACGATGTTGTTTTAGGATAGTCATAAAGGGTAGTTTTTGGACAACCATGTGTATCTTTTTAACAATCATAAAGGGCAAGTTGTACATGGACTGTGACAGTCCCAAAACTCATATAAATCATCCATTTTGGTGTTTGACAACCTTATAAATCCATTAGATCATTTATACAAACCCTAATGCAACTTATAAACCCTCTTTGCATAGTAATTTCATGAATGACTGTCTTGTAGGATTTACATACATATATATATGATCTCGTAGGCATCTAGGTTTCATACACAAATTGCAATAGTTGTAGAGCCAACCTCCTATCAATGAGAGTTGAATAATAGTAAATAGAGAGCTTCTCGGCCATAAATGGGATTTGCATACACACACACACCTAACTGAAATAGTATCCTTATTGGCCTTATTGGCACCTCCCCCCAAGATGTAAGTTTTTTATGTTTATAATGTGCCCCCAGTGTCCTTATTGGCCTTATTGGCACCTAAAACACAAGAAAGTAGATTCCACCAAATTTCAATTACAATTGCTCTCAGGCCCTAACACATCCATACAGGGCTGTACTAAACAAGGAAATAGCAAGAAAATAGTAAAATATACAAAAATAGAGTTTCTTGACATTAATTTCATTCAAACTTGTCTTCAATTCATCTTCAAAATGTTTTCAATACATCTCCAATGCCTTTTCCATGAAGGCTTATGCATATTTATACATGATTTGAGGGAAACCAATAGTCTCCAACTGACTTTTGAGTACTTGACTGTTCATCTTCCATACTTTTGCATTTTTTTTACATTTTTCATATGACAACTTTGACATATTTACAAAATTTGACAAGATGAAGACTAAATACATGATGAAATGGTTTATCATGACCTTATTAGATTTCAAGCTACTATGCTTGATTAGGGCATATAAGGAATTTTGTCATATTGATTCTATTGATCTAAAACCATTCTCAATGCTAAACATATCATCAATGGACTAAAGAACTATCATCATAATGTATGGCATCATGGGAAGTATCATGACATGCACATAAGGAATTTAAATTATATTGTATATCAAGGTGTATATATATTAAAATCTAGTCCATAATGGTAGACATATACAAAAGTTTGGCAAATATGCCAACTCAAAACATTTTTTACAAAATGTGGCATATGCCATGTCTCAAAATCTATATATAATATACATGACAAATAGATACATTAAATACTACAAGTCCACTTGACCCTCAATCTGTGATGGATCCTAAAAAAGTGTCCTCTTTGTACCAAAATGTCTAGTAATTGATGGAGGCGAAGTTTCCTGCATTAACAAGTCAAAACACAAATTTGATTAATCTCTTCAATGGTAAATAAAAATAAGTTAAAGTTAGTAAATACATTCTTATCTACTACAATTAAGAACTTTCATTTATTAACATACATCTAAATCACTACAATCAACTATAAGACCGCTAGATAAACTATCAATTATTTAGAAAAATTTAATTCAATTACCTTGACTCTATGTTGTTCGGACAATCGTTCTGCAAATGATTTTCTCTTAAGACGATCAGGTGTCCTAGTGAAGCATGATGGCAAAGGTGGCACATCACTCACATTTTCAAGAGACTACATAAAAGCAAAGTAATATTGAAATAAATTAATATATAATTATTAAACAAAATAGGAAATGCATACATTTAAAAAGGTTAGATGTGTTACACACAAACAATCTAGAGTGCACTACACAAAAACTTATCTACTAGAAAACAAGCACATACCACCATCGAGGCCTCCTGCATCAATTGAGAAGGACTCTGAATTATCAAAATGACAAGAATGTAAGACTCTAAATGACTATAATCAAATATTTAAGTTTTCTAAATTATCAATTAAAGTACAATGCAATCAAATTACCTCTACCCTTTGTTGGCGTTGAGAAAGCCGTTCTGCAAATGATAATCCCTTGGGTCGATCAGGAGTTTGAGAAAAGACTATTGGCAAAGATGCCACATCATTCACATTTTTGATTGACTATAAAATAAAATTAACATCAAGATATAAATTAGTATATAATTACTCACAAAGAAATAAATGCATAAAAAAAAGTTCATGTGTAGAACAAATTATACTGACAAGTCCAAGCCAAATTGGATGGCAGACAAAGTTCCATGATGAACTTCTGTCAACTCCTCTATCATCAACTATTATCCCACTTAGATACATTAGTACTAATAAATTTGTTTATATATTCAAATGGAATAGACCATAAAATTTAACTTTAAATTTTACCTGCATAAGAGATTGCTCATGCATTTCTCCTTCTCTATGGTTCACTAATCCGATAGCTTCTACTCTTGTCCCTGACCCCTCAACTTGAGTTTTGGACCCCATTGCCTCATCTCATGAATGGAGATCGTACTCTGATGTGTTCAACGGTGGCTCACTACTCTCCATAATAGGACCTAAGCATAAATGATTGCAAGAAATGCAATGATGGGGCACACATACATGTGTGGACGATGACGGTCTAGTAGAACCAAGTGATCCAATATCATCAACTTCATCATGTGCTTGTGCAAACTAAGATGTTTGTATAATCAAATGCTCGGTCAAAGAGTGTATGGTAATAAGGCCCTGTTGTGTTGCATTTGCAACAACGTCTGGGTGTTGCATTGGGGGTGGAGAAGGGATAACAGGAGGGGGAATATAGGGACCTTGTACTTGTCTAATTGCCCCAGGTCTATCTTGAGGCATTCCCTTTCCCACTCCTTGAAACTCTCTAAAATCAAAATAATTAACATGTTGACCCATGACGAACTCTGCATAGATTTTACGAAGGAAATACAAAGGTACATCTAAATTGTTGTTGGGTGGTTTATCAAAAACCATCCACCAACGATCCCAAAAGTTCTGACTAATGCCCTCATGAATACACCATTTGATTGAAAACTTGGGCTTACGGACATCAACATGCAATCTGATTTTAGGATTGACAAAGTGTTGGGCTAACATAGTTTTCGTAATCTCTAATTCTTTGACTTCATCATATGACAAACCGTTAGCATATTCGTCCTTCTTGGCTTCTCACCATTGCCTAAATGATTCATGTTGGGTTGACAAGGTTTGAACATGATTAATGATTCCCTCTAAATTCGATGTCATTGTAGACAATCGAGGGTGGCGGCGATACATTTCTATGATCCTACTTATATGATGAATATTTCTTTGAATATTCTCTTCTATTGTTTGAGGGGGAGGGTTTGGTGGTGGAGGGTTGGGTTTTCATTTTGTGCATCCATTTTACCTAATTAAAATATAAAACATACCCACTTAGCATAAAAAACCAAAAAAATTGCTTGAATATACAAAACAAACAAAAAAAATGAGAAAGATCTTACCTTTTTGGATCGGATATCCATTCTTCACCTCTGATATCCGTTCTTCAAAGATGACACTGTGTTTTGCAAGCCGTAGGTTTGCAAAAATGCAGTGTCTTTTTCTCTTTTTATGTTTTCCGAAATGGATATCCATTATCAAAACGGATATCTATTTTCTTTTTCTCAATTGTTTTCATTGTTTTTTATTTTAGTATTTTTGCATTTTTAGCATTTTAGTATTTAGGCATTTTAGCTATAAAATACAATCCAAATTTTAGAAAGACTGTATCATATGAAAGGAGAGATTTTGGACAAACTATCAAAATTTATATAGGATTATGATGATATATATATTTGATTTTTATATGATTTACTTATACTAAGGTATCTCATAGTATTTTAAAGGCACTTTTGAATAGATAATTGTCATAAAAAAATTGTAAAAGCAAGTAGCTTTGACCTGTAAATTCTAACAAAACATTTCATGTTTAACTTGCATATTAGATGATATTTGTGTCAACAATTGAGATCAAAGTTGTGACACTCGGGATTGACCTCTCATTTTTCTATACCTATTCAAATTCCAAGACAATCATTGGATTGATGCCATTTATTTTGTAAAGGTGACAAATCAATTTAGCACATCCTCAACATCATTGGATTGATGTAGATAGAGAGAGCAAGATAGAGAGAGGGAGATATATATAGAGAGGTAGATACAAGAGAGAGGTAGATACAGGTTAGGGGTTAGGGATTAGGGCCATTATTTAGGGTTTACGGATTTAGAGAGAGAGAGACTGCTTTTGACATGCAACCGTAAACCCTAAATAATGTCAGGCCTAAACCCTAAACCCAAGTAACCCTAAATAATTCCCCCAAATCCTAAACCCTAACCCCTAAACCATAAACCCTAAACCTAAGAAAGGGAGTCCTAGTTTTCTTGTTTCCATTTCCTTCGTCGATAAGGGAGAGGGGAAGATAGAGGAGAGAGATAGGGAGATTGAGAGTTAGAGAGATGTCTAGAGAGACAGGGAGATAGAGGAATGATAGGGGAGAGAGAGGCAAGAGATAGGGAGAGATAGATATAGGTAGAGAGAGACGAGATAGATTGGGAGAGATAAAGGAGACAAAGGGAGAGATAGGGATATAGAGAGTGAGTGAGATGTCTAGAGAGATAGGGATAGAGATTGAGACCTGTGGAGGGATGATAGAGAGAGGGAGATAAGGGAGAGATAGGGATATAGAGGTGGAGGGATATTAATTTTAATGACCTCCAAATTTTCCATGAATTCTTCTCGACTAAACCCTAAACCATCACCCAAATCCTTACTTTCCTAATAAAAGCCCTTCCCCAAACATCATTTGATCATGTGACTCCTTCCATCACTAGATAGGTGCCCAGGTAATTTCCATTATTCATCTAATACTGTAATCCCAATGTCATAGCTCACATTCTAGCACCTACATTCATAGACTCCATTACCCCTATTGACACCATCGTTGATAATCATTATATAAGGACACTCCCTTGAATAATAATTAAACCATGGATTATCGCATATCCCCATCTTACACTTTCCTCACCTTTGAATCCTTAGAAGATGACATTTAGCTATCCCCACCATTACCAATCACACTTTCTAGCAATCCCACATAAGACACCTTACCCATCACTTCACCTAGGTCATCACCAATTAAATCACCTCATTACTCCATTCAACTAGACCCATACCACCCCTTTCTCACTCAACCTATATAAACGCATGATTAAACCTAACCCCTATTTCCTAACCCCTAAACCCTAAACTTGAGAAACCATAAACCCCTAAATCCTAAACACTAAACCCAAGAAAGCCTAAACCTCTATCTCTTTATCTCCCTATCTCACTATCTCCCCATCACTATCATTCCTCTACCTCTCAATCTCTCTCCCTATGCTTTGGCCATGTCCCTCACTCTATATCTCCCTATTGGTCCTCTCTCTCTCTAAACACTAAACCTTAAACCTCTAAACCTTAACCCCTAAACCATAAACCCTAAACCCTAAATAATGCCCCTAAACCTTAACCCCTAACCCCTAACCCCTAAACCCTAAACCCTGAACGTGAGCAACCCTAAACCCTATTTCCTATCTCTCCCTTATTTCCCTATCTCTATCATCCCTTTACCTCTCAATCCTTCTCCCTATTTTTCTGGACATCTCGCTCACTCTCTATCTCCCTATCTCTCCCCTTTGTCACCTCTATCTCTCCCTATCTGTTTCCTCTCTCTTTCTATCTAGCTATCTCCAAAACTGAGAAACCCTAAACCCAGGTACACCCTAAATCCAATCAACTCTAAACCTATATCTCCCTATCTCTCCCCTATCTCTCTATCTCTATCATCCCTCTACCTCTCTTGATCTCTCTCCTTATGTCCCTGGCCATGTGCCTCACTCTCTATCTCCTTATCTCTCTCCTCGGTCTCCTCTCTCTATCTCCCTATCATTCCTCTCTAACTATAAACTCTAAACCTCTAAACCTAACCCCTAACCCCTTAACAATTTAAATCCTAAACCGTAAATAATGCCCCTAAACCCTAACCCCTAACCGTAAACTTGAGATTGTGGGCATGCAGAAGCCCACGACAGTGCGTATGATATCCACTTAGCAGCTTAAGCGCTCCATGCGGAAAGGGATGTCAGATGTTCACCATCATAGTGAGCGACAGATCAGATGACGAGCCAGAGGCATCTTTGGATGACCATCCCATCCTTAGAGAATTTGTCAATGTATTCCCAACAGAGCTACCGGGATGCCACCCCGACATGAGGTAGACTTCCACATAGACTTAGTGCCAGGTGCCGAGCCAGTGTCTCATGCACCTTACAGGATGACCACACATGAGCTCACTGAGCTCAAGTTACAGTTGGAGGACTTGTTTGAGAAGGGGTACATCCGACCGAGCATTTCACCTTGGGGTGCTCCTGTCATCTTTGTGAAGAAGAAGGATGGGTCTCTTCGTTTATGCATGGACTATAGGCAATTGAATAAGGTGACAGTAAAGAACCGTTATCCTCTGCCCAGGATTGATGATCTTTTTGACCAGATGCAGGGAGCCAGGGTGTTCTCTAAGATAGACCTAAAGTTCGAGTACCATCAGTTACATATTGCAGAGGCGGATATCCATAAGACCGCCTTCTGGACTTGTTATGGCCACTATGAGTTCACAGTGGTTCCCTTCGGCTTGACGAACGCCCCCGCAGTGTTCATGAGTCTCATGAATGGGGTGTTCCATGCCTATTTGGATTGGTTCGTGATCATTTTCCTTGATGACATTTTGATCTACTCACAGACTGAGGGGGAGCATGAGGAGCACCTTTGTCAAGTTCTACAGTGTTTGCGAGAGTAGAAGCTTTATGGGAATTTGGCGAAGTGCACATTTTTCAGGACAGAGGTTCAGTATTTGGGGCATATCCTTTTCGGCGATGGAATCTCAGTAGACATTTTTTAGGACAGAGGTTCAGTATTTGGGGCATATCCTTTCTGATGATGGAATCTCAGTAGATCCATCGAAGATAAGGGCTATCAGGGATTGGCCAGCACCCACTAGTGTGATAGAGGTCAGGAGTTTTATGGGGTTAGCTGGTTATTACCGTCGCTTTGTTGAGGGCTTTTCTCAGATTGTGCACCCCATCACTTCCCTTCAACGGAAAGGGAAGAGCTTCCTATGGACTGAGTAGTGTGAGAGGGCCTTCGGGGTCCTCAAGGAACGTCTCACCAGCGCGCTCCTATTTCAGCAGTTTCTGATCCTACAATAGATTTTATGGTTTGTACTGATGCATCACTTGAGGGATTGGGAGCTATACTTATGCAGGGTGGTAGGGCAATCGCGTATGAGTTGCAAAAGCTCAAGACTCATGAGCTGAACTACCCCACACACGACTTGGAGTTAGCGGCAATAGTTCATGCTCTAGTCCGTTGGAGGCATTTCTTGTTGGGTCATCGCTTTAAGCTCCATTCAGATCATCACAGCCTTCAGTATATCTTTAGCTAGCTGAATCTGAATGCCCGTTAGTAGCGTTGGATGGAGTTTCTCTGCGAGTATGACCTTGATGTCCACTACATCAAAGGGAAGGAGAACATGGTTACTGACGCGTTGAGTCAGAGGCGCCACGAGCTCTTGACCTTGACCTTGAGTGTGGACTTGAGGGATCGTATTATTCAGCATCTGCCAGAGGATGAGTGGTTTCTTGAGGTGCAGCAGGAGATCAGATCATAGAGGGCCCTTGTGGGCAAGTTTGCAGGGTAATCACTTGAGGCAGATGGTTTACTTCATCATCGATAGCGCATCTATGTACTCGACACAGGTGACCTACGTACTGTAGTGCTATCAGAGGCTCACAGAGCACCTTATGCGGCACATCTGGGGGTGAAGAAGATGCATGCCGATCTACGACAGCTGTACCATTGGGCGGGTATGAGACGAGATATAGCAGAGTTTGTTTCTCGTTGCCTTGAGTGCCAGAGGGTCAAGGCTGAGCATCAGCATCCAACGGGTCTTCTATACCCACATGACATACCTGAGTGGAAATGGGTCACCATTTCCATGGATTTTATTGTTGGTCTTCTTATGTCTTCGCGTCACCATGATGCCATCATAGTGACAGTTGACAAGTTGACCAAGGTGGCGCATTTCTCACCTATACGCATGACGTACAATGCGCCAGTAGTGGCGAGGGTATTTGTAGATGATATTGTGAGATTACATGGAGTACCTCACCGCATCATCTCAGACAAAGATCTAATGTTCACTTCAGCATTCTGGAGAGCCTTGCAGCAGGCGTTGGGCACACAGCTCAATTTTAGCTCCGCTTATCATCCCGAGATAGATGGACAAACAGAGTGAGTGAATCAGGTATTGGAGGACATGCTTCAGATGTAAGTGATGGACCATCAGTCTAGATGGGAGGAGTATCTGTATCTGGTTGAGTTTGCCTACAATAATGGGCATCACAGCTTGTTAGGTATGCCTCCCTTTCAGGCTTTATACGGCAGACCATGCAGGACACCATTGAGTTGGGATCGGATAGAAGACAAAGTTGCCATTGGCCCAGAGCTAGTTCAGGATATGGAGTAGCAAGTCACACTGATTAGATAGAGGTTGCTGGAGGCACAGGATAGACAGAAGAAGTATGCCGATGCTAAGAGGATTGATCAGAGCTTCTAAGTGGGTAACAGGGTATTCCTTAGAATGCGGCCACACAAGAGTCCAATCCATTATGGAAAGGGCTCTAAGCTCGCGACACAGTTTGTAGGACCCTTCAAGATTTTAGAGCGGATAGGACCAGTTGCCTATCATCTAGCGTTGCCACCTATCCTATCACATATCCACAATGTCTTTCATATTTCTATTTTGAGACGATATATATCTGATTTATCTCACGTGCTGGACTGGAGTGCTTTACAGGTAGAGGCGAATGGGCAATTGGCCTTGGAGACAATTCACATATTGGCTCATTGGACACTGGGCCTTCGAGGTTGAGAGCTAGACCAAGTTAGGGTCAAGTGGGATCGATATGACGAGGTCATGGTGACTTGGGAGGATGCAGCTAGTTTGAGGGCACTCTATCCTCACCTGTTTGACGACTTCCAGGAGGAAGTTTAGTCTTAGGGGGGGAGGATGTGAGGCCGATTATTTTACCTCCCATATTTTGATCGTTATGCTATTCAGTAGATGACACTATTAGACCTTAGTGACTATGTTTCATTATGCAGACTTGATTTTACAGACTTGACTTTATCCACTAATTATGATAGGACATTGATTGACATATGTGATTTGATTTGATCATAGTGATGCTATTTGTGTGATTCAACATATGAGTTATATGTTTGATGATGTTTTGTGATGAGATTCTAGTTGTTTATGTGATTTGGACTAATTGACATGTGATTGGATAATGCAGTTTAATTTGGATTTATGTATTGATGTTTATTGTTGCATTCGATTGCGTGAATTTAATTCCAGTTGCTTCGGCTATGACTTTTCATGATAGGACTGACACTTGATCAAGATGTGTAGGTTTTACATTCCCTAGCCATGAGAAATTGGAGGTAGAATTCACACTATGTTATCCTCTGTAAAACCGATCCATTCCCAAGAGGGATAAGGATCACGTTTGAATTTGAATGATGATTTATAGTGCTTGATTTAATTTTATTTATTTTGGCCTTAGTACCCTTTTAATTTTGATTAATAATAAGTGTTGTATAATTTTACTTGAATTACACCACTTGGTATTTATCTTATTTTTTTTAGGGCCATTTAAATGTGGATTTTTAACCCCTTCATGAACCCTAGTGTCCCAAAAGTTACCCTAGGTGGTTAACCTTGAGTCTAGGGTCAACTTGGACTATCTAACCCTAGTTTTGACTCACCCTTGGTCACTCTAAACCATGGTTTAGTAAAAGTGACGAATTTTTGGAATAAGGGAAGATGGGGGATGGGCCATGCCTTAGGAAGGACTCATCTTCCATCCCAAAGTTGGGATTCATTCCCAAGGAAGACTTGGGAGGTCTCCAAGAGGCCTCCAAGACTCCCAAGTGAGTGGGAGCTCCCTCCAAGACCTTTATCTTCTTGGAGGTGTGAGTGGGAATCCAACTCACCATTTGTCCCCCTCCCACTTGTGTGGGACCACAAGTGGATGAATTTGAGATGGAGGTGGAATGAGAGGATGACACTTGTCATCCTCATACTTCCTCTCCCTTGCAAGTGGCATTGGAGGGGGAAGGAGAAGGTGACAAGTGTCACCTTCTCACTCCTCAAGGCCAAAATTATGGCCTATATTATCTCCTTTTGTTGAGGAGAGGGGGTTCTTAGTTCTTGCAATTTTTAGTTTCCTTCTATTTTGAGGGAGAAGTTGGGAAGAAGGTTAGAGGAAGTCTTGAAGTTGGAAAATTGGGAAGGCTTGGAGCTCTTCACCAATCTTACTTCCATTGTCAGGGCCTTGAAGGTAGGCCTCTTAACTTGCTTTCTCACCCTTACTTATATGATGCTTTGTGTTTAGTTATTGGTTGTTTGCTGTTTGCATTGTGATGTTAGGATGGGAGTTATGGTGAGAGCACCTCTAATGGAGGTAATGCTCAACTTGTATGGGTAGGGGAAAGGAACCTCCTTGAGGTCTCTCCCATAGTATGTTTTTATGCCTTGAGGGCTTTTATTTGTGGAGGAGATTATTGAATGGCAAGAGTGCCATGGAGATTATTTGTGATTTTTTTGTGAAGAGTGGTGTTTTGGAGATTTTGGCTTGAGGCCATGAGTTGAGATTTTATCATTTGGGAGCCCTTTGAAGTTGAGGGGTCCATTCCCTACCCTCACCAAACTCATTTTTATGAGTTGAGTATTGTGTTAAACCTATGGGGTGTTTGTGTTTAGTGTGTGATTGTTGTTGTGGAATGAAACCCTACGTGAAATCCCTACCTCCCTAGGTCGGGGGTGACCCACTTGTGGGTCTACGGTAGGGAGGAGAGCTTTTGAAGTGGCTGGTTTTTTTTTTGTCTTGTTGTTGTGAATAGTTGCAGGTTGTTAAATGAAGAGATGGAGTGTTTTAGAGCTCATGTTGGTGTACATATAGCCTCTTGTGTGGCCTTGTAGTGTTTTAAAGGTTGTTGGAGCCATGGCCAATGTGGCCTTGTTATATTGTAATTTATGTAAGAAACTGCCAAGTTATTGTCATGAAGTTGGCTGTAAATGATTAGCCAATGTAACTTTATGTTATTGAGTTTAAAATAGTTTATTTCCTTTATTATGAAGTTAGCCTTGTGTAGAGAAATTAATGGGAAAATAAACATAAATACCTTTCTACCATTGTTCTCTCAAACAAAAATTATGCATGTGAAATAAAGTTATGGTTTAGATCTTGACGTGAATGAAAGAAAAGAATTGCATTCCCTGGTTATTTAATGCTGTTACTTCCTATTTTGTGGAGTTGTGAGGTTGTGAAATGTATGTGAAAATATATATAATTTTCTGTCATTATAGTTATCAAAAGAAAATATGCATGTGTTAAAAGGATGCTGTTCAGATCTTATTTTAGATGAGAGAAAAGGAAAGTGCATTTTCTGTTTTATCATTAATCTTAAAAAAAAAAAATATAAACATGAGTTGTAAGGGCATGTTAGATTTTACTGTAGAAAAAAAAAAAGGGGAATTACTATTGCTATTCTTTAATGTTCCTACCACGATATGTATACAGAAAAATAAAATGTAAGAGGAAGCTTTATTTTATAAGTTTTGTTGCTTATATATATATATATATATATATATATATATATATATATATATATATATATATATATATATATATATATATATATATATATATAAGTTTATTTAACAAGGACACACTTATAAATTTTTATACAATATAATGATGAAGGGAAACAAATTTTGTGACATAGTTTTAAACAAACTGTATATACCCTTTGGTATATATATATGTATATATTTGCACATATATGTGTGTGTGTGTGTGTGTGTGTGTGTGAAAGCAATGGAGAGAACCATATCAATATGAGAATAGGGTTTTTTTTTTAAATTTAGGAGTTTATGTTTTTATTTATTTATTTGTGAGGTATGTGTGAGAAAATTGGGATTTAACTTTAATTTTTTTAAAAATCTCTATTTTCTCTTTGTTTTAAATTATCTCTTGGGGGACTTTTAAATTTGTTTCCAACATTTGCATGGGTTTAATTTTTACTTGTGCTTTTGTTAACTTGTGATTTGAATTTATTTGGGAGGGAATTAACTTATTCGTTGTGGGAAGAATTTTTCCTTGTTATTTTTACCGTTTTAAATTATTGGGTTATTTTATCATTAATTTTATGAGGGGAGTTATTTAAAACCCTCCTCCCTCATCTATTAAATTTTCGAGTGAGATATTAAATATAATGCCAAAATTATATTTAAAGACGAACTCGGTTTCTCGGTTGAATTTTAATGACGACTTGTCGTTTTAAATTAATTTTATTATTTTACTTTATATCATTGATTTTGTTTCTAGGCTAATTTAATATTTACTCGTATATTTGTATTTATTTATTTTTCCTATTGGTGTTTTATTTAAAATTTTATTTCTGCGTTTATCGAAAACGCGTTATGCTCTCGAAATTTTGCTAGGTTTTTAGGGTTATTTTATGCTTTGTTTTGATTAATTTAATTGCGCTCCATCCATCATTCCACCTTTAATCGTGCGCCATCATGACACCATATATAATCACTCTTCGATCTGAGTTAGTTAGGGATCGATACCGGTGAATTATCTTCACCTAGGTAACTTAGGGTACAGATTGGAAACGGTCGAACCCTAGAAATGACACACTTCGTGTTGCATACCCCCTAGACGGCCTTCACCATCACGGTTATGATGACATGTCTCTGCCTATGCGTATTGCCACTGAGCACGCAGACGCGTGCAAGTGGTTTCCTAGGGTTAAGTAGGAAAGTTTTTTGCAGTTCGTGTTGTGACCACATGGCAGATGTGGTCATGACACGCGTGTTCGTGTGTTGTGTCTGCACGGGAGATGCGGGCATGACACTATCTCCCTATCACCTTTGTCCCTCTACCTCTCAATCTATCTTGCTATGTCTCTTATCATGTCCCTCACTCTTTATCTCCCTATCTCTCCCCTCGGACTCCTCTATATCTCCCTATTGGTCCTTTATCTCTCTCTAAACCCTAAACCCTAAACCTCTAAACCTTAACTCCTAACCCCAAAACCATAAACCCTAAACCCTAAATAATGCCCCTAAACCCAAGCAACCCTAAACCTCTATCTCCCTATCTCTATCATCCCTCTACCTCTCAATCTCTCTCTTTATGTCTCTAGACATGTCTCTCACTCTCTATCTCCCTATCTCTCCCCTCTGTCTCCTCTATCTCTCCAAAACCCTATTAGTCCCCTCTCTCTATCTCTCTTTAAACTGTAAACCCTAAACCCCTAAACCCGAGCAACCCTAAACCTCTAAACCCTAAATAATTCCCCTAACCAACCTCTAAACCACTTCTCTATATAGGTGCAACTAATACCACTTTTTCATTGTTTTCCAAATTTAATTATATTCTTTTCCATTTTCCAAGTCCTACATGTGTCCAAGTTGTATTATTTGTCAAGTTTTTAGTCTAATTGTTAGTCCCAGCTCTCATGGTTATTAAAATGTTAGTATAGTTAGATTTATCCTTCGGTAACATTAATTTACACATTGTTGCACAAACAACCACACTGAAACATAACCTTACCTAATTAAGGTTAACCTTTTAAAAGGTTCTTTCATAAATGGCGAGCTTAACAGATCCAACTAGTTCAATGTTCTTATGTCCTAACATATCACATGAAGGACATCATCATCACAAGGAATAACAATGTCATGAAGGATTAACGAAGGTGTAGCTTCACCACATAAAGTATCATTCATAATTTTATCACTAGAGGGTAAGGGTATATCATGTGTATCCTTCTCAAACCATGTATCATGAATCAAATCATATGAAGGATTGGGTAAAGCAATTTAGGGCATGAAATCCAAAATGCCCCAAAACACATCCCCTGCTGCCCCACCATTCCTATCCCCAAAATATTGGAACATAGTCTAAAAAGTGATTATTTCACCCGATGAACAAAACTGAATATTTAATTATTGATTATTTGAGTAATTCATTAGTGATGATTCTTAGTGTTTAACAAATCCTTATGGATCAATGTGTAAAGAAGCTACCAATGTTAATTTGCCCTCCTCCTTCACTAGAAACGGTCTTTAAGGAGGTTCATATATTGATGGGAGATCCAAGATTTAAGAGGTATATCCAAACCAAAACAGATTTTAGAAAATGGATATCCATTTTGTATTTCTAGAAACAGATATCTGTTTCAAAGTCAAACTTTGCCAAGTCGCAAATTTGGCTAAGTAAAAACGCAATTTTTTTCCTATTGCCACTGTTTGGCCCACGATGATCCTGCACATACCCAGAGGCATCTACAAATGCTAGAGTTTAGTTCTGGTTAGGCACAATATACTGATCTGATGCACTTCATTCTTCCTCTTCTTTAGTGTTGTTGCTCTATCACATACCAGACTTGTACTGCTGTTTCCACACTTATCCTACTTTTCTTCACACTTTATTTCCTCATATCTATATTCCACACACACCTACATACTGGAATCCATCTGGTATATATATCTGCATCAAGGATTTCAACAAATTTCTAGTCGACAACAAGAATACTCAAGATATCTACAAGTTATTGATCTATTGGTTGAATCCATGCTTGATTTATGATGCATATCAAAAACATAGACATAGAAGTCATTAATCATGTCGGCCAACAATGTATGATCCCACAAATTGCTTGATCAACATCATTTACTCATCCAGATTGAAGTCTAATGCTCTGCCAGTTAGTTCTTTCTATGTCTACTCTACCTGTCTGGAACCCAACACTCAGATGCTCATATCTTTTTCATGCTTTATCACCGGAGGCTAAATCTCTGGAATATAGTAGTCATGATACTCCTCTTGACTTATCCAAGTCTGCAACTTGCTGAGTTACACCATCTGAGAGATCTAGACCTGATTATTAGACCTTGTTGCATACTTTGTTCTTGTTCACCTGACCAAAACAATCTTCAATCTGACTTCCGGTATAGGCATACTATGTACTGCGGATGTGTGGGATAGACTTTGTTGCCATCAATGACAACACTCATGAAGCCACACAGTGTCTCTTGCCAATAGTTGTTGCTTCTTAGACTTATTGTACACCTTGCACCAAGTCCATAGGTTGGTGGAATGGTATTCGAGGACACAATGACTCTCATATCGGATTATTTTGCAAGGAATCAATTTAAAATGGTCCGAGGCCTAGCTTTCATTCCAACCTAGGATTCCATCACAATAATGTCATATTACAATCTTCAGATATGTGTATAGTTTATGTGCATGGTAGCAACCATTTAGTAATAATTCCTCACACACCACACTATAACTGAGATGTGTGAATGCCCCAAAACTATACAGGTTTAGCCCAAACACTATCATAAGATCATGCTTGATAAGATCATAGATACATCATAGTTTAGGTGTGGGTAGGACTTCCTTAGGGTAGGTAGGACTTCCTTAGTATATCCCTAACTATGCCTTGTAGTAGAATCATTATATTGACCATTTGAAGTTCAGACTAGCAGGGACAATGGAGTTTCAAGACCCTTGCCAGCCAAGGGAAGGTTGATATAAGAATTTTGAGGGACCTAGGGTAGTGACAGTCATATAGGATTGGGTTTGTGTTATGTTTGGAACCCATAAAGTCTTGAGGTCTTCTTAGAGGGGTGATATGTGACTAGGGTATGAAGGCTAGGACCCAGTGTGAAGAGAAAGATAGTGTTGTCCAAGAACCTTGTTATGGTCACAAATGAGGGAAGTCTTAGCTATTGTAACCATAGTTAGAATCCCTTGTTGTTACCATAACATATGTGACCTAAAACCATGACTCTATTAGTATGAGTTGTTTGAAACTCCTCTGAGAAGATCTTGTTGGCAAGAGACATTGCTAGGATTCATAAGTGTTGTCATTGATGGCAACAAAGTATATCCCTTACATCTGTAGTGCATAAATTACTCATACCAGAAGTCAGATTGAAGATAAGTTGATCCGGTAGTCAAGAATAGAGCATTTGTTAGGGTTTGATAGATTGGGTCCGGAACTCTCTAATGGTGAAACCTAGCATGTTACGGATTTGGGTGAGTAGTAAGAAGTATCTAAACTATTGTATTCCAGAGATTTAGCCCCCAGAGACTAAGCATATGAAAGACATGAGCATCTAAGTATCGAACTTCTGTTAGACAGTGCAGGCAGAGGAAGAACTAGTCAATAGGGTATCAGACCTCAATCCAGATGTGCAGAAGGTGTTGATCAAGTAACTTGAGGTGTTATATGATTTTGGCCAACTTAAGTAATGATTTATATGCCTAAGATTTTGGTGCACATCATCTATCAAGTATGAATTCAGCCGACAGAATAATATCTTGCAAATATCCTAAGTGTTCTTGTTGCCGACTAGAAAGTTGATTGAAATCCTTAATGTGGATATATATACCCGATGGATTCAAGCTTGTAAAGTGTGTGTAGGGATATGTGCATGGATTAAGTGCAAAGAAAAGAAGAGAGAAGTGTGAAGGCAGTAATCCAAGCCTGGAATGTGACAAGAGAGTGATACTAAGCAGAGGAAGAATGAAATGTGCTAGATCAGTATACTAAGCCTAACCGGAACTAAACTCTTGCATATGTGGATGTTGTTCATCAGTTCAAACACATTATTATCATCTGTAAATCTCTAGTAGGTAATGAGCCTCTTGTGAGTAGTGTGCTTAGGTAGTGAGCCCTAACTGGCAAGTGCCATTTTGTACTTCTTTATTATTTTAACAGAGAATACAATCTTGGGTTAATCACCCCGTGGTTTTTCCCTTAACAGGGTTTCCACGTAAAAATCCTTGTGTTACGTGTATTGATTTCATGTTAGTTCTTATGATTGCTTATTCTTCCATCTTTTAATATAACATTGAATGTTAAGACAAGAAAATGAAGTAAAAGTAAGAAAGTTTTCAAATAACTGATTCACCCCCCTCTCAGTTATCTACCTTGTTTCCAACAATTGGTATTAGAGCTAAGTTCCCTAGAAAACGCCTAACAGCTTAAGGAGGATCTAGGAATTTTAATGGATGCATATGGTATGAAAGAGCAATTACAGTCTGCCTTAGATGATCTTGAACAATCCCAGTCTAAAGTCAATGATTTGAGAGAGCGACTTAAGCAGGCTGATGATTTCGTCAATGAGCTAAAAGAAAAACTCATTAATTCTATGAAAAAGAGAAAGGAACTACTTCAAAAGTTAGTAGATCAGGATGAAACCAATAGTACTGATAAAGACCTAAATGAGAAAACAAAGCTATGTGAAAAGATGTGAAAAGAAGTTGTTATGATAAGACATGAAATGGAATCAGAGGTTATGAAATTCACCCAAGAAATTGAAGAGAAGAGAAAGACTGAAGATAACTTAAAACAATCCCTCAAGGAGAAAACAAAAGACTACCACAAAATGGATAGAATAATTAGACATCTTGAGTCTGATCTTGAAGAAGCTAGATACAATGAAGAACAAGTTGAGAGCCAGATTGACACTCTTAAACAAGATCTTCAAACTGCAAATGAATACAAAGAAAAATTCAAGATAAGCTCAACCCAACTTGAAGTTCTTCTTGAAAGTCAAAAGAGGGTAGATGATAAGTGTGGCTTGGGATATGAGAAAGGTGAAAGCTCTGGATCTGGTCAAAAGAATTTTGGATCAGGAAGACAAAGAAACAGGCCTAGAAGACCTCCGGTAAGACAACCAAATGCTCAAAGATATCCATCTTTCAATGGAAACTACTTCAATTGCAATAAGTTTGGTCATAAAGCAACTCAATGCAAGAACATAATGAATCAGAATAATCCATCCTTCTTCGGTCAATGTTTTAGTTGCAAAAGGCATGGTCACAAATCTCATGAATGCAAAAATATGCAAATGAACAATTCTTTCAATGGTAGATGCTTTACATGCAATAGAATGGGGCATATGACTAATCAGTGTAGATCAAGAGGATATCAATCAAATAAGCAAGGAAATGTTGTGTTACAATTGCAATAAATCTGATCATATAGCTAGATTCTATAGGAGCATAAATTATGATGGGAAAGGTCCTGGGAAACATGATCAGAAACAAGACAAAGGCAAAAGTGAAGTGAACGCAGATGAGATTCAGAAGGAGATGAGAAAGAATTGGGTAAAGAAGAGTGTGATGAACATTGGTGATGAGTCTACACTGGAATCTAGTGTTGGTAACCCTTTTAGAATTAAAAAGTGAGCTCTGGCTCAGGGGGAGTTACAAAGAAGATCAAATTTCCCCCAGCCAGCTAATGAGTGCCTAAATTCGGCACATTAAGCAAGAATTAGAGGTTGCAGATTAAAGGCATTTTTGGAGGTTCATCTGAAATTCATTCAGTTAAGAGTTGAGAAATCCGTTTATAGATTAGAAGTTGTGAGTAGGTCTGGTTCCGATAGCTATCCGATAAAAACAAAATTACACAAATAGATCCGGTATGATCTGAAAATGCAATTTTATGGTCTGCGGATTTAGAGGCATGTTTTGAAAGGCTAAAGTTATGCTGTCAACTCACTTAGATGATAATTTGAAGATCCACACAATGATTCATGAGAATTTCACTCAAAACAGGGTAACTAGATGACTTACAATGTGTATTTATTACAACAAGGAATTAGGTTTTTGTGCAAGGATAAAAGGTTTTCCATTCATCATTTTCAACACTTTACACTCAAAAAGAAGAGAGAAGAGCTCTGAGAAGAGATCCTGCAGATTATTAAAGTTGAAGCTGAAGATTGAAATCAAGCAGAAATTTGCTCCAGCAGTTGCAACAATCCCTAAGGTGAAAAAGGTATTTCTTCTCTACAAAATTTCTCCAAATTTCATTGCTAGAATAGCTACTCCCATGGTTGTGAATGTCACTAAGAGGCCAAGACCTAAATTCAAGAAAAATCCTCACAAATCTATAGAAGTTGATCCCTTGGGTGCGTTTTCCTGAATCCTGTACGGTGTTCTGCATGTAGAAGATATTAGGGTTTACATTCATGCAAACATTGAAGACTTTGGAGACTTAGAATTGATGGAAATATACCGCAAACAGTTAAGAGATGAGAATTTTGATCTCAAACTAGAATTCAAGGCCCTAAAAGATAAACATTTTGCACATTGCATACATTTCCCATCTTTTGTAGAGGACGAATGGGTCCAGTATGTGTTAAGTAGGATGCATGATAACTTTATGTGGTTAATGAGTCCATTCAAGATAACCAAATATGCCATCAGGGCTATAACCGGATTGCACTCAACTGGTGGGCTACCTGCACTCAAATCTGTGAAAAATCAAATAGTAACAGATGCCACCAGATCAAAATATGACAAGAGGGCAATGACTATAGATGATATTACTGATTCAGATGTCAAGTTTGTATCAATTGTAATTGGTTACAAAATTTACCACTCGAGTAGGGAAAATTCTGTATCCGGTACTGCAATCTATACTGCATATCAAATGGTGAAGGAAAATGCATATTATGATTTGTGTGGGCTTCTGTTGAATCAACTGATGGAGAATCTGTAGAAGATTAAGAAAGATAAGAAAATTTCCTTCAAGTATGGCAATCTAGTGTTGTGTCTATTCTTCTATTACATGAACGAGTTACTGGGATCAAAAGGTCTGTTCTGGGCAAATGATAGACCTATTGCAATTCAAATAAGAGATTATTTGTATGGACTTGGTGATGCACAAGCCCAAAAGACAGCTCTCTGGGGTTACTTCAAGAATTTATAGAGCATGATGCATGCAAGAGAAAGAATACCAAAATCAATTGTGGAGAAATACAAGGACACAATTTGCTTCATGGTTGACACAGATCAATGCCTAATGGAGGCAGTCAAGCCAAGAACTGTATGGATAATGCCCATGGCCTATGAAGTTGACGAAAACATATTGGAGGTACATCTTCAACACTTGCTAAGCCAACCCAAGGACACTGAGGCAGAGAGGTTTGGTACCTTTGATGAGCTAAACATAAAAATACATGTTGAATTAAGGAAGCCTGAGTCAAAAAGAAAAGTGAGGAAGGAGGTTGAAGAAATTCCTAAGAGGTTTGGCTTAACAAAGGAGGTAGTAGATGCTAATAGAGAAAGAATAGAGAAAATTGAAAGGGAAAGGGAAAACACAAAGAAAGAAAGCATCCCGGTGGAAGCCTCTACCCGGACAAGATCTACCAAGAGTTATACCCCTGTTTCTCCTAAAAGCTCAAAGACTGCAAAAATGGTAACCAAACCATCTGTTACAAGAGAAAAGAGAAAGAAGTCTAAGGCCACAAGAACATATGTGAGCCTTAAGGATAGTGAAGAGACAAAATTAGATGTAGAGGTCAAAGATTTGAAGAAAGCCAAGAACAAACCTTCCAAGACTGACAGGACTGATGAGGAGCAAAAGATAGAAGAGTTTGTTGAGAGACCCACTCTCTCAATTGAAGACATCATTAAGGCAATCACTGTTGATGGAAACCTATAGCCAATAATAGAATTCTATGATGAGTACAATGATGCAGACAACAGAATTCTTGAGGAAGCAATGGTAAGGTACCTGAACATTTATAACAAATCTTTCATTGAAATAATTTCCTTGATTCTTAAGAGCTTAGAAGAAGTTTCAGAGTCAAGAAAAGAAAGTGCAAAAGCAAAAGACTTGGAGATCCGGGAACATATAGTGATACAGTTATGTCCATCTATCACTCAAAAACAAATGGACATGGTTTTCAAGGATGCCAAATAAGAATTCTAGAGCAAGTCCAGAATGAATAAGCTCATGCTTGGAGAAACTGACCAAGTAGCTGATGAGACAAAAGAACTTCTCCGGTGTGTCTTGAAAAGGTTCAATCTTCCCATTGTAGAGGAAGCCAATGAAGAGCCTTCTGTCATGGATGTTGAAGGATTAAAGAAAATTGATGAAGAACCCTCTGACATGATGTCGAAGGATTAAAGAAAGGTGATGAAGAACAATCTGAGGCCCTAGACTCCTCTATTTCGGAAGAGGAAGTGTAGAAAGAAGAAACAAATTCTATTGGTGGAAATAAGCAAATCAGTTTAGATGTCCCCAAAGAAAAGGAAGTTGAGAATACAAGAGACACTACAGAAGCAGTACAAAGTTTCTTGGACAAGGAAGTTGTGGAATTAGATGAACCAAAGTTAATATAAGGACCACTGAATCTGGACTCTCTTTTCCCAGTTCAGATAATGAAGATAGCATCTTTTGCTCAGGCCAAAGCCAAAGAAAAACTCCTGAAATCTCATATGGAGGACTGTGAGCTGCTGAATATTGCATCTAGAGTACTGGAGAGGATAATGCCCTCATATCAGAAGGATCCATCTAACTTTCCATCCGGTAACTTGAAGAACTTAGTTAATTATGTCAATACACACTTTGAGTCTTTAGAAAAATTAGCAGAAACTAAGGTCCAGAATGAGTTCTTGGGAAAATGATTCAGTGAGGTACAAGGGCTAATTGCTAATGAAAGAAAAACCCTAGACATTGGCATAAAGAGCATTGAAAATGCTCTTAAGGATGGTGGAGACATATATATATTTTGTTTTTCCTGGCCCAAAGTTGCAAAGGACATTGAGAAGAAAATTAAATAACAAGAAGGAAAATTGACAAATCTATCTCATAATTTTGATCCTCTCACTATCTCTCTGGTAAGTCAAGAATGCCAAGCAGTTGTTAGAATAAATGAAATAAAGAAACGGGTACGGAGAAGAAGAATATAATGGATAGAATGGGTGAACTTAGAGGGATAATCATCCCTAAGTTAGAGTTAATGCATGATGCCTTAGTAGATCCTCTAAGTACAGCTCGGACCAGTGATGGAACAGATTTAAAAAGGGTAGAAGCATATGCATTTTTGTTGAGTGGACACATCTCCATTTTGGATAGGATGAAGAGAAGTTGGGCCACATAACTTGTACAGTTGAAGACTACATTTGTAGATATACTTAAGTACATGTAAGTTTATCTTATGGATTGTATGTACATATGCGGCCTTATATAATAATTTTTGCACATTTTTGGTTGGCGGATCCCACCCTTTGCCATTGATGTCAAAGGGGGAGTAAAGAACAGTGAAAAATAAGGAATCCAACATTAAGGGAGCACCGGTAAGTAGTGTGGAGAAATGGAGCACAAGCAAAGGGGGAGTTACAACGACACTTAGTCATTTTTCACTAAGTGTTGCCATCAATGCCAAAGGGGGAGATTGTTGGCAAGAGACACTGCTAGGATTCATAAGTGTTGTCATTGATGGCAACAAAGTATATCCCACACATCCTCAATGCGTAAATTACTCATACCGAAAGTCAGATTGAAGATAGGTTGATCCGGTAGTCAAGAACAAAGCATTTGTTAGGGTTCGACAGATTGGGTCTGGAACTCTCTGATGGTGAAACCCAACATGTTGTGGATTTGGGTGAGTAGTAAGGAGTATCTGAACTATTGTATTCCAGAGATTTAGCCTTCAGAGACTAAGCATATGAAAGACATGAGCATCTAAGTATCGAACTTCTATTAGATAGTGTAGGCAGAGGAAGAACTGGTGAATAGGGTATCATACCTCAATCCAGATGTGCAGAAGGTGTTGATCAAGTAACTTGAGGTGTTATATGATTTTGGCCGACTTAAGTAATGATTTCTATGCCTAAGATTTTGGTGCGCATCATCTATCAAGTATGAATTCAGCCGACATAACAATATCTTGCAAATATCCTAAGTGTTCTTGTTACTGACTAGAAAGTTGATTGAAATCCTTGATGTAGATATATATACCCAATGGATTCAAGCTTGTAAAGTGTGTGTAGGGATATGTGCATGGATTAAGTGTGAAGAAAAGTAGAGAGAAGTGTGAAGGCAGTAATCCAAGCCTAGAATGTGACAAGAGAGTGATACTAAGCATAGGAAGAATGAAATGTGCTAGATAAGTATACTAAGCCTAATTGAAACTGAACTCTTGCATATGTGGATGTTGTTCATCAGTTCAAACACATTGTTATCATATGTAAGTCTCTAGTAGGCAGTGAGCCTCTTATGAACAGTGTGCTCGGGTAGTGAGCCCTAACTGGCAAGTGCCATTTTGTACTTCTTTATTCTTTTAACAGAGAATACAATCTTGGGTTAATCACCCCGTGGCTTTTCCATTAATAGAGTTTCCAAGTAAAAATCCTTGTGTTATGTGTGTTTATTTCATTTCAGTTCTTATGATTGCTTATTCTTCCATGCTTTAATATATCACTGAATGTTAAGACAAGAAAAGGAAGTAAAAGTAAGAAAGTTTTAAGATAACTGATTCACCCCCCCTCTCAATTATCTACCTTGTTTCCAACAGATCCCACTATGGGAATGAATCATAATTTAGTGTTAAATAGGATTGTTGTCATTACAAAAAATCTAGGGCAGTCATTGTATCCTCTCATTGCCATCATAGAATTAATGCAACTATAGTTTTCAATACCAAAGAGATGGAATTACTGGTAACCATAAGGTCTATGTTGACTAGTCTCAATCATCCATCCCTCAATGGTAAAAAATAATGTCCCAAAGGAGATAGTAATGATGATACAAATGCAGACACAAAATAAGTCCACTTTATATTCTTCTATTTTAGAGGATTGTCTCTACATTGCTAGTCCAGATTAAGGAAGACACGATTTAAGAGTTCATTGGATTTCATGACTACAAGCCATTCATCAAATCCACACAAGGTGGCATGGTCAGGTTTTTGAATGCTTAAGTCCTCCTTTGTCAGATGTTGTAGTTGCAACTACCATGTTAGACATGTATGCAAAATGTGGAAGCATAGACAAGGCACATCAACTGTTTGACAAAATGCTTCAAAGAAATGTGGTCTCATGGACTGCAATGACTGCAGGATATGCACAAAATGGATTTGTTTAAAAGGATTTAGAAATTTTAAAGCAAATGCAATTGGCTGGTGTAAAGCCAAATTCCACAACCTTTTCCAGCATCCTCCCCGCTTGTGTCAAAATTGGAGCTTTGGAATAGGGTATGGACATTCATCAATACATAAAGGATAGAGGAATTTTGTTAGATGTTGCAACTACCCTGTTAGACATGTATGCAAAATGTGGAAGCATAGACAAGGCATGTGAACTGTTTGACAGAATGCATCAAAGAAATGTGGTCTCATGGACTGCAATGATTGCAGGATATGCACAAAATATGGAATCACGTGAATTGTTTGACAAGATTCCTCAAAGAGATGTCATCTCATGGAATGAAATGATTGCAAGATATGCACAAAATGGATTTTGCAAGGACGCTCTAGAAATCTTTGAATTAATTAAGCACTCTAGAACATATCCTAACATTGTAATCTTTGCTTGTATTCTAGGTGCATGCATGCATGCAAGTTTTATGGATGAGAGTTGTACATACTTCAATCACATTTGTAACCCTTATTGCATTACATCGACAGTTGATCATTATGTGTGCATGGTTGACTTCCTTGCCCGTGTTGGCTATCTTGAAGACACCCTAAACTTTATCTTTCTTTCTAAATCCCCAAATTTGCCCTATTCCCCCTCACATTGAAGACTTGTGAGCAGGAATAGTGCTAACATTTTTTTCTTTCTAAAATCGGTCGGATAACATATTTCTAACTTAATTTTTTTTTTCAAACAAAATAGACCTTTATCTTAAGGTTACTCATGAACCTTAAGATAAATAATTATTGAAAAAAAACTGTGCATTCCTTAATGACATGTATGAGAATTTAATCAACTGCTACTTAAAAACTCTTTAATGTTTCTGTCTAATGCAAGTTATTAGATTAATAGTGAAGAAGAACATACATGGACCAAGCAATTTGTGGCACTTAATGTTATGTAATAGAATTTACAGTTGATAGTTAAATTGTATAACAAATTTTTTTATGATCTTTACTAACATTTATTACAATTGTTGCATGTTTTACATCGTTGGAATGACATATTAGTTGTAACTTTTTTGAAATTTTATTATGGTATGTGCACTTTGATATGATGTAATATGATTATGGTTTCATTTCATATGTTGTAATATTAGATATTTAACAGAAAAATAAATTATTGCATGAAATAAATAATAACTTTTCATTTTAAATATTTTTTTTGCACAACACGGGTCTTTCAAAAGATCAAGATGATCCTCATGATATAGATCTAGATTATGTTGGTTCTGGTACAGATCACATGGCAGAGGATGATGGTGACACAGATACAGAAGACACCGAGGCTGATGATGATCATGATGACGGTGATGATGATCATGATGGTGATGATGATGATGAGGCAATTGCTGGTAGTAGCCAGTGACATTCATGATCATATGGATTGCATCATGGATCATTGTTGATATATCATTATGATGCCTCTTTTCATGGTTACTATAATATGTATCATTTTCACGGCTTGCAATACCATATTAATGAGTTGTATCATAAATTTATGTATCAATTTGACTTATATCATTTGGACATGTATCATCTTGATTTGTATCATTTTGAGTTACATAATTTATCATTTTGACTTATGTCGACTGTTGGACATGTATCATTTTGACATGTTATTGATCTATTGGCATATTTGACTTTCACTTGTTTTAGTTATATATGACAATGATCTTATCAGTATTGACTTGTCAATTTATATATATTGAAAGTGGTCGATGATTTTTAGATGGATATTTATTACATATGATGATTTTAATTTACTGCTTAGGATGGATGTTGTCAAATTCAATTAAATTATAGATATTTGACTCACTTGTTTTAATTATAGATGACGATCATGTTGTAATAATTATCTTGTTATTTAATCATATGAGTTAAATAATTAAATTACTTACTCTATAATCATATGAGTTATTTAAGATGCATGATATATTTAACTAATTAAATTGAAATAAAACATATTAAATTAATAAATGTAAGCAAAACAAGAAGCATTTTTAGAAGCAACAATGGAAGCCAAACTAGTAGCAAACCAGAAGCAATCTTGGAAGCAAAACTTGGCATTATCTAGGAAGCAAAAACAAAATCAATTCAGGTAGCAAACAAAGAAGTAATAACGGAAGCAATTTTAGAAGCAACACAAGATGCAATAATAGAAGCCATATTAGAAGCAACAAAAGATGCAAAAAAGGAAACAAAATTGGAAGCAAAACCGGAAGCAAAATTGGAAGTAAAAGTGAAGCAAAACTAGAAGCAAACTTGGAAGTAAAACTGGAAGCAAAATTGGAAGCAAAACTGGAAGCAAAACCAGAAGCAAAATTGAAAACAAAACTGGAAGCACAATTGGAAGCAAAATTGGAAGCAAAAGTGGAAGTAAAACTAGAAGCAAAATTGGAAGCAAAACTAGAAGCAAAACTGGAAACAAAATTGGAAGCAAAATTGGAAGTAAAACTGAAAGTAAAACCAGAAGCAAAACCAAAAGTAAAATTGGAAGCAAAACTAGAACCAAAATTGGAAGCAAAACCAGAAGCAAACCTGGAAGCAAAAGTGGAAGCAAAATTGGAAACAAAAGTGGAAGCAAAATTGGAAGCGAAATTGGAAGCAAAATCGGAAGCAAAACTGAAAGCAAAATTGGAAGCAAACTTGGAAGAAAACCTAGAAGCAACACAAGAAGCAAAACAAAAAGCAAAATTGGAAGCCAAACTGGAAGCAACAACATCCGGTGCTAAACCCAGTGCTAAACCCGGTGTTAAAATCGGCGCCAAAGTGAACATGCATTTTGGCACCGAGTTTTGTGTTGACAAAAGTGTCCAATTCATGAACTGAAATGCACTAAATTTTGGAGCTATTTTAGGAGCTAATTTCTTGTTTTGTTGTAGTGCTTACATCCTATGGAGACAACCAATTGAATGGGGTATATATTATTACTAATGTTCCTATGCTTAAGTGCTACAAAGACACACCACTATAATCAAGCAAAGCTTTATCACATTACTGCAATTGAGTAGATCATATTCTTTTTCCACAATCAAGTGGAGTCACATGGCCACAATCAAGCAGAATCTTTTCACATCATTTTCCAAATAGGTAAAATATTTCTGACTTTATTTAATTCTTATTATTTTGATTTTATAAATAGCTGGCAAGTTTCTATTTGTATCAAAATTTTATTTGTGAGGAAAAAACTACTCATTGTACACTTTTTCTCTAGTTTATAAGATTTGTGGAGAGTTCATGTTGAACCTCATACTTACATGATCACATCTTGTAGGTTCCATTACTTTATATGGACACCATAACTATATCCTTTGAGTGTTAACTATTTACTTTATGTACATGTTTGTGAGTGCTACATACTTTGAGATACATGATCATTTTAGGATTCACATACACCTCAAAGTGGAGGCAAAATGCAATACTGGAATTTATATATCTATACCATTTTCAATTAATTAGTTTTGTGTCTATTTTGAAGAAATGCATTAATACATGTACATAGCAACAAATGGATTATTTTGCCATCCAAAGGACAATACCCGGTGAGAAACCTACAGTATTATAAAACACACAACAAACCATGTGCGAAACAATTTTATTTCATAAAAGAAGAGCTCATACAAAGCAATGTGAGAAATCTCAGCAGATGAGATGTATGCTCTAGAAACTCCATTTGGGAGAGTTGTTCGGCAATCTTAGTAGATGAGATGTATCTTTGAGAAGAGATGTATGCCTAGAACTTCCCATCTTTTGGCTTTGAATTGAACTCATTTATACATTTTCAGAAAGAAGCTGAAAGGTCACAACATACTTTGTCTTCCTTGGAAGTTGAAATAGACAACCAAAAACTAAAAGGTCACCACACCTATTTCTTTCTTTGAAAATAACATTTGGATGAGGATATTATTTAATTTAAATACCCTAATTTATTTGGATCATTCCACTAGACTTTTATCCATTCGCATATGTGTACAAATCCCTATACAATTAGTCCTATCCTATCCTTATACACACACAATCTACACATAAACTTTATCTATTCATTTATCACAGTCACCTATGCACGTACCCTCATTTATTTGTTAGCCACATAGATCTGACAATTTTCCCAGACTAGGACATTTTTGTAGGCTTGGAGTTGTTGCCTTTAATTTTAAAATTCAAAATTGGGCAATTGCTCCCCTTCACCTTCTTGCCTTGATCCCACTAAACACATATTTGGTATAATTTGATGCTATGTGCTATTATTTATTTAGACATTCATTGCATTCATTTTAATCACTAAATAATCAAGCATTCATTCATTCTAGAGGATTGAAGAAGAAATTAAAAGTGATGCATTTCAATTTGGCGTAATAAAAGGAGTAACAAATATGTGTACTAGGACCCTTGCTCATTGTTTTCGATTCTTTTTCACCTTCCAAGGGTTGATCTAGGAGAATTTGTTTCCTTGCAATGAATGGACAACCCTTTAGGTATTTCTAAATACCACCAAGTCCCTGGATATTCAAAGGGAGTAGACTATCATTAGGTGAATATGTTTAACAAAACATTATTGATTTTAGTGATGAGTTTGAACTCAAAATACAAATTCTTGACTATGACTTCACTCTAGATTTGTAAACTTGTGCTTTGATAAAGTATTGATCTAATGCAAACACCAAGGCATTTTATAAAGAGAGGCTTTATTCTAGATTAGACACTAGGTGAACTCTAAATTCTTTTTTATTTGGTCATCAAACTAAGTATCCCTATTCATTTCATTTAGTGAACCTAAGTTGATTTGTATTTATTTATATGCATTTCATTAGATTAACCTAGATTACACTTAGGGAAAGTTGTTTTTCCTAAATACAACTTTGCTTATGGAAATGATCTAGAAGATTTATGATGATGGGGAAAGGTTTGCCTTAGCTTGATACACTTGCATTTAAGAAAATAGTATTGAGAGACATCGTATGAGAACTTTCTAGAAACATATTTATTTTTGTTGGTGTAATATTTTATTCACCTTGAATATAGTATATCCTAAGTGTGATATTGCACCTATTTAATAAGTTTACCTTGGATAATATGAATATTTAATTATTCTCACCTAAGTAGCTAATAATGACATGTGTACATCTTGACTTGAGGTACACAAGTGCCACCACTACCTCATCAACTCTTGGTTGATGGTAGTTAGCTACCACCTCCATCTAGTCAAGGCCACGTCTATCTTAGTCAGGTTGAGTGAATTGATCTTTTAATGAGTAGTTCAATTCTTGACTTCTTAGTTAGGTTGAGTTAACTCACCTCTTGATTGAGAGTTAACTTATACTTCTTGAGCATGTCATCTCCTTGATTCATGTATCGAAGAGGTCTATATATATGTATGTTACAAATTGTAATTTCATGTCATAATATTGAATGTAGAATATCAATTATTTTGTTCATTTGGATTTGTGATGAGATTGTAGGTATTTAGTCTTGGGGAAGTTTGCTTATTTTTGTAAGGTAAATTGCACTCTTGGGTGTACTCCCATATATACATATATGAACGAAAAATAATAAATTGTTTGTTTACATAAGCTTTGATACAAAGCCACAAAGAAGCCAAGTGATAATCAAAATCCTAGCCCACATTATAATATTACCACCTTACTACTAAGCAAAGACCCATACATCTGAGAAACTAAGGAAGATAAGAAACACCCAAACCTCCAGCCCCTAATCCTTCATTGAATCTTCTTCAATGCAATGCAACAAGACATCTACACCATCCACATCCACCAGTCCCAAAACTTTTTTGAGGAAGTCGAAACCCTTGGTAGCTAGTCTCCTCTACATCTGTTGATTCGACTGATTGGAAGAGATGAAAGGATGTCAAACCACCACCTTGCTCCCTGCTTGCACTTTGGAGAAGTCTTCAAGAAGCGGGATGTCATTTCTGTATTGGGCCATACAAAACACCTCATTAAGGTGACCTAAGTTATTTTTCTTGACCAAATCCGTGACCACCACCTTCACTGTTTCCTTAAGCTCTCCCAAATCAAGTAAGATAACTATGAACATGGCTGCAATATCCATATTAACCTTGTATTTTTGGTCTACAACAATAAATTCTTTACCTAGTATCCATTGCACTGCTAGTAGAATGATACCATTCTTTGTCTTAAACACACTCTGTAACCTCTTATGCAAAATCAAACCCAAGAAATTCATTTGCCTTTGAGGGCAAGTCAGCCTAATGGGAGTTCCCATTGCATACACAAAGGGGATGGCTTTCACTACTGTAGGAGAGAGAAGACCATTAACAACAATGCATAACCAAATGAAAACCATAGTAGTCATTTGAAAAGATCAAAGAAAATTAACAATGAGGGTCCTTAATTAAGCATGATGCCAACAATCCCATCCACCAAATTTTGTATGATTGTTGACATTGTGAAATGATTGTAGTGAACTACAACACCTCTAGGGAAAGATTACAATACATGGCATGAATCTATGTTGTCTTTTTAATAATTAACTCTTCATCTCTTCCCATCTCTGAGTTGGCAAGAGTGTCAGCTTCCCTATTGCCTTCTCTATAGATGTGGTTAATAGTGAATTCCTCTAGATTATTAATTAGGCCCAAGGCAATGGATAAGAGAGAGTTAAGAGCTCAACTATGAATGCTCCCTGATCTTACAACGTTAATGGTGATGGAAGAGTCACCTTTTATTTCCACTTTCCCCAACTTAAACTTAAGACAAAGTTGAAGTCCAAGACTAAGAGCCTGGAATTCAGCCTCGTTATTTGTGCCTAGATTGAGTCTCCTTGAAGCCGAACATATGACATCCCCCATCGAATTTCTAATAATGCACCCTACCCTAGACATCCTCAGATTACCTTTGGAAGCCCCATCAAAGTTTAATTTTACCCATTCCTTCTCTAGCGGAGTCCACTTTACCTCCTTATGCCTCAACCGAGAATCATTCCCTATCATTTGATTAACAGGAGGGATCCTCAAACCTTTTCAATTTCTCGTCATCAAATTATCCCACATAATGAACACCCTTCCTTTAGGAGACAAGGATTTGATTCTATTATTCACCACCTCAATTATAGTAGCTTTTATCTTGTTCAAAAGAGAGGGAAGAAAAATATCTTTGTCATGAAAAATCCTCTGATTTCATTCCTTCCATAATTCCCAAATTATAATGGACGAACAAATAATCCACATACATGAGAAGGTAGCGCTTCCTACCAAAAATGGGCTAGGCTTTTAACAAACTCAAAATATCATTTTGGAGGGCCCCTATCCACCCTAGTTTGGCACACACCCATTACCAACATTCCTAGCCAAATTGACAACCTAGTAAGAGGCGATCAACTATTTCTTCGTTGGTTTTGCAAAGTGGGCATCTCGAAGGGCCATAATCTTGGGCAGGTTTGTTGATCACAACAAATTCTAATAGTTTTTTCATGAAGCCCTTAGGTGAGTCCATTCAATGATGATGAACAAATATTGAGAGCAACATGTAGTCATGCAGTATGCCTTTAGAATGTTGATGTAACACTTTTTGTCTTTTTGCAATTGATTTCTAGATAAATCCTAAATAGATAAAAGATTATTTGAAAATGAATTAGTACTTTAATTGGCTCATAATGACTAGTAAAAGAGTAAGGCATGGACACAATTTAAAAAACTCAAATTAAAAGTTTAAAGTCTCTATTTATATGCAAAAGCAACTTTGAGTCAATTTTACACCCACAAATTTAAACTAAAGTGATAAGTAATATATATTTAAACTAAGATGATAAAAAAATATATATTTATGCCAAGAGGCATCCTACACTCACAACAAGGGCCGAAAGATTAGATTCTTGTATAACAGTAAACAAAAATAAATAAATTAATTAAAATTCAATGCATGTTTGTAGTGGATAAATGAAACGCCACAACAAATTCACCACCACCACTCTCAAAGATGTTTTTACTATTTTAAACCAAAATGCAAATATCAGTGGAGTAATTTATAAATGCCAAAACCAAAAACCAAAAACTAAAAAATAAATCAGAAGATATCTCTTAGTTTTAAATATAATATACTAGTTAATAAATTAATTTCAACTCTTTTTTTATGATTAGTAAAAGGCTGAGTTCATTAATATATATAATTAATAATAAAATACAGCTCTGTTTAGTGCAGGCACCAGTAGGAAAGAACAAAGCGAAGAAAACCTCCGGTCTAGCCAGGGACTTTTGTAGTCTAGTTCATTTGAATTTATACATCTTATACGGGGTCAAGCCCCACAAGGATACATCCTTTCTTATACAATTTTTGAAATATAAGTTAAGACATTGCTCATATCCATGGCTTTTCTTCTGATATTCTCTTGCTGAATGGCTTTTTGGTTCTCTAGCACCTGGGATGTCCTCCATGACATATATCATTAAATCAGCTATATATAATCCAAGTGAGTGGACTTCTCCTGTCTTGCTCCTACCAATATACCTATCTTACCTAAAACCATAGAAACAAACTTCCAATTCTTTTCACATGTTAGCTATATAAAAGAGATACATAGAAATCATTTTCCTGCAAACACCTATTATTTCTCTAAATACTTTGCTAGAGAGGGAAGAATTAAAGCTTGCTCTTGCCAAGTTTATCAAAATACTAAAACACACTTGCATCACTGTTAACTTAAATCCGGTTGTAAGGGGATATCCCATACTGGTTGACTAATCCACTATATATACCAATGTCTAAATATATATAATTGTATAAATACAAATATATATACCTAAATGTGGGCATAGGTTAGTGATCAACCATTTCACTAAGTAATGTTGAGAGTCACTGTTGGGACCTAAAATTTTGAAATTTTCTTGTGTTCTTACTCACTTATTTCTGACCAAACCAAAAAATATTCCGCCCAAAATTAGAATAAACAACTGATATATCCCATGGCTTTTATCACAAATAATGTAAAAGGCCTCAATTTCTTGACATCGGCAAGACCTTCCTTTTGTTATACCGATCCATGCTCCATGAGAAACTAGTTGAAATGGCTATCAACATGATAATAAGGATCGGGGAGAATGTTTTGGAAGACACCAATGGAGAAAGTGGCACCGATGACCTTTCATCGGGGAGAAAATGCATGGTCACGCCGATCGGCATAAGGAAATGCTATCGGCGAATACTCTACAAACCCTCCCGACAGTATAAGTCATGCCGATAGTGGAGTTCAGTAGGACTCTCACCGATCATTCAGTGGAACGGAGGGAACTAGTAGTCATCAGCAGGAGATAATCATCAGAAAGAAAAATCAAGTAGTTTTTGATACTCTAAAGTCTCATCGATTGAAGAAAAAGTGCTTCGGCATAGCTTACACCGATATGTATGAAGATCCGGACCTGATGACTTTTCATAGAACTGGACCCAACAGAGTTAAGAGTTTAAATAAATAATTTGTCAAGTCTGTCAGATGTATTTTGAGTTTGTATGTTTGGCAAAGGGAAACATACAAGACAATATACAAAGCTATATGCATGTCGCAGAACCGAAAAGATTATGAAATGAGGTTTTATTGTTGTATGTTTTGTGCATTGTATGTATGTTTCAGGTTATACATACAATGCGGAACTCAAGAAAGGTTGAAATTTGGTTAAATGATGCATCATGACTTAAAGGATATTGGAAGATGCATTGCACTTTATATACATCATGGAGCTGAAAAGTAAGTAAACTGTGGTTTATAAAAACAATAAGACCAAAGAGGTGATACAAAGGAGTTTGTATGTATTCGGCTTTGTATCTAAAAATTGGATACGAGTATTGTTGCATTTCGGAAGATACAATCAGAAAAGTGATGTGGGCTCCACTGTTTGCATATTGGGCTTGTATAAATAACAATGTAGATCTTTGATATACAAGCCGATAAACAAGTTAAAAGGATGCAAATAAGAGATACAAACTGGATGTGAAAGAGAAAGTTAAATACTGAAAAGTCTTCGTATGTTCGGGGTGCTTGTATGTTTATAATATACATACCCGATATACAAAGGAATAAAAGCATCACTGGGGATAAAAGGTAAAGAGCAGGTTTGTATAAGATGCTTTGTATGTGTGCTTATACAAGATAACATACAAACGACAATATACAAAGAAAATATACAAGAGAATAATATACAAAACTCGGCATAATTGGAGATTTGAACATTATATACATCGGGTGGGGACCACATATGTATGTTGGAGATATATGTATACGATATGCAAGAAAGTAATACAACAGGATATATACAAAGGCGGATCCAAAGATAATTTCAATTTATTTCATAAACCCAATAAAGTTCGCGCTTGTATATGAAAGATATGTATTCGATATACAAGAAGGTGATGAAAAGCCAAACTTGAAGGTAATTCAGAAGGTTGTTTTATAAAACTGATGGGGTCAGCATTTGTATATATGTTCCAAATTCATATGATATACAATATACAAATACAAAGATTGAAAGGAAGGAAATTTCAACACAATATAGAGGCCAACCACATATGCATATGTATATGAGTCATCAATCATTTAGGTTAACTCTATTAGTTGGTTCAAAAATGTTGCAAGTCTGATCATAGAGCTTGGCATCCTCTTAGGACTTGTAACCTGTTTTGGAAGACACCGATGGAGAAAGTGGCATCGATGACCTTTCATCGGAGAGAAAATACATGGTCACGCTGATCGGCATAAGGAAATACTATCAACGAATACTCTACAAACCCTCTCGACAGTATAAGTCATGCCGATAGTGGAGTTCGGTACAACTCTCACTGATCATTCAGTGGAACGGAGGGAACTAGTAGTCATTGGCAGGAGATAAGCATCAGAAAGAAAAATCAAGGAGTTTTCGATACTCTAAAGTCTCACTGATTGAAGAAAAGTGCTTCGACGTAGCTTACACCGATATGCATGAAGATCCGGACCTGATGACTTTTCATCAGCCACTAATTTCTGTGCATCCGCCTCTCTAAATAGCCCTTAAAAATTTGATGAATGTTTATCTCAACCTGACACCAATCAGCCAATCAATGGCTTTGACTATTCTAATCTCCTTCAAGGATAAATTAAGTAGATTGCTCTTCTTTTAGACTTTATATGAAGATTAAAATTGCTTTCTCTAAACTGCGATCTGCAAAAGATTTTAGTCCCTTTGTTAATGTCAATATGGGCAAGATGTAGGCTAAAAACAAGTTTAGTTAAATTTGCATGTAGAATGTTTGAATAGAAGAGGTATTATTATAGAGGAAATCAAAGATAGACCCTACTAAGTCCCAAAAACTTTCTCTGCTGTTGCAATTTTGACAGAAAATAGCCAAAACTAAAATTTTTGTTTATGTGTTCTTAATATGGTCTGCCCCCTGTTACAAAGAAGTCTGAAAGTAACTCTAGTTAAATTGATGAATGGACTTCCAATCACTGTCAGGCTTCAAATCTTTAATTTGGAGTTATTTGCAACTAACTTGAAGGAGTCTGAGATTGACCCAGCCGGGTGAGGATCTGTGAAGTGTTCTCGATTGTTCTTTTATACTCCACTACTGACTTAAGGTTAGAATCTTTAGATGCTCAATGTTAGTTCAAGGTCTAGGGTATGTCATTAGAGCAAGTGAAGAGCTGATTGGCCTTAGAACAACTTTCCTCATTTGTTTCAATTTGATTTTAATAATACTCCATCGGTGTTAGCTTTAGTAGAAAGGCAGAAGCCATCAGCCCCTTTGTTGGCAAGGGAATCTGCTTTTCTATTACCCTCCCTATAGGTATGATTGAATGTGCACCTTCTGAAAGAAGCAATGATGTCAAGGGCATTAGCCAACAAGGAATTCAATCTCTAATTAGGCATGTTCCCTTTCCGCAAGCCATTAATGATGATCGTGGAGTCTCCTTCAACATCTAATTTTTCAATTTTCAAGTCTTTATAGATTCTTACATCTGCAATCAAGGTGGTTAATTCTGCTGTGTTATTAGTTGCTTCACCTAGGGGTTTGGCTAGGGTTGCAATTTCTCTAGTTTCAGAATCATGGATTATGAAGCCTATTCCTGTGACTCCCGGGTTGCCCCTAGAAGCCCCATCAAAATTTAGCTTGAACCAACCTACTTTAGGAGGTTGCCACTTACATTCCTATCTCTTGTTGGAGGTGTTGTGGTTACTTGGTCCCACAAAGGAGGGCAGTTTTAGTCCTACCCATCTCCCCTGCATTTTTTCATCCCAATGAGTCATTGTGGATTTTTTTTGGAGTTCTTTAGAATCCTACTGTTGACTATCTCTATAATAATGGCCTCCATCTTAATAATTAACTATCCAAAAGTCAACTTTCTGTCTTTAAAGATTCTTCTATTTCTTTCTTTCCACAACTCCCAAACCATGATCAAAGGGGTAATTGTCCATAGCATATGGTAGATGCTTTGTTTGTGAGTCTCAGGCTAGCATTGGAAAAGGTTCAGAATGTTATTAGGCAGGCCAGTAATCCATCCCAACTTATTACTTAGCATATTCCAACATTTATTAGAGAATTGACAGTTAAGAAGAATATGGTCTGTTGTTTCTTGAACCTCTTCACAGAGGGAGCATCTACTAGGCCCCTCATATCCCATCTTGGTGAACCTATCCACAGTTAGGATTTTTTTCTGCAGGGCCAACTAAGCAAATAGCCTGGCCTTTGGGATACAGTTCTTATCCCAGCATAGTCTCAGTGGTATTTCTGATTTTGGTCTTAGCTGTTGTTTGATTAAAGTTTTGTAACCATCCTTGGTTTTATAATTTCCTGATTTAGCCCCATCCCAGACTAATTTGTCTGAGTCTCCTTTGAGAGATACCCTCCTTTTGTTAAGGATGTCAATTAGTTTCTTTTTCTCATTATTCGGAATGTTCATATTATCCAGGGGTTTCCATTTCCAACCCTCATTCTCCCCTTGATTTGGAAAATCTATATAGTCTTTTACATATTTCGCCCAATGGGATTCTAGGATCCTTTTGGTGTTCTCTAAGTCATCCAAGCTACTTATCACCTCAAACCCCCCCATGAGTCATCCCAAAATAGTGATTGGTTATCGTCTCCCAAAATCCAAGTCAATTTGTCCATAATGAGCTTCCTACAATCCATCATAAAATTCCAGAGGCGAGATCCTTTAGGGGGGTTAGCCATCTTGAAGAGGGATGTCGGTTCCCCTCCTCTCAGATATTTGTTTCTAAGGATTTTAACCCATTTTGAATTGGGCTGCTGATACATTTTCCATACAAGTTTAGCACCTAAATCCTTACTCTGTTCTCTGAAGTTTTTTAAGCCCAAGCCACCTTCCTCCTTTGGTCTACAAATCTTGTCCCAAGCCACAAGTGCCATTTTATTTTATCCTCTGAACCTTGCCATAGGAAAGTTCTTAGAATTTTGTTGATTTCTTCCTGTTTTCCTATTGGAAGATTCATACAAGATAATTGGTAAATTGGGATAGCTAAGAGAACCAATTTTAACATTGTCACTTTGCCTGCTGAGGAGAGCCATTTGCCTTTCCAAGATTCTACTCTATTCCTGATCCTGGAAGTAATATGGTCCCAAAGATCATTAATCTTATTGCTTTTACCCAACAGTATACCTAGATATTTACAAGGCATTTCCCCTTTTTTAAAAGATAGGATTCTGCATATTTCTTTTTCAGTTTCAGGATCTGTGTTGAAAAAATAAATTGCTGATTTATCAACATTTACCTCTTGTCCAGAGGCCCTACAATAAGAGTTCAAGATATCTTTGAACGCCCTAGCTTCTTCTCTGCACCCCTTACCGAAGATCATAGTGTCATCTACAAACTGTTGATGTGTTGTAGGATAGACACCGGAAGTGATTTTGATTCCTTGGATCTTTCCTTCTTCCCTAGCCTTGGTGATCATTCTCCCTAATACGTCTGCCATTATAATGAAGAGAAAAGGGGAAATAGTGTCCCCTTGTCTCAATCCTCTTGAAATGCTAAAAAAACCCTCTAGGGTTCCATTGATTAAGACTGAGATCTTGGGATTAGAAATACATGCATAAATGAGGTTTATCCATTGTTTATTAAAACCAAAAGCCTCTAGGGTTTTGCAAAGGAAATGCCAGTCTACCTTATCATAGGCTTTACTTATATCTAGTTTAATTAACATGCTAGATTTTTTGTTTTGTTGTATGGTATGAATGGCTTCTTGGGCTGTAATAACTCCATCAAATATAGATCTACCCAGAACAAACCATGTTTGTTCATCACTAATGATGTCTGGAAGAACTGTCTGAATCCTATTAGCTAGGGTTTTAGTGAGGATTTTATAAATAGTATTACAAATCCCCTAGACTTTCTGGCTTCTCTTTTTTTTGGAATAAGTGAAAGGAAAGTATTATTTACCTCTTTGAGAATACTTCCCGAATTTCTTACCCCTTCTAGTGCGTCGACTACTTCATCTCCTATGAAGTGCCAGCATTTCTGGAAGAAGGCTGGGAAGCCATCGGGACCAGGAGCTTTATCTGGTTGCATTTGAGAGATTGCCAACTCTACCTCAGTTTTGGTGAATTTACCATTAAGAGCTTTGTTTTGATCCTCTAAAATAATCCCTAGGATATCTTCCAAAATGGCTTGTTGGTACATGCAATTTGATCCCTCTTGATTATTAAGAATATTTTCAAAGTACCTAACCATTTCACATGCAATTTGTTGAGGATCTTCGATTCAGTCATTATTCGCATTTTTAATTTTGAGGATTCTGTTTATGTTTCTGCGTGCTTTGGTGTTGTTATGAAAGAACTTAGTGTTCTTGTCTCCCTCTTCCATCCAAGTTTCTCTTAACTTTTGATGCCAAAAGATTTCCTCTTTGGCTAGGATATCTTCATATTCAATTTTTAGTTGTTTTTCTTTTGAAAACGTTTCAGCGTCCATTCCTTTGGTAATCACAATTCTATTTAGGTTTTCCAGTTCTTCTTCTAGCTCAGTTTTGGACTCAAAGATATTACCAAAGTTAGTTTTATTCTAGCTTAGAAGCTTACATTTAATAGTTTTCAGTTTGGATGCTAAACAAAAAAGCTTAGAGCCAGATATTCTAGTTTCTTTCCACCATTGCTCAATTAGGGTAATAAGGTTGTTATCTTTGATCCACATTTGTTCAAATTTAAAAGGGCAACGTTTGGGTTGGCAATCTTCTGAGATACTCAACTGCACTGGGTAGTGATTAGAGCCCGAGTATGGTAAGATCTCTGCCGTTAGAATATAAGGGAATTGGACCCAATTACCTCTTAACAAGAATCTATCAAGTTTTTCTGCAATATTGCTAAAACCTTCTCTTTTGTTGTTCCATGTAAAACCTTCCTGTGCAGTTTTAATTTCCAAAAAATTGTTCTTTTGAACCCAATCTTTAAAGTCTTTCACTGCTATAGATAACCTAACATGGCCTCCCAGTTTTTCTTTAGGATCCAATATTGCATTGAAGTCTCCCCCCAGAATACATACTTGATCTTGTAAAGTTCCCAAGAATTGTTCTATTTCTATCCATACTACTCTCTTATCCGGGTTCTGAGAAGGGCCATAGATGTTAAGGAGAAAAAAATGTAAATTGCTTTTGATGCTTCTAACATTCCCAACCATCCAATTCTTCCTACCACTTATCACTGAGAATGAAACCGCTCTAGGATCCCAGATTACCCCAAGGCCTCCTGAAGCACCCTCGGCTAGAACTCCTGCTAGTTCCCATATTCCTAGCTTCTTATTTAGAGTGTCTATCTCATCTTTATTAAGTTTAGTTTCTTGAAGCATTAGCATATCTAATTTTGTGTTGGTTATATAGCATTTTATGATTTACTGTTTGTCAAGGGCATTGAGAACCCTAACATTCCAATTGTGGACTCTCATGGCACCTCGGGAAGGTACTTCCCCTTCCCTGCATTAAAAAGTGTGGTTATCTTGGTTTGATCCATTGCCTCACCTGCTTTCTCTCTTAATTCCAGAAGTGATTTCCTACCCCTCTTTTTATTGCTTTTGGCACAATCTGGGGTCTCCTTACTGAAATCGGTTATTGCAATGCCCAGCCGTAGGTCTGCTTCCTCTAACTCTTTATCTCCCTATTCCTTTGGGTCCTCTTTATTATTCTCCTGCCTCTTCTCTCATTCTTCAAGTTCTAGGATCTTGGAGATTAGCTTTTTGTTCTCTTTATTCGCTTCCTCAATTACTACTTCCTCCAATGCTTCCTTGAGGATCCCCTCACATATCTCTTCTAGCTCCCTGTGGCTGACCTTATCTGTGGAATTCTTTTGAAATCTCGTCTCTATAAGTTTTCCCTCTATTTCATAAGTGTTAGGAACCCATTCTAGTGTCTCTAATACCTCTGGTTCTATATTACCTTCCTCTGCTGGGGGAATATTATTTCTGTTTTCTTTAACAGGGACTTCACCCTCTTCAAGCTCCTTCCTACCTTTGCCTAACTAAGGTTTATAAGTGTACTCTGGAGACTTAGCAGCTACAAATGTTTCTTTGCCTGTGCTTTCCTGTGTGAGGTTAAAATTCTATAAAATGAGATCATGACTCTGCTGGGTATTTCTTATGGTATTTTGAGAGGGTTTAGGGCTTTTTCTGGACTGAGCTTTTACCATACTCGGGTTCTGAATTTATCTAGCCAAATCTCTTCTGCCGCTGAGGGACAGAGGGTTGGTCCTTTGATAATCCATTATAAATCTGCCCTTGGGTAAGTGCAAAAATATGGGGGGCCAAAAAGTGGCCAAATGGTTTTAAAAAAAAATCATACATAATGCGAGCACGTTATTAACTATTATAAATAAAAAAAAGTATTGTCATTTCATTTCATTTCTATTTTTCTCCTCTATCCCCATGGCTTGCAAACCCTAGGAAGGCTTGTCATTACCAACCCATAACGCGAGCGTGTTATTAACTATTATAAATAAAAAAAAGCATTGGCATTTCATTTCATTTATGTTTTTCTCCTCTATCCCCATGGCTTGCAAACCCTAGGAAGCGCGCTCGCATTTTGGAAAAGACAATTCAACACCAAAATCTTACTAATTCGTCGCCAAAATGTCGCCACGACATCGAGCATGCCAAAGGAGTGAGTTTTATTTGTTTTTTGTTTGAATTTGCTTCTAAATAGGTAGGTTTGAGTTGTTTTTTTATGTATATTTTATTAATTGTCAGGAAATGTTAATGCTCCTCCTCCTCCTCCTCAAAATCCACAAAATCCTAAGGAGGAAATACCTGCGGAACAACCTCCTCCATCCATTCCTCGACATGCCCCTGGAACACAAGAAAATATAATGGGGCAAATTGAAAACAACAAAAAAGAAATTGAAGATATAATTGCAAGGTTGAAAGGTCCTTCCACTTCAACCTTGCATAGGTTCACGCTTGCTGAATCTCTTGAATCTATGTTATCAAATGTAGATTCAATTAGCAAGCAAATAACTAGTTGGATGGATAAGAGGAGAGAGTTTAGAGATTATTATGCAGACAAGCTGTCATACCAAGATGTGAAAAAATTACAAATCACAAAATTAGACTTGTGTTCAATTTTCACAAACCCACAAACAAATCAACCTCTACCCATTACATGCAAGAGGTTCCCTATCCATTGGTGCAACAACCAAGCGATAAGGGACAATTTTGGGCAGAGGTGGTGGATGGTTTTTGACCATCCTCCATGCAATAATAATGAGGTCCCGCAATACTTTTTGAGGAAACTCTACTGTGATTTTATCCTCAATAAAGTGCCAAACTATTTTGATATGTGGGACTTCTAGGGTAGAGGTGGGGGGTCAGCACAAGATAGACCAAGGGCACGTCTTGACCCACAATGGGTAGTGAGACGAGTAATCAGCAGACCAGCCCATGAGCATGTTTCTATCCCTTCCATTGTGAAGGAGATTATTGAGGTCGATACACTTCAGTCCATTAGTGCCTTGACCCAGAGCATCATAGAGCATGCCAGTGCTGCAGCACAGAGTGGTTTGGGAGATAGTAAGAGGAGTAGGGTCCCATCCCATGCTTGTTAGGCTTGCGAGTCAGCCTGTGGTTATGACCCCATGGATAGTCAGGACGTACATGCACATGCTACATCTGCAGCTGAGCAAATGGTGATGACAGATACCCTCCTGAGTGAGACTTTCGGCCTTGATACTCAGGTAAGTATTAGCAAGTTTATTGAATTTAATTTATTAAATTTTATTTTTGAAATGCAAGATTAACTAATTTAAATTGATGATTTTAATGAAATTTTAGGGTCATAGCGTCGATGTAGTTTTCAGTGATTCACCACCTGGATTTTACACTAGCTCATCTACTGTCGAGGTATGTAACTAGTAAACAATTATAAATATTACATGTGAATAGCATCGTTATATGAATGGTATTCTAATATCTGATTTTGGATGTTGAATAGGTTAATATTGTAGATTTCACGGCAACACTTGCCAGCGGTGGTGGACTTCAAAGCTTTACGGAGGTAATAAAATAAATAGTTTAATGAATTAATTGTACTTACTAGATTTTTGTATGTTACTTGTGTGCTTTATTATGTGTACTTCAATGTTTAGATGAACGTGTGTGTATGTTAGGAGTCATGATTTGCATCACTATTATAGTTTTCGTAATTGAATAATGTTGTTTTATTTCCAGATGATGCAAGCTGCGGAGACACCTCCCCATGTTCAAAGGGCAATGGAGCATGGTGTGGCCTCTGCAATTCATAGCTCCATGGCATTAACAGGGGTATGAGGCAAATTAGTAAATTTCAATTTACATTCATTGTTATAGTTGTCTATTTTTGAAAAATCAAAAGATTATTGATTTGAAGTTTAATTTCTATCTGGATGGTTTTTATAGGACATGACATCACCAGGGCCTATTCTTGCTACTGAGGCAAGTGAGGAGACAGATTATATGTCAGCAGTAAGTGATTATTTTGTTAAATGTTTCATTTTTTATAACATGTAATTTCTATATATTAATGTCTATACTTTTTATTGTAACAGCTAAAGATGCAGGAAGAACTAAATATGAGGAGTAGCCCTCAGGTTCATAGTAGACCACCCACATGCGCATCTCCATCCCCTAGAAGATCAAAGGCTACCCGTGATCTATTCTCTTCACCAACTAGAGGGGAATGACTTTTTATTATGTTCCTTTGTTGTATGCCTATATGGCATTTGTGGACATATATTTTGTATTGTATATAGTTGACATTGTATACCTATATGGCATTCTTGTAAGCCTATATGGATATTTGGTTAATACAAATCTTTTTTATTGATGGCGTCTATACTTGCATTATAAATCCACATTTGAATGGATATTTGTAGATGGCTACTTCAAATATTTAAAGTCTAATTGTATTACATAGGATGTTTGTTGATCCAATAAGCTAGCTATTGTTATTCAAGTATCATCTAAACCTCATTTTGGAACTAAAAGATAAAAGTTGTATTTAAAAAAAAATAAATCATCATGTTGAACAAAAAATATTAATATTCTTTATGAGTAGCATAGAATGTCAACTATATGCAATACAAAAAAATGAATCATCATGTTATTCTTTATGTTTGAGATCCTGAAAATGACTAAGTCTGGTAGCCTGATATCCTGAAACACTAGGATGAATATCCAAGTCATTAGGATGATTACGCCTTGAGAAAAAGTCATTAAGATGAGCGCCTAAAGGAGACTTTCTTAAACATTCAAACATTGAGCAACAAGCATGAAGGGTTAAGGTGCAATTTGCAACTCATAAAGCCTCGAAAGGGTGCCCAACTTAGAGAGAGCATTCATTTAAGACAAGGTGCCCATTGACACCTGTTCCACCATAAAAGTGCACCTAAGGTGGAAGGAGAACAAGCCTCTGTTGGATCTAGGGCATACAACTGAGAGGGGGGGGTGAATCAGTTGTATAGAACTTGTTCTCTTTCAAACACTTAATTCTCTGTTGTTAGTTAGCAGCATATCAAATAATCATTCATGGAAGCACAATACATAAACACAAGAACAGATAAGCATCAACACATTGAACACCAAGATTTTGACGTGGAAAACCCGGTTAAGGGAAAAACCACGGGGTGATTAACCCAAGAATTATTCTCTGTTAGAAGAATAAGGAAAAATGAATGGCACATGCCAATAAGGGCTCACTGCCCGAGCACACTGCTCACAAAGAGGCCCACTGCCTACAAGGAGACACACTGTCTACAGAGTGATAAAAATCACAGTCTTGAACTGGAGAATGACATCTCTACCATGTCCGGATCAGTTCCAATTAAGCCCAACAATCTCTGCTCTGCCTTTCGCACCTTTCTTCGCTACACCTTACACATCTCCATACTCCTTCACTGAAATGAATTCACAAATCATTATTTATACAAGACATCGACTTAGGAACAAGCATCTAAGTCGGCAAACAACCATAGGAGTATCCGCAAGATGAATAACACATCCGGTCGGCTATACAGAGCAATAACTTCATCCGGAAGAATAACTTCAATTCCGGGCTCTACCATCAATGCGGACCAACAACACAACCTAAACATGATTCAGGAACCTTCACAAGTCTGTCTGAATGTCCGGATACATCCGCACTTTCTCTGCTTACTGGGATCTCTTGTCTTCCTCATCCGGAACTTCAAGAACACAGTCTGTCACCACTGTCATAATGCAGGAGGTACATCCGGACCTCCAAATTACACACAAATCAGGATGAAACATCACAAGGACATATAAAACACTCCTTCCAATCCGCAGATTATGATAATACAATTCCGGACCTCACCGGACCTTTTTGTGATCCTTTGTCACCTCCGGATACTTGCCGGACCCGGTTCTATACCGGCAGCCATAACTCCTTCAGATCTTCATGCGGACCTCTGAAATCTTAACTGTAGCATCTTAAGACTCATATCTACTAACCCTTTAATCCGCATCCTCCGGTTCTCATCCTATACAGTATATTTACCTTCTTCTCATCACTGTTCTTCACTGTTCCTGACTGAGGCTAATTTTCTCAATATCCTCAGCACAAAGCTCATCAAATCCTTCTTGTCAATGCAGTGTGAGTATGTTGACATCAATGACAACAATGGCTCACCTCATACTTGCAACAATCTCCCCCTTTGTCATTGATGGCAACATATGATGTGAAAAACCATCAAGACAAGAACTTCTCTTTTCTGTCACAGCTCCCCCTATCAACAACAACTCCTCACATGTCTTCCTTTGCTGCTCCCCCTTTGATCATCAACCACTTGTTTTTCACATGTCTTCTCTCCCCCTTTGACATCAATGGCAAAGGGCTCATACTTGCAACTCTCATGCATCAGAATAATACCAGCTGCTCCCCCTTAGTTGCAGCTCCCCATTAGTCCGGATCACAAGATATGACTGTGATAGCCACCGGACTGATGCACATCAGTGCATCTTAGTTCATCACCGGAGGGGCCATGACCCCTAACTTCTCCCGGAGATATTCAAAAGAGTCCTTGGGAAGAGGTTTTGTAAAGATATCTGCAATCTGATCCTTGGAGGGAACATACTCCAATCTGACTTCTTCCTTGTTTACTTGTTCTCTCAAAAAGTGAAATTTGATAGATATGTGCTTAGTCTTAGAATGCAATACCGGATTCTTGGAAATATTAATTGCACTTGAATTATCACAGAAAATTGTGATAGGCTCCTCATATTCAACTTGGATGTCTCTTAGCATCTGCTTCATCCACAAGATTTGAGTGCAACTACCTGCTGCTGCAATGTATTCTGCTTCAGTTGTAGACAGAGATATTGCATCTTGTTTCTTGCTTAGCCAAGAAACCAATCTCTTCCCCAAAAAGAATGCTCCACCACTAGTGCTCTTCCGGTCATCCACATCTCCTGCCCAATCTGCATCTGTGTAAGCATGAAGAGAAAAATCCGGATCTCTAGGATACCATAGACCATACTCAACTGTCCCTTTCAAGTATCTAAAAATTCTTTTGATTGCCATAACATGAGATTCTCTAGGATCAGCCTGGAATCTTGCCACAAGACCAACAGCTTGCATTATATCTGGTCTAGTTTGAGTGAGATACAACAATCCACCAATCATTGATCTATACTTTGTCTGATCTGCCTTTGGAGAATCATCATCTTTGCTTAACTTACATCCGGTTGCCATAGGAGTGTTCATAGGCTTTGAGTCTTCCATACCAAATTTCTTTAACAATTCTTTCACATATTTGGTCTGAGAAATGAAGATCCCTTCTTTTGTTTGAGTAATTTGCAGACCCAAGAAGAAATTCATTTCACCAAGCATAGACATTTCAAACTCACTTTTCATCTGATTTGCAAAAGTTTTACACATACTATCTCTTCCTCCAAAAATGATATCATCCACAAACACTTCAACAATCAGAATGTTTTCATGATCAATTTTGAAATATAAGTTGCTGTCAGCAGTACCTTTGTTGAATCCAATCTGCACAAGATGCTTATCCAACCTTTCATACCATGCTCTTGGGGCTTGCTTCAATCCATACAAAGCTTTCTTCAACTTGCAGACCATATCATTATTATCAGACAATTGAAATCCATCCGGTTGTTCAATGTAGACTTCTTCTTCCAGATCACCATTTAAGAAGGCAGACTTGACATCCATCTGATATACCTTGAAATCTTTGAAGGCAGCAAATGCAAGAAGTAATCTGACTGCTTCAATTCTTGCTACCGGAGCAAAAGTCTCTTCAAAGTCAATTCCTTCTATTTGAGAGTAGCCTTTGCAGACCAATCTAGCTTTGTTTCTGATTACTTCACCAGCTTCATTTAGTTTGTTCCGGAAGACCCACTTGGTTCCAATTACATTCCTGTCTCTAGGTCTGGGAACAAGATCCCAAGTATGATTTTTCTCAATTTGCATCAGTTCATCTTCCATTGCTTTGGTCCAATTTTCATCATTGCAGGCTTCATTTATTGTTTTAGGTTCAATCCTTGAAATCAGACAACATTCATTCTGATCTTGAGCAATATTCCTTCTAGTTTGTACACCTTTGCTTCTGTCACCTATGATCTGATCTTCAGAGTGATTCAGTTTTACATATCTTGGAATTTTGGGAGTATCCAGTACTGCTGTTTCTTGATCAGGCTCATTTAAACCTAACTCTTCTTCCTGATTTACCGGATCAGGCTGACTCTGTTTCACCGGAGAGGATTGAGTTCCTTGAACACTATCTTGGTCATCTTCATCAAATTCATAAAATCTTGAAGGCTTCTCAATTCCTTCATCAACCTTTACATTGGTACTTTCTATCATCTTCCTCAATCTCTTATTGTAACACCGATATGCTTTGCTTTGAGTGGAGTAGCCCAAGAAAATTCCTTCATCACTTCTAGCATCAAACTTTCCTAGATCTTCATCTCTTTTAATATAACACTTGCTACCAAATACCCTGAAATATTTCACAGTAGGAGTGATGTCAAACCAAAGTTCATAGGGGGTCTTACCGGTGTTGTTTCTGATTTGAACTCGATTGAGAGTGTAGACTGCAGTGCTGATAGCTTCTTTCCAAAACATTTGAGGAACATTTGCTTCCAACATCATTGTCCTAGCAGCTTCCTGGATGGTCCGGTTCTTTCTCTCAACTACTCCATTCTGCTGTGGAGTCCTAGGAGCAGACAACTGTCTCCTTATACCCTGTTTCTCACAAAAGTCAATGAATTCACCAGATGTAAATTCACCACCTCTATCAGACCTTAGACACTTTAGTTTCAATCCGGTTTGATTCTCCACCATAGCTTTGAAGATTTTGAACTTCTCAAAAGCTTCTGATTTTTCTTTCAGAAAGGTAACCCACATCATCCGGGAATGATCATCAATTAACAACATGAAATATCTATCACCTTGCAGACTCTTGATTCTTGTCGGACCACATAGATCAGTATGTACTAATTCCAACAATCCGGTAGAAGACTGATCTTTGCTTTTAAAAGAGACTCTGCTTTGTTTGCCTAACTGACATTCTTTACACACACTGTTTGTAGGTTTTATCAACTTTGGAAGATCTCTCACAGCCTGAGTATTGCTTATTTTGATGATGTTATCAAAATTTACATGACACATTCTTCTATGCCATAACCAACTCTGATCAATTTGAACAAACAAACAACTTTTATTTGAACCAACCAGATGAAAGATGTTACCTCTTGTCTGAGTGCCGGATGCAATTTCAGTTCCGGAGCTTGTAAAGATTCTGCATTTTCCATTCTTGAACCGGAGATCATAGCCTTTGTCCACTAACTGACCAACACTGAGAAGATTGTGCTTCAATCCTTCAACATATAGTACATTACCTGTTTTGCTCTTACCATCAAAGGAAATAGTTCCCCTACCTCTGATTCTGCCAGCAGAATTGTCACCAAACTTTACCATTCCTCCTTCATATCTTTCCAAATCTAAGAACTTATTCTTGTCACCAGTCATATGGTGAGAGCATCCACTGTCAATAACCCAATCATCCTTTTCTTCCACTTGAGCAGCCAAGGCTTTTTCAACAACTTTGTGATTGACAGATTCAGAGAGCAAGGAATCTTCTTCCTTGATGGCTATAAACACCCACTCATTTCCGGATTTGCTTCCTGGATCTGATTCATCATCTGTTACTCCTTCATTATCATCTTCTTCATGAACATAATAGCAATTCTTTTGAAACCTTTGTCTGTGAGTATTAGATCTTGCAGATCTCTCCGGACATCTTGAGGCAAAATGACCAATCTTATTGCAGTTAAAACACTTAAAGGGTAGTTTTCCTTCATACTTACCGGATCCTCTTGGCAGTCTCTTTGCAATGAGGGCTTCAAGTTGAGCTGTTTCTGCTTCTTCTTCTTCCATGTCTCTTCTTGCTTGATCATACCATGACATTTTCCTTGATGAGTTTTCACCCGGATCAAATCTCTGTTTGCCTTTCACATAGGCACTGGCTTTAAAAGCAGACTCAGTCTTGGGTGGATCATCTCCAAACTCGGTCATTTCAAATGCAGCTAGTTTGCCAGCCAATTGTTCTCTTGTGACAGTTGTGTGGGCTCTGAATTCATCAATGGCAGCAACTTTGATTTTGTAGGCAGCAGGAAGGGATCTTAGGATTTTGCAGACAATCTCATTTTCATCTAGAGTTCCACCAGCATTTCTGATTCCACATACTAGCTCATTTACTCTTGGCATAAAGGTAGTAATGTTTTCATCATCTCTCATTTTCAATCTTTCAAATTTCCCTTTCAGACTTTGCAACCTTGCACTTTTGACAAACTCATCTCCTTCATACAGAAGTTCCAGTTTAGTTAGGATCTCATATGCAGTTGGTAGGTCAATGACATTCGAGAGATCTGAGTCATTCAATGCGCTTAGAAGAGCTTCCTTGGTCCGCAGATTGTTTTCAGCTTCTGTGGTTTCATCAGGAGTTGTCGGACCACCTTGTGGGGGTATATATGGTTTTGAAATCATAGCCAAGTATGCTTTTCCCATACATTCCAAATGACACTTCATGCGACCTTTCCAGAGAGTGAAGTTGGTTCCATCGAACTTCGGACTATCCTTCTTGTATGACGACATCCTGGATCACCTCAAGCGGTTAAGCTCCTATCAGAGGAACTCAGCTCTGATACCAATTGTTGGATCTAGGGCATACAACTGAGAGGGGGGGGTGAATCAGTTGTATAGAACTTGTTCTCTTTCAAACACTTAATTCTCTGTTGTTAGTTAGCAGCATATCAAATAATCATTCATGGAAGCACAATACATAAACACAAGAACAGATAAGCATCAACACATTGAACACCAAGATTTTGACGTGGAAAACCCGGTTAAGGGAAAAACCACGGGGTGATTAACCCAAGAATTATTCTCTGTTAGAAGAATAAGGAAAAATGAATGGCACATGCCAATAAGGGCTCACTGCCCGAGCACACTGCTCACAAAGAGGCCCACTGCCTACAAGGAGACACACTGTCTACAGAGTGATAAAAATCACAGTCTTGAACTGGAGAATGACATCTCTACCATGTCCGGATCAGTTCCAATTAAGCCCAACAATCTCTGCTCTGCCTTTCGCACCTTTCTTCGCTACACCTTACACATCTCCATACTCCTTCACTGAAATGAATTCACAAATCATTATTTATACAAGACATCGACTTAGGAACAAGCATCTAAGTCGGCAAACAACCATAGGAGTATCCGCAAGATGAATAACACATCCGGTCGGCTATACAGAGCAATAACTTCATCCGGAAGAATAACTTCAATTCCGGGCTCTACCATCAATGCGGACCAACAACACAACCTAAACATGATTCAGGAACCTTCACAAGTCTGTCTGAATGTCCGGATACATCCGCACTTTCTCTGCTTACTGGGATCTCTTGTCTTCCTCATCCGGAACTTCAAGAACACAGTCTGTCACCACTGTCATAATGCAGGAGGTACATCCGGACCTCCAAATTACACACAAATCAGGATGAAACATCACAAGGACATATAAAACACTCCTTCCAATCCGCAGATTATGATAATACAATTCCGGACCTCACCGGACCTTTTTGTGATCCTTTGTCACCTCCGGATACTTGCCGGACCCGGTTCTATACCGGCAGCCATAACTCCTTCAGATCTTCATGCGGACCTCTGAAATCTTAACTGTAGCATCTTAAGACTCATATCTACTAACCCTTTAATCCGCATCCTCCGGTTCTCATCCTATACAGTATATTTACCTTCTTCTCATCACTGTTCTTCACTGTTCCTGACTGAGGCTAATTTTCTCAATATCCTCAGCACAAAGCTCATCAAATCCTTCTTGTCAATGCAGTGTGAGTATGTTGACATCAATGACAACAATGGCTCACCTCATACTTGCAACAGCCTCTAGTAAGTGAAGCACACCTATTGTCTAAACCACTTCATTATGGCACCCTAGCATGAGGAGGAGTATATAAGTCAATAGGAAATGGCACCTAGAATGCAAATGAAGGACTAAGTGGCATTTTCAATAAGCATCAATTCACCTTGAGCTTTCAATAAATACATCAAATTGAACCCCATAAGCCTAGGCACCCTTTGCCTTCAAAAGAACCTTGTATCGACGTCAAGAGTTGGTCGTATCGACGTTAAGAGTTGGTCGTATCGACGTATTGGTAGACCTTGGTTAGGCTTCACCGATAGTGGTCTGTCTTGCCGACGAGTGTGGTTCGAAGTCAAAGACATCGGTGTATCAGAAGATAATCCCATCGGCGCATCGGAAGAGCAGTTGAGAGATTCACCGATGAAGGGGTCACACTGACAGTCGAAATCCATCGGTGTATCGGCCCAATGAGATTAGAGTTCACCTATGTTTGGAGTCTCATCGATGGGTGTGGTCCGAAGGTTGTCATTGGTGAGATTGGTGTGTCGGCAGAAGAGTTTTTGAGTGTGCCAATGGTATTAAGTCCTATCGATAGGCCAGGGACTTAGAGTCTCGTATCGGAGTGACAAAGACATCGGTGTGAAAGGATATAAAGTCACCGATAGCGGTCTGTCTGACCGATAAGAGTCAATGATGGGATGTTTGTCAGAAGTGAAATCAAACGGAGTCATGGTCACATCGGCCTATCGGCTGACGAAATTTTAATCTCGCCAATGGATCAGGATAATACTATCAAGCATCCACATAATAGTAGATAATCTTATCAAAAGTCAGAGAAATTTCTAAGGACCATAGTGTTATCCCTATGACTTGATACATACTGCTTGTTTCATAAAGCAAAGGGACATGATATAAATATTGTTGTTATATGGAGCCTAATCAGACTCAGAGGTTAAATTTACCCAACTTTTATCAGTGTGGTTTCCCCCCAAATATTTTCCTACTAGTTTTGGCGCTTTGAAGTCTAAGTGCATGAAAATCATTCTGAGTTGGCAACCTAATCCAATGACTTGACACGGATCCCAAAACCACCTATTGGACCAATAGGATCCTAGGTGCTCACTTCATGCATTATGATTTCTACGCGCCAGTTTGATGCTCCATCACAAGGAAAGTGCACCCACACTTGCAAATGTTTTTCTTCAGGATTTAGGCGCCAATTGAAGGTTGTAGTTGCCAAGAAGAGCGCCTAGCAAGAGGAAGTCTTTTGGAGTCTCCAAAACACATGAAACATTTGACTGACAACAAGATAACTTTTTCCCAAGTTAGGTGCTTCAAGAGGGAAGTTAAAACATGAATAAGCACCAACTTGTCTAGGCGCAAACTCAAGCTTGTTGAGGATACACATGGCACCCAACATTGCTTGGTGATTTCATGAACTTCAAACACTCAGAACTGTTCAAGGAATGCCCAATGCCCCTTCTTGATGATAGGCACCAAAGTGAGGGTGGAATTGTGCCTTGATGGCATTAGGCGCTATCTAGAGTATGCTACTCCATGGAAATGCGCCTTCTTGCTTAGAGTAATTCAAACACTCCAAGGTCTTTAGTGATCAATTCCCAAACTTATGAAATGTCTTCCTTCATTTTAAAACACATTGTAATGCTCCAGAGAGATGACTATACCTAGGCGTCAATCTGGGTTAGAAATGCCTCCAAAGTGTGCCTTCTCTTTCAGAATGCAAAACAAGGTCCAAAGGTGCTAATAAACTGAAGCGCTTCTTTGGAAAAGTCCTGGAGGTTAAGATGCACCTTGTCTTAATGAGGTGCAACTCTTGGGTAAGAAAGCTTGCAAAGTGCGCCTAACTTAGTGAAGAGGTTGATAACTTCTAAACCCTTCCTAGAACTTAGATTGCTTCAACTGAAGATCATCTTGCACCAATACATCACCAAACTTTCAATCACAATATCAATTCAAACTTAGGCACTCATTAAGAGTCTTTCCAATGTTGGCGCATCTGAGAGATTGAACTGGCAAGAGATGACACCTAGCTTCCTAGACCTTGTTTCAATATGTTTGAGTTCCAAAGTTGATTCAATGGTATCAAGATGGCACCATAGAGTCTTTGGACTAGTTCCTTAGAGTTTCAAAAACATTCAAAAACATTCTGGCTCCTTGAAAATTCCTCCTACATGATTGGGCACCATTTCAAGGTCTTGGAACCATGATGTAGTGCCTTATTGCTCTAGGCGCCCATTCATGATTCTGCAACTTGAGATTAGCGCCTAGAGTGAATAGGATTTCATCCTGACTTAATACACTGCCTCCTTCTGATGATTTTTGGGGCAGTAGAAAACTTTTCACCATGGGAAAATGTCTCGAAGATATAAAAAACTGAGAGAGGTTATTGTAGAGGCACTCTACATGATTGTGTTGCCTCAGATGTAATGTTTCTAAGTGACACGATTTTTGAGTAACATCTCGTCAAAGATTGTTGCCTTTTTGCACTTTGGACTCTTCAGGGATATCGTCGGTACAATGTAGCTCAGACTATTTCGACATGTTTGGGTGAAAAACAAGACCATACCTAGCGTAAATGTACCCATCCAAACGGGTTGGAACAATCAGCTTGGTCACATCAGGAGTAGGTGGTAGAGGATGTGTCTCCAACTATGGTATTCAAATCTATCGTACCACGAAGTTTTTGCATTCGTTCTCTTTGTGCCGCTAATACCATATCTCTTTGTGATGGTTGTGGTTCCTCTTCAATTGGTATGTCTTCATTTATCGTGTCCAATTTCCTCTTCTCACGAAGTTCCCTCATAGCCACTGTTTTCTTTGCATTCTTAGCTTCTATCTCTTCCTATGTTGGTTTAATTCTTGATCGTTTCCTTGGCATGACAGAGAATTTGTCTGTAGCATGATAAAGAGACCAATATTACTTCCTAAGAAATCATTCAAGATAATAGTGGGATTGTATTTTTATTATGTTGTAAGGATTTATTCTTGTATAGTTTGACATCATGGTATGTTAAGGTCTGTTTATTACACATAATTATTAAAGAGCCCAAGTGTAGAAAATATACATGGCATCATATGAGATTGTAGGTTTCTTTCTTGATTGGGAATGTGTCTATTTTAAACATGTATCTTAAAGCATGATAAAGTAATTCAATCCAAATTAAGGAAAATGTAAAGAACATGCATGTAAAGACTTGACATACCTAAAAAATGAAGATTCAAATGGAGAAAGTACCCAATTATGTAGTGTTTTTTTCTTCTTGCATCAAACTCCTCAACAATTTGAGTTTTTCACCACTTTCTTCATTTTCAATGTTAAATTGAATAACACTCAAATATAATTACTAACAACAATACTATTAACCAATCTATAATGTTAAATTCCTAAAATTGAATCACAATTAACATTGCAACACTACAAAAATTGAAACTTGAATAGATATATATCAAACTTGGTGTAAAAACTATGTTATTTCCTCCTTCTCAAGTTGGCAAAGCAGAAAAGGTGGTGGAAAGATCATGCAAAGGTGGTACAATTTGTCAAATGTGCATGTGAACTTCCCAACAGCATGAAAGAACTTCTTTTTTGTCATAGCACGCGCAGAATCAGTATGAAAATAGAGCATGTGGGCCTGGATCATGGGGGTCAACACTTTTTTACCGTTTCTATAGCAAGACAAAACGTGAGCGCATTATAACGCACTCATGTTTTGTCCTGCTATAGATTGATCACATCCTGTGCATTATCTTCCTTAACACAAGCAGGGATGACCACATCCTGTGCTTCATCAACTGACACTTCCAAGCCTTACAATTCCTCTTAAATACGGGAGGATCCATGACTAGAAGAGCCAAGCCACTTCATCTGTCCATGATAATCTTTAAATGATTTCCATCTTGGCAGGTCCTTTGCATCAGAGAAAAACCACTGATGGTGTCTGAGAAATAAGAAATTCTTCATCTCTTTGGTGATCCATTTCTCTTTCCAAACCTTCCCCTTCAGACTTGAATGACCACAAGGTTTTTGAGGGAGAACTTTTCCTGTTTCTTGCAAGAGCTTGCCAGATGCTCCGCCATATGATAGGCATAACAATGAAGGGGCAAGCCCTCAATACTATACCTTAAATCCTAATCCCTCAACCCTCAACCCTAAACCTTATCCCTAAACCCTAATCCCTCAACCCTCAACCCTAATCCATCATCCCTCAACTCTAATCCCTCATCTCTAAACCCTAAATGCTATCCCTATTCCTAAACCCTCAACAAACTCGATACTGTACCTTAAACCCTAATCCCTTATCCCTAAACCCTCCAACCCTATCCCTAATCCTTATACCCTCCACACTCTACTTTAACCCTAATGCCTCAACCCTCAACCCTATCCCTAAACCCTTGACCCTCGAACCTCAACCCTCAACCCTTAACCCTAAACCCTATCCCTAAACTCTCAACACTATACCTTAAACCCTAATCCCTCAACCCTCAACCCTAAACCTTATCCCTAAACCCTAATCCCTCAACCCTCAACCCTAATCCATCATCCCTCAACTCTAATCCCTCATCCCCCTAAATGCTATCCCTATTCCTAAACCCTCAACAAACTCGATACTATACCTTAAACCCTAATCCCTTATCCATAAACCCTCCAACCCTATCCCCAATCCTTATACCCTCCACACTCTACTTTAACCCTAATCCCTTGACCCTCAACCCTATCCCTAAACCCTTGACCCTCGAACCTCAACCCTCAAGCCTCAAGCCTCAACCCTCAGTGTCAAACCCTAATCCCTCAACCCTTAACTCTGATCCCTCGACCCTCAACCCAATCCCTAATCCCTAAATCCTAAAGCCTCAACCCTCAACGTCAAATCCTAATCCCTCAATCCTTCACTCTAATCCCTCAACCCTAAACCCTATCCCTAAACCCTCAACACTATACATTAAACCCTAATCCCTCATCCCTCAACCCTAAAACCTATCCCTAAACCCTAATCCCTCAACCCTCAACCCTAATCCGTCATCCCTCAACTCTAATCCCTCATTCCTAAACCCTAAATGCTATCCCTATTCCTAAACCCTCAACAGACTTGATACTATACCTTAAACCCTAATCCCTTATCCCTAAACCCTCCAACCCTATCCCCAATCCTTATACCCTCCACACTCTACTTTAACCCTAATCCCTCGACCCTCAACCCTATCCCTAAACCCTTGACCCTCAAACTTCAACCCTTAACTCTCAACCCTTAACCCTCAACGTCAAACCCTAATCCCTCAACCCTTAACTCTGATCCCTCGACCCTCAACCCTATCCCTAAACCCTAAACCCTAAAGCCACAACCATCAACGTCAAATCCTAATCCCTCAACCCTTCACTCTAATCCCTCAACCCTAAACCCTATCCCTAAACCCTCAACACTATACCTTAAACCCTAATCCCTCAACCCTCAACCCTAATCTGTCATCCCTCAACTCTAATCCCTCATCCCTAAACCCTAAATGCTATCCCTATTCCTAAACCCTCAACAAACTCGATACTATACCTTAAACCCTAATCCCTTATCCCTAAACCCTCCAACCCTATCCCCAATCCTTATACCCTCCACACTCTACTTTAACCCTAATCCCTCAACCCTCAACCCTATCCCTAAACCCTTGACCCTCGAACCTCAACCCTCAACCCTCAACGTCCAACCCTAATCCCTCAACCATTAACTCTGATCCCTCGACCCTCAACCCTATCCCTAAACCCTAAACCCTCAACCCTCAATGTCAAATCCTAATTCCTCAACCCTTCACTTTAATCCCTCAACCCTAAACCCTATCCCTAAACCCTCAACACTATACCTTAAACCCTAATCCCTCAACCCTCAACCCTAAACCTTATCCCTCAACCCTAATCCCTCAACCCTCAACCCTAATCTGTCATCCCTCAACTCTAATCCGTCATCCCTAAACCCTAAATGCTATCCCTATTCCTAAACCCTCCAACCCTGTCCCCAATCCTTATACCCTCCACACTCTACTTTAACCCTAATCCCTCGACCCTCAACCCTATCCCTAAACCCTTGACCCTCAAACCTCAACCCTCAACCCTCAACCCTCAACCTTCAACCCTCAACGTCAAACCCTAATCCCTCAACCCTATCCCTAAACCCTAAACCCTAAAGCCTCAACCCTCAACGTCAAATCCTAATCCCTCAACCCTTCACTCTAATCCCTCAACCCTAAACCCTATCCCTAAACCCTCAACACTATACCTTCAACCCTAATCCCTCAACCCTCAACCCTAAAACCTATCCCTAAACCCTAATCCCTCAACCCTCAACCCTAATCCATCATCCCTCAACTCTAATCCCTCATCCCTAAACCCTCAACAAACTTAATACTATACCTTAAACCCTAATCCCTTATCCCTAAACCCTCCAACCCTATCCTCAATCCGTATACCCTCCACACTCTACTTTAACCCTAATCCCTTGACCCTCAACCCTATCCCTAAACCCTTGACACTCGAACCTCAACCCTCAACCCTCAACGTCCAACCCTAATCCCTCAACCCTTAACTCTAATCCCTCGACCCTCAACCCTATCCCTAAACCCTAAACCCTAAACCCTCAACCCTCTAATGTCAAATCCTAATTCCTCAACCCTTCACTTTAATCCCTCAACCCTAAACCCTATCCCTAAACCCTCAACACTATACCTTAAACCTTAATCCCTCAACCCTCAACCCTAAACCTTATCCCTAAACCCTAATCCCTCAACCCTCAACCCTAATCCATCATCCCTCAACTCTAGTCCCTCATCCCTAAACCCTAAATTTTATCCCTATTCCTAAACCTTCAACAGACTCGATACTATACCTTAAACCCTAATCCCTTATCCTTAAACCCTCCAACCCTATCCCCAATCCTTATACCCTCCACACTCTACTTTAACCCTAATCCCTCGACCCTCAACCCTATCCCTAAACCCTTGACCCTCGAACCTCAACCCTCAACCCTCAACGTCAAACCCTAATCCCTCAACCCTTAACTCTGATCCCTCGACCCTCAACCCTATCCCTAAACCCTAAACCCTAAAGCCTCAACCCTCAAAGTCAAATCCTAATCCCTCAACCCTTCACTCTAATCCCCTGAACATTAAACCCTAATTCATTAACCCTAAACCCTAATCCTTCAAACCTAAACCCTATCCCTAATCCATCAACCCTCAACACTATACCTTAAACCCTAATCCCTATCCCTCAACCATTAACCCTTAAAACTTAAACCCTATCCCTACACCCTCAACACTTGACACTATAACTTAAGCCTTAAACCCTCATCCCTAAAGCCTCAACCCTCAATCCTTAAACCTTCAACCCTAAACCCTATCCCTAATCCCTCTACCCTTGACACTCTAACCCTAACCTCGACATTAAACCCTATCCCTAAACCCTCAACCCTCAACACTATACCTTAAACCCTAATCCATCAACCCTAAAACCTAATCCCTCAACCCTCAATCCTAAACACTATCAATAAACCCTCAACCCTCGATACTATACCTTAAACCCTATGAGAAAAGCTTTCCGTATGGTACATCCACAGTGAGTAATTAACAGTTGAAATCAGAGGATGATCATTATGAGAAAAGATTTGCATTGGGGTACATCTATGTTTCTTGCTGTCCACCCCGCACTTAGGGAAGGTATATTGTTATGAAATAGGCAAATAATCTCCCATTGTTTACTGGCTCTATCCACAAGAACTACTAAACTATACCTTAAACCCTAATCCCTCAACCCTAAACTTTCAACCCTAAACCCTAATCCCTCAAGGTCCTAAACTTTAATCCCTTATTCCTAAACTCTAAATCCTATCCCTAAACGCTCAACCCTCAACCTTAAACCTTAATCACTCAATCCTTATCCACCCCTCTCCTACCCTATTTGTCTCACTCCCATCTCTACCCGCCTCTGCCCTCGACACTATACATACATATATATAGGCATACATAGATAGATAGATACATACATACATATAGACATACATTCATACATGATTAATAGCCTTGAACATAAAAAAATTTAAGGGGATCATAACGCGAGCGCATTATAACGCGCTCGTGTTATGTCAAACATGACAAACAACAGACTTGCGGAAAAGGAAAATGCAAAGAAAAACATAACGCGAGCGCTTTATAACGCGCTCACATTATGTCTTTCTTTGGGAATCCCAAGCCTTGGGCTTGGGATTTGCTTTGGATTTCCAACCCAAAGGCTTGGAGTGCCTTTTGAACAATAACAGACATGTTTTTACATATTCTTCAAGATTTCACATAATTTTGTTCGTGCTAACCCTCAGATTTGCACGTGTTTCAAGGTCAAACAAATCGAACACCTGGGTAATGTTAGGATTTCTCTTAGCTATTTGACGATGTGATTTTTTTCATATTTTAACAATGTTAAGCCTTTCATCTTTAATTTCTTTTGTTTGTGTGTCCGTTTTTGGGCAAAAACCACTGTTTGGTCTTTTTTTCATTGTAAATTAACTATTCATTGAAATTTCAAAAAAATTACATATTTAGAAACTAGACTCCATTCTACAAATATTAAAAAAATAAAAAAATAATTTTCAATTACTTTTCAAAATTTAGAGGGGTAGCACGGCCAAAATTCTATTTTTTAGGATGCGTCCACTTTAAAAATTAGTACAAAATCAAATATTCATCAAAAAATTATCAGAAAAATTGGGCATAAACTACATGCTATTAGCTAATTTCTCACTGAAGCGATTTTAAAAATACCAAAAAAAAGTTGACCTTTTCAGGGAGCCACAAAACATGCTATGTTATGTTTTTTTGACAGAAACAACACCAATTTCTGTGGCTCCCTCTTTTGAACCCCTTAATCTATGCCATTTAAAAAAAAAGTAGTTTAGAAAGTAGACTTGGAGCACTACGAACATTGTTTTGGTTGCATCTCCAGATTTTGAGTGTAACTATGCTCAATTTCTCATCCCAGGCCAGTATTTCCTAATTTCAGAAAAGAAGTGGCCACTTAAGACCCCTTTTTGGCCCCCCATCTTCTTGCACTTACCCCCTTGTTATCATTGAATCTAATGTTGACACCCGACAACTGTCGATTGGGGTTCTTGTTGGTTATTCTTTTTGAAATACTATTGATTGTATTACTGGAAGCAGGATCCTGGTGAAATACTGGTTGGATACAATAGTTAGCCAAATTACTGTTAATTTCAAGAGGTTTGATGTTTTTAATGCTTATGTACATTTTAACTGACAAGAGAACATCTGAATGGATTAAGAAGTCCTTCTCAATTGTTATAAATTCTCTCAGGTGATTACCTATCTCCCTTAAGATTTCGTTGTGGATGACCTCAACTGGGAGATTTGGTAGTTTGACCCATCTGGCAACTTTAAGTTTCATTTTACTGGGGTCAAAATTCAGTTGCCAGTCTACATATTCGAATTTATACCCTTTGTATAACAATCTTCTGCTATTTAAAATTTCTTTTTTAAGGTCTACACTTTTGCAATCAATGAAAATGAAATCTTCAGAAGTGATAGTGATACTTGATCTTTGAGGAGGACCTAGACCCAATCCGTAATTTCCTTCACAGGCTACCCAATCCCACACCAACGAATAAAGAAGCCATGGGCTCTACAGTGATTCCCCAGACCGTCTGAGTAGATACTGGTAATATTTACCAATGCTTTCTTACCCAAAGTCTTGGGCTTTTGATACTGCTTTGAATTCATATGTAGCCTTGACCAATGGGATCTGGGGATTGCCTGTTCTTGAATTGCTAACTGGTTATTGCCCCTCCCCTGAATGTTGGCTGCACTAATTTTGGAATTAGGGTTTTGGGGAGTTGATTGATGAAGGAGTGCTCTAGGATTCATCGAATTGTTTAGAGAAGGCTTCGAATGAAGGATCCTGGGGGCTGGTTTTGAGAAACCCTCTGCAACTTTTTGCCTTTGAAGGGGAGGTTGAGAGACAACAAGGGGGGAATTAAGCATTATGGCTTCTTTCCCTACCTATTAGAGTGCAATTTGCTCCAGTTGCAAATGTTGGGATTGTTGAAGTAATTGGGATAGCCCAAATCCTAGAAACCCTATCTTGGGCATTCTTTCTTAAAGCATTGTCTGCCCTAATTCCTCTCTGCGGTTTCCTCCTCACCACTTGCCAACCTTGTTCCATGAGGGGTTGCAGAGGGGGAGCCTAGCCCCCATATACCCTCTTCTCCTCCCGTGGCAAATCGTTGCTAGGGTGCTCTGCCATATTTACAGATTTGATTCTATTGTCATTGTAATTTTGTCACGGGAGTTCTGCTCTTTTTTGCATTTTTTCCCAATTAATTTCAACTCTTAAAATATATAATATAACTGTGAATTAAATTATTTTTAAAAAAACACTATTTACTAACTTCTATATATCAATTACACACTAATCAATATATTAAAAACTACCTAATAATATATTTATATTTAAAAAAATATATCTAGAAAAAGAAATTGGAAAAAATGAAAAATAAAAACTAAAATAGAAATTGGAAAAAATAAAAATAAAAACTAAAAAAAAGTGGAAATTTAATTAAAAAAAACCAAAAAAGAAATTGAAAATAAGAAAATCACAAAAACTAGGAGAAAAGACCCAATAGGTGAGATAGTTCCAATGGTTGAGATAGGCGCTGTGACCTTAAGGCCCAATATTTTTTGAAGTTTAGTACTAGTAGTTGTGACTTTAAGGTTGTTAGTGTTACTATAAGTACTAATAATTGAATGAAATGTGCCCTTTAGATTTAAAAAGCAACCAATCATGTGATGTCAAATTAGCGCACCATCAAAGGGGGTCTTAATGCACACCTATTGGTCTACCTTTTTTGGGGGGGAACTATTTGACACCTCAACAAAAAGCATGCTGATGTGGCATTATATTTGATGATGTGGCCCTGAAACCTTAGTTATAAGCAGGGGCATTGCCAAGTAAGCTACTGTAAATTTTGGAGTGATTCGAAATTAATTTCGAGAGGTGTGAAGTTAGGGTGCACAACTACTAGGTCCTCTCCCCTATCCAACCAAAAAAGAAATTGGAAAAAATAAAAAATAAAAAATAAAAACCAAAAAAGAATTTGGAAAAAAATAAAAACTAAAAACTTAAAAAGAAATTGGAAAAAATTAAAAATTAAAAAGCAAAAAAAATCGAAAATTAAAAAAATCACAAAAACTATGGAACTAAAAAAAAATTAGATTCAGCCAAATCACATAAATATACCATTTTTACCATTACACAGCTTTTTCTTTAAAAAAAACAAAAAAGAGTAAACTTTCACCCGGAAAAACATATTAAGAGGTCGGCATGGAAAATAAACACCCTAGGTATTTGGTTCGTAGTCCTACCAAGTTGAATAAAGAAATACGGATATCTATTCTCCACTCGCAATAAACAAAACTATGACAGGTAAATGGGTCATAATTAATTTTCATGGGAATTTGGAAACTACTCCCTATGCTGCCTATTAAAACGCGACGCTAGTGGGTGCCCAACACAGATGAGACAATGCCTTTCTACAACTCCTCCTCCTCCGCTGAGAAGCGCGCAGTAATGAATCCCAACGATCTTAGGTTCACCCAGCCTGATATTAAGTCTACTTTCAAGGATGCCACACACCCTTCTGTTAGAGACACTTCGTCTCTATTGCGGAGGGGCCAGCTCAGTTCTGATGCGTTCGGTGAACTCCATGTATCCACAGACAAAGACGGCGTTACATGGTGTGACAATAACCGCCGTCTGTTTGCGTCCAGAGATGCCGGTGTTGAATCTGTACCCGTCGTTTTTGACGGCAATCGACGCCCCAAAAATGCTGTAAAAAGTAGGCTCAAGGATCCAGATTTCATGCCGAGGATCAGAGGTGAAGCATCGGGGGTTCAAACCCCACCGCCGCCCACTTCTGGGTCGAATTTTTATCAACAGGAAAAGGAGACTTCTCTGACGGATGATTATTTGGGGTGGTACCATCAAGACAACGAAGACGAAGACGAAGACGAAGACGAAGACGAAGACAACGAAGACGAAGACGATTGTGAAGACGAAGGAGACGAAGAGGGAGATGAAGACAACGAAGACGATGACAACAATTGCCAAGACGAAGACAACGGAGACAATGAAGACGAAGACGATTGCCAAGACAATGAAGACAACGGAGAAAATGAAGACGAAGACGAAGAAGACGAAGACAACGGAGAGGAAGACGATTACGAAGACGAAGACGATTACTATTAGTGTTTCGGGTTTAATTTCCCCGCAGCTTATTTAATAGTTTTGGTATATGTTTTGAGTAATAAGATTAGGTATTGTGTTAACATTGATGAATCTGGAGGAGATCGATTTCAGAATTCAGTCTCAATCTGTGTGATGGGTTCTTTTTCAGTATAATATATTCTGTGAGACTCTGTTAAAAGATCTGAATGTGTATCTTCGATATAATCTATAATTATAATAGAAAGCGTTTATATCGTTCGACTAAAACTTGCTCAACTGTGTGAAATGAATTGGTTAAATTCTACCGCTATTTATATCAATTTGTATGTATACACCAACATGCAAATTTATTCATTTGTATAAATATAATCTGGTGCGGGTTTTTTTTTTTTTTTTTTGGTGCGCGTGTTTATAGCTTACTCGCAGTTGTCTTCCCTGGCAATGCCTTTTTTTTCTTTATTTGCTAGCTTTTCTTAATGGCGCCATCTTTAGTTGCTGCTTTCAATTGTTTCAATAAAATGAAGTTAAATAATGTATAACTATGAAAGCCGTAGACTGCACTTTGGAAAAACGCAACCAGATTCTGTGAGATTAGGAAGACGCATTATGAAGCCCATCTGCTTGTAAATCTAAGTGCTGACAGACTAATTTTTGGGCCTGTTCTTTGTCTTGCGTTTCATGGAAGAGCCTTGGTCGGATCACTGAGAAACTTTTAAATTTCCTATCTTGTCATAGATTTATATACAGACAAAAATTGCAGAGGATGTACCTGCATACATGATGCAGGAGCTTTCCGCAATACAGTATATCCTGGCAGTTCAATTTTTATTCTGGAGTGCTTCAGGATTTAACTGTATGAGTTTTTTCGTCAACTTTTCCAATCACACTCCCTGATTCATCATCAGGAAGAAGAGAGTCAAAGAAGAGAATTAGAAAAATGGCTCTCTTCTTCCTGATATGGATCATGAAGTGTGATCCCAAAAGTTGATAAAAAAACTCTCGCACAGTTAAATCTGGAAATCTGAAGTTCAATTTTTTTTTTTTTAATTGTTCCTTCATGGATAACATTCCTAATTCCATCTGTTGATGGCTGTGTAGCAGTTGCCAGAGGCACCTCATTCTATGTAGCAGTTTCAAAAGAATTTAACAGGGTTTATTTGAATGCTGAGTGGCAGTCCCAAAGGTATCTCATTAAAGGAACAGTGAGCGGTTACAAAAGGGCATTTAAATCTCCATCGCAGCAGTAAATAGGTAATTACCTGACAGATTTCTACTAATGGTTTCAACAGAAAACTGGCGGCAGCAGTTACAGGCGTCCCACTTTAGCGCCACGACCCCATTTCTGCCGCTCAAATAATAGACCACAGTAACACATTTCCTGGGCGGCTGCTGAACCACGTGTCATGTCTTTGCTAGGTGTATGCATTACACTCTGCTTGCGGTTACATTCTAGACAGTTACAAACAAATTCAGAGCATGGTTAAACATAAATGATGCAAACCGTTTTTCCCTCGCTAGCGCCCACTACGGCTGGCAATAATAATTTTTTAAAGACAAAAATTTATGTTTTTCTTTTGAACAGGGCTCAGGCAGTGAGAACAGAGGAGCGGTCGAGTGGAAAACGTTTTAGATTGCTTGTAGAGTGGCAGACTTCAGATTGTCTGTAATTTTTCCTCAGCAAGTTGATTAGGCTGGCCTGCGTTCTGTTGACAGGTCCAGAGTTTGGTTGTAATTTCATAAACAAGTGTAACGATCTTTTCCAAGAAAACAAATCTTCTAAGTTTGTTATTTAAAAATTGCATTGAATCTGAGTATCCTTGTGAGTTTATTAAATTTGTGAAAGCTGCCTGAATTGGTTCCCTGTTCTCAGGTCCCCCGTCCTTGACTGCATCAATACAGAGCATCAGGGTGTAGTTGAAATACATTGAAATAAAAGGACTCACTAACTCTGTCATTTCTATTTATTGATTCCAATTATTTATCTCAAATTCATTTTAATTAATTTAAAATTTAATCGTAGTGGCAATTGGATCCATGGGTCCAATGGTTAATACTTTTTAAAAGAAATTGTAAAATTTGTTAGAGATGTATGTTGTAGAAATTGTAGAATTTGTTAGATGTATCTTGTAGAGTTTTAATATGTTTGAATTATTTTGTGGTTTCAATTTATTTGTTAACTTCCATAGAGCAGAAACATTGACATGTTTTGACATTATCTACTAATCTTCTAATTAATTAATAGAAACAAATCAAAGTGTTGAATAAGGATAGATGCTTTAGTCCTCACACTAAAGTTGCAAAGGCTATTTAACATGCCCTTTAATCCTCATGTAGGGGACCATTTAACTCCGTCCCACTCACGTAACTCCACCCCTTTGTGTTTGGGTTAGTTTATCAGACAACAAGATGCAAGGCCATATAATATAGAGTATTATAATACAAGAGGTAGACAACAATTGAATTAAGAAATGCAGTTTGTAGTAAGAATAATAATAATATAACAAATTGGTGACTTAATCTTACACAAATAATACCAACAATAACAAAAGTAAGAATATGGTGTGCACATTTTAGACTAATAATTGTCCTCCTCTTTTGTCATCTAGTGAGTGTTAAGATATTGATTTGGTATATACATTGTTTAATTGTTGTTTATAGTTGCTCACACTAAACCTCATGTCGCATGGTTGTAGTAGAGGATGCATTGAGTAGGTCTTTAGCCCATAATGAATTCCATCTGCTGATGTCCAACTACCAACATTGTTGTTATTTGATGTTAATATCGCTTAGCATAAAATTATTGTGATTGGCCCCACTTTGCTCCATTCTTTACATGACTCTTCTTGTACAAAAAATCGAAGCTGTGTTAAAAGTGCCTCCACCTCTCACATTCTTTGGCCTTATGTAAATGTCACTTCTTATCATCATTGACTCCTCTCTTCCACATTCTTTTGAACAGGGCTCAGGCAGTGAGAACAGAGGAACGGTCGAGTGGAAAAGGTTTCAGATTGCTTGTAGAGTGGCAGAGTTCAGATTGTCTGTAAATTTTCCTGAGCAAGTTGATTAGGCTGGCCTGCGTTCTGTTGACAGGTCCAGAATTTGGTTGTAATTTCGTAAACAAGTGTAACGATCTTTTCCAAAAAAAAAACACAAAAACTTCTAAGTTTGCTATTTAAAAATTGCATTGAATCTGAGTGTCCTTGTGAGTTTATTAAATTTGTGAAAGCTCCCTGGACTGGTTCCCTGTTCTCAGTCCCCCGTGCTTGACTGCATCAATACAGGGCATCAGGTACTTAAAAATTGCATTGAATCTGAGCGTCCTTGTGAGTTTATTAAATTTGTGAAAGCTCCCTGGACTGGTTCCCTGTTCTCAGTCCCCCGTGCTTGACTGCATCAATACAGGGCATCAGGGTGTAGTTGAAATACATTGAAATAAAAGGACTCACTAACTCTGTCATTTCGATTTGTTGTTTCCAATTATTTATGTCAAATTCTCTTTAATTAATTTAAAATGTCTAATGGTTACCTTATAGTTTTTAAAAGAAATTGTAGAATTTGTTAGAGATGTATGTTGTAGACATTGTAGAATTTGTTAGATGTATCTTGTAGAGTTTTAATATGTTTGAATTATTTTGTGGTTTCAATTTATTTGTCAACCTCCATAAAGCACAAACATTGACATGTTTTGACATTATCTACTAACCCAACTATGTAATCTGTATCTTCTAATTAATTAATAGAAACAAATCAACGTGTCACTAAAGTTGCAAAGGCTATTTAACATGCCCTTTAATCCTCATGTAGGGGACCATTTAACTCCGTCCCACTCAGGTAACTCCACCCCTTTGTGCTTGGGTTAGTTTATCAAACAACAAGATGCAAAGGCCACATAATACAGAGTGAATGAAAAAAGTACTATTGTAACAGGTTCAACTCTCTATCATGTTTTTAGGAAAATATCCACACAACAATGCACATACTATTATAATACAAGAGGTAGACAATAATTGAATGAAGGTATGCAGTTTGTAGTAAGGATAATAATATAACAAATTGGTGGTTGTAGGATCAAGTCTTCATGCAATACTTTACACAAATAATACCAACAATAACAAAAGTAAGAATATGTTGTGCATAGTTTAGACTAATAGTTGTCCTCCTCTTTTGTCATCTAGTGAGTGTTAAGATATTGATTTGGTACATACATTGTTTAATTGTTGTTTATAGTTGCTCACACTAAGCCTCATGTCGCATGGTTGTAGTAGAGGATGCATTGAATGTGGAACACTAGTGTGAGGTTGCTAATTACCATTCCTCAGGGTGGAGAGCATATGTTATATTTCCTACAAGGTCACATGGAGTAGGTCTTTAGCCCATAATGAATTCCATTTGTTGAACAACACAAAAGCCCACCTCGCTCATCAACATAATGAGAAATACAAATTTAAAATTGTACCTAAAATTATTGGGATTGTTTATGTGGATTTATGGTGTATAGGTACACCATTATTGTGATGGCCCCACTCTCCGCTCCATTCTTTACACGACTCTTCTTGTACGAAAAATCGAAGCTGTGTTCGAAGTGCCTCCACCTCTCAGATTCTTTGGCCTTTCTTCTATAAATGTCACTTCTTATCATCATTGACTCCTCTCTTCCACATTCTTTCCTTATATGTATAGGTAGAGTCTTCTTTCACATGTTTTCCTCTATGATTCTATGTTTCTTTCACATGCTCTCTTGTATGAAATGGGTCCACCTCTCCCATGATTCCTAGCAACCAAACAAACCACATTGTGTTGATAGATCTTTTGCACGTAATGAAAATGAATTCAATCGAGCTCGAATAATTGTCACTGTTTCTAAATTTAACTTCAATGGCTTGGATTGTATGCACAACTAAAAACTATCAATTTCCATCTTTATACCATACGGATGTTTGATTTCTCTCTAAGGGAACACCTATCAATGTTAATATTGAGCTTTCAATGTGTCCATATATTTAAGATATCTACACTAATTTACCTACTTTTACATTAATAAAATATACTAATTTACAAATAAATCAATATATAAAAAAACCACCTAATGGCCATCAGTCAAAAATTTAAAAATTAAAAAAACATCGTACGGACACATAATTTTCGTCATAGCACAGCTTTTTCTTTTCCCAAAATGAGAGGGGGAACTTTCAGAGAAAATACATTTGAAGATTTGGCCTATACCTAATTGTCAAAATCTTCTATCAAAAAAGTGACATTGGAAACCCACTACCTAAGTGGGGAAGGATACTCATTTTTTCCTCGCAATTGCAAATCTCGCTTTCATGTACTGAAAATCTCTCTAAGTCTGACAATGATCTCCACTGAAAATGGCACACCCAAATACTAGGAAGCTTCTGATTCCTACCAGGCAGCACTTCTACCAGCATCCCAGGGCCCAGGCCCATACCTACCGGGAAGGAAAACAACTAGGTAAGCTGCCTATTAAAGCCCTAAACTGGTGGTGCCTAACACAGGTGAGAAAATGGCCTTTAATCCCTCCTCCGGCGATGGAAAGCGCGAAGTGGTGAATCCGAAGAATTTGAGGTTCACCCAGCCTGATATTAGGTCTACTTTCAAGGATGCCACATACCCTTCTGTTAGAGACACAACGTCTTTATTGCTGAGTGGGCAGCTGATTCGTTCTGTGTTCGGGGAGCTCATTGCACACAAAGACGAAAAAGGCGTTATGTGGTGTGAGAACAATCGTCGTCTGTATGTGCTCAGAGAGGCCGATGTTCCTTCCGTTCCCGTCAAGTTTAAAGGCAACGACTACATGTCACGACGCCTCAAAGAAGAGGTTAAAAGTAAGCTCGATAATCCGGCCTTCATGCCCAAGATTAGAGGTGAAACATCGGAGGTTCGAAACCCAGTGTCACCCACGCCTGGGCCGAATGTTTATCAAGAGCGAAAGGAGACTTCTCTGTTGGGAGTTGTGGGCTCTGTTTCTGCTGCTCTTGACGCTGGTTACTGGGGATGGAAATTGTGTAACACCCAACAAGGCGACGATGATGATGGCAATGAAAATTAGTGTTTGAAGGTTTGATTTCCTCGCAACTTATTTAATAGTTTGGGTATATGTTTCAATGCTCAGGTTATTGTAGTTTGGGTATATGTTTTAGTGGATCAGATTGATATTTAAGTAGAGGGTGAAGGGTCTGGTGGGGATCAAACTCAGAATTCAGCCTCAACCTGAATTAAACTGTGGTGGATTCTTATACGGTATTTTGTAGGTATTTTGTGGGACTCTGTGAAGAAGTATAGCCTATGTTGTGTGACTGAAGAAATCGACCTTTATTGTTATGCCTCTATAACTCATGGTTGCACCTTGTTTAAAGGGATGTTCTTGGGAACTCTTCTCTATAATTCTTATTTTGCCCATTCTTATTTTGCCCAGCCCTTTGAGGCTGGTAGTGATTGCCATTTTATTGTAATTTTCAGCTTCTTTCAATACTTAAAAATAGATATATAAATATAATCTATAATTATAATTTTAAAAAATCCTTAATTAAAACTTGTTCAAATGTGTAAAAAACTATTTTTCACCCTTATAAATATAAATACAAATATTCTTTTTAAAACAAAACTAACCTAAAATAAAAATATATATTTTTATTAAATATTACTTTTAAAAATAAATTTTAAAATTAAAAAAAGAAATTGCAAAGAAACCCCTGTAGTCAAGGATGGCCATATTTTCTTCCCATGTGGAGGAGTCTTGTTTGAAGTACACAAACACTGTTTTAACTTCAACGTGTTCTCCCCTCAAAATGATATACACAAATACTATATTTTTGCATTTATTTTTTCTTTCATAAAGAAACTCTAAAATCATTACTTCTAACTAGAGTTTGGGTAATGGTTGGGTATTACCTTTTAATAAAAAGAGTTAGAACGATGGTTTCAAGTTTTTTTTTTTTAAAAGGGGTTATGATAGGGATGATATTTCCACACTATAATAATGTTTGAAAGTATTTTTGATTAAAATTATGTAGGGATTTTTGACATCAATATTTTGAATTAAATTTTATGATTTATTATTAGGAAGAAGAAAATGAATTGGATAGTTCTATATTTTTGTAGCAGTGAAAATTTCATACCCATTCTCTTTTCTCTTTATATTTTGGGCTTACAATTATGATATTGTCTTTTATGTATTGACTAATGTAAGATAATATATTTCGCATCGAAGTTGGTAAATGACATTATCCGAGTCCTATCGTATCTCCACATTTCTCAAGATTTTGAAAGTACATGCTAAATCTACCATTTGCCACCTTGGCTAAAATCTACAAGTGCGAAATTGAACCAAGTCATTTATGTGCCCATAGATCTAACCCCAAACATTTAAATTCAAATTTCAAATGTTGCACCTTCCCACCTTTTCCTATCAATCATTATGAGCCTACTAAAGTGTGAACTATTTAAAATTGCATGTTAGAGTAGTCTATTTTTGGAATAACCTCAATTCATTTTCATCTAAAAAGGAAAAAAGAATCTAGGAATCTATTAAGCATATATAGAATTCAATTGCAAAAGGATAAACAATTATTACATTATTATCCTAGGAGTATATTGCATGCTTGCCTATTGTCTTTGATCTTGGCTCATTGTTGTTGAATTGACTTGCCCGACAACTTGATTGAGGACAAAATGAACCTTCCTTAGCAAGTTCCCCAATATTGTTTGTAAACACCATTTTCCTAGATATGGATCATTCATCATAGATACTTAGGTGAGTAGATTACAAAAGTCCAAAATAAAAAGTTTAGATATATAATTCTAGATTCAATTCCATGCATAGGCTCAAATCCGCACGTGTTGAGATCACTTTTTCCCTTGTAGATGTAAACAAAATAATTTGACAATCAAATTCCCAATCCTATAGTAGTTGTTTGAAAGGTTCTATTCTTTTTAATACCGTACTAAATTGATTTTTGACATCTCTAATAGTGATATCTTCATCAAATCTAGAGCTAATAACCCTTGCATTATTTAATTTAATTTCCTAACTAATTATAACATTAATTACATTATCTGCTATCAATCCTAGCTTATATATCTAGGTTGATTATTTATTTAATTAGCCTAGATATTTATGTAATTGGATATTTTTCCTTATAGTTTTAATGAATTTGAAATTCCTACATGACCTAGGGTTCTAACCTTGGGATTTATCTTTCCTTTTAACTAGAGCTTTCATATATGGTTTTCTAATTACATTCCTTTTGTATAAGATTTGATTAGGATTTGGATCACCCTTATTTGTGTTTCATTATCACATCTTGATAAGGGTTGGGAATTCCATTGTATCTTATCTATTTGATCCTCTCTAGTCATTGTTGGATTATGTATTTTTGCTATGGGTAAAAGTACAAAGTTGTGTCACACTTTTATAAAAGAAACGACCAACACTGATCTAACTTTTAAACTGGAATCACTAAAAAGTGATATATATGTTTTGAATTTTGAAATGATGTAAACTAATAAAATATTTTTTTTTAGTATATTTTATGTTTGTATTTAAAAAAAAAATTAAAAAATTATTTGAATATAGTTTTTAATAAATTGACTCTACAATTTAGTTGCTGATAAAATGCTGAAAAATGAAGTTACATGAGACCTCAATCTTTATATAGTTGTTCGCTAATAGACTTGTCTTGGTCTAAAAATGTTTTGTTCCGACTCTATAACCCTTTCTTTCAAGAACAAATAAGTTAAACAACAAATGGGTGAACTTTCAAGAATAATTCCCCTCTAAATTAAGGTACAACTCCCTTTTAAATCTTCAATGAATTCAAATTATTCTAATCATTTAGATACACTTTTAACCAGAAAGCATTAAAGGCAAACTAACATTCATACATCATCATGCTATGAATGCGATATCTTTCTTCTTTATAACATCATTCGGTGATAGAATACATAGATTCCATCTTCAATAATAATCAGATATATAAACATATATATTGCTGAACCAATAAATGATAAAACATATATGATGAATTATCCAATGAAAGAACAATTACCACATGAAAGAAGAGTTCGCATAGAAACCCGATTTCAAATAACTTAAACACACAGATTTAAGACTGCAGCAATCACTTCTCCTTCTCGTTCATAGATGAAAATGTTTCAGACAAACATCACATATATTGTAAAACATAAAAGTTCAGCTCCAAAATTCCCTGTATCTTCTTCTTAACTTTTTTGTCTTTTTCAGTTTTAACAACTAAAAACATATATATAGTTACCCTAATTAACCGTTCTTTTAAACCCAGAGTTAAAACCAACTCTGACCCACACGGGATTTTAGTTTCTTACAAACTCATTGAAAGACAGTTTTTGAACATAATTCCAACTAACTAATTGAATAAAGAGATTATGTAAACAAGATCATGACTGGGGAAGTGGATTGGAATCTTCAGATTTGCTTTGTTCGGCTGAGGAGACACATTGCACCTTCCATTCCTAAAATGTGGTAACAAATTCCTAGATTTTTGAGAAGTTAGGAATGCCAATGTGTTTAACCCTTGCTTTCCAAACATCTTTCTCTCTTCAAATTTTCACCACTTTCTCTGCGTGCTCTGGGAGTGCATCGACACAGAGGTGAAGAAGTGATTCTACCTTTGATATCCGAGAGAAATCTTTAGTTAATAGGTTATCATTTTCTTTAATAAAACTAATTTTCTCTCTGAAGGATTGAACCACAGTATCGATATCCTTTTCCGGCTCCCCATCATCTTTTATATATTTCACATCGATGCATTCCAAATCATGTTGTAAAGACTGAGTGAACTCAGTTATTTCTTTAATCATTTTTGTAAATTCAATTCGTCCTTGATGAGATACTGAATTTCTCCATTCGATGTTTCTCTTGCTTACATACAGTATATTATCGTTCAGACTTGTCATATTCTTTTCTAATAAAAACTTTGTTACCCCATACTTCTGAACTTCATCAATTTGATTTATCACATTCATCCATTTCCCCTCGTCTTTTACCCATGAAGCATTCTGTGTTTTCAAATCTTTGATAGTAGCCATGGTTTCATCATATATAATTTTCAATTCATTAATGTATTCTGTACCTTTCTAGATGATATTATCCAACCAATCATCAAACACTTTGGTTACCATTTTGTTCATGTGTATCTGATCTAGCATTTTCTTATTGACTGGAGATTTTGGGTCAAAAGATAGGGGTAGTTGAGAAACAGGGTGTGGATTTGGATTATGAATGTCTTCAATATACTCTGTCATTGATCGTAAAGTTTGTTTCAACTCCCTCTTATCTTTTTCATCCTTCTAGGCATGGCTGACTATCTTTTTGGTAGATGCTTCTAAATGATGCACATCCGCGGCACGTGATGTAGTCCCAAGGTCTATTCTCTCTATTGTGAAGTCCTGAACTGTGGGATCTTGAACTTCTTCATCAGTTTTCAGCTGGGCTATTTCTGCACTCCAATTCCCTGTATTAGGGTCAATGTCCACCCTAGATGTGGTTTTCAGCTTTCTGGATTTAGGGGTCTTTCCCAAGCACTTGCTAACCATGTCCTCCAATGGTAATGAAAACGGAACTATTTTTCTTTTATCACTAATTGAGCTTTCTAACCATTTTGGTGCAAGGGCCGGAACTTCTTTACTAGGATTCAGTTGTTCAGAAGGCACATTTGATATCATCATTAGGTTGGCAGAATCGGAAGCAACCTCTGCTTGTTGGTTTGTACTGATCTCTTCTGCCATTGGTGAATCAAACTCTTTATTACCCGTTGCTTCCCCTAAATCTTCTTCAGAGTTTAAATCCACACTTATTCTTTTTGAGATCTCCTTCTTCTTCTTGCTTTTAGTCCTTAATTTGGTGGTACGAGGAGGTAGAATAGTTGTAAGGGTTTTCTTGGAGTTTTTTGATAACAGAACCCTTTCCAATTTTTGGCTTGGGAGTACCTACATCACAAATAGGAATAAGCCGATTAGAAGAGATTATTGGAGATGGTGATTCACCAATTGGTGCACATCGCTGGGATTCTTCATTTTGAACCTCCTTCAGTCTACATTCCCTTAACCATTTATCAGTTCTCCTTATCATTGGGAGAGTTTTGACTTCAATCTGATCCTCTTCATCTCTATTCCAATCAACTTCTGGAATAGGTAGCTATTTTATTTGTTCAAAATGAGGATCAATCACCTGTTCTTCATCATCAATTATTCCAGAGATATTCATACTCAGATTGAGTGTAACTATTTGCCCCAAGAAGAACCTACACCAAAGCTTTCTTCTAACTTCAAATTCATCTGGACAATCCTCCCAATAGTCTTCTATCTGGGGAATGTGTGAAAATCTCGTTCCAAAATCCAGATTGTCCCTAGCAAAACCTTTGCTATCAAACTGGGGTCTGGCATTATAGTACTAAAAATTGAACTTTTTCAGGTCCACCTCTAAATTTAAGGCATCAAAAATTGACTGGCATGAATAGTGTCCAAGTTCAACGAGAAAAGATATACCATATTCTTTCTTCATTAGAAATTTCTTATCTATGTGGGCTAACTGCCTACAAACTTCTATCAATATAAAATAGTCAAAAATGTATCTGGACAGCTTCACTGGTTCACCATCAAAACCACCAACTCTGATATAAGTAAATTTGGAAAACTGAATGAAGAAACTACCATAAATACTGATTCGCTGCATGACTTCATTAGACATTCTTTTATTAACATTGCCTGTCAATTCATAAGTCATCCTACCAGTAAAAACATCATTAACCCTTCCATAGTTTTCATAACAATTTTGCATATGCAATTGTGGGTAATAATCATAAATTCTATTGTCTTCAACCAAGGATGCATGAGGCAACCCTCTCCATTCTCTTGTAGACGCTAGGCAGTAAAAGAGATATGAAGACATATAAAAATCCTTATTCCCCAAATAATTACTCAGACCTAGATGCAACCATTCAGCTATGATTTCTGCCCAATCCAAAGACTGTTCTCCTTGGAGGATCACCTGAATGAAGAAATACATCCAGTCCTCCCAATAAAATGCCTGGGAGTTACCCTTTAGCCTGTGTAGCAAAACCATAATATCCTTTACTTCCGGTATCATGTGTTCTCTTGTTAGTGGTCTGGGCAGTCTTGAACCTCCTTTTTGAAATTTCAGTAACCAATTTCTTGCAATTACGCTTATGTAGTTTGCTTTCTTTAATGAAAAATGACCATAAGAGGAAGTAATATTAAGATCAGAATATAGTTCCTTGGGCAGAATCTTCATCACAACCATTAGGGTTTGTCTATTGACAGGTAGTAACACATTGCCATCCGCATTTCTGATACACCTATTTTGGGGGTCATATCTACTCATACATTCCAGAACTAATTCAGGTCATTGTACCGCCATGGGAAAGGTTGCAGCTTAGACTAAACCACTTTCCACTATTTTCTCCATTATGGGGTTTGACATAGGATTTTTAACCCTCTCCTTAAAATCCTCTAAATCATATTGAGCTAGAGAGGTATCCCCAAATTTAGGAAGAGAACAAAGAAGACTAGGACTGTGTTCGTAACCAAGACAAGCAGATTTCATGGCTACAGATTGGAGGATTATAATGAAAAATGCTTTGAACTTCTTAAATAATAACCAGAAACTCAAAATAATTCTCCTTTCCAACAAAGTAATGGAATCAGCTATAGGAAAAGTCAAACTCACCTTCGATGGATCAGAAATTACTATGAAACTGGGTAATAAAAATCTTATACCTCCAGTGTTGCTCTCCTTTTGCATCACCCTGTGTGTTTACTAGTAAAAATGGCCTGTCCTTTCTCGATAAAAGGCATGAAATCAGGTTGAATAATTACTGGATCAATTAACTTGTGTTGAAGTTGCTTGATAGGATGTAAGTTCTAACAGGTGCATTAAATGTAAGTAGTTCTCACACACAACCTTAATGTGTAATGATTAATCATAACCTTTCAAAGTTAGAACTTTCCATTTCATAAAATGTTCCAGATATGTTTCCCTCTAAATGATTTACTTCTTTAAAAATCTCCCGCAATTTTTGACTTAAAGAAGACTTTGGGAAGAGTGGGTCTAAGGTCATGGAACATTGAACCTTTGAACCTTTGAACTCCCGAAATGAGGTTCAATTCGAAGGTTCAAAGATACAAATTGAGTTACAGAAAGGGACCAACAATTCACGACCTTTTGAGAAACATTGAACCTTGAACTCTTGAACTGTTGAACTCTTGAACCATTCAACTGTTGAACTGTTGAACTGTTGAACTTTCAAAAAGGTTCAAGTTCAAAGGTTCAATCCTTCAGTAATTTCGCACATAGGAAGACAAGTGGATAAATTTTAAAAACAAAGAGCCGACTTAAGAAATGAACATATGACCAATAAGGTAAGGTGGCGGGTCGACTTTTGCTTAAGGGTTCACGAAAAATTTAATAAGGGTGAATTAGAAGGTAACAATAGTAAATTTTTTTTTTTTTCTTCAATTTTTTTTGTGTGTATTTATAACTTCAAATTTTAGTGCATGGATATATTGTTTTCCAATTTTTATAAATATATGTTTTTAAATAAATATTAAAATATGTGTGTATTAAAATATAGTTGGGTGAAAGTACAAAGTTGAGTATACATTTCGCGGAAGTTGGTTATTTTCCCAGACTGGATGCTTACTCCCAGTAATCCCTACAAAGTAGCCAACAGTGATCAACAGGATTCCTGGGCCAGGGGCCAACAGTATAGGAGATAGACCCTATAAATATCTCCTCTTCTTCTTTAGGCTCTGCATAACCAAGGGGGGTATTCCCTACTCAACATCTATAAAATGCATCTATGTATTTGCTGGGATGTTGACACAAAGTAGATAAATCCTCTCTTATGTAGACCAAAACTGTAAAATAAGTGCAAAGGAGCTAGCTTTGAGCCTATATTTAGTTGTAGATAGAGGATTTCGGTCCTAAAACTACATCTAAAGTCCTAAAGGTTTGATTTGAAGTTTAAGTTTGATTTATATTTAGATGCAAAACTAGGACTTTTAGTTACAACAGAGATACCAGACCAGATCGGTGCCTATCCAGGGCTCGGAGTTAGTAGACATATATATGTGAATGTTTACCACAAACCTAAGATAGTAATCAGATTTCAAGGGGTTTCTAAAATGTCTGCCTTATAGACAATACCAAAGAGAGAGTATTTAGTTATTTCTGCTTACAAACATCCTTACTGCAATGTATTCTTCTCAACACTTAATCCAAAACATTCAGTCTACGCCTTGAGCAGAAGTAAGAGACTAAGTATTCAATATAGAAAACCTATATTCTAGAATCTATAACACCCCTTAGATGTTCAAAGTCAAAAGAAAAACACATTCAGTCTGGAGACAAATAACAAAACACACGCAATGAAGTATTACTCATTTAAATCAACATGAAATCGATAATTCTATGCATAATACATACAACATACAATTTATAAACTCGCAAGACACCTGAAACAGAGTCACTAGAAGATTGTATTCCTACTGCAGCACCAAAATTTGTCCAGTTTTCAACCACAATGAGTAACACAGTTTGGCTTTTTATACCCAGACTGTATACTCAGCAAAATTAATTACAAGGAAAGTTCAAAATTTATGCCAGATACACTGCATTCAAAAATGGCACTCAAAATCATAAATGCAACAGGGGACAAAATGGGAAAGAGCAAGAGAAGGGCGAGGAGCAGTTGAGCTTGAGCCTTATGCCGCCACTGGAAGACTCTCCGTCATAAACCAGGTACTTGGCTGTTCGACCACCGGCCCATGCCTGTCTGCAATCCTACCATTAATGGCTCAACCACCCCTAACTCCTCTTGGAAACTATCGCAGTGCACCCATGGAAATTTCCCGCTTAAAAAATGACTGCAGACACAAGGAAAAAACCATTGCCGAAGGTTCAAAACCCGACCGTCGATTCAAAATCCATCGATGTGATCAACGGTCCCAAAACATGCATGAAGAGTCGCTAGCCAATAATATCATGCCATGTAGGCACCTTGACCTTCTATCTCTGACCTTTTCTCCTTTCATTTCACCTCTATCGCTTTTGTATATGCAAATCCAAATGCATATACAACATACAAGGTGGATGTCAAAAGTTATAGAACAAACTGGAATTCAGTTCGGGTCTGGCTTGTATCTCCATCCTGCATCCATCGCTTTGTATATTACACACATACAAGCACATAACATATACAAGGCGGACTTCATTGCATCTATCCATCGAATTTGAAAAACCTTCAAGTCCGGGCCGTGTATCCTCATGAATTTGCATATCAGTGCATATACAAGTGCAAATATACAAGTGGTGGGTCCAACCCATTTTCTCTTTCTTTTGCACATTTCCTTGCACATCACACAACATACAAATGTAATGTACAAGCTGCGGACGCCACACTGCTTTAGAACAAAATGAAAATGACTTCGGGTCCACCTTGCATCTTCTTCCTTTACATATTTTTGCATGTATATCACATATACATTCTTCTTTGTATATTGCTGAATGTACATTTCTCTTGTACCTTTCGTTGTATATTTGGATATACAAACTCAAAATACATTCAACCCTACGACCACCTTCATATGCTTGAATGTATATTCGCACATACATTCTCACTTGTATATCCCCGGGCCCCACCACATGCATACCTTTTCCTTGTATGTTTGGCGAACATAAAAGATCACCTGTTTATTGCACTATAGCACATGTATGTTGTATATTCTTCAATGTACATTTCCTTTGTATGCTTCGCTTGCATATTCTACATACAAGCCCGATATACAAGTAGGGCCGATATACAATTGGTGAATATTCCCAGAATCTTTTAGAAGATTCCCCCAATGTATATGCAACCTGATATACATTGAGAAATGCATATTACTCAAAATTTTCACCATTTCTGGAAGCCGATTGGGATTTCACAAGCTTGTCAACAGATTTGATCAATTGCACATACAAACTTACATTTTCATGAGTGCGACAGGAAAAGGCGGTAAAACATTACATGGGGGCTGGTCAACCTATGAAAACCTAAACATGAGGATGAGATTTAACAACCAGAAACCCACCACACAAGGCCAACACCTGAATAGACAAAACAATGCAAGATCCCATGATTCACAAAATTGAGGGTTCGAACGAGAAAACCTACAAATGCTCAAACTTAAAACCCAAAACATAAATGATTACCAATAGGCTCTGATTGGGAATGTGTAGGCGCAAGACTGCAGTGAGGACTAGACTACTCTAGGGCAGACCAAACAAAACCCAAAACTCAAAACACGACTGACTATACAAGGCATGTACAAATTTTTTAAAACTAATTTACAGTGTGCACATAAGGTATTTCGTTTATGAGAAAAAGGTTTTAAGGAATTTACCATGCACTGGCAATTCTAGTAATTCACCATTTAGGGCTTGGAGAAAGTAAGAATCATTCTCATAGATATTGCTAATTTGATATGGGTCGGTCCATAAGGGCTCATTTACCATGTTTGCCCTTATCCTGGCTTCTTGCATTCCACATAAGCACTAAGTCACTTATCTGAAACCTTCTCTCTATTGCCCTTTTATCAAATAGATATTTCACTCTTTGCTATTTCTTGATGTTTGTTTTCCGTGCTTCCCGTCTGATCTCATCTAGTGCAACCAACTGATTTATTCTCTCAGTCATTGGGTCCTCAATCTCCTCATCATTGCCTTGGATGAACTTATAAACTGGTAGGAGGTTGTTCACAGGCAATTTAGCTGCTGCACCATACACTAATTCAAAAGGTGACCTTCCAACTGCTCTTTTGACTGTCACTCTGTCAGCCCATAGTGCCAACTTCAGCTTTGAATCCCAAGACTTCTTATTTTTATCTATCGTCCTTTTGATGATTTTCATGAGACTTTTGTTGTTTGACTCTGCTTGACCATTCCCTTGCGGATGGTATGGTGATGTATGAAACAAATCAATTCCATAATTATTGCAAAAATTAATAAATTCACCAGACCTGAAGCACATAGCATTATCTGCAACCAATTTGGCTAGTACTCCAAATCTTATAATAATATTTTCCAGGATAAAATCCATCACCACTTTGCTTGTAGCCTTTTTAGTTGGAATGGCCTCAATCCATTTAGTGAAGTAATTAGTAGCAACCAGAATCCAACTATGCCCTCCACTTGACTTTTCTGAGATTTCCCCTATAAAATCAATCCCCCATTGCTGAAAAGGAGCTTCTACAGTTATAGTCCTAAGGGGCAATGCACCTTCATATTTTAGCTTTCCTGAGAACCTTTAGCAAGACTCACATTTTCTTATCATTTTATGTGTATCTGAGAAGAGAGTTGGCCACCAATAGCCTGCTCTGAGAATTTTATGGGCTGTTGTTTGGCCAGGATAATGTCCACCACACACTTCATCGTGCATGTCACTTAGAATATCCTTAGCATGATTTTCATCCACACATCTAAGTAATACACCATCAGGATTTTTCTAATACATCTCTCCTTGAACAATGATGTATTTAATAGCCTATAGCTTCAAGGTTCTCTTCTGATCATCACTGAGATGAGAAGGACAATTTAGATTCTACAAATAGTGTATTATGTCCTTATACCATTCAGAATCTGACATGTTTACAACTCCATTATGCACCACATTCACTTGGCATGCCTCTAAATTATACTGTGTCATCAGTTTTGCCAAACCTTGTCCTCTTACCAATTTTGTGATCTGTATTTCAATGTTGAATTCCTACAATTTGTTTATCCATCTGCATCTCCTTCCAGTCACCTCCTGCTGAGTGAAGATATCCTTGACTGCTGCATGAGGAACATATGCAATTATCTAAGAGCCTACCAAATATGGCCTGAAACTCTTGACTGCTCTAACTAGTGCATATGCTTGTTTCTCCATGATGTCATACTTCAACTCATCAGCCTGTAATGACCTGCTAAAGAAAGCTATAGGTTGTTCAAATCCTTCTTCATTTTTCTGTAATAAGCATGCAGCAATAGTATGGTAAGAAGCAAATGAGAACAGCTAAAATGGCTTAGAAAAATTAGGAGATTTCAACACAGGAGCCATTTTTATAGCCTCTTTTATGTTCTAAAACAATTTGGTTGCTTCATCTTCCCATTTGATAATTGCACCTTTCTTCAGCATCTTAGAGATATCTTTGGTGGTCTCTGCAAAGTTTGGCACAAATCTTCTAACAAAATTAATTTGCCCAAAGAAGGACTGAACACCTTTCACTGTTTTAGGGATCTGAATTTTGTCAATTGCAGCCACTCTTTCAGGATCAATCCTAACCCCATCTTTAGAAACAATGTGTCCAAGCAGCTTTCCTTCCACTACCCCAAAAGCACACTTCTTTGGGTTAAGTGAGATGCCATACTCTAATGCTCTAATAAAAATTTGCTCCAAATGCATACAGTGCTACTCTTCCTTTTTTGAATAAGTTGTCCAGTCATCTTGATACACAACCAAGATTGAATCAATCAATCCTGCAAAAGCAACATCCATTGCCCTTTGAAATGTGGAACTCACATTTGTCAGTCCAAATGGCATCCTCACATATACATATGTTCCCCACAGAGTAGTGAAAACAGTCTTGAATTGCTCTGATTCCTTTACTTTCACTTGATTGTACCCTAAAAATCCATCCATCATGGATAGAAGTTCATAGCCAGTCACCTTCTGCAACATGGCTTCCATGTTTGGCAATGGATAATTGTCCTTCAAAGAAGACATATTTAAATTTCTGAAGTCAACACAAAGTCTTATGTCACCGTTCTTTTTTCTAACTGGGACAAGGTTAGACACCCAAGTTGAATGTCTGATAGGCATAATTATTCCAGCCTCCCTAAGTTTCATAAGTAGTTCTTGAATTTTTGTTGCTAAGGTTGGGTTGATAGGCCTCTATTTTTGTCTAAATGGTTTAGCTCCAGGCTTCAAAGGGATTTCATTCTGAAATAAATCATCTCTATAAGCTTTCAGGTCCTCATATGACCAGGCAAAAACATGCTTGTACTTTCTCAGTAATGCAATCAACATAGTTCTGATATGTGGCTTGAGCTGTTTGCCAATGTACACCTTCTTGGGAGCCTAAGATGTCCCCAAGTTTATCTCCTCTAAATCATTCTTATTTGTTGGAGATGCTTTTGTAACAAATTGGTCTCTATGGTCCAAAGCTCTCTCTAAAGCGACTAGCCCTCTAGGGATCTTGTTTGTCTTGAGTTGAATTATTTCTTTCCCTAAGAGATTTTCTTTCCCATTTACAACCTCTACAAAGTTCTGAAAATCCATTTCCTGGTTCTCATACTCATCAATGCAATGTAGAAATCTCAGCAAATCCTTATCATCATCAAACACTTGCTAGTTGCACACATTGTCTGGCACTGCAGGTCTAAGCTTGACTTCAACATTTGTGACATCTGATAGAGTGATATCATCTGGCCTGATAGCTACATTAGCTAGAAAATCTACCCTGACATTTTTTGATCTCTCTATCCAATTTATTGAAAATGCATCAAACAATTCAATTGTATCCCAGACAACATGCTTATACTATTTTAATCTCTTATTTTTTGAAGCATACTTATCTCTGACTTGGGAAATAACAAGCTCTGAATCACCAAATACTTCGAGCATCTTAATTCCATGCTTTAGAGCTACATTCAATCCTAACAACAGAGCTTCATATTCTGCAATATTGTTCGTACAAGAAAACTTCAGCAAGAAAGAGAATTTTAGGAGCTTACCAGTTGGAGACAGAAAAATAATTCCCGCACCAAAGCCTTCCTTTGAACAAGCTCCATCAAAATACATGGTCCAAAGATCCTACTGGTCAGGATCTTGAATGCACCTATCTCTTCCTTTACCCTCTTTATCATCTAAGACAACCCTGAAGTTATCACAGTCAGTGTCCACAAAGCATATATGCTCCTCTAACTCTTGGTCCTCAACTGTTTCTGATGATCTTTCTTCTCTGATCAGTTTGACATCCTTGCCATTCATTGGGATCATGGCATATGATAGATCTAGTTGCATACTCCCACCAATCAATGCTGCCCACCTTCTTGACGACAACATGCCATACTGTGGCTTGATGTCAACAACTATTATGTTCATTTTGTAAGTTTTTTCTGGATATGCTACCAATCTGAAATCCACATCTTTCATGATTCCAATAATAGGTACTTCTCTAGCATCCATGGCATAGCATTTCCCACATGCTTTGTCTATTTTCAACCTAGCTTGCTACATGATAGCCAAAGGCATGATATTTGTTGACGCTCCTGAGTCAAGCATACAATTCTTAATCACTTTTTCATTTATGACAAGGGAGACATAAAATGGTTCCACCTGTGAAGGGCATTTTGTCATGGTCATCCCCAGATATACTTCAGGAACTTCATCTTCATCAATGCACAGGGCCTATTTCTTACCTTGAGGTTCATCACCTAACTTGGCTTGACAGGGTACTCCTGAAATTAAGGACACTGCTTTATTTCTAAACTCTTCAACTTTCATCAGCTCCATTGATGGAACAGAGACTTTTATCTGCATTAAGACTTGAGTTATGTTAAATGAGGCATAATTTTGAATAACATTTGTAACTTGCTCCACCGTTTTACCTTTATCCTGGGATGACCCAGCCTTAGTTTTTATGGCTGCTTGACTGTCACTCCTGCCCTGAGAATTTTTGTTTTGATTCTTACCCTGAGGAATCATGCTTTCTGGTCCTTGAGGATCGTGACTTGTTTTCTGCTTGAAACCTTGCTTATTACTGTTCCATTGTTTCTTATATGTTTCAGTCCCCTTATAATTTTGCACTGGGTGGTCTACAGAAGTATTCTCTGGTTGGTGTGAGTTGCTTACCCGAGCCTTACCTCTTAGGTTATAATTTGTTTTGACTTGAGCTACTACTGCAGCTGTGAAGGCTCTAATTTCTTCATCAGAAGGTCTCTTCAAGTTATTCAGTAAATTGTGTGAGTCCTGAGCATAAGCATAATTATCTTCCTCGTCTTCATCATAAGGAAACTGTTGGCAAATCTGAACCTCATTATTTGCACTTACATCAGCATCGTGGGAAGAGTATTCTCTGTTTGTAGACAACATATTGACATTCTCATCTTCCATGTAATGCGGCTCATTGCACTCATCACAGGCAACAACATTGTTGTATAGAGACTGAGCAATCATACATTGTGACTGTGAATGAGGCATTTGACATATGATACACCATGGGGTGTCATTAACAGTATTTACAGCCTTCTTCAAAGGATCAGGAGTTTCCCTTGCATTTTGAATCCTTTGACATGTGTTGTGGTGCAGGAGGATGGGTTTACCATTATGCCAATTAGTATTATATGGCATATCATGTAATGATGGTCTTCTTTCTTGCCTTTGGTAAGCTGGTCTATCAGGACCTACTCCCTTTTCATTTTTAGCCATTCTACAGCTCAGGTCCTTGACAATAGTTGTCAACTTATCTAATTTATCATCAGAAGTGGATGCATTACCTTGAACACTTTGAGACTTAGTGTTTGGATTTTGCAGAATTTTTACATCATCTCTTCTGTTTCTCTTACCAGATGCTTTTCTGTTATTTTCAATATTTGTTGCAATCTTGAAAGCATCTCTGAGGCTGTGAGGACTCTTGTCTCTTAATCCATAGGCTGTTTTGGCATCAAAAGCATTTATGTACAACACTATGCACATAGGTTCATTAGGTCTCAAGTCCTGTGGCAATTTGTTCAATACCTTCGTGAATCTAGCATTGAAATTAGCAACCTGTTCATTTGATCCTTTGGTGATTCCAGTGAATTCATTAATGAAAAAACTAGGATCAGTCTTGTCACCATACTGTTCTTTGAAAATTCTTCTGAAGTCATCCCATGATGAAATGCTTCTGTCAGCCAGACCTTTATACCATTCCTTGGCTTCATCAACTAAGGATTGCATAAATGATTTCATGAAAACATCCTCGTGCTCAACCTCAAAGTTGTCCATGATATTCTAAAAAGCTCTGAAATGGTCTTCACCTGATACAGTATTATTTCCTAAAAATTTAGGCACTTGCAACCTCACATGTTTGTCAATAGGATTGGGGTAACCAGGAATGCCGTCAAAAACTAACTGCCTAAATCTATCTAGCTACATAGGCTATCTACCAAATTGATTAGCATTTGCATTTCTGAGTGCGTTCTGATTTCTCACATTATTTAATGGTATTCTGGCATCATTTGCATTCTGTCATTGATCATTGTGTTGATCTTGGACTTCATTTCTTTGTTGATTTCTTTGCATATTTGCATTGCCAAGGGTAGGAACTGAAACATTCTGAGCAACTCTCAAAGCTTGCACTTTCTGTCTCATGTCATCCCTGATCTTTACTGCTTGCAGATATTCTAATTCTACCCTTAAGCTCTTAATTTCATTGGCTAGTTCCTCCTCTCTGTGCATAGAAGAGGATGGTTTTATCACATTCTGATCATCATTATCATCATCCCTTAGGGATTCAGCTTCTTCAAATCTATCAGGGGAATCAACAAAAGGGCATTCTTGAAACACCTCTGACCTCATTTTCAATCCACCACTCTGCTGTCTCTCATATACATTTTGGATTTCAGCCTCAGTGTTTGTAAAATAAGGCATTGTTTGCTCTGAGGATCCTGGATTGTCCTGAATAAAATCATTTTTCCTGGGGCTAGGAGAACCATCTTGACTAGCTCGAACAGTCCCTTTTTTCTTATACATCATTTTTATGGGTAACTCTTCAAACGAAGGGTTATGTTGGGATCTTCTCCCTTGCATACTAATTTTTACTTTACTGGTTGGTAGATTGGTTCGGAGTCGCCACCTATTACTAGGAATTATTTTCTAATAAATCAGGGTTCTTTCACTTCACCTCCCTAGCAGAGTCGCCAAAATCTGTTGGTTATTTTCCCAGACTGGATGCTTACTCCCAGTAATCCTTACAAAGTAGCCATCAGTGATCAATAGGATTCCCAGGCCAGGGGCCAACAGTATAGGAGATAGACCCTACAAATATCTCCTCTTCTTCTTTAGGCTCTGTAGAACCAAGGGGGTATTCCCTACTCAACATCTATAAAATGCATCTATGTATTTGTTGGGATGTTGACACAAAGTAGATAAATCCTCTCTTATGCAGACCAAAACTGTAAGATAAGTGCAAAGGAGCTAGCTTTGAGCCTATATTCAGTTGTAGACAGAGGATTTCAGTCCTAAAACTACATCTAAAGTCCTAAAGGTTTGATTTGAAGTTTAAGTTTGATTTATATTTGGATGCAAAACTAGGACTTTCAGCTACAACAGAGATACCAAACCAGATCGGTGCCTATCCAGGGCTCGGAGTTAGTAGACATATATATGTGAATGTTTACCACAGACCTAAGACAGTAATCAGATTTCAAGGGGTTTCTAAAATGTCTGCCTTACAGACAATACCCAAGAGAGAGTATTTAGTTATTTCTGCTTACAAACATCCTTACTGCAATGTATTCTTCTCAACACTTAATCCAAAACATTCAATCTACTCCTTGAGCAGAAGTAAGAGACTAAGTATTCAATATAGAAAACCTATATTCTAGAATCTATAACACCCCTTAGATGTTCAGAGTCAGAAGAAAAACACATCCAGTCTGGAGACAAATAACAAAACACACGCAATGAAGCATTACTCATTTAAATCAACATGAAATCAATAATTCTGTGCATAATACATACAACATACAATTCATAAACTCACAAGACACCTGAAACAAAGTCACCAGAAGATTGTATTCCTACTGCAGCACCAAAATTTATCCAGTTTTCAACCACAATGAGTAACACAGTTTGGCTTTTTATACCTAGACTATATACTCAGCAAAATTAATTACAAGGCAAGGTCAAAATTTCTACCAGATACACTGCATTCGAAAATGGCGCTCAAAATCATAAATGCAGCAAGGGACAAAACAGGAAAGAGCAAGAGAAGGGTGAGGAGTAGTTGAGCTCGACCCCTGTGCCGCCGCTGGAAGACTCTCTGTCATAAACCAGGTACTTGGCCGTTCGACCACCGGCCCATGCTTGTCTGCAATCCTACCATTAATGGCTCAACCACCCATAGATCCTCTTGGAAATTGTCATAGCGCACCCATGGAAATTTCCCACTCAAAAAATGACTGCAGACACAAGGAAAAAACAATCGCTGAAGGTTCAAAACCCGACCGTCAATTCAAAATCCATCGCTGTGATCAATGGTCCCAAAACATGCATGAAGAGTCATTAGCCAATAATATCGTGCCACGTAGGCACCTTGACCTTCTATCGCTGACCTTTTCTCCTTTCATTTCGCCTCTATCGCTTTTGTATATGCAAATCCAAATGCATATACAACATACAAGGCGGACGTCAAAAGTTATAGAACAAACTGGAATTCAGTTCGGGTCTGGCTTGTATCTCCATCCTGCATCCATCGCTTTGTATATTACACACATACAAGCACAAAACATATACAAGGCGGACTTCATTGCATCTATCCGTCAGATTTGAAAAACCTTCAAGTCCGAGCCGTGTATCCTCATGAATTTGCATATCGGTGCATATACAAGTGCAAATATACAAGTGGTGGGTCCAACCCATTTTCTCTTTCTTTTGGACATTTCTTTGCACATCGTATATACAAATGCAATGTACAAGCCGTGGACGCCACACTGCTTTAGAACAAAATGAAAACGACTTCGGGTCCACCTTGCATCTTCTTCTCTTACATATTTTTGCATGTATATCACATATACATTCTCCTTTGTCTATTGCTGAATGTACATTTCTCTTGTACCTTTTCGTTGTATATTTGGATATACAAACTCAAAATACATTCAACCCTGTGACCACCTTCATATGCTTGAATGTATATTCGCACATACATTCTCACTTGTATATCCCTGGGCCCCACCACATGCATACCTTTTCCTTGTATGTTTGGCGAACATAAAAGATCACCTGTTCATTGCACTGTAGCACATGTATGTGCGCCCTCTTGTATATTCTTCATTGTACATTTCCTTTGTATGCTTCGCTTGCATATTCTACATACAAGCCTGATATACAAGTAGGGCCGATATACAATTGGTGAATATTCCCAGAATCTTTTAGAAGATTCCCCCAATGTATATGCAACCCGATATACATTGAGAAATGCATATTACTCAAATTTTTCACCATTTCTGGTAGCCGATTGGGATTTCACAAGCTTGTCAACAGATTTGATCAATTGCACATACAAACTTAACATTTTCATGAGTACGACAGGAAAAGGCGGTAAAACATTACATGGGGGCTGGTCAACCTATGAAAACCTAAACATGAGGATGAGATTTAACAACCAGAAACCCACCACACAAGGCCAACACCTGAATAGACAAAACAATGCAAGATCCCATGATTCACAAAATTGAGGGTTCGAACGAGAAAACCTGCAATTGCTCAAACTTAAAACCCAAAACATAAATGATTACCAACACCCGTTACAAAACAGGTACCCATTTGTGATTGGGCACCCGAAGAAAAACGAGCACCCGTTTTAAATAGGCACCCATTTTTTAAAAGTATATTTTTAAAAAAAAATGGCCTGTAGCTTCATTTTAACAGCTACAGGCCACGAGACACCAGGGACATCGACGCCAGAAAATGGGTACCCACATTTGCTGACCCAATTTTCAACATCCATAGCATCTCTGCCTCCTTAGATTGATTCACCAGTTCCCCAGGTTGGTTTCCCATCCATTTCTGTCGATTGTCATTATTTTTTACTTTGTATTTTGTTGTTTTTTTATTGTTTTTGCAATGTTAAGCTATATATATTCAACCTGAAATCGAAAATACGTAAACCCTAATGCATAAACTATAAACCTTTAATTCAGAAACGGTAAACCCTATTTCATAAAGACTAAACTGTAAAACCCTAATTCATAAACTAGGGTTTCAAAAATAGTAAAATGTAAAACCCTAATTCATATTGACACTAAACCAAGTAATTCATAAACTAGGATTTTATAAACAGTAAAACGTAAAACTATAATTCATAAACACTAAACCCTACTTCATAAACTAGGGTTTCATAAACTAAACTGACCTATTCTTTAAAACCTAAATGACTTATTAAACTTAAACCTAAAACCTAGAAACTTCAATTTATTACGTTTAAATCTTTAATTTCGGCATATGGACATATATATTACGTTTAAATCTTTAATTTAAATGTTCACTATTCATATACTTGGTTCGATAGAACTTAGATAGTGTTTTCAATAGTGAAAGGTTTCTAAGGAGGTGGCTTGGTTGTCTCTCTCATCTTTTCCCTCAAAGGAATTTCTTCTTCCTCCACATCTCCTTATGCTCCTATAGTTTTCCTCTTATATGTTTTCTTGGCCTTTTGACTAAGAATAAATTTCTTCCCTTTAGAGGCCTCCTTAAAATTTATCAAGACTATTCTCCTCAAGTCAATTATCTAGTCTTTCAATATGAAGAATATTTCATCTCTTTTTGATGTTGTGGAATGAAAGGAACTTTGAATTTAATCATCTATTAAGACTTTGCTGGTGGGATGATACCATGTGTTGGTAATCATTTATGTTTAGGGTTTTGATCTTGAATGTTTGTAGGTTTTCTTTTGCAAACCCTAAAATTTCTGAGTCATGGGGTCTTGCATTGTTCTATCTATTTTGTTAGTGGCCTTCTGCAATGGGTTCCTGGTTATTAAATCTCATCCTCATGATTTAGTTTTCGTTGGTTGACCGGCCCCATGTAATGATTTACTGCCTTTTCATGTCACACTCTTAAGAAATGTTGAGTTTTTGTATGTGCCATTGCAAATGTACACCATCGGCCTCCAAAAAATTGATAAAAACTGAATTATATGCATTTTATATGTATATCGGGCTCTAAAAGATGCATGTACAAAGGTGGAATCTTTCGTAGATTCCTGAGAATATTCCCGCTTTGTATATCGGGCTATATACAAAGCAAAGTATACAAGGAGGTGCTAATATGCAATTGCCACAGTGGCGAGTGGAAGATACCTTCCTAGAATATTCTGTGGAAGATTCTGCAATTGTATATTAGGGGTTTGTATATTTGTGTTTGCATATTTGACATACAAGGGCGCAAATATACATTTGCTATAGTGCAGAGGCAGAGATGCATGTGGTGGGGCTCGTGGATATACAAGGCAGAATGTACATTCAAATATATACAAAGGGCCCGTGACATGCAAAGTGAACAGTGTCGTGGATACTCAAAGATAAATACAACAAAGACACAAGTGGACGGGGCCCGCAGATATATACAAGTGAGTTTGTATATCGTCTATATACTCAGAAATATGCATTCGCGGATATACAAGCCAGATTCCAAAGTGTTTCAAATGTGCTTTTTAATTATGGCAAAGTCTGACTAGTACATTGCATTTGTATATGCGATGTGCAATCAAATGTGCAAGGTAAAGAGAAAATAGGTCGAGACCACTAGTTATATACAATGGTAACTGTACGTATGCCGACATACATGCAAAACATACAAGGGCAAAAAGGCAAAATAAAGAAAGGAAAAGTCAGCGATAGGAGCATGGAATGCCTATGTGGCACGTCATCATTGGTTGGTGACTTTTCAATATTTTTTGGGGCCGTGGATCTCAGTGATGGGAGTAGATCGACGACTGGTTTTGTATTTCGTTGTTGCGGGGGGGTTTCTTTGTTTGCAGCCCATTTTTGAGCAGGAAATCTTCAAATGTTTTCGTTGCTGCATCCCGCGTGTAGTTGGAGCTTTAATGGCGATCGTGCAGAGGCATCGATGGGTGAGGCGACAGGTGAACTACCAGGCTTGCGAAGGGAGCCTTTAGGGGGCGGGGTAAATCCCAATTCCACCTGCTAATTCCTCTTTGTCTCTCCGCAACATTGAATATTTCTGAGCGCCATTTCTCATGCGTTGTATCTGGCGAATCTTTGACTTGCCTTGTAATTAATTTTGTTGAGTACACAGTCTTGGTATAAAAGCCAAACTATGTTACTCATTGTTGTTGGAAACTGGATGAAATTTTGGTGCTGTGACACAATACAACTTCATTGGTGACTCTGTCTTTGCTATCTCGTGAGTTTATGAGTCTGATGTTGTATGTTTAATGCATAAACTTACTGGTTTCACGTTGATTTAAATGAGTAATGCTTCATTGCATGTGTTCTGTTACTTGTCTCCAAATTGAATGTATTCTTCTTTTGAATCTAAACAGCTAAGGGATGTCTAAGATTCTTGAATATAGATTTGCTATGTTGAATGCTTGATCTTCTACTTCTACTCAAGGAGTAGATTAAATGTTTTAGGTTAAGGTGTTAAGAAGAATATATTGCACTGAAGATCTTCTAAGCAGAGGTAACTGAATACTCAATTCTGGGAAGTATCTGTAAGGAAGATATTAAACAACCCCCTTGAAACTCAGTCATTGATATGGGTTTATGTGCACATTCACATGTGTATGTCTATTGATTCCAAGCCCTGGATAGGCATCGATCTAGTCCTGTATTGAGGTCACAACCAAAGTCCTAGTTTTGCATCCAAACATAAAATCAAGCTCAAACTTCATATACAAACCTTTAGGACTTTAGAATTAGTTTAGGATTTGAAATCCTCTATCTACAACTGAATATAGGCCCAAAGCTAGCCCCTTTGCACTTATCTCATAGTTTTGGTCTTCATAAGAGAGGATTTATCTGCTTTGTGTCAACATCCCAGGTAGTACATAGATACATTTCATAGATGTTGAATAGGGAATACCCCCCTTGGTTCTGCAGAGCCTAAAGAAGAAGAGGAGATATTTATAGAGTCTATCTCCTATACTGTTGGCCCCTGGCCCAGGAATCCTGTTGATCAATGATGGCTACCTTGTAGGGATAACTGGGAATAAGCATCCAGTCTGAGAAAATAACCAACAGGAATTGGCGACTCCGCTGGGGAAAACTTTGTGAAAGAACCCTGATTTTAAAAGAAAACAATTCCTAGTAATAGGTGGCAACTCCAATCCAATCTCCTATCTGGTAAAGTAAAAATTTGTATGCAAGGGAGAAGATCCCAACGTAACCCTTTGTTCGAAGAGTTACCCAGAAAAATGATGTATAGGAAAAGGGGAACTGTTCAAGCCAGTCAAGAGGGTTCTCCCAGAAGAAATAAATTTATTCGAGACAATCTAGGATCTTCAAAAAGGACGGAACCTTATTTTTCAAATACAGAAGCTGAAACCTAGAATGTATATGAGAAACAACAGGGTGGTGCTTTGAGAATAAGGTCAGAAGTTTTTCAGGAACGCCCTTTCCTGGATCCCAGTGATAGATTTGAAGAGGTTGAGTCTCCAAGGGATGAAGATAATGATGACTAGAATGGAATGAGACCATCCTCCTCTATGCCCAAAGAGGAACAATTAGCTAAAGAAATTAAGAGTTTAAGAGCTGAATTGGAATATCTGTAAGCAGTGATGATCAGAGATGACATGAGACAGAAGGTGCAGGCTCTGAGAGTTGCTCAGAATGATTCAGTTCGCACCCTTGAAAATCCAAATATGCAGAGAAATCAACAAAGAATTGAAATCCAGAATCAGCATAATGATCAAAGACAGAATGCAAATAATGCAAGAATATCATTAAATAATGTAAGAAATCAGGATGCAAATAGAAATGCCAATGCTAATCAATTTGGTAGATAGCTTATGCAGCTGGACAGATTTAGACAGCTTGTTTTTTATGGCATTCATGGTTACCCAAATCCTATTGACAAACATGTGAGGCTGCAAGTGCCTAAATTCTCAGGAAATAACACTGTATCAGGTGAAGACCATTTAAAAGCTTTTCAGAATATCATGGACAACTTTGAGGTTGAGCATGAGGATGTTTTCATGAAATCATTTATGCAATCCTTAGTTGATGAAGCCAAGGAATGGTATAAAGGTCTACCTAACAGAAGCATTCCATCATGGGATGACTTTAGAAGAATTTTCAAAGAACAGTATGGTGACAAGACTGATCCTAGTTTTTTCATTAATGAATTCACTGGAATCACCAAAGGATCAAATGAACAGGTTGCTGATTTCAATGCTAGATTCACAAAGGTATTGAACAAACTGCCACATGATCTGAGGCCTAATGAACCATGTGCATAGTGTTGTACATAAATGCTTTTGATGCCAAAACAACTTATGGATTGAGAGACAAGGGTCCTCACAGCCTCAAGGATGCTTTCAAGATTGTAACAAACATTGAAAATAACAGAAAAGCATTTGGTAAGACAAATAGAAGAGATGATGTAAAAATTCTGCAAAATCCAAATACTAAATCTCAGAGTGTTCAGGGCAATGCATCTACTTCTGAGGATAAATTTAACAAATTGACAACTATTGTCAAGGACCTGAGCTATAGAATGGCTAAAAATGAAAAGGGGGTGGGTCCTGACAGACAAGTTTACCAAAGGTAAGAAAGAAGACCATCATTACATGATATGCCATATAAGACTAATTGGCATAATGGTAAACCCATTATTCCAAATAGCAACACAGGTCAAAGGATTCAAAATGCAAAGGAAACTCCTGATCCTTTGAAGAGGGCTGTAAATATTGTTAATGACACCCCATGGTGTATCATATGTCAAATGCCTCATTCACAGTCGCAATGCCTGATTGCTCAGTCTCTATATGATAATGCAGTTGCTTGTGATGAGTGGAACGAGCCACATCGCATGGAGGATGATAATGTCAATATGCTGTCTACAAATAGAGAATATCCATTTCACGATGCTGATGTAAGTGTAAATGATGAGATTCAAGTCTAGCAGCAATTTCCCTATGATGAAGATGAGGAAGATAACTATGCTTATGCTCAGGACTCACACAATTTTCTGAATAATTTGAAGAGGCCTTCTGATGAAGAAATTCAAGCTTTCACAGCTGCAGCAGTAGCTCAAGTTAAAAGCAATTACAATCTCAGGGGCAAAGCTCAGGTAAGTAACTCACACCAACCAGAGAATACTTCTGCAGGCCAGCCAGTGCAAAGTTATATGGGGACTGAAACATATAAGAGACAATGGAACAATAATAAGCAAGGTTTTAAGCAGAAAACAGGTCATGATCTTCAAGGACCAGAAAACAGAATTCCTTAGGTTGAGGATCAAAACAAAAATTCTCAGGGCAAGAATGATAGTCAAGCAGCTATAAAAACTAAGGTTGGATCATCCCAGGATAAAAATAAAACTATAGAGCAGGCTACAACTGTTATTCAAAATTACGCTCTATTTGATATAACTCAAGTCTTATCACAGATAAAAGTTTATGTTCCATTGATGGAGCTGATGAAAGTGGAAGAATTCAAAAATAAAGCAGTATCCTTAATTTCAGGAATACCATGTCAAGCCAAGTTGAGTGATGAACCACAGAGTAAGAAACAAACCTTATATATTGATGAAGATGAAGTTCATGAAGCATATCTAGGAATGACCATGACAAAATGCCCTTCACAAGTGGAACCATTCTACATCTCCCTGGTTATAAATGGAAAAATAATTAAGAACTATATGCTTGACTCAGGAGCATCAACAAATATCATGCCTTTGGCCATCATGCAGCAAGCTGGGTTAAAAATAGATAAGGCATGTGGGAAATGCTATGCAATGGATGCTAGGGAGGTACCTGTCATTGGAATTATGAAAGATGTTGATTTCAGATTGGCAGCATATCCTGAAAAGACCTACAAAATGAACATAACAGTTGTTGATATCAAGCCACAATATGGCATGTTACTGTCAAGAAGATGGGCAGCATTGATTAGTGGAAGTATGCAATTAGATTTGTCATATGCTATGATCCCAATGAATGGCAAGGATGTCAAACTGATCAGAGAATAAAGGTCATCAGAGACAGTGGAGGATCAAGAATTAGAGGAACATATATGTTTTGTGGACACTGGCTGTGATAACTTCAAGGTTGTCTTAGATGATAAAGAGGGTAAAGAGAGAGACATGTGCTTTCAAGAATTGGATCAACAGGGTCTATGGACCATGTATTTTGATGGAGCTTGTTTGAAGGAAGGCTCTGGTGCTGGGATTATATTTCTGTCTCCAGCTGGTAAGCTTCTCAAATTCTCTTTCTTGTTGAAGTTTGCCTATACAAACAATATTGCAGAGTATGAGGCTCTATTATTAGGATTGAATGTGGCTTTGAAGCATGGAATCAAGATGCTCAAGGTGTTTGGTGATTCAGAGCTTATTGTTTCCCAAGTTAGGGATAAGTATGCATCAAAAAATAAAAGGTTAAAGCAATATAAGCATGTTGTTTGGGATACAATAGAATTGTTTGATGCTTTTTCAATAAACTGGATAGAGAGATCAAAAAATGTCAGGGCAAATTTTCTAGCTAATGTGGTCATAAGACCAGATGATATAACTTTATCAAATGTTACAAATGTTGAAGTCAAACTCAGACCTGCAGTGCCAGATAACATGTGTAGCTAGCAATTCTTTGATAATGATAAGGATTTACTGAGATTTCTACATTGCATTGATGAATACAAGAACCAAGAAATAGAATTTTAGAACTTTGTGGAGGTTACAGATGGAAAAGAAACTCTCTTAGGGAAAGAAATAATTCAACTCAAGACAAACAAAATCCCTAGAGGGCTGGTTTCTTTAGAGAGAGCTTTTGACCATAGAGGCCAATTTGTTACAAAGACATCTCCAACAAATAAGAATGATCTAGAGGATATAAACTTGGGAACATCTCATGCTCCCAAGAAGGTATACATTGGCAAACAGCTCAAGCCACATATCAGAAGTATGTTGATTACACTATTGAGAAGATATAAGCATGTCTTTGCCTGGTCTTATGAGGACCTTGAAGCTTATAGAGAGGATTTATTTCAGCATGAAATCCCTTTGAAGCCTGAAGCTGAATCGTTTAGACAGAAACAGAGGCCTATCAACCCAACCTTGGCCCCAAAAATGCAAGAAGAACTTATGAAACTTAGGGAGGCTGGAATAATCATGCCTATCAGACATTCAACTTGGGTGTCTATCCTTGTCCCGGTCAGAAAAAAGAATGGTGATATAAGGCTGTGTGTGGATTTTAGAAACCTGAATATGTCTTCTTTGAAGGACAATTATCCATTGCCAAATATGAAAGCCATGTTACAGAGGGTGACTGGCTGTGAGCTTCTATCCATGATGGATGGGTTTTCAAGGTACAATCAGGTGAAAGTAAAGGAATCAGAACAATTCAAGACCGCTTTCACTACTCCATGGGGAACCTATGTATATGTGAGGATGCCGTTTGGACTGACAAATGCAGGTGCCACATTTCAAAGGGCAATGGATGTTGCTTTTGTAGGATTGATTGATTCAATCTTGGCTATGTATCAAGATGACTTGACAGCTTATTCAAAAAAGAAGAGCAACACTGTATGCACTTAGAGAAAATCTTTATTAGAGCATTAGAGTATGGTATCTCACTCAACCCAAAGAAATGTGCTTTTGGGGTTGTAGAAGGAAAATTGCTTGAACACATTATTTCCAAGGATGGAGTCAGGATTGATCCTGAAAGGGTGGCTACAATTGACAGAATCTAGGTCCCCAAAATAGTGAAAGGTGTTCAGTCCTTCTTTGGACAAATTAATTTTGTTAGGAGATTTGTTCCTAATTTTGTAGAGACCACCAAGGAGATCTCTAAAATGTTGAAAAGGAATGCAATTGTCAAATGGGAAGATGAAGCAACCAAATCATTTCAAGACATAAAGGAAGCTATAAAGACGGCTCCTATATTAAGATCCCCTGATTTTTCTAAGCCCTTTCATCTATTCTTATTTTCTTCTTACCATACTATTGATGCATGCCTATTGCAAAAAAATGAAGAAGGGTTTGAACAACCTATAGCTTTCTTTAGCAGGTCATTACAGGCTGCTGAATTGAAATATGACATCATGGAGAAGTAGGCATATGCACTGGTTAGAGTAGTCAAGAGCTTCAGGCCATATTTAGTGGGCTCTCACATAGTTGCATATGTGCCTCATGCAGTAGTCAAGGATATCTTCACTCAGCAGGAGGTAACTGGAAGGAGATGCAGATGGATAAACAAATTGCAAGAATTCAACATTGAAATACAGATCACTAAGTTGGTAAGGGGACAAGGTTTGGCAAAATTGATGACACAGTCAAATTTAGAGGCATGCCAAGTGAATGTAGTGCATAATGAACTTATAAATATGTTAGAATCTGAGTGGTATAAGGACATAGTATACTACTTGCAGAATTTAAACTGTCCTTCCCACCTCAGTGATATCCAGAAGAGAACTTTGAAGCTGCAGGCTATTAAATACATTATTGTTCAAGGAAAGATGTATTGGAGAAATCGTGATGGTGTATTACTCAGATGTGTGGATGAGAATCAGGCCAAGCAAATTCTCAGTGACATGCACAATGGAGTGTGTGGTGGACACTATGCTACCTATACAACAGCTCACAAAATCCTCAGAGCTGGCTACTAGTGGCCAACTCTTTTCTCAGATGCACATAGAGTGATAAAGAAATGTGATCCTTGCCAAAGGTTCATAGGAAAGCTAAAATATGGAGGTGCATTTCCCCTTAAGACTGTAACTATAGAAACTCCATTTCAGCAATGGGGAATTGATTTTATAAGGGAAATCTCAGAAAAATCTAGTGGAGGGCATAGTTGGATTCTGGTTGCTACTGATTACTTCACTAAATGGATTGAGGCCATTCCAACTAAAAAGGCTACAAGAAAAGTGGTGATGGATTTTATCCTGGAAAATATTATTATCAGATTTGGAGTACCAGCCAAATTGGTTGCAGATAATGCTATGTGCTTCAGGTTTGGTGAATTTATTGACTTTTACAATAATTATGGAATTGATTTGTCTCATACATCACCATATCATCCACAAGGGAATGGTCAAGCAGAGTCGAGCAACAAAAGTCTCATGAAAATCATCAGAAGGGTGATAGATAAAAACAAGAGATCTTGGGATTCAAAGCTAAAGTTGGCATTATGGGCTGACAGGGTGATAGTGAAAAGAGCAACTGGGAGATCTCCTTTTGAATTAGTATATGGTGCAGTAGCTAGGTTGCTTGTGAATAACCTTCTACCAATGTACAAATTCATCCAGGGGAACGAGAAGGAGATTGGAGACCCAATGACTGAAAGAATAAATCAGCTGATCGCACTTGATGAAATCAGAAGAGAAGCACAGAGAACAAACATCAAGAAACAACAAAAAGTGAAATATCTGTTTGATAGAAGGGCTACAGAGAGAAGGTTTCAGATAGGTGACTTGGTGCTTATGTGGAGTGCAAAGGTCCAAGGTAAGGGCAAGCATGGTAAATTTGAACCCCTATGGACCGGCCCATATCAAATCAGCAATTTCTATGAAGATGATTCTTATTTTCTCCAGGCCCTAAATGGTGAACTACTGGAATTGCCTGTGCACGGTAAATTCCTTAAGGCTTTTTTCACATAAATGAGTACCTTCTGTGTACACTGTAAATTAGATGTAAATATTTTGTAGATGCCTTGTAGAGTCAGTCGTGTTTGAGTTTTGAGTTTTGTTTGGTCTGCCCCAGAGTAATCTGGTCCTCGCTGCAGTCTTGCACCTGCACGTCCCCAATCGGAGCCTGTGTTGGTAATCATTTATGTTTAGGGTTTTGAGCTTGAATGTTTGCAGGTTTTCTTTTGCAAACCCTGAAATTTCTGAGTCATGGGGTCTTGCATTGTTTTGTCTATTTTGTTAGTGGCCTTCTACGATGGGTTCCTGGTTATTAAATCTCATCCTCATGACTTAGTTTTCGTTGGTTGACCGGCCCCCATGTAATGATTTACTGCCTTTTCATGTCACACTCTTGAGAAATGTTAAGTTTTTGTATGTGCCATTGCAAATGTACACCATCGGCCTCCAAAAAATTGATAAAAACTAAATTATATGCATTTTATATGTATATCGGGCTCTAAAAGATGCATGTACAAAGGGGGAATCTTTGTAGATTCCCAAGAATATTTCCGCTTTGTATATCAGGCTATATACAAAGCAAAGTATACAAGGAGGTGCTAATATGCAATTGCCACAGTGGCGAGTGGAAGATACCTTCCTAGAATATTCTGTGGAAGATTCTACAGTTGTATATTAGGGGTTTGTATATTTGTGTTTGCATATTTGACATACAAGGGTACAAATATACATTTGCTATAGTGCAGAGGCAGAGATGCATGTGGTGGGGCTCATGGATATACAAGGCAGAATGTACATTCAAAAATATACAAAGGGCCCGCGACATGCAAAGTGAACAATGCCGTGGATGCTCAAAGATACATGCAGCAAAGACACAAGTGGATGGGGCCCGCAGATATATACAAGTGAGTTTGTATATCGTCTATATACTCAGAAATATGCATTCGTGGATATACAAGTCGGATTCCAAAGTGTTTCAAATGTGCTTTTTAATTATGGCAAAGTCTGAGTAGTACATTGCATTTGTATATGCGATGTGCAATCAAATGTGCAAGGTAAAGAGAAAATAGGTCGAGCCCACCAGTTATATACAATGGTAATTGTATGTATGCCAACATACATGCAAAACATACAAGGGAGAAAAGGCAAAATAAAGAAAGGAAAAGTTAGCAATAGGAGCATGGAATGCCTATGTGGCATGTCATCATTGGTTGGTGAATTTTCAATATTTTTTGGGGCCGTGGATCTCAGCGATGGGAGTAGATCGACGGTTGGTTTTGTATTTCGCTGTTGTGGGCGGGTTTCTTTGTTTACAACCCATTTTTGAGCGGGAAATATTTAGATGTTTTCGTTGCTGCATCCCCCGTGTAGTTGGAGCTTTAATGGCAATCATGCAGAGGCATCGATGGGTGAGGCGATAGGTCAACTACCAGGCTTGTGAAGGGAGCCTTCAGGCAGCGGTGCAGATCCCAATTCCACCTGCTCATTCCTCTTTGTCTCTCTGTAACATTGAATATTTCTGAGCGCCGTTTCTCATGCGTTGTATCTAGCGAATCTTTGACTTGCCTTGTAATTAATTTTGCTGAGTACACAGTCTTGGTATAAAAGCCAAACTGTGTTACTCATTGTTGTTGTTGGAAACTGGACAAATTTTGGTGTTGTGACACAATACAACTTCATTGGTGACTCTGTCTTTGCTGTCTCGTGAGTTTATGAGTCTGATGTTTTATGTTTAATGCATAAACTTACTGGTTTCATGTTGATTTAAATGAGTAATGCTTCATTGCATGTGTTCTATTACTTGTCTCCAAATTGAATGTATTCTTCTTTTGAATCTAAACAACTAAGGGATGTCTAAGATTCTTGAATATAGATTTGCTATGTTGAATGCTTGATCTTCTACTTCTACTCAAGGAGTAGATTAAATGTTTTAGGTTAAGGTGTTAAGAAGAATATATTGCAGTGAGGATCTTCTAAGCAGAGGTAACTGAATACTCAATTCTAGGAAGTATCTGTAAGGAAGATATTAAACAACCCCCTTGAAACTCAGTCATTGATATGGGTTTATGTGCACATTCACATGTGTATGTCTATTGACTCCGAGCCCTGGATAGGCACCGATCCAGTCCTGCATTGAGGCCACAACCAAAGTCCTAGTTTTGCATCCAAATATAGAATCAAGCTCAAACTTCATATACAAACCTTTAGGACTTTAGAATTAGTTTAGGATTTGAAATCCTCTATCTACAACTGAATATAGGCCCAAAGCTAGCCCCTTTGCACTTATCTCGCAGTTTTGGTCTTCATAAGAGAGGATTTATCTGCTTTGTGTCAACATCCTAGGTAGTACATAGATACATTTCATAGATGTTGAACAGGGAATACCCCCCTTGGTTTTGCAGAGCCTAAAGAAGAAGAGGAGATATTTATAGAGTCTATCTCCTATACTGTTGGCCCCTAGCCTGGGAATCCTATTGATCAATGATGGCTACCTTGTAGGGATAACTGGGAATAAGCATCCAGTCTGGGAAAATAACCAACACCATGTATGATTGGTTATTTAGTCATTAAATATTTAGTAGTTATAGAGTACAGTTCACTAACAAGCTTAAAGTCATAACTACTCTAATAAACTTTTAAAAATATTGGGCATTAAATGCACATATATTATCTCACTTATAGGTCTTTTCCCCTATATCTAGACCTTGAACTAGTTATATGTTCTTATAGGCTTATTCTTTAGTCTTCATGGCTTTTAATGTCCCTGATGCTCATCTCATAGTCCTAAATTAACCATTTGTAAAACTCTTTTCATGAAGCTAAAAACCTACACATTAGACAGGATAGGACCCTAATATCTTTTTGTAGACCTAACCTAAATGACTTATTAATCCTTTAAACCTAAAACCTAGAAGTTATTTTATTATGTTTAAATCTTTAATTTAAACATATATCCATATATCTATGACAACTTGATGCTTAACAAAGTGGTAAAGGAGACAACAACAATCCAAAAAAAAATTAAAATAATGTTAAGCGTACATAGAATGGGTTCAAAGATTGAATAGGTCAACATGAACTTAGTGACATGTTTAGGAGTAGTTGTAGCCAATAGGTCGACATGAACTTTGTGACATGTTTAGGAGTAGTTGTAGCCAATAGGTCATGAACTTAGTGACATGTTTAGGAGTTTGAATTTAATACATGAGAGTATAAATTTTGACTAGATACTAGGACATAAATTTTTATTCATGTCATGATTCTTAAATGTATAAATTTTGATTTTAAACATTTTATAATGTAATTTTAAATTTTGAATGCATGTATATGTTAAATTAAATGTTTTAATGTATATTGTTTAAACCACACAAATTTTTATATTTCCAAGTTTTCAATTTATATGTATATGTATATATTTAAACATATGTTGTGCATGCAATTTAATCTATATTTTTTGTAATTGCAGCTCTACTTGTAGACCTTATTTCTACACATGGCCGATCTAGCCTATGACCCCCCCATGACCCCCCACAGGATCCCCCAGGACCCCCAACCCCAACACGCCCCCCCACCACCATCACCACTGTTGCCGCATGATGAGGCTCATTTGCGAGCCACAATTGATGAAAACATACATGTTCGACAAGAAAAAATCAATTTATTGCACAGCCAAATCCAAACCCCTCCACACATTTCACGGTTTGCATCTATGATGCAAAATATCGTTGATTTAGTGAGAGCTATCCACACGGATCTAGACACATTCCCCTAATGGAAGGAAGAGAGGAGGCAGTTTTATTCAGATGGTCTCTCATATAAAGAGATCAATGATTTACATATTACCAAAACTACAATTGCCCCATTTTTCATTGATCCCTGCACAGGTCAACAAATACCACCAACTAAAAAGAGAATTTCAATCAGATGGTGCACACATCAGCAGATAGCTGATAATTTTTGGGATCGATGGTGGATGGTCTTTGACCATCCACCTCATGCTAATTTTGAGGTTCCCTTTTATTTTCTGAAGAAATTATGGGCAAATTTTGTGATGGGCCAAAAGCCCAATTATATTGATATGAGATCATTTTAGGGCATGGGTGGTGGAATTCCATAGCATAGACTAGGAGCACGTGTCGATCCAAATCAACGTTTGCCCCTTGCACCTATGGTCCCTTCTCCACCCTCTATTCCTGTGCCCTTTCACCAGCGGACGGTTGTCTCAGCACTCAGAGTGTTATCATCGCTCTCAAGAAACTTAACTGACCAAGCTACTCGCTTGGTAGATGAAGTCAATCCTGGAGAGCCTGCACAGCCTGGAGGAGCATCTGATGCTGGTCCCGATGCATCACCTAGATTGACACCATTGCGGTCCACACTGCATTTTTGTCAGAATTGTCATCAACCATGTTTTGGTCCTACATCTGCTTCAAAGGAGTCCTTTTTGGCTACATTATTCACTCCTATGGACTCGATATGTATGCCACATTTAATAAAATTAAAATTAATACAAATTAATATAGATTTAGACAATTATTAATTATCAATCTTTTTTAAAAAATTTAAATATATATTAATAAATATATATGTTCATGTTGATTGGTATAGATGACTCCATTAGTTGTTGCAACTTCATCACGGCTGGACCATTTAGTGTCAACGACAGTAGAGTTAGGTAGACCTTATACGGATGAGGTATAAAATTAGGACCTCTAAAGATTATTTAATTGGATATATCTAATTTAATAATATATAATTTAATGCAGAAATGTGACATTTTAATTTAAAGTAGATGAGAGGTCCTGACACTCTTGTGTCAAACCAACCTAGTCATCCAGGACCAGTGGCAACATCATCTATAGAGGAGCCTACTTCATATGCCATGGTTTGTATCTTAAAATTGTACATTTTTAGTTTAAATTTGAAATTCCAGTGTCATTTCATGAATTTAAATTCATGTCTTTAAAGTTGAATTTATATATACATGTACACATATATATGCAGGATGAGATTAGTTTAGGTGTAGGCTCAATTAATTGTATCATTGATAAGCCTACACAGGTGCATGAGTCATCTCTCATATTTCAGGTCCTATAGTTAAATCCTACGTGATTTCAAAGTCTTTTGTATCATTCAACCTTGCATTTTGTATCTATACTCTAGAGCCTAACTAGTTCATTCAAGTGTTTTATTGAAATACAGGAATTGGTGACACAGACATTCAATCTGTCATCTGAATCGGCACCATCTATTGTACAGGAGTATGGTAGGAGAGATGATGAGCCTGTTGTGGTATGCTTAGACATTTTGAAGTTTAGATTTAAAAATTTAATTTGATGGTTTGGTTTTAAATATTTGATTTAAATTTAATTAGGATGTAGTTTTGACATTAAAATTGTACACAGCATGAGTTGCCCTCTCAGCCACATGGGACCAAAAGGCGGCTTGAAATGGATGATGATCAAACTTAGTGTGCACCCAAGTTTTAGATTGATGGATGGATGATGGTTGGCGATGATGACATGATGTATTAGATTGTTTATGACTATTTCAATATTGACTATTTCAGTATTGACTAGACATGTATATGTTTTGTGACTATTTCACTATTTTTACATGGATTGTTATTATGTCAGTATTTATATCTCGCAGACTATTTCGTCTAGACTAGATTTTGTTATTTATTGAATTTCCACTGTATGCATCTATATTCAAACTTTAATTTCATATATCTCATATTTAACACTTCAAATTAAATCACGTGTTTAATTACATAAAATTGTAAATACTAATTCTAATTAGATAAGAGAAAAATTTCAATTGATTTAATTTATTAAACATTTATTAGATAGAGACTCTAGGTCAAGGATAGTTTATAGACTAAATGTACCTTCCCTAAATAAATTTAAAAAATAAAATGAAAATTAACAAGTTGTTGAACTAGAATGAATATGTTTAGATTTACATGAGTCAAATGTTGGGACACTTGTGTTAAATTTTAATTGAGTTAAATATTTAGGAAAATTTTATTCATTAGATTTTTCAATCTACTAACCATGTTTAATCAATTTATTTTTATTCTAGATTAAACATTTCATAGATCAATACCTTCCCTATAAATTTACGAAAAGAATTTAAAGAAAATTAGAGAAATACCTGTACAGTTTAAATTTACAATTTAAGACATTTTGAAAATTAGAGAAATTAAAGTCTACCCTAAATTATATCAAAAGAAAAATAGAGCAATTTACATGTAACATAATAATAACTTAATCAATTCAAGCACTTAATAACTTAATCAATTTCATCAAGAGCATTAAATAATAACATTCCCAAAGTAGACAAACTACTAGATTATCTTTCAAATCATGTTTGTGTATGGTTGTAATCATTCCAACTTCATCTCATAGTTCTCAGAAACCTAATTTATCAGTAGCTAAGAATCTTCAAAGGCAAATGTGTCGAGTTCTCAATTTCAAAGCTAGCATGACTTCCAAGGAAAGAGATTTTTAGTCAACAACATTTTTGGAAGTCTAATTAGAAGGGGAATGGGAGAACTCTCCCATTTTCTCAAGTTAGAACTACCCCAACTCTAGCTCTTGTCCTACATCTAGCTCCATCAAAGTGGAAATCAAAATCCTAATTTTACCAATAGTGGTTACCTTTAGGTTGTCGGAGCCACATAAGGTCTCTCTACATGCAGTGATATTGGTGTGGCAATATCCCACTCTCCAAGAGGGATAAGGGAATGATGTTGACCATGGCCCCATCATCCATGAGGATCCTCTTAAAGCAATTATCATAGATCCATACTTGTAAATATAGGTTGAGGGGTCTCCTCTTCTAGCTAGCTCAACCTTTGTAGGGATTTTCTTGAGGTTTCAAAAGAAACCTAGATTGTGTAACTCAGTGTTGGGTGGGCTCAAATTAAGTCAACTTGGTTGATAGGATCTTTTGGGGGTGGTGTTATATGGTTTACATATTTCAATTCGATGGCCTCTAGATGTGGATACATGGTATGATGAGGATTTTCTCTCAATGAACAAGATTTTTGTGAACATCTTTTTGAGATCATCCACCAAGTTGCAAGGACCAATAGAATTAGGAGTGGGGTCAACTATGGAGACTGCATGCATGTGATACTCCACTTTTGGAGATGCCCAAGGTTCTTGGTTTTCATCATTTTGAACTAATTTAACTAATCCCAACATTTTGGTCTCTCCCTTTATCCCCATTTTAGGGGTGTTAGATCCTTCTAGGTGAGAGGTGACTATTGATCTAGATGTGGAGGGATTAGGATGATTGGGATGATTCAAAGTGTTCTTGTGCTTACATGGTGGGAAGCAATTTTGGTAGATCCACAATTTGGAGTTTTGAGTGGTGATGGGCTATAGGAAATTATGGTTCGGGGTGTCCTAGAGATGATTATATGTCCATGAATAAGTGTTTTTCTTTTGATGATTATACATCTATCAATTCTCAAAATGTACACAAAAGATTGCTTGTAGGATTTATAGGGGAGATTTTGAGCCTCCTCTTGTGTGTCCCTATTTAGGGCATGCAAGAAAAGATCACAAAGATCCATGTGGTCCATGTGTGGCACACTAGTTGAAGAGTAAAGCATCAGTCTCCACCTAGTTATGAAATGGGCCACTAACTCATTTGGGTCCTATTTGACACTAGGGAATTCTCTAATCGTACTTTTAACCAACTTATTCATGTCAAAGAAAGTAACAAACTCAAAAATGAGCATTTTGTATGTAATTTCGCCAATCTACACTAAATAATAACTTAATCAATTTGCATTAGTTAGTTTTTCATAACTTCTATGTACAATAAAAAGAGAAACCCTTAGCTTCAAGAAATATAAATATTATATACTGACAAGGCCAACCATGTGAAGGTGGAAGCTCATGTGGCCTCACCTAAGACCTAAGACACATGTATTCTAGTTCTATGTAGGACACCTAAGACACATATTGTATAGACACCTAGATTATAACTTTCTACCTAAGACATAGGCTCTAGACACCTATTACATGGTAGACCTAGTTGACATATCTAGTATCTACCTAAGCCACCTAGATTAAATTAAAACCTTCTTCTAGTCTATAGACAAGTAGTTGATATATATAGTATCTACCTAAGACGTGCCTAGATTCCATATTATATCTCTAGACAAGTAGTTGATATATAGTATCTACCTAAGACACTTAGATTAGATTAAATGCCTTTTTTCTAGTCTTTATCTACCTAGTTGACATATAGAATACCTAAGACACAAGTATTATATAGTTAGAACCCAAGACACCTAGAGACACCTAGATTTTATACAATGTTATTCTCTAAGTCTAGATTATCTAAGATTTTATACTTGACACCTAGAAGTTGAAGACTCTAGATATGAAACATGTGTAGTGATCATACCTGTGCACCAAGAAACAATAGATTTGAATCCTTTTAACACTACATGTGAAAAATTGCAAAAACAAATATAGAGGTCAGGGCATGATGAAACATATATAAAAATTTAGGTCTCTAGAGATCATTTTATTTAAAGATAGAATTTGTTAAGAAGTTCCATTGAAATTATAATGAAAGGAACGAACTATTGAAGCATAAATTAAAATAATTAATAGTATAGGTCTAGTGAATACCTGAAATAAAGTGTAAGTGTAATTTAACACAGGTTCTATGTTTCCAACCTCTATTATGACTGCCAAAAACATCTCCTGCACCATGTAATGTATTGTAAAAAAGTTAGAATGTGTAATGATCTTTAAGAGAATTAGGAATATTAATATGAAGGCTTAAGGGGAGTTAAGAGGATGGATTAAGGGGAGATGCAATCGATTAGGGAAATGATAGTTTACCTAACTTATGGAACATAGCTAGGGGATGGCTTAAGGGGAGTTAAGAGGATGGATTAAAATGGGAGTTAAGAGGATGCATTAAGGGGAGATGGAATCAACTGTAGTTGTATACACCTAAAAATGATATGACTAGGTCTAAATAAATATTCTTAATATTTATTCCATTCTAATTCCTCTATCAATAAATAAATAAACAAATTTATTTATTCGATTCACATTCCTTTAAATTAATTAAATATTGAAATATTTAATTACCTATTCTAAAGTCAAAATTAAATAAAATCCTTTATTTAATTAAATTCTTCCAAACAATTAAATAATTCTTAATTATTTAATTAAGTCAACTCATTCTTCGAAATTTAAATAAATCAAATTAAATTTATTTAAATCCTCTCAATCTCTAAAAATAAAATATAATAAAATATTTTATTTATTCTTCCAAATCATGCACAAACAATTAAATAAATTTATTTATTTAATTTGTTTTCCTATCTTCAAATATCTTCCAAATCTTCTAAAAATAAGTCTTCTTCTTCATGCACACAAAATTAAATAATTTATTATTTAATTTCTATCAAATCATGCAAAAACAAATCACAAGTTGAGTTAACTAACTCAATCAACCTTGTTTTTATCAATATCTTTTAAATTAGAAAAAAGGCTTTCTAAATTATGAAAAGCCTGTCTTATCTTTAGAAAAGAAAGTAGTTAACTCAAATAAAACAACTTTTGGGTGACACTTGTCTTCTTCTTATTTGTGCACGTTCCTCAAGGTTTCTCAACCGTTGATCTTCTCATTCTTTCTATACCGTTGATCTTCTCTCTCCCAAGTCTATAAATTAAACCCAATTCCTCCATTTCATTCATCCAAGATTTTAGTATTGTTACTCTGCAGGAATTACAGTGCGCCTTTGGCACCAATTCCTTCATTGCTTGTGATCACACTCATTACCATACTATTATCATTGTTGTGAAGCTCATCTTCATGGCGATAACTATCATAGCTGTTCTCCATTGACAATCTTGGAATCATAGCATGGAAGTGCACTCTCTGAGGGCCTTATTCATACATGCAAGATCGATTGAGATAGGCAACCAATGGAAGCCATGAAACTTTGAGGTTTGCAAAGGTTTTTTGAAGTTCTTTTGTTTGATTGATCTCTTTGTTTCTGTATTTCATTGAGTTTTGGGTATTTTGATATTGATTATATTTATTATTCATTTGAATCCAATTTTTCCTTAACATTTTTGGTCCCCACTGTGGGGCCTAGCCCCAATTTAACTTCAAATTTAAGTTTTTGTGTGTTAGAATCCGTACACAGGCTATTTCTGCACATCCATTATGTTTCTACGCATATGCTCCATTTTGCTACGCATATGCTCCATTCTGCTACGCATATGCTCCATTCTGTGGTGCTTATACTCCATTCTGTGGCACATATACGCCATTCTGTGGCACATTTGATTTTACTAGAATTGCACATATGATCCATTCTATGGCACATATACTCCATTTTGTGGCACATATACCCCATTTTGTGGCGCATTTGATTTTACCAGAATTGTGCATATGATCCATTCTATGGCGTATATAATCCATTCGGTGGCGCATATACTCCATTATGTGGTGCATATACCCCATTTTGTGGTGCATTTAATTTTACCAGAGTTACACATCTGATCCATTTTGCTGCACATATGCTCCATTCTGCTGCGCATATGCTCCATTCTACTGTGCATCAATTCTGCTAGGTTTTTGAGTTGTTTCTTGAGAAATCTCTAATGCTAACACAATTTGTAGGAATATTCTCTGATCTACTTGCAGGTTAGGGGCTGGTTTAGATCATATAGTTGCACTTGCTAACTCACACTTCAATTTCTAATAGGAAAGTAAATGGATGCTCATGCAAATCTCACATAGTCTTAACTAGGAAGGTGGTAATTGAATCATTGCTATCTTGCATATCATTGAATCATTTCTATATTGCTATCTTTCAAAGTTAGACTTATTGCTATCTTGGTAAAATTGAACCATTGCTATCTTGTTATCATTTCAAAGTTAACAACTCATTGCTATCTAGGCTAAAATTGAACACATCATTGCTATCTTGGTAAAACTGGACCATTGCTATCTTATTATCACTTCAAAGTTAACAAATTTTTGTGCTTACCCAAGTAGATAGGTCATCTAGTTTTTCTCATTTTAACTAGGGGAAAAAGAACCACTGTATTCTGTGTTTTGGGAATGATACCAGGCCTATGCTCTCCCCTATCTTGGGTGATCAAAATGCTAGACATATCATTTTTGCATGTGTTTTTCCTTTAGAGGGGCCTGCTCTTGGATACCGTTCATCCAAGTAGGAATGACCCTAAGTGGTAACAAGCTAGACGCCAAGCCCTACCAAGCCACTATAAATAAATTATGTTTGGAGCGAAAGATTCAAACAACGAGTGCAGTTGTGTTATACCAACAACCAACCTCCCCCAAAACACTCCAAGGCGCAACCCTTGTAGGCTAGGAGACTCCATAATGGAGAGTAGTGCTGTCGCATGTATAACCACTCAAATGGTTGCCTTTATTACTCATCCTTGTTTTAATGGCCAAAAACCCCTATAATCCAGTGCAGGGAAGGGTGATTATCACCTCCTGAAGATGCTTCACTAGAGATAGTGAGAATTCAGTTTTATACTGTCCTTTGAAACCTAGGTTTGCACTTGCTTTCTTTTAGTCCAAAAAGAGTCAAAAAATCACAAAAAAATAAAAAACCATAAAAACATTCTTTATGTTTACTATGTCTTCTTGCCATAATTTCAAAAAATCAGATCAAAAAGACCTTCTTGCAACAAAAGAAACCAAAAACATCAGAAAAATTGCCAAAAATTTGCAAAAACACTGAAAAAACTAGAACTGTGCATTTGTTATCTGAAGTTGCGCATCTGTCCCGACTTGATGCGCATTTGTACCGACTTGCTGTGCATTTGTATTGACTTGCTGCGCATATATCACATGTTACTGCACATCTACTTTTTACCAGTACTATGCATTTGTGTCGAATTTCTACGCTTCTATCCTCTGCTGCTGCACATCTGGTTCTGTGCATCCATGGCAGTGAGCATTTCCACATCTTTTTAGAGAAATTTTTTAGGTTTTCTAGGTACCCATTTCAATCTTGTGTCAATTTCTATTGAAATGACAAACCAATTAGAAGTAATTGCTTAAGAACTCCAATACCTACGAGAGTAATTAGACTTCGATATCTTGCCCTAGGATTGTATAGCAATTGCCCAAAAACTCCAAGTGATACAACAAGAAATGACAATCTTATAGGCTAAACAGGCAGGTACTAGCTACACCTCTCCCCAAAAGCATACATCCTTTTCTCATCTTCATGATACTCTTGACAAGGCAAGCACCATCTCAAGTTGGATATCATATATGTTGCAAGTATGAGGTGAATAGTGTTGTCATTGATGTCAACATACTCGTATTGCATTAACAAGAAGGATTGGATGAGCTGTGTGCTGAGGATATTGAGAAAATTAGCCTCAGTCAGGAACAGTGAAGAACAGTGATGAGAAGAAGGCAAATGTATTGTATAGGTTGAGAACCGGAGGATGCGGATTAAAGGGTTTGTAGATATGAGTCTTGAGATGCTTCAGTTAAGATTTCAGAGGTCCGCATGAAGATCTGAAGAAGTTGTGGCTGTCTGTGTGGAACCGGTTCTGGCAAGTGTTCAGAGGTGACAGAGGATCACAGAAAGGTCCGGTGAGGTCCGGAATTGTATAATCCTAATCTGCAGATTGGAAGGAGTGTTTGGGATGTCCTTTTGATGTGTCATCTTGAGTTGTGTATGATTTTGAGGTCCGGAAGTACCCTTTGCATTATGACAATGGCGACAAACTATGTTCTTGAAGTTCCAGATGAGGAAGAGAAGAGATTCCAGTAAGTAGAGGAAGTGCGGATGTACCTGGTCATTCAGGCAGGCTTGTGAAGGTTCTTGGATCATGTTGAGGTTGTGTTGTTGGTCCGCATTGATGGTAGAGCCCGGAATTGAAGATATTCTTCCGGATGAAGTTCTTGTTCTGACTAGCTGACCGGATGAGTTGTTCATCCTGCGAATGTTCTTGTGGTGGCCGACCGGATGTGTTATTCATCTTGCAGATATTCTTATGGTTGATTGCTGACTTAGATGATTGTTCCTAAGTCGATGTCTTGTATAAATAAAGGTTTGTGAGTTCATTTCGAAGTGTGAATTGTGTGGATGAGTGTGGCATAGCGAAGAGAAGTGCAAAAGGCAGAGCAGGGGTTTTGGGCTTAAATGGAACTGATCCAGACATGGTAGAGATGTCATTCTCTAGTTCAAGATTGTGATTCTTATCACTTTGTAGATAGTGTGTCTCCTTGTAGGTAGTGGGCCTCTTTGTGAGCAGTGTGCTCGAGCAGTGAACCCTAATTGGCAAGTGCCATTCTTTTTCTTATTCTTCTAACAAAGAATAATCCTTGGGTTAATCACCCCATGGTTTTTCCCTTAACCGGGTTTTCCACGTCAAAATCTTGGTGTTCAATGTGTTGATGTTTATCTACTCTTGTGTTTATGCATTATGCTTTCATGGATGATTAATTGATATGCTGTTAACTAATAAAGAAGAATCAAGTGTTTGAAGTAAGAAGCAAGTTTTTATACAATTGATTCACCCCCCCTCTCAATTGTATGCCCTAGATCCAACAATTGGTATCAGAGACAAGTTCCTCTGAAAGGAGCTTAACCGCTTGAGGAGATCCAGGATGTCGTCATACAAGAAGGATAGTCCGAAGTTCGATGGAACCAACTTCACTCTCTGGAAAGGTTGCATGAGATGTCACTTGGAATGTATGGGAAAAGCATACTTGGCCATGGTCTCAAAACCATATGTACCTCCACAAGGTGGTCCGACAACTCTGAATGAAATCACAGATGCTAAAAACAATCTGCGGACCAAGGAAGCTCTTCTAAGCGCATTGAATGACTCAGATCTCTCAAATGTTATTGACCTACCAACTGCATATGAGATCTTGACTAAACTGGAACTTTTGTATGAAGGAGATGAGTTTGTCAAGAGTGCAAGGTTGCGAAGTCTGAAAGGGAAATTTGAAAGATTGAAGATGAGAGATGATGAAAACATCACTACCTTTATGCCAAGAGTGAATGAGCTGGTATGTGGAATTAGAAATGCTAGTGGAACTCTGGATGAAAATGAGATTGTTTGCAAAATCCTCAGATCCCTTCCTGCTGCCTACAAAATCAAGGTTGCTGCCATTGATGAATTCAGAGTCCACACAACTGTCACAAGAGAACAATTGGCTGGCAAACTAGCTGCATTTGAAATGACCGAGTTTGGAGATGATCCTCCCAAGACTGAATCTACTTTCAAAGCCAGTGCCTATGTGAAAGGCAAATAGAGATTTGATCCGGGAGAAAACTCTTCAAGGAAGATGTCATGGTATGATCAAGCAAGAAGAGACATGGAAGAAGAAGAAGCAGAAATAGCTCAACTTGAAGCCCTCATTGCAAAGAGACTGCCAAGAGGATCCGGTAATTATGAAGGAAAACTACCCTTTAAGTGCTTCAACTGCAATAAGATTGGTCATTTTGCTTCAAGATGTCTGAAAAGATCTGCAAGGTCTAATACTAACAGAAAAAGGTTTCAAAAGAACTGCTATTATGTTCATAAAGAAGATGACAATGAAGGAGTAACAGATGATGAATCAGAACTAGGAAGCAAAGTCAGAAATGAATGGGTGTTTATTGCCATCAAGGAAGAAGATTCAATATCCTCTGAATCTGTCAAACACAAGGTTGTGGAAAGAGCTTTGGCTGCTCAAGTGGAAGAAAAGGATGATTGGGTTATTGACAGTGGATGTTCTCACCATATGACTGGTGACAAGAATAAGTTCTTGGATTTGGAAAGGTATGAAGGAGGAATGGTAAAGTTTGGTGACAATTCTGCTGGAAGAATCAGAGGTAGGGGAACTATTTACTTTGATGGAAAGAGCAAAACAGGTAATGTACTATATGTTGAAGGATTGAAGCACAATCTTCTCAGTGTTGGTTAGTTAGTGGACAAAGGCTATGATCTTCGAGTCAAGAATGGAAAATGCAGAATCTTTACAAGCTCCGGAACTGAAATTGCATCCAGTACTCAAACAAAAGGTAATATCTTTCATCTGGTTGGTTCAAATAAAAGTTGTCTGTTTGTTCAAGTTGATCAGAGTTGGTTATGGCATAGAAGAATGTGTCATGTAAATTTTGATAACATCATCAAGATAAGTAATATTCAGGCTGTAAGAGATCTTTCAAAATTGTTGAAACCTACAAATAGTTTGTGCAAAGAATGTCAGCTAGGTAAACAGAGCAGAGTCTCTTTCAAAAGCAAAGATCAGTCCTCTACCGAATTGTTGGAATTAGTACATACTGATCTCTGTGGTCCGACAAGAATCAAGAGTCTGCAAGGTGATAGATATTTCATGTTGCTAATTGATGACCATTCCCGGATGATGTGGGTTACCTTCCTAAAAGAGAAATCAGAAGCCCTTGAGAAGTTCAAAATCTTCAAAGCTACGGTAGAGAATCAAACCGGATTGAAACTGAAGTGTCTAAGGTCTGATAGAGGTGGTGAATTTACATCTGGTGAGTTCATTGACTTTTGTGAGAAGCAGGGTATAAGGAGACAGTTGTCTGCTCTTAGGACTCCACAGCAAAATGAAGTAGTTGAGAGAAAGAACCGGACCATCCATGAAGCTGCCAGGACAATGATGTTGGAAGCAAATGTTCCTCAGATGTTTTGGAAAGAAGCTATCAGCACTGCAGTCTACACTCTTAATCAAGTTCAAATCAGAAACAATACCCCCTATGAACTCTGGTTTGGCATCACTCCTATTGTGAAATATTTCAGAGTATTTGGTAGCAAGTGTTATATTAAAAGAGATGAAGATCTAGGGAAGTTTGATGCTAGAAGTGATGAAGGAATTTTCTTGGGTTACTCCACTCAAAGCAAAGCATACTGGTGTTACAATAAGAGACTGAGGAAGATGATAGAAAGCACTAATGTGAAAGTTGATGAAGGAATTGAGAAGCCCTCAAGATTTTATGAGTTTGATGAAGAGGACCAAGATGGTGTTTAGGTTCAAGGAGCTCAATCCTCTCTGGTAAGTCAGAGTCAGCCTGATCTGGTAAATCAGGAAGAAGAGATAGGTCTGAATGAGCCTGATCAAGAAGCAGCAGTGTAGGATACTCCCAAAATTCCAAGGTATGTAAGACTGAACCACTCTGAAGATCAGATCATAGGTGACAGAAGCGAAGGTGTGCAAACTAGAAGGAATGTTGCTCAAAATTAGGATGAATGTTGTCTGATTTCAAAGATTGAACCTAAAGCAATAAATGAAGCCTGCAATGATGAAAAATGGACCAAACCAATGGAAGATGAATTGATGCAAATTGAGAAAAATCATACTTGGGATCTTGTTCCCAGACCTAGAGATAGGAATGTGATTGGAACCAAATGGGTCTTCCGGAACAAATTGAATGAAGCTGGTGAAGTGATCAGAAACAAAGCTAGATTGGTCTGCAAAGGCTACTCTCAAATAGAAGGAATTGATTTTGAAGAGACTTTGCTCTGGTGGCAAGAATTGAAGTAGTCAGATTATTTCTTGCATTTGCTGCCTTTAAAGACTTCAAGGTATATCAGATGGATGTCAAGTCTGCCTTCCTAAATGGTGATATGGAAGAAGAAGTTTACATTGAACAACCGGATGGATTTCAATTGTCTGATAATGATGATATGGTCTGCAAGTTGAAGAAAGCATTGTATGGATTAAAGCAAGCCCCAAAAGCATGGTATGAAAGGTTGGATAAGCATCTTGTGCAGATTGGATTCAACAAAGGTACTACTGACAGTAACTTATATTTCAAAATTGATCATGAAAACATTTTGATTGTTGAAGTGTTTGTGGATGATATCATTTTTGGAGGAAGAGATAGTATGTGCAAAACTTTTGCAAATCAAATGAAAAGTGAGTTTGAAATGTCTATGCTTAGTGAAATGAATTTCTTCTTGGGTTTGCAAATTACTCAAACAAAGAAAGGGATCTTCATTTCTTAGACCAAATATGTGAAAGAATTGTTGAGGAAATTTGGTATGGAAGATTCAAAGCCAATGAACACTCCCATGGCAACCGGATGTAAGTTGAGCAAAGATGATGACTCCCTAAAGGCAGATCAGACAAAGTATAGATCAATGATTGGTGGATTGTTGTATCTCACTCAGACTAGACCAGATATAATGTAGGCTGTTGGACTTGTAGCAAGATTCCAGGCTGATCCTAAAGAATCTCATGTTATGGCAATCAAAAGAATTTTTAGGTACTTGAAAGGAACAGCTGAGTATGGTCTATGGTACCCTAGAGATCCGAATTTCTCTCTTCATGCTTACACAGATGCAGATTGGGCAAGAGATGTGGATGAACGGAAGAGCACCAGTGGTGAAGCATTCTTTTTGGGGAAGAGATTGGTTTCTTGGCTAAGCAAGAAACAAGATGCAATATCTCTGTCTACAATTAAAGCAGAATACATTGCAGCAGCAGGTAGTTGCACTCAAATCTTATGGATGAAGCAGATGCTAAGAGACATTAAAGTTGAATATGAGGAGCCTATCACAATTTTTTGTGATAATTCAAGTGCAATTAATATTTCTAAGAATCCGGTATTGCATTCTAAGACTAAGCACATATCTATCAAGTTTCATTTTTTGAGAGAACAAGTGAACAAGGAAGAAGTCAAATTGGAGTATGTTCCCTCCAAGGATCAGATTGTAGATATCTTTACTAAACCTCTTCCCAAGGACTCTTTTGAATATCTCTGGGAGAAGTTAGGGGTCATGGCCCCTCCAATGATGAACTAGGATGCACTGATGTGCATCAGTCTGGTGGATATCACAGTCATATCTTGTGATCTGAATTGATGATGGGGAGCTGCTACTAAGGGGGAGCAGCTGGTATGATTCTGATGTGTTAGAATTGCAAGTATGATCCCTTTGCCATTGATGTCAAAGGGCGAGAGAAGACATGTGAAAAACAAGTGGCTGATGATCAAAGGGGGAGTAGTAAATGAGGAGAAGACATGTTGCTGATAGGGGGAGTTGTGACAGAAAGGAGAAGTTCTTGTCTTGATGGTTTTTCACATCATATGTTGCCATCAATGACAAAGGGGGAGATTGTTGCAAGTATGAGGTGAACCAGTGTTTTCATTGATGTCAACATACTCATATTGCATTAACAAGAAGGATTGGATGAGCTGTGTGCTGAGGATATTGAGAAAATTAGCCTCAGTCAGGAACAGTGAAGAACAGTGATGAGAAGAAGGCAAATGTATTGTATAGGTTGAGAACTGGAGGATACGGATTAAAGGGTTTGTAGATATGAGTCTTGAGATGCTTTAGTTAAGATTTTAGAGGTCCGCATGAAGATCTGAAGAAGTTGTGGCTGTCTGTGTGGAACCGGTTCCGGCAAGTGTTCAGAGGTGACAGAGGATCACAGAAAGGTCCGGTGAGGTCTAGAATTGTATAATCCTAATCTGCGGATTGGAAGGAGTGTTTGGGATGTCCTTTTGATGTGTCATCTCAAGTTGTGTATGATTTTGAGGTCTGAAAGTACCCTTTGCATTATGACAATGGCGACAGACTGTGTTCTTGAAGTTCCGGATGAGGAAGAGAAGAGATTCCAGTAAGTAGAGGAAGTGCGGATGTACCTAGTCATTCAGGCAGGCTTGTGAAGGTTCTTGGATCATGTTGAGGTTGTGTTGTTGGTTCGCATTGATGGTAGAGCCCGAAATTGAAGATATTCTTCCGGATGAAGTTCTTGTTCCGACTAGCCGACCGGATGAGTTGTTCATCCTGTGAATGTTCTTGTGGTGGCCGACCGGATGTGTTATTCATCTTGCGGATATTCTTATGGCTGATTGTCGACTTAGATGATTGTTCCTAAGTCGATGTCTTGTATAAATAAAGGTTTGTGAGTTCATTTCGAAGTGTGAATTGTGTGGATGAGTGTGGCATAGCGAAGAGAAGTGCGAAAGGCAGAGCAGGGGTTTTGGGCTTAAATGGAACTGATCCAAACATGGTAGAGATGTCATTCTCTAGTTCAAGATTGTGATTCTTATCACTTTGTAGACAGTGTGTCTCCTTGTAGGCAGTGGGCCTCTTTGTGAGTAGTGTGCTCAGGCAGTGAGCCCTAATTGGCAAGTGCCATCTTTTTCTTATTCTTCTAACAGAGAATAATCCTTGGGTTAATCACCTCGTGGTTTTTCCTTTAACCAGGTTTTCCACGTCAAAATCTTGGTGTTCAATGTGTTGATGTTTATCTGTTCTTGTGTTTATGCATTATGCTTTCATGGATGATTAATTGATATGCTATTAACTAACAAAGAAGAATCAAGTGTTTGAAGTAAGAAGCAAGTTTTTATACAACTGATTCACCCCCCCTCTCAGTTGTATGCCCTAGATCCAACAATATACCACTCCATCTACTAGTCCTCCACCATCTCCTAGAACACATAGCCCAAAGCATACTAATCCTACCATGGAGAACTCCAAATCCACTCATCCATTACCTCACTCCTCTACTCATACACCTACCAATGATGTGATCCAAGAGCTACCAGTAGAGAGTCAACCATGTCCCCAAATTTTGGTCCTTGACCTTATCAAAGAACCCTCAAGCATGTCCATTACTCTAACCTCATCATGTAACCGACAACCCCTTGAGCATATTGAAGAACCTCCTACCATGCACCAAAATCAAGGTCTGTCACACCTTCATATTTTTGACCAAGAGCCTATCCAAGAGTCTTCTAACTCAACTTCAATTCAAGCACATCAAGAGTTATGTCAAGAGCACACTCCAGAACATGTAGAAACATCAACCCCTTATCTAAATCAAGATCAAAGCACTCCCATCCGACCCTTACATAACCTTTATCTTTTCGATGATCCTATACCTATACATGAGCAAGACGTCCAATTTCAAACCATTCATAATCTATATCTTTTCCATGATCAAGATACTACCTTTGATGAAGAAACTATCCATGATCAACTTAATCCTATACATGAGCTAGAGATCCAATTTCGGCCCCTCCATAACCTCTATCCTTTCTGTGATCAGGATATTATCATTGATGATGAACCTATACAAGAGCACCTTAATACCATCATGTTAAATCCTATCTATGATCAAGATCCCATCTACGATCACGAGCCTATCTATGATCAAGCAGACTATGATGATCCTCTTAGCCCACTTTATGCATTCTATGGTCCTGAGCTTATAACCCCATCTTCTCCTATCCAAGATCCAACAACTTCCACTTACCTTGATGAGACACTTGCCTCCCAAGCAAGCATAGAAGATCAAACCAAAAATACTCCTCTACCATCCATTATCGACCATGCTACAAATCCCCCACCATATATCCTTGGTCTTACCGCTTTCCTTCATGAGTGTTCCCCCTTAGAACACCAGCAACCATTATCCTCTATCCCACCTTCTTCGTCCAATAAGGAACTTATGTCTAGTGTTCCACCTACACATAATCCCGCTATCCACCACATACTCCAACATATAAACTATCAAGGTAAAGGCTTAGGCCTTCACGAACAAGGTATTTTGGAACCCGTCCATGTCAAGGTTCCTCCTCCTTCATATGGCCTTGGATACACACCCCAAGGTGAACAATCTCAAGATGTTGGTACTTCTTCCACTCCTTCAAAATCCTCCACTTTCCATCGTAAACCCTATCATATCCCCAAAACATATGTCTCCATTCCACCTCCATCATCCTATAATTCCCAAAAGCATGCGACCATACACCTTCCACCATCCAATCTACCTCCACTACTTCCAACTCCTAATATCCCTCCATACATTCTACCACCACTTCTTCCAACACCTTATACATCCACCTATGAATCTTCTATCAATCCCAATCAAAAATGCACATGTTGTCTAAACAAAGGGCCTCCAACCCGACTTCCACCATCCCATGGGATTCAACAGTAAAAATCTGGATGCCTCTACCTATAAAGTCAAAAATCTTAAGAGTCCTCATGACCTAGGATACAAAATCCAAGAATTGAAGAAACATCCTTCTCAAGAGCTACATACACCCACACACCTATATACCAAACTAAAAAAGGTGTGGGTCTACATCAGACAAATGATTACCTCCAAAGCTGCACCAAAGCTGCATACACTCCAGCCCATACCTTCACAGGTACTATCTAAAAGCAAAATGGTTTGGGTGCCTAAACAAAAAACTCTCAAATTACATGAGGCATCTACCTCTCAAGAATCTCAACCATCCTCTTTCTCCCATTCTATCCAAAAGTCTCTAATTCTTCCATCCCACATGACAAGCAAAAATCAACAAAATACTTAGTCTATGTGGATCCCTACATGCCTAAGTCATTCATCCACAAGCAAAAGTCTATGTTGCTTCCTACACTACTTTCCCATCATCAGCTTCAATGTTTATCGTGGTATGTGCAATCAGTGGTCATGATTCCATTCCATTCCACAACATTTCTGTATACCTCCCCTTCCTTCCACTATTATCCTACATATCTTTCTCATCCTATTCCTATGGTCCATGCTTTTGCATAAGCCTTCTCTCCATATTATGCATCATAAACCACTATCTACCATTTTCCATCTCACTTGCATGCAATCCCCTACCAACATCTATGAGAGCACTTGACATGGTCCATGCAATGACATCCTTCTAGTGGGACTATCACATTTCAAGGAACTAGATACTTGAGTCTCTCCCTTCCGTATTCGCCTTCTCCTATTCAAAAATAAAAAAATAAAAAAAATCAAAAGAGTCAAGAAAAATCCCTTTGTCCAACGGTGAAAATCTGGCAAACAGACGCCTTGGATAAGTACCATGATGAAAACCTGGCAAACATGCATCATGTGTAAGTTGATATTCTACGTCACCTACACTTGGGGGCACCTTGTCTCATCGGCATATCACTCTTCTCCTATTAGTTTCCTTTCGTACCATTCCCTATCCTATCCTTCTAGCCGTTACCTACCTATACTGTCCAGTCTATCTATCCTAACTTTCCATTCCTCTACTTTGTTTGGTCTTGATAAAGATTGGGGGCACAATGTTGACAAATGTTTTAGGTGTCTCTTGACATACCTTATCCCTCCTAAACCAAGCAAATCCTTCATTATCCTCCTATCCTCCTATCGTCATAAGCATTGCCATGAAAAATCCTAAATATTCTACCTACAATGGGGTACGTTATTCTTATGTGACGTAGTCCTTGGAGATCACATCCTTGTTTCCTTCTACCTAACCATCCATATCTACTATCACCCATCTATCTACCTATCTGTAGTGTTTCCTTGTCATCAGTATCATTCAATCCATATTTGATCTGTGTTCGATCCATATCTGATCCATACCTGATCCATATTTGTTCCATATTTGACCCATTTTTGTTTCACGTCATGTCTCATCCTATCCACATCTGATCCATATTTGTCCCATATCTGATCCATTTCTGTTTCATATCGTGTCTCATCCGATCCATATCTATTACATATCGTGTCTCATCTGATCCATATCTCAGTATCATGGGGTCAACCATGAACTATGTCGCCTCTATGTCATCACGTAGGCAAGGCCATTTTCAATGCACTCTTGAGGCTTCCCTATCCATCCCATATCTTGGCATCTATCCTCTAGTCCAGCCATGGTCAATGTCCATGAACTACATTACCTCTGCGTCGTCATGTAGGCAAGGCCATTATTCAAATGCGCCCCCAAGGCTTCACTATCCCATCCATCACATGTCTAGTCCTTTTGGGTCCACGCCACTTTCCATCGCCTAGGTCTTAGATCCATTAAGGTTTACCCTGAACTATGTTGCCTCTGCGTCGTCACGTAGGCAATTCCATTTAGCAATGAGCCCCGAGGCACTAGGTCAGTCCCTTAGGGTTTGTCTAACCAATAAGGATTGTGGAACCTCCCTCAAAGGCAAGCAAGCGCAAGCAGAACCCACTTTCAAGTAGAAATTTTGATGCAAGACTTCAACCTATCCAAAGCAAAACATGCAAATACCTAAAGCACTCAAAAATGATTTTACCTAAATTATGGCAAGAAACAAACATGTCTAAATGTAAAAAATGTTTTGTGGTTGTGATCATGGTTAGGTTGCAGTGTCTTGATTTCTGTTATCATGTCTTTCTACGCTACTCAAGGATGCCAAAAGCTAGAGATGCTATGATGGGGGCATGATTATTTTCTTTGTTTGCTATTTTGGATTAATCTTTAGTAATGTGAAGCCTTGTCTAATGACATGATCGGCAAAAGATCATTGAGGACTTCAAAGGTCTAACATGAACAGGGGCAATCCTTGTCTGTTGATACACAAGGAATACTTAGGTCATCTTGGTTCAATTATACCTTGATGCTTGTATTAACTTGCTAAATCAAAATCCATGTAAGCGATACCCAAGTCATCTCGGTTCAATTATACCTAGATGCTTGTATTAACTTACAACATTCAGAAAAAGTACCAAAAAAATTGCCCAATGATGAAATATGCACTTCAAAATACTTGCACCATAAAGATGTCAAAAGCAAACACCATTCGCATCCATTAGACATCCATAAAAGCATCCATACCATACCCCATGCAATAAAGATCCAACAATACAGAGTATCAATACAAATAAAAGCTTGTGAGTTCTTCTGTTGAGTCATTTTTTTATCTATCATCATATCTTTCATCCTTGTCCAGTCAATCTGAGCAATGATCCAAATGTAGGTCCATCCTTAATCCATATCAAACAAGTCAAGTCAATCTTGTCAAATGATCCAATCACAATCAGTGGTCTTGATCCTTGTCTGGTCGTAAACCAACTCGATCAGTTAATCAATCAATTGTCTTATACAGGATGTAACATTGTCTAAATCAGACCAACACAAGTGTCTTACACGACATGTTCCATTTTCCTGAAACCAGACACTATCCTTTGTGTTGTTCTAGGGATCTATCGTTCCCCACCATGACAATATGCCTGCCGTGTTGGTCTAGGGATATATCATTCCCCGCCATGACAACACTGTCGTATATCGTTATCAATATATCATTGGTTTACCACTCGATAGGGGCAATACCTTGTTTGTTCTTGTATCATTTGTGCATACTTTCTTGCTTGCTTGTGTGTGTTATCATTTTATCTTGCATCGCATATCATTCGGCTCTTTCTTCAACCATTTTCTTCACCTCAACCTATTCTTCCAACCTTCTTCATCGTGAGATTGTCTGTCTTGCGCCCTTGAAAACTCTCTCCTCGTCTAATCTAACGGGGGGGCATCCTCATCCTATATTTCCATTGTCATCTTTTTCTTCTATCTATACCTTGGCTTCTTTGAAATGATGTTACTCGACACAAATCTCATCATCTCGAACATCACATCAAAGAGGGGCAAAATGTATACACCTAAAAAATGACACGGCTAGGTCTAAATAAATATTCTTAATATTTATTACATTCTAATTCCTCTATTAATAAATAAATAAACAAATTTATTTATTCGATTCACATTCCTCTAAATTAATTAAATATTGAAATATTTAATTACCTCTTCTAAAGTCAAAATTAAATAAAATCCTTTATTTAATTAAATTCTTCCAAACAATTAAATAATTCTTACTTATTTAATTAAGTCAACTCATTCTTCCAAATTTAAATAAATTAAATTTATTTAAATTCTCTCAATCTCTAAAAATATTCTTCCAAATCATGCACAAACAATTAAATAAATTTATTTATTTAATTTGCTTTCCTATCTGCAAATATCTTCCAAATCTTCTAAAAACAAGTATTCTTCTTCATGCACACAAAATTAAATAATTTATTATTTAATTTCTCTCAAATCATGCAAAAGCAAATCACAAGTTGAGTTAACTGACTCAATCAACTCTGTTTTTATCAATATCTCTTAAATTAGAAAAAGTTTTTCTAAATTATAAAAAGCATGTCTTATCTTTAGAAAAGAAAGTAGTTAACTCAAATAAAATAGCTTTTGGGTGACACTTGTCTTCTTCTTATTCGCGCACGTTCCTCAAGGTTTCTCAATCGTTGATCTTCTCATTCTTTCTATACCGTTGGTTTTCTCTCTCCCAAGTCTATAAATTGAACCCAATTCTTCCATTTCATTCATCCAAGCTTTTAGTATTGTTACTCTACAGGAATTATAGCGTGCCTTTGGCATCAATTCCTTCATTTCTTGTGATCACACTCGTTACCATACTATTATCATTGTTGTGAAGCTCATCTTCATGGTGATAACTATCATAGCCATTCTCCGTTGACAATCTTGGAATCATAGCAAGGAAGTGCACCCTCTAAGGGCCTTATTCATACATAGGTTTTTTGAAGTTCTTTTCTTTGATTGATCTCTTTGTTTCTGTATTTCGTTGAGTTTTGGGTATTTTGATATTAATTATTCATTTGAATCTAATTTTCCCTTAACAGTAGTGTTGTGATGTTCACAACACGCCCCATTATGCTCCTTAGCAAAATGGGGACCCCTGCTGATGTCTTGCTTTTTGCTTCTGCTTGTGTTTTTTTTTTCTGCTTCCTGGCGGTCTGGTAAAAATGAAGGTCAGGTGCATCATCATCATGATATAGGATGAGGTAGGTAATCATCATGAGGTCTGTTTGTCAAAGTTCATATTTTGTTTCTGTGACCTCATATTTTGAAAGAGCTTGAAATTCCATGCAGGTTTGCCTTTTACTTCACTTGAAAATTCGTCCATATGTGGAAGTTATGCACGGTCAAAGTCTTGGTCAAACCTGATATTCGCAGGAGGATCATCATATTTTTATATCCTAAGTCATGTTGACAGGATCATCATGATCTTGGTCTATCACCCGCTAAAAATCATGCAGTCGCAATATCCGGACGTCAATTTTAGGTGGTAGTTCCCTTTACCTGTCAAATGGCCTCAGGCGCATCATCAGCATCATGATTTTCTTAGGAGCGTCATATTTTATAAACTTGGTTTTGCTGTATGAGGACATCATCATCATATTTGAAACGCACCCCCCCCCCCGACAATATCCTGAGGTTCAAATATCATGATGACATCGGCTTTAAGTCAAGGTAAGTTCCCCGTCGAAGTGGTCTTTTGTATCGCAAGCATCATCATGATAATTCAACATTACCTGATCTTATATTATCATGCTGATCACCCAGACTTAGAAAAATCCACCTTCGGCATATTTGTGTGCGCGTGTTATAATCCTATCGCAAGGTCATCATCATGATATTTGCTGAACTTCGAATTATGATGATGACGACTCCATATCATCTTGATCTTTCACGAGTCATTTGCTGAAATTCGCTAAGTGATGGAAGCATCATCATCATAATTCGAGAAGGGGGATCATCATCTTCATATCCTCTTGATCTGCTTTAGTGAAGTATCCTGATGATCACCCTATCTATTAAGAGGAAGTCGATATTGCATTTCTCAACAGCATGATCATATTTCACAATATCACCCTAGCGCAAATATCATGATGACCTTAACTCATCCTTGTGCTCCGAAGACAAATTATGATGATGACGTCATCATGATAAATCGATGAGGGTCATCATCATCATATGTTTTATCCTGTCCTGTAGTCAAGATCATCATGATCTTGTTTGTCCACCTGATATTTCGCAAAGTCCTCCTGCCGATGAAATACAACCTTTTGCACATATCCTGATCATCATCATCATCACATTTTCCCTTCGGCAGGATTTTTTCCCAAACATGATCCGGTTGGCGAAATATCATGATGACGTCTTGTTTTAAGTTTAACAAAGGCCCCGGCTATCATGATGACGTCATCCCGATCTGATAAACGAAGAAGCTAATATCCTGATGATCAGCATCATCATTTTTTCTTTCAACAGGATATTTTCCAAAACACGATCAGGTTCACGAAATATGATGATGACGTCTTATTCCAAGTTCGACAAAAGCCCCAAATTCGATGATGATCATCATCATCCTGATCTTTCGAGAGGGTTACCTTGGCCGCGAAAGGGTCATATTCACTTCATCATCCTGATCATGCTCCTTAGGTGACCCGATATCACAAATATCCCCCTGATCTTAACCGAACATGATGATGACGTCATCCTTAGCATTTCAATGAAGCCCGAATATCATGATGACGTCACCATCATCTTCCTTTCCTCGGTAGCATGATTATATTCATATCCTCCTATTCTTCTTCAACATGATGATGATGATGATGTTGTTCTTTTCTCCAATATGCAGAAGCGAAATATCATGATGATGAAGTATGTCGGCTAACATGTTTTTTTTGACGCACCGACAGGGATAGTCGTGCCGATGGGTGGGAAATGAGGCGGTGGAATTTTAAAGCATTTTTTTTGGCGCCTCTGGCATTTTTCGGTCAGCGATGGTTGACCCGTGAATCTTGAGCAGTCTGAACGCATTTTTTGACGCGTTTTGAGAGGATTTCTGGATCCGATTTTCTCCATCTTGCGCAGTCACCTGGGTTTAAATGGTTATTTTAATTTCATGCTATTTTTATGATAAATGTAAAACTTATTGCTTGTCTTGTCTTGCAGGCTTGCAGTTGAAGAAGCAGCTGGAAAGTCAGCGCAGTGACCTCATGGAGGCAGAAGATCTGATCTCAGGAGCAAGAAGATAGAGATGAAATGCAAAAGGTCAAGGCCATTCAAGTAAAGAAGAAGGTTGCAGCTGAGGGTATTATCACAAAAGACAAACAGAAGTTATTACCCAGCTGCCGGAACTTCTCAGAAGGGGCAATATTTCGCCCAGATTTGACCACTGCTCTGAGATATTTTTGAGAACTGGTTCACCTGCATTTATTGCTGTAACTAGGGGTTTGAACCAGGGGTTCAGTTAGGTTTTTTGCTGTAGTGAGGACAATCAGAATGTCTTTATATTGTGCCTCTCTACACTGTAATACTTTACAACAGGGGCTACAACAGGGATTTTAGGATTTTGCCAGAATTGTAGAGTCTTTCTGGGCATAGTTTAGAGTAGAAGAAGGAGGTCGCCTGTTTGTCTGCAGTAAGGTGCGCGTGGAATGTCTGGCTGCCTTACTGTATCTGTAAAGCTTGTAAGTTCTCTGTAGTATGATCAATGAAACTAAGAGTCATTCTTACATTGTAAATCATGTATGGCTATTCGTTTCTAATACAATAGAATCTGGAGTTCTGCATCGATCTTCTGAGTGTTCTCCTGCTCTTCTTTGTGTTTTGAAATATCTTTTTTGAGAGCTTGCAATTTTAAATGTATATTTGTGAAAATGCTCAGGACTTACATTTAGGGTTTTTACTGTGGATTTGATCAAACTACTGTGGTATTTACATAGTGCATAACAGAAACACTTAGATCCTTCTGTAGATTAAGTGAGGTATAGATTAGATCTTTCTAACTTTTCCCAACCCATCTGAAATATTTAGCTGAAAACGTAGAAATCTAAAGGAAATTGTCTCAAATTTGAAGAAGCATGCATAACAGAGCTATAAGTAGACAGTTTTCATAAATAGATAAAGAAGAAAGCTGCAAAAAATCCAAGAAAACCCTCTGAAACTTGCAGCCCGGTATCACTTGTATGCAAATGAACAGAATTCTTGTTGAAATCTATGACCTCTTTGCATATTCTTAGTCCAGTAAACCACAAAACAAACCTAAACTACGTAAGGCCCCTTGAACATTACAGCTTCACATTGACCAACTGAACTTGACCAACCGAACCATTGTAGACTTGGGATTAGTTGAATCACCAAATGATTCCTTCTTGTCTTTCAAGTATAGTTTCAGTTCATTTTATGTGAATTTTAACTTATTGTTATGATTGCATCAAAACAGTCATCAACAGTTTTCTGGCGCTAGAAGGAGGGCCTGATTTGGTTTAGGGTTAATTTTCTGAGTTCAAATGCTATATTCTGAGATATGTTAGATCTCATAAAATTTCAAAAGGCCTAAAAGGGTGAAAAGAAGGTCCCATTTTTTTTTAATGGACACATATGGGGACAGTTTTCAAGTTAACAGTCCTTTATTTCAGGGAGCTTTGAATGAACAGTTTTATTCTCAAAGTTTATCTAATTTTTGTTTATCTAGTTGTTGCAGGATACACCAGATTATTGAACACAATGAACTTAAATGTTTAACATTCCTCACTAGGATAGATTCATATTTGAAAGGACTAATTATTTTTTCAGATGTGTTCAGGGCTAAAAGCTGGAAGGAAAAAGAAATTTTGCAGCAACAAGCTAATACAACACTAGAAACTAATAGGTGGTTAGAAAATACAATAGAAAAATCAATTCTGGAAGGGAATGATAACAGAGCATCTTTTCTTAGGTCATATTATGGAGGGATTGATAGTAGGTCTCTACTTCCTAATACAGGAAAAGGGGAGTGCAAGTATAAGTCTTTTAAATCTTGTAGAGAGGAAACCATTTGTCAGGATAAGGTTTTTATTGCTGACCCTAATGCTTTTGGTAAAGACAGTAAAACATCTTTCCTTAAGTCATTTTATGGAAAGGAGAAATGTGGGCAAATGAAAAAATTAGAGTGCACTGAAATTGATGAGATCCCTACTATAAAAACTAGTAAAGTCATAGAGGAGAAAGTAAATCCCAATCCCATGACTGATTTCTCTGAATTGAATGACCAAGTTCCGGATTGTTGCAGGTTAATAGAAGCAGACTCCACACTGGACGATAAATATGAGTCATCTGATGAACAATCCTTAAAAAAAGAAGATACAGAGGATCATGGAGCTGCTGTGCATAATCAGACATCACCCCCATGCTATGTTGAAATTAAAACAGGGGAGTATTCCTATCAATCAAAAGATGTCGTCCCACCTTTACTCTCAAGTGATTTAGAAATAATTAATTACTGTATGTCAGATTATGATGATGAAGGTACTTACTTAAGTGCTGATGTGCAGGAAACTAATGAGAACATTGAGAGGTGTGCTAAATTTGAGGATAAACTGAACATCCAGAATGAAGGAACAGAGCTGGATGAAGATGAAGAAATGATACATCTAGAGTCATTCTTCTTTCAACTTGAAAAAGGACTAGACATAGAGCTGGGCAATGAAAATGCAGAGCTAAATGAAGAGCCAGCTACTAATAAACAAGTGTGTTCCACAGAGCTAAAGGCGCATCAGGTTGTCTCTTTCCTTTCCTTAGTAAATGATGATAAATGCTATTTTGATTATGCAAATTCAAGAGATAGGACATGCCTATGGATTAATCATAACCCTGATGAGCTGCCTCAGTTACTAGTCATTAAGGGCTATTCTGATAAACACAATGAATCTAGAATATCAGAATTTTTTTCAGAATTCAAAGATAAATCTGCTATGATGAGGACCATAACTAGTACCCTGTTACTCCTGCACAACCTAAAGAAATATGCAAGTAGGGGTGTTTTTGGGTCCTTTTCCTGGGTTTCTAATTGCCTCGTGGAGGCTTGTATATAGTCTGGTAGGGTAGTTGTTTTTGTTTTTGTGTTCTTCTTTTGCTGTTTTCTTTTTAGGTTAGTTGTTTGTATAGTTCCTTTCTGTTTGTTTTTTGCTTTTTGTTTCTGTCTGTTTGTACAGTTTTTTCTGTTGTTTTGTTGTTTGTACAGCCTGTTTGTTTGGTTTGTTTGTTGTCTCCTCAGCAGGGATCTTTATTTTATTGTAGAGTATTAAGGAGCAGAACTAGCAACCATTCAAAACAGTATATAATTTAGGATATTCAGGTTAACCATTTGCAATTTACACATAACCTGTCACTGTCATGAATGTAGAGAGTTGTTCATCTTCTGAAGGTTTGTATTCAATAAATGTGATTGAGAATTCGAAGCAGGTTTCTCACGATGACACACCTAAAATCCTTGGGTTTGTTGAACCTACCAGTGTAGATATTAGGTGAAAAATCAGAGGTCACCCTTGCTACCATTACAATTCTCAGCTTAATTTCAGCAAGTGCCCACTCCTTGCATCATGAAGTTACAAATTGCTATATCTTATGAAATCTTTCAAAATTAGAAAACAAATAAATAAATAAATGAATGAATAAAGCGGATTATACTGAAAATCCAGATTAAGCCATCTAAGTAACTCTACCGGGGCTATGGACGCTCGCTGGCAGTGGGGCTCTACTTAGGAGAATTGTAACGATAACCTTGCCGGGGCTATAGACGCTCGCTGGCAGCAAGGCTCTATCCGGTCGGCTATGAGGGAATATCCTCACCTACGTAGGCTAATGTCAGTCACTGGTTTGTTCAACCGATCTTCAAGATGAGGATAATTAATCACATGCACACAACTAAACTGAAAATGGAAATTCATGCATCTTTATTGAACACTTTGAGTCTCAAGCTGAATAGTAATTTGCAGGAAAGATAGTTGGAAGTTATGAGTTCATTTCACCTAGTTTCCTTGAACACTCTAAATTTAATTGTTTTGTTTTGGTTGCTAGTTGTTGTGATGTTCACAACACGCCCCATTATGCTCCTTAGCAAAATGGGGACCCATGCTGATGTCTTGCTTTTTGCTTCTACTTGTGTTTTTTTTTCTGCTTCCTGGCGGTCTGGTAAAAATGAAGGTCAGGTGCATCATCATCATGATATAGGATGAGGTAGGTCATCATCATGAGGTCTGTTTGTCAAAGTTCATATTTTGTTTCTGTGACCTCATATTTTGAAAGAGCTTGAAATTCCATGCAGGTTTGCCTTTTACTTCACTTGAAAATTCGTCCATATGTGGAAGTTATGCACGGTCAAAGTCTTGGTCAAACCTGATATTCGCAGGAGGATCATCATATTTTTATATCCTAAGTCATGTTGACAGGATCATCATGATCTTGGTCTATCACCCGCTAAAAATCATGCAGTCGCAATATCCGGACGTCAATTTTAGGTGGTAGTTCCCTTTACCCGTCAAATGGCCTCAGGCGCATCATCAGCATCATGATTTTCTTAGGAGCGTCATATTTTATAAACTTGGTTTTGCTGTATGAGGACATCATCATCATATTTGAAACGCACCCCCCCGACAATATCCTGAGGTTCAAATATCATGATGACATCAGCTTTAAGTCAAGGTAAGTTCCCCGTCGAAGTGGTCTTTTGTATCGCAAGCATCATCATGATAATTCAACATTACCTGATCTTATATTATCATGCTGATCACCCAGACTTAGAAAAATCCACCTTCGGCATATTTGCGTGCGCATGTTATAATCCTATCGCAAGGTCATCATCATGATATTTGCTGAACTTCGAATTATGATGATGACGACTCCATATCATCTTGATCTTTCACGAGTCATTTGCTGAAATTCGCTAAATGATGGAAGCATCATCATCATAATTCGAGAAGGGGGATCATCATCTTCATATCCTCTTGATCTGCTTTAGCGAAGTATCCTGATGATCACCCTATCTATTAAGAGGAAGTCGATATTGCATTTCTCAACAGCATGATCATATTTCACAATATCACCCTAGCGCAAATATCATGATGACCTTAACTCATCCTTGTGCTCCGAAGACAAATTATGATGATGACGTCATCATGATAAATTGATGAGGGTCATCATCATCATATGTTTTATCCTGTCCTGTAGTCAAGATCATCATGATCTTGTTTGTCCACCTGATATTTCGCAAAGTCCTCCTGCCGATGAAATACAACCTTTTGCACATATCCTGATCATCATCATCATCACATTTTCCCTTCGGCAGGATTTTTTCCCAAACATGATCCGGTTGGCGAAATATCATGATGACGTCTTATTTTAAGTTTAACAAAGGCCCCGGCTATCATGATGACGTCATCCCGATCTGATAAACGAAGAAGCTAATATCCTGATGATCAGCATCATCATTTTTTCTTTCAACAGGATATTTTCCAAAACACGATCAGGTTCACGAAATATGATGATGACGTCTTATTCCAAGTTTGACAAAAGCCCCAAATTCGATGATGATCATCATCATCCTGATCTTTCGAGAGGGTTACCTTGGCCGCGAAAGGGTCATATTCACTTCATCATCCTGATCATGCTCCTTAGGTGACCTGATATCACAAATATCCCCCTGATCTTAACCGAACATGATGATGACGTCATCCTTAGCATTTCAATGAAGCCCGAATATCATGATGACGTCACCATCATCTTCCTTTCCTCGACAGCATGATTATATTCATATCCTCCTATTCTTCTTCAACATGATGATGATGATGATGTTGTTCTTTTCTCCAATATGCAGAAGCGAAATATCATGATGATGAAGTATGTCGGCTAACATGTTTTTTTTGACGCACCGACAGGGATAGTCGTGCCGATGGGCGGGAAATGAGGCGGTGGAATTTTAAAGCATTTTTTTTGGCGCCTCTGGCATTTTTCGGTCAGCGATGGTTGACCCGTGAATCTTGAGCAGTCTGAACGCATTTTTTGACGCGTTTTGAGAGGATTTCTGGATCTGATTTTCTCCATCTTGCGCAGTCACCTGGGTTTAAACGGTTATTTTAATTTCATGCTGTTTTTATGATAAATGTGAAACTTATTGCTTGTCTTGTCTTGCAGGCTTGCAGTTGAAGAAGCAGCTGGAAAGTCAGCGCAGTGACCTCATGGAGGCAGAAGATCTGATCTCAGGAGCAAGAAGATAGAGATGAAATGCAAAAGGTCAAGGCCATTCAAGTAAAGAAGAAGGTTGCAGCTGAGGGTATTATCACAAAAAACAAACAGAAGTTATTACCCAGCTGCCGGAACTTCTCAGAAGGGGCAATATTTCGCCCAGATTTGACCACTGCTCTGAGATATTTTTGAGAACTGGTTCACCTGCATTTATTGCTGTAACTAGGGGTTTGAACCAGGGGTTCAGTTAGGTTTTTTGCTGTAGTGAGGACAATCAGAATGTCTTTATATTGTGCCTCTCTACACTGTAATACTTTACAACAGGGGCTACAACAGGGATTTTAGGATTTTGCCAGAATTGTAGAGTCTTTCTGGGCATAGTTTAGAGTAGAAGAAGGAGGTCGCCTGTTTGTCTGCAGTAAGGTGCGCGTGGAATGTCTGGCTGCCTTACTGTATCTGTAAAGCTTGTAAGTTCTCTGTAGTATGATCAATGAAACTAAGAGTCATTCTTACATTGTAAATCATGTATGGCTATTCGTTTCTAATACAATAGAATCTAGAGTTCTGCATCTATCTTCTGAGTGTTCTCCTGCTCTTCTTTGTGTTTTGAAATATCTTTTTTGAGAGCTTGCAATTTTAAATGTATGTTTGTGAAAATGCTCAGGACTTACATTTAGGGTTTTTACTGTGGATTTGATCAAACTACTGTGGTATTTACATAGTGCATAACAGAAACACTTAGATCCTTCTGTAGATTAAGTGAGGTATAGATTAGATCTTTCTAACTTTTCCCAACCCATCTGAAATATTTAGCTGAAAACGTAGAAATCTAAAGGAAATTGTCTCAAATTTGAAGAAGCATGCATAACAGAGCTATAAGTAGACAGTTTTCATAAATAGATAAAGAAGAAAGCTGCAAAAAATCTAAGAAAACCCTCTGAAACTTGCAGCCCAGTATCACTTGTATGCAAATGAACAGAATACTTGTTGAAATCTATGACCTCTTTGCATATTCTTAGTCCAGTAAACCACAAAACAAACCTAAACTACGTAAGGCCCCTTGAACATTACAGCTTCACATTGACCAACTGAACTTGACCAACTGAACTTGACCAACCGAACCATTGTAGACTTGGGATTAGTTGAATCACCAAATGATTCCTTCTTGTCTTTCAAGTATAGTTTCAGTTCATTTTATGTGAATTTTAACTTATTGTTATGATTGCATCAAAACAGTCATCAACAAGTAGTATTTAGATGGTAAGGGTACATGCACTAACTTATATCATTTAGCTAGGGGACGACTTAAGGGGAGTTAAGAGGATGTCTTAAGGGGAGATGGTCCAATCAACTATAGTATTTTTGGTAAGGGTACATGCACTAACTTATATCATTTAGCTAGGGGATGACTTAAGGGGAGTTAAGAGAATGTCTTAAGGGGAGATGGTCCAATCAACTATAGTATTTTTGGTAAGGGTACCTACACTAGCTTATATCATGTAGCTAGGGGATGGCTTAAGGGGGAGTTAAGAGAATGTCTTAAGGGGAGATGCAATCAATTAGGGGTTATGACTTACCTAACTTATGGAACATAACTAAGGGATGTCTTAAGAGGACTTAAGAGGATGGCTTAAGGGGAGATGCAATCAATTAGTTAAGTTATCAATCATATTAAATCCTAAACTTACATCCTAGACAAAGATTAAAAGTTTAAAAATTTCCACATACCTGTTAATCATTTAAAACATTTACTCCATTAGACCATCTGCATCTTCTCTTTTTTGTATTGCATCTATGATTGCCTCAAACTCTTCCATAGAAAGTGTCCATAATTCTTTTGTGATAGGTCTCCCTTTATATCTCACTAATTGTATATTTGTTGCCATAATCAGATGCAAGTAGTGCAAAATTTTCTTATGTCTTTCACAATCTTCAAATGCAGGTATACCATTCCTCCTTATCAAATATTTATGTAGCCAAGTGCCAGTAACAACCACAAAACCTGTTGGACACTCAAAGTTATCATCATCTACTCTAGGTTATAACAATTTATGTTTTGCCTCAACACACCGAGCCAACCAATACTCTGTTTCCTCTTCATTACCCTTGGGTGCAACAACAACATACACATGTCCTGCAAAAACATTTCAAATTCAATAAATCACAAAAATATACATACATACATATGTACAATTAAATATATATTTCCAAAAAATGTATCCAAAAGAAATATTGAATGAATTTGTACCTTCTTGTACGAGGTCTGAAATACGGTCATAGTCATCCGATGCTTGCAAATGATTATCATCCTCAAATGTTATCTCATTTTGATCATGTGTTTGTAGAGGTATTAAGGACTTTTGTTGTCATTCTTCAACCCAATCTATATTTTCACATGCTTCCCACTCACCTACGATACAAAACTAACAAAAACATGCGAGCTTCCTAGTCCATAGAGTCCATGTGCTTGCATTTGAACTTTTAAATGAATGTCATTTTGTTGATCCACTAATTGTATCACAATCAAATCGGGGAGGAATATTTTCTTCTTCAACCAACCAAAAAAATCATTGAACTTTAGAGTTCTCACTTGATCCTGTAGTTAATTTTGCATTACAGCAATCCACAATTGCATGTGCATCTTGAAACTTTGCTGCATCATGAAATTTTAGTTGCTCCCTAGCAAGAGCCCTTTTCACACATGCTCCAGCTCCATCATGTTCTCCTTTACCATGTCCAGCTTCAAAGAAACTCCAAAAATGTTGGATATTGTTTTCTTTATGGACCCTACTTAACCACAAAAACATTCAAGAATTTTTGAATTGTCCTGTACAATTGTCTGACCATATGAAATGTTGTGTTATCTGGATTTGTCTTTCTTTTAAGTTGTAAAATACTTTGAAATAATATTGCACAAACTGTGATGAATGTAATCGGTTATCATTCACATAAAAATGGTACTCTCAAAATTCTCATGTCATCTTTTGTACTGTCAACTACATGTCTATATACAATATGAACAAATATGGCCACTTGAACTAAGTTATAATATTGTGATTGAATCTCCTCTTGTGGAGAAAGTGTATAGTTTTCTGCAAAGTCAACCACTGAAAGTATAGTTCCAATAGGAAATGTGTTCTTACATATGTGGAATTGTTCATCAAGCCACTGAGCATATTGAGAATGTTTGACATATTTATACACAATCTTATTCTTGAACTCTGTGATGAATGCATATACACTACTTTGTTCTGTGACTAACTCACAACGTTTTCTAGTTTTTCCATCCTTTAATGGATATTAAACATTGGTGAACCTCTTCACCTCCACTAACTATTGTCCAAAATCATGTGAACTACTTTTATGCATGCATTCTCCTAACAACGAAAGGTTACCACATCTATTGCATTATCCAGAAACATATAGTTTTGAAAAATAGAATTGCTCATCAGTTGTTTTACAAAGTATACTTGTTATAAATCCTTAACTGTTGTAGGTGGCATATTAATACCACATTCCTGCATAATTTGGCTAGTATGCAAAATACAATGTATATTTCAAAAAATATAATAAAAATAATGAAATTGCACATGAGTTTTACAACAAGAGATTCATTGCTTATTAATCTTGACATACCAAGGTTTGTATTTCTCAAATGATCTTTGACTTATACTAAAATTTTCTATAACTGAATCATTTAAATATTTTCTATATAATTATGTTTGAGTCGTGTCTAAAAGATGTTTTGGATGAGGATCACAATTTTTTGATCCCACCCTTAATTTCAAAACATCTTGAGCATTTGATAAAACCCTTGTATTATCATGCCAATATTTTTCAATCAAAGACCTAATTTCATGTCAGACCTTGGGAGTCTACCACTAAAAGTCCAACATTGGTTGACTAGATCCTCTTCAATACTTAGTCTTCTCTTTGCTGCTCTTCTTAAAGTTATAGCATGCACATTTAAATATCCACTTGTTTTATGTATCATCCTTTTGCTCACAACTGATTTATTAACTAAAGCAGTTGTTATTGCTCTACGTGTTGCATTTGTATCCTTAGATCGACTATTTTTTCTGATAGAACCAATAGCATTAGCAAGACTAGACATAACTTGTTCCATTAAGTCATCCACCTCTTTGAGTTTTACAAAAATGCTTAATTTTTTCATTTTTTTTCTCATTTTTTTCATTCTCATCAATTGTAATACAAGTTGACATTGAAATCCAAGAGTTTTTCTATAAAAAAATTATTTGTACAATCTATTTGCATGTGTTCGAATTTGTCTCCAAGATATCTTACCACGAAGATCCTTCAAAACATTACTTTCAATATTTTAAAAAATATTTTCATTTTCATTTTCATGCATACAAGGGTCTTGTTTGTAGTAGAAGCATTTATCTCATCAACATTATATCCATCTTGCTTTAAATCTTTAATCTCATTATCATTCAATGGATTCGAAGACATACCTAGATTCGTTCTTATATTTGTATTTTCCATGTTTTTGACCTCTTCCACATTTGCATACTCTACATTCATTTCATTCAAATTAGTCTCCTCTTCAAAGTTCTCCTCCTCAATGTTCTCCTCTTTAATAGTCATCGAACTGGGTGCTACATCATTCTTCATTTTTTTAATCCTCTCTCTCCCATCTCTTTGTCGTTTTGCCTCTTTCTCTCGATGTGCTTCAATTTCTTCAACTATCATAACCTTTTTCTTCTTTTTCTATTGACGTTTATTTGATCCCATGATTATCAAAATGTGTTGGATCTCTTCTTAAAAAATGTATGAAATACAAGTAGAAATAGATCCTTTGTTCAATATGATAGTTTCTTGATATTTATTTGATCTCTCCAAGAAATTGAATCCTTCTAAAAAATAGATTTCCTACTTCATCACATCTGAAAATTCTCTTAATGATTGAATCCTTGTAAAAATTTCATAAAATTGTCCTCTTAAGAGCTCGAATTAACACTTTGCATATAAAAAAGTCGCAAAATTTATCACTGTCGATGTATTGGTAAAAATGAATGTCTCTCCAAAAAGTTGAATGCCTGTAAAAAAATAAATTTTCTACTTCATTCCATCTGAAAATTTTCCTTATGATTGAATCCCTATAAAAATTGCATAAGATATGCCTCGTTGAGAGCTCGAATCAACACTTTGCACATAAAAAAATCATAGAATTTGTAGTTGTCCATCATACTGGTAAAAGGGAATGTTGCAAATTTTAGTTGTACTGTGAATTTATGAAAAAAAATAGCTAAAATAGAAACGGGTTCCCATTTTAAAATGGGTACCCATTCTAAAAAACAAGAAATTGGTACCCATTTTATGAAAAGGAAAATAAAACGGGTACTCGTTTGTAATGGGCACCCATTATGAGCGGGTACCCATTTACAAACGGGCACCCGTTTCTTTTTTTTCAAATGTGACACCCGCCAATTTACCTTGGTTTTAGGATTGGTAAAGGCTTGGAAACCCGAGCCTAAACCTTGGACCTGTAACCAACCTACAACTAAGAAACTATGAAAATAATGGGAGAAAAAACCAGTTTCACCACTGTGGCTGACGACTTTTTTTTTCAGAATATTTTAACAAAATTAAAACCCATGATAGATCTGAAAGTCTAGTTTTCAAATATGTGATTTTTTTACTATTGAACATAATTTTCTATTTATTAATTATTTTCTAAACAAACTAACTCATAAAATTGAAATAACATAGCTTACTATTTTTTTAATAACTTTTGATTTTGGAAGTTTCTTGAAAAAAAATTATGTCTGACCAAACTAGACATCATTCTCTACATGATAAAAAAATCATTTATTGAATTGATTAGTTTAGCTCAAATTATGTTCGTCGTACACAAGGGGTTTTAAAAAACACTAATTAGGCTCATTAAAAAATTAATAAAAAAAATATTTATCAAAAAATTACAAAAAAATATCCTGACCAAAATTCAACATCCTAAGAATCTTTTCACAAAAGAAATTAGAAAAATACATTAATTTAGGTCAAATTATGTTGGTCGTACACATGCATGCTTTTGCAAAAAACAGGGGACTTTTAAAAAGCCACTTTTTGTACATCCAATAAAAACCCAACTTACATCATCTGGGTATTAGAAAAAATTATATATTTGAAAATTAGAAACAAAATCCTACATTTCTTAGTTTTACATCATCTTAATATGTTATGTGCAAGTGCTTCAAATTGTCACTCCAAGTACGACAAAATTTGAAAAATAGGAAAACACTTCCGCTTTTTGGCCAAAAAGTGAACTCATCTTCTTGCACTTACCCAGTTGTTTCCATTTAACGTCAACTTTCATATTAACTATTTATCTAAAATAAAAAAAAATTATACCATCTTGATATAGATTCTGTTATCTAGTGCATCATTTTTTTTTAATTTTTTTAAATAAGTTTTACTATTTTTCCTTGACATGGTAATTGACCTAATGTTTTGTGCTGATAACCTACTTTTAGGAAAAATAAAAAGTAAAATATAAATAATAATTAAACTATTAATATATATATATATATATATATATATATATATATATATATATATATATATTTGAAAACTAAAATTATAGATCTACAAAAGGGTATTTTTATATTTTTTTAAAAATGTTATTTACATGAGTAGAAATTATTGAAATATCAAGTTTTTAAATAATTTTAATTTTTTGGTAAATTGGTCTCATTGTGGTGCTACATATGCATTTAGCCAACAATTTTAGTTGGAAAGGTTGTGGACATATCTAACTTAACTAGAATGAATCTTACAAGATCATATGTTTGACCAGAGTTGATTTTTAGTTAAAAATACTTAAATTCACTTGTGCTGATAAGTCAGATGAAAGTGTAACATAGCTTTGTGCTTTTACCTCTATATCATTTATCATGGATTCTCATAAGTCATTACCTTAAACTGATCTATGTGCTTGTCTTACTAATCGTAATGTGTTCCTATCTTTTGTGGCATCTAATCAAAGTTTGACCTTGATGCTCATGTATTTTATGCTATAGATGAGGATGTATTTTTGATGTAGGAGCATCCAGGGTGTAAGAGCAATCTTGCATCAACCAAAAAAAAATGTTGTTTCTTTTCAATAAGGGCTAAATTTGGCAAGGTTACTATTTTTAGTAAGTTTGCATTTGTGCACGGTTGGATACACAAGCTTACACAGACCTTTAGAATGGTGAATTGAAGCTAATGGTGAAGAAATCACTTCAATATCATTTGTCATTTGTGAGATATTAAAATTTCAAATTCCAAAAATCCTATTGAAATATTCCAAGTCAAATTTGAGGCACTTAGAGGCTCCGGATGGGCCCGAAATTTGGCGGGAAACCCAAGTAGTCTACATTTTGATATTGCTTTTGCACCATCATTTTTTCGAGAACTTTTTGAAAAGGTATTATAATTGAAAATCTAAGGGTCGGATCGAAAGTTATGGCCCCTGAAGTTGACCTCTTTTTGGAGGGAGATGCAAATTTCAAAATTAAGCTGGTGACCATCAAAAAAGGCTATCTATGACCATTTTTTGGAACCCTTGGAGTAGTAGAGTTAAGGGGGTAGGTGTAAAGTGAAGAAAAAGTGGGAAAATAGAAACCCTAGTTGATTTGGGGTTACACAAGGCTAAAGATTCTAGAGTCTTGAGAGATGGAGTTGTAATGTGTTGCAGCCTGTAGGGGATTCATCCTCTGATTGTATTTGAGCTTCTGTAATGTAATGTTTTGCCCATATTAATAAAATATCATTCTATTTTCTGTGTGCAATTTCTGTTATTGTGTGTTTTATGATTTACCCCCTTCATCGAGTGGTATCAAAGCGAGGGTTCCTAAGTGTGTAGACAGATCGCCGACCGTGAGGCAATTTTCACCAGGACCTGAGGTTGTGGGTCTACTATGGAGATCAAGATGCCTCCATGAAGAAATCATATTGGGAGGAATGCTTTGACAGAAGAGGGTTTTAGAGCCTTGCAAAGACAAATCGATGCATTGCAAGAGGAGTTATGAAGAGGGTTTGAGCCAAGAACAAGAGAAGAAAGTGACGATGAAGTGGAAGAGGAGCTATCTGAGGAAGAACAAGAAGCTATAGGAGATCCTACAGAAGTTAGTTTGTTGAGGGCTATTTCTAAGATTTGAAAGAGGCCCATGATCAAAGTTTTTACATATTCTGGAGATTTGAATTCAAAACAGCTTATTGATTGGATCAATGACATGGAGGAATATTTTGAGTATGAAGATGTGGAAGACGCAGATCAGGTCAAGTTTGCAAAAACAAAGTTGAAGGGCCACGCCAGTATTTGGTGGAAGGAGGTCCAATTAGAGAGGAACAGAAGAGGAAAAGGGAAGATCACTAAATGGGATTGGATGGTGGAGAAACTAAAAAAGTAGTTTAATCCTGTGGACTATGAGATGGAGCTGCTGAAGAAGCTGCAAGGACTGAAGCAAGGTAACAAGTCTGTTAATGAGTATACAGAAGAGTTTTATAAAATTACTATCAGGACAGATCATGTAGAGCCCAACAAGGAGAAGGTAGCCCGTTACATTAATGTGTTGAGGCCGAGTATTCAAGAGGAGTTAAGCCTGGTCAAAATGACCACCATAGAAGACGCATACCAATTTTCCCTGAAGGTGGAAAAGAAGTTGAATAAAAGATTTGATAGAAAGCAAAGGGGAAGAGGTCAAGGTGGAAGGACTAGTGGAAGACCCTATGGAGGCCGTAATGAAGATCAAAAGAAAAGTGAAGAAGCTGGCACTAGTCAAAATCAGAGAGGGGATAATGCCTACTGCCCTCGTGACTAGAACAATGGTGAACAAAGAGGAAGAGGAAGAGGCAGACCTGGGCAATGACCTGAAAGAGGAGGTTTCAGAGGAACCTATTTCCAATGTGGAGAAGAAGGGCATCGAGCATACGAGTGTTCGCAACATCAAGGAAGGATGAATAGAAGACCTGAAGGTAATGCACGAGTTGCACATGTAGATGAAGATGCACAGTCTGAGTGTTCTGAAGATGCTGAAAGGGGAGAAACCCTAGTTGTCAGAAGAACCTTGTTGAATGAGGAGAAAGCACCAAATTAGCCGAAGATTTTATTCTGCACAAGGTGCAAATGTGAAGGTAAGTGTTGTGATATTATTATTGACAGTGGAAGCACTGATAATTTTGTTTTAGAGGAGATGGTTGGCAAGTTGAAGTTGACAAGAAGAAAGCATCCACATCCATATCAGATTACATGGTTGTAGAAGGACCATAGAGATTTGGTCAATGAGTAGTATTTAGTGAAGTTCAAGATTGGGGACTATCATGATGAGGTGCTGTGTGATAATGATGGATGCATGCCATATACTATTGGGGAGGCCGTGGCAGTATGATAGGAGCGTTGTCCATGATGGCCGTGCAAACACATATTCTGTAACAATGGATGGATTTTATCATAAGTTGAATCCCTCGAAGGAGGTGGAAGAAAATGTATGTAGTACTGCCAGAATTTGCTTAGTAGATGGTAGGAAATTTTTGGAGGGTGTGAAGCATGAGCGTCATTGCTTTGCATTGATTCCTCAGATTAGTCAAAAGAAATGTGAAGATGTACTAGCAGAAGTCTCAGATATGTTGGAAGAATTTCAAGACATTATCTCTGATAATGTACCAGAAGGTTTACCACCAGTAAGGGAAATAAGTCATCAAATGGATTTGATACCAGGAGCTAGTTTTCCAAACAAGGTAGCCCATAGAATGACTCCAGCAGAGAGTGAAGAGTTGAACAGACAAGTTTAGGAGTTGTTTAGGAAGGGATTGATAAGAGAAAGCCTAAGTCCATGTACAGTACCTGCAGTACTAGAACCAAAGAAAGATGGAGAGTGGAGAATGTGTACAGACTTTCGAGCCATCAATAAGAACATGATCAAGTACAGATTTCTATTGCCCAGAATGGATGACATAATGGATTGTTTGAGTGGAGCCAAATACTTCACGAAGATTGATCTGAAGAGTGAGTATCACCAGATTCGAATAAGAGAAGGAGACGAGTGGAAGACAGCCTTCAAAACAAAGGAAGGTTTGTATGAGTGGTCAGTCATGCCATTTGGGCTAACCAATGCACCGAGCACATTCATGCGGCTCATGAACGAGGTACTGAAAGAATTTTTGGGGAGTTTTGTTATTGTTTATTTAGATGACATTTTGATCTTCAATAAGACTTGGGATGAGCATTTGATGCATATCAAAAGATTTTAGAGAAGTTGAGGGAGGAGAAGTTGTTGATCAATCTCAAGAAATATAGTTTTGCAAAGGAGTTGGTTTACCTGGGATTTGCTGTCTCAGAGGAAGGTCTTAAGATGGACCCAGAGAAGGTGAGGGCTATCATTAAATGGCCTACGCCAAGGAGTGCTTTTGATGTAAGATCTTTTCACAGTTTGGCAAGTTTTTTAGAAAGTTTATCAAAAATTTCAGTAGAATTTGTGCACCCCTAATTGAGACAATGAGAGGGGATAGAAAAGAGTTTAGATGGACTAAAGGCGAAGACAAGAAATTTGATACATTGAAGCAGAAAGTCATAGAACAACCTGTTTTGGCACTTCCACATTTCAATAAGGTAGTTCAGGTAGATTGTGATGCTAGTGGTAGTGGTATAGGAGCTATTTTGAGTCAAGAAGGTAAGCCCATTGCTTATTTTAGTGAGAAGCTTAATGATGCCAAGAAAAAGTATTTTGTTTATGATCAAGAGTTTTATGCAATAGTTTAAGCTTTGAAGAAATGGAGACATTATTTGTTGCCAAAAGAGTTTGTTTTATATATTAATCATCAGGGTTTGCAGTATCTTAATAGTTAAGGAAAGTTAAATCAAAGGCACTTAAAATGGGTTGAGTTTTTGCAGAGTTATACTTTTGTTTTGAAGCACAGTAGTGGGAAGTCCAACAGAGTTGCAAATGCCTTGAGTAGAAGGCAAAATTTGTTGACAGAAATGACGATAGAAGTCGTTAGGTTTGATGAGCTTAAAAGTTTGTATCCTAAAGATCTATATTTGGTAGAGGCCTAGAAAGCTTGTCTGGACCCTGTTACTTTGGATAGGACAAAATGGTTGGATTTCATAATCCAAGATGGCATGTTGTTTAGAGGAAGCCAGTTGTGCATTTCAAGGAGTTCCATGAGAGAGAACCTGATTAAGGAGAAGCATAGTGGAGGATTAGCTGGCCACTTTGGTCGAGATAAGACCATTGCTATTGTTGGTGAACATTATTATTGGCCACAATTGCAGCAAGATGTGAGCAAATTTGTGCAGAGTGTGTCAGATGGCAAAAGGAACAAGTCAAAATACAGGGCTATATCAGCCATTACCTATACTAGAGAAGCCATGGGATGATATTAGTATGGATTTTGTTCTTGGTTTACAAGGACACAGAGAGGACATGATTCCATTTTTGTGGTGGTGGACAGATTCTCAAAGATGGCCCATTTTATTCCTTGTAAGAAAACTAATGATGCTATTCATATTGTAGAGTTATTTTTCAGGGAAGTGGTGAGACTACATGGTCTACCTAAGAGCATAGTTTCAGATTGAGATACCAAGTTTGTTGGTTATTTCTGGAGGACATTGTGGATGAAGTTGAAAACAGATTTGAAGTTCAGTTCTGCACACCATCCACAAACTGATGGATAGACAGAAGTGGTGAATAGGAGTTTGGGTAACCTGCTATGATGCTTAGTAGGAGATAAGCCCAAGGGATGGGATTTGATTTTTCCACAGGCAGAATTCACTTACAACAATTATGTCAATAGGAGTACTGGTAAATCACCATTCCAGATTGTATATGGCAATAGTCCAAGAAATGCTTCAGAGTTAAGGAAGCTAGACATGGGAGAAAAGACAAGTGCCGAGGCCGAAGACTTTGCAGAACACCTGAAGAATTTGCATGAAGAAGTGAGAAAGCACATTAATAAGATGAATATTTAGTACAAGGCTAAGGCAGATCAGAAGAGGAGATATAAAGAGTTCCAGGTAGGAGATGAAGTCATGGTTCACTTGAGAAAAGAAAGGTTCCCAATTAGAACATACAATAAGTTGAAAATGAAGAAATTTGGATTGTGTAGAATCCTGAAGAAGCATGATTTAGGAAATGCATTTGAGGTAGAGTTGCCTGATGGCATCAATATTTCACCAGTGTTCAACATTTCAAATTTGACAGTATTATGATGATGGACTTGATAAAGGAACACAGTGGGACATTCTAGCATCTACTTCAGAGAAGGAGGAGATAGAGGGCATTCTGGATAGCCGTGTGGGTAAGAGTACAAGAAATAGGCAGTATACATAATACTTAGTGAAATGGACAGGAAGGCATGTTGAAGATTCATCATGGTTATCTGAGACTAAGGTTAACTGTTTTGGTTTCCCTCTAACTCATGAGAAGTGACAGGGTCACTTTTCAAATTACCCCAGGTGTTTGATGCAGGAGCATCCAGGGTGTAAGAGAAATCTTGCATCAACCAAAAAAAATGTTGTTTATTTTCAATAAGGGCTAAATTGGGTAGGGTTACTATTTTTAGTAAGTTTGCATTTGTGTACGGTTGGATACAAAATCTTACACAGACCTCTAGAATGGTGAATTGAAGCTAATGGTGAAGAAATCACTTCAATATCATCTGTCATTTGTGAGATATTAAAATTTTAAATTCTAAAAATCGTATTGAAATATTCAAAGTCAAATTTGAGGCACTTAGAGGCTCCGGATGGGCCTGAAATTTGGCGGGAAACGCAAGCAGTCTACCTCTCGGTACTAGTTTTTGCACCATCATCTTTTCAAGAGCTTTCCGAAAAGATATTATAATTGAAAATCTAACAGTCGGATCGAAAGTTATGGCCCCACGAAGTTGACCTATTTTTGGAGGGAGATGCAAATTTTGAAATTAAGCTGGTGGCCGCCAAAAAGGGCTATATATGACCATTTTTGGGAACCCTTGGAGTAGTAGCATTAAGGGGGTAGGTGTAGAGTCAAGAAAAGGTAGGAAAATAGAAACCCTAGCTGATTTGGGGTTACAGAAGGCTGAAGATTCCAGAGTCTTAAGAGATGGAGCTGTAATGTATTGCAACCTGTATGGGATTCATCCTCTGATTGTATTTGAGCTTCTGTAATGTAATGTTTTGCCCATATTAATAAAATATCATTCTATTTTCTGTGTGCAATTTCTATTATTGTGTGTTTTATGATTTACCCCCTTCATCAATTTTCTACGGAGGTGTTATCTATTCATGTAAATGATTTGGCCTACTTCATAGAGTTTGTTAGTGTTTATCCTTCTCTTTTATATAAATTGTACTACCCCAAAATTTTGCTCAAGACATTAATGAATTGAAACTAAATGAAGAAAAATTTCACGTTTCAAATGTGACATCAACATGCCACATTACACACCTACATTCACAAGGTATTGTGACATCACACAACAACACATGAGGCAAACATTCACCAATACACCAAGCATGGTGACACAAGTAGAAGAATTCCAAAAATACAGGTCAAAATCATCATGATAAGCTTAAAATACAAGTCCTAGAAAAAATGCAGAGCTTCCCCTCTAGCTTTTGTGAAACTTCAGAGTTCCCATGCAATTCTATAGTTTTATGAAGCTTCAAAGTTTTCCATGCAATTATATGGTTTTGTGGTAAGTTTCAAAGTTCCCATGCAATTCGATAGTTCTTGAAAATTGCAAGTGGACCCCTATCCCCACAACCCTTCAACTTTTGGAACTTAAAAGTTCCCATGCAAGTTTGCAGCTCTTGTAAATTGCATATGGGTCTCTGGTCCCCACAACTTTAAAATTGATAGAACTTTGAAGTTCTCATGCAAGTTTGTAATCCCTTCAAATTGCATGTAGACCTCTAATCCTTGCAAATATAACTCATGCAAAACTTTAGAGCTCATGTGTAAATTTACAGGTCTTACAAATTGCAAGTCAAGTTTTGGTTCTAGTAGACCTAACACTTGTGGAACTTTAGAGCTCGCATATAAATTTGTAGCTCCTACAAATTGCAAGCTGAAATTTGATCTCCACCAGCTTTACATTGCAAACTTTTAGAGCTTGTTTGCAAATTTGTAGTGCCTACAAAGTGCATGTTGAGTTTTGATTTCTACCAACATTACATGGTGGACTTTTTAAAATCCGATGTAACTTTACAAAATACAAATTGCCTCTTGAGAATTGAGTTCTAATGTAAATTACATGCAAAACTACAAACTACTAGTCAAGTTTTGAATTTTAACAACTCCTACCTACAAAATTCCAAAGTCCTTCATTGCAGTTTTGCAGAATTACAAAATGGAAGTCCATAACAATGAATGAAAGAGCATAACAATTGTTTCGATCGAAGCATTCAATTGTGGTTGTTGTGGTGATAATAGTATGACCTGAAGGGTCACTTGTCCTAAGACTAGCGTGAAGGCTATTCTATTCATTTATGATGTGGAGATGTTCTAATCTCCTTTCTTGGTTTCAAATTGTTTGTTGTATTAGTTATTTTTGGTTAGTGATTCATTGACAATGTTCTTGTTCTTTGATGGTTTGTTCTACATTTTGTTGGTTGCGAATTGGATGAGGGAAGTTCTCCCCAATTTCATCTAGGACAGATTTTATCCAATCTTCCCTAATGCCTAGACACAATGAATGCTAGGAAAGAGGGGGAAATGCTATGTTGTGTTGGTGATGTTGAATATGTTGACTATGAATTGACCTTGTGATGAAATCAAGGGTTTCTCTTTTTTCTTGAATTTTTTTTTGGTTTTGTTAAATGCATTGACCTCATGATAAAATTGAGGGTTTATTCACTTGTTTTGTTATTGACGTTTTCCTTTTTTTTTTTTGGTTTTTGATGGATGCAAGCTATATGAATGCAATACAATTTTTGTTCTTTTTCTCAAAATTTTTGATATGATCTAATTATCTAAGAATTAAAAAAATTAATGCAATGACTTTTCCAATGCAATCTAGACTATATTTTTTGTGTTTTGCAAATTGATTTTGAAATTGTATTCTATAAAATAAAATTGCAAGTAATCTAAGAACAATGGAAATAAACTTAATCTAAGAATGCAAGGAAATCTAAGCTAAGTAACTAAAAGCAAATCTAATCTATTGCACTAAAAAATAAATATCATATCAAGAGAAAAGCAAAAAAATTATTTACTTCCTCCAGAGTAAAGATTTGTTCTAATTACTAATGAAAATATGAAAGGAACTTGGTATGAATTGGGCATCAGTGCCTGGCTTGAGTCCTCAGAGGTCCTTTGTGGCAACCCTCTCTTCTTCTGCAGCAACGGGGTCCTCCTCTTGGCAACATGGATGAAGATGGGAGCATATGAAATTGAATTGAAGAGGCTCAAAGGCTTGTGAAGATGAGAAGAGCATTCCCTACCTTGAAAAATAATGAAGAGGTGAGGGGTATTTATAGGTTTGAAATCCACACCAAAGGTGGTGGTGATTGGGGAGTTAATATAATTGATCGATGAGTGATCTAGCTTTGATTGGAAGTGAATAATGGTTGGAGAGCATATTACAAAAGAAGAAATGGAGAACACATGATTGATTGAGAGATAAGAAAAGATTAATTAGAAGTTAAGAATGAAGTAATTAAGAGTGTTGAAATAATTAGGGCAGTTGGCAATCAATTAGACATGAAGAATCTCACAATCAGGAGAGAAAACAAAACAAATTCGAGCTAGAACAAGAAGAAAACACACATGATGAAAGATGGCAGGGTCACCCCTTTCAAGAAGTGGGTCGTTCCTTTTACCAAGGCAAGTCACCCCTAGAGACCATACTTAAAATGCAGGGTCACCATTGAAGAGCTTGAAGGCATAAGGGGTGACCCACAAAAGGAGGTTTGAACATGTAGTTTTAGGGTTGGCAAATGGCTCAGAAGGGCTAAAAATGGTTTTGGAGGTTTCAAACAAGGCATAGGACATACTCAAAGTGGGTCACTCCTTTTATCAGGGCAGGTCACCCCTGGAGACCTTGAAGACATAAGGGGCGACCTAGAAAGAATGGCTCAAGTATCATCATATGAAATTTTAGAGAGCTTGTTCAAGCACATATGGACTCCTTTTTTGGTGGCATTATTTTAAATTGCATATTGTTTCGAGCACTATGCAATAATGTCACTAATTTTTCTTGAAAGTGTTTCAAAATTATACTTTCAACTCATTTTTTCATGGGATATCTTGTTAGTCTCTCGAGCTACCCTACCCTAAAAGGTTCGGTAAGTAATTGGAAAGTGGGTTGGATGGATGGAGAAGAAAGAATGGATGACAAATCTTCTAGTGAAAATGGATTTCCCCTCTTGTGAAGTGGATTAGTCATGTCATCAATGCTAGCAAGTAATAGAAGTGATTTGTCAAACATGGGTTAGGTGGTTAACAAGACAGTGTGCAGGACCTTAGAAGGTTAGCTTGGAGGTTAGGGAGGCACAAATAAAGTATATAAAAAAAAACACATCACCAATAGAGAAGCTGCTAAGAGGTCTATATATTTCATGCTTATGAGTACACGACTAGGATTATAACCCATCATCGGACTACCATGTAGGCTTTGGTGTCTTTTTTATACTTATAGTTATTGAGTCAAATTTAAAAAAATAATAATGGTCATATAGAAGGAAAAATAAAGGAAAAAAATTAAAGAATATATTTTTTACTTACCTTGCACACCAAAATGGTATATTCCATTCAACCAAATCAATAAATATATCAATTCATGGTGGTGTAGAAGTTGCAGAGGTTGATCTTGAATTCAAATTTCATAAAGAAAAGGAACACGTGAAGAACCTTCTAGAATTTCAATCCAAAAGATTTCTATAACATTATCATATCGAAATAACATTTCATCTCTATTTTTTTTTGGTCTTGTCTATTTGAATTATAACCAAATACTTCGATTGTAACAATCTAAAACAAATAATTATCATTTGTGTTACAAATTTTTGCAATAGGACAACTGAATTCTAAGAAAATAAAATTAAATGAACTACAAAATAGATTTGAATTGATATCATCTCCAAACCAAAATAGACCATTGCGTTACTCTTAAATCATAAGCCAAAAACTTAAAACAGTCAAGCAAGACAATACAACTAGTATTCAGATTTAAGCTTAAATTTTGGAATAAAACCGTTGCTATCTCCATTCTCGTTGTTGTCATTGAAGTGCCGCTATATAACCTCTGCTAAACCTGTAAAGAATAAACCTATAAAGAATGTGAGCGCCAAGATGTGAAGCAGACGCCAAGAATAAACAAGTGCCATGTAGTGGCCAGTCCCTGCCTTGTAGTGTTGTTATTATAGTATTTGTTTAGTTGTAAATTTTTTTGTTGATTAGCTATTGGTTGTATATAGTATTTGTTTAGTTGTAATTTTATTTGTTGATTATGTATTGGTTGTATAGACAAATTGCATTCCAATAATTGAAAAATTAATTTTTGAAGCGTGTTGAAATGTCTTGGGTAAATAAAATTGAAATCTAAAAAAAATCTAATTTGGTAAAAATAAAATAGGACTAAAATATTTCTTTAACTATAAAACTAAACTTTTACAAAGTCTATTAAATAACACAAATATTTTCTTAAAATGTAATAATACTAATACTTTTATAATTTAAAATGCATTAAAATATTGTAAGTTTGAAGAATAAAATAAAAAATGTAATAACATGGCAAAATATTTTTTGTGGTACTATACATTTTTAACTTTTGACTAAATAAAATTGAAATCCTAGATTTTTAACTCTTGACTAAATAAAATTGAAATCCCAAAAATAATATAATTTCATAAAAAAAAATGTGTAGAACCCTAACCCTAGTTGGGTGTGGATAGATTTGAAATGTTTGCCTAAAATATTAAAATGTAATAATATTGAATAGTATTACAATTTAAAATGCATTAAAATATTGTAAGTTTGAAGAATAATTACATAATATAATAACAATAACATATTCATATTTACATCACTACAGTATTTTATCTTAGTCACTTAATTTTTTATTTAATAATAGTAAGTACTTTTAGAGAACATGATTTTAATTCATTTAATTAATCTAATATTGTGGTTTAGTCAGCTCCATTTAATTAGAGATCAATGGTTAAGATCAAATGAATATTATTTATGTGTAGAACCCCAAAGTATAGTTATAAAACAAATTTAAACCTAATAATTTTTTTATAAAATAGTTTTGAAACAATAAATAAAAATATGCATGCTTTGTAAAGAAAAATTTTCGTGTTATTTTATTTTACGAAATTAGGTTATTTTGGGGATTTCAATTTTATTTACTCAACATAAAAATCTAGTGTGATGGAAAATATTTAAATGAAGTGATGCCATGTTTCTAAATATAGTTAGTAAAATTTTAAAAATATAATTCACTTCCTTATTGTATACTTTTCCCTTTTTTATTTGATTTGATAAAACCCTAATGAAATATAGTTATAAAATATTATTAAACATAAATAAAATAACATATTAACTGCCACTCCCTTTCCATAAGGCAATATTACCGCCATTATTGTAATGGATGTGCATTAATCAACTTGTTATAATATTTGCATCTATACAATAGCAATAGATGAATATTTTATAATATTTGTATCTATACAATAGCAATAGATGAAATAGAAAAACTATTTTAGTTCTCATTGATTGCAAAAAAGATTATTAATAACTAGTTAAGAATAGGCCTTCTTATAGTTTCCTTGGCACAAGCTCATTACTTGGGGTGAATTTGCTTTACGGCGTGAGAAAATTTTCAAAGCACTATAATGTTCACATACAAAAGACTATCGGCTTAGGATTTGTTATTTGAAGAATTCAAAAACCCTAAAGATTTAAATGTCAAGATAAAAAAAAACCAAGGCCATCAAATATTAAAGTTTGATATTCCATCAAATATTAAAGTTTGATATTTTAAAATAAACAACACAAAGTAACAACTCTGGATTGAAGATTTAATGATCAAGAAACTGTTGATCCAATGAACTAAATAACAACCACTGTGCCAACCCAAATCAATTGAAAAACCTAATCAATTGAAAAACCTGCACAAGCACAAGGGAATAGATAAGATCTAATATAATATACTGGATAAAAGGGGCTAAAAGGCTCGTGAACTAAAAAACAATTTTAAAAAAATTTAAAATTTTTTGCAACAGAGATATCTTGTCCTTTGATTTGGGAAATGTAGGGTATTTATAAAATTTTGGAGTAAAAGCGGACAGGTAGATTGTCCTCTTCATAATTTTGATTTGGGAAATGTAGGGTATTTATAAAATTTTAGAGTAAAAGCAGTTTGGGTAGTTGAACGGTAATAGTTAGGTGAACTGCACCAATTTTTAATATTTTTAATTTGTTACGAATAGGTTTTGATTTAGATTTTTAGGTTTGTAAATAATAAATTAAATTCGTTAATTTCAATTTAATATTTACAATGGAAAGATTTAATTAAATACAACCAAGTAACAAAATAGTCTTTAAACTCTTGTCACTATTGTTTTATAAAAAAATTATTAGGGTGTATATTTAATATAATAAGAAGTTGTTTCCTATGAATTAAATATTCAATGTTCATATTTTCACTTAATATTTAAATATAAATTTTTAAAATTAAATATTAAATATTTAAATAATATAATATAATGATTATAATGATTAAATAATTAATTAATATAATAATACTAATACTTTTATAATTTAAAATGCATTAAAATATTCTAAATTTGAAAAATAAAATAAAAAATGTAATTGAATTCATGATATTGAAGATTTTAAAGTTTTGACTAAATAAAATTGAAATCCAAGATTTTTAACTTTTGAGTAAACAAAATTGAAATCCCTAAAATAATCTACTAAATTAAAATTAAATTACTTTTAGCTAATGAAGTAAAAAATTAATAGCCATCCATTTAGGCATGACTTAACTAGTGGGAGACAAAATTTGTGTTTATAATTTGTTTAGTTGCCACGTGCTCCCCTCAAATTAAAATGCTCTCCGCATTTATAGTTTTTTGTTGCACTCCCCCGACAATCCAACAATCCGCAGAGAAGAGGCAATTTTTTTCAGTCAGATAAATAATTTCTAAATAATTTTTTTAAAAAAATTTATCATGTTGACATAAGAAAAGTACAAATTTAAATCAAATTTATCTGACAAGAAAAATAATCCTATCTTTTGATTGGTTTGCAATCAATAGATTAATAACTAGATAAGTGTCAACTCAATGCAATAGTACCAGCTGAAGGCAGGTACTAATAAAAACTGATAAATTGTGTAGGCTTTGTTAAATCCTAATGCACAAGTGCCTAAAGTTAAACAATATTTTGGGAAATACTTCGTGAGGAGTGAGAGTATGCTAAATGCAACGTCAAAAGACGTAAAACTTTAACATTGCCATGTTATGTAAAACCATCGTTTCAGACATCACTTTGAGTCAATGGTCGTCCTATACCTTGAGCAGAACCCAAGCCGTTGATTCTGCCCTACAAAGGCATGGGAGCTCGTTTCCCTCCGCAAGTTAACGCGCCTATTGACGTAATTATACCAACTTTCATATAAAAAATTAATATTTAAAAGCTTACTCAATTGCTATTAAAAAATGGTATGAACATGTAATTTACACCATTACATGTAGGGGAGAGGACCTAGTAGTTGAGCACCCTAATTCTAGGCCTCTCCAAATCATAAGTGGCAATTTCAAATCACTCCAAAAAATTTACAGTAACGTATTTGGCAAGAACCCTTCTTATAACTAAAGTTTCAAGGTCACATTATCAAATATGATGCCACATCAACATGCTTTTTGTTGAGGTGTCAAATAGTTCTCAAAAAAAAGGGTGGACCAATAGATGTGCATTAAGTTATGTTTTGTTGGTGTGCTGATGTAACATCACATAATTTGTATAAATCTAATGAGCACATTTTATTCAATTATAAATATTTATAGTAACACTAACAACCTTAAAGTCACAACTACTAGTGCTAAACTTTTAAAAATATTAAACCTTAAATACACAAATACTATCACACAGTGAGTCCAAAGTCTTCTCCCCATGCTCAACAATCAACAATGGCGTCCTCTCCCCTAACTTTTCTTCTAAACAAAAAAGTGACGTTGGAAACCCCACACGTACCTGATCAAGGATAGCCATATACATCTCTCTATATTCTATTATTATTTCTGCAATTAAACTTTCTTTCGAATTTTTTAAAAAACAAGAGGATAGGCATATTTTTTCCTCGCAATTTCAACTCTCGCTTTTATGTACACAACAATGCAGCTTTAATTTGATAGTGATATCCACTCAAAATGGCGTACACAAATGCTAGGAAGCCACTTTGTCTTCTCATTTGTCTATCATTTATTTTCTTCGTCCATAGGCAATTCTAAAATCAGTACGTCATTTTTTCAGTGATCCCACATTCAGCCCAGAACAGTGGGTTTTGAACCTCCGATGTTTCAATGATGACGGTAATGAAAATTAGTGTTTAGGGTTTGATTTCCTGGCAACATGTTCAATAGTTTGAGTATATGTATATTGTACGAACTTTGAAGAGTCGGGTGGGGATCGAACTCTGAATTCAGTCTCAACCTGAATTAACTGGTGGTGGATTCTTTGTATATTTTGTGAGGCTCAATGAAGAAATCTAAATGTAGATGTATCGTATAGTCTATAAGTCTAATGAAAATAGTTTCCCAGTATATATAAAAATATATAATTACACCCTTACAAATAAAAACAAATTATATCTACTCTCTATTTAAAAATATACTCTTATCAAATATTATTTTTAAAACAAAATTATCCTATAATAAAAATATATATTTTTATTAAATATTACTTTTTAAAATAAATTTAACAATTTAAAGAAAATGACAAAGGAAAAACTGTTTGGTCAAGGATGGCCATATTATTGAATTTATTTATTTATTTATTTTGGTACACACGAATATTAGGTAGATACTCTTTTCATTTCTTTTCTTTTTTCATAAGGAAACTCTCCAATCCTTTTTTTTTTTTCAAATTTTTAAGAATTGGGGATAATGCACATGATATGTTTGAAAAGTGGTTTTGAAGATAATTGTGTAGAGATTTTTTTTTTACATTCATGTTTTAATTGTGTAGAAGTTTTTTGACATTCATGTTTTCGATTACATTCCATGATGTAGTATCGGGAAGAGAAGATACATTAGGTAGTTCCATTTTTTTGACTTGTAATTGGGAAGAAAATATGGCCATCTTTGACTAAAGGGGTTCCTTGTGTCATTTTCTTTAAATTGTTAAATTTGTTTTAAAAAACAATACGTAATTTTAAAAACTAGATATTTTTATTTTAGGGTAATTTTGTTTTAAAAATAATATTTAATAAGGGTATACTTTTAGATAGAGAAAAGATATAATTTGTATTTATATTTTGGGTTTATAGTAATTATAATGTCTTTTTATGTATTGACTAGTTTGTAAGATAATATATTTCACATGGAAGTTGGTAAATGACATTCAATGCACATGTTAAAAAAGATGCAAATCTTTTATTTCTTTTAAAATGTAATGCATTATACAAAAGACATAGAACAAGGAGTTCAAGTACAATGCTTGCATTACAATCCCATATATTGGTCCGAAGGACTAATGAAAATCAGTCTAGAGTGCCACATGTTTGACATCAACTTCTTTGGGCTTTAAGGCTCGAGCTTCCCATTAAATGCGAGACCTCTAGCCATATTTCTTAAAAATAAAATTCCAAGCCTGTGGGCACCTCTAGATGTGAAACAAACTTGCCACCATGGACTTGAAACTACCGATGAGCCATTATATATATGGGTACTTAGGTTTGCTAGAGAACATGCAAGACATCACTGGACACAAAAACCTTAATAAGCTTCATTAATGTAAAGTCTAGGTTCACAGACATTCAAACATTCCAGACTTGAAACAAACTTTTAATAAGTGTTTTAACTACAAGGATTTTTTCATCCATTATTCACTTGTCATGTTTCTTGTGGACCTAAGCTATCCTATGTAACTGAGTTGACTCCTTTGGACCTCAAGATTCAAGCTTCCCACCAGATGTAAGACCTCTAGCCAAACTCCTTTGAAATCAAATTCCAAGCTTATGGGCACCTATTGACGTGAAACAAACTTATCAAGACATAATTAAAACTATTGGTGAGCCAACTGTTGAGCGATGATATAAATGGGAGCCCTTGAGTATACCAAAGAACATGAAAGACATCATTAGATGCAAAAACCCTAATAAACTTCATTAATATAAAGTCTGGGTCCACAAACATCCATACCTTCCAAACTTAAAATGAACTTTTAATAAGTGAAATCTACAAGGCTTTTTGCATCTAATATTCACTTGTGTTATTTTTTATGGACTTGAGCTATCCTATATAACTAAGTCAAGTAGATCTTTGATGTCTAAAATATCAATTTGAAGTATGTCAAGCTTGCATTTGGCAATCCTAAGAGTTTTATCAATCAAATTCTAGAGGGGGCCTTAGAATTCAAAGTCCATTTTACTTTATGTCTATGTTCTCAATGGACCCAAAAAACCTTATGCAATAGAGCTTAGTGGGTCACCTCGAGTTCATGGTATTTATACTCTAAGTCCATGATTGCAAGGTGGTGCTTTGGAGAATTGGGGTTTGATATGTGGCTTGGCGGTGACATGGACTATGGCTACTGAGGGAATCAAGAGCAGACATGTGGAAAGCTCTATCAAGTTTTATTGTCCTTTAGCCAATTTGCAAGGTCCCTAGACACAAGGAAGTAGAGTTGATCAAATGAGTCTAGGTCTGATATTATTTATGAATTCATGGCTTTAAGATCTTAGATGTAGACTTAATATAAATTTAACCTAAAATGCTATTAGGTCTATCCAATAGTCTCCCAAAAGAAAAAAGCTTAACAAAATCAAACATGAGAAAGCAACTCAAAAGGTTGGGTGAAAGTTCAAAGTTTTATTACCTTTTAAGTGAGATTTTTAACATACCAAAATTTAAGTATTCCCAACTAAAAGTTAGTTTGGCTTGAAAATGTGTTTTGATTGGATTCATTTTAACTAAAATAGATCTAGGACATAACTTTTCTAGTTGGAAGTGTGTGTGTATATATATATATATATATATATATATATATATATATATATATATATATATATATATATATATATATATATATATATATATATATATATATATATATATATATCACTTTGGTGTCAATTAAAAAAATAAAATTATTTGAAAAACTTAATCTTCTTGCCACTTCTATACATGTAAATAACATATTTAAAAAATAAAAAAATACACTTTTGTAGATTTAAAAGTGTAGTTTTCAAAAAAATAAATATTTTAAAATGTTAATTAATGTTTATATATATATTTTATTTTCACTAAAAGTAGGTCATTAAACTAAAATACGAGGTTGATTGTCTTCTCAAGAAAAAATAATAATGCTTATTAAAAAATTTAAAAAATTATGATGCACTAGAGGAGAGATTCAATGTCAAGGCAATATAATAATTTTCTATCTCAAATAAATAATTACAATAAAAAGTTGAGGCCCCTCAAAATAGCTATGTTTTTATTACACAATACTTTGAAGATTTATTAAAATAGAAAAAACTAATGCATGCACTAATGTTTCAAGTTATCAATATGGAAAAAAATTGAAAGAAAAAAGTAAAATTTACTAAAAGAAAAAGTGGAGGCCCCTTTAATATCATTTTTTAACATTTTATCAATAATTGAGTTATAGTTACTATACTAAAAAACCTACAAATATTCATTAGTTTACATCATCCAAAATTTAAATGTTATATATGTCAATTTCAAGTGATTCAAGTTAAAAACTGATCAGTCCATTTCCTTTATAAAAGGTGACACAATTTCAAACTTTCAATCAGTTGACTAGATCTTTTGAGTATGTAGGGAACATACAAAACACTAGACTTGAACATGTGGACAAATTCTAAACTAATGGGAAGAACTCAGCTTTGAAAAAACTCTACAAATTAAAATTTTTGAAATCGTTAGAGGTGACAAAGGAAGAAAACTATGATTAATGGACATGAACTTTTATTAAGTGAAATCTCTAAGGCTTTTCATGTTCTTTCTTTTAAACTTTCTTTGTGTGTGGCCTTTATGATGAGTGGTAAGAGCATTGACAATCTCATTTTACTAGACATTTCAGCTAGCAATATACTCCAACCCCTTGTTCTGTGCTTTTTGTATGGTGTGTTATGTTCATAAATTTTTTAAAAAGGTTTGTGTTTCTTTTTTATCCTATTCTTCTTTAAACAATTACACTAAATTTAAATACCTATCAGCGTGTTGATATTTCCTTGTACAAAATAGTAGGCTATAGAATCACTTATGAGTGTTTGTAGGCCTACATTTGACTATGGGAAGATGATGCTTGTGTAGCTTGTAAGAGTGTAGAGTGGTGGATCTAAATTTTGACCAATAGGAAGGTATATAAGTATTAGTCTTGTAATAATTTTTTTTATCACCTAAATGCATAAGTTAGATGAGGATTTTACCAATGGAATTATTGAATTTTGATAGTATCGCATGACAAATTGGAAAAGATATTGTAAAAACTTTAGACTTACTCTATCCAAATTAGGTTATGAGATTTGAAGGGGAAAATAAATAAAACTTTAACATGTAACTAAGCCTATTTTGAGAGTTTATTATGCTAGGAATGATAGGTAAGTTAAAGATATACCAACATATATTTTGGTCATGGTTAAGCAATAAGTAAATTATTTTTCTCAAGTGTGAGTTAAGATATGTAATAAATAATATGTTTCTACCACTTCCAAGTAAATAAAGACATGAATTTGTAGACCATAATAGACCCAGACTCAACTAAATTATATTTTCTGCCTTGCACTTGGGGAACTCATAGATTGGTCTGAAGGACCAATATAACTTGGTAGAGCCTTCCACGTGTCTACTCTTGATTCCCTCATACCAAAGTCCATGTCATTACCATGCCACATGTCAAACCTCAATTCACCTAAGCACCACCTTACAATCATGAACTTGAGAGTATAAATACCATAAACCTAAGACCACTCGTTGATATCTATTGCATAGGGTTTTGGGGTTTGATGGGAACATGAGCATCAAGCAAAGAAAACTTTAGATGCAAGCTCCCCTTTTGAATTTTATTAGTGAAACTCTTGGGCCTACCAAGCATGTGCCCTAAAGAATTCAACTTGATATTCTATACTTCAAATGTCTACTCAACTGAGTTACATAGGGAAACTCGGGTTCACAAGAAGAACATAAAAATCTTTATATATTTCACTTAATAAAAGTTTAAGTCCTTCAGTCATTTATTTTTCCTTTCTCACCTTTGAGGATTTCAAAAATTTCAACTCACAAAATCCTTTCAAAGTTGATTTCTTCCCATCAGGTTAGAATTTATCTACATGTTCAAGTCCAATGTTTCATATGTTCCCTGCGGACTTGGAAGAGATGGTCAACCTTGATTAAGTCACATTCTCATGTCCAACATTGTCAATCTTGGAGGTTTGAGGAGACTATTAGACAAAACAAGAAGCAACATAGGTCAAAGTCTATATCAACTCTGTGGTTGAGATCTTAAAGCCATGATTTCCTAGATAATAATATACCTATACTTATTCAATCAACCAAATTTTATTTTCTTTCTCATGTTTGGAGAACTCACAAATTGGCCAAATGACTAATAAAAGTTGATAGAACTTGTCACGTGTCTACTCTTGATTCTCTTGGTCCATATTTCATGTCATTACTAAGCCACATATCAAACCCCAATTCACCTAGGCAATGCATTACAATTATGGAATTGAGAGTATAAATACCATAAAACTAGGCCACTCACTAAGCTCTATTGCATAAACTTTTTAGGTTCTCCAAGAAAATAGGTAGAACTTGTCATTGAACCATAGCATAGGGTGTTGAACTTGGGGTTTAGCCTGTTAGTATAAAATATTATAATTACTTCCTTAGCCTAAATAATTATACATTTTATTTTGCACATGGATTTAAGCAACCTTAGGTAGGTTATGTGTCGACTTGGAGAATTAGTCAAACTCATTCAAGATACATGTTGCCACTCCTTTGCCACTTGGTGGAAATATATTTCCACCACCCCTTGAGTATTGAGATTGACTTCTGATTTGACCCAATGACTCAAAACTATATGTATATGCTTGTTCATTATCAATTCACTCCAATTTGATGCCACTTTTCTTCTTAGTAGATCCTAGTTCTGATATGGTATTAGATAAAATCTAATTTAGTTTGCTGGTTAATTTCGAAGGTGTGAAGGTCATTGAAATTTGCCACGAAAGAAACCCCTATGCAGGAGTGGAGAGTTTGTGTGTAGGCATGTCTTGGAGGTGCAACTCTTTGTTTGGAGCAACATTTGAGTTCCATTTGGGCACTAAGAACAGGAAGTCTCTGGGGGGACAATTTGACATAATTTACACTTGTTGCAACTCTTGAAAGGCGTCCAATCATGTAGGAAAGCCCATGGCCTATTAAAAGGGCGGTTTGCATATGGAAACCATGTGGAAAGGGTGGCCTTGTTGGGGAAAACATTTTTCAAATAAGAAGGAAGGAGAACCAGTCATGTGAAGGGGTCAAGTCGATCATAGAGGAGGCCGAATCATCTCTTGAAGTCAATTCAACCCCCATCTAAGGCTCCAATGAGGTGGATCTCTAGGTCGATTTAGACTGAATCCTCCCTAAATTCATTCTCTATCTGAACAGAGAGTCTTGATCTATAGCTAGAAAGGGTGATTTGGGCCAAACTATGGTGTGTCTATTTATGCAAGGTGGAAAGGTGCCTCTGTTTCTGCAAGGTCAAAGTAATACCCTTGTTTGGAGAGCTGTGGAAACCTCTAATTATGTAGGAATTTGGTGCCTCTATTTTTACAAGGGCATGGAAAGTATGCAAGACGTAGCAAGGGTAATAGAGGCTTGATTCCTTGTAAAAGACAAAAAATTAATAGGAGGGACCCAATTTCTGTAGAAGGAAGACGTTTGAAGAGTGACCAAGGGGATTCATAGGCTTGTTGGAACCCAAAAATTGGTATATATTTCCCCAAACTAGCCTGTATTCACCCTAAATCAACCATATTCCTGATTTACCCTAATCTCAATATTTTTCCCTAATTTTTTTATGCATTTAAAATTATGCTTTCAATTTTAAACAAAATAGGCATGTAAAAGCATTTATGCTTTTTTTACACTAGGGGGTATTTAAAAATTAGGGGAAATTGCTTTGTGGGATTAATGGTTTTTAATATACCTTTGTATTTTCACCTGACGAAGATGAAGGGTGAGGTTTCATTTGGGAGGAGGCCAATACCCCATCACAAATAAAATCATTGTATTCTTCACTCCTTGTCGATTCTAATGAGTAGTTGGAAGGCTTGGTTCACTCAAGGAATAGGCATTTTTCTCTAATTTTTAGTGCAAATGTATTAAAATAGGACATTTTTAATGGGAAACTTGTTTCTATTATAACTTTTGATCAGTAGCTTGAAATCGATTTTTTCTTTTTTCAAAAGTTATATTTTCACATTTCCCATCTATTGGACCTTGTTGCATTGTAAAATACACTAAGTTATAAAGTACTTTAAAGTACGCATTCCATACCAACAAGTTATTGAAACTTAAATAAAAGGATAAATCTTATATATATATATATATATCAACAATAGTGACATTACATCTTTCAAAAGCACGTGTTATATCTATGTTAGCACAATAAAATAATATACAATATCTATCTTAGGCTCTCTTGCCATAAGTCATCTCAAATAACAACAAGGTACAATAATCAAGTACAAGTAATGAATAATAAATCAAATCACTCTCTCTAGCCGCCACTAACCCACATGGTCATCCGCAAGATGAGAGATAGGAACATGGCTCAGGCACTTTTTTGCCCAACCATAAAGCAATTACACTTCCTCAGATCTCTTCATAACATGAAGGAAACCCAACCTTGTACAAAATTTCTAGCAACCTAGAAACAACTAGCAGGAGGGAACACCCAATGCAACCTGATGTCTAAATGTAAATCTAAATGATGACGTACAAATATCTCACAACAGGATGTGGCAGAGAAAAATATATATAAAGTTTTAATAGACAATATTTCATCTATTTCAATGAACACATGGCTTGGCCCAAGCACTTAAATTAGTTATGGCAAAATCCTAAAAAGAGGAAAGCCTTCTCTATTTACCCACATTCAACATCTTAGCCCAAGAAGTAATCCCAATCACACACAAAAAATAAACTACTTTCTTTCATAGCAAACTAATTATTTTCTTTTACATAATAAAAATGAATTCACTTTCAAGAAAATAATCCTAATGAAAAAGCTTAAGCATATGCTTATTCAAGATACATAAATAAGACATAAACCGAAGATAACTTAACTCATTCCATTCTTAATTACCTCAAAAGAATCTTGTGTTTAGATCTTTTATCACATACTTTTGCCTAGATACAGCTATACATTCTTTCCTTTTTGCTCAATCATCTAGATTACATTTCAAGCAATATTTCTAACAAAGTGTTGAATTTAATCATTCAAAATATACATAGAAAGCAGTAAAGCTAGTTATAATCCCTAACTCATGTTTCACTCATAATTTATTAGATAAAGTGAAATTTGGAATTGAATAACAACAAGCAAGTTAATGACTTCCTACAATCAAATGATGCCAGGAATTTATGTAGATATGTATATATATAGTTTAACAACATGTCATATTTGCCAATTAAACATCTTTAAGCGACAACATAAGAAGGTAGGTTGAATAGATATATCCTATCTCTACTACAGGGATACATTCAAGTTATGCATGGAAAGTTATTTTTCCTTTACAATTTTGCCTATGGAAATGATCTAGCAGGTTTATGATGATCGGGAAAGGTTTGCCTTAGCTTGATACACTTGCATCTAGGAAAATGGTATTGAGAGACATTGTATGAGAACTTGCTAGAAAATGATTTATTTTTGTTGGCGTAATATTTTATTCAACTTGGATATATTATATCCTAAGTGTTATATTGCACCTATTTAATAAATTTACTTAGGATAATATGAATATTTTAAAATTATTCTCACCTAAGTAGCTAATAGTGACATGTGTACACCTTTCAACTTGAGGTACACAAGTGCCACAAGTACCTCATCAACTCTTGATTGATTGTAGTTAGCTACCACCTCGACTCAGTTAAGGCCACCTTTGTCTTAGTCAGGTTGAGTGAATTGATCCATTGAATAGTAGTTCAATTCTTGACTTCTTAGTTAGGCTGAGTTAACTCACCTCTTGATTGAGAGTTAACTCATACCTCTTGGGCATGTCATCTCCTTGATTCATGCATCCAAGAAGCCTATATATATGTATGTTACTCATTGTAATTTCATCTCATAATATTGAATATAGAATAACAATTATTTTGTTAGGCCTATATATATGTATGTTACTCATTGTAATTTCATCTCATAGTATTGAATATAGAATAACAATTATTTTGTTCATTTGGATTTGTGATGAGGCTGTAAGTATTTGGTCTTGGGCAGGTTTGTTTTTTTTGGTTAGGTAAATTGCACTCTTGGGGAGTGCTCCCATTTATATATATGCAGAAACAATAATAAATTGTTTATTTACATAAGCTCTGATAAAGAGCCACAAAGAAGCCAAGTGATAATCAAAATCCTGGCCCACGTTATAATATTACCACCTAGCTACAAAGCAAAGACCCATACATCTGAGAAACTAAGGAAGATAAGAAACACCTAAAACTCCATCCCCTAATCCGTCGTAGAATCTTCTTCAATGCAATGTAATAGGACATCTACACCATCTGCATCCACCAACCCCACAATTTTTTTAAGGAATTTGAAACCCTTGGTTGCCAGTCTCTTTCTCTACATCTATTGATTCGACCGATTGGAGGAGATGAAAGGATGCCAAACCACCACCTCGCCGCCTGCCTACACTCTAGAGAAGTCTTCAGGAAGGGGGATGTCATTTCCATATCAGGGCATACAAAGCACCTCATTAAGGTGACCTAAGAACTTTTTCTTGACCAAAGTCATGACCGCCACCTTCACCATTTCCTTAAGCCCTCCCAAATCAAGTAAGACATCTACGAACATGGCTACAATATCCACATTAAACCTATATTTGTGGTTTGCAACAATAAATTCTTCACCCAGTATCCATTACACTGCTAGTAGAATGATACCATTCTTCATCTTAAATACACTTTGTAACCTCTGCTCCAAAATCAAACCCAAGAAATCTATTTGCCTTTGAGGGCAAGTCAGCCTAATGGGAGTTTCCATTGCATACATAAAGGGGATGGCTTTCATTGTCATGGGGAGAGAGAAAACCATTAATAGCAGTGCATAACCAAATAAAAAACACAATAGTCATTTGAGAAGATAAAATAAAATTAACAATGAGGGTCCTTAATTAAGCATGATGCCAACAATCCCATCCACCAAAGTTCGTATGACAGTTAACACTGCGAAATGATTATAGTGAGTGACAACACCTCCAGGGAAAGATTACAATATGCGGCATGAGTCCACTGTCTTTTCAATAATTAACTCTTAATCCCTCCCCATCGCTGAGTTGGCAAGAGCGTCAGCTTCCCTTTTGCCTTCTCTATAGATTGGTTAATAGTGAATTCCTCTAGATTATTAATTAGGCCCAAGGCAATGGATAAGAAAGAGTTAAGAGTCCAACTATGAATGCTCCTTGATCTCACAATAGTAATGGTAATGGCAAAGTCACCTTCTATTTCCACTTTCCCAATTTAAACTTAACATAAAGTTGAAGTCCAAGGATCAGAGCTTGGAATTTAGCCTCATTATTTGTCCTTGGATTGAGTCTCCTTGAAGCCGAACAGATGACATCCCCTATTTAATTTCTAATAATGCACCCTGCCCTAGACATCCCCAGATTGCCTTTAGAAGCCCCATCAAAGTTTAATTTTACCCAGCCCTTCTCTAGCGGAGTCCATTTTACCTCCTTATGCCTCAAACGAGAATGATCTGTTGTCATCTTATTAACAGGAGGGATCCTCAAACTTTTCCAATTTCTCATCATCAAATTATCCCATCCAGTGAATAACCTTCATTTATAAGACAAGGATTTGATTCTATTGTTCACCACCTTAACTATAGCAGCTTCTATCTTGTTAAGAAGAGAGGGAAGCAAAATATCTTTGTCCTAAAAAATCCTCTGATTTCGTTCTTTCCATAATCCCCAAATTATAATGGACGGCAAATAATACACATACATGAGAAAGTAGCATTCCTACCAAAAATAGGCCAGGCTTTGAACAAACTCAAAATATCATTTGGGAGGGCCCCTATCCACCCCAGTTTGGCACACACCCATTGCCAACATTCCTAGGCAAATTGGCAACCTAGTAAGCTCGGTGATCAATTGTTTCTTCATTGGTTTTGCCAAGCAGGCATCGTGAAGGGCCATAATCTTGGGCAGGTTTGTTGATCACAACAAATTCTAACATTTTTTTGGTGAAGCCCTTAGGCGAATTGATTCAATGATGATGAACAAATATTGAGAGCAACATGTAGTCATGCAATATGCCTTTAGAATGTTGATGTCACACTTTTTGTCTTTTTTGCAATTGATTTCTACATAAATCCTAAGTAGATAAAAGATTATTTGAAAATGAATTAGGGTTAGTCCTTAAATACATTATCCTAGCATACAATTTGAAATAATATGTACTTTAGTTGACTCATAATGACTAGTAAAAGAGTAAGGCATGGACACAATTTTAAAAATTCAAATTACAAGTTTAGGGTCTCTATTTATATACTAGCAATTGCACTTTAGTATGTAATGGGTATGCCGAAATAGCATGTAGGTAAAAGTAATTAGTGGTTTCTTGAGAAGAGAGCATACACTTTTATTTTTGGTGAACGGTTGTTTCCCCTACATCATTTGAACATTGAAAGAATGTAGTGGTATGTGTTGTCCTCCTACATTAAGAATAAATTAAATATGTTGACATGCATGCAAGTAAATTTGTTTTTGATTAGTAGTGGGTAAAAGAAGGTATGTACACGTAAATTTATTTATTTGTTTTGGTCAATTATTTGCTAGTGATGGTGCCTTGTACCGATCATCTTGTTTCCCAAGCACGTTTAACCTATAACCTTTGAATCCACCAAGCTAGGTGGTACACTTATTGGTTGATCTTCTTAAAACATACCCTTCTCACAAGGACATCCTTTAACAAGACTTGTAAAATATTTCCATTCAACCATTTGTATAGCCTGTACTAAACTTGCCTCCATGATTGAAACTATACAATATATGATGTTTTGGTTTTGAAGGAGGAGTTTTCTTTCTCTTAACTTCTATCCATTCCGGCTCAATCCTAGATGGGGATACCATTTCGAAACTTTCTTCCTTGATCAAAATATCTCCATGGCCAACATTTGTAGGTGTCCCAGTTGAAACTGTAGAGGAAGCTAGAATGCATGATCGTGTATCTAAATTCTCCCCTAAAATAGTAGAGGCCTTTTTGAAACCTGCAACAAAATTATCTTTTTTCACAGGCTTTGGTACAAGAGCATGCTAGCCATGAGGTGTAGGGGTGAATGGCACAAGAGTGTCATCATGAAGAGCATTTGGGGCATCTACATCTAGTTTCTCAATGGGAGGAACAACAAAGTGGTGGGATTCAATGCCTTGCCACCAGGTAGGCTTTGCCAGCACATGAACATGCTTCTTGTTGCACTTGGGAGTAAAGTGTTCTGTTGAAAAACATATCATGCATCTAAAAGCAATCTTCTCATAATCGGTTGGCTGTCTCCAGCATCTTTTCCTAACCCTCAAAGAAATCTCTGCTGGAAGACCTTTTGACAAATCCATTTCAACACAAAGTCTTATACAGATGGAGGAATCAAAACTGATAGTTTCTTTTGAAATGTTTTGAATTTTTCCCAAACCATTGCCAATAGCTTTCAGGCACTCAATTTCCCAGTATTGTAAGGGGAGATAAGGAAGACACACTCATTTCTTCTTGACTTTCCCCTCTTCAATCTCCAACCTTCTTACCCCTCTCTTATCTCTCCCAATTCTAGATATGTTGTTTGCATCTTTATAATTATTCTTGGGACCTTGGTATCCCCTATTTTTTATTACTCTTGTAAACTTATCTTAGCATATTACTTATTTAGCTCCTTCATTAATAGTTATATTTTTTTCATTATCTTTTCTTATCCCTTTACAAATATCATAGTTTTATTATTATCCCCGTGTCTCTATCAATCTTTTTATCTATTTTTCATATTTTAAATAACTACACTCATAACTTTTCCACCTCATTAACCATGCTCTCCTCTCCCTCTCCTTGTTCTCATCATGTATTTGGTTAGTTATGTCTGTAATTCATTCATTGTTTCCTCATCTTGATGATGGATCATTGAGTGTGATCCAAAATGTAGATTCAAAATAAATTACACAGTTAATTCTAGAAGTATGTTACTAAGTCAACATTTTATAAAGTTCAAATCATAGTCTAGTGATAAAAAAAAAATTATACAACTGAATTTATAATGCCTTGACAAAATGGGAACCAAAATGATAAGCAACACAAAGCTAGAGATTTGTTATCATACACGTAGGCAATGAATGCTTTTGAACATAGGCAATGAATGCTTTTGAACGTGCAGGTGTTATTCATTCTAAGGCGCCAATAGTTGGAAAATGTCAATCTAGAAGTTCTCCTTGCTTTCCACTTGTACAGATGAAGGTACAAGGTAGAATGAATTGGCATGATTATTTGAATCATCTTGCATCGCTCTGGTAAAGCTCTTGCCATGTATGGATCATTGGCATGGAATAATCGATTGAAATTCACTCTCTTTATTCTTTATCATTGGATCGTTGGTATGAGAAATGTCATTTCATGAAGCTCTAGTGGAGCTAAATGACATGGACCAACCCATATGAAGCTCCATTTTACATTGTAAAAGTACCATACCCCGATCTTTAATGTAGGATTTTCCATTAAAATGCTTGACCGAAGCCCCAAGTCTATCACACAACAGAACACTTTTTGCCACTATGTTTATGCAGTTAAACTTAGTTTTGTAATCCCATGTTGACTAATGATTCTGTGTTTTAGGAAATGTCTCTTCAATTGTCATGGGTGGTAAAGCTAGAATTTGGAAATAATTATTCATAGGAAGGTTATGCATGTAGCCATGTTCTCTAGTTGAAACTGAAAGGTACTTTGAATTCACAAATGTTAGTTCAATATCATACAAAAATAAGGATAGGGTTTGTCCACCTAAATAAATTTTTAAATTTTGTTAGGGTACCGATCTAGAAAAAAAGTCACCTTGTTGGTTGATAGTGGAATCTTAAAGAGTTTGAGCAAGGTCCACCATACTTTTACTTTTACTATGTGTATAGTATACCAAAGGGTGTATACCTAGGTTAATCAGAGAGGTAAATAAATGTTGCAATTAAAATGAATACTAAAAATTAAATAAGAAGGATTGGGTAGTTAGATGTGGGAACTATGATGAATAAATAAATCTAATACCACATACAATTTGATCACCTTGGTATTATAAAATAGATGCTCTTGATTTGAAGAATGTGTTTACCATTGGGATCTATGACACCTGAAACTTTGATATTTCTTATGCACATAAGGACTAACAATATTGAAAAATAACTCGAAGAGATTTCTATAATGCAAGGGTTGTGTTCTCCTAAATCGACCCCCTTGATTACACAGACTTTACAATAGTATAAGAATATAGGAGACAATAACCAAAGATACAGTGTCCTAAATAAATTTAATATAGATTAAGTTCCTTTTAATATCCTATATAGATAAGAGAGTAAGATAAAAACTTTACTTTACATACTTAATTAGTAATTTTTTTAAAATATTTTTTATATAAAAGATTAAAGAGGCTCAAATAACTATTGTACTTTTGCTAAATATTTTTTTAAAAATTACTAATTATTATCACATGCATTTGCTAAATAGGCATTGCCATGTTAAAATAGGGTTGTCAAATGAAAATAAATATTAAATTATAGATTGATTCAAATGGTGATAAATATGATACTTAATGCAAGTCAATAAATGGGGGCGGCTTTTGAAACAAGGATACGATTATATAGCTTTAAAATGAGAAAGAGAGCACAAAGAGGCCAAAAAAATGCCAAACCAAAATAGAAAAAGGTAAATATTAATTTGTAAATTATTATATTTTAATTTTATTTGTCCTATTAATTTATACCTTATTTACATATTTAATTATTAATTTAAATAAATATTATTTCTATAATTATAATTTTATATTAAATTAAATTGTAAATTATTATATAATATTAATTTTTTTTTTAATTGATTAATAATATAAATATCGTATAAGTATATAATAATTAGTAATTATTTAAAATTAGTAAACATGTAATATTCTATAATTTAAAAGTTAATATAATAAGTAAGCTAATAAATTAACATTGTACAATAAGTATAATAATATACTATTAAATATTCTATGTAAGTTAATTCAAAAATGAAGTTAGTTTTATTGATTATGAACATAATTTTTTTTTTTAAATAAAACTCTATAATTTTTTAATTAAAATATTAAATTGGGTGTGGTGATAACTATATTATATGAGTTAATGTGGAAACCCTTAAAAGTCACATGAGAGAATCCCCAACCCTACAAATGGTAAACACCCATAGCGTGATCTTCCAATAACAAAGGAAGAAGTTTGCCCTAAATAAAATGATATTTGACAGTCAAATACAAAATAGTAAAATTTAATTAGCCGATAGGCTTTTAGTTGTGAGCATGATAGTGCTCGGAATTGTCTCACGCCGTGTTTTCTTCCCGCCGGTATGGTAATTAACACCGGCAAAGTGATAGCCGTCTACAAAAGTCCCCTAAACCTGTTTCACACCGCCAAACATCTTTATGCTAGTCAGAAAATAGTTTTTACCATCGGGAAATAGGAAATCAAAGGAGATTGTTGGGATGAATCTGTGCTTTGATTTGATGTCGACCTCTCTACATAACTATTTGATTTCATCTTTAATGTTTTGATTTGATTCGCTTTGATTTGATGTCGACCTCTCTACATAACTATTTGATTTCATCTTTAATGTTTTGATCTGATTCACTGTTCGCTGGCATATATTGTATGTGTGGTCCAAATGCAGACTTCTTTATGCATGTTCTCTACCCTTTGTCACCGCCCAGACTCTGTATAAATACAATTCAATCCATTAACTACTGTGCAATAGAAGTTTTAGAGACAAAGGCACTTACAGACTGTGATTCTCCAGAGACAAAGGTACTTACACACTGCGATTCTCTAGAATATCAAGAGTAAGTCTACTCTTCCATGTCCAGTTGCTTTTTTAGTAAGTGATTTGAGCCTTGACGCATCTGACCTTGCTCATTATTTTCACTGATGCAATGGAGATTCCAGGAATGGGGGCAGTTATGGTGGAGGATCTCTTCACATATTGGAACACAAAAACCCCTAATTTAGAGGCCTCTACTAAGTGTCCTCCGCGGCGTGTGCCCAACCATTGGTGCAAATATAAACTTGGACTCTTTCTATTTGTTCAGCACACACCTTGCATTGATTTTGAGTTTCTTGTACAAATTTAAATTTGTGGGTCTATGGCTTGACATGCTAGCGTAGCAAAGCTCGTGTCTTATCATGATGTTGTTTGTGTTGCTCCCCATGGACTAGACTATGCAGGCAGAGAGAGTGAAGGAGCTCACCACTGGCACCGCTGAAACTTCACTAGAGAAGCCGCAAATTTGTGTGAATGTTTTTTCTGTTGAGAGTTAAAAAATATGCGTACAGTTTTAGGATTAGGGTTTTAGTTTTTTTAAAATTAATTTTATATATAATAAGCTTCCCTGATCAAATTTAGAAACAATTCTTTATCTATACCTAAAATTATAATTCGTCATAATAAAATTTCTGTTCTTTTTTCATCAGTTACACTTTCTCTTAGGTGAATTTAATTTGAAATGAAATACTTTCTCTCAAGTGAATTTAATCTGAAATGAAATTTTTCTTATTTATCTGAATTTGTACTAGACGTGTAAATGGGGTAGGGCTCTTTAGTAAATGACTCTTTAGTAAATGAAGGAACACTGTGTTTGCAAAAGTATATGCATCCCATTTGAACAAACATAAGCACAACCTCTCCTAACATGGTTGTTGGGTCATTTGCGTACAATCCTCTTATTGTAAAGAAAGCAATTGCTTCAAGATAGTACATGGCAGGGTAGATTTTTTACCCACCGGTTGAATATTTTTTTGTTATTTTTTCGCATGACTATATATTTAACATGCATAATTGTGTATAAATTGTAGATTTGGCTATTAATAATAATCATTATATTGATGGAGAATGTATTTTTTTTTAAAAATGTAAGTGTTTTTTCATCAACAGATTACTATTGGATATATCATTAAGATGATTAAAAAAAAAAATATCCCACACTTCAAAAAATTTTGTTTGTTTTATATTTAATAACTAATGTTAAAATTATGTTTTGTTAGATGTTATAAAATGAAGAATTTACTATTAATTTCAATTTGTAATTTTCAAGTATATATATTTATAGCAGATTGCTCTTCATATTTTTTATTTAGAGGTGAAAAGTGCATACTCTTAACATTTTTTTCTCTTATTTTATAGTGATTTTGGCACAAGTTGATGATTTTGAGGGGCTCCTTATATGATTAGTTAATTTGGACACACCACTAGATCCTTATTCTAATCCTTTAATTATCTAAGACCCTACAATATAATATTAAAACCTTAATTCTTAATATTTATAAACTGACTCTTAAAATTTAAATATTATCTTCGATTACCTATCGGCGTATCCCTTGAACCTCTAATAGGTGCAAGTGCTAGTTAATAGTTCATATTCGTGGGCTTCACGCAACATTACGGAGTCACGGACAGAAGTCACAGAACAAATAATTAAAAAGCATTGGCAGACCGGGAATTTATTATATTTAGCTGAATTAGTTATTTGAAGATTTCGAACGGCGGGGGACATTTAAACGACATGAGACTTTTTCTGACACGATTTTTTTCCCGGCGTGAAAACAACCAACGAATTTAGAAAAGGGTTTCTGACCAAGGCCGTGCTCACTGCTCACCTCCTCTGCCTTCTGGACGACGGAGAAAGGACAATGCCACGATCAGAGCGAAAAAGGGGCGACAGAAAATCGGACGGCTGAAATAGTTTTAATCGTCTTGCAACTGTTGTGGACAATTTTTAAACGTTGATTCACCAAGTCAGCGCTCTTGTCACAAAGGGAACGCTTTCGGCGTAATAAAAACAACTTCAAGTCAATTTTACACCCACAAATTTAAACTAAAGTGATAAATGATATATATTTAAACTAAGATAATAAAAATATATATATTTAATAAATGAATTTAAACTCTAAAATATATAATATAAGGGTGAATTAAAATCAAAATAAAACTATTTACTAACTTCCATATATCAATTACACTAATCAATATATTAAAAACTACCTAATCATTATAAATTTAAAAAAAAAAATCACATAAATATACGATTTTTACCATTACACGTAGCTTTTCTTTAAAGAAAGGAAAACAAAACAGAAAAAATCACATAAATATACCATTTTTATCATTACACACAGCTTTGCTTTAAAAAAGTAAAAAGAATAAACTTTCACCGGAAAAACATTTGAAGGGTCGGCCTGGAAATTTTTCAATATAAAAGTGACGTCGGAAACACCCTTGGTATTTGGTTCGTACCAAGGCCCACTTCTACTACGGCCCCTACGGGCCCTACCCACTCCTTTAATAAAGAAATACGGATATTCCCAATAAAAAAAGTTATGACAGATTGATGGGTCATAATGACTGGGTTAGTACAGTGTAATGTGTGAGAGGAATTGGTTAAATTCTACCGCTATTTATATCAATTTGTATGTATACAGTATAGCGGGGTTATTCTGTATGTGTATAGCTTACTTGCCGTTGTCTTCGTTGACAATACCTTTTTTTCCCTTTATTTGCTAGCTTTTCTTAATGGCACCATCTGTAGTTGCTGCTTCCAACTGATTCAATAAAATGACATTAAATGATGTATAACTATGAAAGCAGTAGGCTGCACTTTAGAAAAACGCAAACAGATTCTGTCAAATTAGGAAGACGCATTATGAAGCCCATCTTCTTGTAAATCTAAGTGCCAACAGACTAATTTTTCGGCCTGTTCTTTGTCTTGCGTTTCATGGAAGAGTCTTGGTCGGATCACAGAGAAACTTTTAAATATCCTTTCTTGGCATAGATTTATATACACAGTCAAAAATTGCAGAGGATGCACCAGCATACATGATGCAGGAGCATTCGGGAATACAGTCGGTCCTGCATCACCAAAAAATATAGTGGCAGTTCAATTTTTAGTGTTTTTTTTTCTGTAATTTTGTGTATTTCAGGTATTAATTGTTCATGCATAGATAATATACCCAATTCCACCTGCTGATGGCTCTGTAGTTGTTACCAGAGGCACCTCATTCTATATAGCGGTTACAAACAAATTCAGAACATTGTTAAACATAAATGATGCAATCCGTTCTTCCCTCGCTAGCGCCCACTATGGCTGGCAATAATATTTTTTAAAGACAGAAATTTATGTTTTTCTTTTCAACAGGGCTCAGACAGTGGTAACAGAGGAGCGGTCGAGTGGAAAGGGTTTCAGATTGCTTGAGAGTGGCAGAGTTCAGATTGTCTTGTAATTTTCCCTCAGCAAGTTGATTAGGCTGGCCTGCCTACTGTTGACAGGTCGAGAATTTGGTTGTGATTCTGAAAAAAAGTGCAACGATCTTTTCCAATAAAAAAATCTCTTCTAAGTTTGTTATTTAAAAATTGCATTGATTCTGAGTGTCCTTGCGAGTTATTAAATTTGTGAAAGCTGCTTAGATTGGTTCCCTGTTCCCAGGTCTCCCGTCCTTGACTGCATCAATACAGGACGTCAGGGTGGAGCTGAAATACATTGAAATAAAAGGACTCACTCACCCTGTCATTTCTATTCATTGTTTCTAATTATTTTATCTTAACTCACTTTAATTTTAAAGTTTAATCATGGTAATTGGTTTAATGGGTAGCCTGATACTTTTTCTGTACTGGTAATTGGTTTAATGGGTAGGCTGATACTTTCTAAAATAAATTGTAAAATTTGTTAAATGTATGTTGTAGAGTTTTAATATGTTTAAAATCATTTTGTTGTTTCAATCTGTGTTAACCTCCATAGAATATAAATATTGACATGTTTGGATGTTATCTACTAATCTAAAAGTAACAATTGCACTTAATTCACATATTTGTTCAATAATGATAGTATGGTGAATTAACTAATGAATATGTTTATTTATCTGTATATACCAATGATTAGATAGGGCCCTTATTTCCATCTAAAAAATATAATTTGAAAATATAAATAAATGTAAGCTCAAGATCTTATTGGGTCTCATCTTTATTTCGAAATAAGTGTGTATTGCCAACCCTTAGGTGTAGATTGGATAGTTGAACTATTGAAAAATTTAAACCCTGATTTTTTTGTTGTATATGTTAAAGGCAACATGTATAGCCTAGAGCTTATTGGAAGTTCACCTTGTTCACCGTCTAGTTATTAGAGTCAACTTGTATGGGTTGTATCTGTGTTGCTAGTCTTCCAATTCCTTGGTTTCAGTTGATTGTCTATATACAGCTTTGTGTGAACTTTCGAGTGAGTTGCCAGCAGTGGCCTCTGTAGCTGTTATTTTCTACTATGACAGGATCTTCTGTTTGTCTGCCTTCTCAGTGTGTTCGTGGGATGTATATACAGTGTGTTAACCGTGTGTAGATTTCAAAAACAGAGATTCTCTTGTGGCTGATGTTTATGCTGTACCTGGCAGAGTTTTTCAATATTCCTCAGCATGTTACTGAGTTTTTGTTTAGCTGCCAGGTTTCTGCAGTTCATGTGACTTTCTGGCATTTAATTTGTATTGCTGTCACGGTGGTTTTGTTTCGGATGTGACAGTTCTTTGGTTAACTGCTATAAGTTCTTTTGGCAGCTCTTTGCTACCTTTTTCCTCTCTATTTATCTGTATTATTTCAATACCAATTTTTTTTTTTTTTTAAGAAGTGTACAGCTTGCTGGTCTGTAATCTCCTTTGCAGTCTTTGACTGCTTTCTATGTAAATTATGCATTTTTTCAATATAAAAAAAAATATATTGCCAAAAAACAGTTGTTCAAATAAAACTAAAGTAAATAATGTAGATAAAATCAAATAATTGTGAAAGTAAAATAAAATTTTATGTGTCCTTGTATATATAATGAATAAAATAGTTCTAAAGTAAAATAAAATAACTCTTAAATAAATAAAATAGCTTGCCATTCAAGATATCTCCAAGCATTTGATAAATAGATGTATTTAAGATAAAAAAAACCACATAATAGCCATGAATAAAAAATAAGAAAAAAAATTGTATACATAACTCTTCGTTAAAAAATGAGGGTGAACTTTCACACAAAAACATTTGGAGACTTGGCCCATAGGGGAGAGGGCCAAATATTAAGTGTAACATTGACATAATTTATATTGTTGAGGACAATTTAAATATTTTGTTTCACCATCATTATGACTATCAAACTTATGTCATCAAAACATGTTTTTTCTTGAGGTATCATAATAGACTTAAAAAAATGTTACCCAATAGTTGTGTCTTAATTCATGGTTTTTTAGTGTGCCAATGTGACATCATTTGATTTGTTTCTTTTTGAATCTAATGGGCACATTTTATTCACTTATTAGTATTGGTTGTTAAACTAACGAGTCCTTTCTTACAACTACTAGTACCATACTATTTAAACTAGCAATTGTACCTCAAGTGCAATGAGCACACTAATAGGCATTTGAATGTAGCAAGGAGTTGAAGGAAACAATGTTTCTATAAGGAAGTCCAAGTCACGAGGCAATCTCTAATTATTCATTCTAAACCAGAGGGAACAAGGCTATTGCCAAGCCCCTAGGACAATGTTTCTCAAGGTAGTCCAAGTCACGGGGCAATCTCTAATTAATCATTCTAAGCCATAGGGAACAAGGGTATCACCAAGCCCCTAGGTTTTGGTACTTGCCATGTATATTTTGTAACAATAAATTGATTTTTTATTGATTTTATTACCAAACATCTTATATGGTACGGACTTTAAATAAGGAAAAATGTGTCCTTTGATATGCCATTCATGTAACGTTTCTTTCTTTGATGTTAGTGGATATGTCATTCGTGTCCATCCACCTTCCTATCCATCCGTTCATATATTTTTAAATTATGGAATCTTATTTGCTATTTTTAATTTTGTTTACACGGAAATTATGGAATCTTTCAACTCTTGTTCTCCATCCTTGCTGTGAATGTAGAAACACCTATCGGCGTAATCAAATAAAAACAAATTTTGTAAAACAAGGATTCTTTGTGATGTTTGTCATTGCCCTTGAATAAAAAAACAAATCTTGATCTTTGACATAATATATGAAGTAAACATTATTTTAGAATTTGAGTGTGAAGTTTAAAACCTTTGTGGTTTACTTCTTGAACAACACAACATTTGTTTAAATTAACAACTATAGTTCTTTATAGTCACATATTCCACACTAGCAAAGCACATCCTTATCTCTCGACAAAGCTTATCAAGCTCACAATTAGTAATATGATCACCATCTAAGAACTGATGAGCTTGGTGAACATGATAAGCTTCTATGTGAATAACTCATTGTCCTACTAACAAACATAAATAGCTTAACATGTAAAGGGGGCATTCCACCCATCCAATTATGAAAAAACATAAAAAATAACTAACTAAAAGGTCACAACTCCATCTTGATCAATCAGAAAAAAAGAAATCAATCACACTAGCAATTTAAACAAACTCCATCTAGCCCACAACCAGGTTCAGGTCAACTTGGCCTCACATGAGGGCCCTTGGGATTGTGAATGGACTTATAACCTACCCCTAGAAGCACACCCTTATCACTCATCACCCCTACATCATGATCCTAATTATATTAATCATTAATTAAAATTAATGAATAGAAATAAATCAAAGTGTGTGAATAAGGATAGATGCAATAGCCCTAACACTGATGTTGCAAAGGCTATAACATGCCCTTCAATCTTCATGAAAGGGACCATTTAACCCCATCCCACCTCAGGTAACTCCATCCCTTTGTGCTCGGGTTAGTTTATCAGTACAACAAGACACAAAGGCCTCACAACACAGAGTGAATAAAAAAAGTATTATTGTGAAAGAAAAATAAATTAATCAAGTACCTAACAAATAGATGGAAGAAGTGGGTCTAGGAACTTGTCTCAAATACTATAAAAAAGCCCTGTGTCCCCTCCACCTATCTATTCAGTCACTCCCTCACTCTTGTCTCAAGTTAATTTCTTTACCATGTTTTTAGGAAAGTATCCACACAACACATGTAATATTATAATACTAGAGGCAAACAATACCAACAATAGCAAAAGTATGAATATGTCGTGCATGTTTTAGACTAATAATTGTCCTCCTCCTTTGTCATCTAGTGAGTTAAGCTATTGATTTGCTACATTACATTATTTAACTGTTGTTTGTAGTTGCTCACGTTAAGCTTTCAGTCGCATGTTTGTAGCAGAGGATGCATTGTATGAGCAAATGTCAAACACTAGTGTGAGGTTGCTAATTACCATTCCTTAGGTTAGAGAGCATATGTTTTATTTCCTACAAGGTCACATGGATTAGGTTTGTAGCCCAGAATGAATTGCATTTGTTGATATACAACTACAACATTATTTCTGTGATTTGATGTTAATATCTACGATCGTTCGAATGCCCATTGCTATATTAACAAACATTTTAGACTAGCTATTTCCATATGACACTACACAAAAGCCCACCTTGCTTGATATCGACATAATGAGAAATAAAAAATTTAAACCATACCTAAAAGTATTGTGATTGTTTGTGTGGATCTATGGTGTACAGGTACACCATTATTGTGATGGCCCCATTCTCCACTCCATTCTTTACACGATTCTTCTTGTACGAAAAATTGAAGTGGTGTTTTAAGTGCCTCCACCTCTCACATTCTTTGGCCTTTCTTTTGTAAATGACACTTCTTATCATCACCAAATCCCTATTCTCTCTTTCACATTCTTTCCTTGTACGAATAGGTAGAGTCATCTTCCACATGTTTTCCTCTATGATTTTGTGTTTCTTTCACATGCTCTCCTGTATGAAATGGGTCCACCTCCCATGATTCCTAGTGACCAAACAAATCACATTGTGTTGATAGATATTTTCTACACGTAATGAAAACGTATTTAGTCCAACTCGAATAATTGTCACTATTTTTAAATTTGACATCAATGGTTGTCCAAGGCGTACACACAACTAAAGATAGTCAATTTCCATCTGACACTGTATGGATGCTTGATTTCTCTCCGAAGAAACGCCTATCAATATAAATATTAGGCTTTCAATGTGTCCATGTATATACCTAATAAGTAAAATAGTTTTGAAGTAAAATAAAATAACTCAAAAATAAATAAATAAAATAGCTTGACATATAAGAAATCTTAATATTTTTAAAAATGAAAGTGTTTTAAGATATCTATACTAATTTACCTACTTTTACATTAATAAAATATATTGATTTACATATAAATCAATATATAAAAAACCACCGAATCACCATCAATCAAAAATTTAGAACATATAATTTTCATCATTACAGAGCTATTTCTTTTCCCAAAATGAGAGAGGGAACTTTCACAGAAAAAACATTTGAAGTTATGGTCTATACCTAATTGTCAGAATCTTCTCAAAAAAGCGACATTGGAAACCCCCTACCTAGGTAGGGAAGGATACTCGTTTGTTCCTCGCAATTGCAAATCTCGCTTTCATGTACTCGAAATCGCTTTTAAGTCTGACAATGATCTCCACTGAAAATGGCAGACCCAAATATCAGGAAGCTTCTCTGTTCCTACCAGACACCACTTCTACCAGCGTCCCAGGGCCCAGGCCCATACCTACTGAGAAGGACACAGCTCGGTAGGCTACCTATTAAAACCCTAAACTGGTTGTGCCCAACACAGGTGAGAAAATGGCCTTCAATCCCTCCTTCGACGATGGAAAGCGCGCAGTGGTGAATCCGAAGAATTTGAGGTTCACCCAGCCTGATATTAGGTCTACTTTCAAGGATGCCACATACCCTTCTGTTAGAGACACAGCGTCTTTATTGCAGAATGGGCAGCTGAATCGTTCTGCGTTCGGGGAGCTCATTGCACACAAAGACGAAAAAGGCGTTATGTGGTGTGAGAACAACCGTCGTCTGTTTGTGCTCAGAGAGGCCGATGCTCCTTCCGTTCCCGTCAAGTTTAAAGGCAACGACTACATGTCACGGCGCCTGAAAGAAGAGGTTAAAAGTAAGCTCGATAATCCGACCTTCATGCCCAAGATCAGAGGTGAAACATCGGAGGTTCAAAGCCGACTGTCGCCCACTCCTGGGCCGAATGTTTATCAAGAGCGAAAGGAGACTTCTCTGTTGGGAGTTGTGGGCTCTGTTTCTGCTGCTCTTGTCGCTGGTTATTGGGGATGGAAGCTGTATAACACCCAGCAAGAGAACGATGATGATGGCAATGAAAATTAGTGTAGAAGGTTTGATTTCCTCGCAACTTATTTAATAGTTTGGGTATATGTTTCAATGCTGTAGTTTGGGTATATGTTACTGTGGGTGATATTTAAGTAGAGTGTGAAGGGTCCGGTGCGGATAGAACTCAAAATTTAGCCTCAATCTGAATTAAACTGTGGTGGATTCTTTATCAGTATAGGGTATTTTGTAGGTATTTTGTGGGACTCTGTGAAGAAGGATAGCCTATGTTGTGTGACTGAAGAAATCTATCTATATTGTTATGCCTCTATCACTCATGGTTGCACCTTGTTTATAGGGATGTTCTTGGGAACTCTTCTATATGATACCTATTTTGCCCAGCCTTCTGAGGCTGGTAGTGATTTCCATTTTATTGTAATTTTCAGCTTCTTTCAATACTTCAAAAATAGATATATATATATAAATATAATCTATAATTATAATTAAAAAAATCTTTAATTAAAACTTGTTCAAATGTGTAAAAAACTATTTTTCACCCTTACAAATATTCTTTTTAAGACAAAACTAACTTTAAATAAAAAATATACTTTTATTAAATATTACTTTTTAAAACAAAATTTAAAATAAAAAAAGAAATTGCAAAGAAACTCGGTGTAGTCAAGGATGGTCATATTTTCTTCCCATGTGGGGGAGTCTTGTTTTAAGTACACAAACACTGCTTTCACTTTAACGTGTTCTCCCCTCAAAATGGTACACACAAATAATGTCTTCTCCATTTATTTTCTTCTTTCATAAAGAAACTCTTGAGTCATTACTTCTAACTAGAGTTTGGGTAATGGTTGAGTATTACCTTTTAATAAAAAGAGTTAGAACGATGGTTTCACTTTTTTTAAAAATGGGTTATGATCCACACTATAATAATGTTTGAAAGTATTTTTTATTAAAATTATCTAGGGATTTTTGACATCAAAATTTTGAATTAAATTTTATAATTTATTATTAGGAAGAGAAAGATGAATTAGATAGTTCTATATTTTTGTAACAGTGAAAATTCCATACCCGTGCTCTTTTTTCTTTATATTTTCGGCTTATAATTATGATATTGTCTTTTATCTATTGACTAATGTAAGATAATATATTTCGCGTCAAAGTTAGTAAATGACATAATCTTAGTCCTATATCTCCACATATCTCAAGATTTTGAAAGTATATGCTAAATCTACCATTTGCCACCTTGGCTAAAATCTACAAGTGCAGAATTGAACCAAGTCATTTATGTGCCCATGGATCTAACCCCAAACTTTTAAATTCAAATTTCAAATGGTGAACCTTGCCACCTTTTCCTATCAATCATTATGAGCGGACTAAAGTGTGAACTATTTCAAATTGCATGTTAGGGTAGTCTATTTTTGGAATAACCTCAATTCATTTTCATCTAAAACGGAGAAAATAATCTAGGAATCTAAATCTATTAAGCATATATAGAATTCAATTGCAAAAGGATAAAAAAATATCACATTATTATCCTAGAAGTATATTGCATGCTTGCCTATTGTCTTTGATCTTGGCTCATTATTGTTGAATTGATCTGCCCAACAATTTGATCGAGGAGAAAATAAACCTTCCTTAACAAGTTCCCCGATATTGTTTGTAAACACCATTTTCCTAAATATGAATCATTCATCATAGATACTTAGATGAGTAGATTACAAAAGTCCAAAATAAAAAGTTTAGATCTATAATTCTAGATTCAATTCCAGGGATAGGTTCAAATTCGCAGGGGTGGAGATCACTTTTGCCAAGCATCAATGTAACCGTGGATCTGCAAAGTCAACCCACTCTCTCACAAAAGAAACACCTTTGGCGTAAATATAAACGAAGTATATTACTATAGACCATTAACTGGACCTTTCATGTGGCATACCTAGCAGCCGTTCCTATTTAATACACTATTATTAACCATTGTCAAGATACATAGTATACTAAATGCTTCCATGTCGTACCATTATTTGCCCAAGCTTACAAGCCTGGTGACATCTGTTGCATGTCTTATGACCATAGAATATTTTACTGTTCCAGATTACTTCCATTGTTCACTTTTTAAATGTGTAGCTGGCCAATAAGCCCGCCCTTTACCTGGGGAGCTCCATTAATACAGAGGGAGTAGTGCAAAAAGTTGCTCGCAGCATAGGATTAAATTTGATGGTTATATGGCTGTAGTTAGTGATTTTTATTTTAAAATAAAATTAAAACTTTATTCAGGAAATTTAGAACCATACTAAAATATAGTTAAATATATCTGATGTATGATACATATTTTTAAAAGTAAGGTATGTTTTAATTATTAAACGGCAAGCGATATCATCACAAAAAAATGGTCAAATTTAAGCCCTGCCTAGAATAAGCAGTTATACCAAAATGGTGAAATTCACCTCCCCAAGCCTTAGTCTCAACTTTAATTTATACCTCTTTGCTTGGGGAATTTCTCTTTCAGTTCCTTGTGTAAATTTATTAAAATGGAGATTAACCAAAATTTGTTGACCCACTTAATTAATTCTGGCATGTTATTTTAGAGTGCAAACTAGTGATGTTTTCGAGGAAATATTGATCTTTTAGCTACAATCTCTTATATGATATTTTTACACAATGTTCTACAAAACTTTCCCATAATCCACAACTCCTATGACTATTGATTTTTTAAGCATGAGTTGAAACTACAATTGATTTCACAAATGAGGAATGTAAAATAAGGAGGAAAAATTAGTAATAATTAAATTATAATTTTTTATATATGTTAAATTATGGATAAATGAATAAATTAGTTGTATTTAAATTCTAATAATATTGTAGATAAGAAGTAAGCAAACTCTCCCAAAGTTAAAAGTGAGGTTTTTACCCTACTGAATGTGTAGTTAATCATGGATTGTAATTTGTAACTGATTTTTATGTCTTGTAAAAAAAAGGCTTGAGAAAATGGGAAGTTTCCATATTTGATATGTTAAAAATTAAAAAAATAAAAGCTTGAGAAAATGGGGAAGTTTCTATATTTGATATGTTAAAAATTAAAAATAAAAGCTTGAGAAAATGGTGAAGTTTCCATATTTGGTATGTTAAAAATTAAAAAATGTGTAAAGTTTATTATCAATATGTAGGTTATTCTAGTAATTTTTAATATGAGAGTATTTTTTCTTCCGTATACCTAATTAGGCTTTTTTATAGCTAAGGAAGATGAGACAGATAGTGAAACACTAAGTTTATTCCCAATTTTTTAGTGGGACTTTATTTTTTTATTGAATTATCTTGTGCTATAGTAGATGGTTCATAACCTTGTTGTGCATTTACTCTATATGGAAGCCTCAAAATTGTTGCAATTTCTATGCTTTAAGTATTCTTTCTGCTGTCCCTTTATGTAGATCCCAATTTAATAGTTTTTGTGGCAATTTCATGTAGGTTAGCAGTTTTGTAGTTGTGGCAATTTCAAAATGGTCATTTCACCTTTTTCTCAAACTTTGGATACAAATGTCAAATTTGCAATTATTTCTTCACAATATTGCCTTTGCAAAAGAAAGAAAAGTGTTGAGTTGTAATCTTTTCTCAAATGCCTATGTATATTGTCTTACAAACATTGATTGTAAGAGAAATGTTGCAACACCTTGGAATTCTAATTTACTTGAATATTGCATACATGAACCTTAAACTTTCCTAGTCAAGAAGGGTTTGCTTCATCTCTACACTACATAAGTTTTTCACATAGCTCCATTAATTAGAGTCAAATTTAATTTGGAGTTTTTCACATGGTGGTATGTTAGATTTACTTGTATAACATGCTATGACATTTAATATTTTAAGTTTTGTTATTCACAAGCTATAGTCATAGTATACGTGTTGGTAAAAACAATATGCTAGAGGTTAAAAAAGATGTTAATTTTTTTAGCAAAAGCATTTGGGAATGAAACATCACATGGCATGTAGAACTTCAACTTACATTTGTTATCCTATGTCAATTATGATTCGAGAGAGGGGGGGGAGCAGACATCCAAAAATGAGCATTCTATTTATTTGTTGGAGAAGACATGAAAAGATCTTATTTCTTCCTCAATTTGGAGGCTTTTGGCTACTATTATAGTTCAAAAGTTAGGGTTAAGTTGGTCGAACAAATCTAATTCTGAGGTAATATGAGTTGATTCCTCACCTTTGAATTAAGTATTTTGAGTCTACTTTAGTTGCAATTGTAGTTTACAATCTATTTCAATTTCAACCTACTTATTCTATCCTCATCCAAACTTATTCTCGTAAAACTAAATTCATGGTTAGATATGTCTTCTCGTTGTATTGCTAACATATGTGATATTTTATCATTCCTATTAATGTGGCCAAAAGAGGCACCTCCTAAATGTACTATATGTCATTTGTAAGACCCAACAATCCTCATTAACTACTCATGTTTCCAAGGAAACATCATTCTTTTAGCGACAATCTCCTACATGATATTATTACACAATGCTTTAGAAAAAACTTTCCCATAATCCACAAACTCCGTGACTATTGGTTCTTTAATTATCATCGTCTTCTTTTCAATTGTGCATAAATTGCAACTACAATTGATCTCACAAATGACAAAGGTAGAACAAGGAGGAAAAATTAGTAATAATTAATATATAATTTTTTTTTATAAATATGTTAAATAATGGATAAATGAATATTAGTTGTATGTTTAAATTCTAATAATATTGTGGATGAGAAGCAAGCAAGCTCTCCCAAAGTTAAAAGTGAGGCTTGTACCCTATTGTATGTGTAGTTTTAAGGTTCTTGATTTTCTTGATTATCAAAATAAATAAATAAATGTAATTAAATAGTAATTAATTTATGTGTTATTTTATTTTATAAAATACATAATTTTTCTAATTGTTTTATTTTTACTTCAAGAACTATTTTCCCAATAGTTTTCAAAAAGTTCAATGAAAACAAAAAAATTAGTTACTTCATATGTTAACTTGTTAAATATGTTAATTTTAGTAATCAGATTGACAGTAAGAAAAAATAAAACACAAATGCACACATAACACACATATACCCTGGGAAAACCTCCCTCTTGGAGGCAAAAAACCCAGCAAGAAAATCTCAGATCCGATTTATATTAAGAGCAGAAACATATTACAACTTCGCCCAGCTAGGGCACGAAACATAGATATCAAAATACAACTTATCTGAACCTTAATTCTGATCCAAACTGGTCAGCATGAAGCTAGCTTGCACATAAGAGTAATTGCACAATAAACACAGAGGTTCGGTAGCCTTAAATAATCTATAACAGATCTAGGGTTAAACTTTGCTCATGCTAGAACAGATCCGCTTCACCAAGTAACAGTTTTGCTGATGATTGCAGATGAAAGTGGGATGATCAAATCAATTATCAAACCATTGAACTGGTTGAACCATTGAACCTGTTGAACCGTTGACCCTGTTGAACCGTCGAACCTGTTGAACCGTTGAACCTGTCGAACTGTTGAACCTGTTGAACTGTTGAACCTGTTGAACCGTCGAACCTGTTGAACCGTCGAACCTATTGAACCGTCGAACGGTTCAACTATCGGCAGAACTCCTTATTAATTACAGAAGTAGATCGCTGATGGAGAGTTGTCTCATAGCAGAATTCGATGTCTTGTGTATGAATTGTGACTACAAGTCACTTTACATTTATAGGAGATCGCCCAAACAATAACCTTGGTCGGCCTGATACAATTTGGCGCCAAGTTCAAATTACATTGAAATAGGTCCTGACCTATTTGTAATTTCAAGATACATCGAATAATGAATTCACCCAATTAGGGCCTGCCTTAAATTAGATAATACAACTGAGATTCTCGAAATGCTAAGGCCGATAGGCCATTTAGCATTTTATGACTAGGGCAGTCTCTAGAAGGGATCTGACCTAGCTACCAAAATCAACACTCCCTCTTAGCTAGGGAGGATTCCTTCATAAGGATCAAGTCACATAGTCACTGCCACCATGGCTACTCCCATAGAAAACATAAGTGCTTATTGTCATCTCCACATGACGTTTACCATAGATACTCCCAGAGGATGAACAAGCACATCATGGAATTTCTCCCATGATATCCACCATACCTACTTGCAGAGGGTGGCTCCACCATGCCTACTCGCAGAGGGTGGAAGAGGGCTTTCACCTCAAACTTCTCCCAAAGAAGAGTGCATTACCACCATGCCTACTCGCAGAGGGTGGAAGATACAGTATAATGTATCACTGATGCTGAGACTCCCTCTCAGTTAGAGCTTTATTCTCCACAACTCCAAGCTTGTCTCAAAAATATGCAAGCTTCACTCGAGCAAGAGGTTTGGTGAGAACATCTACTATTTGCTCATCAATGTTGATGTACTTCAGCTGAATAACATTCCTTTGCACCATATCCTGAATATAGTGATACTGAGTTTCCACATGCTTTGATCTATCATGAAACACAGGATTGGCAGAGAGCTTCACACAACTCTGGTTATCACTATGAATAACTGTAGGCTCCCAAGGTTGTCCAAACAATCTTGCAAGGAGTTTTCGAAGCCACACTACTTCTTGAGATTCCACACAAGCTGCAATATATTCTGCTTTAGCAGTACTCAATGCTACTAAAGACTGTTTCCTGCTGCACTAGGATATCATGGCAGATCCCAAGCTGAAGCAAACTCTAGAAGTGCTCTTTCTATTAGTGACACTTCCTGCCCAATCAGAATTAGAATAGCCTTCCAAGGTAATGACTATATTGGAAGAGTACTTCAATCCATATCCAATTGTACCACGCAAATATCTCAAGATATGCTTGGCTGCAACAAGATGAATCTGCCTTGGTTCACACATGAACTGGCTAAGGGCACTCACTGCATAGAAAATGTCAGGTCTAGTGTTAACTAGATACATCAAGGATCCAATCAACTGCATGTATTCAGTAGGATCCACAAGATCAGACCTAGCTGCAGATTCACTCAACTTCTTTAAGTTAGTTTCCATAGGAGTAGGCATAGGTTTACAATCTAACATTCCAAATCTCTTCAAAATATCAATGGTATATTTTCCTTGACTTAGAATAATTTCATTGGGTCTTTGCCATACTTCTAACCCTAGAAAGAAATGCATGAGACCTAGATCTTTCATTTCAAATTCTGAAGTCAATTCTTCCTTACATCTAAGAATGAGATGATCTTCTCCAGTTAGGAATAAGTCATCAACATATAAAACCAAAATCAACATTTCACCATTGAATACCTTGAAGTAATTTAGGTTAGGATCAACATCATTCTTACAAAATCCTAGGCTTACCAAGTACTTGTCAATTCTTTCATACCAAGCATGGGGGGTCTGCTTAAGGCCATATAATGCTTTCTTCAATCTGCATACATGAGATTCTTTCTTATGGATCACAAAGCCTTCAGGTTGCTCAATGTAGACCTCTTCTTCAATAACACCATTGAGGAAGGCTGTCTTTACATCCATCTGATGCAACTTCCATCCCTTAGCTGCAACAATAGCAATGATAGTCCTAATGGAAGTATATTGAGCAATAGGGGCAAAGGTTTCCTCATAATCTATGCCTTCTTTCTGAGAGAAGCCACGAGCCACAAATCTAGCTTTGTATTTCTCAATACTTCCATCAGCAACATGTTTAATTTTAAACAACCATTTGGAAGATACGACAGACTTACCTTTGGGTCTAGGCACAATATCCCAAACATCATTCTTGATGATAGATTGATATTCTTCATCCATAGCATTCTTCCATGCTTGTTGTTTCATGGCCTCTTCAACGCTGGAAGGTTCAGTCTCAATGAGATTGCACATCAATGCAACATAGTTGGAGAATTTTTGAGGCCTCCTACTTTTTCTGAATGTGCCACTTGGAGCTGCAAACTTTTCTGCCTCTTGAATCCAGAGAGGTCTCTTCTTACTCATTGTAATGTCTCTAGGCCCATCAGTAGGATCTAAAGGTTCACTTGGATCATCATGATTTTTAGATTCTGTAGACTCTCTCTGAATCTCAGTATCATGCTCAATATCCATGTCTTGAGGGTTATCATGGACTTCATTGTCAATCTCTATACTTGAGCCTTTAGATCTTTTGAGTGTAATATTTTCTTCAAAAGTGACATCTCTACTAACCTCAATAAACTTCTGACCTGGAATGTAAATTCTGAATGCTTTGGATGTTTCGCTGTAGCCCATAAGAATGCCTCTTTTGCCAGAAGGTTCCAACTTGGTTCTCTTCTCTTTGGGTACATGGATATATACTAGACTCCCGAAGATCCTCAAGTGACTGATGTCAGGTTTGATCCCTAAAAATGCTTCTTCTGGAGTCATATCTTTCAATACACGGTGAGGGCATCTATTCTAAATGTGGACAGCGGTCCTAGATGCTTCAGCCCATAGGAAAGTCAACAGATCCTGATCATGAATCATAGCTTTTGCTGCCTCAACTATGGATATGTTCTTTCTTTCTGCAACCCCATTTTGCTGAGGGTTGTAGGGAACACAAAACTCCCTCTTGATCCTTGCCTCAACACAAAAATCATGAAAACTACCCGAGGTGTATTCACCTCCATTGTCAGACCTTAAAACTTTAATTCTTTTCTCAGATATATTTTCAGCTAAAGCTTTAAATTATTTGAATCTACTTAGAACTTTATCAGATTATTTTGATTTGAGAAAGTAAATCCAAGTTTTCCTAGAGTAGTCATCTATAAAGATTACATAATACAAGAATCCACTTGGGGAAGCAACAAACATAGGTCCACATAAATTAGAATGCACAAGAGCTAATTTCTCTTTAGACCTACTTTCACTTTGATGAAATGGACTCTTAGTGTTTTTACCCATAGCACAACCTTTGCATGTATCATCATCAATATGACTAAGTTTAGGCATACCTTTAACTATCTTCTCAAGTGTAGGGAGGGCTCAGAAATGAAGATGTCCAAGTCTTCTATGCCGTAGCTCGCTTGACTCAGGAGCTTCATGAATGAGAGCTTGAACTGGACATGCTGAAAGCTTATATAGGGGTATGTGCAGGATCATCGTGGGCCAAACAATGACAATAGGAAAAAAATCACGTTTTTACTTAGCCAAATTCGTGAATTGGCAAAGTTTGACTTTGAAACGGATATCTATTTTGGAAAAAATTTGGGAAAAAGGCTTTTTACTGTAGTCATCAATTTTCCACAGTCCATGCTGTTGAGTTTGAAATGCTTCTGGATTTGACTGTGTATTATTATTTTCCTCAACATTTCAAATCACACATAGTGATCCATCATCAAGAGAAAGATAGCAAGCAAGAGAAGAGAGAACATGAATGACAGTATGCAGACTTAAGACCACTTAAAAGGAGTGAGAGAGATGTGAGGCGGAAACCAAGATCAATTAAGGGAGAAGGATAGCTACCTATCAAACCTAGTGAAGTGAGGGACAAAGAGAAGTGGGGGATATCTAGGCACACTAAGACAAAACAAACAAAGAAAGACTAACTAGGATGAGAGGAAGACCCAAGTAAAGAAAATTAAAAAAGAAAACAAAGGAGCAAGGCCACAAATTAGAAGGGAGAAAAATACAATCAACCATAAAGAACAAACTGAGGATGAAAGAGACAAGATAATTAAATAATTTAATAAATAATAAAAAAGGGGGGGACAACCGAAGAGGTTAAAATGTGAGGGATAGATTGGGAAAAGCTACATATAAAGAACAAGAGAGGGCTCCAAGTTAAAAGAGAGAGAGGGGTGAACTACGAAGGCAAAGGAGGGGGGGGCTAACAAAAAAGAAAGGTAAGCCAATAACTATCCAAAGGAGGAAAGAAACTAACTGGGAGAAAGCATAAGAGAGAAGAGTAAATCATAAAAGGGAAGACAAGCTACAATGACCAAATAATATATATAAATATATATTCACAACAAACTCCAAGCCACAAACGGAGCACCAAGGGGCAACAAGAAATGAAGGATACGGTTAAAAACCTAGAAATTAAAGAGGAGGGAGAAGGGGGCAACGAGATCCAGAGGCTGGAGATGGGAGGTTAAGCTAGGGGACAAGAGTATGAGAAATAAAAAGGTGAGAACGGGCCAAGGAGGGTAAAGAGGAGGGAGGACAAGGAGCAAAGGGAAAGGGGGGAGAGGAGCCTAGGGGGGAGAGGAAAAGGGGATAAGATGAGGGCAAAAGAGGAGGGGCAAAGACTCAATCCCACAAAAGGGGACAAGGAGGGGACAGAGGGGGGGCGGGGGCAAGAACCAGTAAAGAGGGGAAAAAAGGACAAAGATAGGAGAAGGGAGAGGGGAGCTAACAAGATCAAGTCAGGAAAGAGAGGGGAGGGGTAAGAGGGGAGGCTTTTTACTCTTTTTGAAAATACACCTCTTAAATCTTGGATCTCCCATCAATATATGAACCTCCTTAAAGACCATTTCTAGTGAAGGAGGAGGGCAAATTAACATTGGTAGCTTCTTTACACATTGATCCATAAGGATTTGTTAAACACTAAGAATCATCACTAATGAATTACTCAAATAATCAATAATAAAATATTCAATTTTGTTCATCAGGTGAAATAATCACTTTTCTAGACTATGTTCCAATATTTTGGGGATAGGAATGGTGGGGCAGCAGGGGTTGTGTTTTGGGGCGTTTTGGATTTCATGCCAAAATTGCTTTACGCAATCCTTCATATGATTTGATTCATGATACATGGTTTGAGAAGGATAGACATGATATACCCTTACTCTCTAGTGATAAAATTATGAATGATACTTTATGTGGTGAAGCTACACCTTTGTTAATCCTTCATGACATTTTTATTCCTTGTGATGATGATGTCCTTCATGTGAAATGTTAGGACATAATGCAAAGTTAACATGGCATGAACTCTCTTGGAAGGGTAAGCATGGACTATAAGAACATTGAACTAGTTGGATCTGTTAAGCTCGCCATTTATGAAAGAACCTTTTAAAAGGTTAACCTTAATTAGGTAAGGTTATGTTTCAGTGTGGTTGTTTGTGCAACAATGTGTAAATTAATGTTATTGAAGGATAAATCTAACTATAATATACTAACATTTTAATAACCATGAGAGCTGGGACTAACAATTAGACTAAAAACTTGACAAACAATACAACTTGGACACATGTAGGACTTGGAAAATGGAAAAGAATATAATTAAATGTGGAAAACAATGAAAAAGTGGTATTAGTTGCACCTATATAGAGAAGTGGTTTAGAGGTTGGTTAGGGGAATTATTTAGGGTTTAGAGGTTTAGGGTTGCTTGGGTTTAGGGGTTTAGGGTTTACAGTTTAAAGAGAGATAGATGGAGGGGACTGATAGAGTTTGGGAGAGATAGAGGAGACAAAGGGGAGAGATAGGAGATAGAGAGTGAGAGACATGCCCAAAGACATAGAGAGAGAGAGAGATTGAGAGGTAGAGGGATGATAGAGATAGGGAGATAGAGGTTTAGGGTTGCTTGGGTTTAGGGGCATTATTTAGGGTTTACGGTTTATGGTTTTGGGGTTAGGGGTTAAGGTTTAGAGGTTTAGGGTTTAGGGTTCAGAGAGAGATAAAGGACCAATAGGGAGATATAGAGGAGTCTGAGGGGAGAGATAGGGATATAAAGAGTGAGGGACATGGCAAGAGACATAGGGAGAGAGATTGAGAGGTAGAGGGACAAAGGTGATAGGGAGATAGTGGTTTATGGTTACTTGGGTTTAGGGTTTAGGGGTTTGGGGTTTAGGGTTTCTCAGGTTTAGGGGTTAGGGGTTAGGGTTTAGAGGCATTATAATTTAGGGTTTAGGATTTATTGTTTAGGGGTTAGGTTTAGAGGTTTAGGGTTTTGGATTTAGGGTTTATAGAGAGAGAGGAATGATAGGGAGATATAGAGGAGTCTGAGGGGAGGGATAAGGAGATAGAGAGTGAGGGAGATGGCTAGAGACATAGGGAGAGAGATTGAGAGGTAGAGGGACACAGGTGGTAGGGAGATAGGGGAGAGATAGGCAGATAGTGGTTTAGGGTTACTTGGGTTTAGGGTTTAGGGGTTTGGGGTTTAAGGTTTAGGGGTTTAGGGTTTCTCAGGTTTAGGGGTAAGGAGTTAGGGTTTAGGGGCATTATTTAGGGTTTAGGATTTAAATTGTTTAGGGGTTAGTGGTTAGGTTTAGAGGTTTAGGGTTTTGGATTTAGGGTTTATAGAGAGAGGAATTATAGGGAGATAGAGAGAGGAGATGGAGGAGAGAGATAAGGAGATAGAGAGTGAGGCACATGGCCAGGGACATAGGGAGAGAGATCAAGAGAGGTAGAGGGATGATAGAGATAGGTAGATAGGGGAGAGATAGGGAGATATAGGTTTAGAGTTGATTGGATTTAGGGTGTACTTGGGTTTAGGGTTTCTCAGTTTTGGAGATAGCTAGATAGAAAGAGAGAGGAGACAGATAGGGAGAGATAGAGGTGACAAAGCGGAGAGATAGAGAGATAGAGAGTGAGCGATATGTCTAGAGAAATAGGGAGAAGGATTGAGAGGTAGAAGGACGATAGAGATAGGGAGATAAGGGAGAGATAGGAGATAGAGTTTAGGGTTGCTCATGTTTAGGGTTTAGGGGTTAAGGTTTAGAGGTTTAGGGTTTAGTGTTTAGAGAGAGAGGACCAATAGGGAGATATAGAGTGAGGGACATGGCTAAAGCATAGGGAGAGAGATTGAGAGGTAGAGGAATGATAGTGATGGGGAGATAGTGAGATAGGGAGATAGAGCTCGATAGAGGTTTAGGGTTTCTTGTGTTTAGTGTTTAGGATTTAGGGGTTTATGATTTCTCAAGTTTAGGGTTTAGGGGTTAGGAAATAGGGGTTAGGGGTTAGGGGTTAAGTTTAATCATGCATCCCAGTCATTCCCCTATCATTCCTATATATCCTATCTCTCCCCTCTATCTTTCCCTCTCCCTTATCGACGAAGCAAATGGAAATAAGAAAACTAGGACTCCCTTTCTCAGGTTTAGGGCTTAGGGGAATTATTTAGGGTTTATGGTTTAGGGGTTAGGGTTTAGTATTTGGAAGAATTATTTAGGGTTACTTGGGTTTAGGGTTTAGGGGCATTATTTAGGGTTTACGGTTGCATGTCAAAAGTAGTCTCTCTCTCTCTCTAAATCCATAAACCCTAAATAATGGCCCTAATCCCTAACCCCTAACCCGCATCTACCTCTGTCCTGTATCTACCTCTCTCCTGTATCTATTCAAAAGTGCCTTTAAAATACTATGAGATACCTTAGTATAAGTAAATCATATAAAAATCAAATATATATCATCATCATCCTATATAAATTTTGATAGTATTTTATAGCTAAAATGCCTAAATATCATCATAATCCTTTATAAATTTGCTTGTATTTTATAGCTAAAATGCCTAAATACTTAAAATGTATGCAATGCTAAAATAATAAAATAAAAAAAATGAATACAATAGGGAAAAAGAAAACAGATATCCGTTTTGGAAACGGATATCCGTTTTGGAGATCATAAAAAGCAAAAGAAGACTGCATTTTTGCAAACCCGCGGCTTGCAAAAATGCAGTCTCATCTTCAAACAACGGATATTAGAGCTGAGGAACGGATATCCGATCCAAAGAGGTAAGATTTCATGCATTTTTTTTGTTTGTTTTGTATTTTCAAGCAATTTTTTTGGTTTTTATGCTAAGTGGGTATGTTTTATAATTTAATTAGGTAAAATGGATGCACAAAATGAAAACCCAAACCCTCCACCACCAAACCCTCCCCCTCCAACAGTAGAAGAGAATATTCAAAGAAATATTGATCATATAAGCAGGATCATAGAAATGTATCGCCGCCACCCTCGATTGTCTGTAATGACATCGAATTTAGAGGGAATCATTAATCATATTCAAACCTTGTCCACCTAACATGAATCATTTCGGCAACAGTGAGAAGCCAAGAAGGCCAAATATGCTGACGGTTTGTCATATGAGGAAGTCAAAGATTTAGAGATTACAAAAACTATGTTAGCCCAACACTTTGTCAATCCTAAAACTGGATTGCATGTGGATGTCCGTAAGCCTAAATTTTCAATCAAATGGTGTATTCATGAGGGCATTAGTCAAAACTTTTGGGATCATTGGTGGATGGTTTTTGATAAACCACCCAACAACAATTTAGATGTGCCTTTGTATTTCCTCCGTAAACTCTATGCAGAGTTCGTCATGGGTCAACATGTTAATTATTTTGATTTTAGAGAGTTTCAAGGAGTGGGCAAAGGAATGCCTCAAGATAGACCTGGGGCAATTAGACAAGTACAAGGTCCCTATATTCCCCCTCCTGCTATCCCTTCTCCACCCCCAATGCAGCACCCAGATGTTGTTGCAAATGCAACACAACAGGGCCTTAGTGCCATACACTCTTTGACCGAGCATTTGATTATACAGACATCTCAGTTTGCACAGGTACATGATGAAGGTGATGATATTGGATCACCTGGTACTACTAGACCGTCGTCGTCCAGACATATATGTGTGCCCCATCATTGCATTTCTTGCAATCATTTATGCTTGGGTCCTATTATGGAGAGTAGTGAGCCACCGTTGAATACATCAGAGTATGATCTCCATTCACGAGATGAGGCAATGGGGTCCAAAACTCAAGCTGAGGGGTCAGGGACAAGAGTAGAAGCTACTGGATCAGTAAACATTAGAGAAGGAGAAATGCATGAGCAATCTTTTGTGCAGGTAAAATTTAAAGTTAAATTTTATGGTCTATTCCATTTGAATATATAAACAACTTTATTAGTACTAATGTATCTAAGTGGGATAACAGTTGATGATAGAGGAGGAGTTGACAGAAGTTCATCATGGAACTTTGTCTGCCATCCAATTTGGCTTGGACTTGCCGGCATAATTTGTTGTACACATTAACTTTTTTTTATGCATTTATTTCTTTGTGAGTAATTATATATTAATTTATATTTTGATGTTAATTTTATTTTATAGTCAATCAAAAATGTGAATGATGTGGCATCTTTGCCAATAGTCTTTTCTCGAACTCCTGATCGACCCAAGGGACTATCATTTGCAGAACGGCTTTCTCAACACCAACAAAGGGTGGAGGTAATTTGATTGAATTGTACCTTAATTGATAATTTAGAAAACTTAAATATTTGATGATAGTCATTTAGAGTCTTACATTCTTGTCCTTTTTAATTGATGCAAGAGGCCTCGATGGTGGTATGTGCTTGTTTTCTAGTAGATAAGTTTTTGTGTAGTGCATTTCTTATTTTAAATGTATGCATTTCCTATTTTGTTTAATAATTATATATTAATTTATTTCAATGTTACTTTGCTTTTATGTAGTCTGTTGAGAATGTGAGTGATGTGCCACCTTTGCCATCATGCTTCACTAGGACACCTGATCATCTTAAGAGAAAATCATTTGCAGAACGATTGTCCGAACAACAACATAGAGTCGAGGTAATTGAATTGAATTTTTCTAAATAATTGATAGTTTATCTAGCAGTCTTATAGTTGATTGTAGTGATTTAGATGTATGTTAATAAATGAAAGTTCTTAATTGTAGTAGATAAGAATCTATTTACTAACTTTAACTTATTTTTATTTACTATTGAAGAGATTAATCAAATTTGTGTTTTGACTTGTTAATGTAGGAAACTTCACCTCCATCAATTACTAGACATTTTGGTACAAATGGGACACTTTTTCAGGATCCATCACAGATTGTGGATCCATCACAGATTGAGGGTCAAGTGGACTTGTAGTATTTGATGTAGCTATTTGGCATGTAGATTGTATATAGATTTGGAGACATGGCATATGCCACATTTTGTAAAAAATATTTTGAGTTGGCATATTTGCCAAATTTTTGTATATGTCTACCATTATGGACTAGATTTTAATGTATATACACCTTGATATACAATATAATTTAAATTCCTTATGTGCAAGTCATGATACTTCCCATGATGCCATACATTATGATGATAATTCTTTAGTCCATTGATGATATGTTTAGCATTGAGAATGGTTTTAGATCAAGAGAATGGTTTTAGATCAATAGAATCAATATGAAAAAAATCCTTATATATGTCCTAATCAAATAAGGTCATGATAAACCATTTCATCATGTATTTAGTCTTCATCTTGTCAAAATTTGTAAATATGTCAAAGTTGTCATATGAAAAATGTAAAAAAAATGCAAAAGTATGGAAGATGAATAGTCAAGTACTCAAGAGTCAGTTGGAGACTATTGGTTTCCCTCAAATCATGTATAAATATGCATAAACCTTCGTGGAAAAGGCATTGGAGATGTATTGAAAACATTTTGAAGATGAATTGAAGACATGTTTGAATGAAATTAATGTCAAGAAACTCTATGTCAAGGACACTAGGGGCACATTACAAATATAAAAAACTTACATCTTGGGGGGAGGTGCCAATAAGGCCAATAAGGATACTATTTCAGTTGGGTGTGTGTGTGTATGCAAATCCCATTTATGGCTGAGAAGCTCTCTATTTACTATTATTTACACATCAGAGTATGACTATCCTAAAACAACATCATGTATATGCTCATAAAAGCCAACAAACTCTGAGAATAAACTCGTCATTAGATAAGGAGTGGAAGGCTAAAGTCACATTCCCAAAAACCTCTTAAAATCACATATCTCCTCTTATGAAAACTAGGGTCTTTGCCGATACATTGTTCCGTAAGAGCAAAGTCACTTAAGATCCTAAGAGCAAAAACCTTGCCAGGTGCCATATTTTTTGTTCTGCTCACCGTGGGGTCAAATGGACTACGCCAACGCGTCGGGGTGGGGGGGTAAATGCTAGCGGAGGTCTAGTTTCATGCGCCAAGTGTCCCAGTCATTCCGGGCAAGAGGCTACCGGCAAAGTCCCGTAAGATCCTTGAGACCAAAAAATACCAAACTTTGACCAGGCAGTTTCTTGAAATTTGTGACTGTTGGGAATGCTCTGTTTGGACCTACAGGTGCACGTGACATCCTTCCACAATAACCTCTCTCATTTTTGGTCGACTCCATTCCGTTTGACCGTGCCGAAATCAAACGCATTGTTGCAAAATGCTTCAATTTGATGTAGTCGAAAGGTGCTAGGTGCGACATTTTTCATTCCATAGCTCGTGCGGTCAAATGGACTGCACCAACGCATCGGGGTGGGCGGGTAAATGCTAGTGGAGGTCTCGTTTCATGCGCTAAGCATCCTAGTCATTCCGGGCAAGAGGCTACTGGCAAAGTCCCTTAAGATCTCTGAGACCAAAAAACTGCCAAACTTTGACCGGGTAGTTCTCAAAATTTGTGATAGTTGGGAATGCTCTGTTTAGACCTACAGGTGCACGTGACATCCTTCCACAATAACCTCTCTCATTTTTGGTCAACTCCATTCCGTTTGACCGTGCCGAAATCAAACGCATTGTTGCAAAATGCTTCAATTTGATGTAGTGGAAAGCTGCTAGGTGCGACATTTTTCATTCCATACCTCGTGCGGTCGAACAGACTACACCAACGCGTCGGGGTGGGGGGGTAAATGCTAGGGGAGGTCTCGTTTCGTGCGCCAAGCGTCCCAGTCATTCCAGGCAAGAGGCTACCGGTAAAGTCCCTTAAGATACCTGAGACCAAAAAACTGCCAAACTTTGACTGGGTAGTTCTCAGAATTCATGACAGTTGGGAATACTCTGTTTGGACCTACAGGTGCACGTGGCATCCTTCCACAATAACCTCTCTCGTTTTTGGTCAACTCCATTCCGTTTGACCGTGCCAAAATCAAACGCATTGTTGCAAAATGCTTCAATTTGATGTAGTGGAAAGGTGCTAGGTGCGACATTTTTTATTCCATAGCTCGTGCGGTCGAACGGACTGCGCCAACGCGTCGGGGTGGGCAGGTAAATGCTAGTGGAGGTCTCATTTCATGCGCCAAGCATCCCAGTCATTCCAGGCAAGAGGCTACCGGCAAAGTCCCTTAAGATCCCTAAGACTAAAAAACTACCAAACTTTGACGGGGCAGTTCTCAGAATTCGTGATAGTTGGGAATGTTTTGTTTGGATATACAGGTGCACGTGGCATCCTTCCACAATAACCTCTCTCATTTTTGGTCAACTCCATTCCGTTTGACCATGTTGAAATCAAATGCATTGGCGCAAAATGCTTCAATTTGATGCAGTGGAAAGGTGCTAGGTGCGACATTTTTCATTCCATAGCTCGTGGGGTCAAACAGACTGCGCCAACGCATCGAGGTGGACGGGTAAATGCTAGTGGAGGTCTTGTTTCGTGCGCCAAGCGTCCCAGTCGTTCCGAGCTGTAAGCTACCGACGAAGTCAAAAGTTGCTAGGATTGAAATTTTGCATTCCACAGGTCCTGGGGCCGAACGGTTTGCACCAACATGGCGGGGTGGGCGAGTAAATGCTAGGGGAGGTCTTGTTTTATGTGCAAAACATCCCAGTCCTTCCGAGCTGTGTTGGAGCAAACCGTTCAGCCCCAAGACCTATGGAATGCAAAATTACAATCCTAGCAACTTTTGACTTTGCCGGTAGCTTACAGCTCGGAACAACTAGGATGCTTTGCACACAAAACAAGACCTCCCCTAGCATTTACTCGCCCATCCTGATGTGTTGGAGCAAACCGTTCAGCCCCAAGACCTGTGGAATGCAAAATTACAATCCTAGCAACTTTTGACTTTGCTGGTAGCTTACAGCTCGGAACGACTGGGATGCTTTGCACACAAAACAAGACCTCCCCTAGCATTTACTCGCTCACCCTGACGTGTTGGAGCAAACTATTCGGCCCCAGGACCTGTGGAATGCAAAATTTCAATCCTAGCAACTTTTGACTTTGTCGGTAGCTTACAGCTCGGAACGACTAGGATGCTTTGCACACAAAACAAGACCTCCCCTAGCATTTACTTGCCCACCCCGACGTGTTGGAGCAAACCGTTCGGCCCCAGGACCTGTGGAATGCAAAATTTCAATCCTAGCAACTTTTGACTTTACCAGTATTACAGCTCGGAACGACTGGGATGCTTTGCACACAAAACAAGACCTCCCCTAGAATTTACTCGCCCACCCCGACATGTTGGAGCAAACCGTTCTGCCCCAGGACCTGTGGAATGCAAAATTTTAATCCTAGCAACTTTTGACTTTGTCGGTAGCTTACAGCTCGGAACAACTGGGACGCTTGGCGCACGAAACGAGACCTCCACTAGCATTTACCCGCCCACCCCAACGCATTGGCACAGTCCATTCGACCCCACGAGCTATGGAATGAAAAATGTCGCACCTAGCACCTTTCCACTGCATCAAATTGAAGCATTTTGCGCCAATGCGTTTGATTTCGGCACGATCAAACGGAATGGAGTTGACCAAAAACGAGAGAGGTTATTGTGGAAGGATGTCACATGCACCTGTAGGTCCAAATAGAACATTCCCAACTGTCATGAATTCTGAGAACTGCCCCGTCAAAATTTGGCAATTTTTTGGTCTCAGGGATCTTAAGGGACTTTGCCAGTAGCGTCTTGCCCGGAATGACTGGGACACTTGGTGCACAAAATGAGACCTCCACTAGCATTTACCCACCCATCCCGACGCGTTGGCCTAGTCCGTTCGACCCCACGAGCTATGGAATGAAAAATGTCGCACCTAGCACCTTTCCACTGCATCAAATTGAAGCATTTTGCGCCAATGCGTTTGATTTCAACACGGTCAAACAGAATGGAGTTGACCAAAAATGAGAGGTTATTGTGGAAGGATGCCACGTACACCTGTAGGTCCAAACAAAGCATTCCCAATTGTCATGAATTCTGAGAACTGCCCGGTCAAAGTTTGGCAGTTTTTTAGTCTCAGGGATCTTAAGGGACTTTGCCGGTAGCCTCTTGCCCGGAATGACTGGGATGCTTAGCGCACAAAACGAGACCTCCCCTACCATTTACCCCCCCACCCCGACGCGTTGGCATAGTCCATTCGGCCGCACGAGCTATGGAATGAAAAATGTCGCACCTAGCACCTTTCCACTACATCAAATTGAAGCATTTTGCAACAATGCGTTTGATTTCGGCACGGTCAAATGGAATGGAGTTGACCAAAAATGAGAGAGGTTATTGTGGAAGGATGTCATGTGCACCTGTAGGTCTAAACAGAGCATTCCGAACTATCACGAATTTTGAGAACTACCCGGTCAAAGTTTGGCAGTTTTTTGGTCTCAGGGATCTTAAGGGACTTTGCCGGTAGCCTCTTGCCTGGAATGTCTGGGACGCTTGGCGTACGAAACGAGACCTCCACTAGCATTTACCTACCCACCCCGACGCATTGGCACAGTCCGTTCGACCCCACGAGCTATGGAATGAAAAATGTCGCACCTAACACCTTTCCACTGCATCAAATTGAAGCATTTTGCGCCAATGCGTTTGATTTCAACATGGTCAAACAGAATGGAATTGACCAACAACGAGAGAGGTTATTGTGGAAGGATGCCATGTGCACCTGTAGGTCCAAACAGAGCATTCCCAACTATCATGAATTCTGAGAACTGCCCGGTCAAAGTTTGGTAGTTTTTTGGTCTCAGGGATCTTAAGAGACTTTGCTGGTAGCCTCTTGCTCAGAATGACTGGGACGCTTGGCGCATGAAGAGAGACCTCCCCTAGTATTTACCCCCCCACCCCGACACGTTGGTGTAGTCCGTTCGACCGCATGAGCTATGGAATGAAAAATGTCGCACCTAGCAGCTTTCCACTACATCAAATTGAAGCATTTTGAAACAATGCGTTTGATTTCAGCACGGTCAAATGGATTGGAGTTGACCAAAAATGAGAGAGGTTATTGTGGAAGGATGTCACGTGCACTTGTAGGTCCAAACAGAGCATTCCCAACTATCACGAATTTCGAGAACTGCCCGGTCAAAGTTTGGTAATTTTTTGGTCTCAGGGATCTTAAGGGACTTTGCCGGTAGCCTCTTGTCCGGAATGACTGGGACGCTTGGCACATGAAACGAGACCTCCACTAGCATTTACCCACCCACCCCGACGCGTTGGCGCAGTCTGTTCGACCCCACAATGAACAGAACAAAAAATATTGTTCCAGTTGACACATTCTCAATCATTGACATGGATGATATCTCAGTACTATTCCTTTAGGCACAATATGAGCTTCCAATGGAAGGTGCAATTGTGAGGTTAGAGATGATGAAAAGTGTGCCTCATTCACAATCATGTTTTACTTGTCTTCAATGATGATTCCTTGATTCAACTTAATCCTTTGATAATACATTTTAACCTCCTTGTGAAAGCACACTTTCAAGGTTGCTTGAGCAAGAGCTAGTGCCTCAACATCGAGGCACACTTTTGGTGTTCTAGAAGCATGAACTAGCACCTCAAATAGTAAGGCACTCATTCTAGGTTGTTTATTCAATAATTGGCACTAGTCACATATGGTGTAGAGAGGTAGATGTGCGCCCAAGTCATCATTTGATGCCTTCAATAACTATAAACTCCTTTGATGATGCATTTTATCCTTCCTATTCACTATCTAGCCTTAGGCGCACATTTTAGGTTGATCAATCATGATCTAGTGCCCTAAGTACCAAGGCGCACTTTTAGATTAGTTTGATAAAGGATTAGCGCCTTCATTTCTAGGCGGAAGTTTGGAGTTGAAATACATCAAAATAACAAGTTTCTTCATCACTTCAAACATATTTAACACTTTGAAGATCTCCAATGCATGATTGAATATCAAGAAACCAATGTATCATTTCATGAAGGTCTTAAGTGTTGTAAATATGCATCGTCTTATTTAATCATGTGTTGTAAATGAAGGAATGCAAAGATTGCAATATGTGCACAAAACAGAATTTTTGATAAGGATTGAAAGGAAATGTTAAGAAAATGCAATTGGCGGGTGTAAATCCAAAGTGTGGAAGCATAGACAAGGCATGTGAATAGTTTGGCATGACACCTCAAAGAGATGCTATCTCATGGAATGCAATGATTGCAAGATATGCACAAAATGGATTTTTTGAAAAGGCTTTAGAAACTTTGAAGCAAATACAATTGGAACGTTTAAAACCAAATTCCATAACCTATGCAAGTATTCTCCCTACTTGTGCCAAATTAGGATCTTATATATACATATATGCACATAATGTCATGAAAATAATGTATAGTGTATATATCAAGCCATATAGGCATGTACAAATAAAACCATATGGGTATATACAATGATATACATCGATAACATAAAAAAGTATGTTTACAAAGCCAAATACACATATGTAACAAAATGTCCCAAAATCAAATATCCTATGGATTGCTATCAAATAATCTATGGCTCTTGCTAGGCCATGAAGATGGTGAACCAGTCAATGACTCATCTTCCATCGCTCATCGACTAGACCTCCTCGATAGGGATTTTTGAATTTCCACCTATTAATACAATCAAACAACGTGCACATTAATATAGAATTTAATATTCAAAATATATAACATGACATAAGTAATCAATCACTTACCACCAATTGGTGATCCCTTTTGATCATTTGTTGTCTCTCTTCTTCTATAGAGCTGGATGGGTAGGGGAGGTGACGTCCTGTGAGAAGCATGAACAAGCAGATTTAAAAGTAAACATGAATATCATAAATATGTAGATTAAATGCTGCGCTTATTATAGGACTGTTCTAGTACTATTTTAGGACTGTTGTAGGATTGTTGTAGTTAAAACTATCCTAATAGACATGTATAGGACTGTTATAGGATTGTCATCTCATGGAATGCAATGATGGCAAGATTACTATCAAGATTAGTATGAAGATTAATTATGACTATTATAGGACTTTTATAAGAATGCAAAGTAAGGAAACATAGGCAAGGCACATGAACTGTTTGGTGGAATACCTCAAAGGAATGAGAATTTTGTCAGATGTTGTAGTTGCAATTGCCATGTGACACATGTATGTAATATGTGAAAGCATAGACAAGGCACATGAACTATTTGGCAAAAGACATCAAATACATGTCATCTCATGGAATGCCTTATGTAGAAAAAGGTACAAATGTGCAATATTAAGAAATACAAATGAGAACTAAAAATCATACCTCGAGTATAGTCAAAATAACCTACAATGCCATACAAAATAATTTACGATGCCATGCAAAATAATCTACGATGCCATCTAAAATAACTTTATTCGCTGTCTTGTATAGTCAAAAGCATGCATTATAGTTATTAAAGTAACAAGATTTTTAATAAAATAATTCTAAAAAATAGAAAAAACAAGAACAAGTTAAGATAAAAAAATGTCATACCTGTCCATCTGGAAGTTTAAATTCTAGTCAAGCGTACTTGAGGGGTCATCTCTTACCTTCAAAGTATCCAATATTGCTTCATGATCAACATTACTAATTGTCATAGTTCTTTTGATTTTGGTTTTCCACGATGCTTTAGTAACTTGACATTTGTTGCTACAACTAGGTGAGAATACATCAATATGGTTTTATGCTTCTCAAAGTCTTCAAAGGCCGGGATGCCATTCTTTTTAACCATATATGTTCGTAACCAAGTCCTAGCAATAACAACTGATCCTGTAGGATATGTGAACCCATCATCATCTATCATAGGTTGTGTTAGCTTTTGTTTTCCCTGTACACATCGTGCCAACCAATAGTCTGACCTCTCTTCATTTCCATGAGGTGCAACAACTGCATAAACATGACCTGGCTGTACAAGGGCTGAAAGATGTTCATAGTCAAACGAGCTCTCCATGTCATTGACGGAAGATGATTGACCTTCATATAAACGGATTAAATATTGTGGAATCCATGCATCTACCCACTCACTTGACTCACAATTGTTCCAATCACATTTAATACAACTCTGACAAAAACAAGCTAATTCTCGTGTCCAAATAGTCTATGTAGTTGTATTTGAGCTTTGAAATGAATGCATCTTTGATGATTCACTGATTCTCTGACATTCCAATTTCTCTATCGCTATCCCATCATCAACCAACCAAAAGAACTTGTGTACTTTAGAATCAAGAGCTACTCCTCATGACAATGCATAGTTACACCACTTAACAATGGAATCTACATCACTGAATGTAGCACCACCTCTAATCTTTAGTTGTTCTTTAAAAAGAGCTCTCTTCACGCATGCACCTGCTCCATCATGTTCACCTTTTCCGTGCCCGGCTTCAAAAAAATTCCAAATATGAGGTATACCCTTCTCTACATGCATTTTGCTCAACCAATAGAAATTACGAGCATTCTTGAATTGACCAGTGCAATTATTTGACCAAATGAGATGTTGATCTATTCTAATATCTTTTTCTTACAAGAACCCATAAAATTGTTGAAAACAATATTGCACAAACTCTGCTGAATGAGATCGATCATCACTCATGTAAAAATGGTATTCTCTGACAATCTTCCTGTTCTCTTCTGTACTCTCGGGGGCTTGTCTGTATGTGATGTGAACAAAAATAGCAATCTGAATAGAATTGTAGTACTGGGATTGAACTTCATTTTGGGGTTGCAATGTATAGTTTTCTGCAAAATCAACTACAGAGACAATAGTTCCAATCAGGAAAGAGTCTTTACACATCCTAAACTGTTGATCTAACCATCGAGACCTATGGCTATGTCTGACATACTTGTAGAAACGATTTTTCTTAAAATCATCAATAAAATCAGCAATACTTACCTCTCTTACAATCAACTCACATCTAGGACCTTCACCTCCACTTTTCAAATTGTATTTCACTGTCTCATCTCTTTTTCTCAACCATTCTCTTTCCAAAATCATGCTCGTTGCCCTCATGAAAACATGATACAAACTTTGATAACCCACCACATTGTAAACACTTTTGATTTAAACAATCATTCTTGTAGAACATGCAACCATCATCTCTAATACATAGAAATAAATCCAATAAGTCCCTAGATGACTTTGGTAGTTGAATTGCACCACACTCCTGTAACATTTCGTTAGTGTGCAAAGTAGAACTAATATTGCATAATAATTCATGGTACATAGAAAATTCTACATGGTATTTGCAACAACATGTATTACAAACTCTAAGAGGAACACAATAAAATGGCTTAAGAGATTCAAATGCTCTTTGTGAGATTGTCATAACTGGGTGAGTTTCACAATATTGTTTGTACAATGTTGTTTGGCTACATTCCAAGTAATGTTTAGGATGTGGTGTGCGGTCTTTATCACCAATTCTTAACTTTACAACATCTTTTGCATTTGGTGATACCCTAGAGTTAGTGTGCCAAAATCGTTCAATTTCTTCCTTTGTGCTATCAATTAGCTTCTTGTCAACTCGTGGAAGCCTACCACTGAAAGCCCAAGTATCACTGGCAACAGGACTATCTAGCCTTGATCTTAATGCTAGTGCTTTTGACAATGTTTTACGATTCAATCTTAAGTCAACACAAGTTTGCCTCATTAATCGAGCATTTCTTAATTGTTTGCTTACTATTGAGGTTGTTATTACTCTACGGGCAGCTCTTTTATCTCTCTCCTTGCTAGTCTTTCCAATAGAATTGAGTGCATTGAAAAGGCTTCTTACAATAATTTTATTCCGATTGGACACTTTGTTTAACTGAATCTTTAATTTCTTTAGTAAAGGTCTCATTTTGTACATCTTTAATAATTGCACAAAAAGTTGGCATTGTTCGGTTAATGTTTTCTTCTCAAAGTATTCATTGAAGAGTTTTGTAGCCTACAACCGAACCATTCGTGATGACCTCTTGCCTTCAAGTTTTTCCATTATGTTCTCATTAATTTCAAGTAACCATTTTGGGGTTTTTGGGTGTTTTCCAATTTCATCACGGTTATTCTCTTCTTGACAAATGTCCTCTCTTCTTATGAAATTTGGAGATATATTGATTGTTCTTGTTTCATCCATGTTTTCAACCTCATCAATTTTATCAACAAATGGATTATGGAGTGCAATTTCAATATCATGATGTTCATATCCACTTTCTTCAAGTGCACGTCTTCATTTTTCTTCTGCTTCTTTGTCCATGGTATTGCTATTATGAATAGGTGTTTCATAACATTTTTCAATATTTTCATTTGCAATATCATGGTGAATTCTTATCTAACATTTCATTATAATTAAAATTAACATCTTCAATTTACATGTCATTAGATGGTAAAGAAGAAGATTCACCTTGATGAGCATCCGCCAAACCCACCCTTCCAATCCTCTTCCTTTCCCTATCTTTTTTCCTAATTGCTTCAATTTCCTCCAATGTAACTTTCCTCCTTTTTGCTTTACGATGACTGTTGCTCCCCATTAGGGGAACAAAAATATCACCCTTATGATTGTAACAAGAAAATTGTGTCTCCAAAAGTGCATAAAAATATTCCTTTCACTGTCATAGCCAGAAATCACAAGTATTTCGACAGCAGAGGGTCTCTGGTTGCGGAAGTCGGGCCCAACAATATTCTTTTTATCTTTTTTTTGCTTTTCTAAAACAGATATCCATTTTGGAAAACCCAATTCTTTGCAACAGACACTTGCAACGTCCATATGCCTACTACAAAATAGATATCCGGTTTATTATGTACATTTGGATTCTAGACTAGGGATTCATTGTATTATTCAATAAGCTTGTGAATTACCATCTAATTTCAATGTTTACACACTAATCCACCTAGGTATCAACTTAATAAAGCTCTGGATATAAGCCATTATTTGATTTTAGGCTATCATCAAATGAGGAGCTTCTAAAGGCAAAAATGTTGTCCCAAAAGAAGACTCAATGTTGTTCGTAAAGACATTAGATTGTTAAAATACAAATTCGAGGTTAGATATTCCTTGGGCTATTTTATTATAGAGAAGCAAAATTGCAATATATGACTATCCTAGGAATTAGAATGGTTGATCATAGGATATTCATGGCATTTTGATATTAATGGATGGATTGATGGATGTTTAGGGAGTTTAAGTTTAAATGTAATGTATGAGAATTCTTATTTATGAAGGATCTAATATGTCTTATGTCTTATTTGCAGGCCATTCAAGAAAGAAATGAAAAGATACCAAGGACTATCATAACACCTATTATAATTAGGTGCATCAAAGGATTGTCATCCAGGACCTTACCAATATGGGAAGTTATCAAAACCATGTCATGTTTAAAATTAAAGGCTTTATCACCTCTTTGTCCCTATAGGCCTATTAGAACAATAGGTCACATTTTATTCATATATCGGGGTTGAGAATAAACATTAAGCATTTGTAGTTATGGCAAGTGTAAATGGAAATAGATCACAACTTTAGATAATCTATCCTCTCCTAGATTGCATTGACTGAGTGGAAATTAAAAATTCCCTATTAATGTCCTTTATATACTGAAGGTATGGGTGAGAAAGGTAAACTTTGTATGTTGTAGACAAGTGATGCAGAGCAACACAGCGAAAGCTTACAAACAGGGTGTAAAATACCCATTAACCCACCAATTGCTCAAATAGCTTTTAAAATATCCTTCCCAAGGTCCAAACGAGACCGAAATACACTCTTTCTTTACTATCGGCAAGACATTTCTAATGTCTCATCAAACTATGCTTCACATGTTCATCCTTTCTCTATTGTCAGCCAGACTTATCATTATCGGTAACCTTCAAATTTGTTAGCCCGATGTGGGACCTCTCGCCGATGTGTAGAATCCATCACTCAGGCTTATGCTGTCGGTGTGACTCCTCCGTTGTTCTTCGATATGTATAATAGGACGGATCAAAGTAATTAGCATGCTCCCTTCAAAGTAAAGACATGAGAATAGAGCACTTGTGAGATGGTTATTGTAAAGGGACAAATTAATTAGAGACATGCAGTTTCCTAGAGAATTTGGAATGCTTCCACTCAGGCGATTGTAGGACAAACAAAGATGTTCTAACTTCCCCAGACCACCAATTAAGGGAGAATTATGGCCACCACTCTATTGGTATGTTTCTTGTACCAAACATTGGTCCAGAAGCACACATTTTCTGAATTGGTAGAAGTCTAGTTGGAGAAATGTGGTCTCCTCGACTACTATTATTGTAGGATATGCATAAACGGGTTTATTGAAAAGGCTTTAGAAATTTTCAAGCAAATGCAATTGGCAAGTGTAAAGCTAGATTCTACAACCTTTGTCAGCATCCTCTCTACCTCTACCAAAATGGGAGCTTTGGAATAGGGTATGGACATTCATCAAAGCATAAAGTGGGATTTTTGTAGATATTCTAGTTGGAAATGCTTTGGTAGACATGTACGGAAAGTGTGGAAGCATAGACAAGGCACATGAACTGTTTGAAAAAATGCCTCAAAGAAATGTGGTCTCATGGAATAAGATGATTGCAGGATATATACACACTTACTCCGATGTGAGATTCACCACCCTTATCTATCGGTAAGACCAATACCCTCGATGAGACTTTTTACTTGCATTCCGACATTATAACTCTCCCCGATGTGTTTACCATCCATTAGTCATCGGTAAGACTTCTACATCGATCAGACATTCTCTTCGATTTCTGATAGCGTATCTCACACTGAAACAATAAACACCGAACTACACCATCAGCCAGACCGCCTCTATCGGTGACACTTTTCTTCTCGCCTCCGAGAGTCCATCTCTTTTCGATGTTCCTTCTGTCGGTGTGACTCCCTCTCATCAGTGTAGTTCTCAACCGTTCTTCCGATGTGCCGATAAATAACCCATCGGTGACACTTAATGATTATCACCCCGATATGACTTGATCTGTGAGATCAATGTTGTCGGCTCAATGGAACTTTGTCTCTCCGATAAGTATTGTCAGTCCGATGTCTTCGATTTAGCCTATACATAACATGACTTGTTATAACCGGTCAACTAACGTATCTTTTCCCAATTTTCCCGATATGGCCGGTCAACCTTTGTATCCTTTGACATGTACATTCACCATTTACAACCATGATAAACGATAGCAGGATATACACGAAATGTCCACGCATACATAAACGATATACCCATGGATTGTATCTTCGGTGAAACAATACCAATGGTACAAAATATGTTGCTTCTCTTCATCCAAAACCAATGGCGCAAAATTTTTCATAGATCAACAAAACGGATATCCGTTTCAAGTTGCTTTTACCGAATCAAAACGGAAATTCATTTTGATTGTTGACTTTTTATGGATTGTAACATGTTTTAATGTTTCAGTCTCTTCTTTGAACTTCACCCTTCGTGCTGACGACTTTTTTTATGCAAAATTGATAAAACGAAAAGGGTTTATAGAAAAAATTGTTAGCTTTCTAAAAATATAAGATTTATTTGGTTATCATTTTATTAAATAATTATTAATAATTTTCAATATACCGTGTCTCTAAAATCCTGATGGACACACTGATTGAAAAACATCCATAACTTTCAAACCATTTCACCTTTTTGAGATCCGAAACCTGCGTCACACTCTATGCTTTTCTGGCTATAGGTTGAATTTTTTTTTTTTGAATTTTGATTTTTTTATTGAGTTAGGTTGGTTGGAAAATTACTTTTTATTTTTAAAAAAAAGTCACAGTAAAAAAATCATAACTAATTATTTTATTAGAAAAAATTTCAAATAAATATGCATCACATCCGGACATGAGTCCTCTACTTATTTTGAAAGTTTAAAATATATATATATATTTTTACTCATAGTTAGGTTGGCTGGACAGACACCCACTTTTTATTTTTTTCTAAAAAATTTAATAGCTGTTCATTAAAATATTCAATTTTCACTAAGTAAATTTAGTTTTTTTTTTTTTAAAAAAATAGTAGCCTATAAACTAGATTAAATTCTCTACAAATTTCATTCTTACATCTTTTTCAAATTGTATAGATAATCCATTCAAAATTTCACATGAATTTGATAAAGTCTGATTTTTTGTATTTTCATTGCCACTTAGAGGTATAGTTTGGCCCATCATGATCCTGCACATACCCATAGGCTCTCATACCTATTCCCAATGACACGAGCTAATTTGATGCTGGACTTCTTAGGCCATGCAAGCACTCTTCCCTCAGAAAATGTAATCTGATAACCTTTATCTTCTAGTGCTGATATAGAGATAAGGTTTCTTTTGATTCCCGGCACAAACAAAATATAACTGAGGTGAAGAGAAATTCTAGAATCTAAATTAAGGGAAGTAGTACCAAAACCTCTAATAGAATAGCGAGCATCATCACCAATGACCACATGAAGATTAGACTCTTTCTCCACTAAATCTGAGAGGTGCTCTCGATAACCGGTGATGTGTCTAGATGCACCACTATCAATCAACCAAGTATCACTGTCTGAGGGTACATTGCTTGATAGAGCATAAATGAAAAGGAAGTCTTCAGTATTAGACTAATTTGAGACTTCATTTAAGTTTGCTTCTTGTTGCTTAGACTGGGATAAACAGTCCCTTGCATAGTGATCGAATTTGTCACACCTGAAGCACTTGATGTGAGACAGGTCCTTTTTCTTTTTCTTCGAATCATGAGGTGGATTAGACCTTTGATCTCTATTCCTCTTGAAATTGTTCTTCTTCCAATAGCCTCCTTTCTTCTTGAAAGACTGGGCAGCAAGGACATGATTTTCTTCATGAGTGTTTTTGATAACTCCTCTAGCAGCTAGTCGAGACTCTTCTTGAATATAGTTAGCCCTTAATCTATCAAACTTGGGCAGATCAGCTCTTGCACTAATTCCTTGAATGTAGGATTCCCAAGATGCTGGAAGACCATTGAGGGCTAGCATAGTCAAATCATTTTTATCAACAATCTTTCCAATAGATGAGAGTTGATCTCTCAAATCAGAAATCCTCATGAAGTAAGCCATGACGGATTCACCTTTAGCCATCTTGATGTGATGAAGCTGCTACTTCAAAGCTAGAACATGACTAGTGTTGTTGATTTCATACATCTCCTCCAAGGTTCTGAACATTGTGCTTGTTGTCTTCAACTTGGAGATGATGAGAACAATGTGGTCCTTTACTGAATCAATTAAGATTTTCTGAGCTTGAAGATCTTTCTTCCTCCATTGCGTCTTTTCTCCTTCTGCCTCAGGCTTGGAAGATTCTTTGGTCACAAAGTCTACAAGGTCATTTTCATTCAACGCAAGCATAATGCAGACTCTCCATGATGTGAAATTGGAAGCCCCATCCAATCTATCTTCCATACTGAGAACCATCGTGAAGAAGTGATAAGAACAGAAGTAGATAATTGGTTACTGCAAATTCGATTATACTAATTCAAACTTGTCTCTAATACCATGTTAATTTTAGTAATCAGATTGACAGTAAGAAACAATAAAACACAAATGCACACATAACACACATATACCTTGGGAAATCTTGGAGGTGAAAAACCCAGCAAGAAAATCTCAGATCCGATTTATATTAAGAGCAGAAACAGATTACAACTTTGCCCAGCTAGGGCACGAAACATAGATATCAAAATATAACTTATCTGAACCTTAATTCTGATCCAAACTGGTCAGCATGAAGCTTGCTTGCACATAAGAGTAATTGCACAGTAAACACAGAGGTTCGACAGCCTTAGATAATCTATAACAGATCTAGGGTTAAACTTTGCTCATGCTAGAACAGATCTGCTTCACCAAGTAACAGGTTTGCTGATGATTGCAGATGAAAGTGAGATGATCAAATCAATTATCAAACCATTGAACTGGTTGATCCATTGAACCTGTTGAACTGTCGAACTTGTTGAACCATCGAACCTATCAAATGGTTGAATCGTTGAACCTATTGAACCATTGAACGGTTCAACTATCGGCATAACTCCTTATTAATTGCAAAAGTAGATTGCTGATGGAGAGTTGTCTCAGAGCAGAATTTGATGTCTTGTGTATGAATTGTGACTACAAATTACTTTACATTTATAGGAGATCGCCCAAACAATAACCTTGGTCAGTCTGATACAATTTGGCACCAAGTTCAAATTACATTGAAATAGGTCCTGACCTATTTGCAATTTCAAGATACATCGAATAATGAATTCGCCCAATTAGGGCCTGCCTTAAATCGGATAATACAACTGAGATTCTCGAAATGCTAAGGCTGATAGGCCATTTAGCATTTTATGACTAGGTCGGTCTTTAGAAGGGATCTGACCTAGCTACCAAAATCAACAAAATACATACCTAATTTTTAAATAAGAGATTTATTAATAAAAAGTGTAAAAGAATGAAACCAAAATGACAAGAATACAAAATAAGAATGTGTAGTTTAATGAAAATAAACTATTATTTTAACAAGTTATTTTATTTTCCTATATGAATTTTAAATGTTAATATCTATTTAGGCTATTGCAAATACATAAATAAAAAATAAGTATATAGATGAAAAAAAGATATCTATATGAATCATCAAGAAGTGATTCCTTAATGATTTATAGATAGTCATTCTAAATAATACATTCCTCAAAATTGTGTTCAATTTGCATTTGGAATCATACTTTTGTGGAAATAAAGAAGTTATTTTTATTTAGGAGATGCAATATGTTAGTATTTTTATTGTATGTAGCATTCTCAAGCTACAATAATAGCAAGCCTTGTTCAACAATACTCATTAACTATTAATGTTTCCAAGGAAAGACATTCTTGCTTGGGGTTGGTTATTGTAAGTTTCGAGACACTCCCTATATGGAGTCATATGATAGGATTTTCCCAAATTCAAATTCAAACCTCATTACTTCCATGAAGAATGAAATGCATTCAGTTGGGTTCAATAGCCATTAACATGTTGAAGTAATCAAGATTACTTCTTCACTAGCATGCTAGAAAATACTCAAGCTACCACTGGGTTTCATCATTTGATTCCATTGTGGAGTTTAAAAAATAGGAACACATTTGCAACATGTTAAAATACATGATAACCTTATTAATGATTAATGTTAGGTAAAATTTGTGTTGATGCATTGCATTAGACATTTATTAATAGGAGAAGATTCTTAGTTTATCTACAATAGTTGTATAGTTGACTTTTATTGAAATTGTATATCTAAAAATTAGTTACATAATTGATACAAGTAACTATGTTGGATATTCAATTGCTTCCTTAAGAATTGCAAAATTGTCTTCGTAGAAACTAGTTCCACAATTTCATAAAATGAATGGATCACTTGCTGCACAATTACGGTATTACATTCTTGTATGTATCACATTTGGTATTACTATATCTTCCTGAGCTTCAACTACCGACGATATGCATCACAACAACATAATACATGTCACTTTTTGAAGAAAGGAATAGGATTGTCTATATGCAATATGACCCTCAAATTACTAGATAATTCAATGAATAATACACTTCACGCCCAATGCAATATATTATGTAAAATGACTTCTGTCACGTGCAAAAAAACCTTCTTCATAATTTATAGATTGATTAAGAATTGTTCTCATTACAAATAATTATCAAATAATTATTAGCGTGCCCATTGCACATTAAGTGTGATTGCTAGTATACTAGCAATTGGACCCATAGGTTCAATGGGTAGGCTGAAAACTTTCTGAAGAAATTATAGAATTTGGTAGATATTTTTTATTATCTATTAATTTTTAAGTTATTTAATCCACTAAATTATTTTATCAATTCTTATTGAAATTTCATCACATTAAATATTGTCTTCTTTAACTTATATTAGTAAATTTCTTTTGGGTAAAATTATTATCATTTCAATTCCATACTAGGTAAATATTTATATTTTTTTAAGTTGTTGAATTACTTTACATTCACTTGGTATGGCATCACTTATCCCTATAGATTATTTAAAAAATTATAGTTCACTTTTAAGTAACTTGTCTATATTATATATATGTAGTAAATTAATTGAATCTCTTATTGATTTTTATATAATCAGCCATACAAACAAATGCATATTTAATCATATAATTATTTTAAAAATAATTATGTGAGGGTATAATAGATTTATGTTCTACAACTTATATCTAATATTATGCATATAAGTCATAACTATATTTTTCTGTTAAACACATACGAAGATGGCTCATATTCATTTTTATAAGTATGTATTTGATATATGAACTTTTATAATATCTATCTACTAATTTGTATAATCAATAATTTAATATTATTGATATATAATTAATTATATTATTTCATTAATATTTAAAATATCATATATAATGAATCAAAATTAAATAATTACATTAATATAAATAATATATTAATATAAATATTACAATTTTGTTATAATATTTGGAAAAAATATTATTTGTTTAATAACTAAATTCCTTTTACTCAAAATAATATTTCTCAAAATTTTTTTCATATAAACCTAGTAAAAATTAAAATTTGTTCAACATGAAAAATAATACTTTGTTTTGATTGGTAATCACTAATAAAAAAAACTCATTGCAATAATACTACAGTTACTAATAAGAAGTGTTTTTAATACATTTGAATAATAATAAGAATTATACATTAATTATTATTCTTATTCATTAAATATTATTATATATTACTCTCGTAATTCCCCTTTTAACATAAACTACATATCTAATACCATTGGAATAATAACAATAGGTTTAGTTTTGCTTTATTCTTTTAGTGTGTCATACTGTTTAATAATAATTTGGTGTTGGCCTAGTAGATAATAAAGTCACATTTGAAGAAGTGTGAAGGAGTAAAATTTGAGGCCGTGTAAATTGAAATTTATTAAAGAATTAGAAATCATAATAAAATATAAAATGTGAGATGTTAAACTTTTTACTCGTGATTTAAAAATTAAATTTCTTACTTATTATTTAAAGAACCCTTAAATATGTGTGGAGATATGTTTAGAACTTTTTATAAAAAATAAATATACAATTTAATAACTTCAATAATTACATCCCATTAAATAATATTTGTGGAGGTAGTGTTGGCTGTCCCCCGGCGTAAAAGATGGAACATATAATGCTTTATAAATCCATTTTATAAGAGAAGGAACGGTAGAGCACGTAAACCCTAATTTGGAAATTGCTCTTCCTTGACAACACCAATACAAAAATAATAAAAACAGAGACTGCCTATTTGTATATAGAATTTAACTAAAAAAAAATAACGTAAATTGCAAACCAGTACAGCCTTCAAAACCACGCACAAAAAATACTTTCAACATCCCTGTTACTAAAACCCTTGATTTAGTCCTATCGACTCTATATTTACATAAAACCAACCGCTTCTGTAAGTCCCTGGAATTTCAAGGAATATGCCTTAACATTCAAACGTTTACACTTACCTGGCCTGGAAGAGATTAAAACCGCTGATATTGCACCGATTTAACCGTACAGTTGAAACACTAGGTTGACTTTGCCAAATAAACCGACCAGATATTACCAATGAACAACACAAAACTTGAAAAACTCTTTAACAATTTATAAATTGTCAAAGTGATAAAAGGTAAAGGAAATTTTTTTGTTTTTATTATTTATGACATTTTGAAAAACAATCAATGCATAAGATTAATTTCATGGTAGTCTTTTTAATCTATACCCTTCATCTTTATAATTCATCTATGCTGCTCACATAAGGAAGGCTTTCAGCCTAGCCTACCCAATTGCTATTAAAAAAAAGTGGAATGTGAACTTTCACGAAAACACATTGAAAGATTCGGCCTACATTACTGTGAAAATGTTCAACCAAAGAAGTGACGTTGGAAACCCACACATCCCTGATCAAGGATAGCCATATATATCTCTTTTATCTCTATATTCTATTATTATTTCTGCAATAAAGCTTTCTTCCCAGTTTTTCAAAAAAACAAGAGGATAGGCATATTTTTTCCTCGCAATTTCAAGTCTCGCTTTTATGTACACAACAATGCAGCTTTAAGTTTGACAATGATATTCACTCAAAATGGCGTACACAAATCCTAGGAAGCCACTTTGTCTTTCCATTTGTCTATCATTTATTTTCTTCGTCCATAAGCAATTTTAAAATCAGGACGTCATTTTTTCAGTGATCCCCCATACCCCACTGATAGAGAATCGGTGTCTTTACTATGTCCGTTGAGCTCACTGTTCACAGAGACAAACAAGGTGTTCTATATGTGAATTTCTATGCAGCTCATTACCTCACCCATACACTGCTGATATGATTGTTCATGAACACTTCTTGGATTTACTCTTCAAACTCCATGGGATGCCTTTCTTGATCCATCTTTTAGTAGAAAATGTTGAAACTCCATGGGATGCCTTTCTCTATTGCAAGTGATCATGATCCATCTTTTAGTAGAAAATGTTGAAAAGATTTGTTTAAGTTATAGGGCACTACCCCGTTAATTCATGGATGGCCATATTTTCTTCCCAATTGCAAGTCTTCTTTTGAAGTACATGTAGACACCTAAAAACAGTACATAACCCTGCTTTCACTTTAACATGTTCACTCAAAATGGTATACATGAATATTAGGTAGCTACTTTGTCATTTCATTCCTTTTCTTCTTTCATGAGGAAACTCTCCAATCATTATTTTTTTTTATTTTTTTAAGAATTGGGGTAATACACATGATATGTTTGAAAACTGCTTTCAAATATAATTGTGTAGAGATTTTTTAGATTCATGTTTTCCATTACACTCCATGATGTAGTATAAGGAAGAGAAAATACATTAGGTAGTTCTATTTTTTTGACTTGGAATTGGGAAGAAAATATGGCCATCTTTGACTAAACCGAGTTCCGTTTGTCATTTTCTTTAAATTATATAATTTGTTTAAAAAAATAGCATTTAATTAATATATATTTATTTTAGGGTAATTTTGTTTTAAAAATAATATTTAATAAGAGTATATTTTTATATAGAGAACATATAATTTGTATTTATATTTTGGGTTTATAGTAATTATATTGTCTTTTTATGTATTGACTAGTTTGTAAGATAATATATTTCACACGGAAGTTGGTAAATGACATTCAATGCACATGTTCAAAGAGATGCAAATCTTCCCTGTTAATGGGATAGGCCTGGAGCTCAATCCCGAAAGGATAGAATGGGGGCCAAATGGACTTCATCAAAGGAAGGGTGGCATAAGATGAATTTTGACGGAGCATCTAAGGGTAACCCTGAAGACTCTGGGGCAGGTTGCATAGTGAGAAATTGGAGAGGGGAGGTGATAGGGAAAGCAACAAGGAAGCTCACCTTTGGCACAAATAATGAGGCAGAATTGCAAGCCCTCGTTTAATGCCTTCGAATGTGCCAAAGCCTCAATTTGAAAAGAGTCAAAGTGGAAGGGGATTCACAGATTGTGGCAATGCGATTAGGAAACATGAAATTCAAAATTGGAAGTTAAGATTGCTTGTAAGTGAAGCCTTGAGCATTATAGACATATTTGAAGGGATCGCAGTTAATCATATCTTTCGTGAGGCAAATGAAGAGGCAGACTCATTGACAAATCATGTCATAGACACTTCACAAGAGATGTTGTGGGAGAGGTCGAGTTAATAATGACTATCCTCATTACATCTGATGAAAGGACATTCAATTTGAGGTGGCAGAGCGTGTGAAGAGATGGAGGACATGAGTTAGATTAATGATTCAATAGTCGAGATATGGCATTCACATTCAGGGTTACAATTGCATTGTTCAAATAGTAGTGGTAATCAGGGAAGGATGGAGACCTCGATTAGATTGGTGAGTTGCAAGCATCAAATGTCTCTTCTGGGCGAGATTTCAGGGAATAGATTGCAAAAGGTGTTAAAAAAACAGAGTGGACTGGTATTGTTCACAATTGAATGGGTTTTGAGAGAGGACTTTATGGTGAATTCGAACAATTCAGATGTTTCGTCCATGTTCATGGTTTCACTATTAGATTTGGGGGAGGAGAAAGGAATCATTAAGCAATTGATGGAGGCTTTCGTCCATGGAGATAGATTTCAGGGGGTTTTGAAGAAGTGTTGGAGGTGGTGAGAAGCGTCGTAGGGATTCTGCTACTAGATGAATTCCACAAGGTGAATGCGGCAGGGGATTTGGTTGAATGGAAACCGTTTATTACAGAGAAGCGGACTAGAATAGTGATAGTGCAAGGAGGAAGGTAGCAATGGGAGCAGAGTTCCTGAAAAAATTGTTGGAGCTGGTGGAGGAATAAGCTTGGATGCAGGACTTTATAAAAATAGCTAAGGTTATTTGCAACTTCCACACAAAAATATATATTACATGCATGATTTTCAACATTTTAAGGCTTGGCCTATGAAAAAAAAATAAAAAATGAGAGTGAACTTTCCGGAAAGACATTTTAAGGCTTGGCCTATGAAAAACTTCAATTAAAAAAATGACGTTAGAAACTCCCTACCTAGTGAAGGATAGTCATATGTTTTTCCTCGCAATTGCAAGTCTCGCTTTTACGTACACAGCATCGCTTTAAGTCTGACAATGATCTCCACTCAAATACCTTTCATGTACCCCAGGGCCCATACCCGAGTCCCAAGAAACAAAAGTATGCCAGCTAGCTGGGTCATAATTATTAAATGTTATGGGAGACAGCTCGGTAGACTGCCTATTAAAACGCGAAACTGCTGTTACCCAACACAGATGAGAAAATGGCTTTCTACAACTCCTCCTCCTACGCTGAGAAGCGTGCAGTGATGAATCCCAAGGATCTCAGGTTCACCCAGCCTGATATTAGGTATACTTTCAACGATCCCACATACCCTTCTGTTGGAGAATCGGTGTCCTTAATACAACAGCGCAAGCTTGATCCTGCTGTCTACCGTGAGCTCGAGGTATACAAAGACGAACAAGGCGTAGCGTGGTGTGGGGACAACCGCCGTCTGTATGTGCTCAGAATGGCCCAAGTTCCTTCCGTTGACGTCAAGTTTACCAATAACCCATTCAAATCTCAACAACACGATAGAAGTAAGCTAATTGATCCATCCTTCATGCCCAGGATCAGAGGTGAACCAACGCCCTCCACTTCTGGGCCGAACGTTTGTCAAGAGCAAAAGGAGACTTCTCTGCTGGGAGTTGTGGGCACTGTTTCTGCTGCTCTTGTCGCTGGTTATTGGGGATGGAAGATGTATAACAGCCAGCAAGAGAAGGATGATGAGGACAATAAAAAATAGTGTTTAGGGTTTAATTTTCCCGCAGTTTAGTTAATAGTTTGGGTATATGTTTTGAGTGATAAGATTATTGTGTTAACTTTAGAGAGTCTTGTGCAGATCGTACTCTGAATTCAGTCTCAACCTGAATTGCAGTGGGTTCTTTGTATTTTGTGAGACTGTGTGAAGAAATCTAAATGTGGGTATATTGATATAATCTATAATTACAATGAAAAAAAGTCTTAATGGTTTGGTTAAATCTTGCTCAAGTGTGTAAGATGAATTGTTAAGACTGCACCGTAATTTGAATCAATTTGTATGTACAGACCAACATTTATATTTATTCGCAATGAAAAAAAGTCTTAATGGTTTGGTTAAATCTTGCTCAAGTGTGTAAGATGAATTGTTAAGACTGCACCGTAATTTGTATCAATTTGTATGTACAGACCAACATTTATATTTATTCGCAATGAAAAAAAGTCTTAATGGTTTGGTTAAATCTTGCTCTAGTGTGTAAGATGAATTGTTAAGACTGCACCGTAATTTGTATCAATTTGTATGTACAGACCAACATTTATATTTATTCGCAATGAAAAAAAGTCTTAATGGTTTGGTTAAATCTTGCTCAAGTGTGTAAGATGAATTGTTAAGACTGCACCGTAATTTGTATCAATTTGTATGTACAGACCAACATTTATATTTATTCGTATGCATAAATATAAACTGTGGCGGGTTTTTGGGGTTGTCTGTGTTGGCAACGCCTTTTTTTCTTTAATTTCTAGCCAAGCCAAATGGTACCACCTGTAATTGCAAGTGACTGAATAAAATGAAGTTGAAAAATGATACAGCCTTGAAAGCAGATGATATGGGTCAATTGAAAGATAGAATCTTTACTCTGCAGTTTATAACGCAATTAGAAAAACACAGGTAGATTCCGAATTTGGGGACAACAGGAGAGAGGATTTTATGGAGACGCATGACGCACATTTCCTTATAGATCTAAAATGCTAACAGTCTAATTTTTGGGCCTGCTCTTCGTCTTCCATTTCATGGAAGAAAGTTGATCATATCATTTAGAAGCTTTTAAAATTCTTGTTCTTGTCATAGATTTTTAGCCGATAGGCTTATGGTGGGAGCTTTCGGAAAACGTCGACGCCGGAAACTGTCGGACGACGGAAATTCGTCAATCTTTGGACGCCGGAAATCTTTTTCGCCGCATCCAAAGAATTGCTGTTTTAATTCTGCAAGATATTGATGTTGTAAGATGCGCATAAGGAGGAGTAAGATGCCATTGCAGATTTTAGAAAGCCGCTGCAGACCTCAAGCGCCAGTCCTCCAGGAACAGAAATCATTCTGATCTTATCGCTGTTATGATGCATCTCTTTGCCCTTCTTATCGCTGTTATGATGCATCTCTTTGCCCTTCTTGGCTTTAATTATTCTTTGATGATCATGGGATTTATGTGACCCTGTGCAGGAAATGAAATGAGAAGGGCATGAGGCATCTTACTTTTCAAACAGTTATAATTTTCTTCATCTCCCAGTCAATATGATCTACCAATTAATAGTAATTTATTAGCTGTGTACACCATCTTTATCTCTGAGAACCCATTACCCATGTCACGAATCTTTGGTCATCAGGTGTACAGCAGTTGCACCCTTGACTGGTGTCCCAGATCCAGTGGAGGAGCAGGAAGAATCTCGTGTGTTCAATTTTGCTGCAGGACCGGCCATACTTCCTGCAAAAGTTCTGAAAAAAGCACAGGCCGAGCTCTACAACTGGAGGGGATCTGGAATGAACATAATGGAGATAAGCCACAGAGGTAAGGAATTCCTTTCTGTTATACAAAAGGCTGAGTCTGATTTGCGCGAGCTTCTGAGTATTCCTCCAAATTATGAGGTCCTTTTTCTCCAAGGTGGTGCTTCCACACAGTTTTCTTGCCTGCCATTAAACCTTTGTGGCCCTGAGGACACAGCAGATTATATTGTGACTGGATCCTGGGGCGATAAAGCCTTTAAAGAAGGGCAGAGGTTTTGTAAAGCCAATCTGGTTTGGTCTGGAGAGTCCACTAAATATACTAGGATACCTTCTGAGGAGGAATTTCAGTTGAGCCCAAATGCAAAATACCTGCACACCTGTGCTAATGAGACCATCCATGGCGTGGAATTTAAGGGCTACCCTAAGACCAAGGGGGATAGTACCATTCTAATTGCTGACATGTCATCCAATTTTTGCTCCAAGCCTGTGGATGTCTCTAAGTTTGGGGTTATCTATGCTGGAGCCCAGAAGAATGTGGGGCCATCTGGTGTGACTATTGTTATAATCAGAAACGACCTTATTGGCAAGGCTCAAGCCATTACGCCCCTCATGCTGGACTACAAGATCCATGCTGAAAACAAGTCATTATATAATACTCGTCCCTGCTTTGCAATCTACATGTGTGGTTTGGTGTTTGAAGATCTCCTTGCTCACGGGGGTCTGAAAGAAATTGAAAAGAAATGCCCATAAGGCCAAAATCCTGTATGACCCAATAATTGCAATTGGCGAGAGTAATGGATTCTATAGGTGCCCTATGGAGAAGTATATTGACATAAATTTTTAATATATATGGTCTTTGTTTCCAAACACAGTGAAGTCTTTTTTAATTAGGGTTTTTTTTTTTAAAAAAGATAAATGCATTATAGCTTTAATTGATTTTTAGTTGGAGTTTCTAATTATTTAATATTGCTTTTACTTGGTGTTTTCTAATTGTTTAAACATAAATGTGTCTTTTTAAAATAAAAAAGAGAATATAAAATATAAATTGTAGTTATAATATTGTGTTTAGATCTTTTAAAATAATATTTAAGTTATAAAATATAAGTTTGTATTTATAAATATAATTTTTTTAAAAAGTGGGCGAGTAGTTGCGATTTAAATGTATCAGAGTATTATAAATGTATCATAGAGTATTATATATGACGATTGGAAAGTAATAAATATTAAAATATAAATATAAGGATTTATTAATATTAGTTATAATATTGAACTCATTTATCCTTGACATTATATATCGTTATAATATTATTGTTGCAAATATATTATACTAAAGATTATTATTAAACCAAGTGTCCATTAAAGGTGGTATTTTATTTCATTGTGATTTTTAGAATTTATTAGTTTTAAGTAAAATGTGGGAAGTTATAAATGCACACCAGTTGTAATTAATAGTGTTGCATGTTGTATTATATAGTTGGAAAATATTCTATGCCTGGAAGTAGACCTTGTAATATTTCTCTCCCTCACCTCCTTTAAAGTCAAACAATAGCATTAAGCCATGAAATCAAGAGTTAAAGATTTAATATATGCAAGAGATTGAAATAAAAATATAGGTATATTTATGTACCTGATCAACAAATATGCATCACACATTTGTTTCAACTAAATCAATTGAACTAGTATGATGCACTTGAAAGAGGATTTAGCCTTTGGCAAATTAGCTATAACATCATATAGGTTAACCTTTCCATATAGAATCACCATGTACTTTGTAAACAAATAATGTATAGAGCAAGATCTAGCACTGAATTAGCAAACATCAAAGCATAACACTTCAAGGATGTAATTCTTGAGATAGAAGTGTGAATTGTATTGGACCCTTTTAGCATGCCTACTATGATTGGGTGTGTTCCATAGGGTAGCGCAATACCATATTTCTCTTCAATTTCTTTCCATCCCTCATTTTTGCACCTATATTTTCATTTATCTTTTAAGCTGGTATCCAAGTTATTGCAATAAACATGTTAAAAAGGGCATTGGAAGCCATGATAACAATTTTTTGGTTGATTTATTTCTCAATATTTCTACAATTTATTTCCCAATGTCTTTCATGCAAGTTTGTATTTCAAATTTAGCTTGCAAATTAATACACCCTAATCATATACAATTAAAAATATGTGCTTTTTGAATATTCTTGCATTTCAACTTTATGGTTACATATGAACTATTGATACACCCTATCGGCTATTCCATTGCGCATAAATTTTGTGCAACTGCTAGTATATAAACCGTCAAAAATTGCAGAGAACAAACATATGTACAATACGTTATCGCAAGAAGGATTGGACCAATGTGTGCAGGTGAAATACATCGAAACAAAAGGTCTCTCTTACCTTTTCATTTCTATTTATTATTTCTGATTATCTGTTTCAACTCATTTTAATTAATTTAAAATTTAATTTTTATGTCTATTTTATTCCTCGATAATAATACTAGCACTTACAACCCTAGGAGGTTCAAGGAATATGCTGATAGGAACAATTTTTTCGAGGTGAGACAATTCCGAGCACTATAATGCTCACAAGCCTGTTAGCTAACTATAACTAGCAATTGCACCATAGGAGATTAAAGGAATACGCCGATAGGATCAACCGACGACTTTGGAAAAATTACCTGCGTGCATTTTACGGCGTGAGACAATTTCGAGCACTATAATGCTCACATATAAAAGCCTATCGGCTAATAATAGTAGCACTTGCACTCATAGGAGGTTCCAGAATAAAAAGAATTGCTTTTTATGTTAAGAACTATAATAATAGTGAAAGCAAAGGGTAAATTGTAATGTTCTATGTATGAATTTAAGATATTTTTATCTAAGTTAATTAAACAATCAAAACATAGTTGAGTCTCAAAATATTATTTAAATATGTTTAAATTTGATATAACGAATAAGGGTATTTAGTTATGACTATTGAATGATATGTTTTAATGTATATGACGTGATTTAATTTTAATTTTTTATTTCAAATTTGTGATTATGAAGTTTAGAGAGATTGAGAAATGATATGTGCACTATTCTAGTATAGTCCCACCCCTACAGGGTTCATCTCCACACTTACAACTTTAATCATGTATATGTTGTTCTAAACTTATATTGTGGTCCCAATCTTTGCACTGTGGGTCCTTATAATCTTGTTCATATTTGATAGATTTGAAAATAGTGGGGTTGACAATATTGGAACCTACTCTATTAAGAAAAGAAGGTGACTAGGTTCCTAAATTTCACTTTAGTCAAGCCCTTGGCTTGATTTAATGATTTTGAATAGGCTTGAAAATATGCTAAGCAAAAATGCAAATACATTATAATATGTAGAAGCCAATGTTGTACTATGTGATATAAATGATGATTGCTAAGTGTTCTTGGGTTCTAGTTGTTGATTGTATAAAATGGTTCAACCCCCAACATGCAAATTTGAATATTTTACACTTAAGTTGATAACGAACTATTAGCGTCAATTTCTCTCCATGCTCAATGGGTGAACAGGTGTGATTTCCTGCAATAAGCTAACTAAGAAACAATAGTTAGTTTCCTTGCTTTTAATCGGTGATTTTCATGCAAACTAAAGCAAACAATAGTTTATTTTCTTTTCTCCGGTTGTCCCTGATTTTCCTCCCGGGATTTCTCTCCTACTAAGCCTTTATATTTGTAAATTTGCATAGCAATAACAATGAAGTTTAGTTGATGCAAATTCTTTTCTGTGCTTGATTTTTATCTCTGTAGATCTGCAAAAATCTACATGGTATCAGAGCAGGTTGGAGGTAGTTTCAGGCTAGTTTAACTGCAAGTTTCTTTTTCGCTTTTTTTTTGATAGGATTCCTCGAGCAACCTGTGATCGTTGTGATAATGATGAGGATAGAGATCATAAGGAAGAACAACTACTAAATGCATTGGTGGCTCTGTTTGAAGGCAGGCATATTCACTGCATGTAAAAATAGAGGTGAAGGTGAATTTTTGTGTATGTTTTAGTTTTTTGTGACTGTGTTTTTTTGTTGTTACGAGTAGGGTTTGCAAAGGGCCTAGACGCCCAACCCTTAGGAGCTCCTACTCTACAGCAAGGGCACAGAGCTACAACGCCCAACAACAAACGATCTTCAGACACAACAGAGGTCACATACATCCAAGCCACGAAGCAAATTGACTCCTTTTTATGTTGAGTGAAGGCAGATTTAGTCTGATAAAGGCATCAAATCCCCCCTTGCATGTCATTTGGCCACCGTTAGATTGGAATAGGAGGGCATTTGCTCAGACGACTGCTATGTTTCTTGTTCTCTGCTCACCGTTTTCTTTTTAGCATTCAATTTGTTGTTAGAGGCATGCAGAAGGAGGCGTTTGTGTTTGGTGCAAGGCACGATTCAAGGAATTCCTTAATACTTGTCAACTGTGCAAAGTGGACTATTGTCTTCTATTGACCTTCGTAATGATAGAGTTTCCTCTGTTCTTCACAGGCCAAGGGTCGATCTGCTTGCTAGCCTCGGCTGTATCTGCAGGCACATTTATCAGAGACTGCGATTCAATTTGTAGCCACGATATGCTGCAATTTCACATGGTATTTCCCTTTTTGATTTGGGGCTATTACTTGCAATTCCTCTGTGTGATTCAACGGTTCTAGTATAAACATTTCTTTTGCATGTCACTGCATGTAAAGGATAAGTTTCTATTTATGCTTTTTGCATTCATTATTGGGGGAAACTACATGCACTTTGTAATCATGAACTAAGATAAAGTTCCATTTAAGGGGGGGTTAATCATGTCTCTTAAACACTATTTTCATCATTTTGTTGTTAGGCTAGCTTCATATAATTTTTTGTCTTGGAAACATGGGATAAAGAATCATTGCCTTGAGTAGGATTTGTTGGTAATCATTTATGTTTAGGGTTTTAGGCTCGAGCTACTGGTGGCGCCTGCATAAGCAATTAGGTTTTAAGCATTTAAATATGCAGGCCCCTTCCCAAAAATCCAAAAGGTTCTATCTCTTTTGACCTCTGCAGTGCTAAAAAATGCAAAAATCAGTTTGTATGCATGTGTCTTTGTATATACAAAGGTGTTTGTATATACATATAGGTCAAAATGTGCATTGGCGGGTCAAAAATATCTATCGCCCTTTGAAAAATTGAGTTAGGTGCATTTCTGATTGTATATCGGGCTCTAAAAGGTGCATATACAAGGGGGAATCTTTCACAGATTCTGGGAAATATTCCTGCTTTGTATATTGGGTCATATACAAAGCAAAATATACAAGGAAGTGCAAATATACATTTGCTACAGTGGCGAGGCAGAGATGCATGTGGTGGGGCCCGCAGACAGGACATACAAAGGCAAATGTATGTGATGTATACATTCGAAATATACAAAACAAAGGCATACATTCCGGACCCGACTGGAAATCAAGCTGTAATAGATAGATTTTTAGGTCCGCAGGTTGTACATCGCGCTTGTATATGCTGATATACAAGCGAAGATACAAAGGTCAAGATGCAAGCCGGACCCAAATAAGTTTCCAATCTGCTTCATAATATTTTGGGGTCTACCTTGTATATTAAAATTGTTGCATGTATATGCATTTTGCATATACAAAGGATTTTCGAAAGGTGAATAGTGGCGATTGTATATGCATATGTTTTTTGCATATACAGGGGCGAAAGTGGCAAAATAAGGAATGGAAAAGCCAGCGATAGAAATGTGAGGTGCCTATGTGGCACGTTTTCACTGGCCGACGACTTTTCAACATTTTTGAGTGCCGTGGATTCCAGCGACGGGAAGTAGATCGACGGCCATGTTTTAGACCGTAGTGAAGGTTTTTTCCTAAGTGTTTGAAGTCATTTTTTGAGCGGGAAAACAACAGAGGCACGCTGTTGCTGCATTTCAAGGAGGTTGTGGGTAGTTGATTCAATAATGGCAGATTATGCAGGGAAGTATGGGTGAGGTGACAGGTGAACTACTAGGCTTACGAAGAGAACCTTCAGGTGGCGGCCCAGATCTCGATTCCATCTGCTCCTTTCTCCTTGTCCCTCTACTGCATTAATTATTTTGAGTGCCATTTCTCACGATGCATTGTATCTGGCAAATTTTTGATTTGCCTTGTAATTAATGTGTTGAGTACACTTCCTTGTTGTATAAGGAGGACTGTGTTACTCATTTTTTGGTTGTTGAAGACTTGGGCATTTTTATGTAAGTAATGAAGGATAGGGCATGATCCTGGGTTGTTTTATCTCATTCTGGAGTTTATGAGTTGCATCATGAATGTATTTTGCATGTATGTTTAGTTTCATGTTGATATAGATGAAAAATGCTCTTATGCATGTGTTTATCTGTTTGTCTCTTTTGCTGCATGCATTTCCTTCTTTTGAATTTGGCTGCTAAGGGTTTGCCAGATTCTAGGGTATAAGTTTTTGTATCACATGCTTCATTTCTGACTTCCATTCAAGGAGTGGATGAAATTGTTTTAGGTTAAGCATGGAGAAGGTTGTTTGTTGGCAGGGATATCTGTAAGTAGAGGCAGCTAAATACCCTTTCTTGGGTGATGTTTGTAAGGCAAGCATCAATCCAACCCCTTGAAACTTGAATGCTAGTTGTAAACCATCTGTTGCATACGTCTAGTTGACTTCTTTCCCTGAGACAGGCACCGGTCTGTTCCTGGGTTAGGAATTATGACCCAAAACCCCTTGTCTTGCATCCAAATCATCATATCCACCTTTTCATAACTTCCACCTATTAGTTGTAGGAGTAGGATTAGGAACCCCTGCATACTCTCATACCTGACCAGACAAATATGCCCAAGAACATTGCCAACCTTGTGATTTATCACACAAATCTTGTCACACAAATCTTGGTCTACACATGAGAGTATTCTGCCTATTATCACAAAGCTAAATCTTAATGTCATTGGGTGAGTCAAAGTGTCAAATCTTTAGCAAATAGGGATACCCCCTTGGTGCGGCAGAACCAGAAGTGAAGGGGAGGCAGCTCACGTAACCTCCCGTTTCTATTAGCCGGATCTGCTCGTGCATAGGAATTGGCAAACCCTCTACCGATTCGAAGAAAATAACCAATAGGATCTACTACCATATCTCCTCGGACTCATTCCTGAGCCAAGTGACTATGATGAAAAGAATGCATGGTTTAACAATAATGACATAGTCTATGGACTAATATGTCTTACTATTTTTGAGGATACTCTACACCACATAGAGCACATTGAGTTCCCTTTTACTACTTGGATCATCATCCAATAGTTGTATGGAGACATTGAATCTCCATTTGAAAGTGATGTTTTCTTGGAAAACCAGGCTATTGATGATATTGAGACTTATGCTGCCTCATCTAATGTGTACACATCTAGAATGGATGATCAGTTCATTGATACACCATCAACAACACCTGTTGCAGATTTAGATTCCAGAGATGCTTCTTCGAGAGTCTCCAATGATTCATTGTTGTAGGATCATTTATGTCTTTTGGATTCAGTCCATTGGGACCTCATTCTACCAGACATTTCCTTTTTGTTTGTAGAGTCCCTCATTTCATATCTAGGTGACACTATTGAGGACATATGTCTTCGAGCTTTGAGGACCACTCTTTTGTCCTTGCATCTGTTGCTACTTCTGAGCTTTGTGTTGCTTCTTCGAAAGCTTCCAATGGCTTCTTGCAACAGGGCATCCATAGTCATCCTGATTTAACTTCCTGGAATGATCTCTTGATAGGAGTTTCAAACTTGTTTATGGAGACTCACATTTCAGATTTGGAGGACACATTTGAGGAGTTATCTCTCCTTATTGACAGCTGCATCAATGCTATTGGCCCACCATCTTCATCACCTTTACAACTTGCTCTATATCAATCTTCACAGGATCTTGGATCGCCATCATTGCTTTCTGACATGTGGACATGTGAGCAGTTTTCAAAGGCACACATCATCTAGATTTGGATTCCAATATCACCCATCTTTTTGGATTGGCTTCTCTAATCACCAGTGGATCCTTTTCTTCCTAAGGGGAGAAATGTTATTTGTAGGCAATGGATCATATTCCGTCTTCATGCATTCATCATTGGCACGGGAGCTCTTTCATTATGGGGGGATTCATATCTTCTTTTCTTATAATCTCTCTGTATTCCGTCTTCGTGCTAAAATTAAACACATCATTGCTATCTTGGTAAAACTGGACCATTTCTATCTTATTATCACTTCAAAGTTAACAAATTTTTGTGCTTACCCAAGTAGATAGGTCATCTAGTTTTTATCATTTTAACTAAGGGAAAAAGAACCACTGTATTCTGTGTTTTGGGAATGATATTAGGCCTATGCTCTCCCCTATCTTGGGTGACCAAAATGCTAGACATATCTTTTTTGCATGTGTTTTTCCTTTAGAGGGGCCTGCTCTTGGATATCGTTCATCCAAGTAGGAATGACCCTAAGTGGTAACAGGCTAAACGCCAAGCCCTACCAAGCCGCTATAAATAAATTATGTTTGGAATAAATTATGTTTGGAGCGAAAGATTCAAACAACGAGTGTAGTTGTGTTATACCAACAACCAACCTCCCCTAAAACCCTCCAAGGTGCAACCCTTGTAGGCTAGGAGACTTCATAATGGAGAGTAGTGTTGCCGCATGTATAACCACTCAAATGGTTGCCTTTATTACTCATCCTTATTTTAATGGCCAAAAACTCCTATAATCTGGTGCAGGGAAGGGTGATTATCACCTCCTGAAGATGCTTCACTAGAGATAGTGAGAATTCAGTTTTATGTTGTCCTTTGAAACCTAGGTTTGCACTTGCTTTCTTTTAGTCCAAAAAGAGTCAAAAAACAACAAAAAAATAAAAAACCATAAAAATATTCTTTGTGTTTACTGTGTCTTCTTGCCAAAATCAGATCAAAAAGACCTTCTTGCAACAAAAGAAACCAAAAACATCAGAAAAATTGCCAAAAATTTGCAAAAACACTGAAAAAACTAGAACTGTGCATTTGTTATCTGAAGCTGCGCATCTGTCCCGACTTGATGCGCATCTGTACCGACTTGCTGCGCATTTGTACGGACTTGTTGTGCTTATATCACATGTTACTACACATCTAATTTTTACCAGTACTGTGCATTTGTGTCAACTTTCTATGCTTATATCCTCTGCTGCTGCACATCTGGTTCTACGCATCCGTGGCAGTGAGCATTTCCACATCTTTTTAGAGAAAATTTTTAGGTTTTCTAGGTACCCATTTCAATCTTGTGTCAGTTTCTGTTGAAATGACAAACCAATTAGAAGTAATTGCTTAAGAACTCCAATACCTATGAGAGTAATTAGACTTCAATATCTTGCCCCAGGATCGTATAGCAATTGCCTAAAACTCCAAGTGATACAACAAGAAATGACAATCTTATAGGTTGAACAGGCAGGTACTAGCTACACCTCTCCCCAAAAGCATACATCCTTTTATCGTCTTCATGATACTCTTGAGAAGGCAAGCACCATCTCAAGTTGGATATCATATACCACTCCATCTACTAGTCCTCCACCATCTCCTAGAACACATGGCCCAAAGCATACTAATCCTACCATGGAGAACTCCAAATCCACTCATCCATTACCTCACTCCTCTACTCATACACCTACCAATGATGTGATCCAAGAGCTATCAGTAGAGAGTCAACCATGTCCCCAAATTATAGTCCTTGACCTTATCAAAGAACCCTTAAGCATGTCCATTACTCTAACCTCATCATGTAACCTGCAACCCCTTGAGCATATTGAAGAACCTCCTACCATGCACCAAAATCAAGGTCCGTAGCACCTTCATGTTTTTAACCAAGAGCCTATCCAAGAGTCTTCTAACTCAACTTCAATTCAAGCACATCAAGAGTTATGTCAAGAGCACACTCTAGAACATGTAGAAACATCAACCCCTTATCTAAATCAAGATCAAAGCACTCCCATCCGACCCTTACATAACCTTTATCTTTTCGATGATCCTATACCTATACATGAGCAAGAAGTCCAATTTCAAACCATTCATAATCTATATATTTTCCATGATCAAGATACTACCTTTGATGAAGAAGCTATCCATGATCAACTTGATCCTATACATGAGCTAGAGATCCAATTTCGGCCCCTCCATAACCTCTATCCTTTCTGTGATCAGGATATTATCATTGATGATGAACCTATATGAGAGCACCTTAAGACCATCATGCTAAATCCTATCTATGATCAAGATCCCATCTACGATCACGAGCCTATCTATGATCAAGCAGACTATGATGATCCTCTTAGCCCACTTTATGCATTCTATGGTCCTGAGCTTATAACCCCATCTTCTCCTATCCAAGATCCAACAACTTCCACTTACCTTGATGAGACACTTGCCTCCCAAGCAAGCATAGAAGATCAAACCAAAAATACTCCTCTACCATCCATTATCGACCATGCTACAAATCCCCCACCATATATCCTTGGTCTTACCGCTTTCCTTCATGAGTGTTCCCCCTTAGAACACCAGCAACCATTATCCTCTATCCCACCTTCTTTGTCCAATAAGAAACTTGTGTCTAGTGTTCCACCTACACATAATCCCGCTATCCACCGCATACTCCAACATATAAACTATCAAGGTAAAGGCTTAGGCCTTCATGAACAAGGTATTTTGGAGCCTGTCCATGTCAAGGTTCCTCCTCCTTCATATGGCCTTGGATACACACCCCAAGGTGAACAATCTCAAGATGTTGGTACCTCTTCCACTCCTTCAAAATCCTCCACTTTCCATTGTAAACCCTATCATATCCCCAAAACATATGTCTCCATTCCACCTCCATCATCCTATAATTCCCAAAAGCATGCGACCATACACCTTCCACCATCCAATCTACCTCCATTACTTCCAACTCCTAATATCCCTCCATACATTCTACCACCACTTCTTCCAACACCTTATACATCCACCTATGAATCTTCTATCAATCCCAATCATGGCCAAAAAATGCACATGTTGTCTAAACAAAGGGCTTCCTCCAACCCCACTTCCACCATCCCATGGGATTCAACAGTAAAAATCTGGATGCCTCTACCTATAAAGTCAAAAATCCTAAGAGTCCTCATGACCTAGGATACAAAAGCCAAGAATCAAAGAAACATCCTTCTCAAGAGCTGCATACACCCACACACCTATATACCAAACTAAAAAAGGTGTGGGTCTGCATCAAACAAATGATTACCTCCAAAGCTGCACCAAAGCTACATACACCCCAGCCCATACCTTCACAAGTACTATCTAAAAGCAAAATGGTTTGGGTGCCTAACAAAAAACTCTCAAATTACATGAGGCATCTACCTCTCAAGAATCTCAACCATCCTCTTTCACCCATTCTATCCAAAAGTCTCTAATTCTTCCATCCCACATGACAAGCAAAAATCAACAAAATACTTAGTCTATGTGGATCCCTACATGCCTAAGTCATTCATCCACAAGAAAAAGTCTCTGTTGCTTCCTACACTACTTTCCCATCACCAGCTTCAATGTTTATCATGGTATGTGCAATCGGTGGTCTTGATTCCATTCCATTCCACAACATTTCTGTATACCTCCCCTTCCTTCCACTATTATCCTACATATCTTTCTCATCCTATTCCTATGGTCCATGCTTTTGCATAAGCCTTCTCTCCATATTATGCATCATAAACCACTATGTACCATTTTCCATCTCACTTGCATGCAATCCCTTACCAACATCTATGAGAGCACTTGACATGGTCCATGCAATGACATCCTTCTAGCGGGACTATCACCTTTCAAGGAACTAGATACTTGAGTCTCTCCCTTCTGTATTCACCTTCTCCTATTCAAAAATAAAAAAATAAAAAAAATCAAAAGAGTCAAGAAAAATCCCTTCGTCCAACGGTGAAAATCTGGCAAACAGACGCCTTGGATAAGTACCATGATGAAAACCTGGCAAACATGCATCATGTGTAAGTTGATATTCTACGTCACCTACACTTGGGGGCACCTTGTCTCATCGGCATATCACTCTTCTCCTGTTAGTTTCCTTTCGTACCATTCCCTATCCTATCCTTCTAGCCATTACCTACCTATACTGTCCAGTCTATCTATCCTAACTTTCCATTCCTCTACTTTGTTTGGTCTTGATAAAGATTGGGGGCACAATGTTGACAAATGTTTTAGGTGTCTCTTGACATACCTTATCCCTCCCAAACCAAGCAAATCCTTCATTATCCTCCTATCCTCCTATCGTCATAAGCATTGCCATGAAAAATCCTAAATATTCTACCTACAATGGGGTATGTTATTCTTATGTGACGTAGTCCTTGGAGATCACATCCTTGTTTCCTTCTACCTAACCATCCATATCTACTATCACCCATCCATCTACCTATCTGTAGTGTTTCCTTGTCATCAGTATCATTCAATCCATATCTGATCTGTGTTTGATCCATATCTGATCCATACCTGATCCATATTTATTCCATATCTGACCCATTTCTATTTCATGTCATGTCTCATCCGATCGACATCTGATCCATATTTGTCCCATATTTGACCCATTTTTGTTTCATATCGTGTCTCATCCGATCCATATCTATTACATATCGTGTCTCATTTGATCCATATCTCAGTATCATGGGGTCAACCACGTGAGGCTATTTTCAATGCACCCTTGAGGCTTCCCTATCTATCTCGTATCTTGTCGTCTATCCTCTAGTCCATCCATGGTCAAAGTCCATGAACTACATTACCTCTGCGTCGTCATGTAGGCAAGGCCATTATTGAAATGTGCCCCCAAGGCTTCACTATCCCATCCATCACATGTCTAGTCCTTTTAGGTCCACGCCACTTTCCATCGCCTAGGTCTTAGGTCCATTAAGGTTTACCCTGAACTACGTTGCCTCTGCGTTGTCACGTAGGCAATGCCATTTAGCAATGAGCCCCCGAGGCACTAGGCCAGTCCCTTAGGGTTTGTCTAACCAATAAGGATTGTGGAACCTCTCTCAAAGGCAAGCAAGCGCAAGCAGAACCCACTTTCAAGTAGAAATTTTGATGCAGGACTTCAACCTATCCAAAGCAAAACATGTAAATACCTAAAGCGCTCAAAAATGATTTTACCTAAATTATGGCAAGAAACAAACATGTCTAAATGTAAAAAATGTTTTGTGGTTGTGATCATGGTTAGGTTGCAGCGTCTTGATTTCTGTTATCATGTCTTTCTACGCTACTCAAGGATGCCAAAAGCTAGAGATGCTATGATGGGGGCATGATTATTTTTTTTGTTTGCTATTTTGGATTAATCTTTAGTAATGTGAAGCCTTGTCTAATGACATGATCGGCAAAAGATCATTGAGGACTTCAAAGGTCTAACATGAATAGGGGCAATCCTTGTCTGTTGATACACAAGGAATACTCAGGTCATTTTGGTTCAATTATACCTTGATGCTTGTATTAACTTGCTAAATCAAAATCCATGTAAGCGATACCCAGGTCATCTCGGTTCAATTATACCTAGATGCTTGTATTAAATTACAACATTCAGAAAAAGTACCAAAAAAATCACCCAATGATGAAATATGCACTTCAAAATACTTGCACCATAAAGATGTCAAAAGCAAACACCATTCGCAACCATTATACATCCATAAAAGCATCCATACCGTACCCCATGCAATAAAGATCCAACAATGCAGAGTATCAATACAAATAAAAGCTTGTGAGTTCTTCTGTCGAGTCATTTTTTTATCTATCATCATATCTTTCATCCTTGTCCAGTCAATCTGAGCAATGATCCAAATGTAGGTCCATCCTTAATCCATATCAAACAAGTCATGTCAATCTTGTCAAATGATCCAATCACAATCAGTGGTCTTGATTCTTGTCTGGTCATAAACGAACGAGCGATCAGTTAATCAATCAATTATCTTATACAGGATGTAACATTGTCTAAATCAGACCAACACAAGTGTCTTACACGACATATTCCATTTTCCTGAAACCAGACACTATCCTTTGTGTTGTTCTAGGGATCTATCGTTCCCCACCATGACAATATGCCTGCCGTGTTGGTCTAGGGATATATTGTTCCCTGCCATGACAACACTGTCGTATATCATTATCATTATATCATTGGTTTACCACTCGATAGGGGCAATACCTTGTTTGTTCTTGTATTATTTGTGCATACTTGCTTGCTTGCTTGTGTGTGTTATCATTTTATCTTGCATCGCATATCATTCAGCTCTTTCTTCAACCATTTTCTTCACCTCAACCTATTCTTCCAACCTTCTTCATCATGAGATTTTCTGTCTTGCGCCCTTGAAAACTCTCTCCTCGTCCAATCTAACGAGGGGGCATCCTCATCCTATATTTCCATTGTCATCTTTTTCTTCTATCTATACCTTGGCTTCTTTGAAATGATGTTACTCGACACAAATCTCATCATCTCGAACATCACATCAAAGAGGGGCAAAATGACACGGCTAGGGCTAAATAAATATTCTTAATATTTATTACATTCTAATTCCTCTATTAATAAATAAATAAACAAATTTATTTATTCGATTCACATTCCTCTAAATTAATTAAATATTGAAATATTTAATTACCTCTTCTAAAGTCAAAATTAAATAAAATATTTTATTTAATTAAATTCTTCCAAACAATTAAATAATTCTTAATTATTTAATTAAGTCAACTCATTCTTCCAATTTTAAATATATCAAATTAAATTTATTTAAATCATCTCAATCTCTAAAAATAAAATATAATAAAATATTTTATTTATTCTTCCAAATCATGCACAAATAATTAAATAAATTTATTTATTTAATTTGCTTTCCTATCTTCAAATATCTTCCAAATCTTCTAAAAACAAGTTTTCTTCTTCATGCACACAAAATTAAATAATTTATTATTTAATTTCTCTCAAATCATGCAAAAGCAAATCACAAGTTGAGTTAACTGACTCAATCAACTCTGTTTTTATCAATATCTCTTAAATTAGAAAAAGGCTTTCTAAATTATGAAAAGCACGTCTTATCTTTAGAAAAGAAAGTACTTAACTCAAATAAAATAGCTTTTGGGTGACACTTGTCTTCTTCTTATTCGCGCACTTTCCTCAAGGTTTCTCAATCGTTGATCTTCTCATTCTTTCTATAGCGTTGGTCTTCTCTCTCCCAAGTCTATAAATTGAACCCAATTCCTCCATTTCATTCATCCAAGCTTTTAGTATTGTTACTCTGCAGGAATTATAGCGTGCCTTTGGCACCAATTCCTTCATTTCTTGTGATCACACTCGTTACCATACTATTATCATTGTTGTGAAGCTCATCTTCATGGTGATAACTATCATAGCCATTCTCCATTGACAATCTTGGAATCATAGCAATGAAGTGCACCCTCTGAGGGCCTTATTCATACATAGGTTTTTTAAAGTTCTTTTCTTTGATTGATCTCTTTGTTTCTGTATTTCGTTGAATTTTAGGTATTTTCATATTGATTATTCATTTGAATCCAAATTTTCTTTAACAATAGTATTTAAATGGTAAGGGTATATGCATTAACTTATATTATTTAGCTAAGGGACGACTTAAGGGGAGTTAAGAGGATGTCTTAAGGGGAGATGGTCCAATCAACTATAGTATTTTTGGTAAGGGTACATGCACTAACTTATATCATTTAGCTAGGGGATGGTTTAAGGGGAGTTAAGAGAATGTCTTAAGGGGAGATGGTCCAATCAACTATAGTATTTTTGGTAAGGGTACCTACACTAACTTATATCATTTAGCTAGGGTATGGCTTAAGGGGAGTTAAGAGAATGTCTTAAGGGGAGATGCAATCAATTAGGGGTTATGACTTACCTAACTTATGGAACATAACTAAGGGATGTCTTAAGGGGACTTAAGGGGATGGCTTAAGGGGAGATGCAATCAATTAGTTAAGTTATCAATCATATTAAATCCTAAACTTACATCCTAGACAAAGATTAAAAGTTTAAAAATTTCTACATACCTGTTAATCATTTAAAACATTCACTCCATTAGACCATCTGCATCTTCTCTTTTTTGTATTGCATCTGTGATTGCCTCAAGCTCTTCCATAGAAAGTGTCCATAATTCTTTTGTGATAGGTCTCCCTTTATATCTCACTAATTGTATATTTGTTGCCACAATCAGATGCGAGTAGTGCAAAATTTTCTTATGTCTTTCACAATCTTCAAATGCAGGTATACCATTCCTCCTTATCAAATATTTATGTAGCCAAGTGCCAGTAACAACCACAGAACCTATTGGACACTCAAAGTTATCATCATCTACTCTAGGTTATAACAATTTATGTTTTTCCTCAACACACCGAGCCAACCAATACTCTGTTTCCTCTTCATTACCCTCAGGTGCAACAACAACATACACATGTCCTGCAAAAATATTTCAAATTCAATAAATCACAAAAATATACATACATACATATGTACAATTAAATATATATTTCCAAAAAATGTATCCAAAAGAAATATTGAATAAAATTGTACCTTCTTGTACGAGGTCTAAAATACGGCCATAGTCATCTGATGCTTGCAAATGATTATCATCCTCAAATGTTATCTCATTTTGATCATGTGTTTGTAGAGGTGTTAAGGACTTTTGTTGCCATTCTTCAACCCAATCTATATTTTCACATGCTTCCCACTCACCTACGATATAAAACTAACAAAAACATGCGAGCTTCCTAGTCCATAGAGTCCATGTGCTTGCATTTGAACTCTTAAATGAATGTCATTTTGTTGATCCACTAATTGTATCACAATCAAATTGGGGAGGAATATTTTTTTCTTCAACCAACCAGAAAAATCGTTGAACTTTAGAGTTCTCACTTGATCCTGTAGTCAATTTTGTATTACAGCAATCCACAATTGCATGTGCATCTTGAAACTTTGCTGCATCATGAAATTTTAGTTGCTCCCTAGTAAGAGCCCTTTTCACATATGCTCCAACTCCATCATGTTCTCCTTTACCATGTCCAGCTTCAAAGAAACTCCAAAAATGTTGGATATTGTTTTCTTTATGGACCCTACTTAACCACAAAAACATTCAAGAATTTTTGAATTATCCTGTACAATTGTCTGACCATATGAAATGTTGTGTTATCTAGATTTGGCTTTCTTTTAAGTTGTAAAATACTTTGAAATAATATTGCACAAATTCTGATGAATGTAATCAGTTATCATTCACATAAAAATGGTACTCTCAAAATTCTCCTATCATCTTTTGTACTATCAACTACATGTTCATATACAATATGAACAAATATGGCCACTTGAACTAAGTTATAATATTGTGATTGAATCTCCTCTTGTGAAGAAAGTGTATAGTTTTCTGCAAAGTCAACCACTGAAAGTATAGTTCCAATAGGAAATGTGTTCTTACATCTATGGAATTGTTCATCAAGCCACTGAGCATATTGAGAATGTTTGACATATTTATACACAATCTTATTCTTGAACTCTGTGATGAATGCATGTACACTACTTTGTTCTGTGACTAACTCACAACGCTTTCCAATTTTTCCATCCTTTAATAGATATTGAACATTGGTGAACCTCTTCACCTCCACTAACTGTTGTGCAAAATCATGTGAACTACTTTTATGCATGCATTCTCCTAACAACGAAAGGTTACCACATCTATTGCATTATCCAAAAACACATAGTTTTGAAAAATAGAATTGATCGTCAGTTGTTTCACAAAGTATACTTGTTATAAATCCTTAACTGTTGTAGGTGGCATATTAATACCACATTCCTGCATAATTTGGCTAGTATGCAAAGTACAACGTATATTTCAAAAAATATAATAAAAATAATGAAATTGCACATGAGTTTTACAAGAGATTCGTTGCTTATTAATCTTGACATACCAAGGTTTGTATTTCTCAAATGATCTTTGGCTTATACTAAAATTTTCTATAACTGAATCATTTAAAAATTTTCTATATAATTATGTTTGAGTCGTGTCTAAAAGATGTTTTGGATGAGGATCATGATTTTTTGACCCCACCCTTAATTTCAAAACATCTTGAGCATTTGATAAAACTCTTGTATTATCATGCCAATATTTTTCAATCAAAGACCTAATTTTATGTCAGACCTTGGGAGTCTACCACTAAAAGTCCAACATTGGTTGACTGGATCCTCTTCAATACTTAGTCTTCTCTTTGCTGCTCTTCTTAAAGTTATAGCATGCACATTTAAATATCCACTTGTTTTACGTATTATTCTTTTGCTCACAACTGATTTATTAACTAAAGCAGTTGTTATTGCTCTACGTGTTGCATTTGTATCCTTAGATCGACTTTTTTTCTGATAGAACCAATAGCATTAGCAAGACTAGACATAACTTGTTCCATTAAGTCATCCACCTTTTTGAGTTTTATAAAAATGCTTAATTTTTTCATTACTTTTCTCATTTTTTTCATTCTCATCAATTGTAATACAAGTTGACATTGAAATCGAAGAGTTTTTCTATAAAAAAATTGTTTGTACAATCTATTTGCATGTGTTTGAATTTGTCTCCAAGATATCTTACCACGAAGATCCTTCAAAACATTACTTTCAATTTTTAAAAAAATATTTTCATTTTCATTTTCATGCATACAAGGGTCTTGTTTGTAGTAGAAACATTTATCTCATCAACATTATATCCAGCTTGCTTTAAATCTTTAATCTCATTATCATTCAATGGATTCGAAGACATACCTAGATTCGTTCTTATATTTGTATTTTCCATGTTCTTGACCTTTTCCACATTTGCATACTCTACATTCATTTCATTCAAATTGGTGTCCTCTTCAAAGTTCTCCTCCTCAATGTTCTCCTCTTTAATAGTCATTGAACTAGGTGCTACATCATTCTTCATTTTTTTAATCCTCTCTCTCCCATCTCTTTGTCGTTTTGCCTCTTTCTCTCGATGTGCTTCAATTTCTTCAACTATCATAACATTTTTCTTCTTTTTTTTTGACGTTTATTTGATCCCATGATTATCAAAATGTGTTGGATCTCTTCTTAAAAAATGTATGAAATACAAGTAGAAATAGATCCTTTGTTCAATATGATAGTTTCTTGATATTTGTTTGATCTCTCCAAAAAATTGAATCCTTCTAAAAAATGGATTTCTTACTTCATCACATCTGAAAATTCTCCAAAAAGTTGAATGCATGTAAAAAATAAATTTTCTACTTCATTCCATCTGAAAATTTTCCTTATGATTGAATCCCTATAAAAATTGCATAAGATATGCCTCGTTGAGAGCTCAAATCAACACTTTGCACATAAAAAAATCACAAAATTTGTAGTTGTTCGTCATACTGGTAAAAGGGAATGTTGCAGGTTTCAGTCGTACTGTGAATTTATGAAAAAAAATAGCTAAAATAGAAACGAATGTCCATTTTAAAATGGGTACCCATTCTAAAAAACAATAAATGGGTACCCGTTTTATGAAAAGGAAAATAAAACGGGTACTCGTTTGTAATGGGCACCCATTATGAGCGGGTACTCATTTACAAACGGGTACCTGTTTCTTATTTTTTCAAATGTGACACCCGCCAATTTACCTTGGTTTTAGGATTGGTAAAGGCTTGGAAACCCGAGCCTAAGCCTTGGACCTGTAACCAACCTGCAACTAAGAGGCTATGAAAACAATGGGAGAAAAAATTAGTTTCACCACTGTGGCTGACAACTTTTTTTTCAAAATATTTTAACAAAATTAAAACCTATTATAGATCTGAAAGTCTAGTTTTCAAATATGTGATTTTTTACTATTGAACATAATTTTCTATTTATTAATTATTTTCTAAACAAACTAACTCATAAAATTGAAATAACATAGCTTACTATTTTTTTAATAACTTTTGATTTTGGAAGTTTCTTGAAAACAAATTATGTCTGACCAAACTAGATATCATTCTCTACATGATAAAAAAACCATTTTATTGAATTGATTAGTTTAGCTCAAATTATGTTGGTCGTACACAAGGGGTTTTAAAAAACACTAATTAGGCTCATTAAAAAATTAATAAAAAAAATATTTATCAAAAAATTACAAAAAAATATCCTAACCAAAATTCAACATCTTAAGAATCTTTCCACAAAAGGAATTAGAAAAATACATTAATTTAGGTCAAATTATGTTGGCCGTACACATGCATGCTTTTGCAAAAAATAGGCGACTTTTAAAAAGCCACTTTTTGTACATCCAATTAAAACCCAACTTACATCATCTAGGTATTAGAAAAAATTATATATTTAAAAACTAGAAACAAAATCCTACATTTCTTATTTTTACATCATCTTAATATGTTATGTGCAAGTGCTTCAAATTGTCACTCCAAGTACGACAAAATTTGAAAAATAGGAAAACACTTCCGCTTTTTGGCCAAAAAGTGAACTCATCTTCTTGCACTTACCCAGTTGTTTCTGTTTAACGTCAACTTTCATATTAACTATTTATCTAAAATAAAAAAAAATTATACCATCTTGATATAGATTCTGTTATCTAGTGCATCATTTTTTTTTCAAATTTTTTAAATAAGTTTTACTATTTTTCCTTGACATGGTAATTGACCTAATGTTTTGTGCTGATAACCTACTTTTAGTAAAAATAAAAAGTAAAATATAAATAATAATTAAACTATTAATATATATATATATATATATATATATATATATATATATATATATATATATATATATATTTGAAAACTAAAATTATAGATCTACAAAAAGGTATTTTTATTTTTTTTTAAAATGTTATTTACATGAGTAGAAATTATTGAAATATCAAATTTTTCAAATAATTTTAATTTTTTGGTAAATTGGCCTCATTATGGTGCTATATATGCATTTAGCCAACAATTTTAGTTGGAAAGGTTGTGGACATATCTAACTTAGCTAGAATGAATCTTACAAGATCATATGTTTGATTAGAGTTGATTTTTAGTTAGAAATACTTAAATTCACTTGTGCTGATAAGTCAGCTAAAAGTGTAACATAGCTTTGTGCTTTTACACCTATATCATTTATCATGGATTCTCACAGGTCATTACCTTAAACTGATCTATGTGCATGTCTTACTAATTGTAATGTGTTCCTATCTTTTGTGCCATCTGATCAAAGTTTGACCTTGATGCTCATGTATTTTATGCTATAGATGAGGATGTATTTTTGATGTAGGAGCATCCAGGGTGTAAGAGCAATCTTGCATCAACCAAAAAAAAATGTTGTTTCTTTTCAATAAGGGCTAAATTTGGCAAGGTTACTATTTTTAGTAAGTTTGCATTTGTGCACGGTTGGATACAAAATCTTACACAGACCTCTAGAATGGTGAATTGAAGCTAATGGTGAAGAAATCACTTCAATATCATTTGTCATTTGTGAGATATTAAAATTTTAAATTCTAAAAATCCTATTGAAATATTCCAAGTCAAATTTGAGGCACTTAGAGGCTCCGGATGGGCCTGAAATTTGGCGGGAAACCCAAGTAGTCTACTTCTCGATATTGCTTTTGCACCATCATTTTTTTGAGAACTTTTTGAAAAGGTATTATAATTGAAAATCCAAGGGTCGGATCGAAAGTTATGGCCCCATGAAGTTGACCTATTTTTGGAGGGAGATGTCAATTTCAAAATTAAGCTGGTGGCTGTCAAAAAGGGCTATCTATGACCATTTTTTGGAACCCTTGGAGTAGTAGAGTTAAGGGGGTAGGTGTAGAGTGAAGAAAAAGTGGGAAAATAGAAACCCTAGTTGATTTGGGGTTACACAAGGCTGAAGATTCTAAAGTCTTGAGAGATGGAGTTGTAATGTGTTGCAACCTGTAGGGGATTCATCCTCTGATTGTATTTGAGCTTCTGTAATGTAATGTTTTGCCCATATTAATAAAATATCATTCTATTTTCTGTGTGCAATTTCTGTTATTGTGTGTTTTATGATTTACCCCCTTCATCAAGTGGTATCAGAGCGAGGGTTCCTGAGTGTGTAGACAGATCGCTGACTGTGAGGCAATTTTCACCAAGACCTGAGGTTGTGGGTCTACTGCGGAGATCAAGATGCCTCCACGAAGAAATCATATTGGGAGGAATGCTTTGACAGAAGAGAGTTTTAGAGCCTTGCAAAGACAAATCGATGCATTGCAAGAGGAGTTGTGAAGAGGGTTCGAGCTAAGAACAAGAGAAGAAAGTGACGATGAAATGGAAGAGGAGCTATCTGAGGAAGAACAAGAAGCTGCAGGAGATCCTACAGAAGTTAGTTTGTTGAGGGCCATTTCTAAGATTTGAAAGAGGCCCATGATCAAAGTTTATACATATTCTGGAGATTTGAATCCAAAACAGCTTATTGATTGGATCAATGACATGGAGGAATATTTTGAGTATGAAGATTTGGAAGACCAAGATCGGGTCAAGTTTGCAAAAATAAAGTTGAAGGGCCACGGCAGTATTTGGTGGAAGGAGGTCCAATTAGAGAGGAACAGAAGAGGAAAAGGGAAGATCACTAAATGGGATTGGATGGTGGAGAAACTGAAGAAGTAGTTTAATCCTGTGGACTATGAGATGGAGCTGCTGAAGAAGCTGCAAGGACTGAAGCAAGGTAACAAGTCTGTTAAGGAGTATACAACAGAGTTTTATAAAATTACTATCAGGACAGGTCATGTAGAGCCCAACAAGGAGTAGGTAGCCCGTTACATTAATGGGTTGAGGCCGAGTATTCAAGAGGAGTTGAGCCTGGTCAAAATGACCACCATAGAAGACGCATACCAATTTTCCCTGAAGGTGGAAGAGAAATTGAATAAAAGATTTGATAGAAAGCAAAGGGGAAGAGGTCAAGGTGGAAGGACTAGTGGAATACCCTATGGAGGCCATAATGAAGATCAAAAGAAAAGTGAAGAAGCTAGCACCAGTCGAAATCAGAGAGGGGATAATGCCTATTGCCCTCGTGACTAGAACAATGGTGAACAAAGAGGAAGAGGAAGAGGCAGACCTGGGCAATGACCTGGAAGAGGAGGTTTCAGAGGAACCTGTTTCCAATGTGGAGAAGAAGGGCATCGAGCATACGAGTGTTCGCAACATCAAGGAAGGATGAATAGAAGACTTGAAGTAATGCACGAGTTGCATATGTACATGAAGATGCATAGTCTGAGTGTTCTAAAGATGCTGAAAGGGGAGAAACCCTAGTTGTCAGAAGAACCTTGTTGAATGAGGAGAAAGCACCAAATTAGACGAAGATTTTACTCCGCACAAGGTGCAAATGTGAAGGTAAGTGTTGTGATATTATTATTGACAGTGGAAGCACTGATAATTTTGTTTTAGAGGAGATGGTTGGCAAGTTGAAGTTGACAAGAAGAAAGCATCCGCATCCATATCAGATTGCATGGTTGTAGAAGGACCATAGAGCTTTGGTCAATGAGCAGTATTTAGTGAAGTTCAAGATTGGGGACTATCATGATGAGGTGCTGTGTGATAACGATGGATGCATGTCATATGCTATTGGGGAGGCCGTGGCAGTATGATAGGAGCGCTGTCCATGATGGCCGTGCAAACACATATTCCATAACAATGGATGGATTTTATCATAAGTTGAATCCCTCGAAGGAGGTGGAAGAAAATGTATGTAGTACTGCTAGAATTTGCTTGGTAGATGGTAGGAAATTTTTGGAGGGTATGAAGCATGAGCGTCATTGCTTTGCATTGATTCCTCATATTAGTCAAGAGAAATGTGAAGATGTACCAGCAGAAGTTTCAGATATGTTAGAAGAATTTCAAGACATTATCTCTGATAATGTACCAGAAGGTTTACCACCAGTAAGGAAAATAAGTCATCAAATGGATTTGATACTAGGAGCTAGTTTTCCAAACAAGGCAGCCCATAGAATGACTCTAGCAGAGAGTGAAAAGTTGAACAGACAAGTTTAGGAGTTGTTGAGGAAGGGATTGATAACAGAAAGCCTAAGTCCATGTGTAGTACCTGCAGTACTAGAACCAAAGAAAGATGGAGAGTGGAGAATGTGTATAGACTCTTGAGCCATCAATAAGATCATGATCAAGTATAGATTTCCATTCCTCAGAATGGATGACATAATGGATTGTTTGAGTGGCACCAAGTACTTCACGAAGATTGATCTGAAGAGTGGGTATCACCAGATTTGAATCAGAGAAGGAGACGAGTGGAAGACAACCTTCAAAACAAAGGAAGGTTTGTATGATTGGTCAGTCATGCCATTTGGGCTAACCAATGCACCGAGCACATTCATGCGGCTCATGAACGAGGTACTGAAAGAATTTTTGAGGAGTTTTGTTATTGTTTATTTAGATGACATTTTGATCTTCAATAAGACTTGGGATGAGCATTTGATACATATCAAAAGATTTTAGAGAAGCTGAGGGAGGAAAAGTTGTTGATCAATCTCAAGAAATATAGTTTTGCAAAGGAGCTGGTATACCTGGGATTTGCTGTCTCAGAGGAAGGTCTTAAGATGGACCTAGAGAAGGTGAGGGATATCATTAAATGGATTACACCAAGGAGTGCTTTCGATTTAAGATCTTTTCACGGTTTGGCAAGTTTTTTAGAAAGTTTATCAAGAATTTCAGTAGAATTTGTGCACCCCTATCTGAGACAATGAGAGGGGATAGAAAATAGTTTAGATGGACTAAAGGCGAAGACAAGAACTTTGATACATTGAAGCAGAAAGTCATAGAACAACCTGTTTTGGCACTTCCAGGGCAATAAGGTATTTCAGGTAGATTGTAATGCTATTGGTAGTGGTATAGGAGCTACTTTGAAGAAAGAAGGTAAGCCCATTGCTTATTTTAGTGAGAATCTTAATGATGCCAAGAAAAAGTATTCTGTTTATGATCAAGAGTTTTATGCAATAGTTTAGGCTTTGAAGAAATGGAGACATTATTTGTTGCCAAAAGAGTTTGTTTTATATATTGATCATCAGGGTTTGCAGTATCTTAATAGTCAAGGAAAATTAAATCAAAGGCACTTAAAATGGGTTGAGTTTTTGCAGAGTTATACTTTTGTTTTGAAGCACAGGAGTGGGAAGTCCAACAGAGTTGCAAATGCCTTGAGTAGAAGGCGAAATTTGTTGACAAAAATGACGATAGAGGTCGTTGGGTTTGATGAGCTCAAAAGTTTGTATCCTAAAGATCTATATTTGGTAGAGGCCTAGAAAGCTTGTCTAGAACCTGTTACTTTGGATAGGACAAAATGGTTGGATTTCATAATCCAAGATGGCATGTTGTTTAGAGGAAGCCAGTTGTGCATTCCGAGGAGTTCCATGAGAGAGAACCTGATTAAGGAGAAGCATAGTGGAGGATTAGTTGGCCACTTTGGTCGAGATAAGACCATTGCTATTATTGGTGAACATTATTACTGGCCACAATTGCAACAAGATGTGAGCAAATTTGTGTAGAGTTGCAGAGTGTGTCAGATGGCAAAAGGAACAAGTCAGAATACAGGGCTATATTAGCCATTACCTGTACTAGAGAAACCATGGGATGATATTAGTATGGATTTTGTTCTTGGTTTACCAAGGACACGGAGAGGACATGATTCCATTTTGTGGTGGTGGACAGATTCTCAAAGATGGCCCATTTTATTCCTTGTAAGAAGACTAATGATGCTATTCATATTGCAGAGTTATTTTTCAGGGAAGTGGTGAGGCTACATGGTCTACCTAAGAGCATAGTTTCAGATTGAGTTACCAAGTTTGTTGGTTATTTCTGGAGGACATTGTGGAAGAAGTTGAAAATAGATTTGAAGTTCAGTTCTGCACACCATCCACAAACTGCTGGATAGACAGAAGTGGTGAATAGGAGTTTGGGTAACCTACTATGATGCTTAGTAGGAGATAAGCCCAAGGGATGGGATTTGATTTTTCCACAGGCGGAATTCACTTACAACAATTCTGTCAATAGGAGTACTGGTAAATCACCATTCCAGATTGTATATGGTAATAGTCCAAGAAATGCTTCAGAGTTAAGGAAGCTAGACACGGGAGAAAAGACAAGTGCCGAGGCTGAAGACTTTGCAGAACACCTGAAGAATTTGCATGAAGAAGTGAGAAAGCACATTAATAAGATGAATATTCAGTACAAGGCTAAGGCAGATCAGAAGAGGAGATATAAAGAGTTTCAGGTAGGAGATGAAGTCATGGTTCACTTGAGAAAAGAAAGGTTCCCAATTGGAACATACAATAAGTTGAAAATGAAGAAATTTAGATTGTGTAGAATCCTGAAGAAGCATGATTTAGGAAATGCATTTGAGGTAGAGTTGCCTGATGGCATCAATATTTCACCAGTGTTCAACATTTTAGATTTGAAAAAGTATCATGATGATGGACTTGATAAAGGAACACAGTGGGGCATTCTAGCATCTACTTCAGAGAAGGAGGAGATAGAGGGCATTCTGGATAGCCGTGTGGGTAAGAGTACAAGAAATAGGCAATATACATAATACTTAGTGAAATGGACAGGAAGGCATGTTGAAGATTCATCATGGTTATCTGAGACTGAGGTTAACTGTTTTGGTTTCCCTCTAACTCATGAGAAGTGACAGGGTCACTTTTCAAATTACCCCGGGTGTCTGATGCAGGAGCATCCAGGGTGTAAGAGCAATCTTGCATCAACCAAAAAAAATGTTGTTTATTTTCAATAAGGGCTAAATTGGGTAGGGTTACTATTTTTAGTAAGTTTGCATGTGTGCACGGATGGATACAAAATCTTACACAAACCTCTAGAATGGTGAATTGAAGCTAATGGTGAAGAAATCACTTCAATATCATTTGTCATTTGTGAGATATTAAAATATCAAATTCCAAAAATCATATTAAAATATTCAAAGTCAAATTTGAGGCACTTAGAGGCTCCGGATGGGCCTGAAATTTGGTGGGAAACGCAAGTAGTCTACCTCTTGGTACTACTTTTGCACCATCATCTTTTCAAGAGCTTTCCGAAAAGATATTATAATTGAAAATCTAACAGTCGGATCGAAAGTTGTGGCCCCACAAAGTTGACCTATTTTTGGAGGGAGATGCAAATTTTGAAATTAAGCTGGTGGCCACCAAAAAGGGCTATATATGACCATTTTTGGGAACCCTTGGAGTAGTAGCGTTAAGGGGGTAGGTGTAGAATCAAGAAAATGTAAGAAAATAGAAACCCTAGCTGATTTGGAGTTACAGAAGGCTGAAGATTCTAAAGTTTTAAGAGATGGAGCTGTAATGTATTGCAGCCTGTACGGGATTCATCCTCTAATTGTATTTGAGCTTCTGTAATGTAATGTTTTGCCCATATTAATAAAATATCATTCTATTTTTTGTGTGCAATTTCTATTATTGTGTGTTTTATGATTTACCCCCTTCATCAATTTTCTATGGAGGTGTTATCTATTCATGTAAATGATTTGGCCTACTTCATAGAGTTTGTTAGTGTCTATCCTTCTCTTTTATATAAATTGTACTACCCCAAAATTTTGCTCAAGACATTAATGAATAGAAACTAAATGAAGAAAATTTTCACGTTTCAAATGTGACATCAACATGCCACATTCACAAGGTATTGTGACATCACACAACAACACATGAGGCAAACATTCACCAATACACCAAGCATGGTGACACAAGTAGAAGAATTCCAAAAATACAGGTCAAAATCATCGTGATAAGCTTAAAATACAAGTCCTAGAAAAAATGCAGAGCTTCCCCTCTAGCTTTTGTGAAACTTCAGCGTTCCCATGCAATTCTATAGTTTTATGAAGCTTCAAAGTTTTCCATGCAATTATATGGTTTTGTGGTAAGTTTCAAAGTTCCCATGCAATTCGATAGTTCTTGAAAATTGCAAGTGGACCCCTATCCCCACAACCCTTCAACTTTTGGAACTTAAAAGTTCCCATGCAAGTTTGCAGCTCCTGTAAATTGCATATGGGTCTCTGGTCCTCACAACTTTAAAATTGATAGAACTTTGAAGTTCTCATGCAAGTTTGTAATCCCTTCAAATTGCATGTAGACCTCTAATCCTTGCAAATAGAACTCATGCAAAACTTTGAAGTTCTCATACAAGTTTGTAATCCCTTCAAATTGCATGTAGACCTCTAATCCTTGCAAATAGAACTCATGCAAAACTTTAGAGCTCATGTGTAAATTTACAGGTCTTACAAATTGCAAGTCAAGTTTTGGTTCCAGTAGACCTAACACTTTTGGAACTTTAGAGCTCGCATATAAATTTGTAGCTCCTACAAATTGCAAGCTGAAATTTGATCTCCACCAGCTTTACATTGCAAACTTTTAGAGCTTGTTTGCATATTTGTAGTGCCTACAAAGTGCATGTTGAGTTTTGATTTCTACCAACATTACATGTTGGACTTTTTAAAATCCGATGTAACTTTACAAAATACAAATTGCCTCTTGAGAATTGAGTTCTAATGTAAATTACATGCAAAACTACAAACTACTAGTCAAGTTTTGAATTTTAACAACTCCTACCTACAAAACTTCAAAGTCCTTCATTGCAGTTTTGCAGAATTACAAAATGGAAGTCCATAACAATGAATGAAAGAGCATAACAATTGTTTCGATCGAAGCATTCAATTGTGGTTGTTGTGGTGATAATAGTATGACCTGAAGGGTCACTTATCCTGAGACTAGCGTGAAGGCTATTCTATTCATTTATGATGTGGAGATGTTCTGATCTCCTTTCTTGGTTTCAAATTGTTTGTTGTATTAGTTATTTTTGGTTGATGATTCGTTGACGATGTTCTTGTTCTTTGATGGTTTGTTCTACATTTTGTTGGTTGTGAATTGGATGAGGGAAGTTCTCCCCAATTTCATGTAGGACAGATTTTATCCATTCTTTCCTAATGTCTGGACACTTTAAATGCTAGGAAAGAGTGGGAAATGCTATGTTGTGTTGGTGATGTTGAATATGTTGACTATGAATTGACCTCGTGATGAAATCGAGGGTTTCTCTTTTTTCTTGAATGTTTTTTTTGGTTTTGTTGAATGCATTGACCTCATGATAAAATTGAGGGTTTATTCACTTATTTTTTTATTGATGTTTTCCTAATGTTTTTTGGTTTTTGATGGATGCAAGCTATATGAATGCAATGAATTTTCCAATGCAATCTAGACTATATTTTTTGTGTTTTGCAAATTGATTTTCAAATTGTATTCTATAAAATAAAATTGCAAGTAATCTAAGAACAATGGAAATAAACTTAATCTAAGAATGCAAGGAAATCTAAGCTAAGTAACTAAAAGCAAATCTAATCTATTGCACTAAAAAATAAATATCATATCAAGAGAAAAGCAAACAAATTATTTACTTCCTCAATAGCAAAGATTTGTTCTAATTACTAATGAAAATATGAAAGGAACTTGGTATGAATTGGGCATCAGTGCCTGGCTTGAGTCCTCAGAGGTCCTTTGTGGTAACCCTCTCTTTTTCTGCAGCAACGGGGTCCTCCTCTTGGCAACATGGATTAAGATGGGAGCATATGAAATTGAATTGAAGAAGCTCAAAGGCTTGTGAAGATGAGAAGAGCATTCCCTACCTTGAAAAATAATGAAGAGGTGAGGGGTATTTATAGGTTTGAAATCCACACCAAAGGTGATGGTGATTGGGGAGTTAATATAATTGATTGATGAGTGATCTAGCTTTGATTGGAAGTGAATAATGGTTGGAGAGCATATTACAAAAGAAGAAATGGAGAACACATGATTGATTGAGAGATAAGAAAAGATTAATTAGAAGTTAAGAATGAAGTAATTGACAGTGTTGAAATAATTAGGGGAGTTGGCAATCAATTAGACATGAAGAATCTCACAATCAGGAGAGAAAACAAAACAAATTTGGGCTAGAACAAGAAGAAAACACACATGATGAAAGATGGCAGGGTCACCCCTTTCAAGAAGTGGGTTGCTCCTTTTACCAAGGCAAGTCACCCCTAGAGACCATACTTAAAATGCAGGGTCACCATTGAAGAGCTTGAAGGCATAAGGGGTGACCCACAAAAGGAGGTTTGAACATGTAGTTTCAGGGTTGGCAAATGGCTCAGAAGGGCTAAAAATGGTTTTGGAGGTTTCAAACAAGGCATTGGACATACTCAAAGTGGGTCACTCCTTTTATCAGGGCAGGTCACCCCTGGAGACCTTGAAGACATAAGGGGCGACCTAGAAAGAATGGCTCAAGTATCATCATATGAAATTTTAGAGAGCTTGTTCAAGCACATATGGACTCCTTTTTTGGTGGCATTTTTTTGAATTGCATATTGTTTCGAGCACTATGCAATAATGTCACTAATTTTTCTTGAAAGTGTTTCAAAATTATACTTTCAACTCATTTTTTCATGGGATATCTTGTTAGTCTCTCGAGCTACCCTACCCTAAAAGGTTCGGTAAGTAATTGGAAAGTAAGTTGGATGGATGGAGAAGAAAGAATGGACAACAAATCTTCTAGTGAAAATGGATTTCCCCTCTTGTGAAGTGGATTAGTCATGTCATCAATGCTAGCAAGTAATATAAGTGATTTGTCAAACATGGGTTAGGTGGTTAACAAGACAGTGTGCAGGACCTTAGAAGGTTAGCTTGGAGGTCAGGGAGGCACAAATAAAGTATAAAAAAAAAAAACACATCACCAATAGAGAAGCTGCTAAGAGGTCTATATATTTCATACTTATGAGTACACAATTAGGATTATAACCCATCATCGGACTACCATGTAGGCTTTTGTGTCTTTTTTATACTTATAGTTATTGAGTCAAATTTAAAAAAATAATAATGGTAATATAGAAGAAAAAATAAAGGAAAAAAATTGAAGAATATATTTTTTACTTACCTTGCACACCAAAATGGTATATTCCATTCAACCAAATCAATAAATATATCAATTCATGGTGGTGTAGAAGTTGCAGAAGTTGATCTTGAATTCAAACTTCATAAAGAAAAGGAACACGTGAAGAACCTTCTAGAATTTCAATCCAAAAGATTTCTATAACATTATCATATCGAAATAACATTTCATCTCTTTTTTTTTTGGTCTTGTCTATTTGAATTATAACCAAATACTTCGATTGTAACAATCTAAAACAAATAATTATCATTTGTGTCACAAATTTCTGCAATAGGACAACTGAATTCTAAGAAAACAAAATTAAATGAACTACAAAATAGATTTGAATTGATATCATCTCCAAACCAAAATAGACCATTGCGTTACTCTGAAATCATAAGCCAAAAACTTAAAACAGTCAAGCAAGACAATACAACGAGTATTCAGATTTATGCTTAAATTTTGGAATAAAACCGCTGCTATCTCCATTCTCGTTGTTGTCATTGAAGTGCCGCTATATACCCTCCGCTAAACCTGCAAAGAATAAACCTATAAAGAATGTGAGCGCCAAGATGTGAAGCAGACGCCAAGAATAAATAAAAACTGATAGATTGTGTAGGCTTTGTTAAATCCTAATGCACAAGTGCCTAAAGTTAAACAATATTTTCGGAAATACTTCGTGAGGAGTGAGAGTATGCTAAATGCAACGTCAAAAGACGTAAAACTTTAACACTGCCATGTTATGTAAAACCATCGTTTCAGACATCACTTTGAGTCAATGGTCGTCCTATACCTTGAGCAGAACCCAAGCCGTTGATTCTGCCCTACAAAGGCATGGGAGCTCGTTTCCCTCCACAAGTGAACGCCTATTGACGTAATTATACCAACTTTCATATAAAAAATATACTAATTTACATATAAAAAATTAATATTTAAAAGCTTACTCAATTGCTATTAAAAAATGGTATGAACTTGTAATTTACACCATTGCATGTAGGGGAGAGGACCTAGTAGTTGAGCACCCTAATTCTAGGCCTCTCCAAATCATAAGTGGCAATTTCGAATCACTCCAAATCATAAGTGGCAATTTCGAATCACTCCAAAAATTTTACAGTGACTTATTTGGCAAGAACCCTTCTTATAACTAAAGTTTGAAGGTCACATTATCAAATATGATGCCACATCAACACGCTTTTTGTTGAGGTGTCAAATAGTTCCCAAAAAAAAGGGTGGACCAATAGATGTGCATTAAGTCATGTTTTGTTGGTGTGCTGATATAACATCACATGATTTGTATAAATCTAATGAGCACATTTTATTCAATTATAAGTACTTATAGTAACACTTACAACCTTAAAGTCACAACTACTAGTACTAAACTTTTAAAAATATTAAACCTTAAATACACAAATACTATCACACAGTGAGTCCAAAGTCTTCTCTCCATGCTCAACAATCAACAATGGCGTCCTCTCCCCTAACTTTTCTTTTAAACAAAAAAGTGACGTTGGAAACCCCACACGTACCTAATCAAGGATAGCCATATATCTCTCTCTATATTCTATTATTATTTCTGCAATGAAACTTTCTTTCGAATTTTTTAAAAAACAAGAGGATAGGCATATTTTTTCCTCGCAATTTCAAGTCTCGCTTTTATGTACACAACAATGCAGCTTTAAGTTTGACAGTGATATCCACTCAAAATGGCATACACAAATGCTAGGAAGCCACTTTGTCTTCTCATTTGTCTATCATTTATTTTCTTCGTCCATAAGCAATTCTAAAATCAGTACGTCATTTTTTCAGTGATCCCACATTCAGCCTAGAACAGTGGGTTTTGAACCTCGGATGTTTCAATGATGACAGTAATGAAAATTAGTGTTTAGGGTTTGATTTCCTGGCAACATGTTCAATAGTTTGAGTATATGTATATTGTACGAACTTTGAAGAGTCGGGTGGGGATCGAACTCTGAATTCAGTCTCAACCTGAATTAACTGGTGGTGGATTCTTTGTATATTTTGTGAGGCTCAATGAAGAAATCTAAATGTAGATGTATCGTATAGTCTATAAGTCTAATGAAAAAAGTTTCCCAGTATATATAAAAATATATAATTACACCCTTACAAATAAAAACAAATTATATCTATTCTCTATTTAAAAATATACTCTTATCAAATATTATTTTTAAAACAAAATTATCCTATAATAAAAATATATATTTTTATTAAATATTACTTTTTAAAATAAATTTAACAATTTAAAGAAAATGACAAAGGAAAAACTGTTTGGTCAAGGATGGTCATATTATTATTATTATTTATTGAAAAAATACAAGTAAGTACAAAAGATGGCCATATTTTCTTCCCAATTGCAAGTCTTCTTTGAAGTACATAACGCTGCTTTAACTTTAATGTGTTCCCCACTCAAAATGGTACACACGAATTTATTTATTTATTTATTTTGGTACACACGAATATTAGGTAGATACTCTTTTCATTTCTTTTCTTCTTTCATAAGGAAACTCTCCAATCTTTTTTTCTTTTTTCAAATTTTTAAGAATTGGGGATAATGCACATGATATGTTTGAAAAGTGGTTTTGAAGATAATTGTGTAGAGATTTTTTTTTAAAACTCATGTTTTAATTGTGTAGAAGTTTTTTGACATTCATGTTTTCGATTACATTCCATGATGTAGTATCGGGAAGAGAAGATACATTAGATAGTTCCATTTTTTTGAAAATATGGCCATCTTTGACTAAAGGGGTTCCTTGTGTCATTTGCTTTAAATTGTTAAATTTGTTTTAAAAAATAATACGTAATTTTAAAAACTAGATATTTTTATTTTAGAGCAATTTTGTTTTAAAAATAATTTTTTAATAAGGGTATACTTTTAGATAGAGAATAGATATAATTTGTATTTATATTTTGGGTTTATAGTAATTATAATGTCTTTTTATGTATTGACTAGTTTGTAAGACAATATATTATAATGTCTTTTTATGTATTGACTAGTTTGTAAGATAATATATTTCACATGGAAGTTGGTAAATGACATTCAATGCACATGCTAAAAAAGATGCAAATCTTTTATTTCTTTTAAAATGTAATGCATTATACAAAAGACATAGAACAAGGAGTTCAAGTACAATGCTTGCATTACAATCCCATATATTGGTCCGAAGGACTAATGAAAATTAGTCTAGAGTACCACATGTTTGACATCAACTTCTTTGGGCTTCAAGGCTCGAGCTTCCCATTAAATGCGAGACCTCTAGCCATATTTCTTAAAAATAAAATTCCAAGCCCGTGGGCACCTCTAGATGTGAAACAAACTTGCCACCATGGACTTGAAACTACCAATGAGCCATTTGAACCTGTTGAATTGTTGAACTGTTGAACCTGTTGAACCATTAAACCTATTGAACCGTCGAACCTATTGAACCATCGAACAGTTCAACTATCGGCAGAACTCCTTATTAATTACAGAAGTAGATCGCTGATGGAGAGTTGTCTCAGAGCAGAATTCGGTGTCTTGTGTATGAATTGTGACTACAAGTCACTTTACATTTATAGGAGATCGCCCAAACAATAACCTTGGTCGGCCTGATACAATTTGGCGCCAAGTTCAAATTACATTGAAATAGGTCCTGACCTATTTGTAATTTCAAGATACATCGAATAGTGAATTCACCCAATTAGGGCCTGCCTTAAATCGAATAATACAGCTGAGATTCTCGAAATGCTAAGGCCGATAGGCCATTCAGCATTTTATGACTAGGTCAGTCTCTAGAAGGGATCTGACCTAGCTACCAAATCAACACTCCCTCTTAGCTAGGGAGGATTCCTTCATAAGGATCAAGTCACATAGTCATTGCCACCATGGCTACTCCCATAGAAAACATAAGTGCTTATTGTCATCTCCACATGACGTTTACCATAGATACTCCCAAAGGATGAACAAGCACATCATGGAATTTCTCCTATGATATCCACCATACCTACTTGGAGAGGGTGGGTCCACCATGCCTACTCGTAGAGGGTGGAAGAGGGCTTTCACCTCAAACTTCTCCCAGAGAAGATGCATTACCACCATGCCTACTCATAGAGGGTGGAAGATATAGTATAATGTATCACTGATGCTGAGACTCCCTCTCAGCTAGAGCTTTATTCTCCACAAATCCAAGCTTGTCTCGAAAATATGCAAGCTTCACTCGAGCAAGAGGTTTGGTGAGAACATCTGCTATTTGCTCATCAGTGCTGATGTACTTCAACTGAATAACATTCCTTTGCACCATATCCCAAATATAGTGATACAGAGTTTCCACATGCTTTGATCTATCATGAAACACAGGATTGGCAGAGAGCTTCACACAGCTCTGGTTATCACTATGAATAACTGTAGGCTCTCAAGGTTGTCCAAACAATCCTACAAGGAGTTTTCGAAGCCACACTGCTTCTTGAGATTCCACACAAGTTGCAATATATTTTGTTTCAGCAGTACTCAATGCTACTGAAGACTGTTTCCTGCTGCACTAGGATATCATGGCGGATTCGAAGCTAAAGCAAACTCCAGAAGTGCTCTTTCTATCAGTGACACTTCCTGCCCAATTAGAATTAGAATAGCCTTCCAAGGTAATGACTATATGGGAAGAGCACTTCAATCCATATCTAATTGTACCACGCAAATATCTCAAGATATGCTTGGTTGCAACAAGATGAATCTGCCTTGGTTCACACATGAATTGGCTAAGGGCACTCACTGCATAGAAAATGTCAGGTCTAGTGTTAACTAGATACATCAAGGATCCAATTAGCTGCATGTATTCATTAGGATCCACAAGATCAAACCTAGCTACGGATTCACTCAACTTCTTTAAGTTAGTTTCCATAGGAGTAGGCATAGGTTTACAATCTAACATTCCAAATCTCTTCAAAATATCAATTGTATATTTTCCTTGACTTAAAATAATTTCATTGGGTCTTTGCCATACTTCTAACCCTAGAAAGAAATGCATGAGACCTAGATCTTTCATTTCAAATTCTAAAGTCAATTCTTCCTTACATCTAAGAATAAGGTGATCTTCTCTAGTTAGGAATAAGTCATCAACATATAAAACCAAAATCAACATTTCACCATTGAATACCTTGAAGTAACTTAGGTTAGGATCAACATCATTCTTACAAAATCTTAGGCTTACCAAGTACTTGTCAATTCTTTCATACCAACCATGGGGGGCCTGCTTAAGGCCATATAATGCTTTCTTCAATCTGCATACATGAGATTCTTTCTTATGGATCACAAAGCCTTCAGGTTGCTCAATGTCGATCTCTTCTTTAATAACACCATTGAGGAAGGCTATCTTTACATCCATCTGATGCAACTTCCATCCCTTAGCTGTAACAATAGCAATGATAGTCCTGATGGAAGTATATCGAGCAATAGGGGCAAAGGTTTCCTCATAATCTATGCCTTCTTTCTGAGAGAAGTCATGAGCCACAAATCTAGCTTTGTATTTCTCAATACTTCCATCAGCAACATGTTTAATTTTAAACAACCATATGGAAGTTACGACAGACTTACCTTTGGGTCTAGGCACAATATCCGAAACATCATTCTTGATGATAGATTGATATTCTTCATCCATAGCATTCTTCCATGCTTGTTGTGTCATGGCCTCTTCAACGCTGGAAGGTTCAGTCTCAATGAGATTGCACGTCAATGCAACATAGTTGGAGAATTTCTGAGGCCTCCAACTTTTTCTGAATGTGCCACTTGGAGCTACAAACTTTTCTGCCTCTTGAATCCAGAGAGGTCTCTTCTTACTCACTGTAATGTCTCTAGGCCCATCAGTAGGATCCAAAGCTTCAATTGGATCATCATGATTTTTAGATTCTGTAGACTCTCTCTGAATCTTAGTATCATGCTCAATATCCATGTCTTGAGGGTTATCATGGACTTCATTGTCAATCTCTATACTTGAGCCTTTAGATCTTTTGAGTGCAATATTTTCTTCAAAAGTGACATCTCTACTAACCTCAATAAACTTCTGACCTGGAATGCAAATTCTGAATGCTTTGGATGTTTCGCTGTAGCCCACAAGAATGCCTCTTTTGCCAGAAGGTTCCAACTTGGTTCTCTTCTCTTTGGGTACATAGATATATACTGGACTCCCGAAGATCCTCAAGTGACTGATATCAGGTTTGATCCTTGAAAATGCTTCTTCTGGAGTCATATCTGTCAATACATGGTGAGGGCAACTATTCTGAATGTGGACAGCAGTCCTAGATGCTTCAGCCCATAGGAAAGTCAGCAGATCCTGATCATGAATCATAGCTTTTGCTGCCTCAACTATGGATATGTTCTTTCTTTCTGCAACCCCATTTTGCTGAGGGTTGTAGGGAACACAAAACTCCCTCTTAATCCCTGCCTCAACACAAAAATCATGAAAACTACCCGAGGTGTATTCACCTCCATTGTCAGACCTTAAAACGTTAACTCTTTTCTCAGATATATTTTTAGCTAAAGCTTTAAATTATTTGAATCTACTTAGAACTTTATCAGATTATTTTGATTTGAGAAAGTAAATCCAAGTTTTCCTAGAGTAGTCATCTATAAAGATTACCTAATACAAGAATCCACTTGGGGAAGTAACAGACATAGGTCCACATAAATCAGAATGCACAAGAGCTAATTTCTCTTTGGACCTACTTTCACTTTGATGAAATGGACTCTTAGTGTTTTTACCCATAGCACAACCTTTGCATGTATCATCATGAATATGACTAAGTTTAGGCATACCTTTAACTATCTTCTCAAGTGTAGGGAGGGCTCAAAAATGAAGATGTCCAAGTCTTCTATGCCATAGCTCGCTTGACTCAGGAGCTTCATGAATCGGAGATTGAACTGGACATGCTGAAAGCTTATATAGGCTCTCATACCTATTCCCAATGACACGAGCTGATTTGATGCTGGACTTCTTAGGCCATGCAAGCACTCTTCCCTCAGAAAATACAATCTGATAACCTTTATCTTCTAGTGCTAATATGGAGATAAGGTTTCTTTTGATTCCTGGCACAAACAAAATATAACTAAGGTGAAGAGAAAATCCAGAATCTAAATTAAGGGAAGTAGTACCAAAACCTCTCATAGAATAGCGAGCATCATCACCAATGACCACATGAAGACTAGACTCTTTCTCCACTAAATCTGAGAGGTGCTCTCGATAGCCGGTGATGTGTCTAGATGCACCACTATCAATCAACCAAGTATCACTGTCTGAGGGTACATTGCTTGACAGAGCATAAATGAAAAGGAAGTCTTCAGTATTAGACTAATTTGAGACTTCATTTAAGTTTGCTCCTTATTGCTTAGACTGGGATAAACAGTCCCTTGCATAGTGACCAAATTTGTCACACCTAAAGCACTTAATGTGAGACAAGTCTTTTTTCTTTTCCTTCGAATCATGAGGTGGATTAGACCTTTGATCTCTATTCCTCTTGAAATTGTTCTTCTTCCAATAGCCTCCTTTCTTCTTGAAAGACTGGGTAGCAAGGACATGATTTTCTTCATGAGTGTTTTTGATAACTCCTCTAGCAGCCAGTCGAGACTCTTCTTGAATATAGTCAGCCCTTAATTTGTCAAACTTGGGCAGATCAGCTCTTGCACTAATTCCTTGAATGTAGGATTCCCAAGATGCTGGAAGACCATTGAGGGCTAGCATAGTTAAATCATTTTCATCAACAATCTTTCCAATAGATGAGAGCTGATCTCTCAAATCAGAAATCCTCATGAAGTAAGCCATGACGGATTCACCTTTAGCCATCTTGATGTGATGAAGCTACTACTTCAAAGCTAGAACATGACTAGTGTTGTTGATTTCATACATCTCCTCTAAGGTTCTGAACATTGTGCTTGTTGTCTTTAGCTTGGAGATGATGAGAACAATGTGGTCCTTTACTGAATCAATTAAGATCTTCTGAGCTTGAAGATCTTTCTTCCTCCATTGGGTCTTTTCTCCTTCTGCCTCAGGCTCGGAAGATTCTTTGGTCACAAAGTCTACAAGGTCATTTTCATTCAACGCAAGCATGATGCAGACTCTCCATGATGTGAAATTGGAAGCCCCATCCAATCTATCTTCCATCCTGAGAACCATCTTGAAGAAGTGATAAGAGCAGAAGTAGATAATTGGTTACTACAAATTCGATTATACTAATTCAAACTTGTCTCTGATACCATGTTAATTTTAGTACTTAGATTGATAGTAAGAAACAATAAAACACAAATGCACACATAACACACATATACCTTGGGAAAACCTCCCTCTTGGAGGTGAAAAACCTAGCAAGAAAATCTCAGATCTGATTTATATTAAGAGTAGAAACAGATTACAACTTTGCCCAGCAAGGGCACAAAACATAGATATCAAAATACAACTTATCTAAACCTTAATTCTGATCCAAACTGGTCAGCATGAATCTTGCTTGCACATAAGAGTAATTGCATAGTAAACACAGAGATTCGGAAGCCTTAGATAACCTATAACAGATCTAGGGTTAAACTTTGCTCATGCTAGAACAGATCCGCTTCACCAAGTAACAGGTTTGCTGATGATTGCAGATGAAAGTGGGATGATCAAATCAATTATCAAACCATTGAACTGGTTGATCCATTGAACCTATTGAACCGTTGAACCTGTTGAACCATTGAACCTATTGAACTGTCGGACCTATTGAACCATCGAACCTATCGAACGGTTGAACCGTCGAACCTGTTGAACCGTCGAATGGTTCAACTATCGGCAGAACTCCTTGTTAATTGCAGAAGTAGATCGCTGATGGAGAGTTGTCTCAGAGTATAATTCCGTGTCTTGTTTCTGAATTGTGACAACAAATCACTTTACATTTATAGGAGATCGCCCAAACAATAACCTTGGTCGGCTTGATACAATTTGGCACCAAGTTCAAATTACATTGAAATAGGTCCTGACCTATTTGGAATTTCAAGATACATCGAATAATGAATTCGCGCAATTAGGGCCTGCCTTAAATCGGATAATACAACTGAGATTCTTGAAATGCTAAGGCCGATAGGCCATTTAGCATTTTATGACTAGGTTGGTCTCTAGAAGGGATCCGAGCTAGCTACCAAAATCAACAAAATACATACCTAATTTTTAAATAAGAGATTTATTAATAAAAAGTGTAAAAGAATGAAACTAAAATGACAAGAATACAAAATAGGAATTTGTAGTTTAAAGAAAATAAACTATTATTTTAACAAGTTATTTTATTTTCCTATATGAATTTTAAATGTTAATATCTATTTAGGCTATTGCAAATACATAAATAAAAAATAAGTATATAGATGAAAAAAAGATATCTATATGAATCATCAAGAAGTGATTCCTTAATGATTTATAGATAGTCATTCTAAATAATACATTCCTCAAAATTGTGTTCAATTTGCATTTGGAATCATACTTTTGTGGAAATAAAGAAGTTATTTTTATTTAGGAGATGCAATATGTTAGTATTTTTATTATATGTAGCATTCTCAAGCTACAATAATAGCAAGCCTTGTTCAACAATACTCATTAACTATTGATGTTTCCAAGGAAAGACATTCTTGCTTGGGGTTGGTTATTGTAAGTTTCGAGACATTCTCTATATGGAGTCATATGATAGGATTTTCCCAAATTCAAATTCAAACCTCATTACTTCCATGAAGAATGAAATGCATTCAGTTGGGTTCAATAGCCATTAACATGTTGAAGTAATCAAGATTACTTCTTCACTAGCATGCTAGAAAATACTCAAGCTACCATTGGGTTTTATCATTTGATTCCATTGTGGAGTTTAAAAAATAGGAACACATCTGCAACATGTTAAAATACATGATAACCTTATTAATGATTAATGTTAGGTAAAATTTGTGTTGATGCATTGCATTAGACATTTATTAATAGGAGAAGATTCTTAGTTTATCTACAATAGTTGTATAGTTGACTTTTATTGAAATCGTATATCTAAAAATTAGTTACATAATTGATACAAGTAACTATGTTGGATATTCAATTGCTTCCTTAAGATTTGCAAAATTGTCTTCATAGAAACTAGTTCCTCAATTTCATAAAATGAATGGATCACTTGTTGCACAATTACGGTATTACATTCTTGTATGTATCACATTTGGTATTACTATATCTTCCTCAGCTTCAACTACCACGATATGTGTCACAACAACATAATACATGTCACTTTTTGAAGAAAGGAATAGGATTGTCTATATGCAATATGACCCTCAAATTACTAGATAATTCAATGAATAATACACTTCACGCCCAATGCAATACATTATGTAAAATGACTTCTGTCACGTGCAAAAAAACCTTCTTCATAATATATAGATTGATTAAGAATTGTTCTCATTACAAATAATTATCAAATAATTATTAGCGTGCCCATTGCACATTAAGTGTGATTGCTAGTATACTAGCAATTGGACCCATAGGTTCAATGGGTAGGTTGAAAACTTTCTGAAGAAATTATGGAATTTGGTAGATATTTTTTATTATCTATTAATTTATTAATTTATAAGTTATTTAATCCACTAAATTATTTTATCAATTCTTATTGAAACTTCATCACATTAACTATTGTCTTCTTTAACTTATATTAGTAAATTTATTTTGGGTAAAATTATTATCATTTCAATTCCATACTAGGTAAATATTTATATTTTTTTAAGTTGTTCAATTACTTTACATTCACTTGGTATGGCATCACTTATCCCTATAGATTATTTTAAAAATTATAGTTCACTTTTAAGTAACTTGTCTATATTATATATATGTAGTAAATTACTTGAATCTCTTATTGATTTTTTATATAATCCGCCATACAAACAAACAAATGCATATTTAATCATATAATTATTTTAAAAATAATTATGTGAGGGTACAATAGATTTATGTTCTACAACTTATATCTAATATTATGCATATAAGGCATAACTATATTTTTCTATTAAGCACAACTATATTTTTCTATTAAGCACATATGAAATGGCTCATATTCATTTTTATAAGTATGTATTTGATATATGAACTTTTATAATATCTATCAGATGATAATTCTACTAATTTGTATAATCAATAATTTAATATTATTGATATATAATTAATTATATTATTTCATTAATATTTAAAATATCATATATAAAATGAATCAAAATTAAATAATTACATTAATATAAATAATATATTAATATAAATATTACAATTTTGTTATAATATTTGCATAGATTTAAAGAAAAAATATTATTTGTTTAATAACTAAATTCCTTTTACTCAAAATAATATTTCCCAAAAAATTTCTCATGTAAACCTAGTAAAAATTAAAATTTGTTCAACATGAAAAATAATACTTTGTTTTGATTGGTAATCACTAGATTAAAAAACTCATTCCAATAATACTACAGTTACAAATAAGAAGTGTTCTTAATACATTTGAATAATAATAAGAATTATACATTAATTATTATTCTTATTCATTAAATATTACTATATATTACTCTCGTAATTCCCCTTTTAACATAAACTACATATCTAATACCATTGGAATAATAACAATAGGTTTAGTTTTGCTTTATTCTTTTAGTGTGTCATACTATTTAATAATAATTTGGTGTTGGCCTAGTAGATAATAAAGTCACATTTGAAGGAGTGTGAAGGAGTAAAATTTGAGGCCGTGTAAATTGAAATTTACTAAAGAATTAGAAATCATAATAAAATATAAAATGTGAGATGTTAAACTTTTTACTCATGATTTAAAAATTAAATTTCTTATTTATTATTTAAAGAACCCTTAAATATGTGTGGAGATATGTTTAGAACTTTTTATAAAAAATAAATATACAATTTAATAACTTCAATAATTACATCCCATTAAATAATATTTGTGGAGGTAGTGTTGGCTGTCCCCCGGCGTAACCCATGGAACATATAATGCTTTATAAATCCATTTTATAAGAGAAGGAACGGTAGAGCACGTAAACCCTAATTTGGAAATTGCTCTTCCCTGACAACACCAATACAAAAATAATAAAAACAGAGACTGCCTATTTGTATATAGAATTTAACCTAAAAAAAATAACGTAAATTGCAAACCAGTACAGCCTTCAAAACCAAGCACAAAAAATACTTTCAACATCCCTGTTACTAAAACCCTTGATTTAGTCCTCTCGACTCTATATTTACATAAAACCGACCGCTTCTGTAAGTCCCTGGAATTTCAAGGAATATGCCTTAACATTCAAACGTTTACACTTACCTGGCCTGGAAGAGATTAAAAACAGCTGATATTGCACCGATTTAACCGTACAGTTGAAACACTAGGTTGACTTTGCCAAATAAACCGACCAGATATTACCAATGAACAACACAACTTGAAAAACTCTTTAACAATTTATAAATTGTCAAAGTGATAAAAGGTAAAGGGAACTTTTTTTGTTTTTATTATTTATGACATTTTGAAAAACAATCAATGCACAAGATTAATTTCATGGTAGTCTTTTTAATTTAGACCCTTCATCTCTATAATTCATCTATGCTGCCCACATAAAGAAGGCTTTCAGCCTAGCCTACCCAATTGCTATTAAAAAAAAGTGGAATGTGAACTTTCACGAAAACACATTGAAAGATTCGGCCTACATTACTGTGAAAATGTTCAACCAAAGAAGTGACGTTGGAAACCCACACGTACCTGATCAAGGATAGCCATATATCTCTCTTTATCTCTATATTCTATTATTATTTCTGCAATAAAGCTTTCTTTCCAGTTTTTCAAAAAAACAAGAGAATAGGGATATTTTTTCCTCGCAATTTCAAGTCTCGCTTTTATGTACACAACAATGCAGCTTTAAGTTTGACAATGATATTCACTCAAAATGGTATACACAAATCCTAGGAAGCGACTTTGTCTTTCCATTTGTCTATCATTTATTTTCTTCGTCCATAAGCAATTTTAAAATCAGGACGTCATTTTTTCAGTGATCCCCCATACCCCACTGTTAGAGAATCGGTGTCTTTACTATGTCCGTTGAGCTCACTGTTCACAGAGACAAACAAGGTGTTCTATATGTGAATTTTTATGCAGCTCATTACCTCACCCATACACTGCTGATATGATTGTTCATGAACACTTCTTGGATTTACTCTTCAAACTCCATGGGATGCCTTTCTCTATATTGCAAGTGATCATGATCCATCTTTTAGTAGAAAATGTTGAAACTCCATGGGATGCCTTTCTCTATTGCAAGTGATCATGATCCATCTTTTAGTAGAAAATGTTGAAAAGATTTGTTTAAGTTATAGGGCACTACCCCGTTAATTCATGGATGGCCATATTTTCTTCGCAATTGCAAGTCTTCTTTTGAAGTACATGTAGACACCTAAAAACAGTACATAACCCTGCTTTCACTTTAACGTGTTCACTCAAAATGGTATACATGAATATTAGGTAGCTACTTTGTCATTTCATTCCTTTTCTTCTTTCATGAGGAAACTCTCCAATCATTATTTTTTTTTCATTTTTTTAAGAATTGGGGTAATACACATGATATGTTTGAAAACTGCTTTCAAATATAATTATGTAGAGATTTTTTAGATTCATGTTTTCCATTACACTCCATGATGTAGTATAAGGAAGAGAAAATACATTAGGTAGTTCTATTTTTTTGACTTGGAATTGGGAAGAAAATATGGCCATCTTTGACTAAACCGAGTTCCGTTTGTCATTTTCTTTAAATTATATAATTTGTTTAAAAAAACAGCATTTAATTAATAAAACTATATATATTTATTTTAGGGTAATTTTGTTTTAAAAATAATATTTAATAAGAGTATATTTTTATATAGAGAACATATAATTTGTATTTATATTTTGGGTTTATAGTAATTATATTGTCTTTTTATGTATTGACTAGTTTGTAAGATAATATATTTCACATGGAAGTTGGTAAATGACATTCAATGCACATGTTCAAAGAGATGCAAATCTTCCCTGTTAATGGGATAGGCCTGGAGCTCAATCTCGAAAGGATAGAATGGAGGCCAAATGGACTTCATCAAAGGAAGGGTGGCATAAGATGAATTTTGACAGAGCATCTAAGGGTAACCCTGAAGACTCTGGGGCAGGTTGCATAGTGAGAAATTGGAGAGGGGAGGTGATAGGGAAAGCAACAAGGAAGCTCACCTTTGGCACAAATAATGAGGCAGAATTGCAAGCCCTCGTTTAATGCCTTCGAATGTGCCAAAGCCTCAATTTGAAAAGAGTCAAAGTGGAAGGGGATTCACAGATTGTGGCAATGCGATTAGGAAACATGAAATTCAAAATTGGAAGTTAAGATTGCTTGTAAGTGAAGCCTTGAGCATTATAGACATATTTGAAGGGATCGCAGTTAATCATATCTTTCGTGAGGCAAATGAAGAGGCAGACTCATTGACAAATCATGTCATAGACACTTCACAAGAGATGTTGTGGGAGAGGTCGAGTTAATAATGACTATCCTCATTACATCTGATGAAAGGACATTCAATTTGAGGTGGCAGAGCGTGTGAAGAGATGGAGGACATGAGTTAGATTAATGATTCAATAGTCGAGATATGGCATTCACATTCAGGGTTACAATTGCATTGTTCAAATAGTAGTGGTAATCAGGGAAGGATGGAGACCTCGATTAGATTGGTGAGTTGCAAGCATCAAATGTCTCTTCTGGGCGAGATTTCAGGGAATAGATTGCAAAAGGTGTTAAAAAAACAGAGTGGACTGGTATTGTTCACAATTGAATGGGTTCTGAGAGAGGACTTTATGGTGAATTCGAACAATTCAGATGTTTCGTCCATGTTCATGGTTTCACTATTAGATTTGGGGGAGGAGAAAGGAATCATTAAGCAATTGATGGAGGCTTTCGTCCATGGAGATAGATTTCAGGGGGTTTTGAAGAAGTGTTGGAGGTGGTGAGAAGCGGCGTAGGGATTCTGCTACTAGATGAATTCCACAAGGTGAATGCGGCAGGGGATTTGGTTGAATGGAAACCGTTTATTACAGAGAAGCGGACTGGAATAGTGATAGTGCAAGGAGGAAGGTAGCAATGGGGGCAGAGTTCCTGAAAAAATTGTTGGAGCTGGTGGAGGAATAAGCTTGGATGCAGGCTTTATAAAAATAGTTAAGGTTATTTGCAACTTCCACACAAAAATATATATTACATGCATGATTTTCAACATTTTAAGGCTTGGCCTATGAAAAAAAATAAAAAATGAGAGTGAACTTTCCGGAAAGACATTTTAAGGCTTGGCCTATGAAAAACTTCAATTAAAAAAATGACGATAGAAACTCCCTACCTAGTGAAGGATAGTCATATGTTTTTCCTCGCAATTGCAAGTCTCGCTTTTACGTACACAGCATCGCTTTAAGTCTGACAATGATCTCCACTCAAATACCTTTCATGTACCCCAGGGCCCATACCCGAGTCCCAAGAAACAAAAGTATGCCAGCTAGCTGGGTCATAATTATTAAATGTTATGGGAGACAGCTCGGTAGACTGCCTATTAAAACGCGAAACTGCTGTTACCCAACACAGATGAGAAAATGGCTTTCTACAACTCCTCCTCCTCCGCTGAGAAGCGTGCAGTGATGAATCCCAAGGATCTCAGGTTCACCCAGCCTGATATTAGGTCTACTTTCAACGATCCCACATACCCTTCTGTTAGAGAATCGGTGTCCTTAATACAACAGCGCAAGCTTGATCCTGCTGTCTACCGTGAGCTCGAGGTATACAAAGACGAACAAGGCGTAGCGTGGTGTGGGGACAACCGCCGTCTGTATGTGCTCAGAATGGCCCAAGTTCCTTCCGTTGACGTCAAGTTTACCAATAACCCATTCAAATCTCAACAACACGATGGAAGTAAGCTAATTGATCCATCCTTCATGCCCAGGATCAGAGGTGAACCAACGCCCTCCACTTCTGGGCCGAACGTTTGTCAAGAGCAAAAGGAGACTTCTCTGCTGGGAGTTGTGGGCACTGTTTCTGCTGCTCTTGTCGCTTGTTATTGGGGATGGAAGATGTATAACAGCCAGCAAGAGAAGGATGATGAGGACAATAAAAAATAGTGTTTAGGGTTTAATTTTCCCGCAGTTTAGTTAATAGTTTGGGTATATGTTTTGAGTGATAAGATTATTGTGTTAACTTTAAAGAGTCTTGTGCAGATCGTACTCTGAATTCAGTCTCAACCTGAATTGCAGTGGGTTCTTTGTATTTTGTGAGACTGTGTGAAGAAATCTAAATGTGGGTATATTGATATAATCTATAATTACAATGAAAAAAAGTCTTAATGGTTTGGTTAAATCTTGCTCAAGTGTGTAAGATGAATTGTTAAGACTGCACCGTAATTTGAATCAATTTGTATGTACAGACCAACATTTATATTTATTCGCAATGAAAAAAAGTCTTAATGGTTTGGTTAAATCTTGCTCAAGTGTGTAAGATGAATTGTTAAGACTGCACCGTAATTTGTATCAATTTGTATGTACAGACCAACATTAATATTTATTCGCAATGAAAAAAAGTCTTAATGGTTTGGTTAAATCTTGCTCAAGTGTGTAAGATGAATTGTTAAGACTGCACCGTAATTTGTATCAATTTGTATGTACAGACCAACATTTATATTTATTCGCAATGAAAAAAAGTCTTAATGGTTTGGTTAAATCTTGCTCAAGTGTGTAAGATGAATTGTTAAGACTGCACCGTAATTTGTATCAATTTGTATGTACAGACCAACATTTATATTTATTCGTATGCATAAATATAAACTGTGGCGGGTTTTTGGGGTTGTCTGTGTTGGCAACGCCTTTTTTTCTTTAATTTCTAGCCAAGCCAAATGGTACCACCTGTAATTGCAAGTGACTGAATAAAATGAAGTTGAAAAATGATACAGCCTTGAAAGCAGATGATATGGGTCAATTGAAAGATAGAATCTTTACTCTGCAGTTTATAACGCAATTAGAAAAACACAGGTAGATTCCGAATTTGGGGACAACAGGAGAGAGGATTTTATGGAGACGCATGACGCACATTTCCTTATAGATCTAAAATGCTAACAGTCTAATTTTTGGGCCTGCTCTTCGTCTTCCATTTCATGGAAGAAAGTTGATCATATCATTTAGAAGCTTTTAAAATTCTTGTTCTTGTCATAGATTTTTAGCCGATAGGCTTATAGTGGGAGCTTTCGGAAAACGTCGACGCCGGAAACTGTCGGACGCCGGAAATTCGTCAATCTTTGGACGCCGGAAATCTTTTTCGCCGCATCCAAAGAATTGCTGTTTTAATTCTGCAAGATATTGATGTTGTAAGATGCGCATAAGGAGGAGTAAGATGCCATTGCAGATTTTAGAAAGCCGCTGCAGACCTCAAGCGCCAGTCCTCCAGGAACAGAAATCATTCTGATCTTATCGCTGTTATGATGCATCTCTTTGCCCTTCTTGGCTTTAATTATTCTTTGATGATCATGGGATTTATGTGACCCTGTGCAGGAAATGAAATGAGAAGGGCATGAGGCATCTTACTTTTCAAACAGTTATAATTTTCTTCATCTCCCAGTCAATATGATCTACCAATTAATAGTAATTTATTAGCTGTGTACACCATCTTTATCTCTGAGAACCCATTACCCATGTCACGAATCTTTGGTCATCAGGTGTACAGCAGTTGCACCCTTGACTGGTGTCCCAGATCCAGTGGAGGAGCAGGAAGAATCTCGTGTGTTCAATTTTGCTGCAGGACCGGCCATACTTCCTGCAAAAGTTCTGAAAAAAGCACAGGCCGAGCTCTACAACTGGAGGGGATCTGGAATGAACATAATGGAGATAAGCCACAGAGGTAAGGAATTCCTTTCTGTTATACAAAAGGCTGAGTCTGATTTGCGCGAGCTTCTGAGTATTCCTCCAAATTATGAGGTCCTTTTTCTCCAAGGTGGTGCTTCCACACAGTTGTCTTGCCTGCCATTAAACCTTTGTGGCCCTGAGGACACAGCAGATTATATTGTGACTGGATCCTGGGGCGATAAAGCCTTTAAAGAAGGGCAGAGGTTTTGTAAAGCCAATCTGGTTTGGTCTGGAGAGTCCACTAAATATACTAGGATACCTTCTGAGGAGGAATTTCAGTTGAGCCCAAATGCAAAATACCTGCACACCTGTGCTAATGAGACCATCCATGGCGTGGAATTTAAGGGCTACCCTAAGACCAAGGGGGATAGTACCATTCTAATTGCTGACATGTCATCCAATTTTTGCTCCAAGCCTGTGGATGTCTCTAAGTTTGGGGTTATCTATGCTGGAGCCCAGAAGAATGTGGGGCCATCTGGTGTGACTATTGTTATAATCAGAAACGACCTTATTGGCAAGGCTCAAGCCATTACGCCCCTCATGCTGGACTACAAGATCCATGCTGAAAACAAGTCATTATATAATACTCGTCCCTGCTTTGCAATCTACATGTGTGGTTTGGTGTTTGAAGATCTCCTTGCTCACGGGGGTCTGAAAGAAATTGAAAAGAAATGCCCATAAGGCCAAAATCCTGTACGACGCAATAATTGCAATTGGCGAGAGTAATGGATTCTATAGGTGCCCTGTGGAGAAGTATATTGACATAAATTTTTTAATATATATGGTCTTTGTTTCCAAACACAGTGAAGTATTTTTTAATTAGGATTTTTTTTTTTTAAAAAGATAAATGTATTATAGCTTTAAATTTTCTTATTAATATTAGAAATTGATTTTTAGTTGGAGTTTCTAATTATTTAATATTGCTTTTACTTAGAGTTTTCTAATTGTTTAAACATAAATGTGTCTTTTTAAAATAAAAAAGAGAATATAAAATATAAATTGTAGTTATAATATTGTGTTTAGATTTTTTAAAATAATATTTAAGTTATAAAATATAAGTTTGTATTTATAAATATAATTTTTTAAAAAAGTGGGCGAGTAGTTGCAATTTAAATGTATCAGAGTAATATAAATGTATCATAGAGTATTATATATGACGATTGGAAAGTAATAAATATTAAAATATAAATATAAGGATTTATTAATATTAGTTATAATATTGAACTCATATATCCTTGACATTATATATCGTTATAATATTATTGTTGCAAATATATTACACTAAAGATTATTATTAAACCAAGTGTCCATTAAAGGTGGTATTTTATTTCATTATGATTTTTAGAATTTATTAGTTTTAAGTAAAATGTGGGAAGTTATAAATGCACACCAGTTGTAATTAATAGTGTTGCATGTTGTATTATATAGTTGGAAAATATTCTATGCCTGGAAGTAGACCTTGTAATATTTCTCTCCCTCACCTCCTTTAAAGTCAAACAATAGCATTAAGCCATGAAATCAAGAGTTAAAGAATTAATATATGGAAGAGATTGGAATAAAAATATAGGTATATTTATGTACCTGATCAACAAATATGCATCACACATTTGTTTCAACTAAATCAATTGAACTAGTATGATGCACTTGAAAGAGGATTTAGCCTTTGGCAAATTAGTTATAACATCATATAGGTTAACCTTTCCATATAGAATCACCATGTACTTTGTAAACAAATAATGTATAGAGCAAGATCTAGCACTGAATTAGCAAACATCAAAGCATAACACTTCAAGGATGTAATTCTTGAGATAGAAGTGTGAATTGTATTGGACCCTTTTAGCATGCCTACTATGATTGGGTGTGTTCCATAGGGTAGCGCAATACCATATTTCTCTTCAATTTCTTTCCATCCCTCATTTTTGCACCTATATTTTCATTTATCTTTTAAGCTGGTATCCAACTTATTGCAATAAACATGTTAAAAAGGGCATTGGAAGCCATGACAACAATTTTTTGGTTGATTTATTTCTTAATATTTCTACAATTTATTTCCCAATGTCTTTCATGCAAGTCTGTATTTCAAATTTAGCTTGCAAATTAATACACCCTAATCATATACAATTAAAAATATGTGCTTTTTGAATATTCTTGCATTTCAGCTTTATGGTTACATATGAACTATTGATACACCCTATCGGCTATTCCATTGCGCATAAATTTCGTGCAACTGCTAGTATATAAACCGTCAAAAATTGCAGAGAACAAACATATGTACAATACGTTATCGCAAGAAGGATTGGACCAATGTGTGCAGGTGAAATACATCGAAACAAAAGGTCTCTCTTACCTTTTCATTTCTATTTATTATTTCTGATTATCTGTTTCAACTCATTTTAATTAATTTAAAATTTAATTTTTATGTCTATTTTATTCCTCGATAATAATACTAGCACTTACAACCCTAGGAGGTTCAAGGAATATGCTGATAGGAACAATTTTTTCGGGGTGAGACAATTCTGAGCACTATAATGCTCACAAGCCTGTTAGCTAACTATAACTAGCAATTGCACCATAGGAGATTAAAGGAATACGCCGATAGGATCAACCGACGACTTTGGAAAAATTACCTGCGTGCATTTTACGGCGTGAGACAATTCCGAGCACTATAATGCTCACATATAAAAGCCTATCGGCTAATAATAGTAGCACTTGCACTCATAGGAGGTTCCAGAATAAAAAGAATTGCTTTTTATGTTAAGAACTATAATAATAGTGAAAGCAAAGGGTAAATTGTAATGTTCTATGTATGAATTTAAATGAATTTAAGATATTTTTATCTAAGTTAATTAAACAATCAAAACATAGTTGAGTCTCAAAATATTATTTAAATATGTTTAAATTTGATATAACGAATAAGGGTATTTAGTTATGACTATTGAATGATATGTTTTAATGTATAGGACGTGATTTAATTTTAATTTTTTATTTCAAATTTGTGATTATGAAGTTTAGAGAGATTGAGAAATGATATGTGCACTATTCTAGTATAGTCCCACCCCTACAGGGTTCATCTCCACACTTACAACTTTAATCATGTATATGTTGTTCTAAACTTATATTGTGGTCCCAATCTTTGCACTGTGGGTCCTTATAATCTTGTTCATATTTGATAGATTTGAAAATAGTGGGGTTGACAATATTGGAACCTACTCTATTAAGAAAAGAAGGTGACTAGGTTCCTAAATTTCACTTTAGTCAAGCCCTTGGCTTGATTTAATGATTTTGAATAGGCTTGAAAATATGCTAAGCAAAAATGCAAATACATTATAATTTGTAGAAGCCAATGTTGTACTATGTGATATAAATGATGATTGCTAAGTGTTCTTGGGTTCTAGTTGTTGATTGTATAAAATGGTTCAACCCCCAACATGCAAATTTGAATATTTTACACTTAAGTTGATAACGAACTGTTAGCGTCAATTTGTCTCCATGCTCAACGGGTGAACAGGTGTGATTTCCTGCAATAAGCTAACTAAGAAACAATAGTTAGTTTCCTTGCTTTTAATCGGTGATTTTCATGCAAACTAAAGCAAACAATAGTTTATTTTCTTTTCTCCGGTTGTCCCTGATTTTCCTCCCGGGATTTCTCTCCTACTAAGCCTTTATATTTGTAAATTTGCATAGCAATAACAACGAAGTTTAGTTGATGCAAATTCTTTTCTGTGCTTGATTTTTATCTCTGTAGATCTGCAAAAATCTACATGGTATCAGAGCAAGTTGGAGGTAGTTTCAGGCTAGTTTAACTGCAAGTTTCTTTTTCGCTTTTTTTTGGATAGGATTCCACGAGCAACCTGTGATCGTTGTGATAATGATGAGGATAGAGATCACAAGGAAGAACAACTACTAAATGCATTGGTGGCTCTGTTTGAAGGCAGGCATATTCACTGCATGTAAAAACAGAGGTGAAGGTGAATTTTTGTGTATGGTTTAGTTATTTGTGACTGTGTTTTTTTGTTGTTACGAGTAGGGTTTGCAAAGGGCCTAGACGCCCAACCCTTAGGAGCTCCTACTCTACAACAAGGGCGCAGAGCTACAACGCCCAACAAAAAACGATCTTCAGACACAACAGAGGTCACATACATCCAAGCCACGAAGCAAATTGACTCCTTTTTATGTTGAGTGAAGGCAGATTTAGTCTGATAAAGGCATCAAATCCCCCCTTGCATGTCATTTGGCCACCGTTAGATTGGAATAGGAGGGCATTTGCTCAGACGACTGCTATGTTTCTTGTTCTCTGCTCACCGTTTTCTTTTTAGCATTCAATTTGTTGTTAGAGGCATGCAGAAGGAGGCGTTTGTGTTTGGTGCAAGGCACGATTCAAGGAATTCCTTAATACTTGTCAGCTGTGCAAAGTGGACTGTTGTCTTCTATTGACCTTCGTATTGATAGAGTTTCCTCTATTCTTCACAGGCCAAGGGTCGATCTGCTTGCTAGCCTCGGCTGTATCTACAGGCACATTTATCAGAGACTGCGATTCAATTTGTAGCCACGATATGCTGCAATTTCACATGGTATTTCCCTTTTTGATTTGGGGCTATTACTTGCAATTCCTCTATGTGATTCAACGGTTCTAGTATAAACATTTCTTTTGCATGTCACTGCATGTAAAGGATAAGTTTCTATTTATGCTTTTTGCATTCATTATTGGGGGAAACTACATGCACTTTGTAATCATGAACTGAGATAAAGTTCCATTTAAGGGGGGGGTTAATCATGTCTCTTAAACACTATTTTCATCATTTTGTTGTTAGGCTAGCTTCATATAATTTTTTGTCTTGGAAACATGGGATAAAGAATCATTGCCTTGAGTAGGATTTGTTGGTAATCATTTATGTTTAGGTTTTTAGGCTCGAGCTACTGGTGGCGCCTGCATAAGCAATTAGGTTTTAAGCATTTAAATATGCGGGCCCCTTCCCAAAAATCTAAAAGGTTCTATCTCTTTTGACCTCTGCAGTGCTAAAAAATGCAAAAATCAGTTTGTATGCATGTGTCTTTGTATATACAAAGGTGTTTGTATATACATATAGGTCAAAATGTGCATTGGCGGGTCAAAAATCTCTATCGCCCTTTGAAAAATTGAGTTAGGTGCATTTCTGATTGTATATCGGGCTCTAAAAGGTGCATATACAAAGGGGGAATCTTTCATAGATTCTGGGGAATATTCCTGCTTTGTATATTGGGTCATATACAAAGCAAAATATACAAGGAAGTGCAAATATACATTTGCTACAGTGGCGAGGCAGAGATGCATGTGGTGGGGCCCGCAGATAGGACATACAAAGGCAAATGTATGTGATGTATACATTCAAAATATACAAAACAAAGGCATACATTCCGGACCTGATTGGAAATCAAGCTGCAATAGATAGATTTTTAGGTCCGCAGGTTGTACATCGCGCTTGTATATGCTGATATACAAGCGAAGATACAAAGGTCAAGATGCAAGCCGGACCCAAATAAGTTTCCAATCTGCTTCATAATATTTTGGGGTCTGCCTTGTATATTAAAATTGTTGCATGTATATGCATTTTGCATATACAAAGGATTTTCGAAAGGTGAATAGTGGCGATTGTATATACATATGTTTTTTGCATATACAGGGGCGAAAGTGGCAAAATAAGGAATGGAAAAGCCAACGATAGAAATGTGAGGTGCCTATGTGGCACGTTTTTACTGGCCGACGACTTTTCAACATTTTTGAGTGCCGTGGATTCCAGCGACGGGAAGTAGATCGACGGCCATGTTTTAGACCGCAGTGAAGGTTTTTTCCTAAGTGTTTGAAGTCATTTTTTGAGCAGGAAAACAACAGAGGCACGCTGTTGCTGCATTTCAAGGAGGCTGTGGGTAGTTGATTCAATAATGGCAGATTGTGCAGGGAAGTATGGGTGAGGCGACAGGTGAACTACTAGGCTTACGAAGAGAACCTTCAGGTGGCGGCCCAGATCTCGATTCCATCTGCTCCTTTCTCCTTGTCCCTCTACTGCATTAATTATTTTGAGTGCCATTTCTCACGATGCATTGTATCTGGCAAATTTTTGATTTGCCTTGTAATTATTGTGTTGAGTACACTTCCTTGTTGTATAAGGAGGACTGTGTTACTCATTTTTTGGTTGTTGAAGACTTGGGCATTTTTGTGTAAATAATGAAGGATAGGGCATGATCCTGGGTTGTTTTATCTCATTCTGGAGTTTATGAGTTGCATCATGAATGTATTTTGCATGTATGTTTAGTTTCATGTTGATATAGATGAAAAATGCTCTTATGCATGTGTTTATCTGTTTGTCTCCTTTGCTGCATGCATTTCCTTCTTTTGAATTTGGCTGCTAAGGGTTTCTCAGATTCTAGGGTATAAGTTTTTGTATCACATGCTTCATTTCTGACTTCCATTCAAGGAGTGGATGAAATTGTTTTAGGTTAAGCATGGAGAAGGTTGTTTGTCGGTAGGGATATCTGTAAGTAGAGGCAGCTAAATACCCTTTCTTGGGTGATGTTTGTAAGGCAAGCATCAATCCAACCCCTTGAAACTTGAATGCTAGTTGTAAACCATCTGTTGCATACGTCTAGTTGACTTCTTTCCCTGAGATAGGCACCGGTCTGTTCCTGGGTTAGGAATTATGACCCAAAACCCCTTGTCTTGCATCCAAATCATCATATCCACCTTTTCATAACTTCCACCTATTAGTTGTAGGAGTAGGATTAGGAACCCCTGCATACTCTCATACCTGACCAGACAAATATGCCCAAGAACATTGCCAACCTTGTGATTTATCACACAAATCTTGGTCTACACATGAGAGTATTCTGCCTGTTATCACAAAGCTAAATCTTAATGTCATTGGGTGAGTCAAAGTGTCAAATCTTTAGCAAATAGGGATACCCCCTTGGTGCGGCAGAACCAGAAGTGAAGGGGAGGCAGCTCACGTAACCTCCCGTTTCTATTGGCCGGATCTGCTCGTGCATACGAACTGGCAAACCCTCTACCGATTCGAAGAAAATAACCAACATGATCTACTACCATATCTCCTCGGACTCATTCCTGAGCCAAGTGACTATGATGAAAAGAATGCATGGTTTAATAATAATGACATAGTCTATGGACTAATATGTCTTACTATTTCTGAGGATACTCTACATCACATAGAGCACACTGAGTTCCCTTTTACTACTTGGATCATCATCCAATAGTTGTATGGAGACATTGAATCTCCATTTGAAAGTGATGTTTTCTTGGAAAACCAGGCTATTGATGATATTGAGACTTATGCCGCCTCATCTAATGTGTACACATCTAGAATGGATGATCAGTTCATTGATACACCATCAACAACACCTGTTGCAGATTTAGATTCCAGAGATGCTTCTTTGAGAGTCTCCAGTGATTCATTGTTGTAGGATCATTTATGTCTTTTGGATTCAGTCCATTGGGACCTCATTCTACCAGACATTTCCTTTTTGTTTGTAGAGTCCCTCATTTCATATCTAGGTGACACTATTGAGGACATATGTCTGCGAGCTTTGAGGACCACTCTTTTGTCCTTGCATCTGTTGCTACTTCTGAGCTTTGTGTTGCTTCTTCGAAAGCTTCCAATGGCTTCTTGCAACAGGGCATCCATAGTCATCCTGATTTAACTTTTTGGAATGATCTCTTGATAGGAGTTTCAAACTTGTTTATGGAGACTCACATTTCAGATTTGGAGGACACATTTGAGGAGTTATCTCTCCTTATTGACAGCTGCATCAATGCTATTGGCCCACCATCTTCATCACCTTTACAACTTGCTCTATATCAATCTTCACAGGATCTTGGATCGCCATCATTGCTTTCTGACATGTGGACATGTGAGCAGTTTTCAAAGGCACACATCATCTAGATTTGGATTCCAATATCACCCATCTTTTTGGATTGGCTTCTCTAATCACCAGTGGATCCTTTTCTTCCTAAGGGGAGAAATGTTATTTGTAGGCAATGGATCATATTCCGTCTTCATGCATTCATCATTGGCACGGGAGCTCTTTCATTATGGGGGGATTCATATCTTCTTTTCTTATATTCTCTTTGTATTTCGTCTTCATACTAAAATTGAACACATCATTGCTATCTTGGTAAAACTGGACCATTGCTATCTTATTATCACTTCAAAGTTAACAAATTTTTGTGCTTACCCAAGTAGATAGGTCATCTAGTTTTTATCATTTTAACTAGGGGAAAAAGAACCACTGTATTCTGTGTTTTGGGAATGATATCAGGCCTATGCTCTCCCCTATCTTGGGTGACCAAAATGCTAGACATATCATTTTTGCATGTGTTTTTCCTTTAGAGGGGCCTGCTCTTGGATATCGTTCATCCAAGTAGGAATGACCCTAAGTGGTAACAGGCTAGACGCCAAGCCCTACCAAGCCACTATAAATAAATTATGTTTGGAATAAATTATGTTTGGAGCGAAAGATTCAAACAACGAGTGTAATTGTGTTATACCAACAACCAACCTCCCCCAAAACCCTCCAAGGTGCAACCCTTGTAGGCTAGGAGACTCCATAATGGAGAGTAGTGTTGCCGCATGTATAACCACTCAAATGGTTGCCTTTATTACTCATCCTTATTTTAATGGCCAAAAACTCCTATAATCTGGTGCAGGGAAGGGTGATTATCACCTCTTGAAGATGCTTCACTAGAGATAGTGAGAATTCAGTTTTATGTTGTCCTTTGAAACCTAGGTTTGCACTTGCTTTCTTTTAGTCCAAAAAGAGTCAAAAAACAACAAAAAAATAAAAAACCATAAAAATATTCTTCGTGTTTACTGTGTCTTCTTGCCAAAATCAGATCAAAAAGACCTTGCAACAAAAGAAACCAAAAACATCAGAAAAATTGCCAAAAATTTGCAAAAACACTGAAAAAACTAGAACTGTGCATTTGTTATCTGAAGCTACGCATCTGTCCCGACTTGATGCACATTTGTACCGACTTGATGCGCATTTGTACCGACTTGCTGCGCTTATATCACATGTTACTACACATCTACTTTTTACCAGTACTGTGCATTTGTGTCAACTTTCTACGCTTATATCCTCTGCTGCTGCACATCTGGTTCTACGCATCCGTGGCAGTGAGCATTTCCACATCTTTTTAGAGAAAATTTTTAGGTTTTCTAGGTACCCATTTCAATCTTATGTCAGTTTCTGTTGAAATGACAAACCAATTAGAAGTAATTGCTTAAGAACTCCAATACCTATGAGAGTAATTAGACTTCGATATCTTGCCCCAGGATCGTATAGCAATTGCCCAAAACTCCAAGTGATACAACAAGAAATGACAATCTTATAGGTTGAACAGGCAGGTACTAGCTACACCTCTCCCCAAAAGCATACATCCTTTTCTCATCTTCATGATACTCTTGAGAAGGCAAGCACCATCTCAAGTTGGATATCATATACCACTCCATCTACTAGTCCTCCACCATCTCCTAGAACACATGGCCCAAAGCATACTAATCCTACCATGGAGAACTCCAAATCCACTCATCCATTACCTCACTCCTCTACTCATACACCTACCAATGATGTGATCCAAGAGCTATCAGTAGAGAGTCAACCATGTCCCCAAATTATAGTCCTTGACCTTATCAAAGAACCCTCAAGCATGTCCATTACTCTAACCTCATCATGTAACCTGCAACCCCTTGAGCATATTGAAGAACCTCCTACCATGCACCAAAATCAAGGTCCGTAGCACCTTCATGTTTTTAACCAAGAGCCTATCCAAGAGTCTTCTAACTCAACTTCAATTCAAGCACATCAAGAGTTATGTCAAGAGCACACTCTAGAACATGTAGAAACATCAACCCCTTATCTAAATCAAGATCAAAGCACTCACATCCGACCCTTACATAACCTTTATCTTTTCGATGATTCTATACCTATACATGAGCAAGAAGTCCAATTTCAAACCATTCATAATCTATATCTTTTCCATGATCAAGATACTACCTTTGATGAAGAAGCTATCCATGATCAACTTGATCCTATACATGAGCTAGAGATCCAATTTCGGCCCCTCCATAACCTCTATCCTTTTTGTGATCAGGATATTATCATTGATGATGAACCTATACAAGAGCACCTTAATACCATCATGCTAAATCCTATCTATGATCAAGATCCCATCTACGATCACGAGCCTATCTATGATCAAGCAGACTATGATGATCCTCTTAGCCCACTTTATGCATTCTATGGTCCTGAGCTTATAACCCCATCTTCTCCTATCCAAGATCCAACAACTTCCACTTACCTTGATGAGACACTTGCCTCCCAAGCAAGCATAGAAGATCAAACCAAAAATACTCCTCTACCATCCATTATCGACCATGCTAAAAATCCCCCACCATATATCCTTGGTCTTACCGCTTTCCTTCATGAGTGTTCCCCCTTAGAACACCAGCAACCATTATCCTCTATCCCACCTTCTTCGTCCAATAAGAAACTTGTGTCTAGTGTTCCACCTACACATAATCCCGCTATCCACCGCATACTCCAACATATAAACTATCAAGGTAAAGGCTTAGGCCTTCATGAACAAGGTATTTTGGAGCCTGTCCATGTCAAGGTTCCTCCTCCTTCATATGGCCTTGGATACACACCCCAAGGTGAACAATCTCAAGATGTTGGTACCTCTTCCACTCCTTCAAAATCCTCCACTTTCCATTGTAAACCCTATCATATCCCCAAAACATATGTCTCCATTCCACCTCCATCATCCTATAATTCCCAAAAGCATGCGACCATACACCTTCCACCATCCAATCTACCTCCATTACTTCCAACTCCTAATATCCCTCCATACATTCTACCACCACTTCTTCCAACACCTTATACATCCACCTATGAATCTTCTATCAATCCCAATCATGGCCAAAAAATGCACATGTTGTCTAAACAAAGGGCTTCCTCCAACCCCACTTCCACCATCCCATGGGATTCAACAGTAAAAATCTGGATGCCTCTACCTATAAAGTCAAAAATCCTAAGAGTCCTCATGACCTAGGATACAAAAGCCAAGAATCAAAGAAACATCCTTCTCAAGAGCTGCATACACCCACACACCTATATACCAAACTAAAAAAGGTGTGGGTCTGCATCAAACAAATGATTACCTCCAAAGCTGCACCAAAGCTACATACACCCCAGCCCATACCTTCACAGGTACTATCTAAAAGCAAAATGGTTTGGGTGCCTAAACAAAAAACTCTCAAATTACATGAGGCATCTACCTCTCAAGAATCTCAACCATCCTCTTTCACCCATTCTATCTAAAAGTCTCTAATTCTTCCATCCCACATGACAAGCAAAAATCAACAAAATACTTAGTCTATGTGGATCCCTACATGCCTAAGTCATTCATCCACAAGAAAAAGTCTCTGTTGCTTCCTACACTACTTTCCCATCACCAGCTTCAATGTTTATCATGGTATGTGCAATCGGTGGTCATGATTCCATTCCATTCCACAACATTTCTGTATACCTCCCCTTCCTTCCACTATTATCCTACATATCTTTCTCATCCTATTCCTATGGTCCATGCTTTTGCATAAGCCTTCTCTCCATATTATGCATCATAAACCACTATCTACCATTTTCCATCTCACTTGCATGCAATCCCCTACCAACATCTATGAGAGCACTTGACATGGTCCATGCAATGACATCCTTCTAGCGGGACTATCACCTTTCAAGGAACTAGATACTTGAGTCTCTCCCTTCCGTATTCGCCTTCTCCTATTCAAAAATAAAAAAATAAAAAAAATCAAAAGAGTCAAGAAAAATCCCTTCGTCCAACGGTGAAAATCTGGCAAACAGACGCCTTGGATAAGTACCATGATGAAAACCTGGCAAACATGCATCATGTGTAAGTTGATATTCTACGTCACCTACACTTGGGGGCACCTTGTCTCATCGGCATATCACTCTTCTCCTGTTAGTTTCCTTTCGTACCATTCCCTATCCTATCCTTCTAGCCATTACCTACCTATACTGTCCAGTCTATCTATCCTAACTTTCCATTCCTCTACTTTGTTTGGTCTTGATAAAGATTGGGGGCACAATGTTGACAAATGTTTTAGGTGTCTCTTGACATACCTTATCCCTCCCAAACCAAGCAAATCCTTCATTATCCTCCTATCCTCCTATCGTCATAAGCATTGCCATGAAAAATCCTAAATATTCTACCTACAATGGGGTATGTTATTCTTATGTGACGTAGTCCTTGGAGATCACATCCTTGTTTCCTTCTACCTAACCATCCATATCTACTATCACCCATCCATCTACCTATCTGTAGTGTTTCCTTGTCATCAGTATCATTTAATCCATATCTGATCTGTGTTTGATCCATATCTGATCCATACCTGATCCATATTTGTTCCATATCTGACCCATTTCTATTTCATGTCATGTCTCATCCGATCGACATCTGATCCATATTTGTCCCATATCTGACCCATTTTTGTTTCATATCGTGTCTCATCCGATCCATATCTATTACATATCGTGTCTCATTTGATCCATATCTCAGTATCATGGGGTCAACCACGTGAGGCTATTTTCAATGCACCCTTGAGGCTTCCCTATCTATCTCGTATCTTGTCGTCTATCCTCTAGTCCATCCATGGTCAAAGTCCATGAACTACATTACCTCTGCGTCGTCATGTAGGCAAGGCCATTATTCAAATGTGCCCCCAAGGCTTCACTATCCCATCCATCACATGTCTAGTCCTTTTAGGTCCACGCCACTTTCCATCGCCTAGGTCTTAGGTCCATTAAGGTTTACCCTGAACTACGTTGCCTCTGCGTTGTCACGTAGGCAATGCCATTTAGCAATGAGCCCCCGAGGCACTAGGCCAGTCCCTTAGGGTTTGTCTAACCAATAAGGATTGTGGAACCTCTCTCAAAGGCAAGCAAGCGCAAGCAGAACCCACTTTCAAGTAGAAATTTTGATGCACGACTTCAACCTATCCAAAGCAAAACATGCAAATACCTAAAGCGCTCAAAAATGATTTTACCTAAATTATGGCAAGAAACAAACATGTCTAAATGTAAAAAATGTTTTGTGGTTGTGATCATGGTTAGGTTGCAGCGTCTTGATTTCTGTTATCATGTCTTTCTACGCTACTCAAGGATGCCAAAAGCTAGAGATGCTATGATGGGGGCATGATTATTTTCTTTGTTTGCTATTTTGGATTAATCTTTAGTAATGTGAAGCCTTGTCTAATGACATGATCGGCAAAAGATCATTGAGGACTTCAAAGGTCTAACATGAATAGGGGCAATCCTTGTCTGTTGATACACAAGGAATACTCAGGTCATCTTGGTTCAATTATACCTTGATGCTTGTATTAACTTGCTAAATCAAAATCCATGTAAGCGATACCCAGGTCATCTCGGTTCAATTATACCTAGATGCTTGTATTAAATTACAACATTCAGAAAAAGTACCAAAAAAATCACCTAATGATGAAATATGCACTTCAAAATACTTGCACCATAAAGATGTCAAAAGCAAACACCATTCGCAACCATTATACATCCATAAAAGCATCCATACCGTACCCCATGCAATAAAGATCCAACAATGCAGAGTATCAATACAAATAAAAGCTTGTGAGTTCTTTTGTCGAGTCATTTTTTTATCTATCATCATATCTTTCATCCTTGTCCAGTCAATCTGAGCAATGATCCAAATGTAGGTCCATCCTTAATCCATATCAAACAAGTCATGTCAATCTTGTCAAATGATCCAATCACAATCAGTGGTCTTGATTCTTGTCTGGTCATAAACGAACTCGATCAGTTAATCAATCAATTATCTTATACAGGATGTAACATTGTCTAAATCAGACCAACACAAGTGTCTTACACGACATGTTCCATTTTCCTGAAACCAGACACTATCCTTTGTGTTGTTCTAGGGATCTATCGTTCCCCACCATGACAATATGCCTGCCGTGTTGGTCTAGGGATATATTGTTCCCTGCCATGACAACACTGTCGTATATCGTTATCAATATATCATTGGTTTACCACTCGATAGGGGCAATACCTTGTTTGTTCTTGTATTATTTGTGCATACTTGCTTGCTTGCTTGTGTGTGTTATCATTTTATCTTGCGTCGCATATCATTCGGCTCTTTCTTCAACCATTTTCTTCACCTCAACCTATTCTTCCAACCTTCTTCATCATGAGATTTTCCGTCTTGCGCCCTTGAAAACTCTCTCCTCGTCCAATCTAACGAGGGGGCATCCTCATCCTATATTTCCATTGTCATCTTTTTCTTCTATCTATACCTTGGCTTCTTTGAAATGATGTTACTCGACACAAATCTCATCATCTCGAACATCACATCAAAGAGGGGCAAAATGACACGGCTAGGGCTAAATAAATATTCTTAATATTTATTACATTCTAATTCCTCTATTAATAAATAAATAAACAAATTTATTTATTCGATTCACATTCCTCTAAATTAATTAAATATTGAAATATTTAATTACCTCTTCTAAAGTCAAAATTAAATAAAATATTTTATTTAATTAAATTCTTCCAAACAATTAAATAATTCTTAATTATTTAATTAAGTCAACTCATTCTTCCAATTTTAAATATATCAAATTAAATTTATTTAAATCCTCTCAATCTCTAAAAATAAAATATAATAAAATATTTTATTTATTCTTCCAAATCATGCACAAATAATTAAATAAATTTATTTATTTAATTTGCTTTCCTATCTTCAAATATCTTCCAAATCTTCTAAAAACAAGTTTTCTTCTTCATGCACACAAAATTAAATAATTTATTATTTAATTTCTCTCAAATCATGCAAAAGCAAATCACAAGTTGAGTTAACTGACTCAATCAACTCTGTTTTTATCAATATCTCTTAATTTAGAAAAAGGCTTTCTAAATTATGAAAAGCACGTCTTATCTTTAGAAAATAAAGTACTTAACTCAAATAAAATAGCTTTTGGGTGACACTTGTCTTCTTCTTATTCGCACACGTTCCTCAAGGTTTCTCAATCGTTGATCTTCTCATTCTTTCTATAGCGTTGGTCTTCTCTCTCCCAAGTCTATAAATTGAACCCAATTCCTCTATTTCATTCATCCAAGCTTTTAGTATTGTTACTCTGCAGGAATTATAGCGTGCCTTTGGCACCAATTCCTTCATTTCTTGTGATCACACTCGTTACCATACTATTATCATTGTTGTGAAGCTCATCTTCATGGTGATAACTATCATAGCCATTCTCCATTGACAATCTTGGAATCATAGCAAGGAAGTGCACCCTCTGAGGGCCTTATTCATACATAGGTTTTTTGAAGTTCTTTTCTTTGATTGATCTCTTTGTTTCTGTATTTCGTTGAATTTTAGGTATTTTCATATTGATTATTCATTTGAATCCAATTTTTCCTTAACAATAGTATTTAAATGGTAAGGGTATATGCATTAACTTATATTATTTAGCTAAGGGACGACTTAAGGGGAGTTAAGAGGATGTCTTAAGGGGAGATGGTCCAATCAACTATAGTATTTTTGGTAAGGGTACATGCACTAACTTATATCATTTAGCTAGGGGATGGCTTAAGGGGAGTTAAGAGAATGTCTTAAGGGGAGATGGTCCAATCAACTATAGTATTTTTGGTAAGGGTACCTACACTAACTTATATCATTTAGCTAGGGTATGGCTTAAGGGGAGTTAAGAGAATGTCTTAAGGGGAGATGCAATCAATTAGGGGTTATGACTTACCTAACTTATGGAACATAACTAAGGGATGTCTTAAGGGGACTTAAGAGGATGGCTTAAGGGGAGATGCAATCAATTAGTTAAGTTATCAATCATATTAAATCCTAAACTTACATCTTAGACAAAGATTAAAAGTTTAAAAATTTCTACATACCTGTTAATCATTTAAAACATTCACTCCATTAGACCATCTGCATCTTCTCTTTTTTGTATTGCATCTATGATTGCCTCAAGCTCTTCCATAGAAAGTGTCCATAATTCTTTTGTGATAGGTCTCCCTTTATATCTCACTAATTGTATATTTGTTGCCACAATCAGATGCGAGTAGTGCAAAATTTTCTTATGTCTTTCACAATCTTCAAATGCAGGTATACCATTCCTCCTTATCAAATATTTATGTAGCCAAGTGCCAGTAACAACCACAGAACCTGTTGGACACTCAAAGTTATCATCATCTACTCTAGGTTATAACAATTTATGTTTTGCCTCAACACACCGAGCCAACCAATACTCTGTTTCCTCTTCATTACCCTCAGGTGCAACAACAACATACACATGTCCTGCAAAAATATTTCAAATTCAATAAATCACAAAAATATACATACATACATATGTATAATTAAATATATATTTCCAAAAAATGTATCCAAAAGAAATATTGAATGAAATTGTACCTTCTTGTACGAGGTCTAAAATACGGTCATAGTCATCTGATGCTTGCAAATGATTATCATCCTCAAATGTTATCTCATTTTGATCATGTGTTTGTAGAGGTGTTAAGGACTTTTGTTGCCATTCTTCAACCCAATCTATATTTTCACATGCTTCCCACTCACCTACGATATAAAACTAACAAAAACATGCGAGCTTCCTAGTCCATAGAGTCCATGTGCTTGCATTTGAACTCTTAAATGAATGTCATTTTGTTGATCCACTAATTGTATCACAATCAAATTGGGGAGGAATGTTTTTTTCTTCAACCAACCAGAAAAATCGTTGAACTTTAGAGTTCTCACTTGATCCTGTAGTCAATTTTGCATTACAGCAATCCACAATTGCATGTGCATCTTGAAACATTGCTGCATCATGAAATTTTAGTTGCTCCCTAGTAAGAGCCCTTTTCACACATGCTCCAGCTCCATCATGTTCTCCTTTACCATGTCCAGCTTCAAAGAAACTCCAAAAATGTTGGATATTGTTTTCTTTATGGACCCTACTTAACCACAAAAATATTCAAGAATTTTTGAATTGTCCTGTACAATTGTCTGACCATATGAAATGTTGTGTTATCTAGATTTGGCTTTCTTTTAAGTTGTAAAATACTTTGAAATAATATTGCACAAATTCTGATGAATGTAATCGGTTATCATTCACATAAAAATGGTACTCTCAAAATTCTCCTATCATCTTTTGTACTATCAACTACATGTTCATATACAATATGAACAAATATGGCCACTTGAACTAAGTTATAATATTGTGATTGAATCTCCTCTTGTGGAGAAAGTGTATAGTTTTCTGCAAAGTCAACCACTGAAAGTATAGTTCCAATAGGAAATGTGTTCTTACATCTATGGAATTGTTCATCAAGCCACTGAGCATATTGAGAATGTTTGACATATTTATACACAATCTTATTCTTGAACTCTGTGATGAATGCATGTACACTACTTTGTTCTGTGACTAACTCACAACGCTTTCCAATTTTTCCATCCTTTAATGGATATTGAACATTGGTGAACCTCTTCACCTCCACTAACTGTTGTCCAAAATCATGTGAACTACTTTTATGCATGCATTCTCCTAACAACGAAAGGTTACCACATCTATTGCATTGTCCAAAAACACATAGTTTTGAAAAATAGAATTGCTCGTCAGTTGTTTCACAAAGTATACTTGTTATAAATCCTTAACTGTTGTAGGTGGCATATTAATACCACATTCCTGCATAATTTGGCTAGTATGCAAAGTACAACGTATATTTCAAAAAATATAATAAAAATAATGAAATTGCACATGAGTTTTACAAGAGATTCGTTGCTTATTAATCTTGACATACCAAGGTTTGTATTTCTCAAATGATCTTTGACTTCTACTAAAATTTTCTATAACTGAATCATTTAAAAATTTTCTATATAATTATGTTTGAGTCGTGTCTAAAAGATGTTTTGGATGAGGATCATGATTTTTTGACCCCACTCTTAATTTCAAAACATCTTGAGCATTTGATAAAACCCTTGTATTATCATGCCAATATTTTTCAATCAAAGACCTAATTTTATGTCAGACCTTGGGAGTCTACCACTAAAAGTCCAACATTGGTTGACTGGATCCTCTTCAATACTTAGTCTTCTCTTTGCTGCTCTTCTTAAAGTTATAGCATGCACATTTAAATATCCACTTGTTTTACGTATTATTCTTTTGCTCACAACTGATTTATTAACTAAAGCAGTTGTTATTGCTCTACGTGTTGCATTTGTATCCTTAGATCGACTATTTTTTCTGATAGAACTAATAGCATTAGCAAGACTAGACATAACTTGTTCCATTAAGTCATCCACCTTTTTGAGTTTTACAAAAATGCTTAATTTTTTCATTACTTTTCTCATTTTTTTCATTCTCATCAATTGTAATACAAGTTGACATTGAAATCGAAGAGTTTTTCTATAAAAAAATTGTTTGTACAATCTATTTGCATGTGTTCGAATTTGTCTCCAAGATATCTTACCACGAAGATCCTTCAAAACATTACTTTCAATTTTTTAAAAAATATTTTTATTTTCATTTTCATGCATACAAGGGTCTTGTTTGTAGTAGAAACATTTATCTCATCAACATTATATCCAGCTTGCTTTAAATCTTTAATCTCATTATCATTCAATGGATTCGAAGACATACCTAGATTCGTTCTTATATTTGTATTTTCCATGTTCTTGACCTTTTCCACATTTGCATACTCTACATTCATTTCATTCAAATTGGTGTCCTCTTCAAAGTTCTCCTCCTCAATGTTCTCCTTTTTAATAGTCATTGAACTGGGTGTTACATCATTCTTCATTTTTTTAATCCTCTCTCTCCCATCTCTTTGTCGTTTTGCCTCTTTCTCTCGATGTGCTTCAATTTCTTCAACTATCATAACATTTTTCTTCTTTTTTTGTTGACGTTTATTTGATCCCATGATTATCAAAATGTGTTGGATCTCTTCTTAAAAAATGTATGAAATACAAGTAGAAATAGATCTTTTGTTCAATATGATAGTTTCTTGATATTTGTTTGATCTCTCCAAAAAATTGAATCCTTCTAAAAAATGGATTTCTTACTTCATCACATCTGAAAATTCTCCAAAAAGTTGAATGCATGTAAAAAATAAATTTTCTACTTCATTCCATCTGAAAATTTTCCTTATGATTGAATCCCTATAAAAATTGCATAAGATATGCCTCGTTGAGAGCTCAAATCAACACTTTGCACATAAAAAAATCACAAAATTTGTAGTTGTTCGTCATACTGGTAAAAGGGAATGTTGCAGGTTTCAGTCGTACTGTGAATTTATGAAAAAAAAATAGCTAAAATAGAAACGAATGTCCATTTTAAAATGGGTACCCATTCTAAAAAACAATAAATGGGTACCTGTTTTATGAAAAGGAAAATAAAACGGGTACTCGTTTCTAATGGGCACCCATTATGAGCGGGTACTCATTTACAAACGGGTACCCGTTTCTTGTTTTTTCAAATGTGACACTCGCCAATTTACCTTGGTTTTAGGATTGGTAAAGGCTTGGAAGCCCGAGCCTAAGCCTTGGACCTGTAACCAACCTGCAACTAAGAGGCTATGAAAACAATGGGAGAAAAAACTAGTTTCACCACTGTGGCTGACAACTTTTTTTTCAAAATATTTTAACAAAATTAAAACCTATTATAGATCTGAAAGTCTAGTTTTCAAATATGTGATTTTTTACTATTGAACATAATTTTCTATTTATTAATTATTTTCTAAACAAACTAACTCATAAAATTGAAATAACATAGCTTACTATTTTTTTAATAACTTTTGATTTTGGAAGTTTCTTGAAAACAAATTATGTCTGACCAAACTAGACATCATTCTCTACATGATAAAAAAACCATTTATTGAATTGATTAGTTTAGCTCAAATTATGTTGGTCGTACACAAGGGGTTTTAAAAAACACTAATTAGGCTTATTAAAAAATTAATAAAAAAAATATTTATCAAAAAATTACAAAAAAATATCCTAACCAAAATTCAACATCTTAAGAATCTTTCCACAAAAGGAATTAGAAAAATACATTAATTTAGGTCAAATTATGTTGGCCGTACACATGCATGCTTTTGCAAAAAACAGGCGACTTTTCAAAAGCCACTTTTTGTACATCCAATTAAAACCCAACTTACATCATCTGGGTATTAGAAAAAATTATATATTTAAAAACTAGAAACAAAATCCTACATTTCTTATTTTTACATCATCTTAATATGTTATGTGCAAGTGCTTCAAATTGTCACTCCAAGTACGACAAAATTTGAAAAATAGGAAAACACTTCCGCTTTTTGGCCAAAAAGTGAACTCATCTTCTTGCACTTACCCAGTTGTTTCTGTTTAACGTCAACTTTCATATTAACTATTTATCTAAAATAAAAAAAAATTATACCATCTTGATATAGATTCTGTTATCTAGTGCATCATTTTTTTTTTTCAAATTTTTTAAATAAGTTTTACTATTTTTCCTTGACATGGTAATTGACCTAATGTTTTGTGCTGATAACCTACTTTTAGTAAAAATAAAAAGTAAAATATAAATAATAATTAAACTATTAATATATATATATATATATATATATATATATATATATATATATATATATATATATTTGAAAACTAAAATTATAGATCTACAAAAAGGTATTTTTATTTTTTTTTAAAATGTTATTTACATGAGTAGAAATTATTGAAATATCAAATTTTTCAAATAATTTTAATTTTTTGGTAAATTGGCCTCATTATGGTGCTATATATGCATTTAGCCAACAATTTTAGTTGGAAAGGTTGTGGACATATCTAACTTAGCTAGAATGAATCTTACAAGATCATATGTTTGATTAGAGTTGATTTTTAGTTAGAAATACTTAAATTCACTTGTGCTGATAAGTCAGCTAAAAGTGTAACATAGCTTTGTGCTTTTACACCTATATCATTTATCATGGATTCTCACAGGTCATTACCTTAAACTGATCTATGTGCATGTCTTACTAATTGTAATGTGTTCCTATCTTTTGTGCCATCTGATCAAAGTTTGACCTTGATGCTCATGTATTTTATGCTATAGATGAGGATGTATTTTTGATGTAGGAGCATCCAGGGTGTAAGAGCAATCTTGCATCAACCAAAAAAAAATGTTGTTTCTTTTCAATAAGGGCTAAATTTGGCAAGGTTACTATTTTTAGTAAGTTTGCATTTGTGCACGGTTGGATACAAAATCTTACACAGACCTCTAGAATGGTGAATTGAAGCTAATGGTGAAGAAATCACTTCAATATCATTTGTCATTTGTGAGATATTAAAATTTTAAATTCTAAAAATCCTATTGAAATATTCCAAGTCAAATTTGAGGCACTTAGAGGCTCCGGATGGGCCTGAAATTTGGCGGGAAACCCAAGTAGTCTACTTCTCGATATTGCTTTTGCACCATCATTTTTTTGAGAACTTTTTGAAAAGGTATTATAATTGAAAATCCAAGGGTCGGATCGAAAGTTATGGCCCCATGAAGTTGACCTATTTTTGGAGGGAGATGTCAATTTCAAAATTAAGCTGGTGGCTGTCAAAAAGGGCTATCTATGACCATTTTTTGGAACCCTTGGAGTAGTAGAGTTAAGGGGGTAGGTGTAGAGTGAAGAAAAAGTGGGAAAATAGAAACCCTAGTTGATTTGGGGTTACACAAGGCTGAAGATTCTAAAGTCTTGAGAGATGGAGTTGTAATGTGTTGCAACCTGTAGGGGATTCATCCTCTGATTGTATTTGAGCTTCTGTAATGTAATGTTTTGCCCATATTAATAAAATATCATTCTATTTTCTGTGTGCAATTTCTGTTATTGTGTGTTTTATGATTTACCCCCTTCATCAAGTGGTATCAGAGCGAGGGTTCCTGAGTGTGTAGACAGATCGCTGACTGTGAGGCAATTTTCACCAAGACCTGAGGTTGTGGGTCTACTGCGGAGATCAAGATGCCTCCACGAAGAAATCATATTGGGAGGAATGCTTTGACAGAAGAGAGTTTTAGAGCCTTGCAAAGACAAATCGATGCATTGCAAGAGGAGTTGTGAAGAGGGTTCGAGCTAAGAACAAGAGAAGAAAGTGACGATGAAATGGAAGAGGAGCTATCTGAGGAAGAACAAGAAGCTGCAGGAGATCCTACAGAAGTTAGTTTGTTGAGGGCCATTTCTAAGATTTGAAAGAGGCCCATGATCAAAGTTTATACATATTCTGGAGATTTGAATCCAAAACAGCTTATTGATTGGATCAATGACATGGAGGAATATTTTGAGTATGAAGATTTGGAAGACCAAGATCGGGTCAAGTTTGCAAAAATAAAGTTGAAGGGCCACGGCAGTATTTGGTGGAAGGAGGTCCAATTAGAGAGGAACAGAAGAGGAAAAGGGAAGATCACTAAATGGGATTGGATGGTGGAGAAACTGAAGAAGTAGTTTAATCCTGTGGACTATGAGATGGAGCTGCTGAAGAAGCTACAAGGACTGAAGCAAGGTAACAAGTCTGTTAAGGAGTATACAACAGAGTTTTATAAAATTACTATCAGGACAGGTCATGTAGAGCCCAACAAGGAGTAGGTAGCCCGTTACATTAATGGGTTGAGGCCGAGTATTCAAGAGGAGTTGAGCCTGGTCAAAATGACCACCATAGAAGACGCATACCAATTTTCCCTGAAGGTGGAAGAGAAATTGAATAAAAGATTTGATAGAAAGCAAAGGGGAAGAGGTCAAGGTGGAAGGACTAGTGGAATACCCTATGGAGGCCATAATGAAGATCAAAAGAAAAGTGAAGAAGCTAGCACCAGTCGAAATCAGAGAGGGGATAATGCCTATTGCCCTCGTGACTAGAACAATGGTGAACAAAGAGGAAGAGGAAGAGGCAGACCTGGGCAATGACCTGGAAGAGGAGGTTTCAGAGGAACCTGTTTCCAATGTGGAGAAGAAGGGCATCGAGCATACGAGTGTTCGCAACATCAAGGAAGGATGAATAGAAGACTTGAAGTAATGCACGAGTTGCATATGTACATGAAGATGCATAGTCTGAGTGTTCTAAAGATGCTGAAAGGGGAGAAACCCTAGTTGTCAGAAGAACCTTGTTGAATGAGGAGAAAGCACCAAATTAGACGAAGATTTTACTCCGCACAAGGTGCAAATGTGAAGGTAAGTGTTGTGATATTATTATTGACAGTGGAAGCACTGATAATTTTGTTTTAGAGGAGATGGTTGGCAAGTTGAAGTTGACAAGAAGAAAGCATCCGCATCCATATCAGATTGCATGGTTGTAGAAGGACCATAGAGCTTTGGTCAATGAGCAGTATTTAGTGAAGTTCAAGATTGGGGACTATCATGATGAGGTGCTGTGTGATAACGATGGATGCATGTCATATGCTATTGGGGAGGCCGTGGCAGTATGATAGGAGCGCTGTCCATGATGGCCGTGCAAACACATATTCCATAACAATGGATGGATTTTATCATAAGTTGAATCCCTCGAAGGAGGTGGAAGAAAATGTATGTAGTACTGCTAGAATTTGCTTGGTAGATGGTAGGAAATTTTTGGAGGGTATGAAGCATGAGCGTCATTGCTTTGCATTGATTCCTCATATTAGTCAAGAGAAATGTGAAGATGTACCAGCAGAAGTTTCAGATATGTTAGAAGAATTTCAAGACATTATCTCTGATAATGTACCAGAAGGTTTACCACCAGTAAGGAAAATAAGTCATCAAATGGATTTGATACTAGGAGCTAGTTTTCCAAACAAGGCAGCCCATAGAATGACTCTAGCAGAGAGTGAAAAGTTGAACAGACAAGTTTAGGAGTTGTTGAGGAAGGGATTGATAACAGAAAGCCTAAGTCCATGTGTAGTACCTGCAGTACTAGAACCAAAGAAAGATGGAGAGTGGAGAATGTGTATAGACTCTTGAGCCATCAATAAGATCATGATCAAGTATAGATTTCCATTCCTCAGAATGGATGACATAATGGATTGTTTGAGTGGCACCAAGTACTTCACGAAGATTGATCTGAAGAGTGGGTATCACCAGATTTGAATCAGAGAAGGAGACGAGTGGAAGACAACCTTCAAAACAAAGGAAGGTTTGTATGATTGGTCAGTCATGCCATTTGGGCTAACCAATGCACCGAGCACATTCATGCGGCTCATGAACGAGGTACTGAAAGAATTTTTGAGGAGTTTTGTTATTGTTTATTTAGATGACATTTTGATCTTCAATAAGACTTGGGATGAGCATTTGATACATATCAAAAGATTTTAGAGAAGCTGAGGGAGGAAAAGTTGTTGATCAATCTCAAGAAATATAGTTTTGCAAAGGAGCTGGTATACCTGGGATTTGCTGTCTCAGAGGAAGGTCTTAAGATGGACCTAGAGAAGGTGAGGGATATCATTAAATGGATTACACCAAGGAGTGCTTTCGATTTAAGATCTTTTCACGGTTTGGCAAGTTTTTTAGAAAGTTTATCAAGAATTTCAGTAGAATTTGTGCACCCCTATCTGAGACAATGAGAGGGGATAGAAAATAGTTTAGATGGACTAAAGGCGAAGACAAGAACTTTGATACATTGAAGCAGAAAGTCATAGAACAACCTGTTTTGGCACTTCCAGGGCAATAAGGTATTTCAGGTAGATTGTGATGCTATTGGTAGTGGTATAGGAGCTACTTTGAAGAAAGAAGGTAAGCCCATTGCTTATTTTAGTGAGAATCTTAATGATGCCAAGAAAAAGTATTCTGTTTATGATCAAGAGTTTTATGCAATAGTTTAGGCTTTGAAGAAATGGAGACATTATTTGTTGCCAAAAGAGTTTGTTTTATATATTGATCATCAGGGTTTGCAGTATCTTAATAGTCAAGGAAAATTAAATCAAAGGCACTTAAAATGGGTTGAGTTTTTGCAGAGTTATACTTTTGTTTTGAAGCACAGGAGTGGGAAGTCCAACAGAGTTGCAAATGCCTTGAGTAGAAGGCGAAATTTGTTGACAAAAATGACGATAGAGGTCGTTGGGTTTGATGAGCTCAAAAGTTTGTATCCTAAAGATCTATATTTGGTAGAGGCCTAGAAAGCTTGTCTAGAACCTGTTACTTTGGATAGGACAAAATGGTTGGATTTCATAATCCAAGATGGCATGTTGTTTAGAGGAAGCCAGTTGTGCATTCCGAGGAGTTCCATGAGAGAGAACCTGATTAAGGAGAAGCATAGTGGAGGATTAGTTGGCCACTTTGGTCGAGATAAGACCATTGCTATTATTGGTGAACATTATTACTGGCCACAATTGCAACAAGATGTGAGCAAATTTGTGTAGAGTTGCAGAGTGTGTCAGATGGCAAAAGGAACAAGTCAGAATACAGGGCTATATTAGCCATTACCTGTACTAGAGAAACCATGGGATGATATTAGTATGGATTTTGTTCTTGGTTTACCAAGGACACGGAGAGGACATGATTCCATTTTGTGGTGGTGGACAGATTCTCAAAGATGGCCCATTTTATTCCTTGTAAGAAGACTAATGATGCTATTCATATTGCAGAGTTATTTTTCAGGGAAGTGGTGAGGCTACATGGTCTACCTAAGAGCATAGTTTCAGATTGAGTTACCAAGTTTGTTGGTTATTTCTGGAGGACATTGTGGAAGAAGTTGAAAATAGATTTGAAGTTCAGTTCTGCACACCATCCACAAACTGCTGGATAGACAGAAGTGGTGAATAGGAGTTTGGGTAACCTACTATGATGCTTAGTAGGAGATAAGCCCAAGGGATGGGATTTGATTTTTCCACAGGCGGAATTCACTTACAACAATTCTGTCAATAGGAGTACTGGTAAATCACCATTCCAGATTGTATATGGTAATAGTCCAAGAAATGCTTCAGAGTTAAGGAAGCTAGACACGGGAGAAAAGACAAGTGCCGAGGCTGAAGACTTTGCAGAACACCTGAAGAATTTGCATGAAGAAGTGAGAAAGCACATTAATAAGATGAATATTCAGTACAAGGCTAAGGCAGATCAGAAGAGGAGATATAAAGAGTTTCAGGTAGGAGATGAAGTCATGGTTCACTTGAGAAAAGAAAGGTTCCCAATTGGAACATACAATAAGTTGAAAATGAAGAAATTTAGATTGTGTAGAATCCTGAAGAAGCATGATTTAGGAAATGCATTTGAGGTAGAGTTGCCTGATGGCATCAATATTTCACCAGTGTTCAACATTTTAGATTTGAAAAAGTATCATGATGATGGACTTGATAAAGGAACACAGTGGGGCATTCTAGCATCTACTTCAGAGAAGGAGGAGATAGAGGGCATTCTGGATAGCCGTGTGGGTAAGAGTACAAGAAATAGGCAATATACATAATACTTAGTGAAATGGACAGGAAGGCATGTTGAAGATTCATCATGGTTATCTGAGACTGAGGTTAACTGTTTTGGTTTCCCTCTAACTCATGAGAAGTGACAGGGTCACTTTTCAAATTACCCCGGGTGTCTGATGCAGGAGCATCCAGGGTGTAAGAGCAATCTTGCATCAACCAAAAAAAATGTTGTTTATTTTCAATAAGGGCTAAATTGGGTAGGGTTACTATTTTTAGTAAGTTTGCATGTGTGCACGGATGGATACAAAATCTTACACAAACCTCTAGAATGGTGAATTGAAGCTAATGGTGAAGAAATCACTTCAATATCATTTGTCATTTGTGAGATATTAAAATATCAAATTCCAAAAATCATATTAAAATATTCAAAGTCAAATTTGAGGCACTTAGAGGCTCCGGATGGGCCTGAAATTTGGTGGGAAACGCAAGTAGTCTACCTCTTGGTACTACTTTTGCACCATCATCTTTTCAAGAGCTTTCCGAAAAGATATTATAATTGAAAATCTAACAGTCGGATCGAAAGTTGTGGCCCCACAAAGTTGACCTATTTTTGGAGGGAGATGCAAATTTTGAAATTAAGCTGGTGGCCACCAAAAAGGGCTATATATGACCATTTTTGGGAACCCTTGGAGTAGTAGCGTTAAGGGGGTAGGTGTAGAATCAAGAAAATGTAAGAAAATAGAAACCCTAGCTGATTTGGAGTTACAGAAGGCTGAAGATTCTAAAGTTTTAAGAGATGGAGCTGTAATGTATTGCAGCCTGTACGGGATTCATCCTCTAATTGTATTTGAGCTTCTGTAATGTAATGTTTTGCCCATATTAATAAAATATCATTCTATTTTTTGTGTGCAATTTCTATTATTGTGTGTTTTATGATTTACCCCCTTCATCAATTTTCTATGGAGGTGTTATCTATTCATGTAAATGATTTGGCCTACTTCATAGAGTTTGTTAGTGTCTATCCTTCTCTTTTATATAAATTGTACTACCCCAAAATTTTGCTCAAGACATTAATGAATAGAAACTAAATGAAGAAAATTTTCACGTTTCAAATGTGACATCAACATGCCACATTCACAAGGTATTGTGACATCACACAACAACACATGAGGCAAACATTCACCAATACACCAAGCATGGTGACACAAGTAGAAGAATTCCAAAAATACAGGTCAAAATCATCGTGATAAGCTTAAAATACAAGTCCTAGAAAAAATGCAGAGCTTCCCCTCTAGCTTTTGTGAAACTTCAGCGTTCCCATGCAATTCTATAGTTTTATGAAGCTTCAAAGTTTTCCATGCAATTATATGGTTTTGTGGTAAGTTTCAAAGTTCCCATGCAATTCGATAGTTCTTGAAAATTGCAAGTGGACCCCTATCCCCACAACCCTTCAACTTTTGGAACTTAAAAGTTCCCATGCAAGTTTGCAGCTCCTGTAAATTGCATATGGGTCTCTGGTCCTCACAACTTTAAAATTGATAGAACTTTGAAGTTCTCATGCAAGTTTGTAATCCCTTCAAATTGCATGTAGACCTCTAATCCTTGCAAATAGAACTCATGCAAAACTTTGAAGTTCTCATACAAGTTTGTAATCCCTTCAAATTGCATGTAGACCTCTAATCCTTGCAAATAGAACTCATGCAAAACTTTAGAGCTCATGTGTAAATTTACAGGTCTTACAAATTGCAAGTCAAGTTTTGGTTCCAGTAGACCTAACACTTTTGGAACTTTAGAGCTCGCATATAAATTTGTAGCTCCTACAAATTGCAAGCTGAAATTTGATCTCCACCAGCTTTACATTGCAAACTTTTAGAGCTTGTTTGCATATTTGTAGTGCCTACAAAGTGCATGTTGAGTTTTGATTTCTACCAACATTACATGTTGGACTTTTTAAAATCCGATGTAACTTTACAAAATACAAATTGCCTCTTGAGAATTGAGTTCTAATGTAAATTACATGCAAAACTACAAACTACTAGTCAAGTTTTGAATTTTAACAACTCCTACCTACAAAACTTCAAAGTCCTTCATTGCAGTTTTGCAGAATTACAAAATGGAAGTCCATAACAATGAATGAAAGAGCATAACAATTGTTTCGATCGAAGCATTCAATTGTGGTTGTTGTGGTGATAATAGTATGACCTGAAGGGTCACTTATCCTGAGACTAGCGTGAAGGCTATTCTATTCATTTATGATGTGGAGATGTTCTGATCTCCTTTCTTGGTTTCAAATTGTTTGTTGTATTAGTTATTTTTGGTTGATGATTCGTTGACGATGTTCTTGTTCTTTGATGGTTTGTTCTACATTTTGTTGGTTGTGAATTGGATGAGGGAAGTTCTCCCCAATTTCATGTAGGACAGATTTTATCCATTCTTTCCTAATGTCTGGACACTTTAAATGCTAGGAAAGAGTGGGAAATGCTATGTTGTGTTGGTGATGTTGAATATGTTGACTATGAATTGACCTCGTGATGAAATCGAGGGTTTCTCTTTTTTCTTGAATGTTTTTTTTGGTTTTGTTGAATGCATTGACCTCATGATAAAATTGAGGGTTTATTCACTTATTTTTTTATTGATGTTTTCCTAATGTTTTTTGGTTTTTGATGGATGCAAGCTATATGAATGCAATGAATTTTCCAATGCAATCTAGACTATATTTTTTGTGTTTTGCAAATTGATTTTCAAATTGTATTCTATAAAATAAAATTGCAAGTAATCTAAGAACAATGGAAATAAACTTAATCTAAGAATGCAAGGAAATCTAAGCTAAGTAACTAAAAGCAAATCTAATCTATTGCACTAAAAAATAAATATCATATCAAGAGAAAAGCAAACAAATTATTTACTTCCTCAATAGCAAAGATTTGTTCTAATTACTAATGAAAATATGAAAGGAACTTGGTATGAATTGGGCATCAGTGCCTGGCTTGAGTCCTCAGAGGTCCTTTGTGGTAACCCTCTCTTTTTCTGCAGCAACGGGGTCCTCCTCTTGGCAACATGGATTAAGATGGGAGCATATGAAATTGAATTGAAGAAGCTCAAAGGCTTGTGAAGATGAGAAGAGCATTCCCTACCTTGAAAAATAATGAAGAGGTGAGGGGTATTTATAGGTTTGAAATCCACACCAAAGGTGATGGTGATTGGGGAGTTAATATAATTGATTGATGAGTGATCTAGCTTTGATTGGAAGTGAATAATGGTTGGAGAGCATATTACAAAAGAAGAAATGGAGAACACATGATTGATTGAGAGATAAGAAAAGATTAATTAGAAGTTAAGAATGAAGTAATTGACAGTGTTGAAATAATTAGGGGAGTTGGCAATCAATTAGACATGAAGAATCTCACAATCAGGAGAGAAAACAAAACAAATTTGGGCTAGAACAAGAAGAAAACACACATGATGAAAGATGGCAGGGTCACCCCTTTCAAGAAGTGGGTTGCTCCTTTTACCAAGGCAAGTCACCCCTAGAGACCATACTTAAAATGCAGGGTCACCATTGAAGAGCTTGAAGGCATAAGGGGTGACCCACAAAAGGAGGTTTGAACATGTAGTTTCAGGGTTGGCAAATGGCTCAGAAGGGCTAAAAATGGTTTTGGAGGTTTCAAACAAGGCATTGGACATACTCAAAGTGGGTCACTCCTTTTATCAGGGCAGGTCACCCCTGGAGACCTTGAAGACATAAGGGGCGACCTAGAAAGAATGGCTCAAGTATCATCATATGAAATTTTAGAGAGCTTGTTCAAGCACATATGGACTCCTTTTTTGGTGGCATTTTTTTGAATTGCATATTGTTTCGAGCACTATGCAATAATGTCACTAATTTTTCTTGAAAGTGTTTCAAAATTATACTTTCAACTCATTTTTTCATGGGATATCTTGTTAGTCTCTCGAGCTACCCTACCCTAAAAGGTTCGGTAAGTAATTGGAAAGTAAGTTGGATGGATGGAGAAGAAAGAATGGACAACAAATCTTCTAGTGAAAATGGATTTCCCCTCTTGTGAAGTGGATTAGTCATGTCATCAATGCTAGCAAGTAATATAAGTGATTTGTCAAACATGGGTTAGGTGGTTAACAAGACAGTGTGCAGGACCTTAGAAGGTTAGCTTGGAGGTCAGGGAGGCACAAATAAAGTATAAAAAAAAAAAACACATCACCAATAGAGAAGCTGCTAAGAGGTCTATATATTTCATACTTATGAGTACACAATTAGGATTATAACCCATCATCGGACTACCATGTAGGCTTTTGTGTCTTTTTTATACTTATAGTTATTGAGTCAAATTTAAAAAAATAATAATGGTAATATAGAAGAAAAAATAAAGGAAAAAAATTGAAGAATATATTTTTTACTTACCTTGCACACCAAAATGGTATATTCCATTCAACCAAATCAATAAATATATCAATTCATGGTGGTGTAGAAGTTGCAGAAGTTGATCTTGAATTCAAACTTCATAAAGAAAAGGAACACGTGAAGAACCTTCTAGAATTTCAATCCAAAAGATTTCTATAACATTATCATATCGAAATAACATTTCATCTCTTTTTTTTTTGGTCTTGTCTATTTGAATTATAACCAAATACTTCGATTGTAACAATCTAAAACAAATAATTATCATTTGTGTCACAAATTTCTGCAATAGGACAACTGAATTCTAAGAAAACAAAATTAAATGAACTACAAAATAGATTTGAATTGATATCATCTCCAAACCAAAATAGACCATTGCGTTACTCTGAAATCATAAGCCAAAAACTTAAAACAGTCAAGCAAGACAATACAACGAGTATTCAGATTTATGCTTAAATTTTGGAATAAAACCGCTGCTATCTCCATTCTCGTTGTTGTCATTGAAGTGCCGCTATATACCCTCCGCTAAACCTGCAAAGAATAAACCTATAAAGAATGTGAGCGCCAAGATGTGAAGCAGACGCCAAGAATAAATAAAAACTGATAGATTGTGTAGGCTTTGTTAAATCCTAATGCACAAGTGCCTAAAGTTAAACAATATTTTCGGAAATACTTCGTGAGGAGTGAGAGTATGCTAAATGCAACGTCAAAAGACGTAAAACTTTAACACTGCCATGTTATGTAAAACCATCGTTTCAGACATCACTTTGAGTCAATGGTCGTCCTATACCTTGAGCAGAACCCAAGCCGTTGATTCTGCCCTACAAAGGCATGGGAGCTCGTTTCCCTCCACAAGTGAACGCCTATTGACGTAATTATACCAACTTTCATATAAAAAATATACTAATTTACATATAAAAAATTAATATTTAAAAGCTTACTCAATTGCTATTAAAAAATGGTATGAACTTGTAATTTACACCATTGCATGTAGGGGAGAGGACCTAGTAGTTGAGCACCCTAATTCTAGGCCTCTCCAAATCATAAGTGGCAATTTCGAATCACTCCAAATCATAAGTGGCAATTTCGAATCACTCCAAAAATTTTACAGTGACTTATTTGGCAAGAACCCTTCTTATAACTAAAGTTTGAAGGTCACATTATCAAATATGATGCCACATCAACACGCTTTTTGTTGAGGTGTCAAATAGTTCCCAAAAAAAAGGGTGGACCAATAGATGTGCATTAAGTCATGTTTTGTTGGTGTGCTGATATAACATCACATGATTTGTATAAATCTAATGAGCACATTTTATTCAATTATAAGTACTTATAGTAACACTTACAACCTTAAAGTCACAACTACTAGTACTAAACTTTTAAAAATATTAAACCTTAAATACACAAATACTATCACACAGTGAGTCCAAAGTCTTCTCTCCATGCTCAACAATCAACAATGGCGTCCTCTCCCCTAACTTTTCTTTTAAACAAAAAAGTGACGTTGGAAACCCCACACGTACCTAATCAAGGATAGCCATATATCTCTCTCTATATTCTATTATTATTTCTGCAATGAAACTTTCTTTCGAATTTTTTAAAAAACAAGAGGATAGGCATATTTTTTCCTCGCAATTTCAAGTCTCGCTTTTATGTACACAACAATGCAGCTTTAAGTTTGACAGTGATATCCACTCAAAATGGCATACACAAATGCTAGGAAGCCACTTTGTCTTCTCATTTGTCTATCATTTATTTTCTTCGTCCATAAGCAATTCTAAAATCAGTACGTCATTTTTTCAGTGATCCCACATTCAGCCTAGAACAGTGGGTTTTGAACCTCGGATGTTTCAATGATGACAGTAATGAAAATTAGTGTTTAGGGTTTGATTTCCTGGCAACATGTTCAATAGTTTGAGTATATGTATATTGTACGAACTTTGAAGAGTCGGGTGGGGATCGAACTCTGAATTCAGTCTCAACCTGAATTAACTGGTGGTGGATTCTTTGTATATTTTGTGAGGCTCAATGAAGAAATCTAAATGTAGATGTATCGTATAGTCTATAAGTCTAATGAAAAAAGTTTCCCAGTATATATAAAAATATATAATTACACCCTTACAAATAAAAACAAATTATATCTATTCTCTATTTAAAAATATACTCTTATCAAATATTATTTTTAAAACAAAATTATCCTATAATAAAAATATATATTTTTATTAAATATTACTTTTTAAAATAAATTTAACAATTTAAAGAAAATGACAAAGGAAAAACTGTTTGGTCAAGGATGGTCATATTATTATTATTATTTATTGAAAAAATACAAGTAAGTACAAAAGATGGCCATATTTTCTTCCCAATTGCAAGTCTTCTTTGAAGTACATAACGCTGCTTTAACTTTAATGTGTTCCCCACTCAAAATGGTACACACGAATTTATTTATTTATTTATTTTGGTACACACGAATATTAGGTAGATACTCTTTTCATTTCTTTTCTTCTTTCATAAGGAAACTCTCCAATCTTTTTTTCTTTTTTCAAATTTTTAAGAATTGGGGATAATGCACATGATATGTTTGAAAAGTGGTTTTGAAGATAATTGTGTAGAGATTTTTTTTTAAAACTCATGTTTTAATTGTGTAGAAGTTTTTTGACATTCATGTTTTCGATTACATTCCATGATGTAGTATCGGGAAGAGAAGATACATTAGATAGTTCCATTTTTTTGAAAATATGGCCATCTTTGACTAAAGGGGTTCCTTGTGTCATTTGCTTTAAATTGTTAAATTTGTTTTAAAAAATAATACGTAATTTTAAAAACTAGATATTTTTATTTTAGAGCAATTTTGTTTTAAAAATAATTTTTTAATAAGGGTATACTTTTAGATAGAGAATAGATATAATTTGTATTTATATTTTGGGTTTATAGTAATTATAATGTCTTTTTATGTATTGACTAGTTTGTAAGACAATATATTATAATGTCTTTTTATGTATTGACTAGTTTGTAAGATAATATATTTCACATGGAAGTTGGTAAATGACATTCAATGCACATGCTAAAAAAGATGCAAATCTTTTATTTCTTTTAAAATGTAATGCATTATACAAAAGACATAGAACAAGGAGTTCAAGTACAATGCTTGCATTACAATCCCATATATTGGTCCGAAGGACTAATGAAAATTAGTCTAGAGTACCACATGTTTGACATCAACTTCTTTGGGCTTCAAGGCTCGAGCTTCCCATTAAATGCGAGACCTCTAGCCATATTTCTTAAAAATAAAATTCCAAGCCCGTGGGCACCTCTAGATGTGAAACAAACTTGCCACCATGGACTTGAAACTACCAATGAGCCATTTGAACCTGTTGAATTGTTGAACTGTTGAACCTGTTGAACCATTAAACCTATTGAACCGTCGAACCTATTGAACCATCGAACAGTTCAACTATCGGCAGAACTCCTTATTAATTACAGAAGTAGATCGCTGATGGAGAGTTGTCTCAGAGCAGAATTCGGTGTCTTGTGTATGAATTGTGACTACAAGTCACTTTACATTTATAGGAGATCGCCCAAACAATAACCTTGGTCGGCCTGATACAATTTGGCGCCAAGTTCAAATTACATTGAAATAGGTCCTGACCTATTTGTAATTTCAAGATACATCGAATAGTGAATTCACCCAATTAGGGCCTGCCTTAAATCGAATAATACAGCTGAGATTCTCGAAATGCTAAGGCCGATAGGCCATTCAGCATTTTATGACTAGGTCAGTCTCTAGAAGGGATCTGACCTAGCTACCAAATCAACACTCCCTCTTAGCTAGGGAGGATTCCTTCATAAGGATCAAGTCACATAGTCATTGCCACCATGGCTACTCCCATAGAAAACATAAGTGCTTATTGTCATCTCCACATGACGTTTACCATAGATACTCCCAAAGGATGAACAAGCACATCATGGAATTTCTCCTATGATATCCACCATACCTACTTGGAGAGGGTGGGTCCACCATGCCTACTCGTAGAGGGTGGAAGAGGGCTTTCACCTCAAACTTCTCCCAGAGAAGATGCATTACCACCATGCCTACTCATAGAGGGTGGAAGATATAGTATAATGTATCACTGATGCTGAGACTCCCTCTCAGCTAGAGCTTTATTCTCCACAAATCCAAGCTTGTCTCGAAAATATGCAAGCTTCACTCGAGCAAGAGGTTTGGTGAGAACATCTGCTATTTGCTCATCAGTGCTGATGTACTTCAACTGAATAACATTCCTTTGCACCATATCCCAAATATAGTGATACAGAGTTTCCACATGCTTTGATCTATCATGAAACACAGGATTGGCAGAGAGCTTCACACAGCTCTGGTTATCACTATGAATAACTGTAGGCTCTCAAGGTTGTCCAAACAATCCTACAAGGAGTTTTCGAAGCCACACTGCTTCTTGAGATTCCACACAAGTTGCAATATATTTTGTTTCAGCAGTACTCAATGCTACTGAAGACTGTTTCCTGCTGCACTAGGATATCATGGCGGATTCGAAGCTAAAGCAAACTCCAGAAGTGCTCTTTCTATCAGTGACACTTCCTGCCCAATTAGAATTAGAATAGCCTTCCAAGGTAATGACTATATGGGAAGAGCACTTCAATCCATATCTAATTGTACCACGCAAATATCTCAAGATATGCTTGGTTGCAACAAGATGAATCTGCCTTGGTTCACACATGAATTGGCTAAGGGCACTCACTGCATAGAAAATGTCAGGTCTAGTGTTAACTAGATACATCAAGGATCCAATTAGCTGCATGTATTCATTAGGATCCACAAGATCAAACCTAGCTACGGATTCACTCAACTTCTTTAAGTTAGTTTCCATAGGAGTAGGCATAGGTTTACAATCTAACATTCCAAATCTCTTCAAAATATCAATTGTATATTTTCCTTGACTTAAAATAATTTCATTGGGTCTTTGCCATACTTCTAACCCTAGAAAGAAATGCATGAGACCTAGATCTTTCATTTCAAATTCTAAAGTCAATTCTTCCTTACATCTAAGAATAAGGTGATCTTCTCTAGTTAGGAATAAGTCATCAACATATAAAACCAAAATCAACATTTCACCATTGAATACCTTGAAGTAACTTAGGTTAGGATCAACATCATTCTTACAAAATCTTAGGCTTACCAAGTACTTGTCAATTCTTTCATACCAACCATGGGGGGCCTGCTTAAGGCCATATAATGCTTTCTTCAATCTGCATACATGAGATTCTTTCTTATGGATCACAAAGCCTTCAGGTTGCTCAATGTCGATCTCTTCTTTAATAACACCATTGAGGAAGGCTATCTTTACATCCATCTGATGCAACTTCCATCCCTTAGCTGTAACAATAGCAATGATAGTCCTGATGGAAGTATATCGAGCAATAGGGGCAAAGGTTTCCTCATAATCTATGCCTTCTTTCTGAGAGAAGTCATGAGCCACAAATCTAGCTTTGTATTTCTCAATACTTCCATCAGCAACATGTTTAATTTTAAACAACCATATGGAAGTTACGACAGACTTACCTTTGGGTCTAGGCACAATATCTGAAACATCATTCTTGATGATAGATTGATATTCTTCATCCATAGCATTCTTCCATGCTTGTTGTGTCATGGCCTCTTCAACGCTGGAAGGTTCAGTCTCAATGAGATTGCACGTCAATGCAACATAGTTGGAGAATTTCTGAGGCCTCCAACTTTTTCTGAATGTGCCACTTGGAGCTACAAACTTTTCTGCCTCTTGAATCCAGAGAGGTCTCTTCTTACTCACTGTAATGTCTCTAGGCCCATCAGTAGGATCCAAAGCTTCAATTGGATCATCATGATTTTTAGATTCTGTAGACTCTCTCTGAATCTTAGTATCATGCTCAATATCCATGTCTTGAGGGTTATCATGGACTTCATTGTCAATCTCTATACTTGAGCCTTTAGATCTTTTGAGTGCAATATTTTCTTCAAAAGTGACATCTCTACTAACCTCAATAAACTTCTGACCTGGAATGCAAATTCTGAATGCTTTGGATGTTTCGCTGTAGCCCACAAGAATGCCTCTTTTGCCAGAAGGTTCCAACTTGGTTCTCTTCTCTTTGGGTACATAGATATATACTGGACTCCCGAAGATCCTCAAGTGACTGATATCAGGTTTGATCCTTGAAAATGCTTCTTCTGGAGTCATATCTGTCAATACATGGTGAGGGCAACTATTCTGAATGTGGACAGCAGTCCTAGATGCTTCAGCCCATAGGAAAGTCAGCAGATCCTGATCATGAATCATAGCTTTTGCTGCCTCAACTATGGATATGTTCTTTCTTTCTGCAACCCCATTTTGCTGAGGGTTGTAGGGAACACAAAACTCCCTCTTAATCCCTGCCTCAACACAAAAATCATGAAAACTACCCGAGGTGTATTCACCTCCATTGTCAGACCTTAAAACGTTAACTCTTTTCTCAGATATATTTTTAGCTAAAGCTTTAAATTATTTGAATCTACTTAGAACTTTATCAGATTATTTTGATTTGAGAAAGTAAATCCAAGTTTTCCTAGAGTAGTCATCTATAAAGATTACCTAATACAAGAATCCACTTGGGGAAGTAACAGACATAGGTCCACATAAATCAGAATGCACAAGAGCTAATTTCTCTTTGGACCTACTTTCACTTTGATGAAATGGACTCTTAGTGTTTTTACCCATAGCACAACCTTTGCATGTATCATCATGAATATGACTAAGTTTAGGCATACCTTTAACTATCTTCTCAAGTGTAGGGAGGGCTCAAAAATGAAGATGTCCAAGTCTTCTATGCCATAGCTCGCTTGACTCAGGAGCTTCATGAATCGGAGATTGAACTGGACATGCTGAAAGCTTATATAGGCTCTCATACCTATTCCCAATGACACGAGCTGATTTGATGCTGGACTTCTTAGGCCATGCAAGCACTCTTCCCTCAGAAAATACAATCTGATAACCTTTATCTTCTAGTGCTAATATGGAGATAAGGTTTCTTTTGATTCCTGGCACAAACAAAATATAACTAAGGTGAAGAGAAAATCCAGAATCTAAATTAAGGGAAGTAGTACCAAAACCTCTCATAGAATAGCGAGCATCATCACCAATGACCACATGAAGACTAGACTCTTTCTCCACTAAATCTGAGAGGTGCTCTCGATAGCCGGTGATGTGTCTAGATGCACCACTATCAATCAACCAAGTATCACTGTCTGAGGGTACATTGCTTGACAGAGCATAAATGAAAAGGAAGTCTTCAGTATTAGACTAATTTGAGACTTCATTTAAGTTTGCTCCTTATTGCTTAGACTGGGATAAACAGTCCCTTGCATAGTGACCAAATTTGTCACACCTAAAGCACTTAATGTGAGACAAGTCTTTTTTCTTTTCCTTCGAATCATGAGGTGGATTAGACCTTTGATCTCTATTCCTCTTGAAATTGTTCTTCTTCCAATAGCCTCCTTTCTTCTTGAAAGACTGGGTAGCAAGGACATGATTTTCTTCATGAGTGTTTTTGATAACTCCTCTAGCAGCCAGTCGAGACTCTTCTTGAATATAGTCAGCCCTTAATTTGTCAAACTTGGGCAGATCAGCTCTTGCACTAATTCCTTGAATGTAGGATTCCCAAGATGCTGGAAGACCATTGAGGGCTAGCATAGTTAAATCATTTTCATCAACAATCTTTCCAATAGATGAGAGCTGATCTCTCAAATCAGAAATCCTCATGAAGTAAGCCATGACGGATTCACCTTTAGCCATCTTGATGTGATGAAGCTACTACTTCAAAGCTAGAACATGACTAGTGTTGTTGATTTCATACATCTCCTCTAAGGTTCTGAACATTGTGCTTGTTGTCTTTAGCTTGGAGATGATGAGAACAATGTGGTCCTTTACTGAATCAATTAAGATCTTCTGAGCTTGAAGATCTTTCTTCCTCCATTGGGTCTTTTCTCCTTCTGCCTCAGGCTCGGAAGATTCTTTGGTCACAAAGTCTACAAGGTCATTTTCATTCAACGCAAGCATGATGCAGACTCTCCATGATGTGAAATTGGAAGCCCCATCCAATCTATCTTCCATCCTGAGAACCATCTTGAAGAAGTGATAAGAGCAGAAGTAGATAATTGGTTACTACAAATTCGATTATACTAATTCAAACTTGTCTCTGATACCATGTTAATTTTAGTACTTAGATTGATAGTAAGAAACAATAAAACACAAATGCACACATAACACACATATACCTTGGGAAAACCTCCCTCTTGGAGGTGAAAAACCTAGCAAGAAAATCTCAGATCTGATTTATATTAAGAGTAGAAACAGATTACAACTTTGCCCAGCAAGGGCACAAAACATAGATATCAAAATACAACTTATCTAAACCTTAATTCTGATCCAAACTGGTCAGCATGAATCTTGCTTGCACATAAGAGTAATTGCATAGTAAACACAGAGATTCGGAAGCCTTAGATAACCTATAACAGATCTAGGGTTAAACTTTGCTCATGCTAGAACAGATCCGCTTCACCAAGTAACAGGTTTGCTGATGATTGCAGATGAAAGTGGGATGATCAAATCAATTATCAAACCATTGAACTGGTTGATCCATTGAACCTATTGAACCGTTGAACCTGTTGAACCATTGAACCTATTGAACTGTCGGACCTATTGAACCATCGAACCTATCGAACGGTTGAACCGTCGAACCTGTTGAACCGTCGAATGGTTCAACTATCGGCAGAACTCCTTGTTAATTGCAGAAGTAGATCGCTGATGGAGAGTTGTCTCAGAGTATAATTCCGTGTCTTGTTTCTGAATTGTGACAACAAATCACTTTACATTTATAGGAGATCGCCCAAACAATAACCTTGGTCGGCTTGATACAATTTGGCACCAAGTTCAAATTACATTGAAATAGGTCCTGACCTATTTGGAATTTCAAGATACATCGAATAATGAATTCGCGCAATTAGGGCCTGCCTTAAATCGGATAATACAACTGAGATTCTTGAAATGCTAAGGCCGATAGGCCATTTAGCATTTTATGACTAGGTTGGTCTCTAGAAGGGATCCGAGCTAGCTACCAAAATCAACAAAATACATACCTAATTTTTAAATAAGAGATTTATTAATAAAAAGTGTAAAAGAATGAAACTAAAATGACAAGAATACAAAATAGGAATTTGTAGTTTAAAGAAAATAAACTATTATTTTAACAAGTTATTTTATTTTCCTATATGAATTTTAAATGTTAATATCTATTTAGGCTATTGCAAATACATAAATAAAAAATAAGTATATAGATGAAAAAAAGATATCTATATGAATCATCAAGAAGTGATTCCTTAATGATTTATAGATAGTCATTCTAAATAATACATTCCTCAAAATTGTGTTCAATTTGCATTTGGAATCATACTTTTGTGGAAATAAAGAAGTTATTTTTATTTAGGAGATGCAATATGTTAGTATTTTTATTATATGTAGCATTCTCAAGCTACAATAATAGCAAGCCTTGTTCAACAATACTCATTAACTATTGATGTTTCCAAGGAAAGACATTCTTGCTTGGGGTTGGTTATTGTAAGTTTCGAGACATTCTCTATATGGAGTCATATGATAGGATTTTCCCAAATTCAAATTCAAACCTCATTACTTCCATGAAGAATGAAATGCATTCAGTTGGGTTCAATAGCCATTAACATGTTGAAGTAATCAAGATTACTTCTTCACTAGCATGCTAGAAAATACTCAAGCTACCATTGGGTTTTATCATTTGATTCCATTGTGGAGTTTAAAAAATAGGAACACATCTGCAACATGTTAAAATACATGATAACCTTATTAATGATTAATGTTAGGTAAAATTTGTGTTGATGCATTGCATTAGACATTTATTAATAGGAGAAGATTCTTAGTTTATCTACAATAGTTGTATAGTTGACTTTTATTGAAATCGTATATCTAAAAATTAGTTACATAATTGATACAAGTAACTATGTTGGATATTCAATTGCTTCCTTAAGATTTGCAAAATTGTCTTCATAGAAACTAGTTCCTCAATTTCATAAAATGAATGGATCACTTGTTGCACAATTACGGTATTACATTCTTGTATGTATCACATTTGGTATTACTATATCTTCCTCAGCTTCAACTACCACGATATGTGTCACAACAACATAATACATGTCACTTTTTGAAGAAAGGAATAGGATTGTCTATATGCAATATGACCCTCAAATTACTAGATAATTCAATGAATAATACACTTCACGCCCAATGCAATACATTATGTAAAATGACTTCTGTCACGTGCAAAAAAACCTTCTTCATAATATATAGATTGATTAAGAATTGTTCTCATTACAAATAATTATCAAATAATTATTAGCGTGCCCATTGCACATTAAGTGTGATTGCTAGTATACTAGCAATTGGACCCATAGGTTCAATGGGTAGGTTGAAAACTTTCTGAAGAAATTATGGAATTTGGTAGATATTTTTTATTATCTATTAATTTATTAATTTATAAGTTATTTAATCCACTAAATTATTTTATCAATTCTTATTGAAACTTCATCACATTAACTATTGTCTTCTTTAACTTATATTAGTAAATTTATTTTGGGTAAAATTATTATCATTTCAATTCCATACTAGGTAAATATTTATATTTTTTTAAGTTGTTCAATTACTTTACATTCACTTGGTATGGCATCACTTATCCCTATAGATTATTTTAAAAATTATAGTTCACTTTTAAGTAACTTGTCTATATTATATATATGTAGTAAATTACTTGAATCTCTTATTGATTTTTTATATAATCCGCCATACAAACAAACAAATGCATATTTAATCATATAATTATTTTAAAAATAATTATGTGAGGGTACAATAGATTTATGTTCTACAACTTATATCTAATATTATGCATATAAGGCATAACTATATTTTTCTATTAAGCACAACTATATTTTTCTATTAAGCACATATGAAATGGCTCATATTCATTTTTATAAGTATGTATTTGATATATGAACTTTTATAATATCTATCAGATGATAATTCTACTAATTTGTATAATCAATAATTTAATATTATTGATATATAATTAATTATATTATTTCATTAATATTTAAAATATCATATATAAAATGAATCAAAATTAAATAATTACATTAATATAAATAATATATTAATATAAATATTACAATTTTGTTATAATATTTGCATAGATTTAAAGAAAAAATATTATTTGTTTAATAACTAAATTCCTTTTACTCAAAATAATATTTCCCAAAAAATTTCTCATGTAAACCTAGTAAAAATTAAAATTTGTTCAACATGAAAAATAATACTTTGTTTTGATTGGTAATCACTAGATTAAAAAACTCATTCCAATAATACTACAGTTACAAATAAGAAGTGTTCTTAATACATTTGAATAATAATAAGAATTATACATTAATTATTATTCTTATTCATTAAATATTACTATATATTACTCTCGTAATTCCCCTTTTAACATAAACTACATATCTAATACCATTGGAATAATAACAATAGGTTTAGTTTTGCTTTATTCTTTTAGTGTGTCATACTATTTAATAATAATTTGGTGTTGGCCTAGTAGATAATAAAGTCACATTTGAAGGAGTGTGAAGGAGTAAAATTTGAGGCCGTGTAAATTGAAATTTACTAAAGAATTAGAAATCATAATAAAATATAAAATGTGAGATGTTAAACTTTTTACTCATGATTTAAAAATTAAATTTCTTATTTATTATTTAAAGAACCCTTAAATATGTGTGGAGATATGTTTAGAACTTTTTATAAAAAATAAATATACAATTTAATAACTTCAATAATTACATCCCATTAAATAATATTTGTGGAGGTAGTGTTGGCTGTCCCCCGGCGTAACCCATGGAACATATAATGCTTTATAAATCCATTTTATAAGAGAAGGAACGGTAGAGCACGTAAACCCTAATTTGGAAATTGCTCTTCCCTGACAACACCAATACAAAAATAATAAAAACAGAGACTGCCTATTTGTATATAGAATTTAACCTAAAAAAAATAACGTAAATTGCAAACCAGTACAGCCTTCAAAACCAAGCACAAAAAATACTTTCAACATCCCTGTTACTAAAACCCTTGATTTAGTCCTCTCGACTCTATATTTACATAAAACCGACCGCTTCTGTAAGTCCCTGGAATTTCAAGGAATATGCCTTAACATTCAAACGTTTACACTTACCTGGCCTGGAAGAGATTAAAAACAGCTGATATTGCACCGATTTAACCGTACAGTTGAAACACTAGGTTGACTTTGCCAAATAAACCGACCAGATATTACCAATGAACAACACAACTTGAAAAACTCTTTAACAATTTATAAATTGTCAAAGTGATAAAAGGTAAAGGGAACTTTTTTTGTTTTTATTATTTATGACATTTTGAAAAACAATCAATGCACAAGATTAATTTCATGGTAGTCTTTTTAATTTAGACCCTTCATCTCTATAATTCATCTATGCTGCCCACATAAAGAAGGCTTTCAGCCTAGCCTACCCAATTGCTATTAAAAAAAAGTGGAATGTGAACTTTCACGAAAACACATTGAAAGATTCGGCCTACATTACTGTGAAAATGTTCAACCAAAGAAGTGACGTTGGAAACCCACACGTACCTGATCAAGGATAGCCATATATCTCTCTTTATCTCTATATTCTATTATTATTTCTGCAATAAAGCTTTCTTTCCAGTTTTTCAAAAAAACAAGAGAATAGGGATATTTTTTCCTCGCAATTTCAAGTCTCGCTTTTATGTACACAACAATGCAGCTTTAAGTTTGACAATGATATTCACTCAAAATGGTATACACAAATCCTAGGAAGCGACTTTGTCTTTCCATTTGTCTATCATTTATTTTCTTCGTCCATAAGCAATTTTAAAATCAGGACGTCATTTTTTCAGTGATCCCCCATACCCCACTGTTAGAGAATCGGTGTCTTTACTATGTCCGTTGAGCTCACTGTTCACAGAGACAAACAAGGTGTTCTATATGTGAATTTTTATGCAGCTCATTACCTCACCCATACACTGCTGATATGATTGTTCATGAACACTTCTTGGATTTACTCTTCAAACTCCATGGGATGCCTTTCTCTATATTGCAAGTGATCATGATCCATCTTTTAGTAGAAAATGTTGAAACTCCATGGGATGCCTTTCTCTATTGCAAGTGATCATGATCCATCTTTTAGTAGAAAATGTTGAAAAGATTTGTTTAAGTTATAGGGCACTACCCCGTTAATTCATGGATGGCCATATTTTCTTCGCAATTGCAAGTCTTCTTTTGAAGTACATGTAGACACCTAAAAACAGTACATAACCCTGCTTTCACTTTAACGTGTTCACTCAAAATGGTATACATGAATATTAGGTAGCTACTTTGTCATTTCATTCCTTTTCTTCTTTCATGAGGAAACTCTCCAATCATTATTTTTTTTTCATTTTTTTAAGAATTGGGGTAATACACATGATATGTTTGAAAACTGCTTTCAAATATAATTATGTAGAGATTTTTTAGATTCATGTTTTCCATTACACTCCATGATGTAGTATAAGGAAGAGAAAATACATTAGGTAGTTCTATTTTTTTGACTTGGAATTGGGAAGAAAATATGGCCATCTTTGACTAAACCGAGTTCCGTTTGTCATTTTCTTTAAATTATATAATTTGTTTAAAAAAACAGCATTTAATTAATAAAACTATATATATTTATTTTAGGGTAATTTTGTTTTAAAAATAATATTTAATAAGAGTATATTTTTATATAGAGAACATATAATTTGTATTTATATTTTGGGTTTATAGTAATTATATTGTCTTTTTATGTATTGACTAGTTTGTAAGATAATATATTTCACATGGAAGTTGGTAAATGACATTCAATGCACATGTTCAAAGAGATGCAAATCTTCCCTGTTAATGGGATAGGCCTGGAGCTCAATCTCGAAAGGATAGAATGGAGGCCAAATGGACTTCATCAAAGGAAGGGTGGCATAAGATGAATTTTGACAGAGCATCTAAGGGTAACCCTGAAGACTCTGGGGCAGGTTGCATAGTGAGAAATTGGAGAGGGGAGGTGATAGGGAAAGCAACAAGGAAGCTCACCTTTGGCACAAATAATGAGGCAGAATTGCAAGCCCTCGTTTAATGCCTTCGAATGTGCCAAAGCCTCAATTTGAAAAGAGTCAAAGTGGAAGGGGATTCACAGATTGTGGCAATGCGATTAGGAAACATGAAATTCAAAATTGGAAGTTAAGATTGCTTGTAAGTGAAGCCTTGAGCATTATAGACATATTTGAAGGGATCGCAGTTAATCATATCTTTCGTGAGGCAAATGAAGAGGCAGACTCATTGACAAATCATGTCATAGACACTTCACAAGAGATGTTGTGGGAGAGGTCGAGTTAATAATGACTATCCTCATTACATCTGATGAAAGGACATTCAATTTGAGGTGGCAGAGCGTGTGAAGAGATGGAGGACATGAGTTAGATTAATGATTCAATAGTCGAGATATGGCATTCACATTCAGGGTTACAATTGCATTGTTCAAATAGTAGTGGTAATCAGGGAAGGATGGAGACCTCGATTAGATTGGTGAGTTGCAAGCATCAAATGTCTCTTCTGGGCGAGATTTCAGGGAATAGATTGCAAAAGGTGTTAAAAAAACAGAGTGGACTGGTATTGTTCACAATTGAATGGGTTCTGAGAGAGGACTTTATGGTGAATTCGAACAATTCAGATGTTTCGTCCATGTTCATGGTTTCACTATTAGATTTGGGGGAGGAGAAAGGAATCATTAAGCAATTGATGGAGGCTTTCGTCCATGGAGATAGATTTCAGGGGGTTTTGAAGAAGTGTTGGAGGTGGTGAGAAGCGGCGTAGGGATTCTGCTACTAGATGAATTCCACAAGGTGAATGCGGCAGGGGATTTGGTTGAATGGAAACCGTTTATTACAGAGAAGCGGACTGGAATAGTGATAGTGCAAGGAGGAAGGTAGCAATGGGGGCAGAGTTCCTGAAAAAATTGTTGGAGCTGGTGGAGGAATAAGCTTGGATGCAGGCTTTATAAAAATAGTTAAGGTTATTTGCAACTTCCACACAAAAATATATATTACATGCATGATTTTCAACATTTTAAGGCTTGGCCTATGAAAAAAAATAAAAAATGAGAGTGAACTTTCCGGAAAGACATTTTAAGGCTTGGCCTATGAAAAACTTCAATTAAAAAAATGACGATAGAAACTCCCTACCTAGTGAAGGATAGTCATATGTTTTTCCTCGCAATTGCAAGTCTCGCTTTTACGTACACAGCATCGCTTTAAGTCTGACAATGATCTCCACTCAAATACCTTTCATGTACCCCAGGGCCCATACCCGAGTCCCAAGAAACAAAAGTATGCCAGCTAGCTGGGTCATAATTATTAAATGTTATGGGAGACAGCTCGGTAGACTGCCTATTAAAACGCGAAACTGCTGTTACCCAACACAGATGAGAAAATGGCTTTCTACAACTCCTCCTCCTCCGCTGAGAAGCGTGCAGTGATGAATCCCAAGGATCTCAGGTTCACCCAGCCTGATATTAGGTCTACTTTCAACGATCCCACATACCCTTCTGTTAGAGAATCGGTGTCCTTAATACAACAGCGCAAGCTTGATCCTGCTGTCTACCGTGAGCTCGAGGTATACAAAGACGAACAAGGCGTAGCGTGGTGTGGGGACAACCGCCGTCTGTATGTGCTCAGAATGGCCCAAGTTCCTTCCGTTGACGTCAAGTTTACCAATAACCCATTCAAATCTCAACAACACGATGGAAGTAAGCTAATTGATCCATCCTTCATGCCCAGGATCAGAGGTGAACCAACGCCCTCCACTTCTGGGCCGAACGTTTGTCAAGAGCAAAAGGAGACTTCTCTGCTGGGAGTTGTGGGCACTGTTTCTGCTGCTCTTGTCGCTTGTTATTGGGGATGGAAGATGTATAACAGCCAGCAAGAGAAGGATGATGAGGACAATAAAAAATAGTGTTTAGGGTTTAATTTTCCCGCAGTTTAGTTAATAGTTTGGGTATATGTTTTGAGTGATAAGATTATTGTGTTAACTTTAAAGAGTCTTGTGCAGATCGTACTCTGAATTCAGTCTCAACCTGAATTGCAGTGGGTTCTTTGTATTTTGTGAGACTGTGTGAAGAAATCTAAATGTGGGTATATTGATATAATCTATAATTACAATGAAAAAAAGTCTTAATGGTTTGGTTAAATCTTGCTCAAGTGTGTAAGATGAATTGTTAAGACTGCACCGTAATTTGAATCAATTTGTATGTACAGACCAACATTTATATTTATTCGCAATGAAAAAAAGTCTTAATGGTTTGGTTAAATCTTGCTCAAGTGTGTAAGATGAATTGTTAAGACTGCACCGTAATTTGTATCAATTTGTATGTACAGACCAACATTAATATTTATTCGCAATGAAAAAAAGTCTTAATGGTTTGGTTAAATCTTGCTCAAGTGTGTAAGATGAATTGTTAAGACTGCACCGTAATTTGTATCAATTTGTATGTACAGACCAACATTTATATTTATTCGCAATGAAAAAAAGTCTTAATGGTTTGGTTAAATCTTGCTCAAGTGTGTAAGATGAATTGTTAAGACTGCACCGTAATTTGTATCAATTTGTATGTACAGACCAACATTTATATTTATTCGTATGCATAAATATAAACTGTGGCGGGTTTTTGGGGTTGTCTGTGTTGGCAACGCCTTTTTTTCTTTAATTTCTAGCCAAGCCAAATGGTACCACCTGTAATTGCAAGTGACTGAATAAAATGAAGTTGAAAAATGATACAGCCTTGAAAGCAGATGATATGGGTCAATTGAAAGATAGAATCTTTACTCTGCAGTTTATAACGCAATTAGAAAAACACAGGTAGATTCCGAATTTGGGGACAACAGGAGAGAGGATTTTATGGAGACGCATGACGCACATTTCCTTATAGATCTAAAATGCTAACAGTCTAATTTTTGGGCCTGCTCTTCGTCTTCCATTTCATGGAAGAAAGTTGATCATATCATTTAGAAGCTTTTAAAATTCTTGTTCTTGTCATAGATTTTTAGCCGATAGGCTTATAGTGGGAGCTTTCGGAAAACGTCGACGCCGGAAACTGTCGGACGCCGGAAATTCGTCAATCTTTGGACGCCGGAAATCTTTTTCGCCGCATCCAAAGAATTGCTGTTTTAATTCTGCAAGATATTGATGTTGTAAGATGCGCATAAGGAGGAGTAAGATGCCATTGCAGATTTTAGAAAGCCGCTGCAGACCTCAAGCGCCAGTCCTCCAGGAACAGAAATCATTCTGATCTTATCGCTGTTATGATGCATCTCTTTGCCCTTCTTGGCTTTAATTATTCTTTGATGATCATGGGATTTATGTGACCCTGTGCAGGAAATGAAATGAGAAGGGCATGAGGCATCTTACTTTTCAAACAGTTATAATTTTCTTCATCTCCCAGTCAATATGATCTACCAATTAATAGTAATTTATTAGCTGTGTACACCATCTTTATCTCTGAGAACCCATTACCCATGTCACGAATCTTTGGTCATCAGGTGTACAGCAGTTGCACCCTTGACTGGTGTCCCAGATCCAGTGGAGGAGCAGGAAGAATCTCGTGTGTTCAATTTTGCTGCAGGACCGGCCATACTTCCTGCAAAAGTTCTGAAAAAAGCACAGGCCGAGCTCTACAACTGGAGGGGATCTGGAATGAACATAATGGAGATAAGCCACAGAGGTAAGGAATTCCTTTCTGTTATACAAAAGGCTGAGTCTGATTTGCGCGAGCTTCTGAGTATTCCTCCAAATTATGAGGTCCTTTTTCTCCAAGGTGGTGCTTCCACACAGTTGTCTTGCCTGCCATTAAACCTTTGTGGCCCTGAGGACACAGCAGATTATATTGTGACTGGATCCTGGGGCGATAAAGCCTTTAAAGAAGGGCAGAGGTTTTGTAAAGCCAATCTGGTTTGGTCTGGAGAGTCCACTAAATATACTAGGATACCTTCTGAGGAGGAATTTCAGTTGAGCCCAAATGCAAAATACCTGCACACCTGTGCTAATGAGACCATCCATGGCGTGGAATTTAAGGGCTACCCTAAGACCAAGGGGGATAGTACCATTCTAATTGCTGACATGTCATCCAATTTTTGCTCCAAGCCTGTGGATGTCTCTAAGTTTGGGGTTATCTATGCTGGAGCCCAGAAGAATGTGGGGCCATCTGGTGTGACTATTGTTATAATCAGAAACGACCTTATTGGCAAGGCTCAAGCCATTACGCCCCTCATGCTGGACTACAAGATCCATGCTGAAAACAAGTCATTATATAATACTCGTCCCTGCTTTGCAATCTACATGTGTGGTTTGGTGTTTGAAGATCTCCTTGCTCACGGGGGTCTGAAAGAAATTGAAAAGAAATGCCCATAAGGCCAAAATCCTGTACGACGCAATAATTGCAATTGGCGAGAGTAATGGATTCTATAGGTGCCCTGTGGAGAAGTATATTGACATAAATTTTTTAATATATATGGTCTTTGTTTCCAAACACAGTGAAGTATTTTTTAATTAGGATTTTTTTTTTTTAAAAAGATAAATGTATTATAGCTTTAAATTTTCTTATTAATATTAGAAATTGATTTTTAGTTGGAGTTTCTAATTATTTAATATTGCTTTTACTTAGAGTTTTCTAATTGTTTAAACATAAATGTGTCTTTTTAAAATAAAAAAGAGAATATAAAATATAAATTGTAGTTATAATATTGTGTTTAGATTTTTTAAAATAATATTTAAGTTATAAAATATAAGTTTGTATTTATAAATATAATTTTTTAAAAAAGTGGGCGAGTAGTTGCAATTTAAATGTATCAGAGTAATATAAATGTATCATAGAGTATTATATATGACGATTGGAAAGTAATAAATATTAAAATATAAATATAAGGATTTATTAATATTAGTTATAATATTGAACTCATATATCCTTGACATTATATATCGTTATAATATTATTGTTGCAAATATATTACACTAAAGATTATTATTAAACCAAGTGTCCATTAAAGGTGGTATTTTATTTCATTATGATTTTTAGAATTTATTAGTTTTAAGTAAAATGTGGGAAGTTATAAATGCACACCAGTTGTAATTAATAGTGTTGCATGTTGTATTATATAGTTGGAAAATATTCTATGCCTGGAAGTAGACCTTGTAATATTTCTCTCCCTCACCTCCTTTAAAGTCAAACAATAGCATTAAGCCATGAAATCAAGAGTTAAAGAATTAATATATGGAAGAGATTGGAATAAAAATATAGGTATATTTATGTACCTGATCAACAAATATGCATCACACATTTGTTTCAACTAAATCAATTGAACTAGTATGATGCACTTGAAAGAGGATTTAGCCTTTGGCAAATTAGTTATAACATCATATAGGTTAACCTTTCCATATAGAATCACCATGTACTTTGTAAACAAATAATGTATAGAGCAAGATCTAGCACTGAATTAGCAAACATCAAAGCATAACACTTCAAGGATGTAATTCTTGAGATAGAAGTGTGAATTGTATTGGACCCTTTTAGCATGCCTACTATGATTGGGTGTGTTCCATAGGGTAGCGCAATACCATATTTCTCTTCAATTTCTTTCCATCCCTCATTTTTGCACCTATATTTTCATTTATCTTTTAAGCTGGTATCCAACTTATTGCAATAAACATGTTAAAAAGGGCATTGGAAGCCATGACAACAATTTTTTGGTTGATTTATTTCTTAATATTTCTACAATTTATTTCCCAATGTCTTTCATGCAAGTCTGTATTTCAAATTTAGCTTGCAAATTAATACACCCTAATCATATACAATTAAAAATATGTGCTTTTTGAATATTCTTGCATTTCAGCTTTATGGTTACATATGAACTATTGATACACCCTATCGGCTATTCCATTGCGCATAAATTTCGTGCAACTGCTAGTATATAAACCGTCAAAAATTGCAGAGAACAAACATATGTACAATACGTTATCGCAAGAAGGATTGGACCAATGTGTGCAGGTGAAATACATCGAAACAAAAGGTCTCTCTTACCTTTTCATTTCTATTTATTATTTCTGATTATCTGTTTCAACTCATTTTAATTAATTTAAAATTTAATTTTTATGTCTATTTTATTCCTCGATAATAATACTAGCACTTACAACCCTAGGAGGTTCAAGGAATATGCTGATAGGAACAATTTTTTCGGGGTGAGACAATTCTGAGCACTATAATGCTCACAAGCCTGTTAGCTAACTATAACTAGCAATTGCACCATAGGAGATTAAAGGAATACGCCGATAGGATCAACCGACGACTTTGGAAAAATTACCTGCGTGCATTTTACGGCGTGAGACAATTCCGAGCACTATAATGCTCACATATAAAAGCCTATCGGCTAATAATAGTAGCACTTGCACTCATAGGAGGTTCCAGAATAAAAAGAATTGCTTTTTATGTTAAGAACTATAATAATAGTGAAAGCAAAGGGTAAATTGTAATGTTCTATGTATGAATTTAAATGAATTTAAGATATTTTTATCTAAGTTAATTAAACAATCAAAACATAGTTGAGTCTCAAAATATTATTTAAATATGTTTAAATTTGATATAACGAATAAGGGTATTTAGTTATGACTATTGAATGATATGTTTTAATGTATAGGACGTGATTTAATTTTAATTTTTTATTTCAAATTTGTGATTATGAAGTTTAGAGAGATTGAGAAATGATATGTGCACTATTCTAGTATAGTCCCACCCCTACAGGGTTCATCTCCACACTTACAACTTTAATCATGTATATGTTGTTCTAAACTTATATTGTGGTCCCAATCTTTGCACTGTGGGTCCTTATAATCTTGTTCATATTTGATAGATTTGAAAATAGTGGGGTTGACAATATTGGAACCTACTCTATTAAGAAAAGAAGGTGACTAGGTTCCTAAATTTCACTTTAGTCAAGCCCTTGGCTTGATTTAATGATTTTGAATAGGCTTGAAAATATGCTAAGCAAAAATGCAAATACATTATAATTTGTAGAAGCCAATGTTGTACTATGTGATATAAATGATGATTGCTAAGTGTTCTTGGGTTCTAGTTGTTGATTGTATAAAATGGTTCAACCCCCAACATGCAAATTTGAATATTTTACACTTAAGTTGATAACGAACTGTTAGCGTCAATTTCTCTCCATGCTCAACGGGTGAACAGGTGTGATTTCCTGCAATAAGCTAACTAAGAAACAATAGTTAGTTTCCTTGCTTTTAATCGGTGATTTTCATGCAAACTAAAGCAAACAATAGTTTATTTTCTTTTCTCCGGTTGTCCCTGATTTTCCTCCCGGGATTTCTCTCCTACTAAGCCTTTATATTTGTAAATTTGCATAGCAATAACAACGAAGTTTAGTTGATGCAAATTCTTTTCTGTGCTTGATTTTTATCTCTGTAGATCTGCAAAAATCTACATGGTATCAGAGCAAGTTGGAGGTAGTTTCAGGCTAGTTTAACTGCAAGTTTCTTTTTCGCTTTTTTTTGGATAGGATTCCACGAGCAACCTGTGATCGTTGTGATAATGATGAGGATAGAGATCACAAGGAAGAACAACTACTAAATGCATTGGTGGCTCTGTTTGAAGGCAGGCATATTCACTGCATGTAAAAACAGAGGTGAAGGTGAATTTTTGTGTATGGTTTAGTTATTTGTGACTGTGTTTTTTTGTTGTTACGAGTAGGGTTTGCAAAGGGCCTAGACGCCCAACCCTTAGGAGCTCCTACTCTACAACAAGGGTGCAGAGCTACAACGCCCAACAAAAAATGATCTTCAGACACAACAGAGGTCACATACATCCAAGCCACGAAGCAAATTGACTCCTTTTTATGTTGAGTGAAGGCAGATTTAGTCTAATAAAGGCATCAAATCCCCCCTTGCATGTCATTTGGCCACCGTTAGATTGGAATAGGAGGGCATTTGCTCAGACGACTGCTATGTTTCTTGTTCTCTGCTCACCATTTTCTTTTTAGCATTCAATTTGTTGTTAGAGGCATGCAGAAGGAGGCGTTTGTGTTTGGTGCAAGGCACGATTCAAGGAATTCCTTAATACTTGTCAACTGTGCAAAGTGGACTGTTGTCTTCTATTGACCTTCGTATTGATAGAGTTTCCTCTATTCTTCACAGGCCAAGGGTCGATCTGCTTGCTAGCCTCGGCTGTATCTACAGGCACATTTATCAGAGACTGCGATTCAATTTGTAGCCACGATATGCTGCAATTTCACATGGTATTTCCCTTTTTGATTTGGGGCTATTACTTGCAATTCCTCTATGTGATTCAACGGTTCTAGTATAAACATTTCTTTTGCATGTCACTGCATGTAAAGGATAAGTTTCTATTTATGCTTTTTGCATTCATTATTGGGGGAAACTACATGCACTTTGTAATCATGAACTGAGATAAAGTTCCATTTAAGGGGGGGTTAATCATGTCTCTTAAACACTATTTTCATCATTTTGTTGTTAGGCTAGCTTCATATAATTTTTTGTCTTGGAAACATGGGATAAAGAATCATTGCCTTGAGTAGGATTTGTTGGTAATCATTTATGTTTAGGTTTTTAGGCTCGAGCTACTGGTGGCGCCTGCATAAGCAATTAGGTTTTAAGCATTTAAATATGCGGGCCCCTTCCCAAAAATCTAAAAGGTTCTATCTCTTTTGACCTCTGCAGTGCTAAAAAATGCAAAAATCAGTTTGTATGCATGTGTCTTTGTATATACAAAGGTGTTTGTATATACATATAGGTCAAAATGTGCATTGGCGGGTCAAAAATCTCTATCGCCCTTTGAAAAATTGAGTTAGGTGCATTTCTGATTGTATATCGGGCTCTAAAAGGTGCATATACAAAGGGGGAATCTTTCATAGATTCTGGGGAATATTCCTGCTTTGTATATTGGGTCATATACAAAGCAAAATATACAAGGAAGTGCAAATATACATTTGCTACAGTGGCGAGGCAGAGATGCATGTGGTGGGGCCCGCAGATAGGACATACAAAGGCAAATGTATGTGATGTATACATTCAAAATATACAAAACAAAGGCATACATTCCGGACCTGATTGGAAATCAAGCTGCAATAGATAGATTTTTAGGTCCGCAGGTTGTACATCGCGCTTGTATATGATGATATACAAGCAAAGATACAAAGGTCATGATGCAAGCCGGACCCAAATAAGTTTCCAATCTGCTTCATAATATTTTGGGGTCTGCCTTGTATATTAAAATTGTTGCATGTATATGCATTTTGCATATACAAAGGATTTTCGAAAGGTGAATAGTGGCGATTGTATATGCATATGTTTTTTGCATATACAGGGGCGAAAGTGGCAAAATAAGGAATGAAAAAGCCAGCGATAGAAATGTGAGGTGCCTACGTGGCATGTTTTGACTAGCCGACGACTTTTCAACATTTTTGAGTGCCGTGGATTCCAGCGACGGGAAGTAGATCAACGGCCATGTTTTAGACCGTAGTGAAGGTTTTTTCCTAAGTGTTTGAAGTCATTTTTTGAGCAGGAAAACATGGCAGATTGTGTAGGGAAGTATGGGTGAGGCAACAGGTGAACTACTAGGCTTACGAAGAGAACCTTCAGGTGGCGGCCTAGATCTTGATTCCATCTGCTCCTTTCTCCTTGTCCCTCTACTGCATTAATTATTTTGAGCGCCATTTCTCACGATGCATTGTATCTTGCAAATTTTTGATTTGCCTTGTAATTAATGTGTTGAGTACACTTCCTTGTTGTATAAGGAGGACTGTGTTACTCATTTTTTGGTTGTTGAAGACTTGGGCATTTTTGTGTAAATAATGAAGGACAGGGCATGATCCTGGGTTGTTTTATCTCATTCTGGAGTTTATGAGTTGCATCATGAATGTATTTTGCATGTATGTTTAGTTTCATGTTGATATAGATGAAAAATGCTCTTATGCATGTGTTTATCTGTTTGTCTCCATTGCTGCATGCATTTCCTTCTTTTGAATCTGGCTGCTAAGGGTTTCTCAGATTCTAGGGTATAAGTTTTTGTATCACATGCTTCATTTCTGACTTCCATTCAAGGAGTGGATTAAATTGTTTTAGGTTAAGCATGGAGAAGGTTGTTTGTCGGCAGGGATATCTGTAAGTAGAGGCAGCTAAATACCCTTTCTTGGGTGATGTTTGTAAGGCAAGCATCAATCCAACCCCTTGAAACTTGAATGCTAGTTGTAAACCATCTGTTGCATACGTCTAGTTGACTTCTTGCCCTGAGATAGGCACTGGTCTGTTCCTGGGTTAGGAATTATGACCCAAAACCCCTTGTCTTGCATCCAAATCATCATATCCACCTTTTCATAACTTCCACCTATTAGTTGTAGGAGTAGGATTAGGAACCCCTGCATACTCTCATACCTGACCAGACAAATATGTCCAAGAACATTGCCAACCTTGTGATTTATCACACAAATCTTGTCACACAAATCTTGGTCTACACATGAGAGTATTTTGCCTGTTATCACAAAGCTAAATCTTAATGTCATTGGGTGAGTCAAAGTGTCAAATCTTTAGCAAATAGGGATACCCCCTTGGTGCGGTAGAACCAGAAGTGAAGGGGAGGCAGCTCACGTAACCTCCCATTTCTATTGGCCGGATCTGCTCGTGCATAGGAACTGGCAAACCCTCTACCGATTCGAAGAAAATAACCAACAGGATCTACTACCATATCTCCTCGGACTCATTCCTGAGCCAAGTGACTATGATGAAAAGAATGCATGGTTTAACAATAATGACATAGTCTATGGACTAATATGTCTTACTATTTGTGAGGATACTCTACATCACATAGAGCACACTGAGTTCCCTTTTACTACTTGGATCATCATCCAATAGTTGTATGGAGACATTGAATCTCCATTTGAAAGTGATGTTTTCTTGGAAAACTAGGCTATTGATGATATTGAGACTTATGCCGCCTCATCTAATGTGTACACATCTAGAATGGATGATCAGTTCATTGATACACCATCAACAACACCTGTTGCAGATTTAGATTCTAGAGATGCTTCTTCGAGAGTCTCCAGTGATTCATTGTTGTAGGATCATTTATGTCTTTGGATTCAGTCCATTAGGACCTCATTCTACCAGACATTTCCTTTTTGTTTGTAGAGTCCCTCATTTCATAACTAGGTGACACTATTGAGGACATATGTCTTCGAGCTTTGAGGACCACTCTTTTGTCCTTGCATCTATTGCTACTTCTGAGCTTTGTGTTGCTTCTTCGAAAGCTTCCAATGGCTTCTTGCAATAGGGCATCCATAGTCATCCTGATTTAACTTTCTGGAATGATCTCTTGATAGGAGTTTCAAACTTGTTTATGGAGACTCACATTTCAGATTTGGAGGACACATTTGAGGAGTTATCTCTCCTTATTGACAGCTGCATCAATGCTATTGGCCCACCATCTTCATCACCTTTACAACTTGCTCTATATCAATCTTCACAGGATCTTGGATCGCCATCATTGCTTTCTGACATGTGGACATGTGAGCAGTTTTCAAAGGCATACATCATCTAGATTTGGATTCCAATATCACCCATCTTTTTGGATTGGCTTCTCTAATCACCAGTGGATCCTTTTCTTCCTAAGGGGAGAAATGTTATTTGTAGGCAATGGATCATATTCCGTCTTCATGCATTCATCATTGGCACGGGAGCTCTTTCATTATGGGGGGATTCATATCTTCTTTTCTTATATTCTCTCTATATTTGTGGGAGGATTTTATATGTACATGGGTACCTAAAATGGCCTTGATGCCAGGACCCATCTTTGTTGGCTATATTGGCTTTTGTCTCCTTAGTTAGATTTTAGGGGGGGTTTTGTTCCCACATGGTTTTTCCTCTTTCCTCTCTTTAGGATTTTGTCTCCTTAGTTAGACTTAAGGGGGGGTGTTAGCGTCAATTCCTCTCTAAGAAAAAATAGTTAGTTTCCTTGCTTTTAATTGGTGATTTTCATGCAAACTAAAGCAAACAACAATTTGCTTGCTTTTCTCTGCCTGTCCCTGATTTTCCTCCCGGGATTTCTCTCCTACTGAGCCTTTATATTTGTAAATTTGCATAGCAATAACAACGAAGTTCAGTTGATGCAAATTCTTTTCTGTGCTTGATTTTTATCTCTGTAGATCTGTAAAAATCTACAGGAACAATTAGTTAGGATTGAGTTGAGTTGGACCTATGATTAAATTTTATTTTAAAAATTTGGGGGCAAGTCCACATCTATGATCTTGAACCAAGTTTAAAGCTATAACTAAAACATTGATCCAAGACAAAAGAAAAACTTAAAAATTTTAATTTTAATTTTAAAAAATGTTACATAGAAAATTACCAACTTCCTAACATAAATATGTTGTATTTACACACTAAACTATTACATAAAAAATTAAAATAAAATCTAAAACAAATAATAAAAATAATAAAAAACATATTTTTATAATTACAAATTATATATATTCTCTATTTCTAAAAATATATACTTTTTATTAAATATTATTTTAAAAACAAATTTAACCTTAAAAAATACTTCTATATAAACATTACCTACAAGGATGGTCATATTTTCTTCCCAAAGTCTTGTTTGAAGTACACAACACTCCTTTAACGTTAACGTGTTCTCTAGTAAAAATGGTACACACAAATGCTTTGTCTTTTCATTTCTTTTCTTCTTTCATAAAGAAACTCTCCAATCATTACGTCACTCTTTTTTTTCTTCTTGGGCTTTTTGGAAATTAGAGTTTGGGAGATGGTTAGGTACATATTGCCTTCTTAATAGAGTTTTACTTCTTAAATAATCAATAGACATGATATTCTCAAAGTTCATTATAATATTTGAAAGTGTTTTAGAATATAAGTATGTAGAAAATTTTAACATCAAATTTTCCAATCATACTCCTAATTTATAATTTAAAAAAGAATGAATTGGATAGTTTTATATTTTTATAGTAGTTAAAATCTCATATCCATGCTCTTTTCTCTTTATATTTTGAATTTAGAGTTATTATATTGTCTTTTATTTATTGGCTAGCCTCTAAGACAATATATTTCATGTTCAAGTTGGTAAATGACATTATCTTAGTCCTATCCCATCTCCACACATCTCAATATTTTGAACACATATGCTAAATCTACCGTTGCCACCTTGGCTCAAATCCATAAGTGTAGAATTGAACCAAGTCATTTCCATGCCCATGGATCTAACCACAAGCTTTTAAATTTAAATTTCAAAATTTAAAGCTTGTTTCCCTTTTTCTATTAGTTGTGATGAACCCACTAAAGTGTGAATTATTTCAAATTGCACACTAGGGTGGTGTATTTATGGACTAACCCTAATTCATTTTCATCTATGGATGTATGCGTATGAGAGCAAGGATATGATCTCCAAAGACTATTTCGCATAAGAATAACATGCCCCATTCTTGGTGTAATGCTTAGGATTTTACATGAGAAAGCTTATGATAAAAGGATGATGGTGGGATTGTTTGGAAAGGATGAGGTATATTAAGAGATATCCAAAACATTTGTCAACATTTTTCCCCCATATTCTTATCAAGATCAAAAGGAGGAAGGGAGGATGAATGGATTCAATGGGATAGGTATATGTATGTGGGTGTAATGGATAAGGATGGTAGGATGGTGTAAAAATGGTAGGATAGGATAGGAAGGAAATGACAGTTTGGATATGATAGTTTGGATGGATGAGATAACATGGCCCCAAGTGTAAGTGACATAGAAGATCAACCTACACATGACGTCTGTTTGCCAGGTTTTTATCATGGTACTTATCCAAGGTGCCACCAAGGGTGGTTTTCACCAATTGACGAAGGGATTTATCTTTACTATTTTTTTTAATTTTTTTTTGACATACATGGATGGGATAGGTGGATATGGATGAGAGGGACTCAAGAATCTAGTTCTATGAAAGGTGATAGTCCCATTAGAGATGGATGTCATAGCACATGGACCATGTCAAATTTCATTATGCTCATAGATGTTGGTATAGGATTGTATGAGAGGGAGATGGAGTAGGTAGATGGTGGATTTTGATGCGGATTACGAAAGGATGGGTGGATCGTGAATAGTGGATTATGATGCAAATTATGGAAGGTTTATGTAAGGATTGATGGGGAATAGTGGATTATGATGTGGATTATGTATGGAAGGATAGTGGATTCTGATGTGGATTTTGGAGGAAAGGATAGTGAATTATGAGGTTTATAATAGGGTTCATGCAAAAGGGATGGATGAAAGACTTATGCAAAAGCATGGACCATAGGGAAGTGATGGGGAAGATATGTAGGATAGTGGGGGACATATGTAGGATAATGAATGAAAGATGGGGAGATGGAGGTATGTGCAGTGATAACTTTAAGAAACCCCTCCTGAAAAAAGATATAAAATCTTGGCGAATCTTCCATTTCTTTGGAAAAAAATATTAATTTCTATTGGCGAATGTTTCCTTTTTTTGAAAAATATTAATTTTATTGGTGACTTTTTTTAAATCACTAGAAATTTAAGAAAATTATGGCAAATCTTGACAAAAAGTAGGAAAATGCATTAATTACCATGGCGAATCCTTCCTAAAAAACAAATTAAATTCCCATGGAAAAGTAAAGGCCTGAAGGTGGCAATGATTGACTAGTTTAAGCTGTAGTGCTCGTGTCTATAATTCCTTAATTCCTTAATATTTTAAATCAAACATTGAATATTTTAAATTGGCCCTAAATTCTTTTTTACCACCATTGATTTTATTTATAATATAATGGTTTGGGTTCTATTCCACAAAACCAAAATGTACCTGTCGAGCTCCAATCACCATGGGGCTTGAAATTGCATTTGGGACATTGATCTCAATGGAGATCAACGATCCAAATGCAATTTTAGTCCCCATGGGCATTGGAGATCTATAGGTACATTTTGGCCCACAGAATTTAACCCCAACTGCTAGATTATAAATTGAGATCAATGACCCAAATACAATTCGGTCTCAATGGGCATTGGAGCTTCGTGGGTACATTTTAACCCATGGAATACAACCACAACTATTAGATTATAATTAAAATCAACGATGGTGATTAAAAACTAGTGATATGACCCTAAAGTAACCAATAATAATATAATATTATTGGTGAATTAATTTCATTTTCTACTAAAACTTATAAAATTTAGGCAAATCTAATCTAATTAGGTATCGCATATTGTGGCAAATTTTTTATTTTAAAATTTTAATAAAATAAATGTTCTGGCAATTTAACTAGGACTAAAATAAAATTTTGTAAAAATGTGGCAATTCATGTCACCTTATAGATTATAATATTAGCCAAATTTTGAATCCCCAATTTCAACTATTAGCCAATTGGTGAATATTAGCCACTAAAAAAATCACCGGGTATGTGGAATTGTTGTGGAATGAAAGGGAATCAAGACCAATGGCTGAACACACCATGATAATCATTAAAGGTTTTGATTGGAAGGAGGTGCAGGAAGCAATGGACATGTTTTCTTAGGGGATGGTCGATTTAGTGATTTAGGTACCCACATAGACTTAAGATTTTTGTGATTTTTGTTTTACTTGTCGGATGAAGGAATTTGAAATTTTTGAATGGAATGGGATTTTTGGAATTTTTTGATGAAAGAGGATTGTTGGAATTTTTGAGGTGTGGATTCTTCATTTGACTTGCTTTCTTTTTGCTTAGGTACCCAAACCATTTTAGTTTTGGCCTTTTCTTTTGGAAGTATGGGCTTAGATAGCCTTTTGGATGGATTTTTATTTGACTATTTGCATTGGTGCCCTAAGGCACGAGGATTTTTGGTTTTATGGAACTGTAGAGTAAAACTCTACATTTTTTTTCAATAGTATTGCAATAATATTATAGTGGCTAATATATTTGTGGCTATGTATGTTTCTGTGCGCAGATCATGCCAAGTGTTTAAGCTACAACAAAAGGGAGTAGTATTGAGTTTTATCAGGGTGTTGCCGCATGTTACTTTCTTTTTATAGATGTTGGAGAGCATGCCACGTGGTGATAGCAGTTTCTTTTGTTTAAGTTTCATAATAGCTGCGGGCTTCGCCACATGTTTACACCTGAGACAGTTTCTAAAAGTTTCTTTTGTTGTTGCATGCTAGCGGAAGTTTCCGCATGTCTTTTGAGTTTTTGTCAGAGGCCGCTGTGTGTGTCTTCTTTTATTCAAAGCTTATTAGTAGTGGTATATGTATGGTGGGCTACAGTTTTAAAGACACAGTTTCAAACTTGTTGCAGAAAGTGCCACGTGGTGACAATAGAGGGAGGGTCTTCTTTTATTTCAATGTTCTTAGGACGAAGGCGTTATTATTTTTCAGTAGCTGTGGAGTGTGACAAGTGTCAGTCTCTGAGAGATCCTTTAGAGTCTTTTTCATAAGCTACTTATTTTTTCAGGAGGTGCCGCGTGTCCAGGTTTGTTTCATGCGGAAGGTGCTATCTGTCCCAGTTTTACTCCTTTATGCGGATAGTAAGTGACATAAGCAGTGGGTCCCATATATTATATTTCAGTCTCTAAGTGTTGTAGATGGTGATAGATGTCATGACGGAGAGTTTCTTGGGCATAAATATACATTTTTTAAGAGTTCAGCAGGGAGAGACATATCAGTTCAAAATGAAGCGGGCAGTGCCATGTGTCATAATTTCTTTTAAGTTGTGAGCCAACGGATGTCGCCATGTGTCTTAACGGTGATACAGTTAGAGTGCCACATACAATTGATCCCCAAGCCAATGAGCACGGGGAAGGAAGCAGTTGCAGATTCAGGAAATCTTAATGGTCGAGGACTCCCAATTAGCTCCAGTTCTATTTTCCGTTAGAGATTCAGGTTGTTGCATGCAATTTTGGTCAAGTTTGTGGTTATAAATATGTAGCAATTGTAATAGATGGGGATCCAACTTTTGATAAGTTTTATCAAGAATCTAATAGAGAATTTAGAGACTTTGCTATGACCAGATTGTATCATTTGCCTTAAGTTTGTTAGTTCTGGTAAGAAGGTTAATATCTGTGCATGTTACTGTGCCTCATATGTTGCTGGAATATTAATGAAAAGAACATTGTTCTGTGCCTTTGTTGATATTATCTGTGTCTTTGCAAATTTGTCTGAGTATAGCCTTTAACTGTATTAATTTACATCTGTTTATATTAATCATGCAGTATCTGCTCTTTAATAAAGTTGTATCTTAAGGATTGGTTCACTGTGCTAATTGAAGGAGTACATTTCACTCAAGCGCATTGCCATAGTTTAGATTTTACTTATTATATCTGTAATCCTATTTATCTCTTTCCCTTTACTCAAAACCCCATTTAAATAGGAAGAGCCAACTTCTTTAAAATCTGGAGGTTGTTTCAAGTAGCAAGTCCCACATTCTTGAAACTTCCCATGTTGGTGTTGGAACCTGCGTAATTTTAAGCATCAACAATTTTTGGCACACCTGGTGGGACCTTTCTTGAAGTTCTTATCAAGATCATATGAGCCAAAGAGTGACAAGGAGCCAGAGCTGTGGACCTATGACAAGAGCTCAGTCTGCTGCTAATCCAGGTATTCTATTACCACCAATAGTTACTACTCCAAGAAGAAGAGTGAATCAAATTGCATTGACACAAGGAGTAAATATGGGAGCACCTATAGCCCTAAGAAATTATGCAAATTGGAACACTGGCAGTCCTCTCATTCTTCTAGTACCACCAGCTACTTGGGATCCAATTCCAGCTAATGCTTTAAAGGCCTTACCTAAGTTCAGTGGAGAAGATTTTAAGACACCAGGGGAACATCTGCAAGATGGGTCTGATGTGTGTGCAGTGCATGTTATTAGCATACATAATGTAGCAATCAGATTGTTAGAAGCTTCTTTCAAAGGAAAGGCTCTAGACTGTTATAGATCTTTAGCCCCAAATACAATATCTACTTGGGATCAGCTTGGTGATGCTTTATTTGCAAGATTTAGTGAGAAGGGTGACAAATCTTCCCTGCTGCAACAATTAATCACCATAAAGAGAGCACCACAAGAAGCCATAACTAATTTCAACACAAGGTTTCAAAAGACCTGGGATAGAATTCCTACTACAGCAAGGCCACCATCAGGTATGTCAATTGTTTTCTACCTCAAAGCCTTCATTTCTGATATATCGGTAATGATTCAGTCCCTGGGAGGTCAGACCCTACTAGAAGCATATGAATTGGCTGTTAAGGCTGAGAATAACTTGATAGATGCTGGAAAGTTGCCTCCAAGGCCTCCTATGCCCATGTTCCCAGAAATCTCATTACCTTTGCCACAAGAAGCCCCCAATCTTGCAGTTCCACTTGTGTCTATGTATACATTCCCAACATCTCAACAACCTACTGTGGCAACACCTCCTGCTCAACCATCTGAAATGGATGATGTCAAGAATATCCTCATGACCTTTTCAAATGAGATAATTAATCTCAAACGGCAACAAACTTCCTATCCAAAGCCTCCTTATCAAGGTTTCCAAGGAAATAGACCCCCTTACCAACCAAATCAATATCAAGGCCCTCAAAGGCAAAATAAACCTCAGCCATCAAACTAGTTGGTCACAATCCCCACACTGCTTCAGGCTATCCCTCATAATCCAAATAGAGAGATAGTCCCAGGACAAAATAATTTAGTAGAAGACACCAATGCCTAGTGCTTTCCTTGAAACAATGCTCATATGCCCAGGGACTGTCCCAGAGGTAATTTGTAGCAAAAAATAGTGCAGAATAGAGAAAGGAAGAAGGGAAAGTCCTGATGTCTAATTCTCCACCATATCAGTCACCTGGTGTTCAGAATGTAGTAATGGTAGCTCAGATGCAGGGGATGTCTATACAGCAAGAAGAAGAAATTGCTCTTGAGCATGCCCTTTTTTCATGGATTGAAGATGAAGATTCAGTGTTCTTGAATGAAGTGTCCACTTCCAAGAAACCATTGGTGCAGTCAGATTATTATACCAGATCAAAGAAAAGAATTATGGAACAACCTGAAGCCACAAATAATGAGACTACTGGAGCTCCTCCTTTCCAGAATCATTATAACCCAGTTTCCAGGCAAGAAGTGCCTCAGCCAATTCAGAATCAAGTAATCTCTGGTCAGATGCTAGAGAAAGCAAGATATCCTTACTATCCAAAGACACAAGCACTGGGACCTATGAACGTGGTAGAATAGCTAAAGAAGACCCCAGCGCACGTATCAATCTGGGATATGCTGGCAATTCCTGAGCAAAAGATTTTATTACAAGAAGCATTACAAGGCCAGGTGGGCTCTAAATCTGCCAATGCTAAAGAAGGAGTTGATGATAAAGGAAAGGCTCAACATAAAGACACTATACCGTCAATGACAGTAGTTGGGTAAAAGTACAAAGTAGTGTCACACTTTGAGCTAAAATAATAATTTTGATCGAGTAGGTTTAGGTCGAGTACGAGTCAGCTGAGTGGCATTCGACTGAATCAACTTGGCACCGACGTGGCGTATATTTGGTGCCAATGTGGCTTAATTTATTCAATCGAGTGGTTATGGGCCGAGTCCCTTTCGATCGAATCAGTTAAATATAAAAAAATAAAAAACACAGTTGTAGCAGTCAATTGTTGCGTTTTTGGCTGAGTTCGTTGCATTTGGATGCTACTATACCGAATACCCAGCGTACATAGCTCATGTAAGACTTCATTTCCCTCTCATAACACACCGTTATTTATTTCATTTTCTGTGTTGCATTTTTCATTTATTTTCATCATGTGCATTTTTTTATTTTTTTTATTTTCATCATGTAGTTTTTATTGTTTGTTTGTCGAAATATAATGTAAATTCGAATGTTATACATGTTAAGTGCTTTTATTGTTTTTGTGAAGCATTGTGTTTGTGCTTGTGAACAGATTTGATGTTTTAATTAAATTTTTTTAAAACCCTAGTCGGGCCATGATTAGGGCACATATTTTTTCATAGTAAAACACTATTTATAATGGAATGGAAATTTTTTTAAAACCCTAGCCGGGCCATGATTAGGGCAGAGTTTTCTTCACACTAAAACACTATTTAAAATTAGGCCTATCAAATCTAATGGAAGACTATTTGGGTTGTATTCTTTTAATGGAAAATGCAAGCCGTCAATTCTCTAGTGTGTTATGATTCTACTTCCAGTGACACAAACATTCGGTGGGGACAAACATTACAGTGGGGTGTATTAGTGGGTCATCTTGGTTGAGTTCTTCAGAGACATTGAAAGAAATCCCCTAACATACACTATGCTACTTTTCCAAGAGGTGGAAAATTCCTAGGACAACACTGGGTCATACCCATTTATGGATTCTATGAATGTAGTGAGGCCCCCTCTCCTCAATAAATTCTAAACAATAACATTAATGCAAACACTTTGACCAGTAGACATATCTATCCTCATCAACTCACCCCCATAATTCTAGCTCTATTGACTGACTTGTATGGTAGTTCAAGGTTCAAATTAGTGCAAATGTCAAGAGTCTTCGCCACGACCGAATGCATGGATGTTTGATTTCTACTAGGCTCGATCTTTTCATAATTGTTCTTTGGTCATCCTTCATGTTGAAGTGCATTGTCATTATGCTTTTTATACTTTCTCTTTAAATCATTTGTGTGATAGACTCTCCCAGCTTGAGGTATGACGCCATGGGGTTAGATATTTTCTTGCTTCATTTTTAATACTTTGTTTGATGTTTTGGGGTATAGTATGAACCCCATCACATGTAACCTCTTATATTGCCTCCTAAGTTAGTAGATAGTGTATGCTAGGGGATTTCTTTCAATGTCTCCTAGACACATTGTTGATTTGACCAAGTAAGCATATATGTAATCCTAATTATATAGCTATACAACTTTCAAAGGCATATATATATCTAGTCTTACCCTGTTCATACCCTGTTCTAAAGTCCCCATTTGGACACAGGCTAGGAGAATGCTACCAAAGGTTGTAGAATCTTGTTTTACACCACCAGTTGCATTTTCTTCAAAGTTTCTGTTGCATTTTCTTCAAAGTTTCTGCTACAACTTTTGAGTGCTTTAAATTCTTCCAATTACCTTAAATCCAAAGGCATCTTATTGAGGCTGCACCACATGATCACAAACAACTCCATGTAGAGGCAAAGGAAATGTTAATGTGAACTCTTGAAATAGTCATTCCAAATTTGGAGTTAATACTTTTAATTACAAATATACAGGAGAAGTATGTGAAGGCTTATGTGGGTACCATAGTCGTCAAATTTGCATCAACAAGTATCACTTTATAAAATTTAACAAATTGATATCATTAAACAATTTGTAAATTATCCTATATAGTTATCATACATTAAATAAGAAAACAAATTGATATCATAACTTAAACAATTTGTTTTGTTTGCAGTCTAAACTATTTGTATTTAAAATCCAAGCTAATCAAGGAGAGTAGATAAATGCTTACAAAACAAAGGCATGAATAGAGTCTGAATCAAAGAATTAGTTATCCGAATCCAAAAAGGATGTCATGTTTATTCACTCTGGCTACTAAAACATATAATAAATTACTGAAAATTTTTACAATTATCTTACTGATGAGGACTAATGATATGGGGCCCTGAATTGTTCCAACTGCCTTAAGCCCACTACTCCAAAATTCTTTTCCTGCCTCAGTATTCAAGATTTGTGACTTTGGCACTGCTAGATCAATTTAAGCATTGTTTTTATTCACCATTAAAGAGGATTCAGCTAGTGTTTACGAAAGGAATTAGTTCAGCCTAGTTGTATATTATATTATTTGATGTGGAGAATGTAGAAGGCACTAGCTGTAATGGGTTTTCTTGATCAGCCCACATTGTTGCACTACTTAACATCTGAGCCTATTCTACCTTCATTTGAAGTCCATCCATGGAGCATGGAGATGCAAAATCAGAAATACTGGATCCACTATACTCATAATGGTCTATATTGTATTTTCTTGAATTTGTTCTTTTATCACTCTAATTTAAAGAGACATAAACTTGAAACTATTTTTGAACTATCACTTTATTTTAACTTCTTTAATCTATAATGGTATTTTATTTGATTTTATTTTACATATAAGATGACATAAACTTGAAATTGTTCTTTTATCACTCTATTTTAAAGAGAGATAAACTTGAAACTATTTCTTCTATCACTTTATGACTGTAGTATCTGTTGTGTACAACTTCATGAACTGGCATTTATGTATTTGTATTTTCTTATTCCAATATAAAAAAAGGAACTTCTTTAATCTAGATCAAATCTTATAACATCCATATATGCATTCCAAATGGGATTATAGGTATGATTCTATCTTTTAGACATAATTGTGTATGTAGTTGTGTCCTCCCAATTTAAATGAAATTCTAGCTATCTTTCCAAGCTAACCTTTTTAGAAATTCATTTTGTTTTTTTTTATTGACTTCCATGCTTAATATTTTGATTTGAACACCTATGATTCTAAAGTTAAGGAAATCCCTAGGACATTACAAGGGGGATTATTCAAGGGAGACTAAGTAAAAAGATCAAACATTATCAAATTGAGAGCAAATTAGAGCATATGGGATTGTGTTAAAAATGCTATGCTTATGCATTCTTCATCATTTCTCTGTATGGGAGACTAAGTAAAAAGATCAAACATAATCAAAGTGATTTTTAAGTAAATTAGAGCATATTGGATTGTATTAGGCTAAAAATGCTACACTTATGCATTCTTCTTCATCTCTCTTTGTGTCTTCAATCCTATGGAACTAAAAAGGTGTTTGACATGGATCTAAGAAGGTTTCATGCTTCAATCCTTTCACAACAAAGCCCTTAAAGCACCTTGCTAGACTACATTTTTCTTACAATTTATAAGAACTACTTAAGGTGACTAATTATTAAACTAGACATAGATAGGAGACAACATCATATGGTTCAGAAGTATCCACAAACTAAATTGTAGGTGCAATTTACTTTTGAGTTTTCCCCAAGTCACAAGGCTGAAGCCTTACAACTTGACAAGTGTAAGTATAATTCCAAATTTCAATCTATGAAATGTCAATGAACATAATTGTTGGTAACTTCAATTCTCTTTATTTGATAATACATTAGATTTCTTCCATTATAGTTATGAAAACCATTATATACTTGTGAGAAGTTGAATCTTGTAAATTGTCCAAGCTTATCTTTGAATATTTTTCCTTTACATGCAAATCTAAACTTTATGTTTATTCAGATGATCTACATGTTGCATTTTTATATTTTTGTATGCTTAAAAGAAAAATGCTTGTACATATTAAATTTTTTTGTTTTAATTAAATGCAGATCTCTTTACATAGTTTTATTTAGATATGGCTGATGATCAGGGATCTCATCATTCCACGTAGTCTCAGAGCGAAGCTAAGGCTAAGAATAATTTTTATAATGATAGTATTTCTAGATTAGATAATGCTTTGAAATGTTTGGACTAAACTATACATAACCCCCAAAATTTGGCTAATAGAGATAGATTAGTTAATATTCGGTGCGAGATTAGACATATGATTGAGACAATAAAATCATACAATCCATATGATGATATTAGCACTAAGGAGTTTTATAGGTCCCTTGCTAGGACTGTTACTGGTACTGAGAATATCAAAACTATTTCTGATAGAGTTTCATTACATAATGTGCATACTATGTTCCTTTTTTATACTAGGAAAGACAAAGTTAGAGGTTATATTGTTACCAGGTGTACAGATCCACTAGTTGGTCCATTTATATATCCCAATTTTTTGGCAGCCAATCATAGATGGCCTCATAATGGCAAGTTGCCACTATATTTTTGCAAACAATTATATGTTGAGTTCCATTTAGGATTATCTGTGGATTACACATCTATGCCCGCACATGCTAGACAGGGCAAGGGGAGGTTTGCTGATAAACCTGAATTTAGACGTCCAAATTTGCCACCACGCGAAAACAAGAGGGCATTAGTTGGTCCAAACCTTTTGGTTCTTCCAAAATGTTTGGAATTAGCAGCAGCAGGAGATGCAACAATCTCACCGACTAGATCTAGGATTTTTGACAGGATGACCACAATTGCTACTCAAGTTGATCAGATGTCATCTGATCGTGTAGGGAGATACTTACTACGTCCACGGATTGGCCTTCCTCCTATTGAGGCTACATCCCTGAATTATGACCCCTACATTCATGTAGATCTGCCATCCCCATCAGATGTGACCCATATGAGTGACACCATTGTACGTAATGTTGCTTCAGCTTCCATTCTTGATTTACTATTAGCATACCAGTTTATTAGTGATGAGTATGGTATTCCTTTGGATGCTATATCGACTCATATCAGACGACATACTGGTAGATAGTCGGGTCAGGGTGAGGCAGCTTCAGAGGACCAGAATATTCCAGATTAGTCTACAACCCCCACATAGCATCAGGTTGCACCTAATGTACATGGCACATATAGCACACTTCTCTTTGGCACTGGTCCTTTACCTTTAGATATAGGTGTTCCTGATGTTACCATTCATCCATCTAAGATTAGTAGGATTGGTAGAGTGCTCCATGATGTGTAGGTACTTGAATAATTTCTATATTTTGCATTCTACAAATTCACATGTGTATATATTAAATAAACTTGACTTAAAAGTAGTTCTCACTATTCATTGAAATCTTGTATTTGAAAATTTATAGCAACAAGGGGATAATTTGTCATGCTTCAGAGATTTAGAGCATGTAGAGGATCCTATGCATGATACATTTGAGGTACATTTATAATGTATATAAATTACTTGATAAATTCACACATGTTGAAAGTACAAAACTTTAAGATGATTTTACATATATATTCACATGTACATTAAATTAAATTATGTACTTTCTTGTGCAAGGAGGTGCATCAGGATAGGGATCGGGTTCTAGAGAGAGATCAAGAAATGGATCCACACATGGATCACGATCCAGAGAGAGATCGAGACATAGATCCACACATGGATCGGGAGATTGATCTGTCTTATTAAGTTTGACATTATGGTTTGAAATTTGACATTTTATATTATGGTTCAACATTTGACATTATGGTTTGACGTTTTATATTATGGTTTGACATTTTATATTATGGTTTGAACATTATATACATTTTATATTATATACATTGAACATTTTGGCAATGTGGTAACATTCAATTCTATAGGTACTTAGTCCCTCAAGGATTTTCATTTCAAATTGGTTGTATACAAGTCCTCTTTAAACAACCTTTTTTTAATTTTTTCTCATATCAAGACATTCTCCTTGAATTGTATTATATTTAAAAATACAAAGGATAGTTTGAATGAAAGTATGCAATAATAGTCTCTACTACAACAAGATCTAATTGGTGCAATTTGGAAGCAAATAGGGAATCACTACTCTAATTAGACATCACTACATTAGGATTTGAATAAATAATAAATGATTCTTGTTTAATCCTTGCATGCCAAGAAATACATTAGATTTAAATAAATAATTGGAAAAGATAAAATTATTGTTCTAAAAGTAGTTAACAAATCTCTTTCTCAATAATCGTTATGTGCTTTGTGATTCCAATTCATGTCTTTTGCAAATTTGGTTCATGTTTGCGGCTCATAGCTAGCATTGTAAGACATTCATTGTATTATTGATCATAGGGATTCAAATATCACTAGAAATAGGATGTAAAGTTAAATGTTTTGTTTATGTTTCAAGAGGTCTTATTTATCTCTTATATCACATTTGTTGATATTGATGTGGTTGTAATTGGTTAGCAAATTATGATTGAAGTTTACAAGTAGACCTATATGAGTTTGATGTGTCTTTGTTTCTTTACTCTATTATGTGAACCATATGAAGCTACTGGGAAAATGATTTAATGCATGTGAATACATGGGAATGAAATTTTAACTCTACTATACACAGATTGGACAAAGTTAGGTCAACCCTTTTGAAACCATAACTCCTACTACATCACTAGAATATATACATGAAGCATAAATTGTAGTTTGTGGATATTTCAAGTATGCATACGAATAGATTTAAAATGATACAAATCTGATATATAGGTAGAGAGATGAAAATAATGCAAGGTAGAAAACAATAATTAAATTTAGGGTTGGGTCAAATCTGAAAAATGAATCTAAAGTGATAAGGGAAACTAGGTGAAAAGCTAGGGTTTTGAGAAAGAGAAGATGAAGGAAAAAAATAAATCAAATACAATTCTAAATGGTAAAATTTTATATCTATGGAAATAATGGAGAGATAGGAGGTAGAAAATAGAGAATAAAAAAGAATGGGTGTACATCTAAAAATGAATTAAAGATGCAATGGAAAACTAGGGATTTTAAGAGGAAAAAATAAACATGGGAGAAGAAAAAGACTAGTCAAATGGATTCCAAATGATACTAATTTGATATAAATGGAAAGTTAAAAGGGATGAGAGGTAGAAATCAGAAAAAAAATATTGGGTCATATCTAAAATTGAACTGAAGAGAAAAGGGAAATAATGTGGATTGTTTTGATGATGTTGGCCACCTTATCTCTAGAATGTGTTGAAGTTTCTCAATGAGGTCACCTCCCTTTGAATGTTATTAGAAAATTATCATAAGCAATAAATAATTGTCCATAGTAGTCTAACATTATATTTATTATATCTAAAACGATAATAAGTACATGATAACAATTGGATCATGCAATGTACTACTCCAAAAGAAAGAAAATGTGAAGCAAAGGCCAACTCCATGCCATCCATAACAAACTCAATAAAATTTCATTCACTTGTATAGACACAATTACATTGAATTTGGATATTTAGATAAAAGAAATATCTAGAAGTATAACAATATATATATATATATATATATCACTAACATTAAGCTATTAAAGACTAAAATTAAAGGTTAGATGATTTCCTTGCTTGAGTTATGTATGAATTAAATAATAAATCAATTAGAAAAGCTAATAATTTATTAATAGATGTTTTCTAAGTAAAATGCATGAATAAAAAAAGAGTAAATTTAATTTATTTTCACTCAAAAATTAATACTTAAATATTATTAACTAAGATTTATTTCTACTTGATTAGATTTGTGAAGCAAAAGTGAAATTATACCTGGATTAAAAAGAAAGATAATTTTAGTAAGATGCTAAATTGCATTTTCATTCTAGAAATGAAATTATACAGGTTTGAAGATTGAAGTGATTGGATTGCATTTATTTTAGAAATAACAAATTGTGTTTGGATAGTGATTTTTTGTCATGTACATAGTTATTTTCAAATTTCCTAAGAATCTTTAGGTAGGATCACATCATGAGAATATTATACAAAACATTTCATTTGGATTTAATAATAAATGTAGATTCTTATTTGTGAAAGAGGTGATATGCACTAGTTTGAGTTTGATCTTTCCTACTCAATAAGAAACCATTGAACAAACTAGTTATTTATAAAGTCCATGTAACAATTAGAAATTCAAATTGATATTATATGATCATAGGAAAAAAATTAGAAGAACTCGAAATCTTCATTGAAACTTTTCTTTTTTCATCTAGATTGGAATCTATAAAAATATATAGGGATTTCTTGAGAAATAAGAAATATAGAAGAAACTAAATTGGCCTTATCTATCCTAAAGAGAAGAGTTTTAACCTTGCCTTAAGCATTGGCCTTGAACTATCCTTTGCCTAATTTTAAGCTATTTAACTAAATTGGTCTTGAGATTGGCATTCCCTACCCTCAAGAACTAAGCTTACACCATAGAGTCATTAGAAAATAGCTCAGATCCCCAACATGTTGATTTAACAAACAACTTGGTGAACACATAAATGACTACACACATGCATCATACTCAATCATGTAGAATTTTTGAACCTATAAATAAGTTTATTAGGCCTTAAAAACTAAATTTTATCATGACATCCAAAAACAATTCAATTCAATTAAGCTACATTAAGATAAAATAAGATAGCCAATAACTTTATCATGACATCCATGACATCTAGAATTTACGAGCCATAGAGGATAGCCTCTAATTTCATCGAATCATAATATCTTAGGATGACCTGAATATCAGGTAAGATCTGAAAACCAAAAATGTAGGAAAAAGAAACATGTGGGCTACAATTTATTGATGACCTGTCTAGTTTGATGATTAAGAAAAAAGTAATGTATCACCACATTGAATGAAATTATTTGAATTCAACATAAAATAAATTGTCATAGAAAACATATACATGTACAAAAATAGCTTAAAGTTCTTGGTACATATAATCTGGATCCTCTCTATCTTTTATTATCTCTAAAATCTTTTCATGATCTTCAATAGGCAACCTCCACCTTTGTTTGGCACGTCCTCTTTTTGGTAAAGTTTCAAGATTTATTCGTGTTGCTATAACTAAGTGACTATAATGTAGAACCTTTTGACTTGGCATATAATCAATAAATATAATACCATTTGTATCTATCTTTGTTTGTTGATGGTATGTTCCTTCAACAACCACTGATCCAGTTGGATACTCTTGTCCATCACCATCTGTCATTAATTCTGACAATTTGCATTTGCTTGCGTACATATTAGTAGATAGTAATCTACAACTTTTGTATTGTCAGGATCTGCAAGAACAACAAAAATATCTCCTGTACACACCATGTAGTAAACCATGCTCAACTTAAATAGAATATATTATAAATCAAATGTACAAGTTAAAATTCAATTTAAAAATTTAAAATTTAATTTAAAAATTTAAAATTTACCTGTAACAACTAAATCTGATACATGTTCGTAATCAGCTAAATACAAAGGATCATAGACATCTACAATGTCATTATCTTCAAAAGGGTCCAACGTGGCCACTAATCATTTTATTTCCCATTCTGAAACATACCCATCTCTAATATTCTCACATCGTAGAGTATTTGCATTGTTCTCAATGCAATCAGGACAAAAACATGATTTTTCTCTCACTTGAATTATAGGAGGCCTGCTATGTCCTACTGTCATGATTTGATGCAAACTTCTAATACCACTAATTGTTTGACAATTAGTAAGAGTTGATCGATCAATATCTTTAAATTTCAATCATCCAATTAAAAAGTGTATAAAATTGAAAATTCAATTCATGTACACACATTGAAATTCAAAACAAAATATTTATGTACCTTTAACTTCCCAAAAATAGCGTGTGTTGTATATTGAGTCACGAATGACAAAATGACTTTTGCACCATTCAACAATTTCATTTGCATTCCTTATGACATTACCTGCAAGTTCATGTTGGTGAAATGTCAGGTTAAGAGGTTTTCTAGTTGAAAGGAAAAGACAATCTCAAAAAACATAATTAGATTTTTTTAAAAATCCAATAGAAGAAATATTGAAAATCTACAACATTGGATATATATCAAAACCATTAAATTGCATAATGGCTTAAGCTTCCACTTCTGAAGACATGCAATATATTGAGATCTACACTTTTTTCCTAACAGGTTTAAATTCATTTAAAATAGATTTAAGAATTTAAATTTGTATTCCATATTGTATTACCTACAAGTTCATGTTGTCGAAGTGCATGCTTCACACATGCTCCAGCTCCATCATGCTCTCCTTTTCCATGTCCACTCTCATAGAAATTCCACAAAAATTGTATGTTCCATTTAATATGTTGTTGGCTTGACCAATTAAAAGCTTTTGCAGACTTAAATTGTCCTGTGAAGTTACAAACAATTTCAAATTTAAAACCAAAATATTTAAAAATATATATATACATATATGTACAACATATTTAAGTAACTGAACAATTCAAGTCTACAAGTTAATTACACAAATAAATATAATATAATTTAAAAAAAAAATTAAATCAACACTTACCAACACATCCATCAGACCATATCCAATGTTGTGAAGCATCTATTTGACATTGTCTTAGGTCTTCAAAAAATATTGCAAAACAATGGACTACATAGCTTCTATCATGACCTGTATCATCACTGATATAAAAGTGAACCTCTTTGATGATAATTCATTTATCTTTGCTACTTTGTACACCATCCACATGTTCTTCAGCATGCCTATAACAAACTTGTACAAATATTGCAGCTTGCTCTGAATGATAATATTGACTTTGAATCTCACTTTGAGGACTAAATGTATAGTTCTCAGAGAAATCAACAATAGACAGAATCTGTTGAACAATACATCAGAGGTAGGTAAATCTAAGCCAGATCCATTTTATCTGACTTTAATAGTGGGAAAGAAATTGTTGCATAACTCAATGATAGATTCTGGAGCTAGTACTACCATCATGCCAAAGCAAATAGAAGATGCTTTAAAAATAAAATATGAGCCACTTACCAGAGGAGTTATGCAATTAGATGGGAAGTCTGTTCAAACAATAGGAAAGATCAAACAACTCACGTTGCAGCTGTATACTTGCCCCAATATAATTGTTAAACAGGATGTAGTGGTCATAGATATTCCCCCTATTTTTGGTCTATGCCTATCTAGAGACTTCACAACCAAGATAGGAGGATATATGTCACTAGATTGGTCCCATCTAATCTTGAGAACCAAATATGGAATAAAAATGAAAGTGTTGTCTGAACCTTTAGCCAAAGATCATATCACTGATGAACCAGCCCTAAGGATAGAAGTATCCCATGCCATGATGAATAAGGAAGAGAGAGTCTTTGTTGAAGAACTACGTGACTGGATTGAACATGACCAACAAGAGGAGGAAAATAGTCAATTGATGACCATGATGCAGAGTGATCCTTATGGAAACTATGACTCTACTGGTCTGGGTACTTATGTTATTTTTTAGGAAGGCCAAGAAAATTCCAAACGTCGTGAGAAAAGAGGTATCTGAAAATGAAGAATCTGGAAGAAAATCTAAAATCTGGACTTTAAATTTTGATGGGGCTAAGAGCAAAAATGGCACTGGAGTAGGTGTTTGCCTCACTGCCCCAAATGGTGAGAAGATTCTAAGAGCTATACACTTTTAGTTTGCTTGCACTAATAATGATGCTGAATATGAATCTTTAGTGCATGGTCTCATGTTGGCCAAGAAGAGAGGAATCAAGAATTTGGTAGTTAAAGGAGACTCAGAATTAGTGGTGAAACAAATCAGGGAGAAAGCAATAGCAAAGAATGTAAGAAGGAGATCCTACCATCACAGAATTTGGGATCTGATAGATGGTTTTGATGCTTTCAATATTGAGGTTGTACCCAGAACTCAAAATACAAAAGCAGACAGAATGGCACAAATTGGTTCTCAATTTGACCCAGCAAGTGACTTACTTGTTAATAGTGTTAAAGTCATAGTGAGACCAGTGATCACGAACAATGACCAGAATTGACAAGTTTTTGATAATGATGTTCAGGTACTCTTATTTTTGTAATAGTCAGGAGAGTTTGCTGATTAGTTACAACCCAAGATTGAAGAGGCTTATGGTGATCAAATCATCCAACTAAAGTCAAATAAGCTCCCAAAAGGACTAATCACTCTAGAGAATCTATTTGACCTTGAAGATGTAATCCTAAACAAATGGAAGTTTAAGGCAAGTAAAGATGATTATTCTAAAATTTAGGTTAGTGAAGGAAGAAGGTTAAAGATAGGCAATGCTACTACCCAAGAGGAAAAAGAGAGGCTGATTGCTTTATGTAACAAGTATGATAGGGTGATTGCTTAGACCTATGAAGACCTCCATGGCTATAATAGAGACATCATTCAACATACCATAGAGCTTGCTGAAGGATCAAAACCAGTCTGACCGAAGCAAAGGCCAGTGAATCCTAGAATTGAGCCACTAATGGTAGATGAAATACAAAAGCTTCTATAATCAATGATCATTTTTCCAATCAAGAACTCAACCTGGGTGTCTAATTTAGTACCTATAAGGAAAAAGAATGGTGATATAAGACTCTGTGTGGATTTCAGAGACCTAAATAAAGCATCATTAAAGGATCATTACCCCTTGCCTTCTATGGAACAAATCTTGCAAACTGTGGCTGGGTCAGAGAGGTTTTCTTTGCTTGATGGTTTCTCAGGATACAACCAGATCTAGTTAGTAGATGAAGACCAACACAAGACAACATTCACTACAAAGTGGGGAACATTTGCATATGCTAAGATGCCCTTTGGTCTTTCAAATGCTAGAGCTACTTTTTAGTGTGCTATGGATATAGCATTTGGGGAGCTCATAAATAAGATCATTTTGATCTATCTAGATGATCTAACCATATTTACCAAGGAGGCCAAAGATCATTTTGAGCATCTAGAGGTTGTTTTCCAGAAGTGTCAGGAATTTGGAATTTCTCTAAATCCTAAGAAGTGCATCTTTGCTGTGCCTCAGGGGAAAATTCTGGGACGTATAGTTTCAAAGGATGGGATTTCCATTTATCCAGAGAGGGTCACAGCCATTATGAATCTATCTTTGCGAGTTAACAAGAAGGTAGTTCAGTCCTTTTTGGGGAAAATTAATTTTGTCAGCCGCTTTATATCTGATTTTGCAGGGTGGTTAGGCCCATTACTCTGTTGCTGAAGAAAGATTAAGTATTCAAATGGACAACAGAAGGGAGACAAGCTTTTGAAGAAATCAAAAGAACCATTTCAACTGTGCCAGTATTAAGAAACCTAGATTTCTCTAAGCCTTTTATAATGTATGTGTATGGAGGAGAACATAGTGTTGTGGCTGTTCTAACTCAAAAAGATGATCAAGAAGAGGGTGAACATCCAATTGCATTCTTCTCCAGAACATTAAGAGAATATGAATCAAGGTACAATTTCATTGAAAAACAAGCATATGCTATGGTAAAAGCCCTTAAGAAATTCAGACATTTAGTAATAGGAAACAAGATTCTAATATTAGTTGCCCACCGTAGTGTAAGAGAATACATCATGGAGGGTGAAATTATTGAAAAAAAGAACAAACTGGATAACTAAGATTTTAGAATATGATGTAGAAGTAAGGCCTACCAAATTGGTTAGAGGCAAGGGACGGTGTCAATACATGACTCAAGACATAGAAAAATCAATGCTGGAAGAGGCAGAAAATGAAACAGTGTTGAGACTCCAAGAAATTGACCAAGATTCTTGGGTCAGAGACAAAATATAGTTTATGAGAACTGGTGTGTTCCCAAATGAACTCTCTCCTGATAAGAAAAGGTACTATAGGTAGCAAGGAGTTCATTTTGTCCTAATTGATCATGTTTTGTTTAGGAAGAACATTGATGGAATACATTTAAGATGTGTAGAAAAAGATGAGGCCCAAAAGATATTACATGAGTTTCATCATGGAACTTCAGGGGGACACTTTTTAGTAAAGACTGCTATAATTAAAGTAACACAAGCTGACTATTTCTGGCTACACTATTTGCATATTGTTATCAGATGGTCAAGGAGTGCCAGGCTTACCAGTTTTACACTGGGAAGAGAAGAAATGCAACATTGCCCCTAAGTCCCATAATAGTGGATGAACCCTTTGCTCAGTGGGGTTTAGACTTTATTGGTATGATCAACCTAGTGTCAAATATGGGATATAAATGGATTCTTACTGTAACAGACTACTTTACAAGATGGAGTGAAGCAGTACCACTCAAAGAAGCTACTGAAAAGGTGATCCTAGAGTTCTTAGAAGGGATAACTACTCAGTTTGGCCCTCCTCGCACCATCATATCAGATAATGCTAAAGCATTCTTAGGGACTAAACTGTCTGAGTTTGCCTTGAAAAATGGAATATATTTGAAGACCTCTTCCAATTACTACCTGCAAAGCAATGGCTTGGCAGAGTCTACCAACAAGAATTTGATTAGACTCATAAAAAGAATGGGAACTGACCATCAGAGAGAGTGGCACAAGTCACTTAATACGTAACTATGGACTGATAGGATCACACCAAAACAGGTGACTAAAATGTCTCCCTATGAGCTGGTCTATGGAAAGAATGCAGTGATGCCCCTAAGTATAGAGATTCCTGCTTTGCAACTGTTGAAACAGTTTGAAATTGAGGAAAATGGTTCCATGATAGTCAGATTTGCTGAATTGTTGGAAGTACAAGAAAAGAGAGAAAAGGCACATGAATCCATTTTGAAACACCAACAGATGGTTAAAAATTGGTTTGACAAGAAATCTTCCAATCTGAATTTTGAAGTTGGATCTTTGGTGTTAAAATGGAATGAGCGAGCTGCCAAGCCAGGCTGACACAGCAAATTTGAATCACTGTGGACAGGACCTTTTAAGATCCATTCCTACAAGTAGCAAAATGCATTTGAATTAGAGACTATGGATGGAGACCCTGAATAGATTCTAGTAAATGGGATCTTCCTAAAATATTATACCTAAGTCTTGAAACTCGTAATGTATCATAGTTAGTTAGTTGCTTTCATTTCCTTTCTTGCTTTTGTCTTACTTTCCTGCTTTTTTCCCTTTTAAATAAGTGTTCCGAGAACACGTGTCAGCAGCGCAGAGGTCCCTTCTCTTTTAACAATTGCATTTATTAAGTTGTTTTGTAGTTCCTTAAATTTTGAGAAAACATGCACTTTTTTAGAAAGATAGCCACTCTTATAGCATATCTGACACTCCGTCCAATACGGATTTCAAAAAGATACCTTATCTCTCAGTATTGATGCCATTAATATGATGAGATGTGTCATTTATTGTTTCATAATGCCCCACTAAGATAAGTATTAATCCCTTCGAGAGTTGCATTTGCAATAATCATTCTGTATTCCTAAATTACTATTGCGTCCAAGCTCCATTCTCTGCAAGCATTTTTTTAGCTAAGTACAATTCTTTTACAGTTTTCTTATCTTTTGTGTCAAAAGCTTCTAAGTTCCCACAAAGATACAGAGATGTCAGAGACACAATCACCACATGAGGGGTTGGGGATTTTTGAACACACTGATACGCTGATGAATAACAAATCTTATGCTTCCGCACCTGTGCAGCTGAGGAAAAACTATCCAAGGACAAGGGTTCCTGAAACAGGGGTGAGTGTAGACCCAACTCAAGTGAAGGATTTTGCTGATGTTATATTTGACACACACCTACAAAAGAATACTAAGAGTCTTCGGGAGGGAGCTCACCAGAGATGCCTCGCCCGAGCGTCAAAGGGACAATGGGAAACTTTCAGGATGAGAATATGGACTTTTCAATTGGCACAGTTTCTGGTTCCAAATGTGCACCCGTGTCCTGAGTTGGTTGATTTGTGTGCAAAATTGTTTCACCCACCATCACTTTCTATTCAGCAAGGCCCATTCATGATTCAAATTACCCCTAAGGCAATAAGAGACATGTTGGCTTTGCAGTATGATAGAACGGCCACATTTCCAACCATTTCCAAGATGCAGGGCACATGGGCTAATCTTCACAGTACATTGAAGTTCCTGAATACTGAGATGTATTTGGGTGAGGATAATACCCAGTTGCCTGTATTGCCCACTGGCCACGCTCAATTCAACCCTGACATTCAAGAGGCTCTTTCTATGCTGGCCTTCATTTTTGGTCAGAATGAAGATTTCATAGTTCATGATTGGCAGTTGTCAGTTATTTTCAGATTGAAGACCATGGACAAGTCCCAGGAGTACTGGCTAGACTTTTCAGAGAAAATTGTAGCGGCTATGATTGACCATCTTACCAATTTCCAAACAAAGTGTGTGTTTAGGTATTCCACATATCTGTTCCATCTAATGTTGTATCAAAATTTTAGCCTCTTTAAGCAATATATGCCCCTTAATATGTATGACCTAGAGTCAGATAGTAGTAGGACCATCCCAGTGTCCACATGGACTCATGTATTGTCAGATACCTCAGACCCCTACGAATTTTTTAAGTGTTTTGTTGCTCCTGCTTTTAGCCAATCAAGTCCTGAGCCTATAGAACACAGAATGACACAGAGCATTAGGGGTTTTCTAACCAACTACCCAATACCTCGTGATTACTTCTTTGGGGCTCACACTACCATAATCAGAGTCCATGGTTTTAGTGGGGAACCTATTTTATTGCCTAGAGTCTTGATCCCTAGGGTCACATTTTTAGAAGTAGCCCGTCAAGTGTCTGTGATTGATAATGATTTTGGTCACAAGAAGAGAAAGAAAAAGATGTATGATGTCCCCTAGACAAGAGGAAAGATAACAATAGAGGTCAGGGGAATTAAGAACCTCTTATTGAGGAAATTGGTTGCCTATGGTTTCCTAATCATAGAAGACAAATGGAAATATGACCCATACAATTTCTTGGCCTCCTGGATTATCGCCAATAAAGTTTCTGCCAAAGTAGTACATGAGGGACACCCATTCTGGGAGGACAGAAGGTCCCCAAAAGAAGATGATCCAACCTTCTATGTGGAATTAAGTGACTTGCCTTATGAAGGGCCTAGAGCCTAGGAGACTTTCTATGTAAAAGAGAAAGAATATGACCCTAAATTGAAGATGACCCAGGGCCTGAGGAAGACATTGAAAAGCAAAGATTGGAGTGCAAAGAAGATTGAGGCTTATTGGAAATATAGGAAATAGATCTCTGAAATTACTCGCACATTTGGAAATGTTGAGACTGATGAGACATGGGAGTCAATTTGGGATGAATGGCATCCATCTCCAGTCTCAAGTCCTGATACAAACAGAGTTCAGAAGGGGGGTGAAGAGGTAGAAGAAGAAACAGAGGAGTCTCTAGGAATGCAGGAAACATGACAAGAATCATCTGTTGATCCTAGAGCTACATGGCCTCAATCTCTTAGCACCCTTGAGAAATAGAAGGGAATTATATCATCATCGTCTCTCGGGACCCATGTAGCTTTGGCATCTAGGGTTTCCAGAGCGGCACCTGTGCAAGAACCAATTCTGATTGATGTAGAAGAAGAAGAGGATCCTGAAGTGGCATCTGGTAGGCCTCGAAAGATAAGGAAGTTAATTTTTCCTGAGGGAGAGAAAGAAGAAGCATCTATGCCCCAACAACAACAAGCTCTAGTTATTTCATATATAGCTCAAGTAAGTACTTCTTCTCCTTTCTCTCCTATATCTATTTCTTCTTATTTAGGAGTGGCATCCCCAAGTACCCAAGTTTCCATGTCTCCTGCCACTTCTACTATGCCTTCACAAACTTTCACCCCAATTGTTAGTGCACCGACCATGTCTTCACAGGCCATAACCTTACCATTATTTTTTCCATGTATGCCCAAGAGGGCCTCGCCTTAAATTGACCCTAGTTAGTAGATATCTACTATTCCTTATGGCTTGCCTCAAGGTTGTCCTTTCGCTGGAGGATATATTGCATCCCCTCCCACTTTCCAAGCTCAGATAGACACAACAAGAAAGGTCAGGAAAGCTAGAATGGACAAGAAAAGAAAGAAAGAAAATAAAAGCCTTGTTGTGGCTCATATGAAGTCACTCTTTGACCCCATTCAATAGTCTTTGACTGTGACACATTTGTCTCCAAATGTGATTAAGCCAAATGAATAGATGCAACCTCAGGATTATGCAATGAATGCAGTGGCCATGGATATGTCTCTTTTTAGGCCACAAGATAGGGTATATTTAATGAATGAGACTGCTACTGCAGTTGCTGTTGACTACCTGAAAGTATCCAAAAAGATGGGAAAGGTGGAAGCTGATTTGGCCCAGGAAAAGGTTAATAGCAGTAACCTCACCTGGGAAATACAATCTAAGATAAATGAAATTGATAACTTGAACAAACAGTTGCAGACTACTGTTTCATTACAAATACATCAGACTACATAGGCTCAAGTTGCTTCTCTAAAGAATGAGCTGGCACAAGAGAAAGCTACTATTACTATTTTGAGGCAAGAGAAGGCCACTGTAGAGAAGCGATATTAGGATAATTTGCAAGAAACAACACAATTGCAACAAATGCTATTGAAAGAGAAGAATGCAAATAGTGTATCTCAAGTGCAATTCATGGCTGAGAAACAGAAAACAAAATAGCTGACAATTGAGTTGGCCAATAGACCATAGAATGCAGGAGTCTTAAATTTGGTTAAAGAGTTATATGTTTTAGTATGGAAAAGAATCTCTGAGGAGATTATTCAGCTCAATCCATCTCTCACTTTCTTATTGAATGCTCAGCAATTGTGTGGGAAAGTGGAGTCTTATGTGCATGCCACATTGTCCATTGTTTCATTAAGAGTTTCAGATTCCCAGCTTCTATTGGAGAAGCTATATGATACAACAGATGAGACGCTATCAGCAGTAGGTATAAATGACAGGATGATTGCTGCTAAAAAGGTAAATGAGGTTTTGAGCTACAACTCGACTGCTATGAATTGTAAAGAGCTCCTGGATATTGTAAAAGAAGGAGTGAAAAATATGAAGAAGCATATTGAAGATCTAGTGCAACTGGGTCTCCCTTCACCTTTCCCGGATAATAACACAGTTCTGATGATAGATGAAATATAAAGGCTCTGCTTTTGATGAAACAGAATGATCAGACAATTTTCCAGGGTCTAAGTGATTCATCTACTATGGGAGAGGTTGAAGTTGTGTTAGTACCAATGGCTCAGCTAGAGTTTCAATTGAAATTTGTGGTTCAGATTTTACATTCATTTTCGCATAAAGATATAATCAATCTTGATTTTGTTTTTCAAGATTTACAGAGCAGGCAATGGCTATCAGATTTAGAATGGTCTGTATATCAGACTGCATTGCAGATCCTGTAACTGAAGTTTCATATCAGTGGCAATATCTTTTTGTTTCTTTTGAGGTTCTTTCTAAGAAGGCTCAGAAGTCTTGGTAGTTGCCAAGAACTGTAGAGTAAAACTCTACATTTTGTTTCAGTAGTGTTGTAATAATATTACAGTGGCTAATATATTTGTGGCTATGTATGTTTCTGTGTGCGGATCGTGCCAAGTGTCTAAGCTACAACAAAAGGGAGTAGTATTGAGTTTTATCCAGGTGTTGCCATGTGTTACTTTCTTTTTATAGATGTTGTGGAGCATGCCACATAGTGATAGCAGTTTCTTTTGTTTAAGTTTCATAATAGCTGCGGGCTTCGCCACGTGTTTACACCCGAGACAGTTTCTAAAAGTTTCTTTTGTTGCTGCATGCTAGTGGAAGTTACTGCGTGTCTTTTGAGTTTTTGCCAAAGGCCGCCACGTGTGTCTTCTTTTATTCAAAGCTTATTAGTACCAGTATATGTATGGTGGGCCACAATTTTAAAGACGCAATTTCAAACTTGTTGTGGAAAGCACCACATAGCGACAGCAGAGGAAGGGTCTTCTTTTATTTCAACGTTCTCGGGAGCAAGGCGTTATTATTTTTCAGTAGCTGCGGAGTGTGACAAGTGTCAGTCTCTGAGAGATCCTTCAAAGTCTTTTTCATAAGCTACTTGTTTTGTCAAGAGGTGTCGCGTGTCTAGGTTTGTTTCATGCGGAAGGCACCATCTCTCCCAATTTTACTCCTCTATGTGGATAGTAAGTGACATAAGCAATGGGTCCCATATATTATATCTCAGTCTTTAAGTGTTGTGGATGGTGACAGATGTCATGACGGAGAGTTGCTCAGGCATAAAGATACATTTTTTTAAGAGTTCAGCAGGGAGAGACACGTATCGGTTCAAAATGAAGTGGACAGTGCCATGTGTCATAATTTCTTTTAAGTTGTGAGCCAGCGGATGTCGCCATGTGTCTTAATAGTGATACAGTTAGAGTGCCACATACAATTGATCCTCAAGCCAATGAGCGCACGGGAAGGAAGAAGTTGTAGATTCAAGAAATCTCAATGGTCGAGGACTCCCAGTTAACTCCAGTTCTATTTTCTGTTAGAGATTCGGGTTGTTGCAGACAATTTTGATCAAGTCTGTGGTTATAAAAATGTAGCAATTGTAATAGACGGGGATCCAACTTTTGATAAGTTTTATCAAGAATCTAATAGATAATTCAAAGACTTTGATGTGACCAGATTGTATCATTTGCCTTAATTTTGTTAGTTCTGATAAGAAGGTTAATATATCTGTGCATGTTACTATGCCTCTTATGTTGCTAGAATATTAATGAAAAGAACTTTGTTATGTGCCTTTGTTGATATTATCTGTGTCTTTGCAAATTTGTCTGAGTATAGACTTTGATTGTATTCATTTACATTTGTTTATATTAATCATGATGTATCTACTCTTTAATATAGCTGTATCTTAAGGATTGGTTCACTGTGCTAATTGAAGGAGTACATTTCACTCAAGCGCATTGCCATAGTTTAGATTTTACTTATTGTATTTGTAATCCTGTTTATCTCTTTCCCTTTACTCAAAACCCCATTAAAATAGGAAGAGCCAGCTTCTTTAAAATCTGGAGGTTGTTTCAAGTAGTAAGTCCCACATTCTTGAAACTTCCCATGTTGGTGTTGGAACCTGCGCAATTTTAAGCATCAACAGGAAGGAGGCATGATCCAAATTTTTATTTTTGAATCCCTTGGAATTGGTGGAAGCTTCTTGTTTAAACAATGTGTGCATTGATTGGTCATGATTAGGAATTTCTTATGGGTGTATGGATTAAAAGTGGATTTATGGATAAATGGATAGGGGGATTGGATGATAAGGTTATTAGGTGTTGGGAGAAGTGGAGGTAAAGTGGATGGAGGGATATTAGGAGTTGGAAGTAGTGGAGGTAAAGTGGATGGTGGAAGGTGTATGGTCACATGCTTTTGGAGTTTGTATGATAATAGAGGTGGAATAGAAATATATGCTTTGGGAATATGATAGGATTTATGATGGCAAGGAGTATATTTAGGAGGCATGGAGGTAGTACCAACATATTTAGATTGTTTTCCTTAGGGTGTATATCCAAGGCCATATGAGCATGGAGGAACGTTGACATGGATGGGCTCCGAAATACATTGTTCATAAAGGCCTAAGCCTTTGCCTTGATAATTCATGTTTTGGAGTATGTGATGGACAATAGGATTAGGGGTGTTTTGGACACTAGACACGAGCTTATTATTTGATGGAGAAGGTGAGGTGGTGGATATTGGTTGTTTCTTTCCTAGGGAAGAACACTCATGAATAAATATGGTAAGACCAATAGGATATGTTGGTGGATTCACAATATGGTTGATATTGGATGACAAAGTGTCATTGGGATTTTGACTATCATTATTCTCATTAAGATACAAGATATTGGTTTGATCATCTATGGTTACTTGGGAGCCAAGTATCTCATCAAGGGAAGCAGATGTTTTGGGATCATAGGACTAGATGGAAGATGGATAGGAGTAATGGAGGTTTCTTCCTCATGGATAATTATGGGATTATGGATAGGTGGAGTGATAATCTTTTCATCATGGAATTAATAAAGTTGGCTAAGAGGATCATCATGGTTTTCTTGATCATAGATAGGATTAAGTCTACTATTGATGTGATCAATTTGCTCATGGATAGGCTCATGATCTTAGATATTATCTTGATCATAGAAAAGATATAGGTTATGGATAGGTTGAATTGAGGTTCTTTGATCTTGATTTGGATGAGGGGTTAATGTTTCCACATGCTTAGGACTAGACTCTTGACATAACTCTTGTTTTTCTTGAATGGGAGTGGAAGACTCTTGGATAGGCTTGATATGTTCTAAATGGTCAACAACATGAGGGTACAATGGATCTTGATTTAAAATTATGGTGGGAGACTCTTCAATAGGCTTGATATGTTGTTGACTACATGATGAGGTTGAAGGACTAGACATGATGCTAGAAGACTCTTTGATAGGCTCAAGGATAGCTACTTGGTGACATAGTTGATTCCTTTCTAATAGCCATTGGATCACAACCTTCATAAGTATATGGGTGGATGAATAATATAATGGATGGATATCAATGATGGATGGTGTTGGCTTATGATTAGGATTAGGTGAAGGGATAATAAGGGTATTGGATACATTAGGATTAGGAGTGGATAGATCCCATGGTGGAAGGATAAAAGGGGTAGAAGGTGTTGTAGGCTTAGGATTTTGATTTTGATTAGATGGAGGGTCAAAGGGATTGGATGAATTGGTATTGGGATTGCTTGTACTAGACATGATTGACATCGTATGGGTGGATTTGGATGACTCCATAGGTTTATTTTTGTAATATTTGAATTTAGGGCATGGGGTTGATGGAGGACTTGATGATGGGAAGGATAATGAAGGGCTTGATGGATTGGAAGGTGGCAGGACCAATGAATTAGGATTGGAAGTACATGGTAGTGTTGGTATAGGACTAGTGGGCTTTGGGATTGACATGTGATTGGATGGTGATGGAAGATACCTATAGCATGGATACACTAGATTGGTGTTTCCGTTGTCAAAGGTAGCATGAGGAATTAAAGCCACTTGATCTTGTTGCAAGGGGTGACATGGATAATCTTGTGAATGTATTTGGGGTTGAGGTGGAATTTGTTGATGTTGAGGTTGTGTTGGTTGAATTTGTGATTGGTAGGTGGCTATGAATTGTTGGGAGTTCTTGTATTTGAGGTGATTGATTTTGTTGAAGTTGTTGGACGATGGCTTGTAGTTGTTGTATGGTTTGTTTACCTCTATGGGTTGTTGCATTTGGGCTAGTCGTTGAAGTGTTTGAATGATGTCTTGTAGTTGTGGTGCTATGATCTTGTTCTCTAGTGTTGGCATGGAATTACACATATGTTTAAGTCTTCGTATGTGTTGGTTGACAGATTTGTCATTCAACTCTATATGCTCTCACCCAAACAATGACAAATACAACCATAGTTGAGTCAGTTACAATGATGCTTTACAACCAACTCTCTGCTTATTTTACAAGGTGGCAGCTACCTTCAAATGATATACAATGAATTAAATTATATGTTGATTTTAACTAGAAAGAAAGAAAAGGTAGTGCTTTTAACCAAAAAACTTTGAAAGGAAATCCCACACATCCAAATAAATTAAATGACTATAATAAGCTCAAAGGATCCAACCTCAACTCAAATAAATAATTCAAATTCCCATCACCATGACATATTTATTCAAAGATAGATATCCACAACAATAAGGTTACCGACTGAAACTTCCAATATAAAGAAAGAAAAACATCAACATAACATTCAACATAAGAAGAATGATGATCCAGAACACCACAGCACAAAGATCATATATGCTCGAACCATTCAACAGTATATCTTGTCTATATTGAAAGAGATAGGAATGAAACAAGTATTAGAAGTATCTAACTTAATTGAGAATATCAAAGTTTGCCCAAAAAGAAAGATGCATACTATGTCGCCTATAGCATATTTATATGTTTAACATAATAACAGTCTTTAGAAATAGAGCGGTTTCTTGGGGACAACGGTTTCCAAAATAATAACAAAGTTTTTAAAAGTCTTTAGAGCCAAATAGCAAGAAATGCATAAAAGAAATGAAACTCAATTCGCCACCCCTTCACCTTCCTTGGGATCTTCGACGCTTTCCACGGCTTGATCTTCTGCCATCTTTTCTCGTATCTTTACCTTCAACTTATACTCTCGATACTTAGTTATAATGGAAGTGATCCCTTTGCTTCCCAGGATAGTAGTGATCTACATTCCGGTTCTGAATTTGCTCAGAGTCTTGGTTATCCCTACCATAGTTTCTGGAATCATTTCATCTCTATTCCTAAAACCATTAAGATAAACCTGTATCAAGCCCATTTTACCAAGTGATTCCCTAGAAACAATATCAGGATCAGTGAGTTCATTACAAAGCAACTCCTTGACTTCCTTGCTGATTTCTTTAGGATCGTATAGATTTTCCCCAAATTCATCTAGAATATTCACTCCTAGTGTCTGCTAATCCCTTTGAATACTGATCATTAAATCCAGATACTCTTGCAAGGCCTTATTAATTTGATCAATAAGGTTATCATACATATTCACCTTCCAGTCTAATGAGTCATCCCAGGATGGGTCAATCTCATGGGGATCATTAGCCAAATTTTCTCTCATGAGCGTTACAGAATCTAAGGCTATCAACTTAGCAACTTCCTTTGAAAGCACATAAGTGTTGCCTTGTTCCTTTCTCACCTGTTGGAGTTCGTTGATCAATTTTGTAACATCCACATTCTATAAACATAGTAAAAATCCAAAATTCACTATAGAGTAACTCAACAAGGTAAAAAAGAGAGGGAAATTTTTTCTTTTATTTAACAAAGAATCAAGTAATTACAATTCCAAGATTTCTTTTTACAAAATACAATATACCCATATTGTCTTTTCATTTACAATGTTTACAATTGTAAAACCATTACATATACAAATTTGGAATCAATACTGCATCTAAATATCTGACATCTTTATCACAAGTCCTGGCATGTTTCCTACTTGGAGAGAGAGAGCATCTTTCCAGTGATTTACCTCTAACCATAGACCGACGGTCTCCCACACATCTTCCACATAGGAAGTGGCCCTTCCCTTCATGAGGAATATAGACCTTAGGTGACCAGTGGTAATTTTCCATTCTTGAGTACATAGTGTTGTATTCTACTCAACTCTATCAACCATACATCCCTAGATACCCTCTAGGTAAGTATAATTTCTGATAGGATGAGAAATTCCAAATACAGTGAACCGGCAATGTATGTAGAAAGAAAATGTATTACTTTGGCCAAAGTTTTTAATTTCAATAATGTTCATAAAGAACATAGTCATTGTGTTCACCCACCCCTACTTGACTTGGATATTCTCTTATTCACGCAGTTTATATCTCTTATCAACCCTATTCATGCAATAGTTTAAACTGAGAGTCATGATAATATTACTTAAGACTTGAGTAAGTCTATATGACATAACCACTCCATTGGTTTGTAATCGACTCTAGAGTTACCCTAATGTTCCTTGCTACTACGACATAACAATATATCCATATCTTATATCTTAGAGTTCTGGATTCAGAAATAACCCTTGATTAACTTAACCAAAGTTTATAATTCTCAAAAGATACTGTCTCCCATACAAAGGAATCATGAGATAATTTTGATAATGTTTATAAACAAAACATACCTTATGTTTAAATATCCTTACAAGGTCGTTCTCTAGTATACTTAGCTTAATCCATTGTTTTGGATCTCTTCATGAACAACAATGACAAATAACCTTGAATGGGGTTCTCATAATAACCTTATTTCCTAATATCTCTAAGTTACTATCTTTAGATATGACCCTAAAGTTTACTAACAATTCAAATGATTCTAGTTCTCTTGGTAGATAACACTATATGTGATGCATATGTATATAACCTATACAATACAATAAAGTTAACACCATATAACCTCATTACTATAAAGCTCAAAGCTAAGAGTAATAAAACATAGTTCATCCATTCGCGAGTCTATCACATGGTTATTCTCATATTATGCATTAACTTGCTTCAGACTTAATTCAATAAGGAGACTATAAGTTTAAGCTAATAACAACTTATGTCTTTCTCCTACTAAGATATTCATTAATCTTGCATTCCCTAATCGGGTATGAGCAATAGTTTTTAAATACTAAGAAACAGGTTGACTCAGTCTATTATAATAGTAACCTTACTGGCATGACTAATTATAAACCATATAAGTAGCATTTGTTGTCTTTAACGACTACAAGAAAGTAGCTCTAAATGGCTTACTTAAAATGTTAACTGGCATTTCTAAATTGATACATAATAGATATCGACTATCACATCATAATTCAGAAGATAATTTCCTACCGGCGAGCTCATTCAATCACCTACAATACTACGATATACCATTTTTAGATGAGCTAAATGATTTACTCATGAATTAATAAAACATGTATTGAGGAATACCTGATAGTATATAAACTTAAACTAGCTGGAATAGGCAAAAATTTCACCAGGGTGACGCCACTAGACTATATATTCCTCCACTGTCACGGCTACTGCATTCTATTCCCCTATCAATTCTATTCTCCTCCATGTTGACAACAAGTTCTAAACCTGCTTAATAAAAACCATCACGAGTCCTTTGAGTCGTTAGACATAAAGGCAGAGGCACGATTCCTACAGAGTCACCTCATTATTCTCTCCTCTACATTTGGTTACCAAATTCATTCAAATCTTAATAGTTTTAAAATGGTTAAATCAAAACTGACAACCAATATTTATGCGTAAATCCCACATGTCGATGGGAAATTACTGCTTCATGATGTGATGGTTGTGGCGGTTAAAAACCATAGTCATCCTCATAAGGATAAGGCTGACACTTCAAAGAAATATAAATTGATCTATTAATGATCATTACATGTGGTTCGATCCACTACTATAAATTATAAAGACTCTACTATATTTTAGCTTACAGCTTCTTTAATGCAGTCAACTCAATGGGAGGTATTATCATCATTCGATGCTAAGGCATCAATGTTGATAACTGAGAGGGGGGGGGGTGAATCAGTTATCCTAATTATTTCCCTTATTGAACTTTCCTTTTAATTGATGCAGCATAGAATCAAACACAAAACATTAATCATGAAATAAGAAACACATGACACAGTATTTTTGACGTGGAAACCCTGTTAAGGGAGAAAACCACGGGGTGATTAACCCAAAATTATTCTCTGTTAGAAGAATAGGAAATTACAAAAATGGCACTTGCCAATTAGGGCTCACTGCCCGAGCACACTGCTCACAAGAGGCCCACTGCCTACAAGAAGACACACTGTCTACAAAGTGATGAGAATCACAGTCTTGAACTGATTGGAAGCATCTGCATATGCTGGAGTTCAGTTCCGGTTAGGCTCAGTACACTGATCTGCTGCACTTCATCTTTCCTCTGTTCTTTATTCTGCTATCTTTCACATACCGGATCCTTTTTGCTACCTCTGCTCTTATCTGGACCTATTCGCTTGTATCTCCACACCATCACACCCTTCACAACTAAATCCATCCTCTATATATATCCGCACAAGTAATTTCATCACCTTTCTAGTCGGCATCCGGAACAGTCTAGTTTCTTACAAACTCTTGTTCTGTCGGCTGAATCCTTCCTCACCAAGCAATGCGGATCAAGCATATACTTGTAGATATCATTAATTATGTCGGCCAAACATGATTCATGCCTTCACAACCTCTGTCATCAACAGTAACACATCCGGAAAGCATTTTGATACTCTGCCAGTCAGTTCTTCCTCTGTTTTCACTGTCTCTCAGGAATCCGGTACTCAACCATTCATATCTTTTTCCTTGTCCATCACCGGAGGCTAAATCCTTGGAATATACCACTCAAGGTAGTCCTCTTGACTTCCCCAAATCCGCACTGCACCAAGACACTTCCTCTGAGAGATCCGGACCAATCTGTCGGACCTTGCCACATGCTCTGTTCTTCTTCACCGGACCACAACATTCTTTATTCTGACTTCCGGTAGAGACACATCATGACTTGCGGATATGTGGGATGACCTTTGTTGCCATCAATGACAACAACCATGAGTCCATATAGTGTCTCTTGCCAACAATCTCCCCCTTTGGCATTGATGGCAACACTTAGTGAAAAATGACTAAGTGTTTACACTATGCTCCCCCTTTGCTGATGCTCTGTCTTTATATACAATTTTCGGAACTCCCCCTTAGTTGGATTCCTCATTTTTCACTGCTCCTCACTCCCCCTTTGACATCAATGGCAAAGGGTGGGGTCCGCACACCAAAATTTTCAAAAATTTTCTATACATAGCCGCATATTTTCATACTCACATATACTGAAGAATGTCTGCAAAGGATGTCTGCAATTGGATCATTTTTGTAGCCCAACTTTGCTTCATTCTATCCAAAATTGAAATGTGACCACTTAACAAAAATGCAAAAGCTTCTGCCCGCTTGAGATCTGTCGGATCTTTTGTTTGGGCGGTGGTCTGAGCATCACTGATGGCCTCATGCATAGTTTCCAACTTAGGGATTATAATCCTTCTAAGTTCTCCCATCCGGTTAGTGATGTTCTTCCTTTCCTTCTCAAGATTCTTTATTTCATTCAAGACTGCAATAGTCTGACATTCTTGATTTATTATAGAGGAAGAGAGAGGATCAAAACTTTGAGATAAGCTTTGTAGCTTATCCTGTTCCTCTTTTATTTTCTTGTCAAATGCTGCTGTTGCCTTTGACCAGGATATACAAAATTTGTAGATGTCACCGCCATCCTTAAGAGCATTCTCTAAGCTCTTTATTCGAATGCTTACAATCTTCCTATCTTTAGAGATTAATTCTAATATTTCTGAAAATCTCTTATCCAAAAATTCCTTCCGGACCTTTTCTTCAGCTGATTTTTCTAGAGAATCAAAATGTGTATCAACACTGCTGACTAAGATTTTTAGATTACCGGAAGAGGAGGCTGTCGGATCTATCTGGATTGATGGCATGATCTTTACAAGTACTCCGGAAGCAGCCTCTATCAACTCACAGTCTTCCATATGAGACTTCAGGAGCTTTTCATTTGCCTTGGCATTTGCAAATGAAGCTATCTTCATTGTTTGTACCGGAGAGAGAGAGTCAAAATCAAATGGGCCTTTTAGAAGCTCCGGTTCATCAATCTCTAAAGTTTCTTTGCTCAAAAATTGTTGAACAGTTTGTGCAGTGTCTCTTGCCGGAGACAGATGTTTCTTTTCTTCTGCAGTCTTAGAACTGTCAACCTCTTTGTCTTTCACCACTGCTTCCTTCTCCTGTAATTGCTCTTCTTCTTTGGATCCGGAGACTGTAGGGGAAACCGGAGGAGAGATATTTGTCTGTTCAGGGCTCACTTCTTCCGGAACAGAAGATTCCAAATCAGCAGCTGTTTCTGCACCTAAGTCCTCTACAACAGGAAGATTGAACCTTTTGAAGGCCTTCCGGAGGATCTCTTCTGTTTCTTGGGCCACTTTGTCAGTCTCACCAAGCATGAGTTGATTCATCCTGGCTTTGCTTCTGAACTCATCTTTGCAGTCCTTGAAGATAATGTTCATTGTCTTGGGATCAATTTGAGGATATAGCTGAATAGCTATCTGCTCCCGGATCTCAAGATCTTTAGCATGAGCATTATTCTTTCTTACTTCCAATTCCTTTTCTAGGCTTTTAGGAATAAGAGATATGATTTCAATGAAAGCCTTATTATATATGTTAAGATATTTGACTGTGGCCTCCTGCAGAGTCTTTTGGTCGGCCTCACTGAAGTCATCATAAGATTCAGTCATTGGTTGAAGGTTTCCATCCACCGTGACCGACTTGATTATGCTCTCTAGAGACAGAGTGGGCTTTTCAACAGATACCTCTGCCATTTCATCCTTATCTTGGCCTGTGGAGGGCTTACCGGATCCTTTCTTTTTCTGTTTCTTTATTTCTTTTATTCCCTCATCTGACTCTGTTTCCTCTTCATCCTTTTGGCTTCCATAAGCCCTTGTGGCTTTTGTCTTGGATCTCTTACCGGATGCCTGGACTTCCGGTTTTGAACTTTTGGTTGAGGGAGGTGCAGATCTCTTTGATGATCTGGTCCGGGTGGGAGCTTCAACCGGAGCACTTTCTTTACTTTTCTCTTCTTCCTCAGCCTTCCTCCTCTTTTCCCGGCTGGCATCAAGTGCCTCTTTTGAGATGCCTAGGCCTTGAGCAATGTGCTCTACTTCTTTTCTCACTTTTCTTTTAATCTCAGGTTCCCTGAGTTCTACATGTATTTTTACACTCAGCTCCTCAAAGGTTCCAAACCTTTCTGCCTTAGGATCTTTGGGCTGACTTAGCATGTGTTGAACATGCAGCTCCACTATCTGTTCATCCACTTCATACCCCATGGGCATGATCCAGACAGTCCTTGGCTCCACTGCCTCCATTAGGCACTGATCAGTGTCAACCATAAAACACACTGAGTCTTTGTATTTTTCAACAAGAGACTGGGGAATTCTCTCTCTTGCTTGCATCATGCTCTGAAAGTTTTTGAAGTATCCCCATAGAGCTATATTTCTCACTTTTGCATCCCCAAGTTCATGCAAGTAGTCTCTTATCTGGACTGCAACAGGTTTGTCATTCTGCCATACCCATCCACTTGTTCCGGGTAGCTCATTCATGAAGTAGAAGAATAGACATACAATAAGAGTACCATACTTAAAGGAATTCTTCTTATCCTTCTTGATTTTCTGTATATTTTCCATTAATTGGCTTAGCAGTAGTTCGCAGAGATCATATTCTGCATTCTTTCTTAGCATTTCAAAGGCAGTGTATACTGCAGTTCCGGATACAGAATTCTCCCTGCTGGAGTGATAGATCTTGTATCCTATTATCATTGATGCATATTTGATATCCGGATCCGAAATATCTTCAATGGTCATTGCCCTCTTGTCAAATTTTGATCCGGTGGCCTCAGTTACAATGTTATTCTTGACAGATTTGAGGATAGGTACCCCTCCGGAAGAGTATAGACCAGTTACTGCTCTAATTGCCTCTTTTGTGATCTTGCAGGGTCTATCTAGCCATAGAAAGTTGTCATGCATCCTGCTCAGTACATACCGGACCCATTCATCTTCTTCAAAGCAGGGGAAATGAATAAATTGCTCAAATTGTTTCTTCTGGATATCCTTATACTCTGGTTTAAGCTCAAAAGCATTGTCTATCAGTTGCTTGTGATAGAGGTCTCTTAATTTGAATTCCCCAAATTCTTCAATGCTTGCATGTATGTAAACCCTAATGTCTTCGGTATGTAAAACTCCGTGAGGAACACTAGAGAAGGCTCCTAGTGGATCTACCTCCAATGATTTGTAGGGATGTTTCTTGAATGAGGGGCGAGGTCTATCAGAGATCTTAACTATGTTTGGAGTAGCCATTCTTCAAAGATTTGCAGTGAGGAAATGAAAAACGGAGAATACCTTATGCGCCTTCGGTTTGCACGGAGTGGTTGGATTGATTTCTTTATGCAATAACTTCGGCAGGAGATCCTTGGTGTGCTTGATGAACCTTGTTGCAGAGCTCCACTTTTCGCTTCTTCTCGAGTGCAGAATGAGCAAATGACCTTTGAGAAATTCCTTAAATTGCTCCGCGAACCCTAATATCTGTCTGCAATAAATGCTTCACCTACATCATTCCAGTTTGCCTTGTCTGGATAGCTTGGAGTATCTCGGATTAGTCCTGATCTGTGGATATCATCCAGATCTTTCAATCATGAATAAATCAAGGTAACATATTACAAGAACATCCCAAACACTCTGTCCAATCCGCAGAACAAGATAGTGCATTTCCGGATCTTTCCGGACCTTTTTGTAATCCTTTATCATACCGGAGCATCTCCCTGAACAGGTCTTATTTGATCGATCACAGCTTCTTCATAACTCCATGCGGACCTCTGAAAACTTGACTGAAGTATCTCAAGACTCATATCTACAAACCCTTTGATCTGCATCTTGTGCCACATCCAGCACCACTTGTTTGGCTGGGGGAACAAGATTTTCTTTGAGTCTCCCCCTGAGCCTGAGCTCACTTTTTAATTTCCGGAAGAAATATCAGCACCAGAGTCTGGTGCGGATCCAACCTCTACATTCTCTGAACTTTTCTTCACCCAAATCTTGCTCATCTGATTCCTAACCTCATCCGCATTCATCTTTTGTTTACCCTTGTCTTGATTCTGATTATACATCGGACCTCTTTTGTCCTGATTCTTGTTTCTGCAGACTTTAGCATTATGACCGGACCTATTGCAGATTTGGCAAATAACATTTCTTTGCATATTTGACTGATATCCTCTTGATCTGCATTGATTAGCCATATGACCTACTCTATTGCATGTGAAGCATCTACCTTTGAATGATTTGTTTACTTGCATAATTCTGCATTCATGGGATTTGTGTCCATACCTTTTGCAGTTGAAGCACTGTCCGGAGAAGGATGAATTAATCTGATTCATTCTCATTCTGCACTGATCAGCCTTGTGACCAAAGTGGTTGCAGCTGTGGCAGTATCCATTGAAGGATGGATATCTTTGAGCATTTGGCTGTCTTACCGGAGGTCTTCTAGGCCTGCTCCTTGGATTTTCTGATCCAAGATTCTTCTGACCGGATCTGGAGCTTTCTCCTTTCTCATATCCCAAACCATACTTGTCATCTGTCCTCTTTTGACTTCCAAGAAGAACTTCAAGTTGAGCAGAACTTATCTTGAATTTCTCTTTATATTCATTTGCTGTTTGAAGGTCTCTTTTGAGAGAGGCAATTTGATCCTCAAGTTTTCCTTCATTATCTTTGGCATCTTCAAGATCAGATTCAAGATGTCTGATAATCCTGTCCATCTGGTGGCATTCTTCTGATTTTTCTTTAAGAGATTGTCTTAGATTGTCTTCAGCCTTTCTTTTTTCTTCAATCTCTTGAGTAAACTTTATAGTTCCTGATTCCATTTCATGTCTTAACATAATGACTTCTTTTGATAACTTTTCACATAACTTGGTTTGCTCAGTCAATTCTTCATTTGTATTGCTTTCTTCACTTTGTCTTGCCAACTGTTGAAGCAGCTCCTTTCTCTTTTTCATAGAGAGACTTAATTTGTCTTTTAATTCTCTCATGAATTCATCAGCCTGTTTGAGTCTTTCCTTTAATTCACTGACTTCAGAATTTGACTGTTCAAGATCCTCAAGAGCAGTCTTGAGTTGCTCCCTTAAACCATATGCATCCATTTGAAATCCCAGATCTTCCTCAAGCTGTTAGGCTCTATTAGGAGGAACTTAGCTCTGATACCAATTGTTGATAACTGAGAGGGGGGGGTGAATCAGTTATCCTAATTATTTCCCTTATTGAACTTTCCTTTTAATTGATGCAGCATAGAATCAAACACAAAACATTAATCATGAAATAAGAAACACATGACACAGTATTTTTGACGTGGAAACCCTGTTAAGGGAGAAAACCACGGGGTGATTAACCCAAAATTATTCTCTGTTAGAAGAATAGGAAATTACAAAAATGGCACTTGCCAATTAGGGCTCACTGCCCGAGCACACTGCTCACAAGAGGCCCACTGCCTACAAGAAGACACACTGTCTACAAAGTGATGAGAATCACAGTCTTGAACTGATTGGAAGCATCTGCATATGCTGGAGTTCAGTTCCGGTTAGGCTCAGTACACTGATCTGCTGCACTTCATCTTTCCTCTGTTCTTTATTCTGCTATCTTTCACATACCGGATCCTTTTTGCTACCTCTGCTCTTATCTGGACTTATTCGCTTGTATCTCCACACCATCACACCCTTCACAACTAAATCCATCCTCTATATATATCCGCACAAGTAATTTCATCACCTTTCTAGTCGGCATCCGGAACAGTCTAGTTTCTTACAAACTCTTGTTCTGTCGGCTGAATCCTTCCTCACCAAGCAATGCGGATCAAGCATATACTTGTAGATATCATTAATTATGTCGGCCAAACATGATTCATGCCTTCACAACCTCTGTCATCAACAGTAACACATCCGGAAAGCATTTTGATACTCTGCCAGTCAGTTCTTCCTCTGTTTTCACTGTCTCTCAGGAATCCGGTACTCAACCATTCATATCTTTTTCCTTGTCCATCACCGGAGGCTAAATCCTTGGAATATACCACTCAAGGTAGTCCTCTTGACTTCCCCAAATCCGCACTGCACCAAGACACTTCCTCTGAGAGATCCGGACCAATCTGTCGGACCTTGCCACATGCTCTGTTCTTCTTCACCGGACCACAACATTCTTTATTCTGACTTCTGGTAGAGACACATCATGACTTGCGGATATGTGGGATGACCTTTGTTGCCATCAATGACAACAACCATGAGTCCTTATTGTGTCTCTTGCCAACAATCAATTTATATATATTGATTACATCAATTATAATTCTCATAGCATCACCTATTGCATTAGATAGGTATAGTTTATTCAATAATAAGATATTATTAAACAATGGTTTACGTATATTTTGATTGGGTTGAGCTTGTCTCCCCATCATAATCCGTTGACAATAATCACATAATAATAACTTCGACGATAATGTCTTATCATTTAAGAATCATTTATAACACGTCAAATATCTTAATAGTTGTAATAAGACTATCATTTCATGACAAAAAATGTCGTAATATTTACGTTAAATGTAAATAGTTATAAATCAATCTCAAATAATGTCGTTAACGTTATTAACGACTAAGATGCTTAATACGACTTAGAAAGATTTGAAAACAATATCAACTACCTGTCGATTAAGTTCAGAAGTAAACTAACAAGACAAAGATTACCTCTTTTGACACCACAATTCACATTTTCATTAAATAATTTATAATCAGTTTGGCAAATAAATCACTCATAACCCGAGGTCTATATCTCTCTCCTGAAAAGATACTCTCTCTTTTTTCCCTGAGAGTCATCTGATAACCAGTAATCATGTTTCACTTGTCATCAAACAATATGTGATCAGTGCATCATTATTCGATTAATTCAACTAATAAATCAAATCTCATAATACAAATATTAAATTGATAATAACATAATCATTTCTATGATTTCAATAAATGACATTTAATATAATCCTTGTCGCCAATCCAAACATCATAATCAATTTACTTATATTGAAGTAAATAGTAAAAGTATAGCAAGACAAAAATTGGGGATGTAACATATCCTTCCCCTAAAGATTCATTGTCCTCGATGATATAGAGTATTAAAAAGTATCTATAAAGCAAGTTTATTGTTTTCCACTAGTAACATTATTAAATAAATGAGGAAACTTTTGATAAAATTCATGGTAATCCTCCCATGTAGCATTTTCCTTAGCATATTGGTCCCATTGGACCTTGTATTGCAAGACCTCTCTGTTACATAGGCAGAGCTTGCGTGTTTCTAACACCTTGAGTGGCTCAATCGTGACCACCCCTAGATCTTGCATCTGTAAGGAATTCCAAGTCAAAATATGATTATTCCTGCAACATATTTCTTCAAATAAGACACATGAAAAACATTGTACATTTTAGATAAGACTGGTGGTAGAGCAATTCTATAGGCAACCAGATTGACTACTTCAAGCACTTCAAAGGGTCCCACATATCGAGGGGCTAGTTTAGAAGATTTCCCAAACTTAATAGAACTTTTCTGAGGTTTAACCCTCAAAAGAACTTTTCCTCCAACATTCCATTAACTTGGAATACGTTTTGCATCCGCGTAGCTCTTTTGCCTATCATTGGCTTCTGCCAATCTTTGTCTGATCAGCTTAACTTTCTCTTCCATTTCAACTAGCATTTTAGGCCTGATGCTAATCCTATCCTCTAGCTTATCCCAGTTTATAGGAGTTTGACATCTTCTTCCATACAATGCTTCAAATGACACCATCTTAATAGCAGAATGATAGGAATTGTTGTAAGCAAATTCCACAAGTGGTAAGTATTCTTCCAACTTATATTGCTGATCCATCCAATACATTTGCAACAAATCTTCCAAGACTTGATTAACCCTTTCAGTTTTCCCATCAGTTTCAAGATGTAAGTTGTACTTAAATTGAGTTTAGTCCCTAGCGCAGAAAATAAAGTTTTCCAAAACTTTGATGTTACATGCGCATCTCTATCTGAGATAATCTTTTCAAGGATGCCATGCAATCTAAACACCTCTTGCACAAATTTACGAGCTAACACAGGTGCTCCATCAGTCAAATTCCCTGGTATGAAATGTGCTACCTTTGTGAGCTTATGAACTACCACTAAAATGGCATCATGTCTATTTCTTGACATAGGAAGACCTTGAACAAAATCCATACTAATAACTTGCCATTTCCACTTTGGTATATCATGCGGATATAACAATCATGCGAGGTGATGATGCTCTGCTTTTACCCTTTGACATTCTAAACAACTTGCTACAAATTTTGCAACATCATTCTTCATTCCCTTCCATAAATAAAGAGGTTTAACATCCGCTAGAAGTTTGGTCACTCTTGGATGTCCTAAATACGGTGCAGTATGAACTTCTTTCCATACTAAATCCCTTAATCTAGCTGAATCAGGTACATAAATTCTATCTTTATACCTCAATAGTCCATTTGACTCAAATAGAAAACCATCATAGCTTGGATCTTTAGGATTATCTTTCAGAGCCTGCTTAACCTGCTCATAAAACTCATCACCAAACAAATTTTGCAATACCAAATCCTTAAAAATTTTATGAATAGAAATAATAGAAGCTATATGTCTTCTATGACTGAATGCATCAACTACTCTATTTTCTTTTCCTTTGATGCTGTTTATCTCAAAGTCATAGTCAGATATCAATTCTAACCATCTCCTTTGTCAAGCATTCAAATGCGGTTGTGAAAAAATATACTTCAGACTTTGATGATTTGATTTAAGTACAAAGGTCTTTCCCAATAGATAATGTCTCCAGATTTGTAAGGCATGAGTTACTGCTGCCAATTCTAAATCATGCGACGCATAATTTTTCTCATAGGATTTCAATTTCCTAGACTCATATGCAATAACTCTTCCATCTTACATAATCACTCCTCCTAATCCTTCTCCCGAGGCATCTGTAATTACCTCAAATTGTCCTTCGGGGTCAGGAACTTTCAAGATTGGAGCTGTAGTTAACTTTTTTTTTAAGAGATCAAATGCTTCCTAACATTTGTCTATCCATTCAAATCTCTTTCCTTTCCTCTGCAGGGAAGTGATTGGACTAGCAATACTAGAGAAATTTAGAACAAACTTTCTATAATAGCCTGCCAGGCCCATGAAACTACGCACCTCATGTACGTTTGTTGGTACAAGCCAATCTAGAATAGTTGTGATTTGTGCAAGATCAACAGATATTCCATTAGCTGATATGAAATGACCTAGGTATTGAACCTCCTTTTGAAAGAATGTGCACTTAGATAGCTTCCCATATAACTTATGTTCTCTTAACCTCTGCAGAACTATTTGCAGGTGCCGATGATGTTCTTCCTCATTCTTGGAATAAATGAGTATATCATCTAGAAATACTAAAACAAACTTATCCAAACAATCTCTGAATATACTATTCATGAGATTCATGAATGCAGCAAGAGCATGTGTCAAACCAAATGGCAACACTATGAACTCATAGTGTCCATATCTGGTTCTAAAAGTTGTCTTATGAATATCTTCATCCTTCAGTCTTAACTTCTGATATCCCGATCATAAATCTATCATTGAAAACACAGTAGCTTCACACATCTGATCCAAAAGATCATCAAAACATGGCAAAGGATATTTGTTCTTTACCATTGCTTTATTAATCACATGATAATCTATACACAAATGAAGGGTTCCATCCTTCTTCTTAACAAAAATAACCGGTGCACCCCAAGGTGAAACACTGGGTCTGATTAAACTTTTTGCCAACAATTCTTGTAATTGTACTTTCAATTCCATTAACTCAGTTGTCGTCATACGATAGGGTGCTTTTGATATAGGCTCAGATCCTAGTTTAATATCAATAGAAAAATCAAACACCCTCCTGGGAGGTAATCCTAGAAGTTCTTCTGGAAACACATCCTAAAATTCTTGAAGAAAAGGATACTTTTCCCCAAAAGATAAACTAGGGTTTTCTACCCCTTCTTCCGCTTGTTCCATTTTGACTACAGACAACTGACAACCTTTCCTTCTAGCCCTTTTTAATTGCTTAGCAGAGATAGTCCTTATTTTAACTTCTCTTTGAATCCCTTGGAATTGGGTCAGATTCTCCAAATCATCTAAGCATTCAACTGTTTTTCAAAAACAATCAAGCTTAGCTCTATGTTTCCATAACCAATTCATTCCTAGGATCACATCATAAGAACCTAAGGGGACTACATACAAATTTACTTCAGTTGAGAAACTAGGAAGGTCAACCTTGGCTTCAAACAAACATTTCTCTACCTGAGCCTTAGATTCGTTAGCATATTCTACTGACCAAGGTTTAGACATGTAACAAACTTTTCTAGAAAATTTACTTAAAATTCTAGGAGAAACAAAGTTTTATGTGGCTCTTGTATCAATCAAAATAGATATAGGGACTCCAAACAAAGTACCTGTCATCTGAATGGGTGTGATTTGATACTCGGCTTGATGATTGTCAAGAGATGCATGAATCCTTTGCTGGAATGCTTCTTGCTGAGTAGGTAGTGCAGTACCTCTTTGTTGTCCATTTTGATTCTTATTAGGGCAACAATTTGCACAGTGGTTGCCCCCACAAGTAAAGCATCCTCCAATGGGTCCTTTCCTATCTGAATTCTTCCCACTGTTATCCTCATTTCTTTTGTAGCTACCATTCTTTTTCTCATTGCTAGATCCACCTTTGTTCTTCTAAGGTCCTTTATCTTTTCTCTTGTTATCAAAACTCTTTTCATATCTTTTCTTGTAAGGTTGATTGTTAGGAGTTCCATTAAACCTCTTACGACTTCTATCACGATAAGCCAAGATGGATTTTAGCTTTTGCTTTTGCTTGATTGCCTTCTCGTACACTTGATCCATTGTTGTGGGACAATGTACATCCACTTCACCACCAATTTGAGCATTTAAGCCCATAATGAATTTTCTGATCCTAAATCTCTCATCCTTTTGATATTGTGGAACATACTTTAGGAGTCGAGTGATTTTTTCTCCATATTCTACCATTGTCATATCTCCTTGTTGAAGATTCTAAAAATCAGTCAGTTTCTAATCGAAATAAAGTTGTGGTAACCACCTCTTGTGAAAGAGTTCCACGAACTCATCCCAAGTTATCCTTAGAGAGCTTAAATTTAATTCCATTTTTTTATTCATCCACCAAGTGGATGCTTCTCCTGCCAGTTGGTATGCTCCCCATACTGCCTTGGTCACCTCCGAGTAATTTCTTATCTCGAAGTACTTTTCCATCTCTATTAACCAAGCTTCTGCAGCATCTCTAGTTTTTGTCCCATCAAATTTAGGTGGAACAACCTTCTTCATATCCTTTGAGAGCTCTAAGGTCAATCTATCCCTTGCCTCATTATGAGGTTCGTTACTCTTACTCTGATCTTCATTATTTTCTTCGCTTTCACCATGAGAGTTTTCACCTCCTCCCTCAGTATTCCCTTTGTCATCCACTTTCTTCTCTAAATCACCCAATCTTTTCTTGGTTTCCTCAAGCATGGTTATGATTTGGTCCAACTTATTATTTGGTGGGTGGTTTTCCTCTTCACTTTCTCCTAGGTTAGTTCTTGTCTACACCATGTTTATTGATTTCTCACACCTGAGAATATTGAGTTATCCATTAGTTCTAGATTATAATGTAACCCATTAAATTTAAACATAATACTCAATTTAAACAATAGTTTGGCACAAAAACAACTCTTTTTATTTATTTCTTTTCAAAAGTAAAGAGTTTTCTTCTTTAATACATGAAATGACTTCAAAAGTCGTGCTCAAGAGGAGTATATCCTTCAGACTCATTTTTAGATACATAATCTTGAGGTATATAACCCTCTGACTCACTATCGGACCTAACTTCTATGATCTCAACAGTTGAGGGTATGCGGGGATCTCGCCTAACCAAAGTTATTTCCTCATCTTTAACCCTTTCCAAGTACTCCTTTCTCACTCGCTTGATTCAAGTTAAGGCAATCACTAGTGTTTCGGTATCACTCAACCAAATGTCACTCTCATCATTGGTTCCCTCAAAGGTTTGATAATGGCCTCACATTCTCTTTTAGCTTTAAGGAAACATTGGCTTGAATTAATAGACTTCCTTGCTATCTTCTTAAAACATACCATCCTGGCACAGAAATTTTCAAACATTAGCTAATCGCATAATGTTGACTATAGGAAAGCATAGTGGTCTCATAAGCCCTAGTGCTGAACCTGGTAGCTCTGATACCATATGTAACATCCACGTTCTATAAACATAGTAAAAATCCAAAATCCACTATAGAGTAACTCAACAAGGTAAAAATGAGATAGGGAAAATTTTTCTTTTATTTAACAAATAATCAAGTAACTACAATTACAAGATTTCTTTTTACAAAATACAATATACCCATAATGTCTTTTCATTTACAATGTTTACAAATGTAAAACCATTACATATACAAATTTGGAATCAATACTGCATCTGAATATTTGACATCTTTATCACAAGTCCTGGCATGTTTCCTTCTTGGAGAGAGAGAGAGAACATCTTTCCAATGATTTACCTCCAACCACAGACTGACAGTCTCCCACACATCTTCCACATAGGAAGTGGCCCTTCCCTTCACGAGGAATATAGATCTTAGGTGACCAGTGGTAATTTGCCATTCTCGAGTACATAGTGTCGTATTCTACTCAACTCTATCAACCATACAACCCTAGATACACTCTAGCTAAGTATGATTTCTGATAGGATGAGCAATCCTGAATACAGTGAACCGATAATGCATGCAGAAAACAAATGCATTACTTTGGCCAAAGTTTTTAATTTCAATAATGTTCGTAAAGAACATAGTCGTTGTGTTCACCCACCCCTACTCGACTTGGATACTATCTTATTCATGCAGTTTATATCTCTTATCAACCCTATTCATGCAATAGTTTAAACTGAGAGTCATGATAAAAATACTTAAGACTTGAGTAAGTCTATATGACATAACCACTCCATTGGTTTGTAATCGACTCTAGGGTTACCCTAATGTTCCTTGCTACTACAACATAACAATATATCCATCTTATATCTTAGAGTTCTAGATTCAGAAATAACCCTTGATTAACTTAACCAAAGTTTATAATTCTCAAAAGATACTGTCTCCTATACAAAGGAATCATGAGATAATTTTGATAATGTTTATAAACAAAACATACCTTATGTTTAAATATCCTTACAAGGTTGTTCTCTAGTATACTTAGCTTAATCCATTGTTTTGGATCTCTTCATGAACAACAATGACAAATAACCTTGAATGGGGTTCTCATAATAACCTTATTTCCTAATATCTCTAAGTTACTATCTTTAGATATGACCCTAAAGTTTACTAACAATTCAAATGATTCTAGTTCTCTTGGTAGATAACACTATTCGTGATGCATATGTATATAACCTATACAATACAATAAAGTTAACTCCTTATAACCTCATTACTATAAAGCTCAAAGCTAAAAGTAATAAAACATAGTTCATCCATTCATGAGTCTATCACATGGTTATTCTCATATTCTACATTAACTTGCTTTAGACTTAATTCAATAGGGAGACTATAAGTTTAAGCTAATAACAACTTATGTCTTTCTCCTGCTAAGATATTCATTAATCTTGCATTCCCTAATTGGGTATGAGCAATAGTTTTTAAATACTAAGAAACAAGTCGACTCAGTCTATTATAATAGTATCCTTACTGGCATGACCGATTATAAACCATATAAGTAGCATTCGTTGTCTTTAACGACTACAAGAAAGTAGCTCTAAATTGCTTACTTAAAATGTTAACTGGCATTTCTAAACTAATACATAATAGATATCGACTATCACATCATAATTCAGAAGATAATTTCCTACCAGCGAGCTCATTCAATCACCTTCAATACTACGATATACTGTTTTTAGATGAGCTAAATGATTTACTCATGAATTAATAAAACATGTACTGAGGAATATCTGATAGTATATAAACTTAAATTGGCTGGAATAGGTGTATATTTCACCAAGTTGATGCCACTGTACTGTATATTCCTCCACTGTCACAGCTACTGCATTCTATTCCCCTATCACTTCTATTCTCCTCCGTGTTGACAACAAGTTCTAAACCTGCTTAATAAAAACCATCACGACTCCTTTGAGTCGTTAGACATAAAGGCAAAGGCACGACTCCTACAAAGTCACCTCATTATTCTCTCCTCTATGTTCGGTTACCAACTTCATTCAAAGTGTAACAGTTTTAAAATGGTTAAATCAAAACTGATGACCAATATTTATGCGTAAATCCCACATGTCGATGGGAAATTACTGCTTCATGATGCGTCAGTTGTGGCAGTTAAAAACCACAGTCATCCTCATAAGGATGAGGCCGACACTTCAAAGAAATATAAACTGATCTATTAATGATCATTACATGTGGTTCAATCCACTATTACATGTGGTTCGATCCACTACTATAAATTATAAAGACTACTATATTTTAGCTTATGGTTCTTCAATGCAGTCGACTCAATGGGAGGTATTATCATCATTCGATGCTAAGGCATCAATTTATATATATTGATTACATCAATTATAATTCTCATAGCATCACCTATTGCATTAGATAGGTATATTTTATTCAATAATAAGATATTATTAAACCATGGTTTATGGATATTTTGATTGGGTTGAGCTTGTCTCCCCATCATAATCCGTTGACAATAATCACATAATAATAACTTTGACGATAACGTCTTATCATTTAAGAATCATTTATAACATGTCAAATATCTTAATAGTTGTAAAAAGACTATCATGTTATGACAAAAACGTCGTAATATTTATGTTAAATGTAAATAGTTATAAATCAATCTCAAACGACGTCGTTAACGTTATTAACGACTAAGCTGACTTAATACAACTTAGAAATATTTGAAAACAATATCGACTACCTGTTGATTAAGTTCAGAAGTAAACTGACAAGACAAAGCTTACCTCTTATGACACCACAGTTCACATTTTCGTTAAACACTTTATACTCAGTTTGGCAAATAAATCACTCATAACTCGAGGTCTATATCTCTCTCCTGGAAAGATACTCTTGTTGCAAGTATGAGGATAACCAGTGTTGTCATTGATGTCAACACACTCATATTGCATTAATGAGAAGGATTGAATGAGCTGTGTGCTGAGGATATTGAGAGAATAAGTCTTAATCAGGAACAGTGAATAACAGTGATGACAAGAAGGAAAAAGTCCTAAATAGGTTGAGGATCAGAGGATGCAGTTTAAAGGGTCTGTAGATATGAGTCTTGAGATGTTCCAGTCAAGATCTCAGAGGTCCGCATGAAGATCTAAAGAAGTTATGGTCACTCCAGTAGAATCAGTTCCGGCAGGTGTTTAGAGGTGACAGAGGGTCACAGAAAGGTCTGGTGAGATCTAAAATTGCATTATCTCACTCTGCGGATTGGAGGGAGTGTTGAAGAAGTCTGTGTGAAGTGCCAACTAGATTTGTTCATGGTTTGGAGGTCCGGAAGCACCTTTTTCATTATGACAGTCATGATAGACTGTGTTCTTGAAGTTCCGGATGAAGGTAAGAAGAATTCCAGCAGAATGATGAAATGCGGATGTGTTTGGTGATTCAGGGAAGGTTATGATGATAATTGGATTATGTCCAGTTAATGTCGGTGATCCACATTGAAGTTAGAGTTTGCATTTGAAGAATAACCACAGATATTGGTGTTCTTCTTGAGACTGGTCGACCGGATGTGTTACACGTCTTGCGAATGATTTTGTAGGTGTTTGCCGACTTAGATGATTATTCATAAGTCGATGCCTTGTATAAATAAGGGATTGTAAATTCATTTTGAAGTGTGTCTTGGTGTGGATGAGTGTGGCATAGCGAAGAAGAGCGAAAGACAGAGCAGGAGTTTTTGGGCTTAAATGGAACTGATCCAGACATGGTAAAGATGTCAATCTCTAGTTCAAGTTTGTAATACTTGTTACTTTGTAGATAGTGTGTCTCTTGTAGGCAGTGAGCCTCTTGTGAGTAGTATGCTCAAGCAGTGAGCCCTAATTGGCATGTGCCATCTATTTTTCTTATTCTTCTAATAGAGAATATTCCTTGGGTTAATCACCCCGTGGTTTTTCCCTTGACTGGGTTTCCACGTCAAAATCTTGGTGTTTCATGTGTTGATGTGTATCTTCTCTGGTGTTTATGCTTTATGCTTTCATGAGTGATTAATTGATATGTTATTAAATAACAAGAGGATTTAAGTGTTTGAATTGAAAGCAAGTTTTTGTACAACTGATTCACCCCCCGTCTCAGTTGTGTGCCCTAGATCTAACAATTGGTATCAGAGCAAAGTTCCTCTAAAAAGAGCTTAACCTCTTGAGGAGATCCAGGATGTCGTCATACAAGAAGGACAGTCCGAAGTTTGATGGAACCAACTTCACTCTTTGGAAAGGCCGCATGAAATCTCACTTGGAGTGTATGGGAAAGGTGTACTTGACCATGGTCACAAAAGCATATACACCTCCACAGGGTGGTTCGACAACTCTAAATGAAATCACAGATGCTGAAAATAATTTGCGGACCAAAGAGGCTCTTCTAAGCGCATTAACTGACTCAGAGCTTTCAAATGTTATAGACCTACCAACTACCTATGAGATCTGGATTAAACTGGAACTTCTGCATGGAGATGAGTATGTTAAGAGTGCAAGGTTGCAGAGTCTCAAAGGGAAATTTGAAAGACTAAAATGAGAGATGATGAAAATATTACTACCTTTATGCCAAGAGTAAATGAGCTGGTATGTGGAATCAGGAATGCTGGTGGAGTTTTGGATGAAAATGAGATTGTTGGCAAAATTCTCAGATCTCTTCCTGCTGTCTACAAAATCAAGGTTGCTGCCATTGATGAATTTAGAGCCCATACAACTGTCAAGAGAGACCAATTGGCTGGCAAACTGACTGCATTTGAAATGACCGAGTTTGGAGATGATCCCCCCAAGACTGAATCTGCATTCAAAGCCAGTGCCTTTGTGAAAGGTAAACAAAGATCTGATCTGGGAGAAAACTCTTCAAGGAAGCTGTCATGGTATGATCAAACAAGAAGAGACATGGAAGTGGAAGAAGCAGAAACAGCTCAACTTGAAGCCCTCTTTGCAAAGAGACTGCCAAGAGGATCTGGTAAGTATGAAGGAAAATTACCCTTTAAGTGCTTCAACTGGAATAAGATTGGTCATTTTGCTTCAAGATGTCCGGAAAGATCTACAAGGTCAAATTCTAACAGACAAAGGTTCCAAAAGAATTGTTATTATGTTCATGAAGAAGATGATAATGAAGGAGTAACAGATGATGAATCAGAGATAGGAAACAAATCCAGAAATGAATGGATGTTTATTGCCATCAAGGAAGAAGATCCAATATCCTCTGAATCTGTGAATCATAAGGTTGTAGAAAGAGCTTTGGTTTCCCAAGTTGAAGACAAGGATGATTGGGTTATTGACAATGGATGCTCTCACCATGTGACAGGTGACAAGAACAAGTTCTTAGTTTTGGAAAGGTATGAAGGAGGAGTGGTAAAGTTTGGTGATAATTCTGCTGGTAGAATCAAAGGAAGAGGAACTATTTCTTTTAATGGAAGAAACAAAACTGGTAATGTACTATATGTTGAAGGCTTGAAGCACAATCTTCTCAGTGTTGGACAGTTGGTGGACAAAGGCTATGATCTCCGGTTCAAGGATGGAAAATGCAAAATCCTTGAGAGATTCAGAACAGAGATTGCATCTGGTACTCAAACTAAAGGTAATATCTTCCACTTGGTTGGTTTTGATAAAAGTTGTCTGTTTGTTCACATTGATCAGAGTTAGTTATGGCATAGAAGGATGTGTCATGTAAATTTTGATAACATCATCAAGATAAGCAATACTCAGGCTGTAAGAGATCTTCCAAAATTGGTAAAACCTACAAATAGTTTGTGCAAAGAATGTTAGCAAGGTAAACAAAGCAGAGTCTCATTCAAAAGCAAGGATCAGTCCTTTACCGGATTATTGGAGTTAGTTCATACTGATCTATGTGGTCCGACAAGAATCAAGAGTATGCAAGGTGACAGATACTTCATGTTACTGATTGATGACCATTCTCGGATGATGTGGGTTACCTTTTTGAAAGAGAAATTAGAAGCATTTGAGAAGTTCAAAATCTTCAAGGCTATGGTAGAGAATCAAACCGAATTAAAACTGAAATGTCTGAGGTCTGATAGAGGTGGTGAATTCACATCTAGTGAATTCATAGATTTTTGTGAGAAGCATGGTATAAAGAGACAGTTATCTGCACCTAGGACTCCACAGTAGAATGGAGTAGTTGAGAGAAAGAACTGGACCATCTAGGAAGCATCCAAGACAATGATGATGGAAGCAAAAGTTCCCTAAATGTTTTGGAAAGAAGTTGTCAGCACTGCAGTCTACACTCTCAATCGAGTTCAAATTAGAAGCAATACTGGTAAGACTCCTTATGAACTTTGGTTTGGCATCACTCCTACTGTGAGATATTTCAGAGTATTTGGTAGCAAGTGTTACATTAAAAGAGATGAAGATCTAGGAAAGTTTGATGCTAGAAGTGATGAAGGAATTTTCTTGAGTTACTCCACTCAAAGCAAAGCATACCGGTGTTACAATAAGAGACTGAGAAAGATGATAGAAAGTACAAATGTGAAGGTTGATGAAGGTATTGAGAAGCCCTCAAGATTTTATGAGTATGATGAAGATGATCAGAATGATGTTCTGGTTCAAGGAGCTCCATCCTCTCCTAAAAGTCAGATTCAGACTAATCCGGTAAATCAGGAAGAAGAGACAGGTATGAATGAGCATGATCAAGAAGCAGAAGTGCAAGAAACTGCCAAAGTTCCAAGGTATGTAAGACTGAACCACTCTGAAGATCAGATCATAGGTGACAAAAGTAAAGGTGTACAAACTAGAAGGAATGTTGCTCAAAATTTAGATGAATGTTGTCTGATTTCAAAGATTGAACCTAAGACAATAAATGAAGCTTGCAATGATGAAAATTGGACAAAAGCAATGGAAGAAGAGTTAATGCAAATTGAGAAAAATCACACTTGGGATCTTGTTTCTAGACTTAGAAACAAGAATGTGATTGGAACCACATGGGTCTTCTGAAACAAACTAAATGAAGTTGGTGAAGTAATCAGAAATAAGGCCAGATTAGTCTACAAAGGCTACTCTCAAATAGAAGGGATTGATTTTAAGGAAATCTTTGCTCCGGTGGAAAGAATTGAAGCAGTTAGACTATTTCTTGCATCTGCTACCTTCAAAGATTTCAAAGTGTATCAGATGGATGTCAAATCTATTTTCCTAAATGGTGACTTAGAAGAAGTGTACATTGAACAACCAGATGGATTTCAATTATCTGAGCATGGTGATATGGTCTGCAAATTAAAGAAGGCACTGTATGGTCTAAAGCAAGCTCCAAGAGCATGGTATGAAAGGCTAGACAAACATCTTTTGAAGATTGGGTTCAACAAAGGTACGGCTGATAGTAACCTATATTTCAAAATTGATCATGAAAACATCTTGATTGTTGAGGTATTTATTGATGATATCATCTTTGGAGGAAGAGACAGTATGTGTAAAACCTTTGCAAATCAAATGAAAAGTGAGTTTGAAATGTCAATGCTCGGTGAAATGAATTTCTTCTTGGGTCTGCAAATTACTCAGTCAAAGAAAGGAATCTTTATCTCTCAGACCAAATATGTGAAAGAATTGTTGAGGAAATTTAGAATGGAAGATTCAAAGCCAATGAACACTCCCATGGAAACCAGATGTAAGATGAGACAAGATGATGACTCTCCTAAGACAGATCAGACCAAGTACAGATCAATGATTTGAGGATTATTGTATCTCACTCAGACTAGACCAGATATAATGCAGGCTATTGGTCTTGTGGCGAGATTCCAGGCTGATCCCATGGAATCTCATGTCATGACAATCAAAAGAATTTTTAGGTACCCTAAAGGAACAGTTGAGTATGGTCTATGGTATCCTAGAGATCATAATTTTTCTCTTCATGCATATACAGATACAGATTGGGCAGGAGATGTGGATGATAGGAAGAGTACAAGTGGAGGAGCATTCTTTTTGGGAAAAAGGTTGGTTTCTTGGCTAAGCAAGAAACAAGAGGTAATATCCCTATCTACAACTGAACCAGAATACATTGTAGCAGCAAGAAGTTGCACTCAACTTTTGTGGATGAAGCAAATGCTAAGAGATATTCAAGTAGACTATGAGGAGCCTATCACAATTTTCTGTGATAATTCAAGTGCAATAAATATTTCTAAGAATCCGGTGTTGCATTCTAAGACTAAGCATATATCTATCAAGTTTCACTTTCTGAGAGAGTAAGTGAACAAGGGTGAAGTCAAATTGGAGTATGTGCCCTCCAAGGATCAACTTGCAGATATTTTACTAAACCTCTTCCCAAGGACTTTTTTGAGTATCTCAGGGAGAAGTTAGGGGTCATGGCCCCTCCAGTGATGAACTAGGATGCACTAATGTGCATCAGTCCGGTGGATATCACAGTCATATCTTGTGATCCGGATTGATGATGGAGAGCTGCTACTAAGGGGAAACAGTTGATATGATTCTGATGTGTTAGAATTGCAAGTATGAGACCTTTGCCATTGATGTCAAAGGGGGAGAGAAGACATGTGAAAAACAAGTGGTTGATGATCAAAGGGGGAGCAGTAAAGGAAGAGAAGACATGTAAAGAGTTGTCACTGATAGGGGGAGCAGTGACAGAAAGGAGAAGTTCTTGTCGTGATGGTTTTTCACATCATATGTTGCCATCAATGACAAAGGGGGAGATTGTTGCAAGTATGAAGATAACCAGTGTTGTCATTGATATCAACATACTCATATTGCATTAATGAGAAGGATTGAATGAGCTGTGTGCTGAGGATATTGAGAGAATAAGTCTCAATCAAGAATAATGAAGAATAGTGATGACAAGAAGGAAAAATTCCTAAATAGGTTGAGGATCAGAGGATGCGGTTTAAAGGGTTTGTAGATATGAGTCTTGAGATGTTCCAGTCAAGATCTCAGAGGTCCGCATTAAGATCTAAAGAAGTTATGGTTGCTCCAGTAGAACCGGTTTTGGTAGGTGTTCAGAGGTGACAGAGGGTCACAGAAAGGTCCGGTGAGATCTGGAATTGCATTATCTCACTCTGCGGATTGGAGAGAGTGTTGAAGAAGTCTGTGTGAAGTGCCAACTAGATTTGTTCATGGTTTGGAGGTCCAAAAGCATCTTTTTCATTATGACAGTCATGACAGACTGTGTTCTTGAAGTTCCAGATGAAGGTGAGAAGAATTCCAGTAGGATGATGAAATGCAGATGTGTTTGGTGATTTAGGGAAGGTTATGATGATCATTGGATCATGTCCAGTTAATGTCAGTGATCCACATTGAAGTTAGAGTTTGCATTTGAAGAATAACCACGGATATTGGTGTTCTTCTTGAGACTGGCTGACCAGATGTGTTACACGTCTTGTGAATGATTTTGTAGGTGTTTGCTGACTTAGATGATTATTCCTAAGTCGATGCCTTGTATAAATAAGGGATTGTAAATTCATTTTGAAGTGTGTCTTGGTGTGGATGAGTGTGGCATAGCGAAGAAGAGCGAAAGGCAGAGCAGGAGTTTTCAAGCTTAAATGGAACTAATCCAGACATGGTAAAGATGTCAATCTCCAGTTCAAGTTTGTAATACTTGTTACTTTGTAGACAGTGTGTCTCTTGTGGGCAGTGAGCCTCTTGTGAGCAATATGCTCAGGCAGTGAGCCCTAATTGGCATGTGCCATCTATTTTTCTTATTCTTCTAACAGAGAATATTCCTTGGGTTAATCACCCCGTGGTTTTTCCCTTGACTGGGTTTTCCATGTCAAAATCTTGGTGTTTCATGTGTTGATGTGTATCTGCTCTGGTGTTTATGCTTTATGCTTTCATGAGTGATTAATTGATATGCTATTAAATAACAAGAGGATTTAAGTGTTTGAATTGAAAGCAAGTTTTTGTACAACTGATTCACCGCCCTCTCAGTTGTGTACCCTAGATCTAACAACTCTCTCTCTCTCTTCCCTGAGAGGCATCTGATAACTTGTAATCATGTTTCACTTGTCATCAAACAATATGTGATCAGTGCATCATTATTCAATTAATTCAGCTAATAAATCAAATCTCATAATACAAATATTAAATTGATAATAACATAATCATTTCTATGATTTCAATAAATGACATTTAATATAAACCTTGTCACCAATCCAAACATCATAATCAATTTACTTATATCGAAGTAAATAGTAAAAGTATAGAAAGACAAAAATTGGGGATGTAACATATCCTTCCCCTAAAGATTCATTGTCCTTGATGATATAGAGTATTAAAAAGTATCTATAAAGCAAGTTCATTGTTTTCCACTAGTAAGATTATTAAATAAATGCAGAAACTTTTGATAAAATTCATGGTAATCCTCCCATGTAGCATTTTCCTCAGCATATTGGTCCCATTGGACCTTGCATTGCAAGACCTCTCTGTTATGCAGGTGGAGCTTGCGTGTTTCTAACACCTTGAGTGGCTCAATCGTGACCACCCCTGGGTCTTGCATCTGTAAGGAATTCCAAGTCAAAATATGATTATTACTTGCAGTTCATATTTCTTCAAATAAGACACATGAAAAACATTGTACATTTTAGATAAGACTGGTGGTAGAGCAATTCTGTGGGCAACCGGATTGACTACTTCAAGCACTTCAAAGGGTCCCACATATTGAGGGGCTAGTTTAGAAGATTTCCCAAACTTAATAGAACTTTTCTGAGGTTTAACCCTCAAAAGAACTTTTTCTCCAATAGAAAATTGCCCTAGAATACGTTTTGTATCTGCATAGCTCTTTTGCCTATCATTAGCTTCTGCCAATCTTTGTCTGATCAGCTTAACTTTCTCTTCCATTTGAACTAGCATTTCAGGCCTGATGCTAATCCTATCCTCTAGCTTATCCCAGCTTATAGGTGTTCGACATCTTCTTCCATACAATGCTTTAAATGGCGCTATCTTAATAGCGGAATGATAGGAATTGTTGTAAGCAAACTCCACAAGTGGTAAGTATTCTTCCCACTTATATTGCTGATCCATGTAATACATTCGCAACAAATCTTCCAAGACTTGATTAACCCTTTCAGTTTGCCCATCAGTTTGACTATGGTAAGTTGTACTTATATTGAGTTTAGTCCCTAGCGCAGAAGACAAAGTTTGCCAAAACCTTGATGTTACACACACATCTCTATCTGAGATAATCTTTTCAAGGATGCCATGCAATCTAAACACCTCTTGCACAAATTTACGAGCTAACACAGGAGCCCCATCCGTCAAATTCCCTGGTATGAAATGTGCTACCTTTGTGAACTTATCAACTACCACTAAAATGGCATCATGTCTATTTCTTGACATAGGAAAACCTTGAACAAAATCCATACTAATAACTTGCCATTTCCACTTTGGTATATCATGCGGATATAACAATAATGCGGGGTGATGATGCTCTGCTTTTACCCTTTGACATTCTAAACAAATTGCTACAAATTTTACAGCATCATTCTTCATTCCCTTCTAGAAATAAAGAGGTTTAACATCTGCTAGAAGTTTCGTCACTCCTGGATGTCCTGAATACGGTGCAGTATGAACTTCTTTCCATACTAAATCCCTCAATCTAGCTGAATCAGGTACATAAATTCTATCTTTATACCTCAATAGTCCATCTAACTCAAACAAAAAACCATCATACCTTAGATATTTAGGATTATCTTTCAGAGCCTGCTTAACCTGCTCATACAACTCATCACCAAACAAATTTTACAATACCAAATCCTTAAAATATCCATGAAAAGAAATAATAGACGCTATATGTCTTCTACGACTTAAAGCATCAGCTACTCTATTTTCTTTTCATTTGATGTAGTTTATCTCAAAATCATAGTCAGATATCAATTCTAACCACCTCCTTTGTCGAGCATTCAAATGCGGTTGTGAGAAAATATACTTCAGACTTTAATGATCTGATTTAAGTACAAAGGTCTTTCCCAAGAGATAATGTCTCCACATTTGTAATGCATGAGTTACTGCTGCCAATTCCAAATCATGCGATGCATAATTTTTCTCATAGGATTTCAATTTCCTAGACTCATATGTAATAAATCTTCCATCTTGCATAAGCACTCCTCGTAATCCTTCTCCCGAGGCATCTGTAATTACCTCAAATTGTCCTTCAGGGTCAGGAACTTTCAAGATTGGAGCTGTAGTTAACTTTTTCTTTAAGAGATCAAATGCTTCCTAACATTTGTCTGTCTATTCAAATCTCTTTCCTTTCCTCTGTAGGGAAGTGATTGGACTAGCAATACTAGAGAAATTTAGAACAAACTTTCTATAATAGCCTGCCAGGCCCATGAAACTAAGCACCTCATGTACGTTTGGTGGTATAGGCCAATCCAGAATAGCTGTGATTTATGCAGGATCAATAGATATTCCATTAGTTGATATGATATGACCTAGGTATTGAACCTCCTTTTGAAGGAATGTGCACTTAGATAGCTTCCCATATAACTTATGTCCTCTTAACCTCTGCAGAACTATTTGCAGGTAACAATGATGTTCTTCCTCATTCTTAGAATAAATGAGTATATCATCCAGAAATACTAAAACAAAGTTATGCAAACAATCTCTGAATATACTATTCATGAGATTCATGAATGCAGCAGGAGCATTTGTCAAACCAAATGGCAACACAACTCATAGTGTCCATATCTGGTTCTAAAAGTCATCTTATGAATATCTTCATCCTTCAGTCTTAACTGATGATATCCCGATCGTAAATCTATCTTTGAAAACACAGCAGCTTCACTCATCTGATAAAAAAGATCATCAATTCGTGGCAAAGGATATTGGTTCTTTACCATTGCTTTATTAAGCATATAGTAATCTATACACAAACAAAGGGTTCCATCCTTCTTCTTAACAAAAATAACCAGTGCACCCCAAGGTGAAACACTAGGTCTGATTAAACCTTTTGCCAACAATTCTTGTAATTGTGCTTTCAATTCCATTAACTCAATTGTTGTCATACGATAGGGTGCTTTTGATATAGGCTCAGATCCTAGTTTAATATCAATAGAAAAATCAAACACCCTTCTGGGAGGCAATCCTGAAGTTCTTTTGGAAACACATCCTAAAATTCCTGAAGAAAATGATACTTTTCCCCAAAAGATAAACTAGGGTTTTCTACCCCATCTTCCACTTGTTCCATTTTGATTGCAAACAACTGATAACTTTTCCTTCTAGCCCTTTTTAATTGCTTAGTAGAGATAGTCCTAATTTTAACCTCTCTTTGAATCCCTTGGAATTGGGTCAGATTCCCCAAATCATCTAAGCATTCAACTATTTTTGAAAAACAATCAACCTTAGCTCTATGTTTCCATAACCAATTCATTCCTAGGATCACATCATAAGAACCTAAGGGGCCTACATACAAATTTACTTCAGTTGAGAAACTAGAAAGGTCAACCTTGGCTTCAAACAAACATTGCTCTACCTGAGCCTTAGATTGGTTAGCATATTCTACTGACCAAGGTTTAGACATGTAACCAACTTTTCTAGAAAATTTACTTAAAATTCTAGGAGAAACAAAGTTTTCTGTGGCTCCTATATTAATCAAAACATATATGGGGACTCCAACAAAGTACTTGTCATCTCAATGGGTGTGATTTGATACTCGGCTTGACGATTGTTGAGAGATGCATGAATCCTTTATTAGAATGCTTCTTGCTGAGTAGGTAGTACAGTACCTCTTTGTTGTCCATTTTGATTCTTGTTAGGGCAATGATTTGCATAGTGGTCACCCCCACAAGTAAAGCATCCTCCAATGGGTCCTTTCCTATCTGAAGTCTTCCCATTGTTATCCTCATTTCTTTTGAAGTTGCCATTCTTTTTCTCATTGTCAGATCCACCTTTGTTCTTCTGAGGTCCTTTATCTTTTCTCTTGTTATCAAAACTCTTTTCATATCTTTTCTTGTAAGGTTGATTGTTAGGAGTTCCATTAAACCTCTTACGGCTTCTATCATGATAAGCTGAGATGGATTTCAGCTTTTGCTCTTGCTTGATTGCCTTCTCGTACAATTGATCCATTATTGTGGGACCATGTACATCCACTTCACCACCAATTTGAGCATTTAAGCCCATAATGAATTTTCTGATCCTGAATCTCTCATCGTTTCAATACTGTGGAACATACTTCAGGAGTTGAGTGTATACTGATGCAGTTATGGTGCTAGGAATTGCTTTTAAATGTCAGGATGACGTGGTACTAGTTCTGTGCCTTGAGAAAATAACCCAGAGATATACTCGCTTTTCAAAAATTCTTCAAAGGACATTCACAGATTATGTCGTATGCCACATTAAATGATCATTAATCACCTTGATATTCAGTCTGTCGCTTATTTGTCTCTAAGTCACAAGAAATAGAAACTTTAGAACCTTGAGTCAAAGGTTGTGAAGTTCTGAAAACCAGCAATCAAGCAACTTCAAAGAGAAACACATAGGCTGCAAGAGCCTTCTCATACACTTAATCCATTATTGTGGGACCATGTACATCCACTTCACCACCAATATGAGCATTTAAGCCCATAATGAATTTTTTAATCCTGAATCTCTCATCCTTTTGATACTGTGGAACATACTTCAGGAGTCGAGTGTATACTCATGCAGTTATGGTGCTAGGAATTACTTTTAAATGTCAGGATGACGTGGTACTAGTTCTGTGCCTTGAGAAAATAACCCGGAGATATGCTCGCTTTTCAAAAATTCTTCAAAGGACATTCATAGATTATGTTGTATGCCACATTAAATGATCATTAATCACCTTGATATTTAGTCTGTGGCTTAGTTGTCTCTGAGTCGCAAGAAATAGAAACTTTAGAACCTTGAGTCGAAGGTTGTGACGTTCTGAAAACTAGCGATCAATCGACTTCAAAGAGAAACACATAGGCCGCAAGACATAATGAAAGGAATGTAAAGTCGCAGGGTCAGGAAGTTTTGAAACTTAAGAACCTTGCGACTTAGTTAGCAAACATAAGAAATCAGGGACTAGGTTAGGAAATTTTGAACACCCGCGATTTCAAGTATTTTTCTAAGGCAACAAAAGGAGAAAATACAATCCTTAGGAATTTAGGCATAAATTTGATGGATCATGAAAAATGAACAACAAAGTAAACAAACCCTAGAAACAAAAGAAAGGGGCAACAACTGGCTCTGAATGGGGACAAGGACCATAGGGACGTAGAGAATCCAAAACTATGGCACAAAGCCTTATTCATTGGGCAAACAGAGGGAAAGACAACACAAAAACACACATAAACAGAAAGAAACTATGATACAAAGGGGAAAACGTGAGACCGCTACCAGTTGAACATTTTTAGATCTTGCCCATTATAGGCAAGAGGTAAAGGAGTGCCATCTGGATAAGTCAGCAAAAAATAATTATCACCAATAACCTGCTTGATCAGGAAAGTTCCTCTCCATAAAGAATCAAACTTTTTGTGTGCCCCCTTTGGTTCTCGCCTTCTATCCCAAAGAACTACTAAGTCTCCAACAACAAAACTTCTTTGTCTAGCCTTCTTATCAAAAATCCTTTTAACCATTTGCTGATGTTTTGCTATTCTATCCACAACTATTTTTCTTTCCTCTTCTAGCTTGTTTAGATACATGACCCTCTTTTCAACTGCAGATTGGAATTCTTCATTTTCTATAGCCTTTTGTAAATCCAAAGTTGAAAGCTCTAAAGAGATAGGAATAGTGCTATCAACCCCATACACCAATTGAAAAGGTGACATACCTATGGCTCTCTTATAAGTGATCCTATCTGTCCAAAGAGCATAGTATAATTTTTTATGCCAACCTTTCTGATTTTCACTTACCAGCTTGTTAATAATGGAAATCAAGTTTTTTATTGTTGGATTCAGCTTGTCCATTACCTTGAGGATAATAATCAGAAGAATGCCCCAGACTAATTCCGTACTCATAGAAGAAAAGAGTAATTTCAAAGGATGAAAAAGAACTAGCATTATCAGTGATAATTTTCTTCGGAATGCCAAATCTTACTATGATGTTCTCTTTCAGAAAATTGTACACAATCTCCGAAGTAGTCTGCTTTACTAGAATAGCTTCTACCCACTTAGTGAAGTAATCAGTAGTAGTAAGGATGTGGGTATGTCCAACACTTGAACTACAATTAACAGGGCCAATAAAATCCAATCCCCACTGTTGGAAAGGTTCATCAATCACCATGGGCTTTAAAGGCAAGGTTGCAAGATGAGGTCTGCCAATGAATTTCAAACACTTTTCACATTTGGATACCAACTCATGAGCATCTTTAAACATGCCAAGCCAATAAAAATATTGGTGCAAGATTTTAAAGGTTGTCACAAAAGTAGAGAAATGTCCCCCGCATGCTTCATCATGAAAAGCTTTCAACAACTTCCTTTGTTGTTCTTTGTCAACACATCTGAGAAAGGTTCCATCTACTCCTTTTTTATATAGGATTCCCTCCCAAAGAACATACTTATTTGCCTTAAGTTTTAAATTTCTTCTTTCCTTGGCCGACATGTGTGGATGGCAATCACCATAGGTTAAGAAATATGCAACATATGAAAACCATTCATCAGTTGTGCTAGTGAAAAGGACTAAATATAACTGTTCTTCTTCATCAATTTTTTTTCTGCAATTAGTTTACATAGACTCTTGCCCCTTACCAAATTGGTAGGCCCGATATCTACATCATACTCCTCCACTTTTACTATCCAAGACCCTCGTTTATTACACCTAACTTCCTATTTCGTGAGAATACTCTTGATAGTGCTTTCACGGACGAAGACAATGGTATGTGAATGCAGGATATAGAACCTAAAACTTTTTAAAGCTCTAACAACATAAGCATGTTTTTCAAGTGGGAAGTACTTGAGTTCATAATTCTTGAGAGGAACTCATGAAAGAGACAGAGGCTTCTATATCTTGCTCATTTTTTTGCATTAAGATAGCTGATAGAGTATTTTCTAATGCATAACAATATATAATGAAATCTTTATTAAAGTCAGGGCCTAGTAGAGTAGGTGTGTTGGTAATGGAAACCTTTATATCTTTGAATTCTTTCTTCCCTTCGTTACTCCATTTGAAGATTGGATGATTTTTCATCATATCAACTATGGGTCTTGTGAACTCAACAAACTCAGGTACAAATTTCCTCAGGAAGTTCACTTGACCAAAGAATGACCTAGTGCTATCTTTGTTTGCAGGCAATCCCAATTGTATAATAGCTTTCACCCTTTCGAGATCAACCTTGATGCCATCCTTTGAGACGATATGACCCAAAAGTTTTCCTTCTATAATAGCATAGAGAGACTTCTTGGGGTTTAATGAGATTCTTTGCTCTCTGCAACGTTGAAGCACAATTTCCAGGTCATGAATATGGTTGGCCCTTTTCTTTGAGAACACTATTAGGTCATCTAAATATACCACAATAATCTTATTTTTAAAGTCACCAAATGAAAGATCCATAGCCCTTTGAAAAGTTGCACCTGCGTTAATAAGGCCATATGGCATTTTGTTGTAAGCAAACACACCAATGGGAGTAGTGAATGTCATCTTATGTTGGTCTTCTGAGGCTACTTAAATTTGGTTATAACCTGAGAATCCATCTAACATTGACATCATTTCAAAACCAGCAATAGTTTGTAGAACATGATCCATAACAGGCAATGGGTAGTTATCTTTCAGTGAAGCTTGATTTAAGTTCCTGAAATCGACACAAATCCTTTTTTCTCCATTTTTTTTCCTAACAAGAACGATGTTTTCTACCCATGTAGAATGATGAATGGGATAGATAATCTTGGTCTTGAGCATTTTATCTATCTCATTAAAAATTACCTCTGCTATCTTTGGATTATACGTTCGTTGCTTCTGTTTGTAAGGTGCAGTGCTATGTTTTAATGGTATCTTGTGTTGCAGTTCTCCGTTTCTAAACTTCTTTAAATCTGCATAGAACCATGCAAAAACATCCTTATACCTTATGAGTAGAGAAATCAGTTTCTCTCTTTCCTGAGGGGAACAACATTTTCCTATACACACTATCTTAGGGTCTTCATTTGTGCCAATATTGACACGATCATAGTCAACAAATGATTCAGTACTGACCTTATTCTTTTGCTTTAGGTACTGGTCATGTCTATTGAATAAATCTTCCAGAGAAACTAAACCTTTAGTTATTTTGTCACCTTTCAATTGAATCGTTTCAGACTTCTCGTCATCAGCAAAAATGATGTGCTCTTCTAAAACATCGTTACTTACATCATCACTTCCTTCAAAGAAGATGTTGGCAAAGGCCTCAGCTTTCTCCAGGATTGCAATAATCTATCTATCACTATTGAACACTTGCCAATGGTTCACATTATCTGGGACACCCGAGCAGTAAACTACTTCAATTCTATAAGGTTTATCTTTAAAGTCTGGGTGAGGAAATAGCAATGATGCAGACACAACTAGTGAATCCGCTCTGGTATTAAGATCTCTGGGCATGGCTTCAATAGAAAAGGCATCAAAATCCTCAATGCAATCCCAAACTCTATTTCTATAATGTCTTAGCCTGCCATTTTTCACAGTATATTGCTTTCTAACTTGCTTAACAATTAGTTCTGCATCTCCTCTAGCCTTCAGCTATTTTATGCCTCTCTCTTTCGCTAAGGTTAGGCCAAGTAGAATTGCTTCATATTTTGTATTATTGTTTGTATTTTCAAATTCCAACTTATAAGCATAAGGGAAGTTATAGCCATTCGGGGAGATCAGAACAACTCCCGCACTAGAACCAGCACTAGAGCAACTTCAATCAAATTATAATGTCCATAACTCATCTATAACATCAGGGTTGATCAGACCATAACACTCTTCTTATGAGGATGTGCACATATAAGTACCTGGCCCAATTTCTAAAAACAAAATATCTGCCCTTGGATCCCCTGTTTTTAACACTGTGAACTTAGCTTTTGGTTCCAGATTAAGGCACACTTTCTTTCCATCTAGTGGTATTAAAGCATGAGACCAGTTCATTTGTATTTCCCCACCCAGGTCCTTACAAAAACTCCTACTCAAAAGCATACCGTAACTAGTAGGGATATTAGCAACAAGGATGGTTAGTTTTAACCTCTTTTTTGGGAAGGCAGCTAAAGCAACTTGAGCATCCTTTATTTGTCCTAAAATTGGGACTTGTGAACCATCCATAGAAAAACATTTACCATGGGAGGGAGTTTAAGATAACCCTAGAGCTCTGGCCACTTGAGCAGGCATCACATTGTCGGAAGCCCCAGAATCAATAATGTAATTGCTTAATCTAAAACTAACTATATAAAGGGATACATAAAATGACTCTGGTTTTGAAAAAGGGTTTTGCTGACCTGGATCTATTTCATGTGAATTTGAGCAAACTTGTTCATTGATAGGTATACTAGACACTTGAGCATTACTCTGGGACGGAGAAGGTTCTTGTTTGATATATCTCACTAACCGATCTAACTCAAATGGATTGAGCATAAGAGACTGAGCTTGGGAGATTTGAATCTTAGTGTTTTTACATGACTCAATTATATCAAATGAGCTTAGCAACAAGAGTATCAAGAGAAGGACCGATGGTACATCTGTAGATGTATTCTTGGGTGTAGCATTCTTAGACTTCTTGGAACTGGAAGTAGCTTGCCTAGATAGAATATACTTCAAAGTAAAAGGTGAGCCACTTGTCTGCCCCTTAGGGTCTGTGCCTTTCTGAACCTGTTGACCCCTTGTGAAGACTACACAATTTGGATCAATCTCTATATAAACATCTTCTCTAGCGTCGGTGTTTGCTTCATACTCAAAACAGTTTACACTAGCATCATGAGACTGGTCGGGTTCTTCCACATATGGCATTTCATTATATTCATTAGTAGAGAGCATTTGCATAAACCAAACCATCTCAGGACAAGTGGATCCATCATGATCTGAAGTCAAATGAAAATTACACATCATATTGCCTTTATGAGGGACCAGTTAAAGGTAAAGTTTTGTTGTAATCACTTGGAGGAACATAATCTTTCCTTGGTATATGTTGATATTGTCCTTTTGGCTTTTGCCTCTCAAGGTGATTATGTCATTGGCCAACCTTTGTATGACTAGATCAGTAGAATTTACAGCAGAAGGTTTTCCAGTCTGTAACTCCTTTTTCCACTTCCCGGCTATAATTAAATCATCTTCTATTTATATGGCTCTCTATTGAGTTGCATTCACATCAGTTGCTCCCTCTCTTTAATGGTAAAACTAACATCTGGAGGAAGAGTAATAATAAAGAAACACTTCAATAGATCATCCCTGGGTCTCATATTTTCAGATATTCTATTATACAACTTATTGAATTTGGAAATAAATTCTCTCATTGATTCGTGTATTTCTTTCTTCATTGTAGCCAATTGGGTGACAAGAGTTTGTTCATTCTCAGCAGTTTTGAACCTACTTTCAAACTTTGTTTTCAGAATATCCCAGCCATTGATAGAGCCATTGGGAAGGTGATAAAACCAATCAACGACAACATCAGTTAGGGATTCTACAAAAAGCCTCACAACAACATCTTCATGTTGTATAGCAAGAATAGAAGAAGTGGTGAAAAACGCTTGCATATGCTCTTCTGGAGTTACTTTCCCATCTCCTCTAAATTTAGGTATGATTTTCCCTGAGCCTTTAGGCAAATCATGTAATTGGCCCCAAGATTGAGCAGACCTATGGTGGCTCCCCATGGGATGGGTGGAGGTTGAGCCATGATTTGAGGGTTACGAACAGGAAAGTTTGCTTGTGAAGGGAGGGCAATCCCGTGCAATAGAAGTGCCTGACAAGATGTGGCCAAAGTGTTTGTAGATCCTTGACTAGGAGGAGGGGATGGAGGTCTATTAATGGACTTGGACTTAACCTTTTGATTAAGTGGGAAAGAAGAGAATTTACTAGCTTCTAATAATGCAAAATCTTCATCCCAAATCCCTTTCTTTCTATCTCCTCTAGTATACCTTTTTGAAGCCATATTTAAACAATAAAAACTTAAGATTACAGAGTCTCCAACTTCACTTACTAATTAGATCCTGGAGGATTTTGTAGATTGTTCAACTGGTTTCTTTGGTTGGCCACTTGATTTCTGCGCCTATTGTTGGGAAGTGCTTAGACAGGAAAAACTCTTTCTCTTCGTGGCACAGGTACTACAGCCTCAATAAAAACAATTTCTTGAGCATTCTCAAAACATCTAGCGTTATCTCTTATGATCTCACCAAGTTCCTCTTCTTCTTCTAACACTTCCTTAACTTGATGATATTCTAAATTGCTTCTTCAATGTTTCCAAGAAAGTAATCTTAGACCAGTAAAAATATCTTCCTGGTCACCTACAAGAAAATCTATGTTAGGCTGAAGGATTGGAGCGTTGTGCCTTTGAAGAACCATTAAAACAACTCACAACACATATCTGACAATACTCCCCAGCAAAGTCGCCAAAAATATGTTGGTTGATAGATTTGTCATTCAACTCTATATGCTCTCACCTAAACAATGACAAATACAACCACAATTGAGTCAGTTACAATGATGTTTTACAACCAACTCTCTGCTTATTTTACAAGGTGGCAGCTACTTCCAATGATATACAATGAATTAAATTATATGTTGCTTTTAACCAAAAAGCAAGAAAAGGTAGTGCTTTTAACCAGAAAGCTTTGAAAGAAAATCCCACACATCCAAATAAATTAAATGACTATAATAAGCTCAAAGGCTCCAACATCAACTCAAATAAATAATTCAAATTCCCATCACCATGACATATTTATTCAAAGATAGATATCCACAGCAATAAGGTTACTGACTAAAACTTCCAATATAAAGAAAGAAAACCATCAACATAACATTCAACATAAGAAGAATGATGATCCAGAACACCACAACACAAAGACCATATATGCTCGAACCATTCAACAGTATATCTTGTCTATATTGAAAGAGATAGGAATGAAACAAGTATTAGAAGTATCTAACTTAATTGAGAAAATCAAAGTTTTCCCAAAAAGAAAGATGCATACTATGTCACCTATAGCATATTTATATGTTTCACATAATAACAGTCTTTAGAAATAGAACGGTTTCTTGGGGACAACCATTTCCAAAATAATAACAAAGTTTTTAAAAGTCTTTAGATCCAAATAGCAAGAAATGCATAAAAGAAATGAAACTCAATTCGCCACCCCTTCACCTTCCTTGGGATCTTCGACGCTTTCCACGGCTTGGTCTTCTGCCATCTTTTTGTTGGCAAGAGACACTATATGGATTCATGGTTGTTGTCATTGATGGCAACAAAGGTCATCCCACATATCCGCAAGTCATAATGTGTCTCTACCGGAAGTCAGAATAAAGATTGTTGTGGTCCGGTGAACAAGAACAGAGCATGTGGCAAGGTCCGACAGATTGATCCGGATCTCTCAGAGGAAGTGTCTTGGTGCAGTGTGGATTTGGGGAAGTCAAGAGGACTACCTTGAGTGGTATATTCCAAGGATTTAGCCTCCGGTGATGGACAAAGAGAAAGATATGAATAGTTGAGTACCGGATTCCTGAGAGACAGTGAAAACAGAGGAAGAACTGACTGACAGAGTATCAGACTACTTTCCGGATGTGTTACTATTGATGATAGAGGTTGTGAAGGCATGAATCATGTTTGGCCGACATGATTAATGATATCTACAAGTATATGCTTGATCCGCATTGCTTGGTGAGGAAGGATTCAGCCGACAGAACAAAAGTTTGTAAGAAACTAGACTGTTCCGGATGCCGACTAGAAAGGTGATGAAATTACTTGTGCTGATATATATAGAGGATGGATTTAGTTGTGAAGGGTGTGATGGTGTGAAGATATATGCGAATAAGTCCAGAACAGAGCAGAAGTAGCAAAAAGGATCCGGTATGTGAAAGATAGCAGAATAAAGAACAGAGGAAAGATGAAGTGCAGCAGATCAGTGTACTGAGCCTAACCGGAACTGAACTCCAGCATATGCAGATGCTTCCAATCAGTTCAAGATTGTGATTCTTATCACTTTGTAGACAGTGTGTCTTCTTGTAGGCAGTGGGCCTCTTGTGAGCAGTGTGCTCGGGCAGTGAGCCCTAATTGGCAAGTGCCATTTTTGTAATCTCCTATTCTTCTAACAGAGAATAATTTTGGGTTAATCACCCCGTGGTTTTCTCCCTTAACAGGGTTTCCACATCAAAAATACTGTGTTATGTGTTTCTTATTTCATGGTAATGTTTTTGTGTTTGATTCAATGCTGCATCAATTAATAAGAAAGTTCAATAAGGAAAATAATTAGGATAACTGATTCACCCCCCCCCCCTCTCAGTTATCAACAATTGGTATCAGAGCCAAGTTCCTCCTAATAGAGCCTAACAGCTTGAGGAAGATCTGGGAGTTCAAATGGATGCATATGGTTTAAGGGAGCAACTCAAGACTGCTCTTGAGGATCTTGAACAGTCAAATTCTGAAGTCAGTGAATTAAAGGAAAGACTCAAACAGGCTGATGAATTCATGAGAGAATTAAAAGACAAATTAAGTCTCTCTATGAAAAAGAGAAAGGAGCTGCTCCAACAGTTGGCAAGACAAAGTGAAGAAAGCAATACAAATGAAGAATTGACTGAGCAAACCAAGTTATGTGAAAAGTTATCAAAAGAAGTCATTATGTTAAGACATGAAATGGAATCAGGAACTATAAAGTTTACTCAAGAGATTGAAGAAAAAAGAAAGGCTGAAGACAATCTAAGACAATCTCTTAAAGAAAAATCAGAAGAATGCCACCAGATGGACAGGATTATCAGACATCTTGAATCTGATCTTGAAGATGCCAAAGATAATGAAGAAAAACTTGAGGATCAAATTGCCTCTCTCAAAAGAGACCTTCAAACAACAAATGAATATAAAGAGAAATTCAAGATAAGTTCTGCTCAACTTGAAGTTCTTCTTGGAAGTCAAAAGAGGACAGATGACAAGTATGGTTTGGGATATGAGAAAGGAGAAAGCTCCGGATCCGGTCAGAAGAATCTTGGATCAGAAAATCCAAGGAGCAGGCCTAGAAGACCTCCGGTAAGACAGCCAAATGCTCAAAGATATCCATCCTTCAATGGATACTGCCACAGCTGCAACCACTTTGGTCACAAAGCTAATCAGTGCAGAATGAGAATGAATCAGATTAATTCATCCTTCTCTGGACAGTGCTTCAACTGCAAAAGGTATGGACACAAATCCCATGAATGCAGAATTATGCAAGTAAACAAATCATTCAAAGGAAGATGCTTTACATGCAATAGAGTAGGTCATATGGCTAATCAATGCAGATCAAGAGGATATCAGTCAAATATGCAAAGAAATGTTATTTGCCAAATCTGCAATAGGTCCGGTCATAATGCTAAAGTCTGCAGAAACAAATATCAGGACAAAAGAGGTCCGGTGTATAATCAGAATCAAGACAAGGGTAAACAAAAGATGAATGCGGATGAAGTTAGGAATCAGATGAGCAAGATTTGGGTAAAGAAAAGTTCAGAGAATGTAGAGGTTGGATCCGCACCAGACTCTGGTGCTGATATTTCTTCCAGAAATTAAAAAGTGAGCTCAGGCTCAGGGGGAGACTCAAAGAAAATCCTGTTCCCCCAGCCAAACAAGTGGTGCCGGACGTGGCACAAGATGCAGATTAAAGGGTTTGCAGATATGAGTCTTGAGATACTTCAGTCAAGATTTCAGAGGTCCGCATGGAGTTATGAAGAAGCTGTGATCGATCAAATAAGACCTGTTCAGGGAGATGCTCCGGTATGACAAAGGATTACAAAAAGGTCCGGAGAGATCCGGAAGTGCACTATCTTGTTCTGCGGTTTGGACAGAATGCTTGGGATGTTCTTGTAATATGTTACCTCGATTTATTCATGATTGAAAGATCCGGATGATATTCACAGATCAGGACTAATCCGGGATACTCCAAGCTATCCAGACAAGGCAAACCGGATTAATGTAGGTGAAGCATTTATTGCAGACAGATATTAGGGTTCGCGGAGCAATATAAGGGATTTCTCAAAAGTCATTTGCTCATTCTGCACTCAAGAAGAAGCGAAAAGTGGAGCTCTGCAACAAGGTTCATCAAGCACACCAAGGATCTCCTGCCGAAGTTATTGCATAAAGAAATCAATCCAACCACTCCGTGCAAACCGAAGGCGCATAAGGTATTCTCCGTTTTTCATTATCTCACTACAAATCTTTGAAGAATGGCTACTCCAAATATAGTTAAGATCTCTGATAGACCTCGCCCCACATTCAAGAAACATCCTTACAAATCATTGGAGGTAGATCCACTAGGAGCCTTCTCTAGTGTTCCTCACGGAGTTTTACATACTGAAGACATTAGGGTTTACATACATGCAAGCATTGAGGAATTTGGGGAATTCAAATTAAGAGACCTCTATCACAAGCAACTGATAGACAATGCTTTTGAGCTTAAACCAGAGTATAAGGATATCCAGAAGAAACAATTTGAGCAATTTATTCATTTCCCCTGCTTTGAAGAAGATGAATGGGTCCGGTATGTACTGAGCAGGATGCATGACAACTTTCTATGGCTGGATAGACCCTGTAAGATCACAAAAGAGGCAATTAGAGCAGTAACTGGTCTATACTCTTCCGGAGGGATACCTATCCTCAAATCTGTCAAGAACAACATTGTAACTGAGGCCACCGGATCAAAATTTGATAAGAGGGCAATGACCATTGAAGATATTTCGGATCCGGATATCAAATATGTATCCATGAGAATAGGATACAAGATCTATCACTCCAGCAGGGAGAATTCTGTATCCGGAACTGCAGTATACACTGCCTATGAAATGCTAAGAAAGAATGCAGAATATGATCTCTGCGAACTACTGCTAAGCCAATTAATGGAAAATATACAGAAAATCAAGAAGGATAAGAAGAATTCCTTTAAGTATGGTACTCTTATTGTATGTCTATTCTTCTACTTCATGAATGAGCTACCCGGATCAAGTGGATGGGTATGGCAGAATGACAAACCTGTTGCAGTCCAGATAAGAGACTATTTGCATGGACTTGGGGATGCAAAAGTGAGAAATACAGCTCTATGGGGATACTTCAAAAACTTTCAGAGCATGATGCAAGCAAGAGAGAGAATTCCCCAGTCTCTTGTTGAAAAATACAAAGACTCAGTGTGCTTTATGGTTGACACTGATCAGTGCCTAATGGAGGCAGTGGAGCCAAGGACTGTCTGGATCATGCCTATGGGGTATGAAGTGGATGAACAGATAGTAGAGCTGCATGTTCAACACATGCTAAGCCAGCCCAAAGATCCCAAGGCAGAAAGGTTCGGAACCTTTGAGGAACTGAGTGTAAAGTTACATGTGGAACTCAGGGAACCGGAGATAAAGAGGAAGGTAAGAAAAGAAGTTGAGCATATTGCTCAAGGCCTAGGCATCTCAAAAGAAGCACTTGATGCCAGCCGGGAAAAGAGGAGGAAGGCTGAGGAAGAAGAGAAAAGTAAAGAAAGTGCTCCGGTTGAAGCTCCCACCCGGACCAGATCATCAAAGAGATCTGCACCTCCCACAACCAAAAGTTCAAAACTGGAAGTCCAGGCATCCGGTAAGAGATCCAAGACAAAAGCCACAAGGGCTTATGGAAGCCAAAAGGATGAAGAGGAAACAGAGTCAGATGAGGGAGTAAAAGAAATAAAGAAACAGAAGAAGAAAGGATCCGGTAAACCCTCCACAGGCCAAGACAAGGATGAAATGGCGGAGGTATCTGTTGAAAAGCCCACTCTGTCTCTAGAGAATGTAATCAAGTCGGTCACGGTGGATGGAAACCTTCAACCAATGACAGAATCCTATGATGACTTCAGTGAGGCTGACCAAAAGATTCTTCAGGAAGCCACAGTCAAATATCTGAACATATACAATAAGGCTTTCATTGAGATCATATCTCTTATTCCTAAAAGCCTAGAAAAGGAATTAGAAGTAAGAAAGAACAATGCTCATGCAAAAGATCTTGAGATCCGGGAGTAGATAGCTATTCAGCTATATCCTCAAATTGATCCCAAGACAATGAACATAATCTTCAAGGACTGCAAAGATGAGTTCAGAAGTAAGGCCAGGATGAATCAACTCATGCTTGGTGAGACTGACAAAGTGGCCCAAGAGACAGAAGAGATCCTCCGGAAGGCCTTCAAAAGGTTCAATCTTCCTGTTGTAGAGGACTTAGGTGCAAAAACAGCTGCGAATTTGGAATCATCTGTTCTGGAAGAAGTGGGCCCTGAACATACAAGCATCTCTCCTCCGGTTTCCCCTACAGTCTCTGGATCCAAAGAAGAAGAGCAATTACAGGAGAAGGAAGCAGTGGTGAAAGACAAAGAGGTTGACAGTTCCAAGACTGCAGAAGAAAAGAAACATTTGTCTCCGGCAAGAGACACTGCACAAACTGTTCAACAATTTTTGAGCAAAGAAACTTTAGAGATTGATGAACCGGAGCTTCTAAAAGGCCCATTCGACTTTGACTCTCTCTCTCCGGTACAAACAATGAAGATAGCTTCATTTGCAAATGCCAAGGCAAATGAAAAATTCCTGAAGTCTCATATGGAAGACTGTGAGTTGATAGAGGCTGCTTCCGGAGTACTTGTAAAGATTATGCCATCAATCCAGATAGATCCGACAGCCTCCTCTTCTGGTAATCTAAAAACCTTAGTCAGCAGTGTTGATACACATTTTGATTCTCTAGAAAAATCAGCTGAAGAAAAGGTCCGGAAGGAATTTTTGGATAAGAGATTTTCAGAAATATTAGAATTAATCTCTAAAGATAGGAAGATTGTGAGCATTGGAATAAAGAGCTTAGAGAATGCTCTTAAGGATGGCGGTGACATCTACAAATTTTGTATATCCTGGCCAAAGGCAACAGCAGCAATTGATAAGAAAATAAAAGAGGAACAGGACAAGCTACAAAGCTTATCTCAAAGTTTTGATCCTCTCTCTTCCTCCATAATAAATCAAGAATGTCAGACTATTGCAGTCTTGAATGAAATAAAGAATCTTGAGAAGGAAAGGAAGAATATCACTAACCGGATGGGAGAACTTAGAAGGATTATAATCCCTAAGTTGGAAACTATGCATGAGGCCATCAGTGATGCTCAGACCACCGCCCAAACAAAAGATCCGACAGATCTCAAGCGGGCAGAAGCTTTTGCATTTTTGTTGAGTGGTCACATTTCAATTTTGGATAGAATGAAGCAAAGTTGGGCTACAGAAATGATACAATTGCAGACATCCTTTGCAGACATTCTTCAGTATATGTGAGTATGTAAATATGCGGCTATGTATAGAAAATTTTTGAAAATTTTGGTGTGCGGACCCCACCCTTTGCCATTGATGTCAAAGGGGGAGTGAGGAGCAGTGAAAAATGAGGAATCCAACTAAGGGGGAGTTCCAGAAATTGTATATAAAGACAGAGCATCAGCAAAGGGGGAGCATAGTGAAAACACTTAGTCATTTTTCACTAAGTGTTGCCATCAATGCCAAAGGGGGAGATTGTTGGCAAGAGACACTATATGGATTCATGGTTGTTGTCATTGATGGCAACAAAGGTCATCCCACATATCCGCAAGTCATAATGTGTCTCTACCGGAAGTCAGAATAAAGATTGTTGTGGTCCGGTGAACAAGAACAGAGCATGTGGCAAGGTCCGACAGATTGATCCAGATCTCTCAGAGGAAGTGTCTTGGTGCAGTGCAGATTTGGGGAAGTCAAGAGGACTACCTTGAGTGGTATATTCCAAGGATTTAGCCTCCGGTGATGGACAAAGAGAAAGATATGAATAGTTGAGTACCGGATTCCTGAGAGAGTGAAAACAGAGGAAGAACTGACTGACAGAGTATCAGACTACTTTCCGGATGTGTTACTATTGATGATAGAGGTTGTGAAGGCATGAATCATGTTTGGCCGACATGATTAATGATATCTACAAGTATATGCTTGATCCGCATTGCTTGGTGAGGAAGGATTCAGCCGACAGAACAAAAGTTTGTAAGAAACTAGACTGTTCCGGATGCCGACTAGAAAGGTGATGAAATTACTTGTGCGGATATATATAGAGGATGGATTTAGTTGTGAAGGGTGTGATGGTGTGAAGATATATGCGAATAAGTCTAGAACAGAGCAGAAGTAGCAAAAAGGATCCGGTATGTGAAAGATAGCAGAATAAAGAACAGAGGAAAGATGAAGTGCAGCAGATCAGTGTACTGAGCCTAACCGGAACTGAACTCCAGCATATGCAGATGCTTCCAATCAGTTCAAGATTGTGATTCTTATCACTTTGTAGACAGTGTGTCTTCTTGTAGGCAGTGGGCCTCTTGTGAGCAGTGTGCTCGGGCAGTGAGCCCTAATTGGCAAGTGCCATTTTTGTAATCTCCTATTCTTCTAACAGAGAATAATTTTGGGTTAATCACCCCGTGGTTTTCTCCCTTAACAGGGTTTCCACGTCAAAAATACTATGTTATGTGTTTCTTATTTCATGGTAATGTTTTTGTGTTTGATTCAATGCTGCATCAATTAATAAGAAAGTTCAATAAGGAAAATAATTAGGATAACTGATTCACCCCCCCCCTCTCAGTTATCAACACTTTTCTCGTATCTTCACCTTCAACTTATACTCTTGATACTTAGTTATAACGACAGTGATCCCTTTGCTTCCTGGAACAAAAGTGATCTGCATTCTGGTTTTGAACTTGCTTAGAGTCTTGGTTATCCCTGCCATAGTTTCTATAATCATTTCATCTCTGTTACTAAAACCATTAAGATAAACCTGTATCAAGCCTAGTTTACCGAGTGATTCCCCAGAAACAATATTAGGATCAATGAGTTCATTACAAAGCATCTCCTTGACTTCCTTGCTGATTTCTTTAGGATCGCGTAGATTTTCCCCAAATTCATCCAGAATATTTACTCCCAGTGTCTGGCAATCCCTTTGAATACTGATCATTAAATCCAAATACTTTTGCAAGGCCTTATTAATTTTATCAATAAGGTTATCATACATATTCAGCTTCCAGTCTAAGGAGTCAGCCCAGGATGGGTCAATCTCACCGGGATCATTAGCCAAATTTTCTCTCATGAGCATTACAGAATCTAAGGCTATCAACTCAACAACTTCCTTAGAAAGCACATAAGTGCTTCCTTGTTTGTTTCTCACTGTTGGAGTTTGCTGATAAATTCTTTTCTTTTGTTATGCACCTGGGAGTAGCTTGGTGTCATTTTAGTTTAGAAAAACAACATATCACAAGATAGTTTCTCCACCCACTCAGTAATAGCCTTAGCAAAATTTTGATTCTTTTTAATCTGTTGAATGGTGTTGGCATCAATTCCAATAACTTCCGAGCTGGATGCCTCTTGTGATGAAGGTGTTACTATGGATTGAATGAATTTTCTTAAAGACAAAATCTAAGATTGAAGCTTTAAATTCACAAAAAAATTTGCATGATATGAATCCCCCTCAAGGGTAGAGGGGCCCAAGTCAATGTGACTTATTTTATAGTCAGCTTCAGTTATATCATTTTCATTCAAATCCTTTATCAGGTCGGCAATCTCCAACACCTGGTGACTAGAAGTAGCATCATTTACCATTCTTGACATTCTCCTCGCATTCTTAGGCTTCAAAGTACCTTTCAAGAGCATGGCAACTTAATCTACTTCTTTTACTATTGTGGGCACATTTTCCCTGTTTTTCTCTACTACCTTTTTCAGCCAACTGGGAGAAGAAGTCACTACACTTGTATCAACATTGCTAGACACAGTCTTATTTTGATTTTCAACTAAAATAGGAGCAGGAACCTCCTCATCGGCAGGAGATGAGGGAATTTCAAAGAATGTGGCAAAAGAACCATCATTAACAATTTGTTCAAAAATGGGATCAGGATTCACAGACACCGTTTTAGTTTGAACACTCTTCTTTCCTAGAGCATCATTAGGCCTCTCATTGTCACCTCCTAATTGTGAACTTGAAATAGACTATGAAGCCTCATGTCTTCCTAAAGAACTTTGTATAGCAGACCCTTGCACAGTCTTTGACCCAATATCTTCTCTGTTCATGAGGTGAACCAGCATGTCCACGCCATTTTCCAGCTAGCGAATTCTTTGTTCTCTTTATCACGGTAGCAGAGCGAACTCTCAGATCCACAACCTCCTTCTCAGACCAATTGATTTGAGGAAGGGGTTTTAAAAGTAGGGCTTGGTATTCCACATCAATTACTTCAGAATCCTCTTCAGCTTTTTTTGGAATATAAATGGATAGACCAAAAGCTTAAATTTGACTTAAAGTAAGTCTCATACAATTTCTTCTTTGAACTTCACGACCATCCATACAGTCTTCCCAGAAGTCTTCCAAGCTAGAGTGATGCTTGTATGAGCCAGAGCCATAGAAGTTTTGTTTCACATAATTTTTGCTATCAAAGTTTGGCCTAAATGACAAAGAATGAAGATTAAACCTTCCCAACACATACTCAGCTCCTTTAGCAGCATCCTTGGTTTTACAAGAATAACCAGATAGAGACAATGGAAAGGTATACCCTCTTTTTCTCATATTCTGATATTTGATATCCACGGCGGCCATTTGTCTGCAAAGCTCCATGAAAATAATATAATTACTAGCATACCGGGGCAACTTGGTTGGAGCCAGCTCATAACCTCCCAATCTCAAGTAAGTGAATCTATCAAATTAGATATAAAAACATCGAAATTGCATAACCAGAGAAGAGCATTAGGAGAAATCCTCAGTTCAGGGTTACCATTTAATTTTCTCACCAAAAACATCAAAAAGGCATCATTAACCTGATGACAATCCTTCATTTCGACATCTTTGGTGAACTGAGGAAAATAGGCATACACAGGTGTGTCTAGGGTTAACGACCCATGTGGCCTCAACCTAGCCCAGACAACCTCTTGACTAGCTAGAATGTATATCAAATATAAACACATGTGGAATGCAGAAGTTTCATGAAATTGAACCAATTGTTCATTTAGATCATAACTTATCATTTCTGCCAAATTAATAAACTGACCCTCACTACATATTAACAAGATGAAACGACACATCCAAAACTTGAAAGAACTTGCATCTTCACTACCAACAACTCGGTGCAGCAGGGTAACAATGTCTGAGATTTCATCTTTAAAGTGGGCTCTTTTAAGCGTAGAGGGTAATTCTGACTTACCTCATTTCTTTGATTTTAGCCAGTTTCTCGCAATGGCTTTTTTGCACCAGTCCTCATTTTCTTTGAAGAACTCCATGGCAATAGCAACAGACATGTCTTTGAAATTCTCCCTTCTCAGAATCCTCAGTGCTCAAGAGATGGCCTCTGAATCAATCTTTGCAATCACCAAACCGTCCTTTGTTTTGATTTCATAAGTTTCAGGGTCATGCCTCTCCACACATGCAATAACCAAGTCTACACACTACACGGAAGTAGGAAAACCAACAGCTTGTGCCAAGCCGCTCTGTAGAATTTTCTCTATGAAGGGTGACCTATCTTCTTGTTGCAGACGAGACCAAAATTCTGCTAAGTCAATATGCCCAAGCTCTGTGTCTTTCACATTAGACCAAGTATTTTCAATGGTAGGTGTTGATGCTCAGAATTGCACTGTTTCCAACACCAACATGGGAAACTCTGAAACGTGGGAATGCTCTTCAGACTAACCTCCAGATTTTAAAGAAGCTGGCTCTTCTTTATCTCAAAAGTGTTTGGGGAAAAGGATAGAATTAAACAGAATCACAAATGCAACTAAAAAGAAACTAAACTATGGCGATGCGCCGGAATGTGATTTTGTTCCTCAATATTAAGCACAGTGAAACTACTTTAAGATTCAGCCACATTAAAGAGCAAACAATGCATGATCAATGTAACAGATGAAAAACAAATAGGATCAAAGGCTCACAACTTAGAAGATTTTGTAATAACACAGAAAATATTAGCAAAGGCACAGAACTCTATCTTTATTAATGTTCCAGTTACATAAAAGGCACAGAATCATGCACAGTTATACAAACTTTTTAAATCAAGAAAACAGAACAAAGGCAAATGATATTACTGGCCACTACAAAAGATCCCCAAAGTTCTCTAACAATCTATGATGCAGAAAAATCTCTATCTCTCCAATGTCGTATATCTCATCTATCTGTATATATTTGGCACGGTGATCTGAACCCATATTTATAGCATAGAACTGGCCCAAAGATTGCCTGCATGATCAAATCTCAACGGCCTAATCGAACTGGCGGTTAACTGAAAGTGTCTGACAGAGGATCTCTTTCGAATCAGAAATGGTTAGCCATTCTACAAATTCATTAGCTGCAACAGATACATGTAACCCACTTACTTGAACCAGGGAGGAATGCGTGGCAGCTTCTGATAGTCTTTGCGACTATAAACCCTTGAAATAGCTGGCATTCATACGTGCCTCTTTCTTGAAACTCCTTCATCTTTCCAGAACAATAAGAAACTAACACCTGGCATCCTCCGCTTGATTTTCTTAAGAAATTGCTTCTTCCTCAGGAGACACCAGAACTTGACACTTGGCAGCGTCCGCGGCCCTTTCAAAAAATACGTGGCGATGTCCACTTTACTCTGAGTCCTTACTGTGGCTTATATTAAGAATGCTCGGGCTTCGCCATCTGTCACGGTCCGTTGAACTTTGAAAATTAAGAAACATTAGAAATGGGACCCACCAATAGTCTGCGCTTGAGCAGCTTCAAAAAGAAAAAAGGGACAGGTGGTGCCTTCCACTAACATGAGAAACTGTATACGTGGTGGCTTCCGCTACTCTTAGAGATACTGTAGATACTTTTAGGGACTTCTGTGGGAGACGACACTTGGAGCTTTCCGCTGCAACTGAAAGAAACTTTTGAAACATTACAAGGTCTTGCAGAAGATGACACTTGGCAGCTTCCACTGCAGTCTGAGATACTTTAGCAATTAAACATAACCTCCACGGACGTTGCCACTTGGCGCTCTCCGCGCAACTCTGAAAAAACTTTATAGAAACATTAGGAACTCACAAGAATCGTGCGGATGGTGACAGATGTCGCACTCCGCTGAAACTATAGGGATATTAATCGGGGCCCACCATACCTCTTTACTTAGTGATGAAAACAAAAAGGAACCTGCGGAAGATAACACTTGGAGCATTCCGTTGAAACTGAAAAGGGACACGCGGCACCTTCCGTGTAACTTAAAGCAACTTTTGAAGACACTCTCCACATCTGCCACTTGGCGCCTTCCGCGCTCACCGAAACTCTTAAAAGGGACCCGCTACATTATGAGAAACATTCAACAGGAACGTTTGAAACTTTTAAGAAACTGGAACGAGTGCCGACACTTGGCGACTTCCACCTTAATGCAAAAAGATACGTGGCATTCTCTGCGGCCACTCTAAGAAACTCTAAAATGTATCATGGCTGCTGACACGTGGTGGTTTCTGTTGCATTGGGAGAAACTTAAAAAGGGGCCTGCTAGACTTACTTTGTAAAAGGGGCTTTGAAACTTATAGAAACTGATCCTCAGATGCCGACACTTGGCGTGCTCTGCAGGGATTTAAAAGGGACGCGTGGCTCCATCCGCGTAACTTTAAGCAACTGTATAATGTGTCCCAGGTACTGACACTTGGCAGCTTCTGCTGGACTCTGGGAGTTTGGCAAAATTTTCAAAAATGAAAAACCCTTGCGCCCGCGCTCTGTGCTCACGCTGTGTGTCAAAAACCCTTGCTGCAAAACTGAAGCGCACAAAAACAAAACTGGAACTCGCACAACTGAAACTCAAAAAATCAAAATGTAGAGTATTTTACTCTACAGTTCTTGGCGACCCCGAGGACTTTTGAGCCTGCTCAAAAAGAATCCCAAAAATGTATCTATACAGCAAAACTTACAAATTCTGCAAGGCTGTCTGATATACAGACCACTCAGCATCAGATAAACCTTGTTTATTTTGCAAGTCCTGGAAGGCCAAATCCAGGTTGATCATATCCTTATGTGAAAAGCTTTGCAAAACGTGGACTGCTGCTTTCAACTGGAAATCAAGTTGGGCCATGGGAATCAAAACAGCTTCCACTTCTGATACTGATGAGGCATCTGTTAGGCCTTGGAAAGCTGATTGATCATTCTGTCTGGCTAGCAACAAAGGCTTGATCTCATCAACCATTAATACTGTGTTGCTATCAGGAAAAGGAGAAGGAAGGCCCAATTGCACCAGGTCCTCAATGTGTTTCTTCATGTCCTTCACTCCCTCCTTGACCACATCCAGGAGCTCCTGGCAGGTAATTGCAGCAGAATTGCAACTCAGAACCTCATTCACCCGTTTGGCAGCAATCATCCTGTCATTGATCCCTGTTGCTGACAATGTTTCATCAGATGTGTCATAAAGTTTCCCCAGCAGCAATTGAGAATTAGAAACTCTCATGGAAACAGTGGACAGAGTGGCCTAAACTGAGGTCTCCACCTTTTCACATAGTTGTTGTGCATGTAGCAGGAAGGTTAAAGAGGGTCTGAGCTGGATAATCTCCTCAGAGATTCTTGCCCATACTGATGCATATAGCTCCTTAACCAAATTTAACACTCCTGCATTTTGTGGCCTATTTGCCAACTCAAGGGTCAATTGTTTTGCTGTTTGTTGCTCGGCCTAAAGTTGAGCCTGAATAGCAGCAACATTATTCTGTTCTTTCAACAATTGTTGTTGCAACTATGTGGCCTGTTGAGAGGAATCCTGATGCCTCTTTTGCAATGTGGCATTTTCTTGCTTCAGGGTAGCCAGAATAGACTTCACCTGGGTCAGCTCTTCCTTCAATGAAGCATTTTGGCTCTGTTTAGCCTGATGGATCTGACATGAAACAGTATTTTGCAACTGTTTATTAAGATCCTCAATCTCATCATTTTTTGATTTGAGCTCAGCAGCCAGAGCTTCACTATGTGTCTTTTCTTGAGTCAGATTAGCCTCCACCTTCTGCAACTTCCTGGATAACTTCAGATAGTCAGTGGCTATAGCAGAAGTAGTTTCATTGAGCAGCTCTACCCTGTCTTGTGGCCTAAAGAGTGACATATCCATCGCCATAGCACTCATTGTATAATCTTGGGGCTGCATCTGCTCATTGGGTTTAATTACATTTGGTGACAAATGGGTCACAGTTAGCTGCTGCTGGATTGGGTCAAATAGTGACCTCATATGTGGGACAGCCTGAGCTTTATTGTCCTTCTTTCTCCTTTTGTCCAGTCGGGCTTCCCTAGCCTTCTTGGCAGTGTCTGCTTGAGCTTGGAAGGTAGGGGGAGAGGCAATGTACCCACTCGCAAAAGGATGACCTTGTGGCAGGCCATAAGGAATAGCCAAATGTTGGCTAGGAGGAATTTGAGGAGGTACTCTCCTGGGAAAAGAAGGAGAAAAGGGAGGTAATGAAGTGGCCTGTAATGACATGGCCTGTGTAGTGACAAGTGGAGAAAATTGAGAAATTGGCACAGCAGAGGTGGCAGGGGATAATACTTGGCCAGCTGGGATTGCCACCCCTATTGAAGAAGAAAAAGATTGAGAAGAAGAAGGAGAAGAAGCATGTACCTGAGGAGCAACTGAGACACTTGGTGGTGGCTGCAACAAAGGTTCTACCTCCTCATCCGAATCAGGCTAAAGTTTCAGCCTCTTATGTTTCCTTGGCCTCTCTTCTTCTTACTGTGTTTCTTTCTCCTCAACATTTACCACTGTTGCCAGTGGTGTTTGCACAAAACTGGAAGCCCCACTCATTGAAACTGATGGGATCCCTCTAGGTGGTGATGACACCACACTCTTTTGCTTCTCTGGTCACAGCAGGTGCAGATGATGTTTGTCCTGGGGCCTGCTCTATGTGAGTGGATTTAGTTTCTTCTTTAGATTACTCTCCCCTTTTTCTAATTTTGCTTGTATCAGGGCTAGAGACCGGAGAAGGATGCCATTCATCCCAAATGGACTCCCATTTCTCATCTGTATCTACTTTGCCAAAAGAATGGGTTATTTCAAAAATCTCCTGCCTATATTTCCAATAGGCTTCTATCTTCTCAGCCTTCCATTCCCTATCTCTTAATAAATTTTTCTTTAATCCAGTGCCCATTTTGAGCTTAGGGTCATAGGCCTTCTCCTTTTTATAAAATACCTCCCATGGCCTGGGTCCCTCAAATGGCAAATCTATCAATTCTACATATAAATCAGGGGTGTCCTCCTTAGGGTTTCTTCTGTCATCCCAAGAGGGACGACCCTCGTGCACAATTTTGGCACCAATCTTATTATTCTTGACCCACGAGGTTATGAAACTGACTGGATCATATCTCCATTTATCTTCAATCAAGAGAAAACCCAGGACAACTAACTTTCTCAGCAATAAATGCTCAGCATCTCTGACCAATAGGGTCATGTTCTTCTTCACCCAGGGAAGGTCATACATTTTCTTTTTCTTCTTCCCAGCTCCATATTCATTATCAACCACAAACACTTGCCGGGTGACCTCTAAAAAGGCTAGCCTAGGAGTCAAAACCTTGGGTAGCAACATTGGTTCCCCATTAAAACCATGGACCCTGATAATAGTATGGTGAGACCCAAAGAAATAATAACAGGGAATGGGGGAATTTGCCATGAGGCCTCTGATACTCAAAGTTAATCTATTCTCAACAGGCTCTGGGCTTAGGTGAGTAAAAGCAGGGGCGACAAAAAGTTCCCAAAACTCATAAGGGTCAGATGATTCAGACAAAACATGGGTCCATGCAGACACAGGGATGGTTATATTGGGGTCAAAACTTGGGTCATACATGTCCAAATGCATATATTGAGAAAAGATGGCATAGTTTTGGTATAACATAAGGTGAAACAGATAAGAGGAATACCTGAAAACCCTTGTTGATTTGAAATTGGCAAGTTGTTCGGCCATTGAGTAGGCAATCTGCTCAAAGAAATCTAGCTAAAACTCCTGAGACCTATCCACAGTCTTCATTCTGAATAGAATGGCAAGCTGCCAATCATAAACAGTTATATCTTCCTTCATTCTGAAGATAAATGCTATCATAGATAGCGCTTCCTGGCTGGCTTGTGTAAATTGTACCCTTCCTGTGGGCAGCGCTAGCATTTGGGTATTTTCGTCTCCCAACTGCATCTCTGCATTAAGAAACCTCAGTTGAAACTTGACATTTGCCCATGTCTTCTGCATTTTGGCAACTGTGGGAAACGTGGCTGTGCTGTCAGAGTGTAGGGCCAACATATCCCTGATGGCCTTTGGTGTAATTTGCACCATGAAGGGTCCCTTTTGATGGGTGCTTGAGGGTACATGAAACAATTTAGCGCATACCTCAATTAGGTCCGGGCATAAATGCACGCTCGGGACAATGAATTTTGCCAATTGGGAGGTCCATATCCGTATGCCGAATGTTTCAAATTGTTTGGCTTTGGCCTTCAGGAGGCACCTTTGGTGTGCTCCCTCTCGCAAAGCTTTGCAAGACTTTTGTAGGGCTGGTTCCGCAATACCATCTGTAAAATCTAGCACCTTAGCTAGGTCAACTGCATAGCCAACCTCTGGAGCCCTAGTCCTTGGATAGGTCCTCAAAGGTTGCGAAGGGGCTGAAGCGTATGATTTGCTGGCGAGGAGCTTGTCAAGAGACTCGTAAATCCCAAGCCCCTGCTGAGAAGACTGTGCTTCCGCCATCTCTGTGCTTGCTGGAAACTGTTGAACTTACTTTCTGCAACTTTCAAAAGCTGTTGAACTTACTGCAAATGAGTATGGAAGCTTGTAACAAGGATAGAAGCTTTGCAACAGGGAAGACACACTTAGGAAGCGGGTTTTGTGATGAAAATGTAGCAACAGGGAAGACACTTAGCAGAAGTAGCAACAAATGAAACTCGGTTTAAGCCTTAACTCGTGTTGTTGGGATATTTTAATGACGCATCAAGTCTCATAAATGGCATTAAAAATGGAAACCGTTATAAAATCTTAAGCGATCTGAGTGGGACAGAGTGTCAGACACGTCATAAAAAGCGGCTGCGCTGGGTACCTTTTAGGAATTTTGGGGATTTGAGAGTTTTAATGAATGCAAAAGTTTTGAGACTTTTAAGAGACTTAAGCTGTGGCCACGTGTTTATAAAACACTTATTCAAACAAAAGCGGGAAAAACAAAGTGGGGAAACAAAGCAACGACAAAAAGAAATTATCTAACTATAATACACAGGAAAGACACTGTCTAATTGAAATGCTTCAAGTAGATCCTGTTGACAGGAATCTCCTCAGGCTCACCCTCCATCGTTTCAAGCTTGAAAGAATTCTACTGTTTACAAGAATAGATCTTATAGGGGTCAGTCCATAATGACTCAAATTTACTGTGTCGACCCGGCTTGGCAGCTCTCTCATCCCATTTTAGGACAACTGATCCAACTTCAAAATGAGGGTTTGAAGTTTTCTTATCAAAATAGTCTTTGATTATTTTCTGATGTTTCAATAATGATTCATGTGCTGAATCCCTCTTTTCTTGAACTTCCAAGAGTTCAGCAAGTCTGACTTGCATGGGGCCATTTTCCTCAATCTCAATCTGTTTCAATAACTGGAGAGCAGGAATCTCCAAGCTCAGGGGCATCACAGCAGGTTTACCATAGACCAATTCATATGGGGACATTTTTATCACTTGCTTTGGTGTAATTCTATCTGCCCATAGTGCTATATTGAGCACTTTATGCCACTCTTTGTGGTGATCAACCCCTATTCTTTTAATAAGTCTGATCATATTCTTATTAGTTGATTCTGCTAAACCATTACCCTGAGGATAATAATTGGAAGAGGTCTTCAAGTAGATTCCATATATTAGTTTAAAGTCAGATATCTTTGCCCCCAAAAATGCCTTTGCATTATCTGAAATTATAGTACGAGGAGGCCCAAAGCGAGTAGTGATACCCTCCAGAAAGTCTAGAATCACTTTCTCTGTTGCTTCTTTTAGTGGGACTGCCTCACTCGATCTAGTAAAATAATCTGTGGCAGTTAGGATCCATTTGTACCCCATACTTGACACTGGATTGATCATTCCAATGAAGTCTAGACCCCATTGAGCAAAAGGTTCATCCACAATTATAGGACTAAGGGGCATTGCTGCATTCCTTCTCTTCCCTACATAGTGTTAGGACAGTAAAATTTTGAAATTTTTACTATTTCCTCACTCCATCATATTTGAATAAATCCCAAAAAATATACCAAAAGACCATAATAAATTTTTTTATATATCTCACAAGATGAGCAATGCCAAATTTCTTCAAAGTCAATCCATCGGCAAGATGTTGTTTTGGCTTACACCGATACATAAGGAATCATTTGAAAATAACCATCGGCGTGAGAAGACAGATCGGAAAGAGAATTATGGAAGTCACCGATGGAGTAAGTAATACTGATGACCTTACATCGGCAAGAGAAGCAAGTGGTCATACCGATCGGTATGACAGATGTCTATCGGATGACCTTTTAAAAGTTGCCCCGACGGTATATACCATACCGATGAAGCATTTCGGCGAGACTCACAGCGATACACATACCTATCGGGATAACTCAGCATATCGGGACAAGGGAATTAGGTCTCGCCGATTCACAAGTCACGGTGATCAAAAGGCATCGGTGACGCTTTAACATACTCTGTCCGATGAAGAATATGAAAGGGCCATCGGGGAGATGATTTAGATCGGGATATCTTTAGAAAGCTATCCCGATAGTGTATGTCATTCCGACCAAGATAAAGTTCATGCATGAGAATGACTATCGGTGAGATAACAAAGATCGGGGGAACATAATTATATTATCCCGATAGTGTTAATCACTCCGATGAACTAGTCATATCGGTAGGACCCGCTACATCGCAGAGAGATCTCAAACACATGGCGATGAAGGAAGTCATGCCGATGGTTGCGCCCACTTAAGATATGACATTACATAGCGTCGGGAATACAGTTGAGGGGTCATGCCGATTGACTATTCGCGCCATAAAAGCATTAAGGGTCGCCCAGACATTTTAAAAATCACGCCGATAAGAAGAGTTATGGCGATGTGACACTTCACAGCGATGAACATTGAATTGATTAGATAGTTAATACAAACGGCTACGAAATTCATATGATCATTATAATTGCAAAAAAAACGTCCGAGAAGAGAATACAGAGGAATTCTTGAGGCGCAAAACAGAGGATTCCAATTTTAGCCACCGGACGACAGGTACATATACCATTGCATAGCCTGTATTTAAAATTTTTTGCTAAAGTTCTGAAATGGAAACTCCGGGAAAGGGAAAAGGAAGAAAGTCACAAGGAGAAACTAGTAAGCCCAAAAAACAAAAAACTGAACAGACCCCTGAGGAAAAAGTAAAGGAAAGAAAACTCAATCAGGACCTAATTGACCAGTTGCCTGGGTCAACTCCCAAGGCCAGGAGATCTGCCCAACTCAGGGCAGAAGTGGAGAAATTAGAAGATAAACACAAACGCCTGGGAGATATCTGGACCCCAATTCAGGGATATGAACTTTTTAGATTCCACTATAATAGAAGGTTTAGGAATACCCCTGTGTCAAACCCATGGCACTTGAACTTGGGAAAACTGGTAGTGCCCAATGTATTCCTGAATGTGGAACTCCTCCAACTGCTAGCCAGACATTATAATTCAAACCTGAAAGCCATCTGCAACCCACAGGGAGAACCAATTGTGCATTTATCAAAAAATGCCATTTGTGAGGTTTTTGATTTAGATGATTTGTGTACTGTCCCTATCATTTTTGAAGATCTGGACAAAGAGTATTGGAGAATGGACACAACTTACAATGGATGGAGGTTGCCCATTCATAGGCCTAGGATTGAAGGAGAAGTGATACCCTTGATTGAGAATGATGGCCCTCCCTTTCATGTAGCCATTTTTGAACCATACATACAATATACTTATTTTTCTGTAGGCCAAGTCCTTGGCTCAGAGGTCCCTGAGTTCATGACTATTCCTCTGATGGTCAATGCCTCTGATATTCAATGTCATAGTGCCAGACAATTTGATTATGCCTCCTATATTGCTACTAGAATAGACTCTGGTCTATCTGCAATAAAAAACAATGCTCCAGCATGCTCTTTTGAGCATTACTCAATGCTTATGCATATGGTGTTATACTATGGCCAGGAAGTAGGGTTATGGCCAAATGAGTTTCGAGTTGTTGCTGCAGATAAGAAAGGGGAAAAGATACCTGTGCAAATGTGGACCAGAATCTAGGATAGTAGATATGCCAACTCCAGCTATGCTCAATTTGAAGAGCATTGTGTAAAAGTGCTGTATAGGTATTTCAACCACCCCTGTGAATATTCAATTTCAAATGAAATAAAAAGGTTCCTCAGACCTAAAGATTTTGGTGGTCCCCCTACTGTCACTCATAATTGGGGAGACTGGTACTGCTTTGAGGATGCCACTATGATCAGAGTTTATGGATTTGAGGATACTCCATTCATATTGCCTAAAACTGTCCCTGACAGACTTGCATATTTAGAAATAATTAGGCAAATGCATTGTTCGAATGTGATGCATCTAAGTTCACATGATAAACAATCATTCATGCCCAGCACTTTGTGTTTTGGAGATTTTACTGTGGTTTCAAAAGAAGGATACAATCTCATTTTGGATAAACTAATGCATTATAACATGGTGACTGCTGAGGTGAGGAAAGGGTTTGACCCTGAAGGTTTCATTGACTCTGCAAGAAGAAAACAGAATCTCAGTGGATACATGCACATACATTATCCACATGATGATGTCATTAGAAATTTGGAAGAAGATGAAGTCGACTTGGTGGTAGAAAAATATAACAGAGATTTAAATGAAAAGAAAAAGTAGTTGGCAGAAGTTGAAGTGGTTTCCTCTGAAGATGAAGAACTCACTGAACAAGAGCAGCCACAAGATAAAACCATGGAAATGTCCAAAAGAAAAATACAACAATATCAGCCTCCAGTTGTGCTACATGATGAGGAGGGGTCTGCTGATGAAGATCCACGCCAAACGGCCTATGATTCTTTCATTTCAGATGATGCATTTATTCAGTCAAAGGAATTTAAATCATTCCTATATAAATACAAAGGAAAAGAAATTAGAGAGTCAGTAGATGATGTTTCTGCTGATAATGAAAAACAGTTATTAGATATGCTGAAGGAAACAGTAGATAAAGAAATGCAGGACATGACACCTAGCAAGGGTAGACAGTTACTCAAAGATGCAGGGGTTATGATTTTTCCTAGTTTGGACTTAAATTCTGCTTTGGTTTTTGACAGCTTTCTGAATAGTGCTGATGATAAGTATAAGCTTACTCCAGAAGGAGTTAATGAAGTGTATATGGGAACAATATATAATACTAATGAAAATTCCTTGATGATATGGGCATTGTACCCTCCTCATAAGAAGACGGCCATCATAGATACTGAAAAGACTTTTGGCCATGTTATGACTTTGAAAGCAGGGGAAACCGACCCTATGATTACTGCAGACATTGGTATCAATGTCGCAAAGTTGAATAAAGCACAGGCTCAAATGTTGATCAAAGAAAGAGATGCTTATAAATTGAACTGTGAGAGATTGACAAAAGAAAATGATTACTTGAAGGATGCTGTTAAGAGCACTTTTGGCCAATCCACAAAAAGAATAACTTGAGGTGAGAGCTCACAGGGCATTCAAGTATTATCCCCTGACCAAGCCACACAAATTCAGATAGATGCATTTGTTACAATACTGCAGAGCAGGTATGCAAACATGGTGTAGTGGTTGAACCAGTTTTGGGATAATTACTCAGAGAATCATAAAGCAGTCAAAGAACATGAAAGACTTGAAAAGAGAATACAAGAAAAATTAATTGAATTACAAAACAGAAGTGCTGCTGATAGTACAGATATCTCTGATGCCAGAGCATTGCTCAAACAGCACCAACATTACTATGACAAACTTAAAGCTGATGCTAAGGAAGGTATTGATGCTTCAAGTGCAGGAGTGCCTAGGTTATTTAAAGACAACAGAGAGGTGAAGAGCAAAGAAGAATGGATTATTGACTGTTAGATTATATTACACAAAGCCACAGGAGCTCTGAAAGATAAAGCCTCTGCGAGGAGATGGTTACTCTTGATGTAATTACCAGAAGCACTATTGAGCTTATTGATTCTCATCGTGATCAAGAGTATCTAGATCATCTGGCTAAAGTTTATCTATGGCTGAATAGAGCCTAATTACACTTATGTAATTATTGTTAATACTTGTTAAGTTCCCAAAAGACTTATTGAAGAGTTGTATCTCTTCATAGAAATATCTATATAAGTTCAAACAATCGATGCTGAAAAGGGCATCAGCAGTAGAAGATATTCATATATACATAATATACAATGTTCCAAAATGACTATGTTGCATATTTTATTTGAAGAAGAAGTTTGAAGTTCTCTAATTCAGTATTTCTACTTTGGTATCAGTTGTTTGTTGAAATTATTCAATTGTGTGGCTGTCTCCATTTCAGCATTTCCTTGTTATTCAGATTAAGATATCAAGTATATATTTAATCTGTCAATACACATTTGCTGTATCTGTGTGATTAATTTGGTTAGTGTCCATCTGAGGAATTAAACCCTTCTGATTTAGTCACAGTAGCCTGGAAGTAATAAGTTGGGATTACTAAGTAGAGCCATATAATTAGGATTGCCATTCTGTCTCCAGTAAAATATTATCTGTTAATCTTGTCCATTCATTTCATTTGGTTCCTTCAAGTAAGGATTAAAATACCTTCTGGTGAATTATAAGATATCTGATTTTATTTGGCTGGATTATCAAGAAGAGTCTGTCAGTCATTTACTTGCACGTTTATACAAGCTATAAACCAAAACTGTGCCAAACAACTAGAATTATTACCATTAAGAAATTACTGGTCTTGGTCCTTCAAATTGACTCTGTTACCCAACAAGGCACTAGTCTCATTCAACTCATAAATTAAAACCTTTTACCTTGATATTACTTATACAATTACTGCCAATCACTTATCAAACATTATACATAGAATTAATTAGTCAACTTTTTTATCTATCCTACATCCTATGCCATTGTAGATAGATCTAGTTAGTCCGCTCATCCACACTCAGACTGCTTTAATATTTTAAGGTTCACCCACCTAGGAGTAGCAGGACCTAAAGTGTAGGAAATCATCAAACCTTGAAGGTTGATTTCGTCAAGTTAGTTCAAAAACGTTGCAAATCCAAACATAGAGCCTGGCATCCTCTTAGGATTAGCAACCTGCATTTTTGAGACCTAACACATAGTACTGACAAGATTGGCATTCTTTAACCAGTTGATAACAGTCTGTGAATAAAGTGGGCCAAAAGTAACCTACCTGACTTATCTTTATAGCTGTGGTTCTTGCAGAAAAATGTCCACCTGACACTCCATGGTGCATCTCATGTAGTATTCTTTGGGCTTCATCCTTTTCTATGCATCTTAAAAGTATGCCATCAGTGTTCCTTCTGAAAAGAATTTGGTCAATTAAAACAAAATGAACTCCTTGTTGCCTATAGTACCTCTTCTTATCCTGAGAGAGCTCCTTTGGGAAAATTCCATGTTTCATAAACTGGATCCTATTTGTGACCCAAGAATTCTAATCGACTTCTTGTATCCTCAATACATTTTCTTCCTCTGTTTCTTTAGTTATCATTTTTTCCATATCTTGAACCATATACTGGCACAAACCCTTGCCTCTGACAAGTTTAGTTGGTCTGACCTCCACATCATATTCAAGAATCTTTGTAATCTAGTTTGCTCTTTTCTCAGTGATTTCTCCTTCCATAATATATTCTCTGACACTTGGATGAGCCACTAGTATTAGAATCTTATTACCTGTGACCATGTGTCTGAATTTCTTGAGGGCTTTTACCATCGCATATGCCTGTTTCTCTACAAAGTTATACCTGGCTTTGTACTCCCTAAGAGTCCTTGAGAAAAAGGCTATTGGATGCTCTCCCTCTTGTTGATCATCTTTCTGTGTTAGGACGGTAGCAACACTGAATTCTCCTCCATAGACATACATTATAAAAGACTTAGAGAAATCAGGGTTCCTCAATACTGGGGCTGTTGAAATTGCTTTCTTGACTTCTTCAAAAGCCTGTCTCCCTTCTGCAGTCCATTTGAATACCAGGTCTTTCTTTCATAGCAGTGTAATTGGTCTTATTAGGCCTTCAAAGTCTGATATGAACCTACTGACAAAGTTAATCTTTCCCAAGAAGGACTGAACTGCTTTCTTATTGACAGGCAGAGACAGGTTCATTATGGCAGTGACTCTTTCTGGATCTATAGAGACTCCTTCTTTAGAAACTATATGCCCTAATAGTTTACCTTGAGGTACTGCAAAAATGCATTTCTTAGGATTTAGAGATATTCCAAACTCTTGGCATTTCTTAAAAACTGCTTCTAAATGGTCAAAATGATCAGCAGCATTTTTAGAGAAAATAGTGAGGTCATCTAGGTAGATTAGAATGATTTTATTGATAATCTCTCCAAATGCTACATCCATTTTTCTCTGAAATGTGGCTCCAGCATTTGAAAGACCAAAAGGCATCTTTGCATAGGCGAATGTTCCCCATTTTGTGGTGAAAGCAATCTTATGCTGGTCTTCATCAGCCAACCAAATCTGATTGTACCCAGAGAAACCATCTAGTAGAGAAAATCTCTCTGATCCAGCCACAGTCTGTAAAATTTGTTCCATAGAGGGCAAGGGATAGTGATCCTTCAAGGAAGCCCTATTTAGATCCCTGAAATCCACACAGAGCCTTATATCTCCATTCTTTTTCCTGACTGGTACTAGGTTGGACACCCAAGTTGAGTGTTTAATTGGGATAATGATCTTTGACTCTAATAGTTTCTGCAACTCATCCACCATCAGACGTTCAATCCTAGGGTTCACTGGCCTCTGCTTCTGTCTAACGGGTTTAGATCCTTCAGTCAGCTCTATAGTGTGTTGAATGATACTTCTATCATAACCATGGAGATCTTCATAGGTCCAGGCTATGACCCTATCATATTTCTCACATAAATCAATTAACTTTTTTCTTTCCTGTTGAGTAGCAAAATTTCTGACCTTCAGTCTTCTTCCCTCACTAACCTGAATCTCAGAATAGTCTTCTTTGTTTGCTTGGAATCTCTTCTTTTCTAGGCTAGCATCTTCAGGATCAAACAAGTTTTCCAGGGTAATCAGTCCCTTAGGGAGCTTGTTTGACTTTAGTTGAATGATCTGATCAACATATGCCTCTTCAATTTTTGGTTGTAACTGATCAACAAATTCTCCTGACTGTTGTAAAAATGAGAGTACTTGAAAATCATTTTCAAAAACTTGCCAATTTTCATCATTGTCTGGGATGGCTAGCCTCACAATAACTTTGACTGACTCATTATTGACCATTAGATCAGTTATTGGATCAAACTATGAACCAATTTGTGCCATCCTATCTGCCTTAGAATTTTGGGCTATAGGGACTACTTCTATATTGAAGGCTTCAAAATTTTCTATCAAGTCCCAAATTCTATGCCTATAAGATCTCATCCTTACATTTTTGGCTATTGCCTTCTCTCTTATTTGTTTCACCACTAGTTCTGAATCTCCTTTGACTATCAGTTTCTTTGCTCCTTTCTTTTTTGCCAATATAAGTCCATGCACTAAAGATTCATACTCAGCATCATTATTGGTACAGGCAAAATGAAAGCGAATGGCTCTTAAAATCTTTTCACCATTAGGGGCAGTAAGACAAATCTCTGCTCCAGCTCCATTTTTGCTTCTAGCCCCATCAAAATTTAAGGTCCAGATTCCTGAGTCATTTATAAATTCTTGGGTCTGAGAGGGCTCTTTCCTTAAGACATTAGCGATCTCCTGGTCTTCCTCTGTTGAGTCATAGTTCCCAAAGGGATCACTCTGCATCATGGTTAACAACTGATTATCCTCTACTTGCTGATCATATTCAGTCCAATCCCCTATTTCTTCAACAAAAACCCTTTCCTCTTTATTTAACATGGCATGGGCTGCTTCTAACTTTGGGGTTGGTTCATTAGTGATATGGTCTTTTGACAATGGTTCTGATAGTACCTTCATCTTAGTCCCATATTTGGTCCTTATGATGAGATGAGACCAATCAAGTGACATATAACCTCCTATCTTAGCTGTGAAATCTCTGGATAGGCATAAGCCAAAAATAGGAGGAATATCTATGACTACAACATCTTGATTAACAATTATATTGGGACAGGTATACAGCTGTAGTGGAAGTTGCTTAATTTTCCCTATTGTTTGCACAGACTTCCCATCTAACTGCATAACTCCTTTTGCAAGTGGCTCATATTTTATCTTCAAAGCATCTGCTATTTGCTTTGGCATCACTGTGGTGCTAGCCCCAGAGTCTATCATTGCATTGTGCAATAGTTTCTTCCCAACTATCAAAGTTAAATAAAAGGGATCTAGCTTGGATTTACTTACCTCTGGTGCATTGTTTAGAAGAGCTGTTGTCTGCAGAGGAATAGTGTCTTTGAGCTTCTCTTTATCATTAAGTCCTCCTTTGGCAACAGTCTGTTTAGGCACAGTTTGGCCCTATAAAGCTTCTTGCAACAGTGTCTTTTGTTTAGGAATGGCTAATGTGTCCCATATTGACACATGTGCTGGAGTCCTCTTCAACTGATCCACCACATTCACAGGTCCTAGTGCTTGTGTTCTGGGATAATAAGGGTATCTTGCCTTTTCTTGAACTTGTCTAGAAACTACTTGGTTCTGCACTGGCTGAGGTATTTCTTGTCTGGTAGCTATATTTTGATGATCTTGAAATGGTGGAACTCCCATAATTTCATTATTTGTGACTCCAGGCTGTTCCATCATCCTTCTCTTGGCTCTGGTATAGTAATCTAATTGTACCAATGGCTTTTAGAAGCTGAAGCTTCATTCAAGAATACTGACTCTTCATCTTCAATCCATGAAAATAGAGCATGCTCAGGGGCTATTTCTTCTTCTTGCTATAAGGACATCCCTTGCATCTGAGCCACCAGGACTGAATTTTGCATACCAGGGGATTGGTAGGGCTGAGTGTTAGAAGCATTTGCAAATTGTCCATCCACTCTTCTTTGCTCTGCTATCTTTTGCTGCAGATTACCCCTAGGACAATCTCTGGGCATATGTGCATTATTGCAAGGGAAACACCAGACATTGGTGCCATCTGTATAATTATTCTGCCCTGGGACAATCTCTCTGTTTGGATTGGGAGGAACAGTCTGCAAGGGTGTAGGGACTGCAACCAGTTGGTTTGATGGTTGAGGATTAGTTTGCCTTTGGGGGCCCTGATACTGGTTTGGCTGTGGAGGAGGTCTATTCCCTTGATAGCCTTGATATTGGGGTCTGGGATAAGGATTTTGCTGTCTCTTTAGGTTAATTCTTTCATTAGAAAATGTTCTCAGGATGTTCTTGACATCATCCATCTCTGAAGACTGGGTAGGGACAGCGGCTTTAGTAGGTTGTTGGGGAAACGTATACATGGACACAGGTGGGGTTATGGGGTTAGGAGCTTCTTGAGGCAATTGTAGGGTAATCTCTAGAAACATAGGCATGGGAGGCCTTGGGGGCAATTTTCCAGCATCTATCAAATTATTTTTGGCTCTGATTGCATAGTCATAGGCTTCTGGCAGGGTCTGGCCTCCAAGTGATTGAATCATTATAGCTATATCTGAATTTAGGGCTTTCAGATAAAACACTATGGCCATACCTGGTAATGGTCTTGCTGTAGCAGGAATCCTTTCCCAAGTCTTCTAAAATCTAGAATTGAAATCAGTCATTGCCTCTTGTGGTGCCCTTTTGATGGTGATCAGTTGTTGTAACAGAGAAGATTTATCACCCTTTTCTTTGAATCTTGCAAAGAAAGTGTCTCCAAGCTAATCCCATGTAGAAATTGAATTTGGGGTCAAAGATCTGTACTAGTCCAGAGCCTTTCCCTTAAAAGAAGCTGCTAAGAGTCTTATAGCCACATTTTGCTGTGTGATCACATGTATTGCACAGACATTAGACACATCTTGTAGATGCTCTTCAAGTGTTTTGAAATCCTCCCCACTAAATTTGGGCAGAGCTTTCAAGGCATTTGCTGGAATAGGATCCCAAGTGGCTGGAGGTACTGGAAGAATCAGAGCACTGCCAGTATTCCAATTTGCATAATTCCTTGGGGCTACAGGTGCTCCCATGTTTGCGCTTGAGGCTACTGTAAACTGATTGACCCTTCTTCTTGAATTATTTATCAATGGTGATAAAAGAATACCTGGGTTCACAGCTAATTAAGCTCTTGTCACAGGTCCACAGCTCTAACTCCTTGTGACTCTCTGGTTCATGCAGTCTTGAAAGAAACTTCAAGAAATGGTCCCATCGGGCATGCCAAAAACTGTTGATGCTCAGAATTACGCTGTTTCCAACACCAACATGGGAAACTCTGAAACGTGGGAATGCTCTTCAGAGTAACCTCCAGATTTTAAAGAAGCTGGCTCTTCTTTATCTCAAAAGTGTTTGGGGAAAAGGATAGAATTAAATAGAATCACAAATGCAACTAAAAAGAAACTAAACTATGGTGATGCGTCGGAATGTGATTTTGTTCCTCAATATTAAGCACAGTGAAACTACTTTAGGATTCAGCCACATTAAAGAGCAAACAATGCATGATCAATGTAACAGATGAAAAACAAATAGGATCAAAGGCTCACAACTTAGAAGATTTTGTAATAACACAGAAAATATCAGCAAAGGCACAGAACTCTATCTTTATTAATGTTCCAGTTATATAAAAGGCACAGAATCATGCACAGTTATACAAACTTTTTGAATCAAGAAAATAGAACAAAGGCAAATGATATTACTGGCCACTACAAAAGATCCCCAAAGTTCTCTAACAATCTATGATGCAGAAAAATCTCTATCTCTCCAATGTCATATATCTCATCTATTTGTATATATTTGGCACGGTGATCTGAACCCATATTTATAGCATAGAACTGGCCCAAAGATTGCCCGCATGATCAAATCTCAATGGCCTAACCGAACTGGCGGTTAACTAAAAGTGTCTGACAGAGGATCCCTTTCGAATCAGAAATGATTAGCCATTCTACAAATTCATTGGCTGCAACAGATACATGTAACCCCACTTACTTGAACTAGGGAGGAACGCGTGGTAGCTTATGATAGTCTTTGCGACTATAAACCCTTGAAACAGCTGGCATTCATACGTGCCTCTTTCTTGAAACTCCTTCATTTTTGCAGAACAATAAGAAACTAACACCTGGTATCCTCCGCTTGATTTTCTTAAGAAACTGCTTCTTCCTCAGGAGACATCAAAACTTGACACTTTGCAGCGTCCGCAGCCCTTTCAAAAAATACATGGCGATGTCTGCTTTACTCTGAGTCCTTACTGTGGCTTATATTAAGAATGCTCGAGCTTCACCATCTGTCACGGTCCACTGAACTTTGAAAATTAAGAAACATTAGAAACGGGACCCACCAATAGTCTGCGCTTGAGCAGCTTCAAAAAGAAAAAAGGGACAGGTGGCGCCTTCCGCTAACATGAGAAACTGTATACGAGGTGGCTACCGCTGCTCTTAGAAATACTATAGATACTTTTAGGGACTTCTGCGGGAGATGACACTTGGAGCTTTCCACTGCAACTGAAAGAAACTTGTGAAACATTACAGGGTCTTGCAGAAGATGACACTTGGCAGCTTCCGTTGCAGTCTGAGATACTTTAGCAATTAAACATAACCTCCGCGGATGTTGCCACTTGGCGCTCTCTGCACAACTCTGAGAAAACTTTATAGAAACATTAGGAACTCACAAGAATCGCGCGGATGGTGACAGATGTTGCACTCCGCTGAAACTACAGGAATATTAATCGGGGCCCACCATACCTCTTTACTTAGTGATGAAAACAAAAAGGAACCTGTGGAAGATAACACTTGGAGCATTCCGCTGAAACTAAAAAGGGACACGCAGCACCTTCTGTGTAACTTAAAGCAACTTTTGAAGACACTATCCGCATCTGCCACTTGGCACCTTCCGTGCTCACTGAAACTCTTAAAAGGGACCCGCTACATTATGAGAAACATTCAACAGGAACATTTGAAACTTTTAAGAAACTAGAACGGGTGTCGACACTTGGCGACTTCCGCCTTAATGCAAAAAGATACGTGGAATTCTCCGCGGCCACTCTAAGAAACTCTAAAATGTATCACGGCTGCTGACACGTGGTGGTTTCCGTTGCACTGGGAGAAACTTAAAAAGGGGCCCGCCAGACTTACTTTGTAAAAGGGGCTTTGAAACTTATAGAAACTGATCATCAAATGCCGACACTTGGCGTGCTCCGCAGGGATTTAAAAGGGACACGTGGCTTCATCTGTGTAACTTTAAGCAACTGTATAATGTGTCCCGGGTATTGACACTTGGTGGCTTCCGCTGGACTTTGGGACTTTGGCAAAATTTTCAAAAATGAAAAACCCTCACGCCTGCACTCTATGCTCATGCTGTGTGTCAAAAACCCTTGCTGCAAAACTGAAGCACATAGAAACAAAACTGGAACTCGCACAACTGAAACTCAAAAAATCAAAATGTAAAGTATTTTACTCTACAGTAGGGTGAGAGGGCGCCCCCTAAAATTTGAATTTCATTATAGCTGCTAAATACTAGGAGTAATGATTGAGCACTGTAGAAATAACAAATTCAAATAAAAGGAAGAAAAGTAGAACACTTAGAAAATTTTTGCCACGAAATGTGAATACTCATGTAGTTATGGCTCCAGGACTTGCTTTTAAATGTCAAGTTGACGTGGTACTAGTTCTGTGCCTTGAGAAAATAACCTGGAGATTTGCTCGGTTTCAAAAATTCTTCAAAGGACATTCACTGGTTATGTCGTATGCTGCATTAAATGATCATTAATCACCTTGATATTTGGTTCGTGGCTTAGTTATTACCGAGTCGCAAGAAATAGAAACTTTAGAACCTTGAGTTGGAGGTTGTGAAGTTCTAAAAACCAGCGATCAATCGACTTCAAAGAGAAACACATGCCACAAGACATAATGAAAGGAATGTAAAGTCGTGGGGTCGGGAAGTTTTGAAACTTAAGAACCTTGCGACTTGGTTAGCAAACAAAAGAAATCAGTGACTAGGTTAGGAAAATTTGAATACCTTCGACTTCAAGTATTTTTCTAAGGCAACAAAAGGAGAAAATATAATCCTTAGGAATTTAGGCATAAATTTGATGGATCACAAAAAATGAACAACAAAGTAAACAAATCCTAGAAACAAAAGAAAGGGGTAACAACTAGTTCTGAATGGGGACAAGGACCATAGGGACGTAGAGAATCCAAAACTATGGCACAAAGCCTTATTCATTGGGCAAACAGAGGGAAAGATAACACAAAAACACACAGAAATAGAAAGAAACTATGATACAAAGGGGAAGACTTGAGATCGCTACCAGTTGAACATTTTCAGATCTTGCCCATTATAGGAAAGAGGTAAAGGAGTGCCATCTGGATAAGTCAGCAGAAAAGAATTATCACCAATAAACTACTTGATCAGGAAAGGTCATCTCCATAAAGAATCAAACTTTTTGTGTGCCCCCTTTGGTTCTCGCCTTATATCCCAAAGAAGTACTGAGGCTCCAACAGCAAAACTTCTTGTATGGCCTTCTTATCAAAAATCCTTTTAACCATTTGCTGGTGTTTGGCTATTCTGTCCACAACTATTTCTCTCTCCTCTTCCAGCTTGTTTAGATACATGACCCTCTTTTCAACTTCAGATTGGAATTCTTCATTTTCTATTATCTTTTGTAAATCCAAAGTTGAAAGCTCTAACGAGACAGGAATAGTGCCATCAACCCCATACACCAATTGAAAAGGTGACATACCTATGGCTCTCTTATAAGTGATCCTATCTGCCCACAGAGCATCATATGATTTTTTATGCCAACCTTTCTGATTTTCACTTACCAGCTTCTTAATAATGGAAATCAAGTTTTTATTGATGGATTCAGCTTGTCCATTACCTTGAGTATAATAATCAGAAGAATGCCCCAGACTAATTCCGTACTCATAGAAGAAAAGAATAATTTCAAAGGATGAAAAAGAACTAGCATTATCAGTGATAATTTTCTTTAGAATGCCAAATCTTACTATGATGTTCTCTTTTAGAAAATTGCACACAATCTCTGAAGTAGTCTGCTTTACTAGAATAGCTTCTACCCACTTAGTGAAGTAATCAGTAGCAGTAAGGATGTGGGTATGTCCAACACTTGAACTACGATTAACAGGGCCAATAAAATCCAATCCCCACTATTGGAAAGGTTCATCAATCACCACGGGCTTCAAAGGCAAGGTTGCAAGATGAGGTCTACCAATGAATTTCAAACACTTTTCACATTTGGATACCAACTCATGAGCGTCTTTAAACATGCCAGGCTGATAAAAACATTGGCGCAAGATTTTAAAGGCTGTCACAGAAGCAGAGAAATGTCCCCCGCATGCTTCATCATGAAAAGCTTTCGACAACTTCCTTTGTTGTTCTTTGTCAACACATCTGAGAAAGGTTGCATCTACTCCTTTTTTATATAGGTTTCCCTCCCAAAGAACATACTTATTTGCCTTAAGTTTCAAATTTCTTCTTTCCTTGGTCGACAAGTGTGTAGCACAGTCACCATAGGTTAAGAAATATGCAACATCTGAAAACCATTCATCAATTGTGCTAGTGAAAAGGACTAAAGGTAATTGTTCTTATTCATCAATTTTATTGTTTGCAATTAGTTTACACAGACCCTTGCCCCTGACCAAATTGGTAGGCCTAATATCTACATCATACTCTTGCACTTTTACTATCCAAGACCCCCGTTTATTACACCCAACTTCCTGTTGCGTGAGGATACTCTTGGCAGCGCTTTCAGGGACGAAGACAATGGTATGTGAATGCAGGATATAAAACCTAAAACTTTTTAAAGCTCTAACAATAGCATAAGCATGTTTTTCAAGTGGGGAATACTTGATTTCATAATTCTTGAGCGGAGTACTCATGAAAGAGAAAGGGGCTTCTATACCTTGCTCATTTTTTTGCATTAGGATAGCTGATAGAGTATTTTCTGATGCATAACAATATATAATGAAATCTTTATTGAAGTCAGGACCTACTAGAGTAGGTGTGTTGGCAATGGAAACCTTTATATCTTTGAATGCTTTCTTTCCTTCGTTACTCCATTTGAAGATTGGATAATTTTTCATCATATCAACTATGGGTCTTGTGAACTCAGCAAACTCAGGTACAAATCTCCTCAGGAAGTTCACTTGGCCAAAGAATGACCTAGTGCTATCTTTATTTGCAGGCAATCCCAATTGTATAATAGCTTTCACCCTTTTGGGATCAACCTTGATGCCATCCTTTGGGACAATATGACCCAAAAGTTTTCCTTCTATCACAGCAAAGATAGTCTTGTTGGGGTTTAATGAGATTCCTTGTTCTCTGCAACGTTGAAGCATAATTTCCAGGTCATGAATATGGTTGGCCCTTTTCTTCGAGAACACTATTAGGTCATCTAAATATACCACAATAATCTTATTTTTTAAGTCACCAAATGAAAGATCCATAGCCCTTTGAAAAGTTACACTTGTGTTAATAAGGCCAAATGGCATTCTGTTGTAAGCAAACACACCAATGGGAGTAGTGAATGTCATCTTATGCTGGTCTTCTAAGGCTACTTCAATTTAGTTATAACCCAAGAATCCATCTAACATTGACATCATTTCAGAACTAGCAACAGTTTGCAAAACATGATCCATGACAGGCAATGGGTAGTTATCTTTCAGTGAAGCTTGATTTAAGTTCCTGAAATTGACACAAATCCTTATTTCTCCATTTTTCTTCCTAACAAGAATGATGTTTGCTACCCATGTAGAATGATGAATGGGATAGATAATCTTGGCCTTGAGCATTTTATCTATCTCATTAAAAATGGCTTCTACTATCTTTGGATTATATGTTCATTGCTTCTGTCTATAAGGTGCAGTGCCAGGTTTCAATGGTATCTTGTGTTGCAGTTCTCCATTTCTGAACTTCTTTAAATCTGCATAGAACAATGCAAAAACATCCTTATACCTTATGAGTAGAGAAATTAGTTTCTCTCTTTCCTGAGGGGAACAACATTTTCCTATACACACTATCTTAGGGTCTTCATTTGTGCCAATATTGACACGATCATAGTTAGCAAATGATTCAATATTGACCTTATCCTTTCGCTTCAGGTACTGGTCATGTCTATTGAATAAATCTTCCAGAGAAACTAAACCTTTAGGTATTTTTTTTTACCTTTCAATTGAATCATTTCAGATTTCTTGTCATCAAGGGAACTGATGTGCTCTTCTAAAACATCATTACTTACATCATCACTTCCTTCAAAGAAGATGTTGGCAAAGGCCTCATCTTTCTCCAAGAATGTAATAACCTATTTATCACTATTGAACACTTACTAATGGTTCACATTATATGGGACACCTAGGCGGTACACTCTTTAATTCTATAAGGTTTATCTTTAAAGTCTGGGTGAGGCAATAGCAAAGATGCAGACACAACTAGTGAATCCGCTCTAACATTAAGATCTCTGGGCATGGCTTCAATAGAAAAGGCATCAAAATCCTCAATGCAATCCCAAACTCTATTTCTATAATGTCTCAGCCTGCCATTTTTCATAGTATATTGCTTTCTGACTTGCTTAACAATTAGTTTTGCATCTCCTATAGCCTTCAGTTGTTTTATGCCTCTCTCTTTGGCTAAGGTTAGGCCAAGTAGAAGTGCTTCATATTCTGTAGTATTGTTTGTATTTTCAAATTCCAACTTATAAGCATAAGGGAAACTATAGCCATCTGGGGAGATTAGTACAACTCCCGCACCAGAACCAACACTAGAGCAACTTCCATCAAATTCTAATGTCCATAACTCATCTGTAACATTGGGGTTGATCAGACTAGAAAACTCTTCTTCTAAGGATGTGCACATATGAGTACCTGGCCTAGTTTCTACAAACAAAATATCTGCCCTTGGATCCCCTGATTTTAACATTGTGAACTTAGCTTTGGGTTCCAGATTAAGGCACACTTTCTTTCCATCTAGTGGTATTAAAGCATGAGACCAGTCCATTTGTATTTCGCCACCCAGGTCCTTACATAAACTCCTACTCAAAAGCATACCGTAACTAGTAGGGATATCAGCAACAAGGATGGTTAGCTTCAACCTCTTTTTTCAGAAGGCAGCTAAAGCAACTTGAGCATCCTTTATTTGTCCTAAAACTGGGACTTGTGAACCATCCATAGAAAAACATTTACCATGGGAGGGAGTGTAAGATAACCCTAGAGCTCTAGCCACTTGAGCAGGCATCACATTGTCAGAAGCCCCAAAATCAATAACACAATTGCTTAATCTAAAACCAACTATATAAAGGGATACATAAAACGACTCTAGTTTAGAAAAAGGGTTTTGCTGACCTAGATCTGTTTCATGTGAATTTGAGTAAACTTGTTCATTGATAGGTATACTAGACACTTGAGCATTACTCTAGGAAGGAGAAGGTTCTTGTTTGATATATCTCACTAACCGATCTAACTCAGATGGATTGAGCCTAAGATAGTGAGCTTGGGATATTTGAATCTTAGTGTTTTTACATGACTCAATTATATCAAATGAACTAGCAACAAGAGTATCAGGAGAAGGAATCGATGGTACCTCTGTAGATGTATTCTTGGGCGTAGCATTCTCAGACTTCTTGGAACTAGAAGTAGCTTGCCTGGACATAATATACTTCGGAGTAAAAGGTGAGCCACTTGTATGCTCCTTAGGGTCTGTGCCTTTTTGAGCCTGTTGACCCCTTGTGAAGACTACACAATTTGGATCAATCTCTGTATAAACAACTTCTCCAGCCTTGGTGTCTGATTCATACTCAAAAAAGTTTACACTTGCATCATGAGACTAGACGGGTTCTTCCACATATGGCATTTCATTATGTTCATTAGTAGAGAGCATTTGCATAAACCGAACCATCTCGGGACAAGTGGATCAATCATGATCTGAATTCAAATGAAAATTACACATCATATTACCTTTACTGGTAAAGGGTCCATTTTCAAGAGCGAGCCTTTATGAGGGACTAGTTAAAGGTAAAGTTTTGTTGTAACCACTTGGAGGAACATAATCTTTCCTTGGTATATCTTGATATTGTCCTTTTGGCATTTGCCTCTTCAAGGTGATTATGTCATTGGCCAACCTTTGTATAACTAGATCAGTAGAATTTACAGTAGAAGGTTTTCTAATCTGCAACTCCTTTTTCCACTTCCTGACTATAATTAAATCATCTTCTATTGATATGGCTCTCTCTTGAGCTGCATTAACATCCGCTGCTCCCTCTCTTTAATGGTAAAACTAACATCTGGAAGAAGAGTATTAATAAACAAACACTTCAATAGATCATCCCCGGGTCTCATATTTTCAGGTATTCTATTATACAACTTATTGAATTTGGCAACAAATTCTCATCGACTCGTGTATTTCTTTCTTCATTGTAGCCAATTGGGTGACAAGAGTCTATTCATTCTCAGCAGTTTTGAACCTACTTTCAACCTTTGTTTTTAGAATATCCCAGCCATTTATAGAGCCATTGGGAAGGTGATAAAACCAATTAGCGACAGCATCAATTAGGGATTCTACAAAAAGCCTCACAACAACATCTTATAGCATATTTATATGTTTCACATAATAACAGTCTTTAGAAATAGAACAGTTTCTTAGGGACAACCGTTTCCAAAATAATAACAAAGTTTTTAAAAGTCTTTAGAGCCAAATAGCAAGAAATGCATAAAAGAAATGAAACTCAATTCACCACCCCTTCGCCTTCCTTGGGATCTTCGACGCTTTCCACTGCTTGATCTTCTGCCATCTTTTCTCGTATCTTCACCTTCAACTTATACTCTCGATACTTAGTTATAACGGTAGTGATCCCTTTGCTTCCCGGAATAGTAGTGATCTGCATTCTGGTTTTGAACTTGCTCAGAGTCTTGGTTATCCCTGCCATAGTTTCTGGAATCATTTCATCTCTTTTCCTAAAACCATTAAGATAAACCAGTATCAAGCCCAGTTTACCGAGTGATTCCCCAGAAACAATATCAGGATTAGCGAGTTCATTACAAAGCATCTCCTTGACTTCCTTGTTGATTTCTATAGGATCACCTAGATTTTCCCCAAATTCATCTAGAATATTCACTCCCAGTGTGTGGCAATCCCTTTGAATACTAATCATTAAATCCAAATACTCTTTCAAGGCCTTATTAATTTTATCAATAAGGTTATCATACATATTCAGCTTCCAGTCTAATGAGTTAGCCCAGGATGGGTCAATCTCACGAGGATCGTTAGCCAAATTTTCTCTCATGAGCGTTACAGAATATAAGGCTATCAACTCAACAACTTCCTTAGAAAGCACGTAAGTGTTGCCTTGTTCCTTTCTCACTTGTTGGAGTTCATTGATCAATTCTTTTCTTTTGTTATACACCTGGGAGTAGCTTTGTGTCAATTTAGTTGAGAAAAACAACATATCACAAGATAGTTTCTCCACCCACTCAGTAATAGCCTTAGCAAAATTTTGATTCTTTTTAATCTGTTGAATGGTGCTGGCATCTATTCCAATAACTTCTGAGCTGGATGCCTCTTGTGATGAAGGTGTTACTATGGATCGAATGAGTTTGCTGAAAGACAAAATCTGAGATTGAAGCTTTAAATTCTCTTTTCTTTCTTCTTTAGCTCTTTTAATGGGGAATTCACAGAAAAATTTGCATGATATGAATCCCCCTCAAGGGTAGAGGGGCCCAAGTCAATGTGACTTATTTAATAGTCAGCTTCAGTTATATCATTTTCATTCAAATCCTTTATCGAGTCAGCAATCTCCAACACTTGGTGACTAGAAGTAGCATCATTTACCATTCTTGACATTCTCCTCGCTTTCTTAGGCTTCAAAGTACCTTGCAAGAGCATGGCAACTGTATCTACTTCTTTTACTATTGTGGGCACATTTTTCCTCTTTTTCTCTACTACCTTTTTCACCCAACTGGGAGAAGAAGTCACTACACTTGTATCCACATTGCTAGACACAATCTTAATTTGATTTTCAACTGAAATAGGAGCAGGAACCTCCTCATCAGTAGGAGATGAGGGAATTTCAAAGAAAGTGGGAAAAGAACCATCATTAAGAATTTGTTAAAAAATGGGATCAAGATTCACAGGCACCATTTTAGTTTGAACACTCTTCTTTCCTACTGCAGATAAGGGGAGACTGTCTGACTCATAGGTTGACTTCAACTTGAGAGCATCATCAGGCTTCTCACCGTCATCTCCTGATTGTGAACTTGAACTAGACTGTGAAGCCTCATGTCTTCTTGAAGAACTTTGTATAGCAAAACCTTGCGTAGTCTTTGACCCAATAGCTCTTGAGCTTCTCTATTCATGAGGTGAACCAGTATATCCATGCCATCTTCCAACTAGCTAATCCTCTATTCTCTTTATGACAGTAGCAGAGCAAACTCTTAGATCCACAACCTCCTTCTCAGACCAATTGATTTGAGGAAGGGGTTTTGAAAGTAGGGTTTTGTATTCCACATCAATTACTTTAGAATCCTCTTCAACTTTTTCTGGAATATAAATGGATAGACCAAAAGCTTGAATTTGACTTAGAGTAAGTCTCATACAATTTCTTCTTTGAACTTCACGATCATCCATACAGTCTTCCCAGAAGTCTTCCAAGCTAAAGTGATGCTCGTATGAGCCAGAGCCATAGAAGTTCTGTTTCACATAATTTTTGCTATCAGAGTTCGGCCTGAATGACAAAGAATGAAGATTAAACCTTCCCAACACATACTCAGCTCCTTTAGTAGCATCCTTAGTTTTACGAGAATAACCAGATAGAGAACGGAAAAGTATACTCTCTTTTTCTCATATTCTGATATTTGATATTCATGGCAGCCATTTGTCTGTAGAAGATAATATAATTACTAGCATACCGGGGCAACTTGGTTGGAGCCAACTCATAACCTCCCAATCTCAGGTAAGTGAATCTATCAAATTAGATATAAAAACTTCCAAATTGCATAACCAGAGAAGCAACATCATAAGAAATCCTCAGTTCAGGATTACCATTTAATTTTCTCATCAAAAAGGTATCATTAACCCAACGATAATCCTTCATTTCGACATCTTTTGTGAACTAAGGAAAATAGGCATACACAGGTGTGTTTGGGGTTAATGACCCATGTGGCCTCAACCCAGCCCAGACAACCTATCGACTGGCTAGAGTGTATATCAAATATGAACACATGTGGAATGCAGAAATCTCATGAAATTTAACTAATTGTTCATTTAGATGATAACTTATCATTTCTGCCCAATTAATAAATTGACCCTCACTGCATATTAACAAGATGAAACAACACATCCAAAACTTGAAAGAACTTACATCTTCACTACTAACAACTTGGTGCAGCAGGGTAACAATGTGTGAGATTTCATCTTTAAAGTGGGCTCTTTTACGCGTAGAGGGTAATTGTGACTTACCTCATTTCTCTGATTTCAGCCAGTTTTGCGTAATGGCATTTTTGCACCAGTCCTTGTTTTCTTTGAAGAACTCTGCGACAATAGCAACAGACATGTATTCAAAATTCTCCCTTCCCAGAATCCTCAATGCTCGAGAGATGGCCTCTGAATCAATCTTTGCAATCACAAACCCATCCTTTGTTTTGATTTCGTGAGTTTCGGGGTCATACCCCTCCACACATGCAATAACCAAGTCTACATACTACACAGAAGTGGGAAAACCAACAGCTTGTGCCAAGCTGCTCTATAGAATTTTCTCCGCGAAGGGTGACCTATCTTTTTGTTGTAGACGAGACTAGAATTCTGCTAAGTCAATATGCCCAAGCTTTGTGTCTTTCACATTAGACCAACTATTTTCATTGGCAGGGTGAGAGGGTGCCCCCTGAAATTTGAATTTCATTACAACTACTAAATACCAGGAGTAATGACTGAGCACTGTAGAAATAACAACTTTAAATAGAAGGAAGAAAAGCAAAACACTTAGAAAAATTTCACCATGAAATGTGAATACTCATGCAGTTATGGCGCCAGGACTTGCTTTTAAATGTCAGGCTAATGTGGTACTAGTTCTGTGCCTTGAGAAAATAACCCAGAGATTTGCTCGCTTTTCAATAATTCTTCAAAGGACATTCACTGGTTATGTCGTATGCCACATTAAATGATCATTAATCACCTTAATATTCGGTCCGTGGCTTAGTTGTCAGCGAGTCACAAGAAATAGAACTTTAGAACCTTGAGTCGAAGGTTGTGAAGTTCTGAAAACTAGCGATCAAGCGACTTCAAAGAGAAACACATAGGCCACAAGACATAATGAAAGGAATGTAAAGTCGTGGGGTCGGGAAGTTTTGAAACTTAAGAGCCTTGCGACTTGGTTAGCAAACATAAGAAATCAACGACTAGGTTAGGAAATTTTGAATACCCACGATTTCAAGTATTTTTCTAAGGCAACAAAAGGAGAAAATACAATCCTTAGGAATTTAGGCATAAATTTGATGGATCAGGAAAAATGAACAACAAAGTAAACAAACCCTAGAAACAAGAGAAAGGGGTAACAATATGTCAGCTTGTTCCTCAAGATATGCATCATAATCTACCAGGTTCTCATCATCATTAGAACTATAAAGAGGGCCTCCTCAAATTATGAGTTTGGGTTTTGGATTTGACCTAGGCTTGTTAATGATCACAACCATTTTGACAAGTGATGGATTATATGGTGTTCAAGAATGGGGTGTAATGAAGGTTATGTGGATGAAGTTGGATTATGATTAGGATGATGAGGTTGATGAAATTGATTAGATGATGTGGAATGATGCCCCCTCGAGAGGATAGGCAGGAGATAAAGACATAGGTAGACTCTTGAAATGGATTGAGGTAGATAATGATTATGATGATGTGGATATGACAAGTAGGATGATTAGGATTGTTGAGAATGATGAGAATGAGTTGGCTTAGGATAGATGTGATGACAAGGATACTTAGAATGATGTAGAATGTGTATGTTGATAGCTTGACTTTGGCAATTTCAAACAAAAGATTTCACATGTACATGCATGAATCACACACACAAGACACAATAGCAAGTTTGACTTTGAAGATCAATTGACTGTTGTGATAATGAAGACACTTGAAGACACATCAACAAGCCTAATATTAGGATGAACAAGTGATCTAAGGATGTCTGCAATATACTCACATCGCGAAGGGCCATAATCTTGGGTAGATTTGTTGATCACAACAAATTCTAACATTAGTTTGATGAAGCCCTTAGGCGAGTCGATTCAGTGATGATGAACAAATATTGAGAGCAACATGTAGTCATGCAGTATGTCTTTAGAATGTTGATGTAACACTTTTTGTCTTTTTGCAATTGATTTCTTGATAAATGCTAAATAGATAAAAACTTGCACACAATTTATTCGTGAAGTATTGAACTATAAATCCTAAATAGATAAAAGATTATTTGAAAATGAATTAGGGTTAGTCCTTAAATCCATTATTCTAACATACAATTTTAAATAATTTCTACTTTAGTTGTAATGATTAGTAAAAAAAGTAAGACATAGACACAATTTAAAAAATTCAAATTAAAAGTTTAGGGTCTCTATTTATATACAAGAGCAACTTTAAGTCAATTTTACACCCACAAATTTAAACTAAAGTAATATATAATTACGCTAGAGGCGTTCTACACTCACAGCAAGGGTTGAAAGATTCAGATTCCCGTAAACAATTAAGATAAATTCGTGGAAGTCAAATGAATAGAAAAATAGAAAAACTTGGGCAATTATGGAATGAAATCTTTATCAGGTTAAACTAAGATGATAAAAAATATATATTTAATAAATGAATTTAAACTCTTAAAATATATAATAGAAGGGTGAATTAAAATCAAAATAAAACTATTTACTAACTTCCATATATCAATTACACTAATCAATATATTAAAAACTACCTAATCATTATAAATTTAAAAAAAAAAAAATCACATAAATATACGATTTTTACCATTACACAGCTTTTCTTTAAAGAAAGGAAAACAAAACAAAAAAAATCACATAAATATACCATTTTTATCATTACACACAGCTTTGCTTTAAAAAAGTAAAAAGAAAAAACTTTGACCGGGAAAACATTTGAAGGGTCGGCCTGGAAAATTTTCAATATAAAAGTGTTGTCGGAAACACCCTTGGTATTTGGTTCGTACCAGGCCCCACTTCTACTACGGCCCCTACGTACTCCTTTAATAAAGAAATACGGTCGATGGGTCATAATTAATTTTCATGGGAAACCACTCCCTATGCTGCCTATTAAAATGCGACGCTAGTGAGTGACCAACACAGACGAGAAAATGGCTTTCTACAACTCCTCCTCAGCTGAGAAGCGTGCAGTAATGAATCCCAAGGATCTGAGGTTCACCCAGCCTGATATTAAGTATACTTTCAAGGATGCAATACACCCTTCTGTTAGAGACACTTCGTCTCGATTGCGGAGGGGCCAGCTAGTGGCAGTTCAATTTTTAGTTTTTTTTCTGTAATTTTGTGTATTTCAGGTATTAATTATTCATGCATAGATAATATTCCCAATTCCACCTGTTGATGGCTCTGTAGCGGTTACCAGAGGCACCTCGTTCTATATAGCGGTTACAAACAAATTCAGAACATTGTTAAAAATAAACGATGCAATCCGTTTTTCCCTCGCTAGCGCCCACTAAGGCTGGCAATAGTATTTTTTTGAAGGCAGAAATTTATATTTTTCTTTTGAACAGGGCTCAGGCAGTAAGAACAGAGGAGCGGTCGAGTGGAAAGGGTTTCAGATTGCTTGAGAGTGGCAGAGTTCAGATTGTCTTGTAATTCTCCCTGAGCAAGTTGATTAGGCTGGCCAGGTCCAGAATTTAGTTGTGATTCTGAAAATAAGTGCAACGATCTTTTCCAATAAAAAAATCTCTTCTAAGTTTGTTATTTAAAAATTGCATTGAATCTGAGTGTCCTTGCGAGTTATTAAATTTGTGAAAGCTGCTTGGATTGGTTCTCTGTTCCCAGGTCTCTCATCCTTGACTGCATCAATACAGGGCGTCAGGGTGGAGTTGAAATGCATTGAAATAAAAGGACTCACTAACCCTGTCATTCCTATTTATTTTTTCTAATTATTTATCTCAACTCACTTTAATTAATTTAAAGTTTCATCATTCTGGTAATTGGTTAAATGGGTAGGCTGATACTTTTTCTATTCTGGTAATTGGTTTAATGGGTAGGCTGATATTTTTAAAAGAAATTGTAGATTTTGTTGTTTCAATCTGTATTTACTTCCATAGAATACAAATATTGACATGTTTTGACATTATCTACTAATCTAAAAGTAACAATTACACTTAATTCACATATTTGTTCAATAATGATAAAGTATGGTAAATTAACTAATGAATATGTTTATTTATCTGTATGTATATACCAACGAGTATATTTATATTTGATAAGCTCACATGAGTTAATTTGAAGAGACTACGCTGAAAGACTTTTCATATTCTTCAAACATAATAATGATTTCATTCCATAACTGCCCGAGTTTTTCTATTTTTCTAGCCATTTGGCTTCTACGAATTTTTATTTTTTATTTAACGTGATAAAGATTTCACTCCATAACTGCTCAAATTTTTCTATTTTTCTATCCACAAATTTATTTATTTACACATTTTATGAATTTTGTTTACATAGAATCTGAATCTTAATTGTTTATGGGAATCTGAATTTTTCAGCCCTTGCTGTGAGTGTAGAACGCCTCTCAGCGTAATGATTAGATAGGGCCCTTATTCCCATCTAAAAAATATAATTTGAAAACATAAATAAATGTAAGCTCAAGATCTTATTTGGTCCTGTCTTACACTCGAAATAAGTGTATAAATGTATTGTCAACCCTGGCATAGATTGGATAGTTAAACTGTTGAAAAACTTAAACCCTGATTTTCTTCTTGTATATGTTATGGGCAACGTGTATAGCCTAAAGCTTATTGGAGGTTCACCATATAGTTAGAGTCAACTTGTATGGGTTGTATCTGTGTTGCTAGGCTTCCAATTCCTTGGTTTCAATTGATTGTCTATATACAACTTTGTGTGAAGAGTTGCCAGCGGTGGCCTTTGTAGCTGTTATTTTCTATTATGACAGGATCTTCTGTTTTTCTGCCTTCTCAGTGTGTTCGTGGGATGTATATACAGTGTGTTAACCGTGTGCAGATTGCAAAAATAGAGATTCACCTGTGGCCGAAGTTTATGCTGTACCTGGCACAGTTTTTCAGTATTCCTCAGCATGTTACTGGGTTTTTGTTTGGCTGCCAGGTTTCTGCAGTTCATGTGATTTTCTGGTATTTAATTTGTATTGCTGTCACTGTGGTTTTTTGTTTCAGATGTGACAAAGTTCTTTGGCTATCTGCTATCTGTTCTTTTGGCAGCTCTTTGTTGCTTTTTTTCTCTGTATTTATCTGTATTATTTTAATATAAAAAAAAATTTAAAAAGTGTATTGCCAAAAAAATAGTTGTTCGAATAAAACTAAAATAAACAATGTAGATAAAATCAAATAATTGTTGAAGTAAAATAAAATTTTATGTGTCCATGTATTGTTGAAGTAAATAAAATAGTTCTAAAGTAAATAACTCTTAAATAAATAAAATAGCTTGCCATTTAAGATATCTCTAAACATTTGATAAATAGATGTATTTAAGATATCAATACTACTTTATCTATTTATACATGAAAATATACCAATTTACATATATAAATGCATAAAAAACCACATAATAGCCATGAATAAAAAATAAGAAAAAAAAAATTGTATACATAACTTTTCTTTAAAAAATGAGGGTGAATTTTCACACAAAAACATTTGAAGACTTGGCCCATAGGGGAGAGGGCCTAATATTAAGTGTAACATTGACACTAACAATTTATATTGTTGAGCAGATGTGGATAATTTAAATATTTTGTTTCACCATCATCATGACTATCAAACTTATGTTATCAACATGTTTTTTGTTGAGGTATCATAATAGACTAAAAAAAATGTATGTGACATCATATGATTTGTTTCTTTTTGAATCTAATGGGCACATTTTATTTAATTATTAGTATTGGTTGTTCAACTAAGGAGTCATTTCTTACAACTACTAGTACCATACTATTTAAACTAGCAATTGTACCTCAAGTGCAATGGGCACGCTAATGGGCATTTGAATGTAGTGAGGAGTTGAAGGAAAGAATGTTTCTCTAAGGAAGTCCAAGTCACGAGGTAATAGCTAATTATTCATTCTAAACGAGAGGGAACAAGGCTATCGCCAAGCCCCTAGGACAATGTTTCTCTAAGGAAGTCTAAGTCACGGGGCAATCTCTAATTATTCATTCTAAGCCACAGGGAACAAGGGTATCACCAAGCCCCTAGGTTTTGGTACTTGCCATGTATGTTTTGTAACAATAAATTGATTTTTTCTTGATTTTGTTACCAAGCATCTTATATGGTGGACTTTAAATAAGGAAAAAATGTTTTTAAAGTAACATTACAAATATATAAATTATATAGTTGATTATATATTTAAAAAGTTTATAATTATTTAAAATTAATCTACTGTAACATTTCAATTATTTATGTATATTGATTTAATAAAATAGATTTTATTTTTAAATGATTGGTTTTAATTTTTTAAAATAACCAATATTCTATATTCTTAAAAATCCAAACAATTAAATGTGCTTTATACGAGATAACAAAAATATATAAATATGGTGGATTTGGTAAAATTCATTGGAATTGGTAATCATTGTTCCTTCTTTTATAAATGTATACAAAGCATCTGTATGGTGTTTTGACATTCAAATGTAATGTTTTGGATTTTCAATTTGTCCATGTTATTTTGTAGCAAAGATGTAATTATGCTCAGAGAGAGATAATATCAAATAAAAACAAATTTTGTAAAACAAGGATCCTTTGTGATGTTTGTCATTGCCCTTGAATAAAAAAGAAATATTGATCTTTGACATAATATATGAAGTAAACATCTTTTTAGAATCTGAGTGTGATGTTTAAAACCTTTTGTGGTTTACTTCTTGAACAACACAACATTTGATTAAATTAACAAATATTTGATTAAATTAACAACTATAGTTCTTTATAGTCACATATTCCACAAACCTTTGTGGTTTACTTCTTGAACAACACAACACTTGTTTAAATTAACAAACATTTGATTAAATTAACAACTATAGTTCTTTATAGTCACATATTCCACATTAGCAAATCACATCCTTCTCTTGACAGAGCTTATCAAGCTCACAATTAGTATTATCATCACCATCTAAGAACTGATGATCTTAGTAAACATGATAAGCTTCTATATGAATAACTCATTGTCCTACTGACAAACATAAATAGATTAACATATAAAGGGGGCATTCCACCCATCCAATTATGAAAAAACATAAAAAATAACTAACTAAAATGTCACAACTCCATCTTGATCAATCAGAAAAAAAGAAATCAATCACACTAGCAATTTAAACAAACTCCATCTAGTCCACAACCAAGTTCAAGTCAACTTGGCCCCACATGAGGGCCCATGGGATTGTGAATGGACTTACAACCTACCCCTAGAAGCACACCCTTATCACTCATCACCCCTACATCATGATCCTAATTATATTAATCATTAATTAATAGAAATAAATCAAAGTGTGTGAATAAGGATAGATGCGATAGCCCTGACACTGATGTTGCAAAGGCCGTAACATGCCCTTCAATCCTCATGAAAGGGACTATTTAACCCCATCCCACCTCAGGTAACTCCATCCCTTTGTACTTAGGTTAGTTTATTAGTACAACAAGACACAAAGGCCACATAATACAGAGTGAATAAAAAAAGTATTTTGTGAAAGAAAAATAAATTAATTAAGTGCCTAACAAATAGATGGAAGAAGTGGGTCTAGGAACTTGTCTCAAATACTAAAAAAAGCTCTGTGTCCCCTCCACTTATTTACTCAATCACTCCCTCACTCGTCTCAAATTAATTTCTTTACCATGTTTTTAAGAAAATATCCACACAACACATGTAATATTATAATACTAGAGGCAAACAATACCTTACATAAACAATAGCAAAAGTATGAGTATGTCGTGCATGTTTCAGACTAATAATTGTCCTCCTCCTTTGTCATCTAGTGAGTGTTAAGCTATTGATTTGCTACATTACATTATTTAATTGTTGTTTGTAGTTGCTCACGTTAAGCCTCATGTCCCATGTTTGTAGCAGAGGATGCATTGTATGAGCAAATGTGAAACACTAGTGTGAGGTTGCTAATTACCATTCCCTAGGTTAGAGAGTATATGTTTTATTTCCTATACAACTACAACATTATTTATGTGATTTGATGTTAATAGCTACAATCGTTCAGATGCTCATCGCTATATTAACAAACATTTTAGACTAGCTATTTCCATTTGACACTACACAAAAGCCCACATTTTTTTCACATGTAAAACGTAAATTGATTAAAAAAAATAGGTCGAGAAAGATTTAAATATATATTTTTAAATATAAATATACTAGTTTACATATAAATCAATATATAAAAAACGGCCTCAATCAAAAAAAATAATAATAAATAATTGTATGGACACATAATTTTCATGATTAGAGAGCTTTTCCTTTTCTGAAAATGAGAGAGGGAACTTTCACAGAAAATACATTTGAAGATTTGGCCTACACCTAATTGTAAAAATCTTCTATCAAAAAAGTGACATTGGAAACCCTCTACCTAGGTGGGAAAGGATACTCATTTTTTCCTCGCAATTGCCAGTCTCGCTTTCATGTACTTCAACATCGCTTTAAGTCTGACAGTGATCTCCACTCAAATGGCAGACCCAAATACCGGGAAGCTTCTCTGTTCCTACCAGCTACCAGGCACCACTTCTACCATACCTACTGGGAAGGAAATAACTCGGTAAGCTGCCTATTAAAACCCTAAACTGGTGGTGCCCAACACATGTGAGAAAATGGCCTAACCCTTGCAATAACCCTACATGTGACATCTTCATCGAATCTAGAGCTGATAACCCTTGCATTATTTAATTTAATTACCTAACTAATTATAACATTAATTAGATTATCTGTTATCAATCCTAGCTCATATATCTAGGTTGATTATTTATTTAATTAGCCTAGTTATTTATGTAAGTGGATATTTTTGCTTACAATTTTAATGAGTCTAAAATTCCTAAATGACCTAGGGTTCTAACCTTGGGGTTTATCTTTCCTTTTTAATTAGAACTTTTAGATATGATTTGCTAATTACATTCCTTTTGTATAATATTTGATTAGGGTTTGGATCACCCTTATTTGTGTTTCATTATCACATCTTGATAAGGGTTGGGAATTCCATTGTATCTTATCTATTTGAACCCCTCTAGTCATTGTTGGATTATGTATTTTTGCTATATCATTTATAATGGATTCTCACAAGTCATTACCTTTAACTGATCTATGTGCCTACCTTACTGATTGTAATGTGTTCCTATCTTTTGTGGCTTCTAATCCAAGTTTGACCTTGATGCTCATGTATTTTTATGCTATGGATGATGATCTATTTTCTATGGAGGTGTTATCTATTCATGTAAATACTTTGACCTACTTCATAGAGTTTGTTAGTGCCCATCCTTCTCTTTTAGATATTGTACTACCCCAAGATTTTGCTCAAGACATTAATGAATAGAAACTAAATCAACAAATTTTCACGTTTCAAAAGTGACATCAACATGCCACATTGCACACCTACATGCACAAGGTACTGTGATATCACACAACAACACATGAGGGAAACAATCACCAATACACCAAGCATGGTGACATAAGTAGAAGAATTCCAAAAATACGAGTCAAAATCATCGTGATAAGCTTACAATACAAGTCCTAGAAAAAATGTAGAGCTTCCAGGAAATTTTGTAACTTTTTGTGAAACTTTAGAGTTCCCATGCAATTCTATAGTTTTATGAGACTTCAAAGTTTCCATGCAATTCTATAGTTTTGCAGTACATTGAAGTTCACATGCAATTATATAGTTCTTGAAAACTGCAAGTGGACCCTCTGTCCCTGTACGCTCGAAATCGTGACTCTGGTTGCCTGAGGTCTTGGATGGATCTCTTGGATCTTGTGACGGATAGCCCTCACCCACTCTCCTCTCACTCCTAAGCACATTCGTGAATCAGGATGGAGGAAGTCGTGTGATTACTAACCTTAACCAGATCTAATGGTTTTGACCTAGGGTTTTGTTGACCTAGGGTTTGACTTTGTTTTGACCATATTTTTACCTTGTGATGAAATCAAGGGTTTGTTTGGAATCGTTTGAACTATGATTAACTTGTGATGGAATCAAGGGTTTGCAATGTTGTCTATTCTGATGCTTCTATATGCATGCAAACTAAATGATATGCAAGATGTTCTTTATGGTATTTTTTTAGAGTATTTTGGAAATAAAAGTGCTTTTAATCTATGAAAGGGAAATATGTATGCAATTCTATATGACGTTTCCAATTCAATGTAAACCTATGTTTTTTTGTGTTTTCGATGTCTTGAATGCAATTTAATCTAAGAAAAGGGAAAATGCTTCTTCTAACAATGTAGATCTAGAAATATGAAAGTGATTAATCTAACATGCAAGATCTAACTATCAAGGAAAAAGCAATGTTTTATTGTTCCCAAGAGCAAATTTGATTCTCTAATTACTATGAAAGCAATGAAAACAATGAAGGAAGCTGAGAGAAACGAAGATTTGTTGACTCCACTACCCTCAGTAATCCTTGTGTAGGCAACCTTGAATCCTTTTGTGGCAGCAGGTGATCCTCTTGACAACAAAATGACCCAAAGAAGCAAAAGAAGCTTTTGATGAAGCTTGTATGAGCTTAGTGAGAGCTTGGATTGAGCACAATGGCATAGAGTGAAGCAACGTGATGCTACTTGGTTGAACAAATAAAGCAAAAGGCACCTTCGTCTTGTAAGAGCATTTGAATGCTAACTTGGAAAGCAAAATTTGGCAAGAGCTATGTGCATAATGGATTTACCTCCGTGGAAGAGTTTTGAAGCTATGCAACAATGAAAGATTTGAAGCTTTGAAGAAATAAAGAAAGAAATGAAGAAAGAGGCTCAAGGGCTTGTGAAGAAGCTTGAAAAAGCTTGTGAAGATGAGAAGAGTATTCTCCAACTTGCTCAACTTGGAAAATAATGAAGAGGTGGGGTATTTATAGGTTAGAAGAAGGAATTGATTGAAGATTTAACTCATTTGATTGATAAGTTAACAAGAATATATTGGGGAGTTAACAAGGTTGATTACCTAGTGAACTCAACTGATTAGAGAGTGATGAAGCAATGATAGCTTATCATTGAAGAAGAAATGGAAGTGAGGGAATGCATGAGATTGATTAGAGAGTTAATTTGAGATCAAATAGAGCTAATTATGCATGTGTGGGTGCATGAAAGAGTTAACTCTATATCAAGGATCAAAAATCATGCAAACATAAAGAAAAATGGGCTAAAACAAAGCAAAAATGAGAGAGAAACTCGAGTTTTTCAGTGGGTCCAAAAACGGTAGGGTTTCCCCTTTTACTAGTAGGGTCGCCCAGGGGGCGACCCTAGGTCGCTTAGGGGAGATTCGGGCTGGACAAGGTCAGATGCATAAAAACAGGCTAGGAGATGGTAGAAGAAAGGAAAAGGACATGTTCTGCATCAAGAAACAGGTCAGTCATGTGGAAGAATCCAAATCTCCACTTATGTCTGTAGGATCTCCAGGGGGGATGTGGAAATAATAAGGGGAGATTTTGATTGGTTGGTTGAAAATGAAAATTATCAGTGGGAGATGGATCGGGAGACCTTTAGAAGGCTTCTATGAGGTGCACTAGAGGAAAAACAAAGGGGAGAGGTGAAAACTCACCTACAAGACTCTCACAAGGCTTAGGATCAAGGTTGAAAGCGAGGAAACACAAGTTGACAAGTGTCGCAAACAAAGAGGGAGAGAAATCGACAAAACAAAAATGACACAAGACAAGAAAAGAGGACACCTCATCAAGAGGCTTATTGCCCAAAGGATTTATTTTCATGCTTACATGTATAGGACAAGGATTTGAATCATCATAGGGGTCCTCGTGGAGGCAGTGCGTGATTTTTGTGCTTACAATCCCCACAACCCTTCAAATTTTGGAACTTATGAGTTCCCATGCAAGTTTGCAACTCCTAAAAATTGCATATGGGCTTCTGGTCTGTTGGTTTTTCTTCTGAATCAGCATTAGGGTTTTCCACTTCTAATGCACGGGTAGATTCAGCCAACTAATACAGGAGGTTGCGTGAGCTACCCCCCCTTCACTTCTGGTTCTGCCGCACCAAGGGGGTATCCCTATAACTCAAGATGTAACCTTGACTAGCTCAAAGATAGAAAGATCTAACTTAACAACAACAGGAAGAATACTCTCATGTATGGACCAAGATCTGTATGATAGATCACAAGGTTGGCAACATTCTTGGACATATGTGTCTGGTGGGTATGAGAGTATGCAGGGGGTTCCTAATCCTACTCCTACAACGAACAGGGGGAAGCGATGAGATGGGTGGACATAATGTCCTAGATGTAAGACAAGGGGTTTTGGCTCATAACTACTGACCCAGGAGTAGACTGGTGCCTATCCATTGGGCAAGGAGTCAACTAGACATATACAACAGATGGTTTGCAACTTTCACTCAAGTTTCAGGGGGTTGGACTTGATGCTTGCCTTACAAACATCACCCAAGAAAGGGTATCTAACTGCCTCTACTTACAGATATCCCTGCAAACATACAACCTTCTCCATACATTGACCTAAAACAGTTTAATCAACTCCTTGAATGGAAGTTACAGATCAAGCATGCAGTATAGATATCTATACCCTAGAATCTATGAAACCCTTAGCAACCAGATTCAAAAGAAGGATGACATGCAGCAAATGGAGACAAGCAGATAGACACATGCAATAAGCATTTTTCATATAAATCAACACTGAAACTAAAAATATGTGCAAAATACAATCATGCTGCAACACATAAACTCCAAAATGGGATGGAACAACCAAGTTCATGCCCTGTTCTTCATTATTTACACAAAAATGCCCCAGGTCTTCAACAACCCTTAAATGAGTGACACAGTCTACCTTTTATAGAAAAACTGTGTACTCAGCATTAATTACATGGCACATCAAAAATTTTGCCGGATACAATGCATCAGAAAAATGGTGCTCAAAATCATCAATGTAGCAGAGGGACAAAGAGGAAGGAGCACGTGGGAATCGGGATCTGGGCCGCCGCTCAAAGATATGCACGATAAAAATGGTGGTTGAGCTATCAACTCGACCCATGCCCTCCTGCACAATCGCCATTATAGTTTCACCTACCCGCAACCTCTGGAATGCAACCACAGCAAGTTTCTCCTGCCAAAAATAGTTGCAAACGCTCAGGAGAAAACCCACGCTGTAGGTTTTAAACATGGCCGTCGATCAAAACCCATCGCTGAAACCTACGGCCTCAAAAAATGTTGAAAAGTCACCCACCAACCAAATCGTGCCACATAGGCACTTCAAGTTTCCATCGCTGAGTTCGTTTTCCTTTATCTTCCCCGCTGAGAGCCTACCGCCGGAACCTCATGCAGAAGCTGACACCTGGCGCCTTCCGCATCCCCTTTGAAACAATAGAGATCTACCATGAAACTTAGATGGAAGTGAACACGTGGCAGGTTCCGCTTCACCTTGAAACACACAGAAACTAATGAGAAACAGTCCTTAAGTTCCAGGACCCTCCACCATACGTCACCTTCCGACACATTTAATATCTATGCTGGGGCCCACCCCAATCTGTTACTAGCATCACGGGATACAAAAAAGAAACTTACGCAGAAGCTGACACTTGTCAAGCTCTGCGGCCATCTCTTGAAACATTTGAAACTCTTAGAAACTCTCGCGGAGATTGACACTTGGTAGGTTCCGCAACCACCAAAGAAACTGAGAAACTTTTTTGAAACATTTTGGCAGAGGCCGCCACTTGGCAACATCCACAGCAGCTTAGAAACTTTCATGGGACCCACCATGTCTGAGCCAAACTTGACACAAAAAGGAAACTACGTGGAGGCCGACACGTGTCGGCTTCCGTAGTCACAACTAGGGGCACATTGCAGCTTCCGCTACGACTTAGAAACTTTTGAACCATGCCTCCGCAAGTGACACGCGGCACAATCCGCGCGAAGTAACTAGAAACTGTGTCAGAAACATCAAATATACATGGCACGATCTGCAGCTCTTAGACCCTTCACTGGGACCCACCCCCGCGTCTTCACTTAGCACCAAAATAAACAAGAAACATTACACGAGGGCCGACACTTGTCATGCTCCGCAGCAACCTCAATGACACATGGTGCCTCCTGCGCACACATAGAAACTTATTGAGAGTGTCTCAGATGACGACACATGGCATCTTCTGCGGGGAGCAAATTGAAACATAAAGGAAACTCTTAAAGGGTCTTTGAAACACTGGCGGAGACCGACACTTGGCAAGCTCTGCGTTGCCACCACTAAAGAAACATTAAGGGTGTCGAAGCCATTGGCGGAGACTGACAGTTTTATAGTCTTTCAGGTGCCTCCACGTGGTACCTTCTGCGGCAATCGAAACACGAAACCCTCATAGCCACTCTCGGAAACATTCAGACATAGTAACTGCAGCCTGATAAGCATCTGGAAAGCATGTGACCCATTTTTAACATTTTCAAGGGCCGATGGAGATTTCTGACCTGCCACTGTATATTTTGACCCTGAGCATACAAGGTGAGATGCATTTTTGATAATTGCAGGGACCAAAACATTAGAACTTTTTTGGATTTTTAGGGAAGAGACCTGACTCAAAACCCCAAACATAAATTATTACTAACATGGTCCTCACAACTTTAAAATTGACAGAACTTTGAAGTTCCCATGCAAGTTTACAATCTCTTCAAATTGCATGTAGACCTCCAATCCTCATAAATAGAACTCATGTCAAACTTTAGAGCTCATGTGTAAATTTACAGGTCTTACAAATTGCAAGTCAAGTTTTGATTCTTGTAGACCTTTAACACTTGTGGAACTTTAGAGCTCACATACAAATTTGTAGCTCCTACGAATTGCAAGTTGAGTTTTGATCTACACCAACTTTACATTGCAAACTTTTAGAGCTTGTGTGCAGATTTGTAGTTCTTACAAAGTGCATATTGAGTTTTTATTTCTACCAACATTACATGGTGGAGTTTTTAAACTCTGATGCAACTTTGCAAACTACAAATTGCCTCTTGAGTATTGAGTTCTAATGAAAATTGCATGGAAAACTATAAACTACTAGTCAAGTTCTAAATTCTAACAACTCTTAGTTACAAAACTTCAATGTCCTTCATCATAGTTTTGCACAATTACAAAATGCAAGTCCATAACAATGAATGAGAGCATAACAATTATTTCAATGGAAGCATTCAAATGTGGTTGTTGTGGTGATAATAGTATGACCTAAAGGGTCACTTGTCCTGAGACTAGCGTGAAGTCTATTCTATTCATTTATGATGGGGAGACACTGAATCTCCTTTCTTGGTTTCAAATTGCTTGTTCTATTAGCTATTGTTCGTTGATGATCCGTTGAGGATGTTCTTGTTCTTTGATCTAGTTTGTTCTGCATTTTGTTGGTTGTGAATTGGATGAGGGTTCAAATTCTCCCCAATCTTATCTAGGATAGATTTCATCCAGTCTTCCCTAATGCCTAGGCACATTGAATGCTAGGAAAGAGGGGGAAATGCTATGTTGTGTTGGTGATGTTGAATATGTTGACTATGAATTGACCTTGTGATGAAATTGCGGGTTTCTCTTTTTTCTTGAATGTTTTGTTTTGGTTTTATTGAATGCATTGACCTCATGATAAAATCGAGGGTTTGTTCACTTGTTTTATTTTTGATGTTTTCCTAATTTTTTTTTTTTGGTTTTTGATGGGTGCAAGCTATATGAATGCAATACTTTTTTTGTTCTTTTTCTCAAATTTTTTGATATGATCTAATTATCTAAGAATTAAAAATATGAATTCAATGAATTAGATTCTAATGCAATCTAGACTATATTTTTTGTGTTTTGCGAATTGATTTTCAAATTGTAGTCTATAAAATAAAATTGTGAGTAATCTAAGAACAATGGAAATAAACTTAATCTAAGAATGCAAGGAAATCTAAGCTAAGTATTTAAAAGAAAATCTGATCTAATTTACTAAAAATTAAATACCATATCAAGAGAAAAGCAAACAAATTATTTACTTCCTCAAAAGAAAAGATTTGTTCTAATTAGTAATGAAAATATGAAAGGAACTTGGTATGAATTGGGCATCAGTGCCTAGCTTAAATGCTCAGAAGTCCTTCGTGGCAACCCTTTCTTCTTCTGCAATAGTGGGGTCCTCTTGGAAACATGGATGAATATGGGAGCATATGAAATTGAATTGAGCTTGCAAGATATGCAAATCGGCAAAAGGGGATGAGATATGAGCATTTGAATGCTATGAAATGCTAATGGCTTGAGCTATGAAGCTATAACAAAAGCAAAAGGTAAACAAAGTCATGCACAAGCATGAGAATGCTATGGAGACAACTATATACAAAGCAAAGCAAGAGCAAAGATGCAATACTAAATTTGCCTAAGGGAAAGCTTTGAAGCTTTACCAAAAAAACTAAAGAAATAAACTAAGAGGCTCAAAGGCTTGTGAAGAAGCTTGAAAAAGCTTGTGAAGATGAGAAGAGCATTACCAGCCTTGAAAAATAATGAAGAGGTGAGGGGTATTTATAGGTTTGAAATCCACACCAAAGATGGTAGTGATTGGGGAGTTAATATAATTGATTGATGAGTGATCTAGCTTTGATTGGAAGTGAACAATGGTTGGAGAGCATATCACAAAAGAAGAAATGGAGATAACACATGATTGATTGAGAAACAAGAAAAGATTAATTAAAAGTTAAGAATGAAATGATTAAGAGTGTTGAAATAGTTAGGGGATTTGACAATTAGTTAGACATGAAGAATCCCATAATCTGGAGCCAAAACGAAGCAAATTTGGGCTAGAATGAGAAGAAAATACACATGACAAGATGATAGGGTTGCCCCTTTCGGGAAGTGGCTTGTTCCTTTTACCAGGCCAAGTCGCCCCTAGAGACCACACTTAAAATGCAAGGTCACCCCTGGAGAGCTTGAAGACATAAGGGGCGACCCACAAAAGGAGGTTTGAACATGTGGTTTTAGGGTTGGAAAATTGCTTAGAAGGGCTAAAAATGGTTTTGGAGGTTTCAAACAAAGCATAGGACATATACAAAGTGGGTCGCTCCTTTTACTAGGGAAGGTCACCCCTGGAGACTTTGAATACATAAGGGCAACCCTAAAAGAATGGCTCAAGTATGTCATATGAAACTTTAGAGAGCTCGTTCAGGCACATATGGACTTCTTTTTGGGTGTAATTTTTTAAATTGCATTTTTTTCGAGGATTATGCAATTATGTCATTAATTTTTCTTGAAAGTGTTTCAAAATTATACTTTCAACTCATTTTTTCTTGGGATATCTTGTTAGTCTCTTGAGCTACCCAACCCTAAAAGGTTTGGTAAGTAATTGGAAAGTGAGCTGGATGGATGGCACAAACAAAGTGAAAAACAATCGAAAACACATCACCAAGAGAGAAGATGTTGATAGGTCTATATATTTCATACATTATGTGTACATGATTAGGACTATAGCTCATAATCAGACTACCATGTAGGCCTGTGTGTCTTTTTCATGCTTATAGTTATTGAGCCAAATTAACAAAATAATAACATATAAGAAAAAATAAAGAAAATTAATAATGGAAAGCACACCATTTGACATAAAATTATTTGGTTACTGAGCCAAATTTGCTCCATAATGTAGAAGGAAAACAATAAAGGAAAAAAAATAAAGAACATTTTGTTTACTTACCTTGCACACCAAAATGGTATGTTCCATGACCAAATTAATAAATATATCAATTCATGGTGTTGTAGAAGTTGCAGAAGTTGATCTTGAATTTTCAAACTTCATAATGAAAAGGAACATGTGAAGAACCATCTAGAATTTAAATCCAAAAGATTTCTAAACATTATCATATCGAAATAACATTTCATCTTTTGTTTTGTCTATTTGAATTATAACCAAATACTTCTTCAATTGTAACAATCTAAAACAAATAATTATCATTTGTGTTACAAATTTCTGCAATAGGACAACTAAATTCTAAGAAAACAAAATTAAATGAACCACAAAATTGATTTCAATTGATATCATCTCTAAACCAAGATAGACCATTACGTTACTCTAAAAACATATCACATAAACTGTTCGAATGAATCTTCAATTTTGAACATACTATTTTCCTACTAAAATTAAACAATCATGAATCATATGGGTTGTATAACTAAAAACCCATGAATCAGATCACATTTGCATCTTTTGATCTTGTCCTCAAATAAAAAAGGTTCAAATTGAAAGCCAAAAGCTTAAAACAGTCAAGCAAGACAATATAACCAGTATTCAAATTTAAGCTTAAATTTTGGAATAAAATTGTTGCTATCTGCATTCTCGTTGTTGCCATTGAAGTGCCGTGATATACCCTCCGTTAAACCTGCAAAGAATAAACCTGTATAGAATAACCAATAAATAATGTGAGTGCCAAAATGTGAAGCAAACGTTAAGAATAAATAAAAATTGATAGATTGTGTAGTTTTTGTTAAATCCTAATGCACGATTGCCTAAAGTTTAATAATATCTTGGTAGATACTTTGTGAGGAGTGAGAGTATGCTAAATGAAACATCAAAAGATGTAAAAATTTAACATTGTGCCCAAGTTATTGAAAACCATCATTTCAGACATCACTTAGAGCTAGAAATAGCTAAATTTCTATCAAAGAAAGCAAGTTATGAAACACTAGAAAACAAAGAATTCATTAACAATTTCAATTAGAAGGCTTCAAATAGGATGTATATGAGATTTTTAACTAGAAACAATTCTTGTAAGAGAAACAAATTTTGCTAGTTTTGATTCAAATGCTTAAAAGATTCTTCTTCGTATCAAGCAACACTAACCCTCTGCAAACAAAGTTGTTGTCCTTGATCATGAAGGATATGAGATCCACAAGACACATAAATATGAATCACACAGAAAACATGAAACACACACATGTAACCCTCAACGTGCTGCTGCACAAGATTTCATTACTTCATAACATGATTACAAATATATCGAATGCCACAACATTCTCATGATCACTTGATCATGCTACACACACTTGACTTGATCACATAGACTTGATTCAACGCTGTTACATCATGCCTCTTTTATAGAGGTCTTTAGTACATGACTCTGCCTTTCTAGGCTCTTGCAATCCTCATCTAGAAACTTTATCCTCTAGATCATTCCTTCTTTCTAGAAACCTCCTTGACCTATCTAGAAACTTGTTGGATTCTTCTTTCTTCCAATTACATAACCAATTTTGTCTTTTCCATTTAATTAAATAATTATCATTGGTGGGAGAAATTACTACTCCAACACTCCCCTTAATTTCAACCACATATTTATCATTCCCAAATTTTTTCTTCCAAGTCTACTGACTCACTCAATCCTTTTCAAACTATCTTTTAGATCTGTGGATCTTCTTACTCCTCAAACTCTTCACCAACTCTTATCAACTGTTGCGGCAGTCCTTCAAACTTTGATATTTAAATCTTCAGAACTTCAATCTGGAAGTCCTATTGCTATATGTAGCTTTCCATTTTTCTTGACGTCTTACAAGACCAACAAACTTCTCTTGATTGCTATCCTTTTTTACATATGAACATCTATACTTGAACAATCTTTTCAACATACCTGTAATCTCTTGCCAATTTGATCCAAAACTCCATCCACAATTCATTTGCATGCATCCTATCATAGATTCATTTTTCCACTCTCTATTCCAACACATCTTTTTTGAATGATTTCTTAAACCACATTTTGTACATGGATGTAGATCCCAACACATGTCCTTTGTATGTCCTTTCCTGTTATAATGAGAACACTGTATTCCTTGATTAAATTTTCTTGAACCTGTAACGCCTGTATATCCAAGACCTTCATAGTTTGGGCTCATTATTGGCTCAATTGGTTCTTTCATTCCTTGTCCATACTTTCCTAATCCTTGACCTTTATAACCCATCTTTTTCATCATCTTAAAACCAACATTCTTTGTGTCAATATCATCACAACTAGCAAATTTTGTTGATCCAACCTCCCTGCTATCCTTGCACTCTTTCTGTAAACAAGCTTCAACTTTGTCACATAAATCATTTGAACAAACCAAGTCTTCTATGTCACATGAAACATCACATACCAATGGCTTTGATCTTAGACATTCATTCTCTTCTTTCAATTTCAATATTTCTTCTTTTTGTAACTTGTTTTCCTCTTCCAATTTCTTCATCTTTTCTTCTAATTCTTCATTTATCTTTTAAACCTCATCAAACAATTTCAATCTTTCTTATAGTTCTTCATTTTTTCGACTTAATTCAATTTCAAGATCATATTTTTTTTATCAACAGTATAGTGTTTTCTATTAAAACCTATTGTAAATCTCTTAACAATTCCTTTCTTTCTTTTTGCCAATCATCTTTTTATTTCTCTCTTTTAGATTTTCCCATTGAAAATAAATGGTTTGGTTACCTCCTGTTGCTGCACTTTGCTGACTTTCACCTGCGATTATTTAGCTTCGTCCAATGACAACTTTTGCCAATCATCTTTTTATTTCTCTCTTTTAGAATTTTTCAATCTACGGCTAATATGCTTGGTGTGAGCTTCGTCCAATGACAACTTTATATTTACACGATTTCTATATTACTTTGGTGGCTTCTAATACAACGATCTCCATCAATAGTGGTGACATGAAATACTTGACCCAGGCTTAACCCTTGGTGAACAGACTCCCTGCAAGTAAGATCAAACACTTCCACCTAGCCAACTTTCCTTTGTTTTCTTCAGTGATTCCAGAAAATCCTTTTAAAATCTATGATCCCTTCAAACAATTTCTCCTATTATTGCAGCAGATAGGTCTAGATCTGAGACTCTTGATATTTAAAACCTACAATATTCCTTTAACATCTACAGCCATCTTTTAAGAGACTTACATGCTTCTACGACTCTTTTGTTGACTCAAACAACTTCAACGCTCCTTTGATTTGTCTAATAACGGCTTTAATTTTCTTCTTAGACTTTAATGATTTCTTTCAATATCAGCCTTGTTGGTGTTTATTTTTGAATCGGCACATGGGTTTGCCAGTTCCAATGCACAGACAGACTTGGCCAACAGATACGAGAGGTTGCGTGAGCTACCTCCCCTTCACTTCTGGTTCCACCACACCAAGGCGGGTATCCCTATAGCTAAAGATTTAACGTTCGACTCACCCAATGACACAAAGATCTAGCTTTACAATAACAGGAAGAATACTCTCATGTGTGGACCAAGATTTGTGTGATAAATCACGAGGTTGGCAACGTTCTTGGACATATGTGTTTGGTCAAGTATGAGAGCATGTAGGGGGTTCTTAATCCTACTCCTACAACTAACAGGTTGGAAATATGAATGGATTGGTTTGATGGTTTGGATGCAAGATAGGGGTTTTGGATCATAACTACTTCATAAGAAGCATACCGGTGCCTATCTCAGGGCAAGGAGTAAACTAGACGTATACAAGAGAATGGCTTACAACTAGCATTCGAGTTTCAAGGGGTTAGGACTGGTATTTGCCTTACAAACACCACCCAAGGATAAGTATTTTACTGTCTCTACTTATGAATATCCCAGCTGACATACAATCTTCTCGACACTTTAACCTAAAACAATTTAATCCACTCCTTGAATGGAAGTTACAGATTAAGCATGTGGTACAGCAAGACTATACCCTAGAATCTGAGAAACCCTTAGCAACTAGATTCAAAAGAAGAAAATGCATACAACAAATGGAGACAGACAGATAAACACATGCAATAATGCATTTTTCATATACAATGACAAGAAATTGAATATATGTGCAAGATACACTTCAGATGCAACTCATAAACTCTACAGAGATACAACAGACAGAAAATGCTCTGTATTTTGTTATTCACACAAAAAATTGCCCAAGTCTTCAACAGCCCCCAAAGAGTAACATAGCTTGCTTTTTTATACCAAGACTGTAAAACTCAACAAAATTAATTACAAGGCAAATCAAAAATCCGCCAGATACAATGCATGAGAAATGGCACTCAGAAACAATAAATGCAACAGAGAGACAAAGAGGAATGAGTAGGTGAACTTGGGATTTGCACCGCTGCCTAAGGATTTTCTTCATCAATTAGGTGGTTGACCTGTCAACTCCATCGATCATCCTCTGCAAGTCTGCCATTATTGCCTCACCTACCCACAGGCCCCTTTGAAATGTAGCAGCGGATGCATCTGTTGTTTTCCCGCTAAAAAATGATTGCAAATACATAGGAAAAAACCTTTGCTGTGGGTTCAAAACATGGCCGTCGATCTACTCCCATCACCAGGATCAACAGCTCCCAAAAAATGTTGAAAAGTCACCAACCAACGATTACGTGCCATGTAGGCACTCCATGTTCATATTGCTAACTTTTTGCTTTCTCCATTTTACCATTTCGCCCTTGTATATGCATGTTCAAATGCATATACAATCATCTGATATACAAGCCGGACCTCAAACACTTACCTGCCGCATTTGATTTCCCCATCGGGTTTGAAATGCATATGTTTCATTGCACCTGTCGCAATGTATATCTACATATACATTCACCTTATACATACAAGGCGCAGATTTCAAATTCTCATAAAGCATGCTAAAGTTGCTTTGAAATCCAGCTTGTATCCTCTATTTTTATCATTGCAATGTATATCGGCACATACAAACGCCCAATATACATGCTGCGGACCCCAAACTTGTATGAAGCATCTTGGAATCCTATTCGGGTCTGGAATGCATCTTTTCACTTGTATGTTTTGAATGTATGTTGGTGTACATACAACTGCCATTGTATACAACTGGTGGGCCCGACCTATTTTCTCTCTCCTTTGCACATTTCGTTGCACATCGCATATACAAATGCAATGTACAAGCCGCATATGCCACTACTATTCACAGCCTGATTTGAATCCCTTTGGAATCCACATTGTATGTTACTCATTGCATATTAAACATATAACACAATGTATAAACCCTTTGATACAACTGTGGAATCTACGACAGAATATTCCAGGAATGCACCCAAACACCATATACGAACCCGAGATGCGTGCAATAGTGGGACCTACCAAATGTATATCTTCTTCTTTGTATGTTACCGAACATATAAGGGCCCATGTATGTTTTTCCTTGCACATCCAGCGAATGTATCTGCGCCCTTGCCACTATAGCAAATGCAACTGCGCCCCTGTATATTTTTCAATGCATATCTACATGCAACCCGATATACAAGGCAGGAATATTCCTGGGAATCTGTGAAAGATTCCCCCTTTGTATATGCACATTCTAAGCCTGATATGCATCCAGAAATGCATCTAACTAATTTTTTCAAAGTGCGATAGAGTTTTCTGACTCGCCAATGCACATTTGACTGCATGTATATACAAGCAACCCTGTATATACAAAGACATCTTCACCTTAACTGATTTTTGCATTTTTTACAACTGTAGAGACCGAAAGTGTTAGAATTTTTTGGATTTTTGGGAAGGGGCCTGTATATACATATTCAGGTACCAACAAGCTCTGTCTGGGGATGCATGCCTCTTGCAGGCATGGCGAGAACCTCAGAATCCCTGGTTTCGCAGATTGGGCCTTATCCATTGGGCAACAGAGTCAAACATTGCACCAACCTGCATCACAAATTATATTTTTAGACATTATTTTGGCAGCCGCAGGCAGCCAAAAAGGAAGAACCACAACTTTATCTTGTCAGATGCCTGATTCCAAACTGAATAATCCCAACCATAGCTGAAAACATTAAAACAATCTGCCCATTGTTGTGTGGTTACACAACACGCCCCATTTTGACTTGGCAAAACAGGGACCCAACTTTTGGCTTGGCTTGTTTTGTGCTTTCTGGCGGTTTGGTAAAAGTCAGTCATGCAGATCATCATGCATGGAAAGGCTGGGTAAGTCATCATCATGAGGTTAGTTTGTCAAAGTTTATATTTCATTCCAATAACCTCATATTTAGAAAGAGCATCAAATTTCATGCAGGTTTGCCTTTTGCATCACCCTGATATTCATCAGGATGTGAAAGTTATGAATGGTCAAAGTTTGAGTCAAACCTGATATTTCTAGGGGAGGATCATATTTCGTAACATCAGTCATACTACAGAAGGTCATCCTGATCTAATTTATCACCCGATAAATCATGCGGTCCAAATGTTCGGACGTCAATTTTAGGTGATAGTGACCCTTACCCGTCGACAACCTTATGTATTTCACGAAGATCATATTTCTCAATGTAACCTGATATTTCTCAATATCCTCCTGCCATGAAATATCCCCCTAAACCATTATCCTGATGATGTCATTCAAATCCGCTAAACAAAGAAACAAACATCACGATGACGTAATCATCACATTTACCTCTCGGCGGCATATTTCCTAAACATGATCCTGCTCGCATAGCATGACGATGACGTCATGATGCCTTAGCAATACAATGAGCGAATATCTAGATGATGTCACCCTGATATTCTGAAAGAGAGATGCTATAGTTTATCCAGTCATCATCATCTCGTAACATCACCTGATATATTAAAATATCCTCCTGATGTATTAAGTATGACCTAAAGGTGCGTTTATCACCCGATCTTGTTGAAGATAGTTTTTCCTCTCGGGGAGGATGATCACATTGCACTCGGGATGATATTTTCAAATATCACCCCGATATTCGAATATCACCCCGATATCTAAATACCACCCCGATATTCAAATATCACCCTGATTTTCAAACATCATCCTGTCATATGGATATCACCCCGCTCCCGTTGCCGCCATTAACATTTAATGCACGCAGAGGTGGTAGGTAGTTCCCACCGACCACAAAACCTGATGAAACACCTGGCGAAATCCTGAGTCTCTGTGCAAAAAATTCAACGAATAAAATCTAATCTGTCAGGGTTTGCCCTAATTTTACCGTAATTGTAAGGTTAAAAGGTAAATTCACCACCATTTCAAACTTACCTTGTGATAAAATTATTTTTTACAGAGCACCAGCTTCCAAACCCTCATACAGGCGACACTTGTGCAAACAGAGCTCACAAGTAGTAGGAAGCACGTGATTATCAGCAGAATTAAGAGCATTTCTAGAAAACCACTGGTATAAAGGGATCTGCATAACTAGGTAAGCAATTGAAACCCTCATCTTGTTGCTTCTGCATAGTTAGGTATGATGTTGCTGGTTCTAGTTTATGCATCCTATGATAGGTTAATGCTGAATAAATACAATAGGCATGATGTTAATAGAGATAATTGTTATCTGCATGCATGTGAATACCTATTTTAAGACAAAGTCTTGTTAATTGCAGATATCCATGGCTAACAAGAGGTTAGCAAAGTGTGAGGCTGAATTCAGCAAACCCATGTTCTCATCTCCTAGAGGAATCCTGTTTAAGTATGGTGCAATCACAGATACACATCAGGGGAGTACTGATTTGGAGGCCTGGTCCACCAAGATGAATGATGAGAAGAACAGAAGCCCCCTGTTGGATGCAGTATTCATGTCCAGAATGTGGAATGCGGTTGGTTTTCCATACTCCATGGAGTCTCCAGAGCTGGTGATCGAGTGTGCACGGAACTATAATCCAGAGACCAGACAGGTGGTGAAACATGGAAGAATATATGTAGACCTATCTATTAAGGGTCTTTCCAAGACATTTGGACTGCCATTGGGCAGGAAGGTTAACAGTGTGGACCTGAAGAAATCAGAAGTCGAGTATGAAAATAACAAGAATCAGGCTAGGGAGAACATGTATCAATGGAGGGCCAAGAATAACACATATCCGGCAGTTGCCAAACTTCCTGTGCACTTGTTTAAATATAATTTTGATGAAGAATATCAATACATGATTGCATTGCTCAGCAGGGTGATAGGCCAGCCTGATGCTGGTAGTTTCAAGGATTAGATGTATGGTGTAATCATGATGTGCATATATGCAGACATCAAGCCATTGTGGGGCTAGTTGATAAGTGATGCTCTACATGCGCAGCTGATGAACCTGAGAGGTTCAAATTGTTCTTTTTACATGACATCTTACATTGTTTACTCCTGTGCTTACAAAGGCACATTTGATGCACTGGTTACAGATGGAAACGTTATAGGCACCATCAATGCTATGCATATTTGGGATCATCATCCCCAATTACAGAGAGCTAACTACCTCCAAGATTACAAACTAGTCAATGATGCATTCTCTATGCATCTGGTAAGGACCATGGAGGAGGACAGGACAAAAAGATTGAGCATGGAGGCTCAAGAGATAATCTATAGGCATGGAGCCTGGTATATTCAATTTGCAAATTTTCTTATATGAGGGTTGAGGGCTTTGAAGGACATCCCCTTATGCTGCTAAGATACCCCACTGATGCAGTAATATTGATGGAATTCATAAGGCAAAGCTCCACAATGTTGAAAACATTTAAGGATGCTCATAAACTACCACCAATATTGTTTCCAGTCACTATTGGCTGGTATATGTGCCCAGATTCAGAAAGCATCAAGAAGGTGATGGCCAGCTTAAATAAAATGCAGTTGCAGCCATTCCCACTAATAAGACCATATGATCCTTATGGGAGGATACAGAAAATAATAGGGAAACCTATTCATCAAAGGCACCTGGAAGACTTCTGGGCAGATTGTGAAGATGAAGCAGAAGCCAGAAGAAGAAGATACCAGAGGCTAATAGTAAATCAAGTCAAAACCTTTGACTGTATCCCCATTCCTCAACAGTTGAAAAAGGATGATGGTAGGATAATGGCAGATGAATATGAAGAAAAGAAGATATATAATGATACCATATCTGCACCTGACCTTACTATACAAGAGGACATATCTTTGGATCCTTTCATTGCCAGGACCTTATAGCTAACCCAAGCTTGGGTCGATGAATAGATTGAGGCATTGAAGAAGAAAGGTGTTGCCATTACTGTGGACAACAAGAAGAAAGGGCAGGATATTCCTGATGAGGAATATGATGATTTTATAAGTGAAAAGAGAAAATCTAAAGGAGACAGACTGCCTTCACAAAAACAACAAAGCAAAAGACTCCGTAGGGGTAAGAAAATTGATAGTGAACCCAAGGGGGTGATCATTGAAAGGGCAATATTTCCAGCTGAGGAGGCAGCAGCATCAGGATCAGGATCAGGATCAGCATCAGCATCACCTCCACAGACAAGGAAACAGAAGTCTAAGAAAGATCATCCAGCAATGACAGTAATTACTGAGACTCAAGAGGAGGGTCAGTCCTCACGGAAACCAACAGAAGAAGATATCCTTATGGAGGAAGAGCCTGAAGAAGAGGAGGCCCCCTTGTTATTCAAAAGGAAGAGAAGAGCCCCACAGGTGGTGGTAGCTACCCCACCTAAGAGATCAAGAACATCCATGAGGGGTGAAATAAAGCAATCCCCTACACTAGTGAAAGGGGCAGGTAGCAAAGTTGTGCATAAGGAATTTCAGCACAATATTCCACTTCCTACCATTGTGAAGTTCAAAACCGAACTTGCTGAAGAGCAAATGAAAGAAACCTCCAAGGCATATGAAGGAGGTCATATCTCATTAGAGGAGACAATTAATCTATCCGATGATGAGGTTGTGAAGGAAGTAGCTTCACAAAAGATGGAGACCCTTGCTGCAAGTACACACATGACCCCTCACAAGACTCCAACAGTTCAAACAATACTGGAGGAGATGAAGCAAGGGGAAATAGAAAAAGAAAAGAGTCCAGAGAAGATAGCCCAAGAAATGGGGCTTGATACACTAATTGCACAGGTGACAAGTCCTGTAGTGGTAGATTTGACAAGTAAACAGGATGCAAGTCCTGAACATCCAGCAGGTACACCTGACAAAGGGCAACATACAGAAGAAGTGAAGATGGCAGAACCAGAAGGCCATGCTTCAGAAATAAGTCAACAAAGCCAACAAGATGCATCAGCGAAGCCTACTATAGTAGAGGTTCAGGAAAAGAAGGCTGATGAGAAGGATGTAGTAGAAGATCCTGCGTCCAATGTTTAGGAAGTAAGTAGCACAGGTGCAGAATAGATAGTGGTTTCAGAACAAACATCAGCACCTAAGGAGGATTCCACAATATCCAAAGCTATAAATATGCCTCAATAGGAGGAAAAGTCAAAAGTGGATGAGGTGATAACAGAGAAGGATCATGATCATCATGATCATCATATGGACACATCACAAGATCCTCCACCTCAGGATGATGCTCCTCCAGAAAAAGAAGTTCCTCAGCAGGAGGATGTACCACAGGATCGCCCTAAAAGTGAGCATCATGAAGAAGAAATGAGGAAATCACCTTCTCCATCACATATGTTGATAGATACAGGAGATCAAGGTGAACGTCATGATGATGCTGGGAAACATGATCAGGTACCTCCATGGTTGGAAAAAGAGGTAAACACAGAAGTAGATTTTGTGATTCAAGAATTCGATGTATCTACCTTGTTTTCTGAAAATATAATAAAACCAAAGAGGAAGGTCAGAATGACTTCGGCCATTAAAAGAGACCCAACAACTGGAAGAAGGACTGCACAAATTGCAATCCCTACTATAGAGAAAGAGAAAGGTAAAATTACTTTGGAAGAATTCCAGATTAATACAGTTGACCTGGGGTTTGCAAATGAAGACCAGGAGGGTCAGGAAGGTAAAGACATCATTGATTTTTTAATTCAAAAGGTTAAGAAGGAAAAAGAGAAAAATAAGCAACACAAAGAGCACATTGCTCAGTTGCATGCATATATAGGGAGGTTAACTAATCCTGAGGATAGTTCCACTCAACATGCAGTCCCATTGACTGCTATTTCCCAAGATGAGGTGTATAAGTTGGATCTCATGAAACATGAATCATCCATACTGAGAAGGTGGATGTGTGCCACATTTGATGCTACAGAAGAAGTGGTAAAGGCCTCTTTGAAGAGGTGGGGTACTCTCAGTGACTCCAGGCAAAAAGTAGACAAGTTGCAAATGTAGGCGGGTAAAAGGTCTTTCCAATTGGAAAAGATATTAGATATCCTGGGAGAAATAAAGAGGATAAATCCTCAACTGCTTATCAACAAGCAGCTACTAAATAATAACACTGCATTATTGGTTGATATATGGTATAAGGACATTCAATTTGAATGTGATGTCCTCAAAAGGTGTAACAATAAGCTGAGGGAGATCAACATAAAATTACATGACATGATGTCTTTTGAGGCAAAAATTTTGGAGACCGTAGAAGGAAAAGTGGAAAGGAAGATAGATAATCAAGATGAAGAGTTTGCAATCCAAGCCCTACCTAATAACTTCCAATTTGTTGCAGATGATCCACTAGGCCAGCTGACAGAGGAAATCATGGATAGATTAGTGAGGACCAAGATGAAAATGGAACATTATAATGAGACGCTGCACAACAGGAAAAATAAGCTGGACAACATCATAAATAAATATCGGGCACATAAGCATGCCATCATCAAAGCAAAGACCCAGGATGGCGGGGAAATAGATAGAATCGTGCAGTTGCATGAACATGTCAGGATCAGCATGCAGCCTCATATACAGGGTCATCATCATTAGGATGATGAAAGTTCAGGAAGTGATGCACTTGGTGATGGAGCACATGAGTCAGATAAAGTAGATGAGGATACATCATAAAAGGAAATATAAGCATCAGTTACTTATGAAAATAAGTACTCCAGATAGTTGCCAGCTGGCAACTTGTGCCATCTTGATAATGTTGACAAAGTCAAATGAAATACTGACCGTAGATATTCATAGATAAATCAAGATCTTTGATCTTTTGTAACGGATTCCTCACCTTGCTCTATAAAAGGTGCAGGAATGCCTCATTTCATTCATTTGAAACTTAATTGAAATCCGTCTGCTGAAATATTCAGAACTCATTTCAAAGCTTTTTGTATACATCTATATCTTTGCATACTTAATGAATGAGAAGACTTGTTTGATTACAATTCATAGTAAATCTTGAGTATTCAGTGTGTGATTTCTGGATATATGCTGTGATTTGCTGCGTCCCTTGGAGTGCATATCTACTTGCATATGTTGTTTTCATACAATTCCTTTGAAGTTAGCAGCAACTGTATCTAGCTGTGGAATGTCCTGGTGAACATATGGTTTGGTTTTCTTCTCTTCATGACTGTATCTGATGTACATGTGGTTCAATAGCTGAAGGTTCAGTTCATTAATTTGAAGTATTTCTTTCAATTTCTTTTAAATTTCAGAGCATTTCACCATCATAATTGCAAATAATTGACAATCTCAAGCAAATAACGCAAATATGTGGACATCTCATAGATAATTGAAAATATTTAGCATATTTGAAGCTAAAGCATGTATAATTGAAAACATCATGCAAATATTTGAGTATAACTGCATCATTTGATCCAATAACTGTATAAAATGACCTCTCTATGAAGAATATTTGCATAAATAGTGTCATGATGATGAACTCAACGTAAGGCCCCAAAATGGAAACAGCAACACACATCAACCTCTGAGTAACGTTAGAAGATTAAGACCTAATCAACGGAGACTTGGGATCATGAATTCTCTGAATTCATCATATCTTTCAAGATGAGTAAAGGTTGTTGTGTAACTTTTATTCTATGTTTGTTTATGACTAACATCATGACCAACACCCATAAGCTGATCTGATCAATTACATGCTTCACCATTTCTGAAAACTTGCCACTGTCAGTACTGCCTCTGTCACTTTGCACCTTACAACCAGACATATAACCATACACATTATAATATTCTTTAGCATTAGGTAACATATGTATGTTATATTCCATAAATAGTATATCATATTGCTCTTGGCATTCCTCATCATTTACCTGGCTGTTACACATAACTAGGCACTCATCTAGCTGATCTAAAAATTGAAAACACTCAAAAAATATGAGACCCTCAATATCATTTATATCATTCACTGACATTGAAAATAAAACCTGATCCACACAGCCAACATTGCTGCACATGTCTAGGACAATTGATGCTGAACATTCGCTATCCACAGTTTGCACATCAGTATCATCATTTTCAAATAGAGGGCTAACTCTGCACCACTGAAAGTCATGACTCACAATGTCTAATGCATCCACAGGCTCATCATAAAGGGGATTCATAGTCATTGCAAAGGTCTCTGTTTCTTCTTCATGACAATCCATTTCTTTTTCATTATCAAATCTAATGTCATAAGAAGAACAAACCTGATCCATGAATTCATCATGGATATCATCTTTATCATCTTTAACATATGATTGCCCCACATACAAGATTTTCGCTACTTCAATGCACTATGAAGTTGAACTATCTGCATCATTTTCCAGTCCTCTAATGCTTCCTAATGAAACTGATATTGACTCTTGATCCATATGATCACAACTTTGCACAACTGGGTCATTTAAACATGAATGCTCTTTGTTTAGGACTAGCATGCAAATATTACTGGGAAATTATTGTTGTCAACTTCATTTGCTGGGCAAATCAAGACATCCTCCTCTATAATAGAAACATCATCAACTTGGAATGATGCAAAAACTAGGACAGCAAGGGTGTTAGTACTTTGACATTCATCTTCAACATTTAAATTATATCCCTCATTAACATTTGGGACTACAGGGCAGCATAAATTTTTAGAGAAATAACCCTTTTGAATTCCATATCTCCAATTGTTTTCAATGTCCATTGCAAACTGATGTGCCTAATGCAATGTGGTGGGCTCCTTATCTCTTAATCTATAGCTCATTTTCTTATCAAATGCTCCCAAATAGACAACTAGGCACAATGCATCATTAGGTCTCATGCATTCTGGGATTCTTTTTAATGCCATCATAAATCTGAGGTTAAAAGCTGGAATCAACTCATCTTCTTCTATATGGATCTACATAAAATCACTAATGACTGCATAATCAAAAAATCTTTCATTATATTGTTTTAAAAACGTAGATTTAAAATCTTGCCAAGAGCTGATAGAGTAAGCTGGAAGGTAGGAGAACCAATCCCTTGCATCTTCATCTAGAGATTGAACAAATAATCTCATAACTACATCTTCATGGTCAATCTCAAAGTCATCTATAACATTAATAAACTATTGCAAGTGTCTCTTAGCTGATTCATCCTTTGCACCATTGAATTTGGGCAAATACTTTCTAATTTTAGATGGAAAAGCATTTGGGTAGCCACAAATGCCATCAAAGTGTACGGGCTTATATCTGTCAATGCTGAAACATCTTTTATTACATGGTTGGGACTGATTATTATGCACCATTACATTTGACACCTCATAAGGGTGCATGGGCCGATAATACATCTTTGTGTGTTTCTGCAACCCTCTTTTCAACTCAGATTTTCAACTATAATAATGACATTAGGCCTTTAAAATTCAGACTGCTATTTCATCTTTCCTAAAGTCCTCTATATGAGTCTTTTCAATAATATTGCATACCCCCTTTGAAATGCAAAGTAGGTCCTCACAAAAGTATGCAATCTAGTCACCAATCTAGGTACTCAAACTTTCATGGATATGACATTGTCTCCCCAGTATAGTCGCCAAATCTATTGGTGTTTATTTCCAAATCGGCATATGGGTTTGCCAGTTCCAAAGCACAGCCAAACTCGGCCAATAGATACGGGAGGCTGCATCAGCTGTCTCCCCTTCACTTCTGGTTCTGTCGCACCAAGGGGGTTATCCCTATAGCTAAAGATTTAACGTTCAACTCACCCAATGACACAAAGATCTAGATTTACAATAACAGGCAGAATACTCTCATGTGTGGACCAAGATTTGTGTGATAAATCATGAGGTTGGCAACTTTCTTGGACATATGTGTCTAGTCGAGTATGAGAGAATGCAGGGGGCTCCTAATCCTACTCCTACAACTAATAGGTTGGAGATATGAATGGACTAGTTTGATGGTTTGGATGCAAGATAGGGGTTTTGGATCATAACTACTTCACAAGAAGCATACCGGTGCCTATCTCAGGGCAAGGAGTCAACTAGACGTATACAAGAGAATGGATTGCAACTAGCATTCAAGTTTCAAGGGGTTAGGACTGGTATTTGCCTTACAAACACCACCCAAGGATAAGTATTTAACTGTCTCTACTTATGAATATCCTAGCTGACATACAATCTTCTCCACACTTTAACCTAAAACAATTTAATCCACTCCTTGAATGGAAGTTACAGATTAAGCATGTGGTACAACAAGACTATACCCTAGAATCTGAGAAACCCTTAGCAACCAGATTCAAAAGAAGAAAATGCATACAACAAATGGAGATAGATAGATAAACACATGCAATAATGCATTTTTCATATACAATGACAAGAAACTGAATATATGTGCAAGATACACTTCAGATGCAACTCATAAATTCCACAGAGATACAACAGACAGGAAATGCTCTGTATTTCGTTATTCACACAAAAAATTGTCCGTCTTCAACAACCCCCAAAGAGTAACACAACTTGCTTTTTTATACCAAGACTGTAAAACTCAACAAAATTAATTACAAGGCAAATCAAAAATCTGCCAGATACAATGCATGAGAAATGGCGCTCAGAAATAGTAAATGCAGCAGAGAGACAAAGAGGAATGAGTAGGTGAACTCAGGATTTACACCACCGCCCAAGGATTTTCTTCATCAATCGGGTGTTTGACCTGTCAACTCCATCGATCATCCTCTGCAAGTCCGCCATTATTGCCTCACCTACCCACAAGCCGCTTTGAAATGTAACAGCAGATGCATTTGCTATTTTCCTGCTAAAAAATGATTGCAAATACACAAGAAAAAACCTTCGCTGCGGGTTCAAAACATGGCCGTCGATCTACTCCCATCACCAAGATCAACGGCTCCCAAAAAATGTTGAAAAGTTGCCAACCAATGATTACGTGCCACGTAGGCACTCCATGTTCCTATCGCTAACTTTTTGCTTTCTCCATTTTGCCATTTCGCCCTTGTAGATGCATGTTCAAATGCATATACAATCGTCTGATATACAAGTTGGACCTCAAACACTTACCTGCCACATTTGATTTCCCCATCGAGTCCAGAATGCGTATGTTTCATTGCATGTGTCGCAATGTATATCTGCATATACATTCACCTTATACATACAAGGCACGGATTTCAAATTTTCATAAAGCCTACTGAAGTTGCTTTGAAATTTGGCTTGTATCCTCTATTTGTATCATTGCAATGTATATCGGCACATACAAACGCCCAATATACATGCTGCAGACGCCAAACTTGTATGAAGCATCTTGGAATCCTATTCAGGTCCGGAATGCATCTTTTCACTTGTATGTTTTGAATGTATGTTGATGTACATACAATTGCCATTGTATACAACTGGTGGGCTCGACCCATTTTCTCTCTCCTTTGCACATTTTGTCGCACATCACATATACAAATGCAATGTACAAGCCGTGGACGCCACTACTGTTCACAGCCTAATTTGAATCCCTTTGGAATCCGCATTGTATGTTACTCATTGCATATTAAACATACAACACAATGTATAAACCCTTTGATACAACTACGGAATCTATGACAGAATATTCCAAGAATGCACCCAAATGCCATATACAAACCCGAGATGCGTGCAATAGTGGGCCCTACCAAATGTATATCTTCTTCTTTGTATGTTACCGAACATACAAGGCCCCATGTATGTTTTTCCTTGCACATCCAGCAAATGTATCTGTGCCCTTGCCACTGTAGCAAATGCATCTGCGCCCTTGTATATTTTTCAATGCATATCTACATGCAACCTGATATAGAAGGCGAGAATATTCTCAGGAATCTGCGAAAGATTCCCCCTTTGTATATGCACATTCTAAGCCCGATATGCATTCAGAAATGCATCTAACTGATTTTTTCAAAGGGCGATAGAGTTTTCTAACCCGCCAATGCACATTTGACTGCATGTATATATAAGCAGCCCTGTATATACAAAGACATATGCACCTTAACTGATTTTTGCATTTTTTTACAACTGTAGAGACTGAAAGTGTTAGAATTTTTTAGATTTTTGGGAAGGGGCTTACATATACATATTCAGGTACCAACAAGCCTGTGGCTTAAAAACTACTTCAATCGGCTTTATTTCCAAAGGATATTCTATAGATCCACTAAAACAACTTCAACTAATGATGGTTCCCTCTTGCCTTCAGTGACTCACTAAGACTTCCAAATTGGCATCCTTCATACAATTCATTGAGCCTTATACTATGATTCCTTGTTTTGCTTTAGCCACTCAAAAATCTACGAACCCCTTTTTTTGTTGGCTGGAAACAATTTTAGATCTTTTTGATCTTGGTAGCTTCTACAATGATTGACATTTCAATGCTAGGTTAGTGGCTCAAACTTGGGTGACTTTTTAATGGATTGATCTCCTCAGATAGGCGGCCTCTTCTCACCTTCCTTTGGAAACTTCAACAAGGGCTGCGACTTCTTTTCCTTAGTGAAATTTGTGATCTCCTCTATGCTTCTTTTCACAACTGCAGCCAGTGATCTCCTTATCTTTTTCTGGCTTTGACAAATTTTTCACCTCAATCTCTCTTGGTAGCTTCAAATAACTTCTGTGACTCTTTTATCTTTATGACTTGATCTCTTCAACGACTTCACTTTGCAATTCTCAGCAACCTTATTCCATGGGTTATTTCTCCAATAGCAACGCCTTAATTCATTTTCTAAAACAATGATAAACTTCAGCGGATCATGCAAACTTAAATGATTTTTCCAATCGACAGCTTGTTCCTTCTACCTTCATCTTTCTTCCTTTGGCACTTTAACATTAGATCTCCTTTATGCACTTAGCTACAACAGACCAGATAGATGCATCAATTTGTAAACCCTAACCCTATATCTTCACATGAACTTGGATCTAATACCACTATGATGGTGGTGGGTATGAGATCCACAAGACACACAAATACGACTCACACAGAAAACATAAAACACACACATGTAACCCTCAATGTGTTGTTGCACAAGATTTCATTACTTCACAACATGATTACAAATATATCAAATGCTACAACATTCTCATGTTCACTTGATCATGCTACACACGCTTGACTTGATCACACATACTTGATTCAATGTTGTTACATCATGCTTGTTTTATAGAGGTCTTTAGTACATTACTCTGCCTTTCTAGGCTCTTCCAATCCTCATCTAGAAACTTTATCCTCTAGATCATTCCTTCTTTCTAGAAACCTCCTTGACCTATCTAGAAACTTGTTGGATTCTTCTTTCTTCCATTTACATAACCAATTTTGTCTTTTCCATTTAATTAAATAATTATCATTGGTGGGAGAAATTACTACTCCAACAAGCCTGAGTTCACAAATCTTCAACACAACAAGAAACAAAAATAAGAATGTTGAATACACAAACTAATGGTGTTTTTCCACTTCATAGAATCTTGCTTTTATGGTGTGAACATTCCAAGGAAGCATTTAGGAAAATCATGCAAGAAATAAATCTTCACTATTAGGTAATGTTCGACCAAGATTTATCTTGTTGCCAATTTATAAAATTCTTGCCACCCAATCTCCACCCACTTGCACTAAAGATCGTGAGAAAAAAGTCCACTGCATTGAATACCTACAAGGCACTTCTTCTATTTACATGTGACCTACAAGGCACTTCTTCTATCTACATTTGATCAGGCGTGATTGATTTAATGGTCGTTTGATGCAAGAGCATCCCGGGAAAATTGGTGATCCGCATCAACCAAAAAAGTGCAAGTTTAATTTTTAGTTATGTTTGTTTGTATGGACTTCTTCAAGCTTGTGAAATCAGATTAGTAAGCACCGCTCAGATTGTTAGGTATCTTTCAATAAATGCAAAAACAACTATGTCAAGGTTTATCTCACATGCCACGCCTCAAACAATTTCAAGGGCATTTATTGGATGGATGATTGCAGATCCAGGCTTTCTTGCTAAAATGTTATTAGTCACAACTATTACTTGGAATATCAAAGCTACTAAGTTACCCGAAGCATTGAATGCAAATGTAAAAAATAAAAGTTGGATCACTTGAGACCTATGTGCTTGTTATAATCTTGAGTCAAGTGCAATTTGAAGACATAGAAAAAGCTTTACAATTTGGTAAACCAAAATATGTTGATAGTTGATCTTTGTTGCGATCTAGACCAGCTGCATCTCTTCACACAAACATTCGAGCGATAGCACAATGTGCATTAGAAGCAGAGAATGGAAAAGTAGTCTTAGATGTGGTTGATGAGTGCTTGGACTCGTTACTTCTTCGTACCTCTAGATACAATTCAAGCGCCAACTCTATTTTTCTATGGTGGTATCGCTGACCCAGCATCATGTTTATATTTTGTTATCCAAGCAAGACAAAGGAAGTGTCACATTGAAAATTTTCATTGTCATTACCTTTTTGTTGATCAATTGTTGTGGTGGGTCGCGGGCTTAGGGGAGATAAGAGTCTTTGATTCGAATAAAATAAAAACAACTTCAATTTCATTTCCACAGTGTCTCTACACCTTCCACAAAGTAAACAACAATAAAAGAAATCATTTCAAACATAAAATCAGAAAGAAGAGTAAAAGGGCACGTGGTGCAGGAGCACCCCTTCAACAAGCCAAATATACATCTAAGGGAGAAGACTAAGGTATTAATATATTACCATATTTTATGCATTCTTATGTTTGTTCATGTTGTCCTATAGGACTTGTGTTGTGATTTCATGTTTGTAATAAAAACCCCATCATGTGAACTAGTGTTACAAATTTGGCGTCCTAATAAGCCAATTTGAACATCTTGGGCAATTGGGGTATGTAGATGTTTAAAATCAAGTATGTTATGTTTAGGTGTCTGATGAATGTGTTTAACTCATGTCGTATGCAAACATGTGTCGTGTGACTTTTGGTATTCCGGTTGGAAGTTGTAACGACTCCAACTTCTTGTGTTCCGGTTGGAACTGAATGAGGAGAGATATAAACACATCTTTGGACGAAGAAGAGGAGGATGAATTTTTGATTGAAGAATAGAAAATTCTATCAGTGTGTTTTTACAAGTTTTGTGTTCTGTGTAAATTTCTTATGTACCAAGTTGTTCTGCGTATATTTTCTGTGTCAAAGTGTCCTGTATATAATCTAATTTTCTGTTGTCGAAGATGCCCGATTGAGACCATTCCACTGGTGGATTTCTTTGAAATCAGTGGAATGGATCATGTACATAGTTTTCTATTTTGTTTTCTTTTTGTTTGTGTTTATGGCGGAATGGAACAGGGGATCAAATCTCTGGGAAAGTTGTCACAGTAGAGAGCCTAGCATCTCTATGTGCTAGGAATCATTAGACTATAAACTGCGAGTTTGGTTGCAGAGGACGTCTTTGGTGTTAGATTTTGGGTTATTTCATTGGAGATATGTTTCCTATGTATATCATGACTGTATGCGAATATACATTTCGGTGAAGAGTGTATCGGAAGTTCACCTTCTGTGGATACAAGTGTTGACCAGTTGTGGTGGTCAAAGAGTATGAAGTTTCATTGGGTGACTGGCGATAGAAGGTTAAACTGTGCATATTCAAAGTTGAAAGTATCGGGTTTGAAACATTTGGTTGAACCAACAGTTGAACTAATGCAAGGTTCAAAGGTTCAATAGGTTTAGTGGTTCATTGGAGTAATTGGATATCGGCAGGAGAAATTTAAAGTTGGTTGAAGAGCATGTATTGCCGATAGTTGAACCGATGATTTAACCGGTTAAATGGTTCAACGGGTGCAGCGGGTTCATCACTGATAGTAATAAGGGTTGTCGATAGTTGAACCGATGGTTGAACTAGTTCAATGGTTCAATGGTTCAGTGGTTCAGTAGTTCAACTGATAGTTGCCGACAGTGTTAAGATTGCGTGATGGAAGTACATTGAACCGATAGTTGAAAATTCAACGGTTCATTTGGTTTGATGAGTTCATGGGTTCAATGAAATTGGAGGTTTCAAGTGGTTCAAGAGTTTAACCAGAGCAATAGTTCTAGATTTTTAATCTGTTTTCACTACTTCATTGTGGGCTCTGCATCAAGTGGTATAAGAGAAAAGGAGTATCCTTTGGGTGGAAGAAAAACACGAGATGTCAGAAGGAGAAGGGTCAGAAGAGTACCCAGTGAAGATGACCAACGCTGACTTGGCTGTTCTAGTAAAGAAACAATTGGCAGAGAGCAAAGCCATTAGGGCTCAGAATCAGGCCTTGAGAAATGAGTTGGAGAAGTTGAGGGAAAAAGTAGAGAAGGGAGAAGAAAATTCTGGTGATGAAGAAGACGGGGATGAAGAGAAGATCCTTAGGCAGGAAGAGATGGAGGTTCCTGCAGACCAGAGACCCTTGCTCAATGCCCTCAAATCCATGCAGACAAGGACCGTAGATATGAAACTAGACCTGCCCGTGTTTACAGGCAAAATGGATCCTGATTCAGTGATGGAGTGGATTGACTCCTTAAATAATTTCTTTGAGATTGAGGAGATACCAGACCACCAATGGGTGAAGATGACACAATCCAAAATGAAAGGGGCTACACTAACTTGGTGGACTTTCATCCAAGATGATAGGGTGAAAGAGGGAAATAATAGAGTTACTACATGGAAGAAGATGATGGCTTTAGTGAAGGAAGCATATGTTCCATTGGATTACAACATCCAATTACAGAAGAGGAAACAAAACTTGAAACAAAGGGAGTTAGATGTCAGCTCATACACTGAAGAATTCATGAAATTATGTGTCAAGGTAAAGGTAAAGGAGGGTGAGGATGAAAAGGTGGCAAGGTACCTCAATGGATTGAGGTTTAACATCCAAGAAGATTAAAATCTGCATAGCCCAGATACAGTCCAAAAGTGCTACCAACTAGCACTCAAGGTGGAAGAGAAATTAAAGAGAAGACAAGAGCAGAACAGTAGAGGAAGAGGGAGATAGCAAAGAGGGGGAAGAAGTCCTTTCAGAGGCAGAGGAAATGGGTTTGGATACCAAGGTGAATCAAACCAAGAGAGCAGCAAAGGAGACAACAATCAAACTCAAGGGGGAAGCTATAATCAAAGAGGAAATTTTAGGGGCAGAAGACCACCATTTAGAGGGAGATCTCAGGCAGAGGGCCTCTCAGATGTTATAACAAGAAGGCCACATTGCCAGCATATGTCCAGATAAGGCAACAAGTTCAATGGGAGAAAGGAGGACAAATCTGATCCAAGAATCTGATTGTCAAAGTGTAATGAGCTCAAACACTTTTCAAAGTGTGAATGCTCCAGATAGTTATGGGTATCCTGAGAGAGGAGAAGCTTTGATGATGAGGAGAGCAATGACCACCATGAAGGTGCCTGACAAAGAACCCCCACAAAGAAAGTCTCTCTTCAGAACTACTTGCAAGGCAGGAGGTAAGGTATGTAAAGTTCTGATTGACTCTGGATCTACTGAGAATTTTGTGTCTGTTGAAATGGTAGAAAAGCTTAAGCTTAGAAGACTGTCACACTCTTGCCCATACAAGGTCTCATGGCTCACCCAAGGTCAGCAAACAGTTGTGGAAGAACAGGTTTGGTTAGAGTTTCAAATTGGATCATACAAGGACAGATTGCTGTTTGACATTGCCAAGATGGATGCTTGCCATCTCCTATTTGGAAGACCATGGCAGTATGACTTGAAATCACACCATGATGGAGTTTGAAACACATATTCAATCACCAAGTGATAGAGTTGCTACCATTGATGGAGAATGAGGAGGAATCAAAAGGGAAAGAAGTCAAGGTGATGATGGTCGAAGGCAAACAATTCATGAAAGAGATGGTAGAAGGAGCAGTGGCATATGCTCTAATTCCATGCCTGAAGGTGAACAAGGAGCAGCAACAGGAAGTCAAGGGAGAGAGGAAACAAAGGTTCATAGATCCTGCTATCCAAGAATTATTGGAAAAGTATAAAGGCATCATCTCTGATGGAATGCCAAGGTCCCTACCACCTATAAGGGACATCAGCCATTGCATAGATCTGATCCCAGGATCTACACTTCCAAACAAGGCAGCATACAAGCTTACCCCAGAACAGAATGCAGAGGTAGCAAGGTAGATTGAGGAGTTATTGGAGACAGTCCTAATTGGCAAGAGTTTAAGCCCATGTGCAGTGCAAGTTGTCCTAGCACTGAAGAAGGAAGGCACTTGGAGACTTTGTACCGATTCAAGGGCTATCAACAAAATAACAATCAGATTAGGATTAGGCCAGGAGATGAATGGAAAACTGCATTCAAGACCAATGAAGGGTTATATGAGTGGAAGGTCATGCCTTTTGGTTTATCCAACAACCCTAGTACTTTTATGAGGTTGATGAATGAGGTCTTGAGGGAATTCATAGGTAAATTTGTCATAGTATATCTAGATGACATCCTGATTTTCAGTAATACAAGGGAAGAGCACCTCAAACATATAGACCTAGTCCTCAAAAGGCTAGATGAAGAATAGCTAATGATCAATTTGGAGAAGTGTTTGTTCATGCAAGAGGAGATCATATACTTGGGTTTTGTCATTTCACAGGGAAAACTGAAAATGGATCAAGAGAAGGTAAGTGCCATATTGTCTTGGCCAACACCTAGAACTATGAATGATGTTAGAATTTTCCATGGGTTAGCAAACTTCTATAGGAAGATTATAAATGGATTTAGTCATTTTTGTGCACCCATGCTTGACACCATAAAAGGAGGACAGAAGTGCAGATTCACTTGGACAAAGGAGGCAGATGAATCATTTGAAACATTGAAGAAGAAGTGGCAGAACAAACCATCCTTGCACTTCCTGATTTCAATAAAAATTTTCAGGTAGAATGTGACGCAAGTCACATGGCAATTGGAGCAGTACTCAGTCAAGAAGGGAGGCCTATTGCATTTTTTAGCTAGAAACTCAATGATGCTAATAAGAGATACTCATCCTATGATTTGGAGATGTATGCTTTAGTACAGTCACTCAAAAAGTGGAGGCATTACTTGATGCCAAAAGAATTCATAGTGTTCACAGATAATCAGGCCCTTAGTTTCATCAACAGTCAAGAGAAGCTGAACCATAGACATATGAAGTGGGTGGAGACTTTGCAAGATTTCACCTTCACACTCAAGCACAAGAAAGGGGTCAAGAACAAAGTAGCAGATGCTTTGAGCAGGAGGGTTCTAACCATCAATCAGATCCAGTTGGAGAGTGTTGGCATTGGCTCTTTGAAGGCTATGTATGACGCTGATGAAGATTTTGGAGAGATGTACAAGGTATGTATTTCCTTTGGTGATAAATATCATGTTGAGTTCTCTGAATTTTTGATCCAAGATGGATTACTTTTCAAGGGTGGACAGTTGTGTATCCCACGGTGTTCTATGAGGCTGAATATCATTAGGGAGAAGCATTGTGGGGCCATGGCAGGACATTTTGGTCTAGATAAGACTCTGGATCTTATAAAGAGACATTACCATTGGCCTAAATTACAGTCAGATGTGAGGAGATTTGTGGAAGCATGTGTGATATGTCAGAAAGAAAAAGGGAGATCCACTAATGCAGGTTTGTATCAGCCACTACCCATTCCTTCTAGGCCATGGGAGAGCATAAGCATGGATTTTGTGTTAGGTTTATCTAGAACAAGGAAGGGATATGACAATGTTTTTATGGTAGTAGACAGATTCAGTAAAATGGCACATTTCTTGCCATGCAAAACCACTTGTGATGCTTCATATGTTGCTGATCTGTTTTTCAAAGAGATAGTGAGGATACATGGATTGCCATTGAGCATAGTCTCAGATAGAGACGTGAAATTTATTGGCCACTTTTGGAGGACTCTTTGGCGGAAGCTTGGAACCAACTTATCCTTCTCATCAGCCTACCATCCTCAAACAGATGGTCAGACTGAAGTGTTTAACCGTTCATTGGGAAATCTGCTAAGATGTTTGACAAGGCAGCATGGAGAGAATTGGGATAATATCCTACCACAAGCAGAATTCTCCTATAATGACACCATCAATAGGAGTACAGGGAAGTCACCTTTCCAAGTAGTATATGGAATTCATCCAAGAAGTATTTTGGAGCTAAGAGATCTGCCTATAGGGGAGTCTATTAGTGCAGATGGAGAAGCTTTTGCATCAGCCATCAAAGAGGTGCATGATCAAGTCAAGACCCAACTCCAACAAACTACATTGAAATACAAAGCCTATGCTGAATAGAAGAAGAGAGATGTATAGTTTGATGTTGGAGATTTGGTGTGGGTTAATATGAAGAAGGAGAGGCTCCCAAAAGGTAAACATACCAAGCTAATGTAGAGGAAGATTGGACCATGTCAGATTTTGAAAAAGTGTGGGCAGAATGCCTATGAGATCCAACTTCCTTATGATCTAGGATTGTCACCCATTTTCAATATATGTGATTTAACTCCATCCAAACACAATGCCGATGTAGAACAGGAACAATTGCAGAGTACAGCAGATGATGATATTCCTAAGCATGATCCACCAAAATTGAAGAAGATAATAAACTCAAGGGTGACAAAGAAAACAAGAAACAAAGAGTACATGGAGTACTTGGTATCTTGGCAGGGAAAACCTGATTCAGAAGCAGTTTGGATGATAGAAGATCAGATCACAAACCATGATATAGACCTTCAAATTCTCATCTCAAGTGGGCTTGAGATTTCTTCTCTCGGGGAGTATGGTGCAGGAGCACCCCTTCAACAAGCCAAATATACATCTGAGGGAGAAGACTAAGGTATTAATATATTACCATATTTTATGCATTCTTATGTTTGTTCATGTTGTCCTGTAGGACTTGTGTTGTGATTTCATGTTTGTAATAAAAACCCCATCATGTGAACCAGTGTTACAAATTTGGTGTCTTGATAAGCCAATTTGAACATCTTGGGCAATTGGGGTATGTAGATGTTTAAAATAAAGTATGTTATGTTTAGGTGTCTGATGTATGTGTTTAACTCATGTCGCATGCAAACATGTGTCGTGTGACTTTTGGTATTCCGGTTGGAAGTTGTAACGACTCCAACTTCTTGTGTTCCGGTTGGAACTAAATGAGGAGAGATATAAACACATCTTTGGACGAAGAAGAGGAGGAGAGGATGAATTTTTTATTGAAGAATAGAAAATTCTGTCAGTGTGTTTTTACAAGTTTTGTGTTCTGTGTAAATTTCTTGTGTACCGAGTTGTTCTGCGTATATTTTCTGTGTCAAAGTGTCCTGTATATAATCTAATTTTCTGTTGTCTAAGATGCCCGATTGAGACCATTCCACTGGTGGATTTCTTTGAAATCAGTGGAATGGATCCTGTACATAGTTTTCTATTTTATTTTCTTTTTGTTTGTGTTTCTAGCAAAATAGAATAGGGGATCAAATCTCTGTGAAAGTTGTCGCAGTAGAGAGCCTAGCATCTCTATGTGCTAGGACTCATTAGACTATAGACTGCGAGTTTGGTTGCAGAGGACGTCTTCGGTGTTAGATTTTGGGTTATTTCATTGGAGATATGTTTCCTGTGTATATCATGACTGTATGCGAATATACATTTCAGTGAAGAGTGTATCAGAAGTTCACCTTCTGTGGATACAAGTGTTGACCGGTTGTGGCGGTCAAAGAGTATGAAGTTTCATTGGGTGACTGGCAATAGAAGGTTAAGCTGTGCATATTCGAAGTTGAAAGTATCAGGTTGGAAACATTTGGTTGAACCAACAGTTGAACCAATGCAAGGTTCAAAGGTTCAATAGGTTGGGTGGTTCATTGGAGTAATTGGATATCGGCGGGAGAAATTTAGGCTTGGCTGAAGAGCATGTATTGCCGATAGTTGAATCGACAATTTAACCGGTTAAATGGTTCAACAGGTGCAGCGGGTTCATCACCGATAGTAATAAGGGTTGTCGATAGTTGAACCGATGGTTGAACTGGTTCAACGGTTCAGCGGTTCAACAGTTCAACCGATAGTTGCCAACAGTGTTAAGACTATGCGATGGAAGTACATTGAACCGATAGTTGAAAATTCAATGGTTCATTTGGTTCGACGGTTTCGTGGGTTCAATGAAATTGGAGGTTTCAAGTGGTTCGAGAGTTCAACCACAACAATAGTTTTGGATTTTTAATCTATTTTCACTACTTCATTGCAAGCTCTGCATCAGCACAGCCAGTATGTAGTGTGTGGGTCCACATAGAAGTTGAAACACCACCAAGAAAGGCAACATGGAATGAAAATGAAACATTTCAATGCTTTTGGAAGAATCGATGGGTGTAGAAGGTAAAATTAAAATTATAGATTTTAATTTCTATATAAAAATAAAAAAATGTAGAAGTATAGGAGTAGCCTATGAGATGAGGAGGCTCATTCCATGGAGATGAGTGGAGCTGCATACAAAAGGATAAGATAGCAAAATGAATTCAACTTTAGGTTGAAAAAGTTATTGTTAGATTGAGAAGAGTAGCTGCCAAAGTGTTCATGGAGAATGTAGGTGAGGGATGGGTACAACAATAGAGGTAGATGAAGCCATGGAAGGCTATCTATTGTAGTTTGTAGTTGAATAAATAAATCAATGTTTGTTTGAAATATTGATTTTATTGAATAATGAATTAAGGCAGAACAATGCATGTGTGTTGAATGTTGGTTTTGTAAGAAAGGAGAACAAACTTGCTTTAGATGATATCAAAGTGATTGTATGGTTGTGAGTTTTGTGTGAGGTCTGAATGTTTTCTTTATGCATTAAATGGTATCAGAGTTGGAGTTCTTGAGTGCATAGGCAGAGCGTCAAAAATGAGGCAGCCTATGCCAGGACCTACAGGAGAGTGAAGTGGTTGTGGAGAGCTCGTGTGACAATTATTGCAGGTATAGAAGCCCTAAACAATCGAGATGTAGAGAGCCGTGAGGAATTGTAGATTGTGAAGAGTGTGATGCAGATTGAGGTGAGATTGCAACAGATAAAATGGGAATATTGTTGAGGAAAAGGCCCATGATTTGGGAAGCGTGGAGATGGCATGAAGAAAACAAGACATGGAGGATGATCAAGAATATAAACAAGTGATTGGATAAGCTAGAAAAAATTGGAGGCACAGATGAGTGAAAAAAAAGACATGAGAAAAGAGGATGAGGATGGAGTGAACAACGAAGAGCCTACAGCAAAGGTAGTCAAAGAGGAAAAAAATGAAGATGCAGTGATGGAATATGAAGAGGTTGCAATGAAGGATGAGGAAGAGGATGACTTGTTGTTACAGATTTTGGCAGTGGAGAATGAATGGTTGGAGAAGATTACAGCGATTGACAATGAAAAGAAAAGCATTGCAACGAAGAAAGTAGAGGATACTAATCATGAATTTGCGGCAGCGAATGAAGAGGTAACCCTTGTTGCATATTTGGATGATGCTTTTGTACTTCTGTTTGAGGTTGATAGGGTTGAAGAGTGTGGAGAGGAACCTATGGAAATCGTCAATTTCTATAAGGTATTCGATGAGGATTTGTATACTGCAGGCTATGATATGAGTGACATGAGAGTTTCGTGGAGGAGGCTGGTTACTAGTGGGTTGGATCCCATGGAGAGGAGAGGAGAGATAATTTGGTAGAGGAGGATGACATATGGTGGATGTGAATCCACGAGAGGGGAGAAGAGTGGTGAATGGAGTTGTGTGAGGTGTTGGGAATTAAGGTGTATCAACCTTGGTAATTCCTTGTATTATTTTCATTGTATTTATTCATTTATTGCCTATGTTGTAAATTAAATTGTAAATTCATATTGTCATCTTGTGGGATGTGCCACGGTGATGTGTCATCCTACATGGAAGATGACAACTTGTAATTTTGTCCTCACATGAGGAGATAGGTGTCCCACTTTGTGGTAGGAATATTTTGCCATGTGTTGGCATCTTGGATGTTGTGTAAGGGAATATTGACCATAACGGTCATGACAGATTCCTATGACAAAGTTATGACATGTAAGAGTCAGAAATAGGAGATTCTATGACAGGTGAATACATGTGTCGAAGAGCATCTTTGAAAAAGGCATCTTTGGGCACCCCAAGGTGGACTATGACATGTTGTAAGAGAATATGCTATTTATAGCCTGTGTATGATAGATTCTCTTACAACTGTAAGTTGTAACTGCTATGATAGATTCTATGACAATCGTAAGAGTCGTAAGAGCATCTGTAATAGCCATTTTGGAAATAGGTGACCTCTTTGGGATGGGGTGTGTGGACAAGTGTCAGAAGCATCTTATAATGTTGACCAAGTGTCCATAAGCATGGGTTTTGGGCCATGAGGCCAGGCTGGACACCCATTCCAAGATAGAGGCAATTTTGCCTTGTATTTTATATATAAACAGGTGCTTGGAGGAGGAGATGTATTACAGGTTTGATAGGTACTGTTATGCTATCAGTTTGTCTCCAGATACGAGTGTTGAAGACTCCTGAGAGCTTGCATTGCAAGTGTATTGTAAACCATTTCATTTTTGTTAATACATTGTGCAGGTTTTGGAGTGTGGGGTTTTTCACCCGATGAGGGTTTTCCCCACGTATAGCTTGAGTCTCTCTTCTTCTATCTCACTTTCTTGTCTTATGTGTTTTCTACAATATCTTTGTTATCTCTGTTAGTAGGTTTAACATTGCTGTAATAGTAAGGATAAAATTGAATTTGCACTCTCCTCCCCTCATTAGATTAGTGTAGGAAGCAATTTCCGCACACCTAGCTTCCTTTCAGTTGGTATCAGAGCCTAGCCAGTTTTGGTCCTAACTATTGGGTAGGGGTTTTTTGAGCTATTCTTAGGTTGAGTGGGAGTGTTGTGCAGAGTATTCTGTATCTTGTTGCAGCAAGGAGATGGTAACCACATCCGGAAGGTTAGAGGTTGAGAAATTCAATGGCACTAATTTTGAGTTGTGGAAATTAAAAATGGAGGACCTACTTGTTGATTGTGACCTATAGGAAACGATATCCAGTGTAAAACTTGCAACAATGCAACAAGTTGATTAGGATCTCAAAGATCAAAAGGCTAAGGGTCTCATAAGACTCTGTTTAGCTGACTCTATCCTGTTGAATGTCCATGAGGAGAAGACAACGAAAGATCTTTGGAAGAAGTTGGGTGATGTTTATCAGACCAAGTCCTTGGTAAACAAACTTTTTCTGAAAAAGAAGTTGTTTGATCTGAAGATGGAAGATGGAGGATCTGTTGTGGATCACATGAATGCTTTCAACATGATCGTTGCATAGTTGACATATGTGGGTGTGAAAATGGAGGAGGAGGATCAATGCATGACCCTACTTTGTTCTTTGTTAGATTCGTGGGATCATCTTGTCATGGCTATCGGAAGCACCACTACCACCTTCAAGATGGAAGATGTGGTCTATTCTGTTATCTGAAGAGATGCGGAGAAAGTCTTCTAAGGCAGCCAAAGAGGCTCTTGCGGTTTGTGAAAGACCCAAAGAGAAAGGGAAGAAGAAGGACAAGAAAGGTGAAAAGGGTAGATCCAAATCCCGTGAGAGATCCAAGTCTCCTAGAAATTCCAAGGCTCTTTGTTGGAACTGTGGTAAAATTGGGCATTTCTGAAAGGAATGCAAAGAGGAGAAGAAAAAGAAGAAGAAAGCTCCTGATTCAGATTCTAACAAGTCACAAGATGATGGTGATGCCTTCATTGCAGCCCTGGCCACCCATGCATCTTATGATGTGTGGTTGATTCATTCTGGTGCACCATTCCGCATGACCTCACATCGAGACTGGTTCACGAAGTATGAAGAGTTTGATGGTGGAAGAGTGTACCGGGGTGACGACTCTCATCTAAAGATTGTTGGTCCTGGAAGAGTCTCAATCTGATTCCCTGATGGATGAGTGAAGGGGATCACTGGAGTTATGCACATTCCAGGCCTTGCATGAAACCTACTTTCTGAAAGTATGTTGAATGATGTAGGTGTGCAGGTTGTCTTTTCGAAGGATGGATGCAAGATGAGTAGAGGATCTATGGTGCTTGCAAAGGGTACATGGAGAGGTACTCTGTTTTAGCTAGAGGCATGCACTTCACAGTGCAATAGTTCTTCTGACTCAAAGAAACGAGCTTCAGTCACTTCATCCCCACCATCTGAACGAGCAGTGAAGAAATCTGTTGTAACTAGTTCTTATGGTAGTGCACATGCTATGGAAGCTAAACTTCTTGCTGAAAAAACTATGTTATGGCATTTGAGATATGGCCACATTGGTGAGAAGGGTCTGCATACCCTGAAAAATAAAAACCTCGTTGAGGGGTTAAATGATTGTAATCTTGAGTTCAACTTTTGCGAACATTGCATTTAAGGAAAGCAAAATCGTGTTCAGTTTTACTCTAGTTCTCACAAGTCTTCTGGTGTATTAGATCTTATTCATTCTGATGTGTTTAGTCCTTTTAATGTTCCTTCGATTTCAAAATCTGTATATTTTGTATCTTTCATAGATGATTACAGTAGGACATTGGTTTATTTTATCATAAGCAAGACTGAAGTCTTTACTCAGTTTAAAGAGTTTAAAGCCTTTGTTGAAAATCAGACTAGTAAAAAGATTAAGTGTTTGAGAACTGACAATGGTGGTGAGTTTTGTTCGGCAAAGTTTGATAAGTTCTACAAAGAGTAAGGGATTGAAAGGCATAAGACAACTCCATATACCCCGTAGCAAAATAGAGTTGCAGAGAGGATGAATAGGACACTGATGGAGAAGGCTAGGAGAATGCTTAGTGGAGCAAGCCTCGAACAAAAGTTTTGGGCTGAAGCTGTTGCCACTGCTTGCTATCTAGTAAACAAATCTCCTACATCAGCTCTTGTTGGTAAGACACCTATGGAGGTGTGGTCTAGTAAGAAGCCTTTAGTTAGACATCTTCATTTTTTTGGTTGTGAGGCATATGCCAATGTGCCAAGGGAGAAACGGTCTAAATTGGAGAACAAAGATGTTAAATGTATTTTCATTGGCTATGGTGTCGGTGTGAAATGATACAATCTTTGGGATCTGGTGGCTAAAAAAGTGTTGTATAGCAGAAGTGTTATCTTCAGAGAGATAACACCTTCTTCCGTTGTTCTATAGCCGAACAGACAGAAAAGAAAGAGGATACGGTTCAGTTTCCTTCTACCCTTGAGAAGACTGAACAGACAGACCCTGTGAGACCTGATGGTGAGGAGAGCTCTAGCAGCTCTGAGAGCTCAGAAGAAGAAGCAGAACCTCAACCTCAGCCATTGAGGAGGTCTACATGAACAAGAAAGTAACCTGATAGGTTTGGTTATTCATTACTTGATTCTAGTTGTGCTTTTGCTTTACTTGCTAACACTGATGAACCTAGAACTATGTCAGAGGCTATGTGTATGAAAGATGTTGGTTCCTAGAAGAAGGCCATGGAAGATGAGATGGCTTCTTTGGAAAAGAATAAAACATAGGACTTGGTGCCTTTTCCTGATGGACGGAAACCCATTGGATGCAAATGTGTGTTCAAGAAGAAATTTGGTGCAGATGGTAGTGTTGAAAAGTACAAGGCCAGATTGGTTGTGAAGGGGTATTCACAAGTGGAGGAAATTGATTATGGTGAAATTTTCTCTCCCATTGCAAAGCTGACATCCATTAGATTTCTGTTATCTCTTGCAGCTGCTTATGACTTAGAGGTAGAATAGATGGATGTGAAGACAACTTTCCTTCATAGTGATTTGGAGGAAGAAATCTACATGTCACAGCCAGACCATTACATAGTGAAAGCACAGCTTGAAATGAAAGATTTAGGGGCATCCAGGTACATTCTAGGAATGGAAATCAGAAGAGATAGAACTAACAAAAAACTTTGGTTAAACTAGAGTAACTATGTGAAGACCGTGTTGGATAGGTTCAACATGGCAAATTGTAGACTATTGTGTGTTCCTATTTCATTGGGGACAAAATTATCTGTTAGTGATTGTCCAAAATCTCCTAGTGAGGTGGAGGACATGAGCAGAGTACCTTATGCTAGTGCTGTTGGCAGTTTGATGTATGCCATGGTCTGCACAAGACTAGACATTGCCCAAGCAATGGGAGTCCTTAAGTCGATTTATGGCTAATCCTAGATGGGTACATTGGGATGCAGTTAAGCAAGTGTTCAGATATTTGAGGGGTACTTCCGAGTATTCCATTTGCTATCATGGCAATGTTACAAGACCTCTGCATTCAGTTTGTATTCGTGGATTGGTGGATTCTGATTGGGCAGGTGACATTGATAGCAGGAAATCCACCAGAGCCTGATCTTTTCCAGTTTGATGCTGCTTTTGGTTGTGTGCATGATGTGCACAATTGTGAATTTGAAAGCTTTTCTTTTGATAGGCCAGCTAATGAAGAGGTCCCTGGTTTTCCTAGTTGTGTGGTGGACTTTGAGTATTTTCAATTTTTAGTCCAGCTAGGAAATCGTTTTGCAATGCATAGTGATGATAACCTGTGTTCTATGCCATATGAATATGCATTGCTTAATACATTATACACCCACATGTCACATGATGCTGAAGGTTGTCTGCATAGGGGTGACAATGACAAGCCAAATCAGAGGGTTGAATATGCAGATGACAAGGTTTGTTTGTGGGTGGATCCTTGCAGTATCTCCAAGCTCGACCCAGTGCATGCAGATGAAAACAAGATATTTGACAAAGGGAGATACATGTTTTTCTTTTTTTGGTGGCCTTAGGCCATCAAGAGTGTTTGGTGATGCAGATCATTATATTTTCATGACTCTGTGCCCAAAGGATAAGGGACTGGTCTGCATCCCAGAGTTATGTGGTTCTTGCTATGCCTGCAAGAGGCATGCATCCTCAGACAGAGCCACTGTTGGTGCCTGAATTGACTGTCAATTTTCGAGCAAATTTTCATGCAGGCACCTTCCTGAAAAATCCAAAAAATTTTAAGTGTTGGCACCCCTTCAGTGTTTTGCAGCATCCACATTATCTTTCTTGAGGAAGGGGTCATCATTTTCTGCCCATCGGCATAAGTTTACATGTGTCTTGGTGATCATATCAATAGCATGGTGTGTTCTTTGTATATCACCAAGACTTTTGCCTATCGGCGAAGGAGATTGTGGTTCCGCCGATGGGGGTATCTCAAGTGTTCATCGGTGAGACTTGTATTATTGGCCAGTGTGTTTTGTGGTTCGCTGATAGAAGGAAGTCACCCCGATGGGGAATGCCATCGGAGTGAGATTGCACATCAGCCTAATCGATGGAGGTTCTGCCGATGGGGATGTGAGATGGCCATCGAGATGACTTTGTGTTCAATATGACCGACGGTGGAGTTGACTTCGACACATCGGCGAGACTATTGAGATCGGGCTAGTAGTTGGAGGGTCCGCCGATGGGGTAGTGTTTGGCCGATGCGATGTCATCGGCGTAGGTCTCGCCGATGGAGGGATGCGGAGGTGAGCATCGGGAAGACTCTGTTCTTGGTCTGGCCGAAGGAGGTGTTTGTCGGCGTGATCAGCATTATTGGCCAAGGAGTTTCTTGTTGCTCCGATGGATGGCGGTCTCGCTGAAGACTTTGGGGAATGTAATGTAGCAGTCGGGGAGACTTTTGAGATCGGCAGGAGAATTATGGGGTGAGCCGATGGCTTATGTCTTAGCGATGGGCTTTTGGCGAGGGCTTGTGTGTCAAGCGTGGCAAAAGCGCTCGACACTTGGTATGTATGCGACCAAGCTTATAAGGTAATAGAAGGCTCTCCGTGCCGTGCATGTGGGATTAATCTCCCTACATTATTTTGAACCTGTGGTAAACGCATTTTGGCGGGAGCTCCATTTTGATTGCTGTGACTGATTTCTCAATGGTTGTGGGTGGTTGAGCCATCAATGGCAACTGTAGCAGGGGTATGGGCGATGCTACACATGATCAGGTTGCCCCATTATGGATGAGGACTTCCGGATGGCAGCACAGGGCTCGAGGCCACCCTTGTCTACTCTCCTGTCTATTGCAGCAATAACTTCTGAGCGCCATTCCCTCTAATGGATGTATCTAGCAAATTTTTGACTTCTAGCTATGTAATTAATGCTGAGTACGCTTCCCTCTAGCTATTTTTAAGTAGGAAGTGTTACTCATTTTAGAGGTTGGATGTTTTTTGGGCCTTCTATTCTGACTCTGAACATAAGGTGTTCACATTTTGAAAGGCATTTTTTGCTACAGACTCGGTCCTTAGTCTGGTGTACCAGTCTATTTTTGTCTTGTAAATGATAATTTTCTCTATGATGACTTTCTATGCAGATTGATTTTAAATGAAAAACCCCTATGTGTATTGTTTCTGATTGTCTCCTGTATGTCATTTGCTTTCCTTTTCAAACAAGGTTGTCAAGGGCTTCTAAGTTTTTCAGTATATGCATACTGTGTGTCTGATTTATTGCATCTACTCAAGGAGTGGTTAAATAGGCTTTTGATCAGATACAAAGGAAAGTAGATTGCATCATAGGATCTATTAAGTATGATCATTAGTAATACTCTTTCTTGGACATGTTGCTGTTACGCAATAGCATTCTTCTCAGGTCCTCTGGATATGAATTTATGTTGTCATAGGGAGACATTTACATTTTTAGATATGACTCTGCTACCCAGATAAGGCACTAGTTTGGGAATCTGTCTGTTCAATGGGTCTAGGAAAGTCCCATAACTCCAAACATCATTTCAAACCATTTCATCCTTCCACCTGTTAGTTGTAGGATTAGGAGTAGGAAACCCCTACATGCTCTCATACCTAACTAGACATTATGTCCAAGAATGTTGCCAACCTTGTGATTTGTTACACAAATCTTGGTCCATACATGAGAGTATTCTTCCTGTTGCTGTCAAGTTAAATCCTTCTGTCATTGAGCTAGTTAAGGTCATACTTTTATCAAATAGGGACCCCCCCTTGGTGCGGTAGAACTAGAAGTGAAGGGGAGGAGCTCACGCAACCTCCTATATTTAGTTGGCTGAATCTGCCTGTGGATTAGAACTGGCAAACCCTAATGCTCATTCAGAAGAAAAACCAACACAGTCTTTAAGGAGGTTCATATATTGATGGGAGATCCAAGATTTAAGAGGTGTATTTTCAAAAAGAATAAAAAGCCCTTTTCCCAAAATTTTTTAGAAAATGGATATCCATTTTGTATTTCTAGAAACGGATATCCGTTTTGGTTTGGTATCCAAACCAAAATAGATATCCGTTTCAAAGTCAAACTTTGCCAAGTCACGAATTTGGCTAAGTAAAAATGCAATTTTTTTCCTATTGCCACTATTTGGCCCGTGATGATCCTGCACATACCCAGAGGCATCTACAAATGCTAGAGTTTAGTTCTGGTTAGGCACAATATACTGATCTGATGCACTTCATTCTTCCTCTTCTTTAGTGTTGTTGCTCTATCACATACCAGACTTGTACTATTATTTCCACACTTATCCTTCTTTTCTTCACACTTTATTTCCTCATATCTATATTCCACACACACCTACATACTGGAATCCATCAGGTATATATATCTGCATCAAGGATTTCAACAAATTTCTAGTCGGCAACAAGAATACTCAAGATATTTACAAGTTATTGATCTATCGGTTGAATCCATGCTTGATTTATGATGCATATCAAAAACATAGACATAGAAGTCATTAATCATGTCGGCCAACAATGTATGATCCCACAAATTGCTTGATCAACATCATTTACTCATCCAGATTGAAGTCTAATGCTCTGCCAGTCAGTTCTTTCTCTGTCTACTCTACCTGTCTGGAACCCAACACTTAGATGCTCATATCTTTTTCATGCTTTATCACCGGAGGCTAAATCTCTGGAATATAGTAGTCATGATACTCCTCTTGACTTATCCAAGTCGGCAACTTGCTAAGTTACACCATCTGAGAGATCCAGACCTAATTATCAGACCTTGTTGCATACTCTATTCTTGTTCACCTGACCAAAATAATCTTCAATCTGACTTCCGGTATAGGCATACTATGTACTGTGGATGTGTGGGATAGACTTTGTTGCCATCAATGACAACACTCATGAAGCCACACAGTGTCTCTTGCCAACAGTTGTTGCTTCTTAGACTTATTGTACACCTTGCACCAAGTCCATAGGTTGGTGGAATGGTATTCGAGGACACAATGACTCTCATATCAGATTATTTTGCAAGGAATCAATTTAAAATGGTCTGAGGCCTAGCTTTCATTCCAACCTAGGATTCTGTCACAATAATGTCATATTACAATCTTTAGATATGTGTATATTATGTGCATGGTAACAACCATTTAGTAATAATTCCTCACACACCACACTATAACTAAGTTGTGTGAATGCCCCAAAACTATACAGGTTTAGTCCAAACACTATCATAAGATCATGCTTGACAAGATGACAGATACATCATAGTTTAGGTGTGGGTAGGACTTCCTTAGGGTAGGTAGGACTTACTTAGTATATCCCTAACTATGCCTTGTAGTAGAATCATTATATTGACCATTCAAAGTTCGGACTAGCAGGGACAATGGAGTTTGAAGACCCTTGCCAGCCAAGGGAAGGTTGATATAAGAATTTTGAGGGACCTAGGGTAGTGACAGTCATATAGGACTGGGTTTGTGTTATGTTTGGAACCCATAAAGTCTTGAGGTCTTCTTAGAGGGGTGATATGTGACTAGGGTATGAAGGCTAGGACCCAGTGTGAAGAGAAAGATAGTGTTGTCCAAGAACCTTGTTATGGTCACAAATGAGGGTAGTCTTAGCTATTGTAACCATAGTTGGAATCCCTTGTTGTTACCATAACATATGTGACCTAAAACCATGACTCTATTAGTATGAGTTGTTTGAAACTCCTCTGAGAAGATCCTGTTGGCAAGAGACATTGCTAGGATTCATAAGTGTTGTCATTGATGGCAACAAAGTATACCCCTTACATCCGTAGTACATAAATTACTCATACCAGAAGTTAGATTGAAGATAAGTTGATCCGGTAGTCAAGAATAGAGCATTTGTTAGGGTTCGATAGATTGGGTTCGGAACTCTCTAATGGTGAAACCTAGCATGTTGCAGATTTGGGTGAGTAGTAAGGAGTATCCAAACTATTGTATTCCAGAGGTTTAGCCTCCGGAGACTAAGCATGTGAAAGACATGAGCATCTAAGTATCAGACTTCTGTTAAACAGTGCAGGTAGAGGAAGAACCAGTCAATAGAGTATTAGACCTCAATCCAGATGTGCAGAAGGTGTTGATCAAGTAACTTGAGGTGTTATATGATTTTGGCCGACTTAAGTAATGATTTATATGCCTAAGATTTTGGTGCACATCATCTATCAAGTATGAATTCAGCCGACAGAACAATATCTTGCAAATATCCTAAGTGTTCTTGTTGCCGACTAGAAAGTTGATTGAAATCCTTAATGTGGATATATATACCCGATGGATTCAAGCTTGTAAAGTGTGTGTAGGGATATGTGCATGGATTAAGTGCAAAGAAAAGAAGAGAGAAGTGTGAAGGCAGTAATCCAAGCCCAGAATGTGACAAGAGAGTGATACTAAGCAGAGGAAGAATGAAATGTGCTAGATCAATATACTGAGCCTAACCGGAACTAAACTCTTGCATATGTGGATGTTGTTCATTAGTTCAAACACATTGTTATCATCTGTAAATCTCTAGTAGGCAATAAGCCTCTTGTGAGCAATGTGCTCAGGTAGTGAGCCCTAACTGGCAAGTGCCATTTTGTACTTCTTTATTATTTTAACAGAGAATACAATCTTGGGTTAATCACCCCGTGGTTTTTCGCTTAACAGGGTTTCCACGTAAAAATCCTTGTGTTATGTGTATTGATTTCATGTTAGTTCTTATGATTGCTTATTCTTCCATGCTTTAATATAACACTGAATGTTAAGACAAGAAAAGGAAGTAAAAGTAAGAAAGTTTTCAAATAACTGATTCACCCCCCTCTTAGTTATCTACCTTGTTTCCAACAATTGGTATTAGAGCTAAGTTCCTTAGAAAAAGCCTAACAGCTTAAGGAGGATCTGGGAATTTCAATGGATGCATATGGTATGAAAGAGCAATTACAGTCTGCCTTAGATGATCTTGAACAATCCCAGTCTAAAGTCAATGATTTGAGAGAGAGACTTAAGCAGGCTAATGATTTCGTCAATGAGTTGAAAGAAAAACTCAGTAATTCTATGAAAAAGAGAAAGGAACTACTTCAGAAGTTAGTAGATCAGGATGAAACCAATAGTACTGATAAAGACCTAAATGAGAAAACAAAGCTATGTGAAAAGTTGTGAAAAGAAGTTGTTATGATAAGACATGAAATGGAATTAGGGGTTATGAAATTCACCCAAGAAATTGAAGAGAAGAGAAAGACTGAAGATAACTTAAAACAATCCCTCAAGGAGAAAACAGAAGACTATCACAAAATGGATAGAATAATTAGACATCTTGAGTCTGATCTTGAAGAAGCTAGATACAATGAAGAGCAAGTTGAGAGCCAGATTGACACTCTTAAACAAGATCTTCAAACTGCAAATGAATACAAAGAAAAATTCAAGATAAGCTCAACCCAACTTGAAGTTCTTCTTGAAAGTTAAAAGAGGGTAGATGATAAGTGTGGCTTGGGATATGAGAAAGGTGAAAGCTTTGGATCTGGTCAAAAGAATTTTGGATCAGGAAGACAAAGAAACAGGCCTAGAAGACCTCCGGTAAGACAACCAAATGCTCAAAGGTATCCATCTTTCAATGGAAACTACTTCAATTGCAATAAATTTGGTCATAAAGCAACTCAATGCAAGAACATAATGAATCAGAATAATCCATCCTTCTCTGGTCAATGTTTTAGTTGCAAAAGGCATGGTCACAAATCTCATGAATGCAGAAATATGCAAATGAACAATTCTTTCAATGGTAGATGCTTTACATGCAATAGAATGGGGCATATGGCTAATCAGTGTAGATCAAGAGGATATCAATCAAATAAGCAAGGAAATGTTGTGTTACAATTGCAATAAATCTGATCATATAGCTAGATTATGTAGGAGCATAAATTATGATGGAAAAGGTCCCAGGAAACATGATCAGAAACAAGACAGGCAATAGTGAAGTGAACGCAGATGAGATTCAGAAGGAGATGAGAAAGACTTGGGTAAAGAAGAGTGTGATGAACATTGGTGATGAGTCTGCACTGGAATCCAGTGTTGGTAACCCTTCCAGAAATTAAAAAGTGAGCTCTGGCTCAGGGGGAGTTGCAAAGAAGATCAAATTTCCCCCAGCTAGCTAATGAGTGCCTAAATTCGGCACATTAAGCAAGAATTAGAGGTTGCAGATTAAAGGGATTTTTGGAGGTTCATCTAAAATTCATTTAGTTAAGAGTTGAGAAATCTGTTTATAGATTAGAAGAAGTTGTGAGTAGGTCTGGTTCCGATAGCTATCCGGTAAAAACAAAATTACACAAATAGATCCGGTATGATCTAAAAATGCAATTTTATGGTCTGCGGATTTAGAGGCATGTTTTGAAAGGATAAATTTATGCTGTCAACTCACTTAGATGATAATTTGAAGATCCGCACAATGATTCATGAGAATTTCACTCAAAACAGGGTAACTAGATGACTTAAAATGTGTATTTATTACAACAAGGAATTAGGTTTTTGTGCAAGGATAAAAGGTTTTCCATTCATCATTTTCAACACTTTGCACTCAAAAAGAAGAGAGAAGAGCTCTGAGAAGAGATCCTGCAAATTATTAAAGTTGAAGCTGAAGATTGAAATCAAGCAGAAATTTGCTCCGGCAGTTGCAACAAACCCTAAGGTGAAAAAGGTATTTCTTCTCTGCAAAATTTCTCCAAATTTCATTGCTGGAATGGCTACTCCCATGGTTGTGAATGTCACTGAGAGGCCAAGACCTAAATTCAAGAAAAATTCTCACAAATCTATAGAAGTTGATCCCTTGGGTGCGTTTTCCTGAATCCCGTACGGTGTTCTACATGTAGAAGATATTAGGGTTTACATTCATGCAAACATTGAAGACTTTGGAGACTTAGAATTGATGGAAATATACCGCAAACAGTTAAGAGATGAGAATTTTGATCTCAAACTAGAATTCAAGGCCCTAAAAGATAAGCATTTTGCACATTGCATACATTTCCCATCTTTTGTAGAGGACGAATGGGTCCGGTATGTGTTAAGTAGGATGCATGATAACTTTATGTGGTTAATGAGTCCATTCAAGATAACCAAAGATGCCATCAGGGTTGTAACCGGATTGCACTCAACTGGTGGGTTGCCTGCACTCAAATCTGTGAAAAATCAAATAGTAACAGATGCCACCAGATCAAAATATGACAAGATGGCAATGACTATAGATGATATTACTGATTCGGATGTCAAATTTGTATCAATTGTAATTGGTTATAAAATTTACCACTCAAGTAGGGAAAATTCTGTATCCGGTACTACAATCTATACTGCATATCAAATGGTGAAGGAAAATGCAGATTATGATTTTTGTGGGCTTCTGTTGAATCAACTGATGGAGAATCTGTAGAAGATTAAGAAAGATAAGAAAATTTCCTTCAAGTATGGTAATTTGGTGTTGTGTCTATTCTTTTATTACATGAATGAGTTACTGGGATCAAAAGGTTTGATCTGGGCAAATGATAGACCTATTGCAATTCAAATAAGAGATTATTTGTATGGACTTGGTGATGCACAAGCCCAAAATACAACTCTCTAGGGTTACTTCAAGAATTTATAGAGCATGATGCATGCAAGAGAAAGAATACCAAAATCAATTATGGAGAAATAAAAGGACACAATTTGCTTCATGGTTGACATAGATCAATGCCTAATGGAGGTAGTCAAGCCAAGAACTGTATGGATAATGCCCATGGCTTATGAAGTTAATGAAAACATATTGGAGGTACATCTTCAACACTTGCTAAGCCAACCCAAGGACACTGAGGCAGAGAGGTTTGGCACCTTTGATGAGCTAAACATAAAAATACATGTTGAATTAAGGAAGCCTGAGTCAAAAAGAAAAGTGAGGAAGGAGGTTGAAGAAATTCCTAAGAGGTTTGGCTTAACAAAGGAGGTAGTAGATGCTAATAGAGAAAGAATAGAGAAAATTGAAAGGGAAAGGGAAAACACAAAGAAAGAAAGCATCCCGGTGGAAGCCTCTACCTGGACAAGATCTACCAGGAGTTATACCCCTGTTTCTCCTAAAAGCTCAAAGACTGCAAAATTGGTAACCAAACCATCTATTACAAGAGAAAAGAGAAAGAAGTATAAGGCCATAAGAACATATGTGAGCCTTAAGGATAGTGAAGAGACAAAATCGGATGTAAAGGTCAGAGATTTGAAGAAAGCCAAGAACAAACCTTCCAAGACTGACAGGACTAATGAGGAGCAAAAGACAGAAGAGTTTGTTGAGAGACCCACTCTCTCAATTGAAGACATCATTAAGGCAGTCACTATGGATGGAAACCTATAGCCAATAATAGAATTCTATGATGAGTACAATGATGCAGACAACAGAATTCTTGAGGAAGCAATGGTAAGGTACCTGAACATTTATAACAAATCTTTCATTGAAATAATTTCCTTGATTCCTAAGAGCTTAGAAGAAGTTTCAAAGTCAAGAAAAGAAAGTGCAAAAGCAAAAGAATTGGAGATCCGGGAACAGATAGTGATACAGTTATGTCCATCTATCACTCAAAAACAAATGGACATGGTTTTCAAGGATGCCAAATAAGAATTTTGGAGCAAGTCCAAAATGAATAAGCTCATGCTTGGAGAAACTAACCAAGTAGCTGATGAGACAAAAGAACTTCTCCGGTGTGTCTTGAAAAGGTTCAATCTTCCCATTGTAGAGGAAGCAAATGAAGAGCCTTTTGCCATGGATGTTGAAGGATTAAAGAAAATTGATGAAGAACCCTCTGACATGATGTCAAAGGATTAAAGAAAGGTGATGAAGAACAATCTGAGGCCCTAGACTCCTCTATTTCAGAAGAGGAAGTGTAGAAAGAAGAAACAAATTCTATTGGTGGAAATAAGCAAATCAGTTTAGATGTCCCCAAAGAAAAGGAAGTTGAGAATCAAGAGACACTGCAGAAGCAGTACAAAGTTTCTTGGACAAGGAAGTTGTGGAATTAGATGAACCAAAGTTGATACAAGGACCATTGAATCTGGACTCTCTTTTCCTGGTTTAGATAATGAAGATAGCATCTTTTGCTCAGGCCAAAGCCAAAGAAAAACTCCTGAAATCTCATATGGAGGACTGTGAGCTGCTGAATATTGCATCTGGAGTACTGGAGAGGATAATTCCCTCATATTAGAAGGATCCATCTAACTTTCCATCCGGTAACTTGAAGAACTTAGTTAATTATGTCAATACACACTTTGAGTCTTTAGAAAAATCAGCAGAAACTAAGGTTCGGAATGAGTTCTTGGGAAAATGATTCAGTGAGGTACAAGGGCTAATTGCTAATGAAAGAAAAACCCTAGACATTGGCATAAAGAGCATTGAAAATGCTCTTAAGGATGGTGGATACATAAATATATTTTGTTTTTCCTGGCCCAAAGTTGCAGAGGACATTGAGAAGAAAATTAAATAACAAGAAGGAAAATTGACAAATCTATCTCATAATTTTGATCCTCTCATTGTCTCTCTGGTAAGTCAAGAATGCCAAGTAGTTGTTAGAATAAATGAAATAAAGAAACTGGGTACAGAGAAGAAGAATATAATGGATAGAATGGGTGAACTTAGAGGGATAATCATCCCTAAGTTAGAGGTAATGCATGATGCCTTAGCAGATCCTCTAAGTACAGCTCGGACTAGTGATCCAATAGATTTAAAGAGGGTAGAAGCATATGCATTTTTGTTGAGTGGACACATCTCCATTTTGGATAGGATGAAGAGAAGTTGGGCCACAGAACTTGTACAGTTGAAGACTACATTTGCAGATATACTTAAGTACATGTAAGTTTATCCTATGGATTGTATGTACATATGCGGCCTTATATAATAATTTTTGCACATTTTTGGTTGGCGGATCCCACCCTTTGCCATTGATGTCAAAGGGGGAGTAAAGAACAGTGAAAAATAAGGAATCCAACATTAAGGGAGCACCGGTAAGCAGTGTGGAGAAATGGAGCACAAGCAAAGGGGGAGTTACAGCGACACTTAGTCATTTTTCACTAAGTGTTGCCATCAATGCCAAAGGGGGAGATTGTTGGCAAGAGACACTGCTAGGATTCATAAGTGTTGTCATTGATGGCAACAAAGTATATCCCACACATCCTTAATGCGTAAATTACTCATACCACAAGTTAGATTGAAGATAGGTTGATCCAGTAGTCAAGAATAAAGCATTTGTTAGGGTTCGACAGATTGGGTCTGGAACTCTCTGATGGTGAAACCCAACATGTTGTGGATTTGGGTGAGTAGTAAGGAGTATCTGAACTATTGTAGTCCAGAGATTTAGCCTCCAGAGACTAAGCATATGAAAGACATGAGCATCTAAGTATCGAACTTCTGTTAGATAGTGCAAGCAGAGGAAGAACTGGTCAACAGGGTATCATACCTCAATCCGGATGTGCAGAAGGTGTTGATCAAGTAACTTGAGGTGTTATATGATTTTGGCCGACTTAAGTAATGATTTCTATGCCTAAGATTTTGGTGCGCATCATCTATCAAGTATGAATTCAGCCGACAGGAACAATATCTTGCAAATATCCTAAGTGTTCTTGTTGCCGACTAGAAAGTTGATTGAAATCCTTGATGCAGATATATATACCCGATGGATTCAAGCTTGTAAAGTGTGTGTAGGGATATGTGCATGGATTAAGTGTGAAGAAAAGCAGAGAGAAGTGTGAAGGCAGTAATCCAAGCCCAGAATGTGACAAGAGAGTGATACTAAGCATAGGAAGAATGAAATGTGCTAGATCAGTATACTGAGCCTAACTGAAACTGAACTCTTGCATATGTGGATGTTGTTCATCAGTTCAAACACATTGTTATCATCTGTAAGTCTCTAGTAGGCAATGAGCCTCTTGTGAACAGTGTGCTCGGGCAGTGAGCCCTAACTGGCAAGTGCCATTTTGTACTTCTTTATTCTTTTAACAGAGAATACAATCTCGGGTTAATCACCCTGTGGCTTTTCCCTTAGCAAAGTTTCCAAGTAAAAATCCTTGTGTTATGTGTGTTGATTTCATTTCAGTTCTTATGATTGCTTATTCTTCCATGCTTTAATATATCACTGAATGTTAAGACAAGGAAAGGAAGTAAAAGTAAGAAAGTTTTGAGATAACTGATTCATCCCCCCTCTCAATTATCTACCTTGTTTCCAACAGATCCCACTATGGGAATGAATCATAATTTAGTGTTAAATAGGATTGTTGTCATTACAAAAAATCTAGGGCAGTCATTGTATCCTCTCATTGCCATCATAGAATTAATGCAACTATAGTTTTCAATACCAAAGAGATGGAATTGCTGGTAACCATAAGGTCTGTGTTGACTAGTCTCAATCATCCATCCCTCGATGGTAAAAAATAATGTCCCAAAGGAGATAGTAATGATGATACAAATGCAGACACAAAATAAGTCCACTTTATATTCTTCTATTTTAGAGGATTGTCTCTACATTGCTGGTCCAGATTAAGGAAGACATGATTTAAGAGTTCATTGGATTTGATGGCTACAAGCCATTCATCAAATCCACACAAGGTGGCATGGTCAGGTTTCTGAATGCTTAAGTCCTCCTTTGTCAGATGTTGTAGTTGCAACTACCATGTTAGACATGTATACAAAATGTGGAAGCATAGACAAGGCACATCAACTGTTTGACAAAATGCCTCAAAGAAATGTGGTCTCATGGACTGCAATGACTGCAGGATATGCACAAAATGGATTTGTTTAAAAGGCTTTAGAAATTTTAAAGAAAATGCAATTGGCTCGTGTAAAGCCAAATTCCACAACCTTTTCCAACATCCTCCCTGCCTATGTCAAAATGGGAGCTTTGGAATAGGGTATGGACATTCATCAATACATAAAGGATAGAGGAATTTTGATAGATGTTGTTGCAACTACCTTGATAGACATGTATGCAAAATGTGGAAGCATAAACAAGGCATGTGAACTGTTTGACAGAATGCCTCAAAGAAATGTGGTCTCATGGACTGCAATGATTGCAGGATATGCACAAAATATGGAATCAGAGACAAAAAACGTGAAATGTTTGACAAGATTCCTCAAAGAGATGTCATCTCATGGAATGAAATGATTGCAAGATATGCACAAAATGGATTTTGCAAGGACGCTCTCAAAATCTTTGAATTAATTAAGCAATCTAGAACATATCCTAACATTATAATCTTTGCTTGTATTCTAGGTGCATGCATCCATGCAAGTTTTATGGATGAGAGTTGTACATACTTCAATCACATTTGTAACCCTTGTTGCATTACACCAACAGTTGATCATTATGTATGCATGGTTGACTTCCTTGCCCGTGTTGGCTATCTTGAAGACACCCTAAACTTTATCTTTCTTTCTAAATCCCCAAATTTGCCCTATTCCCCCTTACATTGAAGACTTGTGAGCGGGAATAGTGCTAACATTTTTTTCTTTCTAAAATCGGTCGGATAACATATTGCTAACTTCATTTCTTTTTTCAAACAAAATAGACCTTTATCTTAAGGTTACTCATGAACCTTAAGATAAATAATTATTAAAAAAAAAACTGTGCATTCCTTAATGACATGTATGAGAATTTAATCAACTGCTACTTAAAAACTCTTTAATGTTTCTGTCTAATGCAAGTTATTAGATTAATAGTGAAGAAGAACATACATGGACCAAGCAATTTGTGGCACTTAATGTTATGTAATAGAATTTATAGTTGATAGTTAAATTGTATAACAAATTTTTTTATGATCTTTACTAACGTTTATTACAATTGTTGCATGTTTTACATCGTTGGAATGACATATTAGTTGTAACTTTTTTGAAATTTTATTATGGTATGTGCACTTTGATATGATGTAATATGATTATGGTTTCATTTCATATGTTGTAATATTAGATATTTAATAGAAAAATAAATTATTGCATGAAATAAATAATAACTTTTCATTTTAAATATTTTTTTTGCACAACACGGGTCTTTCAAAAGATCAAGATGATCCTCATGATATAGATCTAGATTATGTTGGTTCTGGTACAGATCACATGGCAGAGGATGATGGTGACACAAATACAGAAGACACCGAGGCTGATGATGATGATGACGACGGCGATGATGATCATGATGGTTGATGATGATGAGGCAGTTGCTGGTAGTAGCCAGTGACATTCATGATCATATAGATTGCATCATGGATCATTGTTGATATATCATTATGATGCCTCTTTTCATGGTTACTATAATATGTATCATTTTCACGGCTTGCAGTACCATATTAATGAGTTGTATCATAAATTTATGTATCAATTTGACTTATATCATTTGGACATGTATCATCTTGACTTGTATCATTTTGAGTTACATAATTTATCATTCTTACTTATATCATTTGTACATATATCATTTTGACTTATGTCGACTGTTGGACATGTATCATTTTGACATGTTATTGATCTACTGGCATATTTGACTTTCACTTGTTTTAGTTATATATGACAATGATCTTATCAGTATTGACTTGTCAATTTATATATATTGAAAGTCATCGATGATTTTAATTTACTGCTTAGGATGGATGTTGTCAAATTCAATTAAATTATAGATATTTGACTCACTTGTTTTAATTATAGATGATGATCATGTTGTAATAATTATCTTGTTATTTAATCATATGAGTTAAATAATTAAATTACTTACTCTATAATCATATGAGTTATTTAAGATGCATGATATATTTAACTAATTAAATTGAAATAAAACATATTAAATTAATAAATGTAAGCAAAACAAGAAGCATTTTTAGAAGCAACAATGGAAGCCAAACTAGAAGCAAACTAGAAGCAATCTTGGAAGCAAAACTTGGCATTATCTATGAAGCAAAAACAAAATCAATTCAAGTAGCAAACAAAGAAGTAATAACGGAAGCAATTTTAGAAGCAACACAAGATGCAATAATAGAAGCCATATTAGAAACAACAAAAGATGCAAAAATGGAAGCAAAACTGAAAGCAAAATTGGAAGTAAAAGTGGAAGCAAAATTGGAAGCAAAACTAGAAGCAAACTTGGAAGCAAAACCGAAAGCAAAATTGGAAGAAAAATTGGAAGCAAAACCAGAGGCAAAATTGGAAACAAAATTGGAAGCACAATTGGAAGCAAAATTGGAAGCAAAAGTAGAAGTAAAACTAGAAGCAAAATTGGAAGCAAAACTAGAAGCAAAACTGGAAGCAAAACTAGAAGTAAAACCGGCAGCAAAATTGGAAGTAAAAATGAAAGTAAAACCAGAAGCAAAACCAGAAGTAAAATTGGAAGCAAAACTAGAACCAAAATTGGAAGCAAAACCGGAAGCAAACCTGGAATCAAAAATGGAAGCAAAATTGGAAACAAAAGTGGAAGCAAAATTAGAAGCGAAATTAGAAGCAAAACCGGAAGCAAAACCGAAAGCAAAATTGGAAGCAAACCTGGAAGAAAACCTAGAAGCAACACAAGAAGCAAAACAAGAAGCAAAATTGGAAGCAACAACATTCGGCGCTAAACCCACTGCTAAACCTGGTATTAAAATCGGCGCCAAAGTGAACATGCATTTTGGCGCCAAGTTTTGCGTCAACAAAAGTGTCCAATTCATGAACTGAAATGCACTAAATTTTGGAGCTATTTTAGGAGCTAATTTCCTATTTTGTTGTAGTACTTACATCCTATGGAGACAACCAATTGAATGGGGTATATATTATTACTAATGTTCCTATGCTTAAGTGCTACAAAGACACACCACTATAATCAAGCAAAGCTTTATCACATTACTGCAATCGAGTAGATCATATTCTTTTTCCACAATCAAGTGGAGTCACATGGCCACAATCAAGCAGAATCTTTTCACATCATTTTCCAAATAGGTAAAATATTTTTGACTTTATTTAGTTCTTGTTATTTTGATTTTATAAATAGCTGGCAAGTTTCTATTTGTATCAAAATTTTATTTGTGAGGCAAAAACTACTCATTGTACACTTTTTCTCTAGTTTATAAGATTTGTGGAGAGTTCATGTTGAACCTCATACTTACATGATCACATCTTGTAGGTTCCATTACATTATATGGACACCATAACTATATCCTTTGAGTGTTAACTATTTACTTTACGTACATGTTTGTGAGTGCTACATACTTTGAGATACATGATCATTTTAGGATTCACATACACCTCAAAGTGGAGGCAAAATGCAATACTGGAATTTATATATCTATACCATTTTCAATTAATTAGTTTTGTGTCTATTTTGAAGAAATGCATTAATACATGTACATAGCAACAAATGGATTATTTTGCCATCCAAAGGACAATACCCGGTGAGAAACCTACAGTATTATAAAACACACAACAAACCATGTGCGAAACAATTTTATTTCATAAAAGAAGAGCTCATACAAAGCAATGTGAGAAATCTTAGCAGATGAGATGTGTGCCCTAGAAACTCCATTTGGGAGAGTTGTTCGGCAATCTCAGCATATGAGATGTATCTCTGAGAAGAGATGTATGCCTAGAACTTCCCATCTTTTGGCTTTGAATTGAACTCATTTATACATTTTTAGAAAGAAGCTGAAAGGTCACAACATACTTTGTCTTCCTTGGAAGTCGAAATAGACAACCAAAAACTGAAAGGTCACCACACCTATTTCTTTCTTTGAAAATAACATTTGGATGAGGATATTATTTAATTTAAATACCCTAATTTATTTGGATCATTCCACTAGACTTTTATCCATTCGCATATGTGTACAAATCCCTATACAATTAGTCCTATCCTATCCTTATACACACACAATCTACACATTAACTTTATCTATTCATTTATCACAGTCACCTATGCACGTACCCTCATTTATTTGTTAGCCATATAGATCTGACAATTTTCCCAGACTAGGACATTTTTGTAGTCTTGGAGTTGTTGCCTTTATTTTAAAATTCAAAATTGGGCAATTGCTCCCCTTCACCTTCTTGCCTTGATCCCACTAAACACATATTTGGCATAATTTGATGCTATGTGCTATTATTTATTTACACATTCATTGCATTCATTTTAATCATTAAATAATCAAGCATTCATTCATTCTAGAGGATTGAAGAAGAAATCAATAGTGATGCATTTCAATTTGGCATAATAAAAGGAGTAACAAATATGTGTACTAGGACCCTTGCTCATTGTTTTCGATTCTTTTTCACCTTCCAAGGGTTGATATAGGAGAATTTGTTTCCTTGCAATGAATGGACAACCCTTTAGGTATTTCTAAATACCACCAAGTCCCTAGATATTCAAAGGGAGTAGACTATCATTAGGTGAATATGTTTAACAAAACATTATTGATTTTAGTGATGAGTTTGAACTCAAAATACAAATTCTTGACTATGACTTCACTCTAGATTTGTAAACTTGTGCTTTGATAAAGTATTGATCTAATGCAAACACCAAGGCATTTTATAAAGAGAGGCTTTATTCTAGATTAGACACTAGGTGAACTCTAAAATCTTTTTTATTTGGTCATCAAACTAAGTATCCCTATTCATTTCATTTAGTGAACCTAAGTTGATTTGTATTTATTTATATGCATTTCATTAGATTAACCTAGATTACACTTAGGGAAAGTTGTTTTTCCTAAATACAACTTTGCTTATGGAAATGATCTAGAAGATTTATGATGATGGGGAAAGGTTTTCCTTAGCTTGATACACTTGCATTTAAGAAAATAGTATTGAGAGACATCGTATGAGAACTTTCTAGAAACATATTTATTTTTGTTGGTGTAATATTTTATTCACCTTGGATATATTATATCCTAAGTGTGATATTGCACCTATTTAATAAGTTTACCTTGGATAATATGAATATTTAATTATTCTCACCTAAGTAGCTAATAATGACATGTGTACATCTTGACTTGAGGTACACAAGTGCCACCACTACCTCATCAACTCTTGGTTGATGGTAGTTAGCTACCACCTCTATCTAGTCAAGGCCACCTCTATCTTAGTCAGGTTGAGTGAATTGATCTATTAATGAGTAGTTCAATTCTTGACTTCTTAGTTAGGCTGAGTTAACTCACCTCTTGATTGAGAGTTAACTTATACTTCTTGAGCATGTCATCTCCTTGATTCATGTATCGAAGAGGCCTATATATATGTATGTTACAAATTGTAATTTCATGTCATAATATTGAATTTAGAATATCAATTATTTTGTTCATTTGGATTTGTGATGAGATTGTAGGTATTTAGTCTTGGGGAAGTTTGCTTATTTTTGTAAGGTAAATTACACTCTTGGGAGTACTCCCGTATATACATATATGAACGAAAAATAATAAATTGTTTGTTTACATAAGCTTTGATACAAAGCCATAAAGAAGCCAAGTGATAATCAAAATCCTAGCCCACATTATAATATTACCACCTTGCTACTAAGCAAAGACCCATACATCTGAGAAACTAAGGAAGATAAGAAACACCCAAACCTCCAACCCCTAATCCTTCATCGAATCTTCTTCAATGCAATGCAACAAGACATCTACACCATCCACATCCACCAGTCCCAAAAAATTTTTGAGGAAGTCGAAACCCTTGGTAGCTAGTCTCCTTCTCTACATCTGTTGATTTGATCGATTGGAAGAGATGAAAGGATGTCAAACCACCACCTTGCTCCCTGCTTGCACTTTGGAGAAGTCTTCAAGAAGGGGGATGTCATTTCTATATTGGGCCATACAAAACACCTCATTAAGGTGACCTAAGTTATTTTTCTTGACCAAATCCGTGACCACCACCTTCACCATTTCCTTAAGCTCTCCCAAATCAAGTAAGATAACTATGAACATGGCTGTAATATCCATATTAACCTTGTATTTTTGGTCTACAACAATAAATTCTTTACCTAGTATCCATTGCACTGCTAGTAGAATGATACCATTCTTTGTCTTAAACACACTTTGTAACCTCTTATGCAAAATCAAACCCAAGAAATTCATTTGCCTTTGAGGGCAAGTCAGCCTAATGGGAGTTCCCATTGCATACAAAAAGGGGATGGCTTTCACTACTGTGGGAGAGAGAAGACCATTAACAACAATGCATAACCAAATGAAAACCACAGTAGTCATTTGAAAAGATCAAAGAAAATTAACAATGAGGGTCCTTAATTAAGCATGATGCCAACAATCCCATCCACCAAATTTTGTATGATAGTTAACATTGTGAAATGATTGTAGTGAACTACAACACCTCTAGGGAAAGATTACAATGCGTGGCATGAATCTGTGTTGTCTTTTTAATAATTAACTCTTCATCCCTTCCCATCTCTAAGTTGGCAAGAGTGTCAGCTTCCCTATTTCCTTCTCTATAGATGTGATTAATAGTGAATTTCTCCAGATTATTAATTAGCCCCAAGGCAATGGATAAGAGAGAGTTAAGAGCTCAACTATGACTGCTCCTTGATCTTACAACGTTAATGGTGATGAAAGAGTCACCTTTTATTTCCACTTTCCCCAACTTAAAATTAAGACAAAGTTGAAGTCCAAGACTAAGAGCCTGGAATTCAACCTCATTATTTGTCCCTGGATTGAGTCTCCTTGAAGTCGAACATATGACATCCCCCATCCAATTTCTAATAATGTACCCTACCCTAGACATCCTTAGATTACCTTTGGAAGCCCCATCAAAGTTTAATTTTACCCATTCCTTCTCTAGCGGAGTCCACTTTACCTCCTTATGCCTCAACCGAGAATCATCCCCTGTCATCTGATTAATAGGAGGGATCCTCAAACCTTTTCAATTTCTTGTCATCAAATTATCCCACATAATGAACACCCTTCCTTTAGGAGACAAGGATTTGATTCTATTATTCACCACCTCAATTATAGTAGCTTTTATCTTGTTCAAAAGAGAGGGAAGAAAAATATCTTTGTCATGAAAAATCCTCTGATTTCATTCCTTCCATAATTCTCAAATTATAATGGATGAACAAATAATCCACATACATGAGAAGGTAGCGCTTCCTACCAAAAATGGGCCAAGCTTTTAACAAACTCAAAATATCATTTGGGAGGGCCCTTATCCACCCTAGTTTGGCACACACCCATTACCAACATTCCTAGGCAAATTGACAACCTAGTAAGAGGCGATCAACGGTTTCTTCGTTGGTTTTGTAAAGTGGGCATCTCGAAGGGCCATAATCTTGGGCAGGTTTGTTGATCACAACAAATTCTAATAGTTTTTTGGTGAAGCCCTTAGGTGAGTCCATTCAATGATGATGAACAAATATTGAGAGCAACATGTAGTCATGCAGTGTACCTTTAGAATGTTGATGTAACACTTTTTGTCTTTTTGCAATTGATTTCTAGATAAATCCTAAATAGATAAAAGATTATTTGAAAACGAATTAGTACTTTAATTGGCTCATAATGACTAGTAAAAGAGTAAGGCATGGACACAATTTAAAAAACTCAAATTAAAAGTTTAAAGTCTCTATTTATATGCAAAAGCAACTTTGAGTCAACTTTACACCCACAAATTTAAACTAAAGTGATAAGTAATATATATTTAAACTAAGATGATAAAAAAAAATATATTTATGCCAAGAGGCATTCTACACTCACAACAAGGGCCGAAAGATTAGATTCTTGTATAACAGTAAACAAAAATAAATAAATAAATTAAAATTCAATGCATGTTTGTAGTGGATCAATGAAACGCCACAACAAATTCACCACCACCACTCTCAAAGATGCTTTTACTATTTTAAACCAAAATGCAAATATCAGTGGAGTAATTTATAAATGCCAAAACCAAAAACCAAAAACTAAAAAATAAATCAGAAGATATCTCTCAGTTTTAAATATAATATACTAGTTAATAAATTAATTTCAACTCTTTTTTTATGATTAGTAAAAGGCTAAGGCCATTAATATATATAATTAATAATAAAATACAGCTCTGTTCAGTGCAGGCACCGGTAGGAAAGAACAGAGCGAAGAAAACCTCCAGTCTAGCCCGAGACTTTTGTAGTCTAGTTCATTTGAATTTATACATCTTATATGGGGTCAAGCCCCACAAGGATACATCCTTTCTTATACAATTTCTGAAATACAAGTTAAGACATTGCTCATATCCATGGCTTTTCTTCTGATATCCTCTTGTTGAATGGCTTTTTGGTTCTCTCGCACCTGGGATGTCCTCCATGACATATATCATTAAATCAGCTATCTATAATCCAAGTGAGTGGACTTCTCCCGTCTTGCTCCTACCAATATACCTGTCTTACCTAAAACCATAGAAACAAACTTCCAATTCTTTTCGCATGTTAGCTATACAAAAGAGATACATAGAAATCATTTTCCTACAAACACCTATTATTTCTCTAAATACTTTGCTAGAGAGGGAAGAATTAAATCTTGCTCTTGCCAAGTTTATCAAAATACTAAAACACACTTGCATCACTGTTAACTTAAATCCGGTTGTAAGGGGATATCCCATACTGGTTGACTAATCCACTATATATACCAACGTCTAAATATATATACTTGTATAAATACAAATATATATACCTAAATGTGGGCATAGGTTAGTGATCAACCATTTCACTAAGTAATGTTGAGAGTCACTGTTGGGACCTAAAATTTTGAAATTTTCTTGTGTTCTTACTCACTTATTTCTGACCAAACCAAAAAATATTTTGCCTTAGAATAAACAACTAATATATCCCATGACTTTTATCACAAATAATGTAAAAGGCCTCAATTTCTTGACATCGGCAAGACCTTCCTTTTGCTATACCGATCCATGCTCCATGAGAAACTAGTTGAAATGGCTATCGACATGATAATAAGGATTGTGGAGAATGTTTTGGAAGACACCAATGGAAAAAGTGGCACCGATGACCTTTCATCGGGGAGAAAATGCATGGTCACGCCAATCGGCATAAGGAAATACTATGGGTGAATACTCTACAAACCCTCCCGACATTATAAGTCATGCCGATAGTGGAGTTCGGTAGGACTCTCACCGATCATTTAGTGGAACAGAGGGAACTAGTAGTCATCAGCAGGAGATAATCATCAGAAAGAAAAATCAAGTAGTTTCTGATACTCTAAAGTATCATCGATTGAAGAAAAAGTGCTTCGGCATAGCTTACACCGATATGTATGAAGATCCGGACCTGATGACTTTTCATAGAATTGGACCCAACAGAGTTAAGAGTTTAAATAAATAATTTGTCAAGTCCGTCAGATGTATTTTGAGTTTGTATGTTTGGCAAAGGGAAACATACAAGACGATATACAAAGCTATATGCATGTCGCGGAAATGAAAAGATTATGAAATGAGGTTTTATTGTTGTATGTTTCGTGCATTGTATGTATGTTTCAGGTTATACATTTCAATATACATACAATGCGGAACTCAAGAAAGGTTGAAATTTGGTTAAAATGATGCATCATGACTTAAAGTATATCAGAAGATGCATTGCACTTTATATACATCATGGAGCTGAAAAGTAAGTAAACTGTGGTTTATAAAAACAATAAGACCAAAGAGGTGATACAAAGGAGTTTGTATGTATTCGTCTTTGTATCTAAAAATTGGATACGAGTATTGTTGCATTTTGGAAGATACAATCAGAAAAGTGATGTGGGCTCCACCGTTTGCATATTGGGCTTGTATAAATAACAATGTAGATCTTTGATATACAAGCTGATATACAAGTTAAAAGGATGCAAATAAGAGATACAAACTGGATGCGAAAAGAAAGTTAAATACTGAAAAGTCTTTGTATGTTCGGGATGTTTGTATGTTTATAATATACATACCTGATATACAAAGGAATAAAAGCATCACTGGGGATAAAAGGTAAAGAGAGGGTTTGTATAAGATGCTTTGTATGTGCGCTTATACAAGATAACATACAAACAACAATATACAAAGAAAATATACAAGAGAATAATATACAAAACTCGGCATAATTGGAGATTTGAACATTATATACATCAGGTGGGGACCACATATGTATGTTGGAGATATATGTATACGATATGCAAGAAAGTAATACAACAGGATATATACAAAGGCGGATCCGAAGATAATTTCAATTTATTTCATAAACATAATAAAGTTCGCGCTTGTATATGAAAGATATGTATTCGATATACAAGAAGGTGATGAAAAGCCAAACTTGAAGGTAATTCAGAAGGTTGTTTTATAAAACTGATGGGGTCCGCATTTGTATATATGTTCCAAATTCATATGATATACAATATACAAATGCAAAGATTGAAAGGAAGGAAATTTCAACACAATATAGAGGCCAACAACATATGCATATGTATATGAGTCATCAATCATTTAGGTTAACTCTGTTAGTTGGTTCAAAAACGTTGCAAGTCTGATCATAGAGCCTAGCATCCTCTTAGGACTTGTAACCTGTTTTGGAAGACATCGATGGAGAAAGTGGCATTGATGACCTTTCATCAGAGAGAAAATGCATGGTCACACCGATCGGCATAAGGAAATACTATCGGCGAATACTCTACAAACCCTCTTGATAGTATAAGTCATGCCGATAGTGGAGTTTGGTATGACTCTCATCGATCATTCAGTGGAACAGAGGGAACTAGTAGTCATCGGTAGGAGATAAGCATCCGAAAGAAAAATCAAGGAGTTTTCGATACTCTAAAGTCTCACCGATTGAAGAAAAGTGCTTCGGCGTAGCTTACACCGATATGCATGAAGATCCGAACCTGATGACTTTTCATCGGCCACCAATTTCTGTGCATCCGCCTCTCTAAATAGCCCTTAAAAATTTGATGAATGTTTATCTCAACCTGACACCAATCAACCAATCAATGGCTTTGACTGTTCTAATCTCCTTCAAGGATAAATTAAGTAGATTGCTCTTCTTTTAGACTTTATATGAAGATTAAAATTGCTTTCTTTGAACTGCGATCTACAAAAGATTTCAGTCCCTTTGTTAATGTCAATATGGGCAAGATGTAGGCTAAAAACAAGTTTAGTTAAATTTGCATGTAGAATGTTTGAATAGAAGAGGTATTATTATAGAGGAAATCAAAGATAGACCCTACTAAGTCCCAAAAACTTTCTCTGTTGTCGTAGTTTTGACAGAACATAGCCAAAACTAAAATCTTTGTTTATGAGTTTTTAATATGGTCTGCCCCCTGTTACAAAGAAGTCTAAAAGTTACTCTAGTTAAATTGATGAATGGACTTCCAATCGCTGTCAAGCTTTATTTGCAACTAACTTGGAGTCTAAGATCGACCCAGCCGGGTGAGGATCTGTGAAGTGTTCTTGATTGTTCTTTTATAAGCCACTACTAACTTAAGGTTAGAATCTTTAGATGCTCAATGTTAGTTCAAGGTCCAGGGTATGTCATTAGAGCAAGTGAAGAGCTGATTGGCCTTAGAACAACTTTCCTCATTTGTTTCAATTTGATTTTAATAATACTCCATCGGTGTTAGCTTTAGTAGAAAGGCAAAAGCCATTAGCCCCTTTGTTGGCAAGGGAATCTGCTTTGCTATTACCCTCCCTATAGGTATGATTGAATGTGCACCTTCTGAAAGAAGCAATGATGTCAAGGGCATTAGCCAACAGGGAATTCAATCTTCAATTAGGCATGTTCCCTTTCCGTCAGCCATTAATGACGATCGCGGAGTCTCCTTCAACCTCTAATTTTTCAATTTTCAAGTCTTTACAGATTCTTAGACCTTCAATCAAGGCGGTTAATTCTACTATGTTATTAGTTGCTTCACCTAGGGGTTTGGCTAGGGTTGTGATTTCTCTAGTTTCAGAATCATGGATTACGCAGCCTATTCCTGTGACTCCCAGGTTGTCCCTAGAAGTCCCATCAAAATTTAGCTTGAACCAACCTACTTTAGGAGGTTGCCACTTACATTCCTGTCTCTTGTTGGTGTTGTGGTTACCTGGTCCCACAAAGGAGGGCAGTTTTAGTCCTACCCATCTCCCCTGCATTTTTTCATCCCAATGAGTCATTGTGGATTCTTTTTTGGAGTTCTTTAGAATCCTACTGTTGACTATCTCTATAATAATGGCCTCCATCTTAATAATTAACTGTCCAAAAGTCAACTTTCTATCTTTAAAGATTCTTCTATTTCTTTCTTTCCACAGCTCCCAAACCATGATCGAAGGGGTAATTGTCCATAGCATATGGTAGATGCTTTGTTTGCGAGTCTCAGGCCAGCATTGGAAAAGGTTCAAAATGTTATTAGGCAGGGCAGTAATCCATCCCAACTCATTACTTAGCCAATTCCAACATTTATTAGAGAATTGACAGTTAAGAAGAATATGGTCTATTGTTTCTTGATCCTCTTCATAGAGGGAGCATCTGCTAGGCCCCTCATATCCCATCTTGGTGAACCTATCCACAGTTAGGATTTTTTTCTGCAGGGCCAACTAAGCAAATAGCTTGGCCTTTGGGATACAATTCTTATCACAGCATAGTCTCAGTGGTATTTCTGATTTTGGTCTTAGCTGTTGTTTGATTAAAGTTTTGTAACCATCCTTAGTTTTATAATTTCCTGATTTAGCCCCATCCCAGACTAATCTGTCTGAGTCTCCTTTGAGAGATACCCTCCTTTTGTTAAGGATGTCAATTAGTTTCTTTTTCTCATTATCCAGAATGTTTATATTATCTAGGGGTTTCCATTTCCAACCCTTATTCTCCCCTTGATTTGGAAAATCTATATAGTCTTTTACATATGTCCCCCAATGGGATTCTAGGATCCTTTTAGCGTTCTCTAAGTCATCCAAGCTGCTTATCACCTCAAACCCCCCCATGAGTCATCCCAGAACAGTGATTGGTTACCGTCTCCCAAACTCCAAGTCAATTTGTCCATAATGAGCTTCCTACAATCCATCATAAAATTCTAGAGGCAAGATCCTTTAGGGGGGTTAGCCATCCTGAAGAGGGATGTTGGTTCCCCCCCTCTCAGATATTTGTTTCTAAGGATTTTAACCCATTTTGAATTGGGCTGCTGATACATTTTCCATACAAGTTTAGCACCTAAATCCTTACTCTGTTCTCTGAAGTTTTTTAAGCCCAAGCCACCTTCCTCCTTTGGTCTACAAATCTTGTCCCAAGCCACAAGTGCCATTTTCTTTTTATCCTCCGAACCTTGCCATAGGAAAGTTCTTAGAATTTTGTTGATTTCTTCCTGTTTTCCTATTGGAAGATTCATACAGGATAATTGGTAAATTGGGATAGCTAAGAGAACTGATTTTAGCATTGTCACTTTGCCTATTGAGGAGAGCCATTTGCCTTTCCAAGATTCTACTCTTTTCCTGATCCTGGAAGTAATATGGTCCCAAAGATCATTAATCTTATTGCTTTTACCCAACAGTATACCTAGATATTTACGAGGCATTTCCCCTTTTTTAAAAGACAGGATTCTGCATATTTCTTTTTCATTTTCAGGATCCGTGTTGAAAAAATAAATTGCTGATTTATCAGCATTTACCTCCTGTCCAGAGGCCCTATAGTAAGAGTTCAAGATATCTTTGAACGCCCTAGCTTCTTCTATGCACCCCTTACCGAAGATCATAGTGTCATCTACAAACTATTGATGTGTTGTAGGATAGACACCGGAAGTGATTTTGATTCCTTGGATCTTTCCTTCTTCCCTAGCCTTGGTGATCATTCTCCCTAATACATCTGCCATTATAATGAAGAGAAAAGGGGAAATAGGGTCCCCTTGTCTCAATCCTCTTGAAATGCTAAAAAAACCCTCCGGGGTTCCATTGATTAAGATTGAGATCTTGGGATTAGAAATACATGCATAAATGAGGTTTATCCATTGTTTATTAAAACCAAAAGCCTCTAGGGTTTTGCAAAGGAAATGCCAGTCTACCTTATCAAGGCTTTACGTATATCTAGTTTAATTAACATGCTAGGTTTTTTGTTTTGCTGTATGGTATGAATGGCTTCTTGGGCTGTAATAACTCCATCAAATATAGATCTACCCAGAACAAACCCTGTTTGTTCATCACTAATGATGTCTGGAAGAACTGTCTGAATCCTATTAGCTAGGGTTTTAGTGAGGATTTTATAAATAGTATTACACAGAGATATAGGCCGCAGATCCCCTAGACTTTTTGGCTTCTCTTTTTTTTGGAATAAGTGTAAGGAAAGTATTATTTACCTCTTTGAGAATAGTTCCTGAATTTCTTACCCCTTCTAGTGCTTCGACTACTTCATCTCCTATGAAGTGCCAGCATTTCTGGAAGAAGGCTGAGAATCCATCGGGACCATGAGCTTTATCTGGTTGCATTTGAGAGATTGCCAACTCTACCTCAGTTCTGGTGAATTTACCATTAAGAGCTTTATTTTGATCCTCTGAAATAATCCTTGGGATATCTTCCCAAATGGCTTGTTGGTACATGCAATTTGATCCCTCTTGATTATTAAGAATATTTTCAAAGTACCTAACCATTTCACATGCAATTTGTTGAGGATCTTCGATCCAATCATTATTCACATTTTTAATTTTGAGGATTCTATTTATGTTTCTGCGTGCTTTGGTGTTGTTAGGAAAGAACTTAGTGTTCTTGTCTCCCTCTTCCAGCCAAGTTTCTCTTGACTTTTGACACCAAAAGATTTCCAGTTCTTCTTCTAGCTTAGTTTTGGACTCAAAGATATTACCAAAGTTAGTTTTATTCCATCTTAGAAGATTACATTTAATAGTTTTTAGTTTGGATACTAAACAAAAAAGCTTAGAGCCAGATATTCTAGTTTCTTTCCACCATTGCTCAATTAGGGTAATAAGGTTGTTATCTTTGATCCACATTTGTTCAAATTTAAAAGGGCAACGTTTGGGTTGGCAATCTTCTGAGATACTCAACTGCACTGGGTAGTGATTAGAGCCCGAGTATGGTAAGATCTCTGCCGTCAGAATATAAGGGAATTGGGCCCAATTACCTCTTAACAAGAATCTATCAAGTTTTTCTGCAATATTGCTAAAACCTTCTCTTCTATTGTTCCATGTAAAACCTTCCTGTGCAGTTTTAATTTCCAAAAAATTGTTCTTTTGAACCCAATCTTTAAAGTCTTTCGCTGTTGTAGATAAGCTAACATGGCCTCCCAATTTTTCTTTAGGATCCAATATTGCATTGAAGTCTCCCCCCAAAAAACATACTTGATCTTGTAAAGTTCCCAAGAATTGTTCTATTTCTGTCCATACTACTCTCTTATCCTGGTTTTGAGAAGGGCCATAGATGTTAAGGAGAAAAAAATGTAAATTGCTTCTGATGCTTCTAACATTCCCAACCATCCAATTCTTCCTACCACTTATCACTGAGAATGAAACCGCTCTAGGATCCCAGATTACCCCAAGGCCTCCTGAAGCACCCTCGGCTGGAACTCCTACTAGTTCCCATATTCCTAGCTTCTTATTTAGAGTGTCTATCTCATCTTTATTAAGTTTAGTTTCTTGAAGCATTAGTATATCTAATTTTGTGTTGGTTATATAGCATTTTATGATTTACTGTTTGTCAGGGGCATTGAGAACACTAACATTCCAAGTGTGGACTCTCATGGCACCTCGGGAAGGTACTTCCCCTTCCCTGCATTAAAAAGTGTGGTTATCTTGGTTTGATCCGTTGCCTCACCTGCTTTCTCTCTTAATTCTAGAAGTGATTTCTTGCCCCTCTTTTTATTGCTTTTGGCACAATCTAGGGTCTCCTTACTGAAATCGGTTATTGCAATGCCTAGCCGTAGGTTTGCTTCCTCTAACTCTTTATCTCCCTGTTCCTTTGGGTCCTCTTTATTATTCTAATGCCTCTTCTCTCATTATTCAAGTTCCAAGATCTTGGAGATTAGCTTTTCCTTCTCTTTATTCGCTTCCTCAATTACTACTTCCTCCAATGCTTCCTTGAGGATCCCCTCACATATCTCTTCTAGCTCCCTGTGGCTAACCTTATCTATGGAAATCTTTTGAAATCCCGTCTCTATAAGTTTTCCCTCTATTTCATAGTGTTAGGAACCCATTCTAGTGACTCTAATACCTCTGGTTCTATATTACCTTCCTCTGCTGGGGGAATATTATTTTTGTTTTCTTCAACAGGGACTTCAGCCTCTTCAAGCTCCTTCCTACCTTCGCCTAACTAAGTTTTATAAGTGTACTCTGGAGACTTAGCAGCTACAAATGTTTCTTTGCCTGTGCTTTCCTGTGTGAGGTTAAAATTCTATAAAATGAGATCATGACTCTGCTGGGTATTTCTTATGGTATTTTGAGAGGGTTTAGGGCTTTTTCTGGACTGAGCTTTTACCATACTCGGGTTCTAAATTTGTCTAGCCAAATCTCTTCTACTGCTGAGGGACAGAGGGTTGGTCCTCTGATAATCCATTATAAATCTGCCTTTGGGTAAGTGCAAAAAGATGGGGGGCCAAAAAGTGGCCAAATGGTTTTTTAAAAAAATCATACATAACGTGAGCATGTTATTAACTATTATAAATAAAAAAAAAGCATTGTCATTTCATTTCATTTATGTTTTTCTCCTCTATCCCCGTGGCTTGCAAACCCTAGGAAGGCTCGTCATTACCAACCCATAACGCGAGCGCGTTATTAACTATTATAAATAAAAAAAAGTATTGTCATTTCATTTCATTTCTATTTTTCTCCTCTATCCCCACGGCTTGCAAACCCTAGGAAGCGCGCTCGCGTTTTGGAAAAGACAATTCAACACCAAAATCTTGTTGATTCGTCGCCAAAATGCCACCACGATGTCGAGCACGCCAAAGGAGTGAGTTTTATTTGTTTTTTGTTTGAATTTGCTTCTAAATAGGTAGGTTTGAGTTATTTTTTGATGTATATTTCGTTAATTGTCAGGAAATGTTAATGCACCTCCTCCTCCTCCTCCTCCTCCTCAAAATCCACAAAATCCTGAGGAGGAAATACCTGCGGAACAACCTCCTCCATCCATTCCTCGACATACCCCTAGAACACAAGAAAATATAATGGGGCAAATTGAAAACAACAAAAAAGAAATTAAAGATATAATTGCAAGGTTGAAAGATCCTTCCACTTCAACCTTGCATAGGTCCACACTTGATGAATCTCTTGAATCTATGTTATCAAATGTAGATTCAATTAGCAAGCAAATAACTAGTTGGATGGATAAGAGGAGAGAGTTTAGAGATTATTATGCAGACAAGCTATCATACCAAGATGTGAAAAAAATACAAATCACAAAATTAGACTTGTGTTCAATTTTCACAAACCCACAAACAAATCAACCTCTACCCATTACATGCAAGAGGTTCCCTATCCATTGGTGCAACAACCAAGCGATAAGGGACAATTTTGGGCAGAGGTGGTGGATGGTTTTTGACCATCCTCCATGCAATAATAATGAGGTCCCGCAATACTTTTTGAGAAAACTCTACTGCGATTTTGTCCTCAATAAAGTGCCAAACTATTTTGATGTGGGACTTCCAAGGTAGAGGTGGGGGGTCAGCACAAGATAGACCAAGGGCACGTCTTGACCCACAGCGGGTAGTGAGATGAGTAATCAGCAGACCAGCCCATGAGCATGTTTCTATCCCTTCCATTGTGAAGGAGATTGTTGAGGTCGATACACTTCAGTCCATTAGTGCCTTGACCCAGAGCATCATAGAGCATGCCAGTCCTGTAGCATAGAGTGGGTTGGGAGATAGTACGAGGAGTAGGGTCCCACCCCATGCTTGTCAGGCTTGCGAGTCAGCCTGTGGTTATGACCCCATGGATAGTCAGGACGCAGGTGCACATGCTACATCTGCAGCTGAGCAGATGGTGATGACAGATACCCTCCTGAGTGAGACTTTCGGCCTTGATACTCAGGTAAATATTAGCAAGTTTTTTGAATTTAATTTATTAAATTTCATTTTTGAAATGCAAGATTAACTAATTTAAATTGATGATTTTAATAAAATTTCAGGGTCATAGCATCGATGCAGTTTTCAGTGGTTCGCCACCTGGATTTTACACTAGATCATCTACTGTCGGGGTATGTAACTAGTAAACAATTATAAATATTACATGTGAATAGCATCATTATATGAATGGTATTCTAATATCTGATTTTGGATGTTGAATAGGTTAATATTGTAGATTTCATGGCAACACTTGCCAGCGGTGGTGGACTTCAAAGCTTTATGGAGGTAATAAAATAAATAGTTGAATGAACGAATTGTACTTACTAGATTTTTGTATGTTACTTGTGTGCTTTATTGTGTGTACTTCAATGTTTAGATGAACGTGTGTGTATGTTAGGAGCCATGATTTGCATCACTATTATAGTTTTCATAATTGAATAATGTTGTTTTATTTCTAGATGATGCAAGCTGCGGAGACACCTCCCCATGTTCAGAGGGCAATGGAGCATGGTGTGGCCTCTGCGATTCATAGCTCCATGGCATTGACAGGGGTATGAGGCAGATTAGTAAATTTTAATTTACATTCATTGTTATAGTTGTCTATTTTTGAAAAATCAAAAGATTATTGATTTGAAGTTTAATTTCTATCTGGATGGTTTCTATAGGACATGACATCACCAGGGCCTATTCCTGCTACTGAGGCAAGTGAGGAGACAGATTATATGTTAGCGGTAAGTGATTATTTTGTTAAATGTTTCATTTTTTATAACATGTAATTTCTATATATTAATGTCTATACTTTTTATTGTAACAGCTAAAGATGCAGGAAGAACTAAATAGGAGGAGTAGCCTTCGGGTTCGTAGTAGACCACCCACATGTGCATCTCCATCCCCTAGAAAATCAAAGGCTACCCGTGATCTATTCTCTTCACCAGCTAGAGGGGAATGACTTTTTATTGTGTTCCTTTGTTGTATGCCTATATGGCATTTGTGGACATATATTTTGTACTGTATATAGTTGACATTGTATGCCTATATGGCATTCTTGTAAGCCTATATGGCTATTTTGTATATATGTTATACTTATATCGACAGATATTGATGTATGCCTATATGGATATTTGGTTAATACAAATCTTTTTTATTGATGGCGTCTATACTTGCATTATAAATCCACATTTGAATGGATATTTGTAGATGGCTACTTCAAATATTTAAAGTCCAATTGTATTACATAGGATGTTTGTTGATCCAATAAGCTAGCTATTGTTATTCAAGTATCACCTAAACCTCATTTTGGAACCAAAAGATAAAAGTTGTATTTAAAAAAAAATGAATCATCATGTTATTCTTTATGTTTGAGATCCTAAAAATGACTAAGTCTGGTAGCCTGATATCCTGAAACACTAGGATGAATATCCAAGTCATTAGGATGATTGCGCCTTGAGAAAAAGTCATTAAGATGAGAGCCTAAAGGAGACTTTCTTAAACATTCAAACATTGAGCAACAAGCATGAAGGGTTAAGGCGCAATTTGCAACTCATAAAGCCTCAAAAGGGCACCCAACTTAGAGAGAGCATTCATTTAAGACAAGGCACCCATTGACACCTGTTCCACCATAAAAGTGTGCCTAAGGTGGAAGGAGAACAAGCCTCTTGTAAGTGAAGCGCACCTATTATCTAAACCACTTCATTATGGCACCCTAGCATGAGGAGGAGTATATAAGTCAATAGGAAATGGTGCCTAGAATGCAAATGAAGGACCAAGTGGCATTTTCATAAGCATCAATTCACCTTGAGCTTTCAATAAATAAATCAAATTGAGCCCCATAAGCCTAGGCACCCTTTGCCTTCAAAAGAACCTTGTATCGACGTTAAGAGTTGGTCGTATCGGTGTATTGGCAGACCTTGGTTAGGCTTTGCCAATAGTGGTCTGTCTTGCCGACGAGTGTGGTTTGAAGTGAAAGACATCGGTGTATCAAAAGATAATCCCATCGGCGCATCGGAAGAGCAGTTGAGAGATTCACCGATGAAGGGGTCACACCGACAGTCGAAATCCATCGGTGTATCGGCCCAATAAGATTAGAGTTCACCGATGTTTGGAGTCTCACCGATGGGTGTGGTCCAAAGGTTGTCATTGGTGAGATCGGTGTGTCGGCAGAAGAGGTTTTGAGTGTATTGATGGTATTAAGTCCTACCGATAGGCAAGGGACTTAGAGTCTCGTATCGGAGTGACAAAGACATCGATGTGAAAGGATATAAAGTCACCGATAGCGGTCTGTCTGACCGATAAGAGTCGATGATGGGATGTTTGTCAGAAGTGAAATCAAACGGAGTCATGGTCGCATCGGCCTATCGGCCAATGAAATTTTAATCTCGTTGATGGATCGGGATAATACTATCAAGCATCCACATAATAGTAGATAATCTTATCAAAAGTCACAGAGAAATTTCTAAGGACCATAGTGTTATCCCTATGACTTGATACATACTGCTTGTTTCATAAAGCAAAGGGACATGATATAAATATTGTTGTTATATGGAGCCTAATCAGACTCGGAGGTTAAATTTACCCAACTTTTATCAGCATGGTTTCCCACCAAATATTTTCCTACTAGTTTTGGCTCCTTGAAGTCTAAGTGCATGAAAATCATTCTGAGTTGGCAACCTAATCCAATGACTTGACACGGATCCCAAAACTACCTATTGGACCAATAGGATCCTAGGCGCTCACTTGATGCATTATGATTTCTAGGCGCCAGTTTGATGCTCCATCACAAGGAAAGTGCACCCACACTTGCAAGTGTTTTTCTTCAGGATCTAGGCACCAATTGAAGGTTGTAGTTGCCAAGAAGAGCGCCTAGCAAGAGGAAGTCTTTTGGAGTCTCCAAAACACATGAAACACTTGACTAACAACAAGATAACTTTTTCCCAAGTTAGGCGCTTCAAGAGGGAAGTTAAAACATGAATAAGCGCCAACTTGTCTAGGTGCAAACTCAAGCTTGTTGAGGATTCACATGGTGCCCAACATTCCTTGGAGATTTCATGAACTTCAAACGCTCAGAACTGTTCAAGGAATGCCCAATGCCCCTTCTTGATGATAGGCACCAAAGTGAGGGTGGAATTGCACCTTGATGGCATTAGGCGCTATCTAGAGTATGCTACTCCATGGAAATGCACCTTCTTGCTTAGAGTAATTCAAACACTCCAAGGTCTTCAGTGATCAATTCCTGAACTTATGAAATGTCCTCCTTCATTTTAAAACACATTGTAATGCTCTAGAGAGATGACTATACCTAGGCGTCAATCTAGGTTAGAAATGCCTCCAAAGTGCGCCTTCTCTTTCAGAGTGCAAAACAAGGTTGAAAGGTGCTAATAAACTGAAGCGCTTCTTTGGAAAAGTCCTGGAGGTTAAGATGTGCCTTGTCTTAATGAGGTGCAACTCTTGGGTAAGAAAGCTTGCAAAGTGCGCCTAACTTAGTGAAGAGGTTGATAACTTCTAAACCCTTCCTGGAACTTAGATTGCTTCAACTGAAGATCATCTTGCACCAATACATCACCAAACTTTCAATCACAAGATCAATTCAAACTTAGGCACTCATTAAGAGTCTTTCCAATGTTGGCGCATCTGAGAGGTTGAACTGGCAAGAGGTGGCACCTAGCTTCCTAGACCTTGTTTCAATACATTTGAGTTCCAAAGTTGACTCAATGGTATCAAGATGGCGCCATAGAGTCTTTGGACTAGTTCCTTAGAGTTCCAAAAACATTCTGGCTCCTTGAAAATTCCTCCTACATGCTTGGGCGTCATTTCAAGGTCCTGGAACCATGATGTAGTGCCTTATTGCTCTAGGCGCCCATTCATGATTGTGCAACTTGAGATTAGCACCTAGAGTGAATAGGCTTTCATCCTGACTTAATACACTGCCTCCTTCTGATAATTTTTGGGGCAACAGAAAACCTTTCACCATAGGAAAATGTCTTGGAGATATAAAAAATTGAGAGAGGTTATTGTAGAGGCACTCTACATGATCGCGTTGCCTCAGACAGAATGTTTCTAAGTGACACGATTTTTGAGTAACATCTCATCAAAGATTGCTGCCTTTTTGCACTTTGGACTCTTCAGGGATATCGTCGGTACAATGTAGCTCAGACTGTTTCAACATGTTTGGGTGAAAAACAAGACCATGCCTAGCATAAATGTACCCATCTGGACGGGTTGGAACAATCAGTTTGGTCACATCAGGAGCAGGTGGTAGAGGACGTGTCTCCAACTATGTAATTCAAATCTATCGTACCATGAAGTTTTTGCATTCATTCTCTTTGTGCCGCCAATACCATATCTCTTTGTGATGGTTGTGGTTCCTCTTCAATTGGTATGTCTTCATTTATCGTGTCCAATTTCCTCTTCTCAAGAAGTTCCCTCATAGCCACTGCTTTCTTTGCATTCTTAGCTTCTATCTCTTCCTATGTTGGTTTAATTCTTGATCGTTTCCTCGACATGACGGAGAATTTGTCTGTAGCATGATAAAGAGACCAATATTACTTCCTAAGAAATCATACAAGATAATAGTGGGATTGTATTTTTATTATGTTGTAAGGATTTATTCTTGTATAGTTTGACATCGTGGTATGTTAAGGTCTGTTTATTACACATAATTATTAAAGAGCCCAAGTGTAGAAAATATACATGGCATCGTGTGAGATTGTAGGTTGCTTTCTTGATTGGGAATGTGTCTATTTTAAACATGTATCATAAAGCATGATAAAGTAATTCAATCCGAATTAAGGAAAATGTAAAGAACATGCATGTAAAGACTTGACATACCTAAAAAATGAAGATTTGAATGGAGAAAGTACCCAATTATGTAGTGTTTTTTTCTTCTTGCATCAAACTCCTCAACAATTTGAGTTTTTCACCACTTGCTTCATTTTCAATGTTAAATTGAATAACACTCAAATATAATTACTAACAACAATACTATTAACCAATCTATAATGTTAAATTCCTAAAATTGAATCACAATTAACATTGCAACACTACAAAAATTAAAACTTGAATAGATATATATCAAACTTGGTGTGAAAACTATGTTATTTCCTCCTTCTCAAGTTGGCCAAGTAGAAAAGGTGGTGGAAAGATCATGCAAAGGTGGTACAATGTGTCAAATGTGCATGTGAACTTCTGAACAGCATGAAAGCACTTCTTTTTTGTCAGAGCACGCACAGAATTAGTATGAAAATAAAGCATGTGGGCCTAGATCATGGGGGTCAACACTTTTTTACCGGTTCTATAGCAAGACAAAACATGAGCGTGTTATAACGCACTCACGTTTTGTCCTACTATAGATTGATCACATCCTGTGCATTATCTTCCTTAACACAAGCAGGGATGACCACATCCTGTGCTTCATCAACTGACACTTCCAAGCCTTACAATTCCTCTTAAATACGGGAGGATCCATGACTGGAAGAGCCAAGCCACTTCATCCGTCCATGATAATCTTTAAATGCTTTCCATCTTGGTAGGTCCCCTGCATCAGAGAAAAACCACTAATGGTGTCTGAGAAATAAGAAATTCTTCATCTCTTTGGTGATCCATTTCTCTTTCCAAACCTTCCCCTTCAGACTTGAATGACCACAAGGTTTTTGAGGGAGAACTTTTCCTGTTTCTTACAAGAGCTTGCCAGATGCTTCGCCATATGATAGGCATAACAATGAAGGGGCAAGCCCTCAACACTATACCTTAAATCTTAATCCCTCAACCCTCAACCCTAATCCATCATCCCTCAACTCTAATCCCTCATCCCTAAACCCTCAACAAACTCGATACTGCACCTTAAACCCTAATCCCTTATCCCTAAACCCTCCAACCCTATCCCTAATCCTTATACCCTCCACACTCTACTTTAACCCTAATCCCTCGAACCTCAACCCTATCCCTAAACCCTTGACCCTCGAACCTCAACCCTCAACCCTTAACCCTAAACCCTATCCCTAAACTCTCAACACTATACCTTAAACCCTAATCCCTCAACCCTCAACCCTAAACCTTATCCCTAAACCCTAATCCCTCAACCCTCAACCCTAATCCGTCATCCCTCAACTCTAATCCCTCATTCCTCAACCCTAAATGCTATCCCTATTCCTAAACTCTCAACAAACTCGATACTATACCTTAAACCCTAATCCCTTATCCCTAAACCCTCCAACCCTATCCCCAATCCTTATACCCTCCACACTCTACTTTAACCTTAATCCCTCGACCCTCAACCATATCCCTAAACCCTTGACCCTCAAACCTCAACGCTCAACCCTCAACCCTCAGCATCAAACCCTAATCCCTCAACCCTTAACTCTGATCCCTCGACCCTTAACCCTATCCCTAAACCCTAAAGCCTAAAGCCTCAACCCTCAACATCAAATCCTAATCCCTCAACCCTTCACTCTAATCCCTCAACTCTCAACCCTATCCCTAAACCCTCAACACTATACCTTAAACCCTAATCGCTCAACCCTTAACCCTAAAACCTATCCCTAAACCCTAATCCCTCAACCCTCAACCCTAATATGTCATCCCTCAACTCTAATCCCTCATCCCTAAACCCTAAATGCTATCCCTATTCCTAAACCCTCAACAGACTTGATACTATACCTTAAACCCTAATCCTTTATCCCTAAACCCTCCAACCCTATCCCCAATCCTTATACCCTCCACACTCTACTTTAACCCTAATCCCTCGACCCTCAACCCTATCCCTAAACCCTTGACCCTCGAACCTCAACCCTCAACCCTCAACCCTCAACGTCAAACCCTAATCCCTCAACCGTTAACTTTGATCCCTCGAACCTCAACCCTATCCCTAAACCCTAAACCCTAAAGCCTCAACCCTCAACGTCAAATCCTAATCCCTCAACCCTTCACTCTAATCCCTCAACCCTAAACCCTCAACACTATACCTTAAACCCTAATCCCTCAACCCTCAACCCTAATATGTCATCCCTCAACTCTAATCCCTCATCCCTAAACCTTAAATGCTATCCCTATTCCTAAACCCTCAACAAACACGATACTATACCTTAAACCCTAATCCCTTATCCCTAAACCCTCCAACCCTATCCCCAATCCTTATACCCTCCACACTCTACTTTAACCCTAATCCCTCATCCCTCAACCCTATCCCTAAACCCTTGACCCTCAAACCTCAACCCTCAACCCTCAACGTCCAACCCTAATCCCTCAACCATCAACTCTGATCCCTCGACCCTCAACCCTATCCCTAAACCCTAAACCCTGAACCCTCAACGTCAAATCCTAATTCCTTAACCCTTCACTTTAATCCCTCAACCCTCAACCCTATCCCTAAACCCTCAACACTATACCTTAAACCCTAATCCCTCAACCCTCAACCCTCAACCTTATCCCTCAACCCTAATCCCTCAACCCTCAACCCTAATCCATCATCCCTCAACTCTAATCCGTCATCCCTAAACCCTAAATGCTATCCCTATTCCTAAACCCTCAACAGACTCGATACTATACCTTAAACCCTAATCCCTTATCCCTAAACCCTCCAACCCTATCCCCAATCCTTATACCCTCCACACTCTACTTTAACCCTAATCCCTCAACCCTCAACCCTATCCCTAAACCCTTGACCCTCGAACCTCAACCCTCAACGCTCAACCCTCAACGTCAAACCCTAATCCCTCAACCCTTAACTCTGATCCCTCGACCCTCAACCCTATCCCTAAACCCTAAAGCCTCAACCCTCAACATCAAATCCTAATCCCTCAACCCTTCACTCTAATCCCTCAACCCTAAACCCTATCCCTAAACCCTCAACACTATACCTTAAACCCTAATCCCTCAACCCTCAACCCTAAAACCTATCCCTAAACCCTAATCTCTCAACCCTCAACCCTAATCCATCATCCCTCAACTCTAATCCCTCATCCCTAAACCCTAAAGGCTATCCATATTCCTAAACCCTCAACAAACTCGATAATATACCTTAAACCCTAATCCCTTATCCCTAAACCCTCCAACCCTATCCTCAATCCTTATACCCTCCACACTCTACTTTAACCCTAATCCCTTGACCCTCAACCCTATCCCTAAACCCTTGACCCTCGAACTTCAACCCTCAAGCCTCAACGTCCAACCCTAATCCCTCAACCCTTAACTCTGATCCCTCGCCCCTCAACCCTATCCCTAAACCCTAAACCCTCAACCCTCAACGTCAAATCCTAATTCCTCAACACTTCACTTTAATCCCTCAACCCTAAACCCTACCCCTAAACCCTCAACACTATACCTTAAACCCTAATCCCTCAACCCTCAACCCTAAACCTTATCCCTAAACCCTAATCCCTCAACCCTCAACCCTAATCCGTCATCCCTCAACCCTCAACCCTAATCCGTCATCCCTCAACTCTAATCCCTCATCCCTAAACCCTAAATTTTATCCCTATTCTTAAACCCTCAACAGACTCGATACTATACCTTAAACCCTAATCCCTTGTCCCTAAACCCTCCAACCCTATCCCCAATCCTTATACCCTCCACACTCTACTTTAACCCTAATCCCTCGACCCTCAACCCTATCCATAAACCCTTGACCCTCGAACCTCAACCCTCAACGTCAAACCCTAATCCCTCAACCCTTAACTCTGATCCCTTGACCTTCAACCCTATCCCTAAACCCTAAAGCCTCAACCCTCAACATCAAATCCTAATCCCTCAACCCTTCACTCTAATCCCTCAACATTAAACCCAAATTCATCAACCCTAAACCCTAATCCCTCAAACCTAAACCCTATCCCTAAACCATCAACCCTCAACACTATACCTTAAACCCTAATCCCTATCCCTCAACCATTAACCCTTAAAACTTAAACCCTATCCCTACACCCTCAACACTTGACACTATATCTTAAGCCTTAAACCCTCATCCCTAAAGCCTCAACCCTCAATCCTTAAACCTTCAACTCTAAACCCTATCCCTAATCCCTCTACCCTCGACACTCTAACCCTAACCTTGACATTAAATGCTAATCTGTCAACCCTAAACCCTAATCCGTCAACCCTAAACCCTATCCCTAAACCCTCAACCCTCAACACTATACCTTAAACTCTAATCCATCAACCCTAAAACCTAATCCCTCAACCCTCAATCCTTAACACTATCAATAAACCCTCAACCCTCGACACTATACCTTAAACCCTATGAGAAAAGCTTTCCATATGGTACATCCACAGTGAGTAATTAACAGTTGAAATCAGAAGGATGATCATTATGAGAAAAGATTTGCATTGGGGTACATCTATATTTTTTGCTGTCCACCCTGCACTTAGGGAAGGTATATTGTTATGAAATAGGCAAATAATCTCCCATTGTTTACTGGCTCTATCCACAAGAACTACTAAACTATACCTTAAACCCTAATCCCTCAACCCTAAACTTTCAACCCTAAACCCTAATCCCTCAAGGTCCTAAACTCTAATCCCTTATCCCTAAACTCTAAATCCTATCCCTAAATCCTCAACCCTCAACCTTAAACCTTAATCACTCAATCCTTATCCACCCCTCTCCTACCTTGTCTGGCTCACTCCCATCTCTACCCTCCTCTGCCCTCAACACTATACATACATACATATAGGCATACATAGATAGATAGATACATACATACATATAGGCATACATTCATACATAATTAATAGCCTTGAACATAAAAAAAAATTAAGGGGATCATAACGCGAGCACATTATAACGTGCTCGTGTTATGTCAAACATGACAAACAACAGACTTGCGGAAAAGGAAAATGCAAAGCAAAACATAACGCGAGCGCTTTATAACGCGCTCACGTTATGTCTTGCTTTGGGAATCCCAAGCCTTGGGCTTGGGATTTGCTTTGGATTTCCAACCCAAAGGCTTGGAGTGCCTTTTGAACAGTAACAGACGTGTTTTTCCATATTCTTCAAGATTTTAGATAATTTCATTCGTGCTAACCCTCAGATTTGCACGTGTTTTAAGGTCAAACAAATCAAACACCTGGGTAATGTTAGGCTTTCTCTCAGCTATCTGACGATGTAATTTTTTTCACATTTTAACAATGCTAAGCCTTTCATCTTTAATTTCTTTTGTTTGTGTGTCCGTTTTTGGGCAAAAACCACTGTTTGGTCTTTTTTCATTGTAAATTAACTATTCATTGAAATTTCAAAAAAATTACATATTTAGAAACTAGACTCCATTCTACAAATATTAAAAAAAGAAAAAAATGATTTTCGATTAGTTTTCAAAATTTATAGGGGTAGCACAGCCAAAATTCTATTTTTTAGGATGTGTCCACTTTGAAAATTAGTAAAAAATCAAATATTCATCAAAAAATTATCAGAAAAATCGGTCATAAACTACATGCTATTAGCTAATTTCTCACTGAAGAGATTTTAAAAATACCAAAAAAAAGTTGACCTTTTGAGGGAGCCACAAAACATGCTATGTTATGTTTTTTTGATAGAAACAACACCAATTTCTGTGGCTCCCTCTTTTGAACCCCTTAATCTATGCCATTTAAAAAAAATAGTAGTTTAGAAAGTAGACTCGGAGCACTACGAACATTGTTTTGGTTGCATCTCCAAATTTTGAGTGTAACTATGCTCAATTTCTCATCCCAAGCCAGTATTTCCTAATTTCAGAAAAGAAGTGGCCACTTAAGACCCCTTTTTGGCCCCCCATCTTCTTGCACTTACCCTCTTGTTATCATTGAATCTAATGTTAACACCCGACGACTGTGGATTCGGGTTCTTGTTGGTTATTCTTTTTTAAATACTATTGATTGTATTACTGGGAGTAGGATCCTGGTGAAATACTGGCTGGATACAATAGTTAGCCAAATTAGTGTTAATTTCAAGAGGTTCGATGTTTTTAATGCTTATATACATTTTAACTGACATGAGATCATCTGAATGGATTAAGAAGTCCTTCTCAATTGTTATAAATTCTTCCAGGTGATTACCTATCTTCGTTAAGATTTCATTGTGGATGAGCTCAACTGGGAGATTTGGTAGTTTGACCCATCTGGGAACTTTAAGTTTCATTTTACTGGGGTCAAAATTCGGTTGCCAGTCTACATATTCGAATTTATACCCTTTGTATAACAATCTTCTGCTATTTAAAATTTCTTTTTTAAGGTCTACACTTTTGCAATCAATGAAAATGAAATCTTCAGAAGTGATAGTGATACTTGATCTTTGAGGAGGACCTGGACCCAATCCGTAATTTCCTTCACAGGCTGCCCAATCCCACACCAACGAATAAAGAATCCATGGGCTCTACAGTGATTCCCCAGACTGTCTGAGTAGATACTGGTAATATTTACCAATGCTTTCTTACCCAAAGTCTCGGGCTTTTGATACTGCTTTGAATTCATATGTAGCCTTGACCAATGGGATCTGGGGATTGCCTGTTCTTGAATTGCTAACTGGTTATTGCCCCTCCCCTGAATGTTGGCCGCAATAATTTTGGAATTAGGGTTTTGGGGAGTTGATCGATGAAGGAGTGCTCTAGGATTCATCGAATTGTTTAGAGAAGGCTTCGAATGAAGGATCCTGGGGGCTAGTTTTGAGAAACCCTCTGCAACTTTTTGCCTTTGAAGGGGAGGTTGAGAGACAACAAGGGGGAATTGAGCATTATGGCTTCTTTCCCTACCTATTAGAGTGCAATTTGCTCCAATTGCAAATGTTGGGATTGCTGAAGTAATTGGGATAGTCCAAATCCCAGAAACCCTATCTTGGGCATTCTTTCTTAAAGCATTGTCTGCCCTAATTCCTCTCTGCGGTTTCCTCCTCACCACTTGCCAGTGTTATTCCATGAGGGGTTGCGGAGGGGGAGCCCAGCCCCCATATACCCTCTTCTCCTCCCATGGCAAATCGTTGCTAGGGTGCTCTGCCATATTTACAGATTTGATTCTATTGTCATTGTAATTTTGTCGCGGGAGTTCTGCTCTTTTTCGCATTTTTTCCCAATTAATTTCAACTCTTAAAATATATAATATAACTGTGAATTAAATTATTTTTAAAAAAACACTATTTACTAACTTCTATATATCAATTACACACTAATCAATATATTAAAAACTACCTAATAGTATATTTATATTTAAAAAAATATATCTAGAAAAAGAAATTGGAAAAAATGAAAAATAAAAACTAAAATAGAAATTGGAAAAAATAAAAATAAAAACTAAAAAAAAGTGGAAATTTTAAAAAAAAAAAACCAAAAAAGAAATTGAAAATAAAAAAATCACAAAAACTAGGGGAAAAGACCCAATAGGTGAGATAGTTCCAATGGTTGAGATAGGAGCTGTGACCTTAAGGCCCAATATTTTTTGAAGTTCAGTACTAGTAGTTGTGACTTTAAGGTTGTTAGTGTTACTATAAGTACTAATAATTGAATGAAATATGCCCTTTAGATTTAAAAAGCAACCAATCATGTGATGTCAAATCAGCGCACCATCAAAGGGAGTCTTAATGCACACCTATTGGTCCACCTTTTTTGGGGGGGAACTATTTGACACCTCAACAAAAAGCATGCTGATGTGGCATCATATTTGATGATGTGGCCTTGAAACTTTAGTTATAAGTAGGGGCATTGCCAAGTAAGTTATTGTAAATTTTTTGGAGTGATTCGAAATTGCCACGTTTGATTTCGAGAGGCGTGAAGTTAAGGTGCACAACTACTGGGTCCTCTCCCCTATCCAACTAAAAAAGAAATTGGAAAAAAATAAAAACTAAAAACTTGAAAAGAAATTGGAAAAAATTAAAAATTAAAAAACAAAAAAAATCGAAAATAAAAAAAATCACAAAAACTATGGAACTAAAAAAAATAGATTCAGCGAAATCACATAAATATACCATTTTTACCATTACACACAGCGTTTTCTTTAAAAAAAAGAAAGAGAGTAAACTTTCACCCGGAAAAACATTTTAAGAGGTCGGCATGGAAAATAAACACCCTAGGTATTTGGTTCGTAGTCCTACCAAGTTGAATAAAGAAATACGGATATCTATTCTCCACTCGCAATAAACAAAATTATGACAGGTAAATGGGTCATAATTAATTTTCATGGGAATTTGGAAACAACTCCCTATGCTGCCTATTAAAACGCGACGCTAGTGGGGGCCCAACACAGATGAAAAAATGGCTTTCTACAACTCCTCCTCCTCCGCTGAGAAGCGCGCAGTAATGAATCCCGAGGATTTGAGGTTCACCCAGCCTTTCTTCTGTAAATGTCACTTCTTATCATCATTGACTCCTTCTCTCTTCCACATTCTTTCCTTATATGTATAGGTAGAGTCTTCTTCCACATGTTTTCCTCTATGAGTCTATGTTTCTTTCACATGCACTCTTGTATGAAATGGGTCCACCTCTTCCATGATTCCAAGGCATATGCACAACTAAAAATTGTCAATTTCCATATGATACTATACGAATGTTTGATTTCTCTTTAGGGGAACACCTATCAATAGTAATATTGGGCTTTCACTATGTCCATATATGTACTAGTAAAATAGTTTTGAAGTAAAATAAAATAACTCATTTAAATAAATAAAATAACTTGACATATAAAAAATCTTGATATTTTTAAAAACAAAAGTGTTTAAGATATCTATACTAATTTACCTACTTTTACATTAATAAAATATACTGATTTACATATAAATCAATATATAAAAAACCACCGAATCACCATCAATCAAAAATTAAAAAAATAGAAAACCATCAAATGGACATATAATTTTCATCATTACAGAGCTTTTTCTTTTCCCAAAATGAGAGAGGGAACTTTCACAGAAAAAACATTTTAAGTTATGGTCTATACCTGATTGTCAGAATCTATACCTAGGTAGGGAAGGATACTCGTTTTTTCCTCGCAATTGCAAATCTCGCTTTCATGTACTCAAAATTGCTTTTAAGTCTGACAATGATCTCCACTGAAAATGGCACCACTTCTACCAGCGTCCCAGGGCCCAGGCCCATACCTACTGAGAAGGACACAGCTCGGTAGGCTACCTATTAAAACCCTAAACTGGTTGTGCCAAACATAGATGAGAAAATGGCCTCCAACACCTCCTCCTCCGTTGAAAAGCGCGCAGTGGTAAATCCCAAGAATTTGAGGTTTACCCATTCTGATATTAAGTCCACTTTCAAGGACGCCACATACCCTTCTGTTAGAGACACAGCGTCTCTATTGCAGAGTGGCAAGCTGAGTTCTGATGCGTTGGGCGACCTCGCTGTACACCAAGACAAAAAGGGCGTTATGTGGTGTGACAATAACCGCCGTCTGTTTGCACTCAGAGAGGCCGGCGTTGATTCTGTGCGCCTACATGTCACGGCGCCTGAAAGAAGAGGTTAAAAGTAAGCTCGATAATCCGACCTTCATGCCCAAGATCAGAGGTGAAACATCGGAGGTTCAAAGCTGACTGTCACCCACTCCTGGGCCGAATGTTTATAAAGAGCGAAAGGAGACTTCTCTGTTGGGAGTTGTGGGCTCTGTTTCTGCTGCTCTTGTCGCTGGTTACTGGGGATGGAAACCGTATAACACCCAGCAAGACGACGACGATGATGGCAATGAAAATTAATGTTTTAAGGTTTGATTTCCTCGCAAGTTATTTAATAGTTTGGGTATATGTTTCAATGCTCAGATTATTGTAGTTTGAGTATCTGTTACAGTGGATGATATTGATATTTAAGTAGAATGTGAAGGGTCTGGTGGGGATCGAACTGAAAATTCAGCCTCAATCTGAATTAAATTGTGGTGGATTCTTTATCAGTATAGGGTATTTAGTAGGTATTTTGTGGGACTCTGTGAAGAAGTATAGCCTATGTTGTGTGACTGAAGAAATCTATCCATATTGTTATGCCTCTATCACTCATGGTTGCATCTTGTTTATAGGATGTTCTTGGGAACTCTTCTATATAATACCTATTTTGCCCAGCCCTTTGAGGCTGGTAGTGATTGCCATTTTATTGCAATTTTCAGCTTCTTTCAATACTTCAAAAATAGATACATATAAATATAATCTATAATTATAATTAAAAAAATCTTTAATTAAAACCTGTTCAAATGTGTAAAAAACTATTTTCACCCTTACAAATATAAATATAAATATTCTTTTTAAGACAAAACTAACTTTAAATAAAAATATATACTTTTATTAAATATTACTTTTTAAAACAAAATTTAAAATTAAAAAAGAAATTGCAAAGAAACTCCGTGTAGTCTAAAGGATGGTCATATTTTCTTCCCATGTGGGGGAGTCTTGTTTGAAGTAGACAAACACTGCTTTCACGTGTTCTCCCCTCAAAATGGTACACACAAATAATGTCATTTCCATTTATTTTCTTCCTTCATAGAGAAACTCTCGAATCATTACTTCTAACTAGAGTTTGGGTAATGGTTGGGTATTACCTTTTAATAAAAAGAGTTAGAATGATGGTTTCACTTTTTTAAAAAATGGGTTATGATAGGGATAATATTTCCACACTATAATAATGTTTTTATAATTTATTATTAGGAAGAGAAAGATGAATTAGATAGTTCTATATTTTTGTAACAGTGAAAATTTCATACCCATGCTCTTTTTTCTTTATATTTTCGGCTTACAATTATGATATTGTCTTTTATCTATTGACTAATGTAAGATAATATATTTCACATCAAAGTTGGTAAATGACATTATCTTAGTCCTATATCTCCACATATCTCAAGATTTTGAAAGTATATGCTAAATCTACCATTTGCCACCTGGGCTAAAATCTACAAGTGCAAAATTGAACCAAGTCATTTATGTGCCCATAGATCTAACCCCAAACTTTTAAATTCAAATTTCAAATGGTGAACCTTGCCACCTTTTCCTATCAATCATTATGAGCGGACTAAAGTGTGAACTATTTCAAATTGCATGTTAGGGTAGTCTATTTTTGGAATAACCTCAATTCATTTTCATCTAAAACGGAGAAAATAATCTAGGAATCTAAATCTATTAAGCATATATAGAATTCAATTGCAAAAGGATAAAAAAATATCACATTATTATCCTAGAAGTATATTGCATGCTTGCCTATTGTCTTTGATCTTAGCTCATTGTTGTTGAATCGATCTGCCCAACAACTTGATCGAGGAGAAAATAAACCTTACTTAACAAGTTCCCCGATATTGTTTGTAAACACCATTTTCCTAAATATGAATCATTCATCATAGATACTTAGGTGAGTAGATTACAAAAGTCCAAAATAAAAAGTTTAGATCTATAATTCTAGATTCAATTCCACGCATAGGTTCAAATCCACAGGAATAGAGATCACTTTTGTCAAGCATCAATGTAGACCATGGATCTACAAAGTCAACCCACTCTCTCACAAAAGGAACACCTTTGACGTAAATATAAACGAAGTATATTACTATAGACCATTAACTGGACCTTTCATGTGGCATACCTAGCAGCCGTTCTTATTTAATTCACTATTATTAACCATTGTCAAGATACATAGTATACTAAATGCTTCCATGTCGTACCATTATTTGCCCAAGCTTACAAGCCTGGTGACATCTGTTGCATGTCTTTTGACCATAGAATATTTTACTGTTCCAGATTACTTCCATTGTTCACTTTTTAAATGTGTAGCTGGCCAATAAGCCCGCCCTTTACCTGGGGAGCTCCATTAATACAGAGGAAGTAGTGCAAAAAGTTGCTCGGAGCATGGGATTAAATTTGATGGTTATATGGCTGTAGTTAGTGATTTTTATTTTAAAATACAATTAAAACTTTACTCAGGAAATTTAGAACCATAGTAAAATATAGTTAAATATATCTGATGTATGATACATATTTTTAAAAGTAAGGTATGTTTTAATTATTAAACGGCAAGCGATATCATAAAAAAAAAATGGTCAAATTTAAGCCCTGCCTAGAATAAGCAGTTATACCAAAATGGTGAAATTCACCTCCCCAAGCTTTAGTCTCAACTTTAATTTATACCTCTTTGATTTAGTCTCAACTTTAATTTATACCTCTTTGCTTGGGGAATTTCTCTTTCAGTTCCTTGTGTAAATTTATTAAAATGGTGATTAACCAAAAATTGTTGACCCACTTAATTAATTTTGGCATATTATTTTAGAGTGCAAACTAGTGATGTTTTTGAGGAAACATGGATCTTTTAGCTACAATCTCCTACATGATATTATTACACAATGCTCTACAAAACTTTCCCATAATCCACAACTCCTATGACTATTGATTTTTTAAGCATGAGTTGAAACTACAATTGATTTCACAAATGAGGAATGTAAAATGAGGAGGAAAAATTAGTAATAATTAAATTATAATTTTTTATATATGTTAAATTATGGATAAATGAATATTAGTTGTATTTAAATTCTAATAATATTGTAGATAAGAAGTAAGCAAGCTCTCCCAAAGTTAAAAGTGAGGTTTTTACCCTACTGAATGTGTAGTTAATCATGGATTGTAATTTGTAACTGATTTTTATGTGTTGTAAAAAAAAGGCTTGAGAAAATGGGAAGTTTCCATATTTGATATGTTAAAAATTAAAAAAATAAAAGCTTGAGAAAATGGGGAAGTTTCCATATTTGATATGTTAAAAATTAAAAATAAAAGCTTGAGAAAATGGTGAAGTTTCCATATTTGGTATGTTAAAAATTAAAAAATGTGTAAAGTTTATTATCAATATGTAGGTTATTCTAGTAATTTTTAATATGAGAGTATTTTTTCTTCGATATACCTAATTAGGCATTTTTGTAGCTAAGGAAGATGAGACAGATAGTGAAACACTAAGTTTATTCCCAATTTTTTAGTGGGACTTTATTTTTTATTGAATTATCTTGTGCTATAGTAGATGGTTCATAACCTTGTGCATTTACTCTATATGGAAGCCTCAAAATTGTTGCAATTTCTATGCTTTAAGTATTCTTTCTCCTGTCCCTTTATGGAGATCCCAATTTAATAGTTTTTGTGGCAATTTCATGTAGGTTAGCAATTTTGTAGTTGTGGCAATTTCAAAATGGTCATTTCACCTTTTTCTCAAACTTTGGATACAAATGTCAAATTTGCAATTATTTCTTCACAATATTGCCTTTGCAAAAGAAAGAAAAGTGTTGAGTTGTAATCTTTTCTCAAATGCCTATGTATATTGTCTCACAAACATTGATTGTAAGAGAAATGTTGCAACACCTTGGAATTCTAATTTACTTGAACATTGCATACATGAACCTTAAACTTTCCTAGTCAAGAAGGGTTTGCTTCATCTCTACACTACATAAGTTTTTCACATAGCTCCATTAATTAGAGTCAAATTCAATTTGGAGTTTTTCACATGGTGGTATGTTAGATTTACTTGTATAACATGCTATGACATTTAATATTTTAAGTTTTGTTATTCACAAGCTATAGTCATAGTATACATGTTGGTAAAAACAATATGCTAGAGGTTAAAAAAGATGTTAATTTTTTTAGCAAAAGCATTTGGGAATGAAACATCACATGGCATGTAGAACTTCAACTTACATTTGTTATCCTATGTTAATTATGATTAGAGAGAGGGGGGGAGCGGTAGAGGAGTGTTTTGGTGTTGACTTGTTACATCCAAAAATGAGCATTCTATTTATTTGCTGGAGAAGACATGAAAAGATCTTATTTCTTCCTCAATTTGGAGGCTTTTGGCTACTATTATAGTTCAAAAGTTAGGGTTAAGTTGGTCAAACAAATCTAATTCTGAGGTAATATGAGTTGATTCCTCACCTTTGAATTAAATATTTTCAGTCTATTTTAGTTGCAATTGTAGTTTACAATCTATTTCAATTTCAACCTACTTATTCCATCCTCATCCAAATTTATTCTCGTAAAACTAAATTCGTGGTTAGATATGTCTTCTCATTGTATTGCTAACATATGTGATATTTTATCATTCCTATTAATGTGGCCAAAAAAGGCACCTCCTAAATGTACTGCATGTCATTTGTAAGACCCAACAATCCTCGTTAACTACTCATGTTTCCAAGGAAACATCATTCTTTTAGCTACAATCTCCCACATGATATTATTACACAATGCTTTAGAAAAAACTTTCCCATAATCCACAAACTTCGTGAATATTGGTTCTTTAATTATCATCATCTTCTTTTCAATTGTGCATAAATTGCAACTACAATTGATCTCACAAATGAGAAAAGTAGAACAAGAGGAAAAATTAGTAATAATTAATATATAATTTTTTTATATATATGTTAAATAATGGATAAATGAATATTAGTTGTATATTTAAATTCTAATAATATTGTGGATGAGAAGCAAGCAAGCTCTCCCAAAGCTAAAAATGAGGCTTGTACCCTATTGTATGTGTAGTTTTGAGGTTCTTGATTTTCTTGATTATCAAAATAAATAAATAAATGTAATTAAATACTAATTAATTTATGTGTTATTTTATTTTATAAAATACATAATTTTTCTAATTGTTTTATTTTTACTTCAAGAACTATTTTCCCAATAGTTTTCAAAAAGTTCAATGAAAACAAAAAAATTAGTTACTTCATATGTTAACTTGTTAAATATGTCAATTTTAGTAATCAGATTGACAGTAAGAAACAATAAAACACAAATGCACACATAGCACACATATACCATGGGAAAACCTCCCTCTTGGAGGTGAAAAACCCAGCAAGAAAATCTCAGATCCGATTTATATTAAGAGCAGAAATAGATTACAACTTCGCTCAGCTAGGGCACGAAACATAGATATCAAAATATAACTTATTGGAACCTTAATTTTGATCCAAATTGGTCAGCATGAAGCTGTTGCAAGTATGAGGTAAACCAGTGTTGTCATTGATGTCAACATACTCATATTGCTTTGACAAGAAGGATTCAATGAGCAGTGTGCTGAGGATATTGAGAAAATTAGCCTCAGTCAGGAACAGTAAAGAACAGTGATGAGAAGAAGGCAAATGTACTGTATAGGATGCGAACCGGAGGATGCGGATTAAAGGGTTTGTAGATATGAGTCTTGAGATGCTTCAGTTAAGATTTCAGAGGTCCGCATGAAGATCTGAAGGAGTTGTGGCTGTCGGTGTAGAACTGGTTCCGACAAGTATTCAGAGGTGACAGAGGATCACAAAAAGGTCCGGTGAGGTCCGGAACTGTATAATCCTAATCTGCGGATTGGAAGAAGTCTTTGGGATGTCCTTGTGATGTGCCATCTCGAGTTGTGTATAATTTGGAGGTCCGGAAGTACCTCCTGCATTATGACAGTGGCGACAGACAGTGTTCTTGAAGTTCCGGATAAGGAGGATAAGAGATTTCAGTAAGTAAAGGAAATGCGGACGTACCTGGTCATTCAGGCAGGCTTGTGAAGGTTCTTGGATCATGTTGAGGTTGTGTTGTTGGTCCGCATTGATAGTAGAGCCTGGAATTGAAGATATTCTTCCGGATGAAGTTCTTGCTTTGTTTAGCCGACCGAATGAGTTGTTCATCCTGCGAATGTTCTTGTGGTGGCCGACCGGATGTGTTATTCATCTTGCAGATACTCTTATGGTTGTTTGTCGACTTAGATGTTTGTTCCTAAGTTGATGTCTTGTATAAATAACGGTTTGTGAGTTCATTTCGAAGTGTGGATTATGTGGATGAGTGTGGCATAGCGAAGAGAAGTGCGAAAGGCAGAGCAGAGGTTTTTGGGCTTAAATGGAACTGATCCAGACATGGTAGAGATGTCATTCTCCAGTTCAAGATTGTGATTCTTGTCACTTTGTAGACAGTGTGTCTCCTTGTAGGCAGTGGGCCTCTTTGTGAGCAGTGTGCTCGGGCAGTGAGCCCTAATTGGCAAGTGCCATTCTTTTTCTTATTCTTCTAACAGAGAATTATCCTTGGGTTAATCACCCCGTGGTTTTTCCCTTAACCGGGTTTTCCACGTCAAAATCTTGGTGTTCAATGTGTTGATGTTTATCTGCTCTTGTGTTTATGTATTATGCTTTCATGGATGATTAATTGATATGCTGTTAACTAACAACGAAGAATCAAGTGTTTGAAAGAACAAGAAGTTTTATACAACTGATTCACCCCCCCCTCTCAGTTGTATGCCTTAAATCCAACAGAAGCTTGCTTGCACATAAGAGTAATTGCACAGTAAACACAGAGGTTTGGCAGCCTTAGATAATCTATAATAGATCTAGGGTTAAACTTTGCTCATGCTAGAACAGATCCGCTTCACCAAGTAACAGGTTTGCTGATGATTGCAAATGAAAGTGGGATGATCAAATCAATTATCGAACCATTGAACTGGTTGAACCATTGAACCTGTTGAACCATTGAACCTGTTGAACCGTCGAACCTGTTGAACCATCGAACCTGTTGAACGATTGAACCCGTCGAACGGTTGAACCTGTTGAATCGTTGAACCTGTTGAACCGTCAAACGATTCAACTATCGGCAGAACTCCTTGTTAATTGCAGAAGTAGATCATTGATGGAGAGTTGTCTTAGAGCAGAATTCGGTGTCTTGTGTATGAATTGTGACTACAAGTCACTTTACATTTATAGGAGATCACCCAAACAATAACCTTGGTTGCCCTGATACAATTTGGTGCCAAGTTCAAATTACATTGAAATAGGTCCTGACCTATTTGCAATTTCAAGATACATCGAATAATGAATTCACCCAATTGGGGCCTGCCTTAAATCAGATAATACAACTAAGATTCTTGAAATGCTAAGGCCGATAGGCCATTCAACATTTTATGACTAGGTCAGTCTCTAGAAGGGATCCAACCTAGCTACCAAAATCAACACTCCCTCTTAGCTAGGGAGGATTCCTTCATAAGGATCAAGTCACATAGTGACTACCACCATGGCTACTCCTATAGAAAACATAAGTGCTTATTGTCATCTCCACATGACGTTTACCATAGATACTCCCAGAGGGTGAACAAGCACATCATGGAATTTCTCCCATGATATCCACCACACCTACTTGCAGAGGGTGGCTCCACCATGCCTACTCGCAGAGGGTGGATCCACCATGCCTACTTGTAGAGGGTGGAAGATACAATATAATGTATCACTGATGCTGAGACTCCCTCTCAGCTAGAGCTTCATTCTCCACAACTCCAAGCTTGTCTCGAAAATATGCAAGCTTCACTCGAGCAAGAGGTTTGGTGAGAACATCCACTGTTTGCTCATCAGTGCTGATGTACTTTAGCTGAATAGCATTCCTTTGCACCATATCCCAGATATAGTGATACTAAGTTTCCACATGCTTTGATCTATCATGAAACACAAGATTGGCAGAGAGCTTCACACAGCTCTGGTTATCACTATGAATAACTGTAGGCTCCCAAGGTTGTCCAAACAATCCTAGAAGGAGTTTTCGAAGCCACACTGCTTCTCAAGATGCCACACAAGATGCAATATATTTTGCTTCAGTAGTACTCAATGCTACTGAACACTGTTTCCTACTGCACCAGAATTTCATGGCGGATCCCAAGCTGAAGCAAACTCCAGAAGTGCTCTTTCTATCAGTGACACTTCCTGCCCAATCAGAATCAGAATAGCCTTCCAAGGTAATGACTGTATTGTAAGAGTACTTCAATACATATCCAACTGTATCACGCAAATATCTCAAGATATGCTTGGCTGCAACAAGATGAATCTGACTTGGTTCACACATGAACTGGCTGAGGGCACTCATTGCATAGCAAATGTCAGGTCTAGTTTTAACTAGATACATCAAGGATCCAATCAGCTGCCTGTATTCAGTAGGTTCCACAAGATCAGACCTAGCTAAAGATTCACTCAACTTCTTTAAGTTAGTTTCCATAGGAGTAGGCATAGGTTTATAATCTAATATTCCAAATCTCTTCAAAATATCAATGGTATATTTTCCTTGACTTAGAATAATTTCATTGGGTCTTTGCCATACTTCTAACCCTAGAAAGAAATGCATGAGACCTAGATCTTTCATTTCAAATTCTGAAGTCAATTCTTCCTTACATCTAAGAATGAGATGATCTTCTCCAGTTAGGAATAAGTCATCAACATATAAAACCAAAATCAACATTTCACCATTGAATACCTTGAAGTAAAGGTTAGGATCAGCATCATTGTTATAGAATCCTAGGCTTACCAAGTACTTGTCAATTCTTTCATACCAAGCACGAGGGGCCTGCTTAAGGCCATATAATGCTTTCTTCAATCTGCATACATGAGATTCTTTCTTATAGATCACAAAGCCTTCAGGTTGCTCAATGTATACCTCTTCTTCAATAACACCATTGAGGAAGGTTGTCTTTACATCCATCTGATGCAGCTTCCATCCCTTAGCTGCAACAATAGCAATGATAGTCCTGATGGAAGTATATCGAGCAACAGGGGCAAAGGTTTCCTCATAATCTATGCCTTCTTTCTGAGAGAAACCACGAGCCACAAATCTAGCTTTGTATTTCTCAATACTTCCATCAGCAACATGTTTAATTTTAAACAACCATTTGGAAGATATGACAGACTTACCTTTGGGTCTAGGCACAATATCCCAAACATCATTCTTGATGATAGATTGATATTCTTCATCCATAACATTCTTCCATGCTTGTTGTTTCATGGCCTCTTCAACGTTGGAAGGTTCAGTCTCAATGAGATTGCACATCAATGCAACATAGTCAGATAATTTCTGAGGCCTCCTACTTTTTTTGAATGTGCCACTTGGAGCTGTAAACTTTTCTGCCTCTTGAATCCAGAGAGGTCTCTTCTTACTCACTATAATGTCCCTAGGCCCATCGATAGGATCCAAAGGTTCACTTGGATCATCATGATTTTTAGATTTTGTAGACTCTCTCTGAATCTCAGTATCATGCTCAATATCCATGTCTTGAGGGTTATCATGGACTTCATTGTCAATCTCTATACTTGAGCCTTTAGATCTTTTGAGTGCAATATTTTCTTCAAAAGTGACATCTCTACTAACCTTAATAAACTTCTAACCTGGAATGTAAATTTTGAATGCTTTGGATGTTTCGTTGTAGCCCACAAGAATGCCTCTTTTGCCAGAAGTTTCCAACTTCGTTCTCTTCTCTTTGGGTACATGGATATATACTGGACTCCCGAAGATCCTCAAGTGACTGATATCAGGTTTGATCCCTGAAAATGCTTCTTCTGGAGTCATATCTTTCAATACACGGTGAGGGCATCTATTTTAAATGTGGACAGTGGTCCTAGATGCTTCGGCCCATAGGAAAGTCTGCAGATCCTGATCATGAATCATAGCTTTTGCTGCCTCAACTATGGATCTCTTCTTTCTTTCTGCAACCCCATTTTGCCCAGGGTTGCAGGGAACACAAAACTCCCTCTTGATCCCTGCCTCAACACAAAAATTATGAAAACTACCCGAGGTGTATTCACCTCCATTGTCAGACCTTAAAACTTTAATTCTTTTCCCAGATATATTTTTAGCTAAATCTTTAAATTCTTTAAATCTACTTAGAACTTCATCGGATTCTTTTGATTTGAGAAAGTAAATCCAAGTTTTCCTAGAGTAGTCATCTATAAAGATTACATAATACAAGAATCCACTTGGGGAAGCAACAGACATAGGTCCGCATATATTAGAATGCACAAGAGCTAATTTCTCTTTAGACCTACTTTAACTTTGATGAAATGGACTCTTAGTGTTTTTACCCATAGCACAACCTTTGCATGTATCATCATGAATATGACTAAGTTTAGGCATACCTTTAACTATCTTCTTAAGTGTAGGGAGGGCTCGGAAATGAAGATGTCCAAGTCTTCTATGCCATAGCTCACTTGACTTAGGAGCTTCATGAATGAGAGCTTGAACTGGACGTGCTGAAAGCTTATATAGGCTCTCATACCTATTCCCAATGACACGAGCTGATTTGATGCTGGACTTCTTAGGCCATGCAAGCACTCTTCCCTCAGAAAATGCAATCTGATAACCTCTGATATGGAGATAAGGTTTCTTTTGGTTCCTGGCACAAACAAAATATCACTGAGGTGAAGAGAAATTCCAGAATCTAAATTAAGGGAAGTAGTACCAAAACCTCTCATAGAATAGCAAGCATCATCACCAATGACCACATGAAGATTAGACTCTTTCTCCACTAAATCTGAGAGGTGCTCTCAATAGCTGGTGATGTGTCTAGATGCACCACTATCAATCAGCCAAGTATCACTGTCTGAGGGTACATTGCTTGATAGAGCATAAATGAAAAGGAAGTCTTCAGTATTGGACTGATTTGAGACTTCATTTAAGTTTGCTCCTTGTTACTTAGACTGGGATAAATAGTCCCTTGCATAGTGACCGAATTTGTCACACCTAAAGCAGTTGATGTGAGACAGGTCCTTTTTCTTTTTCTTCGAATCATGAGGTGGATTAGACCTTTGATCTCTATTCCTCTTGAAATTGTTCTTCTTCCAATAGCCTCCTTTCTTCTTGAAAGACTGGGCAGCAAGGAAATGATTGTCTTCATGAGTGTTTTTGATAACTCCTCTAGCAGCCAGTCGAGACTCTTGAATACAGTCAACCCTTAATCTGTCAAACTTGGGCAGATCAGCTCTTGCACTAATTCCTTGAATGTAGGATTCCCAAGATGCTGGAAGACCATTGAGGGCTAGCATAGTTAAATCATTTTCATCAACAATCTTTCCAATAGATGAGAGCTGATCTCTCAAATTAGAAATCCTCATGAAGTAAGCCATGACAGATTCACCTTTAGCCATCTTGATGTGATGAAGCTGCTACTTCAAAGCTAGAACACGACTAGTGTTGTTGATTTCATACATCTCCTCCAAGGTTCTGAACATTGTGCTTGCTATCTTTAGCTTGGAGATGATGAGAACAATGTGGTCCTTTACTGAATCAATTAAGATCTTCTGAGCTTGAAGATCTTTCTTCCTCCATTGGGTCTTTTCTCCTTTTACCTCAGGCTAGGAAGATTCTTTGGTCACAAAGTCTACAAGGTCATTTTCATTCAATGCAAGCATGATGCAGACTCTCCATGATGTGAAATTGGAAGCCCCATCCAATCTATCTTCCACCCTGAGAACCATCTTGAAGAAGTGACAAGAGCAGAAGTAGATAATTGGTTACTGCAAATCCGATTATACTAATTCGAACTTGTCTCTGATACCATGTTAATTTTAGTAATCAGATTGACAGTAAGAAACAATAAAACACAAATGCACACATAACACACATATACCCTAGGAAAACCTCCCTCTTGGAGGTGAAAAACCTAGCAAGAAAATCTTAGATCTGATTTATATTAAGAGCAGAAACAGATTACAACTTTGCCCAGCTAGGGCACGAAACATAGATATCAAAATATAACTTATCTAAACCTTAATTCTGATCCAAACTGGTTAGCATGAAGCTTGCTTGCACACAAGAGTAATTGCATAGTAAACACAGAGGTTTGACAACCTTAGATAATCTATAACAGATCTAGGGTTAAACTTTGCTCATGCTAGAACAGATCCGCTTCACCAAGTAACAGGTTTGCTGATGATTGCAGATGAAAGTGGGATGATCAAATCAATTATCGAACCATTGAACTGGTTGAACCATTGAACTTGTTGAACCTGTTGAACCGTCAAACCTGTTGAACCATCGAACCTGTCGAACTGTTGAACCTGTTGAACCATCAAACCTATCAAATGGTTGAACCTGTTGAACCGTCGAACGGTTCAACTATCGGCAGAACTCCTTGTTAATTGTAGAAGTAGATCACTGATGGAGAGTTGTCTCAGAGCAGAATTCGGTGTCTTGTGTATGAATTGTGACTACAAGTCACTTTACATTTATAGGAGATCGCCCAAACAATAACCTTGGTCGGCCTAATACAATTTGGCACCAAGTTCAAATTACATTGAAATAGGTCCTAACCTATTTGCAATTTCAAGATACATCAAATAATGAATTCACCCAATTAGGGTCCGCCTTAAATCGGATAATACAACTGAGATTCTCAAAATGCTAAGGCCGATAGGCCATTCAACATTTTATGACTAGGTTGGTCTCTAGAAGGGATCTGACCTAGCAACCAAAATCAACAAAATACATACCTAATTTTTAAATAAGAGATTTATTAATAAAAAGTGTAAAAGAATGAAACCAAAATGACAAGAATACAAAATAGGAATTTGTAGTTTAATGAAAATAAACTATTATTTTAACAAGTTATTTTATTTTCCTATATGAATTTTAAATGTTAATATCTATTTAGGCTATTGCAAATACATAAATAAAAAATAAGTATATAGATGAAAAAAATATATCTATATGAATCATCAAGAAGTGATTCCTTAATGATTTATAGATAGTCATTCTAAATAATACATTCCTCAAAATTGTGTTCAATTTGCATTTGGAATCATACTTTTGTGGAAATAAAGAAGTTATTTTTATTTAGGAGATGTAATATGTTAGTATTTTTATTGTATGTAGCATTCTCAAGCTACAATAATAGCAAGCCTTGTTCAACAATACTCATTAACTATTGATGTTTCCAAGGAAAGACATTCTTGCTTGGGGTTGGTTATTGTAAGTTTCGAGACACTCCCTATATGGAGTCATATGATAAGATTTTCCCAAATTCAAATTCAAACCTCATTGCTTCCATGAAGCATGAAATGCATTCAGTTAGGTTCAATAGCCATTAACATGTTGAAGTAATCGAGATTACTTCTTCACTAGCATGCTAGAAAATACTCAAGCTACCACTGGCTTTTATCATTTGATTCCATTGTGGAGTTTAAAAAATAGGAACACATCCGCAACATGTTAAAATACATGATAACCTTATTAATGATTAATGTTAGGTAAAATTTGTGTTGATGCATTGCATTAGACATTTATTATTAGGAGAAGATTCTTAGTTTATCTACAATAGTTGTATAGTTGACTTTTATAGAAATCATATATCTAAAAATTAGTTACGTAATTGATACAAGTAACTATGTTGGATATTCAATTGCTTCCTTAAGAATTGCAAATTGTCTTCGTAGAAACTAGTTCCACAATTTCATAAAATGAATGGATCACTTGCTGCACAATTACAGTATTACATTCTTGTATGTATCACATTTGGTATTACTATATCTTCTTGAGCTTCAACTATCGACGATATGCGTCACAACAACATAATACATGTCACTTTTTGAAGAAAGGAATAGGATTGTCTATATGCAATATGACCCTCAAATTACTAGATAATTCAATGAATAATACACTTCACGCCTAATGCAATATATTATGTAAAATGACTTCTATCACGTGCAAAAAAAACTTTCTTCATAATTTATAGATTGATTAAGAATTGTTCTCATTACAAATAAAACCTTCTTCATAATTTATAGATTGATTAAGAATTGTTCTCATTACAAATAATTATCAAATAATTATCAGCGTGCCCATTGCACATTAAGTGTGATTGCTAGTATACTCGCAATTGGACCCATAGGTTTCAATGGGTAGGCTAAAAACTTTCTGAAGAAATTATAGAATTTGTTAGATATTTTATCAATTCTTATTGAAATTTCATCACATTAACTATTGTTTTCTTTAACTTATATTAGTAAATTTCTTTTTACATTATATATTGAGATGAACAAACATAGTTGGGTAAAATTATTATCATTTCAATTCCATACTAGGTAAATATTTATATTTTTTAAAGTTGTTGAATTACTTTACATTCACTTGGTATGGCATCACTTATCCCTATAGATTATTTAAAAAATATAATTTTAAAAATTATAGTTCACTTTTAAGTAACTTGTCTATATTATATATATGTAATAAATTAATTGAATCTCTTATTGATTTTTATATAATCTGCCATACAAACAAATGCATATTTAATTATATAATTATTTTAAAATAATTATGTGAGGGTACAATAGATTTATGTTCTACAATTATATCTAATATTATGCATATAAGGCATAACTATATTTTTCTATTAAACACATACGAAGATGGCTCATATTCATTTTTATAAGTATGTATTTGATATATGAACTTTTATAATATCTATCACATGATAATTCTACTAATTTGTATAATCAATAATTTAATATTATTGATATATAATTAATTATATTATTTCATTAATATTTAAAATATCATATATATATATATATATATATATATATATATATATATATATATATATAATCAAAATTAAATAATTACATTAATATAAATATTACAATTTTGTTATAATATTTGCATAGATTTAAAGAAAAAATAATACTTTGTTTTGATTGGTAATCACTGGATTAAAAAACTCATTGCAATAATACTATAGTTACTAATAAGAAGTGTTTTTAATACATTTGAATAATAATAAGAATTATACATTAATTATTATTCTTATGCATTAAATATTACTATATATTACTCTCATAATTCCCCTTTTAACATAAACTACATATCTAATACCATTGGAATAATAACAATAGGTTTAGTTTTACTTTATTCTTTTAGTGTGTCATACTATTTAATAATAATTTGGTGTCTAGAGTCACAGCAGGGGTGGAGTTGAAGAGCGCAAAGATTCCAAGATTCCGTGTAATTTTATAAGATTCTTATTAAAAAAATAATATATAAGATGCGATAAAATAATAATAAACTAATAACGATAAATGGATGCAAAACTAATAATAATAAATATGCCTAAAATAATCAATAATGGTTGTAACCAATGGAGAAGGCGTTACCTCCATCACTCACGGATGACATCCACTCCCCTGTGCATAATGAATATTAAATGAATTAATATTCATCGCTAAGGTTGCATGTGGTAAAGGTATTTATTTGAAAACTGCACAATGATTTCTTTGGTTTTTTTTCCTGTACCATTGGAAATGCATGAGTGAAAGTATCTTTTTCCTATTCAAATGTTTCTTTTTAGATTTTCATGATTGTTTAAGGTTCAAAATTTCTAAATAGATTTTAAATTATATTGTATTGAGTCCTATATATTTCTATGTCATTAAGTTTGGCTTAAATATGAAATATGAAATATGTTTGCATACAACATACAAGTATATTAATAAATATATAGTATTTAAAACATATTTTTTTAAAAATATGTTCATAAATCTAAAATTTGGATAAGTTAGTGAGATTAATAATCCACAATTATATTTTAATAATTGCTTTAAAGTTGTTACTAAATTTAAATTTAATTAATTAATTTATTTTATTGATAATTTTTGGTAAGTTTCCTTGTAAATTAGTAATCAAATAATAATCATAGTGCTTTTATGAATTTGATTAATTGTTTTTCTTTTGTTTAAATTTATTTGATTGGCAACTTAAATTTATAGAATAGTTTTTTTCTAAAACTAATCATTTAGTTATTTGAGTAAATGGTATTTATTAAATTTTGCAAAAATTGTGGAATAAATAAAATTAGTAATTAAACAATTTATTTTATTTAAAAAAAATTCATTTAGATTTAGTAGATTTAATTTATATATTCATTGAAATTCATATATATATATATATATATATATATATATATATATATATATATATATATATAAAACAAAGAATATAGAGAAATTAACTAGAAAAAAAATAACAGAACATAGAGAAATAATGTATAGGTATAACATGGAGAATATTAAAATAATAATAATATATATCTAAGAAAGAAAATATATATTTATTCTTATAATCTAAAAATACAAGTCTCTGAGATGTTCCTTCATTATTAGGTTTGAACCTCCTCTTCTTCTAAAAATCCAGATCTCCATAAATCTACTCCATACCATAAAAATACATATTCTCTATTCGGTTAACCTCCATGCAGACCAAAACCTCCAAACCCTGCAAAATAAAAAAATAAAAAAAATCAAATACCAAAAAGCATTGAAAAAAAAAAGAGCAGGAAAAAACCATGAGAAGATTGAAATTTGTACATCATATCTACAAAACAATTAAGAGAAAATAAAAAGATAAAGAGATAGAAAATTTTTATGCTATATTTTATCATTTTAGCAAGTTTAAAATAGTAATAGTAAATTGCCTTATTAATTCCTAAAATGTAGCCAACTTAACTTTTAGTGGAGTTAAGATGTTTTATTATTATAATTTTTAATTTTAATTGTTACCTTTTAATAAGTTGTACTCATAGTGGTATATGATTAAGTTTAGAAAAACAATTTTTTTTTAAATTTTAATCTTCTTTATTATTATTATTTCCATGATTTATTTTAGTTTAAAGATTTTATTAAATTTTAATGTAAGTGAGGTTTTGATTTTATTTATTATGTTCTATTAAAGTAGGAGTAATGGATTTAATTATTGTATTAAATGAGTTTGTTTATCATCTTAAAATGCCATAGAAGAATGTATTTAATTATAGGATTTATTTTATAATTAAATCCTTTAGTTATAATAAGGGTTAGGGTTAGGTTCAGAATTAGAATTATGGTTAGGGTTAGCCTCAAAATTAGGGTTAAGGCTAAAATTAGAGTTAGAAATAGGGTTAGGGTTAGTGTTAGAATTAGAGTGAGGTTTAGGGTAGAGTTTGAATTACGATTACAATTAGGGTTAGAATCAAGTTTATGGTGAGGGTTACAATTATGAATAGAATTAAGGTTAAGTAGATCTAGGGGTAGAATTACGGTTAAGGTTAGAATTACTATCAGGATTAATGTTAGGGTTAGGGTTATAGTTACAATTTCAGTTTAAATTAGAGGTTAGGGCTACAATTCAGGATAGGGTTAGGGTTCGGGTTTAATTTAGAATTAGGGTTACAAATAAGGTTAGTTTTAGGATTGGGATAGAATTAGGCTTAGGGTTAGAATTAGGGTTATTGTTAGGGGTAGAATTATGGTTAGAATTAGAGTTAGGGTTAGCATTCCTATCATGATTAAGGTTAGGGTTAGGATATGGTTAGAATTAGGGTTAGGGTTTAGGTTAGAATTAGAGCTAAGGTTAGCATTATTGTCAGGATTAAGGTTAGAGTTATCATTACAATTTGGATTAAATTACAAGTTAAGGATACAATTAGGGTTAGGGTTATGGTTTAGGTTAGAATTAGGGTTTAATCTATGATTAAAATTAGCATTATAGTTTGTTTAAAATTAGATTTAGGGTTAGGTTAGGGTTAGAGTTAGGGTTACAATTAAAATAGGGTTAGAATTATGTTTATGGTTAGAATTAGGTTTAGTGTTAGAAATAGGGTTAGAACCTGAATTAAGATTAGGGTTATGGTTAGAATTAGGGTTAGGGTTGGGATTAGGGTTAGAATTATGAATAGAATTAAGGTTAAGTAGATCTAGGGGTAGAATTAGGGTTGGGATTAGTGTTGAAATTAAGGTTATAGTTATTATTACAATTAGGTCTAGAATTAGGGTTACAACTATGGTTAGAATTAGGGTTGGGGTTAGGGTTACAATTAGGGATAGATCTAGAAACTAACAAAATCTAGGGGTAGAATTAAGGTTAGGAATATAATTAGAGTTATTATCAGGGTTAGAATTATGGTTAGAAATAGTGTTACAATTAGAGTTAGGGTTATGGTTACAATTAGAATTAGTGTTAGAATTAGGGTTAGGCTTAGGGTTTAGGTTAGAATTAGTGTTAGGGTTTAGGTTAGGATTAGGATTAGTATTGGCCTGAATGTTAGGGTTAGGTTTAGGGTTTGGTTAGAATTATGCTTAGAATTATGGTTAGTATTAGGGATACAATTAAGGTTAGGGTTACAACTATGGTTAGAATTAGGGTTGGGGTTAGGGTTATAATTAGGGATAGATCTAGAAATTAACTAGATCTAGGGGTATAATTAAGGTTAGGGTTAGAATTAAGGTTAAGAATACAATTAGATTTATTATTAGGGTTAGAATTAGTGTTACAATTAGGGTTAGGGTTACGGTTACAGTTATAATTAGTGTTAGAATTAGGGTTAGGGTTAGGGTTAGGGTTTAGGTTAGAATTAGGGTTACGATTGATGTTAAGATTAGGATTAGTATTGGCCTGAATGTTAGGGTTAGGTTCAGGGTTGGGTTAGAATTATGCTTAGAATTATGGTTAGTATTAGGGATACAATTGAGGTTAGGGTTATAGTTACATTTAGGGATAGTGTTAGATTTATTGTTACAAATATAATTAACAAAAAATAGGGTTAGGTTTAAGGATAAAATTAAGATCATTAATGTAATTACAGTTAGAAATAGAATTAGGGTTTGGGTTAGAATTAGGGTTTGAGTTAGAATTAGGGTTAAGTAGATTTAGGGGTAGAAATAGGGTTAGGGGTACAATTATTGTTAGGGTTAGAATTAGAGTTATTGTTAGGGTTAGAATTATGACTAGAATCAGGGTTATAACCTTGACCTTAATTATACTCATAAACAAAACCCTAATTCTAATTTAACCTTGGTTCTAACCCTAACCCAAATCCTAATTGTAATTATTACCCTATTTATAAGCCTTATATCTTAAACCAATCCCTAAACAAAACCATAATTCTAAATCTAACCTTCATTGGAACATTAACAAATAATATAATTAGGGTTAAGACCTTTATGCTTAAGGTTAGTTTAGTATAAAATATGTCAAGAGATATATTAAAATAATATATTATAATTATTATATATATTATAATAATTAATATATATTATATATAATTATAATTATTATATAATTTATTATAATAATATATCTAACCTATGTTATAATATTATATTATATAATAATAATTCTTAATAAGGTATATAATATAGTTAGAATTATGCCTACGGCTCCGGATGCTACTAGCATACCTATATTTAAAAAATATATCTAAAGTACGCCGAGAGATATTCTTCTTGAGGCGCCTATTTTGCGCCTATTTTTTTAATCAATGTACCACACATAGGTGGAAATAGCGCCTCGAGAAGATATCTCTCGGCGTACTTTAGATATATTTTTTAAATATAAGTATGCTAGTAAAGTCACATTTGAAGGAGTGTGAAGGAGTAAAATTTGAGGCCGTAATATGTGTAAATTGAAATTTACTAAAGAATTAGAAATCATAATAAAATATAAAATGTGAGATGTTAAACTTTTTATTCGTAATTTAAAAATTAAATTTCTTGCTTATTATTTAAAGAACCCTTAAATATGTATGGAGATATGTTTAAAACTTTTTATAAAAAATAAATATACAATTTAATAACTTCAATAATTACATCCCATTAAATAATATTTGTGGAGGTAGTGTTGGCGGTCGCCCGGCGTAACCGATGGAACATATAATGCTTTATAAATCCATTTTATAAGAGAAGGAACGGTAGAGCACGTAAAACAGGGCCCTAATTTAGAAATCGCTCTTCCCTGACAACACCAACACAAAAATAATAAAAACAGAGACTGCCTATTTGTATATAGAATTTAACCTCAAAAAAACAACGTAAATTGCAAACCAGTACAACCTTCAAAACCACGCACAAAAAATACTTTCAACATCCCTGTTACTAAAACCCTTGATTTAGTCCTCTCGACTCTATATTTACATAAAACCGACCGCTTCTGTAAGTCCCTGGAATTTCAAGGAATATGCCTTAACATTCAAACATTTACACTTCCCTGCCCTGGAAGAGATTAAAAACAGCTGATATTGCACCGATTTAACCGTACAGTTGAAACACTAGGTTGACTTCGCCAAATAAACCGACCAGATATTACCAATGAACAACACAAAACCTAAAAAACTCTTAACAATTTATAAATTGTCAAAGTGATAAAAGGTAAAGGGAACTTTTTTTGTTTTTATTATTTATGACATTTTGAAAAACAATTAATACACAAGATTAATTTTATGGTAGTCTTTTTAAACCAGACCCTTCATCTTTATAATACATCTATACTGCTCACATAAAGAAGGCTTTCAGCCTAGCCTACCCAATTGCTATTAAAAAAAGTGGAATACGGAAACACATTGAAAGATTCGACCTACATTACTGTGAAAATGTTCAACCAAAGAAGTGACGTTGGAAACCCACATGTACCGGATCAAGGATAGCCATATATATCTCTTTATCTCTATATTCTATTATTATTTCTGCAATAAAGCTTTCTTTCGAGTTTTTCAAAAAACACAAGAGGATAGGCATATTTTTTCCTCGCAATTTCAAGTCTCACTTTTATGTACACAACAATGCAGCTTTAAGTTTGACAATGATAGTCACTCAAAATGGCGTACACAAATCCTAGGAAGCCACTTTGTCTTTCCATTTGTCTATCATTTATTTTCTTCGTCCATAAGCAATTTTAAAATCAGTACGTCATTTTTTCAGTGATCCCCCATACCCCACTGTTAGAGAATCGGTGTCTTTACTGTGTCCGTTGAGCTCACTGTTCACAGAGACAAACAAGGTGTTCTATATGTGAATTTATATGCAGCTCATTACCTCACCCATACACTGCTGATATGATTGTTCAACACTTCTTGGATTTACTCTTTAAACTCCATGGGATGCCTTTCTCTATTGCAAGTGATCATGATCCATCTTCTAGTAGAAAATGTTGAAAAGATTTGTTTAAGTTATAGGGCACTACCCTGTTAATTCATGGATGGCCATATTTTCTTCCCAATTGCAAGTCTTCTTTGAATTACATAACCCTGCTTTTACTTTAACGTGTTCACTCAAAATGGTACACATGAATATTAGGTAGCTACTTTGTCATTTCATTTCTTTTCTTCTTTCACAAGGAAACTCTCTAATCATTATTTTTTTTCACTTTTTTAAGAATTGGGGTAATACACATGATATGTTTGAAAAGTGCTTTCAAATATAATTGTGTAGAGATTTTTTAGATTCATGTTTTCCATTATGCTCCATGATGTAGTATAAGGAAGAGAAAATACATTAGGTAGTTCTATTTTTTTGACTTGGAATTGGGAAGAAAATATGGCCATCTTTGACTAAACCGAGTTCTCTTTGTCATTTTCTTTAAATTATTAAATTTGTTTTAAAAAACAGCATTTAATTAATAAAACTATATATTTTTATTTTAGGGTAATTTTGTTTTAAAAATAATATTTAATAAGAGTATATTTTTATATAGAGAATATATAATTTGTATTTATATTTTGGGTTTATAGTAATTATATTGTCTTTTTATGTATTGACTAGTTTGTAAGATAATATATTTCACACGGAAGTTGGTAAATGATATTCAATGCACATGTTCAAAGAGATGCAAATCTTCCCTGTTAATGGGATAGGCCCGGAGCTCAATCCCGAATGGAGGCCAAATGGACTCCATCAAAGGAAGGGTGGCATAAGATGAATTTTGACGGAGCATCTAGGGGTAACCCTGGAGACTCTGGGGCAGGTTGCATAATGAGAAATTGGAGAGGGGAGGTGATAGGGAAAGCAACAAGGAAGCTCACCTTTGGCACAAATAATGAGGCAGAATTGCAAGCCCTTGTTTTAGGCCTTCAAATGTGCCAAAGCCTCAATTTGAAAAGAGTCAAAGTGGAAGGGGATTCACAGATTGTGGCAATGCGATTAGGAAACATGAAATTCAAAATTGAAGTTAAGATTGCTTGTAAGTGAAGCCTTGAGCATTATAGACATATTTGAAGGGGTCACAGTTAATCATATCTTTCGTGAGGCAAATGAAGAGGTAGACTCATTGACAAATCATGTCATAGACACTTCGCAAGAGATGTTGTGGGAGAGGTCGAGTTAATAATGACTATCCTCATTACATCTGATGAAAGGACATTCAATTTGAGGTGGCAGAGCGTGTGAAGAGATGGGGGACATGAGTTAGATTAATGATTCAATAGTCGAGATATGGCATTCACATTCAGGGTTACAATTGCATTGTTCAAATAGTAGTGGTAATCAAGGAAGGATGTAGACCTCGATTAGATTGGTGAGTTGCAAGCATCAAATGTCTCTTCTGGGAGAGATTTCAGGGAATAGATTGCAAAAGGTGTTAAAAAATAGAGTGGACTAGTATTGTTCACAATTGAATGGGTTCTGAGAGAGGACTTTATGGTGAATTCGAACAATTCAGATGTTTCGTCCATGTTCATGGTTTCACTATTAGATTTGGGGGAGGAGAAAGGAATCATTAAGCAATTGATGGAGGCTTTCGTCCATGGAGATAGATTTCAGGGGGTTTTGAAGAAGTGTTGGAGGTGGTGAGAAGCGGCGTAAGGATTCTGCTACTAGATGAATTCCACAAGGTGAATGCGGCAAGGGATTTGGTTGAATGGAAACCGTTTATTACAGAGAAGCGGACTGGAATGGTGATAGTGCAAGGAGGAAGGTAGCAATGGGGGCAGAGTTCCTGAAAAAATTGTTGGAGCTGGTGGAGGAATAAGCTTGGATGCAGGACTTTATAAAAATAGCTAAGGTTATTTGCAACTTCCACACAAAAATATATATTACATGCATGATTTTCAACATTTTAAGGCTTGGCCTATGAAAAAAAAATAAAAAATGAGAGTGAACTTTCCGGAAAGACATTTTAAGGCTTGGCCTATGAAAAACTTCAATTAAAAAAATAGTCATATGTTTTTCCTCGCAATTGCAAGTCTCGCTTTTACGTACACAGCATCGCTTTAGGTCTGACAATGATCTCCACTCAAATACCTTTCATGTACCCCAGGGCCCATACCCGAGTCCCAAGAAACAAAAGTATGCCAGCTAGCTGGGTCATAATTATTAAATGTTATGGGAGACAGCTCGGTAGACTGCCTATTAAAACGCGAAACTGCTGTTACCCAACACACATGAGAAAATGGCTTTCTACAACTCCTCCTCCTCCGCTGAGAAGCGTGCAGTGATGAATCCCAAGGATCTCAGGTTCACCCAGCCTGATATTAGGTCTACTTTCAACGATCCCACATACCCTTCTGTTAGAGAATCGGTGTCCTTAATACAACAGCGCAAGCTTGATCCTGCTGTCTACCGTGAGCTCGAGGTATACAAAGACGAACAAGGCGTAGCGTGGTGTGGGGACAACCGCCGTCTGTATGTGCTCAGAATGGCCCAAGTTCCTTCCGTTGACGTCAAGTTTACCAATAACCCATTCAAATCTCAACAACACGATAGAAGTAAGCTAATTGATCCATCCTTCATGGCTAGGATCAGAGGTGAACCAACGCCCTCCACTTCTGGGCCGAACGTTTGTCAAGAGCAAAAGGAGACTTCTCTGCTGGGAGTTGTGGGCACTGTTTCTGCTGCTCTTGTCGCTGGTTATTGGGGATGGAAGATGTATAACAGCCAGCAAGAGAAGGATGATGAGGACAATAAAAAGTAGTGTTTAGGGTTTAATTTTCCCGCAGTTTAGTTAATAGTTTGGGTATATGTTTTGAGTGATAAGATTATTGTGTTAACTTTAAAGAGTCTTGTGCAGATCGTACTCTGAATTCAGTCTCAACCTGAATTGCAGTGGGTTCTTTGTATTTTGTGAGACTTTGTGAAGAAATCTAAATGTGGGTATATTGATATAATCTATAATTACAATGAAAAAAAGTCTTAATGGTTTGGTTAAATCTTGCTCAAGTGTGTAAGATGAATTGTTAAGACTGCACCGTAATTTGAATCAATTTGTATGTACAGACCAACATTTATATTTATTCGCAATGAAAAAAAGTCTTAATGGTTTGGTTAAATCTTGCTCAAGTGTGTAAGATGAATTGTTAAGACTGCACCGTAATTTGTATCAATTTGTATGTACAGACCAACATTTATATTTATTCGTATGCATAAATATAAACTGTGGCGGGTTTTTGGGGTTGTCTGTGTTGGCAACGCCTTTTTTTCTTTAATTTCTAGCCAAGCCAAATGGTACCACCTGTGATTGCAAGTGACTGAATAAAATGAAGTTGAAAAATGATACAGCCTTGAAAGCAGATGATATGGGTCAATTGAAAGATAGAATCTTTACTCTGCAGTTTATAACGCAATTAGAAAAACACAGGTAGATTCCGAATTTGGGGACAACAGGAGAGAGGATTTTATGGAGACGCATGACGCACATTTCCTTATAGATCTAAAATGCTAACAGTCTAATTTTTGGGCCTGCTCTTCGTCTTCCATTTCATGGAAGAAAGTTGATCATATCATTTAGAAGCTTTTAAAATTCTTGTTCTTGTCATAGATTTTTAGCCGATAGGCTTATAGTGGGAGCTTTCGGAAAACGTCGACGCCGGAAACTGTCGGACGCCGGAAATTCGTCAATCTTTGGACGCCGGAAATCTTTTTCGCCGCATCCAAAGAATTGCTGTTTTAATTCTGCAAGATATTGATGTTGTAAGATGCGCATAAGGAGGAGTAAGATGCCATTGCAGATTTTAGAAAGCCGCTGCAGACCTCAAGCGCCAGTCCTCCAGGAACAGAAATCATTCTGATCTTATCGCTGTTATGATGCATCTCTTTGCCCTTCTTGGCTTTAATTATTCTTTGATGATCATGGGATTTATGTGACCCTGTGCAGGAAATGAAATGAGAAGGGCATGAGGCATCTTACTTTTCAAACAGTTATAATTTTCTTCATCTCCCAGTCAATATGATCTACCAATTAATAGTAATTTATTAGCTGTGTACACCATCTTTATCTCTGAGAACCCATTACCCATGTCACGAATCTTTGGTCATCAGGTGTACAGCAGTTGCACCCTTGACTGGTGTCCCAGATCCAGTGGAGGAGCAGGAAGAATCTCGTGTGTTCAATTTTGCTGCAGGACCGGCCATACTTCCTGCAAAAGTTCTGAAAAAAGCACAGGCCGAGCTCTACAACTGGAGGGGATCTGGAATGAACATAATGGAGATAAGCCACAGAGGTAAGGAATTCCTTTCTGTTATACAAAAGGCTGAGTCTGATTTGCGCGAGCTTCTGAGTATTCCTCCAAATTATGAGGTCCTTTTTCTCCAAGGTGGTGCTTCCACACAGTTTTCTTGCCTGCCATTAAACCTTTGTGGCCCTGAGGACACAGCAGATTATATTGTGACTGGATCCTGGGGCGATAAAGCCTTTAAAGAAGGGCAGAGGTTTTGTAAAGCCAATCTGGTTTGGTCGGGAGAGTCCACTAAATATACTAGGATACCTTCTGAGGAGGAATTTCAGTTGAGCCCAAATGCAAAATACCTGCACACCTGTGCTAATGAGACCATCCATGGCGTGGAATTTAAGGGCTACCCTAAGACCAAGGGGGATAGTACCATTCTAATTGCTGACATGTCATCCAATTTTTGCTCCAAGCCTGTGGATGTCTCTAAGTTTGGGGTTATCTATGCTGGAGCCCAGAAGAATGTGGGGCCATCTGGTGTGACTATTGTTATAATCAGAAACGACCTTATTGGCAAGGCTCAAGCCATTACGCCCCTCATGCTGGACTACAAGATCCATGCTGAAAACAAGTCATTATATAATACTCGTCCCTGCTTTGCAATCTACATGTGTGGTTTGGTGTTTGAAGATCTCCTTGCTCACGGGGGTCTGAAAGAAATTGAAAAGAAATGCCCATAAGGCCAAAATCCTGTATGACGCAATAATTGCAATTGGCGAGAGTAATGGATTCTATAGGTGCCCTGTGGAGAAGTATATCGACATAAATTTTTTAATATATATGGTCTTTGTTTCCAAACACAGTGAAGTATTTTTTAATTAGGGTTTTTTAAAAAAAAAAGATAAATGCATTATAGCTTTAAATTTTCTTATTAATATTAGAAATTGATTTTTAGTTGGAGTTTCTAATTATTTAATATTGCTTTTATTGAGAGTTTTCTAATTGTTTAAACATAAATGTGTCTTTTTAAAATAAAAAAGAGAATATAAAATATAAATTGTAGTTATAATATTGTGTTTAGATTTTTTAAAATAATATTAAGTTATAAAATATAAGTTTGTATTTATAAATATAATTTTTTAAAAAAGTGGGCGAGTAGTTGCAATTTAAATGTATCAGAGTATTATAAATGTATCATAGAGTATTATATATGACGATTGGAAAGTAATAAATATTAAAATATAAATGTAAGGATTTATTAATATTAGTTATAATATTGAACTCATTTATCCTTGACATTATATATCGTTATAATATTATTGTTGCAAATATATTACACTAAAGATTATTATTAAACCAAGTGTCCATTAAAGGTGGTATTTTATTTCATTGTGATTTTTAGAATTTATTAGTTTTAAGTAAAATGTGGGAAGTTATAAATGCACACCAGTTGTAATTAATAGTGTTGCATGTTGTATTATATAGTTGGAAAATATTCTATGCTTGGAAGTAGACCTTGTAATATTTCTCTCCCTCACCTCCTTTAAAGTCAAACAATAGCATTAAGCCATGAAATCAAGAGTTAAAGATTTAATATATGGAAGAGATTGGAATAAAAATATAGGTATATTTATGTACCTAATCAACAAATATGCTTCACACATTTGTTTCAACTAAATCAATTGAACTAGTATGATGCACTTGAAAGAGGATTTAGCCTTTGGCAAATTAGCTATAACATCATATAGGTTAACCTTTCCATATAGAATCACCATGTACTTTGTAAACAAATAATGTATAGAGCAAGATCTAGCACTGAATTAGCAAACATCAAAGCATAACACTTCAAGGATGTAATTCTTGAGATAGAAGTGTGAATTGTATTGGACCCTTTTAGCATGCCTACTATGATTGGGTGTGTTCCATAGGGTAGCACAATACCATATTTCTCTTCAATTTCTTTCCATCCCTCATTTTTGCACCTATATTTTCATTTATCTTTTAAGCTGGTATCCAACTTATTGCAATAAACATGTTAAAAAGGGCATTGGAAGCCATGACAACAATTTTTTGGTTGATTTATTTCTCAATATTTCTACAATTTATTTCCCAATGTCTTTCATGCAAGTCTGTATTTCAAATTTAGCTTGCAAATTAATACACCCTAATCATATACAATTAAAAATATGTGCTTTTTGAATATTCTTGCATTTCAGCTTTATGGTTACATATGAACTATTGATACACCCTATCGGCTATTCCATTACGCATAAATTTCGTGCAACTGCCAGTATATAAACCGTCAAAAATTGCAGAGAACAAACATACGTACAATACGTGATCGCAAGAAGGATTGGACCAATGTGTGCAGGTGAAATACATCGAAACAAAAGGTCTCTCTTACCTTTTCATTTCTATTTATTATTTCTGATTATCTGTTTCAACTCATTTTAATTAATTTAAAATTTAATTTTTATGTCTATTTTATTCCTCGATAATAATACTAGCACTTACAACCCTAGGAGGTTCAAGGAATATGCTGATAGGAACAATTTTTTCGGGGTGAGACAATTCTGAGCACTATAATGCTCACAAGCCTGTCAGCTAACTATAACTAGCAATTGCACCATAGGAGATTCAAGGAATACGTTGATAGGATCAACCGACGACTTTGGAAAAATTACCTGCGTGCATTTTACGGCGTGAGACAATTCCAAGCACTATAATGCTCACATATAGAAGCCTATCAGCTAATAATAGTAGCACTTGCACTCATAGGAGGTTCCAGAATAAAAAGAATTGCTTTTTATGTTAAGAACTATAATAATAGTGAAAGCAAAGGGTAAATTGTAATGTTCTATGTATGAATTTAAATGAATTTAAGATATTTTTATCTAAGTTAATTAAACAATCAAAACATAGTTGAGTCTCAAAATATTATTTAAATATGTTTAAATTTGATATAACGAATAAGGGTATTTAGTTATGACTATTGAATGATATGTTTTAATGTATATGACGTGATTTAATTTTAATTTTTTATTTCAAATTTGTGATTATGAAGTTTAGAGAGATTGAGAAATGATATGTGCACTATTCTAGTATAGTCCCACCCCTATAGGGTTCATCTCCACACTTAAACTTTAATCATGTATATGTTGTTCTAAACTTATATTGTGGTCCCAATCTTTGCACTGTGGGTCCTTATAATCTTGTTCATATTTGATAGATTTGAAAATAGTGGGGTTGACAATATTGGAACCTACTCTATTAAGAAAAGAAGGTGACTAGGTTCCTAAATTTCACTTTAGTCAAGCCCTTGGCTTGATTTAATGATTTTGAATAGGCTTGAAAATATGCTAAGCAAAAATGCAAATACATTATAATTTGTAGAAGCCAATGTTGTACTATGTGATATAAATGATGATTGCTAAGTGTTCTTGGGTTCTAGTTGTTGATTGTATAAAATGGTTCAACCCCCAACATGCAAATTTGAATATTTTACACTTAAGTTGATAACGAACTGTTAGCGTCAATTTCTCTCCATGCTCAACGGGTGAACAGGTGTGATTTCCTGCAATAAGCTAACTAAGAAACAATAGTTAGTTTCCTTGCTTTTAATCGGTGATTTTCATGCAAACTAAAGCAAACAATAGTTTATTTTCTTTTCTCCGGTTGTCCCTGATTTTCCTCCCGGGATTTCTCTCCTACTAAGCCTTTATATTTGTAAATTTGCATAGCAATAACAACGAAGTTTAGTTGATGCAAATTCTTTTCTGTGCTTGATTTTTATCTCTGTAGATCTGCAAAAATCTACATGGTATCAGAGCAGGTTGGAGGTAGTTTCAGGCTAGTTTAACTGCAAGTTTCTTTTTCACTTTTTTTTGGATAGGATTCCTCGAGCAACTTGTGATCGTGGTGATAATGATGAGGATAGAGATCACAAGGAAGAACAACTACTAAATGCATTGGTGGCTCTTTTTGAAGGCAGGCATATTCACTGCATGTAAAAACAGAGGTGGAGGTGAATTTTTGTGTATGGTTTAGTTTTTTGTGACTGTGTTTTTTTGTTGTTACGAGTAGGGTTTGCAAAGGGCCTAGACGCCCAACCCTTAGGAGCTCCTACTCTACAGCAAGGGCGCAGAGCTACAACACCCAACAACGAACGATCTTCATACACAACAGAGGTCACATACATCCAAGCCACGAAGCAAATTGACTCCTTTTTATGTTGAGTGAAGGCAGATTTAGTCTGATAAAAGCATCAAATCCCCCCTTGCATGTCATTTGGCCATCGTTAGATTGGAATAGGAGGGCATTTTCTCAGACGACTGCTATGTTTCTTGTTCTCTGCTCACCGTTTTCTTTTTAGCATTCAATTTGTTGTTAGAGGCATGCAGAAGGACGCGTTTGTGTTTGGTGCAAGGCACGATTCAAGGAATTCCTTAATACTTGTCAACTGTGCAAAGTGGACTGTTGTCTTCTATTGACCTCCGTATTGATAGAGTTTCCTCTGTTCTTCACAGGCCAAGGGTCGATCTGCTTGCTAGCCTCGGCTGTATCTGTAGGCACATTCATCAGAGACTGCGATTCAATTTGTAGCCACGATATGCTGCAATTTCACATGGTATTTCCCTTTTTGATTTGGGGCTATTACTTGCAATTCCTCTGTGTGATTCAACGGTTCTAGTATAAACATTTCTTTTGCATGTCACTGCATGTAAAGGATAAGTTTCTATTTATGCTTTTTGCATTCATTATTGGGGGAAACTACATGCACTTTGTAATCACGAACTGAGATAAAGTTCCATTTAAGGGGGGGTTAATCATGTCTCTTAAACACTATTTTCATCATTCTGTTGTTAGGCTAGCTTCATATAATTTTTTGTCTTGGAAACAGGGGATAAAGAATCATTTCCTTGAGTAGGATTTGTTGGTAATCATTTATGTTTAGGGTTTTAGGCTCTAGCTACTGGTGGCGCCTGCATAAGCAATTAGGTTTTAAGCATTTAAATATGCAGGCCCCTTCCCAAAAATCCAAAAAGTTCTATCTCTTTTGACCTCTGCAGTGCTAAAAAATGCAAAAATTAGTTTGTATGCATGTGTCTTTGTATATACAAAGGTGTTTGTATATACATATAGGTCAAAATGTGCATTGGCGGGTCAAAAATCTCTATCGCCCTTTGAAAAATTGAGTTAGGTGCATTTCTGATTGTATATCGGGCTCTAAAAGGTGCATATACAAAGGGGGAATCTTTCACAGATTCTGGGGAATATTCCTGCTTTGTATATTGGGTCATATACAAAGCAAAATATACAAGGAAGTGCAAATATACATTTGCTGCAGTGGCGAGGCAGAGATGCATGTGGTGGGGCCCACAGACAGGACATACAAAGGCGAATGTATGTGATGTATACATTCGAAATATATAAAACAAAGGCATACATTCCAGACCCGATTGGAAATCAAGCTGCAATAGATAGATTTTTAGGTCCGCAGGTTGTACATCGCGCTTGTATATGCTGATATACAAGCGAAGATACAAAGGTCAAGATGCAAGCCGGACCCAAATAAGTTTCCAATCTGCTTCATAATATTTTGGGGTCTGCCTTGTTTATTAAAATTGTTGCATGTATATGCATTTTGCATATACAAAGGATTTTTGAAAGGTGAATAGTGGCGATTGTATATGCATATGTTTTTTGCATATACAGGGGCGAAAGTGGCAAAATAAGGAATGGAAAAGCCAGCGATAGAAATGTGAGGTGCCTACGTGGCACGTTTTCACTGGCCGATGACTTTTCAACATTTTTGAGTGTCGTGGATTCCAGTGACGGGAAGTAGATCGACGGCCATGTTTTAGACCACAGTGAAGGTTTTTTCCTAAGTGTTTGAAGTCATTTTTTGAGCGGGAAAACAACAGAGGCACGCTGTTGTTGCATTTCAAGGAGGCTGCAGGTAGTTGATGCAATAATGGCAGATTGTGCAGGGAAGTATGGGTGAGGCGACAGATGAACTACTAGGCTTACGAAGAGAACCTTCAGGTGGTGGCCCATATCTCGATTCCATCTGCTCCTTTCTCCTTGTCCCTCGACTGCATTAATTATTTTGAGCGTCATTTCTCACGATGCATTGTAGCTGGCAAATTTTTGATTTGCCTTGTAATTAATGTGTTGAGTACACTTCCTTGTTGTATAAGGAGGACTGTGTTACTCATTTTTTGGTTGTTGAAGACTTGGGCATTTTTGTGTAAATAATGAAGGACAGGGCATGATCCTGGGTTGTTTTATCTCATTCTGGAATTTATGAGTTGCATCATGAATGTATTTTGCATGTATGTTTAGTTTCATGTTGATATAGATGAAAAATGCTCTTATGCATGTGTTTATCTGTTTGTCTCTTTTGCTGCATGCATGCATTTCCTTCTTTTGAATCTGGCTACTAAGGGTTTCTCAGATTCTAGGGTATAAGTTTTTGTATCACATGCTTCATTTCTGACTTCCATTCAAGGAGTGGATTAAATTATTTTAGGTTAAGCATGGAGAAGGTTGTTTGTCGGCAGGGATATCTGTAAGTAGAGGCAGCTAAATACCCTTTCTTGGGTGATGTTTGTAAGGCAAGCATCAATCCAACCCCTTGAAACTTGAATGCTAGTTGTAAACTATCTGTTGCATACGTCTAGTTGACTTCTTGCCCTGAGATAGGCACCGGTCTGTTCCTGGGTTAGGAATTATGACCCAAAACCCCTTGTCTTGCATCCAAATCATCATATCCACCTTTTCATAACTTCCACCTATTAGTTGTAGGAGTAAGATTAGGAACCCCTGCATACTCTCATACCTAACCAGACAAATATGTCCAAGAACATTGCCAACCTTGTGATTTATCACACAAATCTTGGTCTACACATGAGAGTATTCTGCCTGTTATCACAAAGCTAAATCTTAATGTCACTGGGTGAGTCAAAGTGTCAAATCTTTAGCAAATAGGGATTACCCCCTTGGTGCGGCAGAACCAGAAGTGAAGGGGAGGCAGCTCACGTAACCTCCCGTTTCTATTGGCCGGATCTGCTCGTGCATAGGAACTGGAAAACCCTCTACCGATTCGAAGAAAATAACCAACAGGATCTACTACCATATCTCCTCGGACTCATTCCTGAGCCAAGTGACTATGATGAAAAGAATGCATGGTTTAACAATAATGACATAGTCTATGGACTAATATGTCTTACTATTTCTGAGGATACTCTACATCACATAGAGCACACTGAGTTCCCTTTTACTACTTGGATCATCATCCAATAGTTGTATGGAGACATTGAATCTCCATTTGAAAGTGATGTTTTCTTGGAAAACCAGGCTATTGATGATATTGAGACTTATGCCGCCTCATCTAATGTGTACACATCTAGAATGGATGATCAGTTCATTGATACACCATCAACAACACCTGTTGCAGATTTAGATTCCAGAGATGCTTCTTCGAGAGTCTCCATTGATTCATTGTTGTAGGATCATTTATGTCTTTTGGATTCAATCCATTGGGACCTCATTCTACCAGACATTTCCTTTTTGTTTGTAGAGTCCCTCATTTCATATCTAGGTGACACTATTGAGGACATATGTCTTCGAGCTTTGAGGACCACTCTTTTGTCCTTGCATCTGTTGCTACTTCTGAGCTTTGTGTTGCTTCTTCGAAAGCTTCCAATGGCTTCTTGCAACAGGGCATCCATAGTCATCCTGATTTAACTTTCTGGAATGATCTCTTGATAGGAGTTTCATTCTTGTTTATGGAGACTCACATTTCAGATTTGGAGGACACATTTGAGGAGTTATCTCTCCTTATTGACAGCTGCATCAATGCTATTGGCCCACCATCTTCATCACCTTTACAACTTGCTCTATATCAATCTTCACATGATCTTGGATCGCCATCATTGCTTTCTGACATGTGGACATGTGAGCAGTTTTCAAAGGCACACATCATCTAGATTTGGATTCCAATATCACCCATCTTTTTGGATTGGCTTCTCTAATCACCAGTGGATCCTTTTCTTCCTAAGGGGAGAAATGTTATTTGTAGGCAATGGATCATATTCCGTCTTCATGCATTCATCATTGGCACGGGAGCTCTTTCATTATGGGGGGGTTCATATCTTCTTTTCTTATATTCTCTCTATATTTGTGGGAGGATTTTATATGTACATGGGTACCTAAAATGGCCTTGATGCCAGGACCCATCTTTGTTGGCTATATTGGCTTTTGTCTCCTTAGTTAGATTTTAGGGGGGGTTTTGTTCCCACATGGTTTTTCCTCTTTCCTCTCTTTAGGATTTTGTCTCCTTAGTTAGACTTAAGGGGGGGTGTTAGTGTCAATTCCTCTCTAAGAAAAAATAGTTAGTTTCCTTGCTTTTAATTGGTGATTTTCATGCAAACTAAAGCAAACAACAATTTGCTTGCTTTTCTCTGCCTATCCCTGATTTTCCTCCTGGGATTTCTCTCCTACTGAGCCTTTATATTTGTAAATTTGCATAGCAATAACAACGAAGTTCAGTTGATGCAAATTCTTTTCTATGCTTGATTTTTATCTCTGTAGATCTGTAAAAATCTACAGGAACAATTAGTTAGGATTGAGTTGAGTTGGACCTATGATTAAATTTTATTTTAAAAATTTGGGGGCAAGTCCACATCTATGATCTTGAACCAAGTTTAAAGCTATAACTAAAACATTGATCCAAGACAAAAGAAAAACTTAAAAATTTTAATTTTAATTTTAAAAAATGTTACATAGAAAATTACCAACTTCCTAACATAAATATGTTGTATTTACACACTAAACTATTACATAAAAAATTAAAATAAAATCTAAAACAAATAATAAAAATAATAAAAAACATATTTTTATAATTACAAATTATATATATTCTCTATTTTAAAAAATATATACTTTTTATTAAATATTATTTTAAAAACAAAATTAACCTTAAAAAATACTTCTATATAAACATTGCCTACAAGGATGGTCATATTTTCTTCCCAAAGTCTTGTTTGAAGTACACAACACTCCTTTAACGTTAACGTGTTCTCTAGTAAAAATGGTACACACAAATACTTTGTCTTTTCATTTCTTTTCTTCTTTCATAAAGAAACTCTCCAATCATTACGTCACTCTTTTTTTTCTTCTTGGGCTTTTTGGAAATTAGAGTTTGGGAGATGGCTAGGTACATATTGCCTTCTTAATAGAGTTTTACTTCTTAAATAATCAATAGACATGATATTCTCAAAGTTCATTATAATATTTGAAAGTGTTTTGGAATATAAGTATGTAGAAAATTTTAACATCAAATTTTCCAATCATACTCCTAATTTATAATTTAAAAAAGAATGAATTGGATAGTTTTATATTTTTATAGTAGTTAAAATCTCATATCCATGCTCTTTTCTCTTTATATTTTGAATTTAGAGTTATTATATTGTCTTTTATTTATTGGCTAGCCTCTAAGACAATATATTTCATGTTCAAGTTGGTAAATGACATTATCTTAGTCCTATCCCATCTCCACACATCTCAATATTTTGAACACATATGCTAAATCTACCGTTGCCACCTTGGCTCAAATCCATAAGTGTAGAATTGAACCAAGTCATTTCCATGCCCATGGATCTAACCACAAGCTTTTAAATTTAAATTTCAAAATTTAAAGCTTGTTTCCCTTTTTCTATCAGTTGTGATGAACCCACTAAAGTGTGAATTATTTCAAATTGCACACTAGGGTGGTGTATTTATGGACTAACCCTAATTCATTTTCATCTAAAAAAGAAAGAGCTCAAGAATCTAGAAATCTTTTAAGCATATATAGAATTCAATTGCAAATAGATAAAAAGTATTACATCAATATCCTAGGAGCATATTGCATGCTTGCCTGTTGTCTTTGATCTTGGATCATCGTCATTGAATTAGTCTATCCAAGGGATTAACTGGGGAGAACATGACTCTCCCTTAGCAAGTTCCCTAATATTGTTTGTGAACACCATTTCTTAGATACATATCATAGACACATAGATGAGTAGATTGCAGAAGTCCAAAATAAAGAAGTTTAGACCTATAACTCCAAGTTTAGTTCCTTGCACATGTTCAAATCCATACTTGTGGAGATCACTTCCACTCTCGTAAAAGTAAACCAAACAATTTCACAATTAGATTCCCAGTTCTTTTGTAGTTGTTTGAAATGCTCTAATTTTTTACACCATATTGAATTGATTTATGACATCTGTCATAATGATATCTTCATTGGATTTAGACATAAGTACCATTGCATGATTTAATTTAGTTTAATTATAACATTAATTACATTATCTAATATCAATCCTAGGTCTTATATCTATAGAGACTAGGAACATTGAGTGAATGCGAGTATCGATTTGAGCCACCTGAGATGAACAAGAGCATGCTCAATCTACAAGAAAATAAGTATGATTGCAAAGTAATGGACACAATATGAATGCAAAATAAATGGAATTATGAATTACTTCCAAGAGTTAGTACATATAGGGCATAATCGACTAAGAATAGTTGAGCCAAATATTAAAAAAAGCTCACTAAGAATAGTGGTGCTTTAAGTATAGGAAAAGCAACCACTTAACTCAGTTAAGCTAATTTAGGCACACCAAGTATAGCTTGAGGCTAAACATAGACCAATGTGCACACCTAAGTAAGCTTAATATACACCAACACTCCCCTTAAGCATAGTTTAGGTGGGCTAAATGAAGATGGGTCCCAGCAACTAGGCCTGATTAGATACCCATGTACAATGCAATCTCTCATAAAAATGAAGAAATCGAGAAAACCACGTGGCAAAAAAAATTTCACTCCAAAAAGAGAGAAAAGAAAATGAAGAGTCTACACCAAACCTGAAACCATGTCATGCTGACTGGGATGATGCAGAAAAGAACCTCTCAAAGAAGAGAGAGAAAGAGACTATGTAACCCCCCCACAATGAAGTAGCTTCTGTGCCAAAAGAGGTTGCCCATGTATGAATGTTGAAAATGATCCATTTTTGGCAAATGATGTTTTTCCCCTTAAGAAGAAACAACTCCAATGGTGAATGCTCAAAGAAGTGAGGTGAGGTGGTATGTCTCATGATGTACCCTGTCTCAGAACATTGCTCAAATGTCCTCATGCTAATGTTGAAATGAGTCACAAACAAATCAAGAGTCCCATGCCTAATTGAAACAAGTGACCTCTCACAATCATGTGAAAACTGATGAAGAGAAAGACCTAAAGAACTGATGTATGACAGTGGAATGTCAACGCATGCCATGTGGTTACAAAGCAAATCCCACGAGATGTCCTTTGAAGAATCACTGGAAGCCCTCATTCAAGCCTCTCTGAACTCTATAGTAGTAGTAGGTATATGCGTACTATCATCAAACAAAAGGATGAGATCCTCTAAGGTGTCATCAAGATCCAAAATGTGGGACTCTACAAACAAGAAAGAGATGTCTAGTAGAAATGTGTCCCAAGGAGGTAAATCCAGAAGACATAAATGAACCTGCTGTAGAGAATCATTGGAAGCTTTCCAAGAAGCAACATTGAACTCTAAAGTAGTAGTAGGTACTATAGGAGTGTCCTTAACTATAGATGGGGTATCAATATATGTCAACGAAAATAGACCAATCATCCCATGAGGATGTGCCCACACATGAAGGGAAAACATAAGCCTCAATATCATCCACAAGAGCCTAGTTATCCACAAAAAACATCACTTTTAGATGAATAATCAAGATCTCCATACCATTTCCGGATGATGGTCCAAGCAGTGAAAGGGCACTTAGTGTGCTTTACATGATGTAAAATATCCATGGAAATAGTAAGCCCTATTAGCCCGTAGACCATGTCTTTTTTTGTTAAACCATTTATTATTCTATTTATAGTCACTTGGCTTAGGAATGAGTCCAAGGAGATAGGGCAATAGATCCTGTTCAAGACAGTGATTCTTTCACTGTCTTGAAAACATACAAGAAAAAATCTAAATAAATTATAATTTGTAGAAAGCTAATGCTATACTAGGTGATATAAATGATGCTTGCCAAGTACTCTTGGGTTCTAGTTGTTGATTGTATAAAATGGTTTTGGGTTTGTTCTTTTATACAACCCCAACATGCAAATTTGAATATTTTGCACTTAAGTTGACAAGGAACAATTACTTAGGAGAGTCTGCTTAGGCCCATGATTAAATTTGATTTTAAAAATTTGGGGGCAAGTCTACATTTATGATCATGAACCAAGTTTAAAGCTATAACTAAAACATTGATCCAAGACAAAAAAAAATTAAAAATTTAAATTTAAATCTTTAAGAAATGTGATATCAAATTGAAGTAAAATACCAACTTCCTCATATAAATATATTGTATTTACACACTAAACTATGACATAAAAAAAATCTGAAACAAATAATAAAAATATATTGATTGACTTGATGGATTGATTTGATTGATTTGATTTGATGATTGGATTGATTTGATGAATTGATTGACTTGATGAATTGATTGATAAGGATTAAGGATTGGCTGACATTTGATTTATTGCTTGGATTTTTTTAGTAATATTTGGAATTTTTTTTGTATTTTTGAAATGTTTTGATTTTTTTTAAATATTTTGATTTTTTTAGATTTTTTAAATGTTTTGAGATGTCAATGGATGACAATTTGGATAGCCTTTGTGCTAGATACCAATGACAAGGGAAAACCAAGTCTAGGTGCAAGGGATGGAGGTGGGATTAGATAGATGGATAAAAGGGTGGGCGATAGTAAATAAGATGGAAGACTCATGATATAGGGATTGGTAAAAGGATAGGCCATTGTATGGAAAGGTCATGATAAATGGATGGATAAAAGGATAGACAATAATGGATGGAATGGATGTATGCGTATGAGAGCAAGGATGTGATCTCCAAAAACTATTTCGCATAAGAATAACATGCCCCATTCTTGGTGTAATGCTTAGGATTTTACATGAGAAAGCTTATGATAAAAGGATGGTGGTGGGATTGTTTGGAAAGGATGAGGTATATCAAGAGATATCCAAAACATTTGTCAACATTTTTCCCCCATATTCTTATCAAGATCAAAAGGAGGAAGGGAGGATGAATGGATTCAATGGGATAGGTATATGTATGTGGGTGTAATGGATAAGGATGGTAGGATGGTGTAAAAATGGTAGGATAGGATAGGAAGGAAATGATAGTTTGGATATGATAGTTTGGATGGATGAGATAACATGGCCCCAAGTGTAAGTGACATAGAAGATCAACCTACACATGACGTCTGTTTGCCAGGTTTTCATCATGGTACTTATCCAAGGTGCCACCAAGGGTGGTTTTCACCAATTGACAAAGGGATTTATCTTTACTATTTTGATTTTTTTTTTTTTGACATACATGGATGGGATAGGTGGATATGGATGAGAGGGACTCAAGAATCTAGTTCTATGAAAGGTGATAGTCCCATTAGAGATGGATGTCATAGCACATGGACCATGTCAAATGTCATTATGCTCATAGATGTTGGTATAGGATTGTATGAGAGGGAAATGGAGTAGGTAGATGGTGGATTTTGATGCAGATTACGAAAGGATGGGTGGATCGTGAATAGTGGATTATGATGCAAATTATGGAAGGTTTATGTAAGGATTGATGGGGAATAGTGGATTATGATGTGGATTATGTATGGAAGGATAGTGGATTATGATATGAATTATGGAGAAAAGGATAGTAAATTATGATGTGGATTATGTATGGAAGGATAGTGGATTCTGATGTGGATTTTGGAGGAAAGGATAGTGAATTATGAGGTTTATAATAGGGTTCATGCAAAAGGGATGGATGAAAGACTTATGCAAAAGCATGGACCATAGGGAAGTGATGGGGAAGATATGTAGGATAGTGGGGGACATATGTAGGATAATGAATGAAAGATGGGGAGATGGAGGTATGTGCAGTGATAACTTTAAGAAACCCTTCCTGAAAAAAGATATAAAATCTTGGCGAATCTTCCATTTTTTTGGAAAAAAATATTAATTTCTATTGGCGAATCTTTCCTTTTTTTGAAAAATATTAATTTTATTGGTGACTTTTTTTAAATCACTAGAAATTTTAGAAAATTATGGCGAATCTTGACAAAAAGTAGGAAAATGCATTAATTACCATGGCGAATCCTTCCTAAAAAACAAATTAAATTCCTATGGAAAAGTAAAGGCCTGAAGGTGGCAATGATTGACTAGTTTAAGGTGTAGTGCTCGTGTCTATAATTCCTTAATTCCTTAATATTTTAAATCAAACATTGAGTATTTTAAATTGGCCCTAAATTCTTTTTTACCACCATTGATTTTATTTATAATATAATGGTTTGGGTTCTATTGCACAAAACCAAAATGTACCTGTGGAGCTCCAATCACCATGGGGCTTGAAATTGCATTTGGGACATTGATCTCAATGGAGATCAACGATCCAAATGCAATTTTAGTCCCCATGGGCATTGGAGATCTATGGGTACATTTTGGCCCACAGAATTTAACCCCAACTGCTAGATTATAAATTGAGATCAATGACCCAAATACAATTCGGTCTCAATGGGCATTGGAGCTTCGTGGGTACATTTTAACCCATGGAATACAACCACAACTATTAGATTATAATTAAAATCAACGATGGTGATTAAAAACTAGTGATATGACCCTAAAGTAACCAATAATAATATAATATTATTGGTGAATTAATTTCATTTTCTACTAAAACTTATAAAATTTAGGCAAATCTGATCTAATTAGGTATCACATATTGTGGCAAATTTTTTATTTTAAAATTTTAATAAAATAAATGTTCTGGCAATTTAACTAGGACTAAAATAAAATTTTGTAAAAATGTGGCAATTCATGTCACCTTATAGATTATAATATTAGCCAAATTTTGAATCCCCAATTTCAACTATTAGCCAATTGGCGAATATTAGCCACTAAAAAAATCACCGAGTATGTGGAATTGTTGTGGAATGAAAGGGAATCAAGACCAACGGTTGAACACACCATGATAATCATTGAAGGTTTTGATTGGAAGGAGGTGCAGGAAGCAATGGACATGTTTTCTTAGGGGATGGTCAATTTAGTGATTTAGGTACCCACATAGACTTAAGATTTTTGTGATTTTTGTTTTACTTGTCGGATGAAGGAATTTGAAATTTTTGAATGGAATGGGATTTTTGGAATTTTTTGATGAAAGAGGATTGTTGGAATTTTTGAGGTGTGGATTTCTTCATTTGACTTGCTTTCTTTTTGCTTAGGTACCCAAACCATTTTAGTTTTGGCCTTTTCTTTTGGAGGTATGGGCTTAGATAGCCTTTTGGATGGATTTTTATTTGACTATTTGCATTGGTGCCCTAAGGCACGAGGATTTTTGGTTTTATGGAACTGTAGAGTAAAACTCTACATTTTTTTTCAACAGTATTGCAATAATATTATAGTGGCTAATATATTTGTGGCTATGTATGTTTCTGTGCGCAGATCGTGCCAAGTGTTTAAGCTACAACAAAAGGGAGTAGTATTGAGTTTTATCAGGGTGTTGCCGCATGTTACTTTCTTTTTATAGATGCTGGAGAGCATGCCACGTGGTGATAGCAGTTTCTTTTGTTTAAGTTTCATAATAGCTGCGGGCTTCGCCACATGTTTACACCTGAGACAGTTTCTAAAAGTTTCTTTTGTTGCTGCATGCTAGCGGAAGTTTCCGCATGTCTTTTGAGTTTTTGTCAGAGGCTGCTGTGTGTGTCTTCTTTTATTCAAAGCTTATTAGTAGTGGTATATGTATGGTGGGCTACAGTTTTAAAGACACAGTTTCAAACTTGTTGCGGAAAGCGCCACGTGGTGACAATAGAGGGAGGGTCTTCTTTTATTTCAATGTTCTCAGGATGAAGGCGTTATTATTTTTCAGTAGCTATGGAGTGTGACAAGTGTCAGTCTCTGAGAGATCCTTTAGAGTCTTTTTCATAAGCTACTTGTTTTTTCAGGAGGTGCCGCGTGTCCAGGTTTGTTTCATGCAGAAGGTGCCATCTGTCCCAGTTTTACTCCTTTATGCGGATAGTAAGTGACATAAGCAGTGGGTCCCATATATTATATCTTAGTCTCTAAGTGTTGTAGATGGTGACAGATGTCATGATGGAGAGTTTCTTGGGCATAAATATACATTTTTTAAGAGTTCAGCAGGGAGAGACATATCAGTTCAAAATGAAGCGGGCAGTGCCATGTGTCATAATTTCTTTTAAGTTGTGAGCCAATGGATGTCGCCATGTGTCTTAACGGTGATACAGTTAGAGTGCCACATACAATTGATCCCCAAGCCAATGAGCACGAGGAAGGAAGCAGTTGCAAATTCATGAAATCTTAATGGTTGAGGACTCCCAATTAGCTCTAGTTCTATTTTCCGTTAGAGATTCAGGTTGTTGCATGCAATTTTGGTCAAGTTTGTGGTTATAATTATGTAGCAATTGTAATAGATGGGGATCCAACTTTTGATAAGTTTTATCAAGAATCTAATAGAGAATTCAGAGACTTTGCTATGACCAGATTGTATCATTTGCCTTAAGTTTGTTAGTTCTAGTAAGAAGGTTAATATATCTGTGCATGTTACTGTGCCTCATATGTTGTTGGAATATTAATGAAAAGAACTTTGTTCTGTGCCTTTGTTGATATTATCTGTGTCTTTGAAAATTTGTCTGAGTATAGCCTTTAACTGTATTAATTTACATTTGTTTATATTAATCATGCAGTATCTGCTCTTTAATAAAGTTGTATCTTAAGGATTGGTTCACTGTGCTAATTGAAGGAGTACATTTCACTCAAGCGCATTGCCATAGTTTAGATTTTACTTATTGTATCTGTAATCCTGTTTATCTCTTTCCCTTTACTCAAAACCCCATTAAAATAGGAAGAGCCAACTTCTTTAAAATCTGGAGGTTGTTTCAAGTAGCAAGTCCCACATTCTTGAAACTTCCCATGTTGGTGTTGGAACCTACGTAATTTTAAGCATCAACAATTTTTGGCACACTTGGTGGGACCTTTCTTGAAGTTCTTATCAAGATCATATGAGCCAAAGAGTGACAAGGAGCTAGAGCTGTGGACCTATGACAAGAGCTCAGTCTGCTGCTAATCCAGGTATTCTATTACCACCATTAGTTACTACTCCAAGAAGAAGAGTGAATCAAATTGCATTGACACAAGGAGTAAATATGGGAGCACCTATAGCCCCAAGAAATTATGCAAATTGGAACACTGGCAGTCCTCTCATTCTTCCAGTACCACCAGCTACTTGGGATCCAATTCCAGCTAATGCTTTAAAGGCCTTACCTAAGTTCAGTGGAGAAGATTTTATGACACCAGGGGAACATCTGCAAGATGTGTCTGATGTGTGTGCAGTGCATGTTATTAGCATACAGAATGTAGCAATCAGATTGTTAGTAGCTTCTTTCAAAGGAAAGGCTCTAGACTGTTATAGATCTTTAGCCCCAAATACAATATCTACTTGGGATCAGCTTGGTGATGCTTTATTTGCAAGATTTAGTGAGAAGGGTGACAAATCTTCCCTGCTGCAACAATTAATCACCATAAAGAGAGCACCACAAGAAGCCATAACTAATTTCAACACAAGGTTTCAAAAGACCTGGGATAGAATTCTTGCTACAGCAAGGCCACCGTCAGGTATGTCAATTGTTTTCTACCTCAAAGCCTTCAATTCTGATATATCGGTAATGATTCAGTCCCTGGGAGGTCAGACCCTACTAGAAGCATATGAATTGGCTGTTAAGGCTGAGAATAACTTGATAGATGCTGGAAAGTTGCCTCCAAGGCCTCCTATGCCCATGTTCCCAGAAATCTCATTACCTTTGCCACAAGAAGCCCCCAATCTTGCAGTTCCACTTGTGTCTATGTATACATTCCCAACATCTCAACAACCTACTGTGGCAACACCTCTTGCTCAACCATCTAAAATGGATGATGTCAAGAATATCCTCACGACTTTTTCAAATGAGATAATTAGTCTCAAACGGCAACAAACTTCCTATCCAAAGCCTCCTTATCAAGGTTTCCAAGGAAATAGACCCCCTTACCAACCAAATCAATATCAAGGCCCTCAAAGGCAAAATAAACCTCAGCCATCAAACCAGTTGGTCACAATCCCCACATTGCTTCAGGCTATCCCTCATAATCCAAATAGAGAGATAGTCCCAGGACAAAATAATTTAGTAGAAGACACCAATGCCTAGTGCTTTCCTTGAAACAATGCTCATATGCCCAGGGACTATCCCAAAGGTAATTTGTAGCAAAAAATAGTGTAGAATAGAGAAAGGAAGAAGGGAAAGTCTTGATGTCTAATTCTCCACCATATCAGTCACCTGGTGTTCAGAATGTAGTAATGGTAGCTCAGATGCAGGGGATGTCTATACAGCAAGAAGACAAAATTGCTCTTGAGCATGCCTTATTTTCATGGATTGAAGATGAAGATTCAGGGTTCTTGAATGAAGCGTCGACTTCCAAGAAACCATTGGTGTAGTCAGATTATTATACCAAATCAAAGAAAAGAATTACGGAACAACCTGAAGCCACAAATAATGAGACTACTGGAGCTCCTCCTTTCCAGAATCATTATAACCCAGTTTCTAGGCAAGAAGTGCCTCAGCCAATTCAGAATCAAGTAATCTCTGGTCAGATGCTAGAGAAAGCAAGATATCCTTACTATCCAAAGACACAAGCACTGGGACCTATGAACGTGGTGGAATAGCTAAAGAAGACCCCAGCACATGTATCAATCTGGGATATGCTGGCAATTCCTGAGCAAAAGATTTTATTACAAGAAGCATTACAAGGCCAGGTGGGCTCTAAATCTGGCAATGCTAAAGAAGGAGTTGATGATAAAGGAAAGGCTCAACATAAAGACACTATACCGTCAATGACAGTAGTTGGGTAAAAGTACAAAGTAGTGTCACACTTTGAGCTAAAATAATAATTTCGATTGAGTAGGTTTAGGTCGAGTACGAGTCAGCCGAGTGGCATTCGACTGAATCAACTTGGCACCGACGTGGCGTATATTTGGTGCCAATGTGGCTTAATTTATTCAATCGAGTGGTTATGGGCTGAGTCCCTTTCGATCGAATCAGTTAAATATAAAAAAACAAAAAACACAGCTGTAGCAGTCAATTGTTGCATTTTTGGCTGAGTTTGTTGCATTTGGATGCTACTATACTGAATACCCAGCGTACATAGCTCATGTAAGACTTCATTTTCCTCTCATAACACACCGTTATTTATTTCATTTTCTGTGTTGCATTTTTCATTTATTTTCATCATGTGCATTTTTTAATTTTTTTTTATTTTCATCATGTAGTTTTTATTGTTTGTTTGTCGAAATATAATGTAAATTCGAATGTTATACATGTTAAGTGCTTTTATTGTTTTTGTGAAGCACTGTGTCTATGCTTGTGAACAGATTTGATGTTTTAATTAAATTTTTTTAAAACCCTAGTCGGGCCATGATTAGGGCACATATTTTTTCATAGTAAAACACTATTTATAATGGAATGGAAATTTTTTTAAAACCCTAGCCAGGCCATGATTAGGGCAGAGTTTTCTTCACACTAAAACACTATTTAAAATTAGGCCTATCCAATCTAATGGAAGACTATTTGGGTTGTATTCTTTTAATGGAAAATGCAAGCCGTCAATTCTCTAGTGTGTTATGATTCTACTTCCAGTGACACAGACATTCGGTGGGGACAAACATTACAGTGGGGTGTATTAGTGGGTCATCTTGGTTGAGTTCTTCAGAGACATTGAAAGAAATCCCCTAACATACACTATGCTACTTTTCCAAGAGGTGGAAAATTCCTAGGACAACACTGGGTCATACCCATTTATGGATTCTATGAATGTAGTGAGGCCCCCTCTCCTCAATAAATTCTAAACAATAACATTAATGCAAACACTTTGACCAGTAGACATATCTATCCTCATCAACTCACCCCCATAATTCTAGCTCTATTGACTGACTTGTATGGTAGTTCAAGGTTCAAATTAGTGCAAATGTCAAGAGTCTTCACCACGACCGAATGCATGGATGTTTGATTTCTACTAGGCTCGATCTTTTCATAATTGTTCTTTGGTCATCCTTCATGTTGAAGTGCATTGTCATTATGCTTATTATACTTTCTCTTTAAATCATTTGTGTGACAGACTCTCCCAGCTTGAGGTATGACGCCATGGGGTTAGATATTTTCTTGCTTCATTTTTAATACTTTGTTTGATGTTTTGGGGTATAGTATGAACCCCATCGCATGTAACCTCTTATATTGCCTCCTAAGTTAGCAGATAGTGTATGCTAGGGGATTTCTTTCAATGTCTCCTAGACACATTGTTGATTTGACCAAGTAAGCATATATGTAATCCTATTTATACAGCTATACAACTTTCAAAGGCATATATATATATCTAGTCTTACCCTGTTTATACCCTGTTCTAAAGTCCCCATTTGGACACAGGCTAGGAGAATGCTACCAAAGGTTGTAGAATCTTGTTTTACACCACCAGTTGCATTTTCTTCAAAGTTTCTGTTGCATTTTCTTCAAAGTTTCTGCTACAACTTTTGAGTGCTTTAAATTCTTCCAATTACCTTAAATCCAAAGGCATCTTATTGAGGCTGCACCACATGATCACAAACAACTCCATGTGAGAGGCAAAGGAAATGTCAATGTGAACTCTCGAAATAGTCATTCCAAATTTGGAGTTAATACTTTTAATTACAAAGATACAGGAGAAGTATGTGAAGGCTTATGTGGGTACCATAGTCGTCAAATTTGCATCAACAAGTATCACTTTATAAAATTTAACAAATTGATATCATTAAACAATTTATCATACATTAAACAATTTGTAAATTATCCTATATAGTTATCATACATTAAATAAGAAAACAAATTGATATCATAACTTAAACAATTTGTTTTGTTTGCAGTCTAAACTGTTTGTATTTAAAATCCAAGCTAATCAAGGAGAGCAGATAAATGCTTACAAAACAAAGGCATGAATAGAGTCTGAATCAAAGAATTAGTTATCCGAATCCAAAAATGATGTCATGTTTATTCACTCTGGCTACTAAAACATATAATAAATTACTGAAAAATTTTACAATTATCTTACTGATGAGGACTAATGATATGGGGCCCTGAATTGTTCCAACTGCCTTAAGCCCACTACTCCAAAATTCTTTTCCTGCCTCAGTATTCAAGATTTGTGACTTTGGCACTGCTAGATCAATTTAAGCATTGTTGTTATTCACCATTGAAGAGGATTCGGCTAGTGTTTACGAAAGGAATTAGTTCAGGCTTGTTGTATATTGTATTATTTGATGTGGAGAATGTAGGAGGCACTAGCTGTAATGGGTTTTCTTGATCAGCCCACATTGTTGCACTACTTAACATCTGAGCCTATTCTACCTTCATTTGAAGTCCATCCATGGAGCATGGAGATGCAAAATCAGAAATACTGGATCCACTATACTCATAATGGTCTATATTGTATTTTCTTGAATTTGTTCTTTTATCACTCTAATTTAAAGAGACATAAACTTGAAACTATTTTTGAACTATCACTTTATTTTAACTTCTTTAATCTATAATGGTATTTTATTTGATTTTATTTTACATATAAGATGACATAAACTTGAAATTGTTCTTTTATCACTCTATTTTAAAGAGAGATAAACTTGAAACTATTTCTTCTATCACTTTATGACTGTAGTATCTGTTGTGTACAACTTCATGAACTGGCATTTATGTATTTGTATTTTCTTATTCCAATATAAAAAAAGGAACTTCTTTAATCTAGATCAAATCTTATAACGTCCATCTATGCATTCCAAATGGGATTATAGGTATGATTCTATCTTTTAGACATAATTGTGTATGTAGTTATGTCCTCCCAATTTAAATGAAATTCTAGCTATCTTTCCAAGCTAACCTTTTTAGAAATTCATTTTGTTTTTTTTTATTTACTTCCATGCTTAATATTTTGATTTGAACACCTATGATTCTAAAGTTAAGGAAATCCCTAGGACATTACAAGGGGGATTATTCAAGGGAGACTAAGTAAAAAGATCAAACATTATCAAATTGAGAGCAAATTAGAGCATATGGGATTGTGTTAAAAATGCTACGCTTATGCATTCTTCATCATTTCTCTGTATGGGAGACTAAGTAAAAAGATCAAACATAATCAAAGTGATTTTTAAGTAAATTAGAGCATATTGGATTGTATTAGGCTAAAAATGCTACACTTATGCATTCTTCTTCATCTCTCTTTGTGTCTTCAATCCTATGGAACTAAAAAGGTGTTTGACATGGATCTAAGAAGGTTTCATGCTTCAATCCTTTCACAACAAAGCCCTTAAAGCACCTTGCTAGACTACATTTTTTTTACAATTTATAAGAACTACTTAAGGTGACTAATTATTAAACTAGACACAGATAGGAGACAACATCATATGGTTCACAAGTATCCACAAACTAAATTGTAGGTGTAATTTACTTTTGAGTTGTCCCCAAGTCACAAGGCTGAAGCCTTACAACTTGACAAGTGTAAGTATAATTCCAAATTTCAATCTATGAAATGTTAATGAACATAATTGTTGGTAACTTCGATTCTCTTTATTTGATAATACATTAGATTTCTTCCATTATAGTTATGAAAACCATTATATACTTATGAAAAGTTGAATCTTGTAAATTGTCCAAGCTTATCTTTGAATATTTTTCCTTTACATGCAAATCTAAACTTTATGTTTATTCAGATGATCTACATGTTGCATTTTTATATTTTTGTATGCTTAAAAGAAAAATGCTTGTACATATTAAATTTTTTTGTTTTAATTAAATGCAGATCTCTTGACATAGTTTTATCTAGATATGGCTGATGATTAAGAATAATTTTTATAATGAGAGCATTTCTAGATTAGATAATGCTTTGAAATGTTTGGACCAAACTATACATAACCCCCAAAATTTGGCTAATAGAGATAGATTAGTTAATATTCGGTGCGAGATTAGACATATGATTGAGACAATAAAATCATACAATCCATATGATGATATTAGCACTAAGGAGTTTTATAGGTCCCTTGCTAGGACTGTTACTGGTACTAAGAATATCAAAACTATTTCTGATAGAGTTTCATTACATAATGTGAATACTATGTTCCTTTTTTATACTAGGAAAGACAAAGTTAGAGGTTATATTGTTACCAGGTGTACAGATCCACTAGTTGGTCCATTTATATATCCCAATTTTTTGGCAGCCAATCATAGATGGCCTCATAATGGCGAGTTGCCACTATATTTTTGCAAACAATTATATGTTGAGTTCCATTTAGGATTATCTGTGGATTACACATCTATGCCTGCACATGCTAGACAGGGCAAGGGGAGGTTTGCTGATAAACCTAAATTTAGACGTCCAAATTTGCCACCACGCGAAAACAAGAGGGCATTAGTTGGTCCAAACCTTTTGGTTCTTCCAAAACGTTTGGAATTAGCAGCAGCAGGAGATGCAACAATCTCACTGACTAGATCTAAGCTTTTTGATAGGATGACCACAATTGCTACTCAAGTTGATCAGATGTCATCTGATCGTGTAGGGAGATACTTACTACGTCCATGGATTGGCCTTCCTCCTATTGAGGCTACATCCCTGAATTATGACCCCTACATTCATGTAGATCTGCCATCCCCATCAGATGTGACCCATATGAGTGACACCATTGTACGTAATGTTGCTTCAGCTTCCATTCTTGATTTACTATCAGCATACCAGTTTATTAGTGATGAGTATGGTATTCCTTTGGGTGCTGTATCGACTCATATCAGACGACATACTGGTAGACAGTCAGGTCAGGGTGAGGCAACTTCAGAGGACCAGAATATTCCAGATCAGTCTACAACCCCCACATAGCATCAGGTTGCACCTAATGTACATGGCACATATAGCACACTTCTCTTTGGCACTGGTCCTTTACCTTTAGATATAGGTGTTCCTGATGTTACCATTCATTCATCTGAGATTAGTAGGATTGGTAGAGTGCTCCATGATGTTTAGGTACTTGAATAATTTCTATATTTTGCATTCTACAAATTCACATGTGTATATATTAAATAAACTTGACTTAAAAGTAGTTCTCACTATTCATTGAAATCTTGTATTTGAAAATTTATAGCAACAAGGGGATAATTTGTCATGCTTCAGAGATTTAGAGCATGTAGAGGATCCTATGCATGATACATTTGAGGTACATTTATAATATATATAAATTACTTGATAAATTCACACATGTTGAAAGTACAAAACTTTAAGATGATTTTACATATATATTCACATGTACATTAAATTAAATTATGTACTTTCTTGTGCAAGGAGGTGCATCAGGATAGGGATCGGGTTCTAGAGAGAGATCAAGAAATGGATCCACACATGGATCACGATCCAGAGAGAGATTGAGACATAGATCCACACATGGATCGGGAGATTGATCTGTCTTATTAAGTTTGACATTATGGTTTGAAATTTGACATTATGGTTTGACATTTTATATTATGGTTCAACATTTGACATTATGGTTTGACATTTTATATTATGGTTTGACATTTTATATTATGGTTTGAACATTATATACATTTTATATTATATACATTGAACATTTTGGCAATGTGGTAACATTCAATTCTATAGGTACTTAGTCCCTCAAGGATTTTCATTTCAAATTGGTTGTATACAAGTCCTCTTTAAACAACCTTTTTTTAATTTTTTCTCATATCAAGACATTCTCCTTGAATTGTATTATATTTAAAAATACAAAGGATAGTTTGAATGAAAGTATGCAATAATAGTCTCTACTACAACAAGATCTAATTGGTGCAATTTGGAAGCAAATAGGGAATCACTACTCTAATTAGACATCACTACATTAGGATTTGAATAAATAATAAATGATTCTTGTTTAATCCTTGCATGCCAAGAAATACATTAGATTTAATTAAATAATTGAAAAAGATAAAATTATTGTTCTAAAAGTAGTTAACAAATCTCTTTCTCAATAATTGTTATGTGCTTTGTGATTCCAATTCATGTCTTTTGCAAATTTGGTTCATGTTTGCGGCTCATAGCTAGCCTTGTAAGACATTCATTGTATTATTGATCATAGGGATTCAAATATCACTAGAAATAGGATGTAAAGTTAAATATTTTGTTTATGTTTCAAGAGGTCTTATTTATCTCTTATATCACATTTGTTGATATTGATGTGGTTGTAATTGGTTAGCAAATTATGATTGAAGTTTACAAGTAGACCTATATGAGTTTGATGTGTCTTTGTTTCTTTACTCTATTATGTGAACCATATGAAGCTACTTGGAAAATGATTTAATGCATGTGAATACATGGGAATGAAATTTTAACTCTACTATACACAGATTGGACAAAGTTAGGTCAACCCTTTTGAAACCATAACTCCTACTACATCACTAGAATATATACATGAAGCATAAATTGTAGTTTGTGGATATTTCAAGTATGCATACGAATAGATTTAAAATGATACAAATCTGATATATAGGTAGAGAGATGAAAATAATGCAAGGTAGAAAACAATAATTAAATTTAGGGTTGGGTCAAATCTGAAAAATGAATCTAAAGTGATAAGGGAAACTAGGTGAAAAGCTAGGGTTTTGAGAAAGAGAAGATGAAGGAAAAAAATAAATCAAATACAATTCTAAATGGTAAAATTTTATATCTATGGAAATAATGGAGAGATAAAAGGTAGAAAATAGAGAATAAAAAAGAATGGGTGTACATCTAAAAATGAATTAAAGATGCAATGGAAAACTAGGGATTTTAAGAGGAAAAAATAAACATGGGAGAAGAAAAAGACTAGTCAAATGGATTCCAAATGATACTAATTTGATATAAATGGAAAGTTAAAAGGGATGAGAGGTAGAAATCAGAAAAAAAATATTGGGTCATATCTAAAATTGAACTGAAGAGAAAAGGGAAATAATGTGGATTGTTTTGATGATGTTGGCCACCTTATCTCTAGAATGTGTTGAAGCTTCTCAATGAAGTCACCTCCCTTTGAATGTTATTAGAAAATTATCATAAGCAATAAATAATTGTCCATAGTAGTCTAACATTATATTTATTATATCTAAAATGATAATAAGTACATGATAACAATTGGATCATGCAATGTACTACTCCAAAAGAAAGAAAATGTGAAGCAAAGGCCAACTCCATGCCATCCATAACAAACTCAATAAAATTTCATTCACTTGTATAGACACAATTACATTGAATTTGGATATTTAGATAAAAGAAATATCTAGAAGTATAACAATATATATATCACTAACATTAAGCTATTAAAGACTAAAATTAAAGGTTAGATGATTTCCTTGCTTGAGATATGTATGAATTAAATAATAAATCAATTAGAAAAGCTAATATTTTATTAATAGATGTTTTCTAAGTAAAATAAATGAATAAAAAAAGAGTAAATTTAATTTATTTTCACTCAAAAATTAATACTTAAATATTATTAACTAAGATTTATTTCTACTTGATTAGATTTGTGAAGCAAAAGTGAAATTATACTTGGATTAAAAAGAAAGATAATTTTAGTAAGATGCTAAATTGCATTTTCATTCTAGAAAGGAAATTATACAGGTTTAAAGATTGAAGTGATTGGATTGCATTTATTTTAGAAATAACAGATTGTGTTTGGATAGTGATTTTCTGTCATGTACATAGTTATTTTCAAATTTCCTAAGAATCTTTAGGTAGGATCACATCATGAGAATATTATACAAAACATTTCATTTGGATTTAATAATAAATGTAGATTCTTATTTGTGAAAGAGGTGATATGCACTAGTTTGAGTTTGATCTTTCCTACTCAATAAGAAACCATTGAACAAACTAGTTATTTATAAAGTCCATGTAACAATTAGAAATTCAAATTGATATTATATGATCATAGGAAAAAAATTAGAAGAACTCAAAATCTTCATTGAAACTTTTCTTTTTTCATCTAGATTGGAAACTATAAAAATATATAGGGATTTCTTGAGAAATAAGAAATATAGAAGAAACTAAATTGGCCTTATCTATCCTAAAGAGAAGAGTTTTAACCTTGCCTTAAGCATTGGCCTTGAACTATCCTTTGCCTAATTTTAAGCTATTTAACTAAATTGGTCTTGAGATTGGCATTCCCTACCCTCAAGAACTAAGCTTACACCATAGAGTCATTAGAAAATAGCTCAGATCCCCAACATGTTGATTTAACAAACAACTTGGTGAACACATAAATGACCACACACATGCATCATACTCAATCATGTAGAATTTTTGAACCTATAAATAAGTTTATTAGGCCTTAAAAACTAAACTTTATCATGACATCCAAAAATAATTCAATTCAATTAAGCTACATTAAGATAAAATAAGATAGCCAATAACTTTATCATGACATCCATGACATCTAGAATTTACGAGCCATAGAGGATAGCCTCTAATTTCATCGAATCATAATATCTTAGGATGACCTGAATATCAGGTAAGATCTGAAAACCAAAAATATAGGAAAAAGAAACATGTGGGCTACAATTTATTGATGACCTGTCTAGTTTGATGATTAAGAAAAAAGTAATGTATCACCACATTGAATGAAATTATTTGAATTCAACATAAAATAAATTGTCATAGAAAACATATACATGTACAAAAATAGCTTAAAGTTCTTGGTACATATAATCTGGATCCTCTCTATCTTTTATTATCTCTAAAATCTTTTCATGATCTTCAATAGGCAACCTCCACCTTTGTTTGGCACGTCCTCTTTTTGGTAAAGTTTCAAGATTTATTCGTGTTGCTATAACTAAGTGACTATAATGTAGAACCTTTTGACTTGGCATATAATCAATAAATATAATACCATTTGTATCTATCTTTGTTTGTTGATAGTATGTTCCTTCAACAACCACTGATCCAGTTGGATACTCTTGTCCATCACCATCTATCATTGATTCTGACAATTTGCATTTTGGTTGCGTACATATTAGTAGATAGTAATCTACACCAACTGTATTGTCAGGATCTGCAAGAACAACAAAAATATCTCATGTACACACTATGTAGTAAACCATGCTCAACTTAAATAGAATATATTATAAATCAAATGTACAAGTTAAAATTCAATTTAAAAATTTAAAATTTAATTTAAAAATTTAAAATTTACCTATAACAACTAAATCTGATACATGTTCGTAATCAGCTAAATACAAAGGATCATAGACATCTACAATGTCATTATCTTCAAAAGGGTCCAACATGGCCACTAATTGTTTTATTTCCCATTCTGAAACATACCCATCTCTAATATTCTCACATCGTAGAGTCTTTGCATTGTTCTCAATGCAATCAGGACAAAAACATGATTTTTCTCTCACTTGAATTATAGGAGGCCTGCTATGTCCTACTGTCATGATTTGATGCAAACTTCTAATACCACTAATTGTTTGACAATTAGTAAGAGTTGATCGATCAATATCTTTAAATTTCAATCATCCAATTAAAAAGTGTATAAAATTGAAAATTCAATTCATGTACACACATTGAAATTCAAAACAAAATATTTATGTACCTTTAACTTCCCAAAAATAGCGTGTGTTGTATATTGAGTCACGAATGACAAAATGACTTTTGCACCATTCAACAATTTCATTTGCATTCCTTATGACATTACCTGCAAGTTCATGTTGGTGAAATGTCAGGTTAAGAGGTTTTCTAGTTGAAAGGAAAAGACAATCTCAAAAAACATAATTAGATTTTTTTAAAAATCCAACAGGAGAAATATTGAAAATCTACAACATTGGATATATATCAAAACCATTAAATTGCATAATGGCTTAAGCTTCCACTTCTGAAGACATGCAATATATTGAGATCTACACTTTTTTCCTAACAGGTTTAAATTCATTTAAAATAGATTTAAGAATTTAAATTTGTATTCCATATTGTATTACCTACAAGTTCATGTTGTCAAAGTGCACGCTTCACACATGCTCCAGCTCCATCATGCTCTCCTTTTCCATGTCCACTCTCATAGAAATTCCACAAAAATTGTATGTTCCATTTAATATGTTGTTGGCTTGACCAATTAAAAGCTTTTGCAGACTTAAATTGTCCTGTGAAGTTACAAACAATTTCAAATTTAAAACCAAAATATTTAAAAATATATATATACATATAGGTACAACATATTTAAGTAACTGAACAATTCAAGTCTACAAGTTAATTACACAAATAAATATAATATAATTTTAAAAAAAATTAAATCAACACTTACCAACACATCCATCAGACCATATCCAATGTTGTGAAGCATCTATTTGACATTGTCTTAGGTCTTCAAAAAACATTGCAAAACAATGGACTACATAGCTTCTATCATGACCTGTATCATCACTGATATAAAAGTGAACCTCTTTGATGATAATTCATTTATCTTTGCTACTTTGTACACCATCCATGTGTTCTTCAGCATGCCTATAACAAACTTGTACAAATATTGCAGCTTGCTCTGAATGATAATATTGACTTTGAATCTCACTTTGAGGACTAAATATATAGTTCTCAGAGAAATCAACAATAGACAGAATCTGTTGAACAATACATCAGAGGTAGGTAAATCTAAGCCAGATCCATTTTATCTGACTTTAATAGTGGGAAAGAAATTGTTGCATAACTCAATGATAGATTCTGGAGCTAATACTACCATCATGCCAAAGCAAATAGAAGATGCTTTAAAAATAAAATATGAGCCACTTACCAGAGGAGTTATGCAATTAGATGGGAAGTCTGTTCAAACAATAGGAAAGATCAAACAACTCATGTTGCAGCTGTATACTTGCCCCAATATAATTGTTAAATAGGATGTAGTGGTCATAGATATTCCCCCTGTTTTTGGTCTATGCCTATCTAGAGACTTCACAGCCAAGATAGGAGGATATATGTCACTGGATTGGTCCCATCTAATCTTGAGAACCAACTATGGAATAAAAATGAAAGTGTTGTCTGAACCTTTAGCCAAAGATCATATCACTGATGAACCAGCCCCAAGGATAGAAGTATCCCATGCCATGATGAATAAGGAAGAGAGAGTCTTTGTTGAAGAACTAGGTGACTGGATTGAACATGACCAACAAGAGGAGGAAAATAGTCAATTGATGACCATGATGCAGAGTGATCCTTATGGAAACTATGACTCTACTGGTCTGGGTACTTATGTTATTTTTTAGGAAGGCCAAGAAATTCCAAACGTCGTGAGAAAAGAGGTATCTGAAAATGAAGAATCTGGAAGAAAATCTAAAATCTGGACTTTAAATTTTGATGGGGCTAAGAGCAAAAATGGCACTGGAGTAGGTGTTTGCCTCACTGCCCCAAATGGTGGGAAGATTCTAAGAGCTATACACTTTTAGTTTGCTTGCACTAATAATGATGCTGAATATGAATTTTTAGTGCATGGTCTCATGTTGGCCAAGAAGAGAGGAATCAAGAATTTGGTAGTTAAAGGAGACTTAGAATTAGTGGTGAAACAAATCAGGGAGAAAGCAATAGCAAAGAATGTAAGAAGGAGATCCTACCGTCACAGAATTTGGGATCTGAGAGATGGTTTTGATGCTTTCAATATTGAGGTTGTACCCAGGACTCAAAATACAAAAGCAGATAGAATGACACAAATTGGTTCTCAATTTGACCCAGCAAGTGACTTACTTGTTAATAGTGTTAAAGTCATAGTGAGACCAATGATCCCGAACAATGACCAGAATTGACAAGTTTTTGATAATGATCTTCAGGTACTCTCATTTTTGCAATAGTCAGGAGAGTTTGCTGATTAGTTACAACCCAAGATTGAAGAGGCTTATGGTGATCAAATCATCCAACTAAAGTCAAATAAGCTCCCAAAAGGACTAATCACTCTAGAGAATCTATTTGACCCTGAAGATGTAAGCCTAAACAAAAGGAAGTTTAAGGCAAGTAAAGATGATTATTCGAAAATTTAGGTTAGTGAAGGAAGAAGGTTAAAGATAGGCAATGCTACTACCCAAGAGGAAAAAGAGAGGCTGATTGCTTTATGTAACAAGTATGATAGGGTGATTGCTTAGACCTATGAAGACCTCCATGGCTATAATAGAGACATCATTCAACATACCATAGAGCTTGCTGAAGGATCAAAACTAGTCCGACAGAAGCAAAGGCTAGTGAATCCTAGAATTGAGCCACTAATGGTAGATGAACTACAAAAGCTTCTATAATCAATGATCATTTTTCCAATCAAGAACTCAACCTGGGTGTCTAATTTAGTACCTGTAAGGAAAAAGAATGGTGATATAAGACTCTGTGTGGATTTCAGAGACCTAAATAAAGCATCATTAAAGGATCATTACCCCTTGCCTTCTATGGAACAAATCTTGCAGACTGTGGCTGGGTCAGAGAGGTTTTCTTTGCTTGATGGTTTCTCAGGATACAACCAGATCTAGTTAGTAGATGAAGACCAACACAAGACAACATTCACTACAAAGTGGGGAACATTTTCATATGCTAAGATGCCCTTTGGTCTTTCAAATGTTGGAGCTACTTTTTAGCGTGCTATGGATATAGCATTTGGGGAGCTCATAAATAAGATCATTTTGATCTATCTAGATGATCTAACCATATTTACCAAGGAGGCCAAAGATCATTTTGAGCATCTAGAGGTTGTTTTCCAGAAGTGTCAGGAATTTGGAATTTCTCTAAATCCTAAGAAGTGCATCTTTGCTGTGCCTCAGGGGAAACTTCTGGGACGTATAGTTTCAAAGGATGGGATTTCCATTTATCCAGAGAGGGTCATAGCCATTATGAATCTATCTTTGTGAGTTAACAAGAAGGTAGCTCAGTCCTTTTTGGGGAAAATTAATTTTGTCAGCCACTTTATATCTGATTTTGTAGGGTGGTTAGGCCCATTACTCTGTTGCTGAAGAAAGATTTAGTTTTCAAATGGACAACAGAAGGGAGACATGCTTTTGAAGAAGTCAAAAGAACCATTTCAACTATGCCAGTATTAAGAAACCTAGATTTCTCTAAGCCTTTTATAATGTATGTGTATGGAGGAGAACATAGTGTTGTGGCTGTTCTAACTCAAAAAGATGATCAAGAAGAGGGTGAACATCCAATTGCATTCTTCTCCAGAACATTAAGAGAATATGAATCAAGGTACAATTTCATTGAAAAACAAGCATATGCTATGGTAAAAGCCCTTAAAAAATTCAGACATTTAGTAATAGGAAACAAGATTCTAATATTAGTTGCCCACCGTAGTGTAAGAGAATACATCATGGAGGGTGAAATTATTGAAAAAAAGAACAAACTGGATAACTAAGATTTTAGAATATGATGTAGAAGTAAGGCCTACCAAATTGGTTAGAGGCAAGGGATGGTGTCAATACATGACTCAAGACATAGAAAAATCAATGCTGGAAGAGGCAGAAAATGAAACAGTGTTGAGACTCCAAGAAATTGACCAAGATTCTTGGGTCAGAGACAAAATATAGTTTATGAGAACTGGTGTGTTCCCAAATGAACTCTCTCCTGATAAGAAAAGGTACTATAGGTAGCAAGGAGTTCATTTTGTCCTAATTGATCATGTTTTGTTTAGGAAGAACATTGATGGAATACATTTAAGATGTGTAGAAAAAGATGAGGCCCAAAAGATATTACATGAGTTTCATCATGGAACTTCAGGGGGACACTTTTTAGTAAAGACTGCTATAATTAAAGTAACACAAGCTGACTATTTCTAGCCTACACTATTTGCAGATTGTTATCAGATGGTCAAGGAGTGCCAGGCTTGCTAGTTTTACACTGGGAAGAGAAGAAATGCAACATTGCCCCTAAGTCCCATAATAGTGGATGAACCCTTTGCTCAGTGGGGTTTAGACTTTATTGGTATGATCAACCCAGTGTCAAATATGGGATATAAATGGATTCTTCCTGTAACAGACTACTTTACAAGATGGAGTGAAGTAGTACCACTCAAAGAAGCTACTGAAAAGGTGATCCTATAGTTCTTAGAAGGGATAACTACTCGGTTTGGCCCTCCTCGCACTATCATATCAGATAATGCTAAAGCATTCTTAGGGACTAAACTGTCTGAGTTTGCCTTGAAAAATGGAATATATCTGAAGACCTCTTCCAATTACTACCTGCAAAGCAATGGCTTGGCAGAGTCTACCAACAAGAATTTGATTAGACTCATAAAAAGAATGGGAACTGACCATCAGAGAGAGTGGCACAAGTCACTTAATACGGTACTATGGACTGATAGGATCACACCAAAATAGGTACTAAAATGTCTCCCTATGAGCTGGTCTATGGAAAGAATGCAGTGATGCCCCTAAGTATAGAGATTCCTCCTTTACAACTGTTGAAACAGTTTGAAATTGAGGAAAATGGTTCCATGATAGTCAGATTTGCTGAATTGTTGGAAGTACAAGAAAAGAGAGAAAAGGCACATGAATCCATTTTGAAACACCAACAGATGGTTAAAAATTGGTTTGACAAGAAATCTTCCAATCTGAATTTTGAAGTTGGATCTTTGGTGTTAAAATGGAATGAGCGAGCTGCCAAGCCAGGCTGACACAACAAATTTGAATCATTGTGGACAGGACCTTTTAAGATCCATTCCTACAAGTAGCAAAATGCATTTGAATTAGAGACTATGGATGGAGACCCTGAATAGATTCTGGTAAATGGGATCTTCCTAAAACATTATACCTAAGTCTTGAAACTCGTAATGTATCATAGTTAGTTAGTTGCTTTCATTTCCTTTTCCTGCTTTTGTCTTACTTTCCTGCTTTTTTCCCTTTTAAATAAGTGTTCCGAGAACATGTGTCAGTAGCGCAGAGGTCCCTTCTCTTTTAACAATTGCATTTATTGAGTTGTTTTGCAGTTCCTTAAATTTTGAGAAAACATGCACTTTTTTAGAAAGATAGCCACTCTTATAGCATATCTGACACTCCGTCCAATACGGATTTCAAAAAGATACCTTATCTCTCAGTATTGATGCCATTAATATGATGAGATGTGTCATTTATTGTTTCATAATGCCCCACTAAGATAAGTATTAATCCCTTCGAGAGTTGCATTTGCAATAATCATTCTGTATTCCCAAATTACTATTGCATCCAAGCTCCATTCTCCACAAGCATTTTTTCAGCTAAGTACAATTCTTTTATAGTTTTCTTATCTTTTGTGTCAAAAGCTTCTAAGTTCCCACAAAGATACAGAGATGTTAGAGACACAATCACCACATGAGGGGTTGGGGATTTTTGAACACACTGATACGCTGATGAATAACAAATCTTATGCTTCCGCACCTGCGCAGCTGAGGAAAAACTATCCAAGGACAAGGGTTCCTGAAACAGGGGTGAGTGTAGACCCAACTCAGGTGAAGGATTTTGCTAATGTTATATTTGACACACACCTACAAAAGAATACTAAGAGTCTTCGGGAGGGAGCTCACCAGAGATGCCTCGCCCGAGCGTCAAAGGGACAATGGGAAACTTTCAGGATGAGAATATGGACTTTTCAAGTGGCACAGTTTCTGGTTCCAAATGTGCACCCGTGTCCTGAGTTGGTTGATTTGTGTGCAAAATTGTTTCACCCACCATCACTTTCTATTCAGCAAGGCCCATTCATGATTCAAATTACCCCTAAGGCAATAAGAGACATGTTGGCTTTGCAGTATGATAGAACGGCCACATTTCCAACCATTTCCAAGATGCAGGGCACATGGGCTAATCTTCACAGTACATTGAAGTTCCTGAATACTGAGATGCATTTAGGTGAGGATAATACCCAGTTGCCTGTATTGCCCACTGGCCATGCTCAATTCAACCCTGACATTCAAGAGGCTCTTTCTATGCTGGCCTTCATCTTTGGTCAGAATGAAGATTTCACAGTTCATGATTGGTAGCTGTTAGTTATTTTCAGATTGAAGACCATGGACAAGTCCCAGGAGTACTGGCTAGACTTTTTTAGAGAAAATTGTAGCGGCTATGATTGACCATCTTACCAATTTCCAAACAAAGTGTGTGTTTAGGTATTCCGCATATCTGTTCCATCTAATGTTGTATCAAAATTTTAGCCTCTTTAAGCAATATATGCCCCTTAATATGTATGACCCAGAGTCAGATAGTAGTAGGACCATCCCAGTGTCCACATGGACTCATGTATTGTCAGATACCTCAGACCCCTATGAATTTTTCAAGTGTTTTGTTGCTCCTGCTTTTAGCCAATCAAGTCCTGAGCCTATAGAACACAGAATGACATAGAGCATTAGGGGTTTTCTAACCAACTACCCAATACCTCGTGATTACTTCTTTGGGGCTCACACTACCATAATCAGAGTCCATGGTTTTAGTGGGGAACCTATTTTTTTGCCTAGAGTCTTGACCCCTAGGGTCACATTTTTAGAAGTAGCCCGTCAAGTGTCTGTGATTGATAATGATTTTGGTCACAAGAAGAGAAAGAAAAAGATGTATGATGTCCCCTGGACAAGAGGAAAGATAACAATAGAGGTCAGGGGAATTGAGAACCTCTTACTGAGGAAATTGCCTATGGTTTCCTAATCATAGAAGACAAATGGAAATATGACCCAGACAATTTCTTGGCCTCCTGGATTATCGCCAATAAAGTTTCTGCCAAAGTAGTACATGAGGGACACCCATTCTGGGAGGAGAGAAGGTCCCCAAAAGAAGATGATCCAGCCTTCTCTGTGGAATTAAGTGACTTGCCTTATGAAGGGCCTAGAGCCTGGGAGACTTTCTATGTAAAAGAGACAGAATATGACCCTAAATTGAAGATGACCCAGGGCCTGAGGAAGACATTGAAAAGCAAAGATTGGAGTGCAGAGAAGATTGAGGCTTATTGGAAATATAGGAAATAGATCTCTGAAATTACTCGCACATTTGGAAATGTTGAGACTGATGAGACATGGGAGTCAATTTGGGATGAATGGCATCCATCTCTAGTCTCAAGTCCTGATACAAACAGAGTTCAGAAGGGGGGTGAAGAGGTAGAAGAAGAAACAGAGGAGTCTCTAGGAATGCAGGAAACATGACAAGAATCATCTGTTGATCCTAGAGCTACATGGCCTCAATCTCTTAGCACCCTTGAGAAATAGAAGGGAATTATATCATCATCATCTCTCGGGACCCATGTAGCTTTGGCATCTAGGGGTTCCAGAGCGGCACCTATGCAACAACCAATTCTGATTGATGTAGAAGAAGAAGAGGATCCTGAAGTGGCATCTGGTAGGCCTCGAAAGATAAGGAAGTTAATTTTTCCTGAGGGAGAGAAAGAAGAAGCATCTATGCCCCAACAACAACAAGCTCTAGTTATTTCATATATAGCTCAAGTAAGTACTTCTCCTTTCTCTCCTATATCTATTTCTTCTTATTTAGGAGTGGCATCCCCAAGTACCCAAGTTTCCATGTTGTTAGTGCATCGGTCATGTCTTCACAGGCCATAACCTTACCATTGTTTTTTCCATGTATGCCCAAGAGGGCCTCACCTCAAATTGACCCTAGTTAGTAGATATCTACTATTCCTTATGGTTTGCCTCAAGGTTGTCCTTTGGCTGGAGGATATATTTCATCCCCTTGCACTTTCCAAGCTCAGATAGACACAACAAGAAAGGTCAGGGAAGCCAGAATGGACAAGAAAAGAAAAAAAGAAAATAAAAGCCCTGTTGTGGCTCATATGAAGTCACTCTTTGACCCCATTCAACAGTCTTTGACTGTGACACATTTGTCTCCAAATGTGATTAAGCCAAATGAATAGATGCAACCTCAGGATTATGCAATGAATGTAGTGGCCATGGATATGTCTCTTTTTAGGCCACAAGATAGGGTAGATTTAATGAATGAGACTACTATTGCAGTTGCTGGTGACTACCTGAAAGTGTCCAAAAAGATGGAAAAGATGGAAGCTGATTTGGCCCAGGAAAAGGTTAATAGCAGTAACCTCACCTGGGAAATACAATCTAAGATAAATAAAATTGATAACTTGAACAAACAGTTGTAGACTACTGTTTCATTACAGATACATCAGACTACATAGGCTCAAGTTGCTTCTCTAAAGAATGAGCTGGCACAAGAGAAAGCTACTGTTACTATTTTGAGGCAAGAGAAGGCCACTGCAGAGAAGAGATATTAGGATAATTTGCAAGAAGCAACACAATTGCAACAAATGCTATTGAAAGAGAAGAATGCAAATAGTGTAGCTCAAGTGCAATTCATGGTTGAGAAATAGAAAAAAAAATAGCTGACAATTGAGTTGGCCAATAGACCATAGAATGCAGGAGTCTTAAATTTGGATAAAGAGTTATATGTTTCAGTATGGAAAAGAATCTCTGAGGAGATTATTCTGCTCAATCCATCTCTCACTTTCTTATTGAATGCTCAGCAATTGTGTGGGAAAGTGGAGTCTTATGTGCATGCCACATTGTCCATTATTTCATTAAGAGTTTCAGATTCTCAGCTTCTATTGCAGAAGCTATATGATACAACAGATGAGACGCTATCAGTAGTAGGTATAAATGACAGGATGATTGCTGCTAAAAAGGTAAATGAGGTTTTGAGCTACAACTTGACTGCTATGAATTGTAAAGAGCTCTTGGATATTGTAAAAGGAGGAGTGAAAAATATGAAGAAGCATATTGAAGATCTAGTGCAACTGGGTCTCCCTTCACCTTTCCCGGATAATAACACAGTTCTGATGATAGATGAAATATAAAGGCTCTGATTTTGATGAAACAGAATGATCAGACAATTTTCCAGGGTCTAAGTGATTCATCTACTATGGGAGAGGTTGAAGTTGTGTTAGTACCAATGGCTCAGCTAGAGTTTCAATTGAAATTTGTGGTTCAGATTTTACATTCATTTTCGCATAAAGATATAATCAATCTTGATTTTGTTTTTCAAGATTTACAGAGTAGGCAATGGCTATCAGATTTAGAATGGTCTGTATATCAGACTGCATTGCAGAACCTGTAACTGAAGTTTCATATCAGTGGCAATATCTTTTTGTTTCTTTTGAGGTTCTTTCTAAGAAGGCTCAAAAGTCCTGGTAGTCGCCAAGAACTGTAGAGTAAAACTCTACATTTTGTTTCAGCAGTGTTGTAATAATATTACAGTGGCTAATATATTTGTGGCTATGTATGTTTCTGTGTGCGGATCGTGCCAAGTGTCTAAGATACAACAAAAGGGAGTAGTATTGAGTTTTATCCAGGTGTTGCCACGTGTTACTTTCTTTTTATAGATGTTGTGGAGCATGCCACATAGTGATAGTAGTTTCTTTTGTTTAAGTTTCATAATAGCTGCGGGCTTCGCCACGTGTTTACACCCGAGATAGTTTCTAAAAGTTTCTTTTGTTGCTGCATGCTAGTGGAAGTTACTGCGTGTCTTTTGAGTTTTTGCCAAAGGCTGCCGCATGTGTCTTCTTTTATTCAAAGCTTATTAGTACCAGTATATGTATGGTGGGCCACAATTTTAAAGACGCAGTTTCAAACTTGTTGTGGAAAGTGCCACATAGCGACAGCGGAGGAAGGGTCTTCTTTTATTTCAACGTTCTCGGGAGGAAGGCGTTATTATTTTTCAGTAGCTGCGGAGTGTGACAAGTGTCAGTCTCTGAGAGATCCTTCAAAGTCTTTTTCATAAGCTACTTGTTTTGTCAGGAGGCGTCGCGTGTCTAGGTTTGTTTCATGCGGAAGGCACCATCTCTCCCAGTTTTACTCCTCTATGCGGATAGTAAGTGACATAAGCAATGGGTCCCATATATTATATCTCAATCTTTAAGTGTTGTGGATGGTGACAGATGTCATGATGGAGAGTTGCTTGGGCATAAAGATACATTTTTTTAAGAGTTCAGCAGGGAGAGACACGTATCGGTTCAAAATGAAGTGGACAGTGCCATGTGTCATAATTTCTTTTAAGTTGTGAGCCAGTGGATGTCGCCATGTGTCTTAACAGTGATACAGTTAGAGTGCCACATACAATTGATCCTCAAGCCAATGAGCGCACAGGAAGGAAGTAGTTGTAGATTCAAGAAATCTCAATGGTCGAGGACTCCCAGTTAACTCTAGTTCTATTTTCCGTTAGAGATTCGGGTTGTTGCAGACAATTTTGGTCAAGTCTGTGGTTATAAATATGTAGCAATTGTAATAGATGGGGATCTAACTTTTGATAAGTTTTATCAAGAATCTAATAGATAATTCAAAGACTTTGATGTGACCAGATTGTATCATTTGCCTTAATTTTGTTAGTTCTGATAAGAAGGTTAATATATCTGTGCATGTTACTGTGCCTCTTATGTTGCTAGAATATTAATGAAAAGAACTTTGTTATGTGCCTTTGTTGATATTATCTGTGTCTTTGCAAATTTGTCTGAGTATAGACTTTGATTGTATTCATTTACATTTGTTTATATTAATCATGATGTATCTACTCTTTAATATAGCTGTATCTTAAGGATTGGTTCACTGTGCTAATTGAAGGAGTACATTTCACTCAAGCGCATTGCCATAGTTTAGATTTTACTTATTGTATTTGTAATCCTGTTTATCTCTTTCCCTTTACTCAAAACCCCATTAAAATAGGAAGAGCCAGCTTCTTTAAAATCTGGAGGTTGTTTCAAGTAGTAAGTCCCACATTCTTGAAACTTCCCATGTTGGTGTTGGAACCTGTGCAATTTTAAGCATCAACAGGAAGGAGGCATGATCCAAATTTTTATTTTTGAATCCCTTGGAATTGGTGGAAGCTTCTTGTTTAAACAATGTGTGCATTGATTGGTCATGATTAGGAATTTCTTATGGGTGTATGGATTAAAAGTGGATTTATGGATAAATGGATAGGGGGATTGGATGATAAGGTTATTAGGTGTTGGGAGAAGTGGAGGTAAAGTGGATGGAGGGATATTAGGAGTTGGAAGTAGTGGAGGTAAAGTGGATGGTGGAAGGTGTATGGTCACATGCTTTTGGGGTTTGTATGATAATAGAGGTGGAATGGAAATATATGCTTTGGGAATATGATAGGGTTTATGATGGCAAGGAGTATATTTAGGAGGCATGGAGGTAGTACCAACATATTTAGATTGTTTTCCTTAGGGTGTATATCCAAGGCCATATGAGCATGGAGGAACGTTGACATGGATGGGCTCCGAAATACATTGTTCATAAAGGCCTAAGCCTTTTCCTTGATAATTCATGTTTTGGAGTATGCGATGGACAATAGGATTAGGGGTGTTTTGGACACTAGACACGAGCTTATTATTTGATGGAGAAGGTGAGGTGGTGGATATTGGCTGTTTCTTTCCTAGGGAAGAACACTCATGAATAAAGATGGTAAGACCAATAGGATATGTTGGTGGATTCACAATATGGTCGATATTGGATGACAAAGTGTCATTGGGATTTTCATTATCATTATTCTCATTAAGATACAAGATATTGGTTTGATCATCTATGGTTACTTGGGAGCCAAGTATCTCATCAAGGGAAGCAGATGTTTTGGGATCATAGGACTAGATGGAAGATGGATAGGAGTAATGGAGGTTTCTTCCTCATGGATAATTATGGGATTATGGATAGGTGGAGTGATAATCTTTTCATTATGGAATTAATAAAGTTAGCTAAGAGGATCATCATGGTTTTCTTGATCATAGATAGGATTAAGTCTACTATTGATGTGATCAATTTGCTCATGGATAGGCTCATGATCTTAGATATTATCTTGATCATAGAAAAGATATAGGTTATGGATAGGTTGAATTGAGGTTCTTTGATCTTGATTTGGATGAGGGGTTAATGTTTCCACATGCTTAGGACTAGACTCTTGACATAACTCTTGTTTTTCTTGAATGGGAGTGGAAGACTCTTGGATAGGCTTGATATGTTCTAGATGGTCAACAACATGAGGGTACAATGGATCTTGATTTAAAATTATGGTGGGAGACTCTTCAATAGGCTTGATATGTTGTTGACTACATGATGAGGTTGAAGGACTAGACATGATGCTAGAAGACTCTTTGATAGGCTCAAGGATAGCTACTTGGTGACATAGTTGATTCCTTTCTAATAGCCATTGGATCACAACCTTCATAAGTATATGGGTGGATGAATAATATAATGGATGGATATCAATGATGGATGGTGTTGGCTTATGATTAGGATTAGGTGAAGGGATAATAAGGGTATTGAATACATTAGGATTAGGAGTGGATAGATCCCATGGTGGAGGGATAAAAGGGGTAGAAGGTGTTGTAGGCTTAGGATTTTGATTTTGATTAGATGGAGGGTCAAAGGGATTGGATGAATTGGTATTGGGATTGCTTGTACTAGACATGATTGACATCGTATGGGTGGATTTGGATGACTCCATAGGTTTATTTTTGTAATATTTGAATTTAGGGCATGGGGTTGATGGAGGACTTGATGATGGGAAGGATAATGAAGGGCTTGATGGATTAGAAGGTGGCAGGACCAATGAATTAGGATTGGAAGTACATGGTAGTGTTGGTATAGGACTAGTGGGCTTTGGGATTGACATGTGATTGGATGGTGATGGAAGATACCTATAGCATGGATACACTAGATTGGTGTTTCCGTTGTCAAAGGTAGCATGAGGAATTAAAGACACTTGATCTTGTTGCAAGGGGTGACATGGATAATCTTGTGAATGTATTTGGGGTTGAGGTGGAATTTGTTGATGTTGAGGTTGTGTTGGTTGAATTTGTGATTGGTAGGTGGCTATGAATTGTTGGGAGTTCTTGTATTTGAGGTGATTGATTTTGTTGAAGTTGTTGGACGATGGCTTGTAGTTGTTGTATGGTTTGTTTACCTCTATGGGTTGTTGCATTTGGGCTAGTCGTTGAAGTGTTTGAATTATGTCTTGTAGTTGTGGTGCTATGATCTTGTTCTCTAGTGTTGGCATGGAATTACACATATGTTTAAGTCTTTGTATGTGTTGGTTGACAGATTTGTCATTCAACTCTATATGCTCTCACCCAAACAATGACAAATACAACCATAGTTGAGTCAGTTACAATGATGCTTTACAACCAACTCTCTGCTTATTTTACAAGGTGGCAGCTACCTTCAAATGTTATACAATGAATTAAATTATATGTTGATCTTAACCAGAAAGAAAGAAAAGGTAGTGCTTTTAACCAAAAAACTTTGAAAGGAAATCCCACACATCCAAATAAATTAAATGACTATAATAAGCTCAAAGGCTCCAACATCAACTCAAATAAATAATTCAAATTCCCATCACCATGACATATTTATTCAAAGATAGATATCCACAACAATAAGGTTACCGACTGAAACTTCCAATATAAAGAAAGAAAAACATCAACATAACATTCAACATAAGAAGAATGATGATCCAGAACACCACAGCACAAAGATCATATATGCTCGAACCATTCAACAGTATATCTTGTCTATATTGAAAGAGATAGGAATGAAACAAGTATTAGAAGTATCTAACTTAATTGAGAAAATCAAAGTTTGCCCAAAAAGAAAGATGCATACTATGTCGCCTATAGCATATTTATATGTTTAACATAATAACAGTCTTTAGAAATAGAGCAGTTTCTTGGGGACAACAGTTTCCAAAATAATAACAAAGTTTTTAAAAGTCTTTAGAGCCGAATAGCAAGAAATGCATAAAAGAAATGAAACTCAATTCGCCACCCCTTCACCTTCCTTGGGATCTTCGACGCTTTCCATGGCTTGATCTTCTGCCATCTTTTCTCGTATCTTTACCTTGAACTTATACTCTCGATACTTAGTTATAATGGAAGTGATCCCTTTGCTTCCCAAAATAGTAGTGATCTACATTCTGGTTCTGAACTTGCTCAGAGTCTTGGTTATCCCTGCCATAGTTTCTGGAATCATTTCATCTCTGTTCCTAAAACCATTAAGATAAACCTGTATCAAGCCCATTTTACCAAGTGATTCCCTAGAAACAATATCAGGATCAGTGAGTTCATTACAAAGCAACTCCTTGACTTCCTTGCTAATTTCTTTAGGATCGTATAGATTTTCCCCAAATTCATCTAGAATATTCACTCCTAGTGTCTGCCAATCCCTTTGAATACTGATCATTAAATCCAGTTACTCTTGCAAGGCCTTATTAATTTGATCAATAAGGTTATCATACATATTCACCTTCCAGTCTAACGAGTCATCCCAGGATGGGTCAATCTCATGGGGATCATTAGCCAAATTTTCTCTCATGAGCGTTACAGAATCTAAGGCTATCAACTTAGCAACTTCCTTTGAAAGCACATAAGTGTTGCCTTGTTCCTTTCTCACCTGTTGGAGTTCGTTGATCAATTCTATAACATCCACGTTCTATAAACATAGTAAAAATCCAAAATTCACTATAGAGTAACTCAACAAGGTAAAAAAGAGAGGGAAAATTTTTCTTTTATTTAACAAAGAATCAAGTAATTACAATTCCAAGATTTCTTTTTACAAAATACAATATACCCATATTGTCTTTTCATTTACAATGTTTACAATTGTAAAACCATTACATATACAAATTTGGAATCAATACTGCATCTGAATATCTGACATCTTTATCACAAGTCCTGGCATGTTTCCTGCTTGGAGAGAGAGAGCATCTTTCCAGTGATTTACCTCTAACCATAGACCGACGGTCTCCCACACATCTTCCACATAGGAAGTAGCCCTTCCCTTCATGAGGAATATAGACCTTAGGTGACCAGTGGTAATTTTCCATTCTTGAGTACATAGTGTTGTATTCTACTCAACTCTATCAACCATACATCCCTAGATACCCTCTAGGTAAGTATAATTTCTGATAGGATGAGAAATTCCAAATACAGTGAACCGGCAATGTATGTAGAAAGCAAATGTATTACTTTAGCCAAAGTTTTTAATTTCAATAATGTTCATAAAGAACATAGTCATTGTGTTCACCCACCCCTACTCGACTTGGATATTCTCTTATTCACGACTTGGATATTCTCTTATTCATGCAGTTTATATCTCTTATCAACCCTATTCATGCAATAGTTTAAACTGAGAGTCATGATAATAATACTTAAGACTTGAGTAAGTCTATATGACATAACCACTCCATTGGTTTGTAATCGACTCTAGGGTTACCCTAATGTTCCTTGCTACTACGACATAACAATATATCCATATCTTATATCTTAGAGTTCTGGATTCAGAAATAACCCTTGATTAACTTAACCAAAGTTTATAATTCTCAAAAGATACTGTCTCCTATACAAAGGAATCATGAGATAATTTTGATAATGTTTATAAACAAAACATACCTTATGTTTAAATATCCTTACAAGGTCGTTCTCTAGTATACTTAGCTTAATCCATTGTTTTGGATCTCTTCATGAACAATAATGACAAATAACCTTGAATGGGGTTCTCATAATAACCTTATTTCCTAATATCTCTAAGTTACTATCTTTAGATATGACCCTAAAGTTTACTAACAATTCAAATGATTCTAGTTCTCTTGGTAGATAACACTATATGTGATGCATATGTATATAACCTATACAATACAATAAAGTTAACACCATATAACCTCATTACTATAAAGCTCAAAGCTAAGAGTAATAAAACATAGTTCATCCATTCGTGAGTCTATCACATGGTTATTCTCATATTATGCATTAAATTGCCTCAGACTTAATTCAATAAGGAGACTATAAGTTTAAGCTAATAACAACTTATGTCTTTCTTCTGCTAAGATATTCATTAATCTTGCATTCCCTAATCAGGTATGAGCAATAGTTTTTAAATACTAAGAAACAGGTCGACTCAGTCTATTATAATAGTAACCTTACTGGCATGACTGATTATAAGCCATATAAGTAGCATTCGTTGTCTTTAACGACTACAAGAAAGTAGCTCTAAATGGCTTACTTAAAATGTTAACTGGCATTTCTAAATTGATACATAATAGATATCGACTATCACATCATAATTCAGAAGATAATTTCCTACCGGCGAGCTCATTCAATCACCTACAATACTACGATATACCATTTTTAGATGAGCTAAATGATTTACTCATGAATTAATAATACATGTATTGAGGAATACCTGATAGTATATAAACTTAAACTAGCTGGAATAGGCAAATATTTCACCAGGGTGACGCCACTGGACTATATATTCCTCCATTGTCACGGCTACTGCATTCTATTCCCCTATCACTTCTATTCTCCTCCATGTTGACAACAAGTTCTAAACCTGCTTAATAAAAACCATCACGAGTCCTTCGAGTCGTTAGACATAAAGGCAGAGGCACGATTCCTACAGAGTCACCTCATTATTCTCTCCTCTACATTCGGTTACCAAATTCATTCAAATCTTAATAGTTTTAAAATGGTTAAATCAAAACTGACAACCAATATTTATGCGTAAATCCCACATGTCGATGGGAAATTACTGCTTCATGATGCGATGGTTGTGGCGGTTAAAAACCATAGTCATCCTCATAAGGATAAGGCCGACACTTCAAAGAAATATAAATTGATCTATTAATGATCATTACATGTGGTTCGATCCACTACTATAAATTATAAAGACTCTACTATATTTTAGCTTACAGCTTCTTTAATGCAGTCAACTCAATGGGAGGTATTATCATCATTCGATGCTAAGGAATCAATTTATATATATTGATTACATCAATTATAATTCTCATAGCATCACCTATTGCATTAGATAGGTATAGTTTATTCAATAATAAGATATTATTAAACAATGGTTTATGGATATTTTGATTGGGTTGAGCTTGTCTCCCCATCATAATCCATTGACAATAATCACATAATAATAACTTCGACGATAACGTCTTATCATTTAAGAATCATTTATAACACGTCAAATATCTTAATAGTTGTAATAAGACTATCATTTCACGACAAAAAATGTCGTAATATTTACATAAAATGTAAATAGTTATAAATCAATCTCAAATAATGTCGTTAACGTTATTAACGACTAAGATGCTTAATACGACTTAGAAAGATTTGAAAACAATATCGACTACCTGTCGATTAAGTTTAGAAGTAAACTGACAAGACAAAGATTACCTCTTTTGACACCACAGTTCACATTTTCGTTAAACAATTTATACTCAGTTTGGCAAATAAATCACTCATAACCCGAGGTCTATATCTCTCTCCTGAAAAGATACCCTCTCTCTTTTTTCCCCGAGAGTCATCTGATAACTAGTAATCATGTTTCACTTGTCATCAAACAATATGTGATCAGTGCATCATTATTTGATTAATTCAACTAATAAATCAAATCTCATAATACAAATATTAAATTGATAATAACATAATCATTTCTATGATTTCAATAAATGACATTTAATATAATCCTTGTCACCAATCCAAACATCATAATCAATTTACTTATATCTAAGTAAATAGTAAAAGTATAGCAAGACAAAATTTGGGGATGTAACATATCCTTCCCCTAAAGATTCATCGTCCTCGATGATATAGAGTATTAAAAAGTATCTATAAAGCAAGTTCATTGTTTTCCACTAGTAACATTATTAAATAAATGAGGAAATTTTTGATAAAATTCATGGTAATCCTCCCATGTAGCATTTTCCTTAGCATATTGGTCCCATTGGACCTTGTATTGCAAGACCTCTCTGTTACATAGGCAGAGCTTGCGTGTTTCTAACACCTTGAGTGGCTCGATCGTGACCACCCCTAGGTCTTGCATCTGTAAGGAATTCCAAGTCAAAATATGATTATTCCTGCAACATATTTCTTCAAATAAGACACATGAAAAACATTGTACATTTTAGATAAGACTGGTGGTAGAGCAATTCTATAGGCAATCGGATTGACTACTTCAAGCACTTCAAAGGGTCCCACATATCGAGGGGCTAGTTTAGAAGATTTCCCAAACTTAATAGAACTTTTCTGAGGTTTAACCCTCAAAAGAACTTTTTCTCCAACATTCCATTAACTTGGAATACGTTTTGCATCCGCGTAGCTCTTTTGCCTATCATTGGCTTCTGCCAATCTTTGTTTGATCAGCTTAACTTTCTCTTCCATTTCAACTAGCATTTTAGGCGTGATGCTAATCCTATCCTCTAGCTTATCCCAGTTTATAGGAGTTTGACATCTTCTTCCATACAATGCTTCAAATGACACCATCTTAATAGCGGAATGATAGGAATTGTTGTAAGCAAATTCCACAAGTGGTAAGTATTCTTCCAACTTATATTGCTGATCCATCCAATACATTTGCAACAAATCTTCCAAGACTTGATTAACCCTTTCAGTTTTCCCATCAGTTTCAGGATGGTAAGTTGTACTTATATTGAGTTTAGTCCCTAGCGCAGAAAATAAAGTTTGCCAAAACTTTGATGTTACATGCGCATCTCTATCTGAGATAATCTTTTCAAGGATGCCATGCAATCTAAACACCTCTTGCACAAATTTATGACCTAACACAGGTGCTCCATCAGTCAAATTCCCTGGTATGAAATGTGCTACCTTTGTGAGCTTATCAACTACCACTAAAATGGCATCATGTCTATTTCTTGACATAGGAAGACCTTGAACAAAATCCATACTAATAACTTGCCATTTCCACTTTGGTATATCATGCGGATATAACAATCATGCGAGGTGATGATGCTCTACTTTTACCCTTTGACATTCTAAACAACTTGCTACAAATTTTGCAACATCATTCTTCATTCCCTTCCAGAAATAAAGAGGTTTAACATCCGCTAGAAGTTTGGTCACTCTTGGATGTCCTAAATACGGTGCAATATGAACTTCTTTCCATACTAAATCCCTCAATCCAGCTGAATCAGGTACATAAATTCTATCTTTATACCTCAATAGTCCATTTGACTCAAATAGAAAACCATCATAGCTTGGATCTTTAAGATTATCTTTCAGAGCCTGCTTAACCTGCTCATAAAACTCATCACCAAACAAATTTTGCAATACCAAATCCTTAAAATTTTTATGAATAGAAATAATAGAAGCTATATGTCTTCTATGACTGAAAGCATCAACTACTCTATTTTCTTTTCCTTTGATGTAGTTTATCTCAAAGTCATAGTCAGATATCAATTCTAACCATCTCCTTTGTCAAGCATTCAAATGCAGTTGTGAAAAAATATACTTCAAACTTTGATGATCTAATTTAAGTACAAAGTTCTTTCCCAACAGATAATGTCTCCACATTTGTAAGGCATGAGTTACTGCTGCCAATTCTAAATCATGCGACGCATAATTTTTCTCATAGGATTTCAATTTCCTAGACTCATATGCAATAACTCTTCCATCTTACATAATCACTCCTCCTAATCCTTCTCCCGAGGCATCTGTAATTACCTCAAATTGTCCTTCGGGGTCAGGAACTTTCAAGATTGGAGCTGTAGTTAACTTTTTCTTTAAGAGATCAAATGCTTCCTAACATTTGTCTATCCATTCAAATCTCTTTCCTTTCCTCTGCAGGGAAGTGATTGGACTAGCAATACTAGAGAAATTTAGAATAAACTTTCTATAATAGCCTACCAAGCCCATGAAACTACGCACCTCATGTACGTTTGTTGGTACAGGCCAATCTAGAATAGCTGTGATTTGTGCAAGATCAACAGATATTCCATTAGCTGATATGATATGACCTAGGTATTGAACCTCCTTTTGAAAGAATGTGCACTTAGATAGCTTCCAATATAACTTATGTTCTCTTAACCTCTGCAGAACTATTTGCAGGTGCTGATGATGTTCTTCCTCATTCTTAGAATAAATGAGTATATCATCTAGAAATACTAAAACAAACTTATCCAAACAATCTCTGAATATACTATTCATGAGATTCATGAATGCAGCAAGAGCATGTGTCAAACCAAATGGCAACACTATGAACTCATAGTGTCCATATCTGGTTCTAAAAGTTGTCTTATGAATATCTTCATCCTTCAGTCTTAACTTATGATATCCCGATCATAAATCTATCTTTGAAAACACAGTAGCTTCACGCATCTGATCCAAAAGATCATCAAAACATGGCAAAGGATATTTGTTCTTTACCATTGCTTTATTAATCACATGATAATCTATACACAAATGAAGGGTTCCATCCTTCTTCTTAACAAAAATAACCGGTGCACCCCAAGGTGAAACACTGGGTCTGATTAAACTTTTTGCCAACAATTCTTGTAATTGTACTTTCAATTCCATTAACTCAGTTGTCATCATACGATAGGGTGCTTTTGATATAGGCTCAGATCCTAGTTTAATATCAATAGAAAAATCAAACACCCTCCTGGGAGGTAATCCCAGAAGTTCTTCTGGAAACACATCCTAAAATTCTTGAAGAAAAGGATACTTTTCCCCAAAAGATAAACTAGGGTTTTCTACCCCTTCTTCCGCTTGTTCCATTTTGACTGCAGACAACTGACAACCTTTCCTTCTAGCCCTTTTTAATTGCTTAGAAGAGATAGTCCTGATTTTAACTTCTCTTTGAATCCCTTGGAATTGGGTCAGATTCCCCAAATCATCTAAGCATTCAACTATTTTTCAAAAACAATCAAGCTTAGCTCTATGTTTCCATAACCAATTCATTCCTAGGATCACATCATAAGAACCTAAGGGGACTACATACAAATTTACTTCAGTTGAGAAACTAGGAAGGTCAACCTTGGCTTCAAACAAACATTTCTCTACCCGAGCCTTAGATTCGTTAGCATATTCTATTGACCAAGGTTTAGACATGTAACCAACTTTTCTAGAAAATTTACTTAAAATTCTAGGAGAAACAAAGTTTTATGTGGCTCTTGTATCAATCAAAATAGATATAGGGACTCCAATCAAAGTACCTGTCATCTAAATGGGTGTGATTTGATACTCGGCTTGATGATTGTCAAGAGATGCATGAATCCTTTGCTGGAATGCTTCTTGCTGAGTAGGTAGTGCAGTACCTCTTTGTTGTCCATTTTGATTCTTATTAGGGCAACGATTTGCATAGTGGTTGCCCCCACAAGTAAAGCATCCTCCAATGGGTCCTTTCCTATCTGAATTCTTCCCACTGTTATCCTCATTTCTTTTGTAGCTGCCATTCTTTTTCTCATTGCCAGATCCACCTTTGTTCTTTTGAGGTCCTTTATCTTTTCTCTTGTTATCAAAACCTTTTCATATCTTTTCTTGTAAGGTTGATTGTTAGGAGTTCCATTAAACCTCTTACGACTTCTATCATGATAAGCCAAGATGGATTTTAGCTTTTACTTTTGCTTGATTGCCTTCTCGTACACTTGATCCATTGTTGTGGGACCATGTACATCCACTTCACCACCAATTTGAGCATTTAAGCCCATAATGAATTTTCTGATCCTAAATCTCTCATCCTTTTGATATTGTGGAACATACTTTAGGAGCCGAGTGATTTTTTCTCCATATTCTACCATTGTCATATCTCCTTGTCGAAGATTCTAAAAATCAGTCAGTTTCTAATCGAAATAAAGTTGTGGTAACCACCTCTTGTGAAAGAGTTCCACGAACTCATCCCAAGTTACCCTTAGAGAGCTTAAATTTAATTCCATTTTTTTATTCATCCACCAAGTGGATGCTTCTCCTGCCAGTTGGTATGCTCCCCATACTGCCTTGGTCACCTCTGAGTAATTTCTTATCTCGAAGTACTTTTCCATCTCTATTAACCAAGCTTCTGCAGCATCTCCAATTTTTGTCCCATCAAATTTAGGTGGAACAACCTTCTTCATATCCTTTGAGAGCTCTAAGGTCAATCTATCCCTTGCCTCATTATGAGGTTCGCTACTCTTACTCTGATCTTCATTATTTTCTCCACTTTCACCATGAGAGTTTTCACCTCCTCCCTTAGTATTCCCTTTGTCATCCACTTTCTTCTCTAAATCACCCAATCTTTTCTTGGTTTCCTCAAGCATGGTTATGATTTGGTCCAACTTATTATTTGGTGGGTGGTTTTCCTCTTCACTTTCTCCTAGGTTAGTTCTTGTCTACACCATGTTTATTGATTTCTCACACCTAAGAATATTGAGTTATCCATTAGTTCTAGATTATAATGTAACCCATTAAATTTAAACATAATACTCAATTTAAACAATAGTTTGGCACAAAAACAACTCTTTTTATTTATTTCTTTTCAAAAGTAAAGAGTTTTCTTCTTTAATACATGAAATGACTTCAAAAGTCGTGCTCAAGAGGAGTATATCCTTCAGACTCATTTTTAGATACATAATCTTGAGGAATATAACCCTCTGACTCACTATCGGACCTAACTTCTATGATCTCAACAGTTGAGGGTATGCGGGGATCTCGCCTAACCAAAGTTATTTCCTCATCTTTAACCCTTTCCGAGTACTCCTTTCTCACTCGCTTGATTCAAGTTAAGGCAATCACTAGTGTTTCGGTATCACTCAACCAAATGTCACTCTCATCATTGGTTCCCTCAAAGGTTTGATAATGGCCTCACATTCTCTTTTAGCTTTAAGGAAACATTGGCTTGAATTAATAGACTTTCTTGCTATCTTCTTAAAACATACCATCCTGGCACAGAAATTTTCAAACATTAGCTAACCGCATAATGTTGACTACAGGCAAGCATAGTGCTCTCATAAGCCCTAGTGCTGAACCTGGTAGCTCTGATACCATATGTAACATCCACGTTCTATAAACATAGTAAAAATCCAAAATCCACTATAGAGTAACTCAACAAGGTAAAAATGAGATAGGGAAAATTTTTCTTTTATTTAACAAATAATCAAGTAACTACAATTACAAGATTTCTTTTTACAAAATACAATATACCCATATTGTCTTTTCGTTTACAATGTTTACAAATGTAAAACCATTACATATACAAATTTGGAATCAATACTGCATCTTAATATCTGACATCTTTATCACAAGTCCTGGCATGTTTCCTTCTTGGAGAGAGAGAGAGAACATCTTTCCAATGATTTACCTCCAACCACAGACCGGCGGTCTCCCACACATCTTCCACATAGGAAGTGGCCCTTCCCTTCACGAGGAATATAGATCTTAGGTGACCAGTGGTAATTTGCCATTCCCGAGTACATAGTGTTGTATTCTACTCAACTCTATCAACCATACAACCCTAGATACACTCTAGCTAAGTATGATTTCTGATAGGATGAGCAATTCTGAATACAGTGAACTGATAATGCATGCAGAAAACAAATGCATTACTTTGGCCAAAGTTTTTAATTTCAATAATGTTCGTAAAGAACATAGTCGTTGTGTTCACCCACCCCTACTTGACTTGGATACTATCTTATTCATGCAGTTTATATCTCTTATCAACCCTATTCACGCAATAGTTTAAACTGAGAGTCATGATAAAAATACTTAAGACTTGAGTAAGTCTATATGACATAACCACTCCATTGGTTTGTAATCGACTCTAGGGTTACCCTAATGTTCCTTGCTACTACAACATAACAATATATCCATATCTTATATCTTAGAGTTCTAGATTCAGAAATAGCCCTTGATTAAATTAACCAAAGTTTATAATTCTCAAAAGATACTGTCTCCTATACAAAGAAATCATGAGATAATTTTGATAATGTTTATAAACAAAACATACCTTATGTTTAAATATCCTTACAAGGTTGTTCTCTAGTATACTTAGCTTAATCCATTGTTTTGGATCTCTTCATGAACAACAATGACAAATAACCTTGAATGGGGTTCTCATAATAACCTTATTTCCTAATATCTCTAAGTTACTATCTTTAGATATGACCCTAAAGTTTACTAACAATTCAAATGATTCTAGTTCTCTTGGTAGATAACACTATTTGTGATGCATATGTATATAACCTATACAATACAATAAAGTTAACTCCTTATAACCTCATTACTATAAAGCTCAAAGCTAAATGTAATAAAACATAGTTCATCCATTCATGAGTCTATCACATGGTTATTCTCATATTCTGCATTAACTTGCTTTAGACTTAATTCAATAGGGAGACTATAAGTTTAAGCTAATAACAACTTATGTCTTTCTCCTACTAAGATATTCATTAATCTTGCATTCCCTAATTGGGTATGAGCAATAGTTTTTAAATACTAAGAAACAAGTCGACTCAGTCTATTATAACAGTATCCTTACTGGCATGACCGATTATAAACCATATAAGTAGCATTCGTTGTCTTTAATGACTACAAGAAAGTAGCTCTAAATTGCTTACTTAAAATGTTAACTGGCATTTCTAAACTAATACATAATAGATATCGACTATCATATCATAATTCAGAAGATAATTTCCTACCAGCGAGCTCATTCAATCACCTTCAATACTACGATATACTATTTTTAGATGAGCTAAATGATTTACTCATGAATTAATAAAACATGTACTGAGGAATATCTGATAGTATATAAACTTAAATTGGCTGGAATAGGTGAATATTTCACCAAGTTGATGCCACTGTACTGTATATTCCTCCACTGTCACAGCTACTGCATTCTATTTCCCTATCACTTCTATTCTCCTCCGTGTTGACAACAAGTTCTAAACCTGCTTAATAAAAACCATCCGACTCCTTTGAGTCGTTAGACATAAAGGCAGAGGCACGACTCCTACAAAGTCACCTCATTATCCTCTCCTCTATGTTCGGTTACCAACTTCATTCAAAGTGTAACAGTTTTAAAATGGTTAAATCAAAACTGATGACCAATATTTATGCGTAAATCCCACATGTCGATGGGAAATTATTGCTTCATGATGCGTCAGTTGTGGTGGTTAAAAACCACAGTCATCCTCATAAGGATGAGGCCGACACTTCAAAGAAATATAAATTGATCTATTAATGATCATTACATGTGGTTCGATCCACTATTACATGTGGTTCGATCCACTACTATAAATTATAAAGACTACTATATTTTAGCTTATGGCTTCTTCAATGCAGTCGACTCAATGGGAGGTATTATCATCATTCGATGCTAAGGCATCAATTTATATATATTGATTACATCAATTATAATTCTCATAGCATTGCTTATTGCATTAGATAGGTATAGTTTATTCAATAATAAGATATTATTAAACCATGGTTTATGGATATTTTGTTTGGGTTGAGCTTGTCTCCCCATCATAATCCGTTGACAATAATCACATAATAATAACTTTGACGATAACGTCTTATCATTTAAGAATCATTTATAACATGTCAAATATCTTAATAGTTGTAAAAAGACTATCATGTTATGACAAAAATGTCGTAATATTTATATTAAATGTAAATAGTCATAAATCAATCTCAAAAGACGTCGTTAACGTTATCAATGACTAAGCTGACTTAATACAACTTAGAAATATTTGAAAACAATATCGACTACCTATTGATTAAGTTTAGAAGTAAACTGACAAGACAAAGCTTACCTCTTATGACACCACAGTTCACATTTTCGTTAAACACTTTATACTCAGTTTGGCAAATAAATCACTTATAACTCGAGGTCTATATCTCTCTCCTGGAAAGATACTCTTGTTGCAAGTATGAGGATAACCAGTGTTGTCATTGATGTCAACATACTCATATTGCATTAATGAGAAGGATTGAATGAGTTGTGTGCTGAGGATATTGAGAGAATAAGTCTCAATCAGGAACAGTGAATAACAGTGATGACAAGAAGGAAAAAGTCCTAAATAGGTTGAGGATCAGAGGATGCAGTTTAAAGGGTCTGTAGATATGAGTCTTGAGATGTTCCAGTCAAGATCTCAGAAGTCCACATGAAGATCTGAAGAAGTTATGGTCGCTCCAGTAGAACTGGTTTCGGCAGGTGTTTAGAGGTGACAGAGGGTCACAGAAAGGTCCGATGAGATCTAAAATTGCATTATCTCACTCTGCGGATTGGAGGGAGTGTTGAAGAAGTTTGTGTGAAGTGCCAACTAGATTTGTTCATGGTTTGGAGGTCCAGAAGCACCTTTTTCATTATGACAGTCATGATAGACTGTGTTCTTGAAGTTCCGGATGAAGGTGAGAAGAATTCCAGCAGAATGATGAAATGCAGATGTGTTTGGTGATTCAGGGAAGGTTATGATGATAATTGGATTATGTCCAGTTAATGTCGGTGATCCACATTGAAGTTAGAGTTTGCATTTGAAGAATAACCACGGATATTGGTGTTCTTCTTGAGACTGGTCGACTGGATGTGTTACACGTCTTGCGAATGATTTTGTAGGTGTTTGCCGACTTAGATGATTATTCCTAAGTCAATGCCTTGTATAAATAAGGGATTGTAAATTCATTTTGAAGTGTGTCTTGGTGTGGATGAGTGTGGCATAGCGAAGAAGAGCGAAAGACAGAGCAGGAGTTTTTGGGCTTAAATGGAACTGATCCAGACATGGTAAAGATGTCAATCTCTAGTTCAAGTTTGTAATACTTGTTACTTTGTAGATAGTGTGTCTCTTGTAGGCAGTGAGCCTCTTGTGAGTAGTATGCTCGGGTAGTAAGCCCTAACTGGCATGTGCCATCTATTTTTCTTATTCTTCTAATAGAGAATATTCCTTGGGTTAATCACCCCGTGGTTTTTCCCTTGACTGGGTTTCCACGTCAAAATCTTGGTGTTTCATGTGTTGATGTGTATCTTCTCTGGTGTTTATGCTTTATGCTTTCATGAGTGATTAATTGATATGCTATTAAATAACAAGAGGATTTAAGTGTTTGAATTGAAAGCAAGTTTTTGTACAACTGATTCACCCCCCGTCTCAGTTGTGTGCCCTAGATCTAACAATTGGTATCAGAGCAAAGTTCCTCTAAAAAGAGCTTAACCTCTTGAGGAGATCCAGGTTGTCGTCATATAAGAAGGACAGTCCGAAGTTTGATGGAACCAACTTTACTCTTTGGAAAGGCCGCATGAAATCTCACTTGGAGTGTATGGGAAAGGTGTACTTGTCCATGGTCACAAAAGCATATACACCTCCACAGGGTGGTCCGACAACTCTAAATGAAATCACAGATGCTGAAAATAATTTGCGGACCAAAGAGGCTCTTCTAAGCGCATTAACTGACTCAGAGCTTTCAAATGTTATAGACCTACCAACTGCCTATGAGATCTAGATTAAATTCGAACTTCTGCATGAAGGAGATGAGTATGTTAAGAGTGCAAGGTTGAAGAGTCTCAAAGGGAAATTTGAAAGACTGAAATGAGAGATGATGAAAATATTACTACCTTTATGCCAAGAGTAAATGGGCTGGTATGCGGAATCAGGAATGCTGGTGGGGTTTTGGATGAAAATGAGATTGTTGGCAAAATTCTCAGATCTCTTCCTGCTGTCTACAAAATCAAGGTTGCTGCCATTGATGAATTCAGAGCCCATACAACTGTCACAAGAGACCAATTGGCTGGCAAACTAGCTGCATTTGAAATGACCGAGTTTGGAGATGATCCCCCAAGACTGAATCTGCATTCAAAGCCAGTGCCTCTGTGAAAGGTAAACAAAGATATGATCCGGGAGAAAACTCTTCAAGGAAGCTGTCATGGTATGATCAAACAAGAAGAGACATGGAAGTGGAAGAAGCATAAATAGCTCAACTTGAAGCCCTCTTTGCAAAGAGACTGCCAAGAGGATCTGGTAAGTATGAAGGAAAATTACCCTTTAAGTGCTTCAACTAGAATAAGATTGGTCATTTTGCTTCAAGATGTCCGGAAAGATCTACAAGGTCAAATTCTAACAGACAAAGGTTCCAAAAGAATTGTTATTATGTTCATGAAGAAGATGATAATGAAGGAGAAGAAGATGATAATGAAGGAGTAACAGATGATGAATCAGAGATAGGAAACAAATCCAGAAATGAATGGGTGTTTATTGCCATCAAGGAAGAAGATCCAATATCCTCTGAATCTGTGAATCATAAGGTTGTAGAAAGAGCTTTGGCTGCCCAAGTTGAAGACAAGGATGATTGGGTTATTAACAGTGGATGCTCTCACCATGTGACAGGTGACAAGAACAAGTTCTTAGATTTGGAAAGGTATGAAGGAGGAGTGGTAAAGTTTGGTGATAATTCTGCTGGTAGAATCAAAGGAAGAGGAACTATTTCTTTTAATGGAAGAAACAAAACTGGTAATGTACTATATGTTGAAGGCTTGAAGCACAATCTTCTCAGTGTTGGACAGTTGGTGGACAAAGGCTATGATCTCCGGTTCAAGGATGGAAAATGCAAAATCCTTGAAAGATCCGAAACAGAGATTGCATCCAGTACTCAAACTAAAGGTAATATCTTCCACTTGGTTGGTTCTGATAAAAGTTGTCTGTTTGTTCACATTGATCAGAGTTGGTTATGGCATAGAAGGATGTGTCATGTAAATTTTGATAACATCATCAAGATAAGCAATACTTAGGCTGTAAGAGATCTTCCAAAATTGGTAAAACCTACAAATAGTTTGTGCAAAGAATGTCAGCTAGGTAAACAAAGCAGAGTCTCATTCAAAAGCAAGGATCAGTCCTCTACCGGATTATTGGAGTTAGTTCATACTGATCTATGTGGTCCAACAAGAATCAAGAGTATGCAAGGTGACAGATACTTCATGTTACTGATTGATGACCATTCCCGGATGATGTGGGTTACCTTTTTGAAAGATAAATTAGAAGTGTTTGAGAAGTTCAAAATCTTCAAGGCTATGGTAGAGAATCAAACCGAATTAAAACCGAAATGTCTGAGGTCTGATAGAGGTGGTGAATTCACATCCGGTGAATTCATAGATTTTTGTGAGAAGCATGGTATAAAGAGACAGTTATCTGCACCTAGGACTCCACAGCAGAATGGAGTAGTTGAGAGAAAGAACCGGACCATCCAGGAAGCATCCAAGACAATGATGATGGAAGCAAATGTTCCCTAAATGTTTTGGAAAGAAGCTGTCAGCACTGCAGTCTACACTCTCAATCGAGTTAAAATCAGAAGCAATATCGGTAAGACTCCTTATGAACTTTGGTTTGGCATCACTCCTACTGTGAGATATTTCAGAGTATTTGGTAGCAAGTGTTACATTAAAAGAGATGAAGATCTAGGAAAGTTTGATGCTAGAAGTGATGAAGGAATTTTCTTGAGTTACTCCACTCAAAGCAAAGCATACCGGTGTTACAATAAGAGACTAAGAAAGATGATAGAAAGTACAAATGTGAAGGTTGATGAAGGTATTGAGAAGCCCTCAAGATTTTATGAGTATGATGAAGATGATCAGAATGATGTTCTGGTTCAAGGAGCTCCATCCTCTCCTGAAAGTCAGATTCAGACTAATCCGGTAAATCAGGAAGAAGAGACAGGTATGAATGAGCATGATCAAGAAGCAGAAGTGCAAGAAACTCCAAAAGTTCCAAGGTATGTAAGACTGAACCACTCTAAAGATCAGATCATAGGTGACAAAAGTAAAGGTGTACAAACTAGAAGGAATGTTGCTCAAAATTTAGATGAATGTTGTCTGATTTCAAAGATTGAACCTAAGACAATAAATGAAGCTTGCAATGATGAAAATTGGACAAAAGCAATGGAAGAAGAGTTAATGCAAATTGAGAAAAATCACACTTGGGATCTTGTTTCTAGACTTAGAAACAAGAATGTGATTGGAACCACATGGGTCTTCTGAAACAAACTAAATGAAGTTGGTGAAGTAATCAGAAATAAGGCCAGATTAGTCTACAAAGGCTACTCTCAAATAGAAGGGATTGATTTTGAGGAAATCTTTGCTCCGGTGGAAAGAATTGAAGCAGTTAGACTATTTCTTGCATTTGCTGCCTTCAAAGATTTCAAAGTGTATCAGATGGATGTCAAATCTATTTTCCTGAATGGTGACTTAGAAGAAGTGTACATTGAACAACCAGATGGATTTCAATTATCTGAGCATGGTGATATGGTCTGCAAATTAAAGAAGGCACTGTATGGTCTACAACAAGCTCCAAGAGCATGGTATGAAAGGCTAGACAAACATCTTTTGAAAATTGGGTTCAACAAAGGTACTGCTGATAGTAACCTATATTTCAAAATTGATCATGAAAATATCTTGATTGTTGAGGTATTTGTTGATGATATCATCTTTGGAGGAAGAGACAGTATGTGTAAAACCTTTGCAAATCAAATGAAAAGTGAATTTGAAATGTCAATGCTCGGTGAAATGAATTTCTTCTTGGGTCTGCAAATTACTCAGTCAAAGAAAGGAATCTTTATCTCTCAGACCAAATATGTGAAAGAATTGTTGAGGAAATTTAGAATGGAAGATTCAAAGCCAATGAACACTCCCATGGCAACCAGATGTAAGCTGAGAAAAGATGATGACTCTCCTAAGACAGATCAGACCAAGTACAGATCAATGATTGGAGGATTATTGTATCTCACTCAGACTAGACCAAATATAATGCAGGCTATTGGTCTTGTGGCGAGATTCTAGGCTGATCCCAGGGAATCTCATGTCATGACAATCAAAAGAATTTTTAGGTACCCTAAAGGAACAGTTGAGTATGGTCTATGGTATCCTAGAGATCATAATTTTTCTCTTCATGCATATACAGATGCAGATTGGGCAGGAGATGTGGATGATAGGAAGAGTACAAGTGGAGGAGCATTCTTTTTGGGAAAAAGGTTGGTTTCTTGGCTAAGCAAGAAACAAGAGGTAATATCCCTGTCTACAACTAAAGCAGAATACATTGCAGCAGCAGGAAGTTGCACTCAACTTTTGTGGATGAAGCAAATGCTAAGAGATATTCAAGTAGAATATGAGGAGCCTATCACAATTTTATGTGATAATTCAAGTGCAATAAATATTTCTAAGAATCCAGTGTTGCATTCTAAGACTAAGCATATATCTATCAAGTTTCACTTTCTGAGAGAGTAAGTGAACAAGGGTGAAGTCAGATTGGAGTATGTGCCCTCCAAGGATCAACTTGCATATATTTTTACTAAACCTCTTCCCAAGGACTTTTTTGAGTATCTCAGGGAGAAGTTAGGGGTCATGGCCCCTCCGGTGATGAACTAGGATGCATTGATGTGCATCAGTCCGGTGGATATCACAGTCATATCTTGTGATCCGGATTGATGATGGGGAGCTGCTACTAAGGGGAAACAGTTGATATGATTCTGATGTGTTAGAATTGCAAGTATGAGCCCTTTGCCATTGATGTCAAAGGGGGAGAGAAGAAATGTGAAAAACAAGTGGTTGATGATCAAAGGGGGAGCAGTAAAGGAAGAGAAGACATGTGAAGAGTTGTCACTGATAGGGGGAGTAGTGACAGAAAGGAGAAGTTCTTGTCGTAATGGTTTTTCACATCATATGTTGCCATCAATGACAAAGGGGCAGATTGTTGCAAGTATGAAGATAACCAGTGTTGTCATTGATATCAACATACTCATATTGCATTAATGAGAAGGATTGAATGAGCTGTGTGCTGAGGATATTGAGAGAATAAGTCTCAATCAGGAACAATGAAGAATAGTGATGACAAGAAGGAAAAATTCCTAAATAGGTTGTGGATCAGAGGATGCAGTTTAAAGGGTTTGTAGATATGAGTCTTGAGATGTTCCAGTCAAGATCTCAGAGGTCTGCATGAAGATCTGAAGAAGTTATGGTTGCTCCAGTAGAACCGGTTCTAGCAGGTGTTCAGAGGTGACAGAGGATCACAGAAAGGTCCGGTGAGATCTGGAATTGCAACATCTCACTCTGCGGATTGGAGAGAGTGTTGAAGAAGTCTGTGTGAAGTGCCAACTAGATTTGTTCATGGTTTGGAGGTCTGAAAGCATCTTTTTCATTATGACAGTCATGACAGACTGTGTTCTTGAAGTTCCAGATGAAGGTGAGAAGAATTCCAGTAGGATGATGAAATGCGGATGTGTTTGGTGATTCAGGGAAGGTTATGATGATCACTAGATCATGTCCAGTTAATGTCAGTGATCCACATTGAAGTTAGAGTTTGCATTTGAAGAATAACCACGGATATTGGTGTTCTTCTTGAGACTGGCTGACCAGATGTGTTACACGTCTTGTGAATGATTTTGTAGGTGTTTGCCGACTTAGATGATTATTCCTAAGTCGATGCCTTGTATAAATAAGGGATTGTAAATTCATTTTGAAGTGTGTCTTGGTGTAGATGAGTGTGGCATAGCGAAGAAGAGCAAAAGGCAGAGTAGGAGTTTTCAAGCTTAAATGGAACTGATCCAGACATGGTAAAGATGTCAATCTCCAGTTCAAGTTTGTAATACTTGTTACTTTGTAGACAGTGTGCCTCTTGTAGGCAGTGAGCCTCTTGTGAGCAATATGCTCAGGCAGTGAGCCCTAATTGGCATGTGCCATCTATTTTTCTTATTCTTCTAATAGAGAATATTCCTTGGGTTAATCACCCCGTGGTTTTTCCCTTGACTGGGTTTTCCACGTCAAAATCTTGGTGTTTCATGTGTTGATGTGTATCTGCTCTGGTGTTTATGCTTTATGCTTTCATGAGTGATTAATTGATATGCTATTAAATAACAAGAGGATTTAAGTGTTTGAATTGAAAGCAAGTTTTTGTACAACTGATTCACCCCCCTCTCAGTTGTGTACCCTAGATCTAACAACTCTCTCTCTTTTTTCGCTGAGAGTCATCTGATAACTTGTAATCACATTTCACTTGTCATCAAACAATATGTGATCAGTGCATCATTATTCAATTAATTCAGCTAATAAATCAAATCTCATAATACAAATATTAAATTGATAATAACATAATCATTTCTATGATTTCAATAAATGACATTTAATATAATCCTTGTCACCAATCCAAACATCATAATCAATTTACTTATATCGAAGTAAATAGTAAAAGTATAGCAAGACAAAAATTGGGGATGTAACATATCCTTCCCCTAAAGATTCATCGTCCTTGATGATATAGAGTATTAAAAAGTATCTATAAAGCAAGTTCATTGTTTTCCACTAGTAAGATTATTAAATAAATGCGGAAACTTTTGATAAATTTCATGGTAATCCTCCCATGTAGCATTTTCCTCAGCATATTGGTCCCATTGGACCTTGCATTGCAAGACCTCTCTGTTATGCAGGTGGAGCTTGCGTGTTTCTAACACCTTGAGTGGCTCAATCGTGACCACCCCTGGGTCTTGCATCTGTAAGGAATTCCAAGTCAAAATATGATTATTACTTGCAGTTCATATTTCTTCAAATAAGACACATGAAAAACATTGTACATTTTAGATAAGACTCGTGGTAGAGCAATTCTGTGGGCAACCGGATTGACTACTTCAAGCACTTCAAAGGGTCCCACATATCGAGGGGCTAGTTTAGAAGATTTCCCAAACTTAATAGAACTTTTCTGAGGTTTAACCCTCAAAAGAACTTTTTCTCCAATAGAAAATTGCCCTAGAATACGTTTTGTATCCGTGTAGCTCTTTTGCCTATCATTAGCTTCTGCCAATCTTTGTCTGATCAGCTTAACTTTCTCTTCCATTTGAACTAGCATTTCAGGCCTGATGCTAATCCTATCCTCTAGCTTATCCCAACTTATAGGTGTTCGACATCTTCTTCCATACAATGCTTTAAATGGCGCTATCTTAATAGCGGAATGATAGGAATTGTTGTAAGCAAACTCCACAAGTGGTAGGTATTCTTCCCACTTATATTGCTGATCCATGTAATACATTCGCAACAAATCTTCCAAGACTTGATTAACCCTTTCAGTTTGCCCATCAGTTTGAGGATGGTAAGTTGTACTTATATTGAGTTTAGTCCCTAGCGCAGAAGACAAAGTTTGCCAAAACCTTGATGTTACACACACATCTCTATCTGAGATAATCTTTTCAAGGATGCCATGCAATCTAAACACCTCTTGCACAAATTTACGAGCTAACACAGGAGCCCCATCAGTCAAATTCCCTAGTATGAAATGTGCTACCTTTGTGAACTTATCAACTACCACTAAAATGGCATCATGTCTATTTCTTGACATAGGAAAACCTTGAACAAAATCCATACTAATAACTTGCCATTTCCACTTTGGTATATCATGCGGATATAACAATAATGCGGGGTGATGATGCTCTGCTTTTACCCTTTGACATTCTAAACAAATTGCTACAAATTTTGCAGCATCATTCTTCATTCCCTTCTAGAAATAAAGAGGTTTAACATCCGCTAGAAGTTTCGTCACTCCCGAATGTCCTGAATATGGTGCAGTATGAACTTCTTTCCATACTAAATCCCTCAATCTAGCTAAATCAGGTACATAAATTCTATCTTTATACCTCAATAGTCCATCTAACTCAAACAAAAAACCATCATACCTTAGATCTTTAGGATTATCTTTCAGAGCCTGCTTAACCTGCTCATACAACTCATCACCAAAAAAATTTTACAATACCAAATCCTTAAAATATCCGTGAAAAGAAATAATAGACGCTATATGTCTTCTATGACTTAAAGCATCAGCTACTCTATTTTCTTTTCCTTTGATGTAGTTTATCTCAAAATCATAGTCAGATATCAATTCTAACCATCTCCTTTGTCGAGCATTCAAATGCGGTTGTGAGAAAATATACTTCAGACTTTAATGATCTGATTTAAGTATAAAGGTCTTTCCCAAGAGATAATGTCTCCACATTTGTAATGCATGAGTTACTGCTACCAATTCCAAATCATGCGATGCATAATTTTTCTCATAAGATTTCAATTTCCTAGACTCATATGCAATAAATCTTCCATCTTGCATAAGTACTCCTCCTAATCCTTCTGCCGAGGCATCTGTAATTACCTCAAATTGTCCTTCGGGGTCAGGAACTTTCAAGATTGGAGCTGTAGTTAACTTTTTCTTTAAGAGATCAAATGCTTCCTGACATTTGTCTGTCTATTCAAATCTCTTTCCTTTCCTCTATAGGGAAGTGATTGGACTAGCAATACTAGAGAAATTTAGAACAAACTTTCTATAATAGCCTGCCACGCCCATGAAACTACGCACCTCATGTACGTTTGGTGGTATAGGCCAATCCAGAATAGCTGTGATTTGTGCAGGATCAATAGATATTCCATTAGTTGATATGATATGACCTAGGTATTGAACCTCCTTTTGAAGGAATGTGCACTTAGATAGCTTCCCATATAAATTATGTCCTCTTAACCTCTGCAGAACTATTTGCAGGTAACAATGATGTTCTTCCTCATTCTTAGAATAAATGAGTATATCATCCAGAAATACTAAAACAAACTTATGCAAACAATCTCTGAATATAGTATTCATGAGATTCATGAATGCAGCAGGAGCATTTGTCAAACCAAATGGCAACACTGTGAACTCATAGTGTCCATATCTGGTTCTAAAAGTCATCTTATGAATATCTTCATCCTTCAGTCTTAACTGATGATATCCCGATCATAAATCTATCTTTGAAAACACAGCAGCTTCACGCATCTGATAAAAAAGATCATCAATTCGCGGCAAAGGATATTTGTTCTTTACCATTACTTTATTAAGCATACAGTAATCTATACATAAATGAAGGGTTCCATCCTTCTTCTTAACAAAAATAACCAGTGCACCCCAAGGTGAAACACTAGGTCTGATTAAACCTTTTGCCAACAATTCTTGTAACTGTGCTTTCAATTCCATTAACTCAATTGTTGTCATACGATAGGGTGCTTTTGATATAGGCTCAGATCCTAGTTTAATATCAATAGAAAAATCAAACACCATTCTGGGAGGCAATCCCAAGTTCTTTTGGAAACACATCCTAAAATTCTTGAAGAAAAGGATACTTTTCCCCAAAAGATAAACTAGGGTTTTCTACCCCATCTTCCACTTGTTCCATTTTGACTGCAAACGACTGATAACTTTTCCTTCTAGCCCTTTTTAATTGCTTAGTAGAGATAGTCCTAATTTTAACCTCTCATTGAATCCCTTGGAATTGGGTCAGATTCCCCAAATCATCTCAGCATTCAACTATTTTTGAAAAACAATCAACCTTAGCTCTATGTTTCCATAACCAATTCATTCCTAGGATCACATCATAAGAACCTAAGGGGTCTACATACAAATTTACTTCAGTTGAGAAACTAGAAAGGTCAACCTTAGCTTCAAACAAACATTGCTCTACTTGAGCCTTAGATTGGTTAGCATATTCTACTGACCAAGGTTTATACATGTAACCAACTTTTCTAGAAAATTTACTTAAAATTCTAGGAGAAACAAAGTTTTCTGTGTCTCCTATATTAATCAAAACATATATGGGGACTCCAAACAAAGTACTTGTCATCTCAATGGGTGTGATTTGATACTCAGCTTGATGATTGTTGAGAGATGCATGAATCCTTTATTAGAATGCTTCTTGCTGAGTAGGTAGTACAGTACCTCTTTGTTGTCCATTTTGATTCTTGTTAGGGCAATGATTTGCATAGTGGTCACCCCCACAAGTAAAGCATCCTCCAATGGGTCCTTTCCTATCTGAAGTCTTCCCATTGTTATCCTCATTTCTTTTAAAGTTGCCATTCTTTTTCTCATTGTCAGATCCACCTTTGTTCTTCTGAGGTCCTTTATCTTTTCTCTTGTTATCAAAACTCTTTTCATATCTTTTCTTGTAAGGTTGATTGTTAGGAGTTCCATTAAACCTCTTACAGCTTCTATCACGATAAGCTGAGATGGATTTCAGCTTTTGCTCTTGCTTGATTGCCTTCTCGTACAATTGATCCATTATTGTGGGACCATGTACATCCACTTCACCACTAATTTGAGCATTTAAGCCCGTAATGAATTTTCTGATCCTGAATCTCTCATCCTTTCAATACTGTGGAACATACTTCAGGAGTCGAGTGTATACTCATGCAGTTATGGCGCTAGGAATTGCTTTTAAATGTCAAGATGACGTGGTACTAGTTCTGTGCCTTGAGAAAATAACCCAGAGATATGCTCGCTTTTCAAAAATTCTTCAAAGGACATTCACAGATTATGTCGTATGCCACATTAAATGATCATTAATCACCTTGATATTCAGTCTGTGGCTTATTTGTCTCCGAGTCACAAGAAATAGAAACTTTAGAACCTTGAGTCAAAGGTTGTGAAGTTCTGAAAACCAGCGATCAAGCAACTTCAAAGAGAAACACATAGGCTGCAAGAGCCTTCTCATACACTTGATCCATTATTGTGGGACCATGTACATCCACTTCACCACCAATATGAGCATTTAAGCCCATAATGAATTTTCTGATCCTGAATCTCTCATCCTTTTGATACTGTGGAACATACTTCAGGAGTCAAGTGTATACTCATGCAGTTATGGTGCTAGGAATTACTTTTAAATGTCAGGATGACGTGGTACTAGTTCTGTGCCTTGAGAAAATAACCTGGAGATATGCTCGCTTTTCAAAAATTCTTCAAAGGACATTCATAGATTATGTCGTATGCCGCATTAAATGATCATTAATCACCTTGATATTCAGTCTGTGGCTTAGTTGTCTCCGAGTCACAAGAAATAGAAACTTTAGAACCTTGAGTCGAAGGTTGTGAAGTTCTGAAAACCAGCGATCAATCGACTTCAAAGAGAAACACATAGGCCGCAAGACATAATGAAAGGAATGTAAAGTCGCAGGGTCAGGAAGTTTTGAAACTTAAGAACCTTGCGACTTAGTTAGCAAACATAAGAAATCAGGGACTAGGTTAGGAAATTTTGAATACCCGCGATTTCAAGTATTTTTCTAAGGCAACAAAAGGAGAAAATACAATCCTTAGGAATTTAGGCATAAATTTGATGGATCATGAAAAATGAACAACAAAGTAAACAAACCCTAGAAATAAAAGAAAGGGGCAACAACTGGCTCTGAATGGGGACAAGGACCATAGGGACGTAGAGAATCCAAAACTATGGCACAAAGCCTTATTCATTGGGCAAACAGAGGGAAAGACAACACAAAAACACACATAAATAGAAAGAAACTATGATACAAAGGGGAAAACTTGAGACCGCTACCAGTTGAACATTTTTAGATCTTGCCCATTATAGGCAAGAGGTAAAGGAGTGCCATCTAGATAAGTCAGCAGAAAATAATTATCACCAATAACCTGCTTGATCAGGAAAGTTCCTCTCCATAAAGAATCAAACTTTTTGTGTGCCCCCTTTGGTTCTCGCCTTCTATCCCAAAGAACTACTGAGTCTCCAACAGCGAAACTTCTTTGTCTAGCCTTCTTATCAAAAATCCTTTTAACCATTTGCTGATGTTTTGCTATTCTATCCACAACAATTTTTCTTTCCTCTTCCAGCTTGTTTAGATACATGACCCTCTTTTCAACTTTAGATTGGAATTCTTTATTTTCTATAGCCTTTTGTAAATCCAAAGTTGAAAGCTCTAAAGAGATAGGAATAGTGCTATCAACCCCATACACCAATTGAAAAGGTGACATACCTATGGCTCTCTTATAAGTGATCCTATCTGTCCAAAGAGCATAATATAATTTTTTATGCCAACCTTTCTGATTTTCACTTACCAGCTTGTTAATAATGGAAATCAAGTTTTTTATTGTTGGATTCGGCTTGTCCATTACCTTGAGGATAATAATCAGAAGAATGCCCTAGACTAATTCCGTACTCATAGAAGAAAAGAGTAATTTCAAAGGATGAAAAAGAACTAGCATTATCAGTGATAATTTTCTTCGGAATGCCAAATCTTACTATGATGTTCTCTTTCAGAAAATTGCACACAATCTTCGAAGTAGTCTGCTTTACTAGAATAGCTTCTACCCACTTAGTGAAGTAATCAGTAGCAGTAAGGATGTGAGTATGTCCAACACTTGAACTACGATTAGCAGGGCCAATAAAATCCAATCCCCACTGTTGGAAAGGTTCATCAATCACCACGGGCTTCAAAGGCAAGGTTGCAAGATGAGGTCTGCCAATGAATTTCAAACACTTTTCACATTTGGATACCAACTCATGAGCATCTTTAAACATGCCAAGCCAATAAAAATATTGGTGCAAGATTTTAAAGGTTGTCACAAAAGCAGAGAAATGTCCCTTGCATGCTTCATCATGAAAAGCTTTCAACAACTTCCTTTGTTGTTCTTTGTCAACACATCTGAGAAAGGTTCCATCTACTCCTTTTTTATATAGGATTCCCTCCCAAAGAACATACTTATTTGCCTTAAGTTTTAAATTTCTTCTTTCCTTGGCCGACATGTATGCATGACAATCACCATAGGTTAAGAAATATGCAACATATGAAAACCATTCATCAGTTGTGCTAGTGAAAAGGACTAAATATAACTGTTCTTCTTCATCAATTTTTTTTTCTGCAATTAGTTTACATAGACTCTTGCCCCTTACCAAATTGGTAGGCCTGATATCTACATCATACTCCTCCACTTTTACTATCCAAGACCCTCGTTTATTACACCTAACTTCCTATTTCGTGAGAATACTCTTGATAGTGCTTTCATGGACGAAGACAATGGTATGTGAATGCGGGATATAGAACCTAAAACTTTTTAAAGCTCTAACAACATAAGCATGTTTTTCAAGTGGGGAATACTTGAGTTCGTAATTCTTGAGAGGAACTCATGAAAGAGACAGAGGCTTCTATATCTTGCTCATTTTTTTGGATTAGGATAGCTGATAGAGTATTTTCTAATGCATAACAATATATAATGAAATCTTTATTGAAGTTAGGACCTACTAGAGTAGGTGTGTTGGTAATGGAAACCTTTACATCTTTGAATTCTTTCTTCCCTTCGTTACTCCATTTGAAGATTGGATGATTTTTCATCATATCAACTATGGGTCTTGTGAACTCAACAAACTCAGGTACAAATTTCCTCAGGAAGTTCACTTGGCCAAAGAATGACCTAGTGCTATCTTTGTTTGTAGGCAATCCCAATTGTATAATAGCTTTCACCCTTTCGAGATCAACCTTGAAGCCATCCTTTGAGACGATATGACCCAAAAGTTTTCCTTCTATAACAGCATAGAGAGACTTCTTGGGGTTTAATGAGATTCCTTGCTCTCTGCAACGTTGAGCACAATTTCCAGGTCATGAATATGGTTGGCCCTTTTCTTTGAGAACACTATTAGGTCATCTAAATATACCACAATAATCTTATTTTTAAACTCACCAAATGAAAGATCCATAGCCCTTTGAAAAGTTGCACCTGCGTTAATAAGGCCATATGGCATTTTGTTGTAAGCAAACACACCAATGGGAGTAGTGAATGTCATCTTATGTTGGTCTTCTGAGGCTACTTCAATTTGGTTATAACCTCAGAATCCATCTAACATTGACATCATTTCAGAACCAGCAATAGTTTGCAGAACATGATCCATAACAGGCAATGGGTAGTTATCTTTCAGTGAAGCTTGATTTAAGTTCCTGAAATCGACACAAATCCTTTTTTCTCCATTTTTTTCCCTAACAAGAACGATCTTTTCTACCCATGTAGAATGATGAATGGGATAGATAATCTTGGTCTTGAGCATTTTATCTATCTCATTAAAAATTACCTCTGCTATCTTTGGATTATACGTTCATTGCTTCTGTTTGTAAGGTGCAGTGCCAAGTTTTAATGGTATCTTGTGTTGCAGTTCTCCATTTCTAAACTTCTTTAAATCTGCATAGAACCATGCAAAAACATCCTTATACCTTATGAGTAGAGAAATCAGTTTCTCTCTTTCCTGAGGGGAACAACATTTTCCTATACACACTATCTTAGGGTCTTCATTTGTGCCAATATTGACACGATCATAGTCAACAAATGATTCAGTACTGACCTAATACTTTTGCTTCAGGTACTGGTCATGTCTATTGAATAAATCTTCTAGAGAAACTAAACCTTTAGTTATTTTGTCACCTTTCAATTGAATCATTTCAGACTTCTCGTCATCAGCGGAAATGATGTGCTCTTCTAAAACATCATTACTTACATCATCACTTCCTTCAAAGAAGATGTTGGCAAAGGCCTCAGCTTTCTCCAGGATTGCAATAATCTATCTATCACTATTGAACACTTGCCAATGGTTCACATTATCTGGGACACCCGAGCAGTAAACTACTTCAATTCTATAAGGTTTATCTTTAAAGTCTGGGTGAGGAAATAGCAAAGATGCAGACACAACTAGTGAATCCGCTCTGGCATTAAGATCTCTGGGCATGGCTTCAATAGAAAAGGCATCAAAATCCTCAATGCAATCCCAAACTCTATTTCTATAATGTCTTAGCCTGCCATTTTTCACAGTATATTGCTTTTTGACTTGCTTAACAATTAGTTCCGCATCTCCTCTAGCCTTCAACTATTTTATGCCTCTCTCTTTGGCTAAGGTTAGGCCAAGTAGAAGTGCTTCATATTTTGTAGTATTGTTTGCATTTTCAAATTCCAACTTCTAAGCATAAGGGAAGTTATAGCCATTCAGGGAGATCAGAACAACTCCCGCACCAGAACCAGCACTAGAGCAACTTCAATCAAATTCTAATGTCCATAACTCATCTGTAACATCAGGGTTGGTCAGACCATAACACTCTTCTTATGAGGATGTGCACATATAAGTACCTGGCCCAGTTTCTAAAAACAAAATATCTACCCTTGGATCCCCTATTTTTAACACTGTGAACTTAGCTTTTGGTTCCAGATTAAGGCACACTTTCTTTCCATCTAGTGGTATTAAAGCATGAGACTAGTTCATTTGTATTTCCCCACCCAGGTCCTTACAAAAACTCCTACTCAAAAGCATACCGTAACTAGTAGGGATATCAACAACAAGGATGGTTAGCTTTAACCTCTTTTTTGGGAAGGCAGCTAAAGCAACTTGAGCATCCTTTATTTGTCCTAAAATTGGGGCTTGTGAACCATCCATAGAAAAACATTTACCATGGGAGGGAGTTTAAGATAACCCTAGAGCTCTGGCCACTTGAGCAGGCATCACATTGTCGGAAGCCCCAGAATCAATAATGCAATTGCTTAATCTAAAACTAGCTATATAAAGGGATATATAAAATGACTCTGGTTTTGAAAAAGGGTTTTGCTGACCTAGATCTGTTTCATGTGAATTTGAGCAAACTTGTTCATTGATAGGTATACTAGACACTTGAGCATTACTCTAGGACGGAGAAGGTTCTTGTTTGATATATCTCACTAACCGATCTAACTCAAATGGATTGAGCATAAGAGACTGAGCTTGGGAGATTTGAATCTTAGTGTTTTTACATGACTCAATTATATCAAATGAGCTTAGCAACAAGAGTATCAAGAGAAGGACCGATGGTACATCTGTAGATGTATTCTTGGGTGTAGCATTCTTAGACTTCTTGGAACTGGAAGTAGCTTGCCTGGATAGAATATACTTCAAAGTAAAAGGTGAGCCACTTGTCTGCCCCTTATGGTCTGTGCCTTTCTGAACCTGTTGACCCCTTGTGAAGACTACACAATTTGGATCAATCTCTGTATAAACATCTTCTCTAGCCTCGGTGTTTGCTTCATACTCAAAACAGTTTACACTAGCATCATGAGACTGGTCAGGTTCTTCCACATCTGGCATTTCATTATATTCATTAGTAGAAAGCATTTGCATAAACCAAACCATCTCAGGACAAGTGGATCCATCATGATCTGAAGTCAAATGAAAATTACACATCATATTGCCTTTGTGAGGGACCAGTTAAAGGTAAAGTTTTGCTGTAATCACTTGGAGGAACATAATCTTTCCTTGGTATATGTTGATATTGTCCTTTTGGCATTTGCCTCTCAAGGTGATTATGTCATTGGCCAACCTTTGTATAACTAGATCAGTAGAATTTACAGCAGAAGGTTTTCCAGTCTGTAACTCCTTTTTCCACTTCCCGGCTATAATTAAATCATCTTCTATTTATATGGCTCTCTATTGAGTTGCATTCACATCAGTTGCTCCCTCTCTTTAATGGTAAAACTAACATCTGGAGGAAGAGTATTAATAAAGAAACACTTCAATAGATCATCCCCGGGTCTCATATTTTCAGGTATTCTATTATACAACTTATTGAATTTGGAAATAAATTCTCTCATCGATTCGTGTATTTCTTTCTTCATTGTAGCCAATTGGGTGACCAGAGTCTATTCATTCTCAGCAGTTTTGAACCTACTTTCAAACTTTGTTTTCAGAATATCCCAGCCATTGATAGAGCCATTGGGAAGGTGATAAAACCAATCAACGACAGCGTCAGTTAGGGATTCTACAAAAAGCCTCACAACAACATCTTCATGTTGTATAGCAAGAATAGAAGAAGTGGTGAAAAATGCTTGCATATGCTCTTCTAGAGTTACTTTCCCATCTCCTCTAAATTTAGGTATGATTTTCCCTGAGCCTTTAGGCAAATCATGTAATTGGCCCCAAGATTGAGCAGACCTATGGTGGCTCCCCATGGGACGGGTGGAGGTTGAGCCATGATTTGAGGGTTACGAACAGGAAAGTTTGCTTGTAAAGGGAGGGCAATCCCGTGCAATAGAAGTGCCTAACAAGATGTGGCCAAAGTGTTTGTAGATCCTTGACTAGGAGGAGGGGATGGAGGTCTACTAATGGACTTGGACTTAACCTTTTGATTAAGTGGGAAAGAAGAGAATTTACTAGCTTCTAATAATGCAAAATCTTCATCCCAAATCCCTTTCTTTCTATCTCCTCTAGTATACCTTTTTGAAGCCATATTTAAACAATAAAAACTTAAGATTATAGAGTCTCCAACTTCACTTACTAATTAGATCGTGGAGGATTTTGTAGATTGTTCAACTAGTTTCTTTGGTTGGCCACTTGATTTCTGCGCCTATTGTTGGGAAGTGCTTAGATAGGAAAAACTCTTTCTCTTCGTGGCACAGGTACTACAGCCTCAATAAAAACAATTTCTTGAGCATTCTCAAAACATCTAGCGTTATCTCTTATGATCTCACCAAGTTCCTCTTCTTCTTCTAACACTTCCTTAACATGATGATATTGTAAATTGCTTCTCCAATGTTTCCAAGAAAGTAATCTTAGACCAGTAAAAATATCTTCCTGGTCACCTACAAGCAAATCTATGTTAGGCTGAAGGATTGGAGCGTTATGCCTTTGAAGAACCATTAAAACAACTCACAACACATATCTGACAATACCCCCCAGCAAAGTCACCAAAAATATGTTGGTTGATAGATTTGTCATTCAACTCTATATGCTCTCACCTAAACAATGACAAATACAACCACAATTGAGTCAGTTACAATGATGTTTTACAACCAACTCTCTGCTTATTTTACAAGGTGGCAGCTACTTCCAATGATATACAATGAATTAAATTATATGTTGCTTTTAACCAAAAAGCAAGAAAAGGTAGTGCTTTTAACCAGAAAGCTTTGAAAGAAAATCCCACACATCCAAATAAATTAAATGACTATAATAAGCTCAAAGGCTCCAACATCAACTCAAATAAATAATTCAAATTCCCATCACCATGACATATTTATTCAAAGATAGATATCCACAGCAATAAGGTTACTGACTAAAACCTCCAATATAAAGAAAGAAAACCATCAACATAACATTCAACATAAGAAGAATGATGATCTAGAACCCCATAGCACAAAGACCATATATGCTCGAACCATTCAACAGTATATCTTGTCTATATTGAAAGAGATAGGAATGAAACAAGTATTAGAAGTATCTAACTTAATTGAGAAAATCAAAGTTTTCCCAAAAAGAAAGATGCATACTATGTCGCCTATAGCATATTTATATGTTTCACATAATAACAGTCTTTAGAAATAGAACAGTTTCTTGGGGACAACCATTTCCAAAATAATAACAAAGTTTTTAAAAGTCTTTAGATCCAAATAGCAAGAAATGCATAAAAGAAATGAAACTCAATTCGCCACCCCTTCACCTTCCTTGGGATCTTCGACGCTTTCCACGGCTTGGTCTTCTGCCATCTTTTCTCGTATCTTCACCTTCAACTTATACTCTTGATACTTAGTTATAACGACAGTGATCCCTTTGCTTCCTGGAACAAAAGTGATCTGCATTCTAGTTTTGAACTTGCTCAGAGTCTTGGTTATCCCTGCCATAGTTTCTAAAATCATTTCATCTCTGTTCCTAAAACCATTAAGATAAACCTATATCAAGCCCAATTTACCGAGTGATTCCCCAGAAACAATATCAGGATCAGTGAGTTCATTACAAAGCATCTCCTTGACTTCCTTGCTGATTTCTTTAGGATCGCGTAGATTTTCCCCAAATTCATCCAGAATATTCACTCCCAGTGTCTGGCAATCCTTTTGAATACTGATCATTAAATCCAAATACTCTTGCAAGGCCTTATTAATTTTATCAATAAGGTTATCATACATATTCAGCTTCCAGTCTAAGGAGTCAGCCCAGGATGGGTCAATCTCACTGGGATCGTTAGCCAAATTTTCTCTCATGAGCATTACAGAATCTAAGGCTATCAACTCAACAACTTCCTTAGAAAGCACATAAGTGCTTCCTTGTACGTTTCTCACTGTTGGAGTTTGCTGATGAATTCTTTTCTTTTGTTATGCACTTGGGAGTAGCTTGGTGTCATTTTAGTTTAGAAAAACAACATATCACAAGATAGTTTCTCCACCCACTCAGTAATAGCCTTAGCAAAATTTTGATTCCTTTTAATCTGTTGAACAGTGTTGGCATCAATTCCAATAACTTCCGAGCTGGATGCCTCTTGTGATGAAGGTGTTACTATGGATTGAATGAATTTTCTTAAAGACAAAATCTAAGATTGAAGCTTTAAATTCTCTTTTCTTTCTTCTTTAGCTCTTTTAATAGGGCATTCACAAAAAAATTTGCATGATATGAATCCCCCTCAAGGGTAGAGGGGCCCAAGTCAATGTGACTTATTTTATAGTTAGCTTCAGTTATATCATTTTCATTCAAATCCTTTATCAGGTCGGCAATCTCCAACACCTGGTGACTAGAAGTAGCATCATTTACCATTCTTGACATTCTCCTCGCATTCTTAGGCTTCAAAGTACCTTGCAAGAGCATGGCAACTTAATCTGCTTCTTTTACTATTGTGGGCACATTTTCCCTCTTTTTCTCTACTACCTTTTTCAGCCAACTGGGAGAAGAAGTCACTACACTTGTATCAACATTGCTAGACACAGTCTTATTTTGATTTTCAACTGAAATAGGAGCAGGAACCTCCTCATCGGCAGGAGATGAGGGAATTTCAAAGAATGTGGCAAAAGAACCATCATTAACAATTTGTTCAAAAATGGGATTAGGATTCACAGACACCGTTTTAGTTTGAACACTCTTCTTTCCTAGAGCATCATTAGGCCTCTCATTGTCACCTCCTAATTGTGAACTTGAAATAGACTATGAAGCCTCATGTCTTCCTGAAGAACTTTGTATAGCAGACCCTTGCACAGTCTTTGACCCAATATCTTCTCTGTTCATGAGGTAAACCAGCATGTCCACGCCATTTTCCAGCTAGCGAATCCTTTGTTCTCTTTATCACGGTAGCAGAGCGAACTCTTAGATCCACAACCTCCTTCTCAGACCAATTGATTTGAGGAAGGGGTTTTAAAAGTAGGGCTTGGTATTCCACATCAATTACTTCAGAATCCTCTTTAGCTTTTTTTGGAATATAAATGGATAGACCAAAAGCTTAAATTTGACTTAAAGTAAGTCTCATACAATTTCTTCTTTGAACTTCACGACCATCCATACAGTGTTCCCAGAAGTCTTCCAAGCTAGAGTGATGCTCGTATGAGCCAGAGCCATAGAAGTTTTGTTTCACGTAATTTTTGCTATCAAAGTTTGGCCTAAATGACAAAGAATGAAGATTAAACCTTCCCAACACATACTCAGCTCCTTTAGCAGCATCCTTGGTTTTACAAGAATAACCAGATAGAGATAATGGAAAGGTATACCCTCTTTTTCTCATATTCTGATATTTGATATCCATGGCGGCCATTTGTCTGCAAAGCTCCATGAAAATAATATAATTACTAGCATACCGGGGCAACTTGGTTGGAGCCAGCTCATAACCTCCCAATCTCAGGTAAGTGAATCTATCAAATTAGATATAAAAACATCAAAATTGCATAACCAGAGAAGCAGCATTAGGAGAAATCCTCAGTTCAGGGTTACCATTTAATTTTCTCACCAAAAACATCAAAAAGGCATCATTAACCCGATGATAATCCTTCATTTCGACATCTTTGGTGAACTGAGGAAAATAGGCATACACAGGTGTGTCTAGGGTTAACGGCCCATGTGGCCTCAACCTAGCCCAGACAACCTCTTGACTAGCTAGAATGTATATCAAATATAAACACATGTGGAATGTAGAAGTTTCATGAAATTGAACCAATTGTTCATTTAGATCATAACTTATCATTTCTGCCAAATTAATAAACTGACCCTCACTACATATTAACAAGATGAAATGACACATCCAAAACTTGAAAGAACTTGCATCTTCACTACCAACAACTCGGTGCAGCAGGGTAACAATGTCTGAGATTTCATCTTTAAAGTGGGCTCTTTTAAGCGTAGAGGGTAATTGTGACTTACCTCATTTCTTTGATTTTAGCCAGTTTCTTGCAATGGCTTTTTTGCACCAGTCCTCATTTTCTTTGAAGAACTCCATGGCAATAGCAATAGACATGTCTTCAAAATTCTCCCTTCTCAGAATCCTCAATGCTCAAGAGATGGCCTCTGAATCAATCTTTGCAATCACCAACCCGTCCTTTGTTTTGATTTCATGAGTTTCAGGGTCATGCCTCTCCACACATGCAATAACCAAGTCTACACACTACATGGAAGTAGGAAAACCAACAGCTTGTGCCAAGCCGCTCTGTAGAATTTTCTCTGTGAAGGGTGACCTATCTTCTTGTTGCAGACAAGACCAGAATTCTGCTAAGTCAATATGCCCAAGCTCTGTGTCTTTCACATTAGACCAAGTATTTTCAATGGTAGGTGTTGATGCTCAGAATTGCGCTGTTTCCAACACCAACATGGGAAACTCTAAAACGTGGGAATGCTCTTCAGAGTAACCTTCAGATTTTAAAGAAGCTGGCTCTTCTTTATCTCAAAAGTGTTTGGGGAAAAGGATAGAATTAAACAGAATCACAAATGCAACTAAAAAGAAACTAAACTATGGCGATGCGCCAGAATGTGATTTTGTTCCTCAATATTAAGCACAGTGAAACTACTTTAAGATTTAGCCACATTAAAGAGCAAACAATGCATGATCAATGTAACAGATGAAAAACAAATAGGATCAAAGGCTCACAACTTAGGAGATTTTGTAATAACACAGAAAATATCAGCAAAGGCACAGAACTCTATCTTTATTAATGTTCCAGTTACATAAAAGGCACAAAATCATGCACAGTTATACAAACTTTTTGAATCAAGAAAACAGAACAAAGGCAAATGATATTACTGGCCACTACAAAAGATCCCCAAAGTTCTCTAACAATCTATGATGCAGAAAAATCTCTATCTCTCCAATGTCGTCTATCTCATCTATCTGTATATATTTGGCATGGTGATCTGAACCCATATTTATAGCATAGAACTGGCTCAAAGATTGCCCGCATGATCAAATCTCAATGGCCTAACCGAACTGGCAGTTAACTGAAAGTGTCTGACAGAGGATCTCTTTCGAATCAGAAATGGTTAGCCATTCTACAAATTCATTGGCTGCAATAGATACATGTAACCCCACTTACTTGAACCAGGGAGGAACGCGTGGCAGCTTCTGATAGTCTTTGCGACTATAAACCCTTGAAACAGCTGGCATTCATACACACCTCTTTCTTGAAACTCCTTCATCTTTCCAGAACAATAAGAAACTAACACCTGGCATCCTTCGCTTGATTTTCTTAAGAAACTGCTTCTTCCTCAGGAGACATTGGAACTTGACACTTGGCAGCGTCCGCGGCCCTTTCAAAAAATACGTGGCGATGCCTGCTTTACTATGAGTCCTTACTGTGGCTTATATTAAGAATGCTCAGGCTTCGCCATCTGTCATGGTCTGCTGAACTTTGAAAATTAAGAAACATTAGAAACGGGACCCACCAATAGTCTGCACCTGAGTAGCTTCAAAAAGAAAAAAGGGATAGGGGGCACCTTCCACTAACATGAGAAACTGTATACGTGGTGTCTTCCACTGCTCTTAGAGATACTGTAGATACTTTTAGGGACTTCTGCGGGAGATGACACTTGGCGCTTTCCACTGCAACTGAAAGAAACTTTTGAAACATTACAGGGTCTTGCAGAAGATGACACTTGGCGGCTTCCGCTGCAGTCTGAGATACTTTAGCAATTAAACATAACCTCCACGGACGTTGCCACTTGGCGCTCTCCGCGCAACTCTGAGAAAACTTTATAGAAACATTAGGAACTCACAAGAATCACGCGGATGGTGACAGATGTTGCACTCCACTGAAACTATAGGGATATTAATCGGGGCCCACCATACCTCTTTACTTAGTGATGAAAACAAAAAGGAACCTGCGGAAGATAACACTTGGAGCATTCCATTGAAACTGAAAAGGGACACGTGGCACCTTCCGTGTAACTTAAAGCAACTTTTGAAGACACTCTCCACATCTGCCACTTGGCGCCTTCCGCACTCACCGAAACTCTTAAAAGGGACCCGCTACATTATGAGAAACATTCAACAGGAACGTTTGAAACTTTTAAGAAACTGGAACGAGTGCCGACACTTGGCGACTTCCGCCTTAATGCAAAAAGATTCGTGGCATTCTCTGCGGCCACTCTAAGAAACTCTAAAATGTATCACAGTTGCTGACACGTGGTGGTTTCTGTTGCACTGGGAGAAACTTAAAAAGGGGCCTGCCAGACTTACTTTGTAAAAGGGGCTTTGAAACTTATAGAAACTGATCCTCGGATGCTGACACTTGGCGTGCTCTGCAGGGATTTAAAAGGGACACGTGGCTCCATTCGCGTAACTTTAAGCAACTGTATAATGTGTCCCAGGTACTGACACTTGGTGGCTTCCGCTGGACTCTAGGAGTTTGGCAAAATTTTCAAAAATGAAAAACCCTCGCGCCCGCGCTCTGTGCTCACGCTGTGTGTCAAAAACCCTTGCTGCAAAACTGAAGCGCACAGAAACAAAACTGGAACTCGCACAACTGAAACTCAAAAAATCAAAATGTAGAGTATTTTACTCTACAGTTCTTGGCGACCCCGAGGACTTTTGAGCCTGCTCAAAAAGAATCCCAAAAATGTATCTATACAGCAAAACTTACAAATTCTGTAAGGCTATCTAATATACAGACCACTCAGCATCAGATAAACCTTGTTTATTCTGCAAGTCCTGGAAGGCCAAATCCAGGTTGATCATATCCTTATGTGAAAAGCTTTGCAAAACGTGGACTGCTGCTTTCAACTGGAAATCAAGCTGGGCCATGGGAATCAAAACAGCTTCCACTTCTGATACTGATGAGGCATCTGTTAGGCCTTGGAAAACTGATTGATCATTCTGTCTGGCTAGCAACAAAGGCTTGATCTCTTCAACCATTAATACTGTGTTGCTATCAGGAAAAGGAGAAGGAAGGCCCAATTGCACCAGGTCCTCAATGTGTTTCTTCATGTCCTTCACTCCCTCCTTGACCACATTCAGGAGCTCCTGGCAGGTAATTGCAGCAGAATTGCAACTCAGAACCTCATTCACCCGTTTCGCAGCAATCATCCTATCATTGATCCCTGCTGCTGACAATGTTTCATCAGATGTGTCATAAAGTTTCCCCAGCAGCAATTGAGAATCAGAAACTCTCATGGAAACAGTGGACAGAGTGGCCTGAACTGAGGTCTCCACCTTTTCACATAGTTGCTGTGCATGTAGCAGGAAGGTTAAAGAGGGTCTGAGCTGGATAATCTCCTCCGAGATTCTTGCCCATACTGACGCATATAGCTCCTTAACCAAATTTAACACTCCTGCATTTTGTGGCCTATTTGCCAACTCAAGGGTCAATTGTTTTGCTGTTTGTTGCTCGGCCTGAAGTTGAGCCTGAATAGCAGCAACATTATTCTGTTCTTTCAACAGTTGCTGTTGCAACTATGTGGCCTGTTGAGAGGAATCCTGATGCCTCTTTTGCAATGGGGCATTTTCTTGCTTCAGGGTAGCTAGAATAGACTTCACCTGGGTCAGCTCTTCCTTCAATGAAGCATTTTGGCTCTGTGTGGCCTGATGGATCTGACATGAAACAGTATTTTGCAACTGTTTATTAAGATCCTCAATCTCATCATTTTTTGATTTGAGCTTAGCAGCCAGAGCTTCACTATGTGTCTTTTCTTGAGTCAGATTAGCCTCCACCTTCTGCAACTTCCTAGATAACTTTAGATAGTCAGTGGCTACAACAGAAGTGGTTTCATTGAGCAGCTCTACCCTATCTTGTGGCCTAAAGAGTGACATATCCATCGCCATAGCACTCATTGTATAATCTTGGGGCTGTATCTGCTCATTGGGTTTAATTACATTTGGTGACAAATGGGTCACAGTTAGCTGCTGCTGGATTGGGTCAAATAGTGACCTCATATGTGGGACAGCCTGAGCTTTATTGTCCTTCTTTCTCCTTTTGTCCAGTCGGGCTTCCCTAGCCTTCTTGGCAGTGTCTGCTTGAGATTGGAAGGTAGGGGGAGAGGCAATGTACCCACTCGCAAAAGGCTGACCTTGTGGCAGGCCATAAGGAATAGCCAAATGTTGGCTAGGAGGAATCTGAGGAGGTACTCTCCTGGGAAAAGAAGGAGAAAAGGGAGGTAATGAAGTGGCCTGTAATGACATGGCCTGTGTAGTGACAGGTGGGGAAAATTGAGAAATTGGCACAGCAGAGGTGGCAGGGGATAATACTTGGCCAGCTGGGATTGCCACCCCTATTGAAGAAGAAAAAGATTGAGAAGAAGAAGGAGAAGAAGCACGTACCTGAGGAGCAACTGAGACACTTGGTGGTGGCTGCAACAAAGGTTCTACCTCCTCATCTGAATCAGGCTGAATTTCAGCCTCTTATGTTTCCTTGGCCTCTCTTCTTCTTGCTGTGTTTCTTTCTCCTCAACATTTACCACTGTTGCCAGTGGTGTTTGCACAAAACTGGAAGCCCCACTCATTGAAACTGATGGGACCCCTCTAGGTGGTGATGACACCACACTGAGAGATTGGGGCCAGGTGGTCACAGTAGGTGCAGATGATGTTTGCCCTGGGGCCTGCTCTGTGTGAGTGGATTCCGTTTCTTCTTTAGATTCCTCTCCCCTTTTTCTAATTTTGCTTGTATCAGGGCTAGAGACTGGAGAAGGATGCCATTCATCCCAAATGGACTCCCATTTCTCATCTGTATCTACTTTGCCAAAAGAATGGGTTATTTCAAAAATCTCCTGCCTATATTTCCAATAGGCTTCTATCTTCTCACCCTTCCATTCCCTATCTCTTAATAAATTTTTCTTTAATCCAGTGCCCATTTTGAGCTTAGGGTCATAGGCCTTCTCCTTTTTATAAAATACCTCCCATGGCTTGGGTCCCTCAAATGGAAAATCTGTCAATTCTGCATATAAATCAGGGGTGTCCTCCTTAGGGTTTCTTCTGTCATCCTAAGAGGGACGACCCTCGTGCACAATTTTGGCACCAATCTTATTATTCTTGACCCACGAGGTTATGAAACTGACTAGATCATATCTCCATTTATCTTCAATCAAGAGAAAACCCAGGACAACTAACTTTCTCAGCAACAAATGCTCAGCATCTCTGACCAATAGGGTCATGTTCTTCTTCACCCAGGGAAGGTCATACATTTTCTTTTTCTTCTTCCAAGCTCCATATTCATTATCAACCACAGACACTTGCCGGGTGACCTCTAAAAAGGCTAGCCTAGGAGTCAAAACCTTGGGTAGCAACATTGGTTCCCCATTAAAACCATGGACCCTGATAATAGTATGGTGAGACCCAAAGAAATAATAACAGGGAATGGGGGAATTTGCCATGAGGCCTCTGATACTCAAAGTTAATCTATTCTCAACAGGCTCTGGGCTTAGGTGAGTAAAAGCAGGGGCGACAAAAAGTTCCCAAAACTCATAAGGGTCAGATGATTCAGACAAAACATGGGTCCATGCAGACACAGGGATGGTTATATTGGGGTCAAAACTTGGGTCATACATGTCCAAATGCATATATTGAGAAAAGATGGCATAGTTTTGGTATAACATAAGGTGAAACAGATAAGAGGAATACCTGAAAACCCTTGTTGATTTGAAATTGGCGAGTTGTTCGGCCATTGAGTAGGCAATCTGCTCAGAGAAATCTAGCTAAAACTATTGAGACCTATCCATGGTCTTCATTCTGAATAGAATGGCAAGCTGCCAATCATAAACAGTTATATCTTCCTTCATTCCGAAGATAAATGCTATCATAGATAGCGCTTCCTGGCTGGCTTCTGTAAATTGTGCCCTTCCTGTGGGCAGCACTGGCACTTAGGTATTTTTGTCTCCCAACTGCATCTCTGCATTAAGAAACCTCAGTTGAAACTTGACATTTACCCATGTCTTCTGCATTTTGGCAACTGTGGGAAACGTGGCTGTGCTGTCATAGTGTAGGGCCAACATATCCCTGATGGCCTTTGGTGTAATTTGCACCATGAAGGGTCCCTTTTGAATGGTGCTTGAGGGTACATGAAACAATTTAGCACATACCTCAATCAGGTCCGGGCATAAATGCATGCTTGGGACAATGAATTTCGCCAATTGGGAGGTCCATATCCGTATGCTGAATGTTTCAAATTGTTTGGCTTTGGCCTTCAGGAGGCACCTTTGGTGTGCTCCCTCTCGCAGAGCTTTGCAAGACTTTTGTATGGCTGGTTCCGCAATACCATCTGCAAAATCTAGCACCTTAGCTGGGTCAACTGCATAGCCAACCTCTGGAACCCTAGTCCTTGGATAGGTCCTCAAAGGTTGCGAAGGGGCCGAAGCGTATGATTTGCTGGTGAGGAGCCTGTCAAGAGACTCGTAAATCCCAAGCCCCTGCTGAGAAGACTGTGCTTCCACCATCTCTGTGCTTGCTGGAAACTGTTGAACTTACTTTCTGCAACTTTCAAAAGCTGTTGAACTTATTGCAAATGAGTATGGAAGCTTGTAACAAGGATAGAAGCTTTGCAACAGGGAAGACACACTTAGGAAGCGGGTTTTGTGATGAAAATGCAGCAACAGGGAAGACACTTAGTAGAAGTAGCAACAAATGAAACTTGGTTTAAGCCTTAACTCGTGTTGTTGGGATATTTTAATGACACGTCAAGTCTCATAAATGGCATTAAAAATAGAAACCGTTATAAAATCTTAAGCAATCTGAGTGGGACAAAGTGTCAGACACGTCATAAAAAGCGGCTGCGCTGGGTACCTTTTAGGAATTTTGGGGATTTGAGAGTTTTAATGAATGCAAAAGTTTCAAGACTTTTAAGAGACTTAAGCTGTGGCCACGTGTTTATAAAACACTTATTCAAACAAAAGCGGGAAAAACAAAGCGGGAAAACAAAGCAACGACAAAAAGAAACTATCTAACTATAATACACAGGAAAGACACTGTCTAATTGAAATGCTTCAAGTAGATCCCGTTGACAGGAATCTCCTCAGGCTCACCCTCCATCGTTTCAAGCTCGAAAGAATTTTGCTGTTTACAAGAACAGATCTTATAGGGGCCAGTCCATAATGACTCAAATTTACTGTGTCGACCCGGCTTGACAGCTCTCTCATCCCATTTCAGGACAACTGATCCAACTTCAAAATGAGGGTTTGAAGTTTTCTTATCAAAATAGTCTTTGATTATTTTCTGATGTTTCAATAATGATTCATGTGCTGAATCCCTCTTTTCTTGAACTTCTAGGAGTTCAGCAAGTCTGACTTGCATGGGGCCATTTTCCTCAATCTCAATCTGTTTCAATAACTAGAGAGCAGGAATCTCCAAGCTCAGGGGCATCACAGCAGGTTTACCATAGACCAATTCATATGGGGACATTTTTATCACTTGCTTTGGTGTAATTCTGTCTGCCCATAGTGCTATATTGAGCACTTTATGCCACTCTTTGTGGTGATCAACCCCTATTCTTTTAATAAGTCTGATCAGATTCTTATTAGTTGATTCTGCTAAACCATTACCCTGAGGATAATAATTGGAAGAGGTCTTCAAGTAGATTCCATATTTTAGTGCAAAGTCAGATATCTTTGCCCCCAAAAATGCCTTTGCATTATCTAAAATTATAGTACGAGGAGGCCCAAAGCGAGTAGTGATACCCTCCAGAAAGTCCAGAATCACTTTCTCTGTTGCTTCTTTTAGTGGGACTGCCTCACTCCATCTAGTAAAATAATCTGTGGCAGTTAGGATCCATTTGTGCCCCATACTTGACACTGGATTGATCATTCCAATGAAGTCTAGACCCCATTGAGCAAAAGGTTCATCCACAATTATAGGACTAAGGGGCATTGCTGCATTCCTTCTCTTCCCTACATAGTACTGACAAGATTGGCATTCTTTAACCAGTTGATAACAGTCTGTGAATAAAGTGGGCCAGAAGTAACCTACCTGACTTATCTTTATAGTTGTGGTTCTTGCAGAAAAATGTCCACCTGACACTCCATGGTGCATCTCATGTAGTATTCTTTGGGCTTCATCCTTTTCTATGCATCTTAAAAGTATGCCATCAGTGTTTCTTCTGAAAAGAATTTGGTCAATTAAAACAAAATGAACTCCCTGTTGCCTATAGTACCTCTTCTTATCCTGAGAGAGCTCCTTTGGAAAAATTCCATGTTTCATAAACTGGATCCTATTTGTGACCCAAGACTTCTAATCGACTTCTTGTATCCTCAATACATTTTCTTCCTCTGTTTCTTCAGTTATCATTTTTTCCATATCTTGAACCATATACTGGCACAAACCCTTGCCTCTGACAAGTTTAGTTGGTCTAACCTCCACATCATATTCAAGAATCTTTGTAATCCAGTTTGCTCTTTTCTCAGTGATTTCTCCTTCCATAATATATTCTCTGACACTTGGATGAGCCACTAGTATCAGAATCTTATTACCTGTGACCATGTGTCTGAATTTCTTGAGGGCTTTTACCATAGCATATGCCTGTTTCTCTACAAAGTTATACCTGGCTTTGTACTACCTAAGAGTCCTTGAGAAAAAGGCTATTGGATGCTCTCCCTCTTGTTGATCATCTTTCTGTGTTAGGACAGTAGCAACACTGAATTCTCCTCCATAGACATACATTATAAAAGACTTAGAGAAATCAGGGTTCCTTAATACTGGGGCTGTTGAAATTGCTTTCTTGACTTCTTCAAAAGCCTGTCTCCCTTCTATAGTCCATTTGAATACCGGGTCTTTCTTTCATAGAAGTGTAATTGGTCTTATTAGGCCTTCAAAGTCTGATATGAACCTACTGACAAAGTTAATCTTTCCCAAGAAGGACTGAATTGCTTTCTTATTGACAGGCAGAGATAGGTTCATTATGGCAGTGCCTCTTTCTGGATCTATAGAGACTCCTTCTTTAGAAACTATATGCCCTAATAGTTTACCTTGAGGTACTGCAAAAATGCACTTCTTAGGATTTAGAGATATTCCAAACTCTTGGCATTTCTTAAAAACTGCTTCTAAATGGTCAAAATGATCGGCATCATTTTTAGAGAAAACAGTGAGGTCATCTAGGTAGATTAGAATGATTTTATTGATAATCTCTCCAAATGCTACATCCATTTTTCTCTGAAATGTGGCTCCAGCATTTGAAAGACCAAAAGGCATCTTTGTATAGGCGAATGTTCCCCATTTTGTGGTGAAAGCAATCTTATGCTGGTCTTCATCAGCCAACCAAATCTGATTGTACCCAGAGAAACCATCTAGCAGAGAAAATCTCTCTGATCCAGCCACAGTCTGTAAAATTTGTTCCATAGAGGGCAAGGGATAGTGATCCTTCAAGGAAGCCCTATTGAGATCCCTGAAATCCACACAGAGCCTTATATCTCCATTCTTTTTCCTGACTGGTACTAGGTTGGACACCCAAGTTGAGTGTTTAATTGGGAAAATGATCTTTGACTCTAATAGTTTCTGCAACTCATCCACCATCAGAGGTTCAATCCTAGGGTTTACTGGCCTCTGCTTCTGTCTAACAGGTTTAGATCCTTCAGTCAGCTCTATAGTGTGTTGAATGATACTTCTATCATAACCATGGAGATCTTCGTAGGTCCAGGCTATGACCCTATCATATTTCTCACATAAATCAATTAACCTTTTTCTTTCCTATTGAGTAGCAGAATTTCTGACCTTTAGTCTTCTTCCCTCACTAACCCGAATCTCAGAATAGTCTTCTTTGTTTGCTTGGAATCTCTTCTTTTCTAGGCTAGCATCTTCAGGATCAAACAAGTTTTCCAGGGTAATCAGTCCCTTAGGGAGCTTGTTTGACTTTAGTTGAATGATCTGATCACCATATGCCTCTTCAATTTTTGGTTGTAACTGATCAGCAAATTCTCCTGACTGTTGTAAAAATGAGAGTACTTGAAAATCATTTTCAAAAACTTGCCAATTTTTATCATTGTCTGGGATGGTTGGCCTCACAATAACTTTGACTGACTCATTATTGACCATTAGATCAGTTATTGGATCAAACTGTGAACCAATTTGTGCCATCCTATCTGCCTCAGAATTTTGGGCTCTAGGGACTACTTCTATATTGAAGGATTCAAAATTTTCTATCAAGTGCCAAATTCTGTGCCTATAAGATCTCATCCTTACACTTTTGGCTATTGCCTTCTCTCTTATTTGTTTCACCACTAGTTCTAAATCTCCTTTGACTATCAATTTCTTTACTCCTTTCTTTTTTGCCAATATAAGTCCATGCACTAAAGATTCATACTCAACATCATTATTGGTACAGGCAAAATGAAAGCGAATGGCTCTTAAAATCTTTTCACCATTAGGGGCAGTAAGACAAATCCCTGCTCCAGCTCCATTTTATCTTCTAGCCCCATCAAAATTTAAGGTCCAGATTTCTGAGTCATTTATAAATTCTTGGGTCTGAGAGGGCTCTTTCCTTAAGACATTAGGGATCTCCTGGTCTTCCTCTGTTGAGTCATAGTTCCCAAAGGGATCACTCTGCATCATGGTTAACAACTGATTATCCTCTACTTGCTGATCATATTCAGTCCAATCCCCTATTTCTTCAACAAAAACCCTTTCCTCTTTATTTAACATGGCATGGGCTGCTTCTAACTTTGGGGTTGGTTCATTAGTGATATGGTCTTTTGACAATGGTTCTGATAGTACCTTCATCTTAGTCCCATATTTGGTCCTTATGATGAGATGAGACCAATCAAGTGACATATAACCTCCTATCTTAGCTGTGAAATCTCTGGATAGGCATAAGCCAAAAATAGGAGGAATATCTATGACTACAACATCTTGATTAACAATTATATTGGGACAGGTATACAGCTGTAGTGGAAGTTGCTTAATTTTCCCTATTGTTGGCACAGACTTCCCATCTAACTGCATAACTCCTTTTGCAAGTGGCTCATATATTATCTTCAAAGCATCTGCTATTTGCTTTGGCATCACTGTGGTGCTAGCCCCAGAGTCTATCATTGCATTGTGCAATAGTTTCTTCCCAACTATCAAAGTTAAATAAAAGGGATCTGGCTTGGATTTACTTACCTCTAGTGCATTGTTTAGAAGAGTTGTTGTCTGCAGAGGAATAGTGTCTTTGAGCTTCTCTTTATCATTAAGTCCTCCTTTGGCAACAGTCTGTTTAGGCACAGTTTGGCCCTGTAAAGCTTCTTGCAACAGTGTCTTTTGTTCAGGAATGGCTAATGTGTCCCATATTGACACATGTGCTGGAGTCCTCTTCAACTGATCCACCACATTCACAGGTCCTAGTGCTTGTGTTCTGGGATAATAAGGGTATCTTGCCTTTTCTTGAACTTGTCCAGAAACTACTTGGTTCTGCACTGGCTGAGGTATTTCTTGTTTGGTAGCTATATTTTGATGATCTTGAAATGGTGGAACTCCCATAATTTCATTATTTGTGACTCCAGGTTGTTCCATCATCCTTCTCTTGGCTCTGGTATAGTAATCTAATTGTACCAATGGCTTTTTAGAAGCTGAAGCTTCATTCAAGAATACTGACTCTTCATCTTCAATCCATGAAAATAGAGCATGCTCAGGGGCTATTTCTTCTTCTTGCTATAAGGACATCCCTTGCATCTGAGCCACCAGGACTGAATTTTGCATACCAGGGGATTGGTAGGGCTGAGTGTCAGAAGCATTTGCAAATTGTCCATCCACTCTTCTTTGCTCTGCTATCTTTTGCTGCAGATTACCCCTAGGACAATCTCTGGGCATATGTGCATTATTACAAGGGAAACACTAGGCATTGGTGCCATCTGCATAATTATTCTACCCTGGGACAATCTCTATGTTTGGATTGGGAGGAACAGTCTGCAAGGGTGTAGGGACTGCAACCAGTTGGTTTGATGGTTGAGGATTAGTTTGCCTTTGGGGGCCCTGATACTGGTTTGTTTGTGGAGGAGGTCTATTCCCTTGACAGCCTTGATATTGGGGTCTAGGATAAGGTTTCTGCTATCTCTTTAGGTTAATTATTTCATTAGAAAATGTTCTCAGGATGTTCTTGACATCATCCATCTCTGAAGACTGGGTAGGGACAGCAGCTTTAGCAGGTTGTTGGGGAAACGTATACATGGACACAGGTGGGGTTATGGGGTTAGGAGCTTCTTGAGGCAATGGTAGGGTAATCTCTAGAAACATAGGCATGGGAGGCCTTGGGGGCAATTTTCCAGCATCTATCAAATTATTTTCAGCTCTGACTGCATAGTCATAGGCTTCTGGCAGGGTCTGGCCTCCAAGTGATTGAATCATTACAGCTATATCTGAATTTAGGGCTTTCAGATAAAACACTATGGCCATACCTGGTAATGGTCTTGCTATAGCAGGAATCCTTTCCCAAGTCTTCTGAAATCTGGAATTGAAATCAGTCATTGCCTCTTGTGGTTCCCTTTTGATGGTGATCAGTTGTTGTAACAGAGAAGATTTATCACCCTTTTCTTTGAATCTTGCAAAGAAAGCGTCTCCAAGCTAATCCCATGTAGAAATTGAATTTGGGGTCAAAGATCTGTACTAGTCCAGAGCCTTTCCCTTAAAAGAAGCTGCTAAGAGTCTTATAGCCACATTTTGCTGTGTGATCACATGTATTGCACAGACATCAGACACATCTTGTAGATGCTCTTCAGGTGTTTTGAAATCCTCCTCACTAAATTTGGGCAGAGCTTTCAGGGCATTTGCTGGAATAGGATCCCAAGTGGCTGGGGGTACTAGAAGAATCAGAGCACTGCCAGTATTCCAATTTGCATAATTCCTTGGGGCTACAGGTGCTCCCATGTTTGCGCTTGAGGCTGCTGTAAACTGATTGACCCTTCTTCTTGAATTATTTATCAATGGTGATAAAAGAATACCTGGGTTCACAGCTGATTGAGCTCTTGTCACAGGTCCACAGCTCTGACTCCTCGTGACTCTCTGGTTCATGCAGTCTTGAAAGAAACTTCAAGAAATGGTCCCACTGGGCGTGCCAAAAACTGTTGATGCTCAAAATTGCGCTGTTTCCAACACCAACATGGGAAACTCTGAAACATGGGAATGCTCTTCAGAGTAACCTCCAGATTTTAAAGAAGCTGGCTCTTCTTTATCTCAAAAGTGTTTGGGGAAAAGGATAGAATTAAACAGAATAACAAATGCAACTAAAAAGAAACTAAACTATGGCAATGCGTCGGAATGTGATTTTGTTCCTCAATATTAAGCACAGTGAAACTACTTTAGGATTCAGCCACATTAAAGAGCAAACAATGCATGATCAATGTAACAGATGAAAAACAAATAGGATCAAAGGCTCACAACTTAGAAGATTTTGTAATAACATAGAAAATATCAGCAAAGGCACAGAACGCTATCTTTATTAATGTTCCAGTTACATAAAAGGCACAGAATCATGCACAGTTATATAAACTTTCTGAATCAAGAAAACAGAACAAAGGCAAATGATAAACTGGCCACTACAAAAGATCCCCAAAGTTCTCTAACAATCTATGATGCAGAAAAATCTCTATCTCTCCAATGTCGTATATCTCATCTATCTGTATATATTTGACACGGTGATCTGAACCCATATTTATAGCATAGAATTGGCCCAAAGATTGCCCGCATGATCAAATCTCAACGGCCTAACCGAACTGGCGGTTAACTGAAAGTGTCTGACAGAGGATCTCTTTCGAATCAGAAACGGTTAGCCATTCTGCAAATTCATTGGCTGCAACAGATACATGTAACCCCACTTACTTGAACTAGGGAGGAACGCGTGGTAGCTTCTGATAGTCTTTGCGACTATAAACCCTTGAAATAGCTAGCATTCATACGCGCCTCTTTCTTGAAACTCCTTCATCTTTCCAGAACAATAAGAAACTAACACCTGGTATCCTCCGCTTGATTTAATTAAGAAACTGCTTCTTCCTCAGGAGACATCGGAACTTGACACTTTGCAGCATCCGTAGCCCTTTCAAAAAATACGTGGCGATGTCTGCTTTACTCTGAGTCCTTACTGTGGCTTATATTAAGAATGCTCGGGCTTCGCCATCTGTCACGGTCTGTTGAACTTTGAAAATTAAGAAACATTAGAGACGAGACCCACCAACAGTCTGCGCCTAAGTAGCTTCAAAAAGAAAAAAGGGATAGGTGGCGCCTTCCGCTAACATGAGAAACTGTATACGTGGCAGCTTCCGTTGCTCTTAGAGATACTGTAGATACTTTTAGGGACTTTTGCGGGAGATGACACTTGGAGCTTTCCGCTGCAACTGAAAGAAACTTTTGAAACATTACAGGGTCTTGCGGAAGATGACACTTGGCGGCTTCTGTTGCAGTCTGAGATATTTTAGCAATTAAACATAACCTCCGCAGACGTTGCCACTTGGTGCTCTCCGCACAACTCTGAGAAAACTTTATAGAAACATTAGGAACTCACAAGAATCGCGCGGATGGTGACAGATGTCGCACTCCGCTGAAACTACAGGAATATTAATCGGGGCCCACCATACCTCTTTACTTAGTGATGAAAACAAAAAGGAACCTATGGAAGATAACACTTGGAGCATTCCGCTGAAACTGAAAAGGGACACGCGGCACCTTCCGTGTAACTTAAAGCAACTTTTGAAGACACTCTCCGCATCTGCCACTTGGCGCCTTCCGCGCTCACCGAAACTCTTAAAAGGGACCTGCTACATTATGAGAAACATTCAATAGGAATGTTTGAAACTTTTAAGAAACTGGAATGGGTGCCGACACTTGGTGACTTCCGCCTTAATGCAAAAAGATACGTGGCATTCTCCGCGACCACTCTAAGAAACTCTAAAATGTATCACGGCTGTTGACACGTGGTGGTTTCCGTTGCACTGGGAGAAACTTAAAAAGGGGCCCGCCAGACTTACTTTGTAAAAGGGGCTTTGAAACTTATTGAAACTGATCCTCGGATGCCGACACTTGGCGTGCTCTGCAGGGATTTAAAAGGGACACGTGGCTCCATCTGCGTAACTTTAAGCAACTGTATAATGTGTCCTGGGTACTGACACTTGGTGGCTTCCACTGGACTTTGGGACGTTGGCAAAATTTTCAAAAATGAAAAACCCTCACGCCTGCGCTCTATGCTCACACTATGTGTCAAAAACCCTTACTGCAAAACTGAAGGGCATAGAAACAAAACTGGAACTCGCACAAATGAAACTCAAAAAATCAAAATGTAAAGTATTTTACTCTACAGTAGGGTGAGAGGGCGCCCCCTAAAATTTGAATTTCATTAGAGCTGCTAAATACCAGGAGTAATGATTGAGCACTGTAGAAATAACAAATTCAAATAAAAGGAAGAAAAGTAGAACACTTAGAAAATTTTTGCCACGAAATGTGAATACTCATGTAGTTATGGCACCAGGACTTGCTTTTAAATGTCAAGCTGACGTGGTACTAGTTCTGTGCCTTGAGAAAATATCCTGGAGATTTGCTCGGTTTCAAAAATTCTTCAAAGGACATTCACTGGTTTTGTCATATGCTGCATTAAATGATCATTAATCACCTTGATATTCGGTTTGTGGCTTAGTTATTACCGAGTCACAAGAAATAGAAACTTTAGAACCTTGAGTTGGAGGTTGTGAAGTTCTGAAAACCAGCGATCAATCAACTTCAAAGAGAAACACATGCCGCAAGACATAATGAAAGGAATGTAAAGTCGTGGGGTCGGGAAGTTTTGAAACTTAAGAACATTGCGACTTGGTTAGCAAACAAAAGAAATCAGTGACTAGGTTAGGAAATTTTGAATACCTGTGACTTCCAGTATTTTTCTAAGGCAACAAAAGGAGAAAATATAATCCTTAGGAATTTAGGCATAAATTTGATGGATCACAAAAAATGAACAACAAAGTAAACAAAGCCTAGAAACAAAAGAAAGGGGTAACAACTAGTTCTGAATGGGGACAAGGACCATAGGGACGTAGAGAATCCAAAACTATGGCACAAAGCCTTATTCATTGGGCAAACAGAGGGAAAGACAACACAAAAACACACAGAAATAGAAAGAAACTATGATACAAAGGGGAAGACTTGAGATCGCTACCAGTTGAACATTTTCAGATCTTGCCCATTATAGGCAAGAGGTAAAGGAGTGCCATCTGGATAAGTCAGCAAAAAAGAATTATTACCAATAAACTACTTGATCAGGAAAGGTCATCTCCATAAAGAATCAAACTTTTTGTGTGCCCCCTTTGGTTCTCGCCTTATATCCCAAAGAAGTACTGAGTCTCCAACAGCAAAACTTCTTTGTCTGGCCTTCTTATCAAAAATCCTTTTAACCATTTGCTGGTGTTTGGCTATTCTGTCCACAACTATTTCTCTCTCCTCTTCCAGCTTGTTTAGATACATGACCCTCTTTTCAACTTTAGATTGGAATTCTTCATTTTCTATTATCTTTTATAAATCCAAAGTTGAAAGCTCTAACAAGACAGGAATAGTGCCATCAACCCCATACACCAATTGAAAAGGTGACATACCTATGGCTCTCTTATAAGTAATCCTATCTGCCCACAGAGCATCATATAATTTTTTATGCCAACCTTTCTGATTTTCACTTACCAGCTTCTTAATAATGGAAATCAAGTTTTTATTGCTGGATTCAGCTTGTACATTACCTTGAGTATAATAATCAGAAGAATGCCCCAGACTAATTCCGTACTCATAGAAGAAAAGAGTAATTTCAAAGGATGAAAAAGAACTAGCATTATCAGTGACAATTTTCTTCGGAATGCCAAATCTTACTATGATGTTCTCTTTTAGAAAATTGCACACAATCTCTGAAGTAGTTTGCTTTACTGGAATAGCTTCTACCCACTTAGTGAAGTAATCAGTAGCAGTAAGGATGTGGGTATGTCCAACACTTGAACCACGATTAACAGGGCCAATAAATCCAATCCCCACTGTTGGAAAGGTTCATCAATCACCATGGGCTTCAAAGGCAAGGTTGCAAGATGAGGTCTGCCAATGAATTTCAAACACTTTTCACATTTGGATACCAACTCATGAGCGTCTTTAAACATGCCAGGCTGATAAAAACATTGGCGCAAGATTTTAAAGGCTGTCATAGAAGCAGAGAAATGTCCCTCGCATGCTTCATCATGAAAAGCTTTCGACAACTTCCTTTGTTGTTCTTTGTCAACACATCTAAGAAAGGTTGCATCTACTCCTTTTTTATATAGGTTTCCCTCCCAAAGAACATACTTATTTGCCTTAAGTTTCAAATTTCTTCTTTCCTTGGTCGACAAGTGTGTAGCACAGTCACCATAGGTTAAGAAATATGCAACATCTGAAAACCATTCATCAATTGTGCTAGTGAAAAGGACTAAAGGTAATTGTTCTTATTCATCAATTTTATTGTTTGCAACTAGTTTACACAGACCCTTGCCCCTGACCAAATTGGTAGGCCTAATATCTACATCATACTCTTGCACTTTTACTATCCAAGACCCCCGTTTATTACACCCAACTTCCTGTTGCGTGAGGATACTCTTGGCAGCGCTTTCAGGGACGAAGACAATGGTATGTGAATGTAGGATATAAAACCTAAAACTTTTTAAAGCTCTAACAATAGCATAAGCATGTTTTTCAAGTGGGGAATACTTGATTTCATAATTCTTGAGCGGAGTACTCATGAAAGAGAAAGGGGCTTCTATACCTTGCTCATTTTTTTGCATTAGGATAGCTGATAGAGTATTTTCTGATGCATAACAATATATAATGAAATCTTTATTGAAGTCAGGACCTACTAGAGTAGGTGTGTTGGCAATGGAAACCTTTATATCTTTGAATGCTTTCTTTCCTTCGTTACTCCATTTGAAGATTGGATAATTTTTCATCATATCAACTATGGGTCTTGTGAACTTAGCAAACTCAGGTACAAATCTCCTCAGGAAGTTCACTTGGCCAAAGAATGACCTAGTGCTATCTTTATTTGCAGGCAATCCCAATTGTATAATAGCTTTCACCCTTTTGGGATCAACCTTGATGCCATCCTTTGGGACAATATGACCCAAAAGTTTTCCTTCTATCACAACAAAGATAGTCTTGTTGGGGTTTAATGAGATTCCTTGTTCTCTGCAACGTTGAAGCATAATTTCTAGGTCATGAATATGGTTGGCCCTTTTCTTCAAGAACACTGTTAGGTCATCTAAATATACCACAATAATCTTATTTTTTAAGTCACCAAATGAAAGATCCATAGCCCTTTGAAAAGTTACACTTGTGTTAATAAGGCCAAATGGCATTCTGTTGTAAGCAAACACACCAATGGGAGTAGTGAATGTCATCTTATGCTGGTCTTCTAAGGCTACTTCAATTTAGTTATAACCCAAGAATCCATCTAACATTGACATCATTTCAGAACCGGCAACAGTTTGCAGAACATGATCCATGATAGGCAATGGGTAGTTATCTTTCAGTGAAGCTTGATTTAAGTTCCTGAAATTGACACAAATCCTTATTTCTCCATTTTTCTTCCTAACAAGAATGATGTTTTCTACCCATGTAGAATGATGAATGGGATAGATAATCTTGGCCTTGAGCATTTTATCTATCTCATTAAAAATGGCTTCTACTATCTTTGGATTATATGTTCATTGCTTCTGTCTATAAGGTGCAGTGCCAGGTTTCAATGGTATCTTGTGTTGCAGTTCTCCATTTCTGAACTTCTTTAAATCTGCATAGAACCATGCAAAAACATCCTTATACCTTATGAGCAGAGAAATTAGTTTCTCTCTTTCCTGAGGGGAACAACATTTTCCTATACACACTATCTTAGGGTCTTCATTTGTGCCAATATTGACACGATCATAGTTAGCAAACGATTCAATATTGACCTTATCCTTTCACTTCAGGTACTGGTCATGTCTATTGAATAAATCTTCTAGAGAAACTAAACCTTTAGGTATTTTTGTTACCTTTCAATTGAATTATTTCAGATTTCTTGTCATCAGGGGAACTGATGTGCTCTTCTAAAACATCATTACTTACATCATCACTTCCTTCAAAGAAGATGTTGGCAAAGGCCTCATCTTTATCCAAGAATGTAATAACCTATTTATCACTATTGAACACTTACTAATTGTTCACATTATATGGAACACCTAGGCGGTACACTCTTTAATTCTATAAGGTTTATCTTTAAAGTCTGGGTGAGGCAATAGCAAAGATGCAGACACAACTAGTGAATCCGCTCTGACATTAAGATCTCTGGGCATGGCTTCAATAGAAAAAGCATCAAAATCCTCAATGCAATCCCAAACTCTATTTCTATAATGTCTCAGCCTGCCATTTTTCATAGTATATTGCTTTCTGACTTGCTTAACAATTAGTTTTGCATCTCCTATAGCCTTCTGTTGTTTTATGCCTCTCTCTTTGGCTAAGGTTAGGCCAAGTAGAAGTGCTTCATATTATGTAGTATTGTTTGTATTTTCAAATTCCAACTTATAAGCATAAGGGAAACTATAGCCATCCGGGGAGATTAGTGCAACTCCCGCACCAGAACCAACACTAGAGCAACTTCCATCAAATTCTAATGTCCATAACTCATCTGTAACATCGGGGTTGATCAGACTAGAAAACTCTTCTTCTAAGGATGTGCACATATGAGTACCTGGCCTAGTTTCTACAAACAAAATATCTGCCCTTGGATCCCCTAATTTTAACACTGTGAACTTAGCTTTGGGTTCCAGATTAAGGCACACTTTCTTTCCATCTAGTGGTATTAAAGCATGAGACCAGTCCATTTGTATTTCCCCACCCAGGTCCTTACATAAACTCCTACTCAAAAGCATACCGTAACTAGTAGGGATATCAGCAACAAGGATGGTTAGCTTCAACCTTTTTTTCAAAAGGCAGCTAAAGCAACTTGAGCATCCTTTATTTGTCCTAAAACTGGGACTTGTGAACCATCCATAGAAAAACATTTACCATGGGAGGGAGTGTAAGATAACCCTAGAGCTCTAGCCACTTGAGCAGGCATCACATTGTCAGAAGCCCCAGAATCAATAACACAATTGCTTAATCTAAAACCAGCTATATAAAGGGATAAATAAAACGACTCTGGTTTAGAAAAAGGGTTTTGCTAACCTAGATCTGTTTCATGTGAATTTGAGCAAACTTGTTCATTGATAGGTATACTAGACACTTGAGCATTACTCTAGGAAGGAGAAGGTTCTTGTTTGATATATCTCACTAACCGATCTAACTCAGATGGATTGAGCCTACGATAGTGAGCTTGGGATATTTGAATCTTAGTGTTTTTACATGACTCAATTATATCAAATGAACTAGCAACAAGAGTATCAGGAGAAGGAACCGATGGTACCTATATAGATGTATTCTAGGGCATAGCATTCTCGGACTTCTTGGAACTAGAAGTAGCTTGCCTGGACATAATATACTTCAGAGTAAAAGGTAAGCCACTTGTATGCTCCTTAGGGTCTGTGCCTTTTTGAGCCTGTTGACCCCTTGTGAAGACTACACAATTTGGATCAATCTCTGTATAAACATCTTCTCCAGCCTCAGTGTCTGATTCATACTCAAAAAAGTTTACACTCGCATCATGAGACTGGATGGGTTCTTCCACATATGGCATTTCATTATGTTCATTAGTAGAGAGCATTTGCATAAACCGAACCATCTCAGGACAAGTGGATCAATCATGATCTAAATTCAAATGAAAATTACACATCATATTACCTTTACTGGTAAAGGGTCCATTTTCAATAGCGAGCCTTTGTGAGGGACCAGTTAAAGGTAAAGTTTTGTTGTAACCGCTTGGAGGAACATAATCTTTCCTTGGTATATCTTGATATTGTCCTTTTGGCATTTGCCTCTTCAAGTTGATTATGTCATTGGCCAACCTTTGTATAACTGGATCAGTAGAATTTACAGTAGAAGGTTTTCTAATCTGCAACTCCTTTTTCCACTTCCTGACTATAATTAAATCATCTTCTATTGATATGGCTCTCTCTTGAGCTGCATTAACATCCACTGCTCCCTCTCTTTAATGGTAAAACTAACATCTGGAGGAAGAGTATTAATAAAGAAACACTTCAATAGATCATCCCCGGGTCTCATATTTTTAGGTATTCTATTATACAACTTATTGAATTTGGCAACAAATTCTCATCGACTCGTGTATTTCTTTCTTCATTGTAGCCAATTGGGTGACAAGAGTCTATTCATTCTCAGCAGTTTTGAACCTACTTTCAAACTTTATTTTTAGAATATCCCAGCCATTTATAGAGCCATTGGGAAGGTGATAAAACCAATCAGCGACAGCATCAGTTAGGGATTCTACAAAAAGCATCACAACAACATCTTATAGCATATTTATATGTTTCACATAATAACAGTCTTTAGAAATAGAACAGTTTCTTAGGGACAACCATTTCCAAAATAATAACAAAGTTTTTAAAAGTCTTTAGAGCCAAATAGCAAGAAATGCATAAAAGAAATGAAACTCAATTCACCACCCCTTCGCCTTCCTTGGGATCTTCGACGCTTTCCACTGCTTGATCTTCTGCCATCTTTTCTCATATCTTCACCTTCAACTTATACTCTTGATACTTAGTTATAACGGTAGTGATCCCTTTGCTTCCCGGAACAGTAGTGATCTGCATTCTAGTTTTGAACTTGCTCAGAGTCTTGGTTATCCCTGCCATAGTTTTTGGAATCATTTCATCTCTTTTCCTAAAACCATTAAGATAAACCAGTATCAAGCCCAGTTTACCGAGTGATTCCCCAGAAATAATATCAGGATCAGCGAGTTCATTACAAAGCATCTCCTTGACTTCCTTGTTGATTTCTATAGAATCACCTAGATTTTCCCCAAATTCATCTAGAATATTCACTCCCAGTGTGTGGCAATCCCTTTGAATACTAATCATTAAATCTAAATACTCTTGCAAGGCCTTATTAATTTTATCAATAAGGTTATCATACATATTCAGCTTCCAGTCTAATGAGTTAGCCCGGGGTGGGTCAATCTCATGAGGATCGTTAGCCAAATTTTCTCTCATGAGCGTTGCAGAATATAAGGCTATCAACTCAACAACTTCCTTAGAAAGCACATAAGTGTTGCCTTGTTCCTTTCTCACTTGTTGGAGTTCGTTGATCAATTCTTTTCTTTCGTTATACACCTGGGAGTAGCTTTGTGTCAATTTAGTTGAGAAAAACAACATATCACAAGATAGTTTCTCCACCCACTCAGTAATAGCCTTAGCAAAATTTTGATTCTTTTTAATCTGTTGAATGGTGCTGGCATCTATTCCAATAACTTCTGAGCTGGATGCCTCTTGTGATGAAGGTGTTACTATGGATCGAATGAGTTTCCTGAAAGACAAAATCTGAGATTGAAGCTTTAAATTCTCTTTTCTTTCTTCTTTAGCTCTTTTAATAGGGAATTCACAGAAAAATTTGCATGATATGAATCCCCCTCAAGGGTAGAGGGGCCCAAGTCAATGTGACTTATTTAATAGTCAGCTTCAGTTATATCATTTTCATTCAAATCCTTTATCGGGTCAGCAATCTCCAACACTTGGTGACTAGAAGTAGCATCATTTACCATTCTTGACATTCTCCTCACTTTCTTAGGCTTCAAAGTACTTTGCAAGAGCATGGCAACTGTATCTACTTCTTTTACTATTGTGGGCACATTTTTCCTCTTTTTCTCTACTACCTTTTTCACCCAACTGGGAGAAGAAGTCACTACACTTGTATCCACATTGCTAGACACAGTCTTAATTTGATTTTCAACTGAAATAGGAGCAGGAACCTCCTCATCAGTAGGAGATGAGGGAATTTCAAAGAAAGTGGGAAAAGAACCATCATTAAGAATTTGTTAAAAAATGGGATCAAGATTCACAGGCACCATTTTAGTTTGAACACTCTTCTTTCCTACTGCAGATAAGGGGAGACTATCTGACTCATAGGTTGACTTCAACTTGAGAGCATCGTCAAGCTTCTCACCGTCATCTCCTGATTGTGAACTTGACCTAGACTGTGAAGCCTCATGTCTTCTTGAAGAACTTTGTATAGCAAAACCTTGCGCAGTCTTTGACCCAATAGCTCTTGAGCTTCTCTATTCATGAGGTGAACCAGTATGTCCATGCCATCTTCGAACTAGCTAATCCTCTATTCTCTTTATGACAGCAGCAGAGCAAACTCTTAGATCCACAACCTCCTTCTCGGACCAATTGATTTGAGGAAGGGGTTTTGAAAGTAGGGTTTTGTATTCCACATCAATTACTTTAGAATCCTCTTCAACTTTTTCTGGAATATAAATGGATAGACCAAAAGCTTGAATTTGACTTAGAGTAAGTCTCATACAATTTCTTCTTTGAACTTCACGATCATCCATACAGTCTTCCCAGAAGTCTTCCAAGCTAAAGTGATGCTCGTATGAGCTAGAGCCATAGAAGTTCTGTTTCACATAATTTTTGCTATCAGAGTTTGGCCTGAATGACAAAGAATGAAGATTAAACCTTCCCAACACATACTCAGCTCCTTTAGCAGCATCCTTAGTTTTACGAGAATAACCAGATAGAGACAACGGAAAAGTATACTCTCTTTTTCTCATATTCTGATATTTGATATTCATGGCAGCCATTTGTCTGTAGAAGATAATATAATTACTAGCATACCGGGGCAATTTGGTTGGAGCCAACTCATAACCTCCCAATCTCAGGTAAGTGAATCTATCAAATTAGATATAAAAACTTCCAAATTGCATAACCAGAGAAGCAACATCATGAGAAATCCTCAGTTCAGGATTACCATTTAATTTTCTCATCAAAAAGGTATCATTAACCCGACGATAATCCTTCATTTCGACATCTTTTGTGAACTGAGGAAAATAGGCATACACAGGTGTGTTTGGGGTTAATGACCCATGTGGCCTCAACCCAGCCCAGACAACCTCTCGACTGGCTAGAGTGTATATCAAATATGAACACATGTGGAATGTAGAAATCTCATGAAATTTAACTAATTGTTCATTTAGATGATAACTTATCATTTCTGCCCAATTAATAAATTGACCCTCACTGCATATTAACAAGATGAAAGAACACATCCAAAACTTGAAAGAACTTACATCTTCACTACTAACAACTTGGTGCAGCAGGGTAACAATGTGTGAGATTTCATCTTTAAAGTGGGCTCTTTTACGCGTAGAGGGTAATTGTGACTTACCTCGTTTCTCTGATTTCAGCCAGTTTTGCGTAATGGCATTTTTGCACCAGTCCTTGTTTTCTTTGAAGAACTCTGCGACAATAGCAACAGACATGTATTCAAAATTCTCCCTTTCCAGAATCCTCAATCTTTGCAATCACAAACCCATCCTTTGTTTTGATTTCGTGAGTTTCAGGGTCATACCCCTCCACACATGCAATAACCAAGTCTACACACTACACAGAAGTGGGAAAACCAGCAGCTTGTGCCAAGTTGCTCTATAGAATTTTCTCCGCGAAGGGTGACCTATCTTCTTGTTGTAGACGAGACTAGAATTCTGCTAAGTCAATATGCCCAAGCTTTGTGTCTTTCACATTAGACCAACTATTTTCAATGGCAGGGTGAGAGGGTGCCCCCTGAAATTTGAATTTCATTACAACTACTAAATACCAGGAGTAATGACTGAGCACTGTAGAAATAACAACTTTAAATAGAAGGAAGAAAAGCAAAACACTTAGAAAAATTTCACCACGAAATGTGAATACTCATGCAGTTATGGCGCCAGGACTTGCTTTTAAATGTCAGGCTAATGTGGTACTAGTTCTGTGCCTTGAGAAAATAACCCAGAGATTTGCTCACTTTTCAAAAATTCTTCAAAGGACATTCACTGGTTATGTCGTATGCCACATTAAATGATCATTAATCACCTTAATATTCGGTCCGTGGCTTAGTTGTCAGTGAGTCACAAGAAATAGAAACTTTAGAACCTTGAGTCAGAGGTTGTGAAGTTCTGAAAACTAGCGATCAAGTGACTTCAAAGAGAAACACATAGGCCACAAGACATAATGAAAGGAATGTAAAGTCGTGGGGTCGGGAAGTTTTGAAACTTAAGAACCTTGTGACTTGGTTAGCAAACATAAGAAATCAGCGACTAGGTTAGGAAATTTTGAATAACCACGATTTCAAGTATTTTTCTAAGGCAACAAAAGGAGAAAATACAATCCTTAGGAATTTAGGCATAAATTTGATGGATCAGGAAAAATGAACAACAAAGTAAACAAACCCTAGAAACAAGAGAAAGGGGTAACAATATGTCAGCTTGTTCCTCAAGATATGCATCATAATCTACCAGGTTCTCATCATCATTAGAACTATAAAGAGGGCCTCCTCGAATTATGAGTTTGGGTTTTGGATTTGACCTAGGCTTGTTAATGATCACAACCATTTTGACAAGTGATGGATTATATGGTGTTCAAGAATGGGGTGTAATGAAGGTTATGTGGATGAAGTTGGATTATGATTAGGATGATGAGATTGATGAAATTGATTAGATGATGTGGAATGATGCCCCCTCGAGAGGATAGGCAGGAGAGAAAGACACAGGTAGACTCTTGAAATGGATTGAGGTAGATAATGATTATGATGATGTGGATATGACAAGTAGGATGATTAGAATTGTTGAGAATGATGAGAATGAGTTGGCTTAGGATAGATGTGATGACAAGGATACTTAGAATAATGTAGAATGTGTATGTTGATAGCTTGACTTTGGCAATTTCAAACAAAAGATTTCACATGTACATGCATGAATCACACACACAAGACACAATAGCAAGTTTGACTTTGAGGATCAATTGACTGTTGTGATTATGAAGACACTTGAAGACACATCAACAAGCCTAATATTAGGATGAACAAGTGATCTAAGGATGTCCGCAATATACTCACATCGCGAAGGGCCATAATCTTGGGCAGATTTGTTGATCACAACAAATTCTAACATTAGTTTGATGAAGCCCTTAGGCGAGTCGATTCAGTGATGATGAACAAATATTGAGAGCAACATGTAGTCATGCAGTATGTCTTTAGAATGTTGATGTAACACTTTTTGTCTTTTTGCAATTGATTTCTTGATAAATGCTAAATAGATAAAAACTTGCACACAATTTATTCGTGAAGTATTGAACTATAAATCCTAAATAGATAAAAGATTATTTGAAAATGAATTAGGGTTAGTCCTTAAATCCATTATTCTAACATACAATTTGAAATAATTTGTACTTTAGTTGTAATGACTAGTAAAAAAAGTAAGACATAGACACAATTTAAAAATTTCAAATTAAAAGTTTAGGGTCTCTATTTATATACAAGAGCAACTTTAAGTCAATTTTACACCCACAAATTTAAACTAAAGTAATATATAATTACGCCAGAGGCGTTCTACACTCACAGCAAGCGCTGAAAGATTCAGATTCCCGTAAACAATTAAGATAAATTTGTGGAAGTCAAATGAATAGAAAAATAGAAAAACTTGGACAATTATGGAATGAAATCTTTATCAGGTTAAACTAATCTCCACTAACAAGTTGTGAGATCTTGAAGAAAGGAAGTAACTGCGGAATGGGAGATGGATGGGGAGTTTAGAAGCTGAGGAGAGACTCTACCGATGGGAGAGGAGAGTAAAAGGAAGTTAGTCGCTGTGTGAAGGGGGAGAGACTCTACCGACAGGGAGAAGAGTGATAGGAAGTCAGTCGCTGTGCGAAGGAAGAGTGTTTAGTGGGCATCACTGTTGCAACCAAGTTGGACACGGCAGAGAAGAGGAGAGACAGGGAGAAGCTTTGTTGCCTGCACAGAAATAAGGAAAAGCAGTAGTGAGGACTGAGGGGAACCTTCAGCATTTGTTGTGCTCTTCATTGCCAAGGTAAGGTAATATACCTACAACGAATAAGATATCATGATAATGTCTCTTACTGCGGTTCTGTGAGAAGTTCATCATTATAAATGTATTATTACTGTATTATGGTAAAAGAAACCTCAGTGACAATAATGCTACTGTCGATTAGTATTCAAGAACTTAGAAAATAGATCGATACCTCTCTTGGTTGGTGTCGTAAGACGTTAGAGCATATATTTCAATGTGTATTCATCTAAGAATGATCACTGCAAAATGCAAATGTGAACTACAAACTTCTAACAGTAGGAAAAGATGTAAATTATAAAGAGTTTCCTTTAAGACTGAGATATCAACGTAAAACTGCCCTTGGGGCACTTGAAACAATAGCTCCTTAGTGAGAAAATACTTTGCTCCGCGAGTGTGTTGTGTAGGAGAGATAAACCATAGATTTAAAGCATGTTTGGTGTAAACTTTAATGAGTTTGACCGCTGAAGATGTAGTTGCAACCAGTTGAAGTCATTTTCATCTTTTATCTTTTGTTAGAGGTTGACCATGTGTTTGGTCATCTCTAAGGTCATAAAAAAGAGTCCAAATCTTTCATTATTTGATTTTGCGATTCTTACCTCGATAACTTATGCGAAATTAATCGACTTGGAAAGGGAAGAAGGGAGTTAATGTACTTGTGTCGAAAACCGTCATGGTTTTGTATCGAGCAAGTAGAGTGGGAAAACCCACATTTTGAATCCAGATTACGTTGCATATGACAATTCTAGTAATGTTTTGTAGACCTTAAGAGTCTAGAACACTTGGATTCCGGGATAATGGGAAATTGTTTTAGATACTTGAGTGTGTTGTGCAAACATGGAAACCGAGTAAACAAGTGTGAAACCACTTAGGAGTGGGTGTCAGTAAATAATGTTTTTACATGAATATGAGTTTATGAAACTATGAACTCGGGAATAGAGTATATGTTGTGCCATGCGCTACTACATGAGGAAATCCTAAACCCTTGAGGTCATCAAGGTCGTCAATTAGTTCAAATTATACAAATAGGAAACTGTAGGATTTCGACCAGTTCAAGTCGAGTAGGGTGGGTGAACCAAGTTCATGCATTCTTAGAACGCTAATTAAAAACAAATCCTTTGGGCAAGGTGGTGTACTATCCTCAAGTGCATCGAACGTTCACTGTAACTGGATGGCGTTTCTTGTGGAGAGTCGTGCATGACTAGAGGGTATCTAGGGATCTGCACGATAACAAGACATGTAGGTTACAACACTAGAGCTCAGATGGCAAACACTGATGGTTACCCTAAGTCTATCCTCTTGAGTAGGGTAGGGCCACTTCCGGTTAGGAAGGAGTGCGGGAGACCGATGGTCTATGGTTGGAGGTTAAGCTCCTTGAAGATACTTTCTCTTCTAATACTGAGGAATGCCGAGTCTTGAATGCGATGGGTCGACAATCGAGATGCATGTTAATGGTATGTTTCCAATATTTGTTTGTTTCAAGAAAATTTCATATTGTTAGAAAATAAAATGCTTAATGTATATCATTTCTTTCAGTTTTATATAAATGAGATCATGATTATGATAAAATGAAAAATGTTGTATTGGATTATAGATAAGTTTCTTTTGTATTGGATTACCTAGTAAAAAATAAATAAAAAAATTTACCTTTGTGAAAACCTAGTTTTTCTTGTCTTTTCAGATTTGGATGTTACATATGGTATCAGAGCCAACCAGGTTCAGCACTAGGGCTGATGAGTCCACTAACCTAATTAGGAAATCATCATTATGCGGGTAGCTAATGATTTGGTTTATTGTGCCAGGATGGTATACACCAAGAAAACCACAAGAAAATCTTTCGCGGGTAACAAGCATTATCTGCAAGCTAAGCAGAAACGGCTTGCGATGATCAAGACCATAGAGAAAACTAATGACGAGAATGACATTTGGCTTGATGATGTGGAAACCTTAGCCAATGCAATGTCATGACTTAAGCGAGTGAGGAGAGAACTCCTAGAGGGAGCAGCGACGGCGGCTCGAACCATGATCAACCGCTGCTCCTGGATAGTAACTGATAGTGTACCTATTAATGTACCTGAAAGTGTACCTAGTAGTATACCCATGATCACTAGGGATCCTCGTGTAGTACCTAGAGCTGATATTATTGAGCTATCTTCTGATAGTGAGTCTGAGGGGTATACACCTCGTGATTATGTGTCGGACAATGAATCTGAAGGTTACACTCCACTAGATAACATTGAGTAGAAACATGAGATTTGTCTATCTCTAATGCTGTTGAAACAATTTTGCAAAATGAATAAAGACAAAATTTTGGTTTGAGAACAATTATGATTATGATAAATTGTTGTGTTCTTTTGATGATGTTTAATGTGATAAGCGTATAACTGATTAGTATATGTTTAAGCAGGTGTGAAACTAAATTAACATGGACCAATCAGAATTTAACGAGGGGGATGATCGAGAAGGTCATAACTCTCGGGAAATCTCCACTAACAAGTTGGATAGGATTCTAAACATGCTCACTGAAACCAAGGAAAGGTTGAACAAACTAGAGAAGAAAATGGATGAAACTGGCAACACAGAGGGTGGAAATGAGAACTCACATTATACAAGCAAGAGTAAACATTGGGATAATGGCACGTCAAGTGAACATCCTGACGACAGTGAAGCCCAAAGAAGAACCAAGGATAAACTTGCATTAGAGTTATCTAAGGATATGAAGAAGGTTAACCCTCCAAAGTTCAATGGAACGAAAACTGGAGATGCAGCTGAAGCATGGTTAACGGAGATGGAGAAATATTTTGAGATCAGAAATTACTCCGAGGTTACTAAAGCTGTGTGGGGAGCCTATCAGCTATCTAGGGAAGCGTCCACTTGGTGGATGAATAAGAAAATGGAGCTGGAATTAAGTCCCTTGAAGGTGACATGGGATGAGTTCGTGGAACTATTCTGAAAACGGTGGTTACCTCAGTTATACTTTGATCAGAAGTTAACGGATTTCCAAAACCTCAGGCAAGGTGAACTATCTGTGGTCGAGTATGCAGAAAAATTCACTAGACTATTGAAGTATGTCCCTCAATACCAAAAGGATGAAAGGTTCCGAATTAGAAAGTTCATCATGGGACTCAGTCCTTAGATCGGCGGTGAGGTGGAGGTGCATGGTCCAAGCACAATGGATCAAGTTTATGAAAAGGCAATAAATTAGGAGCAGAAGATCAAATCTATCTTTGCGTACCATGATAAGAAATGCAAGAAGTTTGATAAGAACTACAACGATCAGTCCTATAAAAGGAAAAATGATAAGGGATATGAAAACATGAGGTTTGATAAGGGAAATCGAAAGAATCAAGGAGGATTTGGTAATGAGCGAAGAGGTGAAGATTTTAAGAGAAATGTAAATTCTAAGAATGGTGATTCTGCAAGTAGGCCATCTGAGAAGTGAGGACCTATAGGAGGATGCTTTTCTTGTGGAGGAGATCATTATGCCAACCATTGCCCCAACAAGAAGCCGAATGGGAGGCCTAGGAACACGGAGCTTCCTTCACAATAGGAAGCCTTTCAGCAAAGGATTCATGCCGCTCTTGACAATCGGCAAGCGGAGTATCAGATCACTCCTATTGAGATGACAGGTACTTTATTCGGAGCTCCTATTTCTATTCTATTTGATACTGGTGCAACAGAAAATTTTGTGTCACCTAGAGTCCTAAGTGAATTTTCTAGAAAAGCTGGTTTTATGTCAAAACCATGGACAGTTGAGTATGCAAATATCTCAAAGGCTCAGGTAGAGCAATGTTTGTTCGAAGCTAGGATTGATGTTTCTAACTTCACCACTGAGGCAAATTTGTACGTAGCGCCTTTAGGGTCCTACGATGTCATCCTAGGAATGAACTGTTTGTGGAAACATCGAGCCAAAGTAGATTGTTTTCATAAAACCATTGAGTGTCTAGATGAGACGGGAAAAATAGTGAATCTCCAAAGAATTCAAAGGGAAATAAGGGTTAGATCCATTTCTTCAAAACAACTAAAACGGGCTAGGTGAAAGGGATGTCAATTTTTTGCCGTTAAAATGGATCTAGTAGAGGAAACCTTGGAGAAATAATCATTTAAGGAAAGATATCCATATCTATGCAACTTCAGAGATGTATTTCCTGAGGAATTACCAGGCTTGCCTCTGAAGAGAGCATTTGACTTTGGCATAGATATTAAACCAGGATCGGAGCCAATCTCTAAAGCTCTGTATCATATGACTACCATAGAACTTATGGAATTAAAAGCTCAGTTGCAGGAGCTATTGTCTAAGAATTTAATTAGGCCAAGTGTATCACCGTGGGGAGCCCCGGTTATCTTTGTCAAAAAGAAAGATGGAACTCTAAGGCTGTGCATAGATTATAGGATGCTTAACAAGGCAACTATAAAGAACAAGTATCCCTTGCCACGAATTGATGATCTATTTGACCAAATACGTGGCGCATCGGTCTTTTCCAAGATAGATCTGAGATCTGGATACCACCAGTTAAGGTTGAAAGACGAAGACATTCCCAAGATAGCTTTTAGAATGAGGTATGGTCATTATGAGTTTACGGTGCTGCCGTTTGGATTGACCAACGCACCTGCTGCTTTCATGAATCTCATGAATAGTGTTTTCAGAGATTGTCTTGATAAGTTTGTGTTAGTTTTCATTGATGATATTCTGATCTATTCCAAGGATGAAGAGGAGCATGCAGGACATCTTCAAATAGTCTTGCAACGGTTAAGAGAACATAAATTGTATGTGAAACTCTCCAAGTGCACCTTCTTTCAGAAAGAAGTACAGTATTTAGGGCACATAATATCAGCCAATGGGATATCAGTTGACCTGGCCAAAATAAAAGCTATTATGGAATGGCCTGAACCTACCAATGTGTCAGAGGTACGAAGTTTCATGGGATTAGCAAGGTATTATAGGAAATTTGTGTTGAATTTCTCAAGCATTGCTAGCCCCATTACCTCTTTGCAGAGAAAAGGAAAAAGGTTTGTTTGGACGGATGAATGTCAAAAGGCTTTTGACTTGTTAAAAGAAAAATTAACAACCACTCCAATTCTGAAGGTTCCTGATCCTGAGGGAGAGTTTGAGGTTATCACTGATGCCTTGGGGGAAGGATTGGGAGGTGTGCTTATGCAAGATGGCAGGGTAGTAGCCTATGAGTCAAGGAAGCTGAAAAATTATGAGCAGAACTATGCTCCTCATGACCTAGAGATGGCAGCAGTGGTTCACGCCCTTCAGATGTGGCGACATTATTTGTTGGGAAAGACTTTTATTTTAAAATCTGATCACCAAAGCCTTCGCTACATATTCACACAACCTAATCTCAATGCAAGGCAAAGGAGATGGTTGGAATTAATATTAGATTATGACTTTGAAATTTCTTATATCAAAGGCAAGGAAAACTAAGTAGCTGATGCCCTAAGCAGAAGAAGGCACATAGCCTCTATAATCTCCATTCATGCTAACTTTAAAGATTTAGTATTGCAAAACTTATCTGGAGATGAATATTATGAACAAGTGAAACAGGCTCTGCACTCAAACCCTAAGGACCCAAGATATGACGGATTCAGTTTCGAATCCAATGGATTGATGAGATTCAAGGGAAGAATTTATGTTCCTGATTCAGTAGAACTTAGAAACCTTGTGTGGAAGGAAGTTCACTGTGCTCCTTACTCTGGACTCCCTGGTGTAACAAAACTGTTAGCGGATGTCAAGCCGCTATATTTCTGGAAGGGAATGAAAAGCGATGCCGCAAAGTTTGTAGCTAGTTGTTTGGAGTGTCAGAGAATTAAGGCAGAACACCAACATCCTACTGGATTGTTATACCCACATGATATTCTAGAGTGGAAATGGCAAGTTATTAGTATGGATTTTGTGTAGGGGTTGCCAATGTCTAAGAATAGGCATGATGCAATATTGGTTGTTGTGGATAAACTAACCAAGGTCGCACATTTCATACCTGGAAATTTGACAGATGGAGCACATCTTTTGGCTCAAAAATTTGTGCAAGAAAATTTCAAATTGCATGGGGTACCTGAAAAGGTAATATCTGATAGAGGTGCTTGGATAACTTCATGGTTTTGGCAAACCTTATTTTTTGCTTTAGGGACTACACTGAATGTAAGTACTGCTTATCATCCTGAAACTGAAGGATAAACAGAAAGAGTGAATCAGGTATTAGAAGACCTTTTGAGAATGTATTGCATGGATCAGCAATACAGATGGGAGGAATATCTACCTCTTGTCAAATTTACCTATAACAACTCCTATCATTCTGCCATTAAGATGGCGCCATTTGAAGCATTATATGGGAGGAAATGCAGAACTCCTATAAGCTGGGATAAGCTGGAAGATAGAATAAACATTGGACCTGAAATGCTTGCTGATATGGAAGAAAAAGTTAAAGTGATTAGGAAGAGGTTCGCAGAAGCCAATGACAGGCAAAAGAGTTATGCAGATCGCAAACAAGTGCCTAGACACTTCTCTGTTGGCGAGAAAGTGCTATTGTGAGTGAAACTCCAAAAGAGTTCTATAAAATTTGGTAAATCTTTGAAATTGGCTCCTCGTTATGTCGGACCTTTCGAAGTTCTTGAGATTATCAATCCAGTTGCCTACAAAGTTGCTCTACCTCCACCCTTGTCTAAGATGCATAATGTTTTTCATGTTTTGTATTTAAAGAAATATTTTGTAGGTAATAACCACATCCTTAACTAGAATTCCTTATAGATGCAAGAACCCGGGGTGGTTGTGATCGAGCCACTCAAGGTGCTCGAAATGCGTAAACTTTGTTTACGTAATCAAGAAGTTTTGCAATGCAAAATTCTGTGGGACCAATATGGCGAGGATAGCGCCACTTGGGAAGACTACAAAGACATTTACCAAAGATTTCCAAAACTTTTTAAAGACATTAATGTTGCATTATAAAAAGTTTGTTTTAAGTTTAAATTTTGCTTGATAAACTTAATCATCGGGGACGATGATTTTTAAAGGGGAAGGATATGTTACATCCCTCTTTTTTGAAACAATTATGCTATTTAGTTTCTTGCAAATTTCAGTAATTTAATATGTTGTGGATGACATGGAAAACTGACAATTTATTTTACAAAGTTGTTATATGAAAATTTGGAATCTATTGACTACGATCAATGTGATATTGTAGACTAAATGTCCTTTATGTTAAGTGAAATGATGTTTTGGATATATTATGATGTGATTTGGAATGTAGGTGCTTTGACCACAAAATTGTATGTGAGACTGTTGTTGCAGGAATAGGTGGACCGTGTTTGATAGGAAGAGAAAGTATCTTTGAGAGAGAGTATAGACTCTGGAAATTAACCATGGGTGTTTGTTAATGAGAACGCCAAACAAGTAGATAACCTTGAAGCCATTATTATAGTCTTGTTGTTCGACTTGGGTAGTTTAAGACTAGATGTCGACGTCTAGTGATAAGGTGTAAACATCCTTTTTCGCAAGTCGTAATATAAGAATCTTGGAGTCGTCGATGTTGTTGTAAGTCCACCAAAACAAGTCAACTTATATAGACGTTTATTGTCTCGTTTATAAGTAATTAAATAAACCTTCTTGTGGTGAACTGCGGATCACATCTCGTAGTCGAAGGATGCGAGAAGTCATTTTGAGTGTCTAACGATGTAGGAAACTTGTTTGCGTTACGATCAATCCATCGTGATTGTCGTAAAACGTGTCGAACTTGTGTTGTGAATTTATTCTTTTCTTGTAGATTGACAAATGTCAATTTGTAGCCATAGCGTGAAATAATTTATTATGGTCGTCGTTTAGCAGGAGTCCTTTCTTTTAGCTTTGACTACGAGTTATTTTGGTCTAACCTTGAGTCTTTTTTTCTAAAAGTGATCTTTATCTCTTTTTCTTATTTGACCATAGTGATGCTTTAGGCATTTATATTCCGCTACCTTGTTGTGTTTAATTCCTCAATTCATCTTTTAGTTGCTCTTGAAGGTTAGAGGTCTTCTTGCGGTAGAATGACGAAGTTGCTATGTGGCATCGTCATTTAGACCCTCCTTTTTGGTTGGGACCGCTACAAGTGTGGAGTCAATAGTTGCATTTAATACCGACCCATGTGGATAGGCATGTGATGGTTAGATTTTGAAACCACAGTTGGAAGTTAGTCCTTTATCTTCGCTGTGTTGTGACAGAATTATGCCATGGATAATAAGTTTAACTGTCAATTAATGATGATGCACCATCATCTAGGAGAGGGAGATCAAGAACCGTCGTAAGGTGGAGTTAGAACCGGTAAGCGAGGTTTAGATGTCAGTTATACTATACCGACGGAGGGGAATCTTCTTGGTAGTGGTCAGAGATAAGAGAGTGGTTGTAGTGGACTGTTGCAGCTTTGGAAAGGAAGTTAGTAATGGCAGAAAGAAAGGCAATCTTCTCTAACCCTGCGTCATGGAAAGAGGGGACGGTTGAAGAGGTGGCGAAGCGAGAGTAAGAAGTGAGAGTGATGGAGACTAGAAGGAAGGCATATTCGATGGCGAGTGGGAAAGGAAAACGGGAGAAGGCCATCGTGAGATCTTGAAGAAAGGAAGTAACTGTGGAATGGGAGATGGACGGGGAGTTTAGAAGCTGAGGAGAGACTCTACCGATGGGAGAGGAGAGTAAAAGGAAGTTAGTCGCTGTGTGAAGGGGGAGAGACTCTACCGATGGGGAGAAGAGTGATAGGAAGTCAGTCGCTGTGCGAAGGAAGAGTGTTTAGTGGGCATCGCTGTTGCAACCAAATTGGACATGGCAGAGAAGAGGAGAGACAGGGAGAAGCTTTGTCGCCTGCACAGAAATAAGGAAAAGCGACAGTGAGGACTGAGGGGAACCTTCGGCATTTGCTGTGCTCTTCATTGCCAAGGTAAGGTAATATACCTACAATGAATAAGATATCATGATAATGTCTCTTACTGCGGTTCTGTGAGAAGTTCATCATTATAAATGTATTATTACTATATTATGGTAAAAGAAACCTTAGTGATAATAATGCTGCTGTCGATTAGTATTCAAGAACTTAGAAAATAGATCAATACCTCTCTTGGTTGGTGTCGTAAGATGATAGAGCATAGATTTCAATGTGTATTCATCTAAGAATGATCACTGCAAAATGCAAATGTGAACTACAAACTTCTAACAGTAGGAAAAGACGTAAATTATAAAGAGTTTCCTTTAAGACTGAGATATCAACGTAAAACTACCCTTGAGGCACTTGAAACAATAGCTCCTTAGTGAGAAAATACTTTGCTCCACGAGCGTGTTGTGTAGGAGAGATAAACCACAGATTTAAAGCATGTTTGGCGTAAACTTTAATGAGTTTGACCGCTGAAGATGTAGTTGCAACCAGCTGAAGTCATTTTCATCTTTTATCTTTTGTTAGAGGTCGACCACATTCTTTCCTTGAAGATACTTTCCTTGAAGAATGTGGAAGAAAGAAACCTCTGTGGTTGGAGGTTAAGCTCCTTGAAGATACTTTCTCTTCCAATACTGAGGAATGCCGAGTCTTGAATGTGATGGGTTGACAATCGAGATGCATGTTAATGGTATGTTTCCAATATTTGTTTGTTTCAAGAAAATTTCATATTGTTAGAAAATAAAATGCTTAATGTATATCATTTCTTTCAGTTTTATATAAATGAGATCATGATTATGATAAAATGAAAAATGTTGTATTGGATTATAGATAAGTTTCTTTTGTATTGGATTACCTAGTAAAAAAAAAAAAAAAAAAAATTACCTTTGTGAAAACCTAGTTTTTCTTGTCTTTTCGGATTTGGATGTTATAGGTTGCTAATTACCATTCCCTAGGTTAGAGAGCATATGTTTTATTTCCTATACAACTACAACATTATTTATGTGATTTGATGTTAATAGCTACAATCGTTCAGATGCTCATCGCTATATTAACAAACATTTTAGACTAGCTATTTCCATTTGACACTACACAAAAGCCCACCTTGCTTGGCATCGACATAATGAGAAATAAAAAATTTAAACCATACCTAAAAGTATTGTGATTGTTTATGTGGATCTATGGTGTACAGGTACACCATTATTGTGATGGCCCCACTCTCCACTCCATTCTTTAAACAATTCTTCTTGTACGAAAAACTGAAGTGGTGTTTGAAGTGCCTCCACCTCTCACATTCTTTGGCCTTTCTTTCGTAAATGACACTTCTTATCATCACCAACTCCCTCTTCTCTCTTCCACATTCTTTCCTTATACGAATAGGTAGAGTCATCTTCCACATGTTTTCCTCTATGATTATGTGTTTCTTTCACATGCTCCCCTGTATGAAATGGGTCCACCTCTCCCCTGATTCCTAGCGACCAAACAAATCACATTGTGTTGATAGATCTTTTTTGCACGTAATGAAAAAATATTCAGTCCAACTCGTATAATTGTCACTATTTTTGAATTTGACTTCAATGGTTGTCCAAGGTGTACACACAACTAAAGACCTCAATTTGATGCTTGATTTCTCTCCAAGGGAACACATATCGATGTAAATATTGGGCTTTCAAGGTATCCATGTATGTACTTGATAAATAAAATAGTTTTGAAGTAAAATAAAATAACTCATAAATAAATAAATAAAATATCTTGACATATAAGATATCTTGATATTTTTAAAAATAAATATGTTTAAGATATCTATACTAATTTACCTACTTTTACATTAATAAAATATAGTAATTACGCCGAGAGGCACTCCTACATTCATAGCACGAATGGGAGTTGAAAGATTCTCGAATTTCTATGTAAACTTAAAAGATTCCAATCTAGAGTCTTTATTAAAAAACCAAATAGTCACTCCGCAAATTAAAAACTAAAAAAAAGAAGGTGAAAGGAATTAAAAAAAAAATGGTAGATGGAAAGAAAAGTGGATCGCAGTTTCATAGAAGCCATCACTATGGACTAAGATGAAAGAAAGAAACTTATGGAATGGAATATGAAAAGACAAACATTCAATCTATTTATATTTCCTCCTTCCTTAATTTTTTTCACATGTAAAATGTAAATTGATTAAAAAAAATAGATCGAGAAAGATTTAAATATATTTTTTTAAATATAAATATACTAGTTTACATATAAATCAATATATAAAAAACGGCCTCAATCAAAAAAAATAAAAATAAATAATTGTATGGACACATAATTTTCATGATTAGAGAGCTTTTCCTTTTCTGAAAATGAGAGAGGGAACTTTCACAGAAAATACATTTGAAGATTTGGCCTACACCTAATTGTAAAAGCAAAGAAGCTTGGCCTACACCTAATTGTAAAAATCCTAAACTGGTGGTGCCCAACACATGTGAGAAAATGGCCTTCAAGCCCTCCTCCGGCGATGGAAAGCGTGAAGTAGTGAATCCGAAGAATTTGAGGTTCACCCAGCCTGATATTAAGTCTACTTTCAAGGATGCCACATGTTCCTTAATGTGCTCAGAGAGGCCGATGTTCCTTCCGTTCCCGTCAAGTTTAAAGGCAATGACTACATGTCACGCCGCCTCAAAGAAGAGGTCAAAAGTAAGCTCGATAATCCGGCCTTCATGCCCAAGATCAGAGGTGAAACATCGGAGGTTCAAAACCCACTGTCGCCCACTCCTGGGCCGAATGTTTATCAAGAGCGAAAGGAGACTTCTCTGTTGGGAGTTGTGGGCTCTGTTTCTGCTGCTCTTGTCGCTGGTTACTGGGGATGGAAACTGTATAACACCCAGCAAGACGACAATGATGATGGCAATGAAAATTAGTGTTTAAGGTTTGATTTTCTCCCTACTTATTTAGTAGTTTGGGTATGTGTTTTGAGTGCTGAGATTATTGTAGTGTGGGGATCGAACTCAGAATTCAGTCTCAACCTGAATTAAACTGTGGTGGATTCTTTGTCAGTATAGCGTATTTTCTGGGACTATGTCAAGAAATCTACGTATATTGTTATGCCTCTAGTACTCATATAGGGATGTTCTTGCGAACTCTTCTATATAATTCCTACTTTGCCCAGCCCTTCGAGGCTGGTAGTGGTTGCCATTTTAGTGTAATTTTCAGCTTCTTTCAATACTTAAAAAAATAGACACATAAATATAATTTATAATTATAATTAAAAAAATAGATTCTACTTCTCTTTTCTTGCTCTTTTTCTTGATGATAGATATGGAGTGTGATCCGAAATGATGATGGATCATGGAGTGTGATCCGAAATGATGATGGATCATGGAGTGTGATCCGAAACGTTGAAGAAAAAAACTTATACAATGTTAAATCCTAAAATACTTAACTACAATCATTATGGATTGTAGAAATTTGATGTCTATTTTTATTCAAATGTGTAAAAAAATATTTTTCACCCTTACAAATATAAATACAAATTGTATAAAATTCTTTTTAAAACAAAACTAACCTAAAACAAAAAATATATACTTTTATTAATTATTATTTTTTAAAACAAATTTAAAAATTTAAAAAGAAATTGCAAAGAAACTCCCTGTAGTCAAGGATGGTCATATTTTCTTCCCATGTGGGGGAGTCTTGTTTGCAGTACACAACACTGCTTTAACTTTAACGTGGTCTCCCCTCAAAATGGTACACACAAATACTCTCTTTTCCATTTATTTTCATTCTTTCATAAAGAATCTCTCGAATCATTACTTCTAATTAGAGTTTAGGTAATGGTTGGGTATTACCTTTTTAATAAAAAAGAGTTAGAACAATGGTTTCACTTTTTTTTAAAGGGGTTATGATAGGATGATATTTCTACACTCTATAATAATGTTTGAAAGGATTTTTGATTAAAATTATGATATTTTGAATAAAATTTTATGATTTATCATTAGGAAAAGGAAGATGAATTGGATAGTTCTATATTTTTGTAATATTGAAAATTCCATACCCATGCTCTTTTCTCTTTATATTTTCGGCTTACAATTATGATATTGTCTTTTATGTATTGACTAATGTAAGATAATATCATTTGCATTGAAGTTGGTAAATGACATTATCCGACTCCTATCATATCTCCACATATCTCAAGATTTTGAAAGTATATGCTAAATCTACCATTTGCCACGTTGGCTAAAATCTACAAGTGTAGAATTGAACCAAAGTCATTTATGTGCCCATAGATATAACCCCAAACTTTTAAATTCAAATTTCAAATGTTGAACCTTGCCACCTTTTCCTGTCAATCATTATGAGCTAACTAAAGTATGAACTATTTTAAATTGCATGTTAGGGTAGTCTATTTTTGGAATAACCTCAATTCATTTTCATCTAAAAAGGAGAAAAGAATCTAGGAATCTATTAAGCATATATAGAATTCAATTGCAAAAGGATAAAAAAATATTACATTAGTATCCTAGGAGTATATTGCATGCTTGCCTATTGTCTTTGATCTTGGCTCATTGTTGTTGAATCAATCTACCCAACAAATTGCTCGAGGAGAAATTGAACCTTACTTAGTAAGTTCCCCAATATTGTTTGTAAACACCATTTTCCTAGTTATGGATCATTCATCATAGATACTTAGGTGAGTGGATTACAAAAGTCCAAAATAAAAAGTTTAGATCTATAATTCTAGATTCAATTCCATGAATAGGCTCAAATATGCACATGTGGAGATCACTTTTGCCAGGTTGTAGATGTAAACAAAATAATTTCACAATCAAATTCCTAATTCTATAGTAGTTGTTTGAAAGGCTCTATTTTTTTCATATCGTACTAAATTGATTTTTGACATCTATAATAGTGACATCTTCATCAAATCTAGAGCTGATAACCCTTGCATTATTTAATTTAATTACCTAACTAATTATAACATTAATTAGATTATCTGTTATCAATCCTAGCTCATATATCTAGGTTGATTATTTATTTAATTAGCCTAGTTATTTATGTAAGTGGATATTTTTGCTTACAATTTTAATGAGTCTAAAATTCCTAAATGACCTAGGGTTCTAACCTTGGGGTTTATCTTTCCTTTTTAATTAGAGCTTTTAGATATGATTTTCTAATTACATTCCTTTTGTACAATATTTGATTAGGGTTTGGATCACCCTTATTTGTGTTTCATTATCACATCTTGATAAGGGTTGGGAATTCCATTGTATCTTATCTATTTGAACCCCTCTAGTCATTGTTGGATTATGTATTTTTGCTATATCATTTATAATGGATTCTCACAAGTCATTACCTTTAACTGATCTATGTGCCTACCTTACTGATTGTAATGTGTTCCTATCTTTTGTGGCTTCTAATCCAAGTTTGACCTTGATGCTCATGTATTTTTATGCTATGGATGATGATCTATTTTCTATGGAGGTGTTATCTATTCATGTAAATACTTTGACCTACTTCATAGAGTTTGTTAGTGCCCATCCTTCTCTTTTAGATATTGTACTACCCTAAGATTTTGCTCAAGACATTAATGAATAGAAACTAAATGAACAAATTTTCACGTTTCAAAAGTGACATCAACATGCCACATTGCACACCTACATGCACAAGGTACTGTGATATCACACAACAACACATGAGGGAAACAATCACCAATACACCAAGCATGGTGACATAAGTAGAAGAATTCCAAAAATACGAGTCAAAATCATCGTGATAAGCTTACAATACAAGTCCTAGAAAAAATGTAGAGCTTCCAGGAAATTTTGTAACTTTTTGTGAAACTTTAGAGTTCCCATGCAATTCTATAGTTTTATGAGACTTCAAAGTTTCCATGCAATTCTATAGTTTTGCAGTACATTGAAGTTCACATGCAATTATATAGTTCTTGAAAACTGCAAGTGGACCCTCTGTCCCTGTACGCTCGAAATCGTGACTCTAGTTGCCTGAGGGCTATCGGGTCAGATTTCGGCACGCACACGGACCCTTCCCTCCTTGCCATGGGGTGATCTGCCACATCACTCTCGCTCATGTGGAATTAGCCAGTCGAGAGGAGGCGAGACATGGTGGGGGTCTGGCTCGTTGGAGAGCTGGACATCGCGGAGAGGGGTTGGCAAGTTCTATGGCCTTTGTTGTTGTGCGTTTAATTGTATGCTTTGCTTAATTATTGTTGTAGTTGAGATAATCGTATGACTTGAAGGGTCACTAGTTTCTCTCCTTTTGTTTGGGTTTATTTGATTCCACCTTTGTGTGAGTAAGCTATTGTTCTCGTTGATGTTCTCTTGTCCTTGTAGGCATTGTATGAATTCTTGTTGTATCTATTGTTGTCTAGTTTCTTCTAACACCAAGAGGACGAATGGGTCTCCTTGTGGTAAGACAAATGTTTGTTGTTGAGGTCTTGGATGGATCTCTTGGATCTCGCGATAGATAGCCCTCACCCACTCTCCTCTCACTCCTAAGCACATTCATGAATCAGGATGGAGGAAGTCGTGTGATTACTAACCTTAACCAGATCTAATGGTTTTGACCTAGGGTTTTATTGACCTAGGGTTTGACTTTGTTTTGACCATATTTTTACCTTGTGATGAAATCCAGGGTTTGTTTGGAATCATTTGAACTGTGATTAACTTGTGATGGAATCAAGGGTTTGCAATGTTGTCTATTCTGATGCTTCTATATGCATGCAAACTAAATGATATGCAAGATGTTCTTTATGGTATTTTTTTAGAGTATTTTGGAAATAAAAGTGCTTTTAATCTATGAAAGGGAAATATGTATGCAATTCTATATGACGTTTCCAATTCAATGTAAACCTATGTTTTTTTGTGTTTTCGATGTCTTGAATGCAATTTAATCTAAGAAAAGGGAAAATGCTTTTTCTAACAATGTAGATCTAGAAATATGAAAGTGATTAATCTAACATGCAAGATCTAACTATCAAGGAAAAAGCAACGTTTTATTGTTCCCAAGAGCAAATTTGATTCTCTAATTACTATGAAAGCAATGAAAACAATGAAGGAACCTGAGAGAAACGAAGATTTGTTGACTCCACTACCCTCAGTAATCCTTGTGTAGGCAACCTTGAATCCTTTTGTGGCAGCAGGTGATCCTCTTGACAACAAAATGACCCAAAGAAGCAAAAGAAGCTTTTGATGAAGCTTGTATGAGCTTAGTGAGAGCTTGGATTGAGCACAATGGCATAGAGTGAAGCAACGTGATGCTACTTGGTTGAACAAATAAAGCAAAAGGCACCTTCATCTTGTAAGAGCATTTGAATGCTAACTTGGAAAGCAAAATTTGGCAAGAGCTATGTGCACAATGGATTTACCTCTGTGGAAGAGTTTTGAAGCTATGCAACAATGAAAGATTTGAAGCTTTGAAGAAATAAAGAAAGAAATGAAAAAAGAGGCTCAAGGGCTTGTGAAGAAGCTTGAAAAAGCTTGTGAAGATGAGAAGAGTATTCTCCAACTTGCTCAACTTGGAAAATAATGAAGAGGTGGGGTATTTATAGGTTAGAAGAAGGAATTGATTGAAGATTTAACTCATTTGATTGATAAGTTAAGAAGAATATATTGGGGAGTTAACAAGGTTGATTACCTAGTGAACTCAACTGATTAGAGAGTGATGAAGCAATGATAGCTTATCACTGAAGAAGAAATGGAAGTGAGGGAATGCATGAGATTGATTAGAGAGTTAATTTGAGATCAAATAGAGCTAATTATGCATGTGTGGGTGCATGAAAGAGTTAACTCTATATCAAGGATCAAAAATCATGCAAACATAAAGAAAAATGGGCTAAAACAAAGAAAAAATGAGAGAGAAACTCGAGTTTTTCCGCAGGTCCAAAAACGGTAGGGTTTCCCCTTTTACTAGTAGGGTCGCCTAGGGGGTGACCCTAGGTCGCTTGGGGGAGATTCAGGCTGGACAAGGTCAGATGCATAAAAATAGGCTAGGAGATGGTAGAAGAAAGGAAAAGGACATGTTCTGCATCAAGAAACAGGTCAGTCATGTGGAAGAATCCAAATCTCCAGTTATGTCTGTAGGATCTCTAGGGAGATGTGGAAATAATAAGGGGAGATTTCGATTGGTTGGTTGAAAATAAAAATTGTCAGTGGGAGATGGATCGGGAGACCTTTAGAAGGCTTCTATGAGGTGCACTAGAGGAAAAACAAAGGGGAGAGGTGAAAACTCACCTACAAGACTCTCACAAGGCTTAGGATCAAGGTTGAAAGCCAGGAAACGCAAGTTGACAAGTGTCGCAAACAAGGAGGGAGAGAAATTGACAAAACAAAAATGACACGAGACAAGAAAAGAGGACACCTCATCAAGAGGCTTATTGCCCAAAGGATTTATTTTCATGCTTACATGTACATGACAAGGATTTGAATCATCATAGGGGTCCTCATGGAGGCAGTGCGTGATTTTTGTGCTTACAATCCCCACAACCCTTCAAATTTTGGAACTTATGAGTTCCCATGCAAGTTTGCAACTCCTAAAAATTGCATATGGGCTTCTGGTCTGTTGATTTTTCTTCTGAATCAGCATTAGGGTTTGCCACTTCTAATGCACGGGCAGATTTAGCCAACTAATACAGGAGGTTGCGTGAGCTACCCCCCCTTCACTTCTGGTTCTGCTGCACCAAGGGGGGTATCCCTATAACTCAAGATGTAACCTTGACTAGCTCAAAGATAGAAAGATCTAACTTAACAACAACAGGGAGAATACTCTCATGTATGGACCAAGATCTGCATGATAGATCACAAGGTTGGCAACATTCTTGGACATATGTGTCTGGTGGGTATGAGAGTATGCAGGGGGTTCCTTATCCTACTCCTACAACTAACAGGTGGAAGTGATGAGATGGGTGGACATAATGTCCTGGATGTAAGACAAGGGGTTTTGGCTCATAACTACTGACCCAGGAGAAGACTGGTGCCTATCCATTGGGCAAGGAGTCAACTAGACATATACAACAGATGGTTTGCAAATTTCACTCAAGTTTCAGGGGGTTGGACTTGATGCTTGCCTTACAAACATCACCCAAGAAAGGGTATCTAACTGCCTCTACTTACAAATATCCCTGCAGACATACAACCTTCTCCATACATTGACCTAAAATAGTTTAATCCACTCCTTGAATGGAAGTTACAGATCAAGCATGCAGTATAGATATCTATACCCTAGAATCTATGAAACCCTTAGCAACTAGATTCAAAAGAAGGATGATATGCAGCAAATGGAGACAAGAAGATAGACACATGCAATAAGTATTTTTCATATAAATCAACACTGAAACTAAAAATATGTGCAAAATACAATCATGCTGCAACACATAAACTCCAAAATGGGATGGAACAACCAAGTTCATGCCCTGTTCTTCATTATTTACACAAAAATGCCCCAGGTCTTCAACAACCCTTAAATGAGTGACACAGTCTACCTTTTATAGCAAAACTGTGTACTCAGCATTAATTACATGGCACATAAAAAATTTCAAGGAAAAGATCCAATATCCTCTGAATCTATCAATCATAAGGTTGTAGAAAGAGCTTTGGCTGCCCAAGTTGAAGACAAGGATGATTGGGTTATTGACAGTGGATGCTCTCACCATGTGACAGGTGACAAGAACAAGTTCTTAGATTTGGAAAGGTATGAAGGAGGAGTGGTAAAGTTTGGTGATAATTCTATTGGTAGAATCAAAGGAAGAGGAACTATTTCTTTTAATGGAAGAAACAAAACTGGTAATGTACTATATGTTGAAGGCTTGAAGCACAATCTTCTCAGTGTTGGACAGTTGGTGGACAAAGGCTATGATCTTCCACTTGGTTGGTTATGATAAAAGTTGTCTATTTGTTCAAATTGATCAGAGTTGGTTATGGCATAGAAGGATGTGTCATGTAAATTTTGATAACATCATCAAGATAAGCAATACTCAGGCTATAAGAGATCTTCCAAAATTAGTAAAACCTACAGATAGTTTGTGCATAGAATGACAACTGGGTAAACAGAGCAGAGTCTCATTCAAAAGAAAGGATCAGTCCTCTACCGGATTATTGGAGTTAGTTCATACTGATCTATGTGGTCTGACAAGAATCAAGAGTATGCAAGGTGACAGATACTTCACGTTACTGATTGATGACCATTCCCGGATGATGTGGGTTACCTTTCTGAAAGAGAAATCAGAAGTGTTTGAGAAGTTCAAAATCTTCAAGGCTATGGTAGAGAATCAAACCGGATTAAAACTGAAATGTCTGAGGTCTGATAGAGGTGGTGAATTCACATCCGGTGAATTCATAGATTTTTGTGAGAAGCATGGTATAAAGAGATAGTTATCTTCTCCTAGGACTCCACAGTAGAATGGAGTAATTGAGAGAAAGAACTGGACCATCCAGGAAGCATCCAGGACAATGATGATGGAAGCAAATGTTCCCCAGATGTTTTGGAAAGAAGGTGTTAGCACTGCAATCTACACTCTCAATCAAGTTCAAATCAGAAGCAATACCGGTAAGACTCCTTATGAACTTTGGTTTGACATCACTCCTACTGTGAGATATTTCAGAGTATTTGGTAGCAAGTGTTACATTAAAAGAGATGAAGATCTAGGAAAGTTTGATGCTAGAAGTGATGAAAGAATTTTCTTGGGTTACTCCACTCAAAGCAAAGCATACCGGTGTTACAATAAGAGACTGAGAAAGATGATAGAAAGTACAAATGTGAAGGTTGATGAAGGTATTGAGAAGCCCTCAAGATTTTATGAGTATGATGAAGATGATCAGAATGATGTTCTGGTTCAAGGAGCTCCATCCTCTCCTAAAAGTTAGATTCAGACTGATCCGGTAAATCAAGAAGAAGAGATAGGTCTGAATGAGCATGATCAAGAAGCAGAAGTGCAAGAAACTCCCAAAGTTCCAAGGTATGTAAGACTGAACCACTCTGAAGATCAGATCATAGGTGACAAAAGTAAAGGTGTACAAACTAGAAGGAATGTTGCTCAAAATACAGATGAATGTTGTCTGATTTCAAAGATTGAATCTAAGACAATAAATGAAGCCTACAATGATGAAAATTGGACAAAAGCAATGGAAGAAGAGTTAATGCAAATTGAGAAAAATCATACTTGGGATCTTGTTTCTATACCTAGAAACAAGAATGTGATTGGAACCAAATGGGTCTTCTGAAACAAACTAAATGAAGTTGGTGAAGTAATCAGAAATAAGGCCAGATTAGTCTACAAAGGCTACTCTCAAATAGAAGGGATTAATTTTGAGGAAACCTTTGCTCCAGTGGAAAGAATTAAAACAATCAGACTATTTCTTGCATCTGCTGCCTTCAAAGATTTCAAAGTGTATCAGATGGATGTCAAATCTGCTTTCCTGAATGGTGACTTAGAAGAAGTGTACATTGAACAACCAGATGGATTTCAGTTATCTGAGCATGGTGATATGGTCTACAAATTAAAGAAGGCACTGTATGGTCTAAAGCAAGCTCCAAGAGCATGGTATGAAAGGCTGGACAAACATCTTTTGAAGATTGGGTTCAACAAAGGTACTACTGATAGTAACCTATATTTCAAAATTGATCATGAAAACATCTTGATTGTTGAGGTATTTGTTGATGATATCATCTTTGGAGGAAGAGACAGTATGTGTAAAACCTTTGCAAATCAAATGAAAAGTGAGTTTGAAATGTCAATGCTCGGTGAAATGAATTTCTTCTTGGGTCTACAAATTACTCAGTCAAAGAAAGGAATCTTTATCTCTCAGACCAAATATGTGAAAGAATTGTTGAGGAAATTTGGAATGGAAGATTCAAAGCCAATGAACACTCCCATGGCAACTAGATGTAAGCTGAGCAAAGATGATGACTCTCCTAAGACATATTAGACCAAGTACAGATCAATGATTGGAGGATTATTGTATCTCACTCAGACTAGACCAGATATAATGTAGGCTGTTGGTCTTGTGGCGAGATTCCAGGTTGATCCCAGGGAATCTCATGTCATGGCAATCAAAAAAAATTTTAGGTACTTAAAAGGAACAGTTGAGTATGGTCTATGGTATCCTAGAGATCATAATTTTTCTCTTCATGCATATATAGATGCAGATTGGGCAGGAGATGTGGATGATAGGAAGAGTACAAGTGGAGGAGCATTCTTTTTGGGAAAAAGGTTGGTTTCTTGGCTAAGCAAGAAACAAGAGGTAATATCCCTGTCTACAACTGAAGCAGAATACATTGCAACAGCAGGAAGTTACACTCAACTTTTGTGGATGAAGCAAATGCTAAGAGATATTCAAGTAGAATATGAGAAGCCTATCACAATTTTCTGTGATAATTCAAGTGCAATAAATATTTCTAAGAATCCGGTGTTGCATTCTAAGACTAAGCATATATCTATCAAGTTTCACTTTCTGAGAGAGCAAGTGAACAAGGGTGAAGTCAGATTGGAGTATGTGCCCTCCAAGGATCAGCTTGCAGATATTTTTACTAAACCTCTTCCCAAGGACTCTTTTGAGTATCTCAGGGAGAAGTTAGGGGTCATGGCCCCTCCAGTGATGAACTAGGATGCATTGATGTGCATCAATCCGGTGGATATCACAGTCATATCTTGTGATCCGGATTGATGATGGGGAGCTGCTACTAAGGGGGAGCAGTTGATATGATTATGATGTGTTAGAATTGCAAGTATGAGCCCTTTGCCATTGATGTCAAAGGGGGAGAGAAGACATATGAAAAACAAGTGGTTGATGATCAAAGGGGGAGCAGCACAGGAAGAGAAGACATGTGAAGAGTTGTCGCTAATAGAGGGAGCAGTGACAGAAAGGAGAAGTTATTGTCGTGATGGTTTTTCACATCATATGTTGCCATCAACGACAAAGGGGGAGATTGTTGCAAGTATGAGGATAACCAGTGTTGTCATTGATGTCAACATACTCATATTGCATTAATGAGAAGGATTGAATGAGCTGTGTGCTGAGGATATTGAGAGAATAAGTCTCAATCAGGAACAGTGAAGAATGGTGATGACAAGAAGGAAAAAGTCCTAAATAGGTTGAGGATCAGAGGATGCGGTTTAAAGGGTTTGTAGATATGAGTCTTGAGATGTTCTAGTCAAGATCTCAGAGGTCCACATGAAGATCTGAGGAAGTTATGGTCACTCCAGTAGAACCGGTTCTGACAGGTATTCAGAGGTGACCGAGGGTCACAGAAAGGTCCGATGAGATCCGGAATTGCATTATCTCACTCTACAGATTGGAGGGAGTGTTGAAGAAGTCTATGTGAAGTGCCAACTAGATTTGTTCATGGTTTGGAGGTCCGGAAGCACATTTTTCATTATGACAGTCATGACAGACTATGTTCTTGAAGTTCCGGATGAAGGTGAGAAGAATTCCAGCAGGATGATGAAATGCAGATGTGTTTGGTGATTCAGGGAAGGTTATGATGATCATTGGATCATGTCCAGTTAATGTCGGTGATCCGCATTGAAGTTAGAGTTTGCATTTGAAGAATAACCACGGATATTGGTGTTCTTCTTGAGACTGGCCAACCGGATGTGTTACACGTCTTGCGAATGATTTTGTAGGTGTTTGCCGACTTAGATGATTATTCCTAAGTTGATGCCTTGTATAAATAAGGGATTGTAAATTAATTTTGAAGTGTGTCTTGGTGTGGATGAGTGTGGCATAGCGAAGAAGAGTGAAAGGCAGAGCAAGAGTTTTCGGGCTTAAATGGAACTGATCTAGATATGGTAAAGATGTCAATCTCCAGTTCAAGTTTGTAATACTTGTTACTTTGTAGACAATGTGTCTCTTGTAGGCAGTGAGCCTCTTGTGAGCAGTATGCTCAGGTAATGAGCCCTAATTGGTATGTGCCATCTATTTTTCTTATTCTTCTAACAGAGAATATTCCTTGGGTTAATCACCCCGTGGTTTTTCCCTTGACCGGGTTTTCCACGTCAAAATCTTGGTGTTTCATGTGTTGATGTGTATCTGCTTTAGTGTTTATGCTTTATGCTTTCATGAGTGATTAATTGATATGCTATTAAATAACAAGAGGATTTAAGTGTTTGAATTGAAAGCAAGTTTTTGTACAACTGATTCACCCCCCCTCTCAGTTGTGTACCCTAGATCTAACAACTCTCTCTCTTTTTTCCCTGAGAGTCATCTGATAACTTGTAATCACGTTTCACTTGTCATCAAACAATATGTGATCAGTGCATCATTATTCAATTAATTCAGCTAATAAATAAAATCTCATAATACAAATGTTAAATTGATAATAACATAATCATTTCTATGATTTCAATAAATGACATTTAATATAATCCTTGTCGCCAATCCAAACATCATAATCAATTTACTTATATCCAAGTAAATAGTAAAAGTATAGCAAGACAAAAATTGGGGATGTAACATATCCTTCCCCTAAAGATTCATTGTCCTTGATGATATAAAGTATTAAAAAGTATCTATAAAGCAAGTTCATTGTTTTCCACTAGTAAGATTATTAAATAAATGCAGAAACTTTTGATAAAATTCATGGTAATCCTCCCATGTAGCATTTTCCTCAGCATATTGGTCCCATTGGACCTTGCATTGCAAGACCTCTCTGTTATGCAGGTGGAGCTTGCGTGTTTCTAACACCTTGAGTGGCTCAATCGTGACCACCCCTAGGTCTTGCATCTGTAAGGAATTCGAAGTCAAAATATGATTATTACCTGCAGTTCATATTTCTTCAAATAAGACACATGAAAAACATTGTGCATTTTAGATAAGACTGGTGGTAGAGCAATTCTGTGGGCAACCGGATTGACTACTTTAAGTACTTCAAAGGGTCCCACATATCGAGGGGCTAGTTTAGAAGATTTCCCAAACTTAATAGAACTTTTCTGAGGTTTAACCCTCAAAAGAACTTTTTCTCCAATAGAGAATTGCCCTAGAATATGTTTTGTATCCGCGTAGCTCTTTTGCCTATCATTAGCTTCTGCTAATCTTTGTCTGATTAGCTTAACTTTCTCTTCCATTTGAACTAGCATTTCAGGCCTGATGCTAATCCTATCCTCTAGCTTATCCCAGCTTATAGGTGTTCGACATCTTCCATACAATGCTTCAAATGGCACTATCATAATAGCGGAATGAAAGGAATTGTTGTAAGCAAACTCCACAAGTGGTAAGTATTCTTCCCACTTATATTACTGATCCATGTAATACATTCACAACAAATCTTCCAAGACTTGATTAACCCTTTTAGTTTGCCCATCAGTTTCAAGATGGTAAGTTATACTTATATTAAGTTTAGTCCCTAGCGCAGAAGACAAAGTTTGCCAAAACCTTGATGTTACACACACATCTCTATCTGAGATAATCTTTTCAAGGATGCCATGCAATCTAAACACCTCTTGCACACATTTACGAGCTAACATAGGAGCCCCATCAGTCAAATTCCCTGGTATGAAATGTGCTACCTTTGTGAACTTATCAACTACCACTAAAATGGCATCATGTCTATTTCTTGACATAGGAAAACCTTGAACAAAATCCATACCAATAACTTGCCATTTCCACCTTGGTATATCATGCGGATATAACAATAATGTGGGGTGATGATGCTCTGCTTTTACCCTTTGACATTCTAAACAAATTGCTACAAATTTTGCAGCATCATTCTTCATTCCCTTCCAGAAATAAAGAGGTTTAACATTCGCTAGAAGTTTCGTCACTCCCGGATGTCCTGAATATGGTGCAGTATGAACTTCTTTCCATACTAAATCCCTCAATCCAGCTGAATCAGGTACATAAATTCTATCTTTATACCTCAATAGTCCATCTAACTCAAACAGAAAACCATCATACCTTAGATCTTTAGGATTATCTTTCAGAGCCTACTTAACCTGCTCATACAACTCATCACCAAACAAATTTTACAATACCAAATCCTTAAAATTTCTGTCAATAGAAATAATAGACGCTATATGTCTTCTACGACTTAAAGTATCAGCTACTCTATTTTCTTTTCCTTTGATGTAGTTTATCTCAAAATCATAGTCAGATATCAATTCTAACCATCTCCTTTGTCGAGCATTCAAATGCGGTTGTGAGAAAATATACTTCAGACTTTAATGATCTGATTTAAGTACAAAGGTCTTTCCCAAGAGATAATGTCTCCACATTTGTAATGCATGAGTTACTGCTGCCAATTCCAAATCATGCGATGCATAATTTTTCTCATAGGATTTCAATTTCCTAGACTCATATGCAATAAATCTTCCATCTTGCATAAGCACTCCTCCTAATCCTTCTCCCGAGGCATCTGTAATTACCTCAAATTGTCCTTCGGGGTTAGGAACTTTCAAGATTGGAGCTGTAGTTAACTTTTTCTTTAAGAGATCAAATGCTTCCTGACATTTGTCTGTCTATTCAAATCTCTTTCCTTTCCTTTGTAGGGAAGTGATTGGACTAGCAATACTCGAGAAATTTAGAACAAACTTTCTATAATAGCCTGCCAGGCCCATGAAACTACGCACCTCATGTACGTTTGTTGGTATAGGCCAATCCAGAATAGCTGTGATTTGTGCAAGATCAATAGATATTCCATTAGCTGATATGATATGACCTAGGTATTGAACCTCCTTTTGAAGGAATGTGCACTTAGATAGCTTCCCATATAACTTATGTCCTCTTAACCTCTAGAGAACTATTTGCAGGTAACAATGATGTTCTTCCTCATTCTTAGAATAAATGAGTATATCATCCAGAAATACTAAAACAAACTTATGCAAACAATCTCTGAATATACTATTCATGAGATTCATGAATGCAGCAGGAGCATTTGTCAAACCAAATGGCAACATTGTGAACTCATAGTGTCCATATCTGGTTCTAAAAGTCATCTTATGAATATCATCATCCTTCAGTCTTAACTGATGATATCCCGATCGTAAATCTATCTTTGAAAACACAGCAGCTTCACGCATCTGATAAAAAAAGATCATCAATTCACGGCAAAGGATATTTGTTCTTTACCATTGCTTTATTAAGCATACAATAATCTATACACAAATGAAGGGTTCCATCCTTCTTCTTAACAAAAATAACCGGTGCACCCCAAGGTGAAACACTAGGTCTGATTAAACCTTTTGCCAATAATTCTTGTAATTGTGCTTTCAATTCCATTAACTCAATTGTCGTCATATGATAGGGTGCTTTTGATATAGGCTCAGATCCTAGTTTAATATCAATAGAAAAATCAAACACCCTCCTGGGAGGCAATCCCGAAGTTCTTCTGGAAACACATCCTAAAATTCCTGAAGAAAAGGATACTTTTCCCCAAAAGATAAACTAGGGTTTTCTACCCCATCTTCCACTTGTTCCATTTTGACTGCAAACAACTGATAACTTTTCCTTCTAGCCCTTTTTAATTGCTTAGCAGAGATAGTCCTAATTTTAACCTCTCTTTGAATCCCTTGGAATTCGGTCAGATTTCCCAAATCATCTAAGCATTCAATTGTTTTTGAAAAATAATCAACCTTAGCTCTATGTTTCCATAACCAATTCATTCCTAGGATCACATCATATGAACCTAAGGGGCCTACATACAAATTTACTTCAGTTGAGAAACTAGAAAGGTCAACCTTGGCTTCAAACAAACATTGCTCTACCTGAGCCTTAGATTGGTTAGCATATTCTACTGACCAAGGTTTAGACATGTAACCAACTTTTCTAGAAAATTTACTTAAAATTCTAGGAGAAACAAAGTTATCTGTGGCTCCTGTATTAATCAAAACATATATGGGGACTCCAAACAAAGTACTTGTCACCTCAATGGGTGTGATTTGATACTCGGCTTGACGATTGTCGAGAGATGCATGAATCCTTTATTAGAATGCTTCTTGCTGAGTAGGTAGTGCAGTACCTCTTTGTTATCCATTTTGATTCTTGTTAGGGCAATGATTTGCATAGTGGTCACCCCCACAAGTAAAGCATCCTCCAATGGGTCCTTTCCTATCTGAAGTCTTCCCATTGTTATCCTCATTTCTTTTGAAGTTGCCATTCTTTTTCTCATTGTCAGATCCACCTTTGTTCTTCTGAGGTCCTGTATCTTTTCTCTTGTTATCAAAACTCTTTTCATATCTTTTCTTGTAAGGTTGATTGTTAGGAGTTCCATTAAACCTCTTACGGCTTCTATCACGATAAGCCGAGATGGATTTTAGCTTTTGCTCTTGCTTGATTGCCTTCTCGTACACTTGATCCATTATTGTGGGACCATGTACATCCACTTCACCACCAATTTGAGCATTTAAGCCCATAATGAATTTTTGGATCCTGAATCTCTCATCCTTTCAATACTGTGGAACATAGTTCAGGAGTTGAGTGTATACTCATGCAGTTATGGCACTAGGAATTACTTTTAAATGTCAGGATGATGTGGTACTAGTTCTGTGCCTTGAGAAAATAACCCAAAGATATGCTCACTTTTCAAAAATTCTTCAAAGGACATTCACAGATTATGTCATATGCCACATTAAATGATCATTAATCACCTTGATAATCAGCGTGTGGCTTAGTTGTCTCCGAGTCGCAAGAAATAGAAACTTTAAAACCTTGAGTCGAAGGTTGTGAAGTTCTAAAAACCAGCGATCAAGCGACTTCAAAGAGAAACACATAGGCCGCAAGAGCCTTCTCGTACACTTGATCCATTATTGTGGGACCATGTACATCCACTTCACCACGAATTTGAGCATTTAAGCCCATAATGAATTTTTTGATCCTGAATCTCTAATCCTTTTGATACTGTGGAACATACTTCAGGAGTCGAGTGTATACTCATGCAGTTATGGTGCTAGGAATTGCTTTTAAATGTCAGGATGATGTGGTACTAGTTCTGTGCCTTGAGAAAATAACCCGGAGATATGCTCGCTTTTCAAAAATTCTTCAAAGGACATTCACAGATTATGTCCTTGAGAAGACTTGAGACTGCTACCAGTTGAACATTTTCAGATCTTGCCCATTATAGGCAAGAGGTAAAGGAGTGCCATCTGGATAAGTCAGCAGAAAATAATTATCACCAATAACCTGCTTGATTAGGAAAGTTCCTCTCCATAAAGAATCAAACTTTTTGTGTGCCCCCTTTGGTTCTCGCCTTCTATCCCAAAGAACTACTGAGTCTCCAACAGCGAAACTTCTTTGTCTAGCCTTCTTATCAAAAATCTTTTTAACCATTTGCTGATGTTTTGCTATTCTATCCACAACTATTTCTTTCTCCTCTTCTAGCTTGTTTAGATACACGACCCTCTTTTCAACTGCAGATTGGAATTCTTCATTTTCTATAGCCTTTTGTAAATCCAAAGTTGAAAGCTCTAAAGAGACAGGAATAGTGCTATCAACCCCATACACCAATTGAAAAGTTGACATACCTATGGCTCTCTTATAAGTGATCCTATATATCCAAAGAGCATAGTATAATTTTTTATGCCAACCTTTATGATTTTCACTTACCAGCTTGTTAATAATGGAAATCAAGTTTTTTATTGTTGTATTCGGCTTGTCCATTACCTTGGGGATAATAATCAGAAGAATGCCCTAGACTAATTCCGTACTCATAGAAGAAAAGAGTAATTTCAAAGGATGAAAAAGAACTAGCATTATCAGTGATAATTTTCTTCGGAATGCCAAATCTTACTATGATGTTCTCTTTCAGAAAATTGCACACAATCTCTGAAGTAGCCTGCTTTACTAGAATAGCTTCTACCCACTTAGTGAAGTAATCAATAGCAGTAAGGATGTGGGTATGTCCAACACTTGAACTACGATTAACAGGGCCAATAAAATCCAATCCCCCACTATTGGAAAGGTTCATCAATCACCACGGGCTTCAAAGGGAAGGTTGCAAGATGAGGTCTGCCAATGAATTTCAAACACTTTTCACATTTGGATACCAACTCATGAGTGTCTTTAAACATGCCAGGCCAATAAAAATATTGGTACAAGATTTTAAAGGTTGTCACAAAAGCAGAGAAATGTCCCCCGCATGCTTCATCATGAAAAGCTTTCAACAACTTCCTTTGTTGTTCTTTGTCAACACATTTGAGAAAGGTTCCATCTACTCCTTTTTTATATAGGATTCCCTCCCAAAGAACATACTTATTTGCCTTAAGTTTTAAATTTCTTCTTTCCTTGGTCGACATGTGTGCATGGCAATCACCATAGGTTAAGAAATATGCAACATATGAAAACCATTCATCAGTTGTGCTAGTGAAAAGGACTAAATATAACTGTTCTTCTTCATCAATTTTATTTTCTGTAATTAGTTTACACAGACTCTTGCCCCTGACCAAATTGGTAGGCCTGATATCTACATCATACTCCTGCACTTTTACTATCCAAGACCCTCGTTTAATACACCTAACTTCCTATTTCGTGAGAATACTCTTGATAGTGCTTTCATGGACGAAGACAATGGTATGTGAATGCAGGATATAGAACCTAAAATTTTTTAAAGCTCTAACAACAACATAAGCATGTTTTTCAAGTGGGGAATACTTGATTTCATAATTCTTGAGAGGAACTCATGAAAGAGACAGAGGCTTCTATACCTTGCTCATTTTTTTGCATTAGGATAGTTGATAGAGTATTTTCTGATGCATAACAATATATAATGAATTCTTTATTGAAGTCAGGACCTACTAGAGTAGGTGCATTGGCAATGGAAACCTTTCTATCTTTGAATTCTTTCTTCCCTTCGTTACTCCATTTGAAGATTGGATGATTTTTCATCATATCAACTATGGGTCTTGTGAACTCAGCAAACTCAGGTACAAATTTCCTCAAGAAGTTCACTTGGCCAAAGAATGACCTAGTGCTATCTTTGTTGTAGGCAATCCCAATTGTATAATAGCTTTCACCCTTTCGAGATCAACCTTGATGCCATCCTTTGAGACGATATGACCCAAAAGTTTTCCTTCTATAATAGCAAAGAGAGACTTCTTGGGGTTTAATGAGATTCCTTGCTCTCTGCAACGTTGAAGCACAATTTCCAGGTCATGAATATGGTTGGCCCTTTTCTTTGAGAACACTATTAGGTCATCTAAATATACCACAATAATCTTATTTTTAAAGTCACCAAATGAAATATCCATAGCCCTTTGAAAAGTTGCACCTACGTTAATAAGGCCATATGGCATTTTGTTGTAAGCAAACACACCAATGGGAGTAGTGAATGTCATCTTATGTTGGTCTTCTAAGGCTACTTCAATTTGGTTATAACCTGAGAATCCATCTAACATTGACATCATTTCAGAACCAGCAATAGTTTGCAGAACATGATCCATAACAGGCAATGGGTAGTTATCTTTCAGTGAAGCTTGATTTAAGTTCCTGAAATCGACACAAATCCTTTTTTCTCCATTTTTCTTCCTAACAAGAATGATGTTTGCTACCCACGTAGAATGATGAATGGGATAGATAATCTTGGTCTTGAGCATTTTATCTATCTCATTAAAAATTGCCTCTGCTATCTTTGGATTATACGTTTGTTGCTTCTATTTGTAAGGTGCAATGCCAGGTTTTAATGGTATCTTGTGTTGCAGTTCTCCATTTCTGAACTTCTTTAAATCTGCATAGAACCATGCAAAAACATCCTTATACCTTATGAGTAGAGAAATCAGTTTCTCTCTTTCCTGAGGGGAACAACATTTTCCTATACACACTATCTTAGGGTCTTCATTTGTGCCAATATTGACATGATCATAGTCAACAAATGATTCAGTACTAACCTTATTCTTTTGCTTTAGGTACTGGTCATGTCTATTGAATAAATCTTCCAGAGAAACTAAACCTTTAGTTATTTTGTCACCTTTCAATTGAATTGTTTCAGACTTCTCGTCATCAGCGTAAATGATGTGCTCTTCTAAAACATCGTTACTTACATCATCACTTCCTTCAAAGAAGATGTTGGCAAAGGCCTCAGCTTTCTCCAGGACTGCAATAATCTATCTATCACTATTGAACACTTGCCAATGGTTCACATTATCTGGGACACCCGAGTAGTAAACTACTTCAATTCTATAAGGTTTATCTTTAAAGTCTGGGTGAGGAAATAGCAAAGATGCAGACACAACTAGTGAATCCACTCTGGCATTAAGATCTTTGGGCATGGCTTCAATAGAAAAGGCATCAAAATCCTCAATGCAATCCCAAACTCTATTTCTATAATGTCTTAGCCTGCCATTTTTCACAGTATATTGCTTTCTAACTTGCTTAACAATTAGTTCCGCATCTCCTCTAGCCTTTAGCTGTTTTATGCCTCTCTCTTTGGCTAAGGTTAGGCCAAGTAGAAGTGCTTCATATTTTGTAGTATTGTTTGTATTTTCAAATTCCAACTTATAAGCATAAGGGAAGTTATAGCCATTTGGGGAGATCAGAACAACTCCCGCACCAGAACCAGCACTAGAGCAACTTCAATCAAATTCTAATGTCCATAACTCATCTGTAACATCGGGGTTGATCAGACCATAACACTCTTCTTATGAGGATGTGCACATATAAGTACCTGGCCCAGTTTCTAAAAACAAAATATCTGTCCTTGGATCCCCTAATTTTAACACTGTGAACTTAGCTTTTGGTTCCGGATTAAGGCACACTTTCTTTCCATCTAGTGGTATTAAAGCATGAGACCAGTTCATTTGTATTTCCCCACCCAGGTCCTTATAGAAATTCCTACTCAAAAGCATACCGTAACTAGTAGGGATATCAGCAACAAGGATGGTTAGCTTTAACCTCTTTTTTGGGAAGGCAGCTAAAGCAACTTGTGCATCCTTTATTTGTCCTAAAATTGGGACTTGTGAACCATCCATAGAAAAACATTTACCATGGGAGGGAGTTTAAGATAACCCTAGAGCTCTGGCCACTAACATTGACATCATTTCAGAACTAGCAACTGTTTGCAGAACATGATCCATGACAGGCAATGGGTAGTTATCTTTCAGTGAAGCTTGATTTAAGTTCCTGAAATTGACACAAATCCTTATTTCTCCATTTTTCTTCCTAACAAGAATGATGTTTGCTACCCATGTAGAATGATGAATGGGATAGATAATCTTGGCCTTGAGCATTTTATCTATCTCATTAAAAATGTCCTCTACTATCTTTGGATTATATGTTCGTTGCTTCTGTCTATAAGGTGCAGTGCTAGGTTTCAATGGTATCTTGTGTTGCAGTTCTCCATTTCTGAACTTCTTTAAATATGCATAGAACCATGCAAAAACATCCTTATACCTTATGAGCAGAGAAATTAGTTTCTCTCTTTCCTGAGGGGAACAACATTTTCCTATACACACTATCTTAGGGTCTTCATTTGTGCCAATATTGACACGATCATAGTTAGCAAACGATTCAATATTGACCTTATCCTTTCGCTTCAGGTACTGGTCATGTCTATTGAATAAATCTTCCAGAGAAACTAAACCTTTAGGTATTTTTTTACCTTTCAATTGTATCATTTCAGATTTCTTGTCATTAGGGGAACTGATGTGCTCTTCTAAAACATTGTTACTTACATCATCACTTCCTTCAAAGAAGATGTTGGCAAAGGCCTCATCTTTCTCCAAGAATGTAATAACATGTTTATCACTATTGAACACTTACTAATGGTTCACATTATATGGGACACCTAGGCGGTACACTACTTTAATTCTATAAGGTTTATCTTTAAACTCTGGGTGAGGCAATAGCAAAGATGCAGACGCAACTAGTGAATCCGCTCTGACATTAAGATCTCTGGGCATGGCTTCAATAGAAAAGGCATCAAAATCCTCAATGCAATCCCAAACTCTATTTCTATAATGTCTCAGCCTGCCATTTTTCACAGTATATTGCTTTTTGACTTGCTTAGCAATTAGTTTTGCATCTCCTATAGCCTTCAGTTGTTTTATGCGGCTCTCTTTAGCTAAGGTTAGGCCAAGTAGAAGTGATTCATATTCTGTAGTATTGTTTGTATTTTCAAATTCCAACTTATAAGCATAAGGGAAACTATAGCCATCCAGGGAGATCAGTATAACTCCCGCACCAGAACTAGTACTAGAGCAACTTCCATCAAATTCTAATGTCCATAACTCATCTGTAGCATCGGGGTTGATCAGACTAGAAAACTCTTCTTCCGAGGATGTGCACATATGAGTACCTGGCCTAGTTTCTACAAACAAAACATCTGCCCTTGGATCCCCTGATTTTAACACTGTGAACTTAGCTTTGGGTTCCAGATTAAGGCACACTTTCTTTCCATCTAGTGGTATTAAAGCATGAGACCAGTCCATTTGTATTTCCCCACCCAGGTCCTTACATAAACTCCTACTCAAAAGCATATCGTAACTAGTAGGGATATCAGCAACAAGGATGGTTAGCTTCAGCCTCTTTTTTCGGAAGGCAGCTAAAGCAACTTGTGCATCCTTTATTTGTCCTAAAACTGGGACTTGTGAACCATCCATAGAAAAACATTTACCATGGGAGGGAGTGTAAGATAACCCTAGAGCTTTAGCCACTTGAGCAGGCATCACATTGTCGGAAGCCCCAGAATCAATAACACAATTGCTTAATCTAAAACCAACTATATAAAGGGATACATAAAATGACTCTGGTTTAGAAAAAGGGTTTTGCTGACTTGGATCTGTTTCATGTGAATTTGAGCAAACTTTTTCATTGATAGGTATACTAGACACTTGAGCATTACTCTGGGAAGGAGAAGGTTCTTGTTTGATATATCTCACTAACTAATCTAACTTAGATGGATTGAGCCTAAGATAGTGAGCTTGGGATATTTGAATCTTAGTGTTTTTACATGACTCAATTATATCAAATGAACTAGCAACAAGAGTATCAGGAGAAGGAATCGATGGTACCTCTGTAGATGTATTCTTGGGCGTAGCATTCTCGAACTTCTTGGAACTGGAAGTAGCTTGCTTGGACATAATATACTTCGGAGTAAAAGGTGAGCCACTTGTCTGCTCCTTAGGGTCTGTGCCTTTTTGAGCCTGTTGACCCCTTGTGAAGACTGCACAATTTGGATCAATCTCTGTATAAACATCTTCTCTAGCCTCGGTGTCTGATTCATACTCAAAAAAGTTTACACTCGCATCATGAGACTGGACAGGTTCTTCCACATATGGCATTTCATTATGTTCATTAGTAGAGAGCATTTGCATAAACCGAACCATCTCAGGACAAGTGGATCAATCATGATCTAAAGTCAAATGAAAATTACACATCATATTACCTTTATTGGTAAAGGGTCCATTTTCAATAGCGAGCCTTTGTGAGGGACCAGTTAAAGGTAAAGTTTTGTTGTAACCACTTGGAGGAACATAATCTTTCCTTGGTATATCTTGATATTGTCCTTTTGGCATTTGCCTCTTCAAGGTGATTATGTCATTGGCCAACCTTTGTATAACTGGATCAGTAGAATTTACAGTAGAAGGTTTTCTAGTCTACGATTCCTTTTTCCACTTCCTGACTATAATTAAATCATCTTCTATTGATATGGCTCTCTCTTGAGCTGCATTAACATCTGCTGCTCCCTCTCTTTAATGGTAAAACTAACATCTGGAGGAAGAGTATTAATAAAGAAACACTTCAATAGATCATCCCCAGGTCTCATATTTTCAGGTATTCTATTATACAACTTATTGAATTTGGCAACAAATTCTCATCGACTCGTGTATTTCTTTCTTCATTGTAGCCAATTGGGTGACAAGAGTCTGTTCATTCTCAGCAGTTTTGAACCTACTTTCAAACTTTGTTTTTAGAATATCCTAGCCATTTATAGAGCCATTGGGAAGGTGATAAAACCAATCAGCGATAGCATCAGTTAGGGATTCTACAAAAAGCCTCATAGCAACATCTTATAGCATATTTATATGTTTCACATAATAACAGTCTTTAGAAATAGAACAGTTTCTTAGGGACAACCGTTTCCAAAATAATAACAAAGTTTTTAAAAGTCTTTAGAGCCAAATAGCAAGAAATGCATAAAAGAAATGAAACTCAATTCGCCACCCCTTTGCCTTCCTTGAGATCTTCGACGCTTTCCACTGCTTGATCTTCTGCCATCTTTTCTCGTATCTTCACCTTCAACTTATACTCTCGATACTTAGTTATAACGGTAGTGATCCCTTTGCTTCCCTGAACAGTAGTGATCTGCATTCTAGTTTTGAACTTGCTCAGAGTCTTGGTTATCCCTGCCATAGTTTCTGGAATCATTTCATCTCTTTTCCTAAAACCATTAAGATAGACTTGTATCAAGCCCAGTTTACCGAGTGATTCCCCAGAAATAATATCAGGATCAGCGAGTTCATTACAAAGCATCTCCTTGACTTCCTTGTTGATTTCTATAGGATCACCTAGATTTTCCCCAAATTCATCTAGAATATTCACTCCTAGTGTGTGGCAATCCCTTTGAATACTAATCATTAAATCCAAATACTCTTGCAAGGCCTTATTAATTTTATCAATAAGGTTATCATACATATTCAGCTTCTAGTCTAATGAGTTAGCCTAGGATGGGTCAATCTCACAAGGATCGTTAGCCAAATTTTCTCGCATGAGCGTTACAGAATATAAGGCTATCAACTCAACAACTTCCTTAGAAAGCACATAAGTGTTGCCTTGTTCCTTACTCACTTGTTGGAGTTTGCTGATCAATTCTTTTCTTTTGTTATACACCTGGGAGTAGCTTTGTGTCAATTTAGTTGAGAAAAACAACATATCACAAGATAGTTTCTCCACCCACTCAGTAATAGCCTTAGCAAAATTTTGATTCTTTTTAATCTGTTGAATGGTGCTGGCATCAATTCCAATAACTTCTGAGCTGGAAGCCTCTTGTGATGAAGGTGTTACTATGGATCGAATGAGTTTGCTGAAAGACAAAATTTGAGATTGAAGCTTTAAATTCTCTTTTCTTTCTTCTTTAGCTCTTTTAATAGGGAATTCACAGAAAAATTTGCATGATATGAATCCCCCTCAAGGGTAGAGGGGCCCAAGTCAATGTGACTTATTTAATAGTCAGCTTCAGTTATATCATTTTCATTCAAATCCTTTATCGGGTCAGCAATCTCCAACACTTGGTGACTAGAAGTAGCATCATTTACCATTCTTGACATTCTCCTCGCTTTCTTAGGCTTCAAAGTACCTTGTAAGAGCATGGCAACTGTATCTACTTCTTTTACTATTGTGGGCACATTTTTCCTCTTTTTTTCTACTACCTTTTTCACCCAACTGGGAGAAGAAGTCACTACACTTGTATCCACATTGCTAGACACAATCTTAATTTGATTTTCAACTGAAATAGGAGCAGGAACCTCCTCATCGGTAGGAGATGAGGGAATTTCAAAGAAAGTGGGAAAAGAACCATCATTAAGAATTTGTTCAAAAATGGGATCAGGATTCATAGGCATCGTTTTAGTTTGAACACTCTTCTTTCCTACTGCAGATAAGGGGAGACTATCTAACTCATAGGTTGACTTCAACTTGAGAGCATCGTCAGGCTTCTCACCGTCATCTCCTGATTGTGAACTTGAACTAGACCGTGAAGCCTCATGTCTTCTTGAAGAACTCTGTATAGCAAAACCTTGCGTAGTCTTTGACCCAATAGCTCTTGAGCTTCTCTGTTCATGAGGTGAACCAGCATGTCCATGCCATCTTCCAACCAGCTAATCCTCTATTCTCTTTATCACAGCAGCAGAGCGAACTCTTAGATCCATAACCTCCTTCTCGGACCAATTGATTTGAGGAAGGGGTTTTGAAAGTAGGGTTTTGTATTCCACATCAATTACTTTAGAATCCTCTTCAACTTTTTCTAGAATATAAATGGATAGACCAAAAGCTTGAATTTGACTTAGAGTAAGTCTCATACAATTTCTTCTTTGAACTTCACGATCATCCATACAATTATATGGGACACCTAGGCGGTACACTCTTTAATTCTATAAGGTTTATCTTTAAAGTCTGGGTGAGGCAATAGCAAAGATGCAGACACAACTAGTGAATCCGCTCTAACATTAAGATCTCTGGGCATGGCTTCAATAGAAAAGGCATCAAAATCCTCAATGCAATCCCAAACTCTATTTCTATAATGTCTCAGCCTGCCATTTTTCATAGTATATTGCTTTCTGACTTGCTTAACAATTAGTTTTGCATCTCCTATAGCCTTCAGTTGTTTTATGCCTCTCTCTTTGGCTAAGGTTAGGCCAAGTAGAAGTGCTTCATATTCTGTAGTATTGTTTGTATTTTCAAATTCCAACTTATAAGCATAAGGGAAACTATAGCCATCTGGGGAGATTAGTACAACTCCCGCACCAGAACCAACACTAGAGCAACTTCCATCAAATTCTAATGTCCATAACTCATCTGTAACATTGGGGTTGATCAGACTAGAAAACTCTTCTTCTAAGGATGTGCACATATGAGTACCTGGCCTAGTTTCTACAAACAAAATATCTGCCCTTGGATCCCCTGATTTTAACATTGTGAACTTAGCTTTGGGTTCCAGATTAAGGCACACTTTCTTTCCATCTAGTGGTATTAAAGCATGAGACCAGTCCATTTGTATTTCGCCACCCAGGTCCTTACATAAACTCCTACTCAAAAGCATACCGTAACTAGTAGGGATATCAGCAACAAGGATGGTTAGCTTCAACCTCTTTTTTCAGAAGGCAGCTAAAGCAACTTGAGCATCCTTTATTTGTCCTAAAACTGGGACTTGTGAACCATCCATAGAAAAACATTTACCATGGGAGGGAGTGTAAGATAACCCTAGAGCTCTAGCCACTTGAGCAGGCATCACATTGTCAGAAGCCCCAAAATCAATAACACAATTGCTTAATCTAAAACCAACTATATAAAGGGATACATAAAACGACTCTAGTTTAGAAAAAGGGTTTTGCTGACCTAGATCTGTTTCATGTGAATTTGAGTAAACTTGTTCATTGATAGGTATACTAGACACTTGAGCATTACTCTAGGAAGGAGAAGGTTCTTGTTTGATATATCTCACTAACCGATCTAACTCAGATGGATTGAGCCTAAGATAGTGAGCTTGGGATATTTGAATCTTAGTTTTTTTACATGACTCAATTATATCAAATGAACTAGCAACAAGAGTATCAGGAGAAGGAATCGATGGTACCTCTGTAGATGTATTCTTGGGCGTAGCATTCTCAGACTTCTTGGAACTAGAAGTAGCTTGCCTGGACATAATATACTTCGGAGTAAAAGGTGAGCCACTTGTATGCTCCTTAGGGTCTATGCCTTTTTGAGCCTGTTGACCCCTTGTGAAGACTACACAATTTGGATCAATCTCTGTATAAACAACTTCTCCAGCCTTGGTGTCTGATTCATACTCAAAAAAGTTTACACTTGCATCATGAGACTAGACGGGTTCTTCCACATATGGCATTTCATTATGTTCATTAGTAGAGAGCATTTGCATAAACCGAACCATCTCGGGACAAGTGGATCAATCATGATCTGAATTCAAATGAAAATTACACATCATATTACCTTTACTGGTAAAGGGTCCATTTTCAAGAGCGAGCCTTTATGAGGGACTAGTTAAAGGTAAAGTTTTGTTGTAACCACTTGGAGGAACATAATCTTTCCTTGGTATATCTTGATATTGTCCTTTTGGCATTTGCCTCTTCAAGGTGATTATGTCATTGGCCAACCTTTGTATAACTAGATCAGTAGAATTTACAGTAGAAGGTTTTCTAATCTGCAACTCCTTTTTCCACTTCCTGACTATAATTAAATCATCTTCTATTGATATGGCTCTCTCTTGAGCTGCATTAACATCCGCTGCTCCCTCTCTTTAATGGTAAAACTAACATCTGGAAGAAGAGTATTAATAAACAAACACTTCAATAGATCATCCCCGGGTCTCATATTTTCAGGTATTCTATTATACAACTTATTGAATTTGGCAACAAATTCTCATCGACTCGTGTATTTCTTTCTTCATTGTAGCCAATTGGGTGACAAGAGTCTGTTCATTCTCAGCAGTTTTGAACCTACTTTCAACCTTTGTTTTTAGAATATCCCAGCCATTTATAGAGCCATTGGGAAGGTGATAAAACCAATTAGCGACAGCATCAATTAGGGATTCTACAAAAAGCCTCACAACAACATCTTATAGCATATTTATATGTTTCACATAATAACAGTCTTTAGAAATAGAACAGTTTCTTAGGGACAACCGTTTCCAAAATAATAACAAAGTTTTTAAAAGTCTTTAGAGCCAAATAGCAAGAAATGCATAAAAGAAATGAAACTCAATTCACCACCCCTTCGCCTTCCTTGGGATCTTCGACGCTTTCCACTGCTTGATCTTCTGCCATCTTTTCTCGTATCTTCACCTTCAACTTATACTCTCGATACTTAGTTATAACGGTAGTGATCCCTTTGCTTCCCGGAATAGTAGTGATCTGCATTCTGGTTTTGAACTTGCTCAGAGTCTTGGTTATCCCTGCCATAGTTTCTGGAATCATTTCATCTCTTTTCCTAAAACCATTAAGATAAACCAGTATCAAGCCCAGTTTACCGAGTGATTCCCCAGAAACAATATCAGGATTAGCGAGTTCATTACAAAGCATCTCCTTGACTTCCTTGTTGATTTCTATAGGATCACCTAGATTTTCCCCAAATTCATCTAGAATATTCACTCCCAGTGTGTGGCAATCCCTTTGAATACTAATCATTAAATCCAAATACTCTTTCAAGGCCTTATTAATTTTATCAATAAGGTTATCATACATATTCAGCTTCCAGTCTAATGAGTTAGCCCAGGATGGGTCAATCTCACGAGGATCGTTAGCCAAATTTTCTCTCATGAGCGTTACAGAATATAAGGCTATCAACTCAACAACTTCCTTAGAAAGCACGTAAGTGTTGCCTTGTTCCTTTCTCACTTGTTGGAGTTCATTGATCAATTCTTTTCTTTTGTTATACACCTGGGAGTAGCTTTGTGTCAATTTAGTTGAGAAAAACAACATATCACAAGATAGTTTCTCCACCCACTCAGTAATAGCCTTAGCAAAATTTTGATTCTTTTTAATCTGTTGAATGGTGCTGGCATCTATTCCAATAACTTCTGAGCTGGATGCCTCTTGTGATGAAGGTGTTACTATGGATCGAATGAGTTTGCTGAAAGACAAAATCTGAGATTGAAGCTTTAAATTCTCTTTTCTTTCTTCTTTAGCTCTTTTAATGGGGAATTCACAGAAAAATTTGCATGATATGAATCCCCCTCAAGGGTAGAGGGGCCCAAGTCAATGTGACTTATTTAATAGTCAGCTTCAGTTATATCATTTTCATTCAAATCCTTTATCGAGTCAGCAATCTCCAACACTTGGTGACTAGAAGTAGCATCATTTACCATTCTTGACATTCTCCTCGCTTTCTTAGGCTTCAAAGTACCTTGCAAGAGCATGGCAACTGTATCTACTTCTTTTACTATTGTGGGCACATTTTTCCTCTTTTTCTCTACTACCTTTTTCACCCAACTGGGAGAAGAAGTCACTACACTTGTATCCACATTGCTAGACACAATCTTAATTTGATTTTCAACTGAAATAGGAGCAGGAACCTCCTCATCAGTAGGAGATGAGGGAATTTCAAAGAAAGTGGGAAAAGAACCATCATTAAGAATTTGTTAAAAAATGGGATCAAGATTCACAGGCACCATTTTAGTTTGAACACTCTTCTTTCCTACTGCAGATAAGGGGAGACTGTCTGACTCATAGGTTGACTTCAACTTGAGAGCATCATCAGGCTTCTCACCGTCATCTCCTGATTGTGAACTTGAACTAGACTGTGAAGCCTCATGTCTTCTTGAAGAACTTTGTATAGCAAAACCTTGCGTAGTCTTTGACCCAATAGCTCTTGAGCTTCTCTATTCATGAGGTGAACCAGTATATCCATGCCATCTTCCAACTAGCTAATCCTCTATTCTCTTTATGACAGTAGCAGAGCAAACTCTTAGATCCACAACCTCCTTCTCAGACCAATTGATTTGAGGAAGGGGTTTTGAAAGTAGGGTTTTGTATTCCACATCAATTACTTTAGAATCCTCTTCAACTTTTTCTGGAATATAAATGGATAGACCAAAAGCTTGAATTTGACTTAGAGTAAGTCTCATACAATTTCTTCTTTGAACTTCACGATCATCCATACAGTCTTCCCAGAAGTCTTCCAAGCTAAAGTGATGCTCGTATGAGCCAGAGCCATAGAAGTTCTGTTTCACATAATTTTTGCTATCAGAGTTCGGCCTGAATGACAAAGAATGAAGATTAAACCTTCCCAACACATACTCAGCTCCTTTAGTAGCATCCTTAGTTTTACGAGAATAACCAGATAGAGAACGGAAAAGTATACTCTCTTTTTCTCATATTCTGATATTTGATATTCATGGCAGCCATTTGTCTGTAGAAGATAATATAATTACTAGCATACCGGGGCAACTTGGTTGGAGCCAACTCATAACCTCCCAATCTCAGGTAAGTGAATCTATCAAATTAGATATAAAAACTTCCAAATTGCATAACCAGAGAAGCAACATCATAAGAAATCCTCAGTTCAGGATTACCATTTAATTTTCTCATCAAAAAGGTATCATTAACCCAACGATAATCCTTCATTTCGACATCTTTTGTGAACTAAGGAAAATAGGCATACACAGGTGTGTTTGGGGTTAATGACCCATGTGGCCTCAACCCAGCCCAGACAACCTATCGACTGGCTAGAGTGTATATCAAATATGAACACATGTGGAATGCAGAAATCTCATGAAATTTAACTAATTGTTCATTTAGATGATAACTTATCATTTCTGCCCAATTAATAAATTGACCCTCACTGCATATTAACAAGATGAAACAACACATCCAAAACTTGAAAGAACTTACATCTTCACTACTAACAACTTGGTGCAGCAGGGTAACAATGTGTGAGATTTCATCTTTAAAGTGGGCTCTTTTACGCGTAGAGGGTAATTGTGACTTACCTCATTTCTCTGATTTCAGCCAGTTTTGCGTAATGGCATTTTTGCACCAGTCCTTGTTTTCTTTGAAGAACTCTGCGACAATAGCAACAGACATGTATTCAAAATTCTCCCTTCCCAGAATCCTCAATGCTCGAGAGATGGCCTCTGAATCAATCTTTGCAATCACAAACCCATCCTTTGTTTTGATTTCGTGAGTTTCGGGGTCATACCCCTCCACACATGCAATAACCAAGTCTACATACTACACAGAAGTGGGAAAACCAACAGCTTGTGCCAAGCTGCTCTATAGAATTTTCTCCGCGAAGGGTGACCTATCTTTTTGTTGTAGACGAGACTAGAATTCTGCTAAGTCAATATGCCCAAGCTTTGTGTCTTTCACATTAGACCAACTATTTTCATTGGCAGGGTGAGAGGGTGCCCCCTGAAATTTGAATTTCATTACAACTACTAAATACCAGGAGTAATGACTGAGCACTGTAGAAATAACAACTTTAAATAGAAGGAAGAAAAGCAAAACACTTAGAAAAATTTCACCATGAAATGTGAATACTCATGCAGTTATGGCGCCAGGACTTGCTTTTAAATGTCAGGCTAATGTGGTACTAGTTCTGTGCCTTGAGAAAATAACCCAGAGATTTGCTCGCTTTTCAATAATTCTTCAAAGGACATTCACTGGTTATGTCGTATGCCACATTAAATGATCATTAATCACCTTAATATTCGGTCCGTGGCTTAGTTGTCAGCGAGTCACAAGAAATAGAACTTTAGAACCTTGAGTCGAAGGTTGTGAAGTTCTGAAAACTAGCGATCAAGCGACTTCAAAGAGAAACACATAGGCCACAAGACATAATGAAAGGAATGTAAAGTCGTGGGGTCGGGAAGTTTTGAAACTTAAGAGCCTTGCGACTTGGTTAGCAAACATAAGAAATCAGCGACTAGGTTAGGAAATTTTGAATACCCACGATTTCAAGTATTTTTCTAAGGCAACAAAAGGAGAAAATACAATCCTTAGGAATTTAGGCATAAATTTGATGGATCAGGAAAAATGAACAACAAAGTAAACAAACCCTAGAAACAAGAGAAAGGGGTAACAATATGTCAGCTTGTTCCTCAAGATATGCATCATAATCTACCAGGTTCTCATCATCATTAGAACTATAAAGAGGGCCTCCTCAAATTATGAGTTTGGGTTTTGGATTTGACCTAGGCTTGTTAATGATCACAACCATTTTGACAAGTGATGGATTATATGGTGTTCAAGAATGGGGTGTAATGAAGGTTATGTGGATGAAGTTGGATTATGATTAGGATGATGAGGTTGATGAAATTGATTAGATGATGTGGAATGATGCCCCCTCGAGAGGATAGGCAGGAGATAAAGACATAGGTAGACTCTTGAAATGGATTGAGGTAGATAATGATTATGATGATGTGGATATGACAAGTAGGATGATTAGGATTGTTGAGAATGATGAGAATGAGTTGGCTTAGGATAGATGTGATGACAAGGATACTTAGAATGATGTAGAATGTGTATGTTGATAGCTTGACTTTGGCAATTTCAAACAAAAGATTTCACATGTACATGCATGAATCACACACACAAGACACAATAGCAAGTTTGACTTTGAAGATCAATTGACTGTTGTGATAATGAAGACACTTGAAGACACATCAACAAGCCTAATATTAGGATGAACAAGTGATCTAAGGATGTCTGCAATATACTCACATCGCGAAGGGCCATAATCTTGGGTAGATTTGTTGATCACAACAAATTCTAACATTAGTTTGATGAAGCCCTTAGGCGAGTCGATTCAGTGATGATGAACAAATATTGAGAGCAACATGTAGTCATGCAGTATGTCTTTAGAATGTTGATGTAACACTTTTTGTCTTTTTGCAATTGATTTCTTGATAAATGCTAAATAGATAAAAACTTGCACACAATTTATTCGTGAAGTATTGAACTATAAATCCTAAATAGATAAAAGATTATTTGAAAATGAATTAGGGTTAGTCCTTAAATCCATTATTCTAACATACAATTTTAAATAATTTCTACTTTAGTTGTAATGATTAGTAAAAAAAGTAAGACATAGACACAATTTAAAAAATTCAAATTAAAAGTTTAGGGTCTCTATTTATATACAAGAGCAACTTTAAGTCAATTTTACACCCACAAATTTAAACTAAAGTAATATATAATTACGCTAGAGGCGTTCTACACTCACAGCAAGGGTTGAAAGATTCAGATTCCCGTAAACAATTAAGATAAATTCGTGGAAGTCAAATGAATAGAAAAATAGAAAAACTTGGGCAATTATGGAATGAAATCTTTATCAGGTTAAACTAAGATGATAAAAAATATATATTTAATAAATGAATTTAAACTCTTAAAATATATAATAGAAGGGTGAATTAAAATCAAAATAAAACTATTTACTAACTTCCATATATCAATTACACTAATCAATATATTAAAAACTACCTAATCATTATAAATTTAAAAAAAAAAAAATCACATAAATATACGATTTTTACCATTACACAGCTTTTCTTTAAAGAAAGGAAAACAAAACAAAAAAAATCACATAAATATACCATTTTTATCATTACACACAGCTTTGCTTTAAAAAAGTAAAAAGAAAAAACTTTGACCGGGAAAACATTTGAAGGGTCGGCCTGGAAAATTTTCAATATAAAAGTGTTGTCGGAAACACCCTTGGTATTTGGTTCGTACCAGGCCCCACTTCTACTACGGCCCCTACGTACTCCTTTAATAAAGAAATACGGTCGATGGGTCATAATTAATTTTCATGGGAAACCACTCCCTATGCTGCCTATTAAAATGCGACGCTAGTGAGTGACCAACACAGACGAGAAAATGGCTTTCTACAACTCCTCCTCAGCTGAGAAGCGTGCAGTAATGAATCCCAAGGATCTGAGGTTCACCCAGCCTGATATTAAGTATACTTTCAAGGATGCAATACACCCTTCTGTTAGAGACACTTCGTCTCGATTGCGGAGGGGCCAGCTAGTGGCAGTTCAATTTTTAGTTTTTTTTCTGTAATTTTGTGTATTTCAGGTATTAATTATTCATGCATAGATAATATTCCCAATTCCACCTGTTGATGGCTCTGTAGCGGTTACCAGAGGCACCTCGTTCTATATAGCGGTTACAAACAAATTCAGAACATTGTTAAAAATAAACGATGCAATCCGTTTTTCCCTCGCTAGCGCCCACTAAGGCTGGCAATAGTATTTTTTTGAAGGCAGAAATTTATATTTTTCTTTTGAACAGGGCTCAGGCAGTAAGAACAGAGGAGCGGTCGAGTGGAAAGGGTTTCAGATTGCTTGAGAGTGGCAGAGTTCAGATTGTCTTGTAATTCTCCCTGAGCAAGTTGATTAGGCTGGCCAGGTCCAGAATTTAGTTGTGATTCTGAAAATAAGTGCAACGATCTTTTCCAATAAAAAAATCTCTTCTAAGTTTGTTATTTAAAAATTGCATTGAATCTGAGTGTCCTTGCGAGTTATTAAATTTGTGAAAGCTGCTTGGATTGGTTCTCTGTTCCCAGGTCTCTCATCCTTGACTGCATCAATACAGGGCGTCAGGGTGGAGTTGAAATGCATTGAAATAAAAGGACTCACTAACCCTGTCATTCCTATTTATTTTTTCTAATTATTTATCTCAACTCACTTTAATTAATTTAAAGTTTCATCATTCTGGTAATTGGTTAAATGGGTAGGCTGATACTTTTTCTATTCTGGTAATTGGTTTAATGGGTAGGCTGATATTTTTAAAAGAAATTGTAGATTTTGTTGTTTCAATCTGTATTTACTTCCATAGAATACAAATATTGACATGTTTTGACATTATCTACTAATCTAAAAGTAACAATTACACTTAATTCACATATTTGTTCAATAATGATAAAGTATGGTAAATTAACTAATGAATATGTTTATTTATCTGTATGTATATACCAACGAGTATATTTATATTTGATAAGCTCACATGAGTTAATTTGAAGAGACTACGCTGAAAGACTTTTCATATTCTTCAAACATAATAATGATTTCATTCCATAACTGCCCGAGTTTTTCTATTTTTCTAGCCATTTGGCTTCTACGAATTTTTATTTTTTATTTAACGTGATAAAGATTTCACTCCATAACTGCTCAAATTTTTCTATTTTTCTATCCACAAATTTATTTATTTACACATTTTATGAATTTTGTTTACATAGAATCTGAATCTTAATTGTTTATGGGAATCTGAATTTTTCAGCCCTTGCTGTGAGTGTAGAACGCCTCTCAGCGTAATGATTAGATAGGGCCCTTATTCCCATCTAAAAAATATAATTTGAAAACATAAATAAATGTAAGCTCAAGATCTTATTTGGTCCCGTCTTACACTCGAAATAAGTGTATAAATGTATTGTCAACCCTGGCATAGATTGGATAGTTAAACTGTTGAAAAACTTAAACCCTGATTTTCTTCTTGTATATGTTATGGGCAACGTGTATAGCCTAAAGCTTATTGGAGGTTCACCATATAGTTAGAGTCAACTTGTATGGGTTGTATCTGTGTTGCTAGGCTTCCAATTCCTTGGTTTCAATTGATTGTCTATATACAACTTTGTGTGAAGAGTTGCCAGCGGTGGCCTTTGTAGCTGTTATTTTCTATTATGACAGGATCTTCTGTTTTTCTACCTTCTCAGTGTGTTCGTGGGATGTATATACAGTGTGTTAACCGTGTGCAGATTGCAAAAATAGAGATTCACCTGTGGCCGAAGTTTATGCTGTACCTGGCACAGTTTTTCAGTATTCCTCAGCATGTTACTGGGTTTTTGTTTGGCTGCCAGGTTTCTGCAGTTCATGTGATTTTCTGGTATTTAATTTGTATTGCTGTCACTGTGGTTTTTTGTTTCAGATGTGACAAAGTTCTTTGGCTATCTGCTATCTGTTCTTTTGGCAGCTCTTTGTTGCTTTTTTTCTCTGTATTTATCTGTATTATTTTAATATAAAAAAAAATTTAAAAAGTGTATTGCCAAAAAAATAGTTGTTCGAATAAAACTAAAATAAACAATGTAGATAAAATCAAATAATTGTTGAAGTAAAATAAAATTTTATGTGTCCATGTATTGTTGAAGTAAATAAAATAGTTCTAAAGTAAATAACTCTTAAATAAATAAAATAGCTTGCCATTTAAGATATCTCTAAACATTTGATAAATAGATGTATTTAAGATATCAATACTACTTTATCTATTTATACATGAAAATATACCAATTTACATATATAAATGCATAAAAAACCACATAATAGCCATGAATAAAAAATAAGAAAAAAAAAATTGTATACATAACTTTTCTTTAAAAAATGAGGGTGAATTTTCACACAAAAACATTTGAAGACTTGGCCCATAGGGGAGAGGGCCTAATATTAAGTGTAACATTGACACTAACAATTTATATTGTTGAGCAGATGTGGATAATTTAAATATTTTGTTTCACCATCATCATGACTATCAAACTTATGTTATCAACATGTTTTTTGTTGAGGTATCATAATAGACTAAAAAAAATGTATGTGACATCATATGATTTGTTTCTTTTTGAATCTAATGGGCACATTTTATTTAATTATTAGTGTTGGTTGTTCAACTAAGGAGTCATTTCTTACAACTACTAGTACCATACTATTTAAACTAGCAATTGTACCTCAAGTGCAATGGGCACGCTAATGGGCATTTGAATGTAGTGAGGAGTTGAAGGAAAGAATGTTTCTCTAAGGAAGTCCAAGTCACGAGGTAATAGCTAATTATTCATTCTAAACGAGAGGGAACAAGGCTATCGCCAAGCCCCTAGGACAATGTTTCTCTAAGGAAGTCTAAGTCACGGGGCAATCTCTAATTATTCATTCTAAGCCACAGGGAACAAGGGTATCACCAAGCCCCTAGGTTTTGGTACTTGCCATGTATGTTTTGTAACAATAAATTGATTTTTTCTTGATTTTGTTACCAAGCATCTTATATGGTGGACTTTAAATAAGGAAAAAATGTTTTTAAAGTAACATTACAAATATATAAATTATATAGTTGATTATATATTTAAAAAGTTTATAATTATTTAAAATTAATCTACTGTAACATTTCAATTATTTATGTATATTGATTTAATAAAATAGATTTTATTTTTAAATGATTGGTTTTAATTTTTTAAAATAACCAATATTCTATATTCTTAAAAATCCAAACAATTAAATGTGCTTTATACGAGATAACAAAAATATATAAATATGGTGGATTTGGTAAAATTCATTGGAATTGGTAATCATTGTTCCTTCTTTTATAAATGTATACAAAGCATCTGTATGGTGTTTTGACATTCAAATGTAATGTTTTGGATTTTCAATTTGTCCATGTTATTTTGTAGCAAAGATGTAATTATGCTCAGAGAGAGATAATATCAAATAAAAACAAATTTTGTAAAACAAGGATCCTTTGTGATGTTTGTCATTGCCCTTGAATAAAAAAGAAATATTGATCTTTGACATAATATATGAAGTAAACATCTTTTTAGAATCTGAGTGTGATGTTTAAAACCTTTTGTGGTTTACTTCTTGAACAACACAACATTTGATTAAATTAACAAATATTTGATTAAATTAACAACTATAGTTCTTTATAGTCACATATTCCACAAACCTTTGTGGTTTACTTCTTGAACAACACAACATTTGTTTAAATTAACAAACATTTGATTAAATTAACAACTATAGTTCTTTATAGTCACATATTCCACATTAGCAAATCACATCCTTCTCTTGACAGAGCTTATCAAGCTCACAATTAGTATTATCATCACCATCTAAGAACTGATGATCTTAGTAAACATGATAAGCTTCTATATGAATAACTCATTGTCCTACTGACAAACATAAATAGATTAACATATAAAGGGGGCATTCCACCCATCCAATTATGAAAAAACATAAAAAATAACTAACTAAAAGGTCACAACTCCATCTTGATCAATCAGAAAAAAAGAAATCAATCACACTAGCAATTTAAACAAACTCCATCTAGTCCACAACCAAGTTCAAGTCAACTTGGCCCCACATGAGGGCCCATGGGATTGTGAATGGACTTACAACCTACCCCTAGAAGCACACCCTTATCACTCATCACCCCTACATCATGATCCTAATTATATTAATCATTAATTAATAGAAATAAATCAAAGTGTGTGAATAAGGATAGATGCGATAGCCCTGACACTGATGTTGCAAAGGCCGTAACATGCCCTTCAATCCTCATGAAAGGGACTATTTAACCCCATCCCACCTCAGGGAACTCCATCCCTTTGTACTTAGGTTAGTTTATTAGTACAACAAGACACAAAGGCCACATAATACAGAGTGAATAAAAAAAGTATTTTGTGAAAGAAAAATAAATTAATTAAGTGCCTAACAAATAGATGGAAGAAGTGGGTCTAGGAACTTGTCTCAAATACTAAAAAAAGCTCTGTGTCCCCTCCACTTATTTACTCAATCACTCCCTCACTCGTCTCAAATTAATTTCTTTACCATGTTTTTAAGAAAATATCCACACAACACATGTAATATTATAATACTAGAGGCAAACAATACCTTACATAAACAATAGCAAAAGTATGAGTATGTCGTGCATGTTTCAGACTAATAATTGTCCTCCTCCTTTGTCATCTAGTGAGTGTTAAGCTATTGATTTGCTACATTACATTATTTAATTGTTGTTTGTAGTTGCTCACGTTAAGCCTCATGTCCCATGTTTGTAGCAGAGGATGCATTGTATGAGCAAATGTGAAACACTAGTGTGAGGTTGCTAATTACCATTCCCTAGGTTAGAGAGTATATGTTTTATTTCCTATACAACTACAACATTATTTATGTGATTTGATGTTAATAGCTACAATCGTTCAGATGCTCATCGCTATATTAACAAACATTTTAGACTAGCTATTTCCATTTGACACTACACAAAAGCCCACATTTTTTTCACATGTAAAACGTAAATTGATTAAAAAAAATAGGTCGAGAAAGATTTAAATATATATTTTTAAATATAAATATACTAGTTTACATATAAATCAATATATAAAAAACGGGCTCAATCAAAAAAAATAATAATAAATAATTGTATGGACACATAATTTTCATGATTAGAGAGCTTTTCCTTTTCTGAAAATGAGAGAGGGAACTTTCACAGAAAATACATTTGAAGATTTGGCCTACACCTAATTGTAAAAATCTTCTATCAAAAAAGTGACATTGGAAACCCTCTACCTAGGTGGGAAAGGATACTCATTTTTTCCTCGCAATTGCCAGTCTCGCTTTCATGTACTTCAACATCGCTTTAAGTCTGACAGTGATCTCCACTCAAATGGCAGACCCAAATACCGGGAAGCTTCTCTGTTCCTACCAGCTACCAGGCACCACTTCTACCATACCTACTGGGAAGGAAATAACTCGGTAAGCTGCCTATTAAAACCCTAAACTGGTGGTGCCCAACACATGTGAGAAAATGGCCTAACCCTTGCAATAACCCTACATGTGACATCTTCATCGAATCTAGAGCTGATAACCCTTGCATTATTTAATTTAATTACCTAACTAATTATAACATTAATTAGATTATCTGTTATCAATCCTAGCTCATATATCTAGGTTGATTATTTATTTAATTAGCCTAGTTATTTATGTAAGTGGATATTTTTGCTTACAATTTTAATGAGTCTAAAATTCCTAAATGACCTAGGGTTCTAACCTTGGGGTTTATCTTTCCTTTTTAATTAGAGCTTTTAGATATGATTTGCTAATTACATTCCTTTTGTATAATATTTGATTAGGGTTTGGATCACCCTTATTTGTGTTTCATTATCACATCTTGATAAGGGTTGGGAATTCCATTGTATCTTATCTATTTGAACCCCTCTAGTCATTGTTGGATTATGTATTTTTGCTATATCATTTATAATGGATTCTCACAAGTCATTACCTTTAACTGATCTATGTGCCTACCTTACTGATTGTAATGTGTTCCTATCTTTTGTGGCTTCTAATCCAAGTTTGACCTTGATGCTCATGTATTTTTATGCTATGGATGATGATCTATTTTCTATGGAGGTGTTATCTATTCATGTAAATACTTTGACCTACTTCATAGAGTTTGTTAGTGCCCATCCTTCTCTTTTAGATATTGTACTACCCCAAGATTTTGCTCAAGACATTAATGAATAGAAACTAAATCAACAAATTTTCACGTTTCAAAAGTGACATCAACATGCCACATTGCACACCTACATGCACAAGGTACTGTGATATCACACAACAGCACATGAGGGAAACAATCACCAATACACCAAGCATGGTGACATAAGTAGAAGAATTCCAAAAATACGAGTCAAAATCATCGTGATAAGCTTACAATACAAGTCCTAGAAAAAATGTAGAGCTTCCAGGAAATTTTGTAACTTTTTGTGAAACTTTAGAGTTCCCATGCAATTCTATAGTTTTATGAGACTTCAAAGTTTCCATGCAATTCTATAGTTTTGCAGTACATTGAAGTTCACATGCAATTATATAGTTCTTGAAAACTGCAAGTGGACCCTCTGTCCCTGTACGCTCGAAATCGTGACTCTGGTTGCCTGAGGTCTTGGATGGATCTCTTGGATCTTGTGACGGATAGCCCTCACCCACTCTCCTCTCACTCCTAAGCACATTCGTGAATCAGGATGGAGGAAGTCGTGTGATTACTAACCTTAACCAGATCTAATGGTTTTGACCTAGGGTTTTGTTGACCTAGGGTTTGACTTTGTTTTGACCATATTTTTACCTTGTGATGAAATCAAGGGTTTGTTTGGAATCGTTTGAACTGTGATTAACTTGTGATGGAATCAAGGGTTTGCAATGTTGTCTATTCTGATGCTTCTATATGCATGCAAACTAAATGATATGCAAGATGTTCTTTATGGTATTTTTTTAGAGTATTTTGGAAATAAAAGTGCTTTTAATCTATGAAAGGGAAATATGTATGCAATTCTATATGACGTTTCCAATTCAATGTAAACCTATGTTTTTTTGTGTTTTCGATGTCTTGAATGCAATTTAATCTAAGAAAAGGGAAAATGCTTCTTCTAACAATGTAGATCTAGAAATATGAAAGTGATTAATCTAACATGCAAGATCTAACTATCAAGGAAAAAGCAATGTTTTATTGTTCCCAAGAGCAAATTTGATTCTCTAATTACTATGAAAGCAATGAAAACAATGAAGGAAGCTGAGAGAAACGAAGATTTGTTGACTCCACTACCCTCAGTAATCCTTGTGTAGGCAACCTTGAATCCTTTTGTGGCAGCAGGTGATCCTCTTGACAACAAAATGACCCAAAGAAGCAAAAGAAGCTTTTGATGAAGCTTGTATGAGCTTAGTGAGAGCTTGGATTGAGCACAATGGCATAGAGTGAAGCAACGTGATGCTACTTGGTTGAACAAATAAAGCAAAAGGCACCTTCGTCTTGTAAGAGCATTTGAATGCTAACTTGGAAAGCAAAATTTGGCAAGAGCTATGTGCATAATGGATTTACCTCCGTGGAAGAGTTTTGAAGCTATGCAACAATGAAAGATTTGAAGCTTTGAAGAAATAAAGAAAGAAATGAAGAAAGAGGCTCAAGGGCTTGTGAAGAAGCTTGAAAAAGCTTGTGAAGATGAGAAGAGTATTCTCCAACTTGCTCAACTTGGAAAATAATGAAGAGGTGGGGTATTTATAGGTTAGAAGAAGGAATTGATTGAAGATTTAACTCATTTGATTGATAAGTTAACAAGAATATATTGGGGAGTTAACAAGGTTGATTACCTAGTGAACTCAACTGATTAGAGAGTGATGAAGCAATGATAGCTTATCATTGAAGAAGAAATGGAAGTGAGGGAATGCATGAGATTGATTAGAGAGTTAATTTGAGATCAAATAGAGCTAATTATGCATTTGTGGGTGCATGAAAGAGTTAACTCTATATCAAGGATCAAAAATCATGCAAACATAAAGAAAAATGGGCTAAAACAAAGCAAAAATGAGAGAGAAACTCGAGTTTTTCCGTAGGTCCAAAAACGGTAGGGTTTCCCCTTTTACTAGTAGGGTCGCCCAGGGGGCGACCCTAGGTCGCTTAGGGGAGATTCGGGCTGGACAAGGTCAGATGCATAAAAACAGGCTAGGAGATGGTAGAAGAAAGGAAAAGGACATGTTCTGCATCAAGAAACAGGTCAGTCATGTGGAAGAATCCAAATCTCCACTTATGTCTGTAGGATCTCCAGGGGGGATGTGGAAATAATAAGGGGAGATTTTGATTGGTTGGTTGAAAATGAAAATTATCAGTGGGAGATGGATCGGGAGACCTTTAGAAGGCTTCTATGAGGTGCACTAGAGGAAAAACAAAGGGGAGAGGTGAAAACTCACCTACAAGACTCTCACAAGGCTTAGGATCAAGGTTGAAAGCGAGGAAACGCAAGTTGACAAGTGTCGCAAACAAAGAGGGAGAGAAATCGACAAAACAAAAATGACACAAGACAAGAAAAGAGGACACCTCATCAAGAGGCTTATTGCCCAAAGGATTTATTTTCATGCTTACATGTACAGGACAAGGATTTGAATCATCATAGGGGTCCTCGTGGAGGCAGTGCGTGATTTTTGTGCTTACAATCCCCACAACCCTTCAAATTTTGGAACTTATGAGTTCCCATGCAAGGTTGCAACTCCTAAAAATTGCATATGGGCTTCTGGTCTGTTGGTTTTTCTTCTGAATCAGCATTAGGGTTTTCCACTTCTAATGCACGGGTAGATTCAGCCAACTAATACAGGAGGTTGCGTGAGCTACCCCCCCTTCACTTCTGGTTCTGCCGCACCAAGGGGGTATCCCTATAACTCAAGATGTAACCTTGACTAGCTCAAAGATAGAAAGATCTAACTTAACAACAACAGGAAGAATACTCTCATGTATGGACCAAGATCTGTATGATAGATCACAAGGTTGGCAACATTCTTGGACATATGTGTCTGGTGGGTATGAGAGTATGCAGGGGGTTCCTAATCCTACTCCTACAACAAACAGGGGGAAGCGATGAGATGGGTGGACATAATGTCCTAGATGTAAGACAAGGGGTTTTGGCTCATAACTACTGACCCAGGAGCAGACTGGTGCCTATCCATTGGGCAAGGAGTCAACTAGACATATACAACAGATGGTTTGCAACTTTCACTCAAGTTTCAGGGGGTTGGACTTGATGCTTGCCTTACAAACATCACCCAAGAAAGGGTATCTAACTGCCTCTACTTACAGATATCCCTGCAAACATACAACCTTCTCCATACATTGACCTAAAACAGTTTAATCCACTCCTTGAATGGAAGTTACAGATCAAGCATGCAGTATAGATATCTATACCCTAGAATCTATGAAACCCTTAGCAACCAGATTCAAAAGAAGGATGACATGCAGCAAATGGAGACAAGCAGATAGACACATGCAATAAGCATTTTTCATATAAATCAACACTGAAACTAAAAATATGTGCAAAATACAATCATGCTGCAACACATAAACTCCAAAATGGGATGGAACAACCAAGTTCATGCCCTGTTCTTCATTATTGACACAAAAATGCCCCAGGTCTTCAACAACCCTTAAATGAGTGACACAGTCTACCTTTTATAGAAAAACTGTGTACTCAGCATTAATTACATGGCACATCAAAAATTTTGCCGGATATAATGCATCAGAAAAATGGTGCTCAAAATCATCAATGTAGCAGAGGGACAAAGAGGAAGGAGCACGTGGGAATCGGGATCTGGGCCGCCGCTCAAAGATATGCACGATAAAAATGGTGGTTGAGCTATCAACTCGACCCATGCCCTCCTGCACAATCGCCATTATAGTTTCACCTACCCGCAACCTCTGGAATGCAACCACAGCAAGTTTCTCCTGCCAAAAATAGTTGCAAACGCTCAGGAGAAAACCCACGCTGTAGGTTTTAAACATGGCCGTCGATCAAAACCCATCGCTGAAACCTACGGCCTCAAAAAATGTTGAAAAGTCACCCACCAACCAAATCGTGCCACATAGGCACTTCAAGTTTCCATCGCTGAGTTCGTTTTCCTTTATCTTCCCCGCTGAGAGCCTACCGCCGAAACCTCATGCAGAAGCTGACACCTGGCGCCTTCCGCATCCCCTTTGAAACAATAGAGATCTACCATGAAACTTAGCTGGAAGTGAACACGTGGCAGGTTCCGCTTCACCTTGAAACACACAGAAACTAATGAGAAACAGTCCTTAAGTTCCAGGACCCTCCACCACACGTCACCTTCCGACACATTTAATATCTATGCTGGGGCCCACCCCAATCTGTTACTAGCATCACGGGATACAAAAAAGAAACTTACGCAGAAGCTGACACTTGTCAAGCTCTGCGGCCATCTCTTGAAACATTTGAAACTCTTAGAAACTCTCGCGGAGATTGACACTTGGCAGGTTCCGCAGCCACCAAAGAAACTGAGAAACTTTTTTGAAACATTTTGGCAGAGGCCGCCACTTGGCAACATCCACAGCAGCTTAGAAACTTTCATGGGACCCACCATGTCTGAGCCAAACTTGACACAAAAAGGAAACTACGTGGAGGCCGACACGTTTCGGCTTCCGTAGTCACAACTAGGGGCACATTGCAGCTTCCGCTACGACTTAGAAACTTTTGAACCATGCCTCCGCAAGTGACACGTGGCACAATCCACGCGAAGTAACTAGAAACTGTGTCAGAAACATCAAATATACATGGCACGATCTGCAGCTCTTAGACCCTTCACTGGGACCCACCCCCGCGTCTTCACTTAGCACCAAAATAAACAAGAAACATTACGCGGGGGCCGACACTTGTCATGCTCCGTAGCAACCTCAATGACACATGGTGCCTCCTGCGCACACATAGAAACTTATTGAGAGTGTCTCAGATGACGACACATGGCATCTTCTGCGGGGAGCAAATTGAAACATAAAGGAAACTCTTAAAGGGTCTTTGAAACACTAGCGGAGACCGACACTTGGCAAGCTCTGCGTTGCCACCACTAAAGAAACATTAAGGGTGTCGAAGCCATTGGCGGAGACTGACAGTTTTATAGTCTTTCAGGTGCCTCCACGTGGTACCTTCTACGGCAATCGAAACACGAAACCCTCATAGCCACTCTCGGAAACATTCAGACACAGTAACTGCAGCCTGATAAGCATCTGGAAAGCATGTGACCCATTTTTAACATTTTCAAGGGCCGATGGAGATTTCTGACCTGCCACTGTATATTTTGACCCTGAGCATACAAGGTGAGATGCATTTTTGATAATTGCAGGGACCAAAACATTAGAACTTTTTTGGATTTTTAGGGAAGAGACCTGACTCAAAACCCCAAACATAAATTATTACTAACATGGTCCTCACAACTTTAAAATTGACAGAACTTTGAAGTTCCCATGCAAGTTTACAATCTCTTCAAATTGCATGTAGACCTCCAATCCTCATAAATAGAACTCATGTCAAACTTTAGAGCTCATGTGTAAATTTACAGGTCTTACAAATTGCAAGTCAAGTTTTGATTCTTGTAGACCTTTAACACTTGTGGAACTTTAGAGCTCACATACAAATTTGTAGCTCCTACGAATTGCAAGTTGAGTTTTGATCTACACCAACTTTACATTGCAAACTTTTAGAGCTTGTGTGCAGATGTGTAGTTCTTGCAAAGTGCATATTGAGTTTTTATTTCTACCAACATTACATGGTGGAGTTTTTAAACTCTGATGCAACTTTGCAAACTACAAATTGCCTCTTGAGTATTGAGTTCTAATGAAAATTACATGGAAAACTGCAAACTACTAGTCAAGTTCTAAATTCTAACAACTCTTACTTACAAAACTTCAATGTCCTTCATCACAGTTTTGCACAATTACAAAATGCAAGTCCATAACAATGAATGAGAGCATAACAATTATTTCAATGGAAGCATTCAAATGTGGTTGTTGTGGTGATAATAGTATGACCTAAAGGGTCACTTGTCCTGAGACTATTGTGAAGTCTATTCTATTCATTTATGATGGGGAGACATTTAATCTCCTTTATTGGTTTCAAATTGCTTGTTCTATTAGCTATTGTTGGTTGATGATCTATTGAGGATGTTCTTGTTCTTTGATCTGGTTTGTTCTACATTTTGTTGGTTGTGAATTGGATGAGGGTTCAAATTCTCCCCAATCTTATCTAGGATAGATTTCATCCAGTCTTCCCTAATGCCTAGGCACATTGAATGCTAGGAAAGAGGGGGAAATGCTTTGTTGTGTTGGTGATGTTGAATATGTTGACTATGAATTGACCTTGTGATGAAATTGCGGGTTTCTCTTTTTTCTTGAATGTTTTGTTTTGGTTTTATTGAATGCATTGACCTCATGATAAAATCAAGGGTTTGTTCACTTGTTTTATTTTTGATGTTTTCCTATTTTTTTTTTTTGGTTTTTGATGGGTGCAAGCTATATGAATGCAATACTTTTTTTGTTCTTTTTCTCAAATTTTTTGATATGATCTAATTATCTAAGAATTAAAAATATGAATTCAATGAATTAAATTCTAATGCAATCTAGACTATATTTTTTGTGTTTTGCAAATTGATTTTCAAATTGTAGTCTATAAAATAAAATTGCGAGTAATCTAAGAACAATGGAAATAAACTTAATCTAAGAATGCAAGGAAATCTAAGCTAAGTAATTAAAAGAAAATCTAATCTAATTTACTAAAAATTAAATACCCTTTCAAGAGAAAAGCAAACAAATTATTTACTTCCTCAAAAGAAAAGATTTGTTCTAATTAGTAATGAAAATATGAAAGGAACTTGGTATGAATTGGGCATCAGTGCCTAGCTTAAGTCCTCAGAAGTCCTTCGTGGCAACCCTTTCTTCTTTTGCAATAGTGGGGTCCTCTTGGAAACATGGATGAATATGGGAGCATATGAAATTGAATTGAGCTTGCAAGATATACAAATCGGCAAAAGGGGATGAGATATGAGCATTTGAATGCTATGAAATGCTAATGGCTTGAGCTATGAAGCTATTGTTAGGGTTAGCCGGCAGAAGATATCAATTAAATGCAAATAAAGATTAAACAAAGAAATGGAAATACACAGAATTAATAACAACGAGAGACAAGATCTAACATGGTTCACCCAAACTTGGGCTACATCCACCAAACAGAGAGTCCAATATTATTATCCAGTAAATCAAACTGATTACAATCAGCAATCCCTGCAACTCAATACCGCTGCCAATGCTACAATACAAAATACTCAAACCCTAACCCTTGGCCACTTTTTATCAAGCCTTTTTGTCGGTTACAAAAATTAGGGTTTTCTTATGTCGGTCATAAAAAATAGGATTTTTTTAAGTCGGCCCTAAAAAAATTTATTCGGCCCCAAACCCTGGCGAGGATACATGGCTAGTGTACAGTACTTTCCTGATCAGTCGCCACCTACCAACAGCTATAACAAAAGCAAAAGGTAAACAAAGTCATGCACAAGCATGAGAATGCTATGGAGACAACTATATACAAAGCAAAGCAAGAGCAGAGATGCAATACTAAATTTGCCTAAGGGAAAGCTTTGAAGCTTTACCAAAAAAACTAAAGAAATAAACTAAGAGGCTCAAAGGCTTGTGAAGAATCTTGAAAAAGCTTGTGAAGATGAGAAGAGCATTACCAGCCTTGAAAAATAATGAAGAGGTGAGGGGTATTTATAGGTTTGAAATCCACACCAAAGATGGTAGTGATTGGGGAGTTAATATAATTGATTGATGAGTGATCTAGCTTTGATTGGAAGTGAACAATGGTTGGAGAGCATATCACAAAAGAAGAAATGGAGATAACACATGATTGATTGAGAAACAAGAAAAGATTAATTAAAAGTTAAGAATGAAATGATTAAGAGTGTTGAAATAGTTAGGGGATTTGACAATTAGTTAGACATGAAGAATCCCATAATCAGGAGCCAAAACGAAGCAAATTTGGGCTAGAATGAGAAGAAAATACACATGACAAGATGATAGGGTTGCCCCTTTCGGGAAGAGGGTTGTTCCTTTTACCAGGCCAAGTCGCCCCTAGAGACCACACTTAAAATGCAAGGTCACCCCTGGAGAGCTTGAAGACATAAGGGGCGACCCACAAAAGGAGGTTTGAACATGTGGTTTCAGGGTTGGAAAATTGCTTAGAAGGGCTAAAAATGGTTTTGGAGGTTTCAAATGAAGCATAGGACATACACAAAGTGGGTCGCTCCTTTTACTAGGGAAGGTCACCCCTGGAGACTTTGAATACATAAGGGCAACCCAAAAAGAATGGCTCAAGTATGTCATATGAAACTTTAGAGACCTCGTTTAGGCACATATGGACTTCTTTTTGGGTGTAATTTTTTAAATTGCATTTTTTTTCGAGGACTATGTAATTATGTCACTAATTTTTCTTGAAAGTGTTTCAAAATTATACTTTCAACTCATTTTTTCTTGGGATATCTTGTTAGTCTCTTGAGCTACCGAACCCTAAAAGGTTTGGTAAGTAATTGGAAAGTGAGCTGGATGGATGGCACAAACAAAGTGAAAAACAATCGAAAACACATCACCAAGAGAGAAGATGTTGATAGGTCTATATATTTCATACATTATGTGTACATGATTAGGACTATAGCTCATAATTAGACTACCATGTAGGCCTATGTGTCTTTTTCATGCTTATAGTTATTGAGCCAAATTAACAAAATAATAACATATAAGAAAAAATAAAGAAAATTAATAATGGAAAGCACACCATTTGACATAAAATTATTTGGTTACTGAGCCAAATTTGCTCCATAATGCAGAAGGAAAAAAATAAAGGAAAAAAAATAAAGAACATTTTGTTTACTTACCTTGCACACCAAAATGGTATGTTCCATGACCAAATTAATAAATATATCAATTCATGGTGTTGTAGAAGTTGCAGAAGTTGATCTTGAACTTTCAAACTTCATAGTCAAAAGGAACATGTGAAGAACCATCTAGAATTTAAATCCAGAAGATTTCTAAACATTATCATATCGAAATAACATTTCATCTTTTGTTTTGTCTATTTGAATTATAACCAAATACTTCTTCAATTGTAACAATCTAAAACAAATAATTATCATTTGTGTTACAAATTTCTGCAATAGGACAACTAAATTCTAAGAAAACAAAATTAAATGAACCACAAAATAGATTTCAATTGATATCATCTCCAAACCAAGATAGACCATTACGTTACTCTAAAAACATATCACATAAACTGTTCGAATGAATCTTCAATTTTGAACATACTATTTTCCTACTAAAATTAAACAATCATGAATCATATAGGCTGTATAACTAAAAACCCATGAATCAGATCACATTTGCATCTTTTGATCTTGTCCTCAACTAAAAAAGGTTCAGATTGAAAGCCAAAAGCTTAAAACAGTCAAGCAAGACAATATAACCAGTATTCAAATTTAAGCTTAAATTTTGGAATAAAACTGTTGCTATCTGCATTCTCGTTGTTGCCATTGAAGTGCCGTGATATACCCTCCGTTAAACCTGCAAAGAATAAACCTGTATAGAATAACCAATAAAGAATGTGAGTGCCAAAATGTGAAGCAAACGTTAAGAATAAATAAAAATTGATAGATTGTGTAGTTTTTGTTAAATCCTAATGCACGATTGCCTAAAGTTTAATAATATCTTGGTAGATACTTTGTGAGGAGTGAGAGTATGCTAAATGAAACATCAAAAGATGTAAAAATTTAACATTGTGCCCAAGTTATTTAAAACCATCATTTTAGACATCACTTAGAGCTAGAAATAGCTAAATTTCTATCAAAGAAAGCAAGTTATGAAACACTAGAAAACAAAGAATTCATTAACAATTTCAATTAGAAGGCTTCAAATAGGATGTATATGAGATTTTTAACTAGAAACAATTCTTGTAAGAGAAACAAATTTTGCTAGTTTTGATTCAAATGCTTAAAAGATTCTTCTTCGTATCAAGCAACACTAACCCTCTGCAAACAAAGTTGTTGTCCTTGATCATGAAGGATATGAGATCCACAAGACACATAAATATGAATCACACAGAAAACATGAAACACACACATGTAACCCTCAACTTGCTGCTGCACAAGATTTCATTACTTCACAACATGATTACAAATATATCGAATGCTACAACATTCTCATGATCACTTGATCATGCTACACACACTTGACTTGATCACACAAACTTGATTCAACACTGTTACATCATGCCTCTTTTATAGAGGTCTTTAGTACATGACTCTGCCTTTCTAGGCTCTTGCAATCCTCATCTAGAAACTTTATCCTCTAGATCATTCCTTCTTTCTAGAAACCTCCTTGACCTATCTAAAAACTTGTTGGATTCTTCTTTCTTCCAATTACATAACCAATTTTGTCTTTTCCATTTAATTAAATAATTATCATTGGTGGAAGAAATTACTACTCCAACACTCCCCTTAATTTCAACCACATATTTATCATTCCCAAATTTTGTCTTCCAAGTCTACTGACTCACTCAATCCTTTTCAAACTATCTTCAAGATCTGTGGATCTTCTTACTCCTCAAACTCTTCACCAACTCTTATCAACTATTGCGGCAGTCCTTCAAACTTTGATATTTAAATCTTCAGAACTTCAATCTGGAAGTCCTATTGTTATATGTAGCTTTCCATTTTTCTTGACATCTTACAAGACCAGCAAACTTCTCTTGATTGCTATCCTTTTTTACATATGAACATCTATACTTGAACAATCTTTTCAACATACTTGTAATCTCTTGCCAATTTGATCCAAAACTCCATCCACAATTCATTTGCATGCATCCTGTCATAGATTCATTTTTCCACTCTCTATTCCAACACATTTTTTTTGAATGATTTCTTAAACCACATTTTGTACACGGATGTAGATCCCAACACATGTCCTTTGTATGTCCTTTCCTGTTATAATGAGAACACTATATTCCTTGATTAAATTTTCTTGAACCTGTAACGCCTGTATATCCAAGACCTTCATAGTTTGGGCTCATTCTTGGCTCAATTGGTTCTTTCATTCCTTGTCCATACTTTCCTAATCCTTGACCTTTATAACCCATCTTTTTCATCATCTTAAAACCAACATTCTTTGTGTCAATATCATTACAACTAGCAAATTTTGTTGATCCAACCTCCCTGCTATCCTTGCACTCTTTTTGTAAACAAGCTTCAACTTTGTCACATAAATCATTTGAACAAACCAAGTCTTCTATGTCACATGAAACATCACATACCAATGGCTTTGATCTTAGACATTCATTCTCTTCTTTCAATTTCAATATTTCTTTTTTTTGTAACTTGTTTTCCTCTTCCAATTTCTTCATCTTTTCTTCTAATTCTTCATTTACCTTTTTAACCTCATCAAACAATTTCAATCTTTCTTATAGTTCTTCATTTTTTCGACTTAATTCAATTTCAAGATCATATTTTTTTTATCAACAGTATAGTGTTTTCTATTAAAACCTATTGTAAATCTCTTAACAATTCCTTTCTTTCTTTTTGCCAATCATCTTTTTATTTCTCTCTTTTAGATTTTCCCATTCAAAATAAATGGTTTGGTTACCTCCTGTTGCTGCACTTTGCTGACTTTCACCTGCAATTATTTAGCTTCGTCCAATGACAACTTTTGCCAATCATCTTTTTATTTCTCTCTTTTAGAATTTTTCAATCTACGACTAATATGCTTGGTGTGAGCTTCGTCCAATGACAACTTTATATTTACATGATTTCTATATTACTTTGGTGGCTTCTAATACAACGATCTCCATCAATAGTGGTGACATGAAATACTTGACCCAGGCTTAACCCTTGGTGAACAGACTCCCTGCAAGTAAGATCAAACACTTCCACCTAGCCAACTTTCCTTTGTTTTCTTCAGTGATTCTAGAAAATCCTTTTAAAATCTACGATCCCTTCAAACAATTTCTCCTATTATTGCAGCAGATAGGTCTAGATCTGAGACTCTTGATATTTAAAACCTACAATATTCCTTTAACATCTACAGCCATCTTTTAAGAGACTTACATGCTTCTACGACCCTTTTGTTGACTCAAACAACTTCAACGCTCCTTTGATTTGTCTAATAACGGCTTTAATTTTCTTCTTAGACTTTAATGATTTCTTTCAATATCAGCCTTGTTGGTGTTTATTTCCAAATCGGCACATGGGTTTGCCAGTTCCAATGCATAGATAGACTTGGCCAACAGATACAGGAGGTTGCGTGAGCTACCTCCCCTTCACTTTTGGTTCTGCCACACTAAGGGGGGTATCCCTATAGCTAAAGATTTAATGTTCGACTCACCCAATGACACAAAGATTTAGCTTTACAATAACAGGAAGAATACTCTCATGTGTGGACCAAGATTTGTGTGATAAATCACAAGGTTGGCAACGTTCTTGGACATATGTGTTTGGTCAAGTATGAGAGCATGTAGGGGGTTCCTAATCCTACTCCTACAACTAACAGGTTAGAAATATGAATGGATTGGTTTTATGGTTTTGATGCAAGATAGGAGTTTTGGATCATAACTACTTCACAAGAAGCATACCGGTGCCTATCTCAGGGCAAGGAGTAAACTAGACGTATACAAGAGAATGGCTTACAACTAGCATTCAAGTTTCAAGGGGTTAGGACTGGTATTTGCCTTACAAACACCACCCAAGGATAAGTATTTTACTGTCTCTACTTATGAATATCCCAGTTGACATACAATCTTCTCGACAGTTTAACCTAAAACAATTTAATCCACTCCTTGAATGGAAGTTACAGATTAAGCATGTGATACAGCAAGACTATACCCTAGAATCTGAGAAACCCTTAGCAACTAGATTCAAAAGAAGAAAATGCATACAACAAATGGAGACAGACTGGTAAACACATGCAATAATGCATTTTTCATATACAATGACAAGAAATTGAATATATGTGCAAGATAGAGATACAACAGACATGAAATGCTCTATATTTCGTTATTCACACAAAAAATTGCCCAAGTCTTCAACAACCCCCAAAGAGTAACACAGCTTGCTTTTTTATACCAAGATTGTAAAACTCAACAAAATTAATTACAAGGCAAATCAAAAATCTGCCATATACAATGCATGAGAAATGGCACTCAGAAACAGTAAATGCAGCAGAGAGACAAAGAGGAATGAGTAGGTGAACTCAGGATTTGCACCGCCGCCCAAGGATTTTCTTCATCAATCAGGTGGTTGACCTGTCAACTCCATCGATCATCCTCTGCAAGTCTGCCATTATTGCCTCACCTACCCACAGGCCCCTTTGAAATGTAGTAGCGGATGCATCTGTTGTTTTCCTACTCAAAAATGATTGCAAATACATAGGAAAAAACCTTCGCTGTGGGTTCAAAACATGGCCGTTGATCTACTCCCATCACCAGGATCAACAACTCCCAAAAAATGTTGAAAAGTCACCAACCAACGATTATGTGCCAGGTAGGCACTCCATGTTCGTATTGCTGACTTTTTGCTTTCTCTATTTTGCCATTTCGCCCTTGTATATGCATGTTCAAATGCATATACAATCATCTGATATACAAGCCGAACCTCAAACACTTACCTGCCGCATTTGATTTCCCCATCGGGTCCGAAATGCATATGTTTCATTGCACCTGTCGCAATGTATATTTGCATATACATTCACCTTATACATACAAGGTGCAGATTTCAAATTCTCATAAAGCATGCTAAAGTTGCTTTGAAATCCAGCTTGTATCCTCTATTTGTATCATTGCAATGTATATCGGCACATACAAATGCCCAATATACATGGTGCAGACCCCAAACTTGTATGAAGCATCTTGGAATCCTATTCGGGTCTGGAATGCATCTTTTCACTTGTATGTTTTGAATGTATGTTGGTGTACATACAACTGCCATTGTATACAACTGGTGGGCCCGACCCATTTTCTCTCTCCTTTGCACATTTCGTTGCACATCGCATATACAAATGCAATGTACAAGCCGCGTATGCCACTACTATTCACAGCCTGATTTGAATCCCTTTGGAATCCGCATTGTATGTTACTCATTGCATATTAAACATATAACACAATGTATAAACCCTTTGTTACAACTGCGGAATCTATGACAGAATATTCCAGGAATGCACCCAAACACCATATACAAACCCGAGATGCATGCAATAGTGGGACCTACCAAATGTATATCTTCTTCTTTGTATGTTACCGAACATACAAGGGCCCATGCATGTTTTTCCTTGCACATCCAGTGAATGTATCTGCGCCCTTGCCACTGTAGCAAATACATCTGCGCCCTTGTATATTTTTCAATGCATATCTACATGCAACCCCATATACAAGGTAGGAATATTCCTGGGAATCTACAAAAGATTCCCCCTTTGTATATGCACATTCTAAGTCTGATATGCATTCAGAAATGCATCTAACTAATTTTTTCAAAGTGCGATAGAGTTTTCTGACCCGCTAATGCACATTTGACTGCATGTATATACAAGCAACCCTGTATATACAAAGACATCTGCACCTTAACTGATTTTTGCATTTTTTACAACTGTAGAGACTGAAAGTGTTAGAATTTTTTGGATTTTTGGGAAGGGGCCTGCATATACATATTCAGGTACCAACAAGCTCTGTCTGGGGATGCATGCCTCTTGCAGGCATGGTGAGAACCTTAGAATCCCTAGTTTTGCAGATTGGGCCTTATCCATTGGGCAACAGAGTCAAACATTGCACCAACCTGCATCATAAATTATATTTTCAGACATTATTTTGGTAGCCCTAGGCAGCCAAAAAGGAAGAACCACAACGTTATCCTATCAAATGCCTGATTCCAAACTGAATAATCCCAACCATAGCTGAAAACATTAAAACAATCTGCCCATTGTTGTGTGGTTACACAACACACCCCATTTTGACTTGGCAAAACAGGGACCCAACTTTTGGCTTGGCTTGTTTTGTGCTTTCTAGCGGTTTGGTAAAAGTCAATCATGCAGATCATCATGCATGGAAAGGCCGGGTAAGTCATCATCATGAGGTTAGTTTGTCAAAGTTCATATTTTATTCCAATAACCTCATATTTAGAAAGAGCATCAAATTTCATGCAGGTTTGCCTTTTGCATCACCCTGATATTCATCAGGATGTGAAAGTTATGAATGGTCAAAGTTTGAGTCAAACCTGATATTTCTAGGGGAGGATCATATTTCATAACATCAGTCATATTACAGAAGGTCATCCTGATCTAATTTATCACCTGATAAATCATGCGGTCCAAATGTCTGGACGTCAATTTTAGGTGATAGTGACCCTTACCCGTCGACAGCCTTATGTATTTCACGAAGATCATATTTCTCAATGTAACTTGATATTTATCAATATCCTCCTGCCATGAAATATCCCCCTAAACCATTATCCTGATGATGTCATTCAAATCCGCTAAACAAAGAAACAAACATCATGATGACGTAATAATCACATTTACCTCTCGGCGGCATATTTCCTAAACATGATCCTGCTCGCATAGCATGATGATGATGTCATGATGCCTTAGCGATACAATGAGCAAATATCTGGATGACATCACCCCGATATTCTGAAAGAGAGATGCTATAGTTTATCCGGTCATCATCATCTCGTAACATCACCTGATATATTGAAATATCCTCCTGATGTATTAAGTATGACCTAAAGGCGTGTTTATCACCCGATCTTGTTGAAGATAGTTTTTCCTCTCGGGGAGGATGATCACATTGCACTCGAGATGATATTTTCAAATATCACCCCGATATTCGAATATCACCCCGATATCTAAATACCACCCTGATATTCAAATATCACCCTGATTTTTGAACATCATCCTGTCATATGGATATCACCCCACTCCTGTTGCCACCATTAACATTTAATGCACGCAGAGGTGGTAGGTAGTTCCCACCGACCACAAAACCTGATGAAACACCTGGCGAAATCCTGAGTCTCTATGCAAAAAATTCAACGAATAAAATCTAATCTGTTAGGGTTTGCCCTAATTTTACCCTAATTGCAAGGTTAAAAGGTAAATTCACCACCATTTCAAACTCACCTTGCGATAAAATCATTTTTTACAGAGCACCAGCTTCCAAACCCTCATACAGGCGACACTTGTACGAACAGAGCTCACAAGCAGGAGGAAGCACATGATTATCAGCAGAATTAAGAGCATTTCTGGAAAACCACTGGTATAAAGGGATCTGCATAACCAGGTAAGTAATTGAAACCCTCATCCTGTTGCTTCTGCATAGTTAGGTATGATGTTGCTGGTTCTAGTTTATGCATCCTATGATAGGCTAATGCTGAATAAATACAATAAGCATGATGTTAATAGAGATAATTGTTATCTGCATGCATGTGAATACCTATTTTAAGACAAAGTCTTGTTAATTGCAGATATCCATGGCTGACAAGAGGTTAGCAAAGTGTGAGGCTGAATTCAGCAAACCCATGTTCTCATCTCCTAGAGGAATCCTGTTTAAGTATGGTGCAATCACAGATACACATCAGGGGAGTACTGATTTGGAGGCCTGGTCCACCAAGATGAACAATGAGAAGAACAGAAGCCCCCTGTTGGATGCAGTATTCATGTCCGGAATGTGGAATGCGACTGGTTTTCCATACTCCATGGAGTCTCTAGAGCTGGTGATCGAGTGTGCACAGAACTATAATCCAGAGACCAGACAGGTGGTGAAACATGGAAGAATATATGTAGACCTATCTATTAAGGGTCTTTCCAAGACATTTGGACTGCCATTGGGCAGGAAGGTTAATAGACCTGAAGAAATCAGAAGTCGAGTATGAAAATAACAAGAAGCAGGCCATGAAGAACATGTATCAATGGAGGGCCAAGAATAACACATATCTGGCAGTTGCCAAACTTCCTGTGCACTTGTTTAAATATGATTTTGATGAAGAATATCAATACATGATTGCATTGCTCAGCAGGGTGACAGGCCAGCCTGATGCTGGTAGTTTCAAGGATTAGATGTATGGTGTAATCATGATGTGCATATATGCAGACATCAAGCCACTGTGGGGCTAGTTGATAAGTGATGCTCTACATGGGCAGCTGATGAACCTGGGAGGTTCAAATTGTTCTTTTTACATGACATCTTACATTGTTTACTCCTGTGCTTACAAAGGCACATTTGATGCACTAGTTATAGATGGAAAAGTTATAGGCACCATCAATGTTGTGCATATTTGGGATCATCATCCCCAATTACAGAGAGCTAACTACCTCCAAGATTACAAACTGGTCAATGATGCATTCTCTATGCATCTGGTAAGGACCATGGAGGAGGACAAGACAAAAAGATTGAGCATGGAGGCTCAAGAGATAATCTACAAGCATGGAGCCTGGTACATTCAATTTGCAACATTTTCTTATATGAGGGTTGAGGGCTTTGAAGGACATCCCCTCATGCTACCAAGATACCCCACTGATGCAGTAATATTGATGGAATTCATAAGGCAGAGCTCCACAATGTTGAGAACATATAAGGATGCTCATAAACTACCACCAATATTGTTTCCAGTCACTATTGGCTGGTATATGTGCCCAGATTTAGAAAGCATCAAGAAGGTGATGGTCAGCTTAAATAAAATGCAGTTGCAGCCATTCCCACTAATAAGACCATATGATCCTTATGGGAGGATACAGAAAATAATAGGGAAACCTATTCATCAAAGGCACCTGGAAGACTTCTGGGTAGATTGTGAAGATGAAGCAGAAGCCAGAAGAAGATACCAGAGGCTAACATTAAATCAAGTCAAAACCTTTGACTGTATCCCCATTCCTCAACAGTTGAAAAAGGATGATGGCAGGATAATGGCAAATGAATATGAAGAAAAGAAGATATATAATGATACCATATCTGCACCTGACCTTACTATACAAGAGGACATATCTTTGGATCCTTTCCTTGCTAGGACCTTATAGCTAACCCAAGCTTGGGTCGATGAACAGATTGAGGCATTGAAGAAGAAAGGTGTTGCCATTACTATGGACAACAAGAAGAAAGGGCAGGATATTCCTAATGAGGAATATGATGATTTTATAAGTGAAAAGAGAAAATCTAAAGGAGACAGACTGCCTTCACAACAACAACAAAGCAAAAGACTCCGTAGGGGTAAGAAAATTGATAGTGAACCCAAGGGGGTGATTATTGAAAGGGCAATTTTTCCAGCTGAGGAGGCAACAGCATCAGGATCAGGATCAGCATCACCTCCACGGACAAGGAAATAGAAGTCTAAGAAAGATCAACCGCAATGACAGTAATTACTGAGACTCAAGAGGAGGGTCAATCCTCACGGAAACCAACAGAAGAAGATATCCTTATGGAGGAAGAGCCTGAAGAAGAGGAGGCCCCCTTGTTATTCAAAAGGAAGAGAAGAGCCCCACAGGTGGTGGTAGCTACCCCACCTAAGAGACCAAGAACCTCCATGAGGGGTGAAATAAAGCAATCCCCTACACTAGTGAAAGGGGCAGGTAGCGAAGTTGTGCACAAGGAATTTCAGCAAAAATATTCCACTTCCTACCATTGTGAAGTTCAAAACTGAACTTGCTGAAGAGCAAATGAAAGAAACCTCCAAGGCATATGAAGGAGGTCATATCTCATTAGAGGAGACAATTAATCTATCCGATGATGAGGTTGTGAAGGAAGTAGCTTCACAAAAGATGGAGACCCTTGCTGCAGGTACACACATGACCCCTCACAAAACTCCAAAAGTTCAAACAATACTGGAGGAGATGAAGCAAGTGGAAACAGAAAAAGAAAAGAGTCCAGAGAAGATAGTCCAAGAAATGGGGCTTGATACACTAATTGCACAGGTGACAAGTCCTGTAGTGGTAGATTTGACAAGTAAACAGGATACAAGTCTTGAACATCTAGCAGGTACACCTGACAAAGGGCAACATACAGAAGAAGTGAAGATGGCAGAACCAGAAGGCCATGCTTCAGAAATAAGTCAACAAAGCCAACAAGATGCATGAGCGAAGCCTGCTATAGTAGAGGTTCAGGAAAAGAAGGCTGATGAGAAGGATGTAGTAGAAGATCCTGCTTCCAATGTTTAGGAAGTAAGTAGCACAGGTGCAGAACAGATAGTGGTTTCAGAACAAACACCAGTACCTAAGGAGGATTCCACAATATCCACCGCTATAAATATGCCTCAACAGGAGGAAAAGTCAAAAGTGGATGAGGTGATAACAGAGAAGGATCATGATCATCATGATCATCATATGGACACATCACAAGATCCTCCACCTCAGGATGATGCTCCTCCGGAAAAAGAAGTTCCTCAGCAGGAGGATGTACCACAGGATCGCCCTCAAAGTGAGCATCATGAAGAAGAAATGAGGAAATCAGCTTCTCCATCACATATGCTGATAGATACAGGAGATCAAGGTGAACATCATGATGATACTGGGAAACATGATCAGGTACCTCCATGGTTGGAAAAAGAGGTAAACACAGAAGTAGATTTTGTGATTCAAGAATTCGATGTATCTACCTTATTTTCTGAAAATATAATAAAACCAAAGAGGAAGGTCAGAATGACTTCGGCCATTAAAAGAGACCCAACAACTGGAAGAAGGACTGCACAAATTGCAATCCCTACTATAGAGAAAGAGAAAGGTAAAATTACTTTGGAAGAATTCCAGATTAATACAGTTGACCTGGGCTTTGCAAATGAAGACCAGGAGGGTCAGGAAGGTAAAGACATCATTGATTCTTTAATTCAAAAGGCTAAGAAGGAAAAAGAGAAAAATAAGCAACACAAAGAGCACATTGCTCAGTTGCATGCATATATAGGCAGGTTGACTAATCCTGAGGATAGTTCCACTCAACATGCAGTCCCATTGACTGCTATTTCCCAAGATGAGGTGTATAAGTTGGATCTCATGAAACATGAATCATCCATACTGAGAAGGTGGATGTGTGCCACATTTGATGCTGCAGAAGAAGTGGTAAAGGCCTCTTTGAAGAGGTGGGGTACTCTCAGTGACTCCAGGCAAAAAGTAGACAAGTTGCAAATGCAGGCGGGTAAAAGGTCTTTCCAATTGGAAAAGATATTAGATATCCTGGGAGAAATAAAGAGGATAAATCCTCAACTGCTTATCAACAAGCAGGTACTAAATAATAACACTACATTATTGGTTGATATATGGTATAAGGACATTCAATTTGAATGTGATGTCCTCAAAAGGTGTAACAATAAGCTGAGGGAGATCAACATAAAATTACGTGACATGATGTCTTTTGAGGCATAAATTTTGGAGACCTTAGAAGGAAAAGTGGAAGGGAAGATAGATAATCAAGATGAAGAGTTTGCAATCCAAGCTCTACCTAATAACTTCCAATTTGTTGCAGATGATCCACTAGGCTAGCTGACAGAGGAAATCATGGATAGATTGGTGAGGACCAAGATGAAAATGGAACATTATAATGAGATGCTGCACAATAGGAAAAATAAGCTGGACAGCATTAGAAATAAATATCAGGCACATAAGCATGCCATCATCAAAGCAAAGACCCAGGATGGTGGGGAAATAGATAGAATCGTACAGTTGTATGAACATGTTAGGATCAGCATGCAGCCTCATATACAGGGTCATCATCATCAGGATGATGAAAGTTCAGGAAGTGATGCACCTGGTGATGGAGCACATGAGTCAGATAAAGTATATGAGGATACATCATAAAAGGAAATATAAGCATCAGTTACTTATGAAAATAAGTACTCCAGATAGTTGCTAGCTGGCAACTTGTGCCATCTTGATAATGTTGACAAAGTCAATTGAAATACTGACCGTAGATATTCATAGATAAATCAAGATCTTTGATCTTTTGTAACGGATTCCTCACCTTGCTCTATAAAAGGTGTAGGAATGCCTCATTTCATTCATTTGAAACTTAATTGAAATCCGTCTGCTGAAATATTCAGAGCTCATTTCAAAGCTTTTTGTATACATCTATATCTTTGCATACTTAATGAATGCGAAGACTTGTTTGATTACAATTCATAGTAAATCTTGAGTAATCAGTGTGTGAATTTTGGATATATGCTATGATTTGCTGCGTCCCTTGGAGTGCATATCTACTTGCATATGTTATTTTCATACAATTCCTTTGAAGTTAGCAGCAACTGTATCTAGCTGTGGAATGTCCTGGTGAACATATGGTTTGGTTTTCTTCTCTTCATGACTGTATCTGATGTACATGTGGTTCAATAGCTGAAGGTTCAGTTCATTAATTTGAAGTATTTCTTTCAATTTCTTTTAAATTTCAGAGCATTTCACCATCATAATTGCAAATAATTGACAATCTCAATCAAATAACGCAAATATGTGGTCATCTCGTAGATAATTGAAAATATTTAGCATATTTGAAGCTAAAGCATGTATAATTGAAAACATCATGCAAATATTTGAGTATAACTGCATCATTTGATCCAATAACTGTATAAAATGACCTCTCTATGAAGAATCTTTGCAGAAATAGTGTCATGATGATGAACTCAACGTAAGGCCCCAAAATGGAAACAACAACACACATCAACCTCTGAGTAACGTCAGAAGATTAAGACCTAATCAATGGAGACTTGGGATCATGAATTCTCTGAATTCATCGTATCTTTCAAGATGAGTAAAGGTTGTTGTGTAACTTTTATTCTATGTTTGTTTATGACTAACATCATGACCAACACCCATAAGCTGATCTGATCAATTACATGCTTCACCATTTCTAAAAACTTGCCACTGTTAGTACTGCCTCTGTCACTTTGCACCTTACAACCAGACATATAACCATACACATTATAATATTCTTCAGCATTAGGTAACATATGTATGTTATATTCCATAAATACTATATCATATTGCTCTTGGCATTCCTCATCATTTACCTGGCTATTACACATAACCAGGCACTCATCCAGCTAATCTAAAAACTGAAAACACTCAGAAAATATGAGACCCTCAATATCATTTATATCATTCACTGACATTGAAAATAAAACTTGATCCACATAGCCAACATTGCTGCACATGTCTGGGACAACTGATGCTGAACATTCGCTATCCATAGTTTACACATCAGTATCATCATTTTCAAACAGAGGGCTAACTCTGCACCACTGAAAGTCATGACTCACAATGTCTAATGCATCCACAAGCTCATCATAAAGGGGATTCATATTCATTGCAAAGGTCTCTGTTTCTTCTTCATGACAATGCATTTCTTTTTCATTATCAAATCTAATGTCATAAGAAGAACAAACCTGATCCATGAATTCATCATGGATATCATCTTTATCATCTTTAACATCTGATTGCCCCACATACAAGATTTTCGTTACTTCAATTCACTCTGAAGTTGAACTATCTGCATCATTTTCCAGCCCTCTAATGCTTCCTGATGAAACTGATATTGACTCTTGATCCATATGATCACAACTTTGCACAACTGGGTCATTTAAACATGAATGCTCTTTGTTTAGGACTGGCATGCAAATATTACTTGGGAAATTATTGTTGTCGACTTCATTTGCTGGGCAAATCAAGACATCCTCCTTTATAATAGAAACATCATCAACTTGGAATGATGCAAAAACTGGGACAGCAAGGTTGTTAGTACTTTGACATTCATCTTCAACATTTAAATTATATCCCTCATTAACATTTGGGACTACAGGGCAGCATAAATTTTTAGAGAAATAACCCTTTTGAATTCCATATCTCCAATTCTTTTCAATGTCCATTGCAAACTGATGTGCCTGATGCAATGTGGTGGGCTCCTTATCTCTTAATCTATAGCTCATTTTCTTATCAAATGCTCCCAAATAGACAACTAGGCACAATGCATCATTAGGTCTCATGCATTCTGGGATTCTTTTTAATGCCATCATAAATCTAAGGTTAAAAGCTGGAATCAACTCATCTTCTTCTATATGGATATACATAAAATCACTAATGACTGCATAATCAGAAAATCTTTCATTATATTGTTTGAAAAACGTAGATTTAAAATCTTGCCAAGAGCTGATAGAGTAAGTTGGAAGGTAGGAGAACCAGTCCCTTGCATCTTCATCTAGAGATTGAACAAATAATCTCATAACTACATCTTCATGGTCAATCTCAAAGTCATCTATAACATTAATAAACTGTTGCAAGTGTCTCTCAGCTGATTCATCCTTTGCACCATTGAATTTGGGCAAATACTTTCTAATTTTAGATGGGAGCATTTGGGTAGCCATAAATGCCATCAAAGTGTACGGGCTTATATCTGTCAATGCTAAAACATCTTTTATTACATGGTTGGGACTGATTATTATGAACCATTACATTTGACACCTCATAAGGGTGCATGGGTTGATAATACATCTTTGTGTGTTTCTGCAACCCTCTTTTCAACTCAGATTTTCAACTATAATAATGACCTTAGGCCTTTAAAATTCAGACTACTATTTCATCTTTCCTAAAGTCCTCTATATGAGTCTTTTCAACAATATTGCATACCCCCTTTGAAATGCAAACTAGGTCCTCACAAAAGTATGCAATCTAGTCACCAATCTAGGTACTCAAACTTTCATGGATATGACATTGTCTCCCTAGTATAGTCGCCAAATCTGTTGGTGTTTATTTCTAAATTGGCATATGGGTTTGCCAGTTCCAATGCATAGCCAAAATCGGCCAACAGATACGGGAGGCTACATGAGCTGTCTCCCCTTCACTTCTGGTTCTGTCGCACCAAGGGAGGTATCCCTATAGCTAAAGATTTAACGTTTGACTCACCCAATGACACAAAGATCTAGATTTACAATAACAGGCAGAATACTCTCATGTGTGGACCAAGATTTGTGTGATAAATCACGAGGTTGGCAATGTTCTTGGACATATGTGTCTGGTCGAGTATGAGAGAATGCAGGGGGTTCCTAATCCTACTCCTACAACTAATAGGTTGGAAATATGAATGGACTAGTTTGATGGTTTGGATGCAAGATAGGGGTTTTGGATCATAACTACTTCACAAGAAGCATACCGGTGCCTATCTCAGGGCAAGGAGTCAACTAGATGTATACAAGAGAATGGATCGCAACTAGCATTCAAGTTTCAAGGGGTTAGGACTGGTATTTGCCTTACAAACACCACCCAAGGATAAGTATTTAACTGTCTCTACTTATGAATATCCCAGCTGACATACAATCTTCTAAACACTTTAACCTAAAACAATTTAATCCACTCCTTGAATGGAAGTTACAGATTAAGCATGTGGTACAACAAGACTATACCCTAGAATCTGAGAAACCATTAGCAACCAGATTCAAAAGAAGAAAATGCATACAACAAATGGAGACAGACAGATAAACACATGCAATAATGCATTTTTCATATACAATGATAAGAAACTGAATATATGTGCAAGATACACTTCAGATGCAGCTCATAAACTCCACAGAGATACAACAGACAGGAAATGCTCTGTATTTCATTATTCACACAAAAAATTGCCCATCTTCAACAACCCCCAAAGTAACACAACTTGCTTTTTTATACCAAGACTATAAAACTCAACAAAATTAATTAAAAGGCAAATCAAAAATCTGCCAGATACAATGCATGAGAAATGGCGCTCAGAAATAGTAAATGCAGCAGAGAGACAAAGAAGAATGAGTAGGTGAACTCAGGATTTGCACCGCCGCCCAAGGATTTTCTTCATCAATCGGGTGTTTGACCTGTCAACTCCATCGAACATCCTCTGCAAGTCCGCCATTATTGTCTCACCTACCCGCAAGCCGCTTTGAAATGTAACAGCGGATGCATCTGCTATTTTCCTGCTAAAAAATGATTGCAAATACACAAGAAAAAACCTTCGCTGCGGGTTCAAAACATGGCCGTCGATCTACTCCCATCACCAGGATCAACGGCTCCCAAAAAATGTTTAAAAGTCACCAACCAATGATTACGTGCCACGTAGGCACTCCATGTTCCTATCGCTAACTTTTTGCTTTCTCCATTTTGCCATTTCGCCCTTATAGATGCATGTTCAAATGCATATACAATCGTCTGATAGACAAGCTAGACCTCAAACACTTACCTGCCGCATTTGATTTCCCCATCGGGTCCGAAATGCGTATGTTTCATTGCATGTGTCGCAATGTATATCTGCATATACATTCACCTTATACATACAAGGCACGGATTTCAAATTTTCATAAAGCATGCTGAAGCTGCTTTGAAATCCGGCTTGTATCCTCTATTTGTATCATTGCAATGTATATCGGCACATACAAATGCCCAATATACATGCTGCAGACGCCAAACTTGTATGAAGCATCTTGGAATCCTATTCGAGTCTGGAATGCATCTTTTCACTTGTATGTTTTGAATGTATGTTGACGTACATACAACTGCCATTGTATACAACTGGTGGGCCCAACCCATTTTCTCTCTCCTTTGCACATTTTGTCGCACATCACATATACAAATGCAATGTACAAGCTGCGGATGCCACTACTATTCACAGCCTGATTTGAATCCCTTTGGAATCCGCATTGTATGTTACTCATTGCATATTAAACATACAACACAATGTATAAACCCTTTGATACAACTGCAGAATCTATGACAGAATATTCTAGGAATGCACCCAAATGCCATATACAAACCCGAGATGCGTGCAATAGTGGGCCCTACCAAATGTATATCTTCTTCTTTGTATGTTACCGAACATACAAGGTCCCATGTATGTTTTTCCTTGCACATCCAGCAAATGTATCTACGCCCTTGCCACTGTAGCAAATGCATCTGCGCCCTTGTATATTTTTCAATGCATATCTACATGCAACCTGATATAGAAGGCGGGAATATTCTCAGGAATCTGCAAAAGATTCCCCCTTTGTATATGCACATTCTAAGCCCGATATGCATTCAGAAATGCATCTAACTGATTTTTTCAAAAGGCGATAGAGTTTTCTGACCCGCCAATGCACATTTGACTGCATGTATATACAAGCAGCCCTGTATATACAAAGACATATGCACCTTAACTGATTTTTGCATTTTTTTACAACTGTAGAGACTGAAAGTGTTAGAATTTTTTGGATTTTTGGGAAGGGGCTTACATATACATATTCAGGTACCAACAAGCCTGTGGCTTAAAAACTACTTCAATCGGCTTTATTTCCAAAGGATATTCTATAACTCCACTGAAACAACTTCAACTAATGATGGTTCGCTCTTGCCTTCAGTGACTCACTAAGACTTCCAAATTGGCATCCTTCATACAATTCATTGAGCCTTATACTATGATTCCTTGTTTTTCTTTAGCCACTCAAAAATCTACGAACCCCTTTTTTTGTTGGCTGGAAACAATTTTAGATCTTTTTGATCTTGGTAGCTTCTGCAATGATTGACATTTCAATGCTAGGTCAGCGGCTCAAACTTGGGTGACTTTTTAATGGATTGATCTCCTCAGATACGTGGCCTCTTCTCACCTTCCTTTGGAAACTTCAACAAGGGCTGCGACTTCTTTTCCTTAGTGAAATTTGTGATCTCCTCTATGCTTCTTTTCACAATTGCAGCCAGTGATCTCCTTGTCTTTTTCTGGCTTTGACAAATTTTTCACCTCAATCTCTCTTGGTAGCTTCAAATAACTTCTACGACTCTTTTATCTTTATGACTTGATCTCTTTAGCGACTTCACTTTGCAATTCTCAGCAGCCTTATTCCATGGGTTATTTCTCCAATAGCAACGCCTTAATTCATTTTCTAAAACAATGATAAACTTCAGCAGATCATGCAAACTTAAATGATTTTTCCAATCGACAGCTTGTTCCTTCTACCTTCATCTTTCTTCCTTTGGCACTTTAACATTAGATCTCCTTTATGCACTTAGCTACAACAGACCAGATAGATGCATCAATTTGTAAACCCTAACCCTATATCTTCACACGAACTTGGATCTGATACCACTATGATGGTGGTGGGTATGAGATCCACAAGACACACAAATACGACTCACACAGAAAACATAAAACACACACATGTAACCCTCAATGTGTTGTTGCACAAGATTTCATTACTTCACAACATGATTACAAATATATCAAATGCTACAACATTCTCATGTTCACTTGATCATGCTACACACGCTTGACTTGATCACACATACTTGATTCAATGTTGTTACATCATGCTTGTTTTATAGAGGTCTTTAGTACATTACTCTGCCTTTCTAGGCTCTTCCAATCCTCATCTAGAAACTTTATCCTCTAGATCATTCCTTCTTTCTAGAAACCTCCTTGACCTATCTAGAAACTTGTTGGATTCTTCTTTCTTCCAATTACATAACCAATTTTGTCTTTTCCATTTAATTAAATAATTATCATTGGTGGGAGAAATTACTACTCCAACAAGCCTGAGTTCACAAATCTTCAACACAACAAGAAACAAAAATAAGAATGTTGAATACACAAACTAATGGTGTTTTTCCACTTCATAGAAGCTTACTTTTATGGTGTGAACATTCCAAAGAAGCATTTAGGAAAATCATGCAAGAAATAAATCTTTACTATTAGGTAATGTTCGACCAAGATTTATCTTGTTGCCAATTTATAAAATTCTTGCCACCCGATCTCCACCCACCTGCACTGAAGATCATGAGAAAAAAGTCCACTGCATTGAATACCTGCAAGGCACTTCTTCTATCTACATTTGATCATGCGTGATTGATTTAATGGTCGTTTGATGCAAGAGCATCCCGGGCGAATTGGTGATCCGCATCAACCAAAAAAGTACAAGTTTAATATTCAGTTATGTTTGTTTGTATGGACTTCTTCAAGCTTGTGAAATCAGATTAGTAAGCACTGCTCAGATTGTTAGGTATCTTTCAATAAATGCAAAACCAACTATGTCAAGATTTATCTCACATGCCACGCCTCAAACAATTTCAAGGGCATTTATTGGATGGATGATTACAGATCCAGGCTTTCTTGCTAAAATGTTATTAGTCAGAACTATTACTTGGAATGTCAAAGCTACTGAGTTACCTGAAGCATTGAATGCAAATGTAAAAAATAAAAGTTGGATCACTTGGGACCTATGTGCTTGTTATAATCTTGAGTCAAGTGTAATTTGAAGACATAGAAAAAGCTTTACAATTTGGTAAACCAAAATATGTTGATAGTTGATCTTTGTTACAATCTAGACGAGCTGCATCTCTTCACACAAACATTTGAGCGATAGCACAATGTGCATTAGAAGCAGAGAATGGAAAAGTAGTCTTAGATGTGGTTGATGAGTGCTTGGACTCGTTACTTCTTCGTACCTCTAGATACAATTCAAGCGCCAACTCTATTTTTCTATGGTGGTATCGCTGACCCAGCATCATGTTTATATTTTGTTATCCAAGCAAGACAAAGGAAGTGTCACATTGAAAATTTTCATTGTCATTACCTTTTTGTTGATCAATTGTTGTGGTGGGTCGCGGGCTTAGGGGAGATAAGAGTCTTTGATTCGAATAAAATAAAAACAACTACAATTTCATTTCCACAGTGTCTCTACACCTTCCACAGAGTGAACAACAATAAAAGAAATCATTTCAAACATAAAATCAGAAAGAAAAGTAAAAGGGCACATGGTGCAAAAGCACCCCTTCAACAAGCCAAATATACATCTAAGGGAGAAGACTAAGGTATTAATATATTACCATATTTTATGCATTCTTATGTTTGTTCATGTTGTCCTATAGGACTTGTGTTGTGATTTCATGTTTGTAATAAAACCCCCATCATGTGAACTAGTGTTACAAATTTGGCATCCTAATAAGCTAATTTGAACATCTTGGGCAATTGGGGTATGTAGATGTTTAAAATCAAGTATGTTATGTTTAGGTGTCTGATGAATGTGTTTAACTCATGTCACATGCAAACATGTGTCGTGTGACTTTTGGTATTCCGGTTGGAAGTTGTAATGACTCCAACTTCTTGTGTTCCGGTTGGAACTGAATGAGGAGAGATATAAACACATCTTTGGATGAAGAAGAGGAGGATGAATTTTTGATTGAAGAATAGAAAATTTTGTCAGTGTGTTTTTACAAGTTCTGTGTTCTGTGTAAATTTCTTATGTACCAAGTTGTTCTGCGTATATTTTCTATGTCAAAGTGTCATGTATATAATCTAATTTTGTCTTGTTGAAGATGCCCGATTGAGACCATTCCACTGGTGGATTTCTTTGAAATCAGTGGAATGGATCCTATACATAGTTTTCTATTTTGTTTTCTTTTTGTTTGTGTTTATGGCGGAATGGAACAGGGGATCAAATCTCTAGGAAAGTTGTCATAGTAGAGAGCCTAGCATCTCTATGTGCTAGGACTCATTAGACTATAGACTGCAAGTTTGGTTGCAGAGGACGTCTTCGGTGTTAGATTTTGGGTTATTTCATTGGAGATATGTTTCCTGTGTATATCACGACTGTATGCGAATATACATTTCAGTGAAGAGTGTATCGGAAGTTCACCTTCTATGGATACAAGTGTTGACTGGTTGTGGCGGTCAAAGAGTATGAAGTTTCATTGGGTGACTGGGGATAGAAGGTTAAGCTGTGCATATTCAAAGTTGAAAGTATCGGGTTGGAAACATTTGGTTGAACCAATGGTTGAACCAATGCAAGGTTCAAAGGTTCAATAGGTTCAGTGGTTCATTGGAGTAATTGGATATCGGCGGGAGAAATTTAGAGTTGGCTGAAGAGCATGTATTGCCGATAGTTGAACCGACGATTTAACCGGTTAAATGGTTCAACGCGTGCAGCGGGTTCACGCCGATAGTAATAAGGGTTGTCGATAGTTGAACCGATGGTTGAACTAGTTCAATGGTTCAACGGTTCAGCGGTTCAGCAGTTCAACTGATAGTTGCCGACAGTGTTAAGACTGCGCGATGGAAGTACATTGAACCAATAGTTGAAAATTCAACTGTTCATTTGGTTTGACAGGTTCATGGGTTCAATGAAATTAGAGGTTTCAAGTGGTTCAAGAGTTCAACCACAGCAATAGTTCTGGATTTTTAATCTATTTTCATTGCTTCATTGCAGGCTTTGCATCAAGTGGTATAAGAGAAAAGGAGTATCCTTTGGGTGGAAGAAAAAGACAAGATGTCAGAAGGAGAAGGGTCAGAAGAGTACCCAGCGAAGATGACCAATGCTGAGTTGGCTGTTCTAGTAAAGAAACAATTGGCAGAGAGCAAAGCCATTAGGGCTCAGAATTAGGCCTTGAGAAATGAGTTGGAGAAGTTGAGAGAAAAAGTAGAGAAGGGAGAAGAAAATTCTAGTGATGAAGAAGACGGGGATGAAGAGAAGATCCTTAGGCAGGAAGAGATGGAGGTTCCTACAGACCAGAGACCCTTGCTCAATGCCCTCAAATCCACGGAGAGAAGGACCGTAGATATGAAACTAGACCTGCCCGTGTTTACAGGCAAAATGGATCCTGATTCAGTGATGGAGTGGATTGACTCCTTAAACAATTTCTTTGAGACCGAGGAGATACCAGACCACCAACGGGTGAAGATGGCACAATCCAAAATGAAAGGGGCTACACTAACTTGGTGGACTTTCATCCAAGATGACAAGGTGAAAGAGGGAAATAATAGAGTTACTATGTGGAAGAAGAAGATGGCTTTAGTGAAGGAAGCCTATGTTCCATTGGATTACAACATCCAATTACAGAAGAGGAAACAAAACTTGAAACAAATGGAGTTAGATGTCAGCTCATACACTAAAGAATTCATGAAACTATGTGTCAAGGCAAAGGTAAAGGAGGGTGAGGATGAAAAGGTGGCAAGGTACCTCAATGGATTGAGGTTTAACATCCAAGAAGATTAAAATCTGAATAGCCCAGATACAGTCCAAAAGTGCTACCAATTAGCACTCAAGGTGGAAGAGAAATTAAAGAGAAGACAAGAGTAGAACAGTAGAGGAAGAGGGAGACAGCAAAGAGGGGGAAGAAGTCCTTTCAGAGGCAGAGGAAATGGGTTTGGATACCAAGGTGAATCAAACCAAGAGAGCAGCAAAGGAGACAACAGTCAAACTCAAGGGGGAAGCTATAATCAAAGAGGAAATTTTAGGGACAGAAGACCACCATTTAGAGGGAGATCTCAGGGAAGAGGGCCTCTCAGATGTTATAATTGCAATCAAGAAGGCCACATTGCCAGCATATGTCCAGATAAGGCAACAAGTTCAATGGGAGAAAGGAGGACAAATCTGATCCAAGAATCTGATTGTCAAAGTGTAACGAGCTCAAACACTTTTCAAAGTGTGAATGCTCCTGACAGTTATGGGTATCCTGAGAGAGGAGAAGCTTTGATGATGAGGAGAGCAATGACCACCATGAAGGTGCCTGACAAAGAACCCCCACAAAGAAAGTCTCTCTTTAGAACTACTTGCAAGGTAGGAGGTAAGGTATGTAAAGTTCTAATTGACTCTGGATCTACTGAGAATTTTGTGTCTGTTGAAATGGTAGAAAAGCTTAATCTTAGAAGACTATCACACTCTTGCCCATACAAGGTCTCATGGCTCACCCAAGGTCAGCAAATAGTTGTGGAAGAATAGGCTTGGTTAGAGTTTCAAATTGGATCATACAAGGACAGATTGTTGTTTGACATTGCCAAGATGGATGCTTGCCATCTCCTATTTGGAAGACCATGGCAGTATGACTTGAAATCACACCATGATGGAGTTAGAAACACATATTCAATCACCAAGGATGGTAAGGTGATAGAGTTTCTACCATTGATGGAGAATGAGGAGGAATCAAAAGGGAAAGAAGTCAAGGTGATGATGGTAGAAGGCAAACAATTCATGAAAGAGATGGTAGAAGAAGGAGCAGTGGCATATGCTCCAATTCCATGCCTGAAGGTGAACAAGGAGCAGCAACAGGAAGTCAAGGGAGAGAAAAAACAAAGGTTCATAGATCCTGTTGTCCAAGAATTATTGGACAAGTACAAAGGCATCATCTCTGATGGAATGCCAAGGTCCCTACCACCTATAAGGGACATCAGCCATTGCATAGATCTGATCCCAGGATCTACACTTCCAAACAAGGCAACATACAAGCTTACCCCAGAACAGAATACAGAGGTAGCAAGGCAGATTGAGGAGTTATTGGAGACAGGCCTAATTGGCAAGAGTTTAAGCCCATGTGCAGTGCAAGTTGTCCTAGCACCGAAGAAGGAAGGCACTTGGAGACTTTGTACCGATTCAAGGGCTATCAACAAAATAACAATCAGATTAGGATTAGGCCAGGAGATGAATAGAAAACTGCATTCAAGACCAATGAAGGGTTATATGAGTGGAAGGTCATGCCTTTTGGTTTATCCAACACCCCTAGTACTTTTATGAGGTTGATGAATGAGGTCTTGAGGGAATTCATAGGTAAATTTGTCATAGTATATCTAGATGACATCCTAATTTTCAGTAATACAAGGGAAGAGCACCTCAAACATATAGACCTAGTCCTCAAAAGGCTAGATGAAGAATAGCTAATGATCAATTTGGAGAAGTGTTTGTTCATGCAAGAGGAGATCATATATTTGGGTTTTGCCATTTCACAGGGAAAACTGAAAATGGATCAAGAGAAGGTAAGTGCCATGTTGTCTTGGCCAACACCTAGAACTATGAATGATGTTAGAAGTTTCCATGGGTTAGCAACCTTCTATAGGAAGTTTATAAATGGATTTAGTCATTTTTATGCACCCATGCTTGACACCATAAAAGGAGGACAGAAGTGCAGATTCACTTGGACAAAGGAGGCAGATGAATCATTTGAAACATTGAAGAAGAAGGTGGCAGAACAACCCGTCCTTGCACTTCCTGATTTCAATAAAAATTTTCAGGTAGAATGTGATGCAAGTCACATGGAAATTGGAGCAGTACTCAATCAAGAAGGGAGGCCTATTGCATTTTTTAGCGAGAAAATCAATGATGCTAAGAAGAGATACTCATCCTATGATTTGGAGATGTATGCTCTAGTACAGTCACTCAAAAAGTGGAGGCATTACTTGATGCCAAAAGAATTCATAGTGTTCATAGATAATCAAGCCCTTAGTTTCATCAACAGTCAAGAGAAGCTGAACCATAGACATATGAAGTGGGTGGAGACTTTGCAAGCTTTCACCTTCACACTCAAGCACAAGAAAGGGGTCAAGAACAAAGTAGCAGATGCTTTGAGCAGGAGGGTTCTAACCATCAATCAGATCCAGTTGGAGAGTGTTGGCATTGGCTCTTTGAAGGCTATGTATGATGCTGATGAAGATTTTGGAGAGATATACAAGGTATGTATTTCCTTTGGTGATAAATATCATGTTGAGTTCTCTGAATTTCTGATCCAAGATGGATTACTTGTCAAGGGTGGACAACTGTGTATCCCACGGTGTTCTATGAGGCTGAATATCATTAGGGAGAAGCATAGTGGGGCCATGGCAGGACATTTTGGTCTAGATAAGACTCTGTATCTTGTAAGGAGACATTACCATTGGCCTAAATTACAGTTAGATGTGAGGAGATTTGTGGAAGCATGTGTGATATGTCAGAAAGAAAAAGGGAGATCCACTAATGTAGGTTTGTATCAGCCACTACCCATTCCTTCTAGGCCATGGGAGAGCATAAGCATGGATTTTGTGTTAGGTTTATCTAGAACAAGGCAGGGATATGACAATGTTTTTATGGTAGTAGACAGATTCAGTAAAATGGCACATTTCTTGCCATGCAAAACCACTTGTGATGCTTCATATGTTGCTGATCTGTTTTTCAAAGAGATAGTGAGGATACATGGATTGCCATTAAGCATAGTCTCAGATAGAGATGTGAAATTTATTGGCCACTTTTGGAGGACTCTTTGGTGGAAGCTTGGAACCAACTTATCCTTCTCATCAGCCTACCATCCTCAAACAGATGGTTAGACTGAAGTGGTTAACCGTTCATTGGGAAATCTGCTAAGATGTTTGACAAGGTAGCATGGAGAGAATTGGGATAATATCCTACCACAAGTAGAATTCTCCTATAATGACACCATCAATAGGAGTATAGGGAAGTCACCTTTCCAGGTAGTATATGGAATTCATCCAAGAGGTATTTTGGAGCTAAGAGATCTACCTATAGGGGAGTCTATTAGTGCAGATGGAGAAGCTTTTGCATCAGCCATCAAAGAGGTGCATGATCAAGTCAAGACCCAACTCCAACAAACTACATTGAAATACAAAGCCTATGCTGATAAGAAGAAGAGAGATGACAGTTTGATGTTGGAGATTTGGTGTGGGTTAATCTGAAGAAGGAGAGGCTCCCAAAAGGTAAACATACCAAGCTAATGCAGAGGAAGATTGGACCATGTCAGATTTTGAAAAAGTGTGGGCAGAATGCCTATGAGATCCAACTTCCTTATGATCTAGGATTGTCACCCATTTTCAATATATGTGATTTAACTCCATAGAAACATAATGCCGATGTAGAACAGGAACAATTACAGAGTACAACAGATGATGATATTCCTAAGCATGATCCACCAAAATTGAAGAAGATAATAAACTCAAGGGTGACAAAGAAAACAAGAAACAAAGAGTACATGGAGTACTTGGTATCTTGGCAGGGAAAACTTGATTCAGAAGCAGTTTGGATGATAGAAGATCAGATCACAAACCATGATACAGACCTTCCAACTCTCATCTCAAGTGGGCTTGAGATTTCTTCTCCCGGGGAGTATGGTGCAGGAGCACCCGTTCAACAAGCCAAATATACATCTGAGGGAGAAGACTAAGGTATTAATATATTATGATATTTTATGCATTCTTATGTTTGTTCATGTTGTCCTGTAGGACTTGTGTTGTGATTTCATGTTTGTAATAAAAACCCCATCATGTGAACCAGTGTTACAAATTTGGCGTCTTGATAAGCCAACTTGAACATCTTGGGCAATTGGGGTATGTAGATGTTTAAAATCAAGTATGTTATGTTTAGGTGTTTGATGAATGTGTTTAACTCATGTTGCATGCAAACATGTGTCGTGTGACTTTTGGTATTCCGGTTGGAAGTTGTAACGACTCCAACTTCTTGTGTTCCGATTGGAACTGAAAGAGGAGAGATATAAACACATCTTTGGACAAAGAAGAGGAGGAGAGGATGAATTTTTTATTGAAGAATAGAAAATTCTATCAGTGTGTTTTTACAAGTTCTGTGTTCTATGTAAATTTCTTGTGTACCGAGTTGTTCTGCATATATTTTCTGTGTCAAAGTGTCCTATATATAATCTAATTTTTTGTTGTCTAAGATGCCCGATTGAGACCATTCCACTGGTGGATTTCTTTGAAATCAGTGGAATGGATCCTGTACATAGTTTTCTATTTTGTTTTCTTTTTGTTTGTGTTTCTGGCAGAATAGAATAGGGGATCAAATCTCTGTGAAAGTTGTCGCTGTAGAGAGCCTAGCATCTCCATGTGCTAGGACTCATTAGACTATAGACTGTGAGTTTGGTTGTAGAGGACGTCTTCAGTGTTAGATTTTGGGTTATTTCATTAGAGATATGTTTCCTGTGTATATCACGACTGTATGCGAATATACATTTCAGCGAAGAGTGTATCAGAAGTTCACCTTCTGTGGATACAAGTGTTGACTAGTTGTGGCGGTCAAAGAGTATGAAGTTTCATTGGGTGACTGGCGATAGAAGGTTAAGCTGTGCATATTCAAAGTTGAAAGTATCAGGTTGGAAACATTTGGTTGAACCAACGGTTGAACCAATGCAAGGTTCAAAGGTTCAATAGGTTCAATGGTTCATTGGAGTAATTGGATATCGGCGGGAGAAATTTAGAGTTGGCTAAAGAGCATGTATTGCCGATAGTTGAACCGACGATTTAACCGGTTAAATGTTTCAACGGGTGCAGCGGGTTCATCGCCAATAGTAATAAGGGTTGTCGATAGTTGAACCGATGGTTGAACCGGCTCAATGGTTCAGTGGTTCAGTAGTTCAATTGATAGTTGCCAACAGTGTTAAGACTACGCGATGGAAGTACATTGAACCGATAGTTGAAAATTCAATGGTTCATTTGGTTCGACGGGTTCATGGGTTCAATGAAATTGGAGGTTTCAAGTGGTTTGAGAGTTCAACCACAGCAATAGTTTTGGATTTTTAATCTGTTTTCACTACTTCATTGCAGGCTTTGCATCAGCATAGCCAGTATGTAGTGTGTGGGTCCACATAGAAGTTGAAACACCACCAAGAAAGGCAACATGGAATGAAAATGAAACATTTCAATGCTTTGGGAAGAATCGATGGGCGTAGAAGGTAAAATTAAAATTATAGATTTTAATTTCTATATAAAAACAAAAAAATGCAGAAGTATAGGAGTAGCCTATGAGATGAGGAGGCTCGTTCCATGGACATGAGCGGAGCTACATACAAAAGGATAAGATAGCAAAATGAATTCAACTTTAGGTTTAAAAAGTTATTGTTAGATTGAGAAGAGTAGCTGCCAAAGTGTTCATGGAGAATGTAGGTGAGGGATGGGTATAACAATAGAGGTAGAGGAAGCCATGGAAGGCTATCTATTGTAGTTTGTAGTTGAATAAATAAATCAATGTTTGTTTGAAATATTGATTTTATTGAATAATGAATTAAGGCAGAACAATGCATGTGTGTTGAATGTTGGTTTTGTAAGAAAGGAGAACAAACTTGCTTTAGATGATATCAAAGTGATTATATGGTTGTGAGTTTTGTGTGAGGTCTAAATATTTTCTTTATGCATTAAATGGTATCAAAGTTGGAGTTCTTGAGTGCATAGGCAGAGCGTCGAACATGAGGCAGCCTATGCCAAGACCTGCAGGAGAGTGAAGTAGTTGTGGAGAGCTCGTGTGACAATTGTTGCAGGTATAGAAGCCCTAAACAATCAAGATGTAGAGAGCCGTGAGGAATTGTAGATTGTGAAGAGTGTGATGCAGATTGAGGTGAGATTGCAACAGATAAAATGGGAATATTGTTGAGGAAGAGGCCCATGATTTGGGAAGCATGGAGATGGCATGGAGAAAACAAGAGATGGAGGATGATCAAGAATATAAACAAGTGATTGGATAAGATGGAAAAAATTGGAGGCATAGATGAGCAAAAAAAAGACATGAGAAAAGAGGATGAGGATGGAGTGAACAACGGAGAGCCTACAGCAAAGGTAGTCAAAGAGGAAAAAAATGAAGATGTAGTGATGGAATAGGAAGAGGTTGCAATGAAGGATGAGGAAGACGATGACTTGTTGTTGCAGATTTTGGCAGTGGAGAATGAATGGTTGGAGAAGATTACAGTGATTGATGATGAAAAGAAAAGCATTGCAACGAAGAAAGTAGAGGATACTAATCATGAATTTGTGGCAGCGAATGAAGAGGTAACCCTTGTTGCATATTTGGATGATGCTTTTGTACTTCTGTTTGAGGTAGATAGGGTTGAAGAGTGTGGAGAGGAACCTATGGAAATCTTCAATTTCCATAAGGTATTCGATGAGGATTTGTATACTGCAGGCTATGATAGGAGTGACATGAGAGTTTCATGGAGGAGGCTGGTTACTAGTGGGTTGGATCCCATGAAGGAGAGGAGAGGAGAGATAATTTGGTAGAGGAGGATGACATATGGTGGATGTGAATCCACGAGAGGGGAGAAGAGTGGTGAATGGAGTTGTGTGAGGTGTTGGGAATTAAGGTGTCTCAACCTTGGTAATTCCTTGTATTATTTTCATTGTATTTATTCATTTATTGCCTATGTTGTAAATTAAATTGTAAATTCATATTGTCATCTTGTGGGATGTGCCACGGTGATGTGTCATCCTACATGGAAGATGACAACTTGTAATTTTGTCCTCACATGAGGAGATAGGTGTCCCACTTTGTGGTAGGAATATTTTGCCATGTGTCGGCATCTTGGATGTTGTGTAAGGGAATATTGACCATAACGGTCATGACAGATTCCTATGACAAAGTTATGACATGCAAGAGTCAGAAATAGGAGATTCTATGATAGGTGAAGACGTGTTGAAGAGCATCTTTGAAAAAGGCATCTTTGGGCACCCCAAGGTGGACTATGACATGTTGTAAGAGAATATGCTATTTATAGCCTGTGTATGACAGATTCTCTTACAACTGTAAGTTGTAACTACTATGATAGATTCTATGATGGTCGTAAGAGTCGTAAGAGCATTTGTCATAGCCCATTTTGGAAATAGGTGACCTCTTTGGGATGGGGTGTGTGGACAAGTGTCAGAAGCATCTTACAATGTTGACCAAGTGTCCATAGGCGTGGGTTTTGGGCCATGAGGCCAAGCTGGACGCCCATTCCAAGATGGAGGCAATTTTGCCTTGTATTTTCTACATAAACAGGTGCTTGGAGGAGGAGATGTATTACAGGTTTGATAGGTACTGTTATGCTATCAGTTTGTCTCCAGATACGAGTGTCAAAGACTCCTGAGAGCTTGCATTGCAAGTGTATTGTAAACCATTTCATTTTTGTTAATACATTGTGCAGGTTTTGGAGTGCGGGGTTTTTCACCCGATGAGGGTTTTCCCCACGTATAGCTTGAGTCTCTCTTCTTCTGTCTCACTTTCTTGTCTTATGTGTTTGCTGCAATATCTCTGTTATCTCTATTAGTAGGTTTAACATTGCTGTAATAGTAAGGATAAAATTGAATTTGCACTCTCCTCCCCTCATTAGATTAGTGTAGGAAGCAATTTCCGCACACCTAGCTTCCTTTCAGTTGGTATCAGAGCCTAACCAGTTTTGGTCCTAACTATTGGGTAGGGGTTTTTTAAGCTATTCTTAGGTTGAGTGGGAGTGTTGTGTAGAGTATTCTGTATCTTGTTGCAGCAAGGAGATGGCATCCACATCCGGAAGGTTAGAGGTTGAGAAATTCAATGGCACTAATTTTGAGTTGTGGAAATTAAAAATGGAGGACCTACTTGTTGATCGTGACCTATAGGAAGCGATATCCAGTGTAAAACCTGCAACAATGCAACAAGCTGATTGGGATCTCAAAGATCAAAAGGCTAAGGGTCTCATAAGACTCTGTTTAGCTGACTCTATCCTGTTGAATGTCTATGAGGAGAAGACAACAAAAGATCTTTGGAAGAAGTTGGGTGATGTTTATCAGACCAAGTCCTTGGTAAACAAACTTTTTCTGAAAAAGAAGTTGTTTGATCTGAAGATGGAAGATGGAGGATCTGTTGTGGATCACATGAATGCTTTCAACATGATCGTTGCATAGTTGACATATGTGGGTGTGAAAATGGAGGAGGAGGATCAATGCATGACCCTACTTTGTTCTTTGTTAGATTCATGGGATCATCTTGTCATGGCTATCGGAAGCACCACTACCACCTTCAAGATGGAAGATGTGGTCTATTCTGTTATTTGAAGAGATGCAGAGAAAGTCTTCTAAGGCAGCCAAAGAGGCTCTTGCGGTTTGTGGAAGACCCAAAGAGAAAGGGAAGAAGAAGGACAAGAAAGGTGAAAAGGGTAGATCCAAATCCCATGAGAGATCTAAGTCTCTTAGAAAGTCCAAGGCTCTTTGTTGGAATTGTGGTAAAATTGGGCATTTCCGAAAGGAATGCAAAGAGGAGAAGAAAAAGAAGAAGAAAGCTCCTGATTCAGATTCTAACAAGTCACAAGATGATGGTGATGCCTTCATTGCAGCCTTGGCCACCCATGCATCTTATGATGTGTGGTTGATTCATTCTGGTGCACCATTCCGCATGACCTCACATTGAGACTGGTTCACGAAGTATGAAGAGTTCGATGGTGGAAGAGTGTACCGGGGTGACGACTCTCATCTGAAGATTGTTGGTCCTGGAAGAGTCTCAATCTGATTCCCTGATGGATGAGTGAAGGGGATCACTGGAGTTATGCACATTCCAGGCCTTGCATGAAACCTACTTTCTGAAAGTATGTTGAATAATGTAGGTGTGCAGGTTGTCTTTCCGAAGGATGGATGCAAGATGACTAGAGGATCTATGGTGCTTGCGAAGGGTACATGGAGAGGTACTCTATTTTAGCTGGAGGCATGCACTTCATAGTGCAATAGTTCTTCTGACTCAAAGAAACGAGCTTCAGTCACTTCATCCCCACCGTCTGAATGAGCAGTGAAGAAATCTGTTGTAACTAGTTCTGATGGTAGTGCACATGCTATGGAAGCTAAGCTTCTTGCTGAAAAGACTATGTTATGGCATTTGAGATATGGCCACATTGGTGAGAAGGGTCTGTGTACCCTGAAAAATAAAAACCTCGTTGAGGGGTTAAATGATTGTAATCTTGAGTTCAACTTTTGTGAACATTGCATTTATGGAAAGCAAAACCGTGTTCAGTTTTACTCTAGTTCTCACAAGTCTTCTAGTGTATTAGATCTTATTCATTCTGATGTGTTTAGTCCTTTTAATGTTCCTTCGATTTCAAAATCTGTATATTTTGTATCTTTCATAGATGATTATAGTAGGACATTGGTTTATTTTATCAGAAGCAAGACTGAAGTCTTTACTCAGTTTAAAGAGTTTAAAGCCTTTGTTGAAAATTAGACTAGTAAAAAGATTAAGTGTTTGAGAACTGACAACGGTGGTGAGTTTTGTTCAGCAAAGTTTGATAAGTTCTGCAAAGAGTAAGGGATTGAAAGGCATAAGACAACTCCATATACCCCACAACAAATAGAGTTGCAGAGAGGATGAATAGGACACTGATGGAGAAGGCTAGGAGTATGCTTAGTGGAGCAAGCCTCGAACAAAAGTTTTGGGCTGAAGCTATTGCCACTGCTTGCTATCTAGTAAATAGATCTCCTACATCAGCTCTTGTTGGTAAGACACCTATGGAGGTGTGGTCTAGTAAGAAGCCTTTAGTTAGACATCTTCATTTTTTTGGTTGTGAGGCATATGCCCATGTGCCAAGGGAGAAACGGTCTAAATTGGAGAACAAGGATGTTAAATGTATTTTCATTGGCTATGGTGTCGGTGTGAAATGATACAAGCTTTGGGATCCAGTGGCTGAAAAAGTGTTGTATAGCAGAAGTGTTATCTTTAGAGAGATAACACCTTCTTCCATTGTTCTATAGCCAGAACAGACAGAAAAGAAAGAGGATATGGTTCAGTTTCCTTCTACCCCTGAGAAGACTGAACAGACAGACCCTATGAGACCTGATGATGAGGAGAGCTCTAGCAGCTCTAAGAGCTCAGAAGAAGAAGCAGAACCTCAACCTTAGCCATTGAGGAGGTCTACATGAACAAGAAAGCAACCTGATAGGTTTGGTTATTCATTACTTGATTCTAGTTGTGCTTTTGCTTTACTTTCTAACACTGATGAACCTAGAACTATGTCAGAGGCTATGTGTATGAAAGATGTTGGTTCTTGGAAGAAGACCATGGAAGATGAGATGGCTTCTTTGGAAAAGAATAAAACATGGGACTTGGTGCCTTTTCCTGATGGACGGAAACCCATTGGATGCAAATGGGTGTTCAAGAAGAAATTTGGTGCAGATGGTAGTGTTGAAAAGTACAAGGCCAGATTGGTTGTGAAGGGGTATTCACAAGTGGAGGGAATTGATTATGGTGAAATTTTCTCTCTTGTTGCAAAGTTGACATCCATTAGATTTCTGTTATCTCTTGCAGTTGCTTATGACTTAGAGGTAGAACAGATGGATGTGAAGACAACTTTCCTTCATAGTGATTTGGAGGAAGAAATCTACATGTCACAGCCAGAGCATTACATAGTGAAAGCACAGCTTGAAATGAAAGATTTAGGGGCATCCAGGTACATTCTAGGAATGGAAATCAGAAGAGATAGAACTAACAAAAAACTTTGGTTAAGCTAGAGTAACTATGTGAAGACCGTGTTGGATAGGTTCAACATGGCAAATTGTAGACTATTGTGTGTTCCTATTTCATTGGGGACAAAATTATCTGTTAGTGATTGTCCAAAATCTCCTAGTGAGGTGGAGGACATGAGCAGAGTACCTTATGCTAGTGCTGTTGGCAGTTTGATGTATGCCATGGTCTGCACAAGACCAGACATTGCCCAAGCAATGGGAGTCCTTAAGTCGATTTATGGCTAATCCTCGATGGGTACATTGGGATGCAGTTAAGCAAGTGTTCAGATATTTGAGGGGTACTTCCGAGTATTCCATTTGCTATCATGGCAATGTTACAATACCTCTGCATTCAGTTTGTATTCGTAGATTTGTGGATTCTGATTGGGCAGGTGACATTGATAGCAGGAAATTCACCAGTGCATATGTGTTCACAATGTTTGGTGGTGCAATTAGTTGGATGAGTAAGCGACAACCTATGGTTGCTTTGTCCACTACAGAAGCTGAGTATATGGCTGCAACTCATGCTTGTAAGGAAGCCATTTGGCTTAAGAGATTGTGTTCAGATATTGGTGTTGATGCAGGACAAATTACGATTTGTTGTGACAGTCAGAGTACAATTTGCCTTGCAAAGAATCCAACTTTCCATGCTAGAACAAAGCATAATGATTTACAGTTTCACTTCATGTGAGACATGGTAGAGGATGGGAAGGTAAATTTGGAGAAGGTAGATACTTTGAAGAATGTTGCAGATGCATTGATGAAGCCAGTGGGCACAGAGAAGTTCAGATGGTGTTCAGAGTCTATGGGCCTCTCAGCCTATAGCAGTTAAATCCTGTTAATTCTATTGGCTCTTACAAGGTGTTCAACAAGTGGGAGAATGTTGGGAATTAAGTTGTCTCAAACTTGGTAATTCCTTGTATTATTTTCATTGTATTTATTCATTTATTTCCTATGTTGTAAATTAAATTATAAATTCATATTGTCATCTTGTGGGATGTGGCACGGTGATGTGTCATCCTACATAGAAGATGACAACTTGTAATTTTGTCCTCACATGAGGAGATAGGCGTCCCACTTTGTGGTAGGAATATTTTGCCATGTGTCGGCATCGTGGATGTTGTGTAAGGGAAATTTGACCGTAACGGTCATGATAGATTTCTATGACGAAGTTATGACATGTAAGAGTCAGAAATAGGAGATTCTATGACAGGTGAAGACATGTGTCGAAGAACATCTTTGAAAAATGAAACTTTGGGCGCCCCAAGGTGGACTATGATATGTTATAAGAGAATATGCTATTTATAGCCTGTGTATGATAGATTCTCTTACAGCTGTAAGTTGTAACTACTATGACAGATTCTATGACAGTCGTAAGAGTCGTAAGAGCATTTGTCATAGCCCATTTTGGAAATAGGTGACCTCTTTGGGATGGGGTGTGTGGACAAGTGTTAGAAGCATCTTACAATGTTGACCAAGTGTCCATAGGCATGGGTTTTGGTCCATGAGACCAAGTTGGACTCCCATTCCAAGATAAAGGTAATTTTTCCTTGTATTTTTTATATAAACAGGTGCTTGGAGGACATGTATTATAGATTTGACAGGTACTGTTATGTTGCTAGTTTGCCTCCAGATACGAGTGTCAAAGACTACTGAGAGCTTGCATTACAAGTGTATTGTAAACCATTTCAGTTTTGTTAATACATTGTGCAGGTTTTGGAGTGTGGGGTTTTTCACCCGATAAGGGTTTTCCCCACGTATATCTTGAGTCTCTCTTCTTGTGTCTCACTTTCTTTTTTTATGTGTTTGCTGCAATATCTTTGTTATCTCTGTTAATGGGTTAGCATTGCTGTAAATAGTAAGGATACAATTGAATTTGCACTCTCCTCCCCTCGTTAGATTAGTGTAGGAAGTGATTTCCGCACACCTAGCTTCCTTTCATGAGGAGCATGACAATTGTGCCAGCGAGGTGCTGGAAAAAGAGAAAAAAAATAACCCTGTGCACATTTCATAGTGATGGAGTTCGCTATAGGTTGGTTGCAACCTGAAAGGGTAGTTCAACTACTCAACTCCACTTTGTGAGCCTATTCTCACAAACTTTCTACCTGGCGTGTTTGATATAGGAGCATCCTGGACAAATTGGCGATCCGCATCAACCAAAAAAATACTGGTCTAATTTTTAGTTTTGTTTGTTTGTATGAACTTCTTCAAGCTTGTGAAATGGAATTAGTAAGCACTACTCATATTGTTAGGTATCTGTCTATATATGCAAAACCAACTATGTCAAGGTTTATATCACGTGCCATGCCTCAAACAATTTTGAGGCCATTTATTAGATGGATGATTGCAGATCCATCCTTTCTTGCTAAAATGTTATTAGTCACAACTATTACTTGGAATGTCAAAGCTACTAAGTTCTTGGAAGCATTGAACGAGTATGTAAAAAGGAAAAGTTGGATCCACTTGAGACCTATGTGCTTGCTATAATCTTGAGTCAAGCACAATTCGAAGACATAGAAAATGCTTTACAATCTGGGAAACCAAAATATGTTGATAGTCGATCCTTGTTGCGATCTGGACCAGCTGCATCTCTTCATATAAACATTTGAGTTGTAGCACAATGTGCATTGGAAACAAGGAATGGAAAAGTAGCCTCAGATGTGGTTGATGAGTGCTTGGACTCATTACTTCTCCGTACCTCTAGAGATGATTCAAGCGCCATCTCTATTTTTATTTGGTGGTACCATTGACCCAACATTATGTTTATATTTTTTTATCCAAGTAGGACAAAGGAAGTGCCACGTTGAAAAATTTCATTGTCATTACCTTTTTGTTGGTCAATTGTTGTGGTGGGCCGCAGGCTTAGGGGAGATAAGAGTCTTTGATTGGAATAAAATAAAAACAACTTCAATTCCATTTCGACGGTGTCTCTACACCTTCTATAGAATTTTCACCATGTGATTTTCACCATTACACATAGGGGAGAGGACCTAGTAGTTGAGCACCCTAACTTCACGCCTCTCAAAATCATACGTGACAATTTCGAATCACTCCAAAAATTTTAAGCAACTTATTTGGCAAGGCCTCATCTTATAACTAAGGTTTTAGGGCCACATAAGCATGCTTTTTGTTGAGGTGTCAAATAGTTCCCCCGAAAAAAGGGTGGGCCAATAGGTGTGAATTAAGTCATGTTTTGTTGGTGCGTTGATGTGGCATCACATGATTTGTTGCTTTTTAAATTTAATGAACACATTTTGTTCAATTATAAATATTTATAGTAACACTAACAACTTTAAAGTCACAACTACTAGTGCTAAACTTTTAAAAATATTAGACCTTAAATGCACAAATACTATCACACCTATTATAACATGCTGAGCAATGGTGTCGTCTCCCCTAGCTTTTCTTTTAAAAAAAGTGGAACGTGAACTTTCACGGAAACACATTGGAAGATTTGGCCTACCTTACTATGAAAATGTTCAACTAAAAAAGTGACGGTGGAAACCCCACACGTACCTGATCAAGGATAGCCATATATATCTCTCTCTATATTCTATTATTATTTCTGCAATAAAACTTTCTTTCAAATTTTTTAGAAAACAAGAGGATACCTAGGCATATTTTTGCCTCGCGATTTCAAGTCTCGCTTTTATGTACACAACAATGCATCTTTAAGTTTGACAGTGATATCCACTCAAAATGGCGTACACAAATACTAGGAAGCCACTTTGTCTTTTCATTTATTTTCTTCGTCCATAAACAATTCTAAAATCAGTACGTCATTTTTTGAGTGATCCCACATACCCCACTGATAGAGAATCGGTGTCTTTACTGTGTCCGGTGAGTTCACTGTTGACAGACACAAACAAGGTGTTCTATATGTGAATTTCTATGCATTACCTCACCCATACACTACTGATATGATTGTTCAACACTTCTTGGATTTACTCTTCAAACTCCATGGGATGCCTTTCTCTATTGCAAGTGATCATGATCCATCTTTTAGTAGAAAATTTTGGAAAGATTTGTATAAGTTATAGGGCACTACCCTGTTTAGTCATGGATGGCCATATTTTCTTCTCAATTGCAAGTCTTCTTTGTAGTACATAACCCTGCTAAGTTCACTTTAACGTGTTCTCCACTCAAAATGGTACACATGAATATTAGGTAGCTATTTTGTCTTTTCATTCCTTTTTTTCTTTCATAAGGAAACTCTCCAATCTTTTTTTTTTTTCAATTTCTTAAAAATTGGGTAATACACATGATATGTTTGAAAAGTGCTTTCGAATATAATTGTGTAGAGATTTTTTTTTACATTCATGTTTTCCATTACACTCCATGATGTAGTATAGGGAAGAGAAGATACATTAGTTCCATTTTTTTTTTGGACTTGCAATTGGAAAGAAAATATGGCCATCTTTGACTAAAGGAGTTCCCTTTGTCATTAAATTTGTTTTAAAAAACGATATTTAATTAATAAAAATATATATTTTTATTTTAAGGTAATTTTGTTTTAAAAATAATATTTAATAAGCATATATTTTTAGATAGAGAATAGATATAATTTGTATTTATATTTTGAGTTTATAGTAATTATATTGTCTTTTTATGTATTGACTAGTTTGTAAGATAATATATTTCACATGGAAGTTGGTAAATGACATTCAATGCATATGTTCAAAGAGATGCAAATCTTCCCTGTTAATGGGGTAGGGGGAGATCAATCCCAAAATGATAGAATGGAAGCCAAATGTTCTCCACCAAAGGAAGGGTGGCATAAGATGAATTTTGACAAAGCATCTAGGGTAACCCTGGAGACTCTGGGGCAAGTTGCATAGTGAGAAATTGGAGAGGGGACCTGTGACAAGAAAAGTGGCGAGGAAGCTCACCTTTGGCACAAATAATGAGGCGGAACTACAAGCCCTCATTTTAGGCCTCCAAATGTGCAAAGCCTCAATTTGAAAAGACTTGAAGTGGAAGGGGATTCACAGATTGTGGTTAATGCAGTTAGGAAACGTGACATTCAAAATTGGAAGTTAAGATTGCTTCTAAGTAAAGCCTTGAGCATTATAGACATATTTGAAGGGCTTAGCATTAATCATATCTTTTGTGAGTCAAATGGAGAGGCAGACTCATTGCAAATCATGCCATAGACACTTTGCAAGAGTTGTTGTGGGAGAGGTCGAGTTAATAATGACTATCCTCATTACATTTGATGAAAGGACATTCAATTTGAGGTGGCAGAGTGTGTGAAGAGATGGGGGATAGGAGTTAGATTAATGATTTAGCAGTCGAGATATGGCATTCACATTTAGGCTTACAATTGCATTGTTCAAATAGCAGCGGTAATCAAGGAAGGATGGAGACCTCAATCATATTGGTGAGTTGCAAGCATTAAATGTCTTTTCTAGGCAAGATTTCAGGGAATAGATTGTAAAAGGTGTTCAAAACACAGAGTGGATTGGTATTCTTCACAATTGAATGGGTTCTAGGAGAGGACTTTATGGTGAATTCAAACAATTCAGATGCTTCGTCCATGTTCATGGCTTCACTATTAGATTTGGGGGAGGAGAAAGGAATCATTAAGCAGTTGATGGAGGCTTTTGTGGAGACAGAGACTTCAGGGGGGTTTTGAAGAAGTGCTGGGGGTGGTGAGAAGCGGCATAGGGATTCCGCTACTGGATGAATTCCATAGGGTGAATGAGGTGGGGGATTTGGTTGATTGGAAACTATTTATTACAGAGAAGCGAAATGAAATGATGGTAGTGTGGGGGAGGAAGGCAACGATGGGGGCAGGGTTCCTAAAGAAATTGCTGGGGTTGGTGGAGGAATATGCCTGGATGTAGGACTTTATAAATCACTACTATGAGGTAGACAACAATGCTTAATATAGAGGTAGATTCTCAATATGTAATTAGTAGCTTATAAGGGATATAGCTAGATTGTATCACATGGTTTTTTTTATAACCCTGATAGGTTTGTTTCTCAAGCATATAGGCTGAGATCTCATGTTAAAACTTCTACTGTTAATTTTTGTTGACTTTTATGAAATGGGAGTAGTCCCCATGACTACAGTTTACTAAGCTAAAAAAAAGAGATGCAAATCTTTTATTTCTTTTAAAAAGTAATCCATTAAACAAAAGGAATAGAAAAACCTAAGTTCAAGTACAATGCTCACAATACAATCCCATAGATTAGTCCAAAGGACTAATAAAAGTTAGTCTAGAGTGCCACATGTTTGGCATCAACTCCTTCAGGCTTCAAGACTTGAGCTTTCCATTAGATATAAGACCTCTAGCCATATTTCTTAAAAATAAAATTCCAAGCCCATGTGCACCTCTAGATGTGAAACAAACTTGCCACCATGGACTTGAAACTACAGATGAGCCATTATATAAATGGGTACTTAGGTTTGCTAGAGAACATGCAAGACATCATTGGACAGTACAAAAACCTTAATAAACTTCATTAATGTAAAGTCTAGGTTCATAGACATCTAAATGCTCCAGACTTGAAACAAACTTTTAATGAGTGAAAACTACAAAGATTTTTGCATCCATTATTCATTTTTCATGTTTCTTGCGGACCTAAGCTATCCTATGTAAATGAGTTGACTTCTTTGGACCTCAAGATTCAAGCTTCCCACCAGATGTAAGACCTCTAGCCAAACTCCTTTGAAATAAAATTCCAAGCTTGTGGGCACCTACAGATGTGAAACAAACTTATCAGGACATTACTGAAACTATGGGTGAGCCAACTGCTGAGCCATGATATAAATGGGAGTCCAAATCTACCAAAGAACATGCAATACATCATTAGATTCAAAAACCCTGATAAACTTCATTAATATAAAGTCTGGGTCCATAAACATCCATACCTTCCAAACTTAAAATAAACTTTTAATACATGAAATCTACAAGGATTTTTACATCTAATATTCACTTGTCTTATTTTTTATGGACTTGAGCTATCCTATATAATTAAGTTGAGTGGATGTTTGAAGTCTAAAATATCAATTTGAAGTATGTCAAGCTTGCATTTGGCAATCCTGAGAGTTTTATCAATCATATTCTAGAGGGGGCCTCAAAATTCAAAGTCCACTTTAAATTTTATGTCCATGTTCTCAGTGGACCCAAAAAACCTTATGCAATAGAGCTTAGTGAGTGGCCTCGAGTTCATGGTATTTATACTCTCAAGTTCATGATTGCAAGGTGGTGCTTGGATGAATTGGGGTTTGATATGTGGCTTGGTAGTGACATGGACTATGGCTACTGAGGGAATCAAGAGTAGACATGTGGCAAGCTCTATCAATTTTTATTGGCCTTTAGCCAATTTGTGAGGTCCCTGGACATAAGGAAGTAGATATAATCTAGTTGATCGAATGAGTCTAGGTATGATATTATCTATCAATTCATGGATTTAAGATCTTAGATATAGACTTAATATAAATTTAACCTAAAATGCTTCCAGGTCTATCCAATTGTCTCCCCAAAGCAACAAGCTTAACAAAATCAAACATGAGAAAGCAACTCAATCAAGGTTGGGTGAAAGTTCAAAGTTGTGTCACCTTTTAAGTGAGATTTTAATGTATACCAAAATTTAAGTGTTTCCAACTAGAAGTTTGTTTGGCTTGAAAATGTGTTTTGACTAGATTCATTTTAGCTAAAATAGATCTAGACCATAACTTTTCTAGTTGGAAGTGTCTGCTAGATATATATGTAGCATCACTTTGGTGCCAATTAAAAAAATAAATTTATTTGAAAAACTTAATGTTCCTACCACTTCTATACATGGAAATAATATATTCAAAAAATCAAAAAATACACTTTTGTAGATTTAAAAGTGTAGTTTTGAAAAAATAAATATTTTAAAATTTTAATTATTGTTTATATTTTATTTTTTATTTTCACTAAAAGTAGGTCATCAAACTAAAATATGAGGTTGATTGTCTTCTTAAGAAAAAATACTAATGCTTATTAAAAAATTAAAAAAATATGATGCATTAGAAGAGAGATTCCATATCAAGGCAATATAATAATTTTCTATCTCAAATAAATAATTATGACAAAAAATGGAGGCCCCTCAAAATAGCTATGTTTTTATTACACAATACTTTAAAGATATATTAAAAAAATATTTATTAAAAAAGAAAAAACTAATGCATGCACTAATGTTTCAAGTTATTAATATCGAAAAAAAATGAAAGAAAAAAGTAAAATTTACTAAAAGAAAAAGTGGAGGCCCCTTTCATATCATTTTTAACATTTCATTAACAATTGAATTACAGTCTACTATACTCAAAAACCTACATTTCATTAGTTTACATCATCTCAAAATTCAAAACATATATGTTAATTTCAAATGATTCAAGTTAAAAACTAATCAATGATGTCCATTTCCTTTATAAAAGGTGACGCAACTTTGAACATTCACTCAGTTGACTAGATCTTCCGAGTCTACAGGGAACATACAAAACAATAGACTTGAACATGTGGACAAATTCTAAACTAATGGGAAGAACTCAGCTTTGAAAAAACTCTACAAATCAAAATATTTCAAATTCTTGGAGGTGACAAACCAAGAAAACTATGATTAATGGACATAAACTTTTATTAAGTGAACTCTATAAGGATTTTCATGCTCTTTCTTTTAGACTTTCTTTGTGTGTGGGCTCTAAGATGAGGGGTAAGAGCATTGACAATCTCATTTTGCTAGGCATTTCAACCAGCATATACTCCAACCCCTTGTTTTGTGCTTTTTGTATGGTGTGTTATGTTCATAAAATTTTTAAAAAGGTTTGTGTTTCTTACTAATCCTATTCTTCTTTAAACAATTACACTAAATGCAAACACCTATCAGCTTGTTGGTATTTCCTTATAAAAAATAGTAGGCTATAGAATCACTTATGAGTGTTTGTAGGCCTACATTTGACTATGGGAAGATGATGCTTGGGTAGTGTTGATGGTGTTTTTAGCACACAACAATGTAGATGAAATACATGGTATCTCACCTCTCTTGAAAAAGGAATCCTATCCTAAATAGGACTACCCCAAGGTTTATTCAACTAGGTCTTAGTTTGTAGGATAACTTAGTGGATATGTTTCAGCTGTACCAACTAAGGGAACTTACATGCAACAGTAGGGTTTTTGAAACTAGGACAACAATATGTGCAAGAAATCCTATGATATTTTTAGCAAATTTACAATGTGAATGCTGCTTGAAAACCTAAGTCTAACAAAGTTATTCTAAAGAAAATGCAAAAGATTAAGGGTTAAGAGAGAGATTGAAACCTAGGTGACAAATCACAACTGAATAACATGCATCAGATAGACAAAATACCCTTAATAAACCAATTCCTGTTTAACTAGGTTAAGAAACCACAATGTTGTAGAAAATGATGCTATCTTCAAAGGAATCTTATGCTTTTCAAATTGTATACACTCATCAAATACCCACCAATGGCATAATTTAACTGGTATTATGCAATTGAACTTAATGCATCAATAAGGTTCAGACTAACTATGCACAACAACTTACAATCAACAAGTACCAATAGTATGAACCAGGGCATTCATCAAATATCTAAACATTTATCCATCATTGCAATTGCACATAAACTAATTTCAGATTGACATGAACCATGAATCCAAAATGAGACAACACAGAAACACAAATTGCTAGCAACCTGCAAAACTTGCTTTGTATTGACTAAATTTTGGCAGAGTTTCAACAATTCACTATCAAATCTTACTTCTTTATTGAGAGAAAAGAATGGCCCTTTTATAAACAAGGCACCATACCAAGTTTTTTATGGACGATGGAGATTTACTCAACACCAAGGGTCCAGATTACATGACATTTTATGAAATACATCAGTTTGTTACATGGGATTTAATCTTTGTCAGTAGTTTGTTACAATCCTAGATTTGCTTTTGTCTTGACAGAAAAGATAAGGTACATCTTGTAAATACATTGAATCTGGGCAGAATGATAATCCATTTGGCTGTATATGAGGAAGAGCCAATTTCCAAGATAAAAGGAGTCAAAGGAGAGTCGTATGACATGTGAAAATGAGCGTTTATGTAGCATGGTGAGATTCCATATGCTGACTAGATCATTTTACTATTCATCTCTATCCAAGTCGACCTTGTTTTTCTTTGCTTCTCTGTTATTGTATGCTGTGAATGCCTCTAAAGTTGGATTGAACATTTGATGATTGGTCTACTAGAACAGCTATGAACATGTCCTGGACATTGAACTAGATTTCATTTTGCATATACAATAGTGATTTGGTTGATGAAATGATGATTCTACATGTTTGGGTCAGTATAATATCTCTGTGTGTTCATCCTTCCAAGACAACTCCAATTAGCTCCTTTGTGCTTCATCCTCCCTAAGCTTTGATTAGCTCCAATATCTTGCAACAAACATACATGTTTTAGTCATTTGCATTTGATAATCTAGTAAGAAATTATGCATATCATTAAGTATGAAATGAGGTTTGGATATAGATATCCAGAATGTGAGTATCGGGTTCAAAATATATCCCCATGGCAATGAGTATCAGGTCTCAATGTGAGGTCAGGATATCAACATCAAGATATCAGGATATGGATATTTGAGATACATGAAATATCCATCCGAATATATGCACGAGTCTTAGTTTCAAATGTCCATATGGCTATGTTCGGATGGCGTCAACAAGAGGGTCGAGTCATCCATCGTTGACCAAACATATACTATCGGGCTCCAATTCCATTGAGAATAGGTCAGGATATGCATGTGGACACGTGTCTCAATATCATTGGCTATATGTCTTGCTTAAAGGATTTCGCCGTCCCGCGAAGAGCACCAAGAGCTTCCCGCGAAGACGTAAAATGGCATCGCGTGGCAATATGACAAAAAAGGTACTTGTGTTGGGCTTGCCATGCTTACATGACAAGTGAGAAATGAATTTCATTAGGTTGCTAGAGGTATAAAAGGCTTCCCGCGTAGCTGTGAAATGGCGCCATGTGGCATCGTTTCATTGGTCTACAAAAAGGTCACAATTCTATGTCACAAAAGACAAGGATATGGATATTTGGGAATATCCGGATATTAGTGTTGTTATATGGAGCCTAATCAGACTCGGAGGTTAAATTTACCCCACTTTTATTAGCGTGGTTTCCCCCCAAATTCCTACGAGGTCAAGGGGCAGTGCCCCCAAAACCTCACATGGTTTTTTATTATTTTATAAAGGCGACGGGAGTTATTTTTTCATTGACCGACAAAAAGCTTGATAAAAGCGGCTAAGGGTTAGGGTTTCCGTTGATATTGTATTGTAGCATTTGCAACGGTATTGAGTTGTAGGGATTACTGGTTGTAATCGGTTTGATTTACTGGATAATAATATTGGACTCTCTGTTGGTGGATGTAGCCCGAGTTTGGGTGAACCATGTTAAAACTTGTCTCTCGCTGTTATTGTTTCTGTGTATTTTCATTCCTCTGTTTAATCTTTATTTGCATTTTAATTGATATCTTCTATTGGCTAACCATAACAATTAGAGTTCACAAAATATCCCTAAGTCTAAATGTCTTGATGATATCAACCTTTTAAAATGATTCTTGAGTATGAAGAAAAGTGACGTCATCGGGATGTCTGGGAAGGTCTGGATATTAATGAATGTCTAGACATTAGTAAATGTGAACATTCCTACCTCGAATGTCTAGGTGATGTCATCATCATAAAGTATTTCCTTGGAAAGGGATCTGGATGATATTATCGGGATGTGCATGTTAAAAGATCCGAACATTAAGTAAAGTCATGACATTGAGTGAATATCCAAATATTAAGAAATGTTTGGACATTAAAGTTGAATATCCATACTACAAATATCCAATGGATATGACGTCCTCGGTGCGCGATGGTATAAAATTTGATGGGATATGACCATTACTTAGCATTTTTCTCAAGCTTTTCTAGTCGGGATAAATTGTCTGGATATTAGCAAATGTGAGGACATTCAAGTGTAAATGTGAATATCCATAGGACCGTTGACCAAAACTTTGACTGTGCATAACTTCTGCATTTTGACGAATTTCAACATCATCCAAAAGGCAAACTTGCTTAGAATTTCATTCTCTATCATTTGGTGACCTTTGTTAGGGATTTTACTGAACTTGACCTTTGACTATGGATCATGACCTGACATCATTTTCTCTCAAGCAGAACTGCTGGAACCTAAACCAAGCCAAAGAAAAAGAACAAAGGGGGTCTCCATTTGGTAAAATGGGGCATGTGTGTAAGGCACAATAGGTAGCTTGTAGGAGTGTAGAGTGGTGCATCAAAATTTTGACCAATAGGAAGGTATACAAGTATTAGTCTTGTAAGAAATTTTTTTATCACCTAAATTCATAAGTTAGATGAGGATTTTACCAATGGAATTATTGAATTTTTATAGTATGGCAGGATAGATTGGAAAAGATCTTGTAAAAACTTTAGACTTACTTTGTCCAAACTTAGGTTATGAGATTTGAAGGGAAAAAAAAAAAACTTCAACATGTAACTAAGCCTATTTTGAGAGTTTATTATGCTACGAATGATAAGTAAGTTAAAGATATACCAACATATATTTTGGTCACGGTTAAGCAATAAGTAAATTATTTTTCTCAAGTGTGAGTTAAGATATGTAATAAATAATTTGTTTCTACCACTTCCAAGTAAATAAAGCCATGAATTTGTAGACCATAATAGACCAAGACTCAATTATATTCTATTTTCTACCTTGCACCTAGGGAACTCATAGATTGGTCTGAAGGACCAATATAACTTGGTAGAGCTTGCCATATGTCTAATCTTGATTCCCTCATACCAAAGTCCACGTCATTTCCATGCCACATGTCAAACCCCAATTCACCTAAGCACCACCTTACAATCATGGACTTGAGAGTATAAATACCACAAACCTAAGACCACTCATTGATCTCTATTGCATAGGGTTTTGGGGTTTGATGGGAACATGAGCATCAAGCAAAGAAAACTTTAGATGCAAGCTCCCCTTTAGAATTTTATTAGTGAAACTCTTGGGCCTACCAAGCATGTGCCCCAAAGAATTCAACTTGATTTTCTATACTTCAAACGTCTACTCAACTGAGTTATATAGGGAAACTCGGGCTCACAAAAAGTAAGAACATAAAAATCTTTATAGATTTAACTTAATAAAGGTTTAGGTCCTTCAATCATTTTTTTTGCTATTCAGTTCACAGAATCCTTTCGAAGTTGAGTTCTTCCCATCAGGTTAGAATTTATCTACATGTTCAAGGCCAGTATTTCATATGTTCCCTGCAGACTTGGAAGATATGGTCAACCTTGATTAAGTCACATTCTCATGTCCAACATTGTCAATCTTGGAGGTTTGAGGAGACTAGTAGACAAACCAAGAAGAATCATAGTTCAAAGTCTATATTAACTCTATGGTTGAGATCTTAAAGCCATGATTTCCTAGACAATAGTATACCTATACTTATTCAATCAACCAAATTGTATTTGCTTCCTCATGTTTGGGGAACTCACAAATTGGCCAAATGACTGATAAAAGTTGATAGAACTTGTCATGTGTCTACTCTTGATTATCGTGGTCTGATGCAGAGGCATCCACACTAAAACCTTGACATACAGCATGTATGTCTACAACCCATCATCATCATCATATTTTCTGTTAACATTGTCAGCATCATCATATTTTCTCTTGCCGACCGATATCCTCCTGCAGACAAACCTTCGACCCTTCGTCTGTCAGCAGCATCATCACACTCGGCTATCGGCAACATCATCATATTCGGCAAGCGCAAACATCCTCCTGATGTTCACTATTCATCTTACCGCCAACCTCTATCTGCAGCATCATGATGTTCGACATCATCTTCATCAGCAGGATATAAAATATCTGGTTCCTCCCATATATCCTGATGACGACACTTCACGCACCTTTCCCTCGATGCTTACGTCACCCCGATATCTGACCTACTTAAACAAGCAACATCAGGATATGACTTATCGGGTCTTATTGAAACATCCTGATGATGATACTCAACTTTATACTGATGATGATTATCCTGATGACGATGACGTCATATGCAGCTCCTCCAATATCCTGCTGTCGGCCAAACATAACATTATCGGCCCGCGATGGTTTTATCAACCCGATCTTCTACCTTATGCTGATACGCTCCTCCTCAGCAACACCTGATGATGATCACCCCGAAACGCATTCACCTTATGCAAACAATTGCATCATGCTCACCTCCATCTACTCGGATGACGCCCGAAGTAACTGCAGGATATACACAGAAATATCCTGATGATGCCGTTGTGACGAATTTCCAACCTTAGTGAATTTTCAATCCGCTGAACCTCCTGAGGTGACCCGATCTGCTTCCTGGACAACTTTCCAGACTCGAACTACCAGCACGACCTAGCACATACCCATGCTAGGGTTCTCAACACATCTCGACCGTGATTCCGCACACCTACATGCAAACAAACACAAAATGCAGACTAAACCCTAAGCTACTATACATGGCCATTCCACCGATTCGACGAATCAACCGGTGGAATGGATCAGCGAATCCATGCAACCACTAGAACAACAACTTGATTACACAATGGAATTCAAAACAGAGAATGGACACAAACAGGATCTCTTTATTGATTTCAAAAGATGCAAATACAATATTCTGTCTCTCTCTCTCTCTGTCTCACTCTCTCTGCAATGTCTGATCGATGATCTGCAATACTGCCTAAAACCAACCGATCCTAATGCATAAATAGGATCTGCTTGCGAGTACTACCACTCGATTCCCAGTGGCTGGGAGCTTCCAAGCGGCTGGGAGGATCCAACTGAACTAACAAACTATACAGCTATCATCAGCTGTCATAACAAACTACCTAAAAATAGAAAAGCACGGTCAACTTGGACCTTATTACATGCATTGGTCTTATAAGACCTTCTTGGAAACATTAATCAGACCTATAACAAACTAACTGCCTCATGGAGGCCAGCTGTCAGGTAGGTGCTCCTGCACCATACTCCCCAATAGAAAAGAACTCATGTCCCATGAGTTAGGTTGTGGAAGTCCTCCACCTTTACACTTTGCCTTTGCAGTGTCTTGACCTGTCCCAGCTTTGTCCTCTGCTGGCTCTCGGCTACTCCAAGACTTCTGAACTGTAACTTGCTTTCTTGCAAGTAAATCCTCATGCCTGTCAATGTAGGCCCTTCTCTCACATACCTTGTGTTTGTCAGGTTGTCTGACCAGAACCTCTGTGTGAACTGCCTCTTGAACTTCCGCAATGTTCAACTCTGTCTTTCTTTCAACTCTTATAGGACAAACAATAGTCCCAACTATGAAAACATCCTTGTCACCCCTCTCAACTGGTGGTTGTTTGTAAACTGTTTCTGAACCTGCGGCTGACCTCTGTTAGTTACAACTCAAACTGTCTTCAACCTGTTGTCCTTAACAACTCCTTTCCCTGCAGTGTCCTCAACTGCCTTTATGCCTGCTGCTATAGGCTTCTGCACAAATTCCTTCTTTCCCACTAAAATGATTTTGGCTGCCCCCTGTGCTGCAGCATCTTCCTGCAATGGCATCAGCATAATAGTCTTCCCATCTTTCTTGATGGTGTAGGTATTAGCATACCCATCATACAATACCCTCCTATCAAATTGCCATGGTCTACCCAACAGTAGGTGACAACATTCCATGGGCAAAATGTCACACAAAACTCTATCCTGATATGCTCCAATCTGAAAATCCACATATGCCTGTTCATAGACAAAAAGTGATTGACTATCACTCACCCAAGATGCCTTGTAAGGGTGTTAATGTGGAATCCTTTCGAAATTCAGTTTATCCACCATTTCCTGAGATACCATGTTATCTGTTGAACCAGTATCAATGACAACCTTACATACTTTACCTTTGCTCTTGCATGTGGTCTTGAAAAGAGCTCTTCTTTGCATCATATCTCTTGATGCCTGCAAACTAATTCTCCTAAGCATCAATGCTTCTCCCTCCTTAGGATATCCATAATTGTCAGGAACTCTATCTCCTTGATAAGTGTTTGAACTTTGCACACTTTCCTCTACTTTCTCTTCTTGCACAAGTTGTACTCTCTTGTCATTCGTTCTGTCATTTCTGGATGATGAACCTTTGCTTTCTGGACATTTGAAAAATGGATGACCAAACTCACCACAGGTGTAACACTTTCCTGAAAATGTAGTAGAACCTCTACCACCTCCAAATCTGCCTCTATTACCTTTCCATCCACCTCTGAAATCAGACTGTCCCTGTCCTTTACTAGTGTCTTCTTGACCCTCATTGGTTTGCCTTGTTGTAGGGGCTGATCCTCTTCCCCTCATATTGTTTCCTCTTCCTCTCATGGACTTATCTTGTCTCCTATTCATCTTTTCTTCAATCCTGATTGCCATTTGGTAACAATCCTCCACATTCTTAGGGTTAGCTAAAACTAACTCATCCTGTATGTTCAATCTCAAACCAGCCAAGTACCTAGCCACCTTTTCTACCTCATTCTCATGATGACCAGATCTCATACTCAACTTATAAAACTCCTCAATATATGCCTTCACATCCATTTCCTTCTGCCTTAAAAATTGCAGCTTCTTAAACATCTGAATCTCATAATCCTTAGGCAAGAATTTACCTTTTATCCTTGCTACCATCTTATCCCATGAAGTGATCTTTGACTTCCCTTGTTTCCTTCTCTCGGATTGTACATAATCCCACCATACCAAAGCACGACCTCCTAACTTGGTCTTTGCAATCTTTACCTTCTGATCCTCAGCAACATCTTCACATTCAAAGTGATTATCAAGTGCAGCAATCCAATCCAGCAACTCATCTTCATTCAAACTTCCATTATACTTGGAAACATCAACCTTTACTTTAGGTTTATCACTCTGTACTGCCTTTAACAGTTTTGCAAATCTCTGGTCTTCAGCATCCAGACCTTCAGCTACCTCTTCATACTCTTCAACAGTATCTTCATCTTCTTCAGACTCACTGTCTTCCACTTCCCTCTTTTTGTTCTTTTCCAGGGCTACAAGCCTGGCTTGAAGTGCTTCAGCAAGCTCCTTCATCTTCCTCATCTCTTTGGCATGTTTTTCCTTCATCTCCTGCAACTCCCTTGCAGTACCATTACCTTTCGGAGGCATTTTGTCAACCTCTCACTCCTCTACCTCTGTCCTTTCAGTGACAAAATCAACACACAACAGCCCAGACCTTTTGCTGAGCTCTGATACCACTATGATGCAGAGGCATCCACACTAAAACCTTGACATACAGCATGTATGTCTACAACCCATCATCATCATCATATTTTCTGTTAACATTGTCAGCATCATCATATTTTCTCTTGCCGACCGATATCCTCCTGCAGACAAACCTTCGACCCTTCGTCTGTCAGCAACATCATCATACTCGGCTATTGGCAACATCATCATATTCGGCAAGCGCAAACATCCTCCTAATGTTCACTATTCATCTTACCGCCAACCTCTATCTGCAACATCATGATGTTCGACATCATCTTCATCAGCAGGATATAAAATATCCGGTTCCTCCCATATATCCTGATGACAACACTTCACGCACCTTTCCTTCGATGCTTACGTCACCCCGATATCTGACTTACTTAAACAAGCAGCATCAGGATATGACTTATCGGGTCTTATTGAAACATCCTGATGATGATACTCAACTTTATACTAATGACGATTATCCTGATGACGATGACGTCATATGCAGCTCCTCCAATATCCTGCTGTTGGCCAAACATAACATTATCAGCCCGCGATGGTTTTATCAACCCGATCTTCTACCTTATGCCGATACGCTCCTCCTTGGCAACACCTGATGATGATCACCCCGAAACGCATTCACCTTATGCAAACAATTGCATCATGCTCACCTCCATCTACTCGGATGACGCCCGAAGTAACTGCAGGATATACACAGAAATATCCTGATGATGCCGTTGTGACGAATTTCCAACCTTAGCAAATTTTCAATCCGTCGAACCTCCTGAGGTGATCCGATCTGCTTCCTGGACAACTTTCCAGACTCGAACTACCAGCACGACCTAGCACATACCCATGCTAGGGTTCTCAACACATCTCGACCGTGATTCCGCACACCTGCATGCAAACAAACACAAAATGCAGACTAAACCCTAAGCTACTATACATGGCCATTCCACCGATTCGATGAATCAACTGGTGGAATGGATCAGCGAATCCATGCAACCACCAGAACAGCAACTCGATTACACAATGGAATTCAAAACAGAGAATTGACACAAACAGGATCTCTTTATTGATTTCAAAAGATGCAAATACAATATTCTGTCTCTCTCTCTCTGTCTCACTCTCTCTACAATGTCTGATCGATGATCTGCAATACTGCCTAAAACCAACCAATCCTAATGCATAAATAGGATCTGCTTGCGAGTACTACCACTCAATTCCCAGCGGCTGGGAGCTTCCAAGCGGCTGGGAGGATCCAACTGAACTAACAAACTATATAGCTGTCATCAGCTGTCATAACAAACTACCTAAAAATAGAAAAGCACGGTCAACTTGGACCTTATTACATGCATTGGTCTTATAAGACCTTCTTGGAAACATTAACCAGACGTATAACAAACTAACTGCCTCATGGAGGCCAGCTGTCAGGTAGGTGCTCCTGCACCATGGTCCATAGTCCATGTCATTACTAAGCCACATATCAAACCCCAATTCACCTGGGCAATGCCTTACAATTGTGGAATTAAGAGTATAAATACCATAAAACCAGGCCATTGACTAGGCTCTATTGCATAAGGTTTTCAGGTTCTCCAAGAAAATAGGTAGAACTTGTCATTCAACCATAGCTTAGGGTGTTGACCTTGGGGTTTATCTTGTTAGTGTAAAATATTATAATTACTTCCTTAGCCTAAGTAATTATACATTATATTTTGCACATGGTTTTAAGCCACCTTAGGTAGGTTATGTGGCGACTTGGAGAGTTAGTCAAACTCATCCAAGATACATTTCGTCACTCCTTTGACACTGGTGGACATATATTGCCACCACTCCTTGAGTATTGGGATCAAATTTTTATTTGACCTAATAACTCTACGCTATATGTACATGCTTGTTCATTATTAATTCATTCCAATTTGATGCCAATTTTCTTTTTAGTAGATACTAGTTTTAATATGGTATCAAAGAAAATCTAATTTAGTTTGTTGGTTCATTTCAAAGGTGTGAAGGTTGTTGGAATTTGCCACGAAAGAAACCCGTGTGGGAGTGGCGAGTTTGTGTGTAGGCCCATCTTGGAGGTGTAAATCTTTGTTTGGAGCTACATTTGACTTTTTTTTGGGCACTGAGAGTACGAAGGCTCTAGAGGCACTATTTGGCATAATTTGCCCTTGTTCTGACTATTGAAAGGTGTCCAATCACCTGGGGAAGCCCGTGGCCTATTGAAAGGGCAACCTACCTGTGGAAACCACGTGGAAAGGACAACCTTGTTGGGAAAACCCTACATCCAACAAGAAAGAAGGAGAACCAGGCATGTGAAGGGGTCAAGTTGATCATAGAGGAGGCCGAATCATCTGTTGAAGTTGATTCAATCCCCATCTAAGGCTCTAAAGAGGTGGATCTCTAGGCCAATTTAGATCGTATCCACCCTAAATTCATTCTCTATCTATATAGAGAGTCTTGATCTATAACTAGAATGGGTGATTTGGGCCAAACTGTGGCATAGGTGGAAAGGCACCTTTATTTCTACTAGGATTTGGGCCATACCCTTGTTTGGAGAGGCGTGGAAACCTCTGACTACATAGGACTTTGGTGCCTCTATTTCTGCAAGGGCGTGGAAGGTCTGCAGGGCATAGCAAGGGCTATAGAGGCCTAATTCCTTGTAAAAGGTGTAAAAGCAGGAGGGACCCAATTTCTGCAGAAGGAGGATGTTTGAAGAGTGACCAAGGAGAATCATAGGCATGTTGGAACCCCAAAATTGACCTATATTTCCCCAAATCATCCTGCATTTTCCCTAAATTGACCATATTCCTGATTTTCCCTAATCTCCTTAATATTTTGCCCTATTTTTTTTAATGCATTTAAAATTATGCTTTCAATTATAAACGAAATAGGCATGAAAAGGCATTTAAAATTATGCTTTTTAACAATAAGGGGGTATTTAAAAATTAGAGGAAATTGCTTTTTGGGATTAATGGTTTTTTAATAAACCCTTGTATTAAATTGCCTGACGACGACGAAGGGTGAGGACCAGTTTGGTAGGAGACCAATACGCCCTCACAAAAAAAATCATTATATTCTTCACTCCTTGACGATTCCAATGAGTAGTTGGAAGGCTAGGTTCACTCAAGGCATTGGCATTTTTTTCTGATTTTTATCGCAAATGTAAATTAAAATAGGCCATTTTTTATGGGAAACTTGTTTGTGTTATAACTTTTGATTAGTAGCTTGAAATCAAGTACCGCTTTTTTCAAAAGTTAATATTTTCACATTTCCCATCTATTGGACCTTGTTGCATTGTAAAACACACTAAGTTATAAAGTGCCAAATTTGGGGGGTCACCTAATAATGAATCATGGGGGTTTGCGTAATGTGTTGATTTTTATTGTCTAAAGGAGTTAACATGTTCTTCATCATGGGATATGATACTCTTTTGTAATCAACTTACACAAGGGTAATTATAGGTCCCAGTGTGATGGCATCTTGAAACATCTTGGGTACCATAATCTCATATCATATCTATATGGACTTATCCCTGAACTAGGTAAACAATCTAAGAAGAATAGGTGGTTTAAACTCGTGATCATATTGTTGGATTAATCAGTTTACATATACTAGATGCTTCTTTGTATGCCATCATGGATATTGAATGTCCACATGCATTATGGATCAAAATTTTAGTGATATATGAAGACTCAAATAGTTCTCCATTCTCGCATGATCCTGCTATGATCACATTTATAACATGCCACATCATGATATAGATACAAAATGTCCAGTTGACATAGAGGAAATCATCACTCCATGTACTGTTGCTTCATCAGATTTTAGATTCACTTCTTTGAGAGCTTCCAGGACTTCCTTATAGCAAGATAAATATATCAATCTTCCTAGCATTGGTAATTGGGATAGATTTCTACCTGACATTGCTTATCTGTTTGTAGAGTCCCACAATGCTGATTTGGAAGCACACATTGAGGACATCAGTCTTTTTTTTATGACAGTTTCGATGAAGCTGCATAACCATTATCCTCTTCGGATATTCATGCTCTACATCCGTCTACACATGGTTTTGGATTGTCATCATCTTCATCTATTAGGCATGCACCTAATATGATTATGACATCCTTCGGCATCAACATGGGGACACCTGAGAAGTTTTCAAAGACATCAAAATGGATACCATCATCCTTAGATCAACTTCAACATGATTCAGGAACATACATACATCATCATGCACATTCAGTATTTAGAATGGGGAGATATCCTATATCTTTAATTGGTTACATTTCTTCCCAAGGGGAGGAACCTTGTTCAGCATTCTTGAATCTACATCTAAATCCTTTGTTGAGCATCTAGTCTCACTGCAGCATGACATATATTATGGGGGGTCTCACAGACCTATCATTTCCTCTCTTATGGGGGGAACCATTTATTGTACTTAGTGAAAGAAGTAGTACTTCTTCACTTGTATAATTTTTCATGCATCTTTTCTCTCTTTTGGAGGGTATTTTTTTTCCCACGGGGTTTTCTACCTTTCTTCACTTCATGAGAGATTACTTTGTACATGGGTACCTGATCAGGCCTAGTTGTTGGGACCCATTTTTGCTCTGTACCTACCTAAGCTATGTTTAAGGGGGTGTTAGTGTAAAATATTATGATTACTTCCTTAGCCTAATTAATTATACATTATATTTTACATGTATGGCTTTAAGCCACCTTAGGTAGGTTATGTGGCGACTTGGAGAGTTTGTCAAACTCATCCAAGATACATGTCACCACTCCTTCACCACTTGGTGGAAATATAGTGCCACCACTCCTAGAGTATTGGGATCGACTTCTGATTCAACCCAATGACTCAACACCATATGTACATGCTTGTTCATTATCAATTCACTCCAATTTAATGCCACTTTTTTGTTTAGTAGATCCTAGTTCTAATACATCCTTCCTTTTAATTATGTATTTTAGATTTGATTAGGTTTTGGATCCACCCTTAAGTGTGTTTTATTATCACATCTTGATTAAGAAATAGACTTCTATTATGTCTTATCTATTTGATCCTATCTAGCTAGCCTTAAATTGTGTATTTTTTCTATAATTTATCATGGATTTCCCTAGGTCATTACCTTTAACTGATCTACATGCTTGCCTTACTAATTATATTATTTTCTTATAATCTTTTATGGCATATAATCTAAGTCCAAATTTGATGCTCATGTATTTTTATGCTATCATGGATGAGGATGTATTTTTTATGGAGGTGTCATTTATTCATGTAAATGCTTTTCCCTACTTCCTAGAGTTAGTTCTTATTCTTCTCTTTTAGAAACACTCATTCCACTTGTCTATACACTTCATGTTGATCCTACCTCTGCTATGGCTTATGACAATAATGAGAATGTACCTAGTGATGATTTACCTCATGTTATTGATAAATTATCAGTGGATCAACCCATAATGGAACTACTCTAGACAAGTGGGGGTCCTCCCACAATACCACTATGGTTTTTGTTCCTCCTCGACTAATATTGATTGCCATTCCATCCTCTCATATCCCCGTCTAACCTCCATGAGATGTTGACTAGTGTTAATCTATAATAAATCATCCTCCACCCTAATAATACCCTTCTACTAGTGTCCCAATGGTATGATTGAGGTATATCTGAGATACAATGTCCATAGATACACTTCTAAGGGGATGAGGTATCTTAATATGCACATACACCCAACACTTCAATAACTTGTTGCAACCCATAAACTCTATCGACAATAAATACAAACCAAATTCTAGGTGTGTATATTTATTGTTGTACCTCAATGTGATACAATACAAAGAAATAAAAACATGTGACAAATACAAAACCAACTTAAAAGAAATAACCCGTGCATTCATACACCATATTAACAGATAGAATCACACACACATATATTAATCATCTGATATGTTCTTTACATTCATCATCTATTTTATACAACAAACATAGATGTACACATCAAAATATACCAAGAAGTTTACTTCAAATATTCTCTCATATCTTTTATCCATATTCTCTCCTCACTTATTCATTATATCTTTTATATCCTAACCTATCTATGTGTAGAACATTTCATTGGCTATTATAGCATGCTATGATCTAGGTATGTGTCCCTAGGAATGTTCTTGTACAAATTCACCCTTATGTTGTATCATAAGGATTCAAATTGTACTATACTACTATTCATGGTACTCATGGTAACCTCTATTCTTCTCTATCATTGACTACTAGTTGGAGGATGTGAATAGCAAACTTAGCTCATGGTGTCCTTGTGGATTTTCACCATAATCCTCCATTAGGTTGCATGTTTAGTTTTTCAATCCAATTGGGATGAGATCAAGCCACCCCTGTGGGTTTTCAACTTGATCCACGAAGGCCTTAATTCAACTTTGTTCCTACCAGCATCATCTCTCAAATTAACCTATCTCATCCTTGAGACATTGTATCTTTGTTCTACCAACTCCTCTATAAAAATAATTCCTTCAACCATGCCCAAAACTCCAAAATGTCCAACAAAATTTTACCAAAAGTTTTAGAAGTAAACCATTAATCAAAGTGAAATAGCCTTATGTAGAATTTGGCATGTTGCATAGGTGTTATTCCAATGGGTCATTAATTGTTGAAGGTACCACACATGCATCACAAGATCAAGGACTGATTTCTCTGTGTCTACTAGAGTGGAAGGCTTTGGAGGGCTGTGACACTTTCTTCACTTCCAATAGGAGACTACTCATTTGTGACACATACAATTTAACCACCATGTTAATTTCCTTCAGCTAAGCAAGTATCTTCACTCTCTATTCTTGGGCCTATTGATCTACTAGGAGTGCAAATTATTTAGTTCATCTTTTTCACCTATCCAAATAGTTTGCAAATTATAAGAGATTGAGGCTTGTAAAATTTGTGTTTCTAGAGCATTAATTTAGGTCATTTGCACCTTAGTGGTAGCAAGCTAGCTTATAAATACTAATACAACATTAAGATGTTGCTACAAGTATGTTCCAAATTCTTTATTTGATCAATTAATTCTTCTTTAGGGGTCACCCATTATTGTCTCATGTGACCCAACTTTTCTTTCTCATACTCCCTGATGATTTGATCATTCATTTTACTTTTGTATGTCTCCCAGTCATCAATCTCTACCAACAAGATTTGAACCACCCTTTCTAGTTTAAATTGTGTGATGTCTAAGGATAACTCCAAGGTGACTTACAATTATTGTTGTCTAATTATATCAATTGTCTTTGCTATGCTCTCATTTATTGTCAAACACCTATTTATCTAGTCTTGTTGGGCACTATTCTCTAGTGCATCTCCTAGCTTTATTTTTTGAATTAACATCATTTGAGTAAGATTTACCTATGGGCCCCTTAGAGACCTGACATAATTATATTTGGGGCAATGGTGACCACATGTGCAATATGTTTTTGTTGTGTCAAGAATTCTTTGATTTTATCTATGAGGTCATTCACTAGATGCACCATTGTACTAGCTAGAACTTGGTGGCTTACTAATGTGGTGGGAATTTCCTAAATTCAATATGGGTCTCATATAATAGATCCTCTTCATTCCAACTATCATTCATTTTCCAGCCAACTTCTTTCTCATCTTCCTTCTATGGTGACTCAGCCATCATTTGCTCTACTTGTCCTACTTTTCCTCTTCCACTTTTTCCTTTTTTTCCATTATTTACTATTCAATTTCTCCTTGTCCTTCAAGTGAAAATGTATCCATATGTGGTGATGGAAGTAAAATCTTGGTAGATTTAGCTGTGTTTGTCTGACCCTTGTTAGCTTCTTTAATTTACCATAACTTCTCATATGCATCTTTGGTAGCTTTCTAGGCTTCTACTTCTAGACTTTTGATGGCTACTTCTTTCTCCTTTTAGTTTACATGCATAAGGACATCTACCCTTTGTTTTGTTTGAATCTCTTGATCTTGCAATGTTTGTAAATTTTCATTGCTTTTGGGTGATAGCTACAATTCCTACACTACTTATTCTAATGCATTGTGTCTAAATAACACTTCAACTTTGAAGGAAACCTCTCCCTCTATATTTTTGTCCTTAATCTTGGAGGCTAGTTCTGCTAGAATATCCTTTATTGACTCCACTATAGAATATGGGTTAACTTAAATGAAGTAGATCATGCATCCAAAATCTTCTCCTTATTCACTATAGTAGCTTTTGTGTATGTTTGTGCTACCTCCAAAGGTTTTCCTTCCTACAACGTTGATCAGTAGAGTATATGTACATTCAATACTTCATATATGTACCCTTCCCTTTCTCTTTTGTCATTTTGTCGCTACTTGTCTTACTCTACGATGTCCTTTATTGGGGTTTTCTATTTATTGAACTTCCTCTTGTGGGTTTTCCTCTTTCTCTACTTCCTCCTTAGATGACTCACTATAATGCACTAATCTCCTTTTAATTTTAGCATTATACCTGTTGGGCTTCTATGGTTGTTGTTTTGTTACTTTTCACTTTTATCAACTCACTTGTAACAATGTCAGCAAGCTCAACTTCGTTGGTGAGTCTGGGGTGGTTAGTGGTGGTTTGTTATTACTTTTCTCATTTTCATTGGTTCAACCTCTTCTATTTTTTTTTTGCCCCATAAATTATATTGAGGTAATTTATTTTCCAACTCTTCTTATCCTAAGGTCTCCTCTGTTTTAGAATCTTTAATTTTAAAAAAATTAGATGGTTGTGGTGGGCTTGTGCTTATCCTATCAAATATCCTTGGCATTTTATTCTCTTGATTTCCCTTCTCTTCTCTACTAGATGTCTCGATTATATCAAATACTATAGGGGGAACAATGTCTTTCTTCTTTTTGGCCTGTTTGGTTGCCTTCTCCTATTTATTTTATAATTTCTCTTTTAATTGTTCAATATGCTTCATTTCCTAAAATTACCTTCATGTTCTAAATCATTTAGTATTCGGGTCCTTGGGTAGTGCTAGGAGGCGTTGCGTAGTTGATTCCAGTAATGCAACACTTACTTAATAGGGGAGAGGGAGGGACCATGATTTTCAATGTTCTACTATTTCTAAGTATATGTAATATGTATCTACTATGAAGAGGACCTCATTTTCATATTTTTTAGTGATTATAGTGAATCCTTTCCCTATCTTGCATTTATTTTTACAAAGCTATGAAAAAGTCATTGCAAACATTCTTATATTCTTCTTGCACTTGGAAGGATCTTATATGTACAATTATTTGGCTACCTATATAGGTTTGTCTCTACTCCAACTATAACCCACAACCCCTAGTAATTTATACATGAAATATAAAGTGAGCACATAATTAAAGTTAAATACCAAAATTCATGCTAACTCTTCTTGGTCTTTAGGATGTTCTCCATAAGTTGCACCCCCTCAATGTTTCACACCAAGTCATATTCTTTATTATTTATCACCATCTCATGGGCTATCATTATTGTAGTTTGGGTAGATGAATTTTCTTTGCTAGTGTAATATATTTTATAAGCTATGCCTTTTGCTTGCTACAGAATGAACCCCTATATCCTTGATTTTGCCGATAGTAAGGATCCTTTTTTATATGGTACTTTAGTTAGGGTTGTGACTAATTTATTTTCAATTTTATTCTTGGTGGCCACCTCCCCTCTATACATCAGATCCATTACTTTTTGAATAGACTGATTTATTATGTAGTAGGGTTGGTTGAGGTACATAAACCCATTATGAATTCTTCTTAATATTATCCTCACCTAGCTTGGGTCATCCCTAAAATTAGGGAAGTCTTCCCACATGTAGATAGTTTCATCCGCTTTATTCTTCTATATTAGGTAGATATTTTATTGTATTGTCTTTAAGATTAATCTTGTTAGGGATTCCTTTTCTTCTTCAAACTTTGAGTGGTCCATCTTTATTAACTTGATAGGGATATACTTTCTAATATCTTTTGCATATAGTATTCTAGATGGGACATTGGAAAATGCTCCTTGTGGGTTGACCTCCATCACTTTCCACAAATATTTCTTATACTTAAGGCTATGTAATTTTTGATGCATCCACCAACTATGGTTCTAGAAACTATTACATCCCTCCTTATGAATTTCTTACTACTTATCGACCCCTATTTCTTACTTAGGCTGGAAAGAAACAAACGCGTGGCCCCGGGAAAAATGAATGGGCTCATGGGCCCCAACTTGATTTAGCTTTGGACCAGGGCAACTTGATTTATCTTTGACCACTCTCAGCTGGACTTCCTTTGCTACTGGCGCTGGACAAGAACTAACTGGCTACCATGGGTGAGGGGAGGAAACTTTCCAACTTCAACAGATCGACATCTGTTCATCATAACGGAAACATAATATTTCACAAAGTGGGTAGAGGCCATGTGTCTCACAACAGTAACAAGACTCGTGATTGATAAATTCATTTTAAACCAAATCATTTGCCAGTTTAGAATCCCTCAAGTAATAGTGACAGATAATGCCTCATCCTTCAAAAACCTGCAAGTGAGAGAATTATGTGAAAGATTTCATATCAATCATAGCTCTCCTTCGGTCTATTACCCTCAAGGAAATGATTCTAAAGTCAATATTGGTCAAAATTGTAAAGGATTCTAAGAGAGACATGCATTTACAACTATATCTAGCTCTATGGGCTTTAAGAACAAGTGTCAAAACTCCAATTGGAACCACCCCCTATGCCCTTACCTTTGGGTTAAAAGTGGTGCTACCATTGGAAGTAGAATTGCCTAGCCTGAGAGTGTTATTTCAAGAACTATTGGACAATGAAGAGTATAGGGTAGTTAGGTTGGCAAAACTAGAAATGATACACGAAACACATCTGACAGTTGTTCAAAGGCATGACTCTTATCTAGCAAGAATGAAAAAGCAGTATAACAAGAAAGTCCTCCCAAGGCCTTTTATAGTAGGAGACTTAGTGCTCAGGGTAGACAATCTAATCGACAAAATATCAGGCGAAGGATGAAAATTTAGACCTAACTGGATAGGCCCCTACATGGTTAAAGAAGATATCAGAAATGGTGCTTATCTCTTATGCACAATGGAGGGAGAGGAATTTGGTGAAATAGTCAATGCCTTTCAACTCAAGAAATATTATGTCTAAAAAACAAAAAAAATCATAAAACTCAAAAAAATGTCAAAAACAATTTTGTTTCTTGCATTTCTGTATCATTCTGTTCATCTTGCATTACAGTTTCTGACTTGGTCTTATACTATTTTCCTTTTAGTAAGGAGTCTAATGTTGTCTAGATATACGTCATCCTTTCAGGACCTAGAGATTCCTCGTCTTTTTCAATCACCATTATCCCCCTTCATTCGAAGTGATTCAAAATCAAAGCCTAGTTCTTAGCTTTACACTAATACTAGTCTTAATAAGTTAAGATGTTATGTCTAAGAAAAGGCAGTATTCAAATCTATAGTGTTCAAAGGAAGCTTGCAAGTAGACCTTCCCAATTCTTCCCTAGTAGTAGAGAAGTCCAACTAGATTACAACAACTTTAGGTGGTGCTCAACCCCTTATCTTTCTTGGCCAAAAACGTCAGGAGGATCAAAACTCTAAAGGAAGCAATCTAAGATTCAAGTGAATAAAAAAATGAGAGATGAAAATAAGAGTGTCAAAAGTGAGAATTGAGAGATCAAAGTATTGCATAGTAAAAATCCAAAAAGCATTCATTTATTAAAAAATCAAAATCGAAAAAAATGAGAAAAGTCAATTGAGGAAAATACAAAAAAAGCAAAAAAAGCAAAAAAAAGAGTGAAAGAGAGAAGATTGTTGAATGTCTGTACTCTTGGGTGGAGATCAATCTAAGCTTGAAGCCTCAAGAGTGACATTCTAATAGAGAAAGAAAGGTACTAAGCACACACATGCACTAGTTGAGCTAAACCAAAGAGTCTATTAGTCTCTAGGATCATCTTCTATCTAGGGACTCTTGTTCTTTCCCAGATATCCTTTACCCTAGGTTTATCTTGCTTTCCATCTATGATCTAAGTCTAGTGAACACCTATAAAACTTGATACTTGTCTAAGTTGAAAGCTTGCCAAATTGCCTTATCTAGATAAGGATCAGTGTTTAGCCTTTAGCGAAGCCTAGAAATCAGAAACACTCCATAATTCATTTCACTCCCCACTTGAATTTTCCCTAAATCCCATCTCACAGCCTTGAATAGGTCTCTTATATTAGGACAACCCACAATCCCCTGAATCGAAAATCATATTTAAGAGCAGTCATTCCGTTTGTTCCACATTGCATTCATATCAAAATCAGAAAAAGAGTCTCAAAACAATAAAGTCTAGTGTCATATCTCATGACATTCAGTAAAGTGTTATAGTTTCATTTACAGCGTTTCTTGTGTTCTTGCATTATCATATCGTAAACTGCATATCATATATGTGTTCTACAAAATTACAAAAACATGTCATCATTGTCATACTTGCATTTGTTAATAGAGTTGAAAAGGTCAAACATAATCAAAAAGTTCCTAAAAACTTCCAAACATGCACAAGAGATGAGCACGGAATTCAACAAAGAGAAAAACCATAGAAAAGGATAAACTTTTGTCGATATATCTGAAGTTTACATATACAATAGGTATCAAAGAGCTAAGACAAAACGCTCTCAAGAGAAGTAGAGGCTCCCCATGCAAGGGGGCACGAATTTGAGAAAAGCAAGTCAAGGTTGGTTCCCTCCAACAGAACCCTCGGGCTTTGACTTCTCCGTCTATGAACACCGCTTGTCGCTCCATGAGACCTATGAGAATGATGTGCTCTACTGTGGGTATGCGACTATGAAGGCCCTACCATACTAGTGCCAGAATGCCCAACATTAAGGTGAGCCATCTCTTGAAGTACTTTGTTCTCACCCTGAAGCGTGTTTACCTAGGTCCTCAGCTCTGTGATCATCTCACACCCATGGTAGACAGGAGCAAAAATGACTGTGTGTCGTCCCACAGCAGGGGGCACACTATGATCATCCAAGAGATGATCACAGGTCATCCTAGTAAAAGGGAAGGCTAATCCAACATTAACCTCGTGAACCAAGTCCCTCCATTATTTAACATTGCCTGAAATGCCAAAATCAAAGACAAGACCAAGTTAGTACCGCATGAAAGGAGAAAAAGACAGAGCCAAAGAGAAAATAAGTAAACAAAACTTATGTGGATCTCCAAGCTGCCAGTCAGGGTCAAACTGACGCATCACCTCATCTGAATGGGGAGGTCGAGGAACAACAGGAGGACCCTCAGGTATGTCAAGAACCTCATGAGGGACAACAATGTCATCAAAATCCTCATCCTCAAGAGGGGCCTCATCTAACGAACCATCACTATCAGGAACATAGTCCTCATTAGTGGACTCTAAATCAACAGTCACAGTCACAGATCGGGAAGGATTCCCTCTCCCTCCCCTCCATCCTCCTCTAGAAACTCTAGTGATGAAGACACCTGGGGTCAAAGGTGTCCAAATGACACTCCTCTGTCCAATCTCCCCCATCTCCTGAACAGTCTAGTAACAAGTGGATACAGGGGGCAAGTCCTCTAGAACATCCTCGCCCAACTGTTGTAAGACTCGATCCACCTGATGAGCCTCAACCTGACCATTACGATCTGTGATCTCTAAAACCGCTAGGCAATACACCCTCATCTTGCCATCTCAGGCCCAAGCCCCTTCCATGTCATGGTAGGGATCAAAGACCATGTCATCGTCTGTAAGAGTACCAATAGTGGGAAGAGTAGCATCAAAATGACCAATGTGTGCCCACTGCGCTGCTCTTGGTAGTCGCCTGTCCGGAAGAGGAATAAGCTTCTGGTAAGGTTTCTTGTGCTCAAAAATCCACGTATTAGAGAAGAGTGGCTGAAAGCTAGAGCCCCTCACTGAGAGATCTGATAAAAATATCTATAGACCATATCCAGGATATCAGGTTCCCATGCGTAAACTATCCCTTCCTCTAGTCCACGAATGATGGGTGCCCAACACCATCTCAGATGAGCCGAGGCCTTGTCTCTCGACAACCTCGAAGCAATCAAGCCTATCAAAAAACTCCTCAGAAGTGGGATGCAGAGTCGTGGCAGAGAAGAAAGTAGAACTCTTGTTTGGTCCCAAGGGTGATTAACCCCCATAAAAGCAGCCCAGGAAGCCTTGTTCTCAAAAGATTCGCTAGAAGGAAGAAATAGAGGTTGTCCCCATACAGGAACCCCAAGAATGCGATACACATCATATAGAGTGATAGTCCACTCTCCAAAAATCTGTGGGAACCTAAATGTGTTCCTGTCTGCATCCCAGTAAGTCAGAATGTCACATCATATGCAAGATACAGGATGGATCATGGGAACATCACAAACTCTACCAAGACCTATCCTCTTGAGTGTGGCACAATCCTCTGCACTTAGTGAAGTGAACATCCCTGAAAGCCACCCTTTCTCTCGGCCAGCATTCCATCGAATGCGTATCTCCTGCAAAATCAAAAGAGAAGTTTAGATTAGACCTCGTAAACTTGTAAAATCCAAAAAAATCCTATAAACCATCAAAAATTGTAATAAACAGGTAGATTAAGTGACCAAATCATGCCAGTTCAGAGTGAAAAAAGCATTAGACAATTTTAGAAAAAGCTAGAAAATAGTACAATAGGGTCGCCCTGGGCGACCCAGTTGTCAGTCAGGATCCCCCTGGGCAACCCTGTTGTCAAACAAGATCTCCCTAGGCGACCCTGTTGTCAGTTAGGATCCCCCTAGGTGACCCTGCCAGCCAAAAGGGGTGACCCTAAGAGAGGCCCCCTCAAGAAAAAAATAGTCTAAAAACCTCGTTTCTTAGCCGATTTAAGAAAATGAAAGATCAATCTTGCTCTAAACGATGAGACGAGCATAATGCAACAAGAAAAATCACCAAAAACATACAATTTTGAAAAGATTTTTCACAAAGTACAACCTAGGGTTTAGAGAAGAGTTTTTCACTAATTGTGTACTTGATTCTCCGCGGCTGAGGAAGAGGCGGCAATCTTTATGATCTCCTCGATGATACCTTCTTGTTGACTGCTAGTACGAATGATTCTATTGCTGCTTCACACCGATCTCAAAATTTGGCTCTCTTTGTTTGCCCTTAGCTTTGTTTCATTTCATGCATTTAGATTAGTTCTTTGCTTTTATGAATTTGTTTTGTGCATCGTTTTGCATACTCTCATACCTACATCTCCGAACTGACAAAAGAAAGCAACTAGTAGAACTCAAACGATCAATGGTAAGTTCATCATTTAAGTTTTCATTATTCATTTTGATGTATTTAAATGCCACACTGATATTAGTTATTGCAGGTACAAATTCCAGGAAAAATCGACAATAGGTAAGGCCTAGTTCGGGAACGGTATCTACCTTTCATGTAGACTATCGTCCCCGAAGGGGGCAAATATGTAAGTACAAAAATATGTAAGTACATGTAAGCGTGAAAGTAAATCCTTTGGGTAGCAGGCCTCTTGATGACGTGTCCTCTCTTCTTGTCTTGTGTCGTTTCTGCTTTGTCGATTTCCTTCATCCCTTGTTTGCAACGCTTTTTGACACTTGTTGCGACACTTGTCGACATATGTTTTCTGGCTTTCAACTTTGATCCTAAGCCTTGTGAGCATCTTGTAGGTGAGTTTTCACCTCTCCCCTTTGTTTTTCCTCTAGCGCACCTCATAGAAGCCTTCTAAAGGTCCCGCGATCCATCTCCCGCTGTCAATTTTTGATTTTGACCAACCAATCCAAATCTCCCCCTATTATTTCCTGATCCCCACTAGGGATCCCAAAAATAAAAGTGGAGATTTGGATTCTTCCACATGACTGACCATTTTCTTGATGCAGAAATCATCCTTTTCCTCCCCTGTACCTTTTGCCATCCCAAATTTTTGCATTCTGTACTTTTGATCCTGGATATCCTCGGGCGACCTAGGGTCACCCTAGGGGCAACCCATGATCTCCCTGGGTGACCCTGTTTGATGAAGGTGATGACCCTGCCGTCTTTTGACCCGCAGAAAAACTCAAGTTTCTCTCACATTTTAGCTCTGTTTTCGCCTGTTTTTCCTTCTGTTTGCATGATTTTTGATCCTTGATATAGAGTTAACTATTTCATGCACCCACACATGCATAATTAGATCTATTTGATCTCAAATTAACTTTGTAATAAATCTCATGCATTCCCTCACCTCCATTTCTTCTTCAGTGATAAGCTATCATTGCTTCATCACTCCCTAATTAGCTGAGTTCACTGGGCAATCAAACTTGTTAACTGCCCAATCTATTCTTGTTAACTCATCAATCAAATGAGTTAACTCTCCAATCCATTCCATTCCTCAAACCTATAAATAGCCCCCTCCCTCAAGCACAAAGGGAGACAAATTCATTGTGCACCAGCTCTTGCCAAGTTTGCTCTCCAACCCAGCATTCATATGTTCATATAGGATGTAAGTGCCTTTTGTTTTCTTTGTTCAATCAAGAAACACTACGCTGCTCGATTCTTAGCCATTGTGCTCAATTCAAAGCTCACAGCGAGCTCATACAAGCTTCACAAAAGCTTCTTTTTGCTTCTTCAGGTTATTTTGTCAAGAGGATCACCTGTTGCCACAGAAGGACTTGAGGTTGCCTATACAAGGATACTGAGGGTATTGGAGTCAACAAATCTTCATCTCTTTCAGGTTCTTTCATTGCTTTCATAGTAATTAGATAATCACATTGCTCCTGGGAATAGTAACATTGTGCTTTTTCCTTGATAGTTTAGATCTTGCATGCTAGATTAATCATTTTTACATTCCTAGATCTACTTTGTTAGAAAAAGCATCTTCCCTTTCCATTAAATTAGATTGCATTGAAAACACCAAAAACCCACAAAAACATAGATTAAACTTTGCATTTGAAAAGACATATAGGATTGCATACATATTTCTTTCATAGATTAGAAGCATTTTCCTTTCCAAAATTATCTTAAAAATACCAAAAAGATGCTTTGCATGTTATCCTTTAGCTTGCATTCATATAGATCTGTTAAAATAGACAACATTGCAAACCCTTGATTCCATTACGAGGTAACCTCAGTTAAGAAAAGTCAACCCTAGGTCGAAACCCTAGGTTTGGTGAAGGTTAGTAATCACATATCCCCTGTTGCCCTAATTCACGGATGTGTTTAGGGGTGAGAGGAGAGTGGGTGAGAGCTATCCATAGTGAGATTGAGGAGTTGTATCCGCAACCGCCGCAACAAACATTTACTCTGCGACAAGGAGACCCATTTGATCTCCTATTGTTAGAAGAAACTAGGCAATTACAACTACACAGAGCATTTCTTAGAGACATAGAAATAATAGAGGCCATAAACGGAAACAACCGCTTGCCCATAGAAAGGTGGAATTTAAGGAATCCAAATAGAATCAGAGAAACTAGTGACCCTTTAGGTCATAGGGTTATCTCAAGTACTACAACCACTGAGCAAAACATACAACAAAATGCACAACAATGAAGGCCACAGAACTTGCCAACCCCTCTCCGTGAAGTCCAGCTCTCCAATGAGCCAGACCCCTACCATGTCTCGCCTCCTCTCGACTAGCTAATTCCACGTGAGAAAGAGTGACATGGTGGATCGCCCCGTGGAAAGGATGAAAGGGTCCGTGTGTGTGCCAAAATCTGACCTAACAGCCCTAGGCAACTAGAGTCACGATTTTGAGTGTACAGTGCCAACAGACTAATTTTTGGGCCTGCTCTGTGTGTTGCGTTTCATGGAAAAACTTTGGTCGGATCAATTAAAAACTTTTAAATTTCCTATCTTGTTATAGATTTACATACATCATCAAAAATTGTAGAGGATAGATATGTAGGAGCATCAGGAAGTGGGCGATCCTAGCTCACCCCCAAAAAAACAATGGCAGTTCAATTTTTTATTTTTTCTTTAATTTTGTGTATTTCATTTATTAATTGTTCCTTTCTAGATGATATTCCTAATTCCACCTGTTGATAGCTGTGTAGCGGTTACCAGAGGCACCTCATTCTATGTAGCAGTTTAGTAGGGTCTATTTGAATGGTCAGTGGCAGTTACAAAGGTATCTTACTCAAGACAATATTACTAGCAGTTACAAACAAATTTAGAACAATGTTAAACATAAATGATGTAGTTCATTTCCCCCTCTCTGGCCCCAACTATGGCTGCAATAATATCTCCTAAAGACATAAATTTATGTTTTTCTTTTGAATAGGGCTCAGGCAGTAAGAACAGAGGACAGATTGCATGGAAAGGGAGAATGCAGAAAGTATTGACCAAGGGTTTCAGATTACTTGTAGAGTGGCAGAGTTCAGATTGTCTCTAATATTTCCTAAGCAAGTTGATTAGGTTGGTCTGTGTACTGTTGACAGGTCCAGAATTTGGTTATAATTTTGAAAACAAGTGGAACAATGTTTTCCAATAAAAAAGCTTCTAAACGAGAGGATCTAATACTTGAGCACCCTAACTTCACGCCTCTCAAAATCATACCTGCCAATTTCAAATCACTCCAAAATTTTTACAGTAGCTTATTTGACAAGGCCCCTTCTTATAACTAATGTTTCAAGGCCACATCATTAAATATGATGCCGCATCAGCATGTTTTTTGTTTAAGTGTCTAATAGTTTCCCAAAAAAAAGGGTGGACCAATAGGTGTGCATTAAGTCAGTTTTTTTGGTGCGTTGATGTGGCATCACATGATTGGTTGCTTTTTAGATCTAAAGGGCACATTTCATTCAATTATTAGTACTTATAGTCAACACTAACAACCTTAAAGTCATAACTTCTAGTGCTGAAGTTTTAAAAATATTGGGCCTTAAATACACATATACTATTTCAACCATTGGAACTATCTTAGGTATTGAGTCTTTTTCCCCTAAGTTTGTTATTTAAAAATTACATTGAATCTAATGTTCTTGTGAGTTATTAAATTTGTGAAAGCTGCTTGGATTGGTTCCCTGTTCTCAAGTCCCCCATCCTTGACTACATCAGTACAGCGTAGTAGGGTGTAGTTCAAATACATTGAAATAAAATGACTCACTAGCCCTGTCATTTCTATTTATCATCTTCCAATTATTTATCTCAACTCAATTAATTTAAAGTTTAATCATACTAGAAATTGGATCCATAGGTCCAATGGGTAGGCTGATGCTTTTTAGAAGAAATTGTAGAATTTGTTAGATGTATCTTTTTGAGTTTTAGTATCTTTAAATTATTTTGTTGTTTCAATTCTCTTCAACCTCCAAAGAACACAAATATTGAAATGTTTTGACATTATCCACTAACCCAAAAGTAACCATTACACTTACTTAATTCACATATTTTCTCAATAATGATAAAGTATGGTAAATTAACTAACGATGATTAGATAGTGCTCTTATATCCATTTAAAAAATAATAATTTGAAAATAAAAATAAATGTAATCTCATGATCTTAATTGGTTCCCGTCTTACGATTGAAAGATAGCAAAAATAGCTCTTTCATAAACACAATATTTATAGCCTAATAGATCATGTATTTGGACTACTAAAATATCTATTTTAACATAAATATGTATACATTATTTGTGAAATATTAGAACTATGTGGTTGGATTGGATTGTTAAGTATGAGTTCTTATTAAGAGGGCAAGGTTGACATTTTTTACCATAAATGTGTACACATTATTTATGAAATATTAGAACTATGTGGTTATAGTGGATTGTTAAGTATGAGTTCTTATTAAGAGGGCAAGATTGAAAAATTCTAATGAGTTATTCCCTAGTCATGAGCTGGGACAATCAAATCATTGACCTTTAGGGAAGGGGAAGAATTGGTTGCTAAAGTACACCATTAATTATTTGAGCAGTGAAATAATGGAATAATAGAATATTGTTTTTCATATAGATCGTAAGGGACAAAAACTTTCTTCTTTGTTAAAACTACGCTTCAAAAATGCCATGAACTATCTAAAGACAATAAAAGATTAAAGATAAATAATATAGAAGATAAAACAATACACACAATACCTTCTCCTAAAACCCATCTTTCTTCTCGGATAGAGTAGAATGAAGTGCACCTAAGTTTCACTAGCTATGCTCTTGATAATGATATGTTGATTGCTCAATAAGCCAACAACATAACTTTACTTGAAAGCTCATGATATATTGATAATGGCTTGGTTGATGTTTGAGGAATGGAGGGCTAAGATTAAGAGGTGCAATGGATGGTTGAGATTAAGAGGTGGAATCAGGGATAATGATGGAAGCTTCTAGGGTTTTTCTAAAGATGGATGGGTAAGGTTAGTTAGTCATGTGACTAGTTTGATTTTTTAATTTATTTATTTGTGGGAAATAAATAAAGATGGAGACAAGAACGAAAAGAGTTGCTCTGTAAGGAGAGCCATGAGGTTGTTTGAGGGTTTGCATAGTCCTCCATGAACAACCTAGTTGGGATCTTTTTTTTCCTTGGAAGATCCTTGTTATCATTCCCTGATATATGTTTCCCTGGTTTGCTTGAATTCATAAGTTGAAAGATTGGTCTCATTCAATACATAGGTTTTCTTTTTTTACACTGCTAAAATATTGTTTTAAAATTCTCTTTTTTTGAAATTCTTTACCACCCATCGTCTGTCGTCACCTGGTGTCACCACAATTTTTTTGTATGCTCAGGTACCGCCTGAGAAATAACTCCCCGCAAGCCACACATTAATGATCTGGCAGAAAAATTAATGGAAGAATAGGAAGAAGTTGGGAATGAAAAGGAAGAAGGAAAAAGCAAAATCTACAGGAAGGTCTTAAATGGAGATGATGCCGAAACTCTAGAGGAAAATGTTGGCTTCGAGATCCAATATCTAGTTAGAGTTGATAGTGGAATTTCTAGTGAAGGGGAAAATGGAAGCAAGGGAAGAAAAGGTCAAAAAGGTGGAACTCTCTCGATGCCTAGGAAAATTACTTTATGCCCTAATGAGGATATGTAGAGATCCACTAAGAATGAAGAGAAAAGATTGAAAAATGTGGTTGTTTTCTTTACTTAGATTAACATTGATAAATTTCCTTCAAGAATTTTTTTTGATAATTGGTTGGTTTCTATATGGGCTAGAAAGCTTAGAATTCAATTCTCATTTTGTAGAATGGTACAAAATGGACTGTTTATTATATTTTTTTAGAAACCACAACATGCAAAAAAGGGTGGTTGAACGTAAATTTTAGAATATTGGCCAAGCCCTATTTAAGGCCTTTCCTTGGGCCCTTGAAACTACACACAAAGAAATATAGTTCTATTTAATACCAAGATGGATTGTAATAAAAAAATATTTCAGTGCAAATGTGGGGCTTTCTGCCTTAGGTAGTCAAAACATTTGGAAAAATTATAAAAATTGATGAGACGAGGGCTACATTGCCCCACATGGATGCTAGAATACTAGTTGCTTTCAACACAATGATTCAAATCCATAAGATACTAGAAATACAATGGGAGAATAAAGTGGTTGTGTGTGATATTGTAGGGCTTGGAGGCCTTAATTCCTACTTTTTGTGTAAAATGGATGGCCATCAGAAAAAAGATTGTCCTGTGTTAAATTCTAGGAAAAATAGAAAAAATATTAACTTTGAGACTAGGGTTTTCAATGAAAACATTGAGGAGGTTCCTAACCCTAACTTAGGCGCATCTAGTGTTGGGGGGTGGAAGCTAATCCAAATCCACCTTCTAATCTTGGTCCTGATTTGGTTCCCTCAAAGGTAGAAGACCTTTGTACAAAAACCGCTCAAAGTAAAAATTTTGATGGTAGATTAAATGATGAAGGTTTTGGTTCACCTATCTCGGAAGAGTTTTCTAATAGCAGTGTCAAAATTTACTCCAAAAACCTTGAGGTTTTAGCAGACATACGTGAAATCTCTAAAGATTATGATTTGTATGATTCAGATGACACCCAAGATGGAAACCCTGAAGGCATAATGGAAGGGTTTAGGGGAGTAGACATTCTTACTTTTGAGAACCCATGTTTTGAATCCCAAGTTAAGGACTCTCAACCAAATCCTCCAGTGGAGAATTAAGATGATAAGATGCCTCCAAATTACAATGGTATCTTGGAGTATAAGTCTATAGGTCCTATTCAGGATTGTGATTCTATTGTGGATCACAAAATTGTGGGGAAGAAAAATAATGCTCAAGAGTTGGCCCTAGAAAAACTCAGAGAAATAGCAGCCCAAAGAGAAAAGCTAGATGTTTTGAAAGAGGAATTCTTAAGAAAGAAAAAAACAAATCCTAAAAGAGTGGCAATGGATGTGCTTAAAATAAATGAGATGAATGTAAAGGGACGAAATGAAAAGGAGAAAGTTGAAACTAACAGTCTAACAAATAGTGCCCAACCCATTGATGTGACAGATAAGAAAGAAGAAGAAAATAAAAAAAAGGAAAAATTTAAGTAGAATTAACAACACCTTGAAACTTGGGAAAAAAAGGCAAAGATGACCAAATTCCTAAGTGCTTTGATAGATTATATAGTGGGAATAAACAACACTCTACATAAGAAACATATAGATGAAAGACCTTCAATGTTTTAGCTAGAATGTAAGGGGTTTATAATCCTGTGACAGAAAATATGTTGTAAGAGACTTTTGCAATAAGAACAAGAACATGAATATCTTGTTTATTCAAGAAGTGAAGGCTATTGGCTTCCTGTTGGAAAATAGCTTGAGATTTATCTAGAGGGAGGTAGTTGCCTTCACTTCTAAACATGATAGGGGAAAGGGTCCTAATGCCATTCTTCTTAATAGAAGATGGGAGAAATCCATTAAATAGATAGGACAATCTCCTTGTAATAGGTGTGTCTAGTTAATCCTAGAGATAGGAGAAACCAATAATAGATTCTGTTCCATATATGCCCCTAATGAGTATATAGTAACAGAGCTGAACTGTGGAATTGGATGGCAAATGAGCTTCTGAAGGCGTCATGGGTTAGAGGAGGTGATTTTAATATGATAGAACAAAATGAGGATAAGCAAGGAGGTATTTCTGATAAATGGAAAGGGAATGAGAAATTTTTATGGGAGATATTAAAGAAAATGTTGAAGCTTTGTGATCCCTTGGAAGGCAAGAAAAAGAGTAGTAAAGGAATATGGTTCTCTTGGTGCAATAGTAAAAAAGGAAGTAGGAGAAATTATTGTAGGTTGGACATGTTTTATGCAAACAAGGAAAATTTTTAGTTTTAGAATGAGAAAAATAATAATTTGGTGTAGGTTATCCCAAACACAGTTTCAGACCATTACCCTATCAAAACAATTATAGCAGTTAAGAACCAAGTCAAAGAATTCAAATCTCAAAAAGAGTGCAGCTTTAAACTTAATTGTGCCTTGCTAATGGATGTAGACTACATGAATGGAATTAGAACACTAAGAGGAACTTATGTAAGGATGGCTCTAAAAACCTTTGTGCCACCCAGTACTAGAACAAGATGATCAACTCATGTAAAGTTGTGTTCTAAATAGTTGGTAAAAAATACTCACTTGACAGGAGGAGAGAGAAGTGCCAGTTACAAAAAGAATTTCTACAAATAGAAGAAAAGATTCAAGAGAAGCACATTAAGGATGATTTGATAATAAAAGTATTTGGAGAGATAAAGCACAGATTAAGACAATTACAAGTAAGAAAGACCCAAGGTGCAAGGATAAGATCTAAAATGAACTAGTTGAGAGAAGGTGATAAGGGAACAAAATACTTTTTTGATTTTCTAAAGTACAAAAATATTAAGGAAAAAATAGGGCATGTTTTAGAAGAGGGAAAGTGGTATCATAAGGATGAGGAGATGAGTTAGAAGGGTGAGTTAGAAGGGTGTGAGGAAGATCAAGAGATGAAAAAAACACTTAATGCAGATATATCTAATAAAGAAATAGAAGATGCAATTAAAACTATGGAAAATGGTAAATCACCTGGGGCTGATGGTTTGTCTATGGAATTCTACAAAAGTAATCTAAGTTGGGTAGTTGATGACTTGTTTGAATTGTATCAAGAAGCTGTTAAGAATGGTACCTTGGGGAAGGAAATAAATAGAGGTATTATAAAACTTCTACCCAACGATGGGGATAAGACAAATATTAGAAATTGGAGGCCCATCACCTTATTGAACATTTCCTATAAGATCATTACCAAAGTATTGGCTTTAAGGTAAAGGGATATACTGCCAAAAATAATAAACTACTCCCAAACAAAGTTTATAAAGGGCGGGTATATCTTGGAGAACTTGATTACCAGTTGAGAGGCTTTATGCTGGGCCAATGAAATAAATCAAAAAGTTGGAATCTTATTTTTAGATTTTGAAAAATCCTATGATAGGGTGGAATGGTCTTTTCTCTTAATGATGCTTAAATACATTGGCTTTCTTGAACATTACTAATATGGTAAACATGTTATTCAGAGATGCTTCATCTCAAGTAGAGGTCAATGGTTCTCTTTCTAAACCTTTTTCTATGGGTAGATCTATAAGGCAGGGATGCCCCCTTGCCCCTGCCTTGTTTGTCATTGCCTCCGAGGCCCTCCACAATTTTCTAAGAACAAAGACTATTCAAGGAGAGGTAAAAGGTATTACTCTGCCCAATGAAGATAAGTTACTTAATGTCCAATTTGCTGATGACACAGCTCTATTTCCAAAGTTAGACAAAGAGGAATTTAGGAATTTGGAATTCAGATTAGACACCTTCTGCCTTGCTTCTGGTGTTAAAATTTCCCCTTCTAAATTTGTGCTGCTCTATTGGGATGATGATGCCCCTATCTGGCTAAATGAGGGTAAGTGGAATTGGGGTGGGCAGCAGAAACAAGTCACATTTCTAGGTATCCCCTTTGCTATTAATCCCTCTTTCAAAAAGGTGTAGGAATGACTATTTTCTAAGATTAAAAGAAAATTGAATAGTTGGAATAGACAATATCCTCCACTTGCAGGAAGAATTCAGGTTTGTTAGAAAGTTCTATCAACATACTCAATTTACTACTCATCAATGTGGCTATTCTCTAACTATCAATTTGATATTATCCAAAAAGTCATAAGGTAGTTCCTTTGGTTAGATGGCAAAAGAAATAATAAGAAGCACACTGTCAGATGGGAATGGTGCTATTTAGATTTGAAAGTACAAGGTGTTTCTCTAGCTACGAAATGAATTGTTAAATCCTTGGATGGAGAAAAACCTTGGAAAATATTGGTTAAGAATACTTTGAGGAATGTTGTTCCTAGCAATAATAGAGGGTGGGGTAACCTTCACATTCATGACATACTATTTGGGGACTTCTATGCCAAACCTTTAGCATCTGCAATCTTTCTAAGAATATGGAAAGCTTGGGAACAAGCTAAGAAACTCATTCTAAATGGAGAAACATTTGATCTTAATAAGAACCTGGTTTGTGGACATAGATCTATATGGTGGAGTGTGGAACATAAAGGTAAACCGCTTGCCGTCTTGCAGGGATGTTCTGCTAGGAATTGGAATAAACAGGGACTTGAAGCACTAAGAAACTTGGTTGATAACAACAAACCTAAAACATGGGCACATATTAAAGAAGAATGCAGACTAGTTGATACTTAATTACCATAATTGTTATAGGCATCTTGGTCAACTTCAGGTGATTTGTTTGTTGAATTACAAGTCACAAGTTATGAATGCTGACATATTGTCTCTTGTCAATGTTACAACAAGCATTACAAATCTGAAACTGAGGAGCTTCTTTTGAAAGAAAAATGTTTATTAAGTTCCACCATAAAAAAAATTCATTTACTTGCAATCCTATTCTAATTTATCATATTTGCGGTGCTCAAGTTTTGAGCCTTTCTAGGGTAATGGAAAGTAAATTTGTGCTTGATATGGTATTGTAATTAATCAAAAATAAGGTGTCATAAAAAAGAACAATAGAAATTTGAAAATATCCTTTACAAACTTTATTTTCTAGAAATTTGTTGTTGGTTCTATTCCCAGTATATCCAATTCAATCATATTTTAATATTAAATTCTAAGAATTTTCAAAAGCAGAACAAGTAAACAATTTGGAATTTGGAATTTGTTTCTAGTATTCTCCTGTGCGTTGTGGATGGTAAACTGGGGACCATCATTTTACAAATATGACCTGCCAACCAATACAATAAAATGTGTTGTTGAACATTGAAAGTCATTTGATGTTCATTATTTAATATTTTATAGTTAGGGAGTGCAAGTCTTTTCATTACATTCAACTTTGGCCTCGAGTGGTTATAGATGCATTTCAAAAATAATAGATCTCTTCTTCTCTTACAATGATGTTTGCTTTCAATGGGTTGTTAACAATATACACAATGTATATATCATAAGGGAATTTTGTGATAGTTGCAATCTTTTAGATGTAGATGGAGGTAGGGTTAGGGCAATATGGTGACATCACCAAAAGCATGCCTGTGGGATAGCAATCTTGTGATATTGTAATATTGTAATTTTCTGTTTGGTTTCAGGCTTGTTTATTGACAACATTTCATATGATATTTCTATAGTTTATGTAATGAATCTGTAAAAATATTTTGGCAAAAATTTGTGAGTAGTTTTTAATATCTCTCAAATCCATTATTAGTAAGAGGATACAAATAATACATAATATAGAATGAACCCTTTAAAAAGAGAGATAAAGACTTGACACCTAAAAGTTAGGTTTTACATTCGTGCATCATTTTTATCCTCTTCCTAATAATAAATTATGAAGTGAAATATAAAACATCATGAAAAAAATTATAATTTAACAAATTCAACATTCTATAGGTTAAGCTAGTGCCCTTGTAAATTGGATCTAAAAACCCACAGAGCAATTAGAGTACATGCGAAAATGCCCTAATTGCCTAAAAATAAAGCATGTGTAGAGACAAGCATTTGAGAGCATGTTGCGACAACAACTCAATATGGGTAAACTTACAATAAAAGTAGCTGAACAGGCAGAAAGATGCACCACTTGCATGGCTACTTCATATTCATCATTCTCAGCTTCAAAAAAATTCTTCCACCCTTTAATTTTCTAGCAAGTGTCCACTTTAAATTTTCTATTATTTGACTAAATTTTTCAGATTTCCTGAAATTGCTAGAGACTAGAATATCTCTAAGGGAACACCCACAAATCATCTACTCATAATGGATCCACTCCAAAAAAATTACATTGCTGAAGTTTGGCAACTGAAAATAAAATATCCTTAATCATTAGACCACATATAGAATCTTCAATAGACTTTTCAATTTGATTATATGTGGATACTTGGGTTGAAATAAAAGATACAGTTATATTGTCCTTTGTCATCTAGTGGCAAAATTGTAGATGCACTCTTCCAAAAATGACACTATGAAGTGCCTCAAGGCTCAAAGGCCCTCATGAGGTGTGGATTATAGGGTGTTTATTAAAATGGGATTTGTATACATCATTCATACAAGTTTATATTCGGATTTTGTGATTATAAAAAGTTTTTCTACAAGATTGGAGTTTTTTCTACAATATTGGCATGCTGTTTTGAACAAAAACAAATGTTACCTTTAGGTGTTCAATTCTTTTTAACCACCACGAGAGATTTTACAACTTCATCAATTTGGTATAGCCACCCAAAAATTTACACTTTTAACTATCAAATTCCATATCATACATATAATCATTGATAAGTCCATTGTGATCTTCAAGGGCACAATCATTGTTCTTTTGTAGATTCCACTCTATATTTTAATTGTATATGTGCTATTTTGGTCTAATTTCTAAGAGAACTTGTTAGGCAATGCAAAATTTCAAAACTTGTTAAGAAAATGACTCTCTTATTTGACAATTAATTAATTAATAATACTTACTAAACTAAGTTGGAAGAAGAACAAAGTTTCAACAATCCCATCCTTCCTACTGAGAAATTAGGAACTTATATGGCAATGTGGTGCCAAATTTGAAATTTGTCTTTTGAAGTACACTATATTGATGAAGATGTTCTTAAGTCAATACATGGATATCAAGGTGAGGTGTACAATGATATATACCTTGTATGCCATTTCATTATTCAATTCCAGTCACATCATGTTGTAAGGATGGGTGTCTGTGTAAACATGCCATTAAAGTCCCATGTTTATTGACATAATTGACAAGCAGTGATATCATCCTTGTATGTCATTTCATTATTCAATTACAATCACATCATGTTGCAAGGATGGGTGCCTATGCAAACACACCATTAAAGTCCCATGGTTTTTGACAAAATTGACAATCAGTGATATCATCCACATATAATGAGACATATAGTACACACAAAATCAACTTTACTTCTTCATTGATTGAATAAAACATCAATAAAATGACATAGACCTTGAAACAAACATTACTTTATTGAACTGTGATTTCAAGACTCGAATAATTCAACAATACGACTCTTTTTTCTCTCTTCTACAATACTGACACACAAAAAACACCTTTTTAAATGGATGGTATGGAGATACTCACAATCATTCCTCCACATACCATAGAAGTTAATCTAACAACTCTCCAGTCAAAGAGGAAGGACTACAAGCAATGCTATATTTATTACTTAATCAAGTTAGAAAATTACAGACTGAATGTTGCCACAAACTGAATTACAGGAATGATACTTCTTGACCCATACCTGACTTATTGGACTATGACACAAATAAAATATAAACCAAGCTTTAACCGACTCTAACCATCTTTGTTTTCCTTTTCTTTCTACTATAACAACTTGTCAACTCATAGTTTTGTACAAAGGCTAGTTTTCAAAATACCAACAACCAATCCATCACGAAATAGGAAAAAAAACCAAAACCTACATGTATATATAGGTGAATACATTTGGAAGTTATATCAATATGTTGTAAATCATTATCTATTATAGAACAAAATTTATAGCCTGTTAGATAGTGAGATTTGGCATAATGGGGGCACACCTAGGACTCGGTGACTGTAAGCAAGTGATGGAATTTTTGAGTCCAGATCAAGAAAACTTAATATGAACTCTCTCTCCTATGTATGCATAAAACATGTTTACCATCAGATGAATTAGTTACAAAGTATATAAAATTACAATTTACTTCTGAGAAAATGAAGGCAATACAATGTAATATATCTTCAACTTTTATGTCGCTTGTATATGGGATAATAATAGATGTAGCAAATGATAGATGTATGAGAATATGTATAGATGTGGATAAGGTAAGGTTGGGTATGTAAAAATGTGTAAGTGGGAATGGGTGAAGAATCAAAGATAGAGGAGAACTTTATATGAAAGTGCACCATTTGTTGACATATAATTATATTAAGTCATTCCAAAAAAATGAACCCAAAGCTAAATAGAAATTTATATGGACCTATACAAATTCTATTAAAAAGTTGAAAACCCATTATTGTATAAGAGCATACATGTTGAAGTAAAACTTATTGATAGGCAGTATTTTAGTTATGGGAGTTTTCAATAATTTTAGAATATAAACTTTTAGATGTGTCTTATAGTTTCAAACTTTATGTATGATAAAGGATTTATTGTAATATATAACTCCACAACAACTACATTGTTGCTACATGTTCTCCCTTTAAATTCTAGTTTCAATCAATTAAAATACATGTTGATATAAAATGTGTAAACACCAATAACTAAGTTATATTATTTTATACATTGGATTGATGTTTTTTCTAGCTACTACAAAACAATCGAATTAGAATGGAAGGCACCCACAAAACAAAATGTAAGGCAAGTATTGAATTTAAAATGGATATTACAAAATTTTAGGCACCTAAAAAATGGTTTGATAGCTGTGTAGGACTTCCTTGGGATTCACATGATCCATGCCTTGTGCTTGTTGCTCTAGTGACACATGCTTCTTGGCGATAGCTACCCCTTAGAATGACATGGGATTTGACCATACATAAAGCCTAGGGGCTTACACTTGACAAGGTCATGATAGACATTGGTCCTACAAAACATCAGGGTTTACTCTTCATTGTTGTCCCTCGTGTTTGGTGTCTGCAAAAGACATACACATCTCACCCGCTTTCACCTTCCAGTGGTATGCTCTCATGCAAGACAATGCCTATGTTTCTCTAAGGAAATGGGAGGAGGCATGTTTCAAGGCTCTTGAAGCCTTGGTTCCATAGTAGTCCTCTCTATTCATGTGCTCGTTAGTGCTCCACTACAGAATGTGTGTTTTTTTATTATTTTTCTCACCCCCAAAATTTCACCCTCATGTAAATTTTCACATGACTACTTTCCCAACAATCATTTGTTTTTGAATTTGTTTTTTGTTTCTCTATATTTATATTTCGGTTAATTATTTAATAATTTAAGGTTTATATTTGTGCCCATCAATTTCTCAACTAAATTAACAAATAAAATTTAAATATTTCAGATTGGAATACACATTGCATCTTGAAAAGGGATGAGGCATGTCTCAAGGCTCTTGAAGCCTTGGTTTTAGTAGTCTTGTCTATTTATGGGCTTGATAGTGCTCCACTCCAAATTATGTATATTGTGTTATTTTTCTCACCTGCAAAATTGTGGAATATAAATTCTTGACCATGACTTCACTCTAGATTTGCAAAATTGTGCTTTGATAAAGTATTGATCTAATGCAAACACCAAGGATTTTTATAAAGAGAGGCTTTATTCTAGATCAGACACTAGGTGAACTCTAAAATCTTCTTCATTTGGTCATCAAACTAAGTATCCCTTTTCATTTCATTTAGTGAACCTAAGTTCATTTGTATTTAATTATATGCATTTCATTAGATTAACCTAGATTACACTTAGGGAAAGTTGTTTTTCCTTTACAACTTTGCTGATGGAAATGGTCTAGTAGATTTATGATGATGGGGAAGGTTTGCCTTAGCTTGATACACTTGCATCTAGGAAAATGGTATTGAGAGACATCGTATGAGAACTTTCTAGAAACAGATTTTTTTTTTGGTGTAATATTTTATTCACCTTGGATATGTTATATCCTAAGTGTGATATTGCACCTGTTTGATAAGTTTACCTAGGATAATATGAATATTTAATTATTCTCACCTAAGTTACTAATAATGACATGTGTACACCTTGACTTGAGGCACACAAGTGCCACCACTACCTCATCAACTATTGATTGATGGTAGTCTATTCAGTAAAGGCCACCTCTGTCTTAGTCAGGTTGAGGAAATTGATCCATTGGTTAGTAGTTCAATTATTGACTTCTCAGTTAGGCTGAGTTAACTCACCTCTTGATTGAGAGTTAACTTATACCTCTTGGGCGTGTCATCTCCTTGATTCATGCATCCAAGAGGCCTATATATATGTATGTTACACATTGTAATTTCATCTCATAATATTGAATATAGAATACCAATTAATTTCTTCATTTGGATTTGTGATGAGATTGTAGGTATTTAGTCTTGGGCAAGTTTGTTTGTTTTTGTTAAGTAAATTTCATTATTGGGAGTGCTCCTATATATACATATATGAACATAAAATAATAAACTATTTGTTTACATAAGCTCTGATACAAAGCCACAAAGAAGCCAAGTGATAATCAAAATCCTAGCCCACATTATAATATTACCACCTCGCTACTAAGCAAAGACCCATACATTTGAGAAACTAAGAAAAATAAGAAACACCCAAACCTCCAATCCCTAATCCTCCGTTGAATCTTCTTCAATGCAATGCAACAGGACATCTGCACCATCTGCATTCATCAGTCCCAAAACTTTTTTGAGGAAGTTGAAACCCTTGGTTGCTAGTCTCCTTCTATACATCTATTGATTCGATTGATTGGAGGAGATGAAAGGATGCCAAACCACCACCTTGTAACCTGCTTGCACTCTAGAGAAGTCTTCAGGAAGGGGGATGTTGTTTCCATATTGAGCCATACAAAGCACCTCATTAAGGTGACCTAAGAACTTTTTCTTGACCAAAGTTGTGACCGCCACCTTCACCGTTTCCTTAAGCTCTCCCAAATCAAGTAAGACAACTAGGAACATGGCTGCAATATCCACATTAACCTTGAATTTTTGGTTTTCAACAATGAATTTTTTACCTAGTATCCATTGCACTGCTAGTAGAATGATACCATTCTTTGTCTTAAACACATTATGTAACCTCTTTTGTGAAATCAAACCCAAGAAATTCATCTACCTTTGAGGGCAAGTCAGCCTAATGGGAGTTTTCATTGCATACATAGAGGGTATGGCTTTTGCAACCATGGGGGACAGAAGACCATTAACAACAATGCATAACCAAATGAAAACCATAGTAGTCATTGGAGAAGATCAAAGAAAATTAACAATGAGGGTCCTTAATTAAGCATGATGCCAACAATCCCATCCACCAAAGTTCATATGATAATTAACATTGCGAAATGATTGTAGTGAACTACAACACCTTTAGGGAAATATTACAATGCGTGGCATTGCAAGAAGGTTGCTCATGAGGAACACTGTTACAATGGGAATCCAATTGATGAGCTATTTAAGCATCTTCTAAAAAAAATAGCATTAATCTATCTTCATTTGTTGCTCAACAATCCTCCACTCCTTCCAAATCAGGTAAAGGGAAAACAACCACACTTGTTGCTTATGTAGACTCTTCTCAATAGTGGATTCTAGACTTAGGTACATCACATCACATGGGTTCTATTAGAGAATAGTTTTCTTTGTTGGAGCCTTGTTTTGTACCCCACATTCTCATCAGGGATGATTCTCTAGTGGATGTCATAAAAAAAGGTTTAGTTGATGCTGACACTAGTACATTTGATGATTTTCTCTATGTGCCTAATCTATTAGCCAACCTTCTCTCCATCTACTAGACCACCTAGAATGGTAGGAAGGTCGAATTCACTCTAGATTTTGTCACCATCAGGGATCTTGAAGATAATGCACTCCTTGCAGTTGGTAAGGCTGACCATTAGTCTTAGCTCTATGTTTTCTATCATTTTGTACCTAATTCACATTCTACTACTTTGCTCACCCATTCAAATTCTGTGAACAAACTATGGAATGAGAGGTTTGGCCATCTCAACTACCACAATACTCAATAGCTTAACACACTGAACATGGTCACATGTTTTCCTTGAATCATTTTTTTATATGAAGTTTGATTTGTGCCTTTGGAAAGCATCCCAGAGACAAGCTCAACAAAGGGAAGGCTTGGAGGGCTTCATAAGTCCTTGAGTTGGTTCACAGTGACTTAGTGGGTCCTTTTGCAACCTTGTTTTTTTAGCAAGGCTTGCTATTTTCTCACCTTAATTTATGACTATTCTAGATACACATGGGTTTACTTTCTTTGGTACAAAGGTGAATTCCTTGATAGATTTAAGGAGTTCAAGGCTTGTGCTGAGAAACAATCTGGGAAGTGCATCAAAATTCTCTTGAAAGATAATGGTAGAGAATACATGAACCATCACTTTAATCAATTTTATGATCTTGAAGGGATTGATCTTTAGCATACTGTCACATACACACCTTAGCATAATGGTAGTAGAGAGGAAAAATAGGTCCCTGCAAGAGATGGTTGGTTTCATGATCCATGCATGTGACCTTGCACCTGAGTATTGGGCAAAAGCTATCAATTGTTCTACTCACATATAGAACATGGTTCCTCATAAGGTATTGAAGGGCATCACTTCCTTTGAAGCTTGGTGTGATAGGAAACCTATTGTGTGACATTTCAGAGTTTTTGGATCCCTAGCATGGGCACACATTCCTTCATAGTAGCATCGGACCTTAAAATATTAGAGTCAGCCTTGCATCTTTGTTGGATACCTCGATGGTGTCAAAGGACATCAACTCTCAAATCCTCAGACATGTGAGCTCTTCATTGAGTGCAGTGTACATTTAAAGGAAAGCTCTTCTAGCTCAAGTCCTCCCATCTTCCTTCCTCCACAGAGGATTTAGATGACAGTGACTCAGAGGATTTTCCTTCATCTTCCTCTACTCAAAGAGTTGATCATGATGTTCCACCCTCCCATTCATAGAGTTTAGATTCTAAGACTAGGGATTCTCTTCCTCCATCCCCTTCCATGCCTCATTGGGCTCGTCAGGCACTTAATTTATATGCACTCTTGTTGGGGAACGTTCAGATACTTGAAGGACTTGGTCACCGCATGAGTATATTCTACATTCCTACATTGCCACAACTTCAGATCCATAGTCATTTCGTGAAGCATCAAGTATTGTTGAGTGGGATTCAACAATGGAGGAAGAGAACAACTCTTTGGTTCAAAACAACACATGGGAGATTTTCCCACTTCCTAAGTGAGGAAAGATGGTTTAGTGTAAGTGGATCTATTGAACCAAATTTGCAACTGATGGATCAATTAATAAGTATGAAGCACGACTTGTGACCAAAGGTTTCTCGTAGGTTCCTGGTGTTGACTACATTGAGACCTTTTCTCCAATTGGCAAGATGAACTCCATTCACTTGATACTTTCTATTGTTGCAACTCATGGTTGGGTTGTACATCAAATGGATTTGAAGAGTGCATTTCTTCACGGGGATCTACAGGAGAAGATTTACATGAAGTAGCCATAGGGGTTTGTTCAGCATTCTTCACTAGAACTTGCAGATTGAGGAAGTCACTCTATGGCCTCAAACAGGCCTCACAGGCTTGGTATGCCAAGATGGACTACTTTCTTCTCTCAATTGGGTTCTTCAAATACCACTCAGATCCAAATGTCTACATCTTTAGACAAGAGGATGCTCTTCCTTTCTTGGTTCTCCATGTTGATGACTTGATTGCCATAGGGAGAACCTCATCCATAATTATAAGTGTTAAGACTATTTGCATGATAGATTTTCCATGACCGACTTGGGTCTTTTGCACTACTTTCGCAAGATCAAGATCACTCAGACCTCTTCTGGGATCTCTCTTGTGAAGACCACGTATGCTCTTGATCTACTAGCTCATTTTCACATGGCTGATTGTAAACCTTCACTAACTCCCTTTCTTTCTAGAGTCAAGCTTGAGGCAAAGTGTTCCTAACCACTGGTTGGTGCCACTTTGTATCATTAGACTTTTGGTAGTCTCATCTACTTGACTCATACTCACCTTGACATTTCATTTCTAGTTGGCATTGTTTCATGTTTCATGACGAAGCCACATGAACTTAACTAGAAAGCATCCAAACACATTTTGCACTACAATCAAGGCACTCACATATATGGGCTTCACTATGCAATAGATATAGGTTCAAATTTGATTGGATACATGGAATCATATTAGGTTGATGATCTTGATGATCCCATGTTCAATTTGGCTACAATTTTCACCTCGGTTCTAATCCCATTTGTTGGTAAAGCAAGAAGCAGTGTGTCATTCCTCTCTCTTCGACTGATGTTGAGTATTGAGGTGTTGTTAATGCCACCAAGTTTAGGCTATTTAGCTTTTGAATATTCTCACTGAACTTGGTATCACTTTTTAGAATCCATCAATCATCTATTGTGACAAAAAGAGTGGCATCTAGATCTCAAAGAATCTAGTCCATCATCAATGAACCAAACACATTGAGATCCACATGCATTTTCTTTGAGACCTAATTTAGGAGTAGGTCATTGATTTGCGCTATTGTCCTACAACAAAGCAAGTTGTAAATATCTTCACTAAATCCTTCATTAAGAGCAAGTACATCCATCTTTGGTCTCTCTTGGGGGTGCAAGACATTTCTTTAGGAGGTCACTTAGCCCCTCTTGCTTCGTCCTCTCATGAGGAGAGTTTTTCCCACTAGGTTTTCTCCTTTCTGTTTGAGGGGATCTTTTATACATGGGTATCTCATCATGCCTTGTAGTCAGGACACATATTTGCATCTATGCATACATTTCCCCCTAAGTTGCAATTAAAGGGGATGTTAGTGTGAATGAGGTACTTTATCTAACTAGTTCATTTCCTAGCTAGTTCTCCACTTAGTTCCTTTTCACACTAGGTTAAGCTTACTTAGGAAAATTTTCAATTTATCCCATATTGGTTGTATTTTTAGTCTCTTCAGTGGTATATGCTATATATCCACACCCATCATTCTTATATGAGCATATGATCTCATCTCATTCATGTATGCTTTGCATTTCCATTGAATAGAATATAGTTTATTCTATCATCTATGATTTTCTAGCTTTGCTTTCCTTTCACTCATTTGCATTCTTAGGTGGCTTCAGAACCAAATCTTACAATTTTAGGCATTGTTAGAGTAGTGTGATTGCAACAACATATTTAGTTGATTTAGGGATGAAGCAGGAGCATTTTATGGTGCTGAGTATAGTCCTCATGCTTATACCTTGAAAGACTTAGTAAAACACATTTGTCAACACCCTCTGTGATCTTGTTATGCAATTTTCTATTTAGGATGGGCATGCGTAATTCCCAATTCTTTCAACTTTTTTTGAATTTTGTTGGTGGAGGTTGTAAATAAGGCATTAATTATAATATCTCTATGGTGATTCCATTTGTGGTGATTGAAGGGTTAATAATCATGAGTTTTATTAATCTATAGCCGGTTGGAATCTATTTCGACCCTAGTAGGCTCTAGGTCCATTCTATGGTTATGCACGGGAATTAAACTTTCTACTAGTAGTTATGTCTTTAGATTCTATATGGAGTTCTTAGATAGATTTTAGTGCAATGTGGGTTTGGTTGCTCACTCTCCTTGGTGTTTTTCTTACATGTGGTGGAGGACTCTTAGTTTTTGTAGGTGTGGTAAGCAAGCAAAGTGTGGACACATGCAAGGGATTTAAGCATAGTGGCATAATATCAGGTCACCACCTATGGCATATTTTCAATGTGATGATGGATCAAATCTAGTGGTTGGATTAGCATTAGGACATAATATTTTGAAGGTAGGAAGTAGATTGAAAGCAACATTGCATGATAATTTTGTCACAAGTTTTGTATATTATGTACTTGACATGGACCTTAGGGTTTACTTTTTGAAAATGTTCCTACCATATCAATTCAATGGCATGGAGGTGGCTAAGATTGTAGAGGAACCTAGGGGAGCTACATAGAAGGAAGAAATAGGGCTAGAGAAGGTGGAGTCTATGAGGTCATATACAACTTGAATGTATAGGTATGAAGAATTGGAAGAGCTTTGTGATGATGTAGGCATACTGCGAGTTTTTTTCTATGATATAAACAAAGTATTGGTGGGTCTATGTATCATCCATTACAATGGTTGTACGAAAGTAGAAAGTGACTTTTCCATTCCAAATTTTTATGGGAGTTCAATCCATTGTGCAAATTGTTGTAAAGATATGCATTTTGGACTATATTTTTCATATTTCTCAGTTGTAGTCCAAAACAATGTACAAATTGGTGGTGGCCTAAGAGAACTTGTGTAGGTAGAGGAATACTTAGTTGAGTGAGAGAAGGTTGCAATTGGTTGAGAGAAGTAGGGACTTGTGTGAAGTGGTGCTACATTGTGTTGTTATAGAATTTCTTTGAAGCTTGCATATGCTACCATTTGTGCCTTTGTTTTTCACTCTCCTTTTTAGTTTGTTAGTACACTATTGTGGTTTTGAGTATAGTTTTTAACTATAGTTTATAATAATATTGGCTTGCTTTGGTAATATTGTAATAACTACTATTATGCTTGAAGGGCGGGGCCCCAATAAAAACCTTAGGTGTTTTATCCAAAAGAAATTCAATCTATTTGGAAATGTGTGAAATCATATAAAGTTGAAAGTGTTTGACCAACCATTTAATAATTATTATATAGTTGAAGTTCATTAGTTTCCTAGGAGTCTAAACAATTATGTGGACCATGCAATAATTTAAATTACCATTCTCTCTCTACACTTCTCAATCTTGATATAAAATTTCATGGGATTAAAATGTTCCTTATCCAATAATTCATTCTTGATTTACAATTATCCATTTAATTCCCATTTTCTTCTATAAGAGGCTTACATCAAAGGTTCTTACATTGGTAGAATCATGATTCTCTTTTACACATTGTGACTTCTATTGATATATCTTAGGGACTTGCCTCATTGTATTTGCTTTGTGTCTTTTATTTTAGCTCTATACCTTGTCATATCTCTATGCCTTCCATTTTATCTCTATGCCTTGTCATGGTTTCATACCTTTGATTTCATCTTTATGCCTTGTTGAGGCTTTGTGCCTTTCATTTTAGGTTTACGCCTTGTTATGGCTTTGTACCTTTCATTTTCGATTTTATGACTTGCTGTGGCTTTCCTCCTTTCATTTCAACTCCATACCTTGGCCATGACTTTGTGCCTTTTGTTTTAGCTTCATGACTTTATCCCTTATGCACTATCTCAATAGTTTTGGCCATTGACATATGCATCGCCATTGTTCGTATCCTACCCATGCTAGGGCAACACTACTATCCTTGATCGTATCTCCAACCCATGTGTGCTTACCATGATTTATTATTCTATATGCTACACATGCTCCACACAATGTATTCATTATTTTTATTGCTTTATGTATGTATATGCTTATCTATAGATTACATTTCCTTTGATGTATAATTTTCACTCTTCTTCAAGTCCTTACATCCTATGGAGACAACCAATTGAATGGGGCATATATTATTACTAATGTTCCCATGCTTAGGTGCTACAAAGACACACCACTATAATTGAGCAAAGCTTGATCACATTACTGCAATTGAGTAGATCACATTATTTTTCCACAATCAAGTGGAGTCACATGGCCACAATCAAGCAGAATCTTTTCACATCATTTTCCAAATAGGTGAAATATTTCCAACTTTATTTAATTCTTGTTATTTTGATTTTATAAATAGATGGCAAATTTCTATTTGTTTCAAAATTTTATTTGTGAGGAAAAAGCTACTCATTGTACACTTTTTCTCTAGTTTATAAGATTTGTAGAGAGTTCATGTTGAACCTCATACTTACATGATCATAGCTTGTAGGTTCCATTACTTTATATGGACACCATAACTATATCCTTTGAGTGTTAAATATTTACTTTACGTACATGTTTGTGAGTGCTACATACTTTGAGATACATGACCATTTTAGGATTCACATACACCTCAAAGTGGAGGCAAAATGAAATACTGGAATTTATATATCTATACCATTTTCAATTAATTAGTTTTGTGTCTAGATTTTGAAGAAATGCATTAATACATGTACATAGAAACAAATGGAAAAATCTTGTATGATGTTGGGATAATTCCACTAGACTTTTATCCAGTTGTATATGTGCACAAATCCCTATACAATTAGTCCTATCATATCCTTATACATACACAATCTACACATTAACTTTATCTATTCATTTATCACAATCACCTATGCACGTACCCTCATTTAATTGTTAGCCACCGAGATCTGACAATTTTCCCAAACTAGGACATTTCTGTAGTCTTGGATTGTTGCCTTTAATTTTAAAATTCAAAATTGGACAATTGCCTCCCTTCACCTTCTTGCCTTGATCCCATTAAACACATATTTGGCATAACTTAATGCTATGTGCTATTATTTATTTAGACATTCATTGCATTCATTTTAATCATTAAATAATCAAGCATTCATTCATTCTAGAGGATTGAAGAAGAAATTAACAGTGACACATTTCAATTTGGCGTAATAAAAGGAGTAACAAATATGCGTACTAGGGCCCTTGCTCATTGTTTTTGATTCTTGTTCACCTTCCAAGGGTTGATCTAGGATAATTTGTTTCCTTGCAATGAATGGACAACCCTTTAGGTATTTCTAAATACCATTAATTCCCTAGTTATTCAAAGGGAGTAGACTATCATTAGGTGAAGATGTTTAACAAAACATTATTGATTTTAGTGATGAGTTTGAACTCAAAATACAAATTCTTGACTATGACTGCACTCTAGATTTGTAACTTGTGCTTTGATAAAGTATTGATCTAATGCAAACACCAAGACATTTTATAAAGAGAGGCTTTATTCTAGATTAAACACTAGGTGAACTCTAAAATCTTTTTCATTTGGTCATCAAACTAAGTATCCCTATTCATTTCATTTAGTGAACCTAAGTTCATTTGTATTTATTTATATGCATTTCATTAGAATAACCTAGATTACACTTAAGGAAAGTTGTTTTTCCTAAATACAACTTTGCCTATGGAAATGATCTAGTAGATTTATGATGATGGGGAAAGGTTTGCCTTAGCTTGATACACTTGCATTTTGGAAAATAGTATTGAGAGACATCAGATGAGAACTTTCTAGAAATATATTTATTTTTGCTGGTGTAATATTTTATTCACCTTGGATATATTATATCCTAAGTGTGATATTGTACGTATTTAATAAGTTTACCTAGGATAATATGAATATTTAATTATTCTCACCTAAGTAGCTAATAATGACATGTGTACATCTTGACTTGAGGTACACAAGTGCCACCACTACCTCATCAACTCTTGAGTGATGGTAGTTAGCTACCACCTCTATTCAGTCAAGGCCACCTTTGTCTTAGTTAGGTTGAGTGAATTGATCCATTGATGAGTAGTTCAATTCTTGACTTCTTAGTTAGGATGAGTTAACTCATCTCTTGATTAGAGTTAACTTATACTTTTTGGGCATGTCATCTCCTTGATTCATGCATCGAAGAGGCCTATATATATGTATGTTACACATTGCAATTTCATCTTATAATATTGAATATAGAATATCAATTATTTTGTTCATTTGGATTTGTGATGAGATTGTAGGTATTTAGTCTTGGGCAAGTTTGTTTGTTTTTGTAAGGTAAATTGCACTCTTGGGAGTGCTCCCATATATACATATATGAATGAAAAATAATAAATTGTTTGTTTACATAAGCTCTGATACAAAGCCACAAAGAAGCCAAGTGATAATCAAAATCCTAGCCCACATTATGATATTACCACCTTGCTACTAAGAAAAGACCCATACATTTGAGAAACTTAGGAAGATAAGAAACACCTAAACCTCCACCCTCTAATCCTTCATTGAATCTTCTTTAATGCAATGCAACAAGACATCTACACCATTTGCATCTACCAGTCCCAAAACATTTTTGAGGAAGTTGAAACCCTTGGCTTCTAATCTCCTTCTCTACATCGGTTGATTCGACCAATTGGAAGAGATGAAAGGATGTCAAACCACCACCTTGCCGCCTGCTTACACTTTGGAGAAGTCCTCAGGAAGGGGGATGTTGTTTCCATATCGGGCCATACAAAGCACCTCATTAAGGTGACCTAAGAACTTTTTCTTGACCAAAGTCGTGACCGCCACCTTCACCATTTCCTTAAGCTCTCCCAAATCAAGTAAGATAACTATGAACATGGATTTAATATCCATATTAACCTTGTATTTTTGGTCTACAACAATGAATTGTTTACCTAGTATCCATTGCACTGCTAGTAGAATGATACCATTCTTTGTCTTAAACACACTCAGTAACCTCTTCTACGAAATCAAACCCAAGAAATTCATCTGCCTTTTAGGGCAAGTCAGCCTAATGGGAGTTTCCATTGCATACACAAAGGGGACGGCTTTCACTACTGCGGGAGAGAGAAGACCATTAACAACAATTTATAACCAAATGAAAACCACCGTAGTCATTTGAGACGATCAAATAAAATTAACAATGAGGGTCGTTAATCAAGCATGATTCTGACAATCTGATCCACCAAAGTTCGTATGATAGTTAACATTGTGAAATGATTGTAGTGAACTACAACACCTCTAGGGAAAGATTACAATGTGTGGCATGAGTTTGTGATGTCTTTTTAATAATTAACTCTTCATCCCTTCCCATCTTTGAGTTGGCAAGAGCGTCAGCTTCCCTATTGCCTTCTCTATAGATGTGATTAATAGTGAATTCCTCCAGATTATTAATTAGGCCCAAGGCAATGGATAAGAGAGAGTTAAGAGTTCAACTATGCATGCTCCTTGATCTCACAACGTTAATGGTGATGGAAGAGTCACCTTTTATTTCCACTTTCCCCAACTTAAACTTAACACAAAGTTGAAGTCCAAGACTAAGAACTTGGAATTTAGCCTCGTTATTTGTCCCTAGATTGTGTCTCCTTGAAGCTGAACATATGACATCCCCCATCCAATTTCTAATAATGCACCCTGCCCTAGACATCCTTGGATTTCCTTTGGAAGCCCCATCAAAGTTTAATTTTACCCATTCCTTCTCTAGCGGAGTCCACTTTACCTCCTTATGCCTCAACCGAGAATCATCCGTTGTCATCTGATTAACGGGAGGGATCCTCAAACCTTTTCAATTTCTTGTCATCAAATTATCCCACACAATGAACACCCTTCCTTTAGGAGACAAGGATTTTATTCTATTATTCACCACCTCAATTATAGTAGCTTTTATCTTGTTCAAAAAAGAGGGAAGAAAAATATCTTTGTCCTGAAAGATCCTTCGATTTCATTCCTTCCATAATTCCTGAATTACAATGGATGAACAAATAATTCACAGACATGAGAAGGTAGCGCTTCCTACCAAAAATGGGCTAGGCTTTAAACAAACTCAAAATATCATTTGGGAGGGCCCTTATCCACCCTAGTTTGGCACACACCCATTACCAACATTCCTAGGCAAATTGGTAACCTAGTAAGAGGTGATCAATTGTTTCTTCATTGGTTTTGCAAAGTAGGCATCACGAAGGGCCATTATCTTGGGCATGTTTGTTTATCACAACAAATTCTAATAGTTTTTTGGTGAAGCCCTTAGGCGAGTCCATTCAATGATGATGAACAAATATTGAGAGCAACATGTAGTTATGCAATATGCCTTTAGAATGTTGATGTAACACTTTTTGTCTTTTTGCAATTGATTTCTAGATAAATCCTAAATAGATAAAAGATTATTTGAAAATGAATTAGGGTTAGTCCTTAAATACATTATTCTAGCATACAATTTGAAATAATTTGTACTTTAATTGGCTCATAATGACTAGTAAAAGAGTAAGGCATGGACACAATTTAAAAAACTCAAATTAAAAGTTTAAAGTCTCTATTTATATACAAAAGCGAGAGATATCTTCCAATTTGTTGGCATTTATAAATTACTTCCGCTATGTTTTTAATCACTTGACCCCCCAATTAAATTTTTAAAAAGAACCAATACATGTAAAATACCAACCAAATAAATTAACACAAATGCACCAATGCATGTTCACAACATTTGTACATGTTCACAAATGCACCAATACATTTGTAAATTAACCAATGAAATTAAGACAAGTGTACAAATGTGATGGCGAGCAGTTATCGGCACATCGATGCACATGTATGGGGCGACATGTTGAAATGACCATTTTTCGACCCATGTGCACATAACGCGTCCTACAGGGAAATGTATAAGTGCCCAGAAGCTGAAAGGATAGCTTTAAGCTCTTCGGTCACATACTGAAAAACCAAAAAAAAATCGTCGAAATTCGATATGTCTAGCTATGTGTTTGACATGCAGGAAGTTAGGGTGGGCAGCTACTGGCCCATCTCCCTTAACTGCCCACTCACATGAGTTAATTTAAAGAGACTATGTTGCGAGACTTTTCATATTCTTCAAACGTAATAAAGATTTCACTCCATAACTACCCAAGATTTTCTATTTTTCTATCCATTTGGCTTCCATGAATTTATTTAATTTTTTGTTTAACGTGATAAAGATTTCATTCCATAACTGCCCAAGTTTTTCTTTTTTTCTATCTATTTGGCTGAACCACTAATTTATTTATTTACACATTTTATGAATTTTGTTTACATGGGATTCTGAATCTTAATTGTTTACGGGAATCTGAATCTTTCAGTCCTTACTGTGAGTGTAGAACACCTCTTGGCGTAATAAATTAATTTCAACTCTTTATATATAAGGAAAAATAAAATGGGAAATATGCCTGTTCACATAAGGGAGCCGTATAGCACCCTCTAGGCACATGGATGACCAAACCAGACCAAACTGCTAAGCAATACTCATCTCCAACTATCCAGACATGCATGGATTAGCTACAAGTAGAGACTTCAGACCATGAGTCTTCTTGCATTTCAATTGCACAATTTTCCAATTGATCTTCTTCTTTATTTCCTTCTAGCAGTGTGAGAGATTTTAACATTTCTAAATTCAGCCAACACCTTCCAAATTTGAGAAATCCACTTCCTGAACTTCTAGTTGGTATTGTCTTTCTACCTGAGAGATTGAAAACAATCTATGAATCACCTCTACCTAAATTTAAATTTAAAAAAAAAAAAACAATATGAATGAAAAATAGAGATAGATTTAGAAATACGGTTAAATTGAGGGTTTTGAGGCTTATAAAATAATGTTGAGTGTAATCTTATAGTTATGGTAAGAATTAGGGTTAGATTAATAATTATAATAATAACCCTAACCCTATTATAAAACTAACATGAATCTTGACCCTAATTCTAACCCTAATCATAATCCTATATGCAAGCCTACTTCTAACTCTATCTATAATTCTAAATATAATAGAGCACCTCCAGAAGGGTGGAGGAAAGGAGCTGAAAGATTCCAAGATTCCATGTAATTTTATAAGATTCCCTAATTTTGAAATGACTAAAACCTTACAATCAATGCAATAAGAAATAAAGAATCTTATAAAATTCTAACTGACAGCAGTGAAATAAAGAATCATGGGGCTCATTTCACCTTCTGCTAGACCGTGGAAGGAAGATAAGAGAGTAGAAAAACAAAACAAGATAACAATAATAATTTTGCAGGCTATGGTGATTAGAAATGTTGTTGGCTAAATTGTTTTAGAAATTTTTAAATTGGAAGATAAGAGAGTAGAAAAACAAAACAAGATAACAATAATAATTCTACAAGGCTATGGAGATTACAAATGATGTTGGCTAAATTGTTTTAGAAATTTCTAAATTGGACTGTCTCTTTCATTAAAAAATAATAATATTATTTAATTTGAAAGAAAATGAATTGTTTCTTTCTTTGGGTTATATTTCAATTTTTATTTTTATAGTAGGAAAAATTAAAAATGCAAGTTTATTTATTTAGTAGGTGTTAGATAAGGTGAAGTCACTTAATATAATTAGGTTGGTAATTAAATTAAATCACCATACTTAGGATGTATTAAGTTGAGTAATTAATTCATATGTTTATTTGAAAATTATTAATCTTTTCCTTAAGCATAGAATATTGATATTTTAATAATTGTTAATCTAGAGAATTTTGTTGATATGATTAACTTTAATCAAACCCTTTAATGCCAAAATGAATAAGAAAAGTTTGTAAGGGAAACATTTCTTAGAAGTATGAATTTATATATATCTAATATTTATATACTATGTAATTCATGTATGAATAGGGTTAGAGTTATCTATGTTAGGGTTAGGTTAGGGTATGCTATATGTAAACATTAACAATATTTAGGCTTAATAATCTAAAGGATATTTAAAATAGGTATGCTAGCATAATATATCCATTATTAGGGTATGCTATATATATTAAATTATATTAACATATCTACCCTATAGGGGATATATTAATATAGGGTTATAATAATATATAAAAATACTCTATAGGGTTATAATAATATATAAAAATACTCTATAGGGTATATATAATTATACCGAGAGGCGTTCTACACTCACAACAAGGGCTGAAAGATTTAGATTCCCATAAACAATTAAGATTCAGATTCCCAAGAAAACAAAATTCATAAAATGTGTAAATAAATAAATTGGTGGAAGCCAAATGGATAGAAAAATAGAAAAACTTGGGTAGTTATGGAGTGAAATCCTTATTACATTTGAAGAATATGAAAAGTCTTGCAGCATTTTAAATTAACTCATGTGAGCATATCAAATATTCTAACAGCAAGTAATTTATAAATGCCAACAAATTGGAAGATATCTCTTGGCATACTATACATATATTTTAGGTAAGATAATCCTATTCTTAGAAAGTGTAAGATCAATTTTAATTTTAAATTAAATAAATTAGAGTAATGATTTAAATAAATTAGAGTAATGATTTAAATAAGATTAAATTAAAGATTTATATAAGATTTTATTGATAGGTTTTAAAATTTATCAAGTTCAAGACAAGAAGTTATTTAGAATAAAACAATAAAATTATTAATTTGGGTTAAATTTTATTTATTCAGCATACAATAATTTATTTTATTTTATTTTGAATTTAAGAATATGAATATTTAATATCACTTCTTAAAGGTTATTAGTTGGTTAGTTAGTTGGCAGGCCTATTAGACCTTACTAATTAGTCCTTTAAATAATTATTACTTAAAATATTAAAGAAATGTATACTTAAAATTTTCATGGTATTTATTATTATTATTATTTTAATTACAATAGTGTTTTATTATTATTATTCCAAAGTCTTTCCTTGCTTGAAATGATAAAAATTGCAATGGTTCCAATAATATGGAAAGATTCTAAAGTGTTTTTCTTGCTTCAAGAAATAATTAATTAGTCCATAATATTGCAAACAAATATATGAATAGTGTTAATAAAATACCATGAAGTGGATTGGGCATAGTGTTAAAATATCCATAAAATATTGATAGTGTTAAGATAAATTATTAAAACCATACAATAATTTATTTTATTTTATTTTAAATTTAAGAATATGAATATTTTATATTACTTAAGAAGGTTAAAATATTAGTTGGTTAGTTAGTTGGCCTATTAGATCTTAGTAATTAGTCCTTTAAATAATTATTACTTAAAATATTAAACAAATGTATTCTTAAAATTTTCATGGTATTTATTATTATTATAATTTTAATTACAATAGTGTTTTATTATTATTATTCCAAAGTCTTTCCTTGCTTGAAATGATAAAAATTGCAATGGTTCCAATAATATGGAAAGATTCTGAAGTGTTTTTCTTGCTTCAAGAAATAATTAATTAGTCCATAATATTGCAAACAAATATATAAATATGAATATTTAATTTAAGAATATGAATATAATATTTTAATTTAAGAATATGAATATAATATTAAGATTCAAATTCCCATAAACAATTAAGATAAATTATTAATACCATGAAGTGGATTGGGCATAGTGTTAAAATATCCATAAAATATTGATAGTGTTAAGATAAATTATTTTAAAGCACATAAAATCACAGATAAATTATTACAACCATACAATAATTTATTTTATTTTATTTTAAATGCAAGAATATGAATATAATATTGCAAACAAATAAATAAATATAATAATTTATTAAAACCATACAATAATTTATTTTATATTATTTTAAATTTAAGTTTATGAATATAATATTGCAAACCAATAAATGAATATAATAAATTATTAAAACCATACAATAATTTATTTTATTTTATTTTAAATTTAAGAATATGAATATAATATTGCAAACAAATAAATGAATATAATAATTTATTAAAACCATACAATAAATTATTTTATTTTATTTTAAATTTAAGTTTATGAATATAATATTGCAAACAAATAAATGAATATAATAAATTATTAAAACCATACAATAATTTTCTTTATTTTATTTTAAATTTAAGAATATGAATATAATATTGCAAACAAATAAATGAATATAATAATTTATTAAAACCATACAATAAATTATTTTATTTTATTTTAAATTTAAGTTTATGAATATAATATTGCAAACAAATAAATGAATATAATAAATTATTAAATCCATACAATAATTTATTTTATTTTATTTTAAATTTAAGAATATGAATATAATATTGCAAACAAATAAATGAATATAATAATTTATTAAAACCATACAATAATTTATTTTATTTTATTTTAAATTTAAGTTTATGAATATAATATTGCAAACAAATAAATGAATATAATAAATTATTAAAACCATACAATAATTTATTTTATTTTATTTTAAATTTAAGAATATGAATATAATATTGCAAACAAATAAATGAATATAATAATTTATTAAAACCATACAATAATTTATTTTATTTTATATTAAATTTAAGTTTATGAATATAATATTGCAAACAAATATATGAATATGAATATTTAATTTAAGAATATGAATATAATATTTTAATTTAAGAATATGAATATAATATGAAGATTCAGATTCCCATAAATAATTAAGATAAATTATTAATACCATGAAGTGGATTGGGCATAGTGTTAAAATATCCATAAATAAATTATTTTAAAGCACATAAAATTAGACAAATTATTAAAACCATACAATAATTTATTTTCTTTTATTTTAAATTTAAGAATATGAATATAATATTGCAAACAAATAAATGAATATAATAATTTATTAAAACCATACGATAATTTATTTTATTTTATTTTAAATTTAAGTTTATGAATATAATATTGCAAACTAATAAATGAATAATATAAATTATTAAAACCATACAATAATTTACTTTATTTTATTTTAAATTTAAGAATATGAATATAATATTGCAAACAAATAAATGAATATAATAATTTATTAAAACCATACAATAATTTAATATTTTAATTTAAGAATATGAATATACTATTAAGATTCAAATAAATGAATATAATATTGCAAACAAATAAATGAATAATATAAATTATTAAAACCATACAATAATTTTCTTTATTTTATTTTAAATTTAAGAATATGAATATAATATTGCAAACAAATAAATGAATATAATAATTTATTAAAACCATACAATAATTTAATATTTTAATTTAATAATATGAATGTAATATTGCAAACAAATAAATGAATATAATAATTTATTAAAACCATACAATAATTTAATATTTTAATTTAAGAATATGAATATAATATTTTATTTTATTTTAAATTTAAGAATATGAATATAATATTGCAAACAAATGAAAAATCCTATGATTCTGGATCAAATGATGGAGCGTGTGCGTGGGAGCTCTATGCAGTCCCACGACCTGTAGCAGGTCGTGGTCTGCATGTGTTTGTTCTCTGTTGCATGTGTTTTTTCTTTGCAGATCGGGCTTTGTGGGGTTGTTTTCAGCAAGGGGTGGGGTTTTTTAGCTTTCAGGGGTTTTTTTTTCTTGCATGTGTGCTTGTTCAGTGCAGGTGTGGGGTGCGAGGGCTTGAGGGGATTTTCTAATGGCAGGGTATGTGCCTTTGGGTGAGACGTCAGGGGATGTTGCTATGGCAAGGGTTGGTGACGGGTTTCCTCATCCATCCTCACTTGATGTTGGGGTTTTTAGCATTGGTGCTTTGAAATTACACAAGATAAATGGATGCTTGGAAAGAGCTCAAGTTCATCCAAAGCTTGTGATTCAAACAGAGGCGGTAGTTGAGGACCTGGAGTATTATAGCAAACATGTTTTAATTTGTAAATTTATGGGATTAAGGGTTTCAATGCCTTTTCTAGAACCCTGGATTCGCAAGTCATGGAATTCGGAAGGTGATTTTGAAATCTTCCTAGATGCGAATAACTTCTTTCTCGTGGTCTTTTCGTGTATCTTTGATCGTAACAAGGTTTTTGAGGGAGGGCCCTACTTTTATAATCAAGTTGGCCTTTTCATGAAGCTGTGGCATGCAGGCTTTAATTCGGTGGCAGAGCTGCCCTCGAAGGTGCCAGTGTGGGTTCATTTTCCTCGGTTGCCATTAGAATATTGGAGACAGGATATTCTGCAATCAATAGCATTCCTGTTGGGGAAGCCTATTGGCCCGTCTCAGCAAACTCTAGAGAATCAATTTTTTTCCTATGCCCGGGTCTGTGTGGAGATTGATCTGAGCCAGCCTCTGCCAGATTCTATTGATCTGAATGTTGGGTCTAGCTCCTGGACTCAACAGTTAAACTATGAGTGTAATGCCCTGCAATGAACACCTTAGAGGACAACACATCTATGCTATGCAATGCGGAATATATATTTTTTTGTATAAGATAACAAGGTAATGTTTAACAAATCAATACACATCACTAAACTAACAACTTGTCATTTAAGGTTCCATGGTTGCATTACTTGACAAATTAATCAACATAATTTAACATACATTATTAACTAACATCAACGGATCATTCTAAATCTATTGCACTAATGATTATACATATACATCTCCATTTCATGACATCAGTTAGATAATCAACTTGATCAAGATTACATGCACATATTCAAAGTCTATACAAATGAGTACATCATTATGTAGTTTACATTATCACTATCCTAATTATATCTGAATACATATATTATGAATCAACTGATACACAGGCTAGTACATGAGCATAATAATTGTCTTCATAAATAGGTACAAGATCTGATGTCTGATGCACAAGATATATCCTCCTCACTCATGAACAATGGCAAGGGGAAAAAACCAATGGATAAAGCTCTTCCACCCGACCACGTGGAACCTTGAGGTCCACCCCTCGAGCTAGGAGTTAACATAAGGTCCCACTACAACATACAGTCAGGTAGACAGTAGGCTATAAGACAACACATGACTCCAACATCACAAGTCAATATCACAAACAACACACAACAGTACTTCCAGAGGCAAACACTTAACGAATGGGGAGAGTACAACTAGGGAATGCTAGGCTGCAGTAAGGAGAGTGTCATCGCATGGTCCTAGCATGGGTTACCCAGGCTATCTATCACCAGAAGCCGGCCCCCATCTATGGTTACCCTGGCAGCCTCTCTCTAGGCACCGGCCCCATAGGGTGACACATGCGGACCTGATAGGTCCTCTCATGGAGACGAGGAGGTCGGCCTTGCCAACCAGGCCTTCTCATCTCATCCTTAGTTTGAACTAGCACTACAAGCATGAGTGATGAATCTAATTATCTTGTTAGTGTGAAAACTACCCAACCCCTAGATTTATTATTAGGTTATCACTTGATTACAAACTCCCAATGGGTTACCCTAGCTAGCCACTTTGGGCACTGGCCCCACATTGGAAGCCACTTCCCTTCCTATAACTAGAAGACGCTACTCAACAAGCATAGCAAACACCATCATGACAACGAGGATACATGAACCATGCAAGGCCTTAACCATCTTGCATAACAATTGTCCTTATATCATGTATATATAACAATGCAAGGCGTTGACCCTCAAAACATAGTCATAAGGGCAGAACTCCTAAACCATTGCCCATAACAATACATATTCATTACATCTTTACAATTTCCCTATCTCCCCATTCCATAACTCACCATAGAACTGGATACAAGACAATTACAACCAAATGGTCAACCATACATCCACAAAGAAGTACCTTTATCATTCACATTGTCTTTTAATCCATACGCAACTAGAGACGACATGCTTCTTAAAACATCATGATCTCAAGACATCCCATTCTAAGCCTCTGGGAAAACTAACCACACATATAGATACAAAATCAAAAAGACTATATGAACTAGTTCATGACCCACAAATTGAATTTACTAAACATATTACGAGCAATTTACTTTTTCTCGATATCAATTACAATTATAATTAAATTATGCCTTCTTTACAACTAAACCACTATAGTATATTACGTTTGACTAAGTTATTACAATAGTATATTAACATTAAAATATAGCTTATCATTTGATGGTATTCTTATTAAGGGATAAATCCATAACTACAATAACTGTTAACTACATGTAAATATTTAATAAATAATTAATTTAATTGATTTATAAAGATACAAATATATTTATATATCATTAACATAACTAAAATAAACCACTATTTGTCATTTTTATAAATCAAATTAATTAAACAATTACAATGTAATTTAAATTCAATTCTCATGGATAAACTTGAGGGTTCCTATTTATTTTAAAAAAACATATAAAAACCCTAAACCTCGTAATAACATATTTAACCTTAAAGTAAAAAGAACAACTATAACTATTTACATCTTTTGCTACAAACATATAAACATTGCCTACCACAATAATATCCCAATAACAATCCACCAACTACAATTTCTAATAAAGTGACAACAATATTAATATAGAATGTCTTGCAAATACAAATTTATTTCCTATACGCATAGATTGTCATCTATATTTTAATAACTACAATTTCATAATAAAGCAACTACAATTAATTCTAACCCTATTACAATAAACTATTTCACCACAACCTCAAACCACAAGCCTAACCATATGAAAATAACTATCTTGGAAACAAATTTTACGGGAATTTCTAAGACACATACATTTTAATTCCAAAAACGATAGACATTAACCTAACCTCTCTAGAGCTAGTACCAACAACTAGCTAACCAATATTTGAATAACATACATTAACTAATCCCTAATTAAAAGTATCTATATGCATACATAAACTTACCTAAATACTGATCTCATTCAAAAAAAATATTTAGTAACATTACCACTGTCCCCGGTAATTAGAAAGCCCCTAACCAAACTGCACCTAAACTACAGCAGAACTCAAAGTTATAGGTAGAAGAAACAATTCGATTACAAGGAAGGAGAAATAAATCTAAGCTTAATCTAATAGAAGGAAAGTCTTTAGAAGAGAAGAGGTGATTCAGTGATTTGGAGGTAGATTCTTCAAACAAGATTTCGGAGATCATTGCCTCTGGTAAATTTTTTTTTTAATTTATTTTTGTTTCAAGGAGATTACGGTTGCAAGGAGGCCATAATACTCAGCTTCTAAACTTTTGAATTTAACATTTTCTAATAAGACAATTGGAATCTCTTCAAGCTAACATCTACCAGTTTGGTAGGAAAGAAAGATGAAAGATACATACCTAATGAAATTTTCTGAGATGAAATCATGTTTAGAGATGGGAGAATGATGGGAGAGAAACAAGAATTCCATACCAATTTCAACAAGGAAAATGAAGGCAGGGTGAGGCTCGCGGCGACCCAAGAGATTAATCTGATGCCAGAAGACAGCGAAATAGAGAAATCAACATGGTTAAACGATTTGCAGGTATTTTGTTTTATTTTATTTTTACGATGGGGATTTCAGCCATATTAGTGGTGGGAATTTACCTGAGCAACCAAACCTAACCCTAAAATGCCATTGGCATCCACTACTCATCTCAATCTTAGAGTATTATGTAGAGAGGGGCAGTTGAGGAATGAAATCAGACAGAACTCCTCAAAGGGGTGTAACCTCCTGGAATGCAATGAGGTGCAAGATATGTATGCAATGGATTTGGTAAAACAACTTTAGAAACTTTAAAGCAAATGCAAATTACTGGTGTAAAGTTAGACGCTAAAACCTTTGCCAGCATTTTGTCAGATAATATAGTGGAGATGCTCTGGTGGACATGCATGTGAAATGGAGACGTATAGATAAGGCACGCGACTGTGGGTGGGACGTCTCAATGAGATGTTGTCAAACGAAATGCAATGATTGCAGGGTATTACAACAGCGATCACTCTAATGTCATCTTTAGCCGCGCACACCATAGTATATTGAATCCTTTAAGTTGTACATGTCATTGTCCATCGAGCAAGCGTATTGTAAGGAAGGTAGTTTGATAAGTTCTCAAATAAAGTAATTAATACAGCTCATGATACTTTAGTCATAAAACAATTATCAGAAGAACAACTATGGGTGAGAGCAGATTTGACAACTCCTACAGTAGCTGCGACTGGTATTTAACCAGACTCTGCTGGCTTCGTTAACATTCATTGAACTGGCACATGTGGGCATGTAGGTTCACTGGCTGGAAGCTGAGAAAACTTCATATTAATAGTTTGCCCTAACAGGCAGTGCACAAAGGCCATAAGTTTTCTAAAATTTATGAAGAAAGTTAACAATGCCAGATGACTTACGGGTGCAGCGTGCCTGATTGCGACACTCATCAAATAATGACCGAAACAAAAGAAAACTTTTCATAGGCCAAATGTAAGGCTGTGATCGAGCACTAAAAGAAGAGCAAAAACACACTTGGATGAGCTCAATGGGAATTCATGGAAGAAACCTAAGTTCAAATCCCTCACAGACAAGTTTCAAATTGAGAAAACTACTCCTTCCAATAGACATTCATGGCAAATACTCAAGTTTGAATCTGAGAAAGATAAAATTTAACATTGGGAAAATCACTGCATCGAACGGGCATCCATAGCAAAGACTCAAAATCAAATCGTCAAATGACATGTTTAAAACTAAACAAATTACCACATCCAAATCTGGGCATGACTGTGGCATACTTAAAGAGATTATACCAGGTCCAGCCCTATGTAAATTTGACCCCATAGATAAGCATGGTCGGGTCGTCTAATACAAACTTATTCTTTGTCTAAAAAGGGGCTAATTTTGGGTAATCTAAACTTGACATTAGAACACAATTAAAACTATGTTGAATGCACGGATGTGGTGAATGGGAAACAAATTATATTCCATTGAATCTAAAGCAAATGGAAAATTTGTGATAGGTTTCAAAACTAAAGATAGGTTGGAGGTCAAGAGTAATTTCCAGTTTGCTCTTAAAGAATCTAATACCAAATCCTGAATAAATCCCATCAATGGAGGAAAACACAATAATCTAATTCCATTAAAATTTCATATGCAATAGGCAAAAATCATATACAGTTGCATACCTGAAGTTTGTTAAGCTTTTCTAGAATCTCCTTTCCTCTTCAAAATGCAAACCCCCTCCCTTCTCTTCCAAAAATCTTTTTCTTCCCAACCCAGGACTCAACTCCTCGGATAAATGTAGGAGACCTCCTCTCTTCCCAACAACCCACTTTCTCAAAACAAGGGTTGAACTCCTCGAGTAAATGCAGAAACATGCCTCTCTTTTCCCAATAACCCACTCTCTCGTGGGATTCAAAATTAACTATATCAAAAAGACTCCCAAATCCTCTAATTTGCAATTGACGGCACCTAACATTAATTTGCATATCCCCAAAATCCTGAATACATGGTATAAAGTGACAACCCTAATTTTTTTTAAACCTTAGAATATTATCTTTATTACTATCAATTTATTTTATCAGAATTATAATTGTTTATTCATTTTTACTTATGTATTTTGTTTTCTTTTTTAATTTTATCCGCTTACAACTTGTAATTTATTATTTCATTTAATCATTTATCACATTTATTTATTTACTTACTATTTCATGATAATTTTACCAATTATCAAACAATTAAATCATTTATAATTAATAAACAACACCTAATTTCCCTAGCAAATGTTTATTTAACTTTAGCTTAATGTTAACCTTATTTATAATGAAGTACTAACCCAACTTAAATCAACACTTTAAATTGGATAAACCCAACTTACTGGATGATACCTGACCCCATGTAAAGCCACAGGACATGACAACAAAATAACGACAACAGTCCAACTGATGGTGATGATAGGATATAATACTGAGAAATCATCCTCTTTGAGGATGTTGACTGAGTAGGGAACCTTATGCTAACTCCAATCAACAACTCCATTGGCTAGGGTACACTTAGACCTGGTAGTTCAGGTGGAGTCGATGCTTGGTACCTGCATCCTGCAACAAACAACAAGGTTGTACATATATATATATATATATAAACATGTAGTCATAGACACAATGAACAGAAGTCACAATGTGGCAGGGTGCTCAGACATGAGTAATGCAACACTATTCCATTCATGTAAACACATCATTAAATAACTACATCCATTACTAGTAATGCATCATAATCATGATCAAATAACACATTAAACTCAGAATATCAAATATGTCCATCAAGATCAAGGAGAACATAAACCATAACATACTAGTCCAACTATCTCGAAACTGTAAATATGCAATATAAGACTATCAACTATACCAGAACTATCATAGGAATTATGAAAATAACATCTATCACAAGCCAAAAGAGAGGGGCATTACAATGAGACTTTACCTTTCAGGTGTTGGCTGTGCCATGAGTATGGCCATCTTCAAAGGAGGTGCCCTCGTGCCTCGAGTGCTGGTGGTTTAGATAATGTGAAGGCTCCATCTAATCCAAGGGCAGAAAAGGGTAAAGCACCTATGCAGGGGGTGGTACCGGACAAAGATGGCTTTGTGCCAGTTAAGGCACGAAACAAGAATCGGGGTCAGAAGATGACTCTTCAGGATTGTCAAGAGGAGGAGACTTTTAACAAGTTTGAGGCTTTGGATGAATTAGTCCATGAGGAGGGGGTTTCTTCTGACATGCATGTTGAAGCTTCTCCTTTAGTTGATCATAATTCTGAGTCTTTGCCTGTCACTACCTCAATCCTAGTTCCTGTGGTGGCTTCCAGGGTGGTGATGGATTCAGTTGCTTCTCCCCCTGATGCTAGGTTTGGGGACTCTTGTGGTTTGGTGGAAACCCCCATGGCCTCTTCGGATGAAAGGGTGAGTTTAACCAGTGGACCGGGTTTGGAAGACTCTAGTAAGAAAAAAGCCCTCTCTTCTTTTCCTATTCTAGGTCTACAGCAAAAATCCCTGAAAAAGTGTGCTCCTGATAAGCCCCAGAAGGTGGGGAGGAAGAAGGATCAGGAGAAAGTTAAGATGGCTGGAGAGACATTGGTGGAATCTGGGTCGGTGAATACATTGGATACTCACTTCTCTCACCCTTCGCGACGATTGTGTTATCATGGAATGTAAGGGGTATGAATAGTAGCCCTAGACAAAAGGTTATTCGAGACTTAGTTAGTGCTCATTCTCCAGATGTGGTTTTCCTCCAGGAGACGAAGTTATCTGTGGATGGTATGATGCAGTGTGTTTCTAAGATTTGGAATAGAGGGCTTTGCCAGTGTGTGGGTGTGCAAGGCAGCTCAGGGGGTCTTGCTTGCCTCTGGGATCCTCAGCGAATTTCTCCTGTTTGGTGGATCTCTAGTAGATTTTCCATCTCTCTGGTTGCAATTAGTTTGGAGACAGGGGAAAGAATTCTTCTTTCTAACATTTATGCTCCAACAGATGTCCCTGGTAAGACTCTCCTGTGGTCTCATATCAATTTTCTGAGATCGTTGGATCCTTTCCTCCCCTAGATTATGGCAGGTGACTTTAATGCAATTGCTTCCCTCAAGGAGAAAAGGGGGGGTGTACCTCACTTGGACCCCTCTTCTAATCTTCTAAGTGATAATTTGGCTCAGCTCTAGCTTGTGGATATCAAACCTTCGAATGGTATGTTTACTTGGAATAATAGGAGGCTCGGGGATGATGCCATTTCTGAACGGTTAGACAGGTTTCTTGTTTCTTGTTTTTGGGTGGGTGACAAGTGGCTATCAAGTTCTAAAATTTTAGATTGGCGAGGATCTGACCATTGGCCAATCAAATTCTCTACCCATTTGGCTGATGGTCCTAAGAAATAAACTTTTAGATTTCAGCTTATGTGGCTCAGGGAGGAGAGTCTTTTTGACTTGGTTTCTAGATGGTGGACTGAAGGACGACCTACTTTTGGTACAGCTATGTACTCTTTGGTGAAGAGGCTTCAATATGTGAAGTATAAATTGAAACATTGGAATAAGTATCAGTTTGGCAACGTGTTTCAGCAGAAAAGGGTTGCCCAGGAGTGCTTGGATTCTATTACCAGGCAGATTTGGGACCAGGGTCTAGATGCAAATTTAAGTAGGCTCGAGGTTAGTGCAGTTAAAGACCTTGAGGAATGGGAGCTTCATGAGGAAATTTTTTGGAAACAGAAGGCCCATGTTGATTGGCTTCAGGAAGGGGACATGAATACTTCCTTCTTTCATAAATTGGTGAAAGCTCGAAGACAAGGTAACTTTATCTCTTCTCTCTGCTCTCCTGAGGGTTCTGTGCTTTCTTCCTCTCTGAGGATCTCTAGTGAGGCAGTTCATTTTTTATCTGTGCTCTTTTCTGAAGATACTCCGCATGCTAGAGAGGAGGAAACTTCTATCCTAGCTTGTATTCCCTCTCTGGTGACTACGGATATGAATGTTTCTCTTCTTAAACCTATTTCTTTGAAGGAGTTGGAGGATGTAGTGTTTCAGTTGAAAAAAGGAAAGGCTCCTGGTCTTGATGGGTTCCCGGTTGAGTTCTTTTAGAAATTTTGGGAAGTTATCAACCTGGATCTTTTGGAGGTGGTGCAGGAGTCTTTTAGGAATAAGCAAATTTTGCAAGCCATGAATGCCACGTTTCTTTCTCTTATCCCAAAATATGAGGGTGTTGATTCTCTAGATTTTTTTCGACCAATTGCTTTATGCAATGTGGTGTATAAAATGATTACAAAGCTAATTACTGAATGTTTGAAGCCATGTCTCGATAAGTTGATCTCAGAGGAACAAGGGGCTTTGTTGCGGGTAGACAGATTTTGGATGGAGTAGTTATTGCAGCTGAGACTATTCACTCTATGGCCTCTTCTAAGGAAAAGGCTACATTTATGAAGTTGGACATGGCTAAAGCTTATGATAGAGTTAACTAGGGCTTTTTGATCAAAATTCTCAAAGCCTTCGGGTTTAGTTGTGAGTGGATTTATTGGGTCATGAGTTGTGTGAGGACCTCCTCATTTTCTATTCTCATAAAAGGGGAATCTTTAGATCTGTTTGGTGCTTCTAGAGGTCTTCGACAAGGGGACCCCTTATCCCCATATTTGTTCATCTTGATGGCTGAAGGCTTGGGGAGATTCATTAATTCTTGTGTTATGAATGGGCTCTTTTAGGGATGGAAATGGAGCAATTCTCTTCCTTCCCAAACTCATCTTTAGTTTGTGGATGATACGACTTTGATCAGTGTTGCTAAGGTGGCTAAAGTGGTTGCCTTGCGTCAGATTTTGGATTGTTACCTGGCTACCTCAGGTCAAAGTATTAATGAAAGTAAGTCTTGCATTTATTTCTTTAATACCCCCAAGCTTATTCATCAGTGTATTGCTAGGATCTTAAGGTTTCAGGTGGGGAAACTTCCCTTTATTTACCTTGGCATCCCTCTAGATGTGTGCCCACTTCCCAGGTGTTTTTAGCAAGATGTGATGGATAAATTTTGTGGGTTGGTTTGTCACTGGACCTATAGATAGTTATCTACGGTTGGTAGAGTTACTCTGTTGAAGTTCGTGGTTCAGGCCCTTCCTATATATAGGTGTTTTGTGTTGACGGCTCCTGCCAGTTTCATCAAAGATTTTGAGGGCCTCTGTCGGTAGTTTCTTTGGTCAGGTAACCTCCTTTTGAAGAAGTGGAGCTTAATTAAGTGGGAAGTTGTCTACTGGCCAAAGCAGGATGGTGGTCTAGGTTTTCGTAGGACAGATTGGGATGGACAGGCTTTGGCTGCTAAGCTGTACTAGAGATGGTGTTCATATCAGCATCAGTATTGGGCTAGGATCCTTACCTTGAAGTACCTTGGGGAGGTGGAGGGTGCTGAGGTGCCTCGTTTTAGTCTTTCAAGGAGAGGTTCTATGATATGGGATACTCTCAAGAGGGGGGCTGTACTAGTTAAACAAGGCCTGTTTTGGATCTACAATAGAGGCTCTGATGCTCTTTTTTGGCATGATTCTTGGGATGGATTCCCGCCTATCCTCTCCTCGCACCTTCACTTGGGGGACTTATGTATGATTTTTGTTCAAGCTGGTTGGAGTAGAGTGATGGATTTCAAAGCCCCTCAGGCTTTGGGGCATACTATTGTTTACCAGTGGAAGGATATGTAGGAATGGCACATGGGTGGATCTTTGGAGGATAGGAGGGAATTGTCCTCTATTTTGGCTGATAGAGTCTGTTGTTCTCTCCCAGAGGAGGATGTGTTGGCTTGGGGTCCAGATACAAAAGGGAAGTTCACTGTTGCTTCAGGGTATCATGTTTTGGACAGCCAGGCCTAGGGTAGTGCTGAGGTTCCTTGGTGAAAAAATATTTGGAATAAATTCTCTTGGCCAAAATGCAATTTCTTCTCTTGGCTGGTGGTTTATGGCAGGTGTTTGACTTGGGATAACCTTTGTAAGCGTGGCTTCCAAGGTCCTTCCTTATGCTTCTTATGTCTAAAATATGTTGAAACTATTTCACATCTTTTCTTTCAGTGCCCTTTTGCTAGGACTATTTGGCATTTTTTGTGGGGGTCCTGGAGTTTACAGTGCAGGCACCCTTCTTCTCTAGAGGAGTTTTGGCAGAACTTTGGGCCCATTCCAATGAGGACTTCATTTCTGCACATAGCTTGGCCAATTGGCCCTAGTATGATTATATGGCACATTTGGTTGGAGCGCAACCGCAGGGTCTTTCTGGATAAGAAGTTGCTGGTGGGTCAAGTTTGGTCTCGCATTCTTGAGGCTTTGCAGGAGACCTTGTATGCTAAATGTGATCTGTTAGCCCTGGTGGATCTTGGTGATACTAGAGTGATTTGTAATTTGGGGATTCTTGTTGGGGATCTCGGAAGGCCCAAGATTGGGCGAAGCAGGTGTTCTAGAAGGAAGGTTTCTAGGGAAGGGCATTGGCTGCCCCCTCCCACTGGTGTCTTGAAAATCAATACTGATGGGTCTGCAAGGGGTAACCCTGGGCATGCTGGCATTGGTGGGGTGGGCAGAGACAGTTCTGGGGTGGTTGTGTTTTTCTTCTCAGAGTATAGGGGGCTGAACTCTAATAATCTTATGGAGGCCTTGGCTATTCTTTTGGCTTTGAAGAAGACATATGCCCTTGGCTAGAATAAGATTATCTGTGAGTCAGATTCTCAGGTGGTAATAGACTTAATAAATAGAAGGCAGTTTGATGATGTTAGTTGGCAGCTTGCGGTGGTGGCTAAGCAAATCACCAGTCTTGGAGATTTATTTGATTTTATCACCTTCTCTCATATCCCTCGAGAATGGAATAAGGTGGCTGATGGGTTGGCCAAATGGGCTTTTGAGAAGAATGGGACCTGGCTGGTGGATGATTGGGATAATTTGTTGGCAAGAGACACTGTGTAGCTTCATTGGTGTTGTCATTGATGGCAACAAAGATCATCCCACACATCCGCAGGATATGGTGTGTCTCTACTGGAAGTCAGATTGAAGAGCTTTCAGGTCCGGTAAGCAAGAACAGAGCATGCAGAAGGTCCGACAGTCAGGTCTGGATCTGTTAAAAGAAGTATCCTTGTAAAGTGTGGACTTGGGGGACTCAAGAGGTGTTCCTTGACTGATAGATTCTAGGGTTTGAGCCTCCGATGTTGAAAGAGTGAAGAGATATAAGCTTCTAAGTACCGGTGTCCGGTTTGGTAGAACAGACAAAGGAAGAACTCACAGGTAGAGCACCAGAAGTTATTCCAGATGAGATGTTGATGGTCATAAAGATTCCTAAGGTATCATTCATGATTGGCCAACTTGTTAGATGACTTGTATAAGTTTCTTTTTGATCCGCATCACTTGGGAAGCAAGGATTCAGCTGATAGACTAGAGTTTGGGAAATATTGACTATTCCGGATGCCGACTAGAAAAAGGATGAAATCCTTTGTGCAGATATATATACCAAATGGGTTTGGATGAGAAGGTGTGTGTGTTGTTTTGTTGAAGTGTGAAGAAAAGTAGAAGAGCAGAGTGGAAGCAGTAAGGAAGGTCCAGTATGTGAGAGGACAGTATCCCAAAAGAAGAGAAAGGATGAAGTGCAGCAGATTAGTGTATTGAGCCTAACCAGAACTGAATCTTAGCATGTGTGGATGCTTCTCATCAGTTCAAGGATCTTGTTATTCTTCTTACAGCTTGTAGATAGTGAGTCTCTTATAGGCAGTGAGCCCTAATTGGCAAGTGCCATTTTGTATTTCTATTCTTCTAATAGAGAATATATTCTTGGGTTAATCACCCTATGGTTTTCTCCCTTAACAGGGTTTCCACGTCAAAAATATTGTGTCATGTGTATTAATTATTTCAGCTTTCTAAACTTTCTTATTAATTATGGATACTGCCACAACTGCAATAACTTTGGTCATAAAGCTAATCAGTGCAGAAAGAGAATGAATCAGACTAATATATCCTTCTCCAGAAAATGTTTCAACTGTAAAAGGTATGGTCACAAATTTCATGAATGCAGAAATATGCAAATGAACAATTCATTCAATGGTAGATGCTTTGCATGCAATAGAATGGGTCATATGGCTAATCAATGTAGATCAAGAGGACATCAATCAAATATGCAAAGAAATGTTGTTTTCCACAATTAAAATAGATCCGGTCATATTACCAAATTCTGTAGAAGCAAGAATCAGGACAAAAGAGGTCCGGTACATCATAATCAGAATCAAGACAAGGGAAAAAGAAAAGTGAATGCGGATGAAGTTAAAAGTGAGATGAATAAGATTTGGGTGAAGAGAAGTACAGAAAATGCAAGGGATGGATCCGCACCAGAATCTGGTACTGATATTCCTTTTGAAAATTAAAAAGTGAGCTCTGGCTCAGGGGGAGACACAAGGAAAAACTTTTTCCCCCAGCCAGTTAATTGGTGCCAGAATTGGCACAAGGAGAGTTGCGGATCAAAGGGTTCGTAAGAGAAACATCTAAATAAACTATGGTTAAAATATGGAAGATCCACAAGATGTTTATCCGGTTCATCAAGTCATTCGAATAAGGAAAACAAAGAAAACCAGAATGACTTAAGTTGAGCATTTATTGCAACTTGGTATTAGGGTTTGCAGAATAATATAAGGGTTTTCCTATCAAACACTTGTTCATTTTGCATTCGAGAAGAAGCAAAAAAGAGCTCTGCAACAAATCTCCTGAAGCCCATCTGCAAAAGTTGACTCATCCAGCAAATCAATCCGGATCTCTTCACGAACCCTAGATGCGTAAAAGGTACTTTCCATTATCGAATATTTCTCTGTAAGTCTTTTTAAAGATGGATACATCGAATGTTGTAAAGATCACTGAGAGGCCACGCCCTAAGTTCAAGAAACATCAATATAAATCCCTAGAAGTTGATCCCCTAGGCACCTTTTCAAGTATTCCACATGGAGTTCTACATGTAGAAGATGTTAGGGCATATATTCATGCGAATATTGAAGAATTTGGGGAATCTAAGCTGGCTGATATCTATCACAAGCATTTGATAGATGACTCATTTGAACTCAAAACTCAGTATAGAGTTGTTCGGGACAAACACTTTGCATAGTGCATTCATTTCCCCTATTTTCTGGAAGACGAATGGGTCCAGTATATTCTAAGCCGAATACATGACAACTTCATGTGGTTGAATAGGCCGTTTAAAATCACCAAGAATGCCATTAGGGCTGTAGCTGGATTACACTCAACTGGTGAGATGCCTATTCTCAAATATGTTAAAAACCATATTGTAAGTGAGGCTACTGGATCGAAGTTTGATAAAAGAGCAATAACAATTAAGGATATCACAGATCCGGATATCAAGTTTGCATCAATGATAATTGGATATAAGATATATCACTCCCGCAAGGAGAATTTTGTATCCAGAACTGCTATATATACTGCTTATGAAATGTTAAGGAAGAATGCAGACTATGATCTCTGTGAGCTCCTTCTAAACCAACTTTTGGAAAATCTATAGAAGATAAAGAAGGACAAGAAGAACTCCTTCAAGTATGGTGGCTTGATACTCTTCCTATTCTTTTATTACATGAATGAGCTTCTCGGATCCAGTGGCTGGGTATGGCAGAATGATAGACCAGTAGCAATTCAAATCAGAGATTTTATACATGGGCTTAGTGATGCCAAGGCACAGAATATAGCTCTCTGGGGCTACTTCAAGAATTTTCAGAACATGATGCAAGCAAGAGAAAGAATCCCCAAATCTCTAGTTGAAAAGTATAAGGATACAGTTTGTTTTATGGTTGAAACTGATCAATGCCTAATGGAAGTTGTGGAACCAAGGACAGTCTGGATCATGCCGATGGGGTATGAGGTGGATGAGAAAATTATAGAGCTGCATGTCCAACACATGCTTCGTCAACCCAAGGATCCCAAAGTAGAAAGGTTTCGAACCTTTGAAGAGTTGAGTGTAAAAATTTATGTGGAACTTAGACAACCAGAGATAAAGAGAAAAGTGAGAAAAGAAGTAGAGAATATTGCCGAAAGATATGGCATATCAAAAGAAGCTCTTGATGCCAATAGAGAAAAGATAGAAAGGGCAGAGAAAGAGAAGGAAGAAGCAGAAAAGGAAAGTGATCCGGTAGAAGTCCCCTCCCGGACCAGATCCTCTAAAAGGACTGCACCTACCTCTGATAAAAGCTCAAAGGCATCAAAACCGGAAGTCCAGACATCTAAAAAAGGAGAAAAGAGAACAAAGAAAAAGGCAACAAGATCCTATATTAGCTAGAAGAATGATGAAGAGACAGAATCAGATGAGGAGGTAAGGAAATTGAAGAAAAAGAAGAAAGTATCTGGCAAACCCTCTACCGGTAAAGACAAGGAAGAGATAGCAGAAGAATTCATTGAAAGGCCCACTCTATCCCCAGATGATGTAGTTAAAATTGTTACTATGGATGGGAACCTACAACCAATAACAAAATTCTATGATGCATATAATGATGCAGATAGAAAAATCCTGGAGGAAGCCACAGTTAAGTACTTGAACATATACAATAAAGCCTTGATTGAAATAATTTCTCTAATTCCTAAAAGTTTGGAAAATGAACTTGAAATGAGAAAAGAAAATGCTAAGGCTAAGGACTTAGAAATTAGAGAACATATAGCTATTCAGCTCTACCTTTAAATTACTCCAAAACAAATGGATATGATCTTCAAAGATTGCAAGGATGAGTTCCAGAGTAAGACTAGAATGAATCAGCTCATGCTTGGAGAAACTGATAAAGTGGCAAAAGAAACAAAAGAAATCCTACGGAATGCATACTCAAGATTCAACATTCCTATTATAGAGGACTTGGGTGTTGATCCCTTGGATACAAGTGTTGAAAAAGAATCTATTGAGGCAATGACAGAAGAAGTAATGAACACCGGTGAAGAAAAGGATAAGGACTTGGAATCCTCTGCTCCGGAAGAGGTGGCCCATTAACAAATAAACATCACTCCTCCAGTTTCCCCTGCTGACTCCGGATCCAAAGGAGAAGAAAGAATAGAGGATAAAGAAAAAGGAGTGAAAGAAAAAGAAGATGACAGTACTAAGGTTGCAGAAGGAAAGAAGACTTCAACAGAAAAGACCACAGCTATTAGTGGTAAGATGTAGAAGGAGAGAAAACTCCAAGAGATAGCTCTAAGACTGCAGAAGAGAAAAAGAATCTGTCACCGACAAGAGACACTGCAGAAACCGTCAAAGAATTCTTAAACAAAGAGTCAATGGAGATTGATGAACCAGAACTTCTACAAGGGCCATTTGATTTTGATTCTCTTTCCCCAGTACAAACAATGAAGATAGCTTTATTTGCTAATGCAAAGGCCAAAGAAAAACTCCTGAAGTCTCACATGGAGGACTGTGAGCTAATAGAAGTTGCATCCAGAGTATTAGAAAGGATCATGCCATCTTTTCAGAAGGATCCCTCAGCCTCCTCATTCAGTAATCTCAAACCTCTAGTCAATAGTGTTAGCACACATTTTGATTCCCTAGAGAAGTCAGCAGAAGATAAGGTCCGGAAGGAATTTTTGGCAAAAAGATTATCAGAGGTACAAGGGTTAATAACTAATGATAGGAGGAATATGAATATTGGGATAAAGAGCTTAGAAAACGCTCTTAAAGATGGTGGGGAAATGTACAAATTTTGTTTATCATGGTCCAAAGTAACAGTGGATATTGAGAAGAAAGTGAAAGAAAAGGAGGACAAATTGACAAAACTCTAAGAATTTTGATCCTCTCTCCTCTTCCATAATCAATCAAGAATGTCAGACTATTGCAGTCTTGAATGAAATCAAGAATCTTGAGAAGGAAAAGAAAAATAGAATAAGCAAGTTGGGTGAACTTAGAGGGATAATTATCCCTAAGTTAGAGGCCATGCATGAGGTCATAAAAGAAGCTTAGATCACAGCCCGGACTAGTGATCCGACAGATCTAAAAAGGGCAGACGCGTTTGCTTTCATGTTGAGTGGTCACATCTCAATTTTGGACAGGATGAAGCATAGTTGGGCAACAAAATTCATCCAATTGAAGACATCTTTTGCAAACATACTATAGTATATGTAAGTATAGTATGTATATATACTTATGCGGCTAAGTATAGCTAGATTTCTTTTTGAAAATTTTGGTATGCGGACCCTACCCTTTGCCATTGATGTCAAAGGGGGAGTGAGGAGCAGTGAAAAATATGGGATCTAGCTAAGGGGGAGCTCCAGAAAAACACAGAGCATCAGCCAAGGGGGAGTATAGTATGACACTTAGTCATTTTTCACTAAGTGTTGCCATCAATGCCAAAGGGGGAGATTGTTGGCAAGAGACACTGTGTAGCTTCATTGGTGTTGTCATTGATGGCAACAAAGATCATCCCACACATCCGTAGGATATGGTGTGTCTCTACCGGAAGTCAGATTGAAGAGCTTTCAGGTCTGGTAAGCAAGAACAGAGCATGTAGAAGGTCCGACAGTCAGGTCTGGATCTGTTAAAATAAGTATCCTTGTAAAGTACAGACATGGAGGAGTCAAGAGGTGTTCCTTGACTAATAGATTCTAGGATTTGAGCCTCCGGTGTTGAAAGAGTGAAGAGATATAAGCTTCTAAGTACTGGGGTCCAGTTTGGTAGAACAGACAGAGGAAGAATTGACAGGTAGAGCATCAGAAGTTATTCCGGATGAGATGTTGATGGTGATAAAGATTCCTAAGGTATCATTCATGATTGGCCAACTTGTTAGATGACTTGTATAAGTTTCTTTTTGATCCGCATCACTTGGGAAGCAAGGATTCAGCTGACAGACTAGAGTTTGGGAAATATTGACTATTCCAGAGGCCAACTAGAAAAAGGATGAAATCCTTTGTGCAGATATATATACCAAATGGGTTTCGATGAGAAGGTGTGTGTGCTGTTTTGTTGAAGTGTGAAGAAAAGCAGAAGAGCAGAGTGGAAGTAGTAAGGAAGGTCTGGTATGTGAGAGGACAACAGTCCAAAAGAAGAGAAAGGATGAAGTGCAGCAGATTAGTGTATTGAGCCTAACCGGAACTGAATCTTAGCATGTGTGGATGCTTCTCATCAGTTTAAGGATCTTGTTATTCTTCTTACAGCTTGTAGACAGTGAGTCTCTTGTAGGCAGTGAGCCTCTTGTGAGTAGTGTGCTCGGGCAGTGAGCCCTAATTGGCAAGTGCCATTTTGTATTTCTATTCTTCTAACAGAGAATATATTGGGTTAATCACCCCGTGGTTTTCTCCCTTAACAGGGTTTCCACGTCAAAAATATTGTGTCATGTGTATTTCCATTTCACGGTTATGTTTGCTTAATTGAATTAATGTTGCATTAATTAATAAGAAAGTTCAGAAAGCTGAAATAATTAAGATAATTGATTCACCCCCCCTCTCAGTTATCAACACAATTTACCTCAGGATCTTGCTCAGGAGTTGGTGGATTTGGTCATGGAGGATGTGAGATGTTGGATGACCACTTCTTGACTTCTTGTTTGTTGTATCTGGGCCCGTTTGGGCCTCTTGTTGCTTTTATGCTTTGTACTGCTATCCTTGATTAATAAAGTTTTTACCCTCTTTTAAAAAAAAATATTGCAAACAAATAAATGAATATAATAATTTATTAAAACCATACAATAATATAATATTTTAATTTAAGAATATGAATATAATATTGAGATTCAGACTCCCATAAACAATTAAGATAAATTATTAATACCATGAAGTGGATTGGGCATAGTGTTAAAATATCCATAAAATATTGATAGTGTTAAATATAAATTATTTTAAAGCACATAAAATCAGATAAATTATTAAAACCATACAATAATTTATTTTATTTTATTTTAAATTTAAGAATATGAATATAATATTGCAAACAAATAAATGAATATAATAATTTATTAAAACCATACAATAATTTATTTTATTTTATTTTAAATTTAAGTTTATGAATATAATATTGCAAACAAATAAATGAATAATATAAATTATTAAAACCATACAATAATTTATTTTATTTTATTTTAGATTTAAGAATATGAATATAATATTGCAAACAAATAAATGAATATAATAATTTATTAAAACCATACAATAATTTATTTTATTTTATTTTAAATTTAAGAATATGAATATAATATTGCAAACAAATAAATGAATATAATAAATTATTAAAACCATACAATAATTTATTTTATTTTATTTTAAATTTAAGAATATGAATATAATATTGCAAACAAATATATGAATATGAATATTTAATTTAGGAATATGAATATAATATTTTAATTTAAGAATATGAATATAATATTAAGATTCAGATTCCCATAAACAATTAAGATAAATTATTAATACCATGAAGTGGATTGGGCATAGCGTTAAAATATCCATAAAATATTGATAGTGTTAAGATAAATTATTTTAAAGCACATAAAATCAGATAAATTATTAAAACCATACAATAATTTATTTTATTTTATTTTAAATTTAAGAATATGAATATTTAATATCACTTTTAAAGGTTAAAATATTAGTTGGTTAGTTAGTTGGCCTATTAGACCTTCGTAATTAGTCCTTTAAATAATTATTACTTAAAATATTAAAGAAATGTATACTTAAAATTTTCATGGTATTTATTATTATTATTATTTTAATTACAATAGTGTTTTATTATTATTATTCCAAAGTCTTTCCTTGCTTGAAATGATAAAAATTGCAATGGTTCCAATAATATGGAAAGATTTTGAAGTGTTTTTCTTGCTTCAAGAAATAATTAATTAGTCCATAATATTGTAAACAAATATATGAATATGAATATTTAATTTAAGAATATGAATATAATATTTTAATATTTTATTATTCCAAAGTCTTTCCTTGCTTGAAATGATAAAAATTGCAATGGTTCCAATAATATGGCAAGATGCTGAAGTGTTTTTCTTGCTTCAAGAAATAATTAATTAGTCCATAATATTGCAAACAAATATATGAATATGAATATAATATTTTAATATAATATTGCAAACAAATATATGAATATGAATATTTAATTTAAGAATATGAATATAATATTTTAATATTTAATTGAAGAATATGAATATTTAATATCACTTCTTAAAGGTTAAAATATTAGTTGGTTAATTAGTTGGCCTATTAAACCTTAGTAATTAGTCCTTTAAATAATTATTACTTAAAATATTAAAGAAATGTATACTTAAAATTTTCATGGTATTTATTATTATTATTATTTTAATTACAATAGTGTTTTATTATTATTATTCCAAAGTCTTTCCTTGCTTGAAATGATAAAAATTGCAATGGTTCCAATAATATGGAAAGATTCTGAAGTGTTTTTCTTGCTTCTAGAAATAATTAATTAGTCCATAATGTTGCAAACAAATATATGAATATGAATATTTAATTTAAGAATATGAATATAATATCTTAAATTTAAGAATATGAATATTTAGTGTCACTTCTAAAAGGTTAAAATATTAGTTGGTTAGTTAGTTGGCCTATTAGACCTTAGTAATTAGTCCTTTAAATAATTATTACTTAAAATATTAAACAAATGTATACTTAAAATTTTCATGGTATTTATTATTATTATTATTTTAATTACAATAGTGTTTTATTATTATTATTCCAAAGTTTTTCCTTGCTTGAAATGATAAAAATTGCAATGGTTCCAATAATATGGAAAGATTCTGAAGTGTTTTTCTTGCTTCAAGAAATAATTAATTAGTTCATAATATTGCAAACAAATATATGAATAGTGTTAATAAAATACCATGAAGTGGATTGGGCATAGTGTTAAAATATCCATAAATTATTGATAGTGTTAAGGTTAATTATTTTAAAGCACATAAAATCAGATAAATTATTAAAACCATACAATAATTTATTTTATTTTATTTCAAATTTAAGAATATGAATATTTAATATCACTTCTTAAAGGTTAAAATATTAGTTGGTTAGTTAGTTGGCCTATTAGACCTTAGTAATTAGTTCTTTAAATAATTATTACTTAAAATATTAAACAAATGTATACTTAAAATTTTCATGGTATTTATTATTATTATTAGTATTTTAATTACAATAGTGTTTTATTATTATTCCTCCAAAGTCTTTCCTTGCTTGAAATGATAAAAATTGCAATGGTTCCAATAATATGGAAAGATTCTGAAGTGTTTTTCTTGCTTCAAGAAATAATTAAATAGTCCATAATATTGCAAACAAATATATGGTTAAAATATTGATAGTGTTAAGATAAATTATTTTAAAGCACATAAAATCAGATAAATTATTAAAACCAGACAATAATTTATTTTATTTTATTTTAAATTTAAGAATATAAATATTTAATATCACTTCTTAAAGGTTAAAATATTAGTTGGTTAAAAATATTAGTTGGTTAGTTAGTTGGCCTATTAGACATTAGTAATTAGTCCTTTAAATAATTATTACTTAAAATATTAAACAAATGTATACTTAAAATTTTCATGGTATTTATTATTATTATTATTATTATTTTAATTGCAATAGATAATTAATTAGTCCATAATATTGCAAACAAATATATGAATAGTGTTAATAAAATACCATGAAGTGGATTGGGCATAGTGTTAAAATATCCATAAAATATTGATAGTGTTAAGATAAATTATTTTAAAGCACATAAAATCAGATAAATTATTAAAACCATAAACAATTAAGATTCAGATTCCCATAAACAATTAAGATAAATTATTAATACCATGAAGTGGATTGGACATAGTGTTAAAATATCCATAAAATATTGATAGTGTTAAGATAAATTATTTTAAAGCACATAAAATCAATAAACAATAAAGATTCAGATTCCCAAGTAAACAAAATGTATAAAATGTGTAAATAAATAAATTTGTGGAAGCCAAATGGATAGAAAAATAGAAAAACTTGGGTAGTTATGGAGTGAAATAATAAATTGGAAGATATCTCTCGGCATACTGTAGATATATTTTAGGTAAGATAATCCTATTCCTAGAAAGTGTAAGATCAATTTTAATTTTAAATTAAATAAACTAGAGTAATGATTTAAATAAGATTAAATTAAAGATTTATATAAGATTATATTATAGGTTTTAAAAATTTTCAAGTTCAAGGCAAGAAGTTATTTAGAATAAAACAATAAAATTATTAATTTGGGTTAAATTTTATTTATTCAGGATACAATAATTTATTTTATTTTATTTTAAATTTAAGAATATGAATATTTAATATCACTTCTTAAAGGTTAAAATATTAGTTGGTTAGTTAGTTGGCCTATTAGACCTTAGTAGTTAGTCCTTTAAATAATTATTACTTAAAATATTAGACAAACGTATACTTCAAATTTTCATGGTATTTATTATTATTATTATTTTAATTACAATAGTGTTTTATGATTATTATTCCAAAGTCTTTCCTTGCTTGAAATGATAAAAATTGCAATGGTTCCAATAATATGGAAAGATTCTGAAGTGTTTTTCTTGCTTCAAGAAATAATTAATTAGTCCATAATATTGCAAACAAATATATGAATAGTGTTAATAAAATACCATGAAGTGGATTGGACATAGTGTTAAAATATCCATAAAATATTGATAGTGTTAAGATAGATTATTTTAAAGCACATAAAATCAGATAAATTATTATTCCCATAAACAATTAAGTTTCAGATTTCCAAGTAAACAAAATTCATAAAATGTGTAAATAAATAACTGCAAGTAATTTATAAATGCCAACAATTTGGAAGATATCTCTCGGCATACTATAGATATATTTTAGGTAAGATATTCCTAGAAAATGTAAGATCAATTTTAATTTTAAATTAAATACATTAGAGTAAAATTTATCAAGTTCAAGGCAAGAAGTTATTTAGAATAAAATAATAAAATTATTAATTTGGGTTAAATTTTATTTATTTAGCATACAATAATTTATTTTATTTTATTTTAAATTTAAGAATATGAATATTTAATATCACTTCTTAAAGGTTAAAATATTAGTTGGTTAGTTAGTTGGCCTATTAGACCTTAGTAATTAGTCCTTTAAATAATTATTACTTAAAATATTAAACAAATGTATACTTCAAATTTTCATGGTATTTATTATTATTATTATTTTAATTACAATAGTGTTTTATTATTATTATTCCAAAGTCTTTCCTTGCTTGAAATGATAAAAATTGCAATGGTTCCAATAATATAGAAAGATTCTGAAGTGTTTTTCTTGCTTCAAGAAATAATTAATTAGTCCATAATATTGCAAACAAATATATGAATAGTGTTAATAAAATACCATGAAGTGGATTGGGCATAGTGTTAAAATATCCATAAAATATTGATAGTGTTAAATAAATTATTTGAAAGCACATAAAATCAGATAAGTTATTAAAACCATAGGATTTAAGTCTTGGCATACAAATATGGGAATTAATATTGCACCAATGACAACATTTGAAATGACCCAACCCTAACCGTAACCATAATCTCAAATATTAGAATTAGGGTTAGGATTAGAATTAGTTGTATATTACATATAAAAATGGAGACCTAATGGGATTGGCTAGGGTGGCTAGGGTCCGTAAAGGATAGATCTCAACAAATCACAAAATTGTAAGAGAAAAGATATAATAATGAAATAAAGATAGGTAAGCATCTGATATGACCCAAACCTAACCCTAACCATTATTCTAATTAAGGTTAGAATTAGGGTTAGGGTTAAGGTTATCGTTAGGGTTATGATTAGAATTAGGTTTAGGGTTAGGATTAGAGTTAGGGTTAAGGTTAGAGTTAGGGTTAGGGTTAGAATCAACATTATTATTAGAATTAGGGTTAGGGTTAGGGTTAGGGTTAGGGTTAGAGTTAGGATTAGGATTCCTATTAGAATTAGGATTAGAATTAAGGTGGGTTACTATTACAATTAGGGTAAGAAGTAGAGTTACAATTAGGGTTAGGGCTCAAATTAGAGTTAGGGTTAGAGTTCAATTAGGGTTAAGGTTAGTATTAACGTTAGGGTTAGGGTTTGAATTATAGTTAGGCTTTGAGTTAGAGTTATGGTTAGGGTAAGGGTTAAAATTAGAGCTATGTTTAGGGTTAGAATAAGGGTTAGAGTTAGGGTTAGGTTTAAAATTAGGATGAGGGTTAGGTTTAGAATTGGAGTTAGGATTACAATTAGCAATGTGGTTAGGGTTAGGGTTATAATTGGGGTTAGGGTTAGGATTAGAATTAGGGTTAATGTTAGAATCATGTTAGGGTTATAATTAGGGTTAGGGTTAAAGTTAGAATTAGGGTTACTAAATTAGGGTAAGCATTAGAGTTACAGTTAGGGTTAGGGTTAGGGTTAAAATCATAGTTAGAATTAGGGTTACGGTTAGAGTTAGAGTTAGGATTACGGTTCCTATTACAATTAGGATTAGAATTTTGATGGGTTACTATTAGAATTAGGGTAAAAATTACAGTTACAGTTAGGGTTAGGGTTCAAATTAGAGCTACGGTTAGAGTTTAATTGGGGTTAATGTTAGTATTAAGGTTAGGGTTAGGGTTTGGATTTGAATTATAATCAGGCTTAGGGTTAGAGTTAGGGTTACAGTTATGCTTAAAATTAGAGGTGTGTTTAGGGTTAGAATAAGGGTTAAGTTGAAAATTAGGATTACAGTTATGTTTAGAATTAGAGTTAGGATTACAATTACCAATATGGTTAGGGTTAGGGTTACAAGTAGGGTTAGGGTTAGGGTTAGAATTAGGATTAATGTTAGAATTAGGTTAGGGTTGGAATTAGGGTTATAGTTGGAATTAAGGTTAGGGTTATAATTACAATTAGGGTTACTAATTTAGTGTAAGCATTAGAGTTACAATTAGGATTAGGGTTAGGGCTAGAATTAGGGTTAGAATTTGGGTTAGGGTTAGAATTCTAGTGTTATAATTAGATTTAGAATTAGGGTTAGGGTTAGGGTTAGATTTATGATTAGGGTTCCTATTAGAATTAGGGTTACAATATCTTATCTATATTATAATATAATATAATAATATTTAATCTATCTTATAATATTATATTACATAATTATAATAATTCATATAATTATATAATATAATTAGAATTAGGCTTGCTGCTCTAGATGCTACTAGCATGCCTATATTTAAAAAATATATCTAAAGTACACCGAGAGACATCCTTCTCGAGGCACATATTTTTTAATCAATTTACCACACATAGGTGGAAATAGGTGCCTCGAGAAGGATATCTCTCGGTGTATTTTAGATATATTTTTTAAATATAGGTAAGCTAGTAGCATTCCGAGCAACAAGCATAATTCTAACTATATTATATACCTTATTAAGAATTATTATTATATAATATAATATTATAACATAGGTTAGATATATTATTATAATATATTATATAATAATTATAATTATATATAATATATAATTTATATTTTTTATTCGTAAGAGATGATTTATATATTAATGTAGGAAATTCTACCCTGGCCTACTCCAGGTGAGATCACAAAAGAGGGATCTCATCCCCAAAATTTTAGGAATACCTCTGACTTCTGGAATCAAGGACATGTTGTCCCAAGCACCCTACTAACTACTTATTGATGGCACTAAAATTAAAGACCAAACTCAAATTTAACTACCAGATTGCAAATGAACATTACAACCATCAGTTTTAACTTGGGAGCACAATTTATTTCTGATCTCCATTAATATAAGGAAAGGTTTCTCTTTTCTTTTAGCATTGAGTCGATCAAAGTTACCCCTGAACTTTTTCTCTAAAGAATCAAATTTGGAGTAAGGTGAAAGCTAGACTCCATGGCGTCCATTGCTCTTTAGAATGTTATTTCACTTCTTATTCCTTACTGTTTGCCATTCATTAACATCTCCCCCATTAGTAGAGACCTTCATAGATTGAGACGCCTCATTCCCTATGGTAGGAATTAAACATTGGTTGAGCGGAGGCACCGAGGTGTCCTTGGAGGGGGGTTTTTGTATGTTAACAATGCTGCCAGAAGTTGAAACAGGGCTGCAAGAGGCAGTCACTGGGGGTAATTTTTGATCAAGATTTGCTACTGTAGACGGCTTACAAAAGTTCTCCAAATTCTTAATGCATGTATCTCCTTTTGGAGAATCCCCACTCTTGGGTGATATGGAATCAGAATAGTGCTTTGGGGAGGCATCTTTCCACCATGAGACTTCCCATTTTGCTTGGGGTTTCACGAATGGCATGCTACAACAATGTGTCTCATTTTGAAGCAACTTCTACATCTAAATAATAGACCTTCATAGTCCAGTGTTTGTAACTAACCATTATCATTCACATTCAGGATTATTTCAGCTGGGAGAGCTTTGGAGGTGTCTAGCTCAACCAAAATCTTGGCATAGGTCATGTGTATAAAATCCCTTGAATCCTCATCTGTACATATGAACCTTCCAAGAGTGTTACCGATAGCTACAAAACTGGCTTCAAACCAGTAATGAAGGGGTAGGTTCAGAAGGTGAACCCAGATAGGCATTACTGCAAATGATTCTGTGGTTAGATCAAAGTGTGAATGCCAAGATTTTGGGAGCAACAGACTTTCACCCCACATCCAGGTTTGATTGAGGATGACATTTTTATCTTGCTTGCTGTCAAAGAATACTATGAAAAACCCCTTTGCACACAGATAAATTTCCATATTCTTTTCCATTAGAGGACCCCAAGTTTGGAAATCCAATCATGTAATGATGGAAGGCTGGGCCAAAATTTTCTAAACCTACCAATTAACCCATTCTCAGAAAAAATTCTTCATTCTCACCCAGTTCTTTCAACAAAATTGTGTCAAAATTTAATTCAAGAGGTTTTCCCAAGCTGTGAACTGCCCTCCTATTGCTTATGCCTGAATAACTTGACTTTGGCATGGATCGAAATGGCACAGATCTAGATTTAGGGTTTCTGGGAAGAGTGCCAAATTTGAATTCAGTCTTAGATCGCTGGGCAATATCCAACCCCCTATTTGCCGCATTTGCAAAAGGGGTTTTTGAAGCTGGTTTGCCACCAAGTAGGGAAGACAAAATACACGCACCCAAAGCCTTCCTTGCACCCCTGATTGCCCCGCTCCACATTGGAGAAACGAACGCCCATGGATCTACAGCAATTACTAGAGCATCTCCATACTTGTCCATGCCTAGAGCCTCTGAGGTTGAGGATTGTCCTCTGTCCAACAGGCCAGTATCATCTCCAAAACCCTTGACCTTGCCATTCACTAAATCCTTCGACAATGCTGGAAACTCTGGTAGCAGCACCATTTTTTCATATATAAATAATATCTAATATTTAATAATTATATTATAATATATATAATAATTATAATTATATATTATAATATATCTCTCGGCATATTTTATAATAAACTAACCCTAAGCGTAAAGGTCTTAACCCTAATTATATTATTTGTTAATGTTCAAATGGAGGTTAGATTTAGAATTATGGTTTTGTTTAGGGATTAGTTTAGAATACAAGGCTTATAAATAGGGTAATGATTACAATTAGGATTTGGGTTAGGGTTAGAACCAAGGTTAAATTAGAATTAGGGTTTTGTTTATGAAAATAGTTAAGGTCAAGGTTATAACCCTAATTCTAATCATAATTCTAACCCTAACAATAACCTTAATTATAACCCTAACCCTATTTCTACCCCTAGATCTACTTAACTCTAATTCTAACCCAAACCCTATTTTTTGTTAATTATATTTGTAACCATAAATCTAACACTATCCCTAAATGTAATTGTAACCCTAACCTTAATTGTAGCCCTAATACTAACCATAATACTAAGCATAATTCTAACACAACCCTAAACCTAACCCTAACATTTAGGCCAATACTAATCCTAATCCTAACATCAACCGTAACTCTAAATCTAACCTAAACCCTAACCCTAACCCTAACCCTAACCCTAACCCTAATTCTACCCCTAGATCTAGTTAATTTCTAGATCTATACCTAATTGTAACCCTAACCCCAACCCTAATTCTAACCATAGTTGTAACCCTAATTCTAGACCTAATTGTAATAATAACTATAACCTTAATTTTAACCCTAATCCCAACCCTAACCCTAATTCTAACCATAACCCTAATCCTAACTCAAGTTCTAACCCTATTTCTAACACTAAACCTAATTCTAATCATAAACATAATTCTAACCCTATTTTAGTTGTAACCCTAACCCTAATTTTAAACAAACTGTAACACTAATTTAATCATAGATTGAACCCTAATTCTAACCTAAACCATAACCCTAACCCTAATTGTATCCTTAACTTGTAATTCAATCCAAATTGTAATGATAACCCTAACCTTAATCCTGACAATAATGCTAACATTAGCTCTAATTCTAACCCTAACGCTAATTCTAACCTAAATCCTAACCCTAACCTTAATTCTAACCATATCCTAACCCTTACCTTAATCATGATAGTAATGCTAACCCTAACTCTAATTCTAACCATAATTCTAACCATAATTCTAACCCTAAGCCTAATTCTATCCCAAGCCTAAAACTAACCTTATTCACATTACCCTAATTCTAAATTGAACCCAAACCCTAACCCTAATTGCAGCCCTAACCTCTAATTTAAACCAAAATTGTAACTATAACCCTAACCCTAACGTTAATCCTGATAGTAATTCTAACCTTAACCCTAATTCTACCCCTAGATCTACTTAACCTTAAATCTATTCATAATTCTAGCCCTAATTCTATTTATAATTCTAACCCTTACCATAAACTTGATTCTAACATTGATTTGATTCATAATTCTAACCCTAATTCAATTCATAAATTAAATTCTAACACTGATCTAAACTCTAACCCTAACCCTAACCTTATTTCTAATCGTAACCTTATTTCTATCCCTGACCCTAATTCTCACCCTTTAAACCTAACCCTTATTATAACTGTACTTTTGACCCCAATTCTCATTCTAATTCTCACCCTATTTTTAACTGTAACCCTAAACATAGCTCTAATTTTAACTCTAACCCTAACTCTAACCCTAATGGTGACCATAACTCTAACCCTAACCCTAACCTTAATACTAACATTAACCCTAATTGTAATCATAATTCAAACTCTACACCTAAACCTAACTCTAATTCTAAAACTAACCCTAACCCTATTTCTAACTCTAATTTTAGCCTTAACCCTAATTTTTAGGCTAACCCTAATCATAATTCTAATTCTGAACCTAACCCTAACCCTCATTATAACTAAAAGATTTAATTATAAATAAATCCTATAATTAAATACATTCCTCTATGACATTTTAAGATGATAAACAAACTCATTTAATGCAATAATTAAATTCATTACTCCTACTTTAATAGAACATAATAAATAAAATCAAAACCTCACTTACATTAAAATTTAATAAAATCTTTAAACTAAAATAAATTGAATGGAAATAATAATAATAATGAAGATTAAAATTAAAAAAATATTTATTTCTAAACTTAATCATATATGAGTACAACTCATTAGAAGGCAACAATTAAAATTAAAAAAATAATAATAAAACATCTTAACTCCACTAAAAGTCCAAGCTGGCTACATTTTAGGAATTAATAAAGCAATTTACTATTACTATTTTAAACTTGCTAAAATGATAAAACATAGCATAAAATTTTTCTATCTCTTTATCTTTTTATTTTCTCTTAATTGTTTTGGCCAATATAGATAGGATGTACAAATTTCAATCTTCTCATGGTTTTTCCCTGTCACTCTTTTTTTTTGTGCTGAGTTTCTATTGAGATTTTGTGGGTTATTGATGCAGGAGCATCCAGGGTGTAAGAGCAATCTTGCATCAACCAAAAAAAAATATTGTTTCTTTTCAATAAGGGCTAAATTTGTGAGATATCAAAATGTCAAATTCCAAAAATCCTATTGAAATATTCAAAGTCAAATTTGAGGCACTTAGAGGCTCCGAATGGGCCCGAAATTTGGCAGGAAACCCAAGTAGTCTACCAATCAATTCTACTTATGCTCCATTGTCTTTTCGAGAGCTTTCCGAAAAGGTATTATAATTGAAAATCCAACGGTCGGATCAAAAGTTATGGCCCCACGAAGTTGACCTATTTTTGGAGGGAGATGTAAATTTCAAAATTAAGCTGGTGGTCGCCAAAAAGGGCTATATATATAAATTTTGGGAACCCTTAGGGTTGCAGAGTTAAGGGGGAAGGTGTAGAGACAAGAAAGGAGGGAAATTAGAAACCCTAGTTGATTTGGGAATTACAGAAGGCTGAAGATTCCAGAGTTTTGAGAGAGGCAGCTGTAATGTGTTGTAGCCTATAGGGGATTCATCCTCTGATTGTATTTGAGCTTCTGTAATGTAATGTTTTTCCCATATTAATAAAATATCATTCTATTTTCTGTGTGCAATTTCTGTTATTGTGTGTTTTGTGATTTACCCCGTTCATCAGTTATAGTCAATGCTTTTTTGTAGGATAAACAGATTAGTTATATGTATTTTTATGGTATGGAGTAGATTTATGGAAATCTAGATTTTTAGAAGAAGAGGAGGTCGCATTTATTATTATTAGTTTATTATTATTTTTATGGAATCTTATATCCTATTTTTTAATAAGAATCTTATAAAATTACACAGAGTCTTGAAATCTTTCAACTCTTCATCTCCATCCCTATCAACGTAATTACACTCTGCTGGCGGTTACATTCTAGACAGTTACAAACAAATTCAGAATATTGTTAAACATAAATGATGCAAATCGTTTTTCCCTCGCTACCGCCCACTACGGCTGGAAATAATATTTGTTTAAAGACATAAATTTATGTTTTTCTTTTGAACAGGGCTCAGGCAGTGAGAATAGCGGAGCGGTCGAGTGGAAATGGTTTCAAATTGCTTGTAGAGTGGTAGAGTTAAGATTGTCTGTAATTTTACCTGAACAAGTTGATTAGGCTAGCCTACGTTCTGTTGACAGGTCCAGAATTTGGTTGTAATTTCCTAAACAAGTGTAGGGGAAAGGGGCCAGTTTGCCCCAATAATTGCTATGTTTTTAATCACTTGACCCCAATTAAATTTTTAAAAATAATCAATACATGTAAAATACCAACTTACTAAATTAACACAAATGTACCAATACATGTTTACAACATTTGTACATTTTCACAACTCTAATTAACCAATGAAATTAAGACAAGTGCACAAATGTGAAATGTATAAGTGCCCAGAAGCTGAAAGAATAGCTTTAAGCTCTTTGGTTGCATACAGAGAAACCCAAAAAAAACTGTCGAAATCTAATATGTCTATCTATGAGCTTGATGTGCGCGAAGTTAGGGTGGGCGGCTACTGGTCGCTTTCCCCTAACGATCTTTTCCACAAAAAGAAAAAAATTCTAAGTTTGTTATTTAAAAATTGCATTGAATTTGAGTGTCCTTGTGAGTTTATTAAATTTGTGAAAGCTCCCTGGATTGGTTCCCTATTCTCAGTCCCTTGTACTTGACTGCATTAATACAAGGCATTAGGGTGTAGTTGAAATACATGTTTTGACATTATCTACTGACCTAACTATGTAATATGTATCTTCTAATTAATTAATAGAAACAAATCAAAGTGTTAAATAGATGAGGTAGATCTGACACTAAAGTTGCAAAGGCTATTTAACATGCCCTTTAATCCTCATGTAGGGGACCATTTAACTCCGTGTAACTCCACCCCTTTGTGCTTGGGTTAATTTATTAGGCAACAAGATGCAAAGGCCACATAATACAGAGTGAATGAAAAAAGTATTATTGTAAAAGTCATGTCACAGGTTCAACTCTCTATCATGCTTTTAGGAAAATATCCACACAACAACACACATAATATTATAATACAAGATGTAGATAATAATTGAATGAAGGAATGCAGTTTGTAGTAAGGATAATAATAATTTATAACAAATTGGTGGTTGTAGGATCAAGTCTTCAACCAACAATAACAAAAGTAAGAATATGCTTGCACATTTTAGACTAATAGTTGTCCTCCTCTTTTGTCATCTAGTGAGTGTTAAGATATTGATTTGGTACATACATTGTTTAATTGTTGTTTATAGTTGCTCACACTAAGCCTCATGTTGCATGGTCGTAGTAGAGGATGCATTGAATGTGGAACACCAGTGCGAGGTTTCTAATTACCATTCCTCAGGTTGGAGAGCATATGTTTTATTTCCTACAAGGTCACATGGAGAAGATCTTTAGCCCATAATGAATTCCATTTGTTGATGTCCAACTATCAACACTGTTGTTATTTGATGTTAATAGTTACGATCGTTGGAATGCTCATCGCTATATTGACAAACGTTTTAGACTAGCTATCTCCATCTGACACTACACAAAAGCCCACCTTGTTGAGCATTGACATAATGATAAATACAAATTTAAAAATGTACCTAAAATTATTGTGATTGTTTATGTGGATCTATGGTGTATAGGTACACCATTATTGTGATGGCCACACTCTTCGTTCCATTCTTTACACTACTCTTCTTGTACAAAAAGCTGAAGCTATGTACCTAAAATTATTGTGATTGTTTATGTGGATCTATGGTGTATAGGTACACCATTATTGTGATTGGCCCACTTCACTCCATTCTTTACACGACTCTTCTTGTACGGAAAGCCAAAGTTGTGTTTAATGTGCCTCCACCTCTCACATTCTTTGCCCTTTCTTCTGTGAATGCCACTTCTTATCACCGACTCCTCTCTTCCACATTCTTTCCTTATATGAATAGGTAGACTCTTCTTCCACATGTTTTCCTCTATGAGTCTATGTTTCTTTCACATGCTCTCTTGTATGAAATTGGTCCATCTCTCCCATGATTCCTAGCAACCAAACAAACCACATTGTGTTGATAGATCTTTTGCACGTAATGAAAAATGTATTCAGTCCAACTCAAACAATTGTCACTATTTCTAAATTTAACTTCAACAAGTTGAATTGCTTCAATGGTTCTCCGAGGCATGTATGCACAACTAAAAACTATCAATTTACATTTGATACCATACAGATGTTTTGATTTCTCTCCAGAATAACACCTACGAATGTTAATATTGAACTTTCAATAAATAAATAAAATAGTTTGAATGTTAATATTAAGCTTTCAATAAATACATAAAATAATTTGATATATACGATATCTTGATATTTTTAAAAATAAATGTATTTAAGATATCTATACTAATTTACCTACTTTTACATTAATAAAATATAGTGATTTGCATATAAATCAATATATTAAAAACCACCTAATTGATATCAATCAAAAATAAATAAAAATAAAAAAACATCGTATGAACATATCATTTTCTCATTATAGAGCTTTTCCTTTTCCCAAAATGAGAGAGGGAACTTTCACAGAAAATACATTTGAAGATTTGGCCTATACCTAATTGTCAAAATATTCTATCAAAAAAGTGACATTGGAAACCCTCTACCTAGGTGGGGAAGGATACTCATTGTTTCCTCGCAATTACAAGTCTCACTTTCATGTACTCAACATCGGAGGTTCAAAACCTAGTGTCACGCACTCCTGGGCCGAATGTTTATCAAGAGCGAAAGGAGACTTCTCTGTTGGGAGTTGTGGGCTCTGTTTCTGCTGCTCTTGTCGCTGGTTATTGGGGATGGAAACTGTATAACACCTAGCAAGACGACGACAATGATGGCAATGAAAATTAATGTTTCAAGGTTTGATTTCCTCGCAACTTATTTAATAGTTTGGGTATATGTTTCAATGCTCAGATTATTGTAGTTTGGTATATGTTTCAATGCTCAGATTATTGTAGTTTGGTATATGTTTCAATGCTCAGATTATTGTAGTTTGGGTATATGTTTCAGTGGATGATATTTAACTAGAGTGTGAAGGGTCTGGTGCGGATAGAACTCAAAATTCTGCCTCAACCTGAATTTAACTGTTAAACTGTGGTGGATTCGCTATCAGTATAGGGTATTTTGTAGGTATTTTGTGGGACTCTGTGAAGAAGTATAGCCTATGTTGTGTGACTGAAGTTATCTACCTATATTGTTATGCCTCTATCACTCACGGTTGCACCTTGTTTATAGGGATGTTCTTGGGAACTCTTCTATATAATACCTATTTTGCCCAGCCCTTTGAGGCTGGTAGTGATTGCCATTTTATTGTAATTTTCAGCTTCTTTCAATACTTCAAAAATAGATATATATAAATATAATCTATAATTATAATTAAAAAAATATTTAATTAAAACTTGTTCAAATGTGTAAAAAACTATTTTTCACCCTTACAAATATTCTTTTTAAGACAAAACTAACTTTAAATAAACATATATACTTTTATTAGATATTACTTTTTAAAACAAAATTTAAAATTAAAAAAGAAATTGCAAAAAAAACTCCGTGTAGTCAAGGATGGTCATATTTTCTTCCCATGTGGGGGAGTCTTGTTTGAAGTACACAAACACTGCTTTAACTTTAAAAAAAACTTCTCCCCTCGAAATGGTACACACAAAGACTGTCTTTTCCATTCATTTTCTTCTTTCATAAAGAAACTCTCCAATCATTAATTCTAATTAGAGTTTGGGTAATGGTTGGGTATTACCTTTCTAATAAAAAGAGTTAGAACGGTGGCTTTACTTTTTAAGAAAATTGGGTTATGATAGGATGATATTTCCACTCTATATTTTTGTAATAGTGAAAATTCCATACCCATGTTCGTTTCTCTTTATATTTTGGGCTTACAATTATGATATTGTCTTTTATGTATTTACTAATGTAATATAATATATTTCATGTGGAAGTTAGTAAATGACATTATCCTAGTCCTATCATATCTCCACATATCTCAAGATTTTGAAAGTATATGCTAAATCTACCATTTGCCACCTTGGCTAAAATCTACAAGTGTAGAATTGAACCAAGTCATTTATGTGCCCATAGATCTAACCCCAAACTTTTAAATTCAATTTTCAAATGTTGAACCTTGCCACCTTTTCGTATCAATCATTATGAGCCGACTAAGGTGTGAACTATTTCAAATTGCATGTTAGGGTAGTCTATTTTTGAAATAACCTCAATTCATTTTCATCTAAAAAGGAAAAAAGAATCTAGGAATCTATTAAGCATATATAGAATTCAATTGCAAAAGGATAAACAATTATTACATTATTATCCTAGGAGTATGTTAAATGCTTGCCTATTGTCTTTGATCTTGGCTCATTGTTGTTGAATCGATTTGCCAACAACTTGATCAAGGAGAAAATGAACCTTCCTTACCAAGTTCCTCAATATTGTTTGTAAACACCATTTTCCTAGATATGGATCATTCATCATAGATACTTAGGTGAGTAGATTACAAAAGTCCAAAATAAAAAGTTTAGATCTATAATTCTAGATTCAAATCCATGCATAGGCTCAAATCCGCATGTGTGGAGATCACTTTTTCCCTTGTAGATGGAAACAAAATAATTTCATAATCAAATTCCCAATCCTATAGTAGTTGTTTGAAAGGCTCTAATTGTTTAATACCATACTAAATTCATTTTTGACATCTCTAATAGTGATATCTTCATTGAATCTAGAGCTAATAACCCTTGCATTATTTAATTTAATTTCCTAACTAATTTTAACATTCATTACATTATTTGCTATCAATCCTAGCTTATATATCTAGGTTGATTATTTATTTAATTAGCCTAGATATTTATGTAATTGGATATTTTTCCTTACAGTTTTAATGAATTTGAAATTCCTACATGACCTAGGGTTCTAACCTTGAGATTTATCTTTCCTTTTAATTAGAGCTTTCAGATATGGTTTTCTAATTACATTCCTTTTGTATAAGATTTGATTAGGGTTTGGATCACCCTTATTTGTGTTTCATTATCACATCTTGATAAGGGTTGGGAATTCCATTGTATCTTATCTATTTGATCCCCTCTAGTCATTGTTGGATTATGTATTTTTGCTATATCATTTATCATGAATTTTCATGGGTCATTACCTTTAACTGATCTATGTGTCTATCTTACTAATCGTACTGTGTTCCTATCTTTTGTGGCATCTGATCAAAGTTTGACCTTGATGCTCATGTATTTTATACTATAGATGAGGATGTATTTTCTATGGAGGTGTTATCTATTCATGTAAATGATTTGGCCTACTTCATAGAGTTTGTTAGTGTCTACTCTTCTCTTTTATGTTGGAATGGGTAGCCATTGATCTAATCAAGAAGATAAATGCCACAAGAGAAATGCAATGATGGAGATAAAGCGAGAACAATTGAATTGATTATTGCTCCAGATATTGATATGCTATATGAGATATTTTACATATTGTACAATAGTGCCTTATAAAGGCAAGATGCAAGTTTGTAAAAGAGATAACCGACAATAACTATCAAAACTATATGCACCTAAATAATAATGTTTGCTTAAGTAAATCTTAAGCATAGTAAATGGTAAAACCATTTACTCCAACACCCCCCCTTAAGTGCAACTTAGGGAGATTATTATGCAATATGACAAAGATGCAATATGGGTCTCGACTACACAACCATGCTAGGTACCTATTTACAATGCAAAAAAGAAATCTCTCACAACGGGAGAAAAGGAGAAAAACTGGAAAAGAGGGAGACTATGTAGCCCCCCCACAATGTGTAATCACCTGCAAAAATAGTAAGTGCCTGAAGACAAAACACGATCCAATGTCGACAACAACTTGTCTCCCTTTTGGAAGAAACAAAACCAAGTATAGATGCAGGTATGCTTCCCATTCAGGACTTATGCTTTAAAACATGGAAGCATGAAAAATGATGATGATTTTGTCTCTGAAAACTGCTCATGTGTTGCTAAGACCTTGGAAGATAATGCCACGAACCAATCAGGAACATGCCCAATCACGATAGAAAGTGGCAAACAAGGTACCACTGGAAACTAATCTTGAACATTCTCCAAAGACAATGATTACGTCTCTTCCAAATTTAAAATGTGAGATTCAATGAACAAGGAACCAATGTCCGCAAGATAAGAATCCCAATGAGGAAGACAATATGAATCCTGCTGATCAGGAATGATGGAAGTACTTAGTGAAGGTGGATCAACTATCTCTGGCAAAGAATAAGGAACCTTTGAAGCAATTGTAACCACATCTAAAGTCTCTCAAATGTCCAAAGGATCACTAGCATGGTCTAAATTCTCTAAAGAATAAAGAGACGCATTGGAGTTGGGAAGAGAAGCATCGAGAGATGGTGGAGGATCATGGTCTCCATATAAGTCTCGAATGTAGGTCCAAAGAGCATAAGGGAACTCAAGATGGATAAGAGACTCAGAAAAGTCATCATCTAGATGCTCAAAAATAACTCTAAAGACTCTAACCCTATATCATTTCCAAATGATATACTCACGACGTCTGTCGAGAATAGGAACATCATTATAGAGATACAACACTAGATTGTGCTCACTAAGATGAGTGAGGATGAAATCACTCCATTGCCTATAGTTTCCTTTCTCCAAAGAAAAACCCATTATAGCTACGATTCTTCAAAAAAGTAGAAAAATAGTACCTTCCATATGTAGAAACTTCCAAAATAAGTGATGGCAATTGTGCCGATCAACAACAATCTACACCAGATCTGAGTTACCAAGTAAGCACTCCACACTGCCCACAAGCTATCCACAAGCTTTCACAAATATAAAGTAAGTATTCAGAGATATAAGTACTACAAGAGACCACCGAGGGCTGAATGCGGGACTAATTGTCTGAAGAAATGCCTAAAAAGCCACAAACGGGCCCACCTCCAGCTAGGGCACCAAAACCCTAGATAATATTTTTTCCAAACTTTAGCAAATATAAAATCTTCAGATCTGGACCTTTCAGATTTGAAATAGAAGGCCGAGCTCGTTGGAATGGCTCTACACCTTTCAAATGTGGAAAAAAGGACATTGCACTCAAGTTTTGTGAGGAGAGGTGCTAAAATCTGTACCTCTCATGATTCAGAGTATATGAAATTGACACTTTTCAAATATATCCTGCAAGGGATTGGAGAACATTTATTCCAAGCTCTATGAAATTGCTCGGATCTTGCACGGGATAGGATACGCGGTGAAATTATAAGTCTGCACCTCATGCTTTGGGTAGCACCTTTCATTCAGAAGGAACTACACCTCATCTACATATCGCATCACCCTTCACTGGATCAGAGAAGGTAAACAACACTTCAAACTGAGATGAGACCGCACCTTTCACATTTGGGAATTGTTGCAAACTCCAAGCTCTCAAGATTGAAATGATGCCTTCCACAGAAACCCTAAATAGGCTGTGAATGGTGATGGACAATTTTGGCCTAACGATTCTGTCAGTAACTCTTTGAATCTTTGATACAACAATGATTGATTTCTCTTACAGTCAAATGCTCTTCTCCGGATACAGGCGAGGGTTCTAGGTTGCCAGCTCTGATACCATGTTGGAATGGGCAACCATTGATCCAACCAAGAAGATAAAAGCCATAGGAGAAATGCAACGATGGAGATAAAGCAAGAACAATCGAATTGATTATTGCTCCAGATATTGATATGATATATGAGATATTTTACATATTTTACAATAGTGCCTTATAAAGGCAAGATGCAAGTCGGTATAAGAGATAACTAACAATAACTATCAAAACTATATGCACCTAACTATGCACTTACATAATAATATTTTCTTAAGTAAAACTTAAGCATAGTAAACGATAAAACCATTTACTCCAACATTTTAGATATTGTACTACCCCAAGATTTTGCTCAAGACATAAATGAATAGAAACTAAATGAAGAAAATTTTCATGTTTCAAATGTGACATCAACATGCCACATTGCACACCTACATGCACAAGGTATTTTGACATCACACAGCAACACATGAGGCAAACATTCACCAATACACCAAGCATGGTGACACAAGTAGAAGAATTCCAAAAATACTTGGGTCAAAATCATCATGATAAGCATAAAATACAAGTCCTACAAAAAATGTAGAGCTTCCAAGCAATTTTGTATCTTTTGCGAGACTTCATAGTTCCCATGCAATTCTATAGTTTTATGAAGCTTCAAAGTTTCCATGCAATTCTATTTTTTTTGTGGTACTTCAGAGTTCCCATGCAATTCTATAGTTCTTGAAAATTGCAAGTGGACCCCTATCCCCACAACCCTTCAACTTTTGGAACTTAAAAGTTCCCATGCAAGTTTGCAACTCCTGCAAATTACATATGGGCCTCTAGTCCTCACAACTTTAAAATTGATAGAACTTTGAAGTTCCCATGCAAGTTTGTAATCCCTTCAAATTGCATGTAGACCTCTAATCCTCGCAAATAGAACTCATGCAAAACTTCAGAGCTCACGTGTAAATTTACAGGTCTTACAAATTACAAGTCAAGTTTTTGTTCCAGTAGACCTAACACTTGTGGAACTTTAGAGCTTGCATACAAATTTTTAGCTCCTACAAATTGCAACCTGAAATCTGATCTCCACTAGCTTTACATTGCAAACTTTTAGAGCTTGTGTGTAGATTTGTAGTTCCTACAAAGTGCATGTTAAGTTTTGATTTCTACCAACATTACATGGTGGACTTTTTAAAATCCAATGTAACTTTACAAACTACAAATTGGCTCTTGAGAATTGAGTTCTATTGAAAATTACATCCAAAACTACAAACTACTAGTCAAGTTCTGAATGTTAACAACTCCTACCTACAAAATGTCAAAGTCCATTGCAGTTTTTTAGAATTACAAAATGGAAGTCCATAACAATGAATGATAAAGCATGACAATTGTTTAGATCAAAGCATTCGATTGTGGTTGTTGTGGTGATAATAGTATGACCTGAAGGGTCACTTGTCTTGAGACTAGCATGAAGGCTATTCTATTCATTTATGATGTGGAGATGTTCTAATCTCCTTTCTTGGTTTCAAATTACTTGTTGTATTAGTTATTTTTGGTTGATGAATCATTGACGATGTTTTGTTCTTTAATGGTTTGTTCTACATTTTGTTGGTTGTGAATAATTGGATGAGGGAAGTTCTCCCCAATTTCATCTAGGATAGATTTTATCCAATCTTCTCTAATGCCTGGACACTTTAAATACTAGGAAAGAGGGGGAAATGCTATGTTATGTTGGTGATGTTGAATATGTTGACTATGAATTGACCTCGTGATGAAATCGAGGGTTTCTCTTTTTTCTTGAATGTTTTTTTTGGTTTTGTTGAATGCATTGACCTCACGATAAAATTGAGGGTTTATTCACTTGTTTTGTTATTGATGTTTTCCTAATGTTTTTTGGTTTTTGATGGATGCAAGCTATATGAATGCAATGAATTTTCCAATGCAATCTAGACTATATTTTTTGTGTTTTGCAAATTGATTTTTGAATTGTATTCTATAAGACAAAATTGCAAGTAATCTAAGAACAATGGAAGGGCAAGTGCAAAAAGATGGGGGACCAAAAAGGGGTCTTAAGTGGCCAATTTTTTTTTGAAATCAGGAAATGCTAGCCTTGGATGAGAAATTGAGCATAGTTATGTTGATGATTGTTTTGATGCAGTCATAACAATTAGTTAAAATTCACATAAAATGAACCAAAACTAACTTGAAAGATATGAAGGAATCAGTTAAGATTCACTTAATCCTAAGTTTAATATGGTCAGGTCTTGACCTGTTGGGCAAATTCAGTTGGTCGATGTGAAGCTGTAATGTTCAAGGGGCCTTACGTGATTTAGGGTTTCTTGTTGGTTTACAGGACTCAAACTATGCAAAAGATCATAAAAATAGTATGTTGTTCATTCTTTTTGCATAAAAGTGTTACTGTGCTGCAAAGTTTTAAAAGGAATTATTGAATTATTGTAGCTTTCTCCTTTTAAATATTTATGAAAACTATTTACTTTTAACTCTATTATGCATGCTTTTTTAAATATGAGATAGTTTCCTTTAAATTTCTGCGTTTTAGCTAATTATTTTTAGATGGGTTGGGAAAAGTTAGAAAGATCTAATCTAAACTTCATTCACTCTACTCAAAGGATCTAATTGTTCTGTTATGCACTTAGTAAATCATACAACCATTTGATCAAATCCACAGACTAAAACCCTAAATGTAAGTTCTAAGCATTTTAACAAACATACACCTAAAATTGCAAGCTCTAAGAGAAAATGTTTCGAACACAATGAAGAGCAAGAAAACACTCAGAAGATAGATGTAGAACTCCAGATTCAAATGTATTAGAAACAGACGGTCATATAAGATTTACAATGTCTGAATGACTCTTAGCTTTATTGATCAAATTACAAAAAACTTACAAGCTTTACAGATACAACAAGGAGGCAAGATGTTCCACACGCTCCTTATTGCAGACACAGGCGACCTCCTTCTACTTCTAAAGTAAAAGGTCCCTCTATTCTAAAAAAATGCTAAAGCAAGTTACAAGTGCCCGCTATCTTCTAAAAAAATCCCTGTGTAACCTTATTACAGTGTACAGAGGCACAATATATATACTCGACTATCCTCAATACAGCTCAAAACCCTAGTTAAGCAATGGTTTCAACCTTTGGTTATAGCAATAAATGCTAGAGAACAAGTCTCCCAAAATATCTCTGAGCATACATCAAATCTGGGCAAAAATATGCCCCTTTGGAAACCTTAGTAGCTCAATAATAACTTCTGCTGTCTACTATAATAATGTCCCCAACTGCATTTTGCCTTCATCAATGAAGGCCTTTAACTTCCTTGCCCTTCATCCTTATCTTCCTCTACTCCTGAGATCAGATTTTTCTTTCTATGAAGTCATCATCATCAAGTTTTAGCTCCTTCGTCAACTGTAAACCTGCAAATAGACACAAAAATGGATTAAATATGTATCAAGTTGCTTCATCCATTTATTACCTGGTGAGAATGTTAGGTGGGCATAACTGTAGAAAATTTTGGCACCCTTAACTTCCTCTTTTACAGTTGGTCAACTTCTGCATATACCCTTTTATTCGTATCCCTCTGCTTTGTTCTGTGCTCCCTGTATGCCTTGATCGGCATAACTCTCCAAATCGGGCGTGCTAAAAAATTTCCCATCGATCTCACCATTCTAGCCGACGTCTTCCCTATTAGCATGCATTTCCCCTTCCACCGGTGTAAGCCTCCCTAATCGGAGTGAGTCCAAAATTTCTCGCCGATATTGGGTCCTGAAACAGTGAAAATCGCATCCATAAATGCATATACAACATTAGAAAATGGTCGGGTCAACCATCATTGACCAAAAACATGCCTTCGGGCCTCAAAAATGCCTCAAATTCTTATCGCTCCATTTTCCCACCCCTTTTCTACTTAAATCTTTGTATTTTCTGACATACAAGCTGGGCGTAATACATTCGTTTAAGCAGATTTCAATCTTTTTTAGTTTCGCGGCTTGTATGTATGCCATGCACATTGGATTGTATATCGCAATATACAAACGCTAAAATATACAAGCACTTAACTCTATTTTATGATTTTTCAATTCCACTCAATGTATAAATGCATTGTATATTTCAGATATTCAATTCAGACGTGATACAAGCATTTAATCATATTTTACTTTCTTTTTGATTCCTCGTTGTATGTATTAAAATGCATGCAATAATATATAAGGCACGAAATATACAAGGACTTTTCATTATTTCGTAGCCATTTCAGGACCACCCCTTGTATATTTCATTTGTATGTATCCTCCAATATACAATGAATTTTCTATTTTGGACCTTTAATTCGACTTTGGCTTGTATATAAAGAAAATGCATCTTGCAATGTATATTTGAATATACAACCCGGATATGCAATGATTTAACTCCCCTTAACTTCCTTTTCGCGTCCGCGCAATGCATAAGTGCATCGTATATTTTGTTGTATGTTACTCAAACATACAAGCCCGCAGATATACAACAAATTAACCTTGTTTCATAATATTTGAATTCCGTGCCATGTAAAAGTGCTTGTACATTTGTCCTGTATGTTTTGACCTGCCAAAATATACAACATGAGATACATGCAACAGAATTCAAACCTTCATTCATTTCAACTCTAAAACCATTTCGGATCCATCTTGTATGTATACATAAAGCATTTATTTTAAAATGCATACAAGGAAAAAGACATACAATCGGCCCTGTATATGAACCCAATTGCAAATGCGACTAAGTATAAAACAAACCCTTTGCATATACAAACGACTTTGTATATGCAAAGCGATATACAACCCTAAATGTACATTTTACCAAAATGATCATAACTTGCAAAATATGGCAAATTTTAAGATGGTTCAAAAAGCAACCCTAGCTCATTTTTCACAAGGAATCCAACCATATCATGCACTGGTATTGATACATATTTAATCCATATTTGTGTCTATTTGCAGGTTTGCAGTTGAGGAAGGAGCTGAAAATTGATGATGATGACGTCATAGAAAGAAAAATCCGATCTCAGGAGCAGAGGAAGATAAGGATGAAGGGTGAGGAAGTCAAAGGCCTTCATTGATGAAGGCAAAATGCAGCTGGGGACATTATTGTAGCAGACAACAAAAGTTATTATTGAGCTGCTAGGGTTTCCAGAGGGGGATATTTTTGCCCAGATTTGATGTATGCTCAGAGATATTTTGGGAGACTTGTTCTCCAGCATTTATTATTGTAACCAAAGGTTTGAACCATTGCTTAACTAGGGTTTTGAGCTATATTAAGGACAGTCGAGTCTATATATTGTGCCTCTGTACACTGTAATAAGGTTACACAGGGATTTTTTAGAACATAGCCAGCACTTGTAATTAGCTTTAGCAATTTTTTTAGAATAGAGGGACCTTTTAGTTTAGAAGTAGAAGGAGGTCACCTGTGTCTGCAATAAGGAGCATGTGGAACATCCTGCCTCCTTGCTATATCTGTAAAGCTTGTAAGTTTTCTGTAATTTGATCAATGAAGCTAAGAGTCATTCAGACATTGTAAATCTTATATGACTGTCTGTTTCTATTACATTTGAATCTGAAATTCTGCATCTATCTTCTGAGTGTTTTCTTTTTCTTCATTGTGTTTGAAACATTTTCTCTTAGAGCTTGCAATTTTAGGTGTATGTTTGTGAAAATGCTTAGAACTTACATTTAGGGTTTTAGTCTATGGATTTGATCAAATGGCTGTATGATTTACTAAGTGCATGACAGAACAATTAGATCCTTTGAGTAGAGTGAATGAAGTTTAGATTAGATCTTTCTAAGTTTTCCCAACCCATCTGAAAATAATTAGCTAAAATGCAGAAATTTAAAGGAAACTGTCTCATATTTAAAAAGGCATGCATAACAGAGTTAAAAGTAGATAGTTTTAATAAATATTTAAGAGGAGAAAGCTGCAATAATTCAAGAATTCATTTTAAAACTTTGCAGCACAATAACACTTTTATGCAAAAAGAATGAACAACATACTATTTTTTATGATCTTTTGCATAGTTTGAGTCAAGTAAACCAACAAGAAACCCTAAATCACGTAAGGCCCCTTAAACATTACAGCTTCAGATCGACCAACTGAATTTCCCCAATAGGTCAAGACCTGACCATATTAAACTTGGAATTAAGTGAATCTTAACCGATTCCTTCATATCTTTCAAGTCAGTTTTGGTTCATTTTACGTGAATTTTAACTAATTGTTATGATTGCATCAAAACAATCATCAACAGTTTTTATCTGGCGCTAGAAGGAGGGCCTGATTTGAGTTAGGGTTTGTTTCAAGTAGAGGTTGCTCGTAACAGTGATAGAGTGACCAGGTCTAGATCCAGTTCAGGGGATCTTTTTGTATAATTACCTGATATAAGGCCAAGTAAGAGCCCTTTGATTTGGAATCCTAAAATATCGCAAACAAGGAGTTCATCTGGAACACCTCCTGGGTCACCTTTTAACATATGTAACATTGTGAGTCCTGACAGATCGCTATTTAAATCTTTAAATCTTGGTTCAGGTACTCCTAGAGATCCTATCCTACCAGTAAATCCAGGGATTCCTATAGGTTCAGGTCAAACACCAGCACCTGCAATGGCTTATTTCAATGTCCATTATCCTATTGTGTTCCTTGATTATAATGAGATGCCCAAAAATCTGGAAAAGATATGTCCCAAATACCAGTTGCACCAAGATCTGGAAGATGATATTATAATATTCAAGGAGGCATGCTTTAGAGCCAAATTAGAACACGAGGACATTGTGTGTAGATTGTTTCCCTACACCTTCAATGACCAAGCCTCTAACTGGTATGTAAACTTACCCAATTGCTACATTTCTTCTTGGTCACTAATGGAGGAAGCCTTTCTGTCTAGATTTAGATGACCCATTGATCCTTGCATTTTGTATCACAAGTTGGCTACCATAAAAAGAGGTGAGGGAGAGTTGATTGATAATTTCAATGACAGATTTCAAAAGGCCTACTCTAGATTCGTAGCCCTGTACATCGTGGATGATGATACCTTGTTGGCTATGTACTATGCAGTCTTAGATCCTTTAACTGCCATGTTTGTCAAAAGAAAACTTGACATAGATTCAATATCCAAAGCCTATAAAGAGGCAGCCTTAGTAAACGAAGAGATGAGGCACACAACCTATAGTCCATTTGTTAATGGAGTAAATTTTGGGGTGCAAAATCAGGCACAACCATAGAATGGAGCCCCTATGCATCACACTCCATTATTAAATCCAGTTCCTACTTACGTACCTATGTATAGTCCTACCCCAATCCAAGCCATAGCTCCTTACACAGGTAACGCTGCTAATAATAGTTAGAATAGTGGTCAGCCTTTCTTCAGACCTCCTAGAGATACAACTGTGGCAAAAGCACAAGAGGAAAGGGAAGAAATAAAAGAGATCACTACACATTTGAAAAGATTGACCACCGAACTGACACAACTAAGAAATGAGAATCTTTATGGAAGAGGCAACCAAGGATACAATCAAAGTCAAAATTATAACCAAGGCCAAAATCAGAACTACAGTTCAAATCAAAATCAACATTACAATCAGAACTATAATCAGAGTCATGCCCAAAATAACAGCCAAGGACAATTTTCAAATCAAAACCAAAACTATAATTAGCATTAGGGTCATAACCAAGGGCAGCTAATGCAAAATAGAGGGCCAGTGGTAGACAATAAGGCCTGGGGTAACAATAACAAAAATTAGAATCAACCTAGGCTACCCAAAACATGGAACACTGGACCAAACAATGGTACCTTAGCTTCTCCTTTTGAGAATATAAATAATCATGATACAAAACAAACATCTGGCATCCAGATGGCCAATACATCACTAAAAAACTGGTGCAGATTTCACAATACCAATGCCCATGCTGAGCTCGACTGTCCACACTTCCACTTAGCAGCCAACATTTTTAATATAGATGTGCAGCCTCCTACTTCTAAATTTCTTATTCCCAAGGGTAATGAGGTATTACCCTCAAGGTATGATACAACTTTAGTTTTAGAAACCTTTACCTTTGCAACTACAGAAGAGGAAGAAGATGAATTGTTAGAGGATGAACCGTACTTTTGTGAAAATCTTTATCCTGAGTCAGCCTTTGTGTTAAATGCTTTTCAGTTTCCCTTTGAGACTAAAAATGAGCTATTGACTGAAACAGAAGAGGTGCAGGCCTTTCAACAGACAGATAAAAACCACACCTATAATTTAAGGAACAACACTAGGCCAAGAGGGCCTTTCACCATTTCCATTCCTCCTAACAACTTCAATACACCCCCACATCAGAATGCTAGCAACAATCCTGCCATACTCAAAGCTAATCACCATACAAACAGTGGAACAGTAGTAGAAAAGGCCCAAACAAGTAAAACTAAAACAATAGAGACAACAAGATTAATGAGCTACTTGTCAGAGGAAATAAAGAAAATTAAAGTCAGTATACATCTGAATGAATTATTGAAAACTCCAAGGATCAGAAATGCTTTTATAAAATCCCTGGATATATCTGTGACAGATGAGGTTGCTGCTGATATAGCTGTTCCTAATAGAGATTCACTGCCTAAAGAGAAAAGTAAGAAAATTGAGCAGCCTTCCAATACAAATGTAGTAATGTATGCTGATAAAAAGGATGCTCCTCCTTTCTTGTTAACTGTTAGATTGTGTGGGAAGAACATACACAATTGCATGGTAGACTCTGGTGCCTTAGACAACGTAATGCCCTTAGGGATATGTAAAACTCTCGGGATGACCCCCACGAGATCTGCCAAGGTTGTCACACAATTAGATAAAACTGAGGTTAGTGTGATAGGAGAACTCATGAACATTCAAATGCAATTAGCTTCAGACCCTAGGGTAAGCCAATTTATTGACATTCAAATAGTGGATATACCCATGAATTATGGGATGTTGCTGAGTAGGGATTGGTCCAAGACATTAAACGGATATATGGCCACTGATTTTTCACATATGTGGCTACCTTGGAGAGGTGTCCCAAACCAGATTAGGATAGAGGCAGAACGTAGGATGAAACACATGATAAAAGAGTATAATCGAACGAATGAAATATTATATGTTGCCGTCGAACCTGGTGTTTATAGGATTGCTAACAAAGGGGCACAAATTGAAGAGATCATGATGTTAAACTTTAGAAAAAAACATGTTAGAAAGGAAACAATAATATTCATTGAGTTTGATGGAAATTCTTTAGATGAAGAAAATAGTGCAATGGACAAATTTGGTCATGCCATTAGACAAGAGATGGAAGAGTGCATTAAACAAAATCTACCAGTCTAATGTAAACTGTATAAGGACAGATGTAGAGTTCACGATAGGCCACATTCTGAGGAGAGTTGTGGAATGTGCAAAGACATCATTGAATATGAATACAAAAAATGCATTAATAGGGTAGGGTTGCAAGAGGGAAATGAGAATCCTGATCAACCACAGAGATACTTTCAGAGTAGTGTAGATGCTCTGATTTCAGATTTAGAAGAGGGAATAAAGGACAAGGGTAGTTGTCTTTCCGATTTGCAAACCGAAAATACACTTATGCAAGTTGACCAAATAGAAATACCCATAAGTAAACCAGCTAGCACTGCACAAGTGATAGAGGAAACAAAGCATGCCAAGGTAAAAGGTAAGAAAAGTGAAGATGGTATGTGGACACTAAAATGTGATGGGTCCAAATCAAAACACAGTGCGGGTGCAGGTGTTGAACTCATAGATCCTCAGGGTAAATCATATCTAGCAGCATATAGACTACAAATTTCCTGTACTAACAATATTGCTGAATATGAAGCCTTAATTTTGGGACTTGTCATGGCCATCAAGAAAAAAGTGAAAGTGATTAATGTATTTTCAGACTCTGAACTTATAGTCAGACAAGTAAGGAAGCTATATGCTTGCAATTACAAGAAAATGATTTGTTACAGACATAGGGTATGGGGTTTAATAGATTCATTTGATGCTTTCAACATCGAGCATATCCCTAGAGAATTAAACCGTAGAGCAGATGCACTAGCAGTTGTTGCTAGCACACTAGAACCCTTGACACTGTTAGGATTGAGGCGATTTGTTGTTTAATTAGTTAATGTTCCCAGTATCCCGGACAATGTTACGCATTTTCAGGTATTTGGAGGGGATCACCAAATTATTGATTTTCTGACTTGTAATGAGGTATTTGAGGCTCAAATCATTGATGAACAAGAAATACCTGAGATAACATGGGATGAAGAAGATATAATCAACTTAAAGAGCAACTTCTTACACAAAGAAGTAATTGAATTAGAACATATTTTTGACTTTGACAGAGTAATCAAACAGAGGGACTTGCCCAAAACAGGAGGGGGTAAGTGTGATTTACACAACTTAGGGACAGAGCAAAATCCACAAAATGTGCCGATCGGAAAGGCTTGCTCTGAGAAAATAAGAAAAGAAATTATAAACGTTCTGAAAGAATACAAACACGTAATAGCATGGACGTATGAAGACTTGAAAACATACGATACGTCCGTCATAACCCATGTGATACCTTTAAGACCAGAGGTTAAGCCATTCAGGAAGAAACAAATGCCTATGAACGCCATTTTCAAGCCTTTAATCTTTGAGGGAGTTAAAAAATTGTTGTCTGCTAGAATTATTTTCCCAGTCAGACATTCAGCTTGGGTAGCTAACTTAGTACCAATGACGAAGAAAAACGAAGACATCAGGTTATGCGTAGACTTTAGAAATATGAACAAAGTATCTGAAAAGGATAATTATCCCCTGTCTCCAATAGACGAAGTGTTGCAAGCAGTGAACGGTGCAAAGATGATGTCTTTTTTAGACGGTTTCTCGGGCTATAACCAGGTTTTAATTGATAGAGATGATAGGTTAAAAACCACCTTCACTTGTAAATGGGGAAATTATGCATATAGAAGAATGCCTTTTGGTCTAATCAATGCAGGTGCCACTTTTCAGAGAGCCATGGACATTGCATTCTATGGATTATCAGGTAAGCGCATTGTTGTGTATATGGACGATCTAACTGTGTATTCCAAGGATGCATCTACTCACGCTAAAGATCTCAGAAAAATACTTAAGCGATGTGAGAGGTACGAAATTTCCCTTAACCCTAAGAAATGTTCATTTGGAGTAACTGAAGGTAAATTACTAGGGCATGTCATTTCTGAAGATGGAATATCGATCGACCCAGATAGAATAGAATCAATAAAAAAATTGCAAATACCAAACAGTAGGAAAGAGTTGAAATCATTTTTTGGTAAAATTAACTTTGTTCGTAAGTTCATCACAGGTTTTGCAGAAATCATGCAGCCGTTAAATGCTATGTTGAAGAAAGATGCACAAATAGAGTGGATGCCTGTGGCTAGGACTGCATTCGAGGATATCGAGCGAGCCATTTCTGATGCCCCTGTACTGGTGAGCCCAGACTACACAAAGCCATTTTATATCTACTCCTTCGCATCCTCCCATTCAGTCGTGGCTGCCCTGACACAGAAGGGTGAGGAAAATGAAGAAAGACCCATTGCATTTATGAGTGTGCCTCTGAAGGATGCACAGCTGAGATATCTGGATATCGAAAGGCAAGCATTCTTATTGATGAGAGCCATGAAGAAATTCAGGCATTATATTTTATGCAGCCAAATCAAAGCCATAGTGCCAGACACAGCCGTGAAGATACTGCTGATGTAGAATGAACCTGGGGAAAAGAGGGCCAAATGGATCACCACGATGCAAGAGTTTGATATGGAAATCATTCCCATGAAGCTGGTCAGAGGGCAGGCGTTGGTACAAACAATAGCAAACATAGACCCAGATTTGATAAAACAGCAGTATGTACTGAATTTGTAGGATGCATCAGACTGGTATGGTGATTTAAACACTTTTCTGATATCTAGAAGGTACCCAAATAGAATGAAAGCTTCTCAGAGGAGAGCTTTGAGGATTAAAGCACAAAAATATATGGTGCAAAGTGGTCTTCTATTCAGGGAGAACCATGATGGATATTATTTGAGATGTCTAAACAGAGCTGAAGCGGATAAGGTGTTGATAGAACTACATGATAAGTACGGAACTGGCCACGATTCCCATCTAGCTACAACACACAAAATATTGACGGCGGGCTATTACTAGCCCACGATGTTCAAGAATATAGAGAGTCATATTAAGAGTTTCCACACCTGTCAAACTGCAATAGATAAGGGAAGAAATCAGGGCAATCCATTACAAACTGTGATTGAATCAAGACCATTTGCACAATGGGGCCTGGATTTCATTGGAGTCATCAATCCTCCATCTTCTGCAGGACACAAGTTCATACTGACGGTGATGGACTACTGTACAAGGTGGACTGAAGCCACATGCTGCAAATTCTCCACAACTGAGGTAGTTATCAAGTTTCTTGAAGAAAACATCATCACCAGGTTTGGAACTCCCTATTCATTGGTATGTGATAACAGCCCTGCTTTCTCCTCTTTGAAGTTTTCTAAATGGGCATTTGAATACAAGATTGTTTTAAAGTTTTCTTCAAATTATTACCCTCAAGGTAATGGATTAGCTGAGTCTATGAACAAAATTTTATTAGACATAATCAAGAAGCTAATTGCAAAGAATCCTAGAGAGTGGAATACCTTGTTAAAGTATGCACTGTGGGTAGATAGGACCAAGTTTAAAATAGCCTTAGGCAGTGCACCTTATCATTTATTTTATGGGACTGATCCCGTACTTCTAGTAAATCTAAGTACTAATTTGGAAGTTTTCCAATGAGTATTTAGACTTTGATAACCATAGGGAAGCCAAGATAGTACAAATGCTACAATTAGATGAGAAAAGAGGTCAAACCATCGAGAAATTTGCCAAACACCGAGCAGTAGTTAAGAGGTGGATTAATAAGAGGGCAAGAGTCAAAACATTTAGGATATCAGACTTAGTGTTGTGATGGGATAAAACACATGGAAAGAAGGGGAGTCATGGAAAATTTGACAAACTATGGTTAGGTCCACTGTAAGTCTCAGAAATAATAGGAGACAACACGTTTAGACTCAAGACCTTGACTGGGGAAGATGTGCCATTACCAGTTAATGGGAAACATTTAAAACACTACTTCCAGGCTTGAGGTAAAGAGCAGTCCATTTCTGTGTAATATAATGTAAATAGTGTACAGTTTTCTATTTTTGCTGTTTGCTTTTGTAGGTTAGTTGTTTGTACAGTTTTGTTTTTGTTTTTTTCTATTTTGTTGTTTTCTTTCTGTACAGTTTCTTTGTACAGTCTTCTTTGTTTTGCTCTTTGTGCAGCCTGTTTGTACAGTCTGTTGGTTTGTTTGTTTGTTGTCTCGTCAGCAGGGATCTTTATTTTTCTTTAGAGTCTTAAGGAGCAAGCTAACAACCATTGAAAATAGTATAAAATTTAGAATATTTAGGTTAACCATTTGCAATTTATGCATAACTTGTTGTAACTGTCATGAATGTAGAGAGTTGTTTAGCTTCTGAAATTTAGTATTCAATAATAGTGATTGAGAATTCAAGGGAGGTCTCTCACGATGACACACCTAAAATCCTTCAGTTTGTTGAACCTACCAGTGTAGATATTAGGTGAAAAATCAGAGGTCACCCTTGCTACCATTACAATTCTCAGCTTAATTTTAGCAAGTGCTCACTCCTTGCATCATAAAGTTACAAATTGCTATATCTTGTGAAATTTCTATCAAGCATCAAAATCATAAAATATAAAATATAAAAAATAAATAAAATGGATTATACTGAAAATCTAGATTAAGTCATCTGAGTAACTCTACTGGGGCTATAGACTCTCGCTGGTAGTGGGGCTCTACTTAGGAGAATTGTAACGATAACCTTGCCGGGGCTATGGACGCTCGCTGGTAGCAAGGCTCTATCCGGTTGGCTATGAGGGAATGTCCTCACCTATGTAGTCTAATATCAGTCACTAGTTTGTTCAACTGATCTTCAAGATGAGGATAATTAATCACGCGCACACACTTAAACTGAAAATAAAAAGTCATGCACCTTTATCGAATACCTTAGGTCCCAAGTTGAATAATGATTTACAAGAAGGATAGTTGGAAGTTATGAATTTATTTCATCTAGTTTTTTTGAATGCTTTAAATTTAATTATTTTGTTTGGTTGCTAGTTGTTGTGATGTTCACAACACACCCCATTTTACTCCTTAGCAAAATGAAGATCCCTATTGTGGCTTTACTTTTTGCTTTTTGTGTGTGGGTCTGTTTGGTGGTAAAGGGAAAAGAGGGTGAAAATTGTAAACTTTGTTTAAAAAATACATTTTCAGTACCAGTGCATAATATGGTTGGATTCCTTGTGAAAAATGAGCTAGGGTTGCTTTTTGAACCATCTTAAAATTTGCCATATTTTGCAAGTTATGATCATTTTGGTAAAATGTACATTCAAGTTTGTATATCGCTTTGCATATACAAAGTCGTTTGTATAGGCAAAGGGTTTGTTTTATACTTAGTCGCATTTGCAATCGGGTTCATGTACAGGGCCGATTATATGTCTTTTTCCTTGTATGCATTTTAAAATAAAGGCTTTATGTATACATACAAGATGGATCCGAAATAGTTTTAGAGTTAAAATGAATGAAGGTTTAAATTTTATGTTGTTATATGGAGCCTAATCAGACTCGGAGGCTATATTTACCCCACTTTTATCGGCGCGGTTTCCCCCCCAAATTCCTACGGGGTCAAGGGGCAGCGCCCCTTGTGGGGGTTTGGGGGCAGCGTCCCCAAGACGGGGTCAAGGGGCAGCACCGGGAGTTAATTTTTTCGATTGACCGACATAAGAAAACCCTATTTTGTAACCGACAAAAAGCTTGATAAAAAGTGGCTAAGGGTTAGGGTTTTGATATTGTATTGTAGCATTTTGCAGCAGTATTGAGTTGCAGGGATTGCTGATTGTAATCGGTTTGATTTACTGGATAATAATATTGGACTCTCTGTTTGGTGGATGTAGCCCGAGTTTGGGTGAACCACGTTAAAACTTGTCTCTCGTTGTTATTATTTCTATGTATTTCCATTTCTCTATTTAATCTTTATTTGCATTTAATTGATATCTTCTGCCGGCTAACCCTAACAAGTGGTATCAGAGCAGGTTGTGTTCGATTATCGTCTGCAGGAAAGTCTCACGGTTGAGTGGGAGCAATGGCGGACGAGGGTAAAATGAAGGTTGATAAATTCAATGGGCAGAACTATCAGTTATGGAAGATGCAGATGGAGGATTAACTCTATCAAAAAGATTTATGGAGGCCATTGGAAGGAGTAGCCAAGAAACTGGCAACAATGTTTGATGAGGATTGGAATCTTCTTGATAGAAAGACACTGAGAACCATTCGGTTGTGCCTGGCACCGTCGGTGGCATTTAATATAACGAAATCAAAGACAACAGATGGTCTGATGAAAGCTTTGGCTAAATTGTATGAAAAACCCTCAGCCTCAAATAAGGTATTTCTCATGAAGCAGTTGTTTAATTTAAAAATGGTTGAAGGTGGATCTGTGATAGGTCATTTAAATGAATTTAATACGATTGTCAGTCAATTGACTTCTGTAAATGTAAAATTTGATGAAGAAGTTAGAGCTCTCTTGATATTATGTTCATTGCCTGAAAGCTGGGATAGTTTGGTAATGGCAGTTAGTAACTCTGTTTCTGGTTCAAATACCCTAAAATTTGATGATGTTGTTGGTGTTATTCTGAGTGAGGAAATTCGTAAGAAAAGCTCAGGTGGATCCAAATCAGGCAGTGTTTTGAATGCAGAAAGCAGGGGCAGATCAAAGGAGAGAGGAAAAGGTTTTGGAGGTCATGGGAAGTCATGAGGAAAATCAAAAGACAAAAGATCCCAAACTAGAGGACAGAAGGATTGCTAGTACTGTGGAAAACCAGGTCATCTAAAGAAAGATTGCTGGTCTCGAAAGAACAAAGAAGGAGACAAACAAGAAGGTAATAAGGAAGCAAATGTGGTAAGTAATAAATCTGAAGATGACGCTTTGATTCTTTCCCTAGATAATGCTGATGATTCATGGGTTTTAGATTCAGGGGCCTCATTTCATGCTATGCCCCATAGAAGTTATTTTCTTGATTATGTCCAAGGGGATTGTGGGCTAGTTTATTTGGGAGATAACAAACCCTGTCAAATTGTTGGAAAGGGAAGAATCAAGATTAAGTTACAGAATGAGAATCATTGGCTACTACAAGAGGTAAGGCATGTTCCAAGGCTCAGTAGGAATTTAATTTCAGTAGGGCAGCTAACTGAACAAGGTTGCACTGTTACATTTACTAATAAAAATTGGAAGGTTTCAAAAGGTGCCTTAGTAGTAGCAAAAGGTGTCAAAGTAGGCACCTTATATCTTTGTACAGGTCATATTGTTCCTTCTACTTTAGCTGTTACAGAGAAAAAACAAACAGGTTCAGGAACAGTTGCTACAGGTTTGCAGGAAGAGACTGGAAAAGTTGCTGCAGGTTCTGAGACAACACTATGGCATAACAGACTTGGGCATATGAGTGAAAAAGGTATGAAGGTACTTCATTCTAAGAAAGTTTTACCAGGTCTGAAATGTATTAATATGGATTTCTGTGAAAGTTGTGTATATGGAAAACAAAAGAGAGTCAGTTTTCTCAAGGATGGGAAGCAAAAGAAAAATAAAAAATTGGAGCTTGTGCATACAGATGTATGGGGACCAGCTCAGGTATCTTCTTTCGGTGGCTCTCGGTATTATGTTACATTCATAGATGATGCAACTAGGAAGGTCTAGATTTATTTCCTTAGACAGAAATCTAATGTATTTGAAACATTTAAGAAATGGAGAAGCTTGGTTGAGAATGAGACGGGTAAAAGATTAAAATGTCTCAGATCTGATAATGGCGGTGAGTATTGCAGCAAAGAATTTGAAGATTATTGTTCCTTTAATGGAATTCGTAGGCAAAAAATGGTTCCAAGGACTCCACAGGAAAATGGAGTGGCTGAATGCATGAATAGGACAATAATGGAGCGTGCAACGACCATGAGATTGCATGCTGGGCTGCCTTTAAACATGTGGTTAGAGGCTGTCAATACTGCTGTATATTTAATTAACAGAGGTCCTTCAGTTCCTTTGGGCTGTGGTATTCCAGAGGAAGCATGGACAAGCAAGAAGGTGAGTTATTCTTTTATGAAAACCTTCGGCTGTGAAGCATTTGCACATATAGATTCTGAAAATAGAACCAAGTTGGATGTAAAATCAAAAAGGTGTACCTTTGTTGAATATGGCATTGATGAATTTGGTTATAGGCTTTGGGATTTTGAAAATCAAAAAATTGTGAGAAGCAGGGATGTTATATTCAATGAGAAGGTGTTGTACAAAGATCAGTTGCAGCAGCATGAGAAGAAAGAAAATGATTATGTGGTGCTGGACGATACTCCAAATAGTGATGTTCCAGTGGTTCCTCATGCTCCGCAACAACAACCAGAAATACCACAAACTCTAGTGAATGTTAGATGGTCAACAAGGATAAGTAGACCTCCTGAAAGGTTTTCTCCCTCTTTGTATTCTATTTTGTTAACAAATGCTGGTGAACTAGAAGGGTATGATGAAGCTATGCAGGTGGATACACAGGTTCAGTGGGAGCTTGCAATGAAAGAAGAAATGGACTACTTGCTAAAAAATCAGACTTGGGAATTATGTAAGTTACCTGCAGGTAAAAAGGCTTTACCAAATAAATGGGTTTATCGGCTGAAAGAGGAAGATGGAGGTAAAAAAAGATTTAAGGCCAGGTTAGTTGTAAAAGGATTTGCACAGAAAAAGGGCATTGATTTTGATGAGATATTTTCTCCAGTTGTCAAGATGACTTCTATTAGTACTGTTTTAAGTATTGTGGCTGCTGAAGATTTACATTTGGAACAGCTAGATGTTAAAACTGCCTTTCTCCATGGTGATTTGGAGGAGGAGATATATATGGAACAGCCCCAAGGATTTGAGGTCAATGGTAAGGAGAAACTAGTGTGCAGATTGAAAAAGAGTTTGTATGGCCTGAAACAAGCACCTCAGCAATGGTATTTGAAATTTGACAGTTTTATGGCTGAGCAAAGCTATAGCAGGTGTAATTCTAACCATTGTGTTTATTTTAAGAGGTTGGATAATGACAGCTACATTATTTTATGTTTATATGTTGATGACATGCTTGTAGCTGGGTCTAACATGGATCACATTAGAGAGTTAACACATCAGTTAGCACAGTCATTTGCTATGAAGGATTTGGGGGCAACAAAACAAATCCTTGGTATGAAAATTTGTAGAGATAGGAAGAACAGAAAATTGACTCTATCTCAGGCTGCTTATGTTGAAAAGGTGTTGCAGAGATTCCACATGGAGAATGCCAAAGCTGTCAGCACACCTTTGCCTAGTCATTTGAAATTGACCAAGGAGATGTGTCCTAAGACACAAGAGGAGGAAGAGAAAATGTCTAAGGTACCCTATGCTTCAGCTGTAGGAAGTTTAATGTATGCCATGGTATGCACGAGACCAGATATTGCACATGCTGTAGGAGTCATTAGCAGGTATATGAGTCATCCCGGATTAAAGCATTAGAATGCAGTAAAATGGATTCTCAGATATTTGAGAGGTACATCTACTAAACACTTATGTTTTGGGGGCTCTAATACTAATTTAGCAGGTTATGTAGACTCAGATTTGGCATAGGATATTGATACCAGGCGGAGTACTACAGGTTATGTCTTTATTGTAGGTGGAACAATGGTGAGTTGGATTTCTAGGTTACAAAAGGTGGTTGCTTTATCCACCACAGAGGCAGAATATGTAGCTGCAACAGAGGCAAGCAAGGAGATGATATGGCTGCAATCTTTCATGAATGAATTGGGCACACAATAGGTTAACAATTATTTGTTTACGGATAGCTAGAGTGCCATACATCTTGCAAAGTATTATGCCTTGCATTCAAAGACCAAACACATACAGTTGAGGTATCACTTCATTCGGTCGGTGTTGGATGATGGACAGTTATAGCTGGCAAATATACATACAGATGACAATCCAGCAGATATGTTTACAAAGGCAGTAACAAGGGAGAAGCTGAGCTCCTCTTCAGCTTCGGTTGGTCTTCTAGACTAAAAACAACCAAAATTAGAACAACAGAGTCCAGGGTGTTTATTTCCAGTGGGAGCTACAAAGTCAGTGGTGTTATGATCAGTCTCCAAGTGGGAGATGATATGATGTGGAGTTTGATCAGTCTCCAAGTGGGAGATTGTTGTTATATGGAGCCTAATCAGACTCGGAGGTTATATTTACCCCACTTTTATCGATGCAGTTTCCCCCCCAAATTCCTACGGGGTCAAGGGGCAGCGCCCCTTGCGGGGGTTTGGGGGCAGCACCCCCAAGACGGGGTCAAGGGGCATAATGCACCGGGAGTTAATTTTTTCGATTGACCGACATAAGAAAACCCTATTTTGTAACCAACAAAAGCTTGATAAAAAGTGGCTAAGGGTTAGGGTTTTGATATTGTATTGTAGCATTTTGCAGTGGTATTGAGTTGCAGGGATTGCTGATTGTAATCGGTTTGATTTACTGGATAATAATATTGGACTCTCTGTTTGGTGGATGTAGCCCGAGTTTGGGTGAACTATGTTAAAACTTGTCTCTCGTTGTTATTATTTCTGTGTATTTCCATTTCTCTATTTAATCTTTATTTGCATTTAATTGATATCTTCTACTGGCTAACCCTAACATTTTGTTGCATGTATCTCACGTTGTATATTTTCACAGGTTGAAACATACAGGGAAAATGTACAAGCACTTTTTACATGGCGTAGAATTCAAATATTATGAAACAAGGTTAATTTGTTGTATATCCACAGGCTTGTATGTTTGAGTAACATACAACAAAATATATGATGCACTTATGCATTGCGCGGACGTGAAAAGGAAGTTAAGGGGAGTTAAATTGTTGCATATCCAGGTTGTATATTCAAATATACATTGCAAGATGCATTTGCTTTATATACAAGCCGGATTCGAATTAAAGGTCCAAAATAGAAAATTCATTGTATATCGGAGGATACATACAAACGAAATATACAAGGGGCGGACCTGAAATGGCTATGAAATAACGAAAAGTCCTTGTATATTTCGCACCTTATATATTATTGCATGCATTTTAATACATACAACGTAGAATCAAAAAGAAAGTAAAATCTGATTAAATGCTTGTCTCACGTCCGAATTGAATATCTGAAATATACAATGCATTTATACATTGAGCGGAATTGAAAAATCATAAAATAGAGTTAAGTGCTTGTATATTTTAGCGTTTGCATATTGCGATATACAAGCCAATGTGCATGGCATACATACAAGCCACGGAACTGAAAAAGATTGAAATCTGCTTAAACGAATGTATTACGCCCGGCTTGTATGTTAGAAAGTACAAAGATTTGAGCAAAAAGGGGGCAGGAAAATGGAGCGATAAGAATTTGAGGCATTTTTGAGGCCCGAAGGCATATTTTTGGTCAACGATGGTTGACCCAACCATTTTCTAACGCTATATATGCATTTATGGACGCGATTTTCACTATTTCAGGACCCAATATCGGCGTAGGAGATGAGATCGGTGGGAAATTTTGGACTCACTCCGATTAGGGAGGCTTACACCGATGGAAGGGGAAATGCATGCCGATATGGAAGACGTCAGCCAGAATGGCGAGATCGACAGGAAATTTTTGAGACCGCCCGATCTGGAGAGTTATGCCGGTCGAGGCATACAAGGAGTGCAGAACAAAGCAGAGGGATACGAATAAAAGGGTATATGCAGAAGTTGACCGACTATAAAAGAGGAAGTTAAGGGCACCAAAATTTGCTGCAATTATGCCCAGCTAACATTCTGACCAGGTAATAAATGGATGAAGCAACTTGATACATATTTAATCCATTTTTGTGTCTATTTGCAGGTTGCAGTTGAGGAAGGAGTTGAAAATTGATGATGATGACGTCATAGAAAGAAAAATCCAATCTCAGGAGCAGAGGAAGATAAGGATGAAGGGCAAGGAAGTCAAAGGCCTTCATTGATGAAGGCAAAATGCAACTGGGGACATTATTGCAGCAGACAACAGAAGTTATTATTGAGCTGCTAGGGTTTCCAGAGGGGCATATTTTCGCCCAGATTTGATGTATGCTCAGAGATATTTTGGGAGACTTGTTCTCTAGCATTTATTGTTGTAACCAAAGGTTTGAACCATTGCTTAACTAGGGTTTTGAGCTGTATAGAGGACAGTCAAGTCTATATATTGTGCCTCTGTACACTGTAATAAGGTTACACGGGGATTTTTTAGAAGATAGCCAACACTTGTAACTAGCTTTAGCATTTTTTTTAGAATAGAGGGACCTTTTAGTTTAGAAGTAGAGGGAGGTCGCCTGTGTCTGTAATAAGGAGCATGTGGAACATCCTACCTCCTTGCTGTATCTGTAAAGCTTGTAAGAGTCATTCAGACATTGTAAATCTTATATGACTGTCTGTTTCTAATACATTTGAATTTGGAATTCTGCATCTATCTTTTGAGTGTTTTCTTGCTCTTCATTGTGTTCAAAATATTTTCTCTTAGAGCTTGCAATTTTAGGTGTATGTGAAAATGCTTAGAACTTACATTTAGGGTTTTAGTCTGTGGATTTGATCAAATGGCTGTATAATTTACTAAGTGCATAACATAACAATTAGATCCTTTGAGTAGAGTGAATGAAGTTTAGATTAGATCTTTCTAACTTTTCCCAACCCATCTGAAAATAATTAGCTAAAACGCAGAAATTTAAAGGAAACTGCATCAAAGGAAAATGCCAAATAGCAACCAAACAAAACAATTAAATTTAAAGCATTCAAGAAAACTAGATGAAATAAATTCATAACTTCCAACTATCCTTCTTGTAAATCATTATTCAATTTGGGACCTAAGGTATTCGATAAGCGTGCATGAATTTTCATTTTCAGTTGAAGTGTGTGCACGTGATTGATTATCCTCATCTTGAAGATCGGTTGAACAAACTAGTGACTGATATTAGCCTACGTAGGTGAGGACATTCCCTCATAGCCAACCGGATAGAGCCTTGCTACCAGCGAGTGTCCATAGCCCCACCAAGGTTATCGTTACAATTCTCCTAAGTAAATCCCCACTGCCAGCGAGCGTCTATAGCCCCGGTAGAGTTACTTAGATGACTTAATCTAGATTTTCAGTATAATCCATTTTATTTATTTTTTATATTTTATATTTTATGATTTTGATGCTTAATAGAAATTTCACAAGATATAGCAATTTGTAACTTTATGATGCAAGGAGTGAGCACTTGTTGAAATTAAGCTAAGAATTGAAATGGTGGCAAGGGTGACCTCTAATTTTTTACCTAATATCTACACTGGTAGGTTCAACAAACCCAAGGATTTTAAGTGTGTCATCGTGAGAAACCTCCCTTGAATTCTCAATCACTATTATTGAATACTAAATTTTAGAAGCTAAACAACTCTCTACATTCATGACAGTTACAACAAGTTATGCATAAATTGCAAATGGTTAACTTGAATGTTCTGAATTTTATACTCTTTTCAATGGTTGTTAGCTTTCTCCTTAAGACTCTAATTAAAAACAAAGATCCCTGCTAAGGAGACAACAAACAAACCAACCAACAGACTATACAAATAGGCCGCACAAATAGCAAAACAAAGAAGACTGTACAAACAAATTGTACCGAAAGAAAATAACAAAACAGAAAGAAACAAAAACAAAATTGTACAAACAAATAAACTACAAAAGCAAACAGCAAAAAAAGAAAATTGTACACTATTTACATTATATTACACATAAATGGACTACCCTTTACCTCAAGCCTGGAAGTAGTGTTTTAAATGTTGGCCATTAACTGGTAATGGCACATCTTCCCCAGTCAAGGTCTTGAGTCTAAACATGTTGTCTCCTATTATTTCTGAGACTTACAGTGGACCTAACCATAGTTTGTCAAATTTTCCATGACTCCCCTTCTTTTCATGTGCTTTATCCTAGCACAGCACTAAGTCTGATATCCTAAATGTTTTGACTCTTGCCCTCTTATCAAACCACCTCTTAACTACTGCTTGGTGTTTGGCAAATTTCTTGATGGCTTGACCTCTTTTCTCATCTAGTTGTAGCATTTGTACTATCCTGGCTTCCCTATGGTTATCAAAGCCTAAATACTCATTGGCAAACTTCTAGATTGGTATTCTTAGATTTACTAGAAGTATGGGATCAGTCCCATAAACTAAATGATAAGGTGCACTGCCTAAGTCTGTTTTAAACTTGGTCCTATCTACCCACAGTGCATACTTTAACAAGGTATTCCACTCTCTAGGATTCTTTGCAATTAGCTTCTTGATTATGTCTAATAAAATTTTGTTCGTAGACTCAGCTAATCCATTACCTTGAGGGTAATAATTTGAAGAAAACTTTAAAACAATCCTGTATTCAAATGCCCATTTAGAAAACTTCAAAGAGGAGAAAGCAGGGTCATTATCACATACCAATGAATAGGGAGTTCCAAACCTGGTGATGATGTTTTCTTCAAGAAACTTCATAACTACCTCAGTTGTGGAGAATTTGCAGCATGTGGCTTTAGTCCACCTTGTACAATAGTTCGTCACCGTCAGTATGAACTTGTGTCCTGTAGAAGATGGAGGATTGATGACTCCAATGAAATCTAGGCCCCATTGTGCAAATGGTCCTGATTCAATCACAGGTTGTAACGGATTGGCCTGATTTCTTCCCTTATCTGCTGTAGTCTAATAGGCGTGGCAACTTTTAATGTGACTCTCTGTATCCTTGAACATCGTGGGCCAGTAATAGCCCGCCCTCAATATTTTGTGTGTTGTATCTAGATGGGAATCGTGGCCAGTTCCATACTTGTCATGTAGTTCTGTCAACACCTTATCTGCTTCAGCTCTGTTTAGACATCTCAAATAAATTCCATCATGGTTCTTCCTGAATAGAAAACCACCTTGAACCATATATTTTTGTGCTTTAATCCTCAAAGCTCTCCTCTAAGAAGCTTTCATTTTGTTTGGGTACCTTCCATATATCAGAAAAGTGTTTAAATCGCCATACCAGTCTGATGTGTCTTGGGAATTCAGTACATATTGTTGTTTTATCAAATCTGGGTCTGTGTTTGCTATTGTTTGCACCAACGCCTGCCCTCTGACTAGCTTCATGGGAATAATTTCTATATTAAACTCTTGCAGCGTGGTGATCCATTTGGCCCTCTTTTCCCCAGGTTCATTCTACATTAGTAGCATCTTCACTGCTGCATCTGGCACTATGGCTTTGATTTGGCTGCACAAAATATAATGCCTGAATTTCTTCATGGCTCTCATCAATGCGAATGCTTGCCTTTCGATATCCAGATATCTCAGTTGTGCATCCTTCAGAGGCGCGCTCATAAATGCAATGGGTCTTTCTTCATTGTCTTCACCCTTCTGTGTCAGGGTAGCCATGACTGAATGGGAGGATGTGAAGGAGTAGATATAAAATGGCTTTGTGTAGTCTGGGCTTGCCAGTACAGGGGCATTAGAAATGGCTCGCTTGATATCCTCAAATGCAGCCCTAGCCACAGGCATCCACTCCATTTGTGAATCTTTCTTCAACATAGCATTTAATAGCTGCACGCTTTTTGCAAAACCTATAATGAACTTCCGAACAAAGTTAATTTTACCAAAAAATGATTTCAACTCTTTCCTACTGTTTGGTATTTGCAAATTTTTTATTGATTCTATTCTATCTAGGTCGATCGATATTCCATCTTCAGAAATGACATGCCCTAGTAATTTACCTTCAGTTACTTCAAATGAACATTTCTTAGGGTTAAGGGAAATCCCGTACCTCTCACATCACTTAAGTATTTTTCTGAGATCTTCAGCGTGAGTAGATGCATCCTTGGAATACACAGTCATATCATCCATATACACAATAATGCACCTACCTGATAATCCACGGAATGCAATGTCCATGGCTCTCTGAAAAGTGGCACCTGCATTGATCAGACCAAAAGGCATTCTTCTATATGCATAATTTCCCCATTTACAAGTGAAGGTGGTTTTTAACCTCTCGTCTCTATCAATTAAAACCTAGTTATAGCCTGAGAAACCGTCTAAAAAAGACATCATCTTTGCCCCATTCATTGTTTGCAACACTTCGTCTATTGGAGGCAGGGGATAATTATCCTTTTCAGATGCTTTGTTCAGATTTCTAAAGTGTACGCATAACCTGATGTCTCCGTTTTTCTTCCTCACTGGTACTAAGTTAGCTACCTAGGCTGAATGTCTGACTCGGAAAATAATTCTAGCAGACAACAATTTTTTAACTTCCTCAAAGATTAAAGGCTCCAAAATGGTGTTCACAGGCCTTTGTTTCTGCCTGAATGGCTTAACCTCTGGTCTCAAAGGTATCACATGGGTTATGACGGACGTATCGTATGTTTTCAAGTCTTCATACGTCCATGCTATTACGTGTTTGTATTATTTCAGAACGTCTATAATTTCTTCGAGCAAGCCTTTCCGATCGGCACATTTTGTGGATTTTACTCTATCCCTAAGTTGTGTAAATCACACTTACCCCCTCCTGTTTTGGGCAAGTCCCTATGTCTGATTACTCTGTCGAAGTCAAAAATATGTTCTAATTCAATTGCTCCTTTGGGTAAGAAGTTGCTCTTTAAGTTGATTATATCTTCTTCGTCCCATGTTATCTCAGGTCTTTCTTGTTCATCAATGATTTGAGCCTCAAATACGTCATTACAAGTCAGAAAATCAATAATTTGTTGATCCCCTCCAAATACCTGAAAATGCATAACATTGTCCAGGATACTGGGAATATTAACTAATTCAATAGCAAATCGCCTCAATCCTGACAGTGTCAAGGGTTCTAGTGTGCTAGTAGCAACTGTTAGTGCATCTGTTCTACTGTTTAATTCTCTAGGGATATGCTCGATGTTGAAAGCGTCAAATGAATCTATTAAACCCCATACCCTATGTCTATAACAAATCATTTTCTTGTAATTGCAAGCATATAGCTTCCTTACTTGTTTGACTATAAGTTCAGAGTCTGAAAATACCTTAATCACTTTCACCTTTTTCTTGATGGCCAAGACAAGTCCCAAAATTAAGGCTTCATATTCAACAATATTGTTAGTACAGGAAAACTACAGTCTGTATGCTGCTAGATATGATTTACCCTTAGGATCTATGAGTTCAACACCTGCACCCACACCCTGTTTTGATTTGGACCTGTCACATTTTAGTGTCCACATGCCATCTTTACTTTTCTGACCTTTTACCTTGGCATGCTTTGTTTCCTCTATCACTTGTACAGTGCTAGCTAGTTTACTTATGGGTATTTCTGTTTGGTCAACTTGTATAAGTGTATTTTTGGTTTGCAAATCAAAAAGACAACTACCCTTGTCCTTTATTCCCTCTTCTAAATCTGAAATCAGAGCATCTACACTACTTTGAAAGTATCTCTATGGTTGATTAGGATTCTCATTTCCCTCTTGCAACCCTACCCTCTTTATGCATTTTTTGTATTCATGTTCAATGATGTCTTTGCACATTCCACAACTCTCCTTAGAATGTGGCCTATCATGAACTCTAAATATGTCCTTATATAGTTTACATTGGACTGGCAGATTTTGTTTAATGCACTCTTCCATCTCTTGTCTAATGGCATGACCAAATTTGTCCATTGCACTATTTTCTTTATTCGAAGAATTTCTATCAGACTCAATGAATAATACTGTTTCCTTTCTAACATGTTTTTTTCTAAAGTTTAACATCATGATCTCTTCAATTTGTGCCCCTTTGTTAGCAATCTTATAAACACCAGGTTCGACAATAGCATATAATATTTCATTTGTTCGATTATACTCTATTATCATTTGTTTCATCATGGGTTCTATCTCTATCCTAATCCGGTTTGGAACACCTCTCCAAGGTAGCCACATATGTTTAAAATCAGTGGCCATATATCTGTTTAATGTCTTGGACCAATCCATACTCAGCAACATCCCATAATTCATGGGTATATCCACTATTTGAATGTCAATAAATTGGCTTACCCTAGGGTCTAAAGCTAATTGCATTTGAATGTTCAAGAGTTCTCCTATCACACTAACCTCAGTTTTATCTAACTATGTGACAACCTTGGCAGATCTGGTGGGGGTCAGCCCGAGAGTTTTACATATCCCTAAGGGCATTACATTGGCTGAGGCACCAGAGTCTACCACACAATTGTGTATGTTCTTCCCACACAATCTAATAGTTAACAAGAAAGGAGGAGCATCCTTTTTATCAGCATACATTACTACATTTGTATTGGAAGGCTGCTCAACTTTCATACTTTTCTCTTTAGGCAGTGAATCTCTATTAGGAACAGCTATATCAGTAGCAACCTCATCTATCACAGATGTATCCAGGGATTTTATAAAAGCATTTGTGATCCTTGGAGTTTTTAATAATTCATTCAGAGGTATATTGACCTTAATTTTCTTTATTTCCTCTGACAAGTAGCTCATTAATCTTGTTGTCTCTATTGTTTCTACTATTGTTCCACTATTTGTATGGTGATTAACTTTGAGTATGTTAGGATTGTTGCTAGCATTCTGATCTGGGGGTGTATTGAAGTTGTTAGGAGGAATGGAAGTGGTGAAAGGTCCTCCTGGCCTAGTGTTGTTCCTTAAATTGTAGGTGTGGTTTTTATTTGTCTGTTAAAAGGCCTGCACCTCTTCTGTTTCGGTCAATCCCTCATTTTCAGTCTCAAAGGGAAACTGAAAAGTATTTAACACAAAGGCTGATTCAGAATAAAGATTTTCACAAAAATATGGTTCATCCTCTAATAATTCATCTTCTTCCTCTTCTGTAGTTACAAAGGTAAAGCTTTCTAAAACTAAAGCTGTATCATACCCTCAGGGTACTACCTCATTACCCTTGGGAATAAGAAATTCTGAAGTAGGAGGCTGCAGATCTATATTAAAAATGCTAGCTGCTAAGTGGAACTGTGGACAGTCAAGCTTAGCATGGGCATTGGTATTGTGAAATCTGCACCAGTTTTTTAGTGATGTATTGGCCATCTGGATGCCAGCTGTTTGTTTTGCATCATGATTATTTATATTCTCAAAAGGAGAAGCTAAGGTACCATTGTTTGGTCCAGTGTTCCATGTTTTGGGTAGCCTAGGTTGATTCTAATTTTTGTTATTGTTACCCCAGGCCTTATTGTCTACCACTGGCCCTCTATTTTGCATTAGCTGCCCTTGGTTATGACCCTGATGCTGATTATAGTTTTGGCTTTGATTTGAAAATTGGCCTTGGCTGTTATTTTGGGCATGACTCTGATTATAGTTCTGATTGTAATGTTGATTTTGATTTGAACTGTAGTTTTGATTTTGGCCTTGGTTATAATTTTGACTTTGATTGTATCCTTGGTTGCCTCTTCCATAAAGATTCTCATTTCTTAGTTGTGCCACTTCGGTGGTCAATCCTTTCAAATGTGCAGTGATCTCTTTGATTTATTCCCTTTCCTCTTGTGCTTTTCCCAGAGTTGTATCTCTAGGAGGTCTGAAGAAAGGCTAACCACTATTCTGACTATTATTAGCAGCGTTACCTGTGTAAGGAGCTATGGCTTGGATTGGGGTAGGACTATACACAGGTGTGTAAGTAGGAACTGGATTTAATAATGGAGTGTGATGCATAGGGGCTCCATTCTATGGTTGTGCCTGATTTTGCATCCCAAAATTTCCTCCATTAACAAATGGACTATAGGTTGTGTGCCTCATCTCTTGGTTTATTGAGGCTGCCTCTTTATAGGCTTTGGATATTGAATCTATGTCAAGTTTTCTTTTGACAAACATGGCAGTTAAAGGATCTAAGGCCACATAGTACATAGCCAACAAGGTATCATCATCCATGGTGTATAGGGCTACCAATCTAGAGTAGGCCTTTTGAAATCTGTCATTGAAATTATCAATCAACTCTCCCTCACATCTTTTTATGGTAGCCAACTTGTGATACAAAATGCAAGGATCAATGGGTCCTCTAAATCTAGACAGAAAGGCTTCCTCCATTAGTGACCAAGAAGAAATGTAGCCATTGGGTAAATTTACATACCAGTTAGAGGCTTGTTCATTGAAGGTGTAGGGAAACAATCTACACACAACGTCCTCGTGTTCTAATCTAGCCCTAAAGCATGCCTCCTTGAATATTCTAATATGGTCTTCTAGATCTTGGTGCAACTGGTATTTGGGACATATCTTTTCCAGATTTTTGGGCATCTCATTATAATCAGGGAACGCAATAGGAGAATGGACAATTGAAATAAGCCATTGCAGGTGCTAGTGTTTGACCTGAACCTATAGGAATACCCAGATTTACTAGTAGGATAGGATCTCTAGGAGTACCTGAACCAAGATTTAAAGATCTAAATAGTGATCTGTCAAGACTCACAATGTTACAGATGTTAAAAGTTGACCCAGGATGTGTTCCAGATGAACTCCCTGTTTACGATATTTTAGGATTCCAAATCAAAGGGCTCTTACTTCACCTTATATCAGGTAATTGCACAAAAAGATCCCCTAAACTGGATCTAGACCTGGTCACTCTATCATTGTTACGAGCCAGCTCAAATTGAAACAAACCCTAACTCAAATCAGGCCCTCCTTCTAGCGCTAGAGAAAAATAGTTGATGATTGTTTTGATGCAATCATAACAATTAGTTAAAATTCACATAAAATGAACCAAAATTGACTTGAAAGATATGAAGGAATCGGTTAAGATTCACTTAATCCCAAGTTTAATATGGTCAGGTCTTGACCTGTTGGGAAAATTTAGTTGGTCGATGTGAAGCTGTAATGTTTAAGGGGCCTTACGTGATTTAGGGTTTCTTGTTGGTTTACTGGACTCAAACTATGCAAAAGATCATAAAAAATAGTATGTTGTTCATTCTTTTTGCATAAAAGTGTTACTGTGCTGCAACGTTTTAAAAGGTATTCTTGAATTATTGCAGCTTTCTCCTCTTAAATATTTATGAAAACTGTATACTTTTAACTCTGTTATGCATGCTTTTTTAAATATGAGACAGTTTCCTTTAAATTTCTGCATTTTAGCTAATTATTTTCTGATGGGTTGGGAAAAGTTAGAAAGATCTAATCTAAACTTCATTCACTCTACTCAAAGGATCTAATTGTTCTATTATGCACTTAGTAAATCATACATCCATTTGATCAAATCCACAGACTAAAACCCTAAATGTAAGTTCTAAGCATTTTCACAAACATACACCTAAAATTGCAAGCTCTAAGAGAAAATGTTTCGAACATAATGAAGAGCAAGAAAACACTCAGAAGATAGATGCAAAATTCCAGATTCAAATGTATTAGAAATAGACAGTCATATAAGATTTACAATGTCTGAATGACTCTTAGCTTCATTGATCAAATTACAAAAAACTTACAGGCTTTACAGATACAGCAATGAGGCAAGATGTTCCACACGCTCCTTATTGCAGACATAGGCAACCTCCTTCTACTTCTAAACTAAAAGGTCCCTCTATTCTAAAAAAAATGCTAAAGCTAGTTACAAGTGTCGGCTATCTTCTAAAAAATCCCTATGTAACCTTATTACAGTGTAGAGAGGCACAATATATAGACTCGACTGTCCTCAATATAGCTCAAAACCCTAGTCAAGCAATGGTTCAAACCTCCGGTTATAGCAATAAATGCTGGAGAACAAGTCTCCCAAAATATCTCTAAGCATACATCAAATCTGGGCAACAATATGCCCCTCTGGAAACCCTAGCAGCTCAATAATAACTTCTGTTGTCTTTTGCAATAATGTCCCTAGCTGCATTTTGCCTTCATCAACGAAGGCCTTTGACTTCGTCGCCCTTCATCCTTATCTTCCTCTGCTCCTGAGATCGGATTTTTCTTTCTATGACGTCATCATCATCAAGTTTCAACTCCTTCCTCAACTGCAAACCTGCTAATAGACACAAAAATGGATTAAATATGTATCAAGTTGTTTCATCCATTTATTACCTAGTTAGAATGTTAGGTGGGCATAACTACAACAAATTTTGGCACCCTTAACTTCCTCTTTTAAAGTCTGTCAACTTCTGCATATACCCTTTTATTCGTATCCCTCTACTTTGTTCTGCACTCCCCGTATGCCTCGATCAGCATAACTCTCCAGATCAGGCAGGCTCAAAAATTTCCTGTCGATCTCACCATTCTGGCTGACGTCTTCCCTATCGGCATGCATTTCCCCTTCCATCGGCGTAAGCCTCCCTAATTGGAGTGAGTCCAAAATTTCTCGCCGATCTCATCTCCTACGCCGATATCGGGTCCTAAAACAGTGAAAATCGCATCCATAAATGCATATACAACATTAGAAAATGGTCGAGTCAACTATCGTTGACCACAAATATGCCTTTGGGCCTCAAAAATGCCTCAAATTCTTATCACTCCATTTTCTTGCCCCTTTTCTGCTTAAGTCTTTGTATTTTCTGACATACAAGCCAGGCGTACTACATTCGTTTAAGTAGATTTCAATCTTTTTCAGTTCTGCAGCTTGTATGTATGCCATGCACATCGACTTGTATATCGCAATATATAAACGCTAAAATATACAAGCACTTAACTCTATTTTACGATTTTTCAATTTTGCTCAATGTATAAATGCATTGTATATTTCGGATATTCAATTCGGACGTGATACAAGCATTTAATCAGATTTTACTTTCTTTTTGATTCCACGTTGTATGTATTAAAATGCATGCAATAATATATAAGGCGCGAAATATACAAGGACTTTTCATTATTTCATAGCCATTTCAGGTCCGCCCCTTGTATATTTCATTTGTATGTATACTCCGATATACAATGAATTTTCTATTTTGGACCTTTAATTCGAATCTAGCTTGTATATAAAGCAAATGCATCCTGCAATGTATATTTGAATATACAACCCGAATATGCAATGATTTAACTCCCCTTAACTTCCTCTTTGCATCCGCGCAATGCATAAGTGTATCGTATATTTTGTTGTATGTTACTCAAACATACAAGCCTGTGGATATACAACAAATTAACCTTGTTTCATAATATTTGAATTCTGCACCATGTAAAAAGTGCTTGTACATTTGCCCTATATGTTTCGACCTACCAAAATATACAACATGAGATACATGCAACAGAATTCAAACCTTCATTCATTTTAACTCTAAAACCTTTTCGGATCCATCTTGTATGTATACATAAAGCCTTTATTTTAAAATGCATACAAGGAAAAAGACATACAATCGGCCCTATATATGAACCTGATTGCAAATGCAACTAAGTATAAAACAAACCCTTTGCATATACAAACGACTTTGTATATGCAAAGCGATATACAAACCTGAATGTACATTTTACTAAAATGATCATAACTTGCAAAATATGGCAAATTTTAAGATGGTTCAAAAAGCAACCCTAGCTCATTTTTCACAAGGAATTCAACCATATCATGCACTGGTACTGAAAATGCATTTATTTTTTTAACAAAGTTTGCAATTTTCACCCTCTTTTCCCTTTACCACCAAATAGACCCACACACAAGAAGCAAAAAGCAAAGCCACAGTAGGGGTCCTCATTTTGCTAAGGAGTAAAATGGGGTGTGTTGTGAACATCACAACAAGTTAGACTCAAAATTTGGAGATGCAACCAAAACAATGTTCGTAGTGCTCCGAGTGTACTTTCTAAACTACTATTTTTTTTAAAATGGTATAGATTAAGGGGTTCAAAAGAGGGAGCCACAAAAATTGGTGTTGTTTCTATCAAAAAAACATAACATAGCATATTTTGTGGCTCACTCAAAAGGTCAACTTTTTTTTGGTATTTTTCAAATTGCTTCGGTGAGAAATTAGCTAACATTGTAGTTTATGCCTAATTTTTCTGATAATTTTTTTTATGAATATTTGATTTTTTACTAAGTTTCAAAGTGGGCACATCCTGAAAAATAGAATTTTGGCCGTGCTACCCCTATAAATTTTGAAAACTAATTGAATTTTTTTTTAATGTGTAGAATGGAGTCTAGTTTCTAAATATGTATTTTTAAAAAAATTTCAATGAATGGTTAATTTGCAATGAAAAAAAGACCAAACAGTGGCTTTTGCCCAAAAACAGACACACAAACAAAAGAAATTAAAGATGAAAGGCTTAACATTGTCAAAATGTGAAAAAAATTACATCGTTAAATAGCTAAGAGAAAGCCTAACATTACCTAGGTGTTTGATTTGTTTGACCTTGAAACACGTGCAAATCTGAGGGTTAGTACGAATGAAATTATGTGAAATCCTGTAGAATATGCAATAACACGTCTCTAGACATTGGGAAGGCACTCCAAGCCTTTAGTTTGGAAATCTAATGCAAATCCATGGCCTAAGGCTTGGGATTCCCAAAGCAAAACATAACATGAGCGTGTCATAACATGCTCGCATTATAATGCGCTCGCGTTATGTTCTGTTTTGCATTTTTTCCTTTTTCGCAAAAGTTTGCTCAATGTTGGTCATGTTTGACATAACGCGAGCATGTTATAACGCACTTGCGTTATGTCCCCCTTGGATTTTTTTATGTTCAAGGTTATTAATCATGTATGTATGTATGTATGTATGTGTGCCTATATGTATGTATGTAAACTTATATGTATGTATGTATGTATTTATGTATGCCTATATGTATGTATGTATGTATGTATGTATGTATGTATAGTGTCAAGGGTAGAGGAGGGTAGAGATGGGGGTGAGGAAAATAGGGGAGGAGAGGGGTGGATAAGGGTTGAGGGTTTAAGGTCAAGAGGGATTAGAGTTTAGGGTTGAGGGATTAAGGTTTAATGTTGAGAGTTGAGGGTTGAGGGTTTAGGGATAGGATTTAGAGTTTAGGGATAAGGGATTAGAGTTTAGGACCTTGAGGGATTAGGGTTTAGGGTTGAGGGTCAAGGGATTATAGTTAAGGTAGAGTGTTGAGGGTAGAGGGATTAGGGATGGGGTTTAGGGTTGAGGGATTAGGGTTTAAGGTATAGTGTTGAGGGTTGAGGGTTTAGGGATAGGGTTTAGGATTTAAGGTTTAAGTGTTGAGGGTTAAGGATTTAGGGATAGGGTTTATGGTTTAGGGATAAGGGATTAGAGTTTAGGGTTTAGGGATTAGGGTACCATAAATTATAATTAGGGATTAGGGTTTAGGGTTAAGGGATTAGGGTTTAGGGTTTAGGGATGTTTAATTAAGGGGTACCATAAATAAACTAGAATTTAGATAGGGTTGGGAAAATTTTGTAAATCATCATTGGCTGGAGATTGGAGATTTTGTTGTGTTCAAGTACATATCCAAGTCATAATTTAAGGTTAAGATATTTCAAAGAATAGGGTGTGTGAAAAACATCAATGCTCTTCAGCTTATGAATACCAATATTTATACAGATAAAAGATGCCCTTCTTCTAACAGAGTATTCAGTTCAAGTCAACTGATGAGCAACAAGTTGTTGAATGAGTTGGTATAATGGGCATGTCTCCTTCTTCAAAGTTATGCTTGGAAACTTTACACAAAAACTGGTAACTCTATACATTATTTTTCATTCTTTTATTTCTTGCACATTGTTAAGAACTTGTAAAATCTAATTGTGTAATGTGTTTATGGCAGCGTATTCCTCCTGCATTTGTTTCAAAGTTTATAGACAACACAGACGAACATATGGTGTTGCAAGGCCCAGGTGGGCAAGAGTGGGATGTGTAATTAGGGGTACCATAAATAAATTGGAATTTAGGCAGGGTTGGGAAAATTTTGTGAATCATCATGGGCTAGAGATTGGAGTTTTTGCTGTGTTCAAGTACATATCCAAGTCATATTTTAAGGTTAAGATATTTCAAAGAACAGGGTGTGTGAAAAACATCGATGCTCTTCAACTTATGAATACCAACATTGATACAGATAAAAGATGCCCTTCTTCTAACAGAGGATGTAGTTCAAGTCAACTCATCATGGGCTAGAGATTGGAGATTTTGTTAAATGTTCAAGTACATATCCAAGTCATATTTTAAGGTTATTATATTTCAAAGAATAGGGTGTGTGAAAAACATCAATGCTCTTCAACTTATGAATACCAGCATTGATACAGATAAAAGATGCCCTTCTTCTAACAGAGGATGCAGTTCAAGTCAATCAATGGGCAGCAAGTTGCTAATTGAATTAGTTTAATGGGCGTGCCTCCTCCTTCAAAGTTATGCTTGGAGACTTTACACAAAAACTGGTAACTCTATATATTATTTTCCATTCTTTTATTTCCTTTACAGTGTTAAGAACTTGTAAAATCTAATTGTGTAATGTGTTTATGGCAGCACATTCCTCTTGCATTTGTTTTACAGTTTATAGACAACACAGACAAACATACAATGTTGCAAGGCCCAGGTGGGTAGGAGTGGGATGTACAATTAGGGGGTACCATAAATAAACTAGAATTTAGGCAGGGTTGGGAAAATTTTGTGAATCATCATGGGCTGGAGATTGGAGATTTTGCTGTGTTCAAGTACATATCCAAGTCATATTTTAAGGTTAAGATATTTCAAAGAACAAGGTGTGTGAAAAGTATCAATGCTCTTCATCTTATGAATACCAACATTGATACAGATAAAAAATGCCCTTCTTCTAATAGAGGATGCAGTTCAAGTCAACCAATGAGTAGCAAGTTGCTGATCGAATTGGTTTCTGACGAAGAAAACAATGATGTTGTTGAAGCAATGGAAGAAAATCAAAATTGTAAGTCTAATTTAATTTATTTCAACTTTCAAAGTAGGCATTTGAATTGTAGCTTTACCTGGAGGATTGGTATAACAAAAACTTAATTATGTTACATGCCTTTCTTTGAAGAACCCTGGACATTATGGACCCTATCATCTAGAAAAACACATGACAGTGAACTCTACCCCACCTTTCAAATCAGATATTTACCTTTTTATTCAATGAAAATGAAGTCACCAAATGTAAATGACCATGCATACCAGTAAGATCAAATTCTCTGCCTTCTATTTTTATTACTCTTACTTTATTAAGAGAAGAGTGTCAAAAAGAATGGGTAAATAATTGTAAGCTAACATAAGGCAAAGCAGTTTTGTTATTACATTTTCTAAGGGTTCTCTAATAGTCTAATATAATGCAGTCTTCTATAATATGAACATCTGCATTTGTGTGAATGCTAAGCTTTAATAGTAGAGTATTAAATCAATGCAATAAGCTATTTATTGGGTTAAAATAACTTAGTTTTTGTAATGGTTTGGGATTGCAGGAGTTGCCAAAAATAGGTGAATGTCCTTTACAATTACTAAGAGAAAAAAGTTTAGTAGTTCTTGTGGATAGAGCCAGTAAACAATGGGAGATTATTTGCCTGTTTCATAACAATATACCTGTCCTAAGTGCAAGGTGGGCTTATTTTGTACGCCATAATAATATCAAGGAGACGTTTGCATCTTTGAGCAGGTGGACAGAAAGAAACATAGATTTATGTTTAGAGTTCATATAGATCGAAAGATAAAATAAGGATCCTTTTGAAAGAACTTCTCGGAGGGAAAAGACAAGCCAAAGATAAAAGGAGAAAATTATATAAAAGAAAAGATCTTCATGAGGATTGTAATATTTTGTCTAAAACAAACAAAAAATAGTTAATTAAAAATAGAAAATCAAGAAAGAAACAGTACTAAAATGTATAGTTACTGATATCTAAAATGTATAGTTACTAATATATCTATTTTTAAAAGATTGATTAATTTTTATGGCCAAAGTTGTTTATTTTATCTAGTTGATGGTTTTAATTACAACCAAGTTATACATTGGAAGCAGATGTGTGCACATTTTTATGGCCCTAATTTAAATTCAAGAAAATAGGTGGAAAGAGTATGCTGATCTTTTTAAAAAAATCTTAATAAAAAAAGTTCACTTAATGTTGACTACGGGTTATGATTTCAACCATTCATTGCCCACGGTGGATGTACCCTAATGCAAATCTTTTCTTATAATGATCATCCTTATGATTTCAACTATTAATTACTCACTATAGATGTACCATACGCAAAGCTTTTCTCATAGTGTGTACACCTATTGGCATAATGAACCCCAGATGGGCCAAAAAAACATGCCATATAACATTACTAAGACATTACAAAAAACATAGTGTGTTCAAGTACATATCCAAGTCATATTTCAAGGTTAAAATATTTCAAAGAATAGGGTGTGTGAAAAATATCAATGCGAGCTCCAACTTATGAATACCAACATTGATACAAATAAAAGATGCCCTTCTTCTAACAGAGTATGTAGTTCAAGTCAACCAATGGGCAACAAGTTGCTGAATGAATTGGTTTCTGATGGGGAAAACAACAATGATGTTGAAGCAATGGAAAAAATCAAAATTAGGGTTAAGGGTTGAGGGTTGAGGGATTAGGGTTGAGGATTGAGGGATTAGGGTTTAGGGTTTAGGGTTGAGGATTAGGGTTTAAGTGCATCTAGGGGTTGAGAGTTTAGGGTTTAAGGGTTTAAGGTTTGAGGGATTAAGGCTTTAAGGGTTGAGGGATTAGGGTTTAAGGCATAGTGTCGAGGGTAGAGGGTTTAGGGATAGGGTTTAGGGTTAAAGGTTTAAGGGTTGAGGGTTGAGGATTTAGGGCTAAGGGTTATGTGATTAGGGTTTAAGGTATAGTTTTGAGGGTAGAAAATTTAGGGATAGGGTTTAGGGTTTAAGGTTTAAGGGTTGAGGATTGAGGCTTTAGGGATAGGGCTTAGCGTTTAGGGTTTAGGGTTAAGGGATTAGGGTTTAATCTATAGTGTCGAGGGTAGAGGGTTTGGGGATAGGGTTTAGGGTTTAAGATTTAAGGGTTGAGGGTTTAGGGATAGGGTTTAGGGTTTAAGGTTTAAGGGTTGAGGGTTTAGGGATAGGGTTTAGGGTTCAAGGTTTAGGGTTGAGGGGTTAGGGTTTAGGGTTTAAGGTATAGTCTCGAGGGTTGAGGGATTAGGGTTCAACCCTCGACACTATACCTTAAACCTTAATCCGTCAACCCTAAACCCTAATCCCTCAATCCTTAAACCTTAAACCCTAAACCCTATCCCTAAACCCTCTACCCTCGACACTATACCTTAAACCCTAATTCCTTAACCCTCATCCCTAAAGCCTCAACCCTCATCCCTTAAACCTTCAACCCTAAACCCTATCCCTAAACCCTCTACCCTTGACACTATGCCTTAAACCCTCGACCCTTAAACCCTTAATCCCTCAAACCTTAAACCCTTAAACCATAAACTCTCAACCCCTAGATACCTTTAAACCTTAAACCCTTAAACCCTATATCCTATACACTTAACCTTGGACACTCAACCTTGAACATTATCCCTCAACCTTCAAACCTCTACCCTATACCATATACCCTCAACCCTCATCCATATGCTTTATACCCTCAACCTTAAACCCTATACCCTATATCTTAGACACTCAACTTTGAACATTATCCCTCAACTGTAAACTCTCAGCCCTCTGCTCTATACCCTCAACCATATACTTAAGCCCTAATCCATCAATCCTCAACCCTATACTTTAAACCCTGAAACCTACACCCACAAACCCTCATCCCTATACCCTATAACCTCACCCTTATACCCTCAATCCATATCGTAAACCCTAAGTTCCCAATATCCTAAACCCTAATCACCATACCTTACACACTTAATCTTATACACTCAACAAGCTAAATATTATCCCTCAACTATAACCCTCAACCCTCAACCCTCTGCAAAAAAGAAAAAAATGCAAAGAAAACAATAACGTTCTCGCATTATAGTGTGAGCACGTTATGGATTTTTAAAAAGTTTGGCCACTTTTTGGCCCCCCTTCTTTTTGCACCTGCCTGGAAATAAACTTAATTTAAGAATGCAAGGAAATCTAAGCTAAGTAATTAAAAGCAAATTTAATCTATTGCACTAAAAAATAAATATCAAATGAAGAGAAAAGAAAACCAATTATTTACTTCCTCAAGAGCAAAGATTTGTTCTAATTACTAGTGAAAACATGAAAGGAACTTGGTATGAATTGGGCATTAATGCCTGGCTTGAGTCCTTAGAGGTCCTTTGTGGCAACCCTCTCTTCTTCTGCAACAACGAGGTACTCCTCTTAGCAACATGGATGAAGATGGGAGCATATGGAATTGAATTTAAGAGGTTTAAAGGCTTGTGAAGATGAGAAGAGCATTCCCTACCTTGAAAAATAATGAAGAGGTGAAGGGTATTTATAGGTTTGAAATCCACACCAAAGGTGGTGGTGATTGGGGAGTTAATATAATTGATTGATGAGCGATCTAGCTTTGATTGGAAGTGAACAATGGTTGGAGAGCATATTACAAAAGAAGAAATGGAGAATACATGATTGATTGAGATATAAGAAAAGATTAATTACAAGTTAAGAATGAATTGATTAAGAGTGTTGAAATAGTTAAGGGAGTTGCCAATCAGTTAGACATGAAGAATATTACAATCAGGAGATAAAACGAACCAAATTTGAGCTAGAACAAGAAGAAAACACACATGATGAAAGATGACAGGGTCACCCCTTTCAAGAAGTGGGTCATTCCTTTTACCAGGGAAAGTCACCCCTAGAGACCATACTTAAAATGCAGGGTCACCCATGAAGAGCTTGTAGACATAAGGGGCAACCCACGAAAGGAGGTTTGAACATGTAGTTTCAGGGTTGGCAAATGGCTTAGAAGGGCTAAAATGGTTTTGGAGGTTTCAAACGAGGCATAGGACATACACAAAGTGGGTTGCTCCTTTTATCAGGGCAGGTCACCCCTGGAGACCTTGAAGACATAAGGGGTGACCCAGAAGGAATGGCTCAAGTATCATCATATGAAATTTTAGAGAGCTTGTTCAAGCACATATGAACTCCTTTTTGGGTGGTATTTTTTTAAATTGCATATTATTTCAAGCAATATTCAATAATGTCACTAATTTTTCTTGAAAGTGTTTCAAAATTATACTTTCAACTCTTTTTTTTGGGATATCTTGTCAGTCTCTCGAGCTACCCTACCCTACAAGGTTCGGTAAATAATTGGAAAGTGAGTTGGATTGATGGAGAAGAAAGAATGGATGACAAATCTCCTAGTGAAAATAGATTTCCCCTCTTGTGAAGTGGATTAGTCATGTCATCCATGCTGGCAAGCAATAGAAGTGATTTGTCAAACATGGGTTAGGTGGTTAACAAGATAGTGTGCAGGACCTTAGAAGGTTAGCTTGGAGGTTAGGGAGGCACAAATAAAGTACAAACAATAAAAACACATCACCAATAGAGAAGTTGCTAGAGGTCTATATATTTCATGCTTACGTGTACATGATTAGTGTTGATAACTGAGAGGGGGGGTGAATCAGTTATCTTAATTAACTTAACTTTTTGTTCTTCTTTAACAACTAGTGCAGCATCAAAGAAAATAAGCATCCATAATCATGAAAGCAGAAACAAAGTCAATACACATAACACAATGATTTTGACGTGGAAAACCCTGTTAAGGGAAAAACCTCAGGGTGACTAACCCAAGAATGTATTCTCTGTTAGAAGAATAGAAGTACAAAATGGCACTTGCCAATTAGGGCTTACTGCCCGAGCACATTGCTCACTAGAGGCCCACTGCTTACAAGAGACTCACTGTCTACAAGTTATAAAGAGAGTAATAAGATATTTGAACTGATGAGAGGCATCCACATATGCTGGATATCAGTTCTGGTTAGGCTCAGTATACTGATCTACTGCACTTCATCCTTCCTCTTCTTTAGTGCTGCTGTCCTTTCACATACCGGACCTCCCTTACTGCTTCCACACTGTTCTTCTGCTTTTCTTCACACACCACAGCACACAACACTCAACTTCACATCCAAATTCATCTGGTATATATATCCGCATCAACGATTTCAACACCTTTCTAGCCAGCATCTAGAATAGTCAATATTTTCCCAAACTCTGATCTGTCGGCTGAATCCTTATTTATCAAGTGATGTGTATCAAAGAGATACTTACAAAAGTCATCAATCATGTCGGCCAATCATGAATGATATTTTAAGAAACTTGATTACCATCAATAACTCATCCAGAATAATGTCTGATGCTCTGCCGGTCAGTTCTTCCTCTATCTACTCTGTCAAACAGGACCCAATACCTAGGTGCTCATATCTCTTCATTCTTTCATCATCGGAGGCTCAATCCCTGGAATCTATCAGTCAAGGTATTCTTCTTGACTTCCCCAAGTCCGCACTTTACAAAGATACTTTCTCTGAGAGATCCAAACCTGACTGTCGAACCTTGCCACATGCTCTATTCTTTCTTACCAGACCACAACACTCTTCAATTTGACTTCCAGTATAGGTACACCATATCTTGCGGATGTGTGGAATGGTCTTTGTTTCCATCAATGACAACATCCATGAAGTCACACAGTGTCTCTTGCCAACAATCTCCCCCTTTGGCTTTGATGGCAACACTTAGTGAAACATGACCAAGTGTCACACTACACTCCCCCTTCGATGATGCTCTGTTCTAATGTACATTTTACCAGAGCTCCCCCTTAGCTAGATTTTGCATTTTTCACTGCTACTCACTCCCCCTTTGACATCAATGGTAAAGGGTAGAATCTGCACACCAAAAATCCTCAAAAATCCAACTATACTTAGCCGCATAAGTATAAATACATGATATACTTACATATATTGGAGTATATCTACAAAAGATGTCTTCAACTGGGCAAATTTTGTTTCCCAACTCTACTTCATCCTGTCCAAAATTGAGATGTGACCACTCAATAGGAATGCAAAAGATTCTGCCCTCTTAAGATCTGTCGGATCACTGGTTTGGGCTGTGGTCTGGGCATCAATTAGGGCCTCATGCATGGCCCCTAATTTAGGGATAATCATCCCTCTAAGTTCACCCATCCTGTTTATTATGTTCTTCCTCTCCTTCTCAAGCTTCTTAATCTCATTCAAGACTGCAATAGTTTGACATTCCTAGTTTATTATGGATACAGTGAGAGGATCAAAATTCTGAGAGAGGCTTGACAGTTTATCCTCTTGTTCATTCACTTTCTTCTCAATATCCTTTGTTACTTTAGTCCAAGATATAGAAAATTTATATACTTCTCCTCCATCCTTAAGAGCATTTTCTAAGCTCTTTATCCCAATATCCATATTTCTCCTATCATTGGTTATAAAGCCTTGTAACTCAGAGAATCTCTTATCCAAAAACTCTTTCCGGACCTTCTCCTCAGCTGATTTCTCTAAAGACTCAAAATGAGTGCTGACAGAACTACCAAGAGACTTGAGATTACCGGATGAAGAGGCTGAGGAATCCTTCTGAAAGGATGGCATGATCTTTTCAAGCATACCGGATGCAATTTCTAGTAGCTCATAGTCTTCCATGTGAGACTTTAGAAGTTTCTCTTTTGCCTTTGCTTGGGAAAAGGAAGCTACCTCCATTGTTTGAACCGGGGAGAGAGAATCAAAGTCAAATGGTCCTTGAAGTAACTCTGGTTCATCAATCTCCATCATTTCTTTAGTTAAGAAATCTTTGATAGTTTCTGCAGTGTCTCTTGCCAGAGACAGAGTTTTCTTTCCTTCTGCACTATCACTTGTGTTCTTCTCAGCTTGACCTTCTTCTCTTCCCTTCACTTCTTCTTCTTTCTCCTCTATCTTTTCTTCTCCTTTAGATCCAGAGACTGCTGGGGAATCCGGATTTACTTCTCCTAGTACTTCTTCTTCCGGAATAGAGGAATCTAAGTCCTTAGTTTTCTCTTCATTTGACTTCTTTGCCTCTTCTGCCACTGTCTCAGTAGATTCTTCTTTGTCATTCATGGTAGAGGGTTCATCACCCAAGCCCTCTATAATAGGAATATTGAATTTTTTATAGGCATTCCGGAGGATCTCTTCAGTCTCTTTAGCCACTTTGTCTATCTCTCCAAGTATAAGCTGATTCATTCTAGCTTTGCTCCAGAACTCATCCTTGCAATCATTAAAGATCATATTCATTTGTTTCGAAGAGATTAAAGGATAAAGCTGAATAGCTATTTGTTCCCTGATCTCAAGGTCCTTGGCCTTGGCATTGTTCTTCTTGATTTCTAGTTCCTTTTCTAGGCTCTTTGGAATTAGAGATATAATCTTAATGAATGCTTTATTATAAATGTTAAGATACCTGACTGTAGCTTCTTGCAGGATCTTCTGATCAGCTTCACTGTAATCGTCATAAAATTTAGTCATTGGCTTCAAGTTCCCATCCATAGTGACTGATTTGATGATATCATCAATGCGGAGAGTAGGCTTTTCAACAAATTCCTCTGCCTTTTCTTCCTTGCCTTCACCGGTAGAGGGTTCACTAGATACTTTCTTCTTCTTCATTTTCTTTACCTCCTCATCTGACTCAGTCTCTTCATCATCCTTCTGACTGATGTAAGACCTTGTGGCCATTGTCTTAGTTCTTTTCTCTACTTTACCGGATGATTTTTCTTCTGATTTTGATGCCTTAGAGCTTTTGGTAGTGGTGGGTTTAGAGGATCTGGTCCGGGAGGGGACTTCCACCGGAGCACCTTCTTTCCCTTCTTTTTCTTTTTCTTTCTCTGCCCTTTCCATCTTCTCTCTATTTGCATCTAGTGCCTCCTTTGAAATTCCATGCCTCTTGGCAAGTTCTTCTACTTCCCTTCTTACTTTTCTCTTAATCTCTGGCTGTCTAAGTTCAACATGAACTTTTACACTCAGCTCTTGGAAAGTTCCAAATCTTTCTACCTTGGGATCCTTGGGTTGACTCAGCATGTGTTGAACATGTAGCTCTACAATTTTGTCATCTACTTCATACCCCATTTGCATGATCCAAACTGTCCTTGGCTCCACTGCCTCCATTAGGCATTGATCAGTGTCTACCATGAAACACACTGTATCTTTGTACTTCTCAACCAATGATTGGGGAATTATTTCTCTGGTTTGCATCATTTTTTGAAAGTTCTTGAAGTAACCCCACAGAGATGTATTTCTTGCCTTAGCATCCCCAAGCCCATGCAAGTAATCTCTGATTTGAATTGCAATAGGTCTGTCATTCTGCCATACCCAACTACTGGATTTAGGCAGCTCATTCATAAAGTAGAAAAACAAACACAATATCAGCCCACCATACTTGAAAGAGTTCTTCTTGTCCTTCTTGATCTTCTATAGGTTTTCTATTAGTTGGCTCAAAAGGAGTTCACAGAGATCATAATCTGCATTCTTTCTCAACATTTCATAAGCAGTATACACAGCAGTTCCAGATACTGAATTCTCCCTGCTGGAGTGATATATCTTATAGCCAATTATCATAGATGCAAACTTGATATCTAGATCAATGATATCTTCTATGGTCTTTGCTTTCTTATCAAATTTTGATCCGGTAGGCTCACTCACAGTTTGGTTTTTGACAGATTTGAGAACAGATAACCCTCCAGAAGAGTGCAAACTGGTTACTGCCCTAATTGCATCCTTGGTGATTTTAAATGGTCTATTCAACCATAAGAAATTATCATGCACTCTGCTCAACACATACCGAACCCACTCATCTTCTTCAAAACAGGGGAAATGGATGTATTGACCAAAATGTTTGTCCCAGATAGCCTTGTACTAGGGTTTGAGTTCAAAAGAGTCATCTATGAATTGTTTGTGATAGATATCCATTAACTTGGATTCCCCAAATTCTTCAATATTCACATGAATGTAAACCCTAACATCTTCTACATGCAAAATACCATGTAGAATGCTGGAAAATGCCCCTGAGGGATCCACTTCTAGAGATTTGTAGGGATGCTTCTTAAACTTAGGGCGCAGCCTATCAGTAATCTTCACAACATTTGGAGTAGCCATTTTCAAGAAGATTTGCAGAAAGATATTCAAGAATAGAAAATACCTTTTGTGCTTCTAAGTTTCACGGTATGAGCTGAATCGGATTGCTGGAAGAATTGACTTCTACGGTTGATCCTTGAGATGTTTGAGCCGATTTCATTGCAGAGCTCTTTTTCTCTTTTTCTTGAGTGTAGAATGAGCAAATGACTAATAGGAAAGCCCTTATATTTCTCTGCAAACCCTAATTTCACAAAGCAATAAATGCACAACTAAAGTTTTCTGGTTTGCCTTGTTCTCCTTGATCTTAGAAAAATCTTTTCCGGAACATTGAGATGCACTTGGAGTTAATCTTTGATGAACATTAGTGATCTATCTATTTTTCTCCAATCATTCCATTTATCCACAGATCAAAATACCTTAATTTGAATCATACCGGATCTAACTGTGAAAAACCTGATCTTATCGGATGACTGATAAACCGGATCAATCTTGGTAAATTAACTTGTTCTAAACTTCTTACGGATCTTTCATATCTTACCCAAGACTTATTTAGATGTTTTTAAGAGGATCATTTAATCCACAACTCTTCTTGTGCCAATTCCAGCACCAATTAACTGGCTGGGGGAAACAATTTTTCTTTGTGTCTCCCCCTGAGCAAGAGCTCACTTTTTAATTTCTGAAAGGAATATCAGCTCTAGATTCTGGTGCGGATCCATCCCCTACATTTTCTGTACTTCTCTCCAAATCTTGTTCATCTCACTTTGAACTTCATCCACATTCACTTTTCCTTTTCCTTTGTCTTGATTCTGCTTATGATGTATCGGACCCCTTTTGTCCTAGTTTTTACTTCTACAAAATTTGGCAATATGACTGGATCTATTGCAATTGTGGCAAACAACATTTCTTTGCATATTTGATTGATATCCTCTTGATCTACACTGATTAGCCATATGTCCCATTCTATTGCATGCAAAGCATCTACCATTGAATGAATTGTTCATTTGCATATTTCTACATTCATGAGATTTGTGACCATATCTTTTGCAGTTGAAACATTGTCTAGAGAAGGATGAATTAGTCTGATTCATTCTCTTCCTGCACTGGTTTGCTTTATGACCAAAGTTATTGCAATTGTGGCAGTATCCATTAAAGGATGGATATCTTTGAGCATTAGGTTGCCTTACCGGAGGTCTTCTAGGCCTATTCCTTTGATTTCCTGATCCAAAATTCATCTGACTAGATCCAGAGTTTTCACCTTTCTCATATCCCAAGCCACGCTTGTCATCTACCCTCTTTTGGCTTTCAAGAAGAACTTCAAGTTGAGTAGAACTTATCTTGAATTTCTCTTTGTATTCATTTGCAGTTTGAAGATCCTTTTTAAGAGTGTCTATTTGATCCTTAAGTTTTTTTTCATTATCTCTAGCATCTTCAAGATCAGATTCCAGATGCCTAATTATTCTGTCCATTTTGTGGCAGTCTTCTGTCTTCTCCTTGAGAGATTGATTTAGATTATCTTCAATTTTTCTTTTCTCTTCAATTTATTGGGTAAATTTTATTACTCCTTATTCCATTTCATGTCTCACCATAATGACTTCTTTTGATAGCTTTTCACACAACTTATTTTTATCATTCAATTCTTCATTAGTGTCATTGGCTTCACTTTGATTTGCTAATTGTTGAAGTAGTTACTTTCTCTTTTTCATAGAGATACTCAATTTTTCTTTGAGTTCATTTATGAAATCATCAGCTTGTCTAATTCTTTCCATCAAGGCATTGACTTCAGAATGAGATTGTTCAAGATCATCTAGGGTAGACTAAAGTTGCTCCCTCAGACCATACATATCCATTGATATTCCCAGATCTTCCTCAAGTTGTTAGGCTCTGTTTGGAGGAACTTGGCTCTGATACCAATTGTTGATAACTGAGAGGGGGGGGAGGTGAATCAGTTATCTTAATTAACTTAACTTTTTGTTCTTCTTTAACAACTAGTGCATCATCAAAGCAAATAAGCATCCATAATCATGAAAGCAGAAATAAAGTCAATACACATAACACAATGATTTTGACGTGGAAAACCTTGTTAAGGAAAAAACCACGGGGTGACTAACCTAAGAATGTATTCTCTGTTAGAAGAATAGAAGTACAAAATGGTACTTGCCAATTAGGGCTCACTGCCTGAGCACACTGCTCACAAGAGGCTCACTACCTACAAGAGACTCACTATCTACAAGTTATAAAGAGAGTAACAAGATACTTAAACTGATGAGAGGCATCCACATATGCTAGAATTCAGTTCCGGTTAGGCTCAATATACTGATCTACTGCACTTCATCTTTCCTCTTCTTTAGTGCTGTTGTCCTTTCACATACCGGACCTCCCTTACTACTTCCACACTGTTCTTCTGCTTTTCTTCGCACACCACAGCACACAACACTCACCTTCACATCCAAATTCATCTGGTATATATATCCGCATCAATGATTTCAACACCTTTCTAGTCGGCATCCAGAATAGTCAATATTTTTCCAAACTCTGATTTGTCAGCTGAATCCTTACTTATCAAGTGATGTGTATCAAGGAGATACTTATAGAAGTCATCAATCATGTCGGCCAATCATGAATGATATTTTAAGAAACTTGATCACCATCAATAACTTATCCAGAATAATGTCTGATGCTCTGCCGGTCAGTTCTTCCTCTATCTACTCTGTCAAACAGGACTCCAATACTTAGGTGCTCATATCTCTTCATTCTTTCATCACCGGAGGCTCAATCCCTGGAATCTATCAGTCAAGGTATTCCTCTTGACTTCCCTAAGTCCATACTTTACAAAGATACTTTCTCTGAGAGATCCGTACCTGACTGTCGGACCTTGCCACATGCTCTGTTTTTGCTTACCGGACGACAACACTCTTCAATTTGACTTCCGGTATAGGCACACCATGTCCTGCGAATGTGTGGAATGGTCTTTGTTGCCATTAATGACAACATCCATGAAGTCACACAGTGTCTCTTGCCAACAATTATGACTATAACCAATCATCGGACTACCATATAGGCTTTTGTGCCTTTTTCATACTTATAATTATTGAGTCAAATTTTTAAAAAATAATAATGATAACACAGAAGGAAAAATAAAGGAAAAAAATTATAGAATATATGTTTTACTTACCTTGCACACCAAAATGGTATATTCCATTCAACCAAATCAATAGATATATCAATTCATGGTGGTGTAGAAGTTGCAGAAGTTGATCTTGAATTCAAACTTCATAAAGAAAAGGAACACGTGAAGAACCATCTAGAATTTCAATCCCAAAGATTTCTAAACATTATCATATCGAAATAACATTTTATCTTTCTTTTCTTTTTCTCTATTTGAATTATAACCAAGTACTTCGATTGTAACAATCTAAAACAAATAATTATCATTTGTGTTACAAATTTCTGCAATAGGACAACTGAATTCTAAGAAAACAAAATTAAATGAACCACAAAATAGATTTCAATTGATATCATCTCCAAACCAAAATAGACCATTGCGTTACTCTGAAATCATATAAAAAAACAGTTCGAATGAATCAAGTCAATTTTGAACATACTATTTTCCTGCTAAAATTAAACAATCATGAATCATATATATGGGCTATATAACTAAAAAGACATGAATCAGATCACATTTGCATCTTTTGATCTTGTCCTCAAATCGAAATAGCTTCAAATTGAAAGCCAAAAACTTAAAACAGTCAAGCAAGACAATACAACCAGTATTCAGATTTAAGCTTAAATTTTGGAATAAAACCGCTGCTATCTCCATTCTCGTTGTTGTCATTGAAGTGCCGCTATATACCCTCTGCTAAACCTGCAAAGAATAAACCTATAAAGAATGTGAGCGCCAAGATGTGAAGCAGACGCCAAGAATAAATAAAAACTGATAGATTGTGTAGGCTTTGTTAAATCCTAATGCACGAGTGCCTAAAGTTCAAAAATATTTTGGGAAATACTTCGTGAGGAGTGAGAGTATGCTAAATGCAACGTCAAAAGACGTAAAACTTAAACACTGCCATGTTATGTAAAACCATCGTTTCAGACATCACTTTGAGTCAATGGTCGTCCTATACCTTGAGCAGAACCCAAGCCGTTGATTCTGCCCTACAAAGGCATGGGAGCTCTTTTCCCTCCGCAAGTGAACGCCTATTGACGTAATTATACCAACTTCCATATAAAAAATATACCAATTTACATATAAAAAATTAATATATAAAAGCTTACTCAATTGCCATTAAAAAATGTATGAACATATAATTTACACATAGGGAGAGGACCTAGTAGTTGAGCACCTTAACTTCAGGCCTCTCCAAATCATAAGTGGCAAATCACTCCAAAAATTTTACAGCAACTTATTTAGCAAGATCCCTTCTTATAGCTAAGGTTTCAAGGCCACATCATCAAATATGATGCCACATTAGCACGCTTTTTGTTGAAGTGTCAAATAGTTCCCCAAAAAAAGGGTGGACCAATAGGTGTGCATTAAGTCATGTTTTATTGGTGTGCTCATGAGGCATCACATTATTTGTTGCTTTATAAATCTAATAAGCACATTTTATTCAATTATAAATACTTATAGTAACACTAACAACCTTAAAGTCACAACTACTAATACTAAACTTTAAAAAATATTGAACCTTAAATACACAAATACTATCACATCGTGGAGTCCTCCCCCATGCTCAACAATGGGGTTGTCTCCCCTAGCTTTTCTTTTAAACAAAGTGGAATGTGAACTTTCACAGAAACACATTGGAAGATTCGGCCTACATTACTGTGAAAATGTTCAACCAAAAAAGTGACGTTGGAAACCCCACACGTACCGGATCAAGGATAGCCATATATCTCTCTCTCTATATTCTATTATTATTTCTGCAATAAAGCTTTCTTTCGAATTTTTTAAAAAACAAGAGGATAGGCATATTTTTTCCTCGCTATGTCTAAGTCTCGCTTTTATGTACACAACAATGCAGCTTTAAGTTTGACAGTGATATCCACTCAAAATGGCGTACACAAATACTAGGAAGCCACTTTGTCTTTTCATTTGTCTATCATTTTTTTTATTCGTCCATAAGCAATTCTAAAATCAGTACGTCATTTTTTCAGTGATCCCACATTCAGCCCAGAACAGTGGGTTTTGAACCTCCGATGTTTCAATGATGATGGTAATGAAAATTAGTGTTTAGGGTTTGATTTCCTGGCAACATGTTCAATAGTTTGAGTATATCATATTCTACGAACTTTGAAGAGTCGGGTGGGGATCGAACTCTGAATTCAGTCTCACCCTGAATTAACTGGTGGTGGATTCTTTGTGTATTTTGTGAGGCTCTCTGAGTCTAATGAAAAAAGTTTCTCAGTATATATAAAAAATATATAATTACACCCTTACAAATATAAACAAGTTATATCTATTCTCTATTTAAAAATATATTCTTATTAAATATTATTTTTAAAACAAAATTATCCTACAATAAAAATATATATTTTTATTCAATATTACTTTTTAAAATAAATTTAACAATTTAAAGAAAATGACAGAGGAAAAACCGTTTGGTCAAGGATGATCATATTTTTTTTTTTATATATATTGAAAAAAAAATATAAGTACAAAAGATGGCCATATTTTCTTCCCAATTGCAAGTCTTATTTATAAAACAAAATAACCCTACAATAAAATATATATTTTTATTAAATATTACTTTTTAAAATAAATTTAACAATTTAAAGAAAATGACAAAGGAAAAACTGTTTGGTCAAGGATGGCCATATTTTTTTTTTTATAATATATTGAAAAAATACATAAGTAGAAAAGATGGCCATATTTTCTTCCCAATTGCAAGTCTTTTTTAAAGTACATAACGCTACTTTAACTTTAATGTGTTTCCCACTCAAAATACGGTACATACAAATATATTTATTTATTTATTTTTTGTTGGTACACAAGGTAGATACTCTTTCATTTCTTTTCTTCTTTCATAAGGAAACTCTCCAATCTTTTTTTTTTTTCAAATTTTAAGAATTGGGGTAATGCACATGATATGTTTAAAAAGTGGTTTCAAAGATAATTATGTAGAGATTTTTTTTGACATTCATGTTTTAATTGTGTAGAGGTCTTTTAACATTCATGTTTTCCATTACACTCCATGATGTAGTATAGGGAAGAGAAGATACATTAGGTAGTTCCATTTTTTTGACTTGTAATTGGGAAGAAATAATGACCATCTTTGACTAAAGGGGTTCCTTGTGTCATTTTCTTTAAATTGTTAAATTTGTTTTAAAAAACAATACTTAATTTTAAAAACTAGATATTTTTATTTTAGGGTAATTTGGTTTTAAAAATAATATTTAATAAGAGTATACTTTTAGATAGAGAATAGATATAATTTGTATTTATATTTTGGGTTTATAGTAATTATAATGTCTTTTTATGTATTGACTAGTTTGTAAGATAATATATTTCACATGGAAGTTGGTAAATGACATTCAATGCACATTCTCAAAGAGATGCAAATTTTTTGTTTCTTTTTAAATGTAATGCATTATACAAAAGACATAGAACAAGGAGTTCAAGTACAATGCTCACATTACAATCCCATAGATTGGTCTGAAGGACTAATGAAAATCAGTCTAGGGCGCCACATGTTTGACATCAACTAATTTAGGCTTCAAGACTCGAGCTTCCCATTAGATGCAAGACCTCTAGCCATATTTCTTAAAAATAAAATTCCAAGCCCGTGGGCACCTCTGGATGTGAAACAAACTTCTACCATGGACTTGAAACTACGGATGAGCCATTATATATATGGGTACTTAGGTTCGCTAGAGAACATGCAAGACATCACTAGACACAAAAACTTTAATAAACTTCATTAATGTAAAGTCTAGGTTCATAGACATCCAAATGTTCCAAACTTGAAACAAACTTTTAATAAGTGAGTTAACTACAAGGATTTTTCATCCATTATTCATTTGCCATGTTTCTTGCGGACCTAAGTTATCCTATGTAACTGAGTTGACTCCTTCGGACCTCAAGATTCAAGCTTCTCTATAATGCCCCATCGTTTTTGGCTTGTGATAGTTGCTAGTTTCACATTACTCTTTGTCAGTTTTGAGACAATTGTTAGTTCTTCCATCGCATTTAGATAGTTCTGAGACATTTGAGTTATTAGACCTATGGTTTATGCTTATTATGATGGTGATAGACTATGTTCGACTGATATAGTTTTGACATGTGTATGAGTTTATGATGACATTATTGTTATTCCAGTTATGATGAGATTGGCATGATTAGTAATGATTTGATATTAGCATGTGCTATGCGATTTGTTGATATCTGATTTTAAATAAAAATTTTTATAGTATTGTTTTAGAGCAGGGACGGTGTAGTACTACTCGTTTCAAGCACCCTACTATGCCATGATTCTCTAACTATGTGTGTGTTTGATATATATGCAATTGATCGTATACAACCTATTGTTCTTATGCAGGTTGCAGGTATTGGTCCTCAACTCCACCTGACTTAGCAGGTCTGAGCGGGCCCTTACACTAATGGATAACGTTGATGGAGATAACATGAGGTTTATCCCCTAGGTCAGTTCAATTTTTAGTTTGATGGTCATCCTATGGTTAGTATGTTTATTGTCAGGTGTTTGTTTGGTCAGCCTATGTGTATTCTAGATGCATAAATGATCTATGATGTTATAATGTTATTATTGTCAAACATTATAGTATTTTTGATGTGTCATAAAATTGGAATGCTTGTAAAGGAATACTATTTAAGAAAAAAATTAATGCAGAATCAAGTAACTATTCTAATGTTTGTAAAATTTATATGTGGGTCAAAAGCTTTATTTTTACGCAATAATATATATAGTTATGTAAAGAATCATTCTGGGGAATAATTAAAGGCGGTTAGTTGTCATTTATGATTCCAAAGTGGGGAATCTCTGAGATTAGTAAAAATTTAAAAACATTGTTGGTGAAGAGGATTCACGGGAACGGATTTGGTGTTAGTGGGCTTTTATGACTCGAGGGCTATTTTGCTCTAGGGAGGAATTTTGGGAAGGATTCATTCGGAGGAAAGAGAAAGGAAGAGAAGTTCTGCAGGAGTACTCAATTTTTGGAGCGTGAAAAGTACGGGTATGTCTTGCTATATAGTGAAATTCTATGAATTTCTTTACTCTTGTTTATGTTGTGCTTTGAGCAATTAGAATATTTTGTTGTCTAGTTGCTCTCAACATTGAGTCATCTTCCAGAACGTCCTAACTCATATAAAACTGATCTATAATTCATCCTTTTCATCTCTATAATCATTTTCCTACTTGATGGATGCTCTTACAAAAAGACTTGGCAAAAACATTTAGCCTACAAAACCATCTCACTGCAACACTAAACCTCTTCCTCAAATGGGATTAACTGTAATTTTCACCTTGTAGTTAATTTGAGCATGAGGGTTCTTGTTGTGTTAAGGTTATCTTATCTTTGAAATCTTTTTTCCCTACTATTTTTCCACCGATTCATTGTGCCACTTGCATGTCAGTTTTTCTGATGTACAACTTGTAAGAACCATGGCCTCGGGCAACCCTGTTGTTCTCCTTAAAGGTTGTAATCAAGTTTCTGGGTGATCCATTTAAAAACTCTTCGAGGAGGAATCTGCAGCTTCAATAGAATCCTTATGGCCCTCTACAGCTCCAATAGAATCATTTTGGCTAGTTGCCCCTCACCGTCGACCACAGGGACTGTCGACCAGTTGCTTCGTTATGCTTAGTGTCGCTGCCAACTACGTAGTGATCTCTCTGTATATGCGACCCCGTCAACCCCTGATGGCATCTTGTTGTCGCCCTAGTTGCGATGTGCCTCTCTCTCTCTATGGCCAAACCAATCCATTAGCTGAGGATGGTTAATTAAACCTGTCTCCTTTTCATTGTTGACGGTGGTGGTATCCTATGTCGTGCCCTCAGGATTTCCCCATGCTGATTTTGATCAACTCTCTAATCTCTGTAAATTCATTTTCTTTGGGTCGCTGCCAATGGTAGGTTATATAATCAGATGATGGCAGTTTTGTGTTCTTAGAAACTTTCCTTATTTTGCTTAAGACCATCAGATTCTATTTGTGTGAATGGAGGACTCATCAGCAATTTAGGTGGTAGATACCAATCTTGACGTCAACGTGTTCGTTTCCAGAGGTCTTCATTCTACCAGAGTCGGTCGATCATTGAGTCCTTTTAGACAATATTTACTTATCATCTAACCATCTGTCGAACCTAAAATTTGGGTGGTCGAATGTTATGTTACCTTAGCAAACTTTGGCATCGTTGGCTGTCTAGTCGATTTATACTTGAGGGAATTTGTAATTGTGGACTCTAGTGATTAATGTAGAGCAATTCAATAGTAGGGCTGAATTCTATGATCCTCGTATGCTTAGTGTTTAGATTAATGTTTTTATCATCTTGTGTAACAAAATTAATTATGGGGTAGTAAGAAGATATTAGAATAGGATTTAATTCAACAAAATTTTATCCTTGTTCTTTTTGATGTCTCTATTATTTTTTGAAAGTAGATTCTTAATTACATTTAAATGACAAACTAAAATGGATATGGTTTCTGTGCTTAATGGTTTTACAATACATTATATTAGGGAGGTTAAGCTTACTTATATAGAAAATTATAATTAAACATATAATTGAATTTTGTCTTGTATTAGCCAAAACTATGGTTATGGTGCCTTATATGATCAAAATTGTTATGGGTGTGTTAAGTGAAATGTAGAGTAGGATAGTATTAGAGCTTTAAAATCTTACGTTTGGGATTAGTAGTTGGTTTATACTAATGTTTGTATGAAGAAGTTGGTTGACTAGATCTAAATTACCTCTTTTCATAATGATTGAAATTAAGTTAAATGTAGATAAGGAGTTCAATAGTTCCTTAAGATTGTTGTCGTATTAATGAAAATTGTCATTGTTTTAATCTAATGATGTGTAACTATTATTCTTCTTGAGTAGGTTTAGTGTCTTGTAAGTTGGAGCTTTTAGTTGTCAATAATGCATGTTTATAGAAGGAAACAAGAATGTTTGGATATAGGTTGTAAAGTTGTATTAATCTTGTCGTCGGAGTGTTTCTTTTTCTTAAACCTTGTCCGCAAATGATATGTTGAGTCATTGATATGACAGTGTAAGGTCATCCTTGGAACAAAATTGTATATTATTATCAACTTGTAATAATGATGGTACTGAGTATTTTTCTTTTTCTTTCTTATTCTTGATTGGCCCTAAATCATATTGGTCTAAAGAAAAGTCATGGTCATTTAAACCTAGTTTCCATATCGGGAAAGGTACTTTTGTAACATGGTAAAGAATTCAAATTACTGACTCCAGAGGCTGACTGCTTGGTTTTCAACTTGTTATTTGTGTCATCCTATTCCAATGAGGTATTGTTTCAAGTTTTGAAGGGGATAAGGGAACTGTTATTATTGTGGTCAAAGTTGAATGGCTGATGTAATGGATCAAAATTTCTTGTAACCCTTGTCCTTGCATGTTATTGATTTTGGATGGTTGGTTAGAGATTGCTAGGAGAGTGGCTTTCGTGGTTGGGCCGGTGCCCAAAGGGGCTGCCTGGGTAACCCCATGGAAGTTGTAAGCAAGTGATAACTTAATAATTTATTTAGGAGGGTTAGGGTAGTAAATTACATAACAAAATAAGTAAGATGCCTCACCCATGCCTTGGGTGCTCTCGTAGTCTAAGGATGGGATGAGAAGGCCTAGTTGGCAAGGCTGACCTCCTTGTCTCCATGAGAGGATATGTCAGCTCCACATGTGTCACCTTATGGGGCCGGTGCCTAGAGAGAGGCTACCAAGGTAACCATAGATGGGGCCGACTTCTAGTGAGAGATAGCCTGGGTAACCCATGCTAGGACCATGCGATGACACTCTCCTTACTGTAGTCTAGTTACTTCCTCTTTATATTTTGTTGTTACTTCTGGAGTGCAGACTTGTCTTAATGGTTGGTCTTATCTTGATGATTTGGCTTGTCTTAATGATTTGTCTTGTTTTGACGAGTGCAGTCTTGTTATTCTATTTTATCTGCATGGAGTCTGTATCTTGTGGTTGTATTCATTAATGTAACCTTCACCTAGTGGAACCTCATTGTTATCTCCTAGCTCGGAGGGGTGGACCTCAGGGTTCAACACGATTGGGATGTAGAGCTATCCATTGGGCTTCTTGGATGTTATGGTTCAAGTTCAGTGCAGAAGTGTTCCAGTTCCATATTTGTTCTACACCTTCAGAGTTGTAGTATACATTCATAATTTTACTATTTGTAAATTGATGTAATCGGTCTTATAATCTTGTATTGAACCCTTATAACTATTCGTCTCTGCAAATGTATAATGTGATACTCTTTTGTTGTATTATGATGCATATCACTTGTAATGTTATAATTTTTTTTATCTGACGCAGTTATGTTCCCTAGAGGTGTTAGCTATTCATTTCATTTAATGTTGTTACTAGTGTAATTATATTTAATGTTTAATGCATTTACTTGCTTCAAAAAAAATATTTTTGTAAATTTGGCACTTGTTAGTCTAACAGTCTAGGGTTGCATGACAGGGCATCACATTTGGTATCAGAGCCAAGTTTGAACACTGGGTACTATGGTTATAACTAAGCCCATTATGTGACCTAGTGCTTAAACTCTATAGATTAAATTTCATCCCTGTTGTTTCCCTTTCTATGTGTAATAAATCATCTTTTGGTGTTGTAGGTAGATGCCTAGAGGTAGGAGTCGTGGTCATGGCCGAGGTAAGGGTCGTGGGAGAGGTGGTGGTAGTACACCTCCTCCTAGTTCTCCTCATGAAAGTGCCCATGAAGGCGGGGGTTAGAACATGGAAGGTCAGGACCAGCCTAAGGGAGCCCAGTTACGATAGTTACTTGAGGAGGCCCTTGCCCATTTAGGCCCTAGACAGGAGGTTGAGCAGCCTAGAGGGGTTTAGAGGTAGATCAGCCAGAACCTAGGGAAAGAGAGAGATCACCCAGGCAGAGAGAGTTGAAAGCTGAGTAGGAGGCCACACTAGCTAGCCATAAGAGTGATCTACTGAGGGCACGCCCTCCCACCTTTGATGGTGCTGGTAGTGGTCTAGAGGCAGAGACTTGGTTATTGGATTTAGGTAGGTGTTTCACCATGCATCCTTATGGCAGCAACACCAAAGCCAGATGTGTCATTTAGCATCTCCAAGGTTTTGCTTCGACTTGGTGGCGGTTGGAGGAGTAGAAGCTGGACTTGGACATTAGCACTGTCTCTTGGGAATTGTTCTTAGAGAGATTTAGAGCCTGTTTCCTGTCGGATCATTGGAGGTAGTGACACGCAGATGAGTTCCATGAGCTGAGGTAGATGCCCATGTTAGTTGAGCAGTATGAGCACAGATTCTATGAGCTCAAGCAATATGCAGGTATCGATGATGACTAGTCTATGTTGATACAACATTTTATTAGGGGCCAGAATGCCTGGATCAGTGGAAGGGTTCGTGTATTCGAACTTAAGTCTATGGAGGTGGTAGTGGAGAAAGCCTGGTTAGTGGAGGAGAATTTGGCTATGGCACTCAGTGGGCATACAGGTGTGCATATTGGTAGTGCACCTTCTTCAAGATTTGGTTCGCGTGGTGGGCATATTTAGGCATCAGGATCCCATGCACCCTCAAAGGGTGGATGGCAGCAACACTTTCAGCCCAAACTGAAGAATTCTCAGCCTCAGCAAGGTAATAAATTTCAGTCTCAGAAAGACCAGTCTTGGCAGTGTAATAAGCGCAATCACTTTGTTCAGCTAGCTCAGAGTACGTAGTCCGTAGCAAGCAGAGGTAGTTTCCAGTAGTTTAGTGCTTTCCAGGGTGACGGTGGTTTTGGTAGGGGCACTGGGTGTTTCTCTTGTGGCCAACAAGGCCATATTGCTAGACATTGTCCTCAGACAAGTACATCAGGGTTTGGACATCAACCGACGGCTTCAGAGCCAACGGTTGGTGATGCAAGCAGATCACACAGAGTCTTTGCAACGGTTGATAAACGTCAGGTAGATCATTAGGGCACCATGGTGGAGACTTCTGGTTTAATGTGAGGTATTAGTTTTTTTGTTCTTTTTTATTTCGGTGTATCTGATTCGTTCATATCTCCTTCTCTTGTGGAGCGTTGTGGCTTAGTGGCAACAAAGCAGGATGATAGGTGGTAGGATGAGTTAGCTTCTAGGGCTAAGGTCATAGTTGAGTCTCTAGTGCTCAGTTGTGAGTTGAGCATTGGCTTTCTATCTACTACAGTAGACCTTCGCATCCTACCCCTTGGTTCATATGATATAGTTTTGGGGATAGATTGGCTAGAGGCCCATCGGGCAGTGATCGATTGTTGGCATAAGTCTATTAGATGTGTGGATAATTCTAGTGCAGAGGTGGAGGTTGTAGGAGTTCAGAGACCTATTTCCCTACGTATGATCTCCTCTATGCAGCTTAAGAGATGTATGCGTCAGGGATGTCATCTTTTTGTGGTGTCAGTTAGTGACTTGGAGATGGAGGAGAGTCAAGAGGCATCTCTTAATGATCATACACTTTTGAGAGACTATGCTGATGTTTTTCCTTCTGAGATTCTAGGGATGCCACCTAAGCATGACATCGACTTCAAGATTGATCTTGTTCTCGGCATAGAGCCTATCTCATGAGCTCTATACAGGATGACCACTCAGGAGCTTAAGGAGATCTGACTATAGTTAAAGAAGTTGTTAGCCAAGGGATTCATTTGACCTAGTGTCTCTCCTTGGGGAGCACCTGTGATCTTTGTGAAAAAGAAGGATGGATCTCTGCGGCTGTGTATGGACTATTGACAGCTCAATAAGGTGGGAGTGAAAAATAGATACCCCTTGCCTCAGATCGATGATTTGTTTGATCAGATTAAGAGACCCAAGGTGCTTTCTAAAATTGACCTTAAGTTAGGATATCACCAGTTGCAAATTTTTGAGGCAAATATTCACAAAATGGCATTTTGTACCTGTTATAGGCATTATGAGTTCACAGTAGTACCATTCAGGTTGATGAATGCACCTTCAGTTTTCATGAGCCTGGTGAATGGTGTTTTCTCAACTTATCTCAACAGGTTTGTCCTTGTATTTCTGGATGATATATTGATCTATTTGAGGACTATGGAGGAGCATGAAGAGCATTTGCATCAGGTGTTGTAGTGTCTGAGAGAAAATTAGCTTTATGCTAATTTGTCAAAATGTGAATTCTTTCAAATAGAGGTGAAGTATTTGGGTCATATCATCTCTAGAGAGGGTATTGCGGTGGATCCTTCGAAGATCCAAGCTATTCTGGATTGGCCTGCACCTACTAATGTTTCTGACATCTATAGTTTGATGGGTTTGGTAGGTTACTATCACCGTTTTGTTATGGGGTTTTCAAGGATCGCTCATCCTATTACTTGTCCTTAGAGGAAAGGGAAGAAGTTTGTTTGGTCAGAACAGTGTTAGGTAGCTTTTCAGAGCCTTGCGGAGCAGTTGACTAGTGCAACTATTTTAGTAGTTCCTGATCCTACCAAGGACTTTGTTGTTTGTACAGATGCTTCTTTGGAGGATTTAGGAGCAGTTCTGATGCATGATGGTCATGTGATTGCCTATGAGTCTCACAAACTCAAGGATCACGAATTGAACTATCCCACTCATGATCTAGAGTTAGCAGCAGTTGTGCATGCCTTGGTGAGGTGGCGGCATTTTCTCTTAGGGCATCGATTTGAGCTGCACAGTGATCATCGTAGTTTGCAGTACATTTTTATGTAGCCAAACTTGAATGCGAGGCATAGGCGTTGGATGGAGTTCTTGTGCGAGTATGACTTTGAGGTCAAGTATATTCAAGGAAAAGAGAATGTGGTAGCAGATGCTCTTAGTCGTCAGAGACATGGGATATTGGCGGTCACTCTCACAATTGATTTGAGAGGTCAAGTTCTCATAGAACTTTCTACCAACAGTTGGTATCAGGAGGCGAAGTCTGAGATTGAGTCTGGTAGACCTTTGGAGGGTAGATTTTCTGGTTACTCTCTTAAACCAGAAGATCTTTTGTGACATTTAGGTCATATCTATGTTCCTAGTTCTGAGGGTCTTCGTACCCTAGTGTTGTCAGAGGTGCATCAGGCACCTTATTCTACTCATCCAGGTGTCAAGAAGATGCATGCAGATCTATGTCAGCTGTACTTTTGGAGTGGCATGAAGTGGGATATTGCTAATTTTGTGTCGAGGTGTCTTGAGTGTCAGAGAGTGAAGGTAAAGCATCAGCACCCTGCAGGTCTTTTGTAGCCTCATTTGATTCTAGAATGGAAATGGGACATCATTTCGATTGAATTCATTGTTGGTTTGCCGGTATCCTCTCATCGACACAATGCTATTATGGTCATTGTGGATAGGTTGACGAAGGTAGCTCACTTCTCTCCTATCCATTCTTCTTACAATGCTACTACGGTGGCCAGAGTGTTCATGGAGGACATCATCAAAATTCATGGGATTCCTCGTAGGATCATCTCCAATAGGGATCTAGTGTTCACTTCTACCCTTTGGACTTCTTTACAGCATGCCTTGGGGACACCGCTAAACTTTAGTTTAGCTTATCATCCTGAGACTGATGGACAGATAGAGAGGGTTAATCAGGTTCTCGAGGATATGCTTAGGATGTATGTGATGGATCGGCAGAGCCATTGGGAGGACTACCTATACCTGGTGGAGTTTGCTTATAATAATGGATATCACAGTTCTATCAGCATGTCTCCATTTCAGGCATTATATGGTCATCCTTGTAGGACCCCTCTGAGTTGGGATCATCTTGAGGATAGAGTTCTTCTTGGTCCAGATATGCTTAGAGATATGGAGAAGTAGGTCGAGAGGATTAGAGAGCATTTGGTGGGAGTACAGGATAGATAGATAGAAGTATGCAGATGCTCATAGAGTCAATCGATAGTTTTTAGTTGGGGATCGGGTGTTCTTGTGTGTGTGACCGTGAAAGAGTTTGATCTGCTACGGAAATGGCTCTAAGCTAGCAACACGCTTTATTGGACCTTTTGAGGTGTTGGAGAGGATCGGTCCTGTTGCTTATCGTCTTGCTTTGCCGCCCAGTCTTTCATGTATCCATGATGTGTTTCATGTTTTTGTACTTAGACCTTACTATTTAGATATTGCTCACATTCTTGACTGGATTACTCTACAGGTAGACGACAGGCAGCTAACTTTGGAGCCCGTAGGCATTCTACAGCAAAGGAGATTTGCTCTCAGGGGCAAAGATGTGGAGTAGGTCAGGGTCCAGTGGGATCCTAACGACGAGACTTCTGCTACCTGGGAGGATGCTTCCAGGATGAGAGAAATATACCCTTACTTATTTACAGGCTTCCAGGAGTAAGCCTGACTCTAGGGGGGAGGATTTAATGCCCCCTCATTTTTGGCTTGTGATAGTTGCTAGTTTCACATTACTCTTTGTTAGTTTTGAGACAGTTGTTAGTTCTTCCATTGTATTTAGACAGTTCTGAGACATTTGAGTTATTAGGCCTGTAGTTTATGCTTATTATGATGGTGATAGAATATGTTCGACTGATATAGTTTTGACATGTGTATGAGTTTATGATGACATTATTGTTATTCCAGTTATGATGAGATTGGCATGATTAGTAATGGTTTAATATTATCATGTGCTATGCGATTTGTTGATGTTTGATTTTAAATAAAAATGTTTGGGTAAGTGTAAAAAGATGGGGGGCCAAAAAGTGGCCAAATTATTTTCAAAAAAAAAAAATACCAAATGTGAGCGCATTTGGACTTGCTATAAATAAATAAAAAAGGTTTCTATCTCATTTCATTTCATTCTTCTCCTCTATGCTCGAGGCCTGCAAACCCTAGAAAGCACGCTCGCATTTTGCAAAACTCAATTCAACACAAAAACCTTATCGATTTGTCACCAAAATACTGCCACGACGTCGAGCACGCCAAAGGAGTGAGTTATATTTGTTTTTTTGTTTGAATTTGTTTTTAAATAGGTAGGTTTGAGTTGATTTTTTATGTATATTTCATTATTTGTCAGGAAATGTTAATGCACCTCCTCCTCCTCCTCAAAATCCACAAAATCCTAAGAAGGAAATACCTGTGGAACAACAACCTCCTCCATCCATTCCTCAACATGCCCTTGGAATAGAAGAAAATATAATAGGGCAGATTGAAAACAACAAAAAAGAAATTGAAGATATAATTGCAAGGTTGAAAGATCCTTCCACTTCAACCTTGCATAGGTCCACGCTTGCTGAATCTCTTAAATCTATGTTATCAAATGTAGATTCAATTAGCAAGCAAATAACTAGTTGGACGGATAAGAGGAGAGAGTTTAGAGATTACTATGCAAACAAGTTGTCATACCAAGATGTGAAAAAATTACAAATTACAAAATTAGACTTGTGATTGATTTTCACAAACCCACAAACAAATCAACCTCCACCCATTACATGCAAGAGGTTCCATATCCATTCGTGCAACAACCAAGCGATAAGGGACAATTTTGGGTAGAGGTGGTGGATGGTTTTGACCATCCTCCATGCAATAATAATGAGGTCTCGTAATACTTTTTGAGGAAACTCTACTGCGAGTTTGTCCTCAATAAATTGCCAAACTATTTTGATATGCGGGACTTCTAGGGTAGAGGTGGGGGGTCAGCACAAGATAGACCAGGGGCACATCTTGACCCACAGCAAGTAGTGAGACAAGTAATCAGCAGACTATCCCATTAGCATGCTTCTATCCCTTCCATTGTGAAGGAGAGTGTTGAGGTCGATACACTTCAGTCCATTTGTGCCTTGACCCAGAGCATCATAGAGCATGCCGGTCCTATAGCACAAAGTGGGTTGGGAGATAGTGCGAGGAGTAGGGTCCCACCCCATGCTTGTCAGGCTTACGGGTCAGCCTGTGGTTATGACCCCATGGATAGTCAGGACGTAGGTGCATAGGCTTAATCTGCAGCTAAGCAGATGGTGATGACAGATACCCTCCTGAGTGAGACTTTAGGCCTTGATACTCAGGTAAATATTAGCAAGTTTATTGAATTTAATTTATTAAATTTCATTTTTGAAATGCAAGATTAACTAATTTAAATTGATGATTTTAATAAAATTTCAGGGTCATAGCATCGATGTAGTTTTTAGTGGTTCTCCACCTGCATTTTACACTAGATCATCTACTGTCGGGGTATGTAACTAGTAAACAATCTAAATATTACATGTGAATAGCATCGTTATATGAATGGTATTCTAATATCTAATTTTGGATGTTGAATAGGTTAATATTGTAGATTTCATGGCAACACCTGCCAGCGATGGTGGACTTCAAAGCTTTACGGATGTAATAAAATAAATAGTTTAATGAATGAATTGTACTTACTATATTTTTGTATGTGACTTGTGTGCTTTATTGTGTGTACTTCCATGTTTAGAGGAACATATGTGTATGTTAGGAGCCATGATTTGCATCACTATTATAGTTTTGTAATTGAATAATGTTGTTTTATTTTCAGATGATGCAGGCTGTGGAGACACCTCCCCATGTTCATAGGGCAATGGAGCAGGGTGTGGCCTTTGCGATTCATAGCTCCATGGCACTAACAGGGGTATGAGGCAAATTAGTAAATTTCAATTTACATTCATTGTTATAGTTGTCTATTTTTGAAAAATCAAAAGATTATTGATTTGAAGTTTAATTTCTATCTAGATGGTTTCTATAGGACATGACATCACCATGGCCTATTCTTGCTATTGAGGCAAGTGAGGCGACAGATTATATGGTAGCGGTAAGTGATTATTTTGTTAAATGTTTCATTTTTTATAACATGTAATTTCTATATATTAATGTCTATACTTTTTATTGTAATAGGTAAAGATGCATGAAGAACTAAATAGGAGGAGCAGCCCTCGGGTTCGTAGTAGACCACCCACATGCATGTCTCCATCCCCTAGAAGATCAAAGGCTGCCCGTGATCTATTCTCTTCACCAGCTAGAGGGGAATGACTTTTTATTGTGTTCCTTTGTTGTATGCCTATATGGCATTTGTGGACATATATTTTGTATTGTATATAGTTGACATTGTATGCCTATATGGCATTCTTGTAAGCCTATATGGCTATTTTGTATATATGTTATACTTATATTGACAGATATTGATGTATGCCTATATGGATATTTGGTTAATACAAATCTTTTTTATTGATGGCGTCCATACTTGCATTATAAATCCACGTTTGAATGGATATTTGTAGATGGCTACTTCAAATATTTAAAGTCTAATTGTATTACATAGGATGTTTGTTGATCCAATAAGTTAGCTATTGTTATTCAAGTATCACCTAAACCTCATTTTGGAACTAAAAGATAAAAGTTGTATTTAAAAAAAAATGAATCATCAAGTTGAACAGAAAATATTAATATTCTTTATGAGTAGCATACAATGACAACTATATGCAATACAAAAAAATGAATCATCATTTTATTCTTTATGTTTGAGATCCTAAAAATGACTAAGTCTGGTAGCCTAATATCCTGAAACACTAGGATGAATATCCAAGTCATTATGATGATTGCGCCTTGAGAAAAAGTCATTAAGATGAGTGCCTAAAGGAGACTTTCTTAAACATTCAAACATTAAGCAACAAGCATGAAGGGTTAAGGCACAATTTGCAACTCATAAAGCCTCAAAAGGGCACCCAACTTGGAGAGAGCATTCATTTAATACAAGGCACCCATTGACACCTGTTCCACCATAAAAGTGTGCCTAAGGTGGAAGGAGAACAAGCCTCTAGTAAGCGAAGCACACCTATTGTCTAAACCACTTCATTATGGTGCCCTAGCATGAGGAGGAGTATATAAGTCAATAGGAAATGGCACCTATAATGCAAATGAAGGACTAAGTGGCATTCTCAATAAGCATAAATTCATCTTGAGCTTTCAATAAATACATCAAATTGAGCCCCATAAGCCTAGGCGCCCTTTGCCTTCAAAAGAACCTTGTATTGGCACCTTGGAGGAAATCAACTTACAATGACAAGTCTTGGAGGTTTCTCATTTTGGATGATGTCTTTTAAGATTAACTACAATGATTGAAAGTTAAGATGATTGGAAAGAACCTATCTTGAACCTTAGGCATACAACTTCTTGTTGACTCCCATCCTCATGCTTCTGTAGCAACAACACTAACAACAAGAGCAAGCTTTGATAGTTTGATAAATCTAATCTATCAAAGTTACCATCATTAATCACTTCTATTGAACAATCCAAAAGTGGGGATGATTCTTGTTCATCACCAGAGATTGCCATATCCATCAACACAGTATGCAATGAGGTTGAATGCTATGCTCATTAGCATTGGTGGATCCAAATGCTCTAACACTGCTTCCAGTTTGCAACATTTCCCATGCCTCAAATCAACAAGAAGTCTAAAGTATTATCATCATGCTTAGCCCTAGGTGCAAGCATCTGTGATTTTAGATTTTGCACTGTCTTACACTGATGGTTGCATATCAGTACACCAAGAAAAGGACCTTGTCTAACAACCCACTTTTCTTCCTCTATCTTTTGCACCCCATGATTTGACCCTGTCAGAATCTCATGTGTAGATCCTTTCACATCAAAGGTTATTCTCAATGTCCCATTTTGGTTCTAGGTTGGACATTGTAGAAGAGGTATCCTCTCGATCAACAATCACACTGCCATATGCCAAACTAAACTTTCATGACAATTGCATCTCAAACTTGGTAGTTTGGGATTCTTTACTGTATGCGCAAGCTTAAGCTTCAAACTTAAACTAGGGATCTCTTGTTGTATACTCATGTCCACATATTCCTAGAGTCCGTCTAATCTCTCTTTGATCCATATTTTAGTCAAGTCTACTATGGTAGAATTAGCCTCATAAGGAGACATTTCTCGTATGATCCTCTTTCCACCATCTTCACAATCAATTGACTCCTCAACAACAATATGGACTAGTTCCTTCTCTAAACTTTCTGCAAAGAGCAATATTTGAACAGCCTCATGTGTCAATGTTGTAACACTTGATAAGAACTGTTTCAGACTTCCTCCATAGCAAGAAAGAAGAGTAACAACAACAATGCCTAATAGAAAAGGGTGCCAAAAGCTACTTTGAAACTAATAGGTGAGTGCCTTGAGAGAAAGGATCACTCTAGGTCATTTTCAATTGTTGAAAGCACAAAAATGATAAAGATAAAGGCAATTGAGTTAGGCACACTTTAGCCTCTGAGGACACCTCAGTGAGTGCCTTGGGTGAAATTGCATGAGATGACCTTTTGGAGTGAGCGCTTGAAAGATAGCATTCATTCTAAGACATGTCTCATCATTTAGAATTGCAAAATTGCAAGTATAAAGACATTTAAATCTAGGCACACTCTCCATCAGTACAAACCCATTCTGGCACCTAAGGGAGAAATATCATTGAAAGACACCTTTTGAATGAATCTCTTAAGGGAGATTGACCTCTTTAAGCAATTACAATTGTTTGAAATTATTTAAAGTGATAAATATGGACCAACTTGTGTTAGGCGCCCTTTGCTCTTCTTTTTACCTATATATGTGCCTAGATTTGTAGTAAGATTATTCCATGTTTAAAGAGGATTCCTTTGTGTTATAAAATGTTTATCATGAGGATTGATGTGTTTCTTGGTTTGTATTGTAGGAAGATTGAAGGAAAAGGTAGGAGCAAGAGCTTGGAGTTGCCTAGAGTCATCATGTAGCTGCTCCAAAGGAGCCTTTCACATTCATTCATGCTAGAGAGTTAAGATGGAAGTAACCACTGCCAAGGAAACATCACTTTAAGAGGTAGCTTCTCTAAGAGGTCACAACAAGATATATTTCAAGTCTTCTTCATCAATGACATCACCAGTTGTATCATGCTCAAAGACTTCCATCTATCACTTCAAGTTCCATTCATCTTCAAGTATCAACTAGATTCTTCATCCATCATCACTTCAAGATCAGCATGTAGCCGCTCCAAAGGAACTTCTCATCATCATCAAGCATTCCAAAGACATCCATTCAATTTCAAGTCCCTCTGATACATTCAAGCCTCCTTGAGAAGTCATTTACTTCACATATAAGGGGAAATGTTATCATCAATATCTACACTTCAAAGGACCTTTCAAGTTGGAACACTTCTGCATCAAACATTCGAAGACATCCATCCAAGCTTCAAGTTCTTTCACAATCTTCAAGTCTAGGAGAAAATTGCATCTAGTGAACTCATTAATTGGCGCCTAGGAGGAAAAGACCTTAAACTTACATTATTGAGTCAGCACTTTAGAAATTGAACCATTCCTAGTCAATTGGAGTCATAAAATATCAAATACAAAGTCAAATTGGACTTAGGTGCCCCTTCATGTAATTTCCCACCATCATGAGCGCCTAGATCTAGGAAGATCATCCAATTGCGCCTAAGAATAAGATACAATTCCAAGACCTCAAATTTGAATGCCTAGAAGTGTGATAGATTGAAGAAGCTACATTGGTGCCTAAGGGTAAGTTGTATCTAATGACATCACCTAATTGAGCACCTAGGAGGTATAAAGCTTAACATTGACATGAGGACAAGCGCTTAGTAAAGGAGAGTTTTTCAAACATTTAAACATGTGAATGAAGTCATAGAAATGCACTAAGCCATGTAGGCACCATTTTCCCCTTGTGTACCCTTACATTTGCGCCTAAGAAGAAGTTTCTTCAGTTCATTGGAGTGTTTGAGTATTGAGGATTTCTTAGCAATGCTTTGTAACTTTACACTGCCTCCTTCTGACGATTTTTGGGGCAGCAGAAAACCTTTCACCACGGGCAAACACCTCAGAGATATAAAAAACTGAGAGAGGTTATTGTAGAGGCACTCTATGTGATCATGTTGCCTCAGACAAAATGTTTCTAAGTGACACGGTTTTCAAGTAACATCTCATCAAAGATTTCTACCTTTTTGCACTTTGGAATCTTCAGGGATATCATCGGTACAATGTAGCTTGGATTGTTTCGACATGTTTGGATGAAAAATAGGACCATGCCAAGCGTAAATGTACCCATCTGGACACATTGGAATAGTCAGTTTGGTCGCATCAAGAGTAGGACGAAAGTTACACCCCTCTGCAACTTTACACTGCCTCCTTCTAACAATTTTTGGGGCAGCAGAAAACCTTTCACCACGGGCAAACACCTCAGAGATATAAAAAATTGAGAGAGGTTATTGTAGAGTCACTCTACATGATCATGTTACCTCAGATGGAATGTTTCTAAGTGACATAGTTTTTGAGTAACATCTCGTCAAAGATTGCTGCCTTTTTGCACTTTAGACTCTTCAGGGATATCGTCGGTACAATGTAGCTCGGACTGTTTCGACATGTTTGGGTGAAAAACAGGACCATGCCTAGCATAAATGTACCCATCCAGATGCATTGGAATAGTCAGTTTGGTCGCATCAGGAGTAGGATGAAAGTTACACCCCTTTGCAACTTTACACTGCCTCCTTCTGACAATTTTTGGGGCAGCAGAAAACCTTTCACCACGGGCAAATGCATCAGAGATATAAAAAACTAAGAGAGGTTATTGTAGAGGCACTCTACATGATCGCGTTGCCTTAGACGAAATGTTTCTAAGTGACAGTTTTTGAGTAACATCTCGTCAAACATTGCTACATTTTTGCACTTTGGACTCTTCAGGGATATCGTCGACACAATATAGCTCGGACTGTTTGGACATGTTTGGGTGAAAAAAAGGATGGTACCTAGTGTAAATGTACCCATCCAGACGTGTTGGAACTGTCAGTTTAGTCGCATCAAGAGCAGGATGAAAGTTACACCTCTTTGCAACTTTACATTACCTCCTGACAATTTTTGGGGTAGTAGAAGACCTTTCACCACGGGCAAATGCCTCAGAAATATAAAAAACTAAGAGAGGTTATTGTAGAGGCACTCTACGTGATCGCGTTACCTTAGACAGAATGTTTCTAAGTGACACAATTTTTGAGTAACATCTCGTCAAATATTTCTACCTTTTTACACTTTGGACTCTTCAGGGATATCGTCGGCACAATGTAGCACGGACTGTTTCTACATGTTTGGGTGAAAAACAGGACCATGCCTAGCGTAAATGTACCCATCCAAATGCGTTGGAACAATTAGTTTGGTCACATCATAAGCAGGACGAAAGTTACACCCCTTTGCAACTTTACACTGCCTCTTGATGATTTTTGGGGCAGCAAAAAATATTTCACTACGGGCAAACACCTCAGAGATATAAAAAACTGAGAGAGGTTATTGTAGAGTCACTCTACATGATCGCGTTGCCTAAGACAAAATGTTTCTAAGTGACACGATTTTCAAGTAACATCTCATCAAAGATTGCTACCTTTTTGCACTTTGGACTCTTTAGGGATATCGTCGGTACAATGTAGCTCAGACTGTTTTGACATGTTTGGGTGAAAAACAAGGCCATGCCTAGTGTAAATGTACCCATCCAGACACGTTGGAACAATCAGTTTGGTCACATCAGGAGCAGGACGAAAGTTACACCCCTTTGCAAATTTACACTGCCTCCTTCTGACGATTTTTGGGGCAGCAAAAAACCTTTCACCACGGGCAAACACCTCAGAGATATAAAAAACTGAGAGAGGTTATTGTTGAGTCAGTCTACATGATCGCGTTGCCTAAGACGGAATGTTCTAAGTGACATAGTTTTCGAGTAACATCTCGTCAAAGATTGCTACCTTTTTGCACTTTGGACTCTTCAGGGATATCATCGGTACAATGTAGCTCAGACTGTTTCGACATGTTTGGGTGAAAAGTAGGACCATGCCTAGCATAAATGTACCCATCCAGATGCGTTGGAATAGTCAGTTTGGTTGCATCAGGAGCAAGACGAAAGTTACACCCCTTTGCAACTTTACACTGCCTCTTTCTGACAATTTTTGGGGCAGCAGAAAACCTTTCACCACAGGCAAATGCCTTAGAGATATAAAAAACTAAGAGAGGTTATTGTAGAGCCACTCTACGTGATCATGTTGCCTTAGATAGAATGTTTCTAAGTGACACAGTTTTCAATTAACATCTTGTCAAAGATTGCTGCCTTGTTGCACTTTGGACTCTTCAGGGATATTGTCGGCACAATGTAGCTCGGACTGTTTCGACATGTTTGGGTGAAAAACAGGATCACACCTAGTGTAAATGTACCCATCTGAACATGTTGAAACTATTAGTTTGGTTGCATCAGGAGCAGGATGAAAATTACACCCCTTTGCAACTTTACACTGCCTCCTAACGATTTTTGGAGCAGCAGAAAACCTTTCACCACGGGCAAATGCCTCAGAGATGTAAAAACTTGAGAGAGGTTATTGTAGAGGCACTCTATGTGATCATGTTACCTTAGATAGAATGTTTCTAAGTGACACAGTTTTCAAGTAACATCTCGTCAAACATTGCTGCCTTTTTGCACTTTAGACTCTTCAGGGATATCATCGGCACAATGTAGCTCAGACTGTTTCGACATGTTTGGGTGAAAAATAGAATGATGCCTAGCCTAGACATACCCATCTAGATGCGTTGGAACTGTCAGTTTGGTTGCATCAGGAGAAAGACACCAAAAATACAAAAGTTGCTTTGTGCAACTTGACAACATTGACACTTTTTGCAACATGACTCAAAGACTCAAACTGACCCCAAATGACTCAAAGTGACTTAAAATCACCTTTATTTTGGCACCCAATGTATATTATAGAGGTCTAGGTGCTCCTTATCATTCAAACATCTTAGATGAGCGCCTAGGAAAGGAAAAACTCTAAGTTTCATCATCATGAGCGCCTAATATCAAGAGACTTTAATAGCTCAAACCTTAGCATGGAGTCCTAAGGTGCATTTCATGTCTCCTTTCATCCATTTTGGCGCCCTTATGTAGATTTTTTAACTTGATTTGGCACCTTGTATGTGAAGGAAGATCTAAAGGCATGAAAGTGGATGTCGTTTTGCAAGAGTTTGGATCATCAAAATTGAAAGAAATAAGTCTATTAAGCTTGGGCGCCCTTAGTCTTCTTTTCATTCATTATGAGCACCTTGGGAGAATGGTATATAGGTCATCATCATGATTGGACACCCTGGATCCAGAGTGTTGGAGAGATCATCAAATGGTGTCTAGAGGAAGTAGGGTGAGTTATGACTTTGGTCGCATCAGGAGCAGGACACCAAAAATGCATAACATGATGATATAAAAATGTGTATATGTGTAAAAATGCAGGAGGAAATAAAAAAAAGACAAACCTTACAAATTAATGTGCATACTTACAACTCAATGTAACATGACTTTACAAAATCAATGTAAATACTTACAAATTAATCCAATGAACCATTCGAGTCTGCTCTACTCTTTATTGTGTCAAGTATTGCTTCATGGTCAGACTCATGCACCTTCCATAAGATTTTGTTCAAAGGTCTACCCCGATACTTTATCAAATGAACATTGGATGCCACGACAAGGTTTGAGTAATGAAGAATCTTCCGATGCATGTCAAAGTCCTGAAATAGCTAAATATTAACACTCTTATGTGGGTACCTTCTAAGCCATATTCCAGTAACAACCATTGAGCCTGTAGGGTATTCGATGTTTTCTCCATCTATAACAGGGGCCTCCAATTTCTTTTTGGCCTCAACCCAATGACATAAGTAATAATCTGTTCCCTCTTCATTATCTTCATCTGTAATAATTGCATATACGTGCCCTACATTGATATGTGTAGCACATTAGATGAAATTAGTCAACATTACAAAAACACTACAAAGTAAGATGACATTACCTAGTTGAACTAGATGAAATTAGATGCATATATGTGCCCTATATTACCTGGTTGAACTAAATCTGATATGTGGTCAAAGTCAACTGATGATTCCATATGTGTTAGTTCTAGTACCGTCGGGGGTCGATACGTGTCAAGTGGGCTAAGATAACTTAACTGCCATTCGTCAACCCACTCCTTTGACTCACACTCATCCCAGACTTGAATTGTATAGGAAGAATAAAAGCATGACATCTTTCGTGTATGGATACTCCATGAACCTGCAATTGAGCTTCTGAAAGAGTGCATCTCATTTGATCCTGTCAGTGTACAACAATCCTCATATGGTGCAATGTTAGTATCATCTATCAACCAAAAAAATCTACGAACTGAAGACTTACCTTCATTACCTGGACCCATGGAAGCATTACACCACTCAACAATCAATTTTGCATCTGTCAACTTTGCATTGTCTTTATACTTTAACTCTTCTCGTGCTATGGCTCTTTTGATACATGCTCCTGCACCATCATGCTCCCCATTTCCATGCTCGGCCTCACAAAAGTTCCACATATGCTGAATACCTGTAAAATTATGCCTCCTACTCAGCCAATAGAAATTCTGTGAGTTCTTGAATTGTGACGCATAGTTATCCAATGATATGATATGCTGACTGAATGATATGCCCCTTCTAGCCAAATCATTGTAGAACACCTAAAAGAAACCTTGTACAAACTCCGTAGAATGTGTGCGATCATCACTAATATAGAAATTATACTCCCTTATAATCTTTTTGTCATCCTCTGTACTATCATTAACATGAATGAATGCGATGTGCACAAATATAGAAACCTGTGTGGAATTATAATATTGTGATTGCACCTCACACTGTGGCTATAGACTGTAGTTCTATGCAAAGTCGACGACTGAAACAATGCTACCAACCAAAAATGTGTCCTTGCATAACTTGAATTGCAAGTCCAACCATCGAGCTCTATGGGCATGTCTTGCATACTCATACACTATGCTGTCACGAAATATAGGCATAAACTGATACACTGGAATCTTTTCAATAACCTATTCACACCTCTTTGCTTCTTTACCATCTTTTGTATTGTATGCCACTATTTTATACTTGCCAAACTCTACTAGTTCGTTTCCAACCGCATGTGTTCTTTCCATATGTTCACATATTGGCAAATGTTGCAAGCCACCGCAACAATGACATGTGTCATCCAAGAATAATTTCTTGTAGAATATTTGACCTTCCTCTCTTTCACATAAAATTCTTGATATGAAGTCTATTGAAGATGTTGGTGGGGCACATATGGCACAACCCTGCAAATCATTGTTAGTATGCATATCTAAACATATAGACCTATAAGCATCAAAATGGTTAGAAAAATCAATATGTAATCTACAACAACAAGTAGTACATGTGTGATTTATCTTAACATAGAAAGGTTTTAGCATTTCAAAATATCTTTGACAAATTTTAATTTAAGGATACTTCTCTAGAAATTTACCATAAAACTGTGTTTGAGTCTCATCCAAAAAATGCTTTGGATGTGGCTCACGGTTCTGACTACCGATTCTCCTTCTTACCACATCCCTTTGATTCAGAGATACCCTTGTGTAATTCTTCCAAAAGTCTTCAATTAGTGATCTCAATGCTTCAACAATTGGTTTATCTTTTTGTGGTAGTCTCCCCGAGAACGCCTATAATTCATTAGCATTAGTGTCCTTAATTCTTTGGCATCTTCCAATGGCTCTTGATAAAGTTTTCCTATTAATTCTCAATTCTTAACTCGTCTTTCTAATGAGACGAGCTTTCCTCATTTGACTACTTACTATAGTCAATGTAATCACACGCCATGTTGCATTACTATCTTTTGTGCATGAGGTGTTACCCACACTCTCATACGCACTCATTAGATTCTTGACAATAGATTTTTCACTTGAAGCCTCTGATGTTCTCAACCCAAGAATCTTCATGATGGACCTATACTTTATACTTCGCATCATTTCAATGAATAGTTGACATCTTGTAGTCTCATTTAACTTTTCAGAGAACAATCTCCAAATCTTATGAGCATATCTTCTACAAGTGCATTTTGGAATCTTACCTTCCATTGGCTGCAAAATATTCTCATCAATATCAATCAAATACTTTGGCTTTCTATGCAAAACTCTAGGTGATGTTAAGTTAGGTAAATTCATCTCAACATTAGGAATTTCATCAATATTTAAACGAGATTAGCTAGATGGCATACCTTCGATTGAAGATGGAATAGATGACATACCTTGAGGTTGAGGTGGGAATGATGGCGTACCTCCTTCATCACATGTGAGCGATGATGTACTCTCAACTTGAGATGTGGTAGATGGTGTCCCTACATGTTGACTTGCGATAGAGGATGTGTCTCCAACTATGGTATTCAAATCTCTCGTACCACGAAGTTTTTACATTCGTTCCCTTTGTGCCGCCAATACCATATCTCTTTGTGATGGTTGTGGTTCCTCTTCAATTGGTATGTCTTCATTTATCATGTCTAATTTCCTCTTCTCACGAAGTACCCTCATAGCCACTGCTTTCTTTGCATTCTTAGCTTCTATCTCTTCCTGTGTTGGTTTAATTCTTGATCGTTTCCTTAACATGATGGAGAATTTGTCTGTAGCATGATAAAGAGGCCAATATTACTTCCTAAGAAATGAATACAAGATAATATAGTGGGATTGTATTTTTATTATGTTGTAAGGATTTATTCTTGTATAGTTTGACATCATGGTATGTTAAGGTCTGTTTATTACACATAATTATTAAAGAGCCCAAGTGTAGAAAATATACATGGCATCATGTGAGATTGTAAGCTGCTTTCTTGATTGGGAATGTGTCTATTTTAAACATGTATGATAAAGCATGATAAAGTAATTCAATCCGAATTAAGGAAAATGTAAAGAACATGCATGTAAAGACATGACATACCTAAAAAATGAAGATTCGAATGGAGAGAGTACCCAATTATGTAGTGTTTTTTTCTGCTTGCATAAAACTCCTCAACAATTTGAGTTTTTCACCACTTGCTTCCTTTTCAATGTTAAATTGAATAACACTCAAATATAATTACTAACAACAATACTATTAACCAATCTATAATGTTAAATTCCTAAAATTGAATCACAATTAACATTGCAACACTACAAAAATTGAAACTTGAATAGATATATATCAAACTTGGTGTGAAAACTATGTTATTTCCTCCTGCTCAAGTTGGCAAAGTAGAAAAGGTGGTGGAAAGATCATGCAAAGGTGGTACAATGTGTCAAATGTGCATGTGAACTTCCCAACAGCATGAAAGCACTTCTTGTTTGTCGAAGCACACACAGAATAAGTATGAAAATAGAGCATGTGGGCTTGGATCACAGGGTCAACACTTTTTTACTATTTCTATAGCAAGACAAAACACGAGCGCATTATAACACACTCATGTTTTGTCCTACTATAGATTGATCACATCCTATGCATTATCTTCCTTAACACAAGCAGGGATCACCACATCCTGTGCTTCATCAACTGACACTTCCAAGCCTTACAATTCCTCTTAAATACATTCTGGGAGAATTAGGATATTTTCCTTTGGAGATCATATAATCTTTAAATGCTTCCCATCTTGGTAGGTCCTCTGCATCAGAGAAAAACCGCTCATGGTGTCTGAGAAATAAGAAATTCTTCATCTCTTTGGTGATCTATTTCTCTTTCCAAACCTTCCCCTTCAGACTTGAATGACCACAAGGTTTTTGAGGGAGAACTTTTCCTATTTCCTGCAAGAGCTTGCTAGATGCTCCGCCATATGATAGGCATAACAATGAAGGGGCAAGCCCTCATAATCAAGTTCTTGATAGAAAATGCCCATCGAGGAAGAAAGACAGATCTTCTTTGGAAGCAAAAGTTCTAGTTTGTGACAAATCCTTATCCAAGCATAAATAGCAGGGGTTCTGTTAAGCGATTGCCAATCCACTTCCACAAAGTCTACTGAAGACTACCTGATTGATTCCAAAACATCCACACCCCAAAACTAGAGAGGCAATCAATATAATTGAACCCATAAATCTACATTTGACGACAGAAACAATCAACACTATACCTTAAATCCTAATCCCTCAACCCTCAACCCTAAACCTTATCCCTAAACCCTAATCCCTCAACCCTAAACCCTAATCCGTCATCCCTCAACTCTAATCCATCATCCCTAAACCCTAAACGCTATCCCTATTCCTAAACCCTCAATAGACTCGATACTATACCTTAAACCCTAATCCCTTATCCCTAAACTCTCCAACCCTATCCCTAATCTTTAAGCCCTCCACACTCTACTTTAACCCTAATCACTCGACCCTCAACCCTATCCCTAAACCCTAAACTCTAAACCCTCAACCCTCAGCCCTCAACCCTCAATGTCAAATCCTAATCCCTCAACCCTTCACTCTAATCCCTCAACCCTAAACCCTATCCCTAAACCCTCAACACTATACCTTAAACCCTAATCCCTCAACCCTCAACCCTCAACCCTCAACCTTATCCCTAAACCCTAATCCCTCAACCCTCAACCCTAATCTGTCATCCCTCAACTCTAATCCCTCATCCCTAAACCCTAAATGCTATCCCTATTCCTAAACCCTCAACATACTCGATACTATACCTTAAACCCTAATCCCTTATCCCTAAACCCTCCAACCCTATCCCTAATCCTTATACCCTGCACACTCTACTTTAACCCTAATCCCTCGACCCTCAACCCTATCCCTAAACCCTTGACCCTCGAACCTCAACCCTCAATCCTCAACCCTCAACGTCAAACCCTAATCCCTCAACCCTTAACTCTGATCCCTCGACCCTCAACCCTATCCCTAAACCCTAAACCCTAAACCCTCAACCCTCAACATCAAATCCTAATCCCTCAATCCTTCACTCTAATCCCTCAACCCTAAACCCTATCCCTAAACCCTCAACATTATACCTTAAACCCTAATCCCTCAACCCTCAACCCTAAACCTTATCCCTAAACCCTAATCCCTCAACCCTCAACCCTAGTCCATCATCCCTCAAATCTAATCCCTCATCCCTAAACCCTAAATGCTATCCCTATTCCTAAACCCTCAACAGACTTGATACTATACCTTAAGCCCTAATCCCTTATCCCTAAACCCTCCAACCCTATCCCTAATCTTTATACCCTCCACACTCTACTTTAACCCTAATCCCTCGACCCTCAACCCTATCCATAAACCCTTGACCCTCAAACCTCAACCCTCAACCCTCAACATCAAACCCTAATCCCTCAACCCTTAACTCTGATCCCTCAACCCTCAACCCTTAACTCTAATCCCTCAACCCTAAACCCTATCCCTAATCCCTCAACCCTCAACCCTCAACCCTCAACCCTAATCCATCATCCCTCAACTCTAATCCCTCATCCCTAAACCCTAAATGCTATCTCTATTCCCAAACCCTCACCAGACTCAATACTATACCTTAAACCATAATCCCTTATCCCTAAACCCTCCAACCCTATCCCTAATCCTTATACCTTCCACACTCTACTTTAACCCTAATCCCTCGACCCTCAACCCTATCCCTAAACCCTTGACCCTCGAACCTCAACCCTCAACCCTCAACGTCAAACCCTAATCCCTCAACCCTTAACTCTAATCCCTCGACCCTCAACCCTATCCCTAAACCCTCAACCCTCAATGTCAAATCCTAATCCCTCAACCCTTCACTCTAATCCCTCAACCCTAAACCCTATCCCTAAACCCTCAACACTATACCTTAAACCCTAATCCTTCAATCCTCAACCCTAAACCTTATCCCTAAACCCTAATCCCTCAACCCTCAACCCTAATCTATCATACCTCAACTCTAATCTCTCATCCCTAAACCCTGAATGCTATCCCTATTCCTAAACCCTCAACAGACTTGATACTATACCTTAAACCCTAATTCCTTATCTATAAACCCTCCAACCCTATCCCTAATCCTTATACCCTCCACACACTACTTTGACCCTAATCCCTCGACCCTCAACCCTATCCCCAAACCCTTGACCCTCAAACATCAACCCTCAACCCTCAACGTCAAACCCTAATCCCTCAACCCTTAACTTTGATCCCTCGACCCTCAACCCTATCCCTAAACCCTAAACCCTAAACCCTCAACCCTCAACGTCAAATCCTAATCCCTCAACCCTTCACTCTAATCCCTCAACCCTAAACCCTATCCCTAAACCCTCAACACTATACCTTAAACCCTAATTCCTCAACCCTAACCCTAAACCGTATCCCTAAACCCTAATCCCTCAACCCTCAACCCTAATCCGTCATCCCTCAACTCTAATCCCTCATCCCTAAACCCTAAACACTATCCCTATTCCTAGACCCTCAACGGGCTCGATACTATACCTTAAACCCTAATCCCTTATCCCTAAACCCTCCAACCCTATCCCTTAACCCTAATTCCTTGACCCTCAACCCTATCCCGAAACCCTTAACCCTCGAACCTCAATGTACTCAACCATCAACGTCAAACCCTAATCCCTCAACCCTTAACTCTGATCCCTCGACCCTTAACCTTTAATACTTGAACCCTAAAACCTATCCCTACATGCTTGACACTCAACACTATATCTTAAACCCTAATCCCTTAACCTTCATCCCTAAAGCCTCAACCCTAAATCATTAAACCTTCAACCCTAAACCCTATCCCTAATCCCTTTACCCTCGACACTCTTATTTAACCCTAATCCCTTGACCATTAACCCTATTCCTCAACCTCAACCCTCAACCCTCAACCCTCAACTCTCAACATTAAACCCTAATTCATCAACCCTAAACCCTAATCCCTCAAACCTAAACCCTATCCCTAAACCATCAACCCTAAACACTATACCTTAAACCCTAATCCCTATCCCTCAATCATTAACCCTTAAAACTTAAACCATATCCCTACACCCTCAACACTTGACACTATATCTTAAGCCTTAAACCCTCATCCCTAAAGCCTCAACCTTAACATACATATAGGCATACATAGATACATACATACATATAGGCATACATAGATAGATACATACATACATATAGGCATACATACACGTTTAATAGCCTTAAACATAAAAAAATTCAAGGGGAACATAATGCGAGCACGTTATAACACGCTTGCGTTATGTCAAACATGACAAACAATAGACTTTTATGGAAAAGGAAAAATGCAAAGCAAAACATAACACGAGCGCGTTATTACGCGCTCGCGTTATGTCTTGCTTTGGGAATCCCAAGCCTTGGGCTTGGGATTTGCTTTGGATTTCCAACCCAAAGGCTTGGAGTGCCTTTTAAACAGTCACAGACGTGTTTTTCCATATTCTTCAAGATTTCACATAATTTTGTTCGTGCTAACCCTCAGATTTGCACGTGTTTCAAGGTCAAACAAATCAAACACCTGGGTAATGTTAGGCTTTCTCTTAGCTATTTGACGATGTGATTTTTTTCACATTTTAACAATGTTAAGCCTTTCATCTTTAATTTCTTTTGTTTGTGTGTCCGTTTTTGGGCAAAAACCACTGTTTGGTGTTTTTTTCATTGTAAATTAACTATTCATTGAAATTTCAAAAAAATTACATATTTAGAATCTAGACTCCATTATAGAAATATTAAAAAAAGAAAAAAAAGATTTTCAATTAGTTTTCAAAATTTATAGGGGTAGCACGGCCAAAATTCTTTTTTTTTACGATGTATCCACTTTGAAAATTAGTAAAAAATCAAATATTCATCAAAAAATTATCAGAAAAATCAGGCATAAACTACATCCTATTAGCTAATTTTTCACTGAAGCAATTTTAAAAATACCAAAAAAAAGTTGACCTTTTGAGGGAGCCACAAAACATGCTATGTTATGTTTTTTTGACAAAAACAACACCAATTTCTGTGGCTCCCTCTTTTGAACCCCTTAATCTATGTCATTTAAAAAAAATAGTAGTTTAGAAAGTAGACTCGGAGCACTACGAACATTGTTTTGGTTGCATCTCCAAATTTTGAGTGTAACTATGCTCAATTTCTCATCCAAGGCTAGTATTTCCTGATTTCAGAAAAAAAGTGCCACTTAAGACCCCTTTTTGGCCCCCCATCTTCTTGCACTTACCCGTTTATAGTCTTGTTTCAGAGTAGGGACAGTGTAGTACTACTCATTTTGAGCACCCTACTACTCTGTGATTCTCTGACTCTGTGTGTGTTTGATATATATGTAGTTGATCATATACAACCTATTGTTCTTATGCAAGTTGTAGGTACTGGGCCTCGACTCCACCTGACTTAGCAGGTCTGAGCGGGCCCTTACACCAATGGATAACATTGATGGAGATAACATGAGGTTTATCCCCTAGGTCAGTTTAATTTTTAGTTTGATGGTCATTCTGTGGTTTGTATGTTTATTGTCAGGTCCTTGTTTGGTCAGCCTATGTGTAGTCTAGTATGCGTAAATGATCTATGATATTATAACGTTATTATTGTCAAACATTATAGTATTTTTGATGTGTTTGTAAAATTTATATGTGGGTCAAAAGCTTTATTTTTACTCAATAATATATATAGTTATGTAAAGAATCATTCTGGGGAATAATTAAAGGCGGTTAGTTGTCATTTATGATTCCAGAGTGGGGAATCTCTGAGATTAGTAAAAAATTTTAAAAAATTCTCATGAAGAGGATTCACGAGACCGGATTTGGTGTTAGTGGGCTTTTATGACTCGGGGGCTATTTTGTTCTGGGGAGGAATTTTGGGAAGGATTCATTTGGAGGAAAGAGGAAGGAAGACAAGTTTTGCAAGAGGATTCAATTTTTGGAGCGTGAAAAGTACAGGTATGTCTTGTTGTATAGTGAAATTCTGTGAATTTCTTTATTCTTGTTTATGTTGTGCTATGAGGAATTAGAATATTTTGTTGTCTAGTTGCTCTCGACATTGAGTCATCTTCTGGAACGTCCTAACTCCTCATATGAAACCGATCCATAATTCATCCTTTTCATCTCTGTAATCATTTTGCTACTTGATGGATGCTCTTACAAAAAGAATTGGAAAAAACATTTAGCCTGCAAAACCATCTCACTGCAACATTAACCTCTTCCTCAGATGGGATTAACTATAATTTTTGCCCTGTAGTTAATTTGAGCATGAGGGTTCTTGTTGTATTAAGGTTATCTTGTCTTTGAAATCTTTTTTCCCTATTGTTTTCCCACCGATTCATTGTGCCACTTGCATGTCAATTTTTCTGATGTACAACTTGTAAGAACAATGGCCTCAGGCAACCTTGCTGCTCTCCTTGAAGGTTGTAATCAAGTTTTTGGGTGATCCATTTGAAACCTCTTTGAAGAGGAATCTGCAGCTTCAATAGAATCCTTATGGCCCTCTGCAGCTCCAATAGAATCCTTTTGGCTAGTTGTCCCTCACCGTCGACCACAGGGACTGTCGACCAGTTGCTTCGTTATGCTTAGTGTCGCTGCCAATTACGTAGTGATCTCTCTATATATGCGACCCCGTTCACCCCTAGTGGCATCTTCTTGTCGCCCTAGTTGCGATGTGCCTCTCTCTCTCTATGGCTAAACCAGTCCATCAGCTAAGGATGGTCAATTAAACCTGTCTCCTTTTCATTGTTGACGGCGGTGGTATCCTATGTCGTGCCCTCAGGATTTCCCCATGCCAATTTTGATCAACTCTCTAATCTCTATAAATTTGTTTTCTTTGGGTCACTGCCAGTGGTAGGTTATATAACCAGATGGTAGCAGTTTTGTGTTCTTAGAAACTTTCCTTTTTTTGCTTAAGACCATCAGTTTCTATCTGTGTGAACGGAGGACTTATCAGCCATTTAGGTGGCAGATACCAATCTTGACGTCGACGTGTTCGATGCCCAAGGTCTTCATTCCGCCAGAGTCGGTCAGTCATTGAGTCCTTTTAGACAGTATTTACTTATCATCTAACCATCTGTCGAACCTAAAATTTAGGTGGTCGAATGCTATGTTACCTTAGCAAACTTTGGCATCATTGGCTGTCTAGTCGATTTAGACTTGAGGGAATTTGTAATTGTGGACTCTAGTGATTAACGTAGAGCGATTCAATAGTAGGGCCGAATTCTATGATCCTCATATGCTTATTGTTTAGTTTAATGTTTTTATGATCTCGTGTAACAAAATTAATTATGGGGTAGTAAGAAGATATTAGAATAGGATTTAATTCAATAAAATTTTATCCTTCTTTTTTATGTCTCTATTATTTTCGAAAGTAGATTCTTAATTACATTTAAATGAAAAACTAAAATGGATATGGTTACCGTACTTGCTGGTTTTACAATACATTATATTAGGGAGGTTAAGCTTGCTTATATAGAAAATTATAATTAAACATATAATTGAATTTTGTCTTGTATTAGCCAAAACTATGGTTATGGTGCTTGATATGATCAAAATTGTTATGGGTGTGTTAAGTGAAATGTAGAGTAGGATAGTATTAGAGCTTTAAAATCTTACGTTTGGAATTGGTAGTTGGTTTATACTAATGTCTGTATGAAGAAGTTGGTTGACTAGATATAAATTACCTCTTTTCATAATGATTGAAATTAAGTTAAATCTAGATAAGGAGTTCAATAGTTCCTTGAGATTGTTGTCGTATTAATGAAACTTATCATTGTTTTAATCTAATGATGTGTAACTATTATTCTTATTGAGTAGGTTTAGTGTCTTGTAAGTTGGAGCTTTTATTTGTCGATAATGCATGTTTATAGAAGGAAGCTAGAATGTTTGGATATAGGTTGTAAAGTTGTATTAACCTTGTCGTTGGAGTGTTTCTTTTTCATAAACCTTGTCCGCAAATGATATGTTGAGTCATTGATATGACAGTGTAAGGTCACCCTTGGAACAAAATTGTATATTATTATCAACTTGTAATAATGATGGTATTGAGTATTTTTCTTTTTCTTTCTTATTCTCGATTGTCCCTAAATCATATTAGTCTAAAGAAAAGTCATGGTCATTTAAACTAGAGATGGGGCCAGCTTCTAGTGAGAGATAGCCTGGGTAACCCATGCTAGGACCATGCGATGACACTCCTTACTGCAGTCCAGTTACTTCCTCTTTATCTTTTGTTGTTATCTCTAGAGTGTAGACTTGTCTTAATGGTTGGTCTTATCTTGATGATTTGTCTTGTCTTAATGATTTCTCTTGTTTTGACGAGTACTGTCTTGTCTATGTAGTCTTGTTATTCTATTTTATCTGCATGGAGTCTATATCTTTTGGTTGTATTCATTGTTGTAACCTTGACCTAGTGGAACCTCGTTGTTATCTCCTAGCTTAGAGGGGTGGACCTCAGGGTTCCACATGGTTGGGAGGCAGAGCTATCCATTGGGCTTCTTGGATGTTATGGTTCGAGTTTAGTGCAGAAGTGTTCCAATTCCAGATTTGTTCTACACCTTCAGAGTTGTAGTATACATTCATAATTGTACTATTTGTAAACTGATGTAATTGGTCTTGTAATCTTGTATTGAACCCTTGTAACTATTGATCTCTGCAAATGTATAATGTGATACTCATCTGTTGTATTATGATGCATATCACTTGTAATGTTATAATTTTTTTTATTTGATGCCGTTATGTTCCCTAGAGGTGTTAGCTGTTCATTTCATTTAATGTTGTTACTAGTGTAATTATATTTAATGTTTAATGCATTTACTTGCTTCAAAAAAAATATTTCTGTAAATTTGGCACTTGTTGTCTAACAGTCTAGGGTTGCATGATAGGGCATCACATTTGGTATTAGAGCCAAGTTTGAACACTGGGTACTCTGGTTATAACTGAGCCCATTATGTGACCTAGTGCTTAAACTCTATAGATTAAATTTCATCCCTGTTGTTTCCCTTTTTGTGTGTAATAAATCATCTTTTGGTGTTGTAGGTAGATGCTTAGAGGTAGGAGTCATGGTCATGGCAGAGGTAGGGGTTGTGGGAGAGGTGGTGGTAGTACACCTCCTCCCAGTTCTCCTCATGAAAGTGCCCATGAAGGCGGGGGTCAGAACATGGAAGGTCAAGACCAGCCTGACAGAGCCCAGTTACGACAGTTACTTGAGGAGTCCCTTGCCCATTTAGGCCCTAGATAGGAGGTTGAGCAGCCTAGAGGGGGTCAGGAGGTAGATTAGCTAGAACCTAGGGAAAGAGAGAGATCATCCAGGTGGAGAGAGTTGACAGCTGAGCAAGAGGCCACACTAGCTAGCCATATGAGAGATATACTGAGGGCATGCCCTCCCACCTTTGATGGAGCTGGTAGTGGTCTAGAGGCAGAGACTTGGTTATTGGATTTAGGCAGGTATTTCGCCATGCATCCTTATGGTAGCAACACCAAAGTCAGATGTGTTATTTTGCATCTGCGAGGTTTTACTTCGACTTGGTGGCAATTGGAGGAGCAGAAGCTACACTTGGACATTAGCACTGTCTCTTGGGAATTGATCTTAGAGAGATTCAGAGCCTGTTTCCTATCAGATCATTGGAGGCAGCAACACGCAGATGAGTTCCATAAGCTAAGGCAGATGGCCATGTCAGTTGAGCAGTATGAGCACAAATTCTACGATCTCAAGCAGTATGCGGGTATCGGTGATGATGAGTCTATGTTGATACAGCATTTTATCACGGGCCTGAATGCCTAGACCAGCGGAGGGGTTCGTGTATTTGAACCTAACTCTATGGAGGTGTCAGTCGAGAAAGCCTAGTTAGTGGAGGAGAATTTGGCTATGGCACTCGGTGGGCATATAGGTGTGTATATTGGTAGTGCACCTTCTTTAGGATTTGGTTCGCGTGGTGGGAATACTCAGGCATCAAGATCCCATGCACCCTCAAAGGGTGGACGGCAGTAGCACTTTTAGCCCAAACTAAAGAATTCGTAGCCTCAGCAAGGTAATAGATTTCAGTCTAAGAAAGACAGGTCTTGGCAGCGTAATAAGCGTAATCACTTTGTTCAGCTAGCTCAGAGTACGCAGTCCGTAGCGAGCAGAGGTAGTTTCCAGTAGTCTAGTGCTTTCCAAGGTGGCGGTGGTTTTGGTAGGGGTACTAGGTGTTTCTCTTGTGGACAACACGGCCATATTATTAGACAGTGTCCTCAGAGGAGTACTTCAGGGTTTGGACATCGACTGACAGCTTCATAGCCAACAGTTTTGTGATGCAGGTAGATCGCACAAAGTCTTTACAGTGGTTGGTAACTGTCAGGCAGAGCAGCAAGGCACCATGGTGGATACTTCTGGTTTCATGCGAGGTATTGATTTTTCTATTCTTTTTTATTCCAGTGCATCTGATTCGTTCATATCTCCTTCTCTTGTGGAGTGTTGTGGCTTAGTGGCAACAAAGTAGGATGATAGGTGGCCAGTTGAGTTAGTTTCTGGGGCTAAGGTCGTAGTTGAGTCTCTAGTGCTCAGTTGTGAGTTGAGGATTGGCTCTCTATCTACTACAATAGACCTTCGCATCCTACCCCTTGGTTCATATGATATAGTTTTGGGGATGGATTGGCTAGAGGCCCATCGGGTAGTGATCGATTGTCAACATAAGTCTGTTAGATGTGTGGATGATTCTGGTGCAGAGGTGGAGGTTGTAGGAGTTCAGAGACCTATTTCCCTATGTATGATCTCCTCTATGCACCTTAAGAGATGTATGCATCAGGGATGTCAGCTTTTTGCGGTGTCAGTTACTGACTTGGAGATGGAGGAGAGTTGAGAGGCATCTCTTGATGATCATCCACTTTTGAGAGAGTATGCTGATGTTTTTCCTTCTGAGATTCTGGGGATGCCACCTAAGCATGACATCGACTTCAGGATTGATCTTGTTCCTGGTGCAGAGCCTATCTCACGAGCTCCATACAGGATGACCACTCAGGAGCTTAAGGAGCTCTGACGGCAATTAGAGGAGTTGTTAGCCAAGAGATTCATTTGACCTAGTGTCTCTCCTTGGGGAGCACCTGTGATCTTTGTGAAAAAGAAGGATGGATCTCTGTGGCTGTGTATTGACTATTGATAGCTCAATAAGGTGACAGTGAAAAATAGATACCCCTTGCCTCGGATCGATGATTTGTTTGATCAGATTAAGGGAGCCAAGGTGTTTTCTAAAATTGACCTTATGTCAGGATATCACCAATTGCAGATTTTTGAGCCATATATTCACAAAATGGCATTTCGTACCTGTTATGGGCATTATGAGTTCACAGTAGTACCATTCGGGTTGACGAATGCACCTTTAGTTTTCATGAGTTTGATGAATGGTGTTTTCCGCTCTTATCTCGACAGGTTTGTCCTTTTATTTCTAGATGATATATTGATCTATTCAAGGATTATGGAGGAGCATGAAGAGCATTTGCGTCACGTGTTGGAGTGTCTGAGAGAAAATCAACTTTATGCTAATTTGTTGAAATGTGAATTCTTTCAGACAGAGGTGAAGTATTTGGGTCATGTCATCTCTCGAGAGGGTATTGCGGTGAATCCTTCGAAGATCCAAGCTATTATGGATTGGCCTGCACCTACTAATGTTTTTGAGGTCCACAGTTTTATGGGTTCGGTAGCTTACTATTGTCATTTTGTTATGGGGTTTTTGAGGATCACACATCCTATTACTTCTCTTCAGAGGAAAGGGAAGAAGTTTGTTTGGTCAGAACAGTGTCAAGAAGCTTTTCAGACCCTTAAGGAGTAGTTGACCAGTGCATCTATTTTAGCAATTCCTGATCCTACCAGGGACTTTATTGTTTGTATAGATGCTTCTTTCGAGGGTTTAGGAGCAGTTTTGATGCAGGATGGTCACATGATTGCCTTTGGTTCTGGCAAACTCAAGGATCATGAATTGAACTATCCCACTCATGATCTAGAGTTAGTGGCAGTTGTGCATGCCTTGGTGAGTTGGAGGCATTTTCTATTAGGGCATCGGTTTGAGCTGCACAGTGATCATCGTAGTTTGTAGTACATTTTTATGCAGCCAAACTTGAATGCAAGACAAAGGTGTTGGATGGAATTATTGTACGAGTATGACTTTGAGGTCAAGTATATTTAGGGCAAAGAGAATGTGGTAGTAGATGCTCTTAGTCATCAGAGACATGAGATATTAGCAATCACTCTCACAGTTGATTTGAAATGTCAGGTTCTCGTAGTACTTCCTACCAATAGTTGGTATAAGGAGGTGAAGTCTGAGATTGAGTCTAGTAGACCTTTGGAGGGTAGATTTTCTGGTTACTCTCTTGAACTAGATGGTCTTTTGCAACATTTAGGTTGTATCTATGTTCCTAATTCTGAGGGTCTTCATACCCTAGTGTTGTCAGAGGCGCATCAGGCACCTTATTCTGCTCATCTGGGTGTCAAGAAGATGCATGCAGATCTACGTCAGCTGTACTTTTGGAGTGGCATGAAGCGGGATATTGCTGATTTTGTGTCGAGGTGTCTTGAGTGTCAGAGAGTGAAGGCGGAGCATCAACACCCTGCAGGTCTTTTGTAGCCTCATTTGATTCTAGAATGGAAATGGGACATCATTTCAATTTAATTCATTGTTGGTTTGCCGGTATCCTCTTGTTGACACAATGCTATTATGGTCACTGTGGATAGGTTGACGAAGGTAGTTGACTTCTCTCCTGTCCGTTCTTCTTACAATGCTACTACGGTGGCTAGAGTGTTCATGGAGGACATCGTCAGACTTCATGGAATTCCTCGTAGGATCATCTCTGATATGGATCCAGTGTTCACTTCTGCCCTTTGGACTTATTTGCAGCATGCCTTGGGGACATAGCTGAACTTTCGTTTAGCTTATCATCCTGAGACTGATGGACAAACAGAGAGGGTTAATCAGGTTCTCGAGGATATGCTTAGGATGTATGTGATGGATCGACAGAGCCGTTGGGAGGACTACCTATACCTAGTGGAGTTTTCTTATAATAATGGATATCATAGTTCTATCGGCATGTCTCCATTTCAGGCTTTGTATGGTCATCCTTGTAGGACCCCTCTGAGTTGGGATTGTCTTGACGATAGAGTTCTTCTTGGTCCAGATATGCTTAGAGATATGGAATAGCAGGTCAAGAGGATTAGAGAGCATTTGGTGGCAGCGCGGGTTAGACAGAAGAAGTATGCAGATGCTCATAGAGTCGATTGATTGTTTTCAGTTGGGGATCAGGTCTTCTTAGGTGTGCGACCGTAAAAGAGTCTGATCCACTACGGAAAGGGCTCTAAGCTAGCACCACGCTTTGTTGGACCTTTTGATGTGTTGGAGAGGATTGTTCTTGTTGCTTATCATCTTGCTTTGCCGCCCAGTCTTTTGCACATCCATGATGTGTTTCATGTTTCTGTACTTAGACCTTACTATCCAGATATTGCTCATGTTCTTAATTGGACTGCTCTACAGGTACATGATGGGAAGCTAGCTTTGGAGCCCATAGGCATTATACAGCATAGGAGACTTGCTCTCAGGGGCAGAGACGTGGAGAAGGTCAGGGTCCAGTGGGATCCTAATGACGAGACTTCTACTACCTAGGAGGATGCTTCCAGGATGAGAGAGTTATACCCTTACTTATTTGCAGGCTTTCAGGAGTAAGCCTGACTCTAGGGGGAGGATGTAATGCCCCCCCATTTTTAACTTGTGATAGTTGTTAGTTTCACATTACTCTTTGTCAGTTTTGAGACAGTTGTTAGTTCTTCCATTGCATTTAGACAGTTCTGAGACATTTGAGTTATTAGGCCTATGGTTTATGATTATTATGATGGTGATAGACTATGTTCAACTGATTTAGTTTTGACATGTGTATGAGTTTATGATGACATTATTGTTATTCCAGTTATGATGAGATTGGCATGATTAGTAATGGTTTAATATTATCATGTGCTATGCAATTTGTTGATATTTGATTTTAAATAAAAATGTTTATAGTCTTGTTTTAGAGCAGGGATGGTGTAGTACTACTCATTTCGAGCACCCTACTACGCCGTGATTCTTTGACTCTGTGTGTGTTTGATATATATGCAGTTGATCATATACAACCTATTGTTCTTATGCAGGTTGTAGGTACCGGGCCTCGACTCCACCTAACTTAGCAGGTCTGAGCGGGCTCTTACACCAATGGATAATGTTGATGGAGATAACATGAGATTTATCCCCTAGGTCAGTTCAATTTTTAGTTTGATGGTCGTCATGTGGTTTGAATGTTTATTGTTGGGTCCTTGTTTGGTTAGCTTATGTGCATTCTAGTATGTGTAAATGATCTATGATATTATAATGTTATTATTGTCAAACATTAGAGTATTTTTGATGTGTCATAAAATTGGAATGCTTGTAAAGGAATACTATTTAAGCAAAATTTTAATGCAGAATCAAGTAACTATTCTAATGTTTGTAAAATTTATATGTGGGTCAAAAGCTTTATTTTTACTCAATAATATATATATTTATGTAAAGAATCATTCTGGGGAATAATTAAAGGTAGATAGTTGTCATTTATGATTCTAGAGTGGGGAATCTCTGAGATTAGTAAAAATTTAAAAGAAAATTCTGGTGAAGAGGATTCACGGGAATGGATTTGGTGTTAGTGGGTTTTATGACTCGGGGGCTATTTTGTTCTAGGGAGGAATTCTGGGAAGGATTCATTTGGAGGAAAGAGGAAGGAAGAGAAGTTCTATAGCAGGATTTGATTTTTGGAGCGTGAAAAGTACGGGTATGACTTGCCGTATAGTGAAATTCTGTGAATTTCTTTATTCTTGTTTATGTAATGCTCTAAGGAATTAGAATATTTTGTTGTCTAGTTGCTCTCAACATTGAGTCATCTTTCGGAACGTCCTATCTCCTAATATGAAACCAATCTGTAATTCATCATTTTCATCTCTGTAATCATTTTGCTACTTGATGGATGCTCTTACAAAAAGACTTGGCAAAAACATTTAACCTGCAAAACCATCTCACTGCAACACTAAACCTCTTTCTTAGATGGGATTAACTGTAATTTTCACCCTGTAGTTAATTTGAGCATGAGGGTTCTTGTTGTATTAAGGTTATCTTATCTTTGAAATCTTTTTTCCCTATTGTTTTCCCACCGATTCATTGGACCACTTGCATGTCAATTTTTCTGATGTACAACTTATAAGAACCATGGCCTTGGGCAACGCTGTTGTTCTCCTTGAAGGTTGTAACCAAGTTTCTAGGTAATCCATTTGAAAATTCTTCGAGGAGGAATCTACAGCTTCAATAGAATCCTTATGTCCTCTGCAGCTCCAATAGAATCCTTTTAGCTAGTTGCCCCTCACCATCGACCACAGGGACTGTCCACCAATTGCTTCATTATGCTTAGTGTCACTGCCAATTACGTAGTGATCTCTCTGTATATGTGACACCGTTCACCACTGGTGGCATCTTGTTGTCACCCTAGTTGCGATGTACCTCTCTCTCTATGTGGCCAAACCAATCCATTAGCTGAGGATGGTCAATTAAACCCGTCTCCTTTTTATTGTTGACGGTGTTGGTATCCTATGTCGTGCCCTCAGGATTTTCCCATGCCGATTTTGATCAACTCTCTAATCTCTATAAATTCATTTTCTTTGGGTCACTGCTAGTGGTACATTATATAATTAGATGATGATAGTTTTGTGTTCTTACAAACTTTCCTTATTTTTCTTAAGACCATCAGTTTCTATATGTGCGAACGGAGGAGTCATCAGCAGTTTAGGTGGCAGATACCAATCTTGGCGTCGATGTGTTCGTTGCCCAAGGTCTTTGTTCCACCAGAGTCGGTCAGTCATTGAGTCCTTTTAGACAGTATTTACTTATCATCTAACCATCTGTCAAACCTAAAATTTAGGTTGTCAAATATTATGTTACCTTAGAAAACTTTGGCGTCATTGGCTATCTAGTCAATTTAGACTTGAGGGAATTTGTAATTGTGGACTCTAGTGATTAACGTAGAGAGATTTAATAGTAGGGCCAAATTCTATGATCCTCGTATGCTTAGTGTTGAGTTTAATGTTTTTATCATCTTGTGTAACAAAATTAATTATGGGGTAGTAAGAAGATATTAGAATAGGATTTAATTCAATAAAATTTTATCCTTGTTCTTTTTTATGTCTCTATTATTTTTGAAAGTAGATTCTTAATTACATTTGAATGATAGACTAAAATGGATATGGTTACTGTGCTTAATGGTTTTACAGTACATTATATTAAGGAGGTTAAGCTTACTTATATAGAAAATTATAATTAAACATATAATTGAATTTTGTCTTGTATTAGCCAAAAATATGGTTATGGTGCTTTATATGATCAAAATTGTTATGGGTGTGTTAAGTGAAATGTAGAGTAGAATAGTATTAGAGATTTAAAATGTTACGTTTGGAATTGGTAGTTGGTTTATACTAATGTCTGTATGAAGAAGTTGGTTGACTAGATATAAATTACCTCTTTTTATAATGATTGAAATTAAGTTAAATCTAGATAAGGAGTTCAATAGTTCCTTAATATTGTTGTCGTATTAATGAAAATTATCATTGTTTTAATCTAATGATGTGTAACTATTATTCGTCTTGAGTAGGTTTAGTGTCTTGTAAGTTAGAGCTTTTATTTGTCGATAATGCATGTTTATAGAAGGAAGCTAGAATGTTTGAATATAGGTTGTAAAGTTGTATTAACCTTGTCGTTGGAGTGTTTCTTTTTTGTAAACCTTGTCTACAAATGATATGTTGAGTCAATTATATGACAGTGTAAGGTCGCCCTTGGAACAAAATTGTATATTATTATCAACTTGTAATAATGATGGTATTGAGTATTTTTCTTTTTCTTTCTTATTCTTGATTGGCCCTAAATCATATTGGTCTAAAGAAAAGTCATGGTCGTTTAAACCTAGTTTCCATATTGGGAAAGGTACTTTTGTAACATGGTAAAGAATTCAAATTACCGACTCCAGAGGCTGACTTCTTGGTTTTCAACTTGTTATTTGTGTCATCCTATTCCAATGAGGTATTGTTTCAAGTTTTGAAGGGGATAAGGGAACTATTATTGCTGTGGTCAAAGTTGAATGGCTGATGTAATGGATCAAAATTTCTTGTAACCCTTGTCCTTGCATGTTATTGATTTTGGATGGTTGGTTAGAGATTGCTAGGAGAGTGGCTTTCATGGTTGGGCCGGTGCCCAAAGTGGCTGCCTAGGTAACCCCATGGAAGTTGTAAGAAAGTGATAACTTAATAATTTAGTTAGGAGGGTTGGGGTAGTAAATTACATAACAAAATAAGTAAGATGCCTCACCCATGCCTTGAGTGCTCTCGCAGTCTAAGGATGGAATGAGAAGGCCTAGTTGGCAAGGTTGACCTCCATCTCTCCATGAGAGGATATGTCGGCTCCGCATGTGTCACCCTATGGGGTTGGTGCCTAGAGAGAGGCTACCAAGGTAACCATAGATGGGGGCCGGCTTCTAGTGAGAGATAGCTTGGGTAACCCACACTAGGACCATGCAATGACACTCTCCTTACTGCAGTCCAGTTACTTCCTCTTTATCTTTTGTTGTTACCTCTGGAGTGCAGGCTTGTCTTAATGGTTGGTCTTATCTTGATGATTTGGCTTGTCTTAATGATTTGTCTTGTTTTGATGAGTACTGTCTTGTCTATGCAGTCTTGTTATTCTTTTTTATCTGCATGGAGTCTGTATCTTGTGGTTGTATTCATTGTTGTAACCTTGACCTAGTGGAACGTCATTGTTATCTCCTAGCTCAGAGGGGTGGACCTCAGGGTTCCACACGGTTGGGAGACAGAGCTATCCATTGGGCTTCTTAGATGTTATTGTTCGAGTTCATTGTAGAAGTGTTCCAGTTTCATATTTGTTCTACACCTTTGGAGTTGTAGTATACATTCATAATTGTACTATTTGTAAATCGATGTAATCGGTCTTGTAATCTTGTATTGAACCCTTGTAACTATTCATCTCTGCAAATGTATAATGTGATACTCTTCTATTATATTATGATGCATATCACTTGTAATGTTATAATTTTGTTTATCTAATGCAGTTATGTTCCCTAGAGGTGTTAGCTATTCATTTCATGTAATGTTGTTACTAGTGTAATTACATTTAATGTTTAATGCATTTACTTGCTTCAAAAAAAACAAATCTATAAATTTGGCACTTGTTAGTCAAACACTCTAGGGTTGCATGACGGGGCATCACATTCTCACCAGATGTAAGACCTCTAGCCAAACTCCTTTGAAATAAAATTCCAAGCTTGTGGGCACCTACTGATGTGAAACAAACTTATCAAGACATAATTGAAACTATTGGTGAGTCAACTATTGAGCCATGATATAAATGGGAGCCAAAGTATACCAAAAAACATGCAAGACATCATTAGATGCAAAAAACCTGATAAACTTCATTAATATAAAGTCTGGGTCTATAAACATCCATAGCTTCCAAACTTAAAATGAACTTTTAATAAGTGAAATCTACCAGGCTTTTTGCATCTAATATTCACTTGTGTTATTTTTATGGACTTGAGCTACCCTATATACTAAGTCGAGTGGATCTTTGAAGTCTAAAATATCAATTTGAAGTATGTCAAGCTTGCATTTGGCAATCCTAAGAGTTTTATCAATCAAATTCTAGAGGGGACCTCAGAATTCAAAGTCCACTTTACTTTATGTCTATGTTCTTAGTGGACCCAAAAAACCTTATGCAATTGAGCTTAGTGAGTCACCTCGAGTTCATGGTATTTATACTCTCAAGTCGATGATTGCAAGGTGGTGCTTTGGAGAATTGCAGTTGATATGTGGCTTGTTAGTGACATGGACTATTTCTACTGAGGGAATCAAGAGTAGACATGTGGCAAGCTCTATCAAATTAGACACAAGGAAGTAGATATGATCTAGTTGATCAAATGAGTCTAGGTCTAATATTATCTATGAATTCATGGCTTTAAGATCTTAGATGTAGACTTAATATTAATTTAACCTAAATTGCTATCAGGTCTATCTAATGGTCTCCCAAAAGAAAAAAGCTTAACAAAATCAAACATGAGAAAGCAACTCAATCAAGGTTGGGTGAAAGTTCAAAGTTGTGTCACCTTTTAAGTGAGATTTTCAACATACCAAAGTTTAAGCATTCCCAACTAAAAGTTAGTTTGTCTTTAAAATGTGTTTTGATTGGATTCATTTTAGCTAAAATAGATCTAGGACATAACTTTTCTAGTTGGAAGTGTTTGCTATATGTGTGTGTGTGTGTCTGTCTGTCTGTCTGTGTGAATGTAGCATCATTTTGGTATCAATTAAAAAAATATATATATTTGAAAAACTTAATCGTCATGCCACTTCTATGCATGTAAATAACATATTTAAAAACTTAAAAATACACTTTTGTAGATTTAAAAGTGTAGTTTTCGAAAAAAAAAATTTAAAAATTTTAATTAGTGTATATAGAGATATTTTTTATTTTCACTAAAAGTAGGTCATCAAACTAAAATATGAGGTTGATTGTATTCTCAAGAAAAAATACTAATGCTTATAAAAAATTAAAAAAATTATGATGCACTAGAGGAGAGATTCCATGTCAAGGCAATGTAATAATTTTCTATCTCAAGTAAATAATTACGACAAAAAGTGGAGGCCCCTAAAAAATAGCTATGTTTTTATTACACAATACTTTGAAGATTTATTAAAAATTTATTTATTAAAATAGAAAAAACTAATGCATGCACTAATGTTTCAAGTTATCAATATGGAAAAAAATTGAAAGAAAAAAGTAAAATTTACTAAAAGAAAAAGTGGAGGCCCGTTTAACATCATTTTTTAACATTTTATCAACAATTGAGTTATAGTTACTATACTAAAAAACCTACATTTCATTAGTTTACATCATGTCAAAATTCAAAACATATATGTCAATTTCAAGTGATTCAAGTTAAAAACTGATCAGTCCATTTCCTTTATAAAGGTGACACAACTTTGAAATTTCAATCATTTGACTAGATCTTCTAAGTCTGTAGGGAACATACAAAACACTAGACTTGAACATGTGGACAAATTCTAAACTAATGGGAAGAACTCAACTTTGAAAAAACTCTACAAATCAAAAAATTTGAAATCATTAGAGGTGACAAAGCAAGAAAACTATGATTAATGGACATGAAATTTTATTAAGTGAAATCTATAAGGCTTTTCATGTTCTTTCTTTTAAATTTTCTTTGTGTGTGGCCTTTAAGATGAGTGGTAAGAGCATTGACAATCTCATTTTGCTAGACATTTCAGCTAGAAATATACTCCAACCCCTTGTTTTGTGCTTTTTGTATGGTGTGTTATGTTCATAATTTTTTTTAAAAGGTTTGTGTTTCTTTCTGATCCTATTCTTCTTTAAACAATTATAGTAAATGTAAATACATATCATCTTATTGATATTTCCTTGTACAAAATAGTAAGCTATAGAATCACTTATGAGTGTTTGTAGGCCTACATTTGACTATGGGAAGATTATGCTTGGGTAGCTTGTAGGAGTGTAGAGTGGTGCATCTAAATTTTGACCAATAGGAAGGTATATAAGTATTAGTCTTGTAAGAAATTTTTTTATCACCTAAATGCATAAGTTAGATGAGGATTTTACCAATGGAATTATTGAATTTTGATAGTATCGCATGACAAATTGGAAAATATATTGTAAAAACTTTAGACTTACTCTGTCCAAATTAGGTTATGAGATTTGAAGGTGGGAAATAAATAAAACTTTAACATGTAACTAATCCTATTTTGAGTGTTTATTATGCTAGGAATGATATGTAAGTTAAAGATATACCAACATATATTTTGGTCATGGTTAAGCAATAAGTAAATTATTTTTCTCAAGTGTGAGTTAAGATATGTAATAAATAATATGTTTCTACCACTTCCAAGTAAATAAAGACATGAATTTGTAGACCATAATAGACCCAGACTCAACTAAATTATATTTTCTACCTTGCACTTGGAGAACTCATAGATTGGTTTGAAGGACCAATATAACTTGGTAGAGCCTTTCACGTGTCTACTCTTGATTCCCTCATACCAAAGTCCATGTCATTACCATGTCACATGTCAAACCCCAATTCACCTAAGCACCACCTTACAATCATGAACTTGAGAGTACAAATACCATAAACCTAAGACCACTTGTTGATATCTATTGCATAGGGTTTTGGGGTTTGATAGGAACATGAGCATCAAGCAAAGAAAACATTAGATGCAAGCTCCCCTTTTGAATTTTATTAGTGAAACTCTTGGGCCTACCAAGCATGTGCCCCAAATAATTCAAATTGATATTCTATACTTCAAACATCTACGCAACTGAGTTATATAGGGAAACTTGGGTTCACAAGAAGGAACATAAAAATCTTTATAGATTTCACTTAATAAAAGTTTAGGTCCTTCAGTATTTTATTTTTTCTTTCTCACCTTTGAGGATTTCAAAAAAAAATTCTCACAGAATCCGTTCAAAGTGTTCTTCCCATTAGGTTAGAATTTATCTACATGTTTAAGTCCAGTGTTTCATATGTTCCCTACAGACTTGGAAGAGATGGTCAACCTTGATTAAGTCACATTCTCATGTCCAACATTGTCAATCCTAGAGGTTCAAGGAGACTATTAGACAAACCAAGAAGCAACATAGGTCAAAGTCTATATCAACTCCGTGGTTGAGATCTCAAAGCCATGATTTCCTAGACAATAATATACCTATACATATTCAATCAACCAAATTTTATTTTCTTCCTCATGTTTGGAGAACTCACAAATTGGCCAAATGACTGATAAAAGTTGATAGAGCTTGTCATGTGTCTACTCTTGATTCTCTTGGTCCATATTCCATGTCATTACTAAGCCACATATCAAACACCAATTCACCTGGGCAATGCCTTCCAAATATGGAATTGAGAGTATAAATACCATAAAATTAACCCATTCACTAAGCTCTATTGCATAAAGTTTTTAGGTTCTCCAAGAAAATAAGTAGAACCTGTCATTGAACCATAGCCTAGGGTGTTGACCTTGGGGTTTATCCTGTTAGTGTAAAATATTATAATTCTTTCCTTCTAGCCTAAGTAATTATACATTATATTTTGTGCATGGCTTTAAACAACCTTAGGTAGGTTATATGCTGACTTGGAGAATTAGTCAAACTCATCCAAGATACATGTTGCCACTCCTTTGCCACTTGGTGGAAATATATTTCCACCACCCCTTGAGTATTGGGATTGACTTCTGATTTGACCCAATGACTCAACACTATATTTATATGCTTGTTCATTATCAATTCACTCCAATTTGATGCCACTTTTCTACTTAGTAGATCCTAGTTCTAATATGGTATTAGATAAAATCTAATTTAGTTTGCTGGTTCATTTCGAAGGTATGAAGGTCATTGAAATTTGTCACGAAAGAAACCCCTATGTGGGAGTGGAGAGTTTGTGTGTAGGCACATCTTGGAGGTGTAACTATTTGTTTGGAGCTACATTTGACTTCCATTTGGGCACTGAGAGCAGGAAGGCTCTGGAGGCACGATTTGACATAATTTGCCCCTGTTGTGGCTATTAAAAGGCATCCAATCAGATAGGGAAGCCCATGGCCTATTAAAAGGGTGGTTTACCTATGGAAACTATATGGAAAGGGCAGCCTTGTTGGGGAAAACCTGTTTCAAATAAGAAGGAAGGAGAACCAGTCATGTGAAGGGGTCAAGTTGATCACAGAGGAGGCTGAATCATCTCTTGAAGTCGATTCAACCCCCATCTAAGGCTCCAATGAGGTGGATCTCTAGGTTGATTTAGATTGAATCCTCCCTAAATTCATTCTCTATCTGCACAGAGAGTCTCGATCTATATCTAGAACTTGGGTGATTTGGGCCAAATTGTGGTGTGTTTGTTTATGCAAGGTCAAAGCAATACCCTTGTTTGGAGAGCTGTGGAAACCTCTAATTGTGCAGGACTTTGGTGCCTCTATTTTTGCAAGGGTGTGGAAGGTCTACAAGACGTAGCAAGGGCAATAGAGGCTCGATTACTTGTAAAAGGCATAAAATTAATAGGAGGTACTCAATTTTTGTAGAAGGAGGACGTTTGAAGAGTGACCAAGGAGATTCATAGGCTCGTTGGAACCCAAAAATCAGTATGTATTTCCCCAAATTAGCATGTATTCACCCTAAATCAACCATATTCCTGATTTGCTCTAATCTCCTCAATATTTGCCCTAATTTTTTTATGCATTTAAAATTATGCTTTTAATTTTAAACAAAATAGGCATGTAAAAGCATTTAAAATTATGCTTTTTTATAATAGGGGGTATTTAAAAATTAGGGAAAATTGCTTTGTGGGATTAATGGTTTTTAATAAACCCTTGTATTTTTGCCTGATGAAGACGAAGGGTGAGGTCTCATTTGGCAGGAGGCCAATACCCCCTCACAAATAAAATCATTGTATTCTTCACTCCTTTCTGATTCCGATGAGTATTGGAATGCTTGGTTCACTCAAGGCATAGACATTTTTTTCTAATTTTTAGTGCAAATGTATTAAAATAGGCCATTTTTGTGGGAAACTTGTTTCTGTTATAACTTTTGATCGGTAGCTTGAAATTGAGTATCTCTTTTTTCAAAAGTTATATTTTCACATTTCCAATCTATTGGACCTTGTTGCATTGTAAAATACACTAAGTTATAAAGTGCTTTAAAGTACACATTCCATACCAACAAGTTACTGAAGTAAATAATCCACTTATTTACATAAACTCAAATAAAAGGATAAATCTTATATATATCAACAATAATGACATTACATCTTTCAAAAAAATGTTCTATAGCTAGGTTAGCACAATAAAATAATTTACAATATCCATCTTAGGCTCTCTTTCCATAAGTCATCTCAAATAACAAAAAGGTACAATAATAAAGTACAAGTAATGGATAATAAATCAAATAACTCTCTCCAGCCGCCACTAACCCACATGGTCATCTGCAAGATGAGAGATAGGAACATGGCTCAAACGCTTTTCTGCCCAACCATGAAGCAATCACACTTCCTCGGATCACTTCATAACATGAAGGAAACCCATCCCTGTATGAAACGTCTAGCAACTTGGAAACAACTGGCAAGAGGGAACACCCAATGCAACCTAATGTGTAAATGCAAATCTAAATGATGACATACAAATATCTCACAACAGGATGTGGCATATATATATATATATATATGGTATGTGCAGGATCATCATGGGCCAAATAGTGGCAATGGAAAAAAATCGCATCTTTACTTAGCCAAATTCGCGAATTGGTTAACTTTGACTTTCATAGGCATGTTAAAAATATCTATTTTGTGGTTTAAAAAATCATTTTTATAGTTGCTAGAAACAGATATCCGTTTCTCGAATATTCCCAAAACGGATATCCATTTTTTGAAACTATAAAAAATGTTTTTTTTTTAATTCTTTTAATTGTTTTTATTGTTGTGTGTCATGGTATGATGTCTCAAGGAATGGGAAGAAAGGATGGTGATTCATAAGATAATATGAAGAATGATGCTATAGTGAATTGGCATTCTGGTAACTGTAGCATGTCATGGGGTGAATCATGTGTTAATACAGGTTGTGGAGTGAGAAAGGGGTGATATGGGTATGGTTGAATGGAGTAATGAGGTGATTTAATTAGTGATGACCTAGGTGAAGTAATGGGTAAGGTGTCTTATGTGGGATTGCTAGAAAGTGTGATTGGTAATGGTGGGGATAGCTAAATGTCATCTTCTAAGGGTTCAAAGGTGAGGAAACTATAAGATGGGGATATGGGATAATCCATGGTTTAATGATTATTCAAGGGAGACTCCTTAAAATGATTATCAATGATGGTGTCAATATAGGGAATGGATTCTATGAATGTAGGTGTGGGAATGTGAGCTATGACATTGGGATTGTATTGGATGAATAATAGAAAGTAGGGGCACCTGTCTAGTGATGGAAGGAGCCACATGATCAAATCATGTTTGGGGAAGGGCTTTTCTTAGGAAAGTAAGGATTTGGGTGAGGGTCTAGGGTTTGGTGGAGAATAATTTATGGAAAATTTGGAGGTCATTAAAACTTACATGAATAGAAGAAGTACAAGACATGGCTAAGGATAAATGGCAGGCTCAAAATAGGATAACTAGGACTATGATGATGAAGATGGAAAGAAAAGTCAACAACAATAGTATGATATAGGGATAGGATTAGAAAAAAAAGAGTACTACAACTAGCAAGAGGAAAGTGAGGACATAATGCAAAGTTAACATGGCATGAACTCTCTTGGAAGGCTAAGCATGGACTATAAGAAGATTGAACTAGTTGGATCTGTTAGGCTCACCAAATGAAAGAACCTTAAAGGTTAACCTTAATTAGGTAAGGTTATTTTTGAGTGGTTGTTTGTGCAACAATGTGTAAATTAATGTTACCTAAGGATAAATCTAACTATACTAACATTTTAATATCCATGAGAGCTAGGACTAACAATTAGACTAACAACTTGACAGACAATACAACTTGGACACATGTAGGACTTGGAAAATGGAAAAGAATAAGTATTAAATGTGGAAAATGATGAAAAAGTGGTGTTAGTTGCACCTATGTAGAGAAGTGGTCTTTTATGAAAGATGCTTACAATTATGCTCTATATCTATTTGTGAAGTTTGGAGGTGATTGGACCTAAAGGATATGTCCACCATATGCAAAATAGATTACCTAATGGGTATGTGCATGCAGAGAGAGAGAGAGAGAGTCCTAGTTTTCTTGTTTTCATTTCCTTCATCGATAAGGGAGAGGGAGATATAGGAATGATAGGGGAGAGAGAGAGGGGGAGAGAGAGAGAGAGAGGAGACATAGGGAGAGATAGGGAGATAGAGAGTGAGTGAGATGTTTAGAGAGATAGGGAGAGAGATTGAGAGGTAGAGGGATGATAGAGAGAGGGAGATAAGGGAGAGATATATGGAGATAGAGGTTTAGGGTTGCTCAGGTTTAGAGTTTAGGGGTTATGGGTTAGGGATTAGGGGCATTATTTAGGGTTGAGGGATTTAGAGAGAGAGAGACTTCTTTTGACATGCAATCGTAAACCTTGAATAATGCCCCTAAACCCTAAACCCAAGCAACCCTAGAAACCTCTGAACCTTACATAATGCCCCTAAACCCTAAACTCTAACCCATAACCCCTAAACCATAAACCTAAATAATGCCCCTAAGCCCTAACCCTTAAACCCTAAACCTGAGAAACCCTAAACCCCTAAATCCTAAACCCCTAAACCCTAACCACTAAACCCAAGCAACCCTAAACCTTTATCTCCCTATCTCCCTATCTATATCATTCTTATACCTCTCAATCTCTCTCCCTATGTCTTTGGCCATGTCCCTCACTCTCTATATCTCCCTATTGCTCCTCTCTCTCTAAACACTAAACCTTAAACCTCTAAACCTTAACCCCTAAACCATAAACCCTAAACCCTAGATAATGCCCCTAAACCTTAACCCCTAACCCCTAAACCCTAAATCCAATCAACTATAAACCTATATCTCCCTATCTCTCCCCTATCTCCCTATCTCTATCATCCCTCTACCTCTCAATCTCTCTCCCTATGTCCCTGGCCATGTGCCTCAATCTCTATCTCCCTATCTCTCTCCTCGGTCTCCTCTATATCTCCCTATCATTCTTCTCTCTCTATAAACCCTAAACCTCTAAACCTGAACCCCTAACCCCTAAACAATAAACCACAAACACTAAATAATGCCCCTAAACCCTAAACCCAAGTAACCCTAAGCCTCTATCTCCCTATCTATCCCCTATCTATCTATCACCTTTGTCCCTCTACCTCTAAATCTCTCTCCCTATGTCTCTGGCCATGTCCCTCACACTCTATCTCTCTATCTCTCCCCCTGGTCTCCTCTATATCTCCCTATTGGTCCTCTATCTCTCTCTAAACCCTAAACCTCTTAACCTTAACCCCTAACCTCAAAACCATAAACCCTAAACCCTAAATAATGCCCCTAAACCTAAGCAACCCTAAACCTCTATCTCCCTATCTCTCCCTATCTCCCTATCTCCATCATCCCTCTACCTCTCAATCACTCTCTCTCTATGTCTCTGTCTCTCACTCTCTATCTCTCTATCTCTCTTTAAACCCTAAACTTGAGCAACCCTAAATCCTAAATAATTCCCCTAAACCCTAAACCCTAAACTTGAGCAATGCTAAACTCATAAACCCTAAATAATGCCCCTAAACCCTAACTCCTAACCCCAAGCAACTCTTTATATCCTAGTTTTATTGTTTTCATTTCCTTCATCGATAAGGGAGAGGGAGAGATATAAGGGAGAGATAGGGAGATATAGGAATGATAGCGGGAGAGAGGCAAAAGATAGAGAGATAGGGAGAGATAGCTAAGTAGCTAGAGATAGAGAGGAGACAAATAGGGAGAGATATAGGAGACAGAGGGGAGAGATAGGGAGATAGAGACTGAGTGAGATGTCCAAAGATATGGGGAGATAGAGAGTGAGTGAGATGTCTAAAGATATAGGGAGATAGAGGAATGATAGGGGAGAGAGAGGCAAGAGATAGGGAGAGATAAATAGGTAGAGAGAGAGAGAGAGGAGATAGATTGGGAGAGATAGAGGAGACAAAGGGAGAGATAGGGAGATAGAAAGTGAGTGAGATGTCTAGACAGATATGGAGAGAGATTAAGAGGTAGAGGGATGATAGAGAGAGGGAGATAAGGGAGAGATAGGGAGATAGAGGTTTAGGGTTGCTTACATTTAGAGTTTAGGGGTTACAGGTTAGGCGTTAGGGATTAGGGGCATTATTTAGGGCTGAGGGATTTAGAGAGAGAGACTTCTTTTGACATGCAACCGTAAACCCTAAATAATGCCCCTAAACCCTAAACCCTAACCCCTAAACCATAAACTCTAAATAATGCCCCTAAGCCCTAAACCCTAAACCTGAGAAACCATACACCCCTAAATCCTAAACCCCAAACCCCTAAACCCTAAACACTAAACCCAAGGAACCCTAAATCTCTATCTCCCTATCTCCATATCTCCCTATCTCCCTATCTCTATCTTTCCTCTACCTCTCAATCTCTCTCCCTATGTCTTTGGCCATGTCCCTCATTCTCCATATCCCTATCTCTCCCTATGTATGTGGCCATGTCCCTCACTCTCCATATCTCCCTATTGGTCCTCTTTCTAAACACTAAACCCTAAACTATAAACCCTAAATAATGCCCCTAAACATTAACCCCTAAACCCTAAACCCCTATCTCCCTATCTCTCCCTTATCTCCCTATCTCTATCATCCCTCTACCTCTCAATCCTTCTCCCTATCTCTTTGGACATCTTGCTCACTCTCTATCTCCCTATCTCTCCCCTCTGTCTCCTCTATCTCTCTCTATTTGTCTCCTCTCTGTCTCTTTATCTAGCTATCTCCAAACCTGAGCAACCTTAAACCCCTAAACCCCAAACCCCTAAACCATATATCCAAGAAACGCTAAACTTCTATCTCCCTATCTCTCCCCTATCTCCCTATCTCTATCATCCCTCTACCTCTCAATCTCTCTCCCTATGTCCCTTGTCATGTGCCTCACTCTCTATCTCACTATCTCTCTCCTCAGTCTCCTCTATATCTCCCTATCATTCCATTCTCTCTATAAAACCTAAACCCTAAACCTCTAAACCTAAACCCCTAACCCCTAAACAATAAACCCTAAACCCCTAAACCCTAAACCCCAAACTGGTGCAGGAGCACCCGTACATGATCAGGATATAGGATAATTGTCCACATGATGACAGGGCATTAGTCTATTTTTAGTATGTTTGACTTCATCATGTAATAAGGTCCATTGGACCGATGCTATGTATTAGTTCAGCCTAGGAGTATGTGTAGGCAGTTAGAGATCGTGATAAGGTAGTCTGAGCTGTCCTTCTCCCAGCCGCTTGGAAGCTCCCAGCCGCTGGGAAGTGAGTTGGTAGTACTCGAAGGATTTTGCTATTTATACCTTCGATCTATTAGTGTTTAGCATATTGGTAGATGTTATGTTCAGGAGAGTAGTATTGGTGGTATGTTGTACTGGTGAACATTCCAGATATTGTGAAACACTGTTGTTTGACAGAATTGCAGAAACAGTACATTTGAATTTCATTTGAATAAGATCTCATCATTTGCAGTTTCTGGTTTATCAGCTGTATCTATTTTGGTTTCTTTTCTGTTTCGCAAGTTGATGGATACTTTCAACCCTTCCACCGGTTGATCCTGCGCATCGGTGGAATGGTCCTGTATTATAGCTTAGTTTGCATTTGTATTTTCCGTTTATGCATTGCATTGTTCAAGAGATCAGTTAGAAGCATGCTGTGAATCAGCCTAGCATCCTCATGTGCTAGGTCTAGAAAGATAAGCTGTTAGATTTTGGTTTGAAGGTGATCCGGCCCGATCATCATATTATCTTTGTGTAATAGAGCGGTTCTGAGTGTTTACATGCAGCGGACAGATATACAGGAGTCTGCATGTGCGTTTCCAGTCGGAGCAAATCGCATTGTCATTTGCGAATACATCGTCATCAGGATCGGGTCATGAAACTGTTGAAGTTTGCATGTTGCAAGTGCATCAGGATGTTTAAGTCGGATATATACTCAGTGTATATATCGCCGTCAGGATCATCTCTCGGGAGTGCCCATCATCCGCGTATCGCTAGCAGATGCGGGAGTGAAAGTTCATTTTTTTGACTAAGTGTTGAAGAGGTCATCAGGATATTGTGTGACGTCATCGTCATCAGGATATGACATCATCGTCATCAGGATATTGAGATATCCCCCTATGCAAGTTTATCCTACTGTCGTTAAGTGCTTAGGTATCGGCGTAAGTCCTCGGCAGAAGGTTGTGTTAACATCATCAGGAGGTTTCGAGAGAACCAGATAAATCATATCATGATGCTGTTGCTTGTATCGTCGGCTATCGGGGCATCGAAGGGAAGCTGCTGAAGTTGTCGTCATCAGGATATTTGGAGCAACCGGATATTTGATATCCTGCTGACGAAGAGAGTGTTGAATATCATGATGATGCCGATAGTGTTTGGCTCCCGATGAACAGTGCAACAGGGGGATGTTTGCGCTCGTTGAGTATCATGATGATGATGATAGGCGACAGGCGGAGGAGGTGAACAGTAGTCGGCAGGAGGATAATTCTGCTCATCCGAAATATGATGATGATGCTGAGCCGATAGGGATTTTTTTTTCATGCTGTTTGTATATTTGGCTCCTCCTTCCTGTTAGCAAGCTCCCGTTGCGTTTTACCTCTGCATCATAGTGGTATCAGAGCAAAGGTTAGGATCTTCTGGAAAAGAGAAGCAGGATGTCAGACGAAGAAGGAACATCTGAGGTTCCAGCAAGGATGACCAACGCTGAGTTGGCAGTTCTGGTGAAGAAATAGATTGCAGAAAGCAAGGCCGTGAAGGCTCAGAATCAGGAATTGAAAGATGAGATAGCAAAATTGAGGAGCAGAGTAGGTTCTGGTAAAGAAGAAGATAGGGAAGAAGAAGAGATCCCTAATTGGAGCGAGGAGGTCGTTCCTGCAGACCAGAGACCACTGTTGAACGCCCTCAAGGCCATGGAGAGGAGAACCATGGATGTGAAACTGGATTTGCCAGTGTTTACAGGTAAGATGGACCCTGATTCAGTGATGGAGTGGATAGACTGTTTGAACAATTTCTTTGTAACAGAGGAGATACCAGAACAACAGAGAGTGAAGATAGCACAATCAAAGATGAAAGAAGCTGCCTTGACATGGTGGAATTTTGTTCAAGATGATAGAGTACAGGAAGGAAAACGTAGAGTTGCCACATGGAAGAAGATGATGGCATTAGTAAAGGAAGCTTATATTCCATTGGATTACAGTATCCAATTACACAAGAGGAAGCAAAACCTGAAGCAGAAGGAGCTAGATGTCAGCTCATATACAGAAGAATTCATGAAACTCTGTATGAAGACAAAGGTAAAAGAAAGTGAGGAAGAGAAGGTAGCCAGATACCTTAATGGATTGAGGTTTAATATTCAGGAAGATCTTAGTCTACATAATCCAGATACAGTGCAGAAAAGCTTTCAGTTGGCATTGAAAGTGGAAGAAAAGTTGAAGAGAAAACAAGAACAAAACAATAGAGGAAGAGGAAGACAACAAAGAGGTGGAAGAGGTCCTTTTAGAGGCATAGGACATGGACAGGGATATCAAGGAGAATCCAGTCATGACAATAGTAAGGGCAACAATAGTCAGAATCAGAGAGAGAATTACAGTCAGCAAGGAAACTTCAGAGGTAGAAGACCTTTCAGAGGAAGATCCTAGGGCAGAGGATCCATCAGATGTTACAACTGTAACAAAGAAGGCCATATAGCCAGCAGATGTCCAGACAAGGCCACAAGCTCAGCAGGAGAAAGGAGAACAAATCTGGTCCAAGAACCTGATAATCAAAGTAGGACAAGCTCTAATGATTTCCAGAGCGTGAATGCTCCTGATAATTGTGGATATCCAGAAAGTGGAGAGTCTCTGATGATGAGAAGAACAGTGACTACCATGAAGGTACCTGACAAAGAAGCCCCTCAAAGAAAGTCTCTTTTCAGAACTATTTGCAAAGCAGGAGGTAAGGCATGTAAAGTTTTGATTGATTCTGGTTCTACTGAAAACTTTGTGTCTGAAGAAATGGTGATAAAGCTTAAGCTTAGGAGATTGCCTCACCCATCCCCATATAAAGTCTCATGGCTTACCCAAGGACAGCAGACAACTGTAGAAGAGCAGGCTTGGGTAGAATTTTAGATTGGTGGATATAAGGATAAGTTGTTGTTTGATATTACCAAGATGGATGCTTGCAATCTTTTGTTTGGTAGACCATGGCAGTATGATTTGAAGGCACAACATGATGGTGTTAGAAACACCTATAAAATCACTAAAGATGGTAAGGATGTAACGTTATTCCCATTGAAGGAGAAAGAGGAGAAATCTAAAGGAAAAGAGGTGAAGGTCATGCTGATGGAAGGCAAACAGTTCATGAAAGAAGTAGCAGCAGAAGGTGCAGTTGCATATGCCCTAATCCCATGTATGAGTGTGAATAAAGAACAGCAGCAAGCAGTCAAGAAAGAGAAAAAGCCAAGGTTGATAGACCCAGCTATCCAAGAGCTATTGGATAAGTACAAAGGTGTCATCTTAGAAGGAATGCCAAGATCCCTACCACCTGTGAGGGATATCAGTCATTGCATAGACTTAATTCCAGGGTCAACACTTCCAAACAAAGCAGCCTATAAGCTTACTCCAGAACAGAATGCAGAAGTAGCCAGACAGATTGAAGAATTGCTGGATTCAGGTCTGATTGGGAAAAGTCTAAGCCCATGTGCAGTACCAGCTGTACTAGCACCAAAGAAGGAAGGCACTTGGAGGCTTTGCACAGATTCCAGAGCTATCAACAAGATCACAATCAGGTATAGGTTTCCAATCCCTAGAATAGAGGATTTACTTGATTGTTTGGGAAGTGCTAAGTACTTTACAAAAATAGATTTGAAGAGTGGATACCATCAGATCAGGATTAGACCAGGAGATGAGTGGAAGACAGCATTCAAAACAAATGAAGGGTTATATGAATGGAAGGTTATGCCTTTTGGTTTATCTAATGCACCTAGTACTTTTATGAGGTTGATGAATGAGGTTCTGAAAGAATTCATTGGTAAGTTTGTCATAGTATATTTAGATGACATTCTGATTTTCAGTAACACAAAAGAAGAACATCTCAGACATATAGATTTGGTTCTTAAGAGGTTACATGAAGAGCAGCTGATGATAAATTTAGACAAGTGCTTGTTCATGCAAAAGGAGATCACATATTTGGGTTTTGTCATTTCACAAGGAAAGCTACAGATGGATAAGGAGAAGGTGAGTGCCATATTGTCTTGGCCAACTCCACAGACTATGAATGATGTTAGAAGTTTCCATGGGTTAGCAACCTTCTACAGGAAGTTTATCAGAGGGTTTAGTCATATTTGTGCACCCATGCTGGATACCATTAAAGGAGGACAGAAGTGCAGGTTTGTTTGGACTCAAGGAGCAGATGATGCTTTTGAAACATTGAAGAAGAAGGTGGCACAGCAGCCAGTCCTTGCACTTCCAGATTTTAACAAAATCTTTCAGGTAGAATGTGATGCCAGTCACATGGCCATTGGAGCAGTACTCAGCCAAGAAGGTAGACCTATTGCATTTTTTAGTGAGAAGCTCAATGATGCTAAGAAGAGGTATTCATCATATGATCTGGAAATGTATGCTTTAGTTCAGTCCCTCAAGAAATGGAGGCATTACCTGATGCCAAAGGAATTCATAGTATTTACAGATAACCAGGCTCTGAGTTTCATAAACAGCTAGGAAAAGCTGAACCACAGACATATGAAATGGGTAGAAACCTTACAGGCTTTCACTTTTACATTGAAGCATAAGAAAGGGATCAAGAATAAAGTTGTAGATGCTTTGAGCAGGAGGGTTCTCACAGTCAATCAGATTCAATTAGAGAGTGTTGGCATTGATTCACTCAAGACCATGTATGAGTCTGATGAAGATTTTGGAGAAATATATCAGGTATGTACTTCTTTTGGGGAGAAATACCATGCTGAGTTCTCTGAATTTTTGATTCAGGATGGATTGTTGTTCAAGGGTGGACAGTTGTGTATTCCAAGGTGTTCTATGAGATTAAATATAATCAAGGAGAAACATTGTGGAGCTATGGCAGGTCATTTTGGTCTAGATAAGACTCTTGATCTGGTCAGAAGACATTACTTTTGGCCTAAGTTGCAATCAGATGTCAGAAAATTTGTAGAGACATGTGTGATCTGTCAGAAAGCTAAAGGCAGGTCAACTAATGCAGGTTTATATCAGCCCTTACCCATCCCTTCCAGACCATGGGAAAGCATCAGTATGGATTTTGTCTTGGGTTTACCAAGGACCAGGAAAGGATTTGACAGTGTTTTTGTTGTAGTGGATAGATTCAGTAAAATGGCACATTTCTCGCCATGCAAAACCACTGCTGATGCTTCATACATTGCATATTTATTCTTCAGGGAAATTGTCAGAATTCATGGATTGCCTTTGAGCATAGTGTCAGACAGGGATGTGAAGTTTATTGGTCACTTCTGGAGAACTCTTTGGAGGAAACTGGGAACCAATTTGTCTTTTTCCTCTGCATATCATCCTCAAACAGATGGACAGACTGAAGTAGTGAACCGTTCCTTGGGGAATTTGCTTAGATGTTTGACAAAACAGCATGGAGAGAAGTGGGACAATATTCTGTCTCAAGCTGAGTTTTCATATAATGATACTGTCAATAGGAGCACAGGGAAATCGCCTTTTCAGGTAGTTTATGGAATGCATCCCAGAGGAATTTTGGAGTTGAGAGATCTCCCTACAGCAGATCCTGTTAGTGCAGAAGGTGAAGCTTTTGCTGAAGCCATCAAAGAGGTTCATGATCAGGTCAAGACCCAACTCCAGCAAACCACCTTAAAGTATAAGGCATATGCTGATAAGAAGAAGAAGGATGTTCAATTTGATGTTGGAGATTTGGTTTGGGTTCACTTGAAGAAAGACAGGCTTCCTAAGGGAAAGTATACTAAGCTCATGCAAAAGAAAGTTGGACCATGTCAGATTTTGCACAAGCATGGACAGAATGCTTATGAGATCCAACTCCCACCTGATCTTGGTTTGTCTCCTATATTCAATGTATGTGATTTAACTCCATACAAGGCTAATCCAGATGCAGCTCAGGATCTCCTACAGGATACAGTTGCTGATGACATTCCCCAGCATGATCCTCCACAGTTACAGAAGGTTTTGGACACCAGAGTGGTCAAACAGACCAGGAACAAAAAGTACTTGGAGTACCTCGTCTCTTGGAAGGGACAGCCGAACTCTGAAGCAGTATGGATGACTGAAGATCAGATACAGAAACATGGTGCAGACCTTGATACTCTCATCTCAAGTGGACTTGAGATTTCTTCTTCTGGGGAGTATGGTGCAGGAGCACCCGTACATGATCAGGATATAGGATAATTGTCCACATGATGACAGGGCATTAGTCTATTTTTAGTATGTTTGACTTCATCATGTAATAAGGTCCATTGGACCGATGCTATGTATTAGTTCAGCCTAGGAGTATGTGTAGGCAGTTAGAGATCGTGATAAGGTAGTCTGAGCTGTCCTTCTCCCAGCCGCTTGGAAGCTCCCAGCCGCTGGGAAGTGAGTTGGTAGTACTCGAAGGATTTTGCTATTTATACCTTCGATCTGTTAGTGTTTAGCATATTGGTAGATGTTATGTTCAGGAGAGTAGTATTGGTGGTATGTTGTACTGGTGAACATTCCAGATATTGTGAAACACTGTTGTTTGACAGAATTGCAGAAACAGTACATTTGAATTTCATTTGAATAAGATCTCATCATTTGCAGTTTCTGGTTTATCAGCTGTATCTATTTTGGTTTCTTTTCTGTTTCGCAAGTTGATGGATACTTTCAACCCTTCCACCAGTTGATCCTGCACATCGGTGGAATGGTCCTGTATTATAGCTTAGTTTGCATTTGTATTTTCCGTTTATGCATTGCATTGTTCAAGAGATCAGTTAGAAGCATGCTGTGAATCAGCCTAGCATCCTCATGTGCTAGGTCTAGAAAGATAAGCTGTTAGATTTTGGTTTGAAGGTGATCCGGCCCGATCATCATATTATCTTTGTGTAATAGAGTGGTTCTGAGTGTTTACATGCAGCGAACGGATATACAGGAGTCTGCATGTGCGTTTCCAGTCAGAGCAAATCGCATCGTCATTTGCGAATACATCGTCATCAGGATCGGGTCATGAAACTGTTGAAGTTTGCATGTTGCAAGTGCATCAGGATGTTTTAAGTCAGATATATACTCAGTGTATATATCGCCGTCAGGATCATCTCTTGGGAGTGCCCATCATCCGCGTATCGCTAGCAGATGTGGGAGTGAAAGTTCATTTTTTTGACTAAGTGTTGAAGAGGTCATCAGGATATTGTGTGACGTCATCGTCATCAGGATATGACGTCATCGTCATCAGGATATTGAGATATCCCCCTATGCAAGTTTATCCTGCTGTCGTTAAGTGCTTAGGTATCGGCGTAAGTCCTCGGCAGAAGGTTGTGTTAACATCATCAGGAGGTTTCGAGAGAACCGGATAAATCATATCATGATGCTGTTGCTTGTATCGTCGGCTATCGGGGCATCGAAGGGAAGCTGCTGAAGTTGTCGTCATCAGGATATTTGGAGCAACCAGATATTTGATATCCTGCTGATGAAGAGAGTGTTGAATATCATGATGATGCCGATAGTGTTTGGCTCCCGATGAACAGTGCAACAGGGGGATGTTTGCGCTCGTTGAGTATCATGATGATGATGATAGGCGACAGGCGGAGGAGGTGAACAGTAGTCGGCAGGAGGATAATTCTGCTCATCCGAAATATGATGATGCTGTTGGTGTTTTTAGGAAACATGATGATGATGCTGAGCCGATAAAGATTTTTTTTTCATGCTGTTTGTATATTTGGCTCCTCCTTCCTGTTAGCAAGCTCCCGTTGCGTTTTACCTCTGCATCACAAACCCCCAAACCCAAGTAACCCTAAACCTCTATCTCCCTATCTCTCCCCTATCTCCCTATCACCTTTGTCCCTCTACCTCTTAATCTTTCTCACTATGTCTCTGGCCATGTCCCTCACTCACTATCTCCCTATCTTTTCCCTCAGTCTCCTCTATATCTCCAAGTATTGCTCCTCTATCTCTCTCTAAACCCTAAACCTCTAAACCTTAACTCCTAACCTCAAAACCATAAACCCTAAACCCTAAATAATGCCCCTAAATCCAAGCAACCCTAAACCTCTATCTCCCTATCACTCCCTATCTCTATCGTTCAAGATCTACCTCTCAATCTCTCTCTCTCTCTCTCTCTCTCTCTCTCTCTCTCTCTCTCTCTCTATGTCTCTAGACATGTCTCTCACTCTCTATCTCCCTATATCTCCCCTCTGTCTCCTCTATCTCTCCCAATCTCTATCAGTCCCCTCTCTTTGTCTCTCTTTAACCCCTAAACCCGAGCAACCCTAAATCCCTAAATCCTAACCCCTAAACCCTAAACTTGAGCAATGCTAAACTCATAAACCCTAAACAATGCCCCTAAACCCTGACCCCTAACCCCAAGAAACCCTCTCTCTCTCTCTCAAAATCCTGAATAATGCCCCTAAACCCTAACCCCTAACCCCTAAACTTTTATCTCCCTATCTCTCCATTATCTCCCTATCTCTATCATCCCTCTACCTCTCAATCCTTCTCCCTATCTCTCTAGACATCTCGCTCACTCTCTATCTCCCTATCTCTTCCCTCTATCTCCTCTATCTCTCCATATCTATCTCCTCTCTCTCTCTATCTAGCTATCTCTCTATCTCTTGCCTCTCTCTCCCCTATCATTCCTCTATCTCCCTATCTCTCCCTCTCCCTTATTGACAAAGGAAATGAAAACAAGAAAACTAGGACTCTCTTTCTATCTATCTCTCTCTCTCCTAAGGAAATTGGAAAGGAAAAGGAAAACTAGGAAAGCTAGGAATAGGATTTAATTAGGAGGTAGATAGGTTAGAGAGAGAGAGAGAGATCCAAAAAAGTAGAAGTTTAGAGTCAAGGTGCACTTTTGCCAACTTAATTTTATCTTAACATTCCCAAAGTCTTACATGATTAAAAGTAATGTTAATCTATTTGGTGGAAAAGTGGAACCTTTGCAAAGTTGTAGATAGAAAACATGACTCCACTTCCCAAAATCTCGTAAGTATATAAATGAAGGTTTTGAAAATAATTATGTAGCATCAATGCAAAATCCTAATGCACTCATCAGCAAAATTGTAAATTGCAGTGAAGTTCAACATCCCCATGCCTCATAAAGTTCCACACCGTTCATTTACCAAAAGACCAACTATTATGTGTAGACTTTTCTTATGTTTGCATACATTTCTAAAAAGAACTTACAAAGTGCCAACATTACAAAGCATAACATAATGAAATTTGTTGAAAAAGTTTAAAAAATCTTCAAACAAATGTAGTCGACTTGTATATAGCCAAACTCCATGATCTTTTCTACTATCTTATTTACTTACACCAAAGGAATGGTACATGGGCATCCATCAAAAGAATAATGATAGGGGGATTCTTATCAAATATTATATTTGGTAACTTTCTAGTAAATATTTATAAAAACTATGGAAACATAGACAAGGCATTGCTAACTATTTGATAGAATGCCTCAAAAAAATGTGATTTCATAGACTACCATGATTATAGGAAATGCAGAAAATGGATCTAAAAATGGACATTACAATTTTGTTATCAATGATCTTTACAAAACTTAGAAAATAGACGAGCCTTTTCGATCATAGATGAAATTAGATGCAATGGTCATAAGAATACGGCGGGATATCGATAGACCACCTTTTTAGCATTTTACACAAAGCTAAAGATGAAGTCTTATGACCATTGCGGGATATTGATAGACCACCTTTTGAGAGAGAGAGAGAGAGTAACATATAGGGTAAAGCAAAATGGATATCTATTTTGGAAAACATAAAAAAGGAAAAATGGTATTTTACCAAAGAAAAATGGATATCCGTTAATAACGGATAACTGATATCCATTTTTCTTCACTTTTGCCTTGTATGTAGGCTTGGGGCTGTCATAGTTGACTTTTTGTCAATTCTAACATTTTTACAGGTTTCACTCTCTTCTTCGAACTTCACCCTTCGTGCTAACAACTTTTTTTCATGCAAAATTGATAAAACGAAAAGGGTTTATAGAGGAAATTGTCAGCTTTCTAAAAATATAAGATTTTCTTGATTATCATTTTATTAAATAATTATTAATAATTTTCTATATAATGTGTGTCTGAAATCCTAATGGATACAATGATTGAAAAACATCAATAACTTTCAAACCATTTCACCTTTTTTAGATCTGGAAGATGCGTCACACTTTATGCTCCGTTGGCTATAGGTATTTTTTTTTTTTTTGAATTCTGATTTTTTTTTATCGAGTTAGGTTGGCTAGACAATTACTCTTTAGTTTAAAAAAAAAGTAAGAGTAAAAAAATCATAACTAATTATTTTATTGGCAAAAAATTTCAAAAAAATATGCTTCACATCCGGACATGAGTCCTCTACTTATTTTAGAAGTTTCAAAAAAAAAAAAAAATTGCTCATAGTTAGGTTGGCTAGATAGACACCCACTTTTTATTTTTTTCTAAAAAATTTAATAGTTGTTCATTGAAATGTTTATTTTTCACTAAGTAAATTTAGTATTTAAAAAAAAAAAAAATAGTAGCTCATAAACTAGATTCAATTCTCTACAAATTTCGTTCTTACATCTTTTTCAAATTGTGTAGATAATCTATTCAAATTTTCACATGAACTTGATTAAGTCTGATTTTTTGTATTTTCATTGCCACTTAGAGGTATAGTTTGGCACATGAACTTAGAGGTATTTTCTTAGCCTGAGAAGTAACCCCAATCACACACAAAAGATAAACTACTTTCTTTCATAGCAAACTAATTCTTTTCTTTTGCACAATCAAAATGAATTCACTTTCAAGCAAATAATCCTAATGAAAAAGCTTAAGCATATGTTTATTCAAAATACATAAATAAGACATAAACCGAAGATAACTTAACTCATTCCATTCTTAATTACCTCAGAAGAATCTTGTGTCTAGATCTTTTATCACATACTTTTTCCTAGATACAGCTATACATTCTTTCCTTTTTGCTCAATCATCTAGATTACATTTCAAGCAATATTTCTAACAAAGTGTTGCATTTAATCATTCAAGATATACATAGAAAGCGGTAAAGCTAGTTATAGTCCCTAACTCATGTTTCACTCATAATTTCTCAGATAAAGCGAAATCTATAATTGAATAGCAACAAGCAAGTTAGTGACTTCCTATAATCAAATGATGCCAAAAATTTATGTAGATATGTATATATATAGTTTAACAATGTCATAGTTGTCAATTAAACATCTTTAAGTGACAACATAAGAAGGCATGTTGAATAGATATATCTTATCTCTACTACATGGATACATTCAAGTTACACATGGAAAGTTATTTTTCCTTTACAATTTTGCCTATGGAAATGATCTAGCAAATTTATGATGATTGAGAAAGGTTTGCCTTAGCTTGATACACTAGCATTTAGGAAAATGGTATTGAGAGACATCGTATGAGAACTTGCTAGAAAAGGATTTATTTTTGTTGGTGTAATATTCTATTCAACTTGGATATATTATATCCTAAGTGTGATATTGCACCTATTTAATAAGTTCACTTAGGATAATATGAATATTTTAAAATTATTCTCACCTAAGTAGCTAATAATGACATGTGTACACCTTGACTTGAGGTACACAAGTGCCACCACTACCTCATCAACTCTTGATTGATGGTAGTTAGCTACCACCTCGATTTAGTTAAGGCCACCTCTGTATTAGTCAGGTTGAGTGAATTGATCCATTGATTAGTAGTTCCATTCTTGACTTCTTAGTTAGGTTGAGTTAACTCACCTCTTTATTGAGAGTTAACTCATACCTCTTGGGCATGTCATCTCCTTGATTCATGCATCCAAGAGGCCTATATATATGTATGTTACTCATTCTAATTTCATCTCATAATATTGAATATAGAATAGCAATTATTTTGTTAGGCCTATATATATGTATGTTACTCATTGTAATTTCATCTCATAATATTGAATATAGAATAGCAATTATTTTGTTCATTTGGATTTGTGATGAGGTTGTAAGTATTTGGTCTTGGGCAAGTTCATTTTTTTTGTTAGGTAAATTACACTCTTGGGGAGTGCTCCCATTTATATATATGAACATAAATAATAAATTGTTTGTTTACATAAGCTCTAATAAAGAGCCACAAAGAAGCCAAGTGATAATCAAAATCATGTCCCACATTATAATATTACCACCTAGATACTAAGCAAAGACCCATACATTTGAGAAACTAAGGAAGATAAAAAAACACCGAAAACTCCAGCCCCTAATCCTCTGTATAATCTTCTTCAATGCAATGCAACAAGACATCTGCACTATCTGCATCAACTAGCCCCATTTTTTTTGAGGAATTTGAAACCCTTGGTTGCCACTCTCCTTCTCTACATCTGTTGATTCAACCGACTGGAGGAGATGAAAGGATGCCAGACCACCACCTCACTGCCTGCCTGCACTCTAGAGAAGTCTTCAGGAAGGGGGATATCATTTCCATATCGGGCCATACAAAGCACCTCATTAAGGCGACCTAAGAACTTTTTCTTGACCAAAGTCGTGACTGCCACCTTCACCATTTCCTGAAAAGGTCTCCCAAATCAAGTAAGACATCTATGAACATGGCTGCAATATCCACATTAACCCTATATTTGTGGTCTGCAACAATAAATTCTTCACCTAGTATCCATTGCACTGCTAGTAGAATGATACCATTCTTCATCTTAAACACACTCTGTAACCTCTTCTCTGAAATCAAACCCAAGAAATCCATCTACCTTTAAGGGCAAGTCATTCTAATGGGAGTTTCCATTGCATACATAAAGGGGATGGCTTTCGTTGCCGCAAGGAGAGAGTTCAAACCATTAATAGCAATGCATAACCAAATGAAAACCACAATAGCCATTTGAGAAGATAAAAGAAAATTGACAATGAGGGTCCTTAATTAAGCATGATGCCAACAATCCCATCCACCAAAATTCGTATGGCAATTAACACTACGAAATGATTATAGTGAATGACAACACCTCCTAGGAAAGATTACAATATGTGGCATGAGTCCACTATCTTTTCAATAATTAACTCTTCATCCCTTCCCATCGTTGAGTTGGCAAGAACGTCAACTTTCCTATTGCCTTCTCTATAGATGTGGTTAATAGTGAATTCCTCTATATTATTAATTAGGCCCAAGGCAATGGATAAGAGAGAGTTAAGAGTCCAACTATGAATGCTCCTTGATCTCACAATGTTAATGGTAATGGCAGAGTCACCTTCTATTTCCACTTTCCCAACTTAAACTTAACATAAAGTTGAAGTCCAAGGATTAGAGCTTGGAATTCAGCCTCATTATTTGTCCTTGGATTTAGTCTCCTTGAAGCCGAACAGATGACATCCCCTATCTAATTTCTAATTATGTACCCTTCCCTAGACATCTCTGGATTGCCTTTAGAAGCCCCATCAAAGTTTAATTTTACCCATCCCTTCTCTAGCAGAGTCCACTTTACCTCCTTATGCCTCAAACGAGAATCATAAGTTGTCATCTAATTAACGGGAGGGATCCTCAAACCTTTCCATTTTCTCGTCATCAAATTATCCCATGCAGTGAATAACCTTCATTTAGAAGACAAGGATTTGATTCTATTGTTCACCACCTCAACTATAACAGCTTCTATCTTGTTAAGAAGAGAGGGAAGCAAAATATCTTTGTCTTGAAAGATCCTTCGATTTCGTTCTTTCCATAATCCCCAAATTATAATGGATGGGCAAATAATCCACATACATGAGAAAGTAGCATTCCTACCAAAAATAGTCCAGTCTTTGAACAAACTCAAAATATCAATTGGGAGGGCCCCTATCCACCCCAGTTTGGCACTCACTTATTGCCAACATTCCTAGACAAATTGGCAACCTAGTAAGCTCGATGATCAATTGTTTCTTCATTGGTTTTAGCAGGCTTCTAACAATTTTTTGGTGAAGCCCTTAGGCGAATCAATTCAATGATGATGAACAAATATTGAGAGCAGCATGTAGTCATGCAATATGCCTTTAGAATGTTGATGTAACACTTTTTGTCTTTTTGCAATTGATTTCTAGATAAATCCTAAGTAGATAAAAGATTATTTGAAAATGAATTAGGGTTAGTCCTTAAATACATTATCCTAGCATACATTTTGAAATAATTTGTACTTTAGTTGACTAGTAATGACTAGTAAAAGAGTAAGGCATGGACACAATTTAAAAAATTCAAATTACAAGTTTAGAGTCTCTATTTAAATACAAAAACAACTTCAAGTCAATTTTACACCCACAAATTTAAATTAAAGTGATAAATAATATATATTTAAACTAAGATGATAAATGAATTTAAACTCTTAAAATATATAATAGAAAGGTGAATTAAAATCAAAATAAAACTATTTACTAACTTCCATATATCAATTACACACTAATTAATATATTAAAAACTACCTGATCATTATAAATCCAAAAAAATTTATAAAAAAATAAAAATCACATAAATATACCACTTTTACCATTACACACAGCTTTTCTTTAAAAAAGAAAAAGAGAGAACTTTCACCCGAAAAACATTTTAAGGGTCGGCCTGGATAATTTTCAATATAAAAGTGACATGGAAACACCCTAGGTATTTGGTTCCAGCCAAGCCCCACTTCTACTACGGCCCCTACCGACTCCTTTAATAAAGAAATACGGATATCTATTCTGCACTACGAATAAAAAAGATTATGACAGGTATATGGGTCATAATTAATTTTCATGGGAAAGCACTCTCTATGTTGCCTATTAAAACGTGACGCTAGTGAGTGCCCCACACAGGTGAGAAAATGGCTTTCTACAACTCCTCCGCTGAGAAGCGTGCAGTAATGAATCCCAAGGATCTCAGGTTCACCCACCCTGATATTAAGTCTACTTTCAAGGATGCAATACACCCTTCTGTTAGAGACACTTCGTCTCGATTGCGGAGGGGCCAGCTGAGTTCTGATGCATTCGGCGAAGTCCATGTATCCACAGACAAAGATGGCGTTACGTGGTGTGACAATAACCGTCGTTTGTTTGCCTTGAGAGATGCCGGTATACAAAGCATCTGTATGGTGTTTTGACATTCAAATGTAATGTTTTGGATTTTCAAATTGCCCATGTTATTCTGTAGCAAAGATGTAATTATGCTTAGAGAGAGATAATATCAAATAAAAACAAATTTTGTAAAACAAGGGTTCTTTGTGATGTTTGTCATTGCCCTTGAATAAAAAAGAAATATTGATCTTTGACATAATATATGAAGTAAACACTATTTTAGAATCTGAGTGTGATGTTTAAAACCTTTGTGGTTTACCTCTTGAACAACACAACATTTGATTAAATTAACAACTATAGTTCTTTATAGTCACATATTCCACACTAGCAAAGCACATCCTTATCTCTTGACAGAGCTTATCAAGCTCACAATTAGTATTATGATCACCATCTAAGAACCGATGAGCTTGGTGAACATGATAAGATTCTATATGAATAACTCATTGTCCTACTAATAAACATAAATAGCTTAACATATAAAGGGGGCATTCCACCCATCCAATTATGAAAAAACATAAAAAATAACTAACTAAAAGGTCACAACTCCATCTTGATCAATCAGAAAAAAAGAAATCAATCAAACTAGCAATTTAAACAAACTCCATCTAGCCCACAACCAAGTTCAAGTCAACTTGGCCTCACATGAGGGCCCTTGGGATTGTGAATGGACTTACAACCTACCCCTAGAAGCACACCCTTATCACTCATCACCTCTTCATCATGATCCTAATTATATTAATCATTAATTAAATAATTAGTAGAAATAAATGAAAGTGTGTGAATAAGGATAGATGTGATAGCGCTAACATTGATGTTGTAGAGGCCGTAACATGCCCTTCAATCCTCGTGAAAGGGACCATTTAACCCCATCCCACCTCAGGTAACTCCATCCCTTTGTGCTTGGGTTAGTTTATCAGTACAACATGACACAAAGACCACACAATACAGAGTGAATAAAAAAAGTATTATTGTGAAAGAAAAATAAATTAATCAAGTGCCTAACAAATAGATGGAAGAAGTGGGTCTAGGAACTTGTCTCAAATACTACAAAAAAGCTTTGTGTCCCCTCCACCTATTTACTTAGGCACTCCCTCACTCTTGTCCCAAGTTAATTTCTTTACCATGTTTTTAGGAAAATAGCCACACAACACATGTAATATTATAATACTAGAGGCCAACAATACCTTACATAAATAGTACCAACAATAGCAAAAGTATGAATATGTCGTGCATGTTTCACACTAATAATTGTCCTCCTCCTTTCTCATCTAGTGAGTGTTAAGCTATTGATTTGCTACATTACATTATTTAATTGTTGTTTGTAGTTGCTCATGTTAAGCCTCATGCCGCATGTTTGTAGCAGAGGATGCATTGTATGAGCAAATGAGAAACACTAGTGTGAGGTTGCTAATTACCATTCCTTAGGTTAGAGACCATATGTTTTATTTCCTACAGGGTCAGATGGAGTAGGTCTGTAGCCTAGAATGAATTCCATTTGTTGATATATGACTACAACATTATTTCTGTGATTTGATGTTAATAGCTACGATCGTTTGAATGATCATCGCTATATTAACAAACATTTTAGACTAGCTATTTCCATCTGACACTACACAAAAGCCCACCTTGCTTGGCATCGACATAAAGAGAAATAAAAAATTTAAACCATACCTAAAAGCATTGTGATTGTTTATGTGGAACTATGGTGTACAGGTACACCATTATTGTGATGGCCCCACTCTCCACTCCATTCTTTACACTGTTCTTCTTGTACGAAAAACTAAAGTGGTGTTTGAAGTGCCTCCACCTCTCACATTCTTTGGCCTTTCTTTCGAAAATGACACTTCTTATTATCACCAACTCCCTCTTCTCTCTTCCACATTCTTTCCTTGTACGAATAGGTAGAGTCATCTTCCACATGTTTTCCTCTATGATTTTATGTTTCTTTCACATGCTCTCCTATATGAAATGGGTCCACCTCCCATGATTCCTAGTGACCAAACAAATCACATTGTGTTGATAGATATTTTCTACACATAATGAAAACATATTTAGTCCAACTCAAATAATTGTCACTATTTCTGAATTTGACTTCAATGGTTATCCAAGGCGTACACACAATGAAAGATAGTCAATTTCTGTTGACACTATATGGATGCTTAATTTCTCTCCAAGGGAACACCTATATGTAAATATTGGGATTTCAATGTGTCCATGTGTATACCTATATGGACACATTAATATCTATACTAATTTACCTAATTTTACATTAATAAAATATAATAATTTACATATAAATCAATATATATAAACCACCGAATCGCCATCAATCAATCAATCACTCAATAAAAATAAAAATAAAAACATTGTATAGACACATAATTTTCATCATTACAAAGTTTTTCCTTTTCCCAAAATGAGAGAGGGAACTTTCACAGAAAATACATTTGAAGATTTGGCCTATACCTAATTGTCAAGATCTTCTATCCAAAAAGTGACATTGGAAACCCCCTACCTTGGTAGGGAAGGATACTCATTTTTTCCTCGTAATTGCGAGTTTCGTTTTCATGTACTCAACTTCGCTTTAAGTCTGATCGTGATCTCCACTGAAAATGGCAGACCCAAATACCAGGAAGCTTCTGTGTGCCTACTGGGAAGGACACAGCTCGGTAGGCTGCCTATTAAAACCCTAAACTGGTTGTGCCCAACACAGGTAAGAAAATGGCCTTCAATCCCTCCTCCGACGATGGAAAGCACGCAGTGGTGAATCCCAAGAATTTGAGGTTCACCCAGCCTGATATTAGGTCTACTTTCAAGGATGCCACATACCCTTCTGTTAGAGACACATCATCTTTATTGCAGAGTAGGCAGCTGAATCGTTCTGTTCTCGGGGAGCTCATTGCACACAAAGACGAAAAAGGCGTAGAACAACCGTCGTCTGTATGTGCTCAGAGAGGCCGATGTTCCTTCTGTTCCCGTCAAGTTTAAAGGCAACGACTACATGTCAAGGTGCCTGAAAGAAGAGGTTAAAAGTAAGCTCGATAATCCAGCCTTCATGCCCAAGATCAGAGGTGAAACATCAGAGTTTCAAAGCCCACTGTCACCCACTCCTGGGCCGAATGTTTATCAAGAGCGAAAGGAGACTTCTCTGTTGGGAGTTGTGGGCTCTGTTTCTGCTGCTCTTGTCACTGGTTATTGGGGATGGAAACTGTATAACACCCAGCAAGAGAACGATGATGAAGACAATGAAAATTAGTGTTTTTAAGGTTTGATTTCCTCGCTACTTATTTAATAGTTTGGGTACGTGTTTGAGTGCTGAGATTATTGCAGTAACTATGAAGAGTCTGGTGGGATCAAACTCAGAATTCAACCTCCACCTGAGTTAAACTGTGGTGGATTCTTCATCAGTATAGCGTATTTTGTGTGACTCTGAAGAAATCTACGTATATTGTTCTGCCTCTATTACTCACGGTTGCACCTTGTTTATAGGGATGTTCTATATAATTCCTACTTTGCCCAGCCCTTTGAGGCTGGTAGTGGATGCCATTTTATTGTAATTTTTTTCAGCTTCTTTCAATACCAAAAAAAAATAATATAAATATAATCTATAATCATAATTTTAAAAAAATCATTAATTAAATCTTGTTCAAGTGTATAAAAAAATATTTTTCACCCTTACAAATATAAATACAAATTATATAAATATTCTTTTTAAAACAAAATTAACCTAAAATAAAAATATATACTTTTATTAAATATTACTTTTTAAAACAAAATTTTAAATTTCAAAAAACAATTGCAAAAGAAACTCCACCGATTTTCTGATTTTCTGCTATGGCTGCTGGCAGTGCTTATTTAATTCCTTGCAGCCACTCTTATTATTAGATTTTAATACAGCGCAACATGTATCATGGTTTTCATACAGCCATATTTGTATTTGAGGGTAATAGTTTTCTTGTGTTTTTAGACTGTACATTCTTTGACCATGTAGATTGGTACCAGCTCTCTTTTATGTGTATTCTGCTACTCTACCGTTGTTATGCTCATGTTTCATGCTAAGGTCTGAGCAGTAGTTTTGATGACTATATGGCTATTTTGTTATTTTGTTTTGTTGTAGGTATTTTCTTCTTGCTACTCTTCTGAACAGTTTCTATTATTTGTACTCATGCATTTTTTTAATATAAAAAAAAAATCCAAAAGAAACTCCCTATAATTGTTTAATGTTTTGAGCTCCTTACCAGCATTTGTTCATAACAGTTTTCTCCTTCAGTAGTCTGCGACCTTTACTTGTAATTTGTTTTTTTACAATTAAAAAAAGGGTGGTCATATTTTCTTCCCGTTTGGTAGTCATGTTTCAAGTACACTAACATTGTTTTAACTTTAATGTGTTCTCCACTCAAAATGGTACACACAAATACCTACCCTATCTTTTCATTTCTTTACTTCTTTCATAAGAAACTCTCCAATCATTGCTGTCACTTTTGTTTAAAAAAATTGGAGTTTGGGTATTAACTTTTTAATAGAGTTAAAAAAGATGATTGTGTTGATTTTTGTGTAGTTCAAAAAGTGGAGTTGCTTTAAAGCAACTTGAGTTGGATTTTTAGCAACAATAGTTTTTTTTTTTAAATTTATGAATAGAATGTTTTTGAACTTGTGAGATTGAGATAAAATCAAGAGCGATTTTATGTGTGATTGTTGGAAGATTGTTGTAGCAGCTGGGCTCTATATATGTAAGATTGTTGTAGCAAACTTGAATTTTGTTTTAAAAAGTAATATTTAATAATTGCTTATTAAATTTCAAAAAACAATTGCTTATTAAACTTTCTCTTACACATTAAGTAAAGTCGCTGGGCTCTATATATGTAAGATTGTTGTAGCAAACTTGAATTGTATTTTTCGAAGAGAAAGTTTGATGTTAGGCTGAATAGAAGATCCAACATTTGCAGGTTTTTCCCCACACTGGGGTTTCCTGGGTATATCTATGTTATTGTCTATTTGTGATTGGCTTCTTGCTATTTTTGCTTCTGTTGTTATTAGCTGTTAATTAACCTAGAGTATTGATTGTTATAAATCAGATAGAGATTCTATTCTTTGAATTTATTGTGCAATTAATCTGTAGCTGGGTTATAAAAAATTAACATGGTATGAGAGCTCTAAACTCTGAATACGAAGCCAAAATTTGTGACACAGATTTCAAGAGAAAAAAAATTAGTTTTTCGTCTCTAGTTTCTTCTGTGGCTATGGCAACCAGTGTTCGATATAAGGACAGACTTGAGGGTTCTTCTAACTTCTTACAGTGGAAGGTTCAGATTACATCTGTTCTTAAGGAGAACAGGCTGTGGATCTATGCTGGTACAAAGGTGACACCACCAACAAATGATCTTGTTGCCTTAGATTTACATGAAGTCAAGGAGGCCAAGGCTCAGAGGATTATCCTAGATGGGGTAAGAAATCATCTAATTCCTCATCTATCAGAGCGATTATTAGAATCGTAAGATGATGCTAAAGGACAAATTGCATAACACTAAGATGTCTAAAGGAGAGAGCATGACCTCTTACTTGTCCAAGCTGACACAGGTCAGAGATGAGCTGGCTGTTGTTGGAGAGACGATTGCTGAAGATGAATTGGTGCATATAGCCTTGAACGGTTTTTCGAAGCACTGGGAATTGTTTGTCAAGTGTGTTGTTGGCAGAGATCGGCTACCTGATTTGGTGAGGTTTTGGGATGATTTCATTTAGGAGGAGATTTGTGAAGGTGCTCATTGAGGAGATCAGACAAAGAAGAGTCAAGACAAATAAAATCTTGCTCTTGCAACCAAGGGCAAGCAAAAGTGCAATAAAGAGCAATCCGAAGGTTCTTCCAAGACTGGGAAGAAGAAAGATTTGAGCAAGATAAAATATTTTTGTTGCCATCAGAAGGTTCACTATGCCAGTCAATGTCCAAATAAGAAAAATAAGGACAAGAAAAAGAAGCAAGTTTCTGCCACAGGAGAGGTGGACAAGTTTGTATCATGATTTGAGAATGGTTTTCACTCATTGCCTGTCTCTCAAGTTCAATTGCCAACAGGGTATGGTATATTAACAGTGGGGCTTCTTGCCACATGACAGGGGTCAGAGAATGCTTCACCAAGTTGGAGGAGAAAAAGATGGATTTCTATATTGAGCTTGGAGACACCAAGTACCATGCAACTGGTATTGGCACCATCAAGTTTCAGAGGGAGTCTGGCAAACCCTTGTTGGTGGAGAATGTGTTGTATGTCCCTGGCATGACGAAGAATTTAATCTCAGTTTCTACTTTGGAAGACAAGGGTTACATCATGACCTTTGAAAGGGGCAAAGTCTATATTCGTCCCAAGGATTCCAAGGTTGCAAAAGTGATTGGAGTCAGACACGACAGCTTGTTTCAGTTACAATTTGAGCCAGCACATGCATTGGTAAGCAACTGTAGAGGGCTAGGAGAATTGTGGCATAGGAGGATGGCTCATCTTCATCATGGAGCACTTAATGTGCTCAAGGAAATAGTGATGGGGTTGCCTGAGATGAAGACAAAAAACCATGAGGTGTGCAAGGGTTGTGCTCTTGGGAAATATGCCAAGACTAGTTTTCCAAGCATTGACACTAGATCCAAAGGGATTTTGGATCTTGTACACTTAGATGTGTGTGGGCCCATGTCAACAGTATCCTTGAATGAGTATGAGTATTATGTTACTTTCACTGATGACTTCTTCAGGAAGATGTGGATATATTTTCTGAAGAATAAAAATGAGGTCTTCAGTAGGTTCAAAGAGTTTAAGGCTCTTGTGGAGAACCAAACAGGGAGGAAGATCAAGATACTGAGGTGTGATAATGGAGGTGACTATACCTCGAATACCTTCAAAGATTTCTATACTCAGGAAGGTATCAAGAAAGAGTTGACGGTTCCGTACAACCCTCAGTAGAATGGGGTTACTAAAATAAAAAATAGGGCTATAGTTGGAGCAGCCAAGGCCATGCTTCATGATCATGATCTACCTTGGTTCTTATGGGCAGAAGCTTGCAATACAGCTATGTATTTGCAGAATAGAAGCCCTCACAAACTGTTGAGCAAATTGACTCCAGAAGAGGCATTTACTGGTAAGAAACTAGATTTGGCACACATTCACATCTTTGGATGCCTTGTGTCTTGTCACATTCATGTGGAGAAGAGAACCAAGTTGGAACCAACTGTAGAGAACGGCATTCTTGTTGGGTACAGTGAAACCTCTAAGGCCTATTGAGTTTACATTCCCTCAGGAAACAAGTTGTTCGCAGAGATGTGAAGTTTGAGGAAGAGAGGGCTCTTCAGAAGTCTAGCAGCTTGATGAATGAGGAGAAGCAATCACCCATGGTTGAGGCAGAAAAAATCCCTCAAACTTCAGTCCCGCAAGATGGAGAGCAGAGCAAGAAGGCCGAGCAAGTTGATCAAAAGGAGGAACAAATAATTCCTTAGCCTCAGATTTCTATTACTGAAAAGAAGAGAAACAGGGTGGCTGAGCAAACACTGAGAGAGGCCCAAGAATATGTTGGTGACCCACAGGATTCAATCAGACAGAGAAAAGCTCCCAAATGTTATTATGATTATGTGGCACTTATGAGTGAATTAATTGAAGAGGAGCCTTCCATCTTTTAGGAGGCATCCGTACACCAAGTATGGAGGGATGCCATGGTGGAAGAGTATTCTTCCATCATGAAGAATAGCGTGTGAGAGGTAGTACCATGACCAGAAGGTAAGTCTGTGGTGGGCTCGAGATGGCTGTATAAGATTAAGCATGTTGCAGATGGTAGTGTGGTAAAGTTCAAAGCCCCGTTTGTGGCTAAGGGCTTTTCTTAGAAGGAAGGAGTCGACTATGACGAGACTTTTTCTCCAGTAGCCAGGTACTCATCCATAAGAGAAGCACATATGGGTTGGAGGATTCACCAGATGGATGTAAAGAAGGCCTTCCTCAACGGAGAGATTGAGGAAGAGATTTACATAGAACAACCAGAAGGATTTGAAGCACATGGGGGGGATTCTGATGTATGCAGGTTGAGGAGAGCACTGTATGGGCTCAAGCAGGCACCCAGGGCGTGGTATTCACGTATTGACAGTTTCGTGGGCTTCATCAAGAGCGAGGCAAATCCGAACCTGTAATATGTTCAGGTGAAGGATGAACTTCTCATATTGGTCTTGTATGTTGATGACCTATTTCTCATAGGTTAGAGAAGCTCATAGCCCACTACAAGCGGGATCTTGCAGGAGAGTTTGAGATGAAGGACTTGGGGTTGATGCACTACTTTCTAGGATTAGAGTTGTGGCAGAAAGAGGGAGAGATCTTCCTTGGACAAGGGAAGTACATAATCGATATCCTAAAGCGATTCAGGATGGAGGACTATAAGCCCATGTCCACGCCACTTGTGACCAATTGGAAGAAGATTGATGCTTCCAGATCAGAGGTGACCTGACTTTATATAGATAGTTGATAGGTTCTCTTATGTATCTGGTCAACACCAGGCCAGACATTTGTTTTGCAGTGAACTCACTTAGTCAGTTTATGGTGGAACATAAACGTGTGCACTGGATAGCTACGAAACATGTTTTGAGGTATCTCTGAGGCACAATTGATTATGAGCTGAAGTATGTTTAGCAGGATGGAGTGAAGCTTGAGGGGTTCACCAATGCAGATTGGGCAAGTAATACAGCTAACCGGAAGAGCACTTTAGGGTGCAGTTTCAGTTTGGGACTAGCAGCAGTCTCTTGGTACAATAGGAAACAAAAGTCAGTCGCACTGAGTTTTACGGAGGTCGAGTATATGGCAGCCAGTATGGCTACATGTGAGGCTATTTGGCTTTGAAAACTTCTAGCTCGGCTCTTTGATCAGGAGCTAGATCCTATTGTCATTTACTGTGATAATCAAAGTTGTATCAAACTCTCTGAGAATCTAGTGTTTCATGACAAGTTAAAGCACATTGAGATCAAGTACCACTTCATCAGAGATTGTGTTGAGAAGGGGACAGTGAAGCTCCAGTACATTCCTATGGATGAGTAGATAGCAGACATCCTGACCAAGGCCTTGATGAAGAATAAGTTTGTATTCTTCAGGGATAAGTTGGGTATTGTACAGAACACCTTCCTCGCTAAGAGGGAGTGTTGTTTTTTATGTAGCTCGAAAAGTGGAGTTGCTTTAAAGCAACTCGAGTTAGATTTTCAGCAACAATTTTTTATTTATTTAAGAATAGAATGTTTTTGAATTTGTGAGATTGAGATAAAATCAAGAGCAATTTTATGTGTGATTGAAAGATGAATAAAGCAAGGAAAGTTTCTTTTCTTGCACATTAAGTAAAGCAACTGGGCTCTATATATGTAAGATTGCTGTAGCAAACTTGAATTGTATTTTTCGAAGAAAAAATTTTCTGTTAGGCTGAATAGAAGATCCAACATTTGCCTGGGTTTTTCCCCACACTGGGGTTTCCAGGGTATTCATGTGTTATTGTCTATTTGTGATTGGCTTCTTGTTATTTTTGATTCTTCTATTATTAGTTGTTAATTAACCCAGAGTATTGATTGTTATAAATTAGATAGAGGTTCTATTCTATGAATTTATTGTGCAATTAATTTGTAGCTAGATTATGAGAAATTAACAGGTTGCACGTTTTAAAGAATTGGATTATAATAGAGAAAATATTTCATACTCTATAATAATATTTGTAAGTGTTTTTGAATATAATTGTGTAGAGATTTTAAGATTAATGTTTTAAGATAAATTCAGTGATTTATCATTAGGAAGAAGAAGATGAATTGGATAGTTCTATAAAAAAAAATTATATTGAAGAAGTGCAATAAAAAACAGAGTTCTATAATTTTGTAATGCTAAAAATTTCATACCCATGCTCTTTTCTCTTTATATTTCGGGATTACAATTATTATAGTCTTTTATGTATTGACTAATGTAAGAATATATTTGGTGTGGAAGTTGGTAAAAATGTCATTATCCTAGTCCTATCACATCTCCACATATCTCAAGATTTTGAAAGTATATGCTAAATCTACCATTTGCCACCTTGGCTCAAATCTACAAGTGCATAATTGAACCAAGTCATTTATGTACCTATAGATCTAACCCCAAACTTTTAAATTCAAATTGTTAAGGGAAATCGTGTATGAATATCAAATAATATCAATAATACCTAATAACTCAATGAAATAAGAAACAAAGAAGATCAAACAACAAAAAATTGAACCTTGCAAACCTCTTTACTTTGTGGCTTCCATTGGTTACCTATTTCAAATGATCTTGTGTATGAATATGGCCCTCAGAAGGTGCACTTCCTTGCTATTTTCAAGGATGTCAAGTGGAAATGGCTATGATAGGTTCATAATGAAGAGATTCTTCACAAACGTGCAATTGCAATGATAAAAGGGTTGATCACAAGCTATGGAATGATTTGGTGCCAAAGGTGCGCTATAATTCCAGCAGAGTAAGTTTACTAAAAACTTGGATGGTAGAAATGGAGGGATAAGGTTCTACTTATAGATTTGTGAGAGAGAAGATCAATGGTGTAGAATGAATAAGAAGATTAGCAGTTGAGGAAACTTGAGAGGATGTGCGCGAATAGGGAGAGGACATGTGTCCTGCTCTATTTTGCATGAGAGGAATTGATAAAATAGAAGAATGAGTTAACTGAAGAGATTAATCAATTAACAGAATAGATTAATCAGTTAAGAGAAGGATGGAAATTGCATGAGTGTGGGAAGATATTTTAGCTCAATTAAATATTTGGAATATTTAATTGCATGTGCACAAGGATTGAATTATATTTAGAGATAACTCAATTTTTAGAGGAAATGGACAATTTAAATAAATATTTGGAGTTATTTAAATTTAGAGAAGACATTATTGGAGGAAACAATTAAATAATTAGTTTTATTTAATTTAGAATGATTTTGGAAGAACTAATTAAATAATTGGTATTATTTAATTTGTTGGAGGATTTGGAGAAATTTAATTAAATAAATGATTTTATTTAATTGTTGGATGCCATTAGAAGAATTTAGGGATTTAATTAAATAAATTGATTTTATTTAATTGTTGGAAGAATATGAATCAAATAAATAAATTTGTTTATTTACTTATTGATAGAGGAATTTAGATCAAATAAATATTATAAATATTTATTCAAACAGAGTCGTGTCAATTTCAGGTGTATACATTTTGCCCCTCTTTGATGCAATGTGTTTTATCACGTTGTTTCAAAGAATAGATTTTTCTTATAATGATACATGTCTCAGTTTGCCCCTGGTACAGGTTTAACAACGGTAGGATTCCCCCTCGGGAGATTGGATGGGAAGAAAGGTTCGAGGGTGTGAGACAGGCAATCTCACGATGAGGAAGGTGAAAAATAGGTTAGGATCGTGAAAAACAGGATGAACAAAGAGCTGAATGATATGTGATGCAAGATAAAATGATAACACACAAGCAAGTAAGCAAGTATGCACAAATGATACAAGAACAAAGAAGGTATTGCCCATGTCCAGCTGTAAACCAATGATTAATCAATAATGATTGACTATAGTGTTTTTCATTACGAGGAACAATATATCCCTAGGTCAACATGATAGGCGTGGGAAAGATATATCCCACTGATAATTATGATTGATTGAGTTGGTTTATGACAAGATTAGGATCAAGATCACTGATTGCAATTGGATAATTTGACAAGATTGACTTGAATTGATTGGTATGGATTAAGGATGGACTTGCATTTGGATCACTGCTCAGATTGACTGGATAAGGGTTCGAATGAAATGACGGAAGAATTGATTAGAAGAATTTGATGAAAGATATAATGATAGATAGAAATTTGATTGACAGAAGAAACATGAATGAAGGAATCACAAGCTTTTAATTTGCAAACATTGATACTCTGAACAAAATCATTATTGGTGGATGGTATACGAAATGCAAATGGATATGTGATGGATACGGATATTTTTCATCTTTGATATTGCAAGTATTTTGAAGTGCTTGTTTCATCATTGGACTTTTTTTTTTTTTTGAATGTTGTAAGAAAATACAAGCACCTAGGTATAATTAAACCGAGATGACCTGAGTATCCCTTAAATAGATTTCGATATAGCAATCTAATACAAGCATCTAAGTATAATTGAACCGAGATGACCTGAGTATTTCTTGTGTATCAACAGACAAGGATTACACTTGTTTCATGCTAGTTCTTTGATGTCCTCGATGATCATTGTGTTGATCATGTCTTTAGACAAGGTTTCACATTACTAAAGATAAACCCACAAGCATCAATCAAAGAAAATAATCATGCCCCCATCGCAGCATCTCTAGTTTTTACACATCCATGAGTAGCATAGGAAACATGATAACAAAAGTGAAGACTTTAAGACTCAACTAATCGGAACAAAAAATTCTTGCATTAGATGTATCTTTCTTGCCATAATTTAGATAGGATCATTTGGATCATTTTGGTCCTTGTTTTTGTTTTGCTTTGGATAGGTTGATGTCTTGCATCAAAAACTTATGTTTGAAAGTGGGTTTTGTTGCGCACGCATGTCTGGTGAAAGACATCACAATCCTTATCTGGTGAAATGGACCCTAAGGGACTGACCTAGTGCCTTGGGGGTGCATTGACAATGGCCTTGCCTACGTGACGATGCAAAGGCAACGTAGTTCAAGACTTTAGACCTTGTGGACCTAAGACCTATGCGAGGGGAGACTGTATGGATGCGGATGGACTAGAGGGTAGACGACAAGATACGAGATGGATGGGAAGCCTCGGGGGTGCATTGATAATGGCCTTGCCTACGTGACGACGCAGAGGCAGCGTAGTTTGGGTATTTGGACCCTATGATATTGACGATGGATGCTATGACAGGCTGACACTATGGATAGGACCTTAGTTAATAAAGTGATAAAAAGAGATAGAGTATCAAGCCATGATAGGTTATCGTTAGGTGGTGGATATGAAAAGGATATGATAGGAAGATAGAAAATGGTAGGAAGAATAGATAGAAGGCGATGGTTTCCCAAAGATGGAGGAAGTAGTTCGCATTACAGAGAGCGCCTGTTTGCTAGGTTTTCACTACTTTGCTTTTATTACAACGCTTATTTTTGTCTTTTCTCATTTTTTTGATTTGTTTTATTTTTTCTGATTTTTTTAATTTTGCTTTTTTTTTGCCCCCTTACATTGGGGTTCTCTTAGGTATAGAACCGGCGAAGATGCATACTGTTGATTGGGTCATCGAATAGCTCACCTTTTGATGTTGCTAACTGATACACTCTTGATCCATAGGCAACAATGATTACATAAGGACCAAGCCAATTGGGTTCAAACTGACCTTTTTTTTCTCGATCCTACGGATGAACCCTGTGATTGTAGCTTCATGACATTCTCTATTGGTAGGCTTTGAGATGGTTGAAAGCATTATGTCTCTTCTCCTCCAACAGTTCTAGCTCTTGCAGTCTAGACACTTTGTAGTCTTCATCAGTGATAAGACCTTTTAATGACACCCTTAAAGATGGTAGCTCGACCTCGATGGGCAAAATGGATTCTGATCCATAGACAAGAGCATAAGGGGTAGCACCTGTGGGAGTGCGTATATTGGTTCGATAGGCCCACAGAGCGGGCTTCAATTGTATGTGCCAATCATAGCTAGCCTCGTTGACAGTTTTCTTGAGGATTTTCAAGATTGTTTTGTTGGATACCTCTGCCTGGCCATTGCCTTATGGATAGTAGGGGGTGGAAAAACGGTGTTAGATTTTGAATTTGTCACAAAGCTCTTGGACATCCTAGTTTTTGAATGGTCTTTTGTTATCTATGACTATGGATGAGGGTATTTTGTATCTGCAAATGAGGTAATTGAGGATGAAGGAGACAATCTGTTTGCCTGTGACATTGGTGAGTGGAATGAATTCAATCCAATTGGTAAAATATTCAGTGGTGGTTATTATAAATTTGTGGCCGTTGGATGACGGAGGGTGGATTTTGCCCACAAGGTCGAGTCCCCATTGACAAAAGGGCCAAGGTGTCATTGAAGGTCGTAGATCCTGAGCTAGTGCATGGATGAGGTTACCATGTATCTGGCACTCCTTGCATTTCTTTACAAACTGATATGAATTAGTTTCCATGTTCAGCCAATAGTATTCCAAACACATGAGTTTCTTAGCTAAAGAAGGACCACCAGAGTGTGTTCCGCAAACTCCTTCATGCACGTCTCGTAAGGCAGTTTGAGATTCTTCACATTCTAAACATCAAAGTAAAGTACCATCCAAACCTAGTCGATATAGGGTGTCGGCGATAATGGTGTAACGGGAGGTTTGGCGAATGAAGGTTCAGCATTGGTTGGTAGACAAGTTAGGTGGTAGGGTGTTATCCTTGAGGTAAATGTAAATCTTACCATACAAGGGTGAATCAGATCCAACTAAGAGGCAAATGGAGTGTGTTTTAGGGGTATCGCAAGATGGTTGCATAACTGACTCACCAAGAACTCATACCGTGACTCATTCTCTGGTATCTCAAGAAGCGAGGCGATGGTTGCCATGGCATCTGCTGCTTTATTCTCTATGCGAGGTATCTGCTCAAAGGAGATGATCACAAAGTACCCTTTAAAGTCCTCTACCATATGCTTATATGGCATTAACTTGTCATCTTTTGTTTGATAGTCATCATTGACTTGATTGATGACCAGTTGGGAGTCACCATAGACCTGTAGTTCCTTTACTTTCCATTCTACTACCATTTTGAGACCAATGACCAAGGCCTCATACTCTGCTATATTATTTGTGCATGGGAAAAGCAGACGATAAGACTTAGGTATGGTGTCACCTTGAGGAGTGACCAACAAGATTCCTGCCCCTGATCCATGGTTTGTATAGGATCCATCAAAGTAGAGTTTCCATGAGTGTGTTGTGACACTAAAAATGGATTCATCTGGGAACTCAAATGTCATTGGTGTGGTATCCTACAATGGTGCCTCTATTAACTAATTGACAATTATTTGGCCTTTGATAGCCTTCGTTTCTACATACTCGATATCATATTCACTTAATAGCATTACCCACTTGGCTAGGCGGCCTATTAGAGCTGCTTTGCTTAATAGGTACTTTAATGGATCTATCTTTGCAATAAGCTTTATTTAATGCGCTAGCATGTAATGTCATAGTGTTTGGGAAGCAAAACCCACAACAAGACAAGATCTTTCTATTTGGGAATATTGCAGTTCATAGCCCATCAATTTGTGACTTATGTAGTAGATAGCCCTTTCTTTGCCTTCATAATCCTGTTGTGCTAAGAGGGCTCTGAGAGCTGTTGGTGTAGCAGATACATATAGATACAGTGACTTACCTTAGATAGGTGGCATCAAAATAGGTAGATTAATGAGGTACTCCTTCAGTTTGCGAAATCCTTCCTCACACTTTTTATCCCATCTAAATGGTATGTTTTTATGCAATAGGTGAGTAAAAGGTTGACACTTGTCTGCCAGTTGTGAGATGAACCGACAGATTGCCTGTAACTTGCCATGTAGAGACCACAGTTGAGTGATGTTCTTTGGCGGTAGCATTTCCATGATAGCTTTGACCTTGGTAGGATCCCCTTCGATCCGATTTGCTAATACTATGAAGCCTAAGAGTTTGCCGGAGGTGACTCCAAACACACACTTTTTTGGATTCAACCTGACTTTGAAGTGTTCTAGTTGCTGAAAGACTTTCTCTAGTACATCTAGGTGGGATTCTCTTGTTAGTGACTTTGCAAGGATGTCATCTACATAGTCCTCCATTGTCACATGCATCATATCATGGAAGATAGTGGTCATGGCACGTTGGTATGTTGCCCCTGTGTTCTTTAACCCAAATGGCATGACATTCCAGTAGAAGGTGCCCCATGGACAAGTGAATGTTGTTTTATGTTGGTCTTCTGGTGCCATCCTGATTTGATTATACCCAGAGAAGCCATCCATGAGAGATAGCATGGTGTGTCTTGTTGTCAAGTTGACAATGATATCAATGTTAGGTAACAGGAAATCATCCTTGCGACAATCTTTGTTAAGATCTCAAAAATCATTACATAATCTGACTCTTCCATCAGGTTTTGATACTGGCACTATGTTGGATACCCATTCTGGATAGTCGATTGCCCTGATGAACCCTACATCAAGCAGCTTCTTGAGTTCCTCTTTTACTAGTAATGCTATGTGGGGATGCATCTTCCTGAGCTTCTGCTTGACTGGTTTAACTCCTGGATCTAGTGGAAGATGATGTAGGATCAAATATGGATCTAAACCGGGCATATCTGTGTATGACCAAGGAAAGTTTACTTGTTTATTTTTGAAGAAAGGTAAAAATTTAGTCTTTTTCGGCGAAGATAGAGACTTTGCAAAGTGAATGATCTTAGGATTACCCTCTGTGCCGATGTCGACAGGTTTTGTGGGTTCTACCACAATTTGAGACCTCTCCTGGTACATGTCATTGGGGAGAGTGTCAAGCCTTCCATCGTCTAGCGCTCAAAGAGGTTTTCACCATCCGATGCATCATTTCTTTTTACTATTTTGGGACTTGACACTACTACAGAGTGGTTTTCACCATCAAATCCATTTTTTTATTTTTATGTTTTTTCGACTGGAAAGCTTGGCACCCTCTCCAAAATAAGCCACAATGTTGAGTTCAATGGCAAAGCCAGCTTTATGATCTCATGTAGGTAGATGGTCCCTAAGTTCCATGTAGTCAATATAGGCATCGTCATTTTGGAACATGTCTAGTTGTGGGGTTCCTCGTAAATCCTAATCGATAAGTTTAGGATGCACAAGGGGGAGGGGATAGGAAGGTAGATCTGATTCATTGGGTGCGATGGTTTGGATGGATACATGATTAGGATTTGGATTGATAGGGATAGGATCTGGAATGGTACTTTCCTCTAAATTGTTTATAGCGTTAGGACTCTGACCTTCCTCGTAAGTCATACTTTCAGGAGTGGGTGAATCACATTCTATTGGTCTATGCATTAGCGTTTGTCCCTCACGGTAGGGGCTATAGGTTTGAACGGTGTCAACTCCTTTGTCTTTATAGGAGTGCTCTGAGAGTTCATCCCACTCATACTCATTAGATTCTGTGTCATTGTCTTCTTGTGGGTTATGGATTTGCTCCACAAAACAAGCATTGGCCTTAGCTTTGCCTTTGTCCTTGTATCCTAACCCTCTTGTATTTCAAGTGCCAATGAGGATGAGGAGGGTTGGATGGAGTCTATTATTCCTTCTTTTCTTAGGTCAATGGGACCTTGTCCTTCATAACCCATTCTGTGTAAGATAGACTCACCATGCCCATAGATTTCCATTGGGAGCTTAGGTGGTTCTTGTGGTGTGTTATCTTCCTCTGTGTAGAGCCATTGGAGAACATCTCTTTCCTCACTCTCATATAATAGGGTCCCCCACCCCCATTTTACAAAGGGAGTTGTGGGAGGTTCGGGAGGAGTAGATGGCTTTGGAAAAGGTGTACGTCACCCAAAGGATCTCGGGGATAAAGGCATCTTGGCTAAGTTGAGGGAGTGCTCGATGGAGTATTCTCCTACTCCTGTTTCTCTGATTTTGACTTTCTGCTCTTTGGGCTTGGACAAGGAAGCTTGGGAGCTAGAATCATGCTGTGAGATGGGGGATGTGGAGGATCTATTATTGGGAATGATGCAATCAGGGTTTGAGCGGATAGAGTTACAATGCTGAAAAGGATCAGGATCACCTTGGATGGTGATCTGTCGGGGGAATTTGATGCATTGGTGGTAGGTAGAAGGCACATCTTTCATGGCATGAATCCAAGGTCTACCTAAGAGGATGTTATAGGCTAGCTCCCAGTCGAGGACTTGGCAAACAACATCCTTTATCACTGGTCCCATTTGTATTGGTATCACCATTGTTACTTTGGTAGTTCTTTCTTATTCATCATAGGCCTTTATAGTGATCTTTTTCCTTGGGTCCACTGCATTCTCTGAGAACCCCAATGTAAGGACTAGCTTGAGCATGCAAATATTTAAACCTGCTCCTCCATCAATGAGAACTCTTTTGATATGATGTTTATGAATGAAGGCTACAATATGCAAGGGTGTGTTATGGGGCTGAGACACTGAAAGGTCATCCTGTTCGGTGAACAATAGGGTGTTAGAGGAGGTTAGATGACCTACCATGGCTTGGAACTTCTCTTGGGCCAAGTTTGTGGGCACAGTTGTTTCCACTAGGGCTTTATCGAGAATCTCCTTGTGGGAGGGAGATAGACGCAACAACTCTAAGATGGATATATGGGCAAGAGTTTTCTGAAGTTGGTTAATGACACTGTACTTATGGGGGGCAAACGGAGAAGGTGACAACCTTAGAGGAAGTGTGTGTAATGTGACCTTACCACTGCGGGTGGTGATGTTACAATCAGATTTGTTGGGTTCTGATTATTGGTTTAATGTGACCACATTGATTTGTGGGACGTGTTCTGATATGCAGTTAATGGTATAATCGAATGGCACATTCCCATAGTTAGCATTGTTGTTCCCATTATGTTGATTTTGCCTATTGTTATTGTTACTTTTGTTATTGTTGTTATTGTATGGCCTATCGTGGTTGAGGAGTGGATCCTTATATGCCACATGAGACTCATTAGAGGTATGCTCTTTTGTGACTACACAATTTTGGTCGAGTAGGTCTTGAATGACATTTTTCAGACGGATACAGTCATTAGTCTTATGTCCATTTCCTCTATGATACTCACAGAAATCAGTCTCTTTCTACTAAGGAGGTTTTACTTGAGGTTCATAGTCGCTTGTGGTGGGAAGAGTGATCTCATTGTTGGATAATAGTTTTCACAACGCGAACTCATAGGACTCCCCTAGTTGTGTGAATTTTTGTCTAGGAGCGAAGTTGAATCGTTGTCTTGGTTCGCTAGATGAGGGTTTGCTTGGCGTAGCATTGTTTAACACTCCTTTGAGAGTGAAGATAGGTTGTTGTTTGGGAGCCACTACTTTGGCATCAACTACTCCATCATTGACGATATTTTTGTTCTTTGTCCAAAATTTTGACTTGTCCATGGTATAGTTAGAGTTAGGGGTGTCTTTGAACAACTTTATTTGCCCCTTTGCGATCATAGCTTTCTCAATAAATAATCCTATCTTAATGACTTTCGTAAATAAGGTAGGGCATTGAATTTGGATTTGGTAGCTTAAATCAGGGTTAAGGTTGTGGACAAACATCTCCGTCATTTGTTTCTTAGGCACATGATATGAGCATTTGCTCATGAGTTGTCTCCACCTTTGTAAGAAAGTGGCAAATGATTCGCCACTCTCTTGCTTTGTATTACATAGGTCAAGCATGGAAACTTCGTGTTCAATGTTATATGAGAAGTGCGTGACGAACTTGTTTACTAACTCATAAAAAGTTTTGATACCTGGGGGAAGTCGTGACAACCATTCCATAGCTTGTCCACCTAGAGACCTAGGGAATAGTCTCATTAGGAAGGTGTCGCGCTAAATTCCCTGATATGATCCCTTGGGTCATCTTTTCCTCTATACTTGTCAAATTTTGGTACTTCAAATCTAAAGGGAAAGGGGATCATTTTTAAGCTCTTATCAAAGGGATATGGTGAGATGTCCTCCAAGGAATAATGTTTAGTGGAGGTCCCTATTTGGAGATCCACTAATTTCTATGTTAGGCCCTCAACTTGTTTCGTCAACGCTTCTAGAGGTGTGTTTGAGTCTGTGGCTTGTTTACCTTTATCTAGGCCAATGGTTTTATCTTTACTAGTGCAGTCCTCATGAGTTTCTTCTTCTACGGACTCTCTCAGTTTGTTGAGATCAAAGTCTGGGGGGAGTTTAAGTCCTTGGGTTGCAAGATGAAGAAAGTATTTTTGAGGGTCCTCGTTGAGCACTTTGTCCATTAATCATTGGAACTTTCTATCTTGTAGAGCTGCTTGTAAGTTTTCTTGAGAGATCTCCTCATCACTGTCATGAGGGGAAGGGACAATTTTGTTGAAAGTTTCATCCATTTCTAGTTGTTTTTGTGTTTGGGACCATGCAAGGAGACATAGAAAGGAGTGGGGTGAAACTAGAGATTTTGGTAAGATGTTGGTGTAGATTGTTGAGAAGAGGATACTTGCGGTGACGACATTCGAACAAGGGTTTCTTTTGATCAATGATTCCAAGCAAGTTGGTCAATACAAGACGATAGCCATGAGTAAGGATAGTTGATATCCGATTACTATGTAGAGACTAGTCTTGCACTAAGACCACTAGTGAAGTTTCGAGAGAGAAGGATGATAGATCCTTGATAATGGAGACTTACTAGGGTTACTTGAATCTAAAATGATCTGAAAAAGACCTTGTACTAACTTGATTTGGATACTTTGACTTGATTATGGGAAGATTTGTTAAAAAGGTGGACGAGGTGACCGACGAAAAAGAGGGTATGCTACGGAAACAGATGGAAAAAGTGACTGCACGGTAAATCTGATCTCAGAAACTAGAACAAGGCTAAAATGGGTACTCAGAAAGGTTGAAAATTTTCTCTCAAAAAGCCTAGAAGTGCTCACTGTGATGGATGCGTAGCAACAAATGTGCTGGAACAGAATGTAAATGTGCAGCAAGTCAGAATGTATGTGTAGCTTTGCTGAATCACAAATGCACAGCAGGATTTAACAAATGCGCCACAAGTCAGAATGTATGCGCAACATAAACAAATGTGCGGCAGGAAGTGAAACATGCACAGCTCTATGTAATAAATGTGCAGCTCTGTGTTTTTTGACTGATTTTGTAATGTTTTGGCACATTTTGTGATGTTTTTGGTTTTCTCTGGTTGAAAGTTGGTCTTTTTTATTTTGATTTTTCAACTATGACAAGAAAGGCACAACAAACACAAAATATTTTCATGATTTTTGATTTTTTAAAGATTTTTTTTGACTTTTTTGACTAAAAACAAGTACAAATCCTAGGATGGTAGGGTCAATATAAACCGAATTCTCACTTGGTTTTTACACCAGCTATGCTATTCAAAGCAGATAACTTAGGAACTTGGGACACAGGCTCCCCCTAACAAGTGCACAAACTTCTCAGGTACACCAAGTTCAAGGTTCCCAAGGCTCGCAAACCTTGAGATTTCCTTGTTATCTCTACTATTGAATCGTAAGTATGTGAGTTGTCTAAGGAAGATGATAATCACTCTTTCTGGCACTAGTTTATAGGGGATTTTGGCTTCTAAAACAATGAATAAGTAGTAAGGGCAACCATTCGAGTGGTTATACATGCGGCAATGCTACTCTCTGTTATGGAGTCTCCCAACCTTCATGGGTTGCTCCTTGGAGGGTTTTGAGGGAGGTTGGTTGTCGGTATAACTAATTAGCACTCATTGCATGAAGCTTTCGCTCCAAGCACAATTTATTTATAGTGGCTAGGAAGAGCTTGGCTTTAGCTTTTTACCACTTAAGGTCGTTCCGACTTGGATGGAAGGATATCCAAGGGTAGGCCTCTCTAAAGGAAAAACATGTGAAATGATAGGTTTGGCATTTTGGTCACCCAAGATAGGGGAGAGCATAGGCCTAGTATCATTCCAAAAGTACGATAAACAATGGTTCTTTTCCCCTAGTTAAAATGAAAAAGACTAAATGAGTTAAGCTACTTGGGCACACATGAGATTTGTTAACTTTAAAAGAAGCAAGATAGAAATGGTTTAATTTTATATCCTTCTAGTAGGGACTACATTTTGATTTGTTGATGCAACAAGATCAAATTACAATCCTCCTAGTTAGATCTAAATGAGATTTGCATGAACAATCCAATTACTTTTCTTGCTAATTAGATTTATGATGTGAGTTAACAATGCAGCTAGATGTCTAACTAGCCCCTAACTTGCAAGTAGATCTGAGAATATTCCTATGAGAGATGTTAGCGTTAGGAAAATCACAAGAAATAACTCTCAAAATCATTGTCAGAACCAATGCGCAGCTACAGAGGATGAATGCGTAGCAACAAAACACAGATGCATAGATATCACGAATGCACAGTTTTAGAGAATAAAAGTGCAAAATCAGAGCACATACGCGCAGTTAGAATAAATGCGTCGTTACAGAGCACAAAAGCATAGCTTCAGTGAACAGATGCACTGAAAGGACAGATGCATGTTAGAAATGAACAGATGCGCAAAATCCTCCTGTGTATGGAACCTAATGTACAAAAACTCAGTTTTGAGGTTAAATTGGGGCAAGGCCCCACGGTGGGCGCCAAAAATGTTAAGGGAAATCGTGCATGAATATCAAATAATATCAATAATACCCAATAACTCAATGAACTAAGAAACAAAGAAGATCAAACAACAGAGAATTCAACCTTGCAAACCTCTTTACTTCGTGGCTTCCATTGGTCGCCTATCTCAAATGATCTTGTGTATGAATATGGCCCTCAAAAGGTGCACTTCCTTGCTATTTTCAAGGATGCCAAGTGGGAATGGCTATGATAGGTTCGTAATGAAGAGATTCTTCACAAACACAATTGCAATTATAAAAAGGTTGATCGCAAGCTATGGAATGATTTGGTGCCAAAGGCGTGCTATAATTCCTACAGAGTAAGTTTACTAAAAGCTTGGATGGTAGAAATGGAGGAATAGGGTTGTACTTGTAGATTTGTGAGAGAGAAGATCAACAGTGTAGATTGAATAAGAAGATCAACAGTTGAGGAAACTTGAGAGGATGTGCGCGGATAGGGAGAGGACATGTGCCCTGCTCTATTTTGCATGAGAGGAATTGATAAAATAGAAGATTGAGTTAACTGAAGAGATTAATCAATTAACAGAATAGATTAATCAGTTAAGAGAAGGAAGGAAATTGCATGAGTGTGGGAAGATATTTTAGCTCAATTAAATATTTGGAATATTCAATTGCATGTGCACAATGATTGAATTATATTTAGAAATAACTCAATTTTTAGAGGAAATGGACAATTTAAATAAATATTTGGATTTATTTAAATTTACAGAAGACATTATTGGAAGAAACAATTAAATAATTAGTTTTATTTAATTTAGAATGATTTTGAAGGAACTATTTAAATAATTGGTATTATTTAATTTTTTGGAGGATTTCGAGAAATTTAATTAAATAAATGATTTTATTTAATTGTTGGAAGACATTAGAAGAATTTAGGGATTTAATTAAATAAATTGATTTTATTTAATTGTTGGAAGAATATGAATCAAATAAATAAATTTGTTTATTTATTTATTGATAGAGGAATTTAGATGAAATAAATATTATAAATATTTATTCAGACAGAGTCGTGTCAATTTCAGGTGTATACACAAATTTCAAATGTTAGACGTTGCCACCTTTTCCTATCAATCATTATGATCCAACTAAAGTGTGAATTATTTCAAATTGAATGTTAGGGTAGTCTATTTTTGGAATAACCTCAATTCATTTTCATCCAAAAAGAAGAAAAGAGTCTAGGAATCTATTAAGCATATATTAAATTCTTTTGCAAAAGGATAAAACATTATTACATTAGTATCCTAGGAGTATATTTCATGCTTGCCTATTGTCTTTGATCTTGGCTCATTGTTGTTGAATTGATATGCCCAACAACTTGACCGAGGAGAAAATGAACCTTAGCAAGTTCCACAATATTGTTTGTAAACACCATTTTTCTAGATATGGATTATTCATCATAGATACTTAGGTGAGTAGATTACAGAAGTCCAAAATAAAAAGTTTAGATCTATAATTCTAGATTCAATTCCATGCATAGGTTCAAATCCGCACATCTGAAGATCACTTTTCCCTTGTAGATGTAAACAAAATAATTTCACAATCAAATTCCCAATTTTGATAGTAACTATTTGAAAGGCGAGCTAATTTTGTAATACCATACTAAATTAATTTTTGACATCTATAATAGTGATATCTTCATCAAATCTAGAGCTAATAACCCTTGCATTATTTAATTTAATTTCCTAACTAATTATAACATTCATTACATTATCTACTATCAATCCTAGCTTGTATAGATCTAGGTTGATTATTTATTTAATCAACCTAGATATTTATGTAAGTGGATATTTTTCCTTACAATTTTAATGAATCTGACATTCCTACATGACCTAGGGTTCTAACTTGGGGTTTATCTTTCCTTTTAAGTAGAACTTTCAAATATGGTTTTCTAATTACATTCCTTTTGTATAAGATTTGATTAGGGTTTGGATCACCCTTATTTGTGTTTCATTATCACATCTTGATAAGGGTCGGGAATTTCATTGTATCTTATATATTTGATCCCCTCTAGTCATTGTTGGATTATGTATTTTTGCTATATCATTTATGATGGATTGTCATAGGTCATTACCTTTAGCTGATCTATGTGCCTGCCTTACTGATTATGATGTATTCCTATCTTTTGTGGCATCTGATCCAAGTTTGACCTTGATGCTCATGTATTTTTATGCTATGGATGAGGATGCATTTTCTATGGAGGTGTTATCTATTCATGTATATATGCTTTTCCCTACTTCATAGAGTTTGTTAGTGCCTATCGTTCTCTTTTAGATATTGTATTTCCCCAAGATTGCACAAGGTATTAGGATATCACACAACAACACATGAGGCAAACAATCACCAATACACCAAGCATGTTGACACAAGTAGAAGAATTACAAAAATACATGTCAAAATCATCATGATAAGCTTAAAATACAATCCTAGAAAACATGTAGAGCTTCTAGGCAATTTTATAACTTTTGTGAAACTTCAGAGTTCCCATGCATTTCTATAGTTTTATGAAACTTCAAAGTTTCCATGCAATTCTATAGTTTTGTGGTACTTAAAAGTTCCCATGCAATTCTATAGTTCTTGCAAATTGCATGTGGACCCCCTATCCCCACAACCCTTCAACTTTTGAAACTTAAAAGTTCCCATGCAAGTTTACAACTCCTGCAAATTGCATACAGACCTCTAGTCCTCACAACTTTAAAATTGACAAAACTTTAAAGTTCCCATGCAAGTTTGCAATCCCTTCAAAGTGCATGTAGACCTCCAATCCTTGCAAATATAACTCATGTGGAACTTCAGAGGTCACGAGTAAATTTACAGGTCTTACAAATTGCAAGTCAAGTTTTGATTCATGTAGACCTAAGACTTGTGGAACTTCAAAGCTCACATACAAATTTGTAGCTCCTACAAATTGCAAGTTGAGTTCTAATCTCCACCAACTTTACATTGAAAACTTTTAGAGCTTGTGTGCAGATTTGTAGTTCCTACAAAGTGCATGTTGAGTTATGATTTCTACCAACATTACATGGTGGACTTTTTAAATGTTGATGCAACTTTGTAAACTACAAATTGCCTCTTGAGTATTGAGTTCTAATGAAAATTACATGCAAAAATACAAACTACAAGTCAAGTTCTTAATTCTAACAATTCCTACCTACAAAACTTCAAAGTCCTTCATCATAGTTTTGCACAATTACAAAATGCAAGTCGATAACAATGAATGGAAGAGCATAATAATTATTTCAATGCAAGCATTCGATTGTGGTTGTTGTGGTGATAATAGTATGACTTGAAAGGTCACTTGTCCTGAGACTAGCATGAAGGCTATTCTATTCATTTATGATGTGGAGACGTTCTAATCTCCTTTCTTGGTTTCAAATTGCTTGTTGTATTAGTTATTGTTTGTTGATGATTTGTTGACGATGTTCTTGTTCTTTGATGGTTTGTTTTAGATTTTGTTGGTTGTGAGTTGGATGAGGAAAGTTCTCCCCAATCTCATCTAGGACAGATTTTATCCAATATTCCCTAATGCTTGAGCACATTGAATGCTAGGAAAGAGGGGGAAATGCTATGTTGTGTTGGTGATGTTGAATATGTCGACTATGAATTGACCTTGTGATGAAATTGAGGGTTTCTCTTTTTGCTTGAATATTTTGTTTTGGTTTTTTCGAATGTGCATTGACCTCATGATAAAATCAAGTCTTTGTTCACTTGTTTTGTTTTTGATGTTTTCCTAATGTTTTTTTAGTTTTTGATGGATTCAAGCTATATGAATGTTGGCATTACATTGTTATGGTTCGGTGTTTAGTGTTCAGTTCGTTGTAAGTTATTTCAGGCGGTTAAACCAACTTCAACTCCTCATAACTGCAATAACTGCAATTCTCAGTTTTTATATATGATGCTGTTTTGTATCTGAAAATATCATCGAATGAATGATAATAAAGCATTTACAATTTTCTCATTTGGTATCAGAGCTTCTGCAATGAGAGGAAGGCATCAGTCTGTGTGAGCCATGGCTGTGCTGTGTGATAGTTGGCAAGTAATTTTGTATATTCCACCGGTGCATAAAAGACGCGGAGGCAGTGAAGTGGAGGATACACTGCTGCAATAAGAACTGGCTAGAGATGAGCGTAGAAAGCAGAAATCCGTTCTCTAATTGAAGATACATTGCAAGGGATCTGAAACTGAATGGCTGCATACAATATTTGAGGCATATGAAAGTCATTGCAGGCGCATTACTATAAAAGAAGACTTCAATATTTATTTAGAGCGCTGTTCCAACGTGGGTTTTATAAGCAGTGGGGCTGCTCCCTCTTTATCCTCAAGGACGGTGGTTACCACCAGGCCACTGTAGAAGGCAGACCTGTAAGGTATAGTTTCCTGTTCAGTATTGTTGCATTAAAATCTGCAAGAAGCCTTGAAATAAAGATATCCCAAGCGTAAGGTGTTCAATTATTGATTAGTGGTGATTATTGTTACTTTATGGAGACTTTGTGTGATTAGGGATTTATGGTTTGAAGATATAGTCTGCAAAACCCAGCAATCAAAGAAAAGTGCATGTCCATTATCATCTCAAATTGGTATGTATTGAAGTGTATGAAGTGCAAACTTTATAAGTAAATATATTTAAGTCTGAGTAAGAAGTCAATTTTTTGAGTATTATCTAAAATGGAGATCCCATTAGACAAGTATTCTGGTTCCAATTTTCATACTTGGAGAATGAAAATTCAAATGCAACTAATGAATAAAAAATTATGGGCAATAGTAAGTGGAAAGGAAAAAGCACCTACAGATGCAAATAAGTTATTAGATTGGAGTAGTAGAGATGACAAAGCCAAGGCTATAATTGGTCTTGCTCTTTCTGACACTGAATTGCACCATATTGATTTGGATAAATCATCAGTCAAAATTTGGGATAATCTAAATAAATTGTTTGGAGCAAAAGCCGTTAATGCAAAATTTTCTCTAAAACTTCAATTATTTCGATTTAAGATGGAAGATGGAATCACAATGTCAAATCATATAAGTAACTTGCAGTCTCTCATTAGACAGCTAGCAGAGGTTAAGGTTACAGTAGATGATGATGATGCTAGGGCCATCCTATTAAATAGCTTGCCTTCAAAATACAACAATGTTGTTTTTACTCTCAGTCAAATATCTTCACAAACTCTAGAAGGTATGATTTCTGCTCTTCTATCAGAAGAGAAGAGAACAACAGAAGATTCAGAAGATGATCCTCAGGAGAAAGCATTATTTTCAAGAAGCAATTACAAGAGATCAGAGAAAATCAAATATTTTTATTGTAAGAAAAACGGTCACATAGCTTGGGATTGTAGAACTCAAGCGAGTGATGTTCTTAAAGGAAAGCTCAAAAATGAAGGAAATCTTGCTTCCATTGAAGATGATAAGGACCCACCAGATATTGAAGATGAGGATCCACCAGATGGTGCTATTAATTTCTGTGGATATGCCCTTTAAGCAAGGTCCGATTCGAGGTAGGCGGCATCGGAGGATGGAGGATTTTCCATCATCTCAAGTTGGCTTCTCGCTTTGAGATGATGCTTTGCATGAGAAGCATTTTTGGTTTTGGTTGTTTTGTTTTTCTTTGTTGTTGCTGACAGAGCTGACAGATTTGAAGAATGTATGTTTTGTGAAGATTTTGTTTTGGAGACAGGTTTGGGGTTTGGTGTTGAGCTCAATATGGATTGTTGTCCAGCGAGCTTCAAAGAGTATATGATCTTGAATTATACCCTTTTGCGGTCACTAGACAACATGGCAGAGATCTGTTGTATCTCTTAGGGGCCATTGTCGAATAATTCAAGACTCTGTGATTTGAGAGCTTGGGACTAAAGAGCTCAAGAACACAGCTCGAAGCGACGCCTTTCCGAGGGTAGACGAGATAGCATGATGGAGCCTCACTTGGTTCAGGATTTGTTCTTTGGGGGAAGATCTTCTACATTCATATTATGTAATCAGCTTTGTTGAGTTTTTTAGCATTCAAGGGGGGTACCTTGGTACTATTGCAAGAACAATGTAATAAGGGGGGAATGTTGGCATTACATTGTTATGGTTCGGTGTTTAGTGTTCAGTTCATTGTAAGTTATTTCAGGCGGTTAAACCAACTTCAACTCCTCATAACTGCAATAACTGCAATTCTCAGTTTTTATATATGCTGCTGTTTTGTATCTGAAAATATCATCGAATGAATGATAATAAAGCATTTACAATTTTCTCAATGAATGCAATACATTTTTTGTTATTTTTCTAAAAATAATTGATATGATCTAATTATCTAAGAATTAAAAAAATGAATGCAATGAATTTTCTAATGCAATCTAGACTATATTTTTTATGTTTTGTGAATTGATTTTAAAATCGTAGTCTATAAAATAAAATTGCAAGTAATCTAAGAATAATGGATTTAATAAATTTAATCTAAGAATGCAAGGAAATCTAAACTAAGTAATTAAAAGCAAATATAATCTAATGCACTAAAAAATAAATATCCTATCAAGAGAAAAACAAACAAATTATTTACTTCCTCAAGAACAAAGATTTGTTCTAATTACTAATGAAAATATGAAAGGAACTTGGTATGAATTGGGCATCAGTGCTTGGCTTTAGTCCTCAGAAGTCCTTCATGGCAATTCTCTCTTCTTCTACAGCAACAGGGTCCTCCTCTTGGCAACATGGATGAAGATGGGAGAATATGAAATTGAATTGATCTTGTAAGCTACCTAAATTGGCAAAAAGGGATGAGATATGAGCATTTGAATGCTATGAAATGCTAGTGGCTTGAGCTATGAAGCTATAACAAAAGCAAAACACACACAAAGTCTTGCACGAGCATGAGAGTGCTATGGAGACAACTATATGTAAAGAAAAACAAGAGTAAATATGCAATATTAAATTTTCCTCCTAAGGGAAATCTTTGAAGCTTTACAAAAAAATAAAGAAAGAAACTAAGAGGCTCAAAGGCTTGTGAAGAAGCTTGAAAAATCTTGTGAAGATGAGAAGAGCATTTCCAACCTTGAAAAATAATGAAGAGGTGAGGGGTATTTATAGGTTTGAAATCCACACCAAAGGTGGTGGTGATTGGCGAGTTAATATAATTGATTGATGAGTGATCTAGCTTTGATCGGAAGTGAACAATGGTTGGAGAGCAAATCACAAAAGAAGAAATGGAGATAACACGTGATTGATTGAGAGAGAAGAATATTAATTAGATGTTAAGAATGAGCTGATTAAGAGTGTTCAAATTTAGTTAGGGAAGTTGGCAATCAGTTAGACATGAAGAATCTTGCAATCAGGAGCCAAAACAAAGAAAATTTGGGCTAGAATATGAAGAAAACATGCATGACAAAAGATGATAGGGTCACCCCTTTTAGGAAGTGGGTTTCTCTTTTTACCAGGGCAAGTCTCCCCTAGAGACCACACTTAAAATGCATGGTCACCCGTGGAAAGCTTGAAGACATAAGAGGCGACTCACAAAAGGAGATTTGAACATGTGGTTTCATGTTTGGAAAATGGCTTAGAAGGGCTAAAAATGGTTTTGGAGGTTTCAAACGAGGCATAGGACATACACAAAGTGTGTCACTCCTTTTACCAGGGTAGGTCACCCCTGAAGACATTGGTTTAGGTGCAAGGTCACCCTTGGAGACCTTAAAGACATAAGGGGTGACCCAAAAAGAATGGCTCAAGTAGGTCATATGAAACTTTAGAGAGCTCGTTCAGGCACATATGGACTCCTTTTTGGGTGCCATTTTTTTAATTGCATATTTTTTTTAGCACTATGCAATTATGCCATAAATTTTTCTTTCAAAAGTGTTTCAAAATTACACTTTCAACTCATTTTTTCTTGGGATGTCTTGTCACTCTCTCGAGCTACCCTACCCTAAAAGGTTCAGTAAGTAATTGGAAAGTGAGTTGGATGGATGGGGAAGAAAGTGGATGGAAAATCTCCTAGGGAAAATGGATTTCCCCTCTTGTGAAGTGGATTACTCATGTCATCAACGCTGACAAGCAATAGAAGTGATTTGTCAAACATGGGTTAGGTGGTTAACAAGATAGCGTGAAAGACCTTAGAAGGTTAGTTTGGAGGTTAGGGAGGCACAAACAAAGTGAAAAACAATCGAAAACAAATAATTATCATTTGTGTTATAAATTTCTATAATAGGACAACTGAATTCTAAGAAACAAAGTTATATGAACCACAAAATATATTTCAATTGATATCATCTCCAAACCAAAATAGACCATTGTGTTACTCTAAAATCACATCACAAAAACAGTTCGAATGAATCTTCAATTTTGAACATACTACTTTCCTACTAAAATTAAACAATCATGAATCATATGGGCTGTATAACTAAAAACTCATGAATAAGATCACATTTGCATCTTTTGATCTTGTCCTCAAATCAAAATAGCTTCAAATTAAAAACCAAAAACAGTCAAGCACTTGACAATACAATCAGTATTCAAATTTAAGATTAAATTTTTTAATAAAACCATTGCTATCTCCATTCTCGTTGTTTCCATTGAAGTGCCGCTATATATGCTCCTTTAAACATGTAAAGAATAAACCTATAGAGAATAACCTATAAAGAATGTGAGAACCAAGACATGAAGCAAATGCCAAGAATAAATAAAAACTGATAGATTGTGTAGCCTTTGTTAAATCATAATGCACGAGTGCCTTTTTTGATAATCCGGCAGTTAGAACACTGTTTTTCCATTTTCCCATTCGTTTGTCCCATCAGTTTTCTTTTTCCCGGTTTCCTTATCTTCATTGTCAGTGTACCTTTTTTTCACGTTCACAAAAAGTTAAAAAAGTTAATTTCATTCTGTCCGCGGTCAAAGCATAATAATTTGTTTTTTCTGCCACACGTTGTTTGACAGCAACGACGACCTCCTCTTCGCTGTCTCTGCTGCCTTCTTTGTTGATTTCCTCAATGTATCAACAAGGTATTTTATAAATTTAGATATAATAATTTTAAATGCATGTAGAAACAAAATAAACCCACAAGCCAATGAAATTTTTTTATGCTTAAGAATTACCATGTTAACTGATCCATTTTTTTTCTACAATACTTTGCCATAATATCCCGTTTAATTTAATCAAAGTTATCTTCCACAAAAGACTTACAGGGACATCAATGTAATTACCATCCTCCTTGCATTATAATATGTATTTAAAAAATTAAAAGAGGATAGGACTTCACCGTTTAATCAAATGTGTGCCAACATGGAAAAATAAATGGAATGATTAGGGTTTTGTAAGGCTTGTCATGAGCTCATAACCATATCAAATCAAAGATTATTTTTTAAGTAATAATAAATTGCAATATTTCTTTTATATAAAATTGTATAATGTTAAATTCATTTAAGTAGTAATAAATTGCAATATTTCTTCTATAAGAAATTTTATAATGTTAAATTCATTTCAACTTCGTATTATCATTTCTTTCTTTCTTTTTTCTTTTTAACAGAAAAAGGGAGAGTAACCACCCATAGATTAAGGTAGATTAAAAATATTACATACGATTGTGGCCAAAGCCAAGTCCATTAACAGTGAAACAATAGCAAACCATAACGATATAAAAGAAACGAAAAAAATAGGATAACAGAGAAAATGTCACCCAGACGAAAGCAAAGAGCGGTCTACAGACCACACAGCAAAAAAACCTGCCTAGAACTGAAGAATACCCCATACCAACAATAAGAGAATCACAGTTCCACCAAAACAGCCAACCACCACCCCAGGACGCCAAAAGGCCAGACGACTTCATATCCTCATGCCGCTGATGGGGCTGTCGGGAAACTCTGCTCATCCAGCTCCACGGAGGCAGATGACTAAGCACCTTCGTTAGGATCCTCCAGCGCATAACGAGGCATACCTAGAGCTAGATCAGATGCATGGATCCTAAGAAATCGGATGGCTGTGAATACATCCTTGATCCTCTCTGATTTTTTCTTTGTGAACATAAAACAGTAAGACTGCAACGCAGCATCAATTTCATCGCTACACAAGGATTTGAGGCTACTCTACAAAGCCCTATTATCATTTCTACTTTGAAAAAAAATAAAACAGATGATACAATTATCTTTACATATTTAACATTTTACCATATGGGCGAATCGCGTAAAATTCGTGCAACTGTTAGTGGTAAATACTTCGTGAGGAGCCAGAGTATACTAGATGAAACCACAAAAGAAGTAAAAATTTAACACTGTGCCCAAGTTATGTAAAACCATTGTTTCAAACATCACTTTGAGTTGGAAATAGATGAATATCTATCAAAGAAAGCAAGTTAAGAAACACTAAAAAACAAAGAATTCATTAACAATTTGAAGCCTTCTGAAATTTTTTAAATAGAAACAATTCTTGTAAGAGAAACAAATTTTGCTAGTTTTGATTAAAATGATTAAAATATTCTTCTTCGTATCGAGCAACACCAGCCCTCTATAAACAAAGTTGTTGGCTTGAGTCCACAAATCTTCAGTACAACAGGAAACAAAAATAGGAATGTTGAATACACAAACTAATGGTGTTTTTTTGGAGGAGTGTGCATGATCAACGAACAATAGTTTGTTGTTTTCTTTTTATTTTGAGTTTATTAGTTTTAGATTTCTCCGTGCAACCTTATTGCATTAAACCATTTTTTTCAGAACTGCTTTTACTATGTTTTCTTTTCAGTTGTATGAAATTGCATGTATACATAGTTCTAGTTCTTAGTTTCTTATTTTTAGATGTTTTATTTTTAAAGCAATGTTTTTTAGTTTTTTAGGCTGCTGTGAAACTATATATCACAGACTTTGATCGTTGCTTTTACCAAAGTGTAATACATGACAGAATAGTAATATAGTTTCATTATTTTTTCTAGCGTTGTTGTTCGCTCAGTCTGTGAGCAAATATAATGTTCATTGTTTTTTTATATTCTGAGTAATTTCTAAGTTTATTAGTATAGTATAAGAGCATAAGTTTTCAATCTTCAATTGGTATTAGCGCAGGTTGTAGATGATTTTTTTTTGTAGGTAGCAAGGTAACAGTTTTCTCCAAGAATTATGAGAATGGCAAATGGTGGTAATTTTCCATTCCAGCTTTCATTATTTACTAGAGATAACTATGAATATTGGAGTATAAAGATAAATACCCTACTATTATCCCAAGATCTTTGGGAATTAGTATAAGTAGGATACACAGAACCTACAGATCAGAATGCTTTGAATGCTTTAACAACAAATCAACGAACTCAGTTGAAAGAAGACAAGAAAAAGGACAATCGAGCTCTCTTTGCTATCCAATCTGCATTGGATATGTCAAATTTTCCTCGTATAGATGGTATGACAAAGTCAAAGAATGCATGGGAGGCCCTACAAACTGCATATCAAGGATTTGACTAAGTAAGATGTAGGAGTCAAGGACAACACTGAGAGGGGGGTGAATCAGTGTTGTGTGAATTTTTAAATCTTTTTCAAAATTTAACTTGCAGAGCACAAAGGAGAGAAAGGTATCATTGATTTGTCAAGCACAAAACTAAGAATGAAGAAGGAGAACAAAACCTTATAAGCAATGTATTAACATACATACATACAGATGAAAACAATATAACACATAACACAAATTTGCACGAGTGGAAAACCCTCCTGGGGTATAAAAACCACTCCAAAACTGCCTCACTGGCTTATCCTTGAAAATATCTTTACAAGCCTCATTGGCTGATGTAAGTGTCTCACTGACAAATGGTCTTACCGACCTACAAGCCTCACTGGCATTTTTCAATCAATCAGAACTCTGAATCTCATGTGCAAGAAGTGATTGCTGCTCAATCTGATTTGCACCATTCAAATCAACTCATCTTCAACATTCATTCCATCATTCCAATCCTCTGAAATTTTATTCTTAAATCATCTAATTCACCTGATCAGGGAAAACATCTCTCCTCGATTACAAATTGGTTTTTCATATTTTATACATTCATCTGTATTCACAAAAATTTCCTCATTTATCTGCACCCTCAACAACATCAAATCAAAATACATGTAGAGTCATTATATATCCTTTCACATTCAATTCTTCTCTGCTTTTTCAATCTGCCTGTTCAAATTCATCTTCTGCAAATCTTTATCTGTATTGTCTTCAACAACAATATTTTTAATCTTCCCTTGTAGAAGAAAATAAAATCTATTTTATCATCTTCAAAAAGTCTCTTCATATTCGTTTGAAAAAAATACATTTCATTCCCATCAAGATATTCTTCAACCCGGCATATTGAAACACACAAAAACCATACATACAATATTCCTGCAAAAACATTGTATATGACTTTTCATTTCAATCTCCTTCTCTGTAAATTCCTGCATTCAAACTCTTCAATAAATCTTTAATCTTCCTTGATAATAAAATCTTTATCTCCACAAATCTAATCAATGCTCTGATAAAAATTTTCATTTTCTTCAAACAAGACTCTTCATATTCTTCATACAAAAAACTCTTCTCTAAAAAAAAACTTCAATGACAATATATCTATCTCAAAACGAAAACCTCTTCTTTCCTTTTAATCTCCAAAAAATCTCTCTAGGTGAAAAAGAGTTTCTAAAAAAAAATTCTTCATAAAATGTGAACCAAAATAACCGATGCCTTGTAAAAAAAAACTTCATGAAAAATAGGCTCCAAAAACTATATATGAATAGAGACTTACCTATTCAAGCAACTAATGTTTCTTATAAGAAACATTCTAAAATGCATAAAGTTTATACTTTTTACAACCTTTTTATGCTCCACCAAACTCTAAACCATATCCATTTATTCTATTTTGTTGACCGGTTTCACCTTAGACATCGGGCTCCACCTATTCAATGGTCTTCCATTTTAAAACCAAAAAAAAACTTTATAAACTTTATCACCCGTGCCCACTCCACATTTGGCGGTGATAATTTTAAATTTAAAAAACTTGAAAGCCCGCCCAAAGACCAAAACAAATGCATTTAGTGAAAAGAAAGATGGGGCCGGTTAATACCATGACTTGAGGACCCTCCAAGTGGTAATAATTAAGTTGTAAACCCGCTATAATAAGTCACCTCCCAAATAGATTTAAAAGTGTATGATAGGTAGGACGTTTAGAGACTTAGAAATAAATTATGATTTAGAATAGATAATACTTCTTTAGTCATCCTTATTGCAATGTCAAAAACACCATATCAAACTGATCACCTTACCCTCGAGCATGTCTGATGCAATATTGATATTAGTACACATTATCTAAACATCAAATTCAAGGCACCCTTGAAAAGATAAACTCTTTTGAGCCATGAGCAAAAAGATTTAATACTTCAACATATACAATTTAAGCTCCTGAGATTACCTCCATCATAATAAAAACTTAGACAATTGAAAACCTCAAATGATCTCCAAAATCATATCTCTGTGAAATGATTGATCATCTCTTGCAATCAATACTACTTTGTAATGTAACCTTGAGAATGAACAAGCCCTCTCATAAATATGATTATAAAGACTTGATCAAGTACTACACACAAAGAGAACCCTCCAACATAAATACCTTATCTGCACTGGTCTTGTAAAACTGAAGTAAGTGAACTTTGTCAAGTCAAGATCAATCATACATTGTAACATCAACATGATCAATCTGCGTAAATATGAACATGCATGTAACCCATTTTAGCTCCTGTATGATCAATATCCTCAAGAAGACTTTGCACAAACACAATTGATATTCTTAAAGCAACATTTTTACAGATCAATATTATCATCAACTCAGTCTGAATGACACAACACTTTACCATACTGAACAAGCTGTGATATGACAATAGAAAGAACACATGAGATGATGTCTCCTACTCAAATGTTTACTAATACCAACCCAAGATCCTGCAAGACCCTTTTGACATCAATGACAATCTGACACTATCAATCTCCCCCTTTGTCATTGATGGCAAAACTACCTGAACGCAATTTTTGTTTCTCCCCCTTTTTGACATCTGATGACAAAGACTCAAAAACTATTTGCTCCCCCTGTGTTGAATACCACTGACAATTACTGGCAAGAATAACCAACACAAACCATTGTCTTGACAGAATGAAACATGTATATCAATCTCAACATAATATCACTTCTTGACACAATACTAATATGAGGATGAAGAAAAACATATCTCTTTTCAAATCTCCCATTATAGTGACAACTCAATCCTCTGATTAACTCCCCCTGAGAACAACTCCATTTAAAGAAGTTATAGCATGATCATAACCATTATAATCATATTGAATTTTGAACACTTTGAAGGCATAAACTCTTGTTAACCTTTGAACAAGTAATGATTTATGATGATAACAATCCTGAGGCCAACATATGACAAACCTTTTTGAACATTACCACCTGCTATTGCTGATTTTAACTTCCTCTAATGAAATGCAGGATATCACCATAAATGTCATAGCTTGAAGAACTCTGTCTGAAACATATTAGTGAGGAAGATCATCAATGAAACAAGTGAAACACTACCTCCAAATCACCTAAAAGGTTCAATACTTATGCATAACATATGCCATAAAAACATTACTCAACAAGGTAGTAGATATGACCATCAAATTGACTTCTTTGATATGAACTATCATCCTGCAACCAAACTATTCTGACACCTTTTCTGACATGACAAAGACTGAAGACCATCTGAACTATCCTCCTGTTCTGTACAAAACACTTTTCACAACACACTGTTAAATCTGATATATACATAACTACATCTTGCAACCAACAAGAACTCCTGCCTCTTGACTTTGTCATTCAAACAACAAACAAACTGCATCAACAAATTCTTCCTGTAACAACACTTTGCACAAATCAAAAGCAGAGATAATTGCTATGAATTGAATTTTCATTTTCAGCCACCTTAGCCAACACATGCTAATTTCTGATAAGAGCCTCTTGAGAGCATCTTAAGCTCTTTGTCCTGACAAGCAATATCACACAGAACTGCAACACAATTTTTTAGTACCAACATGATATGAACAATACACAAATAGGTTCAAGTCACAACAACATCAATCTCTTTAAGTAATAAATCTACTTATCAATACCTTGCATTCACTGAACATGTCATTGATCATGGTCACCTGATACCACTCAAAACTAGAGACACACAATTTTCACATACCTTTCTGAATCATATTAATTATTATACCAATGAACATTCATTTTGCAACCAAGAATGAAGATCATCCTTCTTGACATGAAAGGAATGAAGACAATCTTACTGTTCATGCACATCTTTTGTCAAATTTGATCATATCTGAAACCTACTGCAATCAACAAGAACTCCTATTTCTTGATTTTATCAGTAAATCAAGATTTTATTGCAACAACACTTTGAATTGCAATGACGATTCATCCTTTGTAGTGAGAATCAAATTTGTGCATTAGAACTCCTGAAACACTTTTTCAATATCTTGAAAGCATAATAAACCAATGAACACCTGTATCACTGTTATACACTGAAAATTAGCATTGTTAGCAACATCATCATCAATAATTTCAAAGCATGGTAAGAATGATAGACAGACAAGATCATCATATCAAATGATCTTCTTCCTGAAAATTCTCAGGGTTAACTGATAGAACATTTGATACCTCCCCCTTACTTCATTCTATGTTATGCAATAGATGTGATGACTTGTGTAAGATGCACAAGCTTAGATTCTGACTTCTCTTTACTTTCGTTCTGCTTCCAAATCTTCACAGGTGCTTTCTTTCTCCAAACCTTTTCAACCTTTTTCTTTTCCCAACCTTTCAAATTAGGTGATGCTCTCCTACAACTGTGTGCTTCATGACCAAGAGAGTTGCAATTATAACAAATTATGTTGTAATCAAAATCAATTGACTGATAATACCTTTGAGCACTGATTTTAAGCTTCTCTGTAGGATTATACCTTCTATGCACTTTGCAATTTCTTTGTATGTGTCCAACATTATTGCATTTGTAACAAACAATATCAGTGTTCCTTCTGCAATTAACTGATTTGTGCCCAAATTGATTACAAGTATAACAAAAACCATTAAATGAATAGTTATACCTGTACATGTATGCTTGTCTAACAGGAGCACTTCTTCTAAAATTTCTTCTTCTTTGATTATGCATTTTGTTTTCAGTGGCAGTATTCAAATCAATCATCTTTCTAGGAGTCTCTCTGACTTTTGAACATTCCCCTTCTTCAAATCCTAATCCAATTGTGTCATTATGCTGCTTCTGTTTGCCCAACAACACATGTAACTTGCTTGTGCTTTCTTCAAACTCCTGATACTTCTTAGATAAAGTCTTGAGACCATCATAAACTTTTCTGAGTTTGATAATTTCACCTTCCAGTTTTAGATTCTCAATCCTTCTAACTTCAAGGTCAGATATTGAAACATCTGCTATCCTCTTAGCTTCTTCAATTTTTGTCTTTAATCTAGCAACTAGTTTATCTGAATCATCAATATATGTCTTTAAACTAATAACTTGACATCTGGCCTCTTCAAGATCTATAGATACAATTTCAAGTTCTGAATGTACATTATCTTTAGATTCTCTTTCTTGTTGCAGCAGCAAATTTAGTTTCTGATTCTCTCTCTTATACTTCTTGAGCTCACTCAAAGCATATATAAGCTCTCCTTCCAAATCAATCTCACAATCTTGTTCATTATAATCCTGATCATCATCACTCTGATCATTATCACTTGTGATGCTAGCTTCTTCTGAATTTGATTGGGATTGAACTTCAACTTCTTCATTTGAAAGTCTCTTTTCATTGCTAGTTCCTTCACACACCAGAGTGTCCCCTTCTTTATCATTATCTTGATAAATCCTTTTCAATCTCCTCCACATATCCTGAGCTGTAACACAATCCATAACCTTACAAATAACATCATTAGACAGAGCAGATAATATAGCCTTCTTTGCAATATCATTATATTCAAGAACTTCTTTGTTATTTGCAGAAATACCATTTTCAACTGACATTAAAACATCATATCCTAAGGAGGATAAATATACTTGCATTCTAACATACCAAACTGAAAAATTTGAACCATCAAACTAAGGAACATCTAAAACAATATTAGATTCAACTTGGACAACATCTTTATCCACTGACTTTATATCAACATCTGGATTTGATATGAAAGATGTCTTTTGAACCTTTTGACTAGAATGAAGCTTGACATTTTTATTCTTATTTCTTCTGCACTTACCCATTGAACTCCACACACAGGACCTACCCAAGCTGATTAAGCTACAAGAGGGAAACTTGGCTCTGATACCAATTGTAGAAGTCAAGGACAACACTGAGAGGGGGGGTGAATCAGTGTTGTGTGAATTTTTAAATCTTTTTCAAAATTTAACTTGCAGAGCACAAAGGAGAGAAAGGTATCATTGATTTGTCAAGCACAAAACTAAGAATGAAGAAGGAGAACAAAACCTTATAAGCAATGTATTAACATACATACATACAGATGAAAACAATATAACACATAACACAAATTTGCACGAGTGGAAAACCCTCCTGGGGTATAAAAACCACTCCAAAACTACCTCACTGGCTTATCCTTGAAAATATCTTTACAAGCCTCACTGGTTGATGTAAGTGTCTCACTGACAAATGGTCTTGCCAACCTACAAGCCTCACTGGCATTTTTCAATCAATCAGAACTCTGAATCTCATGTGCAAGAAGTGATTGCTGCTCAATCTGATTTGCACCATTCAAATCAACTCATCTTCAACATTCATTCCATCATTCCAATCCTCTGAAATTTTATTCTTAAATCATCTAATTCACCTGATCAGGGAAAACATCTCTCCTCGATTACAAATTGGTTTTTCATATTTTATACATTCATCTATATTCACAAAAATTTCCTCATTTATCTACACCCTCAACAACATCAAATCAAAATACATGTAGAGTCATTATATATCCTTTCACATTCAATTCTTCTCTGCTTTTTCAATCTGCCTATTCAAATTCATCTTCTGCAAATCTTTATCTGTATTGTCTTCAACAACAATATTTTTAATCTTCCCTTGTAGAAGAAAATAAAATCTATTTTATCATCTTCAAAAAGTCTCTTCATATTCGTTTGAAGAAAATACATTTCATTCCCATCAAGATATTCTTCAACCCTGCATATTGAAACACACAAAAACCATACATACAATATTCCTGCAAAAACATTGTATATGACTTTTCATTTCAATCTCCTTCTCTGTAAATTCCTGCATTCAAACCCTTCAATAAATCTTTAATCTTCCTTGATAATAAAATCTTTATCTCCACAAATCTAATCAATGCTCTGATAAAAATTTTCATTTTCTTCAAACAAGACTCTTCATATTCTTCATACAAAAAACTCTTCTCTGAAAAAAAACTTCAATGACAATATATCCATCTCAAAAAGAAAATCTCTTCTTTCCTTTTAATCTCCAAAAAATCTCTCTAGGTGGAAAAGAGTTTCTAAAAAAAATTCTTCATAAAATGTGAACCAAAATAACCGATGCCTTGTAAAAAAAAACTTCATGAAAAATAGGCTCCAAAAACTATATATGAATAGAGACTTACCTATTCAAGCAACTAATGTTTCTTATAAGAAACATTCTAAAATGCATAAAGTTTATACTTTTTACAACCTTTTTATGCTCCACCAAACTCTAAACCATATCCATTTATTCTATTTTGTCGACCGGTTTCACCTTAGACATCGGGCTCCACCTATTCAATGGTCTTCCATTTTAAAACCAAAAAAAAACTTTATAAACTTTATCACCCGTGCCCACTCCACATTTGGCGGTGATAATTTTAAATTTAAAAAACTTGAAAGCCCGCCCGAAGACCAAAACAAATGCATTCGGTGAAAAGAAAGATGGGGCCGGTTAATACCATTACTTGAGGACCCTCCAAGCGGTAATAATTAAGTTGTAAACCTGCTATAATAAGTCACCTCCCAAATAGATTTAAAAGTGTATGACAGGTAGGAGGTTTAGAGACTTAGAAATAAATTATGATTTAGAATAGATAATACTTCTTTAGTCATCCTTATTGCAATGTCAAAAACACCATATCAAACTGATCACCTTACCCTCGAGCATGTCTGATGCAATATTGATATCAGTACACATTATCTAAACATCAAATTCAAGGCACCCTTGAAAAGATAAACTCTTTTGAGCCATGAGCAAAAAGATTTAATACTTCAACATATACAATTTAAGCTCCTGAGATTACCTCCATCATAATAAAAACTTAGACAATTGAAAACCTCAAATGATCTCCAAAATCATATCTCTGTGAAATGACTGATCATCTCTTGCAATCAATACTACTTTGTAATGTAACCTTGAGAATGAAACAAGCCCTCTCATAAATATGATTATAAAGACTTGATCAAGTACTACACACAAAGAGAACCCTCCAACATAAATACCTTATCTGCACTGGTCTTGTAAAACTGAAGCAAGTGAACTTTGTCAAGTCAAGATCAATCATACATTGTAACATCAACATGATCAATCTGTGTAAATATGAACATGCATGTAACCCATTTTAGCTCCTGTATGATCAACATCCTCAAGAAGACTTTGCACAAACACAATTGATATTCTTAAAGCAACATTTTCATAGATCAATATTATCATCAACTCAGTCTGAATGACACAACACTTTACCATACTGAACAAGCTATGATATGACAATAGAAAGAACACATGAGATGATGTCTCCTACTCAAATGTTTACTAATACCAACCCAAGATCTTGCAAGACCCTTTTGACATCAATGACAATCTAACACTATCATAAGATTGGTAAGACTTCAAACCCTTTGAAGATATTTTGAAAATTTAAGGATGAAAGAAGCTTAGTATATTCAAGTGTTTATCACTAGGACTCAATGTATTGTGAACCATCTTAAAACTCAAGGGAAAACTATCACATAACAAAAAATCGTAGAAAAGATTTTGAGATCCCTTCCTCCAAAATTTGATCCAATGGTCATAGCCATGCAAGAAAGTAAAGATCTAACCACATTCACATTTGCAGAGTTGATAGGTTCTTTGCAATCTCATGAGGAGTGTATGCAGCGTTCTATGAAGAGTTTGGTACAGGCTTTGTAGTCTATAGTAAGAATTGAAGAAAAATCTACAACTCCTTTTTCTCCATCAAATAAATCTCAAGGGGAGCTTTCTAATAGTAGAGTACGTGGTAGAGGAAGAGGAAGAAGCAATAATAGAGGAAGAGGAAGAAGTTCTATGGATTAGAGAAGCATCCAGTATAGATATTGTGAAAGGTATGGACATTATGAATCTGAATGTAGAAAGAAAAAATCTGATTTGAATAAGTCAAGAGCCAACTATACTGAAGAGTCTTTTGAAGATGCAAAGCATTCCACATTTTTTACTTGCAATTTGGCAAAAGAACCTCAAAAGGATGCGTGGTTCCTGGATAGCGGTTTCGCTAATCATATGAGAGCTAAATATGATCTCTTTGTCAAATTAGATGAATCTGTGAGAAGTCAAGTAAAATTTGGTGATGATAAAGAGGTTGATGTAATGGGAAAAGGTACCCTTGCAGAGAAAACTAAGCAGGGAGAAACTACTTTTATTCATGACACTTTGCATGTGCCCAAATTACAACATAATCTTTTAAGTATTGGGCAGCTTGTAGCAAAAAAATATAAGGTTGTGTTTGAGGATAATTGCTACAAAATATTTGATAAATCAGCTAACCACCATCTTGTAGCAAAAGCTTGTATGACAGATAATATTGTTTTTCCTCACATTGGTGTCTGCCAAGATGCATGTCCTCAAGGCAACCATAGATGATTTGTGGTTATGGAACTAATGGTATGGTCATTTGAATTTTCAAGGATTAAGTTTGCTCCATAAGAAAAATATGGTGAGAAGACTTCCTGTAATTCAGGCAAAAGAAGAAGTTTGTTCAGGGTGTGCACTTGGCAAGCAGCATCGAGATAGTTTTCTAGTGAACAATTCATGGAGGGCAAAATCTCCTCTAGAGCTTTTGCATGCTGACATTTGTGGTGACATGCAAGAGGAATCTTTGGGTAAGAATATTTATTTTTTGACATTTATTGATGATTTCTCACGTCACACATGGGTTTATTTTCTTAAGCAAAAATTTGAGGCACTTGAATGCTTCAAGAACTTTAAGGCTATGGTAGAAAATCAAAGCGGGTATTCATTCAAAATACATAGAATAGATAATGGGGGAGAATTCACTTCCAAAGAGTTTGCTGATTTTTGTAATACTCAAGGCATCCAGAAACAATTTATGATAGCTTATACCCCCTAGCAAAATGGTATTGCAGAAAGGAAGAACCATATTATTATGGAGATGGAACAAAGTATGTTGTAGTCCAAAAACCTTCCTAATTGCTATTGGGGAGTCGTAGTAGCAACCACAGTTTATATTTACAATCGAAGCCCAACAAAATTGCTTCAGAATATCACTCCAAAGGAAGCCTAGAGTGGACACAAGCCCTTAGTAGCTCACTTTCGTGTATTTGGTTGCCCCACATATGTTCATGTTCCTATTCAAAAGTAGAAGAAGTTGGATGCAAAATCCCAACTTTGTATCTTTATGGGCTATTCAGATTCGACAAAAGGATATAAATTCTATAACCCTAAAACAAAGAAATGGATTATTAGTTGGGATGTGGTTTTTGATGAAGGGGGAGTATGGCAATGGAAAAAAGGACTTCAACAAACTACACCATTAATCATGGGTATTGAAGATAATCAAGTTCCTCCTCTCCCCACAAGCTCAAGTGGAAGTTCAAGCTCAAGTCCACCATGTTCACCAAGTTCCTCTTTAGGTGATAGTTCAAGTCCAGCATCAAGTCCAAAATCTTCAAGAAAGGTGCGAAGTTTAAATGAAATTTATCAGACGAGTACAAATATAAATCTAGTTGCCAATTTTTCTTTGTTTAGTACTATTCAAGCTGAACATTTTGTGTATGAAGAAGTCGTGAAAGAACAAGTATGGATTGATGCTATGAATGAAGAGATGCATGCTATTGATAAGAATAATACATGGGAATTACTGCAACTTCCTAAAGACAAACAAGTGATTGGTGTCAAATGGATTTATAAGGTGAAATATCATGCTGATGGTTCTGTGAAACAACACAAGGAAAGATTCATTGCCAAGGGATTTGCACAAACATCTGGAGTAGATTATTCAGAAACGTTTGTCACTTTCAGAGACCGGTTAGACATTACCCACGTTGATCATCTAGGGGGGAGATTGAAGCAGTGTGCATGATCAACTAACAACAGTTTGTTGTTTGCTTTTTATTTTTAGTTTATTATTTTTAGATTTCTCCATGCAACCTTATTGCATGAGGTTTACCATTTTTTTTAGAGCTGCTTTTACTATGTTTTCTTTTTAGTTGTATGAAACTGCATGTATACGTAGTTCCAGTTCTCAGTTTCTTATTTTTAGATGTTTTATTTTTAAAGCAGTGTTTTTTAGTTTTTTAGGTTGCTGTGAAACTATATATCACAAAATTTGATCGTTGTTTTTAGCAGTGTAATACACGATAGAATAGTAATACAATTTCATTATTTTTTCTAGCATTGTTGTTCACTCACTCTATGAGTAGATATAATGTTCATTAGTTTTTTTAATATTCTGAGTAATTTGAGTTTATTAGTATAGTATAAGAGCATAAGTTTTCAATCTTCATTTTTCCACTTCATAGCAACTTGCTTGATGGCATGAACATTCCAAGGAAGCATTTAGGAAAATCATGCAAGCAAGATATCTTCACTGTTAGGCAATGCTTGGCCAAGATTTATCTTGTTGTCAATTTCTCAAATTCATGCCACCCGATCTCCACCCACCTACACAGAAGATCGTGAGAAAAAAGTCCACCGCATTGAATACCTGCAAGGCACTTCTTCTATCTACATGTGACCTGCAAGGCACTTCTATCTACATGTGATCGAGCGTGATTGCTTCAATGATCGTCCTATACCTTGAGCAGAACCCAAGCTGTTGATTCTGCCCTACAAAGGCATGGGAGCTCGACTCACTACGTGAGTGAATGCCTATTGACATAATTATCAACCAACTTCCATAGAAAAAAATAGCAATTTACATATACATTAATATATAAAAGCCTACCTAATTGCTACTAAAAACTGGTATGAACATGTGATTTTCACCATTACACATAGGGGAGAGGACTCAGTAGTTGAGCACCCTAACTTCATGCCTCTCAAAATCATACGTGGCAATTTCGAATCACTCCAAAAATTTTACAACAACTTATTTGGCAAGGCCCCTTCTTATAACTGAGGTTTCAGGGCCATATCAGCACGCTTTTTGTTGAGGTGTCAAATAGTTTCCCAAAAGAAAAGGTGGACCGATAGGTATGCATTAAGTCATGTTTTGTTGGTGTGTTGATGTGTCATCACATAATTTGTTGCTTTTTATATTTAATGAGCACATTTTGTTCAATTATAAGTGCTTATAGTAACACTAACAACCTTAAAATCACAACTACCAGTGTTAAACTTTTAAAAATATTGAACCTTAAATACACAAATACTATCACACCTATTGGAACATGATGGGGAATGGGTCCTCTCCCCTAGCTTTTCTTTTAAACAAAGTGGAACATGAACTTTCACGGAAACACATTGGAAGATTCATCCTACATTACTGTGAAAATGTTCCCAACAAGGTGACGTTGGAAACCCCACACATACCTGATCAAGGATAGCCATATATCTCTCTCTATATTCTATTATTATTTTTGCAATAAAGCTTTCTTTCAAATTTTTTAAAAAACAAGAGGATAGGCATATTTTTGAAGATTTTTAAACAAACAAATATGACAGCAGATTTAAGAGGAACAAACAAAAAACCATATAAGATATATGCAAACACAGAGAATAAAATTTTTATTGCAATTGAAAAAACCAGAGAGCTACAGCTCTTTTTTACAATGTATTTATTTGCAAAGGAACCTATATGGAAAAAATAGAAAAAAACAAACTAATGATAGCATGTTTCTACATGCATTATCATGCAACAAACAACTCCTAAAAACAACTAACAACTAAACTGACTTTAAAAAGGAAACTGGAAAATAGAAACTGCACAGCAGTGAGAACAACAAAAAAATAGATTTGCCACATCCGCATCAGTTATCCAACAAACTCCCCCTTGATGCGGAGAGGAGTCACAATAAGATCTCGAAGCATCAAAAACTGAACCTTTGCAACTGCCTTGGTGAAAATATCGGCAAGTTGTTATGTAGTCTTGATATACCTGAGTTCTACTTCTTTTTGTTGAACCAAATCTCTGATAAAATGATATTTCAGATCAAAGTGTTTAGTTCTACTATGATGCATGGGATTTTTTGCCAATTTGATTGTGCTCATATTATCACAAAAGAGCACTGTAGGTTGAACTTGTTTTTCACCAATCTCTTCAAGAATTTTTCTGAGCCATAATGCTTGAGTACCTGCAGAGGTGACTGCAACATATTCTACCTCTGTGGAAGAAAGAGAAACTATACTTTGTTTCTTTGAACTCCAAGAAACAAAACCAGAACCAAAAGTAAAACAATTACCAGAGGTAGACTTTCGGTCATCCACACTACCTCCCCAATCAGAATCACTGAAACCAACTAGATTAAATCCTTTAGAACTGTAGTAATGAATGCCAAAAGCAAGAGTTCCTTTCACATACCTCAAAATTCTTTTAGCATACTGCATATGTAATTTAGAGGGTTCTATCATATACCTTGAAACAAGAGAAACTACATAAGCAATATCAGGCCGTGTGTGGGTTAGAAACATTAGATTGCCAACCACACTTCTATAAGTTGTCCCATCAACTCTTTTAGCACCATCCTCTTTACACAACACAACTCCATGAGAAATTGGAGTGGAGGCTGGTTTACAATCAACCATATCAAACTTCTTCAACATATTCTTGGCATATTTTGTTTGACAAAGGAAAATTCCATCCTTACTTTGATAAACCTCTATGCCTAGAAAATACTGCATAAGGCCTAAATCTTCCATTTCAAACTCATTCATCATAGCATGCTTGAATTCATCCTTCATCTTAGAACTACTGCCCATATACAACAAATCATCAACATATAAACTCACAATAAGAATATCATTACCTTCTTGATTGTAGTAGAGGGTAGGCTCACTCTTACTTCTCTTGAAGCCATTTTGCTGAAAATACCCATCAATCCTAGCATACCAAGCTTGTGGTGCTTGCTTGAGGCCATACAAGGCTTTCTTCAGCTTGTAGACATGATCTTTTCCTTGCACCTCAAAACCTTGTGGCTGTTCCACATAAATTTCGTCATCTAAGTACCCATTCAAGAAGGCACTTTTCACATCCATGTGATGAATGCTCCATTTGTTTTGGGCTGCAAGGGAAATCAACATTCTAATAGTCTCTTGTCGTGCTACCGGTGCAAATGTTTCTTTATAATCAATGCCATACCTCTGTGTGAAGCCTTTAGTAGCTAATCTTGCTTTGTGTCTTTCAACACTCCCATCACTATGGTACTTAGTCTTGTAGACCCATTTAGTGCCAATCTTTTTCTTGTCATGAGGAAGTTGTGTAAGCTCCCAAGTACCATTCCTATGAATAGCATCCATCTCTTCTTGCATTGCTTGCACCCAAACTTCATTAGCACATGCATCTTCATAACACGATGGTTCAAAAACAGATTGTGAAAATAAAGCAAAATTTATTGTTTCACCTATAGGATTCTCTTCATGTGCTTGGATTGTACTTCTTTGATAGATATCACTTAAGCTTCTTACCTTCCTTGTAGAACTTGGACTTGATTTTGGACTTGTACTTGAAACTGAAGAACTAGATGAGAGGTTATTTGGTGGATGTATAGCACTTGGAATTGAAGTATTAGCTAGCTGCTCATGATCAATATCAGCAACAATACCACCATTCAAAACAGATTTAGACTTCTCAACATGGTCTTTTTGATGACCATAAACTCCCCCTTCATCAAAAATCACATCTCTTGAAACAAGAATGCAATTAGTGTGAGGGTTATACAACCTATAATCCTTACTGTGCTCACTATATCCAACAAAAATGCATGACTCACTTTTGGGATCTAATTTTTGTCTCTTTTGATCAGCCACATGGACATAGGCTAAACAACCAAAAACTCTAAAATGATTAACATTGGGCTTTTTTTCATACCAGGCTTCATAAGGAGTCATCATGTCAAGTGCTCTAGTAGGACTCCAATTGAGAATGTACACTGCTGTAGCAACTGCATCACCCCAAAAAGAATTGTCTAATCCTTTGGTATGTAGCATACTTCTTGCCATTTCCACCACTGCACGATTTTTCCTTTCAGCTACCCCATTTTGATGAGGTGTGTAAGCAGTGGTGAGTTGCCTTTTGATACCATTCATATCACAATAATTCTTAAAATCTCTTGAGAAAAATTCTCCTCCATGATCTGTCCTTAAGCATTTGATCTTACAACCCTTTTCATTTTCCACAAGGGCTTTAAACCTTTTTAATGTATCAAAGGCTTCATCCTTGGTCTTCAAAAAATAAACCCAACATTTTCGTGAGTAATCATCAATAAAAGTAATGAAATATGATGACTTACCCAAACTCTTTGTCTACATAGGACCACAAATATCTGAGTGAACCAATTGAAGTGGGTAATGGGCCCTCCATGCATTGCCTTTTGGAAATGACTCTCTTGCATGTTTTCCATTAGCACAGCCTTCACAAACTTCCTTGTGTTCTTGAACCTTAGGCAAACCATAAAACCAAAGCTTTTGAGGTGAGAAACATCAAACTATGAAAATTCAAATGGCCATATCTGAGATGCCATAGCCAAATCTTATCCTCATATCCCATATTGGCAAGATGGCTGCTATGTTCACCAAACTTTAATGGGAACATCCTATTCTTTGACATAGGCACTACTGTAACCACCCTATTGCCTTGAGTTTTATCATAAATTGTACATTACTGATTTTCAAATACCACCTTATAATTTTTCTCACACAACTGCCCAACACTTAATAAATTATGTTTTAATTGTGGAGTGTAATAAATATCAGTAACACATTTCTTACCTTCTTTTGTATTCACCTCCATAGCACCTTTAGCTGCAACCTCCAAGGACTTGTCATCACCAAGCTTAATTTTAGATTTGAAACTTTTATCCATTGTAGAAAAAATCTCATTATTCCCTGACATGTGGTTAGAACAACCTGAATCTAAATACCAGACTTCTTTAGAACTATTTTCAGCTTTGTCATATGATAAGAATAAATTACTAGGAGAAGCTTCATCATTCTCATTAGCAAAATTAGCACTTCTATTGTTATTACCTTCTTTTAATCTACATTCCCTTTCAAAGTGACCATACCTATTGCAGTGATAACATTGAACATTTCTTTTATCAAATCTGCTTCTGCCTCTTCCTCTTGGACCACCTCTTTGTCCTCTGTTTCCTCTTGAAGAATTTTGATTTTGACCTCTACCTTGGCCTTGATTATTTTTAGTGCTTGTGCTAGCATTTTCATTCTTTGTAATTTGTACTTTGGAAGCAAAAGCCTTCTAATTACTTTCTCCAGATGAATCTCTCAATCTTTCTTCATGAGACATGAGAGATCCAACAAGCTGATCAAACTGAAGAGTAGCCAAATCCTTGCTTTCTTCAATGATGATGGCAACATTGTTCCACCTTGGTGTTAGAGACCTCAACACCTTTTTGATCACAACTTCATTGTCCATAGTTTCTCCAAGAGTAGCCATTTTATTAACCACATCTTTTACTCTTACACAATAATCACTCACATTTTCACTTTCTTGCATCTTCAAATTCTCAAATTCTCTTTTTAATGTCTGCAACTTCACAACTTTAACTTGATCACTACCTTGGTAAGCTTCTTTTAGAGTCTTCCAGGCATCTTTAGCTGTCTGTGCACCTACAATTCTTGGAAATAGGCTCTTATCACGAGCTATTTGAATGTGAAATAAAGCCTGTGCATTCTTCTTCTTAGCTTCCTTCTTAGTTGTTCTATCATTGGCTGCAAGAGCATTCCAATCAGCTGGCTCTTCATAGCCTGTTTCTACAATTTCCCATAAATCTTTTTCTATCAAAAAAGTTGTCATCTTGATGCACCAATAATCATAATTAGATCCATTAAATTCTGGGACTGGCAAAGAGTTGGAATTTGACATGATAAATTTTCTAACAAATTAACCTGCTCTGATACCAAATGAAGATTTTTAAACAAACAAATATGACAACAGATTTAAGAGGAACAAACAAAAAACCATATAAGATATATGCAGGCACAGAGAATAAACTTTTTATTGCAATTGAAAAAACTAGAGAGCTACAGTTCTTTTTTACAATGTATTTGTTGATAACTGAGAGGGGGGGGGGGGTGAATCAGTTAATTATTTCTTCTTTTGAACTTTCTTATTAATCAATGTAGCATTGAATCAAACAAACAAACATTACCATGAAAAGAGAAACACATGACACAGTATTTTTGACATGGAAACCTTGTTAAGGGAGAAAACCACAGGGTGATTAACCCAAAGATTATTCTCTGTTAGAAGAATAAGGAATTACAAAATGGCACTTGCCAATTAGGGCTCACTGCCTGAGCACACTGCTCACAAAGAGGCACACTGCCTACAAGGAGACTCACTGTCTACAAAAGAATGTTGTACAATACTTGAACTGATTGGAAGCATCTACATATGCTGGAGTTTAGTTTCGGTTAGGCTCAGTACACTGATCTGCTGCACTTCATCTTTCCTCTTCTCTTTATTCTGCTTTCCTTTCACATACCGGATCTCTCTGGCTGTTTCTACTCTACTCTGCACTTATTCACATTCCTCACAACACAACAACACATCTCACAACTAAATCCATCCTCTATATATATCCGCACTAGTGATTTCATTATCTTTCTAGTCAGCACTCGGAATAGTCTATCTTCTCACAAACTCTGTTCTGTCAGCTGAATCCTTGCATATCAAGTAATGTGAATCAAGCATATACTTGTAGATATCATTAATCATGTCAGCCAAACATGATTCATGCCTTCACAACCTTTACCATCAACAATAATACATCTGGAAAACAGTCTGATGTTCTGTCAGTCAGTTCTTCCTCTGTTCTCACTGTCACTCAGGAATCTGGTACTCAACTATTGACATCTTTTTCCTTGTCCATCACCAGAGGCTAAATCCTTGGAATATACCACTCAAGGTAGTCCTCTTGACTTCCCCAAATCCACACTGCACCAAGACACTTCCTCTGAGAGATCCGGACCAATCTGTCAGACCTTGCCACATGCTCTGTTCCTGTTCACCGGACCACAACAACCTTTATTCTAACTTCTGGTAGAGACACACCATGACTTGCAGATATGTGGGATGATCTTTGTTGCCATCAATGACAACAACCATGAATCTATATAGTGTCTCTTGCCAACAATCTCCCCCTTTGGCATTGATGGCAACAATTAGTGAAAAATGACTAAGTGTTTACACTATGCTCCCCCTTGGCTGATGCTCTATCTTTATATACAATTTCGGGAACTCCCCCTTAGTTGGATTCCTCATTTTTCACTGCTCCTTACTCCCCCTTTGACATCAATGGCAAAGGGTAGGGTCCGCACACCAAAATTTTCAAAAATTTACTATACTTAGCCGCATATTACATACTCACATAAACTGAAGAATGTCTGCAAAGGATGTCTTCAATTGGACCAGTTCTATAGCCCAACTTTGCTTCATTCTATCCAAAATTGAAATGTGACCACTTAAAAAAAATGCAAAAGCTTCTGCCCTCTTGAGATCTGTCGGATCATTTGTTTGGGCGGTAGTCTGAGCATCACTGATGGCCTCATGCATAGTTTCTAACTTAGGGATTATAATCCTTCTAAGTTCTCCCATCCAGTTAGTTATATTCTTCCTTTCTTTCTCAAAGTTCTTTATTGCATTTGTGATTGCAATAGTTTGACATTCTTGATTGACTATGGAGGAAGAGAGAGGATCAAAACTTTGAGACAAACTTTGTAGTTTGTCCTGTTCCTCTTTTATTTTCTTATCAATTTCTACTGTTTCCTTTGACCAGGAGATACAAAATTTGTAGATGTCACTGCCATCCTTAAGAGTACTTTCTAAGCTCTTTATTCTAATACTCATATTTCTCCTATCATTAGAGATTAATCCTAGTACTTCTAAAAATCTCTTATCCAAAAACTCCTTCCGGACCTTTTCTTCAGCTGATTTTTCTAGAGAATCAAAATGTGTATCAACACTGTTGACTAAGGTTTTGAGATTACCGGAAGAGGAGGCTGTCGGATCTATCTGGATTGATGGCATAATCTTTTCAAGCACTCCGGAAGCAGCCTCTATCAACTCACAGTCTTCCATGTGAGACTTTAGGAGTTTTTCATTTGCCTTAGCATTTGCAAATGAAGCTATCTTCATTGTCTGTACCGGAGAGAGGGAGTCAAAGTTGAATGGACCTTTTACAAGCTCCGGTTCATTAATCTCTATTGTTTCTTGGCTCAGAAATTTTTGAACAGTTTGTGCAGTGTCTCTTGCCGAAGACAGATGCTTCTTCTCTTCTGCAGTCTTATCCTTTGGAATTTTCTCTCCTTCCACATTCTTACCACTTTCAGTTGTGGTTTTCTCTGTTGGAATCTTCTCTTTGTCTGCATCCTTGGTGCTGTCAACCTCTTTTTCTTTTACTGCTACTTCTTTCTCCTGTAATTTCTCTTCTTCTTGGGATCCGGAGACTATAGGGGAAACCAGAGGAGAGTTGTTAGTCTGTTCAAGGGCCACTTCTCCCAGAGTAGAGGATTCCAAGTCCACAGCTGTTTCTGCACCCAAGTCCTCTATAATAGGAATGTTGAACCTTTTGAATGTATTCCAGAGGGCTCACCAAGCATAAGCTGATTCATCCTTGCTTTGCTTATGAATTCATCCTTGCAGTCTTTGAATACCATGTTCATTGTTTTGTGATCAATTGAAGGATATAGCTGAATGGCTATCTGTTCCCTGATCTCAAGGTCTTTTGCCATGGCATTGTTCTTTCTTATTTCTAATTCCTTCTCTAGACTCTTAGGAATTTCGGAGATAATCTCAATAAAAGCTTTATTGTAAATGTTCATGTACCTAATTGTAGCTTCCTGCAGGATCTTTTGATTTGCCTCATTGTAGTCATCATAGAATTCGGCCACTGGTTGAAGGTTCCCATCCATAGTGACTGATTTGACTACACTGTCTAGAGACAGGGTGGGCTTTTCAACAAATTTTTCTGCCATTTCTTCCTTGTCTTGGCCTGTGGTGGATTTACCAGATCCCTTCTTCTTCTGCTTCTTTAATTCCTTTACTCCCTCATCTAATTCAGTTTCCTCTTCATCTCTTTGACTCTCATAAGCCCTTGTGGCTTTCATCTTGGATCTTTTGCCGGATGCCTGGACTTCCAGTTTGGAGCTTTTGGTTGTGGGAGGTGTAGATCTTTTTGATGATCTGGTCCAGGTGGAGGTTTCAACCGGAACACTTTCTTCACTTTTCTTTTCTGCCCTCTTCTTCTCTTTCTCATCCCCTTCCTTCTTCTTCTTCCGGTGAGCATCAAGTGCCTCCATGGAGATCCCAAGGCCTTGTGCTATGTGTTCTACTTCTTTTCTAACCTTCCTCTTGATCTCCGGTTCTCTGAGTTCAACATGAATTTTTATACTTAGTTCCTCAAATGTTTCAGACCTTTCTGCCTTGGATCTTGAGGCTGACTTAGCATGTGTTGAACATGCAGCTCCATAATCTGTTCATCCACTTCATACCCCATGGGCATGATCCACACAGTTCTTGGTTCTACTGCCTCCATTAGGCACTGATCTGTTTCTACCATAAAGCATACTGTGTCTTTGTACTTTTCAACAAGAGACTGGGGTATTCTTTCTCTTGCATGCATCATGCTCTGGAAGTTCTTGAAATATCCCCACAGAGCTGTTTTTCTTGATTTAGCATCCCCAAGTCCATGCAAATAATCTCTGATTTGGATGGCAACTGGTTTGTCATTCTGCCATATCCATCCACTAGATCCGGGAAACTCATTCATGTAATAAAAGAAGAGACAAAGGATCAAATTGCCATACTTGAAGGAGTTTTTCTTGTCCTTCTTGATCTTCTGTAGATTTTCCAAAAGTTGGTTTAGAAGAAGCTCACACAAGTCATAGTCTGCATTTTCCTTAAGCATTTGATAAGCTGTGTAGATTGCAATTCCCGGTACTGAATTTTCCCTACTAGAGTGATAGATTTTGTAACCAATTATCATAGATGCAAATTTGACATCCGGTTCAGTGATGTCTTCAATTATCATAGCTCTCTTGTCAAATTTAGATCCGGTTGCATCACTAACTGTCTGATTTTTGACAGACTTGAGAATAGGTAATCCACCAGATGAGTGTAGACTGGTTACAACCCTAATTGCATCTTTGGTAATCTTGAAAGGCTTGTTCAACCATAGGAAATTGTCATGCACTCTACTTAGTACATACCGGACCCATTCATCTTCTTCAAAACAGGGGAAATGAATGCATTGTGCAAAGTGTTTATCCCGGATGGCTTTGTACTAAGGTTTAATCTCAAAGGAGTCATCTATCAACTGTTTGTGATAGATATCCATCAATTTTGATTCTCCAAAGTCTTCAAAATTTGCATGAATGTAAACCCTAATGTCCTCCGTATGCAATACACCATGCGGAACACTAGAGAAGGCTCCTAGTGGATCTACCTCCAAGGATTTGTATGGATGTTTCTTGAATGTGGGGCGAGGTCTATCAGAGATCTTAACTATATTCAGAGTAGCCATTTTTTAAAGATTTGTAGTGAGATATTGAAAACAGAAAATACCTTATGTGCCTTCAGTTACACGGAGTGGTTGGATTAATTTTTGTATGTAATGACTCCGGCAGGAGATCTTTGGTGAGCTTGATGAATCTTGTTGCAGAGCTCCACTTTTCGCTTCTTCTTGAGTGCAGAATGAGCAAGTGATTTATAAGAAATCCCTTATATTGCTCCGCAAACCCTAATATCTGATGGCAATAAATGCTCGACCTACATTATTCTGGTTTGCCTTATTTGGATAACTTGGAGTACCGGATCAGTCCTGATCTATGAACATCATGCAGATCTTCCAACCATGAACAAATCAAGATGAAACATCACAAGGACATCCCACACATTCTGTCCAATCCGTAGAATAAGACAATGCACTTCCGGATCTCTCCAGACCCTTTTGTAATCCTTTGTCATTCTGGAGCATCTCCCTGAACATGTCTTACTTGATCGATCACAACTTCTTCATATCTTCATGTGGACCTCTGAAATCTTATCTGAATCATCTCAAGACTTATATCTTCAAACCCTTTACTCCGCATCTTGTGCCACATCCGGCACCACTTGATTGGCTAGGGGAACAGGATTTTCTTTGAGTCTCCCCCTGAGCCAGAGCTCACTTTTTAATTTTTGGAAGGAATATTAGCACTAGAGTCTGGTGCGGATCCAACTTCTATATTCTCTAAACTTTTCTTCACCCAAATCTTGTTCATCTGATTCCTAACTTCATCCGCATTCATCTTTTGTTTTCCCTTGTCTTGATCCTGATTATACACCGGACCTCTTTTGTCCTGATTCTTGCTTCTGCAAACTTTTGCATTATGACCGGACCTATTACATATTTGGCAAATAACATTTCTTTGCATAGTTGACTGATAACCTCTTGATCTGCATTGATTAGCCATATGACCTACTCTATTGCATGCAAAGCATCTACCATTGAATGATTTGTTTATTTGCATATTTCTGTATTCATGAGACTTGTGTCCATACCTTTTGCAGTTAAAGCACTGTCCGGAGAAGGATGAATTAGTCTGATTCATTCTCTTTCTGCACTGATTAGCTTTGTGACCAAAGTGATTGTAGCTGTGGCAGTATCCATTGAAGGATGGATATCTTTGAGCATTGGGCTATCTTACCAGAGGTCTTCTAGGCCTATTCCTTGGATTTTCTGATCCAAAATTCTTTTGATCGGATCCGAAGCTTTCTCCTTTCTCATATCCCAAACCATACTTATCATCTGTCCTCTTTTGACTTCCAAGAAGAACTTCAAGTTGGGCAGAACTTATCTTGAATTTTTCTTTATATTCATTTGCTGTTTGAAGATCTCTTTTGAGAGAGACAATTTGATCCTCAAGTTTTTCTTCATTATCTTTGGCATCTTCAAGATCAGATTCAAGATGTCTGATAATCCTGTCCATCTGGTGGCATTCTTCTAATTTCTCTTTAAGAGATTGTCTTAGATTGTCTTCATCTTTTCTTTTCTCTTCAATCTCTTGAGTAAACTTTATAACTCCTGATTCCATTTCATGTCTTAATATAATGACTTCTTTTGATAACTTTTCACATAACTTGGTTTACTCAGTCAATTCTTCATTTGTATTGCTTTCTTCACTTTGTCTTGCTAATTGTTGGAGCAGCTCCTTTCTCTTTTTCATAGAGAGACTTAATTTGTCCTTTAGTTCTCTCATGAATTCATCAGCCTGTTTGAGTCTTTCCTTTAATTCATTGACTTCAGAGTTTGACTGTTCAAGATCCTCAAGGGCAGTCTTGAGTTGCTCCCTTAAACCATATGCATCCATTTGAACTCCCAGATCTTCCTCAAGCTATTAGGCTCTATTAGGAGGAACTTAGCTCTGATACCAATTGTTGATAACTGAGAGGGGGGAGTGAATCAATTAATTATTTCTTCTTTTGAACTTTCTTATTAATCAATGTAGCATTGAATCAAACAAACAAACATTACCATGAAAAGAGAAACACATGACACAGTATTTTTGATGTGGAAACCCTGTTAAGGGAGAAACCCATGGGGTGATTAACCCAAAGATTATTCTCTGTTAGAAGAATAAGGAATTACAAAATGGCACTTGCCAATTAGGGCTCACTGCCCGAGCACACTGCTCACAAAGAGGCACACTGCCTACAAGGAGACTCACTGTCTACAAAAGAATGTTATACAATACTTGAACTGATTGGAAGCATCTACATATGCTGGAGTTCAGTTCCGGTTAGGCTCAGTACACTGATCTGCTGCACTTCATCTTTCCTCTTCTCTTTATTTTGCTTTTCTTTCACATACCGGATCTCTCTGGCTGTTTCTGCTCTACTCTGCACTTATTCGCATTCCTCACAACACAACAACACATCTCACAACTAAATCCATCCTCTATATATATCCACACTAGTGATTTCATTATCTTTCTAGTCGGCACCCAGAATAGTCTATCTTCTCACAAACTCTGTTCTGTCGGCTGAATCCTTGCATATCAAATAATGCGGATCAAACATATACTTGTAGATATCATTAATCATGTCGGCCAAACATGATTCATGCCTTCACAACCTTTACCATCAACAGCAATACATCCAGAAAATAGTCTGATGTTCTGTCAGTCAGTTCTTCCTCTGTTCTCACTGTCACTCAAGAATTCGGTACTCAACTATTCATATCTTTTTCCTTGTCCATCACCGGAGGCTAAATCCTTGGAATATACCACTCAAGGTAGTCCTCTTGACTTCCCCAAATCCGCACTGCACCAAGACACTTCCTCTGAGAGATCCGGACCAATCTATCGGACCTTGCCACATGCTCTGTTCCTGTTCACCGGACCACAACAACCTTTATTCTAACTTCTGGTAGGGACACACCATGACTTGCGGATATGTGGGATGATCTTTGTTGCCATCAATGACAACAACCATGAATCCATATAGTGTCTCTTGCCAACAGTATTTATTTGCAAAGGAACCTATATGGAAAAAATAGAAAAAACCAAACTAATGATAGCATGTTTCTACATGCATTATCATGCAACAAACAACTCCTAAAAACAACTAACAACTAAACTGACTTTAAAAAGAAAACTGAAAAATAGAAACTGCACAGCAGTGAGAACAACAAAAAAGCAGATTTGCCACATCCGCATCAGTTATCCAACAATTTTTTCCTCGTAATTTCAAGTCTCGCTTTTATGTACACAACATTGCAGTTTAAGTTTGACAGTGATATCCACTCAAAATGGCGTACACAAATACTAGGAAGCCACTTTGTCTTTTCATTTGTCTATCATTTATTTTCTTCGCCCATAAGCAATTCTAAAATCAGTAGGTCATTTTTTCAGTGATCCCACATTGTGGGTGACAGTGTGTTTAGAACCTATGATGTTTGAATGATGATGGCAATGAAAATTAGTGTTTAGGGTTTGATTTCCTGGCAACATGTTCAATAGTTTGAGTATATGTATGGTATACGAACTTTATTTTCTTCCCAATTGCAAGTCTTCTTTGAAGTACATAACGCTGCTTTAACTTTAAAGTGTTCTCCACTTAAAATGGTACACACGAATATTAGGTACATACTCTTCATTTCTTTTCTTCTTTTATAAGGAAACTCTCCAATCATTTTTTTTTTCCTTTTTTTAAGAATTGGGGTAATGCACATGATATGTTTGAAAAGTACTTTCAAAGATAATTGTGTAGAGATTTATTTTTTATTTATTTTTATTTATTTATTGTTTTTTGTAAAAATTACATAAGATATAGGGAGTAGAGAGCTGCCAAAATAATACAGTAAGAGCCTAAACAAAATATAGACAGTAACAACAAGAACTGAGACCTACATGATGTTCTGACTATATACACATAGCTATTTTGAGTACATACACAGAGCTATTTTGAGTACATACATAGAGCTATTCTAAATAGCAATAAAAAACATAGCACTCAAAATATCCATCTCCATTCTGTAAAAAAAAGCAAGCATTTCAGCAACAACAACCATCCTGAAGCACAAGCCATGATTAGAGGAACCTGCAGACCTCCCCATCCATATGCAGGGAAAGTGGAGTTGTCCATAAAGCTATTGACGGTGCCAGTAGTGGGCAGCTTATCTTATGAAGCAAGATGTCTATTGGACTTCATTGGCATCTTGTCCTTCTGCAAGTGTGTCATTATCTTTCTTCGCAATCTTCTGTAGTAGAACCTTCTCCTTTAGTGCAAGTTGTACTCTGTCACTACCTTGATCTGTAACATACCATCTGAGATTGAATAAGCTGAAGTTGTTGAACTACCTTTCGGTATTTCTCCAAATCCCCTTGTAATTGTGAAAAAAGAGAAACAATATGGAAAGACACTTCAGAGTAAATCTTTAAAATTCATGTTTCCTCATGAAAAGAAGATTTAGAGAAAGTTGCCAAACACCTATTCTTCCATATTTGCAATAAAATAACTTGTCTGATAGTATCAACAACAATATTCTTATTTATGCCCATACCCAAAAGTGCTTCTTTCCATTTTAACTGGTGACTAAATATAGCAGGTAAGTTATTGAAAATAGCCTTCCATTGTTTTTTAACATATACACAGTCCCAAAACACATGCTTTAAGTCTTCTCTTGTATGACAAAAATGGCATCTAATAGGTTGGATCACGATGCCTTTCAATCTATCTCCTATAGGCAGTTTATAGTGCAAGATTTTCCAAGCCATGATTTGAGCATCTGCACCAGCTCTAGATTTCCAAATTTGTATGCTCAGTTTGGACCAAAACTTTTCACTAAATTTGCATTTTCATTTGAGATTCAATTTAGGATTTAAGGAGACATTAGGCAAAAGTTGAATATAAATTTTCTTCAAGGGAAAGGCATTGAAATTGTAAAGTGCTAACCACCTCCAGTCTTTGAAAAAATTGCATGGAATAGGTGTACACATTTTCATGGATAGCTCCACCGGAACCAGAGACTGCACAAAGGTGATAAACTATTCGACTCTATTGTTCAATCCAAAATGTCTTTGAAGGTTATGCCATGACATCTAATTTAACAGAGTAAAATCCCACATGTCGCTAAACTGTCACACACTTTTTCTAAACAAGTAATATGTTTGTTTATGGAAGGAAATGGCAATAGGCCTACCTTGATAAGTAATGAGTTTATTCCACCATATAGATGAGGATGTAAAACTCTATGCATACTGTAGGGAGGCTTCTCTCTACTCTAAAAATTGACAAACATGCTACCATGCTTTCCAAATGGATTGTAAGGGAGCAGAAGCTCAAATTTTGAAGAAAGGGGCAAGAAGAATCTTATCGCACCAATTGATGGCCTGCCATTTACCATGAACAGAAGCAGAATTGATTCTATGATGAACCAATATCTTCCAAGGCTCATCTCCCCAACTAGCTCTAATGATCCATTTAGCTAGTAGACAAATCCCTTGGGTTTTGAGATCAATAATTCCCAAACCACCTTTGTTCTTTAATTGTATGCAGTGTTCCCATGATGTATATTTAAAACCAACATCACCACCCCATTTGGTCCAAAGAAATTGCCGAATAATTTTGTTCAAATCTTCATAGCCTTTATTAGAGGGCATCCAGCAAGAGGAGTAATATACATGCGAAGCAAGGAAGATTCTATTAACAACTTGGATTTTCCCAACCAATGAAAGAAACTTGTTGCCCCAATTAAATTTTTTGTTCTTGAGTCTATTAATAAACCAATTCCACATATATGAAAGAGAAACTCCAATTCCAAATGGTATACCAAGATACCTGGGAATCTCTCCATACTTAATTTGCCTCCACTCTTTAGGCATCCATTGTGGAACATGCCCAGGTCGTATCATCAAAAACTCAGTTTTAGTGTGAGCCAGCTGTGATCCCGACACAGAATAATATAGGTTTAATATGTCCAGAGTGTTATTAATTTTTGCTTCAAAATTTTGTAGAAAAAGTAAGTTGTCATCAGCAAAATGAGAATTAGTAACAATGATATTCCTAGGAATTGAAATCCTTGTTATGAGATGCAACTAATTAGCTTTTTGTAAAAGATAACCCAAGGCATCAACAGTAAGAACATATAGGAATGGTGACAAAGGACATCACTGTCTAATGGATCATTGAAGAGGGAATGATTCAGTTATAACATCATTGACAACAATTTGAGCACTTCCATCATTAAATAACATTTGGACACGTGATCTAATTTTAAGACCAAAACCCAACCACTGCAACATTTTAAGAATAAAACTCCATCGCATTCTATCATATTCCTTATCAAAATCAAGCTTAATCAAAAGAGCATCTTGCCCTAATTGTTGGGCCCATTCACAAGTTTCCCAGGATAAGATAAAAGATTATCCAAGATGTATCTACCACTAAGAAAACTAGTTTGCTCTACCCTAACAATGTTTTGCACTACAGGTTTGATCCGAAAAGCCAACGCTTTAGCTATGATCTTATAGGATGTATTAAGTAAGGTAATCTATCTCCAACCAAAAATTGTGTCTTCATTTTTTCCTTTAGGAAGAGGCTTAATTAAGCCTCTATTAATATTAGGACCCAAGGAACATTTCTCAAGAGAGCTTCCAGATATAAAAAATAGAAATCATCTTTGATATGAGGCCACATTGCCTGATAAAATTCAACTGGAAGCCCTTCAATATCCTGACTCTTGTTAGGGGCCATTGAAAAAAGTGCATGTTCTATTTCCTCCAATGATAAAATTCGATCCAAAAACTGTCTATAGCCTTGATCAATTCTCTTGGGAATGTGATCTTTAACAATTTCCTCCAAAGTTAAATGAATATCTTCCCACTGTTGTTCTTCTTTGAAGAGATTTGCATAAAAATTCTGAAAAAGCATACTAATTTTAGATGTCTTTGTGTGAAGGGTGCCAGCATCATCCATAATAGCACATATTTTCCCTTTTTTGTGCTTATAGTTAAGATAATTAAAAAAATACTTAGAGCCTCTATTCCCCTCTTTTATCCATTGAAGTCTAGTACATATTTTAGCTCCTTGCCCTCTATAATGATCAGTTTTACAAAGTTGTGTCTCAGTATAGACAATATCGTCTTGTAGCCTAGTATTGTTTGGATCAAAATTCAATTTTTTTTGAGCTTGTTCTAATTTTCCTTGAAGAGATTTTTCTCTTCTTTTTCACTGCCAAGCCATTCTCTTGCCAAAGGAGTCCAAAAAAGTAGTACATTGAGAAATAACTTCACCCCACCACTCTATCCATGACTCACCTTCTTGAGGATTTGGAATAAAATTCCAAATCCCCACTAAGGTGGTCATACAATCAGGCCTCTTCAAGTGAGAAATGTTGAGTTTGTATGGCAATGGTTAAGAAGAATTGTTTTTTTGGGAGGGCACAACAGAATAAAAAAGCACAACAGAATAAAAAATAGGGAAGTGATCTGATAGAGTAGTCAAATAATCCACCCTTAAGAAAACACCTAAGGGGTCATTGACCAATGGTAGATTGGTAGAAATATAAAATCTATCTAGTATACGTAGCTTCCTATCCTCCCTTGATTTGCAGTTGGACCATGTGAACCAACTATTGACATAACTAGAAGCTTTATCTAGAATTGGATCGGCTACCCCAAGAGAACTTCTACAAAACAACTATCTATTAAATTCATCATTGTTAAGTTTATAAGGACTATACCAGCTCTGATTATTACAATCTTCAACCATATTAAAGTCACCACCAAGAATTCAATCAGCATTTGGAAGAAAATTAGACATCCAATTCCAAAGCTCTACCCGTTCTTTGACATTATTAGAGGCATAAATAGAGCAAAAACCAATAGGTTGTCCATTGATAATGGTAAGTACCCACACACAACTATGAGTAGGGTCCTCCCCCTTATCAATGACATATTTTGACATCCATGGAGAAACACCCAAAACTAAACCTCCTCTCCCATCTTTATGAGATGTATGAAAAAAAGTTACCACTTTCCATACATGCAATAAAGATGCTTTTAGATTATTACCGCCAATTTTAACTTCAAATAGAAATAAGATATCTAGCTTCCACTTCAAAACTAAATCTTTAACTTTGAACTTCCTATGAGGGAGCATAATCCCTGATACATTCCAACAAAGTATTTTGTAAGTCATGATGTAAGTTCTGGAATAGTATATTATTCTTGCGGCAACATGCTAAAATTGTTGGCTAGTGCAACTGATTGTTCATCCTTAAATTGTTTAGAGGAAGAAATAGAAGGTGATCTAGACTACTGACGAGATGAGACTGGGTGAAGGACATGATCTACATTAGGAGGGACAACTAGATTAGGAAGGGTAAGTTGAGAACATTCTTAGGAAGGGGAATGAGGAGAACAAGAGAAGGAACTAGATAGTTCCTTTCTCCTCCTCACCATTCTCCATCCATATGACATTACTGCATCCTCAAAAGAAGGTGAAGAGATTCCATGAGTGTTATCAATAATAGGTGGATTAGCTGAAGGTGGATTACGTGTTGAAGGTGAAGGAGAAGAAGAGGAAATAATATGTAGATGGGTAGGCTGAGTAGTTGGCTAGTTAGACAGAACAAAAGGTGAATTAACTTGGGCACATATATTTTTCCTAATAGGACAGTCTCGGATCAAATGGCCTTCCTTTCGGCAAAATATATTGGTATTTGGTTTGTTTAAATAAACTAAGGGCTAGCTCAAGTCAAACCCAGGGGCAATCAGTTTTATAAACTCGGGCAATGGTTTATCTAGGACAACTTCCATGCACACCCTTGGATGTACCATCAAGCTTGCAAATTTATCACTATTATGTTTACACCAGATGACTTTGCCTAGCTGTGATACAATATCCCTAAGGAAGGGCCTGAAGGCTAAGTTCAAATAAGGTAATTCAATCCACATTGAGTAACAAGAGCGAGACGGACCTTCAGGATGAAAGTCAAAACTCTAGGCCTGCAAGTAACAAATTTGTCCACAGATCACCCAGGTTCCATATTGGAAGACTGCTTAGCCATGGTCAACTGATTTAAACATATAGGATATGTATCCCTTACCTAGTCCCCTTAGGGTTTCAATCTCCCATCCTCTATTTTCCCAATTTAATCTAGCCCATTTATAAAACTTTGACTCAGATGGAATGCCTCCAAGGAAGAATAAAATGACAGTTCTATTTTGGCATTCAAAAATTATGTCTACTATATCATCCGGGAGCAGGAATTCTAGAGATTTACCTGACTTCATGTTCATACCCATATCTGGATTTCCTTCTTCACTGGCTAGGATGTTCTTCTCTTGCCTCTTTGTTGTGCCCATTTCAACACCATGTTCAACATCATTGATCAACAAATTCTCTCCACCCTTTTTGTCCTGAAACTTCCTCGATTTCCTCCCGTCGGCTTAAATTGTCTGCATTGACTGTGAAATTGGACACCAAATCGTCACCAGCATGCCTTGCAGTGGCCTTTAGTCTCATTATCCACCAAATCTCACAAATTCAGTGGCTAGGTTTTAGCAGAAAACTAGGGTTAACGCTTACTCGCCAGAAACTTCCTCCTCTTGTGTAGAGATTTTTTGACATTCAAGTTTTAATTATGTAGAGATTTTTTTGACATTCATGTTTTCATTACACTCCATGATGTAATATAGGGAAGAGAAGATACATTAGGTAGTTCCATTTTTTTACTTGCAATTGGGAAGAAAATATGGCTATCTTTGACTAAACGGTTGCGTGTCATTTTCTTTAAATTGTTAAATTTGTTTTTAAAAAGAATATTTAATTAATAAAACTAGATATTTTTATTTTAGGGTAATTTTTTTTTAAAAATAATATCTAATAAGAGTATAGATATAATTTGTATTTATATTTTGGGTTTATAGTAATTATATTGTCTTTTTATGTATTGACTAGTTTGTAAGATAATATATTTCACATGGAAGTTGGTAAATGGCATTCAATGCACATATTGAAAGAGATCAAATATTTTATTTCTTTTAAAATGTAATGCATTATACAAAAGGAATAGAACAAGGAGTTCAAGTACAATGCTCGCATTACAATCCCATAGATTGGTTCGAAGGACTAATGAAAATTAGTCTAGAGCGCCACATGTTTGGCATTAACTCCTTTGGGCTTCAAGACTCGAGCTTCCCATTAGATGTGAGACCTCTAGCCATATTTCATAGAAATAAAATTCCAAGCTCGTGGGCACCTCTAGATGTGAAACAAACTTGCCACCATGGACTTGAAACTACAGATGAGCCATTATAAATACAGGTACTTAGGTTTGCTAGAGAACATGCAAGATATCATTGGACACAAAAACCTTAATAAACTTCATTAATGTAAAGTCTAGGTTCACAGACATCCAAACGTTCTAGACTTGAAACAACTAAGTGAAAACTACAAAGATTTTTGCATCCATTATTCATTTGTCATGTTTCTTATGGACCTAAGCTATCCTATGTAACTGAGTTGACTCCTTCAGACCTCAAGATTCAAGCGTCCCAACAGATGTAAGACCTCTATCCAAACTCCTTTGAAATAAAACTCCAACCTTGTGTGCATCTACTTACGTGAAACAAACTTATTAGGACATAATTGAAACTATTGGTGAGCCAACTGTTGAGCCATGATATAAATGGGAACCTAAGTATACCAAAGAACATGAAAGACATCATTAGATGTAAAAACCCTAATAAACTTCATTAATATAAATTTTGGGTCTAGTCCACAAACATCCATACCTTCCAAACTTAAAATGAACTTTTAATGAGTGAAATCTACAAGGCTTTTTGCATCTAATATTCTCTTGTCTTATATAACTAAGTCGAGTGGATGTTTGAAGTCTAAAATATCAATTTGAAGTATGTCAAGCTTGCATTTGACAATCCTAAGAGTTTTATCAATCAAGTTCTAGAGGGGGCCTCATAATTCAAAGTCCACTTTACTTTATGTCTATGTTCTTAGTGGACCCAAAAAACCTTATGCAATAGAGCTTAGTGACTTGCCTCGAGTTCATGGTATTTATACTCTCAAGTCCATGATTGGAAGGTGGTGCTTAGGTGAATTGGGATTTGATATGTGGCTTGGTAGTGACATTGACTTTGGCTACCAAGGGAATCAAGAGTAGACACATGGCAATCTCTATCAAGTTTTATTGGCCTTTAGCTAATTTGCGAGGTCCTTGGACACAAGGAAGTAGATATAATCTAGTTGATCGAATAAGTCTAGGTTTGATATTATCTATGAATTCATGGATTTAAGATCTTAGATGTAGACTTAATATAAATTTAACCTAAAATGTTATCATGTCTATCCAATAATCTCCCCAGATCAACAAGCTTAACAAAATTAAACATAAGAAAGCAACTCAATCAAGGTTGGGTGAATGTTCAAAGTTGTGTCACCTTTTAAGAGAGATTTTCAACATACCAAAATTTAAGCATTCCCAACTAAAAGTTAGTTTGGCTTGAAAATGTGTTTTGATTGGATTCATTTTAGCTAAAATAAATCTAGGCCATAACTTTTCTAGTTGGAAGTGTCTGCTAGATATATATGTAGCATCACTTTGTTGTGAATGAAAAAAAAAATTGAAAAACTTAATGTCCCTGCCACTTCTATACATGAAAATAACATATTTAAAAAATAAAAAATACACTTTTGTAGATTTAAAAGTGTAGTTTTCAAAAAAATAAATATTTTAAAATTTTAATTAGTTTTTGTATATATATTTTTTATTTTCACTAAATGTAGGTCATCAAACTAATTAATATGAGGTTAATTGTCTTCTCAAGAAAAAATACTAATGCTTATTAAAAATTAAAAAAATATGATGCACTAGAGGAGAGATTTCATGTCAAGGCAATATAATAATTTTCTATCTCAAATAAATAATTACGACAAAAAGTGGAGGCCCCTCAAAAATAACTATATTTTTATTACACAATACTTTGAAGATTTATTAAAATAGAAAAAATTAATGCATGCACTAATGTTTCAAGTTATCAATATGGAAAAAAAATTGAAAGAAAAAAAGTAAAATTTACTAAAAGAAAAAGTGGAGGCCCCTTTAATATCATTTTTTAACATTTTATCAACAATTGAATTATAGTTACTATACTCAAAAACTTACATTTCATTAGTTTACATCATCTCAAAATTCAAAACATATATGTCAATTTCAAGTGATTCAAGTTAAAAACTGATCAGTCCATTTCCTTTATAAAAGGTGACACAACTTTCAACTTTCACTCAATTGACTAGATCCTTTGAGTCTATAGGGAACATACAAAACACTAGACTTGAACACGTGGACAAATTCTAAACTAATGGGAAAAACTCAGCTTTGAAAAAACTCTACAAATCAAAATGTTTGAAATCCTTGGAGGTGACAAAGTAAGAAAACTATGATTAATGGACATGAACGTTTATTAAGTGAAATCTATAAGGCTTTTCATGTTCTTTCTTTTAGACTTTCTTTGTGTGTGGCCTCTAAGATGAGTGGTAAGAGCATTGACAATCTCATTTTGCTAGACATTTCAGCTTGCAATATACTCCAACCCCTTGTTTTGTGCTTTTTATATGGTGTGTTATGTTCATAAAATTTAAAAAAAGGTTTGTGTTTCTCTCTAATCCTATTCTTTTTTAAACAATTACACTAAATGTAAATACCTATTTCCTTGTACAAAATAGTAGGCTATACAATCACTTATGAGTGTTTGTAGGCCTACATTTGACTATGGGAAGATGATGCTTGGGTAGCTTGTAGGAGTGTAGAGTGGTGCATCTAAATTTTAACCAATAGGAAGGTATATAAGGATTAGTCTCGTAAGAATTTTTTTATCACCTAAATGCATAAGTTAGATGAGGATTTTAAAAATGGAATTATTAAATTTTGATAGTATCGCATGATAGATTGGAAAAGATATTTTAAAAACTTTATACTTACTCTGTCCAAACTTAGGTTATGAGATTTGAAGGGGAAAAAAATTAAACTTTTACATGTAACTAAGCCTATTTTGAGAGTTTATTACGCTAGGAATGATAGGTAAGTTAAAGATATACCAACATATATTTTGGTCATGGTTAAGCAATTTAAGTAAATTATTTTTCTCAAGTGTGAGTTAAGATATTTAATAAATAATTTATTTCTACCACTTCCAAGTAAATAAATACATGAATTTTGTAGACCATAATAGACCTAGACTAAATTAAGTTATATTTTCTACCTTGCACTTGGGGAACTCATAGATTGGTTTGAACGACTAGTATAACTTGGTAGAGCTTGCCACATGTCTACTCTTGATTTCCTCATACCAAAGTCCATGTCATTTCCATGCCACATGTCAAACCCCAATTCACTAGGAAGCACCACCTTACAATCATGGACTTGAGAGTATAAATACCACAAACCTAAGACCGCAAGTTGATCTCTATTGCATAGGGTTTTAGGGTTTGGTGGGAACATGAGCATCAAGCAAAGAAAACTTTAGATGCAAGCTCCCATTTAGAATTTTATTAGTGAAATCTTGGGCCTACCAAGCATGTGCCCCAAAGAATTCAACTTGATATTCTATACTTCAAACATATACTCAATTAAGTTACATAGGGAAACTCAGGCTCACAAGAAGCAAGAACATAAAAATATTTATAGATTTCACTTAATAAAAGTTTAGGTCCTTCAGTCATTTTTTTTTTGCTTTCTCACCTTTGAAGATTTCAAAAATTTCAGTTCACAGAATCCTTTCAAAGTTGAGTTCTTCGGGCATTAGGTTAGAATTTATCTACATGTTAAAGTCCAGTGTTTCATATATTCCCTGCAGACTTGGAAGAGATGGTCAACCTTGATTAAGTCACAATCTCATGTCCAACATTGTCAATCTTGGAGGTTCAAGGAGACTATTAGACATACCAAGAAGTAGCATAGGTCAAATTCTATATTAACTCCATGGTTGAGATCTTAAAGCCATGATTTCCTAGACAATAGTATACATATACTTATTCAATCAACCAAATTGTATTTGCTTCCTCATGTTTGCGGAACTCACAAATTGGCCAAATGCTTGATAAAAGTTGATAGAACTTGTCACACATCTACTCTTGATTCTCTTGGTCCATAGTCCATGTCATTACTAAGCCACATATCAAACCCCAATTCTCCTGGGCAATGCCTCACGATTATATTGAGAGTATAACTTGTCATTCAACCACAGTCTAGGGTGTTGACCTTGGGGTTTATCTTGTTAGTGTATGTAATGTCAGAAAATGTCCCCCTTGGGGGCTTTTCCCTCAAAAGGTTTAGCTCCCAGGTCTTTAGTGTGCATTTAGGACATTCTGCATCATATTTCAACATCCCGATGGAATGAACCCTAGGTTTTATGGCAAATAGGACCTAGGGGGACCCCTTGAACCTAACCCTACCCAAAATAGGAGGGATGACTTGGGTGCCCGCCCCCTAGTCCTACCCTATTTTGGGTTAGTCCTAAATTTCTAGTGTCAGTTTATGACCGTTATTTGGTCCTTAGGCCGACACGGTAAGTTTGAATTACGAAATTCTTGGAAGAAATGTTTGTAGTTGCATATAAAAGCATGTTTAGGCATTCATTTGTAAACTTTATTTTTACTAGCAAGCTATTTTGTTCTAAAGGTGATTCAAGGCTTTCATTGTGTTGCAAGAGCATATTTGTGTTGTCTATGTGTTTGTATTTGTAGATTTGAGCATCCATGTCCTTATGGAATGACAAGTTTCTTCCTCTCATGAGATCTTCACTACAAGGTGATATCTATTGTGATTATTGAGCATTTATCATTTAGTTTTTGGGCCTCTGCCTCCCAAGGGCACACACTCTCTATCTGACAATGGTGTTCAGAAGACTTGAATGTCTATCCAGGGCTTGATTGAGGCAAGCCTCTAAACACCACAACCCCCTCCCAAAGTTTTCATGGTTGTAGGTTACAGGTTGAAGATCTAGACAAAGTGAAGTTGCAGGAAGGTACAACAGAGTGTCAGAAATGCAAATCAAAGAAGAAAATAGCTCCCTAGACTAGGATGCCTGCTCTTTAGTCCTTAAAGTTTTGCAACGGGAAAATCTCTTGTACAACAGACACAGGTTGTAGACCTTGTTTGTAGATCTCGACAAAAAGTAGGTCCTTGGACTTGGGCGCCTGCTCCTTAGTCCCTGATTTTTTCACCTTCGAACCCCAAAAATAGGTGCACAATTATTTGTCGTTTTACATCTTTATGTAGCAACATTTTCTGTTATTCATCTATTTACTGTCGTATTTGCATAATTAGGGTTTTAAGGTATAATTGAGCATAAGAGAACATAATTGATAATCAAATCACAAAAATCCAAGCTTCCCTACATCTCAATAGTGATCTAGGGTATTATAGTACATTGCAACTCGACCCTAGGTCCTTGAATGTATTAGGGTGAAAGGAGGATACACAATCAAATCAAAAACCCACTATCCAAATTTTACGCTTTACATTTTGGTGAACACGTGTTTTTCATGAAATTTTCACCTTGATGAGTGTTTTGCTTCAGATTTACATTGATTTCATTCATTCATATCATCATTCATCTTATTACATTGGAAAAATTACAAAAACATTGAAAATATTGAAAATTTTGAAAAAAATTGCATTCTAGGGTTTGAATTTTGGCATAGTTTAATAACATCTAATTAAATTTCTAATTTTTACATTAGATCTGAAATTTATTTTCATTTAATTCATAATTTTCATATTGCATTTGAAAATTTACCAAAAATTTGAAAAATTTGAAAAAAATTGTCATTTTTAGCTTGCATTTTGATTTAATTTGAATTAATTTTCACTTTATTTCAAATTTTCGCATTAGATTTGAAATTCATTCATTTATTTAATTTTCATCTCATTGCATTTGAAAATTTAGAAAAAAATTGAAAATTTTAAAAAAATTGGCATTTTTAGTTTTCATTTTGATTTAACTTGAATTAATTTTCATTTAATTTCCAATTTTTGTATTAGATTTTAAATTCATTCGTTTATTTAATTTTCATCTCATTGCATTTGAAAATTTAAAAATTTGAAAAAAAAAAATGGCACTTTTGGCTCAAATTTTCAAATAATTTGAATTAATTTGAATTTAATTTAATTTAATTTAATTTAATTTATAATGTTTAAATTATATCTGATATAAATTCATCATACTTTAATCCTTGCACTATATTTTTCATATTAAAATTGCTAGGGTTTGCTTGAAATTTTGAATTTTTCCTATAACCTAGTAATTTCAAAAACTAGGGTTTGTAGTGAAAATCTTATTTCAGATTTTACTACTCATATTAGGAACTCATTCAAATTTGCATTTGGCTGTAGTGTTACATTTTAGTGTAAATTTGCTCTTAGACCTCAAAAATTTGCACATTTACATAAAAAATTTCAACAAAAAACTAGCATTTTCATTGATTTTTCATTAGATTTGCACTTGCATTTTGCATTATAGGGTTTGAAAATTATTTTCATATCTGAGTTGAACTAATTTTCATCATACATCAGATTAAAAAACATTCATATAGCATTTTGCATCAAGACCTCAAACATAGGGCTTGAAAAACAGTGATGTTCACTAGATTTGGCCTTATAGACTCTCTAAATTTGCACTATATGCATGTTGTAAAGAATATTTTTGCACTAATTGGCTGATATCAGGGGTATTATCTGCTGCCCCTCCTAAAAATCTTTACAACACCTTTTTATTGGGCTCTTGTATTGAAAATTTGATGAAAAATTGCACATTTTTGTTATATTTTCCCTAGGGTTTGGCCTAGATTGCACTACAAGTGTGTTGTGACAAATTTTATGGATTAAGGTGACTGAAACCTCCTAAATTTTTTTACAACACCCCTTTTTCTAGGTATTTTAGTTGAAAAATCGTGAAAAATAGCCTATTTTTGCTATATTTTCACTAGGGTTCGATCTTTAGTGGCACTATATGTGGTTGTGACGGATATTTTGGCATTAAGTGGCTGATTATTACTGATATAATTTGTTTTCCATCATCATTTTCCTCACAGTACCCTTTGTCATGCTCTTTTGCATGGAGATTTGGTGAAAAAATCACATATTTTGGTATATTTTCACTATATTTTGACTTGTTGTCATCTTAGATTTGCATCAAGAGTGTGTTGTGAAGGATCTTATTGCCATGTTGGACTGATATCAAACATATAATTTGCTTCCCCTAATCAATTTCCTTACAACACCTTTGCTGTCATATATTTGCATTGAAAAAGTACAAAAAATCAAACATTTTAGTTCATTTTTGCATATAGTTTTGCACTTGTCATTTGCATCAAATTTGAAAAACTTTTTCTGATTTTACATCTCATTATGCCATCTTCATTTTATTCATCTCTAAAATCTTTGCATGAGTATATCCTAGATTTTAAAAATTTCTCTAATTTCACTAATGAGAATCTTCATGTTCTAGAGCACATAGCTTCTGCAAGTGGTATTGATGCTTCTATATGTTCTATATATGAGCTGCAATTACTTTGTTATACATATGATTTTAATAGCTTCACACTAACCATAGGAACATATCCTTTGATATTAGAAGATTTAACCAAATTCATCTCTAGGAATACTCATGAGAAAGATGAGAGTGAAAAGCCTTTTTCTGCCACAGAGTATGATGATGATGACATACCTTCCTCTCATCTCATTGCTCTTCCTGACCAAGATGTAGCATTAGTGGATGAGAAATGGTCTCTCACATTAAATACTTTAGGGATGGATGTTGGGTGCAATCAAGAGGGAAACAATGTTAATTCAATATTTATTAATAGATTTAGTAGCAATATTCCTAAGGTGATTGTTCGAGGGGCACCTAGTGCACCCTCTTGCTTAAAGCCCGTGATTACGGTTCAAGGTAAACCTCCCGATAACATCTTCAACTATGCAAAGAAAATTTCTCAAAGAAATTAGGGTATTCAAAATGTGATTGCTCACACATACAACACCTATAATAACAAACAAAGTAAGCAAGCACCGCATGTGCCTGTCTCTCTTCCATGATCTCAACCTATGCTCCCTCCACCACCTCGTCTTACTCATAAAAGTGGTCAAGAGTATGATCTTGTCGAACAACTTCGTGCCACTTCGGCTAAGATCTCTCTTTGGGATTTAATACAAACATCGCCTACATACCATGGAATGCTCCAAGAAGCTTTACAAAAGGTGATTGTGCCACCTGCTGTTAAGCTAAATGATGTAGTAGCTCTGTTAGATTGTATGCATGCAGAAAAATAGATATTCTCTTTCAACCACATGAATTACTGTCAATTAAAGTTCAAAACCAATATGATCCTCTTATAATATTTGTCACAATAAACAAAACATTGGTTAAGAGAGTTATGATTGATAATGGATCAGCCATTAATGTTTGTGGCATCGACTTATTGCATAAGATTAAAGTTGATACATCTGCCATCAAGCTGGAAATGTTAACTATCTGTGGTTTTGACAATGTTGGATGACAATCTGTGGGCACTATAACTGTACCTATACAAGTGGGACCTGTGATTGTGCCTACCTTTATTAATGTCATGCCTTGTTCTTTATCTTACAACATGATTCTTGGTAGACCTTGGATTCATGCATTGGGGGCAGTCCCTTCCACCCTGCATTGTTCAATCAAATTTATATTCAAAGATAAAATTCATACTATTCATGTTGATCTTGAACTAGATAATTGTTTACACATTGAAATGCAAAAACCAGTTTACAATCATATCAAATTAAACAATTTGCGAGTTGATTCCTCAATTCCTCTAGCCACAAATGATGTTGTGAAGGAATCTAAACCATAGAATGCACTTTCTGGTGATGATTGGGGTTCATTATATTTTAATCCTTGTGGTATAGGGGATTATAAACTTAATAACCTTGACACATAAAAAATAGTGTCGATCTCATCAAAGCCATCTTTTGAAGCATCTCAAAAATGTAAAGTCTCCTTGGTAGAAAATAAAGATATTACTCTTAATTACACTACAAATTATGATACCTATGAGGCTTCACCTTCTTTTAAAGAAATGGACTCTCTATATGGTTGTGGATTTCAAATCTTGTACAAAAATAATGACTATGTAGGTAATGGCTGCGGAATAAATCAACAAGGAATCAGAGTACCTTTACAAGTTGCTAGAATTAATTGCACAGTGGGTATAGGATACCACTCTTTGAAGCCCACTAAAGCCTCTTGTCATCCTAAACTTACTATTAATACAATATCAACAAGACTAAATCAACATGAGAGATATCCTAGATATGTATGTTCGTAATGATGATGCTATAGGTAAGTATTTCTAACCCTTTATCTTTCTCGTGATTTGCTTCCCCCGTGATGTGTTATGTGTTGTTTAGGCCTCCTGGGATGACCCCGGATTCTCTTGTGAGGTCCGAGATACCAGGAGACTATCTCTGTTGTGACCCTCTTCTATTTGTATCATCATTCTTCTATATTGCCTCTCTCTCATTTCATTGTTGTGTGTTGTGTCTTACAGACATAGCATTGCAGTTGGTGAATTGGGGGCACCATCATATGTGACTATCCCTAAGACACTTGTTTCTCCTCTCTTATTGGTTGTTTCCCTTCCTCTAGTGTTTCTATCTAGCGGGTGGATGATGAAAACCATTTATACTGATGTGGACCTAGCGTCCCTTTAGCGAGAAATAAAAAATTGGACTTAGTTCCTAATATAACAATGGGGTTGTAAAATATTATCTGACGCTTGGCTAGTAGAAGCACTTTGTGCTTTCTATGTAGTTATTTTGATGATATTTTTATCTCACTTACAAAACATAACAATACTGCTGCTCCGTGCACTTTGTCTGTCTTTGAATCTCACCTTGGTGACACTCGGTTCAGAGATTTTCATGATATAGCCCTACGGTTATCCTCGATCTTCGAATTCATAGTATAACCTTGGCTCTTTGTGTGACTAATCATATGCATTGATGTTGTTGTTTATCATGATTATGTAGACACTAACATGTTTCTTGCAGGGATGTGTTTGTGGGAACATTTGGCGAGCGTAAAGTACATGTCACCTCCAGGGGGCATGGTGTTACATCCCTAATTTTTGTCTTGCTATACTTTTTACTTTTACTTGGATATAAGTAAATTTATTCTGATGCTTAGATTAATATCAAGGAAAGACATGGATTATATTGAATATCATTTATTAAATCATGGAAATGATTATGTTATTGTCAATTTAATATTTAAATTATGAGATTCGATTTATTGTTTGAACAATGATTCACTGATCATAATTTGTTGGTTACAAGTTTGATACAGGATTATAGGTTTTTAGATGACTCTCAGAGATTAGAGACAGAGAGTATCTTTCGAGGAGAGAGATATAGACCTTGGGTTACGAGTGGTCAATTTGCCAAGACGAGTATGTTATGTAATAAGAGTATGAACCAATGTGTCATATGAGGTAAGTTTTATCTTGTCAGTTTACTTATAAACCCAATTGACAGATAGTCAATGCCTTTCGAATCCTTGAAAGTCGTATTAAGTCATGTTAGTCATAAGTGACTTTAACGACGTTGTTTGAATGATAATTGAGACCATTTACGTCTAACGTAAAAATTAACATGTAATTGTCGTAATAAGTGGTGTTTTTATTTTGGGTCACTTAATGGTTATTTGTTGACCCTTGAACATCTAAGAGAATTTCATTAAGTTAGATTGACATGTTTTTAATGAAGGAATGTGATGGGGAGGTAAACTCGACCCATTCACAATATCCGTAAATCGTTATTTTATTGCTATTATTCTTATTGATTTAAATCATAACCATCGAATGAGAATGATGATATGTAAGTCTTATTTAATATAAGCCATAGATGTATTTATAAACCAAAGATGATAATAGCTCACATTATTTAATAAAACTTATCCATCAAATAAACTTGGGCATGTTATTTATGACACCCACATTAATTCAAGTGATGGAATTTGGATCACTTAAAGTAATCAACCATAATAACCATCGATGGTTATACTTGTGTCGACCTCTTTTAAGAGGGAGTGTGGTATTATGGTTGCATACATTGAATCTTTCCACATTATGTGCCTCAATCGAAACATGTGTTTATCTCTGTTGAATAAATGGGATCGGTTGTAAACCGAATGGGGGAGTGGTCTATTACATTACCAATTATCTTTTAATTGAGGGAGTGGTAGAAAACTGTTTCATAAAGAGCTTTGAAGAGTCATTAAATGTCACGACTCATCATGAGTAAAAGGGATATAGGATTCGCAGTTAGGATAGAGTTAAGCACATACGGAGATCATTGGAAAAATAGAGAGAAGAGATTGCTGCCATAACACAGGCATGTAGGCACCATCATACAGGCTGACTGAATATTATACACAGTTGCAGGTAACTCATTGAGCCATCGTCAGGTATCACTCAATATCTGTGTGATGATAATAGTAGAATTGTATTGATTAATAACATCTTTTGATTGCATGTTTAGAAGAATCGATATTATCTTCTAATATGTCTATGATATTCAATTCTTAAAACAATGAACTTGTATAATGAGTGTTTTCATTATGTTTTAAACCATTTTGAGTAAATGATTGTCACCATTATCACTGGCTGGTCGACGCTCTCAAAGGCTAAATAGCTTGAGTCAAAAATCATTGCATTGTGTCGAAGTCTATTTATTAAATGACATAATTGTAGAATGATATTTTGTTCTTTATATTCCAATACACCGTAGAGGTTATTCTTTATAAGTGGTCAATTATGTAGAAAATACAGTCGATTAAAGAGAAGGTTTGATATTAAGATAGACTGAGAGTTGGTTTTGAGATATTTTATACCATTCTCATAGATATTAAGTACCATGAAGAACTATGATAGGTTTGTAAACATAGATGAGTAAGATGCTTAAATCTTTGAGGTGGTTAATGGAAGTATAAAACCATTTCTTGTTAAGTTTACGAATATCTAATATGGTTGTTTTTCCAAGAGAAATTAGAAATCTTATTAAGCTTGGGAAGCCACCTTTTATATAAATCGAGTGATAACTCATTGGAAATGTTATGATAGAGACATTAAGGTCCATAGGACTATCCTCACAACGTATTCTGTAAATGAGAATAACTTTGTAGTAGACCATTATGACATGATTAAACTAAGTCTAGCTAGAGATAAGAACTTGAGTGGAATCATATATGAGTATATAAGAAGTGATGGACAATGACATCACGTGAAGGTAAGTTGAAAGAATTCATATTCCTTTGCATAGGAGGTATTTCCTATTACAAAACCATAGTGTTCTTAACCTTGGCTGAGTTAAACCAAAGGTCGTTTATAAACCACAGTCTTGAAGTTATGAGATAGGGTTATTTTGATCTAATGGAATATTCAAGGGTTAAATAAAACCATAGTTTAACCTAGAAGGGTTAAAGATTATTTGATAACACCTTTATGGTTATAACCCGTTTTAGATATTTTATGGGGGTAGACATTAAAGGGTCAAGAACCCTAAATAATAAATGTTCATATTTATCTTATTGAAAAGAGATTTGTTATTAGTCGTTAATATTTAACCTTAGGTAGAGAAACCTATTTGTTTGGTTACAAGTTGACTTGAGATATAAGTCATAAGTCTCGGGTTTTCCAAGCATGCAAGAGGTACCATTAAATAGTTAGTCAAACATAAAATTTGTTATACCTTTTGGTCACAACTTCTCTTAGCTATTACTTGTCGATAAGTGATGAATCTCAAATGATTGCAAAGATGCAAAGAGATACCCAAGAATAGATAGTCATTCCATAAGGTCTATGGAGCAATGACAATGTCTTGTGAATCCACCTAAGTCAGAATGGCTAGATTTGAGATAGATAAAACTCTTTAGTTAAGCCTTAACTTGACCTAGATATGGTATTTATTTATATTAAATCATTGTGATCATTATATAAATCATGATTGAAGGGACAAGTACCCTAACTATGTATATTTATTCTTACTTGTAAGAAAAAAAATAATTTCCTAGACTATGATGCTTAACCTGGGTAAGGTAACCATCTTAGTCATTATAAATCGATTTAAAATTCTTATGAATTGATAAGTCTTGGATCTCGGGTATAGTGATGACACAATCAGAATCCTCATAAAGAAAGGTAGTTGATAAGGTCTATGGAACATTGATAGTGTTTGTAAACTTGTCTAAGTCCGGGAAGACTAAAATATTGAAGTTGTTAGGACTATATAGTTTTACACAATTGACCAAGTCAAACTATAGGAATATGATAGTATCCATGTCGAGTTGGGGTGGGTGGGTGAACATTAGAACAACATTCATTGCGAACGTCAATTTATATTGAAACTATGGCCATAGTAATGCATATGTCTCTGCATGCATTGTCGGTTCACTGAATCTGGATTGCATAACCTATCAGAAATCATACTTAGCTAGAGGGTATCTAGGGTTGTATGATTGATAGAGTTGTGTAGGATACAACACTATGTAGTCGGGAAGGCAATATACCACTGGCCACCTTTGGTCTATATTCCTCGTGAAGGGTATGGCCACTTCCTATGTGGAAGATGTGTGGGAGACTGCCGGTCTGTGTATGGAGGTAAATCACTAGAAAGATACTCTCTCTCTAGCAGAAGACATGCCGAGGCTTGTGATAAAGATATTAGATTTCCAGATGCAGTATATCTTTGAGACTTGCAATTTACCAATGGCCACCTTTGTTCTATATTCCTCGTGAAGGGTAGGGCCACTTCCTATGTGGAAGATGTGTGGGAGACCACTGGTCTGTGGATGGAGGTAAATCACTCGAAAGATACTCTCTCTCTCTAGCAGAAGACATGCCAAGGCTTGTGATAAAGATGTTAGATTTCTGGATGCACTATATCTTTTAGACTTGTGTTTATTGAGACTGTAAAACATTATCTAATGCAAATATTTGTAATTGATTTACTTTTGTAAAAATTGTACTTGAGAAAGACAATATGGTTTATTGTATTTTGTAATGAGGAATCTTGTAATTGTAGTTACTTGATTATATGTTGAATAGAAGAAAAAAATTCTCTATCTCATTTTTACCTTGTTAAATTACTTTATGGTAAATTTTCCAGTTTTACTATGTTTTTAGAACGTGGATGTTACATATGGTATCAGAGCTACCAGGTTTGGCACTAGGGCTTATGAGTCCACTATGCTAACCTATTGTCAACATTATGCGGTTAGCTAATGTTTGAATTTTATTGTGCCAGGATGGCGTGGAGTAAAACCCAGAAAACTACTAGAAAGTCTTTTCCCCAGCATTTGCCTAACTTAGTGGTTAAGAAGAAAACTATTGAGGAGGTTGAACTTAAAGAGCATATTATTTACTCTAAGGGTGCATGGCTAGAGGATTAAGAGACTTTTGCTGATGCCGTTAAGCGTATTTGGCTAGAAAGAAAATAATGTTTTGAACTAGCCAAGAATCCTACTATTTCTTCTTGTGTAGTAAAAACCTCGTAAACTGTAGCCAATTACGACATGTCACTTGGGGGTTGTTGCGATACTTCTATTTTAGGAAAAAGGTGTTGGAGGAGTACTTGTGTGTACATCCACCCTCTATGTTTGTTTAATTGGAAGATTGTTAAATCGACAGTGACATGTAGTCTTGTCATATCAATTATATAAATAAGGATGTGGTTACTCCTTAACAAATTATAATAAAGATGAGAATGTTTTGTATCAATCTATTGATTGTTATGAGATAAATATGTTTGATGTTTTGAGTCGCTTTAGATTTAGAAAACTATTAGATAACTTATTTTTATGGCATGAGAAAAATGACATGTTTCATACAAGAATGAACTAGGGTGAGAGTCTGGAAGAAAATAAACCACCGGTTAATCTCTTGGATGAATCAGAGAAATCCTAACAATGTTTGTAGAAACCAAGGAAAAACCTGGTATTCTGGAAAAGAAGTAAGAGATTAAGAGAACCCTAAAGGGGGAAAGTTTTGTCATGGGATGAGCAAGGAAAATCACCAAGAATATAGTGTGAGTAATGAAAACCCTGAAACTATAGACCCTAAAAGGAAACAAAGGATGGGCTTGCCTTAGAACTGTTCTAGATATGAAGAAAGTCATTCCACCAAAGTTGATGGAACAAGGATTGGAGCAACTGAAAATATTATTCCTACTAGAGTTTTGGGATGAGTTACCTAGAAAAGTACCTTGCCATATGACAACTACAAAATTAATGGAATCAAAAGCCCCATTACAAGAATTATTGGCTAAAGGTTTGATTAGATCCAGTATTTCACCATGGGGTGTACTAGTTATCATTGTCAATAAGAAGGACATAACTCTGCAATTGTGTATTTAGTATCGATTGCTCAATAAAGCAACGATAACAAAAACAAATATCTTTCACCACGTATTGATGACCTCTTTGATTAGATGCATGGAGCTGCAGGGATTTCAAAGATTGATTAGTGATCAATATATCATCAATCAAGAGTGAAGGATGAGGGTACCCATAAAATAACTTTTTTGACAAGAAATGGGCACTATGAGTTTGCAATGTTGCCTTTTGGACTTACAAATTACCTCTGTCATATTCATGAATCTCATGAATAGTGTGCTTAGAGATTGTATAGATAAGGTTGTTCTAATCTTTCTATTGATATACTTATTTATTTTAAGAATGAAGGAGAACATTATCATTATGTGCAAGTAATACTGCAATGGTTAAGAGAAATTACAACAACACCAATTCTGTGAATTCCTGACCCTGAAGGACAGTTTGAAGGAAAAAATGATGCCTTAGGAGAAGGATTAAGGGGTGTACCTATACATGATGAGCAAGTGATAGCCTATGATTCAAGGTATGATGGATTTCATTTTGAGTCTAATAGACTATTGAGATATAGAGGAAGAATGCATGTTACTAATATAGCCAATTAATAAATTTTTGTGTGGAGAGAAGTACACAAGAATTATTGGATAAAGGTTTGATTAGATCCAGTATTTCACCATGGGGTGTACTAGTTATCATCGTCAAGAAGAAGGACATAACTCTGCAATTGTGTATTTAGTATCGTTTGCTCAATAAAGCAACAATAAAAAAAACAAATATCTTTCACCACGTATTGGTGACCTCTTGGATTAGATACATGAAGATGCAGTGTTTTCAAAGATTGATTGGCGATCAATATATCATCAATCAAGAGTGAAGGATGAGGATACCCATAAAATAACTTTTTGGGCAAGAAATGGGCACTATGAGTTTGCAATGTTGCCTTTTGGACTTACAAATTACCTCTGTCATATTCATGAATCTCATGAATAGTGTGCTTAGAGATTGTATAGATAAGTTCTAATCTTTCTATTGATATACTTATTTATTTTAAGAATGAAGGAGAACATTATCATTATGTGCAAGTAATTCTGCAATAGTTAAGAGAAATTACAACAACACCAATTCTATGAATTCCTGACCCCGAACGACAGTTTAAGGGAAAAACTGATGCCTTAGGAGAAGGATTAAGAGGTGTACCTATACATGATGAGAAAGTGATAGCCTATGATTCAAGGTATGATGGGTTTCATTTTGAGTCTAATAGACTATTGAGATATAGAGGAAGAATGCATGTTACTAATATAGCTAATTAAGAACTTTTTGTGTGGAGAGAAGTACACACTGCACCATACTTAGGATATCCAAAGGTAACTAAACTTTTGGTAGATGTTAAACCTCTTTATTTCTTGAAAGGAATGAAGAATGATGCTGCAAGATTTGTAGCAAGTTGTTTAGAATGTCAGAGGGTAAAAGTAGAGCACCAACACCCTGCAGGATTGTTGTACCCACATGATATACCAAAATGGAAGTGACAAGTCATAAGAATGAACTTTGTTCATAATCTTCCAAAGTCTAGGAATAGACATGATGTCATTTTAGTTGTGGTTGATAAACTCACAAAGGTAGCACATTTTATACCAGGGAATTAGACTGATGGAGCACCAGTGTTAGCTCACAAATTTGTGCAAGAGGTGTTTAGAGTGCATGGTTTCCTAAAAAGATTATCTCAGATAGAAATACACGTGTAATGTCAAGGTTTTGGCAAACTTTGTTCTCTATGTTAAGGACTAAATTTCATAAGAGTACAATTTATCATCCTGAGAATAGATGGTTAAACTAACAGAGTTGACCAAGTTTTAGAAGATTTGTTACAAACGTATTGCATGGATCAGCAATATAAGTGGGGAGACTACATATCACTTGTGAATTTTTTTTTAACAATACCTAACTTTTGCTATTAAGATGACTTGAAATGAAACATTAGACAAAAAAGATGTCGAACTCCTATAAGCTAGGTAAGCTAGAATATAGGATTAGCATTAGTCCAGAAATGTTTTCCGAAATGGATGAAAGATTTAGCTGATTAGAAAAGATCAGTGGAAATTGATAATAAATAAAACATTATATTGGTGTTAAGCGTACACCAAGACAATTCTCAGTTAGAGAAGAAAAGTTCTTTTGAGGGCCAAACCCCAGAAAAAGTTTTATAAAGTATGGAATGTATTCCAAACCAGTTCTAAGTATAAAGGACTCTTCTAAATTTTCAAGATTATCAATTCTATTGATTACAAGAATCAATCTATCACTAGTTATTGCCAGGAGGCATAATGCTTTTTGTGATTCATAAATGAAAAATATATTTATGTAATATATGAATATTATATTCTAAGAATGTTTTACAAGTACGGAACCCAGAAATGGTTATGATCTAGCTTCTTAAATGCTTGAAGTTTGCAAGCACTACTTGTGTAACGTAGAGGTTATGTAGTTCTAGGTCCAGTGGGAGCAATATGCAAAGGATAGTTCTACATGGGAGGATTACCATGAATTTTACCAAAACTTTCCTCATTTATTTAATGTTGTTACCAGTTGAAAACAATGAACTTGCTTTTTAGCTGCATTTTGATACTTATATCATCGAGGACGATGAATCTTTAGGGGAAGGATATGTTACATCCCTAATTTTTGTCTTGCTATACTTTTTACTTTTACTTGGATATAAGTAAATATATTCTGATGCTTAGATTAATATCAAGGAAAGACATGGATTATATTGAATATCATTTATGAAATCATGGAAATGATTATGTTATTGTCAATTTAATATTTGCATTATGAGATTTGATTTATTGTTTGAACAATGATGCACTGATCATAATTTGTTGGTTACAAGTTTGATACAATATTATAGGTTTTCAGATGAGTCTCAGAGAATAGAGAGAGAGTATCTTTCAAGGAGAGAGATATAGACCTCAGGTTACGAGTGGTCAATTTGCTAAGACAAGTATGTTGTGTAACAAGATTATGAACCAATGTGTTTTATGAGGTAAGTTTTATCTTGTCAGTTTACTTATAAACCCAATCAATAGATAGTCGATGCCTTTTGCATCTTTGAAAGACGTATTAAGTAGTCTTAGTCGTAAGTGACGTTAATGACATTGTTTGAATGTGAATTGAGACCATTTGCGTCTAACATAAAAGTTACGATGTAATTGTCGTAATAAGTGGTGTTTTTATTTTGGGTCACTTAGTGTTATTTGTCAGCCCTTGAACATCTAAGAGAATTTCATTAAGTTAGATTGACGTGTTTTTAATGAAGGAATGTGACGGGGAGGTAAACTTGACCCATTCACAATATCCGTGAATCGTTATTTTATTGCTATTATTCTTATTGATTTAAATCATAACCATCGAATGAGAACGATGATATGTAAGTCCTATTTAATATAAGCCATAGATGTATTTATAAACTAAAGAGGATAATACCTCACATTATTTAATAGAACTTATCCATCGAATAATCTTGGGCGTGTTATTTATGACACCCACATTAATTCGAGTGATGGAATTTGGATCATTTAAAGTGATCAACCATAATAACCATCAACATTTATACTTGTGTTGACCTCTTTTAAGTGGGAGTGTGGTATTATGGTTGCATACATTAAATCTTTCCACATTATGTGCCTCAATCGAAACATGTGTTTATCTCTGTTGAATAAATGGGATCGGTTGTAAACTGAATGGGGGAGTGGTCTGTTGCATTACCAATTATCTTTCAATTGAGGGAGTGGTAGAAAACCATTTCATAAAGAGCTTTGAAGAGTCATTAAATGGAACAACTCATCATGAGTAAAGGGGATATATGATTCGCAGTTAGGAGAGAGTCAAGCACATACGAAGATCATTGGAAAAATAGAGAGAAGAGATCGCTACCATAACATAGGCGTGTAGGCGCCATCATACAGTCTGATTGAATATTATACACAGCTGTAGATAACTCATTGAGCCATCGTCAAGTATCACTCAATATCTGTGTGATGATAATAGTAGAATTGTATTGATTCATAACATCTTTTGATTGAATGTTTAGAAGAATCAATATTATCTTCTAATATGTCTATGATATTCAATTCTTAAAACAACAAACCTGTATAATGAGTGTTTTCATTAAATTTTAAACCATTTGGAGTAAATGATTGTTGCCATTATCACCGGTTGGCCGATGCTCTCAAAGGCTAAATAGCCTAAGTCAAAAATCATTGCATTGTGTTGAAGTCTTTTTATTAAATGACATAATTGTAGAATGATATTTTGTTCTTTATATTCCAATACACCGTAAAGGGTATTCTTTATAAGTGGTCGATTATGTAGAAAATACAGTTGATTAAAGAGAAGGTTTGATATTAAGATAGACTAAGAGTTGGTTTTGAGATATTTTATACCATTCTCATACATATTAAGTACCATGAAGAACTATGATAGGTTTGTAAACAAAGATGAGTAAGATGCTTAAATCTTTGAGGTGGTTAATGGAAGTATAAAGCTATTTCTTGTTAAGTTTACGAATATCTAATATGGTTGTTTTTCCAAGAGAACTTATAAATCTTATTAAGCTTGGGAAGACACCTTTTATATAAATCGAGTGATAACTCATTGGAAATGTTATGATAGAGACATTAAGGTCCATATGACTATCCTTACAACATATTATGTAAATGAGAATAACTTTGTAGTAGACCATTATGACATGATTAAACTAATTCTAGCTAGAGATAAGAACTTGAGTGGAATCATATATGAGTATATAAGAAGTGATGGATAATGACATCACGTGAAGGTAAGTTGAAAGAATTCATATTCCTTTGTATAGGAGGTATTTCCTATTACAAAACCATAGTATTCTTAACCTTGGCTGAGTTAAACCAAAGGTCGTTTATAAACCACAGTCTTGAAGTTATGAGATAGGATTATTTTGATATAATGGATTATTCAAGGGTTAAATAAAACCCTAGTTTAACCTAGAAGGGTTAAAGATTATTTGATAACACCTTTATGGTTATAACCTGTTTTAGATATTTTATGGGGGTAGACATTAAAGGGTCAAGAACCCTAAATAATAAATGTTCAGATTTATCTTATTGAAAAGAGATTTGTTATTAGTCTTTAATGTTTAACCTTATGTAGAGAAACCTATTTGTTTGGTTACAAGTTGACTTGAGATATAAGTCATAAGCCTCGAGTTTTGCAAGCATGCAAGAGGTACCATTAAATGGTTAGTCAAACATAAAATTTGTTATACCTTTTGGTCACAACTTCTCTTAGATATTACTTGTCGATAAGTGATGAATCTCAAATGATTGAAAAGATGCAAAGAGATACCCAAGAATAGATAGTCATTCCATAAGGTCTATGGAGCAATGACAGTGTCTTGTGAATCCACCGAAGTCAAAATAGCTAGATTTGAGTTAGATAAAACTCTTTAGTTAAACCTTAACTTGACCTAGCTATGGTATTTATTTATATTAAATCATTGTGATCATTATATAGATCGTGATTGAAGGGACAAGTACCCTAACTATGTATATTTTTTCTTACTTGTAAGAAAAGAAATAATTTCCTAGACTATGATGCTTAACCTGGGTCAGGTAACCATCTTAGTCGTTATAAATCAATTTAAAATTCTTATGAATTGATAAGTCTTGGATCTCGAGTATTGTGATGACGCAATGAGAATCCTCGTAAAGAAAGGTAGTCGATAAGGTCTATGGAACATGGATAGGTTTTGTAAACTTATCTAAGTTGGGAAGACTAAAATATTGAAGTTATCAGAACTATATAGTTTTACACAATTGACCAAGTCAAACTGTAGGAATATGATAGTATCCAAGTCAAGTTGGGGTGGGTGAACATTACCACAACGTTTATTGAGAAACATCAATTTATATTGAAACTATGGCCATAGTAATGCATGTCTCTGCATGCATTGTCAGGTCACTGTATTTGGATTGCATAACCTATCAGAAATCATACTTAGCTAGAGGGTATCTAGGGTTGATTGATTGATAGAGTTGTGTAGGATACAACACTATGTAGTCGGGAAGGCAATTTACCACTGGTCACCTTTGGTCTATATTCCTCTTGAAGGGTAGGGCCACTTCCTATGTGGAAAATGTGTGGGAGACCGCCGGTTTGTGGATGGAGGCAAATCATTGGAAAGATACTCTCTCTCTAGTAGAAGATAGGCCGAGGCTTGTGATAAAGATGTCAGATTTCTGGATGTAGTATATCTTTAAGACTTGCAATTTACCACTGGTCACCTTTGGTGTATATTCCTCATGAAGGGTAGTGCCACTTCCTAAGTGGAAGATGTGTGGGAGACCGCCAGTCTGTGGATGGAGGTAAATCACTGGAAAGATACTCTCTCTCTAGTAGAAGACATGCCAAGGCTTGTGATAAAGATGTCAGATTTTTGGATGCACTATATCTTTGAGACTATGTAAAATATTATCTAATGCAAATATTTGCAATTGATTTACTTTTGTAAACATTGTACTTGAGAAAGAGAATATGGTTTATTGTATTTTGTAATGAGGAATCTTGTAATTGTAGTTACTTGATTATATGTTGAATAAAAGAAAAATTTTCTCTCATTTTTACCTTGTTAAATTAATTTATGGTAAATTTTATAGTTTTACTATGTTTTTAGAACGTGGATGTTACATATGGTATCAGAGCTACTAGGTTCGGCACTAGGGCTTATGAGCCCACTATGCTAATCTATAGTCAACATTATGTAGTTAGCTAATGTTTGAATTTTCTTGTGCTAGAATGGCATGGAGTAAAACCCAAAAAACTACTAGAAAGTCTATTCCCCAGCATTTGCCTGAATTAATGGTTAAGAAGAAAACTATTGAGGAGGTTGAACTTAAAGAGCATATTATTTACTCTAAGGGTGCATGGCTGGAGGATTCTGAGACTTTTGCTAATGCGCTCAAGCGTATTCGGCTAGAAAAAAAACAACGTTTTGAACTAGCCAAGAATCCTACTATTTCTTCTTGTGTAGTAAAAACCTTCTAAATTGTAGCCAATTACGACATGTCACTTGGGGGTTGTTGCGATACTTCTATTTTAGGAAAAAGGTGTTGGAGGAGTACTTGTGTGTACATCAATCCTCTATGTTTGTTTAATTGGAAGATTGTTAAATCGACAGTGACATGTAGTCTTGTCGTATCAATTATATAAATAAGGATGTGGTTACTCCTTAACCAATTATAATGAAGATGAAAATGTTTTTTATCAATCTATTGATTTTTATGAGATAAATATGTTTGATGTTTTAAGTCGCTTTAGATTCAGAAAACTATTAGATAACTTATTTATCTGGCATGAGAAAAATGACATGTTTCATACAAGAACAAACTAGGGTGAGAGTCTAGAAGAAAATAAACCACCAGTTAATCTCTTGGACAAATCACAGCAATCCTAACCATGTTGGTAGAAACCAAGGAAAACCCTAGTATTTTGGAAAAGACGTAAGGGTAAGTGCAAGAAGATGGGGGGCCAAAAAGGGGTCTTAAGTGGCCACTTTTTTTCTGAAATCAGGAAATATTGGCCTTGGATGAGAAATTGAGCATAGTTACACCCAAAATTTGGAGATGCAACCAAAACAATGTTCATAGTGCTCTGAGTCTACTTTCTAAACGACTATTTTTTTTTGAAAATGGCATAGATTAAGGGGTTCAAAAGAGGGAGCCACAAAAATTAGTGTTGTTTCTGTCAAAAAAACATAACATAGCATGTTTTGTGGCTCCCTCAAAAGGTTAACTTTTTTTTGGTATTTTTAAAATCGCTTAAGTAAGAAATTAGCTAATAGCATGTAGTTTATGCCCGATTTTTCTAATAATTTTTTGATGAATATTTGACTTTTTACTAATTTTCAAAGTGGACACATCCTAAAAAATAAAATTTTGGTCGTGCTACCCCTATAAATTTTGAAAAGTAATTGAAAATCATTTTTTTCTTCTTTTAATATTTGTAGAATGGAGTCTAGTTTCTAAATATGTAATTTTTTTGAAATTTCAATGAATAGTTAATTTACAATGAAAAAAAGTCCAAACAGTGGTTTTTGCCCAAAAACAGACACACAAACAAAAGAAATTAAAGATGAAAGGCTTAACATTGTTAAAAGGTGAAAAAAATCAAATCGTCAAATAGCTAAGAGAAAGCCTAACATTACCTAGGTGTTCAATTTGTTTGACATTGAAACACGTGCAAATATGAGGGTTAGCACGAACAAAATTATGTGAAATCTTGAAGAATCTGGAAAAACACGTCTGTGACTGTTCAAAAGGCACTCCAAGCCTTTGGGTTGGAAATCCAAAGCAAATCCCAAGCCCAAGGCTTGCGATTCCCAAAGCAAGACATAACGTGAGCGCGTTATAACGCGCTTGCGTTATGATTTGCTTTGCATTTTTCCTTTTCCACAAGTCTATTGTTTGTCATGTTTGACATAACACGAGCGCATTATAACACGCTCGCGTTATGTTCCTCTTAAATTTTTTTTATCTTCAAGGCTATTAATCATGTATGTATGTATGCCTCTATGTATGTATGTATCTATGTATGCCTATATGTATGTATGTATCTATGTATGCCTATATGTATGTATGTATGTATCTATGTATGCCAATATGTATGTATGTATGTATGTATGCCTATATGTATGTATGGATAGTGTCGAGGGCAGAGGAAGGTGGAGATGGGAGTGATCCAGATAGGGGAGGAGAGGGGTGGATAAGGATTGAGTGATTAAGGTTTAAGGTTGAGGGTTGAGCGTTTAGGGATACGATTTAGAGTTTAGGGATAAGGGATTAGAGTTTAGGACCTTGAGGGATTAGGGTTTAGGGTTAAGGCTTTAGGGATAGCATTTAGGGTTAAGGGTCGAGGGTTTAGGTTTAAGGTAGAGTGTTGAGGGTAGAGGGATTAGGGATTAGGGTGTAGGGTTGAGGCTTTAGGGATAGCGTTTAGGATTAAGGGTCGAGGGATTAGGTTTAAGGTAGAGTGTAGAGGGTAGAGGGATTAGGGATAGGGTTTAGGGTTGAAGGTTTAATGATTTAGGGTTGAGGCTTTAGGGATGAGGGTTAAGGGATTAGGGTTTAAGATATAGTGTTGAGTGTCGAGCGTGTAGGGATAGTTTTTAGGGTTCAAGTTTTAAGGGTTAAGGGTCGAGGGATTAGAGTTAAGGGTTGAGGGATTAGGGTTTGACGTTGAGGGTTGAGTACATTGAGGTTCGAGGGTTAAGGGTTTCGGGATAGGGTTGAGGGTCGAGGGATTAGGGTTAAGGGATAGGGTTGGAGGGTTTAGGGATAAGGGAATAGGGTTTAAGGTATAGTATCGAGCCCGTTGAGGGTCTAGGAATAGGGATAGAGTTTAGGGTTTAGGGATGAGGGATTAGAGTTGAGGGATGACGGATGACGGATTAGGGTTGAGGGATTAGGGTTTAGGGATAAGGTTTAGGGTTAGGATTGAGGGATTAGGGTTTAAGGTATAGTGTTGAGGGTTTAGGGATAGGGTTTAGGGTTGAGGGATTAGAGTGAAGGGTTGAGGGATTAGGATTTGATGTTGAGGGTTGAGGGTTTAGGGTTTAGGGTTTAGGGTTTAGGGTTTAGGGTTTAGGGATAGGGTTGAGGGTCAAAGGATTAGAGTTAAGGGTTGAGGGATTAGGGTTTGATGTTGAGGGTTGAGGGTTGAGGTTCAAGGGTCAAGGGTTTAGGGATAGGGTTGAGGGTCGAGGGATTAGGGTTAAAGTAGAGTGTAGAGGGTGTAAGGATTAGGGATAGGGTTGGAGGGTTTAGGGATTAGGGATTAGGGTTTAAGGTATAGTATCGAGTCTGTTGAGGGTTTAGGGATAGGGATAGCATTTAGGGTTTAGGGATGAGGGATTAGAGTTGAAAGATGATGGATTAGGGTTGAGGGTTGAGGGATTAGGGTTTAGGGATAAGGTTTAGGGTTGAGGGTTGAGGGATTAGGGTTTAAGGTATAGTGTTGAGGGTTGAGGGTTTAGGGATAGGGTTTAGGGTTGACGGATTAGCATTTAATGTCGAGGTTAGGGTTAGAGTGTCGAGGGTAGAGGGATTAGGGATAGGGTTTAGGGTTGAAGGTTTAACGATTGAGGGTTGAGGCTTTAGGGATGAGGGTTTAAGGCTTAAGATATAGTGTCAAGTGTTAAGGGTGTAGGGATAGGGTTTAAGTTTTAATGGTTAAGGGTTGAGGGATAGGGATTAGGGTTTAAGGTATAGTGTTGAGGGTTGATGGTTTAGGGATGGGGTTTAGGTTTGAGGGATTAGGGTTTAGGGTTGATGATTTAGGGTTTAATGTTGAGGGTTGAGGGTTGAGGGTTGAGGGTTGAGGGTTGAGGGTTGAGGGTTGAGGGATAGGGTTAATGGTCAAGGGATTAGGGTTAAATAAGAGTGTCGAGGGTAGAGGGATTAGAGTTTAAGGTATAGTATCGAGCCCGTTGAGGGTCTAGGAATAGGGATAGCATTTAGGGTTTAGGGATGAGGGATTAGAGTTGAGGGATGACGGATTAGGGTTGAGGGCTGAGGGATAAGGTTTAGGGTTGAGAGATTAGGGTTTAAGGTATAGTGTTGAGGGTTTAGGGATAGGGTTTAGGGTTGAGGGATTAGGATTTGACGTTGAGGGTTGAGGGTTGAGGGTTGAGGGTTTAGGGTTTAGGGTTTAGGGATAGGGTTGAGGGTTGAGGGATTAGAGTTAAGGGTTGAGGGATTAGGGTTTGATGTTGAGGGTTGATGGTTGAGGTTCGAGGGTCAAGGGTTTAGGGATAGGGTTGAGGGTCGAGGGATTAGGGTTAAAGTAGAGTGTGGAGGGTACAAGGATTAGGGATAGGGTTGGAGGGTTTAGGGATAAGGGATTAGGGTTTAAGGTATAGTATCGAGTCTGTTGAGGGTTTAGGAATAGGGATAGCATTTAGGGTTTAGGGATGAGGGATTAGAGTTGAGGGATGACGGATTAGGGTTGAGGGTTGAGGGATTATGGTTTAGGGATAAGGTTTAGGGTTGAGGATTGAGGGATTAGGGTTTAAGGTATAGTGTTGAGGGTTTAGGGATAGGGTTTAGGGTTGAGGGATTAGAGTGAAGGGTTGAGGGATTAGGAATTGATGTAGAGGGTTGAGGGTTTAGGGATAGGGTTGAGGGTCGAGGGATTAGAGTTAAGGGTCGAGGGATTAGGGTTTGACGTTGAGGGTTGAGGGTTGAGGTTCGAGGGTCAAAGGTTTAGGGATAGGGTTGAGGGTCGAGGGATTAGGGTTAAAGTAGAGTGTGGAGGGTATAAGGATTAGGGATAGGGTTGGAGGGTTTAGGGATAAGGGATTAGGGTTTAAGGTATAGTATCGAGTATGTTCAAGGTTTAGGAATAGGGATAGCATTTAGGGTTTAGGGATGAGGGATTAGAGTTGAGGGATGACGGATTAGGGTTAAGGGTTGAGGGATTAGGGTTTAGGGATAAGGTTTAGGGTTGAGGGTTGAGGGATTAGGGTTTAAGGTATAGTGGTGAGGGTTTAGGGATCAGGTTTAGGGTTGAGGAATTAAAGTGAAGGGTTGAGGGATTAGGATTTGACATTGAGGGTTGAGGGTTTAGGGTTTAGGGATAGGGTTGAGGGTTGAGGGATCAGAGTTAAGGGTTGAGGGATTAGGGTTTGACATTGAGGGTTGAGGGTTGAGGGTTGAGGTTCAAGGGTCAAGGGTTTAGGGATAGGGTTGAAGGTCGAGGGATTAGGGTTAAAGTAGAGTGTTGAGGGTATAATGATTAGGGATAGGGTTGGAGGGTTTAGGGATAAGGGATTAGGGTTTAAGGTATAGTATCGAGTTTGTTGAGGGTATAGCAATAGGGATAGCATTTAGGGTTTAGAGATGAGGGATTAGAGTTGAGGGATGACAGATTAGGGTTGAGGGTTGAGGGATTAGGGTTTAGGGATAAGGTTTAGGGTTAGGGCTGAGGGATTAGGGTTTAAGGTATAGTGTTGAGGGTTTAGGGATAGGGTTTAGGGTTGAGGGATTAGAGTGAAGGGTTGAGGGATTAGGATTTGACGTTGAGGGTTGAGGGTTGAGGGTTTAGGGTTTAGGGTTTAGGGATAGGGTTGAGGGTCGAGGGATCAAAGTTAAGGGTTGAGGGATTAGGGTTTGACGTTGAGGGTTGAGGGTTGAGGTTAGAGGGTCAAGGGTTTAGGGATAGGGTTGAGGGTCGAGGGATTAGGGTTAAAGTAGAGTGTGGAGGGTATAAGGATTAGGGATAGGGTTGGAGGGTTTAGGGATAAGGGATTAGGGTTTAAGGTATAGTATCGAGTCTGGTGAGGATTTAGGAATAGGGATAGCATTTAGGGTTTAGGGATGAGGGATTAGAGTTGAGGGATGATGGATTAGGGTTGAGGGTTGAGGGATTAGGGTTTAGGGATAAGGTTTAGGGTTAGGGCTGAGGGATTAGGGTTTAAGGTATAGTGTTGAGGGTTTAGGGATAGGGTTTAGGGTTGAGGGATTAGAGTGAAGGGTTGAGGGATCAGGATTTGACATTGAGGGTTGAGGGTTTAGGGTTTAGGGTTTAGGGATAGGGTTGAAGGTCAAGGGATCAAAGTTAAGGGTTGAGGGATTAGGGTTTGACGTTGAGGGTTGAGGGTTGAGGTTTGAGGGTCAAGGGTTTAGGGATAGGGTTGAGGGTCGAGGGATTAGGGTTAAAGTAGAGTGTGGAGGGTATAAGGATTAGGGATAGGGTTGGAGGGTTTAGGGATAAGGGATTAGGGTTTAAGGTATAGTTTCGAGTCTATTGAGGGTTTAGGAATAGGGATAGCATTTAGGGTTTAGGGATGAGGGATTAGAGTTGAGGGATGACAGATTAGGGTTGAGGGTTGAGGGATTAGGGTTTAGGGCTGAGGTTTAGGGTTAGGGCTGAGGGATTAGGGTTTAAGGTATAGTGTTGAGGGTTTAGGGATAGGGTTTAGGGTTGAGGGATTAGAGTGAAGGGTTGAGGGATTAGGATTTGACGTTGAGGGTTGAGGGTTTAGGGTTTAGGGTTTAGGGTTTAGGGATAGGGTTGAGGGTCGAGGGATTAGAGTTAAGGGTTGAGGGATTAGGGTTTGACGTTGAGGGTTGAGGGTTGAGGTTCGAGGGTCAAGGGTTTAGGGATAGGGTTGAGGGTCGAGGGATTAGGGTTAAAGTAGAGTGTGGAGGGTATAAGGATTAGGGATAGGGTTGGAGGGTTTAGCGATAAGGGATTAGGGTTTAAGGTGTAGTATCGAGTTTGTTGAGGGTTTAGGAATAAGGATAGCATTTAGAGTTTAGTGATGAGGGATTAGAGTTGAGGGATGACAGATTAGGGTTGAGGGTTGAGGGATTAGGGTTTAGGGTTAAGGCTGAGGGATTAGGGTTTAAGGTATAGTGTTGAGGGTTTACGGATAGGGTTTAGGGTTGAGGGATTAGAGTGAAGGGTTGAGGGATTAGGATTTGACGTTGAGGGTTGAGGGTTTAGGGTTTAGGGTTTAGGGTTAAGGGATCAGAGTTAAGGGTTGAGGGATTAGGGTTTGATGTTGAGGGTTGAGGGTTAAGGTTCAAGGGTCAAGGGTTCAGGGATAGGGTTGAGGGTCGAGGGATTAGGGTTAAAGTAGAGTGTGGAGGGTATAAGGATTAGGGATAGGGTTGGAGTGTTTAGGGATAAGGGATTAGGGTTTAAGGTATAATATCAAGTTTGTTGAGGGTTTAGGAATAGGGATAGCATTTAGGGTTTAGGGATGAGGGATTAGAGTTGAGGGATGACGGATTAGGGTTGAGGGTTGATGGATTAGGGTTTAAGGTATAGTGTTGAAGGTTTCTTTCATCAAATGTAGATTTATGAGTTTGATTATATTGATTGCCTCTCCAGTTTTGGGGTGTGGATGTTTTTGAATCAATCAGGAAGTCTTTAGGAGACTTTGTGGAAGTGGATTGGAAATCACTTGACAGAACCCCTGCTATTTATGATTGGATAAGGATTTGTCACAAACTAGAACTTCTGCTTCCAAAGAAGACCTGTCTTTCTTCCTCGATGGGCATTTTCTATCAGGAACTTGATTATGAGGGCTTGTCCCTTCATTGTTATGCCTATCATATGGTGGAGCATCTAGCAAGCTCTTGCAGGAAACAGGAAAAGTTCTCCCTCAAAAACCTTGTCGTCATTCAAGTCTGAAGGGGAAGGTTTGGAAAGAGATGTGATCAATGCAAAGGATGTGATCAATCTATAGCAGGACAAAACGTGAGCGTATTATAACGTGCTCGCATTTTGTCTTGCTATTGAAATGGTAAAAAAGTGTTGACCTTCGTGATCTAAGCCCACATGCTTTGTTTTCTTACTGATTTTGCACGTGCTCTGACAAAAAAGAAGTGCTTTCATGTTGTTGGGAAGTTCACATGCACATTTGACACATTGTACCACCTTTGCATGATCTTTCCACCACCTTTTCTACTTTGCCAACTTGAGAAGGAGGAAATAACATAGTTTTCACACCAAGTTTGATATATATCTATTCAAATTTCAATTTTTGTAGTGTTGCAATGTTAATTGTGATTCAATTTTAGGAATTTAACATTATAGATTAGTTAATAGTATTGTTGTTAGTAATTATATTTGAGTGTTAATCAATTTAACATTGAAAAGGAAACAAGTGGTGAAAAAACTCAAATTATTGAGGAGTTTGATGCAAGAAGAAAAAAACACTACATAATTGGGTACTCTCTCATTTCAAATCTTTGTTTTTTAGGTATGTCAAGTCTTTACATGCATGTTCTTTACATTTTCCTTATTTCGGATTGAATTACTTTATCATGCTTTATCATACATGTTTAAAATAGACACATTCCAAATCAAGAAAGCAGCCTACAATCTCACATGATGCCATGTATATTTTCTACACTTGGGCTCTTTAATAATTATGTGTAATAAACAGACCTTAACATACCATGATGTCAAACTATACAAGAATAAATCCTTACAACATAATAAAAATACAATCCCACTATTATCTTGTATTCATTTCTTAGGAACTAATATTGGTCTCTTTATCATGCTACAGACAAATTCTCCATCATGCCGAGGAAACGATCAAGAATTAAACCAACATAGGAAGAGATAGAAGCTAAGAATGCAAAGAAAGTAGTGGCTATGAGGGAACTTCGTGAGAAGAGGAAATTGGACACTATAAATGAAGACATACCAATTGAAGAGGAACCACAACCATCATAGAGAGATATGGTATTGGCGGCACAAAGAGAATGAATGCAAAAACTTCGTGGTATGAGAGATTTGAATATCATAGTTGGAGACACGTCCTCTACCGCAAGTCAACATGTAGGGACACCGTCTACCACATCTCAATTTGAGAGTACATCATCACTCACATGTGATGAAGGAGGTGCGCCATCGTTCCCACCTCAACCTCAAGGTATGTCATCTATTCCATCCTCGATCGAAGGTATGCCATCTAACCCATCTCATTTAAATATTGATGAAATTTCTAATGTTGAAATGAATTTACCTAACTTAACACCACCTAGAATTTTGCATAGAAAGCCAAAGTATTTGATTGATATTGATGAGAATATTTTGCAGCCAATGGAAGGTAAGATTCCAAAACGCACTTGTAGAAGATATGCTAATAAGATTTGGAGATTGTTCTTTGAAAAGTTAAATGAGACTGCAAGATGTCAACTATTTGTTGAAATCATGCAAAGTATAAAGTATAGGTCTATCATGAAGATTTTTGGGTTGAGAACATTAGAGGCTTCAAGTGAAAAATCTATTGTTAAGAATCTAATGAGTGCATATGAGAGTGTGGGTAACACCTCATGCACAAAAGATAGTAATGCAACATGGCGTGTGATTACATCGACTATAGTAAGTAGTCAAACAAGGAAAGCTTGTCTCATTAGAAAGACGAGTCAACAATTGAGAATTAATAGGAAAACTTTATCAAGAGCCATTGGAAGACGCCAAAGAATTGAGGACACTAATGCCAATGAATTATGGGTGTTCTCGAGGAGACTACCACGAAACGATAAACCAATTGTTGAAGCATTGAGATCACTAATTGAAGACTTTTGGAAGAATTACACAAGGGTATCTCCAAATCAAAGGGATGTGGTAAGAAGGAGAATTGGTAGTCAGAACTATGAGCCACATCCAAAGCATTTTTTTGATGAGACTCAAACACAGTTTTATGGTAAATTTCTAGAGAAGTATCCTCAAATTAAAATTTGTCAAAGATATTTTGAAATGCTAAAACCTTTCTATGTTAAGATAAATCACACACACACTACTTGTTGTAGATTACATATTGATTTTTCTAACCATTTTGAGGCTTATAGGTCTATATGTTTAGATATGCATACTAACAATGATTTGCAGGGTTGTGCCATATGTGCCCCACCAACATCTTCAAGAGACTTCATATCAAGAATTTTATGTGAAAGAGAGGAAGGTCAAATATTCTATAAGAAATTATGCTTGGATGGCACATGTCATCGTTGCGGTGGCTTGCGACATTTGCCAATATGTGAACATATGGAAAGAACACATGCGGTTGGAAACGAACTAGTAGAGTTTGGCAAGTATAAAATAGTGGCATACAATACAAAAGATGGTAAAGAAGCAAAGACGTGTGAATTGGTTATTGAAAAGATTCCAGTGTATCAGTTTATGCCTATATTTCATGACAGCATAGTGTATGAGTATGCAAGACATGCCCATAGAGCTCGATGGTTGGACTTGCAATTCAAGTTATGCAAGGACACATTTCCAGTTGGTAGCATTGTTTCAGTCATCGACTTTGTAGAGAACTACAGTCTACAGCCATAGTGTGAGGTGTAATCACAATATTACAACTCTACATAGGTTTCTATATTTGTGCACATCGCATTCATTCATGCGAATGATAGTACAGAGGATGACAAGAAGATCATAAGGGAGTATAATTTCTATATTAGTGATGATCGTACACATTCTATGGAGTTCGTGCAAGGTTGCTTTCAGGTGTTCTACAATGATTTGGCTAGAAGGGGCATATCATTCAGTCAACATATCATATGGTCGGATAACTGTGCGTCACAATTCAAGAACTGACAGAATTTCTATTGGCTGAGTAGGAGGCATAATTTTACAGGTATTCAGCATATGTGGAACTTTTGTGAGGCCGGGCATGGAAAGGGGGAGCATGATGGTGCAGGAGCATGTATCAAAAGAGCCATAGCATGAGAAGAGTTAAAGTATAAAGACAATGCAAAGTTGACAGATGAAAAATCAATTATCGAGTGGTGTAATGTTTCCATGGGTCCAGGTAATGAAGGTAAGTCTTCAGTTCGTAGATTTTTTTGGTTGATAGATGATACTAACATTGCACCATATGAGGACTATTGCACATCGACAGGATCAAATGAGATGCACTCTTTCAGAAGCTCAATTGCAGGTTCATGGAGTATCCATACACGAAAGATGTCATGCTTTTGTTCTTCCTGTACAATTCAAGACTGGGATGAGTGTGAGTCAAAGGAGTGGGTTGACGAATGGCAGTTAAGTTATCTTAGCCCACTTGACCCGTATCGACCCCCGACGGCACTAGAACTAACACAGATGGAATCATCAGTTGACTTTGACCACATATCATATTTAGTTCAACCAGGTAATATAGGGCACATATATGCATCTAATTTCATCTAGTTCAACCAGGTAATGTCATCTTACTTTGTAGTGTTTTTGTAATGTTGACTAATTTCATCTAATTTGCTACACATATAATGTAGGGCATGTATATGCAGTTATTGTAGATGAAGATAATGAAGAGGGAACCGATTATTACTTATGTCGTTGTGTTGAGGCCAAAAATAAATTGGAGGCCCCTATTACAGATGGAGAAAACATCGAATACCCTATAGGCTCAGTGGTTATTACTGGAACATGGCTTAGAAGGTACCCACATAAGAGTGTTAATATTTGGCTATTTCAGGACTTTGACATGCATCAGAAGATTCTTCATTACTCGAACCTTGTCATGGCATCCAATGTTCATTTGATAAAGTATCGGGGTAGACCTTTGAACAAAATCTTATGGAAGGTGCGTGAGTCTGACCATGAAGCAATACTTGACACAATAAAGAGTAGAGTAGACCCGGATGGTTCATTGGATTAATTTCTAAGTATTCACATTGATTTTGTAAAGTCATGTTACATTGAGTTGTAAGTATGCACATTAATTTGTAAGGTTTGTCTTTTTTTATTTCCTCCTGCATTTTTACACATATACACATTTTTACATCATCATGTTATGCATTTTTGGTGTCCTGCTCCTGATGCGACCAAACTCATAACTCACCCTACTTCCTCTAGACACCATTTGATGATCTCTCCAACACTCTAGATCCAGGGCACCCAATCATGATGATGACCTATATACCATTCTCCCAAGGCGCTCATAATGAATGAAAAGAAGATCAAGGGTGCCCAAGCTTAATAGACTTATTTCTTTCAATTTTGATGATCCAAACTCTTGCAAAATGACATCCACTTTCATACCTTTAGATCTTCCTTCACATACAGGGTGCCAAATCAAGGTTTGAGCCATTAAAGTCTCTTGATATTAGGCGCTCATGATGATGAAACTTAGAGCTTTTTCCTTTCCTATGCGCTCATCTAAAATGTTTGAATGATAAGGAGTGCCTTGACCTCTACAATGTACATTGGGTGCCAAAATCAAGGTGATTTTAAGTCACTTTGAGTCATTTGGGGTCAGTTTGCGTCTTTAAGTCATGTTGCAAAAAAGTGTCAATGTTGTCAAGTTGCACAAAGCAACTTTTGCATTTTTGGTGACCTGATCATGATGCAACCAAACTGACTGTTCCAATGCATTTGGATGGGTACATTTACTCTAGGCATGGTCCTTTTTTTCACCCAAACATGTCGAAACAGTCCGAGCTACATTGTACCGATGATATCCCTGAAAAGTCCAAAGTGCAAAAAGGCAGCAATCTTTGATGAGATGTTACTTGAAAACCATGTCACTTAGGAACATTCCGTCTGAGGCAACGTGATCATGTAGAGTGCCTCTACAATAACCTCTCTCAATTTTTTATATCTCTAAGGCATTTGCCCGCGGTGAAATGTTTTCTGCTGCCTCAAAAATCGACAGAAGGAGGCAGTGTAAAGTTGCAAAGGGGTGTAACTTTTGTCCTGCTCCTGATGCAACCAAACTAACTATTCTAATGCATCCAGATGGGTACATTTACACTAGGCATGGTCCTGTTTTTCACCCAAACATGTCGAAATAGTCCGAGCTACATTGTACCGATGATATCCCTAAAGAGTCCGAAGTGCAAAAAGGTAGCAATCTTTGATGAGATGTTACTCAAAAATTGTGTCACTTAGAAACATTCTGTCTAAAGCAAAGTGATCATGTAGAGTGCCTCTACAATAACCTCTCTCAGTTTTTTATATCTCTAAGACATTTTCCTATGGTGAAAGGTTTTCTGTTACCCCAAAAATCGTCAAAAGGAGGCAGTGTAAAGTTGCAAAGGGGTGTAACTTTTGTCTTGCTCCTGATGCGACCAAACTGATTGTTCCAACACATCCGGATGGGTACATTTACGCTAGGCATGGTCCTATTTTTCACCTAAACATGTCAAAATAGTCTGAGCTACATTGTACCGACAATATCCCTAAAGAGTCCAAAGTGCAAAAAGATAGCAATCTTTGAGGAGATGTTATTCAAAAACCATGTCACTTAGAAACATTCCATCTAAGGTAACACGATCACATAGAGTGCCTCTACAGTAACCTCTCTCAGTTTTTTATATCTCTAAGGCATTTGCCCGTGGTGAAATATTTTTTGCTGCCCCAAAAATCGTCAGGAGGAGGCAGTGTAAAGTTGCAAAGGGGTGTAACTTTCATCCTGCTCCTGATGCAACCAAACTGACTATTCTAATGCATCTGGATGGGTACATTTACGCTAGGCATGGTCCTATTTTTTACCCAAACATGTCGAAACAGTCTGAGCTACATTGTACCGACGATATCCCTAAAGAGTCCAAAATGCAAAAAGGCAGCAATCTTTGACAAGATGTTACTCAAAAACCATGTCACTTAGAAACATTCTGTCTGAGGCAATGTGATCATGTAGAGCACCTCTACAATAACATCTCTTAGTTTTTTATATCTCTGAGACATTTGCCCGTGGTGAAAGGTTTTCTACTACCCCAAAAATAGTCAAAAGGAGGCAGTGTAAAGTTGCAAAGGGGTGTAACTTTCATCCTGCTCCTGATGCGACCAAACTGACTATTCCAACGCGTCTGGATGGGTACATTTACGCTAGGCATGGTCCTTTTTTTCACCCAAACATGTCAAAACAATCCGAGCTACATTGTATCGATGATATCCCTAAAGAGTCCAAAGTGCAAAAAGGCAGCAATCTTTGACAAGATGTTACTTGAAAACTGTGTCACTTAGAAACATTCCATCCAAGGCAACACGATCACGTAGAGTGCCTCTACAATAACCTCTCATTTTTTATATCTCTGAGACATTTGCTCGTGGTGAAAGGTTTTCTGCTGCCCTAAAAATCGTCAGAAGGAGGCAGTGTAAAGTTACAAAGGGGTGTAACTTTTGTCCTGCTCCTAATGCAACCAAACTGACTATTGCAATGCATCCAGATGGGTACATTTACGCTAGGCATGGTCCTATTTTTCACCCAAACATGTCGAAACAGTCCGAGCTACATTATACCGACGATATCCCTAAAGAGTCCAAAGTGCAAAAAGGCAGCAATCTTTGACGAGATGTTACTTGAAAACCGTGTCACTTAGAAACATTCCATCTGAGGAAACGTGATCACGTAGAGTGCCTCTACAATAACATCTCTCAGTTTTTATATCTCTGAGACATTTCCCCGTGGTGAAAGATTTTCCACTGACCCAAAAATTGTCAGAAGGAGGCAGTGTATTAAGTCAGGATGAAAGCCTATTCACTCTGGGCGCCAATCTCAAGTTACACAATCATGAATGGGCGTCTAGAGCAATAAGGCGCTACATCATGGTTCCAGGACCTTGAAATGGTGCCCAAGCATGTAGGAGGAATTTTCAAGGAGCCAGAATGTTTTTGAAACTCTAAGGAACTAGTCCAAAGACTCTATGGTGCCATCTTGATACCATTGAGTAAACTTTGGAACTCAAACATATTGAAACAAGGTCTAGGAAGCTAGGCGCCATCTCTTGCCAGTTCAACCTCTCAGATGCACCAACTTTGGAAAGACTCTTAATGAGCGCCTAAGTTTGAATTGATCTTGTGATTGAAATTTTGATGTATTGGTGCAAGATGATCTTCAGTTGAAGCAATCTAATTTCCAGGAAGGGTTTAGCAGTTATCAACCTCTTCACTAAGTTAGGCACACTTTACAAGCTTTCTTACCCAAGAGGTGCACCTCATTAAGACAAGGCGCATCTTAATCTCTGGGACTTTTCCAAAGAAGCACTTCAGTTTATTAGCACCTTTGGACCTTGTTTTGCATTCTGAAATAGAAGGCGTACTTTGCAGGCATTTCTAACCTAGATTGACGCCTAGGTATAGTCATCTCTCTGGAGCATTACAATGTGTTTTAAAATGAAGGAGGACATTTCATAAGTTGGGGAATTGATCACTGAAGACCTTGGAGTGTTTGAATTACTCTAAGCAAGAAGGCGCATTTCCATGGAGTAGCATACTCTAGATAGCGCCTAATGCCATCAAGGTGCAATTCCACCCTCACTTTGGTGCCTATCATCAAGAAGGGGCATTGGGCATTCCTTGAATAGTTCTAAGCATTTGAAGTTCATGAAATCACCAAGGAATGTTGGGTGCCATGTGTATCCTCAACAAGCTTGAGTTTGCGCCTAGACAAGTTGGCGCTTATTCATGTTTTAACTTCCCTCTTGAAGCGCCTAACTTGGGAAAAAGTTATCTTGTTGCTAGTCAAGTGTTTGATGTGTTTTGGAGACTCCAAAAGACTTCCTCTTGCTAGGCGCACTCTTCTTGGCAACTATAACCTTCAACTGGCGCCTAGATCCTGAAGAAAAACACTTGCAAGTGTGGGCGCACTTTCCTTGTGATGGAGCATCAAACTGGCGCCTAGAAATCATAATGCATGAAGTGAGCGCCTAGGATCCTATTGGTCCAATAGGTGGTTTTGGGATCCATGTCAAGTCACTCTGATATGAGACTCTAAGTCCCTCACCTAGCAGTAGGACTTAATACCATCGGCACACTCAAAAACTCTTCTGCCGACACACTGATCTCACTAATGACAACCTTTGGACCACACCCATTGGTGAGACTCCAAACATTGGTGAACTCTAATCTCGTTGGGCCGATACACCGATGGATTTTGACTGTCAGTGTGACCCCCTTCATCAGCGAATCTCTTAACTGCTCTTCCGATGTGCCAATGGGATTATCTTCCGATACACCGATGTCTTCGACTTCGAACCACACTCGTCAGCAAGACAAACCACTATCAGCGAAGCCTAACCAATGTCTGCCGATATGTCGATACAACCAACTCATGATGTCGATACAAGGTTCTTTTGAAGGCAAAGGGTGCCTAGGATTATGGGGCTCAATTTGATGTATTTATTGAAAACTCAACGTGAATTGATGCTTATTGAAAATGCCACTTAGTCCTTCATTTGCATTCTAGGTGCCATTTCCTATTGACTTATATACTCCTCCTCATGCTAGGGTGCCATAATGAAGTGGTTAGACAATAGGTGCGCTTCACTTACTAGAGGCTTGTTCTCCTTCCACCTTAGGCGCACTTTTATGGTGGAACAGGTGTCAATGGGTGCCTTGTCTTAAATGAATGCTCTCTCTAAGTTGGGCACCCTTTTGAGGCTTTATGAGTTGCAAATTGCACCTTAACCCTTCATGCTTGTTGCTCAATGTTTGAATGTTTAAGAAAGTCTCCTTTAGGCGCTCATCTTAATGACTTTTTCTCAAGGCGCAATCATCCTAATAACTTGGATATTCATCCTAGTGTTTCAGGATATTAGGCTACCAGACTTAGTCATTTTCAGGATCTCAAACATAAAGAATAACATGATGATTCATTTTTTTGTATTGCATATAGTTGACATTCTATGCTACTCATAAAGAATATTAATATTTTCTGTTCAACATGATGATACATTTTTTTTTAATTACAACTTTTATCTTTTAGTTCCAAAATGAGGTTTAGGTGATACTTGAATAACAATAGCTAGCTTATTGGATCATCAAACATCCTATGTAATACAATTGGACTTTAAATATTTGAAGTAGCCATCTACAAATATCTATTCAAATGTGGATTTATAATGCAAGCATGGACGCCATCAATAAAAAAGATTTGTGTTAACCAAATATCCATATAGGCATACATCAATATCTGTCGATATAAGTATAACATATATGCAAAATAGCCATATAGGCTTACAAGAATGCCACATAGGCATACAATGTCAACTATATACAATACAAAATATATGTCCACAAATGCCATATAGGCATACAACAAAGGAACATAATAAAAATTCATTCCCCTCTGGCTGGTGAAGAGAATAGATCATGGGAAGCCTTTGATCTTCTAGGGGATGGAGACGCGCATGTGGGTGGTCTACTACAAACTCAAGGGTTGCTCCTCCTATTTAGTTCTTCCTGTATCTTTACCTGTTACAATAAAAAGTATAGACATTAATATATAGAAATTACATGTTATAAAAAATGAAACATTTAACAAAATAATCACTTTCCGCTAACATATAATCTGTCTCCTCACTTGCCTCAGTAGCAAGAATAGGCCCTGGTGATGTCATGTCCTATAGAAACCATCCAGATAGAAATTAAACTTCAAATCAATAATCTTTTGATTTTTCAAAAATAGACAACTATAACAATGAATGTAAATTAAAATTTACTAATTTGCCTCATACCCTTGTCAATGCCATGGAGCTATGAATTGCAGATACCACACCTTGCTCCATTACCCTATGAACATGGGGAGGTGTCTCCGCAGCCTGCATCATCTGGAAATAAAACAACATTATTCAATTACAAAAACTATAATAGTGATGCAAATCATGGCTCCTAACATACACACACGTTCATCTAAACATGCAAGTACACACAATAAGGCACACAACTCACATACAAAAATCTAGTAAGTACAATTCATTCATTAAACTATTTATTTTACTACCTCCGTAAAGCTTTGAAGTCCACCACCGCTGGTAGGTGTTGCCGTGAAATCTACAGTATTAACCTATTCAACATCCAAAATCAGATATTAGAATACCATTCATATAACGATGCTATTCACATGTAATATTTATAATTGTTTACTAGTTACATACCCCGACAGTAGATGATCTAGTGTAAAATGTAGGTGGAGAACCACTGAAAACTGCATCGACACTATGACCCTAAAATTTCATTAAAATCATCAATTTAAATTAGTTAATCTTGCATTTCAAAAATGAAATTTAATAAATTAAATTCAATAAACTTGCTAATATTTACCTGAGTATTAAGGCCGAAAGTCTCACTCAGGAGGGTATCTGTCATCACCATCTGCTCAGCTGCAGATGTAGCCTATGCACCTGTGTCCTGACTGTCCATGGGGTCATAACCACAGGTTGACCCGCAAGCCTGACAAGTATGGGGTGGGACCCTACTCCTCGCACTATCTCCCAACCCACTCTCTGTTGTAGGACCAGCATGCTCTATGATGTTCTGGGTCAAGGCACTAATCAACTGAAGTGTATCGACCTCAGCACTCTCCTTCACAATGGAAGGGATAGAAACATGCTCGTGGGCTGGTCTACTGATTACTCATCTCACTACCTGCTGTGGGTCAAGATGTGCCCCTGGTCTATCTTGTGCTGACCCCCCACCTCTACCCTGGAAGTCCTGCATATCAAAATAGTTTGGCACTTTATTAAGGACAAACTCGCAGTAGAGTTTCCTCAAAACGTATTGTGAGACCTCATTATTATTGCATGGAGGATGGTCAAAAACCATCCACCACCTCTGCCCAAAATTGTCCCTTATCACTTGGTTGTTGCACCAATGGATAGGGAACCTCTTGCATGTAATGGGTGGAGGTTGATTTGTTTGTGGGTTTGTGAAAATGGAACACAAGTCTAATTTTGTGATTTGTAAGTTTTTCACATCTTGTTATGATAGCTTTTCTGCATAATAATTTCTAAACTCTCTCCTCTTATCCGTCCAACTAGTTATTTGCTTGCTAATTGAATCTACATTTGGTAACATAGATTCAAGAGATTTAGCAAGCGTGGACCTATGCAAGGTTGAAGTGGAAGGATCTTTCAACCTTGCAATTATATCTTGAATTTCTTTTTTGTTGTTTTCAATTTGCCCCATTATATTTTCTTGTGTTCCAGGGGCATGGCGAGGAATGGATGGAGGAGGTTGTTGTTCTGCAGGTATTTCCTCCTCAGGATTTTGTGGATTTTGAGGAGGAAGAGGAGGAGGTGCATTAACATTTCTTGACAATTAATGAAATATACATCAAAAATCAACTAAAACCTACCTATTTAGAAACAAATATAACTCACTCCTTTGGCGTGCTCGACGTCGTGGTGGCATTTTGGTGACAAATTGATAAGGTTTTTGTGTTGAATGGAGTTTTGCAAAACACGAGCGTGCTTTCTAGGGTTTGCAGGCCATGGGCATAGAGGAGAAGAAGAAATGAAATGAGATTAGAAACCCTTTTTTTTAATTTATAGACAGTCATAACACGAGCGCGTTATAACGCACTCATGTTATGGCTTGGTTTTGATGAGCCTTAGGCTCGTCATTACTAGGCCATAATGCAAGTGCGTTATAACACGCTCGCGTTATGACTTAATTTTTTTTGAAATTAATTTGGCCACTTTTTGGCCCCCCATCTTTTTGCACTTACCCATAAGAGATTAAGGAAACCCTAAAGGGGGAAAGTTTTCTCATGGGATGAGCAAGGAAAATCACCAAGAATATAGTGTGAGTAATGAAAACCCTAAAACTATAGACCCTAAAGGAAGAAAAGGATGGGCTTGCCTTAGAACTGTTCTAGGTATGAAGAAAGTCATTCCACCAAAGTTGATGGAACAGGGATTGGAGAAACTGAAAATCTTATTCCTACTAGAGTTTTGGGATGAGTTACCTAGAAAAGTACATTGCCATATGACAACTACAAAATCAATGGAATCAAAAGCCTTATTACAAGATTTATTGGCTAAAGGTTTGATTAGATCTAGTATTTCACCATGGGGTGCACTAGTTATCATTGTCAAGAAGAAGGACATAACTCTGCAATTGTGTATTTAGTATCGTTTGCAAAATAAAGTAACGATAAAATAAATAAATATCTTTCACCACGTATTGATGACCTCTTTGATTAGATGCATGGAGATGCAGTGTTTTCAAAGATTGATCGGTGATCAATTTATCATCAATCAAGAGTGAAGGATGAGGATACCCATAAAACAACTTTTTGGACAAGAAATGGGCACTATGAGTTTGCAATGTTGCCTTTTGGACTTACAAATTACCTCTATCATATTCATGAATCTCATGAATAGTGTGCTTAGAGTTTGTATAGATAAGTTTGTTCTAATCTTTCTATTGATATACTTATTTATTTTAAGAATGAAGGACAACATTATCATTATGTGCAAGTAATTCTGCAATGGTTAAGAGAAATTACAGCAACACCAATTCTGTGAATTCCTGACCCCAAAGGACATTTTGAGGGAAAAACTGATGCCTTAGGAGAAGGATTTGTTAGATCTAGGGCATACAACTAAGAGGGGGGGGGTGAATCAGTTGTATAAAAACTTGCTCTACTTTATATACTTGATTCTTCTTTGTTAGTTAACAGCATATCAATTAACCATCCATGAAAGCATAATGCATAAACACAAGAGCAAATAAACATTAACACATTGAACACCAAGATTTTGACATGGAAAACCCGGTTAAGGGAAAAACCACGGGGTGATTAAACCAAGGATTATTCTCTGTTAGAAGAATAAGAAAAAATGAATGGCACATGCCAATTAGGGCTCACTGCCTGAGCACACTGCTCACAAAGAGGCTCACTGCCTACAAGGAGACACACTGTCTACAAAGTGATAAGAATCACAATCTTGAACTGGAGAAATGACATCTCTACCATGTCTGGATCAGTTCCATTTAAGCCCAAAAGTCTCTGCTCTGCCCTTCGCAGTTCTCTTCGCTATACACCACTCATCCACATAATCCACCCTGCGAAATGAACTCTCAAACCTTTATTTATACAAGACATCGACTTAGGAACAATCATCTAAGTCAGCAATCAACCATAAGAGTATCTGCAAGATGAATAACACATCCGGTCGGCCACCATAAGAACATTCGCAGGATGAACAACTCATCCGGTCGGCTAGTCGGAACAAGAACTTCATTCAGAAGAATATCTTCAATTCTAGGCTCTACCATCAATGCGGACCAACAACACAACCTCAACATGATCCAAGAACCTTCACAAGCCTGCCTAAATGACCAGGTACATCCATACTTTCTCTACTTACTGGAATCTCTTCTCTTCCTCATTCAAAACTACAAGAACACAGTCTGTCGCCACTGTCACAATGCAAAAGGCACTTCCGGACCTCAAAATCATACACAACTCAAGATGACACATCACAAGGACATCCCAAACACTCCCAATCTGCAGATTAGGATTATACAATTCCAGACCTCACCGGACCTTTCTGTGATCCTCTGTCACCTCTGAACACTTGCCGGAACCGGTTCCACACAGACAGCTACAACTCCTTCAGATCTTCATGCGGACCTCTGAAATCTTAACTAAATCATCTCAAGACTCATATCTACAAACCCTTTAATCCGCATCCTCCTGTTCCCAACCTATACAATACATTTGCCTTCTTCTCATCACTGTTCTTCATTGTTCCTGATTGAGGCTAATTTTCTCAATATCCTCAGCACACAGCTCATCCAATCCTTCTTGTTAATGCAATATGAGTATGTTGACATCAATGACAACACTGGTTCACCTCATACTTGCAATAGGATTAAGGGGTGTACGTATACATGATGAGCAAGTGATAGCCTATGATTCAAGGTATGATGGGTTTCATTTTGAGTCTAATAGACTGTTGAGATATAGAGGAAGAGTGCATGTTACTAATATAGCCAATTAAGAATTTTTTGTGTGGAGAGAAGTACACACTGCACCATACTTAGGATATCCAAAGGTAACTAAACTTTTGGCAGATGTTAAACCTCTTTATTTATTGAAAGGAATGAAGAATGATGCTGCAAGATTTGTAGCAAGCTATTTAGAATGTCAGAGGGTAAAAGTAGAGCACCAACACGCTATAGGATTGTTGTACCCACATGATATACCAGAATGGAAGTGACAAGTCATAAGAATGGACTTTTTTCAGAATCTTCCAAAGTCTAGGAATAGACATGATGCCATTTTAGTTGTGGTTGATAAACTCACAAAGGGAGCACATTTTATACCAGGGAATTAGATTGATGGAGCACCAGTGTTAGCTCACAAATTTGTGCAAGAGGTGTTTAGAATGCATGGTTTCCTAAGGAGGTTATCTCGGATAGAAATACGTGTGTAATGTCAGGGTTTTGGCAAACTTTGTTCTCTATGTTAAGGACTAAAGTTCATAAGAGTACAATTTATCATCCTGAGAATAGATGGTTAAACTAAGAGAGTTAACCAAGTTTTAGAAGATTTGTTATAAACGTATTGCATGGATCAACAATATAAGTGGGGAGACTACTTATCACTTGTGAATTTTTTTTAACAATACCTAACTTTTGCTATTAAGATGACTTGAAATGAAACATTGGATAGAAAAGATGTCGAACTCCTATAAGTTGGGTAAGCTACAAGATAGGATTAGCATTAGTCCAAAAATATTGTCCAAAACGGATGAAAGATTTAGCTGATCAGAAAAAATAAGTGGAAATTGATAATAAATAAAAAGTTATGTTGATGTTAAGCGTACACCAAGACAATTCTCGGTTAGAGAAGAAAAGTTCTTTTGAGGGTCAAACTCCAGAAAAAGTTTTATAAAGTATGGAATGTATTCCAAACCAGTTCGTAAGTATAAAAGACTCTTCTAAATTTTCAAGATTATCAATTCTATTGATTACAAGAATCAATCTATTACCAGTTATTGCTAGGAGGCATAATGCTTTTTGTGATTCATATATGAAAAATATATTTGTTTAATATATGAATATTATATTCTAAGAATGTTTTACAGGTACGGAACCCAAAAATGGTTATGATAGAGCTTCTTAAATGCTTGAAGTTCACAAGCACTGCCTGTGTAATGTAGAGGTTATGTAGTGCTAGGTCTAGTGGGACCAATATGCAAAGGATAGTTCTACATGGGAGGATTACCATGAATTTTACCAAGAGTTTCCTCATTTAGTTAATGTTGTTACCAGTTGAAAACAATGAACTTGCTTTTTAGTTGCATTTTGATACTTATATCATCGAGGATGATGAATCTTTAGGGGAAGGATATGTTACATCCCTAATTTTTGTCTTGCTATACTTTTTACTTTTACTTGGATATAAGTAAATCTATTCTTATGCTTAGATTAATATCAAGGAAATACATGGATTAAATTGAATATCATTTATGAAATCATGGAAATGATTAAGTTATTGTCAATTTAATATTTGCATTATGAGATTCGATTTATTGTTTGAACAATGATGCACTGATCATAATTTGTTGGTTACAAGTTTGACACATGATTACAGGTTTTTAGATGACTCTCAGAGAATAGAGAGAGAGAGTATCTTTTGAGGAGAGAGATATAGACCTCAAGTTACGAGTGGTCAATTTGCCAAGACGAGTATGTTGTGTAACAAGAGTATGAACCAATGTGTCATATGAGTTAAGTTTTATCTTGTCAGTTTACTTATAAACCCAATCGACAGATAGTCGATGCCTTTCGAATCTTTGAAAGTCATATTAAGTTGTCTTAGTCGTAAGTGATGTTAATGATGTTGTTTGAATGTGAATTGAGACCATTTACGTCTAACGTAAAAGTTACGATGTAATTGTCGTAATAAGTGGTGTTTTTATTTTGGGTCACTTAGTGGTTATTTGTCGACCCTTGAACATCTAAGAGAATTTCATTAAGTTAGATTGACGTGTTTTTAATGAAGGAATGTGATGGGGAGGTAAAATCGACCCATTCACAATATTTGTAAATCATTATTTTATTTCTATTATTCTTATTGATTTAAATCATAACCATCGAATGAGAACAATGATATGTAGTATTTCTCAGAGCAGATTGCACATCCTGTCATTTTCAAAGTCATCATTAGGAGGCATGGAGTGGTTCTGTGACTAAATCAACCCTTAAGTGTGTCTTTGGTGATTGTTGTGGCAAAGCGCAATCGTCAGTGTGTGCCTATAATGTGCCTGAGATGGTGTTTAGGCTAGAAATAGGAACACTCCATTGCTTGTCTGTCATTTTTTCTCTGTCTTCAAAGTATGTGTGTTTGGTGTGCTTGCTTTGTGTGGCGTGTTTGTTGTCCCATATGCATTTTAAAGACCTGTGCGATGAGTACATCCTGCATTTTAGGAGGTTTTGTGTGTCTTGCATGTGTGTTGCCCCATATATGCAGTTTAAAGACTTGTGCGATGAGTACATCCTGCATTATGGGAGGTTTGTTTATTTTCTTGTACTTGCATTTGCATTTCATATATATGAGAAAAAGAAAAGAAAAGAAATCATTTTTTGTCTTCCATGCATTAATGTGTCTTCTATGCATTTATTGTATTCTCCGTGTTTTGCGTGACTGTAACTATTTTCTCTGTGTTTTGCATGCCTGTCGTTGTCTTCAATGTGCTTGCCATGTTTTTCTCTGTGCTTGGAGTGTTTGTTGTGCTTGTTGGCCATACTTTAATGCATGTATTGGCCTCACATTTATAAATAAATTAAAGTGGGGGCTAAATGCAATGTCAGAAAATATCCCCTTGGAGGCTTTTCCCTTAAAAGGTTTAGCTCCTAGGTCTTTAGTGTGCATTTAGGATATTCTGCATCATATTTCAACATCCCGATGGAATGAACCCTGAGTTTTATGGCAAATAGGACCTAGGGGGACCCCTTGTTCACCTAACCCTACCAAAAAGAGGGGGGAGGACTTGGGCGCAAGCACCCTAGTCCTGCCCTATTTTGGGTTAGTCCCAAATTTCTAGTGTTAGTTTATGACCGTTATTTGGTCCCTAGGCTGACATGGTAAGTTTGAATTATGAAATTCTTGGCAGGAATGTTTGTAGTTGCATATAAAAGCATGTTTAGGCATTCGTTTGTAAACTATATTTTTACTAGCAAGCTATTGTGTTATAAAGGTGATTCAAGGCTTTCATTGTGTTACAAGAGCAAATTTGTGTTGTCTATTTGTTTGTATTTGCATATTTGAGCATCCATCTCCTCATGGAATGAAGAGCTTCTTCCTCTCATGAGATCTTCACTACAAGGTGACATCTATTGTGATTATCGAGCATTTATCATTTGGTTTTTGCCTCTGCCTCCCAAGGGCATGCACTCTCTATCTGACAATGGTGTTTGAAAGACTTGAATGTCTCTCCGGAGCTTGACTGAGGCAAGCCTCTAAACACCACAACCCCCTCCCAAATTTTTCATGGTTGCAGGTTACAGGTTGAAGATCCAGACAACATGAAGTTGCAAGAAGGTACAACAGAGTGTTGGAATTGCAGATTAGAGAAGAAAATAGCTCCCTGGACTAAGGCGCCCACTCTTTAGTCCTCAAAGTTCTGGAACAGGAAAATCTCTGGTACATTAGACACAAGTTGCAAACCTTGTTTGTAGATCTCAACAAAAAGCAGGGCCTTAGACTTGGGTGCCCGCTCCTTAGTCCCTGACTTTCTTGCCTCCGAACCCTAAAAATAGGTGCACAGTTATTTGTCATTTTAGATCTTTATGTAGCAGCATTTTCGATTATTCATTTGTTTACTGCCGTATTTGCATAATTAGGGTTTTAAGGTATAATTGAGCATAAGAGAACATAATTGGCAATCAAATCAAAAGAATCCAAGCTTCCCTACATATCAATAGTGATCTAGGGTATGATAGTACATTGCAACTTGACCCTAGGTCCTTTAATGTATTAGGGTGAAAGGAGGATACACATAATCAAATAAAAAACCCACTATCCAAATTTTACCCTTTATAGTGTAAAATATTATAATTACTTCCTTAGCCTAAGTAATTATACATTATATTTTGCACATGGCTTTAAGACACCTTAGGTAGGTTATGTGGTGACTTGGAGAATTGGTCAAATTTGTCCAAGATACATGTTGCCACTCCTTCACCACCAGGTGGAAATATATTGCTGCCACTCCTTAAGTATTGGGATTGACTTCTAATTTGACCCAATGACTCAACAATATATGTACATGCTTGTTCAATTCACTCCAATTTGATGCCAATTTTCTACTTAGTAGATCCTAGTTCTAATATGGTATTAGAGAAAATCTAAGTTGGTTCATTGGTTCATTTCGAAGGCATGAAGGTTGTTGAAATTTTCCACGGAAGAAACCCTTATGCGAGAGTGGCGAGTTTGTGTGCAAGCCCGTCTTAGAGACGTAAATATCTATTTGGAGCTACATTTGACTTCTATTTGGGAAATGAGAACAAGAAGGCTCTTGAGGCACGATTTGGCATAATTTGCCCCTGTTTCAACTGTTGAAAGGCAATCACCTAGGGAAGCCCATAGCCTATTGAAAGGGCAGGCTACCTATGGAAACTGTGTCGAAAGGGTACCTTTGTTGGGGAAACCCTACGTCCAACAAGAAGGAAGGAGAACCAGGCATGTGAAGGGGTCGAGTCAATCACAGAGGGGCCGAATCATCTATTGAAATCGATTCAACCCATGTCTAAGGATCCAATGATGTGGATCTCTAGGTTGATTTAGACCGAATCCTCCCTAAGTTAATTCTCTATCTACATAGAGAGACCTGATCTATAGCTAGAAAGGGTGATTTGGGCCAGACTGTGGCATGTCTGTTTGTGCAAGGTGGAAAGGCACCTTTCTTTCTGCAAGGTCAAAGCCATACCCCTATTTGGAGAGCTGTGGAAACCTCTGATTGCACAATACTTGGGCACCTCTATTTCTACAAGGGCATGGAAGGTTTGTAGGGCGTAGCAAGGGCATTAGAGGCCTAATTCCTTGTAAAAGGCTTAAAAGTAGTAGGAGGGACCCAATTTCTGTAGAAGGAGGACATTTGAAGAGTGACCAAGGAGATTCATAGGCTTGTTGGAACCCGAAAAATTAGTCTATATTTCCCCAAATTGACTTGTATTCACCCTAAATCAGCCATATTCTTGATTCACCCTAATCTTCTCAATATTTTGCAGTAATTTTGTTTTTTAATGCATTTAAAATTATGCTTTCGATTTTAAACAAAATAGGCATGTAAAAAATTTAAAATTATGCTTTTTTTATAATAGGGGGTATTTAAAAATTAGGGGAAATTGCTTTGTTGGATTAATGGGGTTTTAATAAAGCCTTATATTTTTGCCTAATGAAGACAAAGGGTGAGGTTCGGTTTGGCAGGAGACCAATACCTCCTCACAAATAAAGTAATTGTATTCTTCACTCATTGCCCATTCCAATGAGTAGTTGGAAGGTTAGGTCCACTCAAGGCATAGTCATTTTCTCTTATTTTTAGTACAAATGTATTAAAATAGGCCATTTTTATAGGAAACTTGTTTGTGTTATAACTTTGGATCGATAGCTTGAAACCGAGTATCGCTTCTTTTTCAAAAGTTCATATTTTCACATTTCCCATATGTTGGACCTTGTTGTATTGTAAAACACACTAAGTTATAAAGTGCCAAATCTGGGGGGTCACCTAATATTGAATCATGGGGGGTTGCATAATGTCTTGATTTTTATTGTATAAAGGGGTAAGTGTACAAAGATAGGGGACCAACAAGGGGTCTTAAGATGCCACTTTTATTTAAAATCAGGAAAGGCTGATGTTGATGAGAAATTGAAGATAGTTACACTCAAAATTTAAAGATACAACAAAAAAAAGAGTCATAGTGCTCCGAATCTAGTTTCTAAACTACTATTTGTTTTCAAAAATGGTTGAGATTAAGGGGTTCAAAAAAGAGAAGCACACAAATTGGTCCTATTTTTTCCAAAAAAAACATAACATAGCGTTTGGTGTGCTCCCCGTAAAATGTTAACTTTTTTTAGTATTTTTAAAATCGCTTTGGTGAGAAATTAGCTAACACCATGTAGTTTATCCCTGATTTTCTAATAATTTTTTCATGAATAACTGTTTTTTTTACTAATTTTCAAAGTGGACACATCCTAAAAAATAAAAAATTGAGTGTGCTCCCCCCTAAATTTTTTGAAAACTAATCGAAAATCCAATTTTTTTTTTACGTGTAGAATGGAGTCTAGTTTCCAAAAATATAATTTATTTGAAATTTCAACGAATGGTTAAAAAAAAGTCAAAAATACCACACATTGGTTTTTGACAAAAACCGAATAATCTAACAAAAGAAATTAAAGATGAAATCCTTAACATACTCAAAATGTGAACAAAATAATATGGTTAGAAAGCTAAGAGAGAGCTTAAGATTATGGTGGTATTTTTTTGACTTTTCATTGAAACACGTGCAAAACAGATGGGGAACATGCTCCAAATTATGTAATTTTTGTTACAATCTGGAAAAACACGTCTTTGGATGTCCAAAACACAGTCCAAACCTTTGGTTTGGAAGCCCAAGGAAAATCCAAGCCAAAGGCTTGGAAATTACCAAAGCAAAGCATGATGTGAGTGCATTATAATGTGTTCACGTTATGGTGAAATAAAAGCATCTCTCCCTCCCTCCTTACCCCTCTCTATTATTCTCTCTCTGTCTCTATCTCTATCTATCTCTCTCTGATAGACATAGAGAGAGAGAGAGAGAGAGAGTTTTGCTTTTGCAAAATGTGAGCATGTTATCACACGAGTATATTTTAGGCTTGGTAATACAGAGCCATAACACCATCCCATTATAACATGCTCAAATTATGATTTGTATGGGACCAAAAAGTCATGTGGCATCTTTTTGGTCCCTCATCTCTTTACATATACCCAAAGACATTAACTTGTTTTTCATCATGGGATATGATACTCACTCTTCTGTAATCAACCTAAACAAGGGTAATTATAAGTCCTGGAATGATGGCATCCTGGAACATCTCAGGTACCATAATCTCATGTCATATCTATATGGACCTATCAATGAACCAGGTAAACAATGTTAGAAGAATAAGTGGTTTAATCTAGTCATGATCATATTGTTGGATTAATTAGTTTATATATACCATATGTTGCTTTATATACCAACATGGATATTGAATGTCCACATGCATTATGGATCAAAATTTGGGAGATATATGGAGACTCAAATAGTTCTCCATTACCGCATGATCCTGTTATGATCACAAATAACATCCCACATCATGATACAAATACAGAGTGTCTAGTTGACAAAGGAAATCATCACTTCATCTACTATTGCTTCATCAAATTTCAGATTCATTTCTTTGAGAGCTTCTAGTACTTCCTTGCAGCAGGATAAATATATCAATCTTCCTAGCATTGATTTTCTATTTGTAGAGTCCCGCATTACTAATTGGGAAGCACACATTGAGGACATCAATCTTTTTTTTTTATGACAGTTTTGATGAAGCTGCATCACCATTATCTTCTTTGGATATTCATGCTCTACATCTGTCTACACGTGGTTCTAGATTGTCATCATCTTCATCTATTAGGCATGCACTTGATATGATTATGGCATCCTCTAGCATCGACATGGGGACACCTGAGAAGTTTCAAAGACATTAAAATGGATCAACTTTAGCATGATTCAAGAACATACATACATATTCCTGCACATTCTTATTCAGAATGGGGAGATATCTTGCATCTGCAGATGGTTTCATTTCTTCCCAAGGGGAGGAACCTTGTTTGGCATTCTTAGATCTACATCTGCATCCTTTGTCGAGCATCTAGCCTCACTGCAACAAGACATATATTATGGGGGGTCTCATAGAGCTTCTATCATTTCCTCTCCTATGGGGTGAAACATTTATTGTACTTAGTGAAAGTCATAGTACTTCTTCACTTGTATATATTTCATGCATCTTTTCTCTCTTTTGGAGGGTAGTTTTTTTCCCACAAGGTTTTCTACCTTTCTCCACTTCATGCAAGATTACTTTGTACATGGTTACCTGATTAGGCCTCGTTGTCAGGACCCATTTTTACTTTTTACCCACCTAAGCTATGCTTAAGGGGGGTTTTAGTGTTTTATATTATAAGTGCATCCTTAGCCTAAGTAATTATACATTATATTTTACACATGGATTTAAGACACCTTACGTAGATTATGTGGTGACTTGGAGAGTTGGTCAAACTCATACAAGATACATGTCGCCAATCCTTTGCCACTTGGTGGAAATATATTGCCACCACTCCTTGAGTATTGGTATCGACTTCTGATTTGACCCAATGGCTCAACACTATGTTGGCAATATGTATTGTCATTGATGTCAGCATAGTATACATTGATGTCAGCATAGTATATGGAAATGTATATACATACTTGCACAGAGGAAGAGTTAGTATGGTCAAGAGAAAACAATCTGGGAGAATAGAAAAATAGTCTAAGTATGGTAAAGTAATCAATGTGGTGTGAGCATGGTGCAAAGGTAATCACTTACGTTCTTGCATGATTTTAGTATCTCCACATGTATATCTAATTAGTTGGGTGTATCACACTTAATGACAAGAAGCAAAATTCTAACTAAGGCATTCACAATGTATATCCTAAGGCAGTGTCATCTTGTTCTAGTCTGCGTTCCTCCATAGAGCAAGATTTGATCTTGCAGTTTTGAAGATAGCTTTATTCATGTATGAAAATGATAAATCCAAGTTTTCAAGTCCTCACATCATCAGCATAAAAGTTTACAAGGGACAGAGTATCGACCATCACTTAGACACAAGCAATATAGATTGTTCAGAAGCCCATTTGCATAGGGTTGAGTTTTGTGAAGGATGAAACATGTATAGATCAACCATTAGAGCTTGTGTGGAGGTATTATATGGTCCAAGGTATATCAAGTATGATCCACATGCAGAAAAATTCCATTTTTTGATACCGCATCAAGTAGTTATGTCTACAAGTAAATATTTAAGTATAATTATCCTTCAGACTCTTGGTTATCCATGTGAAACTCTTGAATTCCTCCGGAATCATTAGATAAAGTTGTGAGGATCTAATAAGGAGCATATGATGATGTTTTATCTCATTCCTAAAAGGTTTCAGGCCTTATATTGTACCACAACATCATATCTTGAGATGTGAAGTATCACATGTGGTCTGGAATGCTCTATTTCCTACAGATAGCCATGTTTCATGTTTTACAGATGTATAGTTTGATATGATACTTCATAAATAAGGTGTATGAATGTTGTTGAAACTATGTATGATTGATTTTTTAGTCTGCATAGAGTTGTTGGCTTCTCCTTGATAGTATGAAGATAGACAATGATCAATCCTAAGTAGTTTGAGCCGACTAGTTAAGTTTTTGATATATGCGAAGAATCCTGATTAGTTTCCTTAACACTGGAAGGTATGGAAAGATATGTCTTGATCTCCTTATAAATTTGTAAGGTCCACAACAAGTGTTTCCTATCATATTGTATGTATGGATGCTGACTTATGAAGAGCTCCACATTTCATCCAATATTGATTGAGATGATGACCTAATTAGTGTTTTGAAGTGTTACGGAGTATATTTATAGAAGATCAAGTTCATTTGTGATGGTGAGAAGTGAATGCGAAGATAAGCAGAGCAGAATGAAAGATATGAAGTGTGCAGAATTAGTTTGAGGGCATATGTTGAGCAAGAAATAGAAGACTACATTACCAACACAAATTAGATGTTCTCTTTACAAAAGTCCATGTAGTTACTATCTTTGTAAATCCTATTGCAATGAGTAGAGTACTTAGGGAGTAGTAGATTACTTGGGCTATAGCCCTAAATCAAAGTTGTAATTACTGTAAGGATAAATACAGGGAGTTGTAGCTTCCTTGGGTTGTAGCCCTAAAACAAAGTTGTAATACTTTTGCAGTGAGCATAATATATTGTGAGCTAATCTTCACTGTGGTTTTCCCTATTTTAGGGTTTTCCACATAAAAATACTGGTGTTATGTGTGTTGCATGATTTCATTTTGTTCTCTAAGTTATTCAGTTTGATTTGGTAAACAACTAGTTAAATTTTACTATATGCTGATTCACCCACCTCAACATCTCATTATGTTCAACAATTGGTGTCAGAGCTAAGTGACTTTGAGAAGCCTAACATATGAGGTAGATCTTGCACTTGAACACATGGAGTCTAAATTTATGGAAAATGATCTATTTGTACTGGAACTGGATCTGGAAGCAATAGAACCTGAAGGTTGGGATCTTGATAGGAGTGAAGTAGACCTTGAGGAAGAACTCAAGTCATCCCTTAATGAACTAGATGAAGTAAGAGGATTGAATGTACAATATGAAGACATGCTTGAATTAGAAAAAGAGACAATTGACAAATTGAAGAAAAATGCCAAAGAATCAAAAGAGAAAATTGGCAAACTAAAATCCCTAATAGAAGAAGATAAAGGAGGTGACATAAAGCTCAAAGAAGCAAAAGAAATGATTTCAAATTTGAAAGTCATGGTTGAAGAAGAAAAGAGGATTGAAGATTGCTTAAACACCAAGATCTTTGAGAAATCAACTGAATGTTCAAAACTTGAGGAAGAAGTTGTCACTCTAAGAAAAGAACTAAAAAAGGCAAAAGTGTAGGTTGACAAAGGAATAAAACTAAAAGGAGGATCTAAAATCCTTGATGAAATAATTAACTCTTAAAAGCCAGCAAAAGAAATATCAGGTCTTGGTTTTGAAAAGGGAAAGAGTCATATGATCAGTGCCTCTGCAAATTTATATGATAACTTTCATTCAGGAGGAAAGTCTGAAACTAAGAAGGAAGAGACCTACATTGAAGATCCTAAGAAGAAAGCCTACAGAGTTACAAAAGAAGATGAATTCACTCATGTCTAATGACAAAGGAAGAATGTGAAGACAAATTTCAAAAATCCTCAACCTACAAGGCAACTGGCTCACATCAGGCATTCTCAAGGTTTCAATGGCAATTGTTTTACTTTCAATAAGTTTGGTCACAAAACGGTTGATTGTAGAAGCTAGAGATATCAAAATGCTCTAAGATGTTATTCTTGCAATAAAATTGGCCATAAAGCTACTGAATGTAGAAGTAAGACAAATCAAAATTTAGTTAAGTGTTATGCCTGCAACAAGATAGGTCACAAGGCTTATGAATGCAGAAGCATAATGCCAAGGAATAATAGGGACAATGCTCAGCCCTTTCATGGATATTGTTACAGTTGTAACAAGTTTGGCCACAAGGTAGCTAATTGCAGATCTAAGGTAAGGAGGAATGGAAATACTCAGCAATCAAAGTTCACCTGTCACAAGTGAAATCAAACAAGGCACTCTGGAAGGAATGTAGGGCCTACTCCACAAAATAAAGTTGATATTGCTTAGAAAAAGAGGGTAATGAGCAAAGTATAGAAGAAGGAGGAATGTGATGTTTCTAGACCTCTGCCTAGTGCAGGTGGATCCTTTGGTAACTGAAAGATGTAGTACTATTTTAGGGGGTGTTACAACTGCAAAATTCTTCAAACCCTTGAGTAAATATGGTGCTGAATTTCTTAGCATTTTGGCTAAAACTGGTATGAGCATGTTAAGATAATGATTTAAAGTAGTTTAGTCAAAACTCCAGAGAAAAATCTCTCAATGCGACAGAATGCAGAAGTCTTTAGAGTTTTTAGGATTAAGAGCATCTACCAAAAGCAAACATGGACTCAGGGGGAGTTGTTGCTACGAATCCTTCACCTCCCCTTCATGGTGCTAAAAACATTACACACACAAATGTGATTGATCAAACTTCTAAAACAACTTGCCGATTTATGGAGGATTACTAAAAGTTCATAAGATTCTGCATATGAAAAGGGAAAAATAGGTTAAACCAAAGAATGTAATTAATACAAAATAAATTTGGTTGGTGAAATGACTATATAGGCAATTCTTGATCACTTTTGATCTCATTTGATTGAATCTATGTAAATTGAAGAGCTAAAGGAGAGCCAAAGACACCCAAAATTTTGAGCAAGCAAACCCTATCACTGTATTCTCAGGTATTTTTTAGTCTCTCTAGTTAAAACCCTAGTTCTTGAAGCTATTATAATGGCGACACTAGTTGCAATAGATGTGGTTGAGAGGTTAAGGCCAAAGTTAAAGAAACATCCTTTCAAGTCCACTATAACAGATGAAATTGGCGCCTTCTCACATGTTCACGCTGATGTGATACATACTAAAGACATTTGCATAATATTCATTCACCAATAGATGAATATGATCATCTCAAACTTGAACAATTCAGGAATGATAAATTGTTGGGAGATGATTTTAAGTTAAAACTAGAATTTATGAACATTGCTACCAAGAATTTTAACATCTAGAAGGGTTTTCCAAACTTTTCATATGATGGTGCTTGGGTGAGAATATCTCTAAGTCAGATTCATGAGGATTTCTTCTGTTTGGGTCAATCACACATGATCACCAAGGAAGCTATTAAGGTGGTAACTGGTTTATGCTCCTCCGGATTAGTGCCTATCCTGAAATCTGTCAAGGATGAAGAAGTGATGAGACTCATCAGAGCCAAATTTGACAAAAGGACTTTGACTGTGAATTATGTTGAGGACTTGGGGGTCTAGTATACAACTATGAACATTGCATACAAAATATACTACACCAACAGGGAGAACTCAACCACAACAACTGCAATATATACTGCATATCAACTGGTTAAAGAGGGAAAAGACTTTGATCTCTGTGAGCTCTAGCAGCAATAGTTGATGGACAATTTAAAGAGAACAAAGGAATCCAAATACAAGTTTTGGTATGGATCTCTCATTATATGCCTCATGTTTTACTTTTTGAATGAGTTATGTGCAATGAAAGGAATGGTTTGGAAATAAGACACCCTTGTTGCTCATCAAATCAAAGACTTCATGAGAAGATTTCCGGTCATAAACATTGCAGTACTGCATTCTGGGGATTCTTCAGAATATTTCACGAAGAGATGCAATCAAGAGAAAGAATTCCAACCAAGGTGGTGAAAAATGCAAAAATGACATCTTTTATGCTAGATAAAGATAACTATTACATGGAGGCTGTTAAGCCTAGGACCTTCTAGATTACAACCCTACCTTATGAGGTTTTAGAATTTGATCTGGTAGGATATGTAGACATGCTACTCAGTAAACCTAAAGATCCCTCCAATGAACGATTTGGGACATATGATAAAATCATCAACAAATCTTTGAAGAAGGATGAAGAAGGGAAAGCAGAAAAGATAAAATCCAAAGAAGAGAAGATGAAAACTGACTTGGAGAAGATATTCAATTCTCTTAAATGCTTTGCACGAGAAATACAAGCCACTTCCTCTGCACAACTACCTAGGAGAACAAGCAAATCAACATCTGCAACAGCCTTTGCCTCTGTTCCCTTCAGATCTTCATTGCCTACCAAAAGCGGTACCATAGAGATCCTTGGACAATTTCAGACCATTGAGAAGAAAAAGCCTAGGTAGAAGAGTCAGGCCAAAAGAGGCAAGATAAATCCAATAAATGTTGAAGACATTGAAGAAGAAGAAGAAAAGGAAGAAGAGGTTGAGTCTTTGACAAGAAAGGAAAGAACCAGAGAAGAAATTAAAGAAAAATATACTTCAAGGGAGAAAGGAAAAGGAAAAACAAAAAGAGATAAGAAACATGATTATGCTCCCTTGCAACTTGAGGCAACTGTGAATGCAATTACAAAGTATGGTGCCCTAAAGGAAGTTGCAGGTATTTATGATGAAAGGCCTTCCAATGATAAATCTACCCTTAAAGAAGCAATAGTTAGATATATGGGAGCTCATAATTTAGCCTTAATTGAAATCATAGACCAACTACCTAAAAGCCTTGGTAATATCCTTACTAAAAGGAGAAACGATGCTTTGAGTGAAGAAGCTGAGATAAATAAAAGAGCAATTGAAAAGGTTTATCCTACCATCTCCAAGGAAGATACAGTCAAGGTTTCTAAACCTCTAACAAAGGAATTCAGAACTAAAAGAAGATTAAATACTCCGATGTCAAGGAATAAGGAAGAGATAAGGAAATTGGAGGAGACACTGAATAAAACTGCTGAAGTCCTCAATGGAATGAAAATTGACAATGGAATCATTGAAGATATATTTGATCAATTTGTCTCTAAAGGTAATGGGGAAGACTGTGACAAGCCTAAAAAGAATGAGGAGATTGCTCTTCTAGAAGATACTAGAGCACCAATTACAGAGGGCCAAGACAAAACAAATCTACCACCTCTGGACACTCCTATAAAATAAAGTGTGTCTCCTACAATCAATCCTAATGCAAGATATGATTCTCCCCCTCTGAAGAATATAGGGAATGTAGAATAGAGGAAAGAAGATAATTCCAAGAAGGATTAGGAAGAAAATAAAAATAATGATGAGGAACAAAAGGATAGAAAGGGTAAGGGAGAAACTGAAGAGGGAGAGAAATCATAATGAATGGATGACATAGGTCAAAGTGCATCATAAATAGAATCACTCAAAGACCTATTAAATGTGCTGCTACAATTTCAACCATTTGTCACTCCTCAACTACTACAGGTTCCAACCAATGAAGGATAAATTGACCTGACAAGCATCTCTCCTTTTACACAAATTGTAGCTCGATGATATACTACATGCCTCAGCAAGAAAAATAATTTTACAAGAAAATATGAAGAAATCAAGTGCAATAGAAGATGCTGTAAAACTGGTGCAAGAAGGGTTACAAGAGGTAATCACTGATCCCTCACTGCCTCCGGAGCAAACTTGCTCAAGCTGCTAAAGGACTACTTTAAGGATCAATCCTCCCACATAGAGTAAAAGGTAGAAAAAGAGGCAGCAAGAAAAATGAATGACAAGAGAATGGCTGAGATGATTGACAAATGTGCCAAGGTACATAAGAAGCTTAAAGAAACTTTGAAGAAATTCAAAGTTTACATTGATGAGGCCACATCATTATATCTATTCTACCTGAAATGGCCAAGTTCCACAAAAAACATCAAATCTTAGATGGACTCTATTGAGTCACAAATATCTAAGTTGGCCGAAGTTTATGATTTTTCAAAAGATAAGATTGGTGCAACTAGGGCACAAGTTGAGAACCTTCATGCACAGTTATCTCCACTGCAGGACCAAAGAGAAAATTTGAAGAAACAATTTGGTCAGTTGAGAAAGGTAGTGAACTTGAGACTTGCCTCACTGTCTGGTCTTCTAGGGGAAGTAGGAAAGATAGATCAAAAGAAGAAGATCCCAAGCAGCATAGAGGAAGCTGAGGAGATATGCATGGAGTGTCAATGTCAGAATAATATGCTAGCCTCAAAATGTGTCAACTGGACTGCAACTCTTCAACAACTCAAGGTATTTTACAAATTTATCATACCATCCAAGTGAGTTGTAAGAGCAATGTAAATAAAACAATTTTTGGTGTATATAGTATTGTGGAAGATAGTAGTGTTACACCATGTGCATAGCATCTTTTTGAAGAAATCATTTTGAAAGGGGGAGTCTATACAATTTTTGGATTGATACAATAAAAGGATATAAATCCCTTTGTCCTTGATGTCAAAGGGGGAGTATATGTTTCCATCAATAGTGAAGGGGGAGATTGTTAGGTGAGTGCGATATCATGATGGGCCAAACAGTGGCAATGGAGAAAAAACTTGTTGGCTGAAAAAAGTGCTAACATTTAGACTAATATTTAGATTTGGATGTAAGGGGTGTTGATATTTCTAGCTCAAATATGGATTCCCTCCATAAATTCCTTGGGATTACCTCATATTAGGCAAGTGGGAGTCCCAAAACATGCCAAAGAAACTTGCAAAACCATTGATTTAGTGTTATCCTAAAATTTTCCACAACTTCATCCTTGAAGCTTACAAACTTTTTTGTAAGTAAATTTAATCAAATGAAAAGGGTTTATAGAGGAAGTTGTTAAGTCTAAAAATATAATATATGCCTCATAATAATTTTAATAGGTAATTATTATTAATTTTCTACATACGCTTTGTCTGATTTTCTAATAGATATACATATTGAAAAACATCCCTAACTTTCAACATATTATTCCTTTTTTAAATCCAAAAGATGCATCACATTCTAGGATTTATTGGGTATACATTAAAATTTAAAATTTTTGATTTTCATATATTATTGACCAAGTTAGGTTGGCTAGAAAATTAATTTTTAATATTTTAAAAAAATTTACATTAAAAAATTCATAAATAATTATTTATTTACTTAAAATTTTTAAAAAAATATGTGTCACATCCATTCATGTGTCCTTTACTTAAATCCAAATCATGGAGCAAAAATATTATCTTTTTCTTATACTTAGGTTGGCCGGAATGACACATACTTTTTATGTTTTTCTAAAAAATGTAGTAGTGCTTCATTGAAATATCTAATTTTCACCAAACTATTTTTAAAATTTTCAAAAAAAAAAGTAGTAGCCCATAAACTACATTCAATTTATTGAAACTTGTATTACTACCTTATTTCTAGATTGCGTAGATCACTCATTCAATTTTTAACATTGTTACTAAATTTTCTTCACACCTAATTTAGTTAGACTTGATTTGTAGATTGTTTCAAAAGGAGTAAAAGAAAACTTTTTAAGTTAATGTAATTAGTGAATGTATGATGTCTTGACAAGAGAAAACAAGGATCAGTTATCAGGATAATCTGACAGTCCAATCAGGACTGTCAAACCATCCTGACAAGTGAATATCTAATGGTAAGATATCAGACAATCAATGAAAGACATATAATCTAACTGGTTTTGTCTTTTGGTTATGAGTCAATTCAATTATTCAAGTGATCACATTTTAGTGTGAAAGAAAAGTATTTATAAAACTGTCATTTCATATCATATTTGAACATACATCAGTTTCAGTTATTCTATCCTATGCATTTGATTCAAAAAAGGAAACATACACAAATCAATTGCATAAGGTAAAGTAACTGATAATGTTTAAAAGAAATGTTTAAATATGTCTCACACAAGCCGTGGGAGTGACTAAACTGAGCAATGCAGACATATGCAAGCTATACATCTAATGATAAAAGGAAAAAAGATAAAGAACATATGAGAATATCAAATATCCATCATTGCCTTTTTGTTTGAAGGTTGATGTCAGTTGAGAGTTGGTCTTCATATCCTTTTCTTCAGCTCTAGATCATTCCAAGTGTACCTGCAAAAATGGGGGAAAGGCCCTGTTAGAAGCTCTGGATATTTAAAATTATCATATGCTTTTATCAATAGGCATATCAACTTACACACAATATGCATTTCATGTGAATGGATCAAATCAGACATGTACAATAAATCAGATCATCATGAGAAAAATCAATCAACTTCATAACGTATGTTTTTATGCTAACTTGTTTGTTCACTGTGCAGGTATAGGAAAAGTAATGTTACTGATTTGAAGACATTAAAACATGTGGGGAAAATGTGGCTCCCACAAGGGTTTAGCCTAGCATGTTTTCCTTTTTATTCATTTAAAAAGGATATCAGATTGAAAGACAGGATGCATCATTCAAGATAATATCATGCATCATAGTAGTCAACTTGTAAAGGAGTGAAGTCATCATGATAAAAGTGAAAAGGAGCAGTTACTCCTATAAACTATGCCCACTTGATAAACAGATTGTTAAAATTGGATCATACATGTGTAAATTGCTTCATTACATGTTACAAGAGAAGCAGTGATCCTTATTAATTGCCATGCAAGTACAAGTGCATTGATTAGAGAAGTGATTTCAGTCATAAAAGGTATTTTCCTTTTATTTCTTATTTAAGTTGAAGTGATTTTGTTGTTTCAAAAAAATCATATGTTGTTTCAACATATAGATGTCATATCTTTTTATACATGACTGAAATCAGACTTTAGATGTCATAAAATTGCATAAGTTCAATGAATTAAGTGCAGATTTACATGAGGTAAAGGCTACAAGAGCCATTGTAAAATGACAGACTATCATGTATATTGCCGTATGCAAAAGGTACACTGTCCTTGTTATAAAAGAACATAAATGATGAAGCATGTCATGTTACAGTCAAATCATAATTCATCTTTATTATTTGTGTAAGTTATGATTCATAACAACATATAGGAGATAACTCAAAGGAGCTAGTAACAATCAGACTATGTTACAGTACTGAATATCATGCATATACCAGGTTTCAGCCTTCAAAATCAAGGATATTTCAAATGTGAGAAACTGAATGTAAATGCAATCACTTTGGACCATGAAGGAAATAGATCAAACTATCTAAAGAATATCAGACAATGATACACAGGTATGTGCCAACAAAGTTCTATGTGCAAGACAAGTCAAAATAGCTACAGGAGATCAGATGGCAAGTTATAGGTAGTAATTTGAGTAGGCAAGTTATCAGGTTTACATCATGAAATGAAATACAACCATGCCATAGACTGGAGTATCATATAATCATTTCATACTTATGTCATATTGAGCATCATAAAGTGACAAAAGGTATAGGAGATCAATTTCTGAGTAAACATTGTCATGAGGAATGTTATGATGTGGAGGATCGGGCATTTATCTTACTAAACAGGGCGAACAACCCATTAAAACCCACCAACCTAGGGTTTAGGCTTCATTTTCTTTAATAACCCCTTACTTAAGACCACATAATACCAAAATATGCTTCCATTTTCGCATTGGCCAGACCTAATCTATCGGCCACCTCCAAATTTCTTTCACCGACATGCTATTCTTTCCGATGGCTAACATCCATCGCCCAGACTTATACTGTCGGAGTGACTCCTCCGTTGTCCTCTGATATACGTACTTACTCCGATGGCCTCAAAGGCTCCTTCAAATTGCACTGTCGGCGAGACACACATCTTTGGTCAAACATTTCTCAACCTCGCCGATGGGAACACTTACGCCAATGCACTCCTTCTATCGGCATGACCCATTACTATCGGTGAAGCCTCTAACAAATTCCCCAACAGTGCATTTCACGCTGATATTTCTTGTCGGCGATACCTCACTACAATCTTCCCGATCGGTATGACCTTCAACCATCAGCCCACGATCAATTTCTCAGCCTGATACTTATGCTCACGCCGATGCCTTCAGCCAAGGTTGCTATTGATGAGACTTTCACTATCGGATGGACATAATTTCCTTAAGCCGATGCCTTTGACTCTCGCCGATGAACCTTTACCTTGAACCATTTCATTGAACCATTTTATTGAACCACTGCCTTGAACCTTTCGGTTGAACTGTTACTTTGAACCATTCGTTCGAACTGTTTGCTTGAACCAAATGAACCTATGAGTTCATTTAAATGTTGAACTCGTGAACTTCATTAAACAGTTTCTTTGAACCATTTTAGCACGATGGTTCACTCCGATGGTTCAACGGTGAGGTTCGCTGCGACTTAACACTTTGGCCAAACAATCATCTCCTCAGCCCAATGCCAAGGTTCACGCTGATGCACACAGAGACTTCTTTCTGCGATCACTTCTATATATCTCACGAGGCTTTCTTCTTTTCCCGTTTGGTTGTAACTATCTTCCACAATACTGTTGCCGTTTTCTGCAACTAAACACACACACAGATTTCTAATCTAGTACAAATCAAAATAACACAAAACAATAGAGAGGAGAACTAAAAATAGATTTGCATTCCACTAGTCTCGACCGAGGTCTCAACTAGTGGAATGAATCAAAACTCGATTGCTCTTACAAAACACTAAATTTTATTTCTCTTTCTGAGATTACACATTTTGCTATTGCTCCTCTTTTCTCTTCGTCCTCTTCTATCTATCCTCTTCAAGCACACACGCTTATAAAGAACCTAGCCAAGGCAGTTACACTTCGGTGGAATCTAAATCGATTCATCACCTCTGCCATCCGTTACAAGACAGTTACAACTCAGACAGTTACTATACTTCCTATCCGTTTACAATAGGTGCCATGTGGCTTACAATATGGGACACATTGGTCTGAATCAGAACAATTGGCACTAGGCCTTACAATAATTAAAATGATAATAGGGGGCTTCTTGATGGTAATGGGGTGCTCCTGCACCATACTCCCAGACTTGAACAATTTCCATGTCCCATGGAAATGCTCGGTGAGAACTGCAACAACTCTGTTCTCTTGGTGTCTTCAAACTTGATGCCTCTGCTACTTGTACCCTTCAACTGTGACTCCTCTTAATGGAGTTTAACTGGCTGCTCCTCTAGATGCTGCTATAAGTCCAACTTCAATGCTGCACCAACACTTCTGTCCCTCACCTGGGAGACCTCTCTTGCCTCTCTCCCCAGGACTTTTGGCGACACTCACTAGACCTCCTTCTCAGGCCCTAGAACCATCTCCTGTGGTTCCATGATAGATCTCTTATCTGCCTGCTTGCAGCTTGTGGACATGCATCTGCAACCACAAATATTAGCACATCAAAACACCAATCTCTCACTTAGATTCCCAGAGCTTTCGCTAGCTCTAATACCAATTTGATGCGGAGGATCAGGCATTTATCTTACTAAACAGGGCGAACAACCCATTAAAACCCACCAACCTAGGGTTTAGGCTTCATTTTCTTTAATAACCCCTTACTTAAGACCACATAATACCAAAATATGCTTCCATTTTTGCATCAGCCAGACCTAATCTATCGGCCACCTCCTAATTTCTTTCACCGACATGCTATTCTTTCTGATGGCTAACATCCATCGCCCAGACTTATACTGTCGAAGTGACTCCTTCGTTGTCCTCCAATATACGTACTTACTCCGATGGCCTCAAAGGCTCCTTCAAATTGCACTGTCGGCGAGACACACATCTTCGGTCAAACATTTCTCAACCTCGCCGATGAGAACACTTACGCTGATGCACTCCTTCTATCGGCATGATCCATTACTATCGGTGAAGCCTCTAACAAATTCCCCAACGGTGCATTTCATGCTGATATTTCTTGTCGGCGATACCTCACTACAATCTTCCCGATCGGTATGACCTTCAACCGTCGGCCCACGATCAATTTCTCAGCCTGATACTTATGCTCACGCCGATGCCTTCAGCCAAGGTTGCTATCGATGAGACTTTCACTGTCGGATGGACATAATTTCCTTAAGCCGATGCCTTTGACTCTCGCCAATGAACCTTTATCTTGAACCATTTCATTGAACCATTTTATTGAACCACTGCCTTGAACCTTTCGGTTGAATTGTTACTTTGAACCATTCGTTTGAACCGTTTGCTTGAACCAAATGAACCTACGAGTTCATTTAACTGTTGAACTCGTGAACTTCGTTGAACCGTTTCTTTGAACCAGTTTAGCACGATGGTTCACTCTGATGGTTCAACGGTGAGGTTCGTTGTGACTTAACACTTTGGCCAAATAATTTTGCTACGACTTAACACTTCGGCCAAACAATCATCTCCTCAGCCCGATGCCAAGGTTCATGCCGATGCACACAGAGACTTCTTTCTGCGATCACTTCTATATATCTCATGAGGCTTTCTTCTTTTCCCGTTTGGTTGTAACTATCTTCCACAATACTGTTGCCATTTTCTGCAACTAAACACACACACAGATTTCTAATCTAGTACAAATCAAAATAACACAGAACAACAAAGAGGAGAACTAAAAATAGATTTGCATTCCACTGGTCTCGACCGAGGTCTCGACCAGTGGAATGAATCAAAACTCGATTGCTCTTACAAAACACTAAATTTTATTTCTCTTTCTGAGATTACACGTTTCGCTATTGCTCCTCTTTTCTCTTCCTCCTCTTCTATCTGTCCTCTTCAAGCACACACACTTATAAAGAACCTAGCCAAGGCAGTTACACTTTGGTGGAATCTGAATCGATTCATCACCTCTGCCATCTGTTACAAGACAGTTACAACTCGGATAGTTACTATACTTCCTATCCGTTTACAATAGGTGCCATGTGGCTTACAATATGGGACACATTGGTCCGAATTAGAACAATTGGCACTAGGCCTTACAATAATTAAAATGATAATAGGGGGCTTCTTGACGGTAATGGGGTGCTCCTGCACCATGTTAACTGACTAATATATCTACAAGAAGAATCATGAATTGAAGTTTCTACTAATACCAAGTGACAGTTAACAGGAAACGAAAAAGAGTGGGCTATTTTGTGTTTTCTTTTCAGACATGTAATGAACAATTTCAAAGTTATAACAGCATATTCATAAAATACCAAAACCTTGTTATCATATGGTATTTTAAAACTACAGTCAAGATCAAATAGAAAAGAAAGAATACATAGATGATCTGACAGTAACAGCTATAGGAAGATTTCTCTGAAGAAATATCAAAACCCTTGTGTTTTGCTTCTTAAAATCCTTAACAGTCAAAAGAGGTTCTCACATATAAATTATAGGAGAGTACATCAAGGCCGTGGCCAGAAATCAGACAGGAGGAGTGCAGATATATCAAACCTTGTTGTGTTTTTGAAACCTTACAAGGTCTTGTGTATACATAAAATGCCATAAACAGTTACAGGAACAACTTTTTATACAAGAAATGTCAAAACCCTTTTCACTTTTGTAATATCCATTTCACATTTTTGAAAACCCTTATAATTTTGCATCTACAAAGTCAAAGATGAGGGTTACAGTGCAAGAAATGACAAGTTGTGGCTGAGAAAGCCTTTTTGTTCTTAGAATTGATAAAACCCTCTTCGCATTTTTTGAAACCCTAGTGTCATTTTTCATCTGCAGAATCAAGAACTACATAGAAAAATGATAATGGCATGGCCACGATAGGAAAGGCCTTTGTATGTAGAAATATAAGACCCTAATCACTTTTTGTAAAACCCTTACATATTTCTTGTGTCTACAAAGAAGAAAATATTACAGAGAAATAAAATATAGCAATGTTGGCCAGAGAATGCATTTTTTTAAAACCCTTGTTTCATTTTTATATCTGCTGGTAAAAAGAGATACAGATGCAAAATAGTGAGATGGTCATGCCAGAAAGGCCCTTTTCTTTCCAAAAAATGGCAAAACCCATATAAAATTCTTGAAGACCTAACACATTTTGTCAAGTTACAGTCAAGAAAAGGTGAGAATAATGCATATACAGGCACGACCATATCAGAGAGTGATCATTTCTTCAATGGCAAAGGATACCCACTTAATTTTTTTCAAAACGCTTATCAAGAATTAGGTTAAAGTTCAAAAAATTGAGATTCAGAGCAAGAGAAGAAGTTCACCTCATAGTTTTGTAGAAGAAAGAGACTGTAGTAGGTCGTGACCTTCATTCTTGAAGGTTTTTTGCATACAGAGTTATTTTTGCAGATAAAAAAGATAGAGAACAAGGAGAATTTTGTTAAGGGTTGTATTGAATACACAGTGACTATGGCCACGACCATAAAAGGAAAAGCTACAGAAAATAACAAAGAAATACTAGTCAAAACTCAAAGATATATACTCATTTTTTCTTGCACTAAAAATGCTCAAAGTTTTGACTGAAGATGGAGGACAAAAACTAGAGGAGATGCAAAGAAATATCAAACCCTAGCCATTGGTTGGTTTCGATTGCAGAGCCGAATGCAGATGAAAGAAAAAATGAAAATAAAGTAACTTTTAGGGCTAGCTCTTCTTTTGTTCGATGACCTCTTGGTGTTCTTTCTTCATTTTTTGACTTTGCTAAAAAAAAAACAAATTATTTACCTTATCCGATTGGGGTCAAGACTTTGGTCTTGATTGATACCTAGTAATCATGCCAAGAAGGGGCCGACAACATTATTGTTGTTTGCATTTGATTTTTACCAAGTCAAGGATCAAAATCATTGTGAGACAAGATTTTGTGCCTTATGAACATTTTTTTTCCTTTATTTCCATATGGTCGAAATGTGGTCAAATATACCTTGAAACATATGCAAATAAGGTTGAATGTGCTTCATGCCATATGCAAAGCCCAGTCAAAGATCCTAGATTCCTTTTTTCATTTGCATGAAGATATGGTCGAAGTCTTTTGTGCCTTATGCATTTTTAATGCATCAAAGGTCAAAAGGAACATCATTTGAGGACAAAGGTAATGCATAAAGGTGGAAAATCATGAAAATTAAGGGTTTTTATTTGCATGAAGATATGGTAAAAAATGTGGATAAGGTAAAGAGATTTTTGCATGGTGATATTGCATGATGCAATATAAGGATAATGACGCATATGAGTTGCAGCTTAGATATTGTTTCTTTTTGCAAATGTAATAGAGGCAAGGGGTATTTTTTGCCTTGGTGCATGTGAGATGCAACTAGTGAGTTATTATTGCATGGAGTAATAAGGAGTATTTTTTGATGGATATATAATGCAAACATTTTTTCCTTTGCAATGTAATTGGAGAGACAAAGTGATTGTTTTCTTTTCATTCCTCATGCATGATTTTACAACTGATAATCAATGTAAACATATAATAAAGTAATATTTTATAAATTACTTTATTATTTTGTCACAAGTTGTAAAATCATAGAGTTAGTACAAAATGTAACTAATAGTAAAGTAATTAGCACTTAATTACTTTATTCTTTGCTTACATTAATTTTGAAATGCAAAATCATGCAAAATAGATGAGTTGAGTTAACTAAGGCTATTTGGAGACTTTTGCATGATTTGGAGGTCAATTTGGAGAGTTTTGGTCAAACTTCTTGGTCAAACACATGGAGAGGATCAATTTGGAGCTATTTTTTCTCAAATTGGGGTAGTTTTGACCCTTATTTTTAGGGATTTCTTGGTTTGCTCGTGGATCAAATTAGAGGGTTTATTTTTAGAGGTAGTTAGCTATAGTTATTTTTTCATGCCTCTTGGAGAGAGCAAACTATATATTGAAAAAGCAAAACTTAGGTTTTGCTAGTTCTTACCTTTTTAGCTCTTTATACTTTGGAAGAGAAGGTTTTGTAACTCAATTTTATGGATTTTATAGAGATTACAACAGGTTACAGGTTCCATTTTCTTGTCTTTTATGCAATATTTTCCTTTATTTTTCATTGGAATCAAGTGTTTGCCTCTCCATTAATGCTATTTGTATGAGTGATTTGATGAAATTTTATTGTGTTTAAAGTATCAAAACCTTTAAAATTATTGTTTCATTCTTACTTGCAAGTGTTAAGCATAGTGATATCACAGGTCTTAGGTTGTGCTACTGAAGTCTGTTTTCCTTCATGTTGTAAAAAAATCCTTTTTCCTTCATAAAGAAGATAATTTCCAGCATTCCTTAGAAACATGTTTGTGATTATATTGCCAAAAGTGGATTATGTGGATAGAGTTTTGAGATCTATTGTGACTTAGATTTGCAAGTTTTCCATCAAAATTAGGTGCATCACCGCATTTATAGCTTCAGTTTTAGTGATTCCATTAGATCTTTTTTACCCTTTTTCTACAAAAAATTATCTTTTTTTAAAGGGAACCAACCCATCTAGAGGTTCAAGCTCGCCATAGGTCACCCACAGCCTGAGTTTGATCCCACATTTCAAAGGATTGTAGAGTTTTCACATCTTTGCATAAGGGTACAATCCTAATCGACAATAATTTTTGGCACGCCCGGTGGGACATTGAATTGATTTTTAGTTCAAAAAGGACTTATCATTGCTATTGTTTTGGTATGATTAGCAGTTAATACAACCTTTTTAGAGGTATTATTTTCAAAATACGTGGCGACTCTAGCTTTCTGGTTTGATAGATCAGATTTTTCCGCCCATGAAAAGTATCACAAGATCAAGTTTTAGTTGTTTTCCAAACTTTTGAATGAGTAAACATGTCTATCCTTCATGGAAACATCTCATATCATCCATCATATCATGAAAATACTGCTAATCCTTCATCTTATCAGCCATATCAGATTAGCCATGCTGCTATTTTTACCCCTAATTCCTTTGATTTACAAAGAAACTAACATGCAGAGTACTCTTACCACCCATCTACCCCAGCTTAGCCTTCATATCAACATTTATATGTCCAAAATCAGCCCCAGGTAGTTAGGGATATGAAGTATAGCATGAGTGACATCAACGACACATTGTTAGAAGTCACAATGCAGCTAGAAGAGTTCAGGAGGCTACAAGAGCTTGATTTACAATAGGAAAAGATGGATTATCAAGCCTATCTTCATGAGCAAGAGTTGGAGGCACAAAAGATACAGTTTGAACAAGGTCTCAGGAGGGAGATAATAGTAAAAGAGGAGCAAATGAAGTATTTTCTTGCACAAATACAAAGGCAAGAGATCCAGACAGTTGCATTCATTCCAGATTGGCCTGTTCAAAATGAGGTTAGTAGGTATCAAGTTTCAAGTCTCAGGAATTTTGATTTTGTTCATGAACCTGTTTGCATTCAAAATTAGTCTATTAGCCCTCAGTATCAGTCACATCAAGTACTTGAACCAAGTCATCACAGTCTTGAGCAACCATGGCAGCCTTCTTGGACCAAATATCCTGAGTATAAAATGCCAAATCTTATTAAAGCTACCCCTTCCATAGCAATCCAAAATTAGGAAGAGGAAGAGGTAATAGTTTCAGAACCAATCAAAATTTCAAGTTGGTATGGTAAACAAGAGCAAAAGGTTTTAGAGCCCAAGCCAATCAAAATTCTGAGTTTTAGTCCAATAGCTAAAGGTGCTGCTATTTTTACTATGTCCCCTGCTAAAAATAAGCATAATTCATATGAAGAGGACACTGGTTCAAATTTGGCACTCAATCCTTTGCATTTTGATTCATTTGAGAAGTTTTCCAATGTTGTTTACAAGATAAATGAAAGCAGGACACATATGTTGGAAGAGAAAAATCTTCAATTGCAAAGATAGATTGCCCACATTCTGATGGAGAAAGCCTCATGTGAGAAGGAAGAATTAGTTTCTTTGCTTGACCAGTTACCTGGTTTTGTTGAGCTAGATGAAGAGCTCATACCACAGGTAGAAATAATAGAACAACATGAGGATGCAAGTAATTGTGACGGTTTGGTAGTTTACCAAGAACAGAATGAGGACATTCATGAGAACACTGAGAGTTTGGAGTTTGAATCAATCATTCTACTAGTTGTTCCTAAAAGCCTTAAAAAATCTAATAATTTTGATGAGTTATTAGCTGTCCTAACAGAAGAAGATGATTCATTAACCATGGCGGAGCCTGAATTGATATGGCAAGACATCATGTAGGGTGAAAGTTCTAAACAACAGAGTGAGCAAACTCAAATAGTTTCAGTGCATGAATATCAGTTGGATGAGAGTATGTTTTCAGGTATTATAGAGGATTTTTGTTCTAACATTGATATTGATCTGATGCCATGTGAACCAATAGTATGTGATCAACAAGATTAAGTCAAAGAGGCAAGCTTTTCTTCATTTCATTCATGTGAGCTAACATTTCAAACTTAGATTGAAATTGTAACTGAAAATAGGACAATAGATCTCAATAGGGAAATTAGGAGCATGAGCAGAAAGTTCATCATTGCAAGAGGGTGTCCCATCAGGGATTTAGCTGTCAGAGAGCTAAATAAGGAGGTATAGATTGCTATTATTCCCAAGGAGGAGACTTTAGCCTCAGAATAGTAGAATGAGACTATCCATTCACCCCATAACAGTAGTGTCCGTGATCAGGTTTGGATGATGAGTAAGTTTCTTTTCATTCTTTAGAGAGTTTTGTAGCATTCTATAAGGTATGTCCTCATGATTCATATCTTGTCAACAATAAATCAGCTTGCAGAACATCCTTTCTTAACCAGAAAGGGAAGTTATTTTACAAAGCTAGTTAATGGGTTTGTTTGACCAGCTTCTATGGCTGGTCAGTGTAGGGTAGAGTAGGATTTCAGTTCAGGATTTCATTTTCCAAGAAGTGCACATGCACATTTTGCCGACCATGTCTTAAACATGCCAAAATAGTTTTAGTTTCAGTTTTGTTTTGTTGCTGTAGTTTTTTATCAGTTTGAGTTACAGAAAGTTTTTCAAAGATCAGGGCAGAAAAAGACTCATATGCCCAATGGAATTACAAAGGCTATTGGTTCTATTTTGTTTTGCAGGCAAACACCCCTGAGAGATCGCTAGAAATGTTACTAAATTTTGTTCACACCTAATTTAGTTAGACCTGATTTGTAGATTGTTTTAAAAGGAGTAAAAGAAAATGTTTTAATTTAATGCAATCAGTGAATGTCTGAGGTCTTGACAAGAGAAAACAAGGATCAGTTGTCAAGATAATCTGACAGTCCAATCATGACTGTCAAACCATCCTGACAAGTGAATATCTAATGGAAAGATATCAGACAGTCAATGAAAGACATATAATCTAACTGGTTTTATCTTTTAGTTATGAGACAATAAAGTTATTCAAGTGATCACATTTCAGTGTGAAAGAAAAGTATTTATAAAACTATGATTTCATATCATATTTGAACATACATCAGTTTAAGTTATTTTATCCTGTGCATTTGATTCAAAAAAGGAAACATACACAAATCAATTACATAAGGTAAAGTAACTGATAATGTTTAAATATGTCCCACACAAGCCATGGGAGTGACTAAACTGAGTAATGCAGACATATGCAAGCTATACATCTGATGATAAAAGGATACAAGATAAAGAACATATGAGAATATCAAATATCCATCATTGCCTTTTTGTTTGAAGGTTGATGTCAGTTGAGAGTTGGTCTTCATATCCTTTTCTTTAGCTCTAGATCATGCCAAGTGTACATGCAAAAATGGGGGAAAGGCCCTGTTAGAAGCTCCGGATATTTAAAATTATCATATGCTTTTATCAACAGACATATCAACTTACACATAGTATGCATTTCATGTGAATGGATCAAATCAGACATGTACAATAAATCAGATCATCACGAGAAAGATCAATCAACTTCATAAGGTATGTTTTTATGCTAACTTGTTTGTTCACTGTGCAGGTATAGGAAAAGTAATGTTGCTGATTTGAAGACATTAAAACATGTGGAGAAAATGTGACTCCCACAAGGGTTGAGCCCAGCATGTTTTCCTTTTTATTCATTTAAAAAGGATATCAGATTGAAAGACAGGATGCATCATTAAAGATAATATCATGCATCATAGTAGTCAACTTGTAAAGGAGTGAAGTCATCATGATAAAAGTGAAAAGGAGCAGTTACTCCTATAAACTATGCCCACTTGATAAACAGACTGTTAAAATTAGATCACACATGTGTAAATTGCTTCATTAAATGTTACAAGAGAAGCAATGATCCTTATTAATTGCCATGCAAGTACAAGTGCATTGATCAGAGAAGTGATTTCAGTCATAAAAGGTATTTTCCTTTTATTTCTAATTTAAATTGAAGTGATTTTGTTGTTTCAGAAAAATCATATGTTGTTTCAACATATAGATGTCATATCTTTTTATACATGACTAAAATTAGACATTATATGTCATAAAATTGCATAAGTTCAATGAAGGAGAGACTTGCAATAATCAAATGAATGAAGTTTTTCCATGAATGTCATTATGGAAACAAATAGCAGTCCCATTAAGTGCAGATTTACATGAGGCAAAGGCTACAAGAGCCATTGTAAAATGACAGACTGTCATGTATATTGCAGTATGCAAAAGGTACAGTGTCCTTGTTATAAAAAAATGTAAATGATGAAGCATGTCATGTTACAGTCAAATCATAATTCATCTTTATTCTTTGTGTAAGTTATGATTCATAACATCATACATGAGATAAATCAAAGGAGCCAATAACAGTCAGACTATGTTACAGTATTGAATATCATCCATATACCAGGTTTCAGCCTTCAAAATCAAGGATATTTCAAATGTGAGAAACTGAATGTAAATGCAATCACTTTGGACCATGAAGGAAATAGATCAAACTATCTAAAGAATATCACACAATGATACATAGGTATGTGGCAACAAAGTTCTATGTGCAAGACAAGTCAAAATAGCTACAGGAGATCAGAATGGCAAGTTACAGGTGGTAATTTGAGTAGGCAAGTTATCAGGTTTACATCATGAAATGAAATATAGCCATGCCACAGACTGGAGTATCATATAATCATTTCATACTTATATCATATTGAGCATCATAAAGTGAGAGAAGGTACAAGAGATCAATTTTTGAGTAAACATTGTCATGAGGAATGTTAACTGACTGATATATCTACAAGAAGAATCATGAAGTGAAATTTCTACTAATGCCAAGTGACAGTTAACAGGAAAAGAAAAACAGTGGGTTGTTTTGTGTTTTCTTTTCAGACATGTAATGAACAGTTTCAAAGTTATAACAGCATATTCATAAAATACCAAAACCTTGTTATCATATGGTATTTTGAAAGTACAGTCAAGATCAAATAGGAAAGAAAGAATACATGCATGATCTGACAGTAACATCTATAGGAAGATTTCTCTGAAGAAATATAAAAACCCTTATGTTTTGCTTCTTAAAATCCTTAATAGTCAAAAGATGGTCTCACATATAAATTATAGAAGGAGAGTACATCAAGGCCATGGCCAAAAATCAGACAGGAGGAGTGCAGATATATCAAACCTTGTTGTGTTTTTGAAACCTTACAAGGTCTTGTGTATACATAAAATTCCATAAACAGTTATAGGAAAAGCTTTTTATACAAGAAATGTCAAAACCCTTTTCACTTTTGTAATACCCATTTCACATTTCTGAAAACCCTTATAGTTTTGCATCTACAGAGTCAAAGATGAGGGTTACAGTGCAAGAAATGACAAGCCGTGGCTGAGAAAGCCTTTTTGTTCTTAGAAATGATAAAACCCTCTTCACATTTTTTGAAACCTTGGTGTCATTTTTCATCTGTAGAATCAAGAACTACACAGAAAAATGATAATGGCATGGCCGTGACAGGAAATGCCTCTGTATGTAGAACTATAAAACCCTCATCACTTTTTGTAAAACCCTTACATATTTCTTGTGTCTACAGAGAAGAAAAGATTATAGAGAAATAAAATATAGCAACGTTGGCCAGAAAATGCATTTTTTTCAAACCCTTGTTTCATTTTTATATCTACTGGTAAAAAGAGATACAGATGCAAAATAGTGAGATGGCCATGCCAGAAAGGCCCTTTTCTTTCCAAAAAATGGCAAAACCCATATAAAATTCTTGAAAACCTAACACATTTTGTCAAGTTACAGTCAAGAAAAGGTGAGAATAATGCATATACAGGCACAACCATATCAAAGAGTGATCATTTCTTCAAAGGCATAGGATACCCACTAAAATATTTTCAAAACCCTTATCAAGAATTAGGTTACAATTCAAAAAATTGAGATTCAAAGCAAGAGAAAAAAATCACCTCATATTTTTGTAGAAGAAAGAGACTGTAGCAGGCCGCGGCCTTCATTCTTGAAGGTTTTTTGCATACAAAGTTATTTTTGCAGATAAAAAGACAAAGAACAAGGAGAATTTTGTTAAGGGTTGTATTGGATACACATAGACTATGGCCGCGACCATGAAAGGAAAAGCTATAGAAAATAACAAAGAAATACCAGTCAAAAATCAAAGATATATACTCACCTTTTTCTTGCATTGAAAATGCTCAAAGTTTTGATTGAAGATGGAGGACAAAAACTAGAGGAGATGCAAAGAAAGACCAAACCCTAGCCGTTGGTTGGTTTCGGTTGAAGAGTTGAATGCAGATGAAAGAAAAAATGAAAATGAAGTAACTTTAAGGGCTAGCTCTTTCTTTTGTTTGATGAACTCTTGGTGTTCTTTCTTCATTTTTTGACTTTGCTAAAAAAAAAAAATTCATTTACCTTATCCGATCGGGGTCAAGACTTTGGTCTTGATTGATACCTAGTCATCATGCCAAGAAGGGGCTGACAACATTATTGTTGTTTGCATTTGATTTTTACCAAGTCAAGGGTCGAAATCATTGTGAGACAAGATTTTGTGCCTTATGAACATTTTTTTCCTTTATTTCCATATGGTCGAAATGTGGTCAAATATACCTTGAAACATATGCAAATAAGGTTGAATGTGCTTCATGTCATATGCAAAGCCAAGTCAAAGATCCTAGATTCCTTTTGTCATTTGCATGAAGATATGGTCGAAGTCTTTTGTGCCTTATGCATTTTTAATGCATCAAAGGTCAAAAGGAACATCATTTGAGGATAAAGGTAATGCATGAAAGGTGGCAAATCATGAAGATTAAGGGTTTTTATTTGCATGAAGATATGGTAAAAAATGTGGATAAGGTAAAGAGATTTTTGCATGGTGATATTGCATGATGCAATATAAGGATAATGATGCATATGAGTTGCATCTTAGATATTGTTTCTTTTTGGAAATGTAATAGAGGTAGGGGGGTATTTTTTGCCTTGGTGCATGTGAGATGCAACTGGTGAGTTATTATTGCATGGAGTAATAAGGAGTACTTTTTTATGGATATATAATGCAAACATTTTTCCCTTTGCAATGTAATTGGAGAGATAAGGTGATTATTTTCTTTTCATTAATCATGCATGATTTTACAACTAATAATCAATGTAAACAAATAATAAAGTAATATTTTATAAATTACTTTATTATTTTTTCACAAGTTGTAAAATCATAGAGTTAGTACAAAATGTAACTAATAGTAAAGTAATTAGCACTTAATTACTTTATTCTTTGCTTACATTAATTTTGCAATGGAAAATCATGCAAAATAGATGAGTTGAGTTAACTAAGGCTATTTGGAGACTTTTGTGTGATTTGGAGGTCAATTTGGAGAGTTTTGGTCAAACACATGGAGAGGATCAATTTGGAGCTATTTTTGCTTAAATTGGGGTAGTTTTGACCCTTATTTTTGTTGGAAATAAGGTAGATAACTGAGAGGGGGGGTGAATTAGTTATCTCAAATATCTTAACTTTATTTTCTCCTTTAATAATTAGTGCAGCATCAAAACATATAAGCATACATAATCATGAGAGTAGAAATAAAATCAATACACATAACACAAGGATTTTTATGTGGAAAACCCTGTTAAGGGAAAAACCACGGGGTGACTAACCCAAGATTATATTCTCTGTTAAAAGAATAAGAAGTACAAAATGGCACTTTCCAATTAGGGCTCACTGCCCAAGCACACTGCTCACAAGAGGCACACTGCCTACAAGAGACTCACTGTCTACAAAGTTTATAGAAGGTAACCAGGTGTTTGAACTAATGAGAAGCATCCACAAATGCTGAAGTTCAATTTCAGTAAGGCTCAATATACTGATCTAATACACTTCATTCTTCCTCTGCTCTAGTGCTGCTGCTCTATCACATACCGGACTTGTATAGCTGCTTCCACACTTATCTCGCACCTTATTTTCTCATATCTACACACACACCTTCATACACCATCTAGTATATATATATCTGCACCAAGGATTTCAACAACTTTCTAGTCGGCAACTGGAATACTCAAGATATTTACATGATGTTGATTTGTCGGCTAAATCCATACTTGATTGGTGATGCATATCAAAAACATAGACATAGAAGTCATCAATCATGTCGGCCAACATTGTATGATCCCTCAAATAGCTTGATCAACATCAATTACTCATCCGGATTGAAGTCTGATACTCTGCCGGTCAGTTCTTCCTTAGTCTGCTCTACCTATTAGGAACCCAACACTTAGATGCTCATATCTTTTCCATGTTTTATCACCGGAGGCTCAATCTCTAGAATATAGCAGTCATGATACTCCTCTTAACTTTTCCAAGTCTGCAACTTGCTGAATTACACCATCTGAGAGATCTGGACCTATTTGTCAGACCTTGCTACATGCTCTGTTCTTGTTCATTGGACCAAAACAATCTTCAATCTGACTTCCGGTATGGGCATACTATGTGTTGCAGATGTGTGGGATAGACTTTGTTACCATCAATGACAATAATCATGAAGCCACACAATGTCTCTTGCCAACAATTTTTAGGGATTTCTTGGTTTGCTCATGGATCAAATTAGAGGGATTATTTTTAGAGGTAGTTAGTTGCAGTTATTTTTTCATGCCTCTTGGAGAGAACAAACTATATATTGAAAAACGTAAAACTTAAGTTTTGCTAGTTCTTACCTTTTTGCCCCTTTATACTTTGGAAGAGAAGAAAGGTTTTGTAACTCAATTTTATAGATTTTATAGAGATTACAGTAGGTTACATGTTCCATTATCTTGTCTTTTATGCAATATTTTCCTTTCTTTTTCATTGGAATCAAGTGTTTGCCTCTGCATTAATGTTACTTGTATGAGTGATTTGATGAAATTCTATTGTGTTTAAAGTATCAAAACCTTTAAAATTATTGTCTCATTCTTACTTGCAAGTGTTAAGCATAGTGATATCACAGGTCTTAGGTTGTGCTACTGAAGTCTATTTTCCTTCATGTTGTGAAAAAATTCTTTTTCCTTCATAAAGAAGATAATTTCCAGCCTTCCTTAGAAACATTTTTGCGATTACATTGCCAAAAGTGGATTGTGTGGATAGATTTATGAGATCTATTGTGAGTCAGATTTGCAAGTTTTCCATCAAAATTAGGTGCATCACTGCATTTACAGCTTCAGTTTTAGTGATTCCATTAGATCTTTTTTACCCTTTTCCTGCAAAATTTTATCTTTTTTTAAAAGGGAACCAACCCATCTGGAGATTCAAGCTCTTCATAGGTCACCCATAGCCTGAGTTTGATCCCATGTTTTGAAGGATTGCAGAGTTTTCACAGCTTTGCATAAGGGTGCAATCCTAATTGACAACAGACATCAAGTTACTTAAGTTTGTTTTTCAAATTTACATTGCCATTTAGGGCTAGTGTTTGGCCCATTATGATCTTGCACTCACCCTGTTGGGAATATGTATTGTCATTGATGTCAACATAGTATACATTGATGTTAGCATAGTATATGGAAATGTATAAACATACTTGCATAGAGGAAGAGTCAGTATGATCAAGACAAAATAGTTTGGGAGAGGAGAAAAATAGTCTAAGTATGGTAAAGTGATTAGTTTGGTGTGTGAGCATGGTACATAGGTAATCACTTATGTTATTGCATGATTCCAATATCCCCACATGTATATCTAATCAGTTGGGTGTACCGCACTTAATGACAAAAAGAGGAATTCTAACTAAGGCATTCACAATGCACATCCTAAGGTGATGCCATCTTGTTCTGGTTCGCATTCCTCTGCAAAGAAAGATTTGATCTTGTGGTTTTGAAGATAGCTTTATTGAGATATGAAAATGATAAATCCAAGTTTTCAAGTCCTCACATCATCAACATAAAAAGTTACAAGGGACAAAGTATCGACCATCACTTAAACAGAGGCAATATACATTGTTCTGAAGCCCATTTACATAGGGTTGAGTTTTGCGGAGGATGAAACATGTATAGATCAGCCATTAGAGCTTGTGTGATGGTATTATATGGTCCAAGGTATATCAGGTATAATCCGCATGCAGAAAAATTCCATTTTTCAATACCGTATCAAGTAGTTATGTCTGCAAGTAAAGATTTAAGTATAATTGTCCTCCAAACTCTTGGTTAGCCATGTCAAACTCTTGAATTCCTCCAGAATAATTAGATAAAGGTGTAAGGATCTAATAAGGAACATATGATGATGTTTTATCTCATTCCTAAAAGGTTTCACACCTTGTATTACACCACAACATCATATATTGAGATGTGAAGTATCACATGTGGTCTGGAATGCTCTATTTCCTGTAGTTAGTCATGTTTCCTATTTTGCAGATGTAGAGTTTGATATGATACTTCTTCAGTAAGGTGTATGAATGTTGTCGAAACCATGTATAATTGATTTTTGGTTCACATAGAGTTTTTGGTTTCTCCCTGGCAGTATGAAGATAGACAATGAGCAGTCCTGAGTAGTTTGAGCTGACTGGTTAAGATTCTAAAATATGTGGAGAATATTGATTAGTTTCCTTCGCACTAGAAGATATGGAAAGATATGTATTAATCTCTCTTATGAATTTCTAAGGTCTGCAACAAGTATTTCCTATCATATTGTATGTATGGATGCCGACTTGTGAAGAGCTACACGTTTCATCTAATGTTAATTGTGATGCTGACCTAATCAATGTTTTGAAGTGTTGTGGAGTATATTTATAGAAGATCAAGTTCATTTGTGATGGTAAGGAGTGAATGCGAAGATAAGCAGAGTAGAATGAGAGATATGAAGTGTGCAGAATCACTTTGAGGGCATGTGTTGAGCAAGAAATAGAAGACTGCATTACTATCATAAATCAGATGTTCTCTTTACATCAGTCCATGTAGTTACTATCTTTGTAAATCTTATTGCAGTGAGTAAAGTACTTAGGGACTAGTAACTTCCTTGGGTTGTAGCCCTAAATAAAAGTTGTAATTGTTGTAAGAAAAAATATAGGGAGTTGTAGCTTCCTTGGATTGTAGCCCTAAAACAAAGTTGTGATACTTTTGTAGTGAGCATAATATATTGTGAGCTAATACTCATCATGGTTTTTCCCTATTTTAGGGTTTTACACGTAAAAATATTGGTGTTATGTGTGTTACATGATTTCATTTTGTTCTTTATGTTATTGAGTTTCATTTGGTAAACAAATAGTTAAATTTTAGTATATGCTGATTCAACCCCCCTCTCAGCATCTCATTATGTTCAACAATTGGTATCAGAGCCAAGTGACTTTGAGAAGCCTAACAACTGAGGTAGATCCTGCACTTAAACACATGGAATCTGAAGCTATGGTCAATGATTTATTTGTATTGGAACTAGATCTAGAAGCAATGGAACCTAAAGGTTGGGATCTTGATGTGAGTGATGTAGACCTTGAGGAAGAACTCAAGTCATCCCTTAATGAACTAGAAGAAGTAAGAGGATTGAATGTATAATATGAAGACATGCTTGAATTGGCAAAAGAGACAATTGACAAATTGAAGACAAAGGCCAAAGAATCAAAAGAAGAAATTGGCAAACTAAATCCCTAATAGAAGAAGATAAAGGAGGTGACATAAATCTCAAAGAAGCAGAAGAAATGATTTCAAATTTTAAAGTCATGGTTGAAGAAGAAAAGAGGATTGAAGATTGCTTAAACACCAAGCTCTTTGATAAATTAGCTGAATATTCAAAACTTGAGGAAGAGGTTGCCACTCTAAGAAAAGAACTAGAAAAGGCAAAAGTGCAGATTGATAAAGGACTAAAATTAAAAGGAAAGAGTTTTGAAAAGGGAAAGAGTCCTATGATTAGTGCCTCTGCAAATTTATATGATAACTTTCATTCAGGAGGAAAGTCTAAAAATAAGAAGAAAGAGACCTACACTAAAGATCCTAAGAAGAAAACCTACATAGTTACAAAAGAAGATAAATTCACTCCTGTCCGAAGACAAAGGAAGAATGTGAAGACGAATTTAAAAAATCCTCAACCTACAAGGCAACCAGCTCGCATCAGGTATTCTCAAGGTTTCAATGGCAATTGTTTTACTTGCAATAAGTATGGTCACAAAGTGGTTGATTGTAGAAGCAAGATAAATCAAAATGCTCTAAGATGTTATTCTTGCAATAAAATTGGCCATAAAGCTACTGAATGTAGAAGTAAGACAAATCAGCATTCAGTTAAGTGCTATGCCTACATCAAGATAGGTCACAAGGCTTATGAATGCAGAAGCAAAATGCCAAGGAATAATAGGGACAATGCTCAACCATTTCATGGATATTGTTACACTTGTAAGAAGTTTGGCCACAAGGTAGCTAATTGCAGATCTAAGGTAAGGAGGAATGAAATGCTCAGCAATCAAAGTTCACCTGTCACAAGTGCAATCAAACAAGGCACTTTGGAAGGAATGTAGGGCCTAATCCACAAAATAAAGTTAATATTGCTTAGAAAAAGTGGGTAATTAGCAAAGTATGGAAGAAGAAGGAGGAATGTGATGTTTCTAGACCTCTGCCTAGTGTAGGTGGATCCTTCAGTAAGAAAAAGATGAAGTATTGATTCAAGGAGTGTTATAACGACAAAATTCTTTGAACCTTTGAATAAATAAGGCATTGAATTTCTCAACATTTTGGCTAAAATTGGTATGAGCATGTTAAGATAATGATTTAAAGAAGTCTTGTCAAACCTCCAGAGAAAAATCTCTCAATGCGGTAGATTGCAGAAGTCTTTAGAGTTTTTAGGATTAAGAGCATCTACCAAAAGGAAGCATGGACTTAGGGGGAGTTGTTACTACAAATACTTCATCTCCCCTTCATGGTGCTAAAAACATTCAACACACAGATGTGATTGATCAAATTTCTGGAGCAACTAGCCAATTTGTAGAGGATTGTTGAATGTTCATAAGATTCTACATATGAAAAGGGAAAAATAGGTTAAATCAAAGAATGCAATTAATACAGAATGAATTTGTTTGGTGAAATGACTATATAGGTGATTCCTAATCACTTCTGATCTCATTTGATCGAAGCTAAGTAAATTGAAGAGATAAAGAAGAGCTGAAGACACCCAACATTTTGAGCAAGCAAACCCTATCACCGTATTCTTAGGTATTTTTCAATCTCTCTAGTTAAAACCCTAGTTCTTGAAGCTATTATAATGGTGACACCATTTGTAATAGATGTGGTTGAGAGGTGAAGGCCAAAGTTCAAGAAACATCCTTTCAAGTCCACTGTAACAGATGAAGTTCGCACATTCTCACATGTTCAAGCTAATGTGATACATATTGAAGACATTCGCATATATATTCATTCACCAATAGATGAATATGATCATCTCAAACTTGAACAATTTAGGAATAATAACTTGTTGGGAGATGATTTTAAGTTAAAACTAGAATTTGCGAACATTGTTACCAAGAATCTTGAAATTTGGAAGGGTTTTCAAAACTTTCAATATGATGATGCTTGGGTGAGAATAGCTCTAAGTCAGATTCACAAGGATTTCTTCTATTGGGATCGACAACACATGATCACCAAGGAAGCTATTAAGGCAATAACTAGTTTAAGCTCCTCTGAATCAATACCTATCCTAGAATCTATCAAGAATGAAGGAGTGATGAGACTCACCATAGCCAAATTTGACAAAAGGACTTTGACTATGAATTACACTGAGGACTTGGGGGTCCAGTATGCAACTATGAACATTGCATACAAAATATACTACACTAATAGGGAGAACTCAGCCACAACAACTGCAATATATAATGCATATCAAATTGTTAAAGAGGGAAAAGATTTTGATCTCTGTGAGCTCTAGTGACAACAGTTGATGAATAATTTAAAGAGAACAAAGGAATCCAAATACAACTTCTAGTATGTATCTCTCATTATATACCTCATGTTTTAGTTTTTGAATGAGTTACCTGTAATGAAAGGAATGGTTTGGAAATAAGACACCCCTATTGCTCATCAAATCAAAGACTTCATGAGAAGATTTTTAGATCATAAAATTGTAGTACTACATTCTGGGGATTCTTCAAAACATTTTAGGAAGAGATGCAATCAAGAGAAATAATTCCAGCTAAGGTGGTGGAAAAATTCAAAAATGACATAACTTTTATGGTAGATAAAGATAACTGTTACATGGAGGTTGTTGAGCCTAGGACCTTTTGTATTACAACCCTACCTTATGAGGTTTCAGAGCTTGATCTGGTAGGATATGTAGACATGCTACTCAACAAACCTAAAGATCCCTCCACTAAAAGATTCAGAACATATGATGAAATCATCAACAAATCTATGAAGAAGGATGAAGAAGGGAAAGTAGAATAGATAAAATCCAAAGCAAAGAAGATGAAAAATTACTTGCAGAAGATATTCAATTATCCTAAAGGCTCTATAGGAGAAATACAAGCTAGTTCCTCTGCACAACTTCCTAGGAGAACAAGCAGATCAACATCTGCCACAGCCATAGCCTCTGCCTCTGATCCCTTCAGATCTTCATTGCTTGCCAAAAGAGGTACCACAGGGATCTCTGAACAATTTCAGACCACTAAGAAGAAAAATCTTAGGGATAAGAGTCAGGCCAGAAGAGGCAAGATAAATCTAGTAAATGTTGAATACATTGAAGAAGAAGAAGAAAAGGAAGAAGAGGTTGAGTCTTTGACAAGAAAGAAAAGAACTAGAGAAGAAATTAAAGAAGAAGATACTTCAAAGGAGAAAGGAAAAGGAAAAACAAAAACAGGTAAGAAACCTGATTATGCTCCCTTGCAACTTGAGGCAACTGTGAATGCAATTACAGAGTATGGTGCCCTAATGGAAGTTGCAGGTATTTATGATGAAAGGACTTCCAATGATAAATCTACCCTTGAAGAAGTAATAGTTAGATATATGGGAGCTCATAATTTATCCTTAATTGAAATCATAGACCAAATACCTAAAAGCCTTGGTAATATCCTTACTAAAAGGAGAAATGATGCTTTGAGTGAAGAAGTTGAGATAAAGATAAGAGCAATTGAAAAGGTTTGTCCCACCATCTCCAAGGAAGATAGAGTCAAAGTTCTAAATCTCTAACAAAGGAATTCAGAACTAAAAGAAGATTAAATACTTTGATGTCAAGGAATAAGGAAGAGATAAGGAAATTGGAAAAGGAGACATTGAAGAAAATAACTGAAGTCCTTAGGGAAATGAAAATTAACAATGGAATCATTGAAGATATATCTAATCAATCTGCCTCTGAAGGCAATGGGGAAGACTGTGACAATCCTAAAAAGAATGAGGAGATTTCTCTTCCTGAAGATACTGGAGCACTAATTACAGAGGGCCAAGACAAAACAAATCTACCATCTTTGGACACCCCTGTAGAACAAAGTGTGTCTGCTACAGTCAATCCTGATGCAAGATATGATTCTCCCTGTCTAAAGAATATAGGGAATGTAGAAGATAGGAAAGAAGATAATTCCAACAAGGATTAGGAAGAAAATAAAAATAATGATGAGGAACAAAAGGATGGAAAGAATAAGTGAGAAACTGAAGAGGGAGAGCAATCAGAAGGAATGGATGACATAGGTCAAACTGCATCAGAAATAGAATGACTCAAAGACCTATTAAATATGCAAATGTAATTTCAATGATTTGTCACTCCTCAACTGCTACAGGTTCCAACCAATGAAGGACAAATTGACCTAACAAGCATCTCTCCTTTACACAAATTACAGCTCGGTGATATACTACATGTTGTAGCAAGAAAATATGATGAAATCTAGTGCAATAGAAGATGATGTAAAATTGGTGCAAGAAGGGTTACTAGAGGTAACCATTGCCCCCTCACTGCCTCTGAGAAAGAGATCAAGCTGCTAATGGACTACTTTAAGGATCACTCCTCCCACATAGAGGAAAACCCAGAAAAAGAGGCATCAAGAAAAATGAATGACAAGAGAATGGCTGAGATGATTGACAAATGTGCCAAGGTACATAATAAGCTTAAAGAAAATGTGAAGAATTTTAAAGTTTGCATTGATGAGGCCGCATCATTATATCTGTTCTACCTGAAATGGCCAAGTTCCACAAAAATATCAAAGCTCAAATGGACTCCATTGAGTCACAAATATGTAAGTTGGTCAAAGTTTATGATTTGTCAAAGGATAATATTGGTGCAACTAGGGCACAAGTTGAGAACCTTCATGCACAGTTATCTCTACTATAGGACCAAAGAGAAAATTTGAAGAAACAATTTGGTTAGTTGAGAGAGTAGTGAACCTAAGACTTGCCTCACTGTCTGGTTTGCTAGGGGAGGTAGAAAAGGTAGATCAAAAGATGAAGATCCCAAGAAGCATAGAGGAAGCTAAGGAGATATGCATGGAGTGTGAATGTCAAGATCATATGCTAGTCTTAGAATGTGTCACCTGGACTACAACTCTTCAACAATTCAAGGTAATTTACAAAGCTATCATACCATCCAAATGAGTTGTAAGAGCAATGTAAATAAAACAATTTTTGGTGTATATAGTATTGTGAAAGATAGTAGTGTTACACCATGTACGTAGCATCTTTTTGAAGAAATCATTTTGAAAGGGGGAGTCTATACAGTTTTTAGATTGATACAAGCAAAGGCTATAAATCCCTTTGTCCTTGATGTCAAAGGGGGAGAGGGAAACATATGTCTAAGGGGGAGTATATGTTGCCATCAATGACAAAGGGGGAGATTGTTTGCAATATGTATTATCATTGATGTGAAGATAGTATACATTGATGTTAAAATAGTAAATGGAAATGTATAGACAGACTTGCACAGAGGAAGAGTTAGTATGGTCAAGACAAAATAGCCTAGGAGAGGAGAAAAATAGTCTAAGTATGGTAAAGTGATTAGTTTGGTGTGTGAGCATGGTACAAAGGTAATCACTTATGTTCTTGTATGATTCCAGTATCACCACATGTATATCTAATTAGTTGGATGTACCACACTTAATGACAAGAAGTAGAATTCTGACTAAGGCATTCACAATACACATCCTAAGGTAGTGTCATCTTGTTCTGGTCTGCATTCCTCCGCAGATCAAGATTTGATCTTGTGGTTCTAAAGATAGATTTATTTAGGTATGAAAATGATAAATCCAGGTTTTCAAGTCCTCACATCATCAGCATAAAAGTTACAAGGGACAGAGGATAGACCATCACTTAGACAAAGGCAATACAGATTGTTATGAAGCCCATTTGCATAGGGTTGAGTTTTGCAGAGGATGAAACATGTATAGATCAGCCATTAGAGCTTGTGTGGAGGTATTATATGGTCAAAGGTATATCAGGTACTATGTGCATGCAAACAAATTCCATTTTCTGGTACCACATCAAGTAGTTATGTCTGCAAGTAAAGATTTAAGTATAACTATCCTCCGGACTCTTGGTTATCCATGTCAAACTCTTGAATTCCTCTGGAACCATTAGATAAAGGTGTACAAATCTAATAAGGAGCATATGATGATGTTTATTTCATTCTTAAAAGGTTTCAGGCCTTGTATTGCACCGCAACATCATATCTTGAGATGTGAAGTATCACATGTGGTCTGGAATGCTCTGTTTTATGCAGATAGTCATGTTTCCTATTTTACGAATGTATAGTTTGATATGATACTTCTTCAATATGGTGTATGAATTTATTTGAAACCATGTATGATTGATTTTTTAGTCTACATAGAGGTTTTGGCTTCTTCTCAGTAGTATGAAGATAGACAATGAGCAGTCCTGAGTAGTTTGAGCCGACTGGTTAAGTTTTTGATATACACAGAGACTCCTGATTAGTTTTCTTAACACTGGAAGGTATGGAAAGATATGTCTTGATCTCCCTTATGAATTTCTAAGGTTCGCAACAGTTTTTTTCCTATCATATTGTATGTATGGTTGCCGACTTGTGAAGAGCTACATGTTTCATCCAATGTTGATTGTGATGCCAACCTGATCATTGTTTTGAAGTGTTGTGGAATATATTTATAGAAGATAAAGTTCATTTGTGATGGTGAGAAGTGAATTCGAAGATTAGCAGAGTAGAATGAAAGATATGAAGTGTGCAAAATCAGTTTGAGGGCATGTGTTGAGCAAGAAATAGAAGACTGCATTACCAGCATAAATCAAATGTTCTCTTTACAACAGTCCATGTAGTTACTATCTTTGTAAATCCTATTGCAGTGAGCAGAGTACTTAGGGAGTAGTAGCTTCCTTGGGTTGTAGCCCTAAATCAAATTTGTAATTATTGTAAGCACAAATACAGGGAGTTGTAGCTTCCTTGGGTTGTATCCCTAAAACAAAGTTGTAATACTTTTGCAGTGTGCATAATATATTGTGAGCTAATCCTCATTTTGGTTTTTCCTTGTTTTAGGGTTTTCTACGTAAAAATATTGGTGTTATGTGTGTTGCATGATTTCCTTTTATTCTCTAATTTATTCAGTTTGATTTGGTAAACAACTAGTTAAATTTTAGTATATACTGATTCACCCCCCTCTCAGCATCTCATTGTGTTCAACACACTATATGTACATGATTGTTCATTATCAATTCACTCCAATTTGATGCCAATTTTATGCTTAGTAGATCCTAGTTCTAAGATATCCTTCCTTTTAATTAGGCATTTCAAATTTGATTTTCTATAGATACACTAAATTTGTATAAGATTCAATTAGGGTTTGGATCCAGCCTTATGTGTGTTTTATTATCACATCTTGATTAGGAAATAGACTTCCATTATGTCTTATCTATTTGATCCTATCTAACCATCCTTGGATTGTGTATTTTTTCTATATCATTTATCATGGATTTCCCTAGGTCGTTACCTTTTACTGATCTACATGCTTGCCTTACTAATTATAATGTTTTCTTATAATCTTTTATGGCATATAATCTAAGTCCAAATTTGATGCTCATCTATTTTTATACTATTATGGATGAGGATGTATTTTCAATGGAGGTGTTATTTATTCATGTAAATGTTTTTCCCTACTTCATAGAGTTGGTTCTCATCTTTCTCCTTTATAAACACTCGTTCCACTTGTTTATATGTTTCATGTTGATCCTACCTCTCCTATGCCTTGTGAAAATGATGAGAATATACCTAGTGAGGATTTACCTCATGTTATTGATAAATTATTAGTGGACCAACCCATTGTTGGGACCTAAAAATTATGGCAAAATTTTAGGTACCCATGATGAAAATTGGAATCAACATCGAAAAATGAGTTGGGGTTGCCTTTCGAAATTTTTGAAGATTCCCTATTTTTTGCAAGATATACGTGCTTTGGTAAAAATGCATAAGGAAAAGGTTTGTATGTTGCATATACAAAGGTGTTTGTATGTGGTGTCATTGTATGAATAAGTAAAGGGTTATCGGGTTTATTGCATCATTATACTTGTATGCATACAAGTCAGACCCGATAGAGTTCAGAGCTTAGATGAATAATAGGTTAAGTCCGTAGGATGTATTAAGTGTTTGCATGTTTGGTAAAGGGAAACATACAAAGGGATATACAATGGTACTATACACCGTGGAACCGAAAGGGATATGAAATACAGTTTTATTGTTGTATGTTTCAATCTTTGTATGTGAATGTTTCAGATACATACATTGCGGTGTACATACAACGTGGAACTCAAAGGAAGTTAAAGTTTAATATAAATGATGCATTTCACTTTATATACATGGCAGAGCCAAAAATGAATGAACTATGGTTCATAAAGCAAGAAGTCTGGAAGGGAGATACAATTGAGTTTGTATGTATCGGGCATTGTATATGAAGGTTGGATACAAGTAGTGTTGTAACATGGAATACGAGTGAGGAATAAGGTGGGTCCCGCTGCTTGCACATCAGGCTTGTATAATAATAATGTATATCTTTGATATACAAGATGATATACAAGAAAAGACAAGGCAAGAGTATACATGACCGAATATGTAATTAATTCCAGTTTGTTTTATAGACCCAATGGAGTCCGCATCTTGTATGTATGTCCCGAATGTATATACAAAGATTGAAAGGAAGGAAATTTCAACACAATGTAGAGGCCAACCACATATGCATATGTATATGAGATACAGAACGATGAGCTTGCATATACAAGTCTCATAGTTACTCGAAAATGAATCCGATATTAAAGGGCAATTGTCCCATGTTCTTAAAATCCAACCTGGTGGTGTATCTACTGAAAAAGTGAAATAGACATATACAAATGCATCCGGTGCAAATTCAGAATACTGTTATCCTCAAATAGAGATTATAGAACATTTTGAAGACAAAGAAGGTTAAAATTAAGATGTTTTAATCTGTTGAAGATAATTAATTAAGTGAAGGGTTGCATCGAGTGGTTATCCGAAGGGTCACAACCCTAACAAATGCACAGTGTATATATAAAGATGAAATCAAAGGAGGATAGGGAGAATCATCAGTAGTAGAATATAATAGATATAATTTACATTATTTCTCAAAGACCATGTTGCAAGTTTATTATTGAAGAAGTAAATTGAAGCTCTTAGATTCTGTGGTTTATTCTGGCATCAATTGTTTGTTAAAATTATTCAGCTATATGGTTGTCTCCAGTTTAGTATTTCCTTGTTATTCAAATTGATATATCAAGTATATATTTAGTTTGTCAATGCACATTTGTTGTATTTGTGTGATTGGATTAATTGGTTTCCATTAACGAAATTGAAATCCTTCTGGTCAGTCACAGTAACCTGGAAGTATTAGTTTGGATTACTAAGAAGAACTATATAATTAGGATTGGCATTCTATCTCCAAGTTAATATTATTTGTTGTTCTTGCATAATTCATTTAATTGGTTCCTTCAAGAAAGGAATAAGATTCCTTCTGGTGAATAACAAGAAGTCTGATTATATTGGTTAGATTATTAAGAAGAGTTTGTCAATCATTTCCCTACACGTTTATACAAGTTATAAACTGAAATATTGTGCCAAACAATTAGAGTTACTGCCCATCATAAACCACTAGTCTTAGTTTTCCATTTGACTCTGTTTATCCAACAAGGCACTGGTCTTATCTCAATTCATTATTTAAAATTCTTTATTTAGTTAAGCATAGTCATAAAATTTACCTTGATATTGCTTATACAATTTATACCAACCATACATTAGATATTAGAATTATTCAACAAGCTTTCATCTAGTCTACACCATTTTCCACTGTAGGTAGATCCATTTACTGAGTCAAAATAGTTGCATTCAATCTGCTTTAATTTCCAAGGTTTACCCACCTAGGTGTAGTAGGACCTAAAGTGTAGGAAATCATCAAACCCAAAAGGTTGATTTCGTCAAGTTAGTTCAAAAATGTTGCCAATCTAAGCATAGAGCCTCGCATCCTCTTAAGATTAGCAACCTGCATTTTTGAGACCTAACAAATTGGAGACTCTATTGGGGACTTAGATAAAAGATTAGTAACAAACCATTCCTTTTATAGAGTCATTTCAGAAACTTTAATTTGGTAACTTTGCTGGTAACAAGAACCCAGAAAGATAAAGTACAATTTTTTTCCTATTTACAAAATAGGTGGTGACTCTAGTGACTGTTATAACAGAAAATTGATACCAAATGGATGGTAGGAGATCCAAAATGGAAGGCAAGAAATTGCAATCATCTCCACCAATTAGAAACATCTCAAAAAGAAATGGAACATCAAATTATTCTCACCAAAATAATAACCACAAGGCTCAAGAAGATAATGCTGAGAAAACTATTGAAATTCACAATAAGTTTACACCTCTGCATGAATCTAATGAAAATCTCAATAGAGTAACTGATGACATATTGGATAAATACAGACCTGATCCTCAAGAATAGCTTGAGTGTGAAGCACGGGCCATGAGGGAAATCGATCAAAGACAAGCTGAACATGATTTTAAAATGTCATTACAGCAAGGAGAAGGGGTAAAACATGGATTTTCAACTCAAGAAATAGATGAAAGCCCAAAGAATTCAAGAGGTATGAATCAAGCATGGCAGGATTTGCTTAGCCTCCAAGAAAAACTTGAGATGATCAAGATAGAGGATACTAAAAGGTTGTCGCAACAGGACATTCAGAAGATAAAAAGTAGGGCCAAGACAGCCCCCCCAAAATATGTACCTCCACATAGGGGAAACACTTCAAGGAATCCACAGCAAAATCTACATCAAAATATAGGTGGTGCTTCAAATTCACAAGCATCTGGAAATCATCAGAATACTATTTCTAAAGTTCCTAGACCACCTCCCATGCACAATACCTCTCAACATATGGCTAATCCTTACCCATCCCCTGGCCAACAATACTATAGACCACAAAATCCTTATATAAATCCCCACATGAACCAACATCAGCAATATGCTTATCATCAGCCTCCAGGTGGATATAATTACTATCCTAATCCACCACCCATGAATTTTCCACCTCAAAACCTCAAAAACATATGTAGCCAATTTGATTTGATTGGGAATCAGTTGTATCCATATCCTATGGATAGTAATTGGAGAAATATTGTTCCCAACTTTACTGGTTAATACCAAAATGAATTAGTGTATGACTTCAATCTAAAATTTTCCAAATTACACAACAAAGTACCACACGGATCCAAACTGTCTGATCCAGTACCATTGAGCATTTATATGAAAGCATTTGATCCCAAGATAGGGTACGAACTTAGAAATCGATGCCCTGCAACCCTGGCTAAAGTACAGAAAGTGGCATTAACTATTGAGAACAATAGGAAAGATGCAGGTATGGTTAGCAAGAGGGATAACCCTAGAAATACTTAGAATCCAAAAATTCAGCAGACTAAACAAGAAGGTCAGCATAGGCATGAAAGGCCCAAGTTGCATGATATGCCGTATAATACAAATTTGAAAGATGGGAGACCCATTAATAACAACAGAAAACAACATTATGGCAAGGGTACCCTTGACCCTCTCAAAAGAAATATGGCACATATGTTAGAAGATAAACCTTGGTGTATGGTATGCAATTTACCACATTCCCCTGAGTATTGTGAGGTGGCTAAACAATACAACAAGAAGAAATGTTATACAATTATAATAGAGACTATCACACTATAAACATGATGCAAGATACACCATATTTGCTGACTGAAGACTATTATTCTACAGAGGAAGAGGGATATGAATATGATGTGGGAAACCAGAGACGTCATATGAATATGGGGGAACAAGAAGTGTTCTCAGATCAGGAAGATGGTTATGAGGAACCTACCTATTATAACAATCAGCCATATGATCAATGGAGAAAGCCCACTGAAAATGAAAAAGAGGCTCTTACAATAGCTGCAATAGCTCAAGCTAAAAATGCCTATAACCTAAGGAACAGGACAGTGAATGTTGAACAAGGAACACCTGGGAGTGTATTTATAAAAGATCATAATTACAAAAAGAATAATGCAAAGTCATCATTTAAAGAACCAAAAAAGGGTAGTAAGAATAAAATGAAAGAAAAATCACAAAATCAAGAAAAATGAAATATAAAGATAGAAAAGAATGATCAGACTATGGCCCATTCTTTTGACATTGCTCATGCAATATCTCAGGTAAAAATATCAGTTCCATTTTTAGAAATGATGAAGATAGACAAATACAAGAATACAATAGTTAAATTGATTTCAGATATACCAAGTCAAAAACATAAAGGATCTGAAAATAGAACAGACAATGTTCATCAAGAAACATTCCAAATGCCTGAGGTATACCTAGGTGATACATTGACAAAGAATCCCTCATAGGTGGACCCTTTCTACACTACATTATTGATCAAAAATAGGATAGTGAGGAACTGCATGATTGATTCAGGTGCTGCCATGAACATCATTCCAATAGAAATTATGAAAGAACTGGGAATGTGGGTTGACACTACATTTGGTAGGTGTTATGGAATGGATAATAGATCCATCCCAGTCATTGGTATTATGAGGGATGTGGAGATAAAACTTGCCTCATACCCTGAAGCAACTTATAACATTGATATTACTGTGGTTGACATCCCACCATATTATGGAATGCTTCTATCGAGACAATGGGCTACTATGGCAGGAGGGAATGTTCAATTGGACTTATCATATGCCACAATACCAGTGGGAGGTAAAGAAATCAAGCTGTGCAGGGACCCAAGATATGAAAATATTATAGATGCTTGGATCAACATCAAATAAACTTCTTTTGTGATACAAATTTGGGAGCTTTCAAGGTTAAGAAAAATCAGCCAGAATTACTAAATATTGATCCAATACATGTTGAATCTAAGAAGGAAGAAAATGATGTGTGGAAGATGTATTTTGATGGTGCATGTAGCAAAATAGGAAATGGGGCCGGAGTAGTTTTTATCTCACCAGCAGGTAAAACTTTCAAATACTCCTTTCTGTTAACATTTGAATGCACAAACAATGTAGCAGAGTATGAGGCTTTGCTCATTGGTTTAAATATAGCCACCAAACATAAGATAAAAATGTTAGCTGTATATGGTGACTCTTAATTGGTTACTTCCCAAGTGAGAGAAATACCTGTCAAAAAACAAAAGGTTGAAACAATACTGGAACGTAGTATGGCATGATATTGAGTTATTCAATGCCTTTTCAATCAACTAGATTGATAGGTCAAAAAACATTATGGCAGATTTCTTAGTGAATATCACATTAAAAAGGGATGATGTCACATTGGGAGGTATTACAAAAGTTGAGTTCAAAACCAGACCCACTATCCCAGGTAATGTACATAATTGGCAAGTATTTAACAATGATGATGATATAATCAACTTCCTGCATTATGCTGATCATTATCAGAATCAAGAGATTGATTTTAATGAATTTGTAGAAGAATATGATGGGAAGGAAACCCTTTTTGGTCAAGAAATAGTTCAGTTGAAAACAAATAAAATACCTAAGGGACTCATAGCATTGGAAAAGGCATTTCATGGACATGATAGATTTAAAATGAAAGACACACTAGTGATGCAGAATGACCTTGAAGAGATTAATTTGGGGATACAAGCAGCCCGAAAGAATGTGTATGTTGGAAAAAATCTTAACCCAAAATCAAGAGCAGAATCATCAACTTACTTAGGAAGTATAGGCACATGTTTGCCTAGTCATATGATGATTTAAAAGCATATAGAGAAGATACGTTTCAGCATGAAATACCAATAAAACTAGATGCTAAACCATTCAGGCAAAAACAGAGGCCTATCAATCCTACATTAGCTCCTAAGATGCTTGAAGAGCTTACAAAATTAAGAGATGGAGCTATCATTAAACCCATTAGGCATTCTTCTTGGGTTTCTAATTCGGTGCATGTCAGGAAAAAGAATGGTGATATTAGACTATGTGTGGACTTCAGGAACTTAAACAAATCTTCCCTAAAAGACAACTATCCGCTCCCTAATATGGAAGCAATATTACAAAAGATTACTAGATGTGAACTATTATCAATGATGGATGGCTTCTCAGGATATAATTAGATGAGGGTCAAAAAGAGAATTAAGTGTTACCAGTGCATGTACAACCCTTAAAATTCTCAAAATAATTTCATTCCATGCATAATAGTTTAGGGAAACCAAAAGAGATTAGGATCTGCTAGTACATGGACAGTCCTATAGGATCATTCCCATTCCCCATCATTATCACCCCCATTCCCCGTCCTCATACAATTCTGTGAGACCGCAATCTCGAATAAATGAAACATATGGTCTACTTCCCCAAGATATCCGAATTCTTGTTATACTCGCAAGGAGCATACATCCCCAGACAGAGCCACTGTTGGGACCTAAACATTATGGCAAAATTTCAGGTACCCATGATGAAAATTGGAATCAACATCGAAAATGAGTTGGGGTTGCCTTTTGAAATTTCTGAAGATTCCTTTTTTTTGCAAGATATGCGTGTTTTGGTAAAAATGCATAAGGAAAAGGTTTGTATGTTGCATACACAAAGGTGTTTGTATGTGGTGTCATTGTATGAATAAGTAAAGGATTATCGGGTTTATTACATCATTATACTTGTATGCATACAAGTCGAACCTGACAGAGTTCAGAGCTTAGATGAATAATCGGTTAAGTCCGTAGGATGTATTAAGTGTTGGTATGTTTGGCAAAGGGAAACATACAAAGGAATATACAACGGTAATATACACCATGGAACCGAAAGGGATATACAATGGTAATATACACCGCGGAACTGAAAGGGATATGAAATACAATTTTTTTGTTGTATGTTTCGGGCTTTGTATGTGTGTGTTTCAGATACATACATTACAGTGTACATACAATGCAGAACTCAAAGGAAGTTAAAGTTTAATATAAAGGATGCATCAGACTTCAATGTATATCGAAAGATGCATTTCACTTTATATACATGGCGGAGCCGAAAATGAATGAACTATGGTTCATAAAAGCAAGAAGTTCGGAAGGGAGATACAATTGAGTTTGTATGTATCAGGCATTGTATATGAAGGTTGGATACAAGTAGTGTTGTAACATGGAATACGAGTGAGGAATAAGGTGGGTCCCGCCGCTTGCACACCAGGCTTGTATAATAATAATGTATATCTTTGATATACAAGCCGATATACAAGAAAAGACAAGGCAAGAGTATACATGACCGGATATGTAATTAATTCCAGTTTGTTTTATAGACCCGATGGAGTCCGCATCTTGTATGTATGTCCTGAATGTATATACAAAGATTGAAAGGAAGGAAATTTCAACACAATGTAGAGGCCAACCACATATGCATATGTATATGAGATACAGAACGATGAGCTTGCATATACAAGTCCCATAGTTAGCCGAAAATGAATATGATATTAAAGGGCAATTGTCCCATGTTCTTAAAATCCAACCTAGTGGTGTATCTACTGAAAAAGTGAAATAGACATATACAAATGCATCCGGTGCAAATTCAAAATACTGTTATATCCTCAAATAGAGATTACAGAACATTTTGAAGACAAAGAAGGTTAAAATTAAGATGTTTTAATCTGTTGAAGATAATTAATTAAGTGAAGAGTTGCATCGAGTGGTTATCCGAAGGTTCACAACCCTAACAAATGCACAACATATATATAAAGATGAAATCAAAGGGGGATAGGGAGAATCATTAGCAGTAGAATATAATAGATATAATTTATAATGTTTCTCAAAGACCATGTCGTAAGTTTATTATTGAAGAAGTAAATTGAAGCTCTCTAATTCTGTGGTTTATTCTGACATCAATTGTTTGTTAAAATTATTCAGTTAGATGGTTGTCTCCAGTTCAGTATTTCCTTGTTATTCAAATTGATATATCAAGTATATATTTAGTTTTTCAATGCACATTTGTTGTATTTGTGTGTTTGGATTAGTTGGTTTCCATTAACTGAATTAAAATCCTTCTGGTCAGTCACAGTAACCTGGAAGTATTAGTTTGGATTACTAAGAAGAACTATATAATTAGGATTGGCATTCTGTCTCCAAGTTAATATTATCTGTTGTCCTTGCATAATTCCTTCAATTGGTTCCTTCAACAAAGGATTAAGATTCATTCTGGTGAATAACAAGAAATCTGATTATATTGGTTGGATTATTAAGAAGAGTTTGTCATTCATTTCCCTGCACATTTATACAAGTTATAAGTTCTGAAATATTGTGCCAAACAATTAGAGTTACTGCCCATCGTAAACCACTAGTCTTAGTTTTCCATTTGACTTTGTTTATCCAACAAGGCACTGGTCTTATCCCAATTCATTATTTAAAATTCTTTATTCAGTTAAGCATAGTCATAAAATTCACCTTGATATTGCTTATACAATTTATACCAACCATACATTAGATATTAGAATTATTCAACAAGCTTTCATCTAGTCTACACCATTTGCCACTATAGGTAGATCCATTTACTTAGTCAAAATAGTTGCATTCAATCTGCTTTAATTTCCAAGGTTTACCTACCTAGGTGTAGCAAGACCTAAAGTGTAGGAAATCATCAAACCCAAAAGGTTGATTTCGTCAAGTTAGTTCAAAAACATTGCCAATCTAAGCATAGAGCCTGGCATCCTCTTAGGATTAGCAACCTGCATTTTTGAGACCTAACACCCATAATGGAACTACTCTACATAGATGGGAGTCCTCCCACAATACCATTATGACTGTTGATCCTCCTTGACTAATATTGATCTTGTCATGCCATCCTCTTGTATCCTTGTTTGACCTCCATGAGATGTTGGCTAGTGTTAATCTATCAAAAATCATCCTCCACCCTAATAATATCTTCCCCTTCTACTAGTATCCCAATGGTATGATCAAGATATATCTAAGATACTATGTCCATAGGTACACTTAGGGGATGAGGTATCCTCATATGCACATACACCCAACACTTTAGTAACTTGTTGTAACCCATAAACTCTATTGACAATAAACATAAACCAAAGTCTAGGTTTCTATATGTATTGTTGTACCTTAATGTGATACAATAAGAAGCAATAAAAACATGTAACAAATAAAAAACAAACTCAAAAGAAATAACCCATGCATTCATACACCATATTTAGAGATAGAATCACATACACATATATTAATCATCTGATATGTTCTTTGCATTCGTCATCTATTTTATACAACAAACCTAGATATACACATCAAATATACTTACAAGTTTACTTCAAATATTCTCGCATATCTTTTATCCACATTCTCTCCTCACTTATTCATTATATCTCTTATATCCTAACCTATCTATGTGTAGAATATTTCATTGGCTATTATAGCATGCTATGATCTAGGCACGTGTCCTTTAGGAACATTCTTGTACAAATTCACCCTTATGTTGTATCATAAGGCTTCAAATTGTACTATACCACTATTCATGGTACACATGGCAACCTCTATTCTTCTTTATCACTGACCACTAGTTGGAGGATGTGAATATCAAACTTAGCTCATGGTATCCTTGTGGGTTTTCACCATAATCCTCCATTAGTTTGTCTGTTCAGTTTTTCAATCCAATTGCGAAGATCAAGCCACCCTTGTGGGTTTACAACTTGATCCATGAAGGCCTTAATTCAACTTTGTTCCTACCATCATCATCTCTCAAATTAACTTGTCTCATCCTTGAGACATTGTATCTTTGTTCTGCCAACTCCTCTATAAAATTCATTCATTCAACTATGTCCAGAACTCCAAAATGTCCAACAAACTTTTACCAAAAGTTTTAGAAGTAAACCATTAATCAAAGTAAAATATCCTTATGTGGAATTTGGCATGTTTCTTAGGCTTTATTCCAATGGGTCATTAATTGTTGAAGGTACCACACATGCATCACAAGATCAAGGAATGATTTCTCTATGTCTACTAGAGTGGAAGGTTTTGGAGGACTCCGTGACACTTTCTTTACTTCCAATAGGAGACTACTCATTTATGACAAATACATGTTAACTGCCATGCTAATCTCCTTTATCTGAGCAAGTATCTTCATTCTCTATTCTTGGTCCCATTGATACTAGGAGTGCAAATTATTTAGTTGTTGTCTTTGTCACCTATCCAAACTAGTTTGCAAATTATAAGAGATTGAGGCTTGTAAAATTCGTGTTTCTAGAGCATTAATTTAGGTCATTTGCACCTTAGTGGTAGCAAGCTAGCATATAAATACTAATACACCATTAAGATGTTGCTACAAGTATGTTCCAAATTCTTTATTTGATCAAGAGGAGGCTGATTTGAGCGGCAAAAGACCCGATTTTGTATAGTGGCAGAGGGAGTTGGATGCTTGTTGTGGCCATAGTGGATGATGCCCTCCCTTCAGCGCTTGTTCAGCAATGCAAATCACCTTTGCTCACATTCCACAGCATGACATGAAACCTTTGTACGCTCTCACGATATCAACAACAAACAACTTTGCCTGGGATCAATCAAAACCAAAAATAGCTTGAAACTATTCCACATAGCTTTGATACCATGTAGAAACTACCAAGATCGTGGAAAAGGAAACAAACATGAGATTGCAGGTGAAATCAACCAATTGTATTCATAAATGAAGAAGTATAAATAGGAGAAATTGGATACCCGATTCTCCACAATACAGGGATAGGTGGTGAGTAACCATCCATGCAAATAACACAACTATCCATGAGAATAGCGAGGTGTCCATTGAATTGACACATCACCTAAATGACTAACAACTTACACAAAGTCAAAGTAGCACGTGTGGAATTTGCCTAACTATGATTAAGTTAGTATAAACAACTTAGGATAAGTGTTTATACACCAGCATTATATGTGCAATTATTTGGCTACCTATATAGGTTTGTCTCTACTCCAACTATAACCCACAACCCCTGGTAATTTATACATGAAATATAAAGTGAGCACATGTAATTAAAGTTACATACCAAAATTCATGCTAACTCTTCTTGGTCTTTAGGATGTTCTCCATAAGTTGCAACCCCTCAATGTTTCACACATTTCATATTCCTTATTATTTATCACCATCTCATGGGCTATCATTATTGTAGTTTGGGTAGATGAATTTTCTTTGCTAGTGTAATATATTTTATAAGCTATTCCTTTTTCTACATATTGAACCCCTCCATCCTTGATTTTGTTGATAGCAAGGTTCCTTTTTATATGGTACTCTAGTTAGGGTTGTGACCAATTTATTTTCAATTTTATTCTTGGTGGCCACCTCCCCTATATACATAAGACCCATTACTTTTTGAAAAGACTAATTTGTTATCTAGTAGGGTTGGTTGAGGTAAATAAACCCAAATTATGATTTCTTCTTAATACTATCCTCACCTAGCTTGGATCATCCCTAAAATTAGGGAAATATTCCGACATGTAGATAGCTTCATCTGCTTTTTTCTTCTATATTAGGTAGACATTCTATTGTATTGTCTTTAAGGTTAATCTCATTAGAGATTCCTTTTCTTCTTCAAACCTTGAGTGGTCCATCTTTAATAATTTGATAGGGATATACTTTCTAATATCTTTTGCATATAGTATTGTAGATGGAACATTAGAAAATGCTCCTTGTGGGTTGACCTCCATCACTTTCCACATATATTTCTTATACTTAGGCTGTGTAATTTTTTATGCATCCACCAACTATGGTTCTAGAAACTATTGCATCCCTCCTTATGAATTTCTTACTACTTATCGACCCCTATTTCTTACTTATACCACATTTCCTAATAAACTTTATCTTAATTGCTTCAAACTCTAGTTCAATTACTTCAAACCCTCACTCAAAAACTTTAAACCGTAGTTCAAAAACTTCAAGTCCTAGCTCAACCCTTACTCAACTCTAATTTCTCACTCAAATAAACTTTCACACTTCACTGATTCAAATGACTCAATCTAATTATAATCTATCTTTTATAACTCAAAATGATACCTTTTGTCATTAGTGCATCCATCCACTTTCTTTTCCCTCTATTCTCTTCTTACATTTTCACTTTAAATTTGACTTGCTTCTCCTTGTCAATTGAGTGAGTGAGTTTTATTCCTATCCTAATCCTAATCTAGCATAATAACTACTATGATACATTAATGGTACATATTTATAGGTTGTTCCTTCCACACTTCTTTCATTCTTGTTCCTTCCACACCTCTTCATTCATATTTTATAGGCTATTCCTTCCACACCAATCTGATATCTACATGCTCAATCCAAACATCAAATACATCCATACCATATAGCTAAAGCATAATATTGAAATACATTTTTTAAATGAAATTACTATACATTGAAATGTGAACATCTCAATTTGTTAGTCAAAGCCATTATAGTTCATTACATAATAATCCTCTTCACATCAATTTTTTGTCGTGATTGTAAATTCGTATGTTACCCATGTACCAAGGTTAAGCACTAGAACATGTAACTCAAATAACTATAGAAGTCATTATCACTATTAAAAATCATGGCTAGTTTAATTGTAGCGCTAACAATCAATGATCTAACTAGACATTCAAAAGTGGAATAAGCTTCTACAAGAATAACATCTCATTTCATGGGAGAAACTAGGAAATCCAATATTTCAGGATGCACAAAACAAGAAGTCACAAAATGAAAATGTGGGCTAATGGTTATGATTAAGGTAGCCACTGAGAGGGCCTTACAATTCAAATGAATGAGGGTTAGTCTTTAAATACACCACCCTAGTATGCAATATGGAATAATATGTGCTTTAGTTAGCTCATAACAACTAGTAAAAGAGTGAGACATGGACACAACTTAAGACATTCAAATTTAAAAGTTTAAGGTTTAGATTTTTGATGCAAAGTGACTTGGGTTAATTTTGCACATAACTAGTGTGCCAAATGATGGATTAATGGGATGGGTGGAGATGGAATAAAGCTAGGATAAGGTTATTTGCGAACTTCCACACAAAAATATATGTTTATATACTAATCAATGTATAAAGAACCACTTAATCACTTTAAGTCAAATAAATAAATAACAAGAGTGAACTTTCCTAGAAAGACATTTTAAGGCTTGGCCTATGAAAAATTTCAATTAAAATTTAGTGACATTAGAAACCCCCTACTAATTAGTGAAGATAGTCATATGTTTTTCCTCGCAATTGCAAGTCCATCATTCTATCCTGCTATGAATTTTCTCCCCAGTGCAGAGAGTGAGCTCCACCTCTGAAAACCTAAGATAATGATCTTCCAAGATAACTAAAGAATTTTTATCTCATCCTTCTTCACATGTCGATCTTAGTGGAAACTACCACCCTATGCCAAGACGGGATGGGTGGTTTCCCCCACTCGGCCAACTACCACATTCAAAGGATCATCCGATCATGACATCTGCCAATCTATGGTGAACTCAAAGCTCCCATTAGTTCCACAATATCACTTCACTACCGTGGGTGATGTCAACTATATCAAAATAATTAACATAATAACATAGGAATATATTGAATTTCAAATTTATATAATCATAGTATAATATTATTTCACGCATCTACTTGATGTATGCGAATATTGGTATTAACCAAGATCTCGCTTTCTGACATCACCTCCTTCATGGAGACAGGGTCAACTTGTGATTTAGGGATCAAGCATCTCTCTCCCTTCTTCGCTAAGAACCCAAAGCATAACCAGCCAAGACTAATAGATTTTCTATCCCAGTTTGGGAATATTTAAAGCAATAAGAAAATGCTCTGATGCAAGGCAAGACTAACTCTCGACTCTTATTAACAGTCCAAGAACGTTGTTAGGTCAAGTCGATGCAACTTTATCAAAATGACTAAATCGACAAGATGACACCAGAGGAAAATTAACTATCCAAAAAGAAGCGTAACTTAGCCCAACCTACACAAGTTTGCAAGGACATAATGTCTGACACTCAGATGGCAATTGACCCCATTTCTCAACATCTATCTCTTCCTCCCAGATGATACCCTCCTTCCATCTTCAAAGGATGATTACTTTCCTGTTTAGACTCACCATCATAAAATCATGATCAATGCATCATCATTTGATTCAAAATTCATAATAATTAAATAATCATATGAGCATGTAATCTCATGTCTAATCAACATTAGTCAATAATCATAATCAATGCTTAATTTAGATATTTCCACAATATCTAATCATTATACTATGGTTAATCCTCTTGATTACCACATGAAATAAGATGAATGCTAAATCATAAGTTGGGGATGTAACAAAATGGAAGCTTTGCTCATCATATAAGAATTTCACCCTTCCAGTCCCAAAGCTAAGTGATAACAGTCTCAAAGCTAAGTGATTGCCTTCTTGTTGATGACTATCACATTCTCGACTTTAAGACTAATTCATGATTGCATACTTGTCCATAAGTGTACTATGTCATAGTTGATCTATTGGCCTTGCTAGGTTTGTCTTTATGTGGGAATGACATGCTTGACTTGATGGGGTTGTCTTCCCTTCTTCATTTAGAATTTCTACTCTCTGATTACCAACACAACTGTCTCTTCATTATGATAGTCCTCTTCTTTCTCTCTTCTACACTCCCTACTTGTAGACTTCGCATTCGTAACATTAGGGTATAAGTATCCTCTAGGAAGACAATAATACCTTTGATACATGATAGTCAACCTAGGGATGTCTTTGATATTTGTATGACAAACACCTAATCAATTCCAGCTATTTGTAGTACCTCTATGCATCTCCTATAATATCACCATGTTCATGGTCATTACCATGTGTCCAACAAAAATACAAGTGTACCTGCACTATAATAAATACTTAGAATGACATACCTACAATTATGTAGTTGTGAGTTCTCCTTCAAAATGGCTTGAGGTTGGAAAATAGTGGCATTAGATTTATGTAAGTTTCCATGCTAAAATGCAACACCTAAAACTCATTGCTACCTTCTATAGCTCACTACAATTGTTTTCTATTCTACCAGAGAACTATCAACATAAACCTAGAACAAAGTCCATCAACTTATTTTATGAGAAACCTTACTAGGAACTTTATGTAGGTGAATAATGCACCAAAGTTATAATAGTAAAATTAAAAGTTTTAAAATACTAAATTGCTTAGAATTAGAAGATCAAGTTTTCTAAGAATTTAGAAGGTCATGTAAGTTGATTTGTTTGATTTTGGACAAAGGGGCAGCCTAGTCCTTATCTAACACCTATGCTAGTAGCTTAGTCCACTAGGGAGCAACCTAGTCTAGAGAGTTTCTATATGTATAAAAAATTATAAGAGGTCAAGAATAGTATGTACAAGATTCTATTAGATGTAAAATTGTCAACATGTAGTGGAAGATGTGAAACCAACTAAAAACTAGAAGCAAGTCATAAAATCCTTTATAATAAATAATGAAAAAGAAAGTAAATGGATAGTCATAGGAGGCTAGTCAAGGACTGCCATAGTTTTAGGGGTAGTTATGGAGTCATTTCATGTTTGAAACCCTCATCAAGATGGTATTATATGTAGATATAGGATATCTTTTGTTATGCATACCTAAAAGAAGGACATGTTGTAGTGCCAAAAATGTCACCATGATGCAAGAGATAGTTTTGATGTCATACATCTTAAGGCTTAAACTATTGATCAAAACTCCTAGCATGAACTCAAGTTTTCGAAAGGACTTCATCACTAGTCTTGGATCACATATAGAGACCTAAAGTTGGCTAGCATTATTGCAACTAGGGTATGGACAACCATCAAAGCATAAAGGATATAGAAATTTTGTCAGATGTTGTAATTGCAACCGCCCTTGTAGACATGTATGCAAAACGTGGAAGCATAGACAAGGCACATGGATTGTTTGATACAACACCTCAAAGCATAAAGGATATAGGATATTTTGTCATATGTTGTAACTACAACTGCCCTTGTAGACATGTATGCAAACTATGTTAGTATAGACAAGGCATGTGGACTATTTGATAGAACACATCAAAGCATAAAAGATTTAGGATTTTTTTGTCATGTGTTGTAATTACAGTTGCCCTTGTAGACATGTATGCAAACTATGGAAGCATAAAGGATATCATAATTTTGTTAGATGTTGTATTTGCACTTGCCCTTGTAGACATGTATGCAAAGTGTGGAAGCATAGACAAGGCATGTGGACTGTTTGACCTAACACCTCAAAGCATAAAGGATACCACAATTTTGTCAGATATTGTATTTGTAGCTGCCCTTGTAGACATGCATGTAAAGTGTGGAAGCATAGACAAGGCATGCCAATTGTTTGACCTAACACCTCAAAGAGATGTTCTGTCATGGAATGCAATGATTGCAAGATATGCAAAAAATGGATTTGTTGAAAAGGCTTTAGAAACTTTCAAGCAAATGCAATTGGCATGTGTAAATCCAAATTCCACAACCTTTGCTAGCATCCTCCAAATTAGGATCTTTGGAACATGGTATGGACAACCATCGAAGCATAAAGGATATAGGAATTTTTCTAGATGTTGTAATTGCAGGTGCCCTTGTAGACATGTATGCAAAGTGTGGAAGCATAGACAAGGCATGTGGAATGTTTGTCCTAACACCTCAAAGCATAAAGGATACTAGAATTTTGTCAGATATTATATTTGTAGCTACCCTTGTAGACATTATGCAAAGTGTGGAGGCATAGACAAGGCATGTCAATTGATTGACCTAACACCTCAAAGAGATGTCCTGTCATGGAATGTAATGATTGCAAGATATGTAGAAAATGGATTTGTTGAAAAGGATTTAGAAACTTTCAAGAAAATGCAATTGGCACATGTAAAGCCAAATTCCACAACCTTTGCTAGCATCCTCCCTATCTCTTCCAAATTAGGATCTTTGGATCAAGGTATGGACAACTATCAAAGCATAAAGGGTATAGAAATTTTGTCAGATGTTGTAATTGCAGCTGCTCTTGTAGACATGTATGTAAAGTGTGGAAGCATAAACAATGCACGTGGATTGTTTGACCTAACACTCAACCATGAAAATTGGAAGCATAGACAAGGCATGTGGATTATTGAAAAGGCTTTAGAAACTTTCAAACAAATGCAATTGGCATGTGTAAAGTCAGATTTCACAACCTTTGCCAGCATCCTCCCTATCTGTACAAAAATAGGATCTTTGGAACGTATGGACAACCATCAAAGCATAAAGGATATAGGAATTTTGTCACATGATGTAATTGTAGCTGCCCTTGTAGACATGTATGCAAAGTGTGGAAGCATAGACAAGGCATGTGGACTGTTTGATACAACACCACAAAGAGTTTTCCTCTCATGGGATGCAATGATTGCAAGATATGCAAAAAATGGATTTGCCAAAAAGACTTTAGAAACTTTCAAGTAAATGCAACTAACACATGCAAAGCCAAATTCCACAACCTTTGCCAACATCCTCCCTATCTCTACAAAAATAGGATCTTTGGAATAGTGTATGGACAACCATCAAAGCATAAAGGATATAGGAATTTTGTCACATGTTATAATTGCAGCTTCCCTTGTATGTAAAGTGTGGAAGCATAGATAAGGCACATGGACTATTTGATACAACACCACAAAGAGATGTCGTCTCATGGAATCCAATGATTGCAAGATATGTAAAAAATGGATTTGTTAAAAAGACTTTAGAAACTTTCAAGCAAATGCAATTGGCACGTGTAAAGCCAAATTCCACAACCTTTGCTAGCATCCTCCCTCTCTCTACCAAAATACAGTTGCCCTTATAGACAAGTATGCAAAGTGTGGAAGCATAGACAAGCTATGTGAACTGTTTGATATGATGCCTTGAAATGAAATGCCATTTCTCGGATTGCAATGATTGCAAGGTATGCAAAAAATGGATTTTTTTGATAAGGCTTTATAGACTTTCAAGAAAATACAATTGGCAGGTATAAATCCAAATTTCACAACCTTAGCCAACATCCTCCTTGCCTATGCCAAAATGGACATCCATAAAATGATAAAAGATATGGGAATTTTGTTAGATGTTGTAGTTACAACTGCCCTTGAAGACATGTATGCAAAGTGTGGAATCATAGACAAGGCATGTGAATGGTTTGGATGATGCCTCAAAGAAATGTTGCCTCATGGAATGCAATGATTGCAAGATATGGACAAAATGGATTTTTTGATAAGGCTTTAGAAACTTTCAAGAAAATGCAATTGGCAGGTGTAAAGCCAAATTCCAAAACCTTAGAAATGTTATCTTTGGAACACAATATAGACATCCATCAAAGCATAAAGGATATAGGAATTTTGTCAAATATTGTAGTTGCAACTACCCTAGAAGACATGTATGCAAAGTGTGGAAGCATATACAAGGAACATGAATTGTTTGACACGATGCCTCAAAGAAATGTTGTCTCATGGAATGCAATTATTGCAAGATATGTACAAAATGGAGTTTTCATAAGGCTTTAAAAACTTTCACAAATGCACATAAGAAAATTTCAACCAAATACATTTGGCAAGTCTAAAACCAAATTGCACAACCTTATCCAACATCCTCCTTGCCTGTGCCAAAATGGGATCTGGGGAACATGGTATAGACAACCATCAAAGCATAAAGGATATAGGAATTTTGTCAAATATTGTATTTGTAGCTACCCTTGTAGACATGTATGGAAAGTGTGGAAGCATAGACAAGGCATGTGAACTATTTGACATGATGCCTCAAAGAAATACACAATCTCATGGAATGCAATGATTGCAAGATATGCACAAAATGGATTATTTGAAAATGATTTATAAAATTTCAAAAAAATGCAATTGGCACATGTAAAACTAAATTCTTGTAATGACAATTGATCATCATATTAAATATTTAATATAAACTATCATATACATAATGTCATGAACATAACATCTAGTCTATATACAAAGCCATATAGGCATGTCCAAACAAAGCCATACAGACATATACAAAAATATACATCGGTAACATACAAAAGTATGTATACAAAGCCATATAGGCATACAAAAATTTCCCAAACACTAGTTTCCTATGGACTTTCATCAAATAATCAGCGGCCCTTACTTGACCATGAAGATGGAGAGCCAATCAGTGGCTCATCCTCTCTCTGCCGTCAAGTAGACCTCCTCGACAGATGTTCATGCAGCTCCACCTATTAATACAATCAAACAATATGCACATTAATATAGAAAACATGAAATATATAACATCACATATATAGTCGATCACTTACCGCTATCTGATGATTACTCTCGATCATCTTTTCTCTCTCTTCATTCGTAGTTGGATAGGCTGGAGTTGTGACCTCTTATGAGTAGCATCAAGAAACAAAATTGACTAAACATAAATATCATTTATGTACATCAAATGACATGAGATAAAACAAGAAATACAAAATTATGACATTTTCATGTTATTGGCTCATATGTCAGTCAAAGTATTTGAAGACATCATGGCTGCAGCAATGCCTACCTGCGTTGACTCACAAAGATGAGGAGTCTCGATATTCAGCATATGAAAATAGAGTTCAAGATTATTCAACCAAAATAAATACATAACATTATTTAAATTCATAATGATTAGAAATGGTTAAATTTACCTCCATATAAGTGGGTTTGCATCCAGGGGACCAAGGAAACCATGGAGGTGCTGGTGAAGCTCCCTGTTGAAATCATCAAATTGTCACAAAATAATATTACCATTGATATATGTACAATAATTACTATCATGTCATAAATCACATACCTGCTAACTTGACCTCCTCTCATAACCTGCCAATGGACAGCTAGCGGAGGTAAAATGAAGACTTTGACCCTGGAATTTCATTGTGCATACAATTACATACATTATTTTTGACTTATAATATAAATAGTCATATAAAATTAATTACAAATTTCAAATAAGAATAGATTAAATAGGGATGAAACTTGTAAAAAATTACTTGAGAGTCAATACCAAATGTACACTATAATACATCATCGGTGAGAACAATCTCATCCAATATGGATGTTGCTGCTGCATTGCAGCATCCTGCCAAGAGTCCTACCGTGAGTCCTGCATCCCATAATCACATAGGTTCCTACATGAACTATACAAATGTGGGTACAAATGTCACCTACTACTCTCACCCTCATCGTCTTGGGTAAGATCATTGGCGTGTTGTGCTAGAGATAGCGTGAGAGTAGTCAATGAATATAATGTCTCCACCTCAACACTCTCCTTCAAAGTCAAAGGGAGTGATCATGACACATGTTCTAGCCTTAATAGGGGTCTAGGTACATGGTTTTCATCTCGCTGAGCCCCCTCTCTATCTTGGGCAGAGTCACCACCTCTGCCCTGTAACTCTCAAATATCAAAATAATTAGGAATCTTCTTGAGGATGAACTCACAATGGAGTTTCCTCAGGAATTATTGTGGCACCTCATTGTTGTTGCATGGGCACTCATCAAAGACCATGTACCATCTATCCCAAAAGTTTTAGGATATATCTTGATTCCTACACCAATGAATAGGGAACCGTTTGCAAGTTTCTTCTAATCTTTGGCCAGTTTTAGGATAATAAAGCGTGCACATAATTGAGATTTTGTAATTTTTTCATTCTTCACTTATTGATAAGATAATTTGTTGGCATAGTATTGTCGACACCTCTCCCTATAGTCTTGAAATTTGGTGATATGTTTTGTCACCGATTCGGTGTGGGAAACAATCTCCTCTAATGACTTCATAAGCGCTCTCCTACGATCGGTGCTTACACTTGGATTATTTAGCATTTCAATAAGAGTTTGAAGATGTCTTTTTTTTCTTCTATTTGCCCTAGGTAGTTTCCTTGAGTATCCCTTACATTGTGAGGATGTGAAGGTGGGTTTGGAGGGTTTAGAGAGTTTTGGGGGTTGTTTTGACCCTCCTTAGCTAGATTTGTGTTTTCTCTCACCTCATTAATTGTAAATACAATAGAAAAAACTAATCAAACATTGCAAAAGTTAAAAATTCTTTTCAAACTAACAAAAATTAATCAAACCCTACCTTCTTCGGTTGCTAGACCCTTGACATTTGCTTCATGACGTCTTCCCGAGTGGGTTCAATGAGGTGGTATCATGAAAACATTGATTTCTCTCTTGCACTTTATTTGTTTAACCTTCCTTTAACGCGCTTGCACTATTTTGTTACTTTTTTCTGCAAATAAACTCTTCTAGCCACAGGTAATGGGAGAAAGGGCAGGGTGTTGCACTTTTTAAGTTGAAAAAGGTCCCTCATCTTTATGCATATACCCACCTGTTGGGCTTTTATGGTTGTTGTTTTGTTACTTTTCACTTTTATCAAGTCACTTGTAACAATGTCGGCAAGCTTAACTTCATTGGTGAGTCTAGGGTGGTTAGTGGTGGTTTGTTATTATTTTTCTCATTTTTCATTGGTTCAATTTCTTCTATTTGTTTCCCCACAAATTATATTGAGGCAATTTATTTTCCAACTCTTTCTATCATAAGGTCTCCTCTATTTTAGAATCTTTAATTTTTAAAAAATTAGATGGTTGTGGTTGGTTTGTGCTTATCCTATCAAATATGCTTTGGCATTTTATTCTCTTGATTTCCCTTCTCTTCTCTACTAGATGTCTCGATTATATCAAATACTATAGGGGGAACAATGTCTTTCTTCTTTTTGGCCTCTTTGGTTGCCTTCTCCCTTTTATTTTATAATTTCTCTTTTAGTTGTTCAATATGCTTCCTTTCCTAAAGTTATCTTCATGTTCTAAATCATTTAGTATTTGGGTCCTTGGGTAGTGCTAGGAGGCTTTGCGTAGTTGATTCCAGTAATGCAACACTTACTTCATAGGGGAGAGGGAGGGACCATGATTTTCAATATTCTACTATTTCTAAGTATATGTAATATGTATCTGCTATGAAGAGCACCTCATTTTCATATTTTTTAGTGATTATAGTGAATCCTTTCCCTATCTTGCATTTATTTTTACACAACTATGAAAAATTCATTGTAAACATTCTTATACTCTTCTTGCACTTGGAAGGATCTTATATGTGCAATTATTTGGCTACCTATATAGGTTTGTCTATACTCCAACTATAACCCACAACCCCTAGTAATTTATACATGAAATATAAAGTGAGCACATTATTAAAGTCACACACCAAAATTCATGCTAACTCTTCTTGGTCTTTAGGATGTTCTCCATAAGTTGCACCCCCTCAATGTTTCACACAAGTCATATTCTTTATTATTTATCACCATCTCATGGGCTATCATTATTATAGTTTTGGTAGATGAATTTTCTTTGCTAGTGTAATATATTTAATAAGCTATGCCTTTTGCTTACTATAGCCTGAACCCATACATCCTTGATTTTGTTGATAGCAAGGTTCCTTTTTTATATGGTACTTTAGTTAGGGTTGTGACCAATTTATTTTCAATTTTATTCTTGGTGGCCACCTCCCCTCTATACATGAGACCCATTAGTTTTTGAATAGACTGATTTATTATCTAGTAGGTTTGGTTGAGGTACATAAACCCGTTATGAATTCTTATTTTAATACTATCCTCACCTATCTTGGCTCATCCCTAAAATTAGGGAAGTCTTCCCACATGTAGATAGCTTCATCTTCTTTATTTTTCTATATTAGGTAGATATTCTATTGTATTGTCTTTAAGATTAATCTTGTTAGGGATTCCTTTTCATCTTCAAACATTGAGTGGTCCATCTCTATTAACTTGACATGGATATACTTTATAATATCTTCTGCATATAGTATCCTAGATGGAACATTGGAAAATGCTCCTTGTAGGTTGACCTCCATAACTTTCCACATATATTTCTTATACTTAGGCTATGTAATTTTTTATGCACCCACCAACTATGGTTATAGAAACTATTGCATCTGTCCTTATGAATTTCTTAGTACTTATTGACCCCTATTTCTTACTTATACCACATTTCTTGATAAACTTTAGCTTAATCACTTCAAACCCTAGCTCAATGACTTCAAACTTAGCTCAACAAACCCTCACTCAACAACTTTAAGCCCTAGTTCAAACACTTCAAATCCTAGCTCAACCCTTACTCCTCAACCCTAATTTCTCACTCAACTTAACTTTCACACTTCACTCATTTAAATGACTCAATCTAATACTTATCTCTCTTTTATAACTTGAAACGATACCTTTTGTCATTAGTGCATCCATCCACTTTCTTTTGGCTGTCTATCTTCTTCTTACTTTTTCACTTTATGTTTGACTTGCTTCTACTTGTCAATTGAGTGAGTGAGTTTTATTCCTATCCTAATCCTAATATAGCCTAATAACTACTATGATACTTTAATGGTACACATTTTATAGGTTGTTCTTTCCACACCTCTTTTTTCATTCTTGTTCCTTCCACAACTCTTCTTTCATATTTTATAGGCTATACCTTCCACAGCAGCCTACTATCTACATGCTCAATCCAAACATCAAATACATCCATACCATATAGATGAAGCATATTATTGAAACACATTTTTTAAATGAAATTACTATACATTGAAAGATGAACATCTCAATTTGTTAGTCAAGGCCATTATAGTTTATTACACAATAATCCTCTTCACATCAAATTATTGTTGTGATTGTAAATTCATATGTTACCCATCAACCAAGGTCAAGCAAGTTAGACCGTGTAACTCAAATAACTATAGAAGTTATTATCACCATTAAAATGCGTGGCTAGTTTAAGTGCAACACTAACAATCAATGATCTAACTAGACTTTCAAAAGTGGAATAAGAGCTTCTACAAGAATAACATCTCATTTCATGGGAGAAACTGGGAAATCCAATATTTTGAGATGCACAAAATAGGAAGTCACAAAATCAAAAAGTGGGCTAATGCTTATGATTAAGGTAGCCACTGAGACGGCCTTACAATTCAAATGCATGAGGGTTAGTCTTTAAATACACCACCCTAGCATGCAATATGAAATAGTATGTGCTTTAGTTAGCTCATAACAACTAGTAAAAGAGTGAGACATGGACACAACTTAAGACAATAATAGACATCAGATTTCCACAGTCCATGATATTATTCTTGAGTGATTTAGGATTTAACTGTGTGTAAGTTTTTTCTTCAACGTTTTGGATCACACTCTGTGATCCATCATCAGGAAGAAAAGAGCCAAAGAAGAGAATTAGAAATGGATCACGGAGTGTGAACCGAAATGTTGAAGAAAAAACTTACACACAACTCAATCTTGAAGCACTCAAGAATAACAACTTAAGACATCTAAATTTTAAAGTTTAAGGTTCAGATTTTTGATGGAAAGTGACTTGGGTTAATTTTGCACATAACTAGTGTGCCAAATGATGGATTAATTAGATGACTCTAGACTCTTGAGATGGGTGGAGATGGAATAAAGTTAGGATAAGGTTATTTGCGAACTTCCACACAAAAATATATGTTTATATACTAATCAATGTATAAAGAACCACTTAATTGCTTTATAGTGTGCGAGATAATGGATTAATTAGATGAATCTAGATTTTTGAGATGGGTGGAGATGGAATAAAGCTAGGATAAGATTATTTGCAAACTTACACACAACAATATATGTTTATATACTAATCAATGTATAAAGAACCACCTAATCGCTTTAAGTCAAAATAAAAAATAAATAAATAAAAAATGAGAGTGAACTTTCGGAGAAAGACATTTTAAGGCTTGGCCTATGAAAAATTTCAATTAAAAAAGTGACATCAGAAACCCCCGGGCCCCTACCAATTAGTGAAGGATAGTCATATGTTTTTCCTCGCAATTGCGAGTCTCGATTTTATGTACACCACAACGCTTTAAGTCTGACAATGATGTCCACTCAAATACCAGGAAGCTTTTGCTTCCAACCAGGAAGCTTTCATGGATGCCAGGGCCCATACCTACCATTCTATTTTCCGAGTCCCACGAAACAAAATTATGAGAGCCAGCTGGGTCATAATTATTATTAAATTTTATGGGAGACAGCTCGTTAGACTGCCTATTAAAACGCGAAACTGCAGGTGCCCAACACAGATGAGAAAATGGCCTTCAATCCCTCCTCCGACGATGGAAAGCGTGCAGTAATGAATCCCAAGAATTTGAGGTTCACCCAACCTGATATTGGGCCTTGTTTCGGCGATCGCGAAAACCCCAGTGTTAGAGAATCGGTCTCATTAATACAACAGGGCAAGCTGGATCCTGCTGTGTTCGGTGATCTCACTGTACACACAGACAAACAAGGCGTTGTGTGGTGTGAGAACAACCGCCGTCTGTTTGTGCTTAGAATGGCCCAAGTTCCTTCCGTTCGCGTCAAGTTTGTGAACAACGACTACATATCTCGACGAATCAAAGAAGCAGGTAAAAGTAAGCTGAATGATCCATCCTTCATGCCCAGGATCAGAGGTGAACCAACGCCCTCCACTTCTGGGCCGAACGTTTGTCAAGAGCAAAATGAGACTTCTCTGCTGGGAGTTGTGGGCACTGTTTCTGCTGCTCTTGTCGCTGGTTACTGGGGATGGAAGCTGTATAACAGCCAGCAAGAAAACGATGATGAAGACAATAAAAAGTAGTGTTTAGGGTTTAATTTTCCCGCAACTTAGTTAATAGTTTGGGTATATGTTTTGAGTGGTAAGATTATTGTGTTAACTTTAAAGAGTCTTGTGCAGATCGTACTCAGAATTCAGTCTCAACCTGAATTGCAGAGTGTTCTTTGTTTTTTTGTCATTGTGTCAGAATTCAGTCTCAACCTGAATTGCAGAGTGTTCTTGGTTTTTTTGTCATTGTGAGACTGTGTGCAGAAATCTAAATGTGGGTATATGGATATAATCTATAATTATAATGAAAAAAGTCTTAATGGTTGATTAAAACTTGCTCAAGTGTGTAAGATGAATTGTTGAGACTGCAGTCATTTGTATCGATTTGTATGTACAGAACAACATTTATATTTATACGTATGCATAAATATAAACTGTGGCGGGCTTTTGGGGTTGTCTGTGGTGGCAACGCCTTTTTTTCTTTAATTTCTAGCCAAGCCAAATGGTAAGCACATTTCCTTGTAGAACTAAAAGTGCTAACAGTCTAATTTTTGGGCCTGCTCTTCGTCTTCTATTTCATGGAAGAACGTTGGTCATATCACTGAGAAGCTTTTAAAATTCCTGTTCTTGTTATAGATTTTATATACACCGTCAAAAATTGCAGAGGACAAATATGCGTACAGTACGTAATTTCAAGAAGGATTGGACCCCTGTGCGCACTTGAAATACATTGAAATAAAAGGTCTCTCTTACCTCTTCATTTCTAGTTATTATTTCTGATTATCTGTTTCAAATCATTTTAATTAATTTAAAATTTAATTTTTCTATGTCTGTTTTATTCCTCTATAATAATATTAAAAAAAATAAAAAGAATTGCTTTTTATGTGAAGAAGCATAATTATATAGTGAAAGTAAAGGGTAAATTGTAATGTTCTATGTATGAATTTAAATGAATTTAAGATATTTTTATCTAACTTAATTAAACAATCAAAACATAGTTGAGTCTCAAAATATTATTTAAATATGTTTAAAATTGATATAACTAATAAAGGTATTTAGTTTATGACTATTAAATGATATGTTTTAATGTATATGACATGATTTAATTTTAATTTTTTATTTCAAATTTATGAGTATGAAGTTTAATTTTTAAAGTGTTTTGGATTATAATTATGTAAAAAAATTTAACACTAAATTTTCTAATCATACTCCTAGTTTATAATTAAAAAAGATGAATTTGGATAGTTCTATATTTTTATAGTAGTGAAAATTTCATACTTGTGTTCTTTTCTCTTTATATTTTGAATTTAGAGTTATTACATTGTCTTTTATTTATTGGCTACCCTATATTTTGAACACATCCTAAATCTATCGTTGCCACACATCTCAATATTTTGAACACATTCTAAATCTATTGTTGCCACCTTGGCTCCAATCCACAAGTGTAGGATTGAACCAAGTCATTTCCATGCCCATAGATCTAACCACAAACTTTTAAATTTAAATTTCAAAATTTAAAGCTTGTTGCCCTTTTTTCTATTATTTGTGATAAACCCACTAAAGTGTGAACTATTTCAAATTACACACTAGGGTGGTGTATTTATGGACTAACCCTAATTCATTTTCATCTAAAAAAGAAAGAGCCCGAGAATCTAGGAATCTATTAAGCATATATATAATTCAATTGCAAATAGATAAAACATATTACATCAATATCCTAGGAGAATATTGCATGCTTGCATGTTGTCTTTGAGCTTGGATCATCTTCATTGAATTAGTCTATCCAAGGGCTTGACTGGGGAGAACATGACCCTCCCTTAGCAAGTTCCATAATATTGTTTATGAACACCATTTTCTTATATACATAGCATAGACACATAGAGGAGTAGATTGCTGAAGTCCAAAATAAAGAAGTTTAGATCTGTAACTCCAAGTTTAGTTCCATGCACAGGTTGAAATCCATACTTGTGGAGATCGCTTCCACCCTCGTAAAAGTAAACCAAACAATTTAACAATTAGATTCCTAGTTCTTTTGTAAATTTTTGAAATGCTCTAATTTATGCCATATTGAACTGATAACACCTATCATAATGACATCTTCATTGGATTTAGAGCTAAGTACCATTGCATGATTTAATTTAGTTTAGTTATAACATTAATTACATTATCTGATATAAATCCTAGTCCTTTATCTAGGTTGAATATTTATTTAATTACACTTTTATTTATTTAATTAACCTAGATATTTAAGTGTGATTTTTCCTTACATTTTTAGTGAACTTGACATTTGTACATGGCCTATGTAACAACCCCCGTGTTCGTATTTTGGTTGTTGCTTTTCCTTGATGAATTTCAATACTATTATGATGTTGACATGATTAGTTCTTATGTTGGATTACATGCTTATATGTTTATATACTGTTATCATTACTTTTGCAGGATTATGGACACGAAAGGGATGATGTCATAACACTCGTATCCGAGAGGCTTACGATGTCATGACCCTCTTCTTGATGTCCATTAATGCTTCGGCTATAATGTATGTTATATGTACATGTGTTTTGAGGTGTGATCAGAGTGATGCAGGTATTGGGTATTGACTCCGCCTGGACTCATAGGCCTGAGCATACTCTTATTATCCCCTATGGTGGTTACTAGAGATAGTCACACTAGCCTAAACCACCTAATCCTCGCCACTGTCTCTATTCAGGGAAGAGTTCTTGGCGTGTGTGTTTCCCTCAAATGGCACCTAGTCATCGTCTGAATGCCTCATCCATATTGAGTCTATATCGAGTGAGTATAGTTTTGGAGTCAATTCCTTGTGGTTGTTTGTGTGTATATTTGTGTATTTTCTAGTTCATTGTGATATGTGTTCATGATGTGGTCATAGTGTTGTAATTCCGCATGATCTCTGGGGATGGGTTAGTTTTGGTCATTTATGAATTGGTCTTTTAAACCATATTCTGAGACTTATACATGTCATTCCTCATTGTCCTTGGGGGTAGAATAAATTATAAAGTGAGACAAATTAGAAGTTAAATGAACTAAAAATGTAATAAAAATAAATTACTAAGTAAGAAAGTAACAAGGGGGAATGATATACTAGGATTATTATGCATTCTCACACGACTCTTGCTAGGGGGATTTGGGGAAAAAGGGGAGCTAGGGTTTGGAAGAAGAGGGACTAAGGAGGGCACGCAGGGAGCTGAAAAGGGTAGAGGCACAGCTATGGAGTGGATTTTCCCATCTGCTACATATTGTGCTGTAGGCAAGTTCTAATGCCTTCTCAATAAATCTCTTTTGTGCATATCACGTAATCATTTCTACCATTAGATGGCATCACTTTCAGGCATCCTACCAGATAGTTCTTGCCTTGTCTATGCTTCCATCGTTGCTCAGGTGGAGGGGATGCTAGCAAAGGTCTAGGAATTTGGTTTTTACGTTTGTCCATTGAATTTACTTAAAAGTTTCTAAAGCCTCTTTAACAAATCCATTTTGTGCAAATCCTACAATTAGCCATTCCATGAGGGGACGTCACTTTGAGGCAATCTGCCTAGTAGTTCACATGCCTTGTCTTTGCTTACCCAATTTGCATACATGCCTACCAATGCACTCGCAGCTACAACATCTTCCAAATAATCCCTTTCCATTATACTCTGCTGGATGTCCATACCCTGTTCCAAAGCTCCCATTTTGGCATGGGCAGGGACGATGCTGGCTACGGTTGTGGAGCCTGGCTTATACCTACCAATTGCATTAACTTGAAAGTTTCCAAGCCATCTAAACAAATCCATTTTGTTCTTATCCTACAATCGCTGCAATCAATGAGATAACATCTCCTCTAGGCATTCTGTCAAATAGTTTACGTGCCTTGTTTTGGGATTCACATTCGCATGCATGTCGACCAAGACGTTTGCAACTACAACATTTGATAGAAATTTCCCCTTATGTTATGCTCGATGGATGATCCTCTGCCTTTACTGGAGGTCTGACTCTTCAGTTTATTATAGTGCTAGCCTATTTTTCTGATTTCTTCTTTTAGCACTTCCTTTACTCTCCACAAGAAAACTTGCCTTGTTTAAAATGATGGAGATGATTTACTTTTCTCACATCAAATTGTTTTGCAACAACCTTGGGGTAGGTGCAAAAAGTTGGGGGGCCAAAAAGTGGCCAAAATTTTTTCAAAAAAAAAAACATAATGTGAGTGCATTAAAACGTGCTCACATTATGGTTTGGTAGTGATGAGCCTAAGGCTCGGCAAAACCAAACCATAATGTGCTCGCATTATAACATGAGCGCGTTATGACTGATTATATATATATATATATAAGAGTATTTGTGCTCATTTCATTTCTTTATCTTCATCTACACCCACGGCCTGCAAACCCTAAGAAGCGCGCTCACATTTTTGAAGACTTGATTCAACACCGAAATCTTACTGAGTCATCACCAAAATGCTGCCACGACATCGAGAAAGCCAAAGGAGTGAGTTTTACTTATTTTTTTGTTTGAATTTGTTTCTAAATAGGTAGGTTTGAGTTGATTTTTTATGTAAATTTCCTTAATTGTCAGAAAATGTTAATGCACCTCCTCCTCCTCCTCCTCCTCCTCAAAATCCACAAAATCTTGAAGAGTAAATACCTGTCGAAGAACAAGCCAAACGACAAACTCCTCCATCCATTCCTCAACATGCCCCTGGAACACAAGAAAATCTAATGGGGCAAATTGAAAACAATAAAAAAGAAATTGAATCTCTTGAATCTATGTTATCAAATGTAGATTCAATTAGCAAGCAAATATCTAGTTGGTCAAATAAGAGGAGAGAGTTTAGAGAGTATTATGCAGACAAGCTATCATATCCAGATGTGAAAAAGTTACAAATTACAAAATTAGACTTGTGTTCTATTTTCACAAACCCACAAACAAATCGACCTCCACCTATTACATGCAAAAGGTTCACTATCCATTGGTGCAACAACCAAGCGATAAGGGACAATTTTGGGCAAAGGTGGAGGATGGTTTTTGACCATCCTCCATGCAATAATAATGAGGTCCCGTAATACTTTTTGAGGAAACTCTACTGCGAGTTTGTCCTCAATAAAGTGCCAAACTATTTTGATATGCAGGACTTCCAGGGTAGAGGTGGGGGATCAACACAAGATAGACCAGGGGCACGTCTTGACCCACAGAAGCTAGTGAGACGAGTAATCAGTAGACTAGCCCATGAGCACGTTTCTATCCCTTCCATTGTGAAGGAGAGTATTGAGGTCGATATACTTCAGTCCATTAGTGCCTTGACTCAGGGCATCATAGAGCATGCTAGTCCTACAACATAGTGTGCGTTGGGAGATAGTGCGAGGAGTAGGGTCCCACCCCATGCTTGTCAGACTTGTGGGTTAGCCTGTGGTTATGACCCCATGGATAGTCAAGACATAGGTGCACAGGCTACATCTGCAACTGAGCAGATGGTGATGATAGATACCCTCCTGAGTGAGACTTTTAGCCTTGATGCTCAGGTAAATATTAGCAAGTTTATTGAATTTAATTTATTAAATTTTATGTTCAAAATGCAAGACTAACTAATTTAGTTTGATGATTTTAATGAAATTTCAGGGTCATAGTGTTGATGTAGTTTTCAGTGGTTCTCCACCTACATATTACACTACATCATGTACTGTCGAGGTATGTAACTAGTAAACAATTATAAATATTACATGTGAATAGCATCGTTATATGAATGGTATTCTAATATCTAATTTTGTATGTTGAATAGGTTAATATTGGAGATTTCATGGCAACACCTGCCAGCAGTGGTGGACTTCAAAGCTTCACAAAGGTAATAAAATAAATAGTTTAATGAATGAATAGTACTTACTAGATTTTTGTATGTGACTTGTGTTCTTTATTGTGTGTACTTCCATGTTTAGATGAACGTGTGTGTATGTTAGGAGCCATGATTTGCACCACTATGATAGTTTTCGTAATTGAATAATGTTGTCTTATTTCCAGATGATGTAGGCTGCAGAGACACCTCCTGATGTTCATAGGGCAATGGAGCATGGTGTGACCTCTGCAATTCATAGCTCCATGGCATTGACAGGGGTATGAGGAAGATTAGTAAATTTTAATTTACATTCATTGTTATAGTTGTTTATTTTTTTAAAATGAAAAGATTATTGACTTGAAGTTTAATTTCTATCTGGATGGTTTCTATAGGACATGACATCACCACCACCTATTCCTACTACTAAGGCAAGTGTGGAGATAGATTATATTGTAGTGGTAAGTGATTATTTTGTTAAATGTTTCATTTTTTTAATATGTAATTTCTATATATTAATGTCTATACTTTTTATTGTAACTGCTAAAGATGTAGGAAGAACTAAATAGGAGGAGCAGCCCTCGGGTTCGTAGTAGACCACCCACATATCCATCTCCATCCCCTGGAAGATCAAAGGCTGCCCATGATCTATTCTCTTCACCAGCCAGAGGGGAATGACTTTTTATTGTGTTCCTTTGTTGTATACCTATATGGCATTTGTGGACATATATTTTGTATTGCATAAAGTTGACATTGTATGCCTATATGGCATTCTTATAAGCCTATATGGCTATTTTGTATATATGTTGTACTTATATCGGTAGATATTGATGTATGCCTATATTGATATTTCGTTAATACAAATCTTTTTTATTGATGGCGTCCATACTTGCATTATAAATCCACATTTGAATGGATATTTGTAGATGGCTACTTCAAATATTTAAAGTCCAATTGTATTACATAGGATGTTTGGTGATCTAATAAGCTAGCTATTGTTATTCAAGTATCACCTAAACCTCATTTTGGAACTAAAAGATAAAAGTTGAATTTAAAATAAAAATGAATCATCATGTTGAACAGAAAATATTCATATTCTTTATGAGTTACTCAATTGAAAATATTCAAATGAGTATGCTGATCCATATTCTTTATGAGTTGGTCAATTGAAAATATTTCTTAATTTCTTGTTATTATACTATATTGGGATGCAAAGAGTATGTTTGTTGTTTTGAATAAGATAGTCAAAATCATATGCTTATGAGCACCTGATGACCATTGTGGTTATTAAATGTAATTCCTCTTGCATATAAGGTGATGTTATGAGATTACATTGAGTCTTACCTAATTTTAGTATGCAACATAACATTGGGGCTACAGGCTTCCATAAGTCATCAACAATCAAGGTTCAAGGTTATCATTGAAGTCAAAGGGTCAAGGTTGTTTGTCATTGATGTCAAGGTTGATGCCATGATGTTGATAAGGTGATACAGTGATTCAAGGTAGGTGATGGTCATGAGGTGCATGATGTTATGAATATGGTTTTCATGATAAGGTCTCTCAATTCCTGTTGATGTTGCACAAGACAAACATGGTTCATATGATGCAAGGTTCATGTTCATGGTAGATGTGGTTTTGTTCATGCAAGGTTTTCTTGTGAATATGGTTTTCATGATAAGGTCTATCTTGAAAGGTTGATATGATGCAAGGTTCATATTCATGGTGGATGTGATTTTGTTCTTGCAATGAGAAATTAGAGAAGACACAGGCTTTCATAATCATAATCTTATTGATAGTTATGGTTATCATATTGGGCATTAAACCCTAAAAAGAATCTATTTTTCTTAAGACTTTAAAATGCTCAATTGCTTATCGTGTGTAAAGTGGACTTTTGTTTTAATTTAATATTGACTTATAATCAGAAGTTACTATCACTTAAATCAACCTACTAAAGGGTCTTTAAGTCATTAGTTCACCAACCCTTCAACCTAACTCAACTGGCATCTCTGGTAAACTCTCATAAGCTTGATCGCCATATCATAATCGAAGGTCGTATTTAATTGATATGAGGGCGGGAAAAAGGATTGGAAGTTCAGTATTTAAAAAGAATTTGGAATACAAATAATCATTTCTATGTGGTTGAATTTGATGGGCATGCTTTTATAAAAGGCTAAAAGACAGCTTTATGTAGGATATCATGGTATTTGTAGTGTTTGAAGATTGAAGACTAGTTAGTGTTTGTAGCTCGCACTATTTTGGCATGTTTGGGTGTGAAACAAGACCATGCCAAGCCTAAACATACCCATCTAGACACGTTGGAATTGTCGATTTGGCGGCACAAGGAGAAGAACAAAAGTTACACCCCTTTGCAACTTTACACTGCCTCCTTTTGATGATTTTTGGGGCAGCTGAAAAACTTTCATCAGAGGTAAATGCTTCAAAGATATAAAAAATTGAGAGAGGTTATTGTAGAGAGACCCTACATGATCACATTTCCTCAGATGGAATGTATCTAAGTGACATAGTTTCTGAGTAACAACTCATCAAAGATTGCTGTCTTTTTGCACTTTGGACTCTTCAGGGATATTACAGGTACAATGTAGCTCAGACTATTTTGGCATGTTTGGGTACAAAATAGGACTATACCTAGCCTAAACGTACCCATCTAGATGTGTTGAAACTATCAGTTTGGCCACACGAGGAGAAGAACAAAAGTTACACCCCTTTGCGACTTTACACTACCTCCTTTTGATGATTTTTAGGGCAGTAGAAAACTTTTCACCATGGGCAAATGCCTTAGAGAGATAAAAAAACTAAGAGAGGTTATTGTAGAGGGACCCTACATGATCACTTTTCCTCAGATAGTATGTATCTAAGTGACATGGTTTCTAAATAACAACTTGTTAAAAATTGCTGCCTTTTTGCACTTTGGACTTGTTGGCATTTCAATTTGCACCTCCGGTATGCGATTTGGAAATAGACAGCTATGCACAGATAAACTGCTCTCCTATTGGAAGGGGGAGTTCCTTTTCTTTCTGATGTTCACTGAAAAGATAACTTGAATGAAACTTCACCTATCTTCTTTTTGATTCTCAGCTGCGAGCACAAGGTTATAAAACTCTAAATGCTGTAGAAGAGGTTTTTCCTTTTTAATATAAAACTTCTACTACGACTAGCATAGACTAATGATGCTTTCAACCTCCTGAGTAAATTCAAAGCAAAGGAAGTTGAAAGTAAACAAGGAATGACTGTTAACACAAAAACTTAAGCAATTTTCTTCTAGATTAACATCATAAGACTAAAAGTACTTTAATGATGAAAGCTGAAAATGAAAGTTATAGAAGATACACATCTGACGATGATAACTTAAAGAATTGATATAGAATATCAGAGAAAAGTAGGCATGAGACTTCTATTCAATATCACAAAGTTTAATACAACTCCAGGACAACAATATTGTAGCAAAAGGTAGGCATACAGTAAGCGATCAAACACCAGAGAATAATGAACACAAAGTGAATAGACACTTGGAATAACAAGATCTGTAGGCTAGAATAGGCACAGCAAAATATGTTATCACAACTACCATTACAAACAATTGGCAAGGATGTCCTTATTTATACTAAAATCAAAGGAGTAGGGAACCCTAAAATCTCCTTGATTAACCCTAACTTGCCAACTCGCAAACTTTATTATTATTCTAAGACAAAGATACAATAAACAAATGCTTTAAAGCAAAGAAGATTCCAACTATCACAATGAGATTTCTTTTTAAAAAGGATGGATGAGCTTGGGATGAAAGCACATGCTTTAAAACAAACAGGATATGTTTTAAAGCTGCTTTCTTTTGAAATGCATTCTCATCAACATTCTTGCTTTTTGGTGATGTCATTCGTTGATATTCTTTTGTTGATTTCTTCTTAAAAAATTGATTCTGAGTGAAAAAAGCCGACACATGGTTTTTTAGGCAATTCTGTTTTGAAGCAACCCAGATTGTCGAATTTTGAAAAAGCAGGAAAAAAATAGTTTCCTAAAAAAAAGCACAACTCCCAATCTTCAAGAGGATGATAATCTGGATGGACCCATCTCGATGAAAATTGAAAAAGCTCTGGTCAGATTTATGAAAAATGATCCCCTTGAAACAAGGACCCTGAAAAAGTAAGCCTCTCTTCTTCCTCAACCCGAAACTATGAAGAACACTAAAAAAGCACCTGGTTTGGGTCATCGAATCTCTGTTGAAAGAAAAATAAAATCTTTCCTCTGGATGCAACTTGCAAAAGATAATGAAATAAAGAATCCAAAAGCTTGCTTTATAAATCTTTTGGTCAAAAAAGTAGCTTTATTTGTGTGAGAAGAAAATTTCACCCTCATCCATGAAGAAAGCATCTTGTAAAGCATAAATCCAAGTGGATGTCTTTGAATAGGAAGAATCCCTATTTTGTAGGAGCCTATGGCTTCATGTGTAATATGACAAAAAATATCTTCTTTGATGATGTCATCCAACATGCGAGTTGAAAGAAGTGCTAACAAAATTTTCTTCATTTTTGAAACTTCAACACTCGTTTTGACTCAAATATGGCCTGCCTCTGACTTTAACAAGGTGAAAAAATGTCATCATTAATTGAAAAAGCTGACTGATCCTGACATTTTGGATATTGATCAATTGAGATTCCATCCCTTGCCTCAATTCGACGATCAGACATCATTTGACCAAGTTTGACCTCCCGGAAACTGCAAACGGGCGAAGATTGGTAACAAAGCATGTTGGAAAACATTGAAAACATAAAAATATTCTAACATTGCTCAAGTTGGGCACCCCAAGCCTCCTGGGGCACCTAGTTTCCCAACACTTAGCCATTTTTTTTATTTTTTCAATTTTTCCAATTTCTTGGTTTGCGTGCTCGTTCCAGTGGCACAGGACCCCTATTTGGCTATGAATTTCTATCAACTAGGATAAAAATGAGTTTGATGATCTGGCAAATATGCAAGCCTGATGAAAACTGAGATGATTGTACCTTTTGTTTGCGTCAAAAAATGTGCCAAACTGATCAATACTGAACTAGACCGGGCTAACGGAAGGAGATTCACATTTTTCAAGAAAAACATCAAAAATATCTAACTATGGAGAGTTTGGGTTCCCCAAGCCAACTGGGGCACCTGGTTTCTCAACACTTAGAAAATTTTTCAAAATTTTTTAATTTTGTACCTTTTATCGATTTCTGTGCCCACGGCTCCTGTTTGATCTTCAATTTTAGTTGTTTTGATGACTGTCGAGGTGGGACGGAGGGTGATCTAAGTAGTCTAAACATATCTATTATGAAATCCTGGCTTTGACTAATTTTTGGCCAAGTTCGACCAAGTTTGACCAACTGGAAAAGAGCTGACAGAAGCATTTTTGACATTTCTTGAAAAACGTGAAAAAAAACTAACACATGAGAAGATGGGTGCCCCAAGCCTGCTGGGGTGCCTAGTTTCACCAAACTTAGTCAAATTTATGATTTTCTAACTTTTCAATTCACCTTGGATCCATCTTGCATCATTTTGCGTGCATTGTCGAGTTGACGGTTGTTTGTCAATTTTGCGTCGTTGAAACAATGTTGAAAACTCATCAGAGAATTTTGGTAGGTGAACTTTTCTGTGTTTATGACTTTCAAACTCATGCTTCACCTTGTGAAAAAGCAAAAATGACCTAGTAGAGAAAACTTGGTTGTTTGAAGATTCCGTCTAAACCGCGCCAATCGTGAAGCAAAATCGACCAATGAGAATTGAGCGCGACACCTGATTTGGAGATTCTACTTTTAGAAAATTTCTATTTTTAGAAATTTTTGCCAACATCCATATCTCAAGAAACCTAGAAAACCTAACTTGACATCTATTTTTAGAAATTTCTAAATTTCTATTTTTAGAAATTTTGCTTTTTTTGACTTTTTGACAAAAAATTTTCTAGACTTGTTTCAAAATGCCTTAATGAAGCAAAAAATTTGGTTGGGTACAACAATTGGCTCTGTCTGGGGACCATGGTGAATACTTACAGCATAGGAGAACCAAGAATCTCTAGACCTTTGCAAGTTGGACCAGTGCCTTATCCATTGGGCAATAGAGTTAGATTACATTCCTAATCACCTAGAACAAGACTTTTTCCTGCATCACCTAAGAGCGGACTTCCTAAAATCACCTAGGGAGTTGGAACTTTAGAACACAACATGAACACAACTTCACATTACGGAAAGGGGAAAAACATTACGACATAATGGTCACATCATAGAAAGGGGAAACACATCATGAGAACAAAAAGTGTTTCATGCACTCTTTTTCTTGAGCGAGGATGAGAAGAGATTTAGGACTGTCACATAAAACCATCAATCGACTCAAAAAAGTAAGAACCATCTCTCTTTAGCTATGAAGATTGCCTTGGTAGCACAAAACTTTTCTTTCTCTGCAACATCCTCTCAAAGAGCAATGATTCAAGAGGGTATTCACATTCAGGCCACGAGAAGTTCTTGAGAAACTGATTGATATGCCAGGGATCAGATGGAGCATCTTCCTCCAATGTGAACAACCTCTGCAATAGGTGAAGATACAAAACTTCCTTTTGAAGATATACAGGAAAGTCTTGTGGCCAAAGTAAATCTATGGGAATGGTCATCACCACATATTGAATATGAGTTTCATTTATATCTTGTACACATGCAACTTTGTATTCAGTCAATGCATCATCTTCTGGAAAAGGTGCAAGCTGCTCATACACAACTCTCATCACTGATTCTTGGTTTATAGGGTCCACAACTGTCATCACCCATTTTTCAAGTGCTTCAGGGACTCCTTCATTGGTTGTGTTTTCATCCATCCACTCTCTAAAATCTAATGAATCATCAAGATCTAAATGCTTAAACTCTTGAACATCCTCACCTGTTAGCTCACTTTCCCATTCATTACCTGGAATCTCGTCATCCTCTGTAGAGTACTCTTCTTTAATGCGAATATCCATCATCACTTCTTCTTCAGCATTCATGTATCTTTCATGCTTTGTAAAAGGAGTGGAATCAACGACAGCCTCATCTGAGTCATATGTTTCCTCTTCTTCTTCTTGAATAATCTCACACACGGCGTATCTCACAAGACATTTGTCAAGAATCTCTGATTTTTCAATATCATCCTCTTTAGTGACCAAAACTGAATACTCCATGAACTCCTCTTCCCCATCAACCACTTCGTATGTTGCATTCCACACTGGTTGTATAGTATCAATAAAGTCTTTTCCTTGTACAGGTTCATAGATGGATTCAACATCATCCTCTTCACTAGTATGTATGAAATATTCTCAAGATGCAGGTGAAGATGGGCTATATTCTAAAGGAAAGTCTGTAGTGTTTTCTGTTGAAGAATCACTTTCCCATTGATGTTGAAAATAGTTTAGATCTGATGATGAATTTTCCACATGATCTCCAGTTTTGAAAAATTCTTCTAAGAAGAAATCATCTTCAAAAAGAAGATCATGCTCTCGCTCCACTTGCAAAGCTTCTTTGGTCTCTTCTTTGGATATATCTGACACAGATTCTTCAAACCAGCCTTCAAAAGATGAGAAAAAGAAAACTTATTCATCATTATTTTGTCCTTGAGATGATTGTCGCACTTTTTCTTCCTCAAAGAAAGTTTGTAAGTTGTACATTTCTTCGGATTCTTCTTCTATTTCGTCAACCACATGGACAACCTCCTAATTTTGTTTAGTTATTTTAGACAGTATAACATATGTACCAGGACTTGTTTCTTGATATAGCACAAGTTCAAGGATAACTTTCAAAAGTTTAGCATCATTTTCTTCATTAGTGTGTATGAAAGCTTCTTGAGACAAAGATGAAGACAGGCTAAACTGTAAAAGAAAATTTACAGTATCCTCTACTGAAGAATCACTCTCTAAGTGATGTAGAAAGCTATCAAGATCTAATGATGAATCTTCTATATGATCTCCATTTTTGAGAAATTCCTCTAATGATGAATCATCTTCAAAATGAAGATCATGTTCTTTCTCTAATTGCAACATTCCTTTGGTCTCTTCTCCTTTGAATGTATCTGACACAGGTTCTTCAAACCAACCTTCAAAAGATGAGAAGAACAAATTGGATTCTTCATTGCTCTCTGCAACATATTTTATCTCTTCCTTGTAATTTTGCTCTTGTGAAGATTGTTGCACTTCTTCTTCTTCAGGGAAAGTATGCAAGTTGTGCATTTCTTCAGGTTCTTCCATCAATGATCCTTCTTCATGATTGAAGAAATTATGCAAATTTTCAGCTTTTGATGAACATTCATGCTCCATATGTAAACACATGATATCACTTGAAATTGAGTTAGGAAAATGTTCCCTTCTAATATTTGATTTACACTGGTCAAATCCCTTCATAGAGCCGCCATCGGATTCATCAAAGAGACGTTCAGGAGTATCTGAAAATCCTTGATTTTCATTTGATGCTTTTAATATTTGCATGAATCTTCTCATCTCTGAGCAACTTTCTCCATCATGTTGGTTTGTTGCATGGAACAAGTAGTAGATTTGTATTGCAAAAGACACATCTGCCTTTTGACACATAGGTGATACTTGACGCACAGGTGAAGCAGGTTGATCACTCATAAAGTCAATGAAAGAATCTGGTATACTTGAAGGAGATGGAACTTGCCAAAGTGGTACAACATTCAAGGGCACTAGTGGTTTGATTGAATCTCTCTGGATCTTTCTAGAAGTGATCATATGATCTTCTAATTCAATAGCATACTCTTGAGCTTCTTGTAGTTCTGTAGCGTGTCTTTGCTTGAGGTAGAAAGAAATTTTTGAAGATTGTGCATTCGTGAAACAACTTAGCAGAATTTCTGACGAAGGATTCAAGGTGTTCAAAACTTTTCCAACCAAACGGTTGAATCTAGCCATGAACTCTCGTATCAGCTCACTTCTATCTTTCTTGATGTTTGAGAGTTTTGCAAACAAGACATGACTATCTTCTGCAGGCTTGAAACAAGTGAGAAATTTCTCCCTCATCGACACCCAACTTGTGATAGAGCTGGCAACAAGGTGATTAAACCATTTAGCTGTTGAACTTTGCAATGATTCCATAAATAAATGCACTGCAACATCTTCATGCACAATGCCAAGAATTCTACAAGCAGTGGTGAAGGCAGAAATGTGCTCATCAGGATGTTGCTTCCCATCACCATGAAACTTTGGAAAACTTTTACTTGATCCTTTAGGAAGCTCATGATATTCTGTTAGTACCAAAAGTCCAATGTTGTTACCCCAAGGCAATGGTGGTGGTCGCCTTTGATTTGCATCACCCATTGCTCTAGGTTGGGGTACTAGTTCTTCTTGTAAATCTTCTTGCTTGACTTCAGGAACTATCTGAATTTCTCAAACTATGATGGATGCATCTCCAACTTCTGTAGGAACAAGATCTTGGAAGGAAGGATCTATAGCACCACCTTTTCCCCTTCTTGAATAACCCTATGAGCCAGGATTATCTACTGCCATACGAGAGATGGTAATACAGGTCTTACTATTGTAAGATCTGGTTTGTGTTCTTCTTCGTCAAAAATAGCAGCCTTGTTTCTCCACTGATCAGGACTTTCCTTTTGCGCAAATATGAAACTTCTAAGGCTACTAATGATGTCAGTTTTCTCTCCTTCCACTCGTACAAGATTTGGTTGAATACCAGGTGGTGTAAGATTTGGTTGTTGAACTGGAGTAGAAGGTAGCTAGAGATTCATTCCTATGACATAAGCCTAAGCTTGCTTGAAGTTTTATGCCTCGTGCCCCACGGTGGGTGCCAGAAAACTGTTGGTGTTTCAATTCAAACCTTCGGTATGCGATTTGGAAACAGACAGCTATGCACAGATAAACTGCTCTCCTATTGGAAGGGGGAGTTCCCTTTCTTGCTGATGTTCACTGAAAAGATAACTTGAATGAAACTTCGCCTATCTTCTTTTTGATTCTCAGCTGTGAGCACAAGGTTATAAAACTCTAAACACTGCAGAAGAGGTTTTTTTCTTTTTATAAAACTTCTACTACAACTAGCATAGACTAATGACACTTTCAACCTCCTGAGTAAATTCAGAGCAAAGGAAGTTGAAAGTGAACGAGGAATGATTACTAACTCAAAAACTTAAGCAATTTTCTTACAGATTAACATCACAAAACTAAAAGTACTTTAATGATGAAAGCTGAAAATGAAATTTGTAGAAGATACACATCTAACGATGATAACTTAATGAATCGACATAGAATATCAGAGAAAAGTAGGCATGAGACTTCTATTCAATATCACAAAGTTTAATACAACTCCAGGATAGCAATATTGTAGCAAAAGGTAGGCATATATTAAGTGATCAAAGACTAGAGAACAATGAAGACAAAGTGAACAGACACTTGGAATAACAAGATCTGCAGGCTAGAATAGGCACAACAAAATATGTTATCACAACTACCATTACAAACAATGGGTAAGGATGCCCTTATTTATACTAAAATCAAAGGAGTAGGGAACCCTAAAATCTCCTTGATTAACCCTAACTTGCCAACTCGCAAGCTTTATGACTATTCTAAGACAAAGATACAATAAACAAATGCTTTAAAGCAAAGAATATTCCAACTATCACAATGTGATTTCTTTCTAAAAAGGATGGATGAGCTTAGGATGAAAGTACATGCTTTAAAACAAAAAGCATATGTTTTAAAGCTGCTTTCTTTTGAAATGCATCCTCATCAACATCCTTGCTTTTTGGTGATGTCATCCATTGATATTCTTTTGCTGATTTCTTCTAAAAAAGTTGATTCTGAGCGAAAAAAACTGGCACATGGGTTTTGTAGGCAATTCTATTTTGAAGCAACCTAGATCGTCGGATTTTGAAAAAGTGGAGATTTTCTTGAAAAGGCTAGAAAAAAGTAGTTTCCCAAAAAAAGCACAAATCCCAATCTTCAAGAGGATGATAATCTAGATGGACCCATCTTGACGAAATTTGAAAAAGCTCTGGTCGGATTTCTGAAAAATGATCGCCTTGAAATAAGGACCCTGAAAAAGCAAGCCTCTCTTCTTCCTCAACCTGAAACTATGAAGAACACTGAAAAAGCACCTGGTTTGGATCATCGAATCTTTGTTGAAAAAAAAATAAAATCTTTCCTCTGGATGCAACTTGTAAAAGATAATGAAATAAAGAAGCCAAAAGCTTGTCTTTATAAATCTTTTGGTCGAAAAAGCAACTTTATTTGTGTGAGAAAAAAATTTCACCATCATCCATGAAGAAAGCATCTTTTAAAGCATAAATCCAAGTGGATGTCTTTGAATAGGAAGAATCCCTATTTTGTAGAAGCCTATGGCTTCATGTGCAAGATGACAAAAAATATCTTCTTTGATGATGTCATCAAACATGCGAGTTGAAAGAAGTGCTAACAAGATTTTCTCATTTTTGACACTTCAACACTCGTTTTGACTCAAATATGACATGTCTCCAACTTTAACAAGGTGGAAAAATGTCATCATTAATTGAAAAAGCTGATTGATCCTGACATTTTGGAGATTGATCAACTGAGATTCCATCCCCTGCCTCCGTTCGACAATCTGAAATCATTTGACCAAGTTTGACCTCCCGAAAATTGCCAATGGGTGAAGATTGGTAACAAAGCATGTTAGAAAACATTAAAAACATAAAAATATTCTAACACTGCTCAAGTTGGGTGCCCCAAGCCTCCTGGGACACCTGGTTTCCCAACACTTAGCCATTTTTTTGATTTTTTCAATTTTTCCAATTTCTTGTTTTGCGTGCATGTTTTAGTGGCACAGGACCCCTATTTGGCTGTCAATTTCTATCAACTAGGATGAAAATGAGTCTGATGATCTAGCAAATATGCAAGCTTGATGAGAATTGAGCTAATTGTACGTTCTGTTTGCCTCGAAAAATGTGCCAGACTGATCAATACTAAACCAAACCGGGCTAACGGAAGGAGATTCATGTTTTTCAAGAAAAACATCAAAAATAATCTAACTCTAGAGAGTTTGGGTGCCCCAAGTCTCCTGGGGCGCCTGGTTTGTCAACACTTAGAAAATTTTTTAAAATTTTTCAATTTTGTACCTTTTCTCAAATTTTGTGCCCACAGCTCCTGTTCGATCTTTGATTCGGTTGTTTTGACGACTGTCAAGGTGGGATAGAGGGTGATATGAGTAGTCTAAACGTATCTGTGATGAAATCTTGGCTTTGACTGACTTTTGGCCAAGTTTGACCAAGCTTGACCAACCGGAAAAGAGCTGACGGAAGCATTTTTTATGTTTCTCGAAAAACATGAAAAAAAACTAACACAAGAGAAGATGGGTGCCCCAAGCCTCCTGGGGCACCTAGTTTCACCAAACTTAGTCAAATTTATGATTTTCTAACTTTTCAATTCACCTTGGATCCATCTTGCATCATTTTGCGCGCATCGTCGAGTCGACAGCTGTTTGTCAGTTTTGCGTCATTGAAACAGCATTGGAAACTCGTCAAAGAATTTTGGCAAGTGAACTTTTCTGTGTTGATGACTTTCGAGCTCATGCTTCACCTTGTGAAAAAGCAAAAATAACCTAGTAAAGAAAACTTGGGTGTTTGAAGATTCCATCTAAACCGTGCCGATCGTGAAGAAAAATCGACCAATGAGAATCAAGCGTGACACTTGATTTGGAGATTCTATTTTTAGAAAGTTTTGCCAACATCCATATCTCAAGAAACCCAAAAAACCTAACTCAATGTCTATTTTTAGAAATTTTGTTTTTTTGACTTTTTGACAAAAAAATTTCTAGACTTGTTTCAAAATGCCTTAATGAAGCAAAAAATTTGGTTGGGTACAACAGGACTCTTTAGGGATATCACTGGTACAATGTAGCTCAGACTATTTTGGCATGTTTGGGTACAAAAAAGGACCATGCCTAGCCTAAACGCACCCATCTAGATGCATTGGAATTGTCAGTTTGGCCACACAAGGAGAAGATCAAAAGTTACACCCCTTTACAACTTTACACTGCCTCCTTCTGACAATTTTTGGGGTAGCAGAAAACCTTTCACCACAGGTAAATGCCTTAGAAATATAAAAAACTGAGAGAGGTTATTGTAGAGGGACCCTACATGATCACTTTGCCTTAGATAGAATGTATCTAAGTGACACAATTTCTAAATAATAGCTCGTCAAAGATTGCTGGCTTTTTGCACTTTAGACTCTTCAGGGATATCGCCGATACAATGTAGCTCAGATTGTTTCAGCATGTTTGGGAGAAAAATAGGACCATACCTAGTGTAAACATAGCCATCTGGATGCGTTGGAACTATCAATTTGGCCACAGGAGGAGAAGAACAATAGTTACACCCCTTTGCAACTTTACACTGCCTCCTAATAATTTTTGTGGTAGCAGAAAACCTTTCACCATGGGCAAACACCTTATGGATATAAAAAACTGAGAGATACTATTGTAGAGGGACCCTACATGATCACTTTGCCTCTAATGGAATGTATCTAAGTGACACAGTTTTCAAATAATAGCTCATCAAAGATTGCTTCCTTTTTGCACTTTGGACTCTTTAGGGATATCGTCGGTACAATGTAGCTCAGACTGTTTCGGCATGTTTGGGTGAAAAATAGGACCATGAATAGCATAAATGTACCCATTCAGACATGTTGGAATAGTCAGTTTGGTCGCATTAAGATCAGGACAAAAGTTACACCCCTTTGCAACTTTACACTACCTCCTCCTAATGATTTTTAGGGCAGCAAAAAACCTTTCACCATGGGCAAACGCCTCAGAGATATAAAACACTAAGAGAGGTTATTGTAGAGGAATCGTACATGATCGCATTGCCTTAGACGGAATGTTTCTAAGTGACATGATTTTTGAGTAACATCTCATCAAAGATTGCTGCCTTTTTGCACTTTGGATTCTTCAGGGATATCATCAGTACAATGTAGCTCAGACTGTTTCGACATGTTTCGGTGAAAAAAAAAGGACCATGCCTAGCGTAAATGTACCCATCTAGATACTTCAGAATAGTCACTTTGATCGCATTAGGAGCAGGATGAAAGTTACACCCCTTTGCAACTTTACACTACCTCCTTCTGATGATTTTTGGGGTAGCAGAAAACTTTTCACCATGGGCAAACGCCTCAGAGATATAAAAACTTGAGAGAGGTTATTATAGAAGAACCCTACATGATTGCATTTCCTTAGATGAAATATTTCTAAGTGACACAATTTTTGAGTAACATCTCATCAAAGATTGCTGCATTTTTACACTTTGGATTCTTCTGGGATATCATCAGTACAATGTAGCTCAGACTGTTTTGACATGTTTGGGTGAAAAACATGACCATGTCTAGCATAAATGTACCCATCTGGATGCATTGGAATAGTGAGTGAGTTTGGTCACATCAGGAGCAGGACAAAAGTTACACCCCTTTGCAACTTTACACTGCCTCCTTTTGACGATTTTTGGGGTAGCAAAAAACCTTTCACCATGGGCAAATGCCTCAGAGATATAAATAAACCAAGAGAGGTTATTGTAGAGGCACTCTACGTGATAGCATTGCCTCAAATAGAATGTTTCTAAGTGACACATTTTTCAAGTAACATCTCATCAAAGATTGCTACCTTTTTACACTTTGGACTCTTCAGGGATATCGTCAGTACAATGTAGCTCAAACTGTTTCGACATGTTTAGGTGAAAAATAGAACCATGCCTAGCCTAAATGTACCCATTTAGATGCATTGGAACCGTCAGTTTGGTCACATCAGGAATAGGACACCAAAAATGCAAAAGTTGGTTTGTACAACTTGACAACATTGACACTTTTTTGCAACAGGACTCAAAGACTCAAACTGACCCCAAATGACTCAAAGTGACTTAAAAACAAATGAAATGGTCTTAGAAGACCTTATTACATACAATTGACTCAATCAAAACAAAATTTTATTTTTTGACCCCTCTTGGAGGCATGACAACCTAGGTGCCCCTGCACCATTAGTGCAACTGAAGTCGATAAAGTTTTCCTAAGATGCAGGACACCTAAGACACCTATTTTCTAGTCTCTATCTACCTAGTTGACATATCGTATATACCTAAGACACAATTAGAGACACCTATTATCTAGTTAGAAACTAAGACACCTAGAGACACCTATATTTTATACATTAACTAGATTTATACATTATTCTCAGGATCAACTTCATCCATCACTTAGGTCTAACCCCATGAAGCATAATATGATGATGTAAAAATGTGTATATGTGTAAAAATATAGCAGGAAATAAAAAAAGACAAACCTTACAAATTAATGTGCATACTTAAAACTCAATGTAACATAACTTTACAAAATCAATGTGAATACTTACAAATTAATCCAATGAACCATCCAGGTCTTCTCTACTCTTTATTGTGTCAAATATTGCTTCATGGTCAGACTCACGCACCTTCCACAAGCTTTTGTTCAAAGGTCTACCCTGATACTGTATCAAATGAACATTGGATGATGTGACAAGGTTTGAGTAATGAAGAATCTTCCAATGCATGTCAAAGTCTTGAAAGAGCCAAACATTAACACTCTTATGTGGGTACCTTCTAAGCCATGTTCCGGTAATAACCACTGAGCCTGTAGGGTATTCGATGTTTTCTCCATCTATAACTAGAGCCTCTAATTTATTTTTGGCCTCAACACAATGACATAAGTAATAATTTGTTCCCTCTTCATTATCTTCATCTGCAATAACTACATATATGTGCCCTACATTGATATGTGTAGCAAATTAGATGAAATTAGTCAACATTACAAAAACACTACAAAGTAAGATGACATTAGGAATTTCAAAAACTATGCAAATAGATATATTACCTAGTTGAACTAAATCTGATATGTGGTCAAAGTCAACTAATGATTCCATTTGTGTTAGATCCAGTGTCATCGAGGGTCAATACGAGTCAAGTGGGCTAAGATAACTTAACTGCCATTCGTCAACCCACTCCTTTGACTCACACTCATCCCAGGCTTGAATTGTATAGGAAGAACAAAAGCATGACATCTTTCGTGTATGGATACTCCATGAACCTGCAATTGAGCTTCTCAAAGAGTGCATCTCACTTGATCCTGTCAGTCTAGAACAATCCTCAGATGGTGCAATGTTAGTATCATCTATCAACCAAAAAAAATCTACGAACTGAAGACTTACCTTCATTACCTAGACCCATGGAAGCATTACACCACTTGACAATCAATTTTGCATCTGTCAACTTTGTATTGTCTTTATACTTTAACTCTTCTCGTGCTATGGCTCTTTTGATACATGCTCCTACACCATCATGCTCCCCCTTTCCATGCCTGGCCTCACAAAAGTTCCACATATGCTGAATACCTATAAAATGATGCCTCCTACTTAGCTAATAGAAATTTTGTGAGTTCTTGAATTGTGACACACAGTTATCCAACCATATGATATGCTGACTGAACGATATGCCCTTCTAGCCAAATCCTTGTAGAACACCTGAAAGCAACCTTACATGAACTCTGTAGAATACATGCGATCATAACTAATATAGAAATTATACTCCCTTATGATCTTTCTGTCATCCTCTATACTATCATTTGCATGAATGATTGCGATGTGCACAAATATAGAAACCTGTGTGGAGTTGTAATATTGTGATTACACCTCATGCTGTGGCTATAGGCTGTAGTTCTCTGCAAAGTTGATGACTAAAACAATGTTACCAACTAGAAATGTGTCCTTGCATAACTTGAATTGCAAGTCCAACCATCGAGCTCTATGGGCATGTCTTGCATACTCATACACTATACTATCATGAAATATAGGCATAAACTGATACACTGGAATCTTTTCGATAACTAATTCACACCTCTTTGCTTCTTTACCATCTTTCGTATCGCATGCCACTGTTTTATACTTTCCAAACTCTACTAGTTCATTTCCAATCGCATGTGTTCTTTCCATATGTTCACATATTGGCAAATGTTACAAGCCACCACAATGATGACATGTGCCATCCAAGCCTAATTTCTTGTAGAATATTTGACCTTCCTCTCTTTCACATAAAATTCCTAATATGAAGTCTCTTGAAGATGTTGGTGGGGCATGTATGACACAACCCTACAAAACATTGTTAGTATGCATATCTAAACATATAGACCTATAAACATCAAAATGGTTAGAAAATTCAATATGTAATCTACAACAACAAGTAGTGTGTGTGTGATTTATCTTGACATAGAAAGGTTTTACCATTTCAAAATATCTTTGACAAATTGTAATTTGATGATACTTCTCTAGAAATTTACCATAAAACTGTGTTTGATTCTCATCTAAAAAATGCTTTGGATGTGGCTCATGGTTCCAACTACCAATTCTCCTTCTTACCACATCCCTTTGATTCAGAGATACCCTTGTGTAATTCTTCCAAAAGTCTTCAATTAGTGATCTCAATGCTTCAACAATTGGTTTATCTTTTTGTGGTAGTCTCCCCAAGAATGCCCATAATTCATTGGCATTAGTGTCCTCAATTCTTTGGCGTCTTCCAATGGCTCTTGATTAAGTTTTCCTATTAATTCTTAATTCTTGACTCGTCTTTCTAATGAGATGAACTTTCCTCATTTGACTACTTACTATAGTCGATGTAATCACACGTCGTGTTGCATTACTATCTTTTGTGCGTGAGGTGTTACCCACACTCTCATATGCACTCATCAGATCCTTGACAATAGATTTTTCACTTGAAGCCTCTGATGTTCTCAACCCAAGAATCTTCATGATGGACCTATACTTTATACTTTGCATCATTTCAACAAATAGTTGACATCTTGCAGTCTCATTTAACTTTTCAAAGAACAATCTCCAAATCTTATGAGCATATCTTCTACAAGGGCATTTTGGAATCTTACCTTCCATTAGCCACAAAATATTCTCACAAATATCAATCAAATACTTTGGCTTTCTATGTAAATTTCTAGGTGGTGTTAAGCTAGGTAAATTCATCTCAACATTAGGAATTTCATCAATATTTAAATGAGATGGGCTAGATGGCATACCTTCGATCAAAGATGGAATAGATGACATACCTTGTTTGAGGTGGGAACAATGGTGTACCTCCTTCATCACATGTGAGTGATGATGTACTCTCAACTTGAGATGTGGTAGATGGTGTGCCTACATATTAACTTGCATAAAGTTTTTGCATTCATTCTCTTTGTGCCGCCAATACCATATCTCTTTGTGATGGTTGTGGTTCCTCTTCAATTGGCATGTCTTCATTTATTGTGTCCAATTTCCTCTTCTCACGAAGTTCCCTCATAGCCACTACTTTCTTTGCATTCTTAGCTTCTATCTCTTCCTGTGTTGGTTTAATTCTTGATCGTTTCCTCAGCATGACGGAGAATTTGTCTATAGCATGATAAAGAGACCAATATTAGTTCCTAAGAAATGAATCCATACAACTAACTAAAATATATGTCATTCAACCCTTCATAGTAAATGTACATACAATCATCATGTAAAAGAGTAAATGTCACTCAATCAAAATAGGTACAAAGCATACAAAGCAAATTATTGCAACCATGAAAAGAGTACATGGGACTTCATGCTTGAAAAGGTTGAGGCAGACCCAATTTGACATCTTTGTTGTTACTAAGGCTACTAGGATTTGGAATTGAGAAGGTGTTTTTTTGGTACTAGGGATACTAGGATTTGGGTGGCTTGTGAAGGAATAGACAACAATTGTTGTGTCATGTGCATGTACAAATCATCATGAATAGGTTCATAAGGAATGTCCTAGCCCAAGATATGTGCATACAAATCATCATGTCATGTGCATACTTGTATGATCTTGGCACCTATTCATTTGTATTTTAACTTTTTAATATGACAAGATAATAGTGGGATTGTATTTTTATTATGTTGTAAGGATTTATTCTTGTAAAGTTTGACATCATGGTATGTTAAGGTTTGTTTATTACACATAATTATTAAAGGGCCCAAGTGTAGAAAATATACATGGCATTATGTGAGATTGTAGGCTACTTTCTTGATTGGGAATGTGTCTATTTTAAACATCTATGATAAAGCATGATAAATTAATTCAAATAGAATTAAGGAAAATGTAAAGAACATGCATGTAAAGACTTAACATACCTAAAAAATAAAGATTCAAATGGAGAGAGTACCCAATTATGTAGTATTTTTTTCTTCTTGCATCAAACTCCTCAACAATTTGAGTTTTTCACCACTTGCTTCCTTTTCAATGTTAAATTGAATAACACTTAAATATAATTACTAACAACAATACTATTAACCAATCTATAATGTTAAATTCCTAAAATTGAATCACAATTAACATTACAACACTACAAAAATTAAAACTTGAATAGATATATATATCAAACTTGGTGTGAAAACTATGTTATTTTCTCCTTCTCAAGTTGGCAAAGCAAAAAAGGTGGTGGAAAGATCATGGAAAGGTTGTAGAATGTGTAAAATGTGCATGTGAACTTCCCAACAACATGAAACCACTTATTTTTTGTCAGAGCACGTGCATAATCAGCATGAAAACAGAGCATATGGTCCTTGATCATGGGGGTGAACACTTTTTTACTATTTCTATAGCAGGAAAAAATGTGAGTACGTTATAATGCACTCACATTTTGTCTTGCTATAGATTGATCCATAAATATTTGTGCCTATCTCACCTTCAATAGCACCTTTACAATATCTCACCTCTAGTTCCAACAGCTCATGTTCTATATCTCACTTATCTCTCCCCCTCACCTCTCTACCTCTCCCCTCTCTATGTCTCTTAGTCGCTCCTTGTCTACCTCAACCCTAAACCCTAAACCTTATCCCTAAACCCTAAACCTTATCACTAAACCCTAATCCTTCAACCCTCAACCATAATCCCTCAACCCTCAACTCTAATCCCTCATCCCTAAACCCTAAACACTATCCCTATTCCTAAACCCTCAACCCTATCTTGAAACCCTCAACCCTTGAACCTCAATGTACTCAACCCTCAACATCAAACCCTAATCCCTCAACCCTTAACTCTGATCCCTCAACCCTACCCTCAAACCTAAAACCTCAACCCTCAACACTCAACATCAAACCCTAATCCCTCAACCCTTAACTCTAATCCCTCAACCCTAAACCCTATCCCTAAACCCTAAACACTATCCCTATTCCTAAACCCTCAACAGGCTCAATACTATACCTTAAACCCTAATCCCTTATCCCTAAACCCTCCAACCCTATCCCTAATCATTATACCCTTGACACTCTACTTTAACCCTAATCTCTCGACCCTCAACCCTATCCCTAAACCCTTGACCCTTAAACCTCAACCCTTAATGTCAAACCCTAATCTCTCAACCCTTAACTCTAATCTCTCAACCCTCAACCCTATCCCTAAACCCTAAACCCTAAAGCCTCAACCCTCAACCCTCAACCCTCAACCCTTCACTCTAATCCCTCAACCCTAAACCTTATCCCTAAACCCTCAACACTATACCTTAAACCCTAATCCCTCAACCCTCAACCCTAAACCTTATTCCTAAACCCTAATCCCTCAACCCTCAACCCTCAACTCTAATCCCTCATCCCTAAACCCTAAATTCTATCCCTATTCATAAACCCTCTATAGGCTCGATACTATACCTTAAACCCTAATCCCTTATCCCTAAACCCTCTAACCCTATCCCTAATCCTTATACCCTCGACACTCTACTTTAACCCTAATCCCTTGACCCTTAACCCTATCGTGAAACCCTCAACCCTCGAACCTCAATGTACTCAACCCTCAACGTCAAACCCTAATCCCCCAACCCTTAACTCTGATCCCTTGACTCTCAACCCTATCCCTAAACCCTCAAACCTAAAACTTGAACCCTCAACACTCAATGTCAAACGCTAATCCATCAACCTTTAACTCTAATCCCTCAACCCTAAACCCTATTTCAAAACCCTAAACACTATCCCTATTCCTAAACCCTCAATGGGCTCGATACTATACCTTAAACCCTAATCCCTTATCCCTAAACCCTCTAACCCTATCCCTAATCCGTATACCCTCAACACTCTACTTTAACCCTAATGCCTCGACCCTCAACCCTATCCCTAAACCCTCGACCCTCAAACATCAACCCTCAACCCTCAACGCCAAACCCTAATCCCTCAACCCTTAACTCTAATCCCTCAACCCTCAACCCTATCCCTAAGCCCTAAACCCTAGAGCCTCAACCCTCAATGCCAAATCCTAATCCCTCAACCCTTCACTCTAATCCCTCAACCCTAAACCCTATCCCTAAACTGTCAACACTATACCTTAAACCCTAATCCCTCAACCCTCAACCCTAAACCTTATCCCTCAACCCTAATCCCTCAACCCTCAACCCTAATCCCTCAGCCCTCAACTCTAATCCCTCATCCCTAAACCCTAAATGCTATCCCTATTCCTAAACCCTCAACAGGCTTGATACTATACCTTAAACCCTAATCCCTTATCCCTAAACTCTCCAACCCTATCCCTAATCCTTATACCCTCGACACTCTACTTGAACCTTAATCCCCGACCCTCAACCCTATCTCTAAACCCTCAACGCTCGAACCTCAACCCTCAACCCTAATCCCTCAACCCTTAACTCTCCCTCGACCCTCAACCCTATCCCTAAACCCTAAATGCTAAAGCCTCAACCCTTAACCCTCAATATCAAATCCTAATCCCTCAACCCCCAAGCCTAAACCTTATCCCTCAACCCTCAACCCTAATCACTCAACCCTCAACTCTAATCCCTCATCCCTAAACCCTAAACACTATCCCTATTTCTAAACCCTCAACGGGCTCTGTACTATACCTTAAACCTTAATCCCTTATCCTTAAACCCTCCAACCCTATCCCTAATCCTTATACGCTTGACACTCTACTTTAGCCCTAATCCCTCGACCCTCAACCCTATCATGAAACCCTCAACCCTTGAACCTCAATATACTCAACCCTCAATGTCAAACCCTAATCCCCCAACCCTTAACTCCAATCCCTCAACCCTCAACCCTATCCCTAAACCCTCAACCCTAAAACCTCAACCTTCAACACTCAACGTCAAACCCTAATCCCTCAACCCTTAACTCTAATCCCTCAACCATAAACCCTATCCCTAAACCCTAAACACTATCCCTATTCATAAACCCTCAATGAGCTTGATACTATACCTTAAACCCTAATCCCTTATCCCTAAACCCTCCAATCCTATCCCTAATCCTTATACCCTCGACAGTCTACTTTAACCCTAATCCCTCAACCCTCAACCCTATCCCTAAACCCTCGATGCTTGAAACTCAACCCTCAACCCTCAACGTCAAACCCTAATCCCTCAACCCTTAACTCTAATCCCTCGACCCTCAACCCTATCCCTAAACCCTAAATCCTAAAGCCTCAACCCGCAACGTCAAATCCTAATCCCTCAACCCTTCACTCTAATCCCTCAACCCTAAACTGTTGATAACTAAGGGGGGGTGAATCAATTATCCTAATTATTTCAACTTTCTGAACTTTCTTAATAATTAGTGCAGCATCAATTCAAACAAGCAAACATAACCATGACATGGAAATACACATGACACAATATTTTTGACGTGGAAACCCTATTAAGGGAGAAAACCACGAGGTGAATAACCCAAGATTGTATTCTTTATTAGAAGAATAGAATTACAAAATGGCACTTGCCAATTAGGGCTCACTGCTTGAGCACACTGCTCACAAGAGGCCCACTGCCTGCAAGAGACTCACTGTCTACAATTTATAAAGAGTGTAATACAATACTTGAATTGATAGGGAGCATCTACATATGCTGGAGTTTAGTTCCGGTTAAACTTAGTATATTGATCTACTGCACTTCATCCTTTCTTTTCCTTAGTGCTACTGTCCTTTCACATACCGGACCTACCTTAATGTTTTCACTCTACTCTACTGCTTTTCTTCGTACTTCACCAAAAACCACGACACCTCTCACAACCAAATCCATCTTGTATATATATCCACACAAGTGATTTCATCACCTTTCTAGTTGGCGTCTATAATAGTCAATATTTTCCATGAACTCTAATCTGTTGGCTGAATCCTTGCTTACCAAATAATGCGGATCAAGGATATACTTGTAGAAGTCATCAATCATGTCAGCCAATCATAACTTATGCCTTAAGAACCTTTACAAACATCAGTAACACATCCGGAATAATGTCTGATGTTCTGCCAGTCAGTTCTTCCTCTATCCACACTACCAATCAGGAACTCGACACTCAAGTATTCATATCTTTTTCTTCATCTATCACCAGAGGCTAAATCCTTGGAATCTATCAATTAAGGTAGTCCTCTTGACTTCCCCAAATCCACACTTCACCAAGATACATCCTCTGAGAGATCTGGACCTGAATGTCGGATCTCGCCACATGCTCTGTTCTTGCTTACCGGATCACAACACTCTGTAATCTACCTTCCGGTAGAGATCTTGCGGATGTGTGGGTTAACCTTTGTTGCCATCAATGACAACAATCATGAAGCTCCAATGCGTCTCTTGCCAACAATCTCCCCCTTTGGCATTGATGGCAACACTTAGTGAAAAATGACTAAGTGTTATACTATACTCCCCCTTAGCTGATGCTCTATCTCTATGTACATTTTCTGGAGCTCCCCCTTAGCTAGATATGACATTTTTCATTGCTCATCACTCCCCCTTTGACATCAATGGCAAAGGGTGGGGTGCACACACCAAAATTTTCAAAATTTCAACTATACTTAGCCACATAAGCATATACATATGGCATACTTACATATACTGAAGAATGTCTGCAAAAGTTGTCTTCAATTGGAAAAATTGTGTTGCCCAACTTTGCTTCATTCTGTCCAAAATTGATATATGACCGCTTAACAAGAATGCAAATGCATCTTCCCTTTTTAGATCTATCGGATCACTGGTCCGTGCTGTGATCTGGGCTTCTTTTATGGCCTCATGCATGGCCTCTAACTTAGGGACAATTATTCCTCTAAGTTCATTCAACCTGTTGATTCTATTTTTCTTCTCTTCTTCAAGGTTTTTAATTTCATTCAAAACTGCAATCATCTGACATTCTTGATTTATTATGGATGTGGTAAGTGGATTAAAATTTTGAGAAAGTTTTGTTAGTTTGTCCTCCTGTTCTTTCACTTTCTTCTCAATCTCCACTGTTGCTTTGGACCAGGATATACAAAATTTGTATACATCTCCTTCGTCCTTGAGAGCATTTTCCAAGCTCTTTATCCCAATACCCATTACTCTCTTGTCATTTTCTATTAGCCCTTGCAACTCAGAGAATCTCTTGTCCAAAAACTCTTTCCTGACCTTCTCCTCAGTTGATTTCTCTAGAGATTTGAAATGTGTACTAATACTATTGATTAGAGATTTGAGATTACCGGATGAGTAGGCTAAGGGATCCTTTTGAAAAGATGGCATGATCTTTTCTAACACTCCAGATGTGGCTTCTATAAGCTCACAGTCTTCCATGTGAGACTTCAAGAGTTTTTCTTTGGCCTTTGCATTAGCAAATGAAGCTATCTTCATTGTTTGTACCAGAGAAAGAGAGTCAAAATTAAATGGCCCTTGTAGAAGTTGTGGTTCATCAATTTCCATTGTCTCTTTGTCTAAGAACTTTTTGATAGTTTCTGCAGTGTCTCTTGCTAGAGACAGATTATTCTTCTCTTTTGTAGTCTTAGAACTGTCTCTTGGACCTTTTTCTTCTTCTACAACCTTAGTACTATCAGCTCCTTTTTCCTTCACCTCTGCTTCTTTCTCCTCTATTCTTTCTTCTCCTTTGGATCCGAAGTCAGTAGGGGAAACTAGAGGAGTGATGTTTATTTGTTCATGGCTACCTCTTTCAGAGCAGAGGATTCTAAGCCCTTATCTTCACCGATGTCCATTAGTTCTTCTATCATTTCCTCAGTGGATTCCTTTTCAACACCTGTGGTTGAAGGATCAACACCCAAGTCCTCTATAATAGGAAGATTGAATCTTTTGAAGGCATTCCTAAGGATCTCTTATGTTTCCTTGGCTATCTTGTCAGTCTCACCAAGCATGAGCTGATTCATTCTGGCTTTGCTTCGAAATTCATCCTTGCAATCCTTGAAGATCATGTTCATTTGCTTTGAATCGATTGAAGGATATAGTTGAATGGCTATCTATTCCCAGATCTCAAGATCTTTTTCCATGGTAGTATTCTTTCTTATTTGTAACTCTTTTTCTAGGATTTTGGGAATAAGAGATATAATTTCAATAAAAGCCTTGTTATATATGTTCAGATACTTAACTGCTGCTTCCTGCAAGATCTTTTGGTCTGCTTCATTGTAATCATCATAGAATTCAGCCATTGGCTGAAGGTTTCCATCCATAGTGAATGATTTGATGACATCATCTAAAGACAAAGTGGGCTTTTCTATAAATTCTTCTACCTTTTCTTCTTCACCTTGACTGGTAGAGGGTTCACTGGATGTTTTCTTTTTCTCCTTCATTTTCTTTATCTCCTCATCTAATTCAGTTTCTTCATCATCCTTCTAACTGACATAAGACCTTGTGGGCCTTGTTTTAGTGCTTTTCTCTCCTCTGCTGGATGATTTAGCTTCTAGTTTTGATGTCCTTGAGCTTTTAGTAGTGGCAGGTATAGATCTCTTTGATGATCTTGTCTGGGTGGAAGATTCTACCGGAGCACTTTCCTTACTTCCCTTTTCTGCCTCTTCCTTCTCTTTCTCTGCCCTTTCCACCTTTTCTCTGTTGGCATCAAGAGCTTCTTTTGATATTGCATATCTTTTGGCAATATTCTCTACTTCTTTTCTTACTTTTCTCTTTACCTCCAGTTGTCTAAGTTCCACATGAATTTTTATACTCAATTCTTCAAAGGATCCAAATCTTTCTGCTTTGGGATCCTTGGGTTGACTAAGCATGTGTTGGACATGCAGCTCCACAAGTTTCTCATCCACCTCATACCTCATCGGCATGATCCAGACTGTCCTTGGTTCCACAGCTTCCATTTGGCACTGATCAGTTTCAACCATAAAACAAACTGTATCCTTATACTTTTCAACTAGAGATTTGGGAATTCTCTCTCTTTCTTGCATTAAATTTTGGAAGTTCTTGAAATAACCCCATAGAGCTGTATTTCTTGTCTTGGCATCTCCAAGCCCATGCAAATAGTCTCTTATTTGGATTGCAACAGGTCTGTCATTCTGCCAAACCCAACCACTTGATTCGAGTAGCTCACTCATGAAGTAGAAAAATAGACACAATATCAGCCCACCATACTTGAAGGAATTTTTCTTATCCTTCTTGATCTTCTGTAGATTCTCCAATAGTTGGTTTAGAAGAAGTTCACATAGATCATAGTCAGCATTTTTTTAGCATCTAATAAGTTGTATAAACTGCAGTTCCCAATACTGAATCTACTGCAGTGATAAATTTTGTAACCAATTATCATGGATGCAAATTTGATATCTGGATCAGTGATATCTTCAATTATCATAGCTCTCTTGTCAAATTTTGATCTGGTTGCATCACTCATTGTCTGATTCTTGACAGATTTGAGAACAGGTATCCCACTAGATGAATGAAGACCAGTTACTACCTTAATTGCATCTTTGGTTATCTTAAATGGTCTATTGAACCATAGGAAGTTATCATGTACTCTGTTCAATACATACCGGACCTATTCATCTTCTTCAAAACAGGGGAAATGAATGCACTGTGCAAAATGCTTATCCTGGATGGCCTTGAACTGAGGTTTGAGCTTGAAAGAATCATCTATTAACTGATTGTGATAGATATCAGCCAGCTTAGATTCCCCAAATTCTTCAATATTCACATGAAGATATGCCCTAGCATCTTCTACATGTAGAACCCCATGTGGAATGCTTGAAAAAGCACCGAGGGGATCAACTTCTAGGGATTTATATGGATGCTTCTTAAATTTGGGTCGTGGCGTATCTAAAATCTTCACTATATTTGGAGTAGTCATCTTTCAAAGATTTGCAAAGAGATATTTGATAATGGAGAATACCTTTTGCGCCGTTTGGTTCCATGAAGTTAGCCAGATCGATTTCTAGATGAATTGACTTCTGCAAGTGATCTTTGATGAGCTTTAAGGAATTTTGTTGCAGAGCTTCTCTTTACGTTTCTTCTTGAATGCAGAATGAACAAGTGCTTAATGAGAAAACCCTTATATTGCTCCGCAAACCCTAATGTCAAGTTGCAATAAATGCTCGACCTAAGTCATTCTGGTTTGCCTTATTCGGATGACTTGAAGAACTAGATCAAACTTGATCTTAAACATCTTGTGGATCTTCCAAATCTTAACTATAGTTTATTTGGATATTTCTCTTATGAACCCTTTAATCTGCAACTCCTCTAGTGCCAGTTCTGGAACTAATTGAATGGCTGGGTGAACAAGGTTTTCTTTGTGTCTCCCCCTGAGCCAGAGCTCACTTATTTAATTTCCAGAACGAATATCAGTACCAGAGTCTGGTGCAGATCCATCCTCTACATTCTCTATACTTTTCTTCACCCAAATCTTATTCATCTCACTTTGAACTTCATCTACATTCATTTTTTGTTTTCCCTTATCTTGATTCTGATTATGATATACCGGACCTCTTTTGTCCCGATTCTTGCTTCTATAGAATTTTGCAATATGACCGGACTATTGCAAATTTGGCAAACAACATTTCTTTGCATATTTGATTGATATCCTCTTGATCTGCATTGATTAGCCATATGACCTATTCTATTGCATGCAAAGCATCTACCGTTGAATGAATTATTTATTTGCATATTTCTGCATTCATGAGATTTGTGACCATACCTTTTGCAGTTGAAACACTGTCTAGAGAAGGATGTATTAGTCTAATTCATTCTCTTTCTACACTGATTAGCTTTATGACCAAAGTTATTGCAGTTGTGGCAATATCCATTCAAGGATGGATATCTTTGAGCATTAGGCTGCCTTACCGGAGGTCTTCTAGGCCTGTTCCTTAGATTTTTTGATGCAAAATTCTTCTAACCAGATCTGAATTTTTCATCTTTTTCATATGCAAGGCCACACTTGTCATCTACTCTCTTTTGGCTTTCAAGAAGAACTTCAAGTTGAGCAAAGATTATCTTGAATTTCTCTTTATATTCATTTGCTGTTTGAAGATCCCTTTTAATAGAAACTATTTGATCCTCAAGTTTTTCTTCATTATCTTTAGCATCTTCAAGATCAGATTCAAGATGTCTGATAATTCTATCCATCTTGTGGCAATCTTTTGATTTCTCCTTGAGAGATTGTCTTAGATCATCTTTAGTTTTTCTTTTCTCTTCAACCTCTTGGGTAAACTTCATAATTCTTGATTCCATTTCATGTCTTACCATAATAATTTCTTTTGACAACTTTTCACTTAACTTGGTTTTCTCCTTCATATCTCCATTTGTATCACTGGCTTCACCTTGACTTGCTAGTTGTTGTAGTAGCTCCTTTCTCTTTTTCATAGAGAGACTCAATTTGTCTTTTAGTTCTTTTATGAAATCATTAGCCTGTTTGAGTCTTTCCTTTAATTCATTGACTTCAGAGTTTGACTGCTCAAGATCATCAAGGGCAGTCTTGAGTTGCTCCCTTATACCATATACATCCATTTGAATTCCCAGACCTTCCTCAAGCTGTTAGGCTTTGTTAAGAGGTACTTGCCTCTGATACCAATTGTTGATAACTGAGAGGGGCGTGAATCAGTTATCTTAATTATTTCAGCTTTCTAAACTTTCTTAATAATTAGTGCAGCATCAATTAAAACAAGCAAACATAACCATGAAATGGAAATACACATGACATAATATTTTTGGCATGGAAACACTGTTAAGGGAGAAAACCACAGGGTGATTAACCCAGGATTGTATTTTCTGTTAGAAGAATAGAATTACAAAATGGCACTTGCCAATTAGGGCTCACTACCCGAGCACACTGCTCAGAAGAGGCCCATTGCCTACAAGAGACTCACTGTCTACAATTCATAAAGAGTGTAATACAATACTTGAACTGATAAGGAGCATCTACATATGCTGGAGTTCAGTTCTACTTAAACTTAGTATACTAATTTGCTGCACTTCATCCTTTCTTTTCCTTAGTGCTGCTATCCTTTCACATATCGAACCTGCCTTAATGTTTTCACTCTACTCTACTGCTTTTCTTCACACTTCACCAAAAACCATGACACCTCTCACAACCAAATCCATCTTGTATATATATCCACACAAGTGATTTCATCACCTTTCTAGTCAGCATCCAGAATAGTCAATATTTTTCATAAACTCTGATCTGTCGGCTGAATCCTTGCTTACCAAGTAATGCAGATCAAGGATATACTTGTAGAAGTCATCAATCATGTTAGCCAATCATAACTTATGCCTTAAGAACCTTTACCAACATTAGTAACACATCTAGAATAATGTCTGATGTTCTGCCAGTCAGTTCTTCCTCTATCCACACTGCCAATCAGGAACCTAACACTCAAGTATTCATATCTTTTTCTTCATCTATCACCGAAGGTTAAATCCTTGGAATCTATTAGTCAAGGTAGTCCTCTTGACTTCCCCAAATCTGCACTTCACCAAGATACATCCTCTGAGAGATCCAGACCTGACTGTCAGATCTCTCCACATGCTCTATTCTTGCTTACCAGATCACAACACTTTGCAATCTGCCTTCTAGTAGAGACTCATCATGTCCTATGGATGTGTTGGTTAACCTTTTTTACCATCAATGACAACAATCATGAAGCTCCAATGTGTCTCTTGCCAACATAAAACCTATCTCTGAACCCTCAACACTATACCTAAAACCCTAATCCCTCAACCCTCAACCCTAATCCCTCAACCCTCAACTCTGATCCCTCATCTCTAAACCCTAAATGCTATCCCTATTCCTAAACCCTCAATGGGCTCGATACTATACCTTAAACCCTAATCCCTTATCTCTAAATCCTCCAACCCTATCCCTAATCCTTATACCATCGACACTCTACTTTAACCCTAATCCCTTATCCCTAAACCCTATCCCAAAACCATCAACCCTCAAACCTCAATGTACTCAACCCTCAACGTCAAACCCTAATCCCCTAACCCTTAACTCTGATCCCTCAACCCTCAACCCTATCCCTCAACCCTCAACACTCAACTTCAAACCCTAATCGCTCAACCCTTAACTCTAATCCCTTAACCCTAAACCCTATCCCTAAATCCTAAACACTATCCCTATTCCTAAACCTTGAACGGGCTCAATACTATACCTTAAACCCTAATCCCTTATCCCTAAACCCTCCAGCCCTATCCATAATCCTTATACCCTCGACACTCTACTTTAACCCTAATCCCTCAACCCTATCCCTAAACCCTAAACCCTAAAGCCTTAACCCTTAACTCTCAACATCAAATCCTAATCCCTCAACCCTTTAGTCTAATCCCTCAACCTTAAACCTTATCCCTAAACCCTCAACACTATACCTTAAACCCTAATCCCTCAACCCTCAACCCTAAACCTTATCCCTAAACCCTAATCCCTCAACCCTTAACCCTAATACCTCAAACCTCAGCTCTAATCCCTCATCCCTAAACCCTAAATGCTATCCTTGTTCCTAAACTCTCAATGTGCTCGATACTATACCTTAGACCCTAATCCCTAAATCTTCCAACCCTATGCCTAATCCTTATACCCTCAACACTCTACTTTAACCCTAATCCCTCGACCCTCAACCCTATCCTGACACCCTCAACCCTCAACGTCAAACCCTAATCCCTCAACCCTTAACTTTGATCCCTTGACCCTCAACCCTATCCCTAAATGCTTAACCCTAAAACCTCAACCCTCAACACTCAATGTCAAATCCTAATCTGTCAACCCTTAACTCTAATCCCTCAACCCTAAACCCTATCCCTAAACCCTTAACACTATACCTTAAACCCTAATCCCTCAACCCTAAACCATATCCCTAAGCCCTAATCCGTCAACCATCAACCCTCAACCCTAATCCCTCATCCCTAAACCCTAAACACTATCCCTATTCCTAAAGCCTCAACGGGCTTGATATTATCACTAAACCCTTAACCCTTAAAACTTGAACCCTAAAACCTATCCCTACACCGTCAACACTCGACACTATATCTTAAACCCTAATCCCTTAACCCTCATCCCTAAAGCCTCAACCCTAAATCCTTAAACCTTTAACCCTAAGCCCCCTCTACCCTTGACACTCTATTTTAACCCTAATCCCTTGACCATCAACCCTATCCCTCAACCATCAACCCTCAACCCTCAACCCTCAACTCTCAACATTAAACCTTAATTCATCAACCCTAAACCCTAATCCCTCAAACCTAAAGCCTATCCCTAAACCATTAACCCTCAACACTATACCTTAAACCCTAATCCCTATCCCTTAACCCTTAACCCTTAAAACTTAAACCCTATCCCTACACCCTCAACACTTGACACTATATCTTAAGCCTTAAACCCTCATCCCTAAAGCCTCAACCCTCAATCCTTAAACCTTCAACCCTAAACCCTATCCCTAATCCCTCTACTGTTGACACTCTAACCCTAACCTCAATATTAAATGCTAATTCGTCAACCCTAAACCCTAATTCATCAACCCTAAACCATATCCCTAAACCCTCAACCCTCAACACTATACCTTAAATCCTAATCCATCAACCCTAAAACCTTATCCCTCAACCCTCAACCCTAAACACTATCAATAAACCCTCACCCTCGACACTATACCTCAAACCCTAATCCTTCAACCCTCAACCCTAATCCCTTAACCCTCAACCCCAATCCCTCATTCCTAAACCCTCAACCCTCGACATCATACCTTAAACCCTAATCCCTTATCCCTAAACCCTAAACCCTATCCCTCAACCCTTAACCCTTAAAACTTAAACCCTAAAACCTATCCATAAACCATCGATGCTCAACAATATATTTTAAAGCCCAATCCCTTAAACCTCAGCCCTAAAGCCTCAACCCTCAATCGTTAAACCTTCAACCCTAAACCCTATCCCTAATCCCTCTACCCTCAACACTCTACTTTAAACCTAATCCCTTGACCATCAACCCTATCCCTAAACCCTCAACCCTTAACCCTCAACTCTCAACATTAAACCCTAATCCGTCAACCCTAAACCCTAATCCTTAACCCTCAACCCTTAACAATATTCCTTAAACCGTAATCCATCAACCCTAAACCATAATCCCTCAACCCTAAACCCTATCCCTAAACCCTCAACCCTCAACACTATTTCTTAAACACTAATCCCTCAACTCTAAACCCTAATCCCTCAACCCTAAAACCTAAACCCTATCCTTAAACACTCAACCCTCAGAAAGTTATACCTTAAACCTTCATCCCTCAACCCTCAACCCTCAACCCTAATCCTTCGTCCCTAAACCCTAAATACTATTTCTATTCCTAAACCCTCAACCCAAGACACTATACCTTAAACCCTAATCCCTTACCCCTAAACCTTAAACCCTAACCCTCAATCCTTAACCCTTAAATCTTAAACCCTAAAACCTATCCCTATACCCTCAACCCTATACCCTTAACAATATACTTAAGCCCTAATACCTCAATCATCAACCCTATATCTTAAACCTGAAACCTACACCCTCAAACCCTCATCCCTAGACCATATAACCTCACCCTTATATCCTAAACCTCGAATAGTGTGCCTCAAATCTACACTTAAATTAAACATAAACCATACGTTCTCTGAACCCAAGTCACCCTATGCCTTATATACCCTCAATCCATATCGTAAAGCCTAAACCTTAATCCCCGTGCCTTACACACTTAATCTTATACACTCAACAACCTGAATATTAACCCTCAACTGTAACCCTCAACCCTCTACCCTCTACCTATTACTTAAGCCCTAATCCCTCAAACCTCAACCCTCAAAACTATACAGGCTTAGGTCCTTATATACACTAAACCCAAAACACTTACATACATACATGCATACATACAAACATACATACATACAAAGATGCATACATACAAGCATGCATACATGTACATGCATACATACCTACAAGAATAGATATAAACATCCATGAAACATACTTATGAAATTTGAACATATCTCATTCAAAGGAAGACATAATGCAAGTGTGTTATAACGCGCTCGCATTATGTCGAACTGGGAAAACACTAGCAAACATGCAAAAAAAGGAAAAAGCACAACATAACGCGCTGGTGTTATGTTGTGCTTTGGGAATCCCAAGCCTTGGGCTTGGGATTTTCTTTGGATTTCCAACCTAAAGGCTTGGAGTACCTTTTCAACATCCATAGACGTGTTTTTGCAGATTCTTCAAGATTTCACATAATTTTGTTCATGCTAACCCTCAGATTTGCACGTGTTTCAAGGTCAAACAAATCAAACACCTTGGTAAAGTTAGGCTTTCTCTTAGCTATTTAATGATGTAATATTTTCACATTTTGACAAAGTTAAGCCTTTCATCTTTAAGTTCTTTTGTTTGTGTGTTCAGTTTTGGGCAAAAACTACTATTTGGTCTTTTTTTCATTGTAAATTAACCATTCATTGAAATTTAAAAAAAAATACATATTTAGAAACTAGACTCCATTCTACACATATTAAAAAAAAAAGAAAAAGATGATTTTAAATTAGTTTTCAAAATTTATAGGGGTAGCACAACCAAAATTCTATTTTTTAGGATGTGTCCACTTTGAAAATTAGTAAAAAATCAAATATTCATAAAAAAATTATCAAAAAAATCAGGCATAAACTGTTGTTATCTAATTTCTCACTAAAGTGATTTTAAAAATACCAAAAAAAACTTAACCTTTTGAGGGAGCCACAAAACATGCTATGCTATGTTTTTTTGACAGAAACAACACCAATTTCTGTGGCTTCCTCTTTTGAACCCCTTAATCTATACCAGTTTCAAAAAAAATTAGTAGTTTAGAAAGTAGACTTGGAGAATTACGAACATTGTTTTGGTTGCATCTCCAAATTTTGAGTGTAACTATGCTCAATTTCTCATCCAAGGCTCGAATTTCCTGATTTTAGAAAAAAAGTGGCCACTTAAGACCCCTTTTGGCCCCCCATCTTCTTCCACTTACCCCTTGGAGATAATTTTTGTAGCAATGTGGCAATCAGCTCATACTTGAAGGTTCTTGAGAAATTTATTAGTTGTCTACTGGTTGTGGGATGTGTAGGTGAAATTTTAACCCAACCCTACATAAACTTTTCATTTCAATCATACATGAGGAAAAACGTTATGGAATAGATAAAATAACAAATATCAGTCTCTTTCCAGCATATCAAAATGCATGCATACACATTTATCCAATTTTCTCCCTTTTCAAATATAGAAGCTTGGTTTAAATTCATGAGGGCAATTTATGTTTTAATAGATGGTATTTTATCAAATGCTCTCAACTCATATTAGGAAATTGCAGTTGTTCAGGAAGACATGTTGTGTCACTGTTTGATGTTTTGTTGTGGATCTTTGGAATTAAGTTGATTCATGTTTTCTCGATTATTAATTTCTCTTTGTTTGTCTGAACTATTATTTTTAAATTCAATTGCCTCATAAAGCAAATGAAGAATGTCATGGTAATTTATGTTTTATGTAGACAATGTTTATCTACTACAATTCATCTTTCTGAGTCGATAATTCATTGTTTCATTGAAAATTAGAGTGAATTCTTGGTTATAGGAGATCCAGAGGTAAATGGATTGGAGATGGGTGTGGTAGAGGTAGAAGGATGAATCAATAACTTATTCCTCCAAGCCAAGTTATTGGACAACTAGTATTTCTCCTTAGAAATAACATTGAGGATTGGCTAATTGTAAATGAGGCAATTATCATTTTACGTAAAAGGCTATTATTTTTAGTGATCCCATTGTGAATTAAAATTGACACTTCTTTGTAGAAGGATAGATTGATAATGTGTCTCTTTCTTTGATGATCTATTTGGATTCAACTGCCTAGTTTAGAGTTAATCTTCATCAACCCATATTCTTTGAGTAGGGTTTCACAAGAACCCATCTCTTCATGACCACTACCTTGTGTAGTATTCAAGAAGTGGTTAGAGTCCCCCCCAAGTCATTGAGCTTGTGGGGTTAGACTATGCTTTGTGTGTCGTGTCTACTCCATGACTGATGTGAGTGTTGGCCATTGTATTCCTTGCCATTATTACTTTTGTTGGGGCTTTATGACTATCACTGATCATGGTGGGGTGGTCTCTTTTGAGTCCATATGGTTGGGAGGCATTGCCACTGCCATTGGGGACTAGTGTACAAGTTATTGGAGAACCAATTGGAGATGTTCTCCCTTGTGCTTATTTTATCTGTTATTATATATTATCCCTGGCTATGCCATTGTACTTATGTAATTTGTACTCCCTTGAGAGAGATTGATGTAAACTATATCAATGAGAAGAAATGAGATGTTGTTATCTATTGGCTTACAGTTTTCCAGTGTTGGTATCAGACCCACTTGTACTATGATGATCATTATGGATTTATGCTTATATGTGGAAATGGGTATTAGGAATATTTGAATTTGGTGTTTAAAATGAATGCAATTTTATCGTTGTTTGCAAGGAGGGTGATTTAGTCCTCTCCTTTGGGTTGTACATTCGGCCATACTTGGCCATGAATGTTGTCAATCTACCAAGTCAACAATCATATAACGTGCATGTTATCACTTGTTATTAAAAAAAAATTCTTGCCCTCTTTTGGCCATTACCCTTCGGGGTTGCGGGGCAGGATGTTACAACCTAGGGTTTTGAACTTAGGGATTATCCTTCTTTTTAATTAGGCATTTTAGATTTAATTTTCTAATTACATTCCTTTAAATAAGATTTTATTAGGGTTTGTACCCACCCTTATGTTTTTCATTATCACAAATTGAGTAGGGTTTGGACTCCCATTGAGTCTTATCTATTTGATCCCATTTAGCCATTCTTGGATCATGTGTTTTTGGTATATCATTTATCATGGACTATTATAGGTCATTACCTTTAATTGATCTACATGTGTGCCTTAATTAATATGTAATGCCTACCTATGTTGACCCTTTCCATCCTATTTAATAGATGATTAATTGTATGTTGATCATATTATTTGATTTCTATGTCATCAATGTATATTGGTGTTTCAACTTTGTTGTTTTCATTTAAATGATATGTTGGGTGGGTAGACCTAGTTGCTTCAGTGTTATGCTTTTATATGAGTAATTACACCTTGGTCATATTTTCTGAATGGATGATTTAATGGAAATGTGCCTATTAGATATTTATGATTTAATTGTGTAATTTTATCATTTGCTTTGGCTATTGTTACATATTAGGCAGATGTGTGTAACTTTTGATTGAGTGTGCAGGGAAATTACAAGTGTTTGACCAATGAGTGGAATGTGGAGAATGTTGACATGAGATGCTTAGCATCTCACCTTTGTCCTTGTGTTGTCAAAACTTGTGAAACCATATCCAAGTCGATTGCGATTCTAGATCCCCTTGTGTTAGACCCGTAAATGTGTCTTCTTAGGTGATTTTAATTATTGCTTATGCAAGCGCTTGATATGTGTTAAGGTTTATTAGCCTTTAGAAAGAGTTAATCATGTTGTTAATTGTGGGAAACAAGAAAAGTGTTTATTTATCACTTGTGTGATTGTGCATTTGCTTGATACATGCAAATGATTTATTAGTGTGAAGCATAAATTTGCATATGAAGATAAATCAAAAAAAATAAACCAAACAACAGTTATACCTACCTTCGCAAGTAGCTTTTACCTAACCGATCGAGCGTATTGAAGTGTACCCAAACTCCAATGGATATGCTCCTTCGATACGTGGATTACTCATTTCAATAGCATAACTTTGATAACCAAAAATGGATGAATAAAATGTAGTAGCATAAGTTTGAGAAAATGAGAGATGGTCCTTTGGTTTGGAAGAAGTTTTATTTATAGATTTCCAAAAATGAAGATCAATGGTGGGTAATGATTGGATAGATCAATGGTTGAAATTGAATGAGAGAATTAAATAGAAAAGAGAGTGACAAGTGTCCTTGTCGTCTTGTGAATTAGGTTTACACACTAGATGATGATATTTCATAAAATTACCACCAAAATGGTGCACATCTTCTTAGCTTTCTAACCATGTAGTTTTTTTTTCAATTTGAAAAATATTAACATATTTATTGTGAATTTCTTTTACTAATGGTTTTATATTCCTTAGATACATATGTATTTGTTTTTCTTTATAACTTTTGATCCACTTATCAAAATTTGAAAGAAAATATATAGGATTGTTCTATGCTTTATTCTTTACACATTCAAAAAATATATTTTTTCAATTATTTTTGTTCAAGTTATGTGATGTGCACGCTCAATGATGCAATTTTCGAGATGCATCCACTTTAAAAAATCACAAAAAAATATTAAAAAAATTACAAAAATATACACAACTTCTAGTACTCGCTCTTGACTATATTTCTGCCACATGGTTTTTAAAACTACTAAATGCAGCTAAAAAAATAGCGGGCGCACACCAAACACTGTGTTATATTTTAGTGAGAAAAACAGGAACACTTTTGTGTGCGTGAAAAATCTCACCCTGTTAATCTCAACTATTTTTTAAAAACTATAGTAGTTTAGAAACTAGATTTAGAGTACTACAATTCTTGTTCTTTTTATATCAATAAATTCTAAGTGCATGCATTTCAAATTACTCATCCAAGTTCAGGTTAAGTTGATTTTAGAAAAAAGTGGCCACTTTTGACCCCCTTTTTGTATTTCATTTCCATGCACTTACCATGAGGACATCTTGATCTTAGGTTTTGCAGATTTTTATCTCTCTATCTTGCATGAGTTGATAGTGTTCTAACTTTCTCTTTTATTTTTGTTTATCACTTGCAAGATCCATTGTTGTGTTCTTGGCACCTATTGGGTTTTCACCTCCTATTATCTAATCTCATACACACTAGTTTATCAATCCTTGTAGACCAAGGATTTGATATCCATAACATCTTGTCACTGTTCTTAATTCCTAAATCCACATAGGATAAGAGCACACACTATTTCAATCTATTTTCTATATTAGTTTCTCATGGAGGTCAAAAGACTAAAATAGGGGCTTGAACATTCATGTCAAGCTCCTAAGCAGTGCCAACCATTTTTCTTGTTCTAGTTGAAGATCACAACCACACAAAGGTTTTGTAGTTCTTCTTTCTTCCTCTTGTTCTTTTGTTTTCTTGTCAATAAAGCTTTACTTTAGCATTTCTATACTTTTTGGAATACTCTTGTTGTGCCTTGTTGACTTCTGTGTGCAAAAAACCCTGAAGGCTATACAGAAAATTAGACATTGCACTATTTTTGTACCACCTCATGTAGTATAGACAATAGCTTGTCATGCAGATGTTCATGCATTGCTCTAGCATAATAGATAGAGGACTTCAGCTTTTGGTGCTAGGTTCCTCTTTCTCTATAGTTTTCCATTATGTACTCTATTTTTTATTTGGTAGTATAGTTTCTGAAATCTAAAAATCTTCTATCATTTTCCTCTCTTTCTGTTTCACTTAGTTTAAGTAGTAAAAGGGAAACTTGTCTAGATAAGATCTTATTTAAAGCTTTTTGTTGCCACAATGGAGTTAAATTTTATCTTGTCGCAATCTTATCTAGTGTAGTGTAAGGAAAGTTTAAAAGTTTTAAAAAATAAACTAGAAAACAAGAGAAACACTTCTTATTCACTTTCCTTTACATTATAAATAGTCAACCTAGACATAAGAGCTAGGATTGATATCAAATAATGTAATTAATGTTGCAATTAAATTAAATAATGTAAGGGTATTTATCTCTAAATCCAATGAAGATATCATTCTGATAGATGTCATAAAATTCTATATGGCATCAAAAACTAGATAATTTCAAAGAACTACGAAAGACTTGGGAATCTAATTATGAAATTGTTTGTTTTGCTTTTACAAGGGTGGAAGTGATCTCCCCAAGTGTGGATCTAAACTCATACATGGAACTAAACTTGGAGTTATAGATCTAAACTTTTTTATTTTGGACTTCTCCAATCTATTCACCTAACATGTGTCTATGATATGTGTCTAAGAAAAAGGTGTTTACAAAAGAAATGAAAAAGACAAAGTATTTGCATGTATCATTTTTGAGTGGAGAACATGTTAAAGTTAAAGCACTATCTTGTACATGAAACAAGACTTGCAATTGGAAAAGAAAATATGACCATCCTTGACTACATGGGGTTTCCTTTGTCATTTGTTAATTTTATTTTAAAAGGCAATACTTAGTAAAAGCATATATTTTTATTCTAGGGTAATTTTGTTTTTAAGATAATATGTATTAAAAGTATATATTTTTAAAATAGAGAATATATACAACTTGTATTTATATTTGTAAAGTAAAAATATGTTTTTAAAATATTATTTTTAGATTTTATTTTAATTTTTTTAGTGTAATAGTTTAGTGTGTAAATAGCATATTTATGTATAGAAGTTGGGATTATACTTGAATATTGATTCCACATTTCTCAAACATAATTTTTTTAAGTTTTTATTTCTATTGTCTTGGATCAATGTTGTAGCTTTAAACTTGGTTCACAATCATATATGTGGACTTATGGGCAAATTTTTAAACTCAAATTTAATCATGAGCCCAAGCCAACTCAATCCTAACTAATTGTTCCTTGTTAACTTAAGTGCAAAATATTCAAATTTGCATGTTGGATGTTGTATAAAAGAACAAAACCTACTTCATTTAATAAAATCAACAAGAAGAATCCAAGAGTACTTAGCAAACATCATTTATATCACAAAGCATAGCATTAGCTTATCATAAGGCATTTGTATTTTTTCTTGGTGGGTTTTCAAGCTTATTCAAAATAATTAAATCAAGCCAAGAGCTTGACTAGCATGAAAGTTGGGAAGCTAGTCACTTTCCTTTAGTAAGAGAGTAGGTTCCAATAGTGCCAACCCCACTATTTTCAAATCTATCAAAAGTGAACAAGATTTTAAGGACCCAAAGTGCAAAGATTAATGCCACAATATAAAGTCAGAACCACATATACATGATTAAAGCTGCAAATGTGAAGATCAAAACCATTAAAGTGGAACTATACTAGAATATCATTTCTTAATCTATCTAAACTTTACAGTCACAAGTTTGAAATAAAAAATTAGAATAAGATCACATCATGTACATTAAAACATATCATTCACTATCATTCAGTAGTCATATCTGAAGCTAAATCTCCTTATTCATCATATCAATTTTACATATTTAAATAATACTTTGAGACTCGACTATTTATGTAAATTAATTGTGTTAATTGTTTTGATTGTTTAATTAACTTAAAATATCTTAAATTCATATATCCAAAAGATACAGATAAAACATTACAGTCTACCCTTTGCTTTCACTATTATTTTTTTGGTATTGATAAAAACAAAGTACATATAAAAATGCAGTCAAAGACTACTGTAGAAATAACCCAGCGACAGATTAAACTGCAGCAATACTAAAATACACAACTAATACAAACAACACTGCAAATACAAATAGATACAATACAAAGAGCAGTTTCCACACAGCAAACATCTTAACATAAAAAGCAATTCTTTTTATTTCTTTTTAATGTGCTTTATGCGCCTCCATAATATGACAGCTGGGAAAGAATTACGATGATAAAATCCCCTCTCCTGTTGTCCCCAGTTTTGGAATCTACCGGTATAAACTAAAGAGTAAAGATTTTATCTTTCCATTGCATACTAACCACTAGCGAGTGACTTATATCATCTGCTTTCAAGGTTCTATCATCCACCAGCCACCTAAACAAGTCAAAGTTTAGTGTGTTGTTTAAGCCCAGCCCATAACAGTGCAGTCTTAACAATTCATCTTACAAGCAAGTTTCAAGTTTCAATCAACGATTAAGACATTTTCATTGTCATTATAGATACCTACATTTAGATTTCTTCCCACAGTCTCACAAGATACGCTATAATTCTAGGTCTCCAGTAGACTCTTCAAACTTACACAATAACCCTAGAACTCAAAAATATAGCCAAACTATTAATTAAGTTGCGGGGAAATTAAACCCTAAACACTACTTTTTAATGTCATCGCCATCCTTGTCTTACTGGGTGTTATACAGATTCCATCACAAATAACCAGCGACAAGAGCAGCAGAAACAGAGCCCACAACTCCCAACAGAGAAGTCTCATTTCGCTCTTGATAAACATTCGGCCCAGGAGTGGGTGACAGTGGGTTTTGAACCTCCGATGTTTCACCTCTGATCTTGGGCTTGAATTTTGGATTAACGAGCTCACTTTTAACCTCTTCTTTGAGGCGTCGTGACATATAGTCGTTGCCTTTAAACTTGACGTGAACGGAAGGAACTTTGGCCTCTCTGAGCACATACAGACGGCGGTTGTTCTTTTAGCAAGGTTCTTGTTTGGGTCAAAGATGGGTGTAGAAGAAAGATAATCCAAATGAAGAATTTATTTGGAGAAATCATGGGAGTTCTTTAATATTTTAAACTTTCTTCAACTACGTCCATGGATTTGCCTATTATTGCTCTCATAGTTGGCAAGTAGAGTTTCATGAATTTGGACCATCTTTCACAAGTCCTTTTTGAGATAAAGGAAAATAACATTCTTGGTGAAGAGAGTGACTTTCTTCATGATCTCCAATAGGCTCGAGAGGTTTTTGGATGGTGTAGGTGATTTAAGAAAGCGGTGCAACTTCAGGTAATGGACAAGCAAAAAAACATAAGGGACATAAATCAAAAGTAGAGAAGCTTTAGTTGGAGGCCCAAGAAGCAATTAGGGAGGGTACATAGTGGACAATGGAGTGCCTCCTCTCTCTTTGGAGCTACAAGATGGTGATTGTGAATGCCTAGACCTATGCGTCTTATATGTTGATGGCATTTTAGTTTTTACTCCTTTGGTAGTTTTATTAGAAGTTTCCCATTTCTAGTTGGTGGTGTTGCACCTAGTTGTACAACTTTCTCCTTAATGGTGCATGGTGCCTCATTGGCTTGTAGTTTCTCTTATTTATAATTTTCTTTCAGTTTTTGTAATAGTTATTTTTAATTGCTTAGTTGAGGTCCCCAATTAAGAACTTTTGTAGGATGTTTGGTAGTTTTTAAAATTTTGAAGTTAAAAAGTGGTTAGTTTTATCACTATAATAGTGAAAAGTGCATACCATGCACCTTTTCCAATTTTATTTGGACTCCCTTTAGGTGGCATGTCTCTATTGTAATGACTAGTGTGTAAGTTGGCAAATAATCTCCTAGCCTCATTCTAATCCAGGAGGATCTACCAACATTGGAATTGTATGGTAACACCAAGACCACTCTCATAGCTTGTGATACTTGTAGTAACACTACTTTGGTTTATGGTACAATATCTAGCACCTCCTAGATGCTCACGCTAACACAAGGATCCCATTTGTAGCAGGGCGTGTGCATGAAGATGGGGGGCCAAAAAGTGCTTACCCCACTTTTTAGTGCTAGGAAACCATAATAGACTGTGTTATAATACGATCGTGTTTTTGACTGCTAAATAAAGTGAAAAAACATAGTCTCGTGGCCTCACTTTTTTAGTTTCATTTTCCTATTGCATCCAAAACGTGACTAGGGCTTTAACACGAGCACATGTTGAAATATTTTAAGGAGAAGACCATCGAACACAATGCCGCATCGCCAATCCCATTGTGGATGAGGGAAAAAAAATTGGGCAACTAAAGAAGGTAGGGTTTTATCAATTTTCTTCATTTCAAAATAAAATGAAGTTATTTTTCATTGTTTTAATTGAATTTTTCTTTTTAATTTTTTAGTTAATGAATCATTGCAAAACCTTGATCCGGATGTTGAAATTCCTGCTGAAGAGCAACCTCAAAACCCTCAAACTCTACCTTCACGTCCTCACCCTCCACATGACACCCAAAAAAATTATATAAGCCAACTGAAGAAAACAAAAAACAACTTCAATCCTTAGTTGAAACATTGAAAAATATGAATACAAGCAACAATCATAGGAGAACCCTTGCCTCTTCACTAGAGTTGATTATTTCTCATATTGACTTAGTTACAAGAAAATCACTAATTAGAAGGACTATAGGGAGGAGTATCGACAATTCTACGCCGATAAATTTTTTTTCGAAAGGTGATCTATGTGCACTTTTCATCGATCCTAAAATGTAACAACCATTACATGGGAGTTGCAAATGATTCCCCATTCATTGGTGTGTGCATGAAGAAATATCCCAAAACTTTTGGGATAGATGGTACATGGTTTTTGATGACCTCCCTTGTAATAATAACGAGGTCCCTCAATATTTTTTGAGGAAACTCTATTGTGAGTTTGTCCTCAAGGACATCCCAAACTACTTTGACATCTGGGAGTTCCAGGGCAGAGGTGGTGGCTCTACACAGGATAGAGAGGGTCAATATCATGCCCAGGACCATCCATCGAGACCCATTATGAGGCCACAACATGTCTCACTCCCTTCGACTTTGAAGGAGAGTGTTGGTGTGGAGACACTACATTCCCTAAGTTCCCTCACCCATACTTTAGCACAACATGGCAGTGATCTTCCATAGGCTGGAGAGGGTAAGAGCAATACGCGTCGTCGGTCCCCCCATATTTACAGGTCATGTGGGGCATTGTGTGATGTTGGGACCCAGGACGCTACCTAGGATGCAGATATTCCAGAGCATCGGGATGATGTGACGTAGGGGCAGTAGTAGGTGATGGACACATCCATATTGGATAATATTGTTCTCACAAATGACCTCTTACAACATACATTTGGTATTGAATCCCAAGTAATTTTTTACAAGGTTCTGCAATTTAATATATTTGTATTTGAAATCTATAATTAATTATATGAGTAGATATTATAAGTCAAAATTAATGTATACATAATTATCTACACTATGAAATTCCATGGTCAAAGTATTCATACTGCGTTTGTAAGTCATCCAGTGTAGGGTTAGGAGAGGTGGTCCAGTCAATAGGTATGTAATTTATCACAAGATCATAAATATAGTACATGTAAACTTTTTGTCATATATCAATGGTAATCTTATTTAGTTACAATTTGATGATGAACAAGTGGATATTGGAGCATCACCATCAGGATGATTTCTTCAGTCCCCAGGTAGAGCCACTTACTTCAAGGTAAACTTTACCATTTCTAATCATTATGCATTTATATAATGTTAAATGTATCTATTTTTCTCAAATAACCTTGAACTCTATTTTCAGATGTTGAATATGTAGACTCCTCATCTTCATCCAGTACTAGAGGATCATGTGCTTCATTTTTCAAAGGCTACTATGGATGAAATGGCAGAGTTGAATGTTAAAATAAGGGCATATAGCAAGAGTATAGATAACAGAGTGTAGCTAGGGTGATATCCCTTAGTGAACAATTGAAGGCATAGGAATATGCAAGAGTAAAGGCCCAAGTAGGGGATAAATCCCAAATAGACACTGTGGTGCTTGCATATGACGTCTATAAGAAACTAGATACAGGAGTGGTCATCACAGAAGGATCGGATGAAGCAGAATAGAATATTCCAAAGATGTTGCTATGAATATCCTAAAGAATATTCCCTACCAGTTGTTCCCCATTATCAGTTGCCAGCTGGCAACACGTGCCACTCTTTTTGATTGTTGACTTTGTCAAAGGAATCTTGACCGTTATTTATCTTAGATGGATCCGAACCATTGGATCATTATAACCGATCTTATCCTTGTTCTATAAAAGGATATTGATCCTCATTTGTAAAAGGAGATTGAATTGTTGGACTTGTATGTGCTAAGTTTGTGAATTTTGCAACTTTGGTGACTTCTCAAGATTCTTTCTCAGGATCACATTTATATGTACATATTCTTAAGCATACTAAATGAAGATGAAGCTGCAGGGCATCGTGAAGGGCCATCAATTGTTTCTTCATTGGTTTTGCAAAGCGGGCATCGTGAAGGGCCATAATCTTGGGCAGGTTTGTTGATCACAACAAATTCTAACAATTTTTTGGTGAAGCCCTTAGGCGAGTCGATTAAATGATGATGAACAAATATTTAGAGCAACATGTAGTCATGCAATATATCTTTAGAATGTTGATGCAACACTTTTTGTCTTTTGCAATTGATTTCGAGATAATCCTAAATAGATAAAAGATCATTTGAAAATGAATTAGGCTTAGTCCTTAAATACATTATCCTAGCATACAATTTGAAATAATTTGTATTTAGTTGGCTCATAATGACTAGTGAAAGAGTAAGGCATGGACACAATTTAAAAAATTCAAATTAAAAATTTAGAGTCTCTATTTATATACAAAAGCAACTGTAAGTCAATTTTACACCCACAAATGTAAGCTAAAACTATAAATAATATATATTTAAACTAAGATGTTAAAAGATATATATTTAATAAATGAATTTAAACTCTTAAAATATATAATATAAGAGTGAATTAAAATCAAAATAAAACTATTTACTAACTTCCATATATCAATTACACACTAATCAATATATTAAAAACTAAGGGAGAGGGGCCAATTGCCACCCACCCTAACTTCGTGCACCTCAAGCACATAGCTAGACATATCGAATTTCGATGATTTTTGTTGGGTTTCTCCGCGACCGAAGAGCTTAAAGCAATTCTTTCAGCTTCTGGGCACTTATACATTTCCCTATAGGACGTGCTATGTGCACATGGGCAAAAAAGTGTCATTTCAACATGTCGCCCCATACATGCGCAATGATGTGCCAGTAACCGCTCGCCATCACATTTGTGCACTTGTCTTAATTTCATTGGTTAATTTATTGGAGTTGTGAACATGTATTGGTGCATTTGTGTTAATTTATTAGGTTGGTATTTTGCATGTATTGGTTCTTTTTAAAAAAATTATTGAGGCTCAAGTGCACAAAAACATAGCGGTTATTGGGGTGGGCGGCAACTGGCCCTCTCCCTTACCTAATCATTATAAATCAAAAAAAAAAAGGCATAAATATACCACTTTTACCATCACACAGCTTTTCTTTAAAAAAGAAAAAGAGTAAACTTTCACCCTGTTAGCACAGTAAAATTTTGAAAATTTTACTATTTCCTTACTCCATCATATTTGAATAAACTCTGAGGAATATCCCAAAAGGACCATGATATAAAATTTTTGTCTAGAGCAGTGTCAAATTTCATCAAAATCAATCCATCGGCAAGAGGTTGTGTGGCTTACACCGATACACAAGGAATTGTTTGAAAACAACCATCGGCGTGAAAATAGAGATCGGAAGAATAATTATGGAGCTCACCGATGGAGTAAGCAACACCGATGACTTTACATCGGCAAGAAAGGCAAGTAGTCATGCCGATCAGTATGACAAATATCTATCGGATGATCTTTTAGAAGCTGCCCCGACGGTATGTATCATACCGATGAAGCACTTTCGGCAAAAGTTTCACCGAACAGCATGCGAGGGTAACAAAGCAATAGTCATCGGTGAGAAATGAACCATCGGAATAGAAAACAAGCAAGCCTCCGATGATCAAGAGTCTTGGCGATAAGAAAGTTATCGGCAAGACTCACAGCGATGCATCTTCATCGGGATAGCTTGACATATCGGAACAAAAGAAACAAGTCTTGCCGATTCATAAGTCACAGCGATCAAAAGATATCGGTGACACTTTACTAAACTTTGCCCGATGAAGGATGTGATAAAGGGTATCGGGGAGATGATTTGGATCGGGATATCTTGAGAAAGCTATCCCGATAGAGAATGTCATTCCGATAAAGATAAAAGTTCATACATGAAGAGACTATCGGTAAGACAATAAAGATCGGGGAGACATAATTTTAGTATCCCGATGGTCTCAATCTTCCCGATAAGCAAAGTATATCAGTGGGACTTGCCATATCGCGGAGAGATCTAAAACCCTTGGCGATGAAGGAAATCATGCCGATGGTCGCACCCACTTGAAATATGATACTACATGGCGTCGGGGATACAATTGAGGGGTCACGCCGATTGACTGTCCGCACCATAAAAAAATGTTGAGGTCGCCCAGACATTTCAAAAAGCACGCCGATAGGAAGAGTTATGGCGATGTGACACTTCACAGCGATGAACATTGAATTGATCAGATAATTAATACAAAACGGCTACAAAGTTCATACGATCATTATAATTGCAAAAAACCGTCCGAGAGCAGAATACAGAAGAATTCTCAGGGCAAAAGCGAAGGCTTCCAATTCCAGCCATCGAGCGACAGGTACACATACACAAACCACTATATTACCTGTATTTGAATTTCCTGCCAAATTTTTCAAAAATGGAAACTTCGGGAAAAGGAAAAGGAAGAAAATCACAAGGGGAAACCAGTAAACCAAAGAAGCAAAAAACTGATCAAACCCCTGAAGAAAAAGTGAAAGACAGAAAACTAAATCAGGACTTGATTGATCAGTTGCCTGGGTCAACTCCCAAGGCCAGGAGGTCTGCCCAACTCAGGGTAGAAGTAGAAAAATTGGAAGACAAACATAAGCGCCTGGGAGATATTTGGACCCCAATTAGGGGATATGAACTCTTTAGATTCCACTACAACAGAAGATTTAGAAATGCTCCTGTGTCAAACCCATGGCACATGAATTTAGGCAAACTGGTTGTACCTAATGTATTCTTGAATGTAGAACTCCTGCAACTGTTAGCCAGGCATTACAATTCAGGCCTGAAAGCTATCTACAACCCTCAAGGAGAACCAATTGTACACCTATCAAAAAATGCTATTTGTGAGGTGTATGATTTGGATGATTTGTGCACTGTCCCTGTTGTTTATGAAGATTTGGATAAAGAATACTGGAGAATGGATACAACCTACAATGGATGGAGGTTACCCATTCATAGACCCAGGATTGAAGGAGAAGTGATACCCTTGACTGAGAATGATGGCCCTCCCTTTCATGTATCCATTTTTGAACCATACATTCAATATACTTACTATTCTGTAGGCCAAGTCCTTGGCTCAGAGGTCCCTGAGTTTATGACTATTCCTCTAATGGTCATAACCTCTGATATTCAATGTCACAATGCCAGACAATTTGATTATGCCTCTTACGTTGCTACTAGAATAGACTCTGGTCTATCTGCAATAAGAAACAATGCTCCAGCATGCTCTTTTGAGCATTACTCGATGCTCATGCATATGGTCTTATACTATGGCCAGGAAGTAGGATTGTGGCCAAATGAGTTTCAAGTTGTTGCTGCGGATAAGAAAGGGGAGAAGATACCTGTACAAATGTGGACCAGAATCTGGGATAGCAGGTATGCTAACTCCAGCTATGCTCAGTTTGAAGAGCATTGTGTTAAAATGCTATATAGGTATTTCAACCACCCCTGTGAATATTCAATTTCAAATGAAATAAAAAGATTCCTCAGACCAAAAGATTTTGGTGGCCCCCCTACTGTCACTCATAATTGGGGAGATTGGTATTGTTTTGAGGATGCTACTATGATCAGAGTGTATGGTTTTGAGGATGCTCCATTTATATTGCCTAAAACTGTCCCTGACAGGATTGCATATTTGGAAATAATTAGGCAAATGCATTGTTCCAATGTCATGCATCTAAGTTCGCATGATAAACAATCATTCATGCCTAGTACTTTGTGTTTTGGAGATTTTACTGTGGTTTCAAAAGAAGGATACAATCTCATTTTGGATAAACTAATGCATTATAACATGGTGACTGCTGAGGTGAGGAAAGGGTTTGACCCTGAGGGTTTCATTGACTATGCAAGAAGAAAACAAAATCTCAGTGGATACATGCACATACATTATCCACATGATGATGTCATTAGAAATTTGGAAGAGGCTGAAGTCGACTTAGTGGTGGAGAAATATAACAGAGATTTGAATGAAAAGAAAAAGCAGTTGGCAGAAGTTGAAGTGGTATCCTCTGAAGAGGAAGAATTGACTGAACAGCCACAAGATAAGACAATAGAAATGTCTAAAAGAAAAATGCAACAATATCAGCCTCCAGTTGTGATACATGATGAGGAGGGGTCTGCTGATGAAGATCCATGCCAAAAGGCTTATGATTCTTTTGTGTCAGATGATACATTCATTCATTCGAAGGAATTTAAATCATTCCTGTATAAATACAAGGGAAAAGAAATTAGAGAGTCAGTAGATAATGTTTCTACTGACAATGAAAAATAGTTATTAGAGATGTTAAAGGAGACAGTGGACAAGGAAATGCAGGACATGACACCAAGCAGAGGCAGACAGCTGCTTAAAGATGTAGGGGTTATGATTTTTCCCAGTTTGGATTTAAATTCTGCTCTGGTTTTTGATAGTTTTTTGAATAATGCTGATGATAAGTATAAGCTTACTCCAGAAGGAGTTAATGAAGTCTATATGGGAACGAGATACAATAATGATGAAAATTCTTTGATGATATGGGCATTGTATCCTCCCCATAAGAAGACGGCCATCATAGACACTGAAAAAACTTTTGGCCATGTTATGACTTTTAGAGCAGGTGAGACTGACCCCATAATTACTGCAGACATTGGTATCAATGTTGCAAAGTTGAATAAAGCACAAGCTCAGATGTTAATCAAGGAAAGAGATGCTTATAAGCTGAATTGTGAAAGATTAACAAAGGAGAATGACTACTTGAAGGACGCTGTTAAGAGCACCTTTGGCCAATCTACGAAGAGAATAAGTCAAGGTGAGAGCTCACAAAGTAGTCAAGAGATATCCCATGATCAAGCCAAACAAATTCAAATAGATGCATTTGTTACAATACTGCAGAGCAGGTATGCAAACATGGTACGGTGGTTAAACCAGTTTTGGGATAACTACTCGGAAAATCATAAAGCAGTCAAAGAACATGAGAGGCTTGATCAGAGGATACAAGAAAAGGTGATCAAGTTGCAAAACAGAGGTACCACTGATAGCACAGATATCTCTGATGCAAGAGCATTGCTCAAACGGCACCAGAATTATTATGATAAACTCAAAGCTGATGCTAAGGAAGGGACTGATGCATCAGACGCAGGGGTGCCCAGGATATTCAAAGATAATGGAGAGGTCAAGAGAAAAGAAGAGTGGACTGTTGATTGTCAAGTTATATTGCACAAAGCCACAGGAGCTCTAAAAGATAAAGCCTTTGTATCTACAGAAGTTTGCAAACAACTGGAGGAAATGGTCACCCTCGATATAATCACCAGGAGTGCAGTCGAGCTTACTGATTCTCACCGTGCGCAGGAGTACTTAGATCATCTGACAAAAGTCTATTTATGGCTAAACAGAGCCTAATTAAGCTTATGTAATTATTGTTTGTATTGGTTAAAAACCCAAGAGACTTATTGAAGAGTTATATCTCTTCATGAAAATATCTATATAAGTTCAAACAATCTATGCTGAAAAATCATCAGCAGTAGAAGATATTCATATATACATATACATAATATTTCAGGATGACCATGTTGCATATTTTATTTTGAAGAAGAAATTTGAAGTTCTCTGATTCAGTATTTCTATTTTGGTATCAGTTATTTGTTGAAATTATTCAATTGTGTGGCTGTCTCCATTTCTGCATTTCCCTGTTATTCAGATTAAACTATCAAGTATATATTTAATCTGTCAATACACATTCGCTGTATCTGTGTGATTAATTCGGTTGGTGTCCATCCTAAGGAATTAAACCCTTTTGATTTATTCACAGTAACCTGGAAGTAGTAAGTTGGGATTACTAAGTAGAGCCATATAGTTAGGATTGATACACTGTCTCCAGTAAAATATTATCTGTTAATCTTGTCTATTCACTTCATTTGGTTCCTTCAAGTAAGGATTAAAGTACCTTCTGGTGAATTATAAGATATCTGATTTTATTTGGTTGGATTATCAAGAAGAGTCTGTCAGTCATTTACTTGCACGTTTATACAAGCTATAAACCAGAACTGTGCCAAATATCTAGAATTATTACCATTTAGAAACTGCTGTTCTTAGTCCTTCAAATTGACTCTGTTACCCAACAAGGCACTGGTCTCATTCAACTCATTAATTAAAAATTTTTTTGATATTGCTTATACAATTTCTGCCAATCACTTATTAAACACTACACATAGAATTAATTAGTCAGCTTTGGCATCTATCCTACATCCTATGCCATTGTAGATAGACCTAGTTAGTCCATTCATCCACACTCAGACTGCTTTAATATTTCAAGGTTCACCCACCTAGGTGTAGCAGGACCTAAAGTGTAGGAAATCATCAAACCTTGAAGGTTGATTTCGTCAAGTTAGTTCAAAAACGTTGCAAATCCAAATATAGAGCCTGGCATCCTCTTAGGATTAGTAACTTGCATTTTTGAGACCTAACAAATTGGCGACTCCGCTGGGGACTTAGTAAAAAGACCTTAGAAATTAATCCTTTCTTTCATGGAGTCATTTAAAATTTCTTTTTGGTAACTCTGCTGGTGACAAGAACCTTACAGATAAAAATATAAACTTTTCCTATTCAATAGGTGACGACTCTAGTTACAATTATAACAAAATTTTCAAATGGATGGTAGGAGATCTAGGATGGAAGGCAGAAACTTGCAGTCATCTCCACCACTTAGAAACATTTCCAAAAGAAATGTGAATCCAAAATATTCCCACCAAGATAATAATCTAGACATCCAGGAGAATGATTCAGAACAAAATATTGCAATTCACAATAAATTCACACCTCTACATGATTCAAACGAGAACCTCAGTGGAGCAACTGATGATATTTTGGCAAGGTACAGACCCACTCCTCAAGAACAGCGGGATCATGATGCAAAGGTCATGAGGGATATTGATAGGAACCAGGCTGAACATGATTTCAAGGTCTCGTTTGACCAGGGAGAAGAGATAGGATATGAATTGTCAAATCAGGGAATGAATGACAATCCAGAATATCAGGAAATAAATAATCAAGACATGAGTGATGAGAAACAGGAAATACTCATGCTCAGGAAAGAACTCGAAAGGTACAAGATACAAGAGGAGAAGGAGTTATTGCAGCAAGAAATTCAACAGAGGAGAAATAAAGCCAAAACAGCTCCCCCTAAATATGTACCCCCGTATAGAGGGAATATTTCAAGAAATACACAACAAAATACAAATAGTGCTCAAAACTCACATGCTTCTGGAAATCATCAGAACACTATTCCCCAAATCCCCAGACCACCTCCCATACGTAATGCATCCCTACATATGGCAAATAATTACCCACCCCCTGGTCAACAATATTATAGACCACAAAATCAACACATAAATCCCCATATGAACCAACATCAACAATATGCATATCATCAGCCACCAGGTGGATATAATTACTATCCCAATCCACCACATCTCAATTTTCCTCCCCAAAACCTTGCTAATATATGCAGTCAATTTGATTTGACTGGATATCAGTTATATCCATATCCTATGGATAGTACTTGGAGAAACATGGTTCCCAAGTTTACTGGAAACAATGCAGTATCTGCAGAAGATCATATCAGAAGTTTTAATGCTTTTGTACAGGATATAGGTATGGACTGGGAAGACATTAGAATGAGGTTATTTATGATGTCCCTCACTGAAGATGCCAGAGATTGGTTTAATAGCTTGCCCGATGCATCAATCAATTCAATGACTGATTTCCATAACCAGTTTAAGGATCAGTATGGTAACCAATACGCTCCTGAGTTTGCACTACATGAACTAATAAGTATACAGAAGTATCAAAATGAATCAGTATTTGATTTCAACCTGAAGTTTTCCAAGTTACATAATAAGGTACCACATGGAGCCAAGTTATCTGACCAGGCAGCACTGAGTATCTATATGAAGGCATTTGACCCCAAAACAGGATATGAACTCAGAAACCGGTGTCCTGCAACGTTGGCTGAAGCACAGAAAATAGCCATAACTATTGAAAATAATAGAAAAGCTGCAGGAATGGTCAGTAAAAGGGAAAATCATAGAAATCTTCAGAATCCAAATGCTCAACAGATTAAATCAGAGGGTCAGCATAGGCAGGATAGACCTAGGTTACATGATATGCCTTACAATACAAATTGGAAGGATGGAAGACCTATTGACAACAACAGAAAGCAGCCATATGGAAAGGATACTCCTGATCCATTGAAGAGAAACATGGCACATATGGCAGAAAATAAACCTTGGTGTTCTGTATGTAACTTGCCACATTCACCTGAATACTGTGAGGTAGCTAAATCAATACAGCAAGAGGAAATGCTATACAAGTATAATAGGGATAATCACACCATCAATATGATGCAGGATACACCATGTGTGGTAACAGAAGATTATTCTTCTTCAGAGGAAGAAGGGTATGAGTATGATGTAGGGAACCAAAAATATCATGTTAACATGGGAGAACAGCAAGTATTCTCAGACCAGGAAGATATTTATGACAATAAACCATATGGTCAATGGAGAAAACCTACTGAGGATGAAAAAGAAGCTCTCACAGTAGCTGCAGTGGCTCAAGCTCGAAACACTTATAACTTAAGGAATAGAACAACAAATACTGGGCAAGGAACCCCTGGGAGTGTATTCATAAAAGACCAGAATAACAAAGGGAATAATACAAAATCATCACCTAAAGAACCAGAAAAGGGGGATAAAAATAAAATGAAAGAAAATATAGAAAAAGAGAATACAAAAACAGAAAAGAATGACCAAATCATAACCCCTTCTTTTGACATTGCACAGGCAGTGTCTCAGGTGAAAATATCAGTCCCACTCCTAGAGATGATGAAAATAGATAAATATAGGAGTACAGTTGTCAAGATGATTTCTGATACACCTAATCCAAAACATAAAGGATTTGAAAAAACAACAAATAATGTACATCAGGAAAATTTTAAGATGCCTGAGGTTTACCTTGGTGATACGCTTACAAAGAATCCCTCACAGGTAGATCCATTCTATACTACACTAGTAATCAAGAACAGAATAGTCAGGAATTGTATGATTGATTCAGGTGCTGCTATGAATATCATGCCTATAGCAGTGATGAAATAATTAGGGATGTGGGTTGATACTACGTATGGCCAATGTTATGCAATGGATAACAGATCTATTCCAGTAGTTGGTATTATGAAAGATGTAGAAATAAAACTTGCTTCGTATCCTGAGGCAACATATAACATTGACATTACTGTGGTTGATATCCCACCATATTATGGAATGCTGTTATCAAGGCAGTGGGCTGCAATGGCAGGAGGCAATGTTCAATTAGATCTATCATATGCCACCATACCAGTAGGTGACAAGGAAATCAAGTTGTGCAGAGAACCAAGGTATGACAATATTATAGAAAGAATGGACCGGCATCAGGTGAATTTCTTTTGTGACACAGATTTAGGGGTTTTCAAAGTTGGAGAAACTACCCCAGAATTCCATAACACTGACCCAATACACACTGAATCTATGAAAAGAGAAAATGATTTGTGGAAAATGTATTTCGATGGTGCATGCAGCAAGATAGGAAATGGGGCCGGAGTAGTTTTTATCTCACCAGGAGGTAAAACATTCAAATACTCTTTCTTACTGACATTTGAATGCACCAATAATGTAGCTGAGTATGAAGCCCTACTCATTGGCCTAGACATAGCCACCAAATACAAAATAAAAAAGTTGGTTGTCTATGGTGATTCTGAATTGGTCATCTCCCAAGTAAGAGAAAAATATTTATCTAAGAATAAAAGATTAAGACAGTACAGGAATGCAGTTTGGGATAGTATTGAATTATTTGATGCTTTTTCAATCAGCTGGGTTGATAGGTCTAAAAACATCATGGCAGACTTTTTAGCAAACATTGCATTAAAGAGAGATGATCTAACATTAGGAGGGATCACAGAAGTAGAATTTAAAACTAGACCTACCATCCCTGATAATATACAGAACTGGCAGGTGTTTGACAGCGATGCTGATATAATCAATTTCTTACATTGTGCTGATTATTATGAAAATCAAGAAATTGATTTCAGTGCATTTGTGGAGAAACACGATGGGAAAGAAACCCTATTTGGCCAAGAAGTAGTTCAACTGAAGACAAATAAGATACCCAAAGGGCTTATTGCATTAGAAAAAGCATTTGATGGGCATGATAGATACAAGAAGAAAGAAACACCAGTGATACCTGAGAATCTTGAGGAAGTGAACTTGGGGACTCAGACAACCCCAAAAAATGTATATATTGGGAGGAATCTTGACCAGAAAATCAGAAGTAGAATTATCAATCTACTTAGGAAGTATAGGCATGTGTTTGCTTGGTCATATGATGACTTAAAGGCATATAGAGAGGATCTATTTCAACATGAGATACCACTCAAACCAGATGCAAAACCATTCAAACAGAAACAAAGGCCGATTAATCCTACATTGGCTCTGAAAATGCTGGAGGAACTTACAAAGTTAAGGGATGGAGCTATAATCAAGCCTATTAGACATTCTTCCTGGGTCTCAAACTTAGTACCTGTCAGGAAAAAGAATGGTGACATTAGACTGTGTGTGGATTTCAGAAACCTGAATAAATCTTCTCTCAAAGATAATTATCCTCTTCCCAATATGGAGGCGATATTACAGAAAGTTACTGGATGTGAATTACTATCCATGATGGATGGTTTCTCCGGCTACAATCAGGTAAAAGTTAAGGAGTCTGAACAATTCAAGACTGCATTCACCACTCCGTGGGGAACATATGTATACTTGAGAATGCCATTTGGATTAACTAATGCTGGGGCAACATTTCAAAGAGCGATGGATGTAGCTTTTGTTGAATTGATCAATAAGATTATGATAGTCTATCAAGACGATTTAACAGCATATTCAAAAAGGGCTGAAGATCATTGCACACATCTAGAACAGATATTTGTCAAAGCCCTAGAATATGGAATATCATTGAATCCTAAAAAATGCCAATTTGCAGTAACAGAAGGAAAATTGCTTGGCCATATAGTCTCGAAGGAAGGAGTTAAAATAGATCCTGAAAGGGTGGAAGCAATTGATCAGGTCCCTATTCCAAAAAATGTAAAAGCTATACAATCATTTTTTGGTCAGATAAATTTTGTCAGAAGATTTATACCAAATTTCGCAGAGATTGTTTGTCCTATATCAAGAATGCTGAAGAAGAACTCAGATATGAAATGGACAACAGAAGCAATGGAAGCATTTGGTAACATTAAGGAGGCCATCAAACAAGCTCCAGTCTTAATATCCCCTGACTTCGGCAAACCTTTCCAACTTTTTTCATTTGCTTCCTATCATACAGTGGCAGCAGTGTTGTTGCAGAAAAACAATGATGGATATGAACAGCCAATCTCTTTCTTTAGCAAGTCCCTTCAGAATGCAGAGTTGAAGTATGACATTATTGAAAAACAGGCATATGCATTGGTAAAAGCAGTAAAAAACTTTAGACCATATTTGGTAGGGGCTAAAATCATAGCATATGTTCCTAATGCTGCAGTCAAGGATGTACTGGTTCAAACTGAGGTCACGGGTAGGAGATGTAGGTGGATCAATAGGATTCAGGAATTCAACATTGAAATCCAAATCACTAAATTAGTAAGAGGACAGGGTCTTGCCAAATTGATGACTGAAAATAATCTAGAAGCTTCCCATATATGTAATGTTGATGCAAGTACCAGTATTGAACGTACTCCATGGTATACTGATATAGTATATTATCTAACACATATGAAGAGTCCTGAAGGATATGATGATAACAAAAGAAGGACACTCAAACTACAAGCTTCAAAATATGTACTCATTGGTGGAGATCTCTATTGGAAAAATAGAGATGGGGTTCTACTATTATGTTTGGATGAATATCAATCAAAACATATTATGAAGGAATTGCATGAAGGCATGTGCGGAGGACATTTCTCGGCAAAAACCACAGCCCACAAAATTTTGAGGGCAGGGTACTATTGGCCTAAAGTCTTTAACGATTCGTACCAGTACACTAGAAAATGTGAAGCATGCCAAAAGTTCTCAGGGAAGTTAAAGTATCATGGAGCACTACCTTTAAAACCTATGCAAGTTGAGGCTCCATTTTATCAGTGGGGTATTGATTTTATAGGTGAAATTTCAGAGAAATCAAGTGGGGGGCACCGATGGATTTTAGTAGCTACTGATTACTTTACAAAATGGGTGGAAGCAATCCCAACCAGACAGGCTACTAGTAAAGTTGTGATAAATTTTCTAATGGATAACATTATATGCAGATTTGGTACTCCTGTAAGACTGATTACTGATAATGGGATGTGCTTTAGATCTGATGAATTCAAAGGTTTCTGCATCACATATGGTATCACTGTTTCTTATGCTGCTCCTTACCATCCACAGGCCAATGGACAAGCTGAATCAAGTAATAAGAGTCTGTTGAAAATCATAAAAAGAATGTTGGATAGAAATAAGAAGGCTTGGGATTCAAAATTAAGAATGGCAGTATGGGCTGACAGGATTACTATAAAAAGGGCAATTGGGAGATCCCCTTATGAATTGGTATATGGAACCCAAGCAAGATTACCATTAGAAAATCTTATACCAGTATACAAATTCATTCTCCAAGAAGATTTGAATATCCCTGAACCAATGGAGGAAAGATTGGAACAATTGGCAGAGCTTGATGAAACAAGAAGAATGGCTCAGAAACAGAACATTAAATTACAATCACAGGTAAAATATCTCTTTGACAAAAAGACCAAAGAAAGAAAGTTTGAAATAAATGATCTGGTACTAATGTGGAATGCAAGATGTCAAGACAAAGGAGAACATGGAAAATTTGAAGCCCTGTGGTTGGGTCCTTTTGTTATCACTGGCAAGGGAGGTGATGATTCTTACTATGTAAAGAATATGTCAGGAGAGGAACAGGAATTGCCAGTACATGGGCAATACTTGAAGCAGTTCTTTTCATAAACATGTACAAAGAGAATTGAGTGTTGCCAGTGCATGGACAACATTCAAATAATTCTCAAAAATATCTTATTCCATGCACAGTAGTCTAGGAATCATTCCCGCTCCCCATCATTTGTTCCTTTCCTTTTTCCAGTTTCATAAAACCTCACCCCAAAATAATAAAAGATGTGGTCTACTTCCCCAGGAGATCTGGATCCTTGTATACCCACAGGGAGTATACATCCCAGACAGAGCCACTGTTAGCACAGTAAAATTTTGAAAATTTTACTATTTCCTTACTCCATCATATTTGAATAAACTCTGAGGAATATCCCAAAAGGACCATGATATAAAATTTTTGTCTAGAGCAGTGTCAAATTTCATCAAAATCAATCCATCGGCAAGAGGTTGTGTGGCTTACACCGATACACAAGGAATTGTTTGAAAACAACCATCGGCGTGAAAATAGAGATCAGAAGAATAATTATGGAGCTCACCGATGGAGTAAGCAACACTGATGACTTTACATCGGCAAGAAAGGCAAGTAGTCATGCCGATCGGTATGACAAATATCTATCGGATGATCTTTTAGAAGCTGCCCCGACGGTATGTATCATACCGATGAAGCACTTTCGGCAAAAGTTTCACCGAACAGCATGCGAGGGTAACAAAGCAATAGTCATCGGTGAGAAATGAACCATCGGAATAGAAAACAAGCAAGCCTCTGATGATCAAGAGTCTTGGCGATAAGAAAGTTATCGGCAAGACTCACAGCGATGCATCTTCATCGGGATAGCTTGACATATCGGAACAAAAGAAACAAGTCTTGCCGATTCATAAGTCATAGCGATCAAAAGATATCGGTGACACTTTACTAAACTTTGCCCGATGAAGGATGTGATAAAGGGTATCGGGGAGATGATTTGGATCGGGATATCTTGAGAAAGCTATCCCGATAGAGAATGTCATTCCGATAAAGATAAAAGTTCATACATGAAGAGACTATCGATAAGACAATAAAGATCGGGGAGACATAATTTTAGTATCCCGATGGTCTCAATCTTCCCGATAAGCAAAGTATATCGGTGGGACTTGCCATATCGCGGAGAGATCTAAAACCCTTGGCGATGAAGGAAATCATGCCGATGGTCGCACCCACTTGAAATATGATACTACATGGCGTCGGGGATACAATTGAGGGGTCACGCCGATTGACTGTCCGTGCCATAAAAAAAACGTTGAGGTCGCCCAGACATTTCAAAAAGCACGCCGATAGGAAGAGTTATGGCGATGTGACACTTCACAGCGATGAACATTGAATTGATCAGATAATTAATACAAAACGGCTACAAAGTTCATACGATCATTATAATTGCAAAAAACCGTCCGAGAGCAGAATACAGAAGAATTCTCAAGGCAAAAGCAAAGGCTTCCAATTCCAGCCATCGAGCGACAGGTACACATACACAAACCACTATATTACCTGTATTTGAATTTCCTGCCAAATTTTTCAAAAATGGAAACTTCGGGAAAAGGAAAAGGAAGAAAATCACAAGGGGAAACCAGTAAACCAAAGAAGCAAAAAACTGATCAAACCCCTGAAGAAAAAGTGAAAGACAGAAAACTAAATCAGGACTTGATTGATCAGTTGCCTGGGTCAACTCCCAAGGCCAGGGGGTCTGCCCAACTCAGGGCAGAAGTAGAAAAATTGGAAGACAAACATAAGTGCCTGGGAGATATTTGGACCCCAATTAGGGGATATGAACTCTTCAGATTCCACTACAACAGAAGATTTAGAAATGCTCCTGTGTCAAACCCATGGCACATGAATTTAGGCAAACTGGTTGTACCTAATGTATTCTTGAATGTAGAACTCCTGCAACTGTTAGCCAGGCATTACAATTCAGGCCTGAAAGCTATCTGCAACCCTCAAGGAGAACCAATTGTACACCTATCAAAAAATGCTATTTGTGAGGTGTATGATTTGGATGATTTGTGCACTGTCCCTGTTGTTTATGAAGATTTGGATAAAGAATACTGGAGAATGGATACAACCTACAATGGATGGAGGTTACCCATTCATAGACCCAGGATTGAAGGAGAAGTGATACCCTTGACTGAGAATGATGGCCCTCCCTTTCATGTATCCATTTTTGAACCATACATTCAATATACTTACTATTCTGTAGGCCAAGTCCTTGGCTCAGAGGTCCCTGAGTTTATGACTATTCCTCTAATGGTCATAACCTCTGATATTCAATGTCACAATGCCAGACAATTTGATTATGCCTCTTACGTTGCTACTAGAATAGACTCTGGTCTATCTGCAATAAGAAACAATGCTCCAGCATGCTCTTTTGAGCATTACTCGATGCTCATGCATATGGTCTTATACTATGGCCAGGAAGTAGGATTGTGGCCAAATGAGTTTCAAGTTGTTGCTGCGGATAAGAAAGGGGAGAAGATACCTGTACAAATGTGGACCAAAATCTGGGATAGCAGGTATGCTAACTCCAGCTATGCTCAGTTTGAAGAGCATTGTGTTAAAATGCTATATAGGTATTTCAACCACCCCTGTGAATATTCAATTTCAAATGAAATAAAAAGATTCCTCAGACCAAAAGATTTTGGTGGCCCCCCTACTGTCACTCATAATTGGGGAGATTGGTATTGTTTTGAGGATGCTACTATGATCAGAGTGTATGGTTTTGAGGATGCTCCATTTATATTGCCTAAAACTGTCCCTGACAGGATTGCATATTTGGAAATAATTAGGCAAATGCATTGTTCCAATGTCATGCATCTAAGTTCGCATGATAAACAATCATTCATGCCTAGTACTTTGTGTTTTGGAGATTTTACTGTGGTTTCAAAAGAAGGATACAATCTCATTTTGGATAAACTAATGCATTATAACATGGTGACTGCTGAGGTGAGGAAAGGGTTTGACCCTGAGGGTTTCATTGACTATGCAAGAAGAAAACAAAATCTCAGTGGATACATGCACATACATTATCCACATGATGATGTCATTAGAAATTTGGAAGAGGCTGAAGTCGACTTAGTGGTGGAGAAATATAACAGAGATTTGAATGAAAAGAAAAAGCAGTTGGCAGAAGTTGAAGTGGTATCCTCTGAAGAGGAAGAATTGACTGAACAGCCACAAGATAAGACAATAGAAATGTCTAAAAGAAAAATGCAACAATATCAGCCTCCAGTTGTGATACATGATGAGGAGGGGTCTGCTGATGAAGATCCACGCCAAAAGGCTTATGATTCTTTTGTGTCAGATGATACATTCATTCATTCGAAGGAATTTAAATCATTCCTGTATAAATACAAGGGAAAAGAAATTAGAGAGTCAGTAGATAATGTTTCTACTGACAATGAAAAACAGTTATTAGAGATGTTAAAGGAGACAGTGGACAAGGAAATGCAGGACATGACACCAAGCAGAGGCAGACAGCTGCTTAAAGATGCAGGGGTTATGATTTTTCCCGGTTTGGATTTAAATTCTGCTCTGGTTTTTGATAGTTTTTTGAATAATGCTGATGATAAGTATAAGCTTACTCCGGAAGGAGTTAATGAAGTCTATATGGGAACGAGATACAATAATGATGAAAATTCTTTGATGATATGGGCATTGTATCCTCCCCATAAGAAGACGGCCATCATAGACACTGAAAAAACTTTTGGCCATGTTATGACTTTTAGAGCAGGTGAGACTGACCCCATAATTACTGCAGACATTGGTATCAATGTTGCAAAGTTGAATAAAGCACAAGCTCAGATGTTAATCAAGGAAAGAGATGCTTATAAGCTGAATTGTGAAAGATTAACAAAGGAGAATGACTACTTGAAGGACGCTGTTAAGAGCACCTTTGGCCAATCTACGAAGAGAATAAGTCAAGGTGAGAGCTCACAAAGTAGTCAAGAGATATCCCATGATCAAGCCAAACAAATTCAAATAGATGCATTTGTTACAATACTGCAGAGCAGGTATGCAAACATGGTACGGTGGTTAAACCAGTTTTGGGATAACTACTCAGAAAATCATAAAGCAGTCAAAGAACATGAGAGGCTTGATCAGAGGATACAAGAAAAGGTGATCGAGTTGCAAAACAGAGGTACCACTGATAGCACAGATATCTCTGATGCAAGAGCATTGCTCAAACGGCACCAGAATTATTATGATAAACTCAAAGCTGATGCTAAGGAAGGGACTGATGCATCAGACGCAGGGGTGCCCAGGATATTCAAAGATAATGGAGAGGTCAAGAGCAAAGAAGAGTGGACTGTTGATTGTCAAGTTATATTGCACAAAGCCACAGGAGCTCTAAAAGATAAAGCCTCTGTATCTACAGAAGTTTGCAAACAACTGGAGGAAATGGTCACCCTCGATATAATCACCAGGAGTGCAGTCGAGCTTACTGATTCTCACCGTGCGCAGGAGTACTTAGATCATCTGACAAAAGTCTATTTATGGCTAAACAGAGCCTAATTAAGCTTATGTAATTATTGTTTGTATTGGTTAAAATCCCAAGAGACTTATTGAAGAGTTATATCTCTTCATGAAAATATCTATATAAGTTCAAACAATCTATGCTGAAAAATCATCAGCAGTAGAAGATATTCATATATACATATACATAATATTTCAGGATGACCATGTTGCATATTTTATTTTGAAGAAGAAATTTGAAGTTCTCTGATTCAGTATTTCTATTTTGGTATCAGTTATTTGTTGAAATTATTCAATTGTGTGGCTGTCTCCATTTCTGCATTTCCCTGTTATTCAGATTAAACTATCAAGTATATATTTAATCTGTCAATACACATTCGCTGTATCTGTGTGATTAATTCGGTTGGTGTCCATCCTAAGGAATTAAACCCTTTTGATTTATTCACAGTAACCTGGAAGTAGTAAGTTGGGATTACTAAGTAGAGCCATATAGTTAGGATTGATACACTGTCTCCAGTAAAATATTATCTGTTAATCTTGTCTATTCACTTCATTTGGTTCCTTCAAGTAAGGATTAAAGTACCTTCTGGTGAATTATAAGATATCTGATTTTATTTGGTTGGATTATCAAGAAGAGTCTGTCAGTCATTTACTTGCACGTTTATACAAGCTATAAACCAGAACTGTGCCAAATATCTAGAATTATTACCATTTAGAAACTGCTGTTCTTAGTCCTTCAAATTGACTCTGTTACCCAACAAGGCACTGGTCTCATTCAACTCATTAATTAAAACTTTTTTTGATATTGCTTATACAATTTCTGCCAATCACTTATTAAACACTACACATAGAATTAATTAGTCAGCTTTGGCATCTATCCTACATCCTATGCCATTGTAGATAGACCTAGTTAGTCCATTCATCCACACTCAGACTGCTTTAATATTTCAAGGTTCACCCACCTAGGTGTAGCAGGACCTAAAGTGTAGGAAATCATCAAACCTTGAAGGTTGATTTCGTCAAGTTAGTTCAAAAACGTTGCAAATCCAAATATAGAGCCTGGCATCCTCTTAAGATTAGTAACTTGCATTTTTGAGACCTAACACACCCGAAAAACATTTTAAGGGTCGGCCTGGATAATTTCCTACCTTGGCATAGATTTATATACACAGTCAAAAATTGCAGAGGATGCACCTGCATACATGATGCAGGAGCATTCAGGAGAAAAAGTAGTGGCGGTTCAATTTTTAGTTTTTTTTCTGTAATTTTGTGTATTTCAGGTATTAATTGTTCATGCATAGATAATATTCTCAATTCCACCTGTTGATGGCTGTGTAGCTGTTACCAGAGGCACCTCATTCTATATAGCGCTTACAAACAAATTCAGAACATTGTTAAATATAAATGATGCAATCCATTTTTCCCTCGCTGGCGACCACTAAGGCTGGCAATAATATTTTTTAAAGACAGAAATTTATGTTTTTCTTTTGAACAGGGCTCAGGCAGTGAGAACAGAGGAGCGGTCGAGTGGAAAGGGTTTCAGATTGCTTGTAGAGTGGCAGAGTTCAGATTGTCTAATTTTTCCTGAGCAAGTTGATTAGGCTGGCCTGCGTTCCGTTGACAGGTCCAGAATTTGTATGTTGTAGAAATTGTAGAATTTGTTAGATGTATCTTGTAGAGTTTTAATATGTTTGAATTATTTTGTGGTTTCAATTTATTTGTCAACCTCCATAAAGCACAAATATTGACATGTTTTGAGATTATCTACTAACCCAACTATGTAATCTGTATCTTCTAATTAATTTATAGAAACAAATCAAAGTGTTATTTAATATGCCCTTTAATCCTCATGTAAGGGACCATTTAACTCCGTCCCACTCATGTAACTCCACCCCTTTGTGCTTGGGTTAATTTATCAGACAACAAGATGCAAAGGCCACATAATACAGAGTATTATAATACAAGAGGTAGACAGCAATTGAATGAAGGAATGTAGTTTGTAGTAAGAATAATAATAATATAACAAATTGGTGGTTGTAGCAATACCTTACAAAAATAATACCAACAATAACAAAAGTAAGAATATGGTGTGCACATTTTAGACTAATAATTGTCCTCCTTTTTTGTCATCTAGTGAGTGTTAAGATATTGATTTGGTACATACATTGTTTAATTGTTGTTTATAGTTGCTCACACTAAGCGTCATGTCGCATGGTTGTAGTAGAGGATGCATTGAATGTGGAACACCAATGCGAGGTTGCTAATTACCATTCCTTAGGTTGAAGAGCATATGTTTTATTTCCTGCAAGGTCACATGGAGTAGGTCTTTAGCCCATAATGAATTCCATCCACTGATGTCCAACTATTGACATTGTTGTTATTTGATGTTAATAGTTACGATCGTTGGGATGCTCATCCCTATATTGACAAACGTTTTAGACTAGCTATCTCCATCTGACACTACACAAAAGCCCACCTCGCTCAGCATCGACATAATGAGAAATACAAATTTAAAACTGTACCTATAATTATTGTGATTGTTTATGTGGATTTATGGTGTATAGGTATATCATTATTGTGATGGCCCCACTCTTTGCTCCATTCTTTACACGATCTTCTTGTACAAAAAGTCGAAGCTGTGTTCGAAGTGCCTCCACCTCTCAAATTCTTTGACCTTTCTTCTATAAATGTCACTTCTTATCATCATTGACTCCTTCTCTCTTCAACATTCTTTCCTTATATGTATAGGTAGAGTCTTGTTTCACATATTTTCCTCTATGATTCTATGTTTCTTTCACATGCACTCTTGTATGAAATGGATCCACCTCTCCCATGATTCCTAGCAACCAAACAAACCACATTGTGTTGATAGATCTTTTGCACGTAATGAAAACGTATTCAATGGATCCACCTCTCCCATGATTCCTAGCAACCAAACAAACCACATTGTGTTGATAGATCTTTTACACGTAATGAAAACATATTCAATCCAACTCAAACAATTGTCACTGTTTTTAAATTTAACTTCAACGGCTTGGATTACTTCAATGGTTCTCCAAGGCGTATGCACAACTAAAAACCGTCAATTTCCATATGATACCATACAGATGTTTGATTTCTCTCTAGGGGAACACCTATCAATGTTAATATTAGGCTTTCAATGTGTCCATATATATACTGAGTAAGTAAAATAGTTTTGAAGTAAAATAAAATAACTTGATATATAAAATAAATGTATTTAAGATATCTATTCTAATATACCTACTTTTGCATTAATAAAAAATCAATATATAAAAGACCACCTAATCGCCATCAATCCAAAAAAAAAATCTTTTGAGGAACAGAGGAGCGGTCGAGTGGAAAGGGTTTCAGATTGTTTGAGAGGCAGAGTTCAGATTGTCTTGTAAATTTCTCTAAGCAAGTTGATAAGGCTGGCCAGGTCCAGAATTTGGTTGTGATTCTGAAAATAAGTGCAACGATCTTTTCCAATAAAAAAATCTCTTCTAAGTTTGTTATTAAAAAATTGCATTGAATCTGAGTGTCCTTGCGAGTTATTAAATTTGTGAAAGCTGCTTGGATTGGTTCCCTGTTCCCAGGTCTCCCATCCTTAACTGCATCAATACAGGGCGTCAGGGTGGAGTTGAAATACATTGAAATAAAAGGACTCACTAACCTTAGTCATTTCTATTTATTGTTTCTAATTATTTATCTCAACTCACTTTAATTAATTTAAAGTTTAATCATACTGGTAATTGGTTTAATGGGTAGGGTATATTTTTTCTGTACTGGTAATTGGTTTAATGGGTAGGCTGATACTTTTTAAAAGAAATTGTAGAATTTGTTAAATGTATGTTGTAGAGTTTTAATATGTTTAAATCATTTTGTTGTTTCAATCTGTGTTGACCTTCATAAAACACAAATATTGACATGTTTTGACATTATCTATTAATTTAAAAGTAACAATTACACTTAATTAACAATTTTACTCAATAATGATAAAATATGGTAAATTAACTAATGAATATGTTTATTAATCTGTATATACCAATGATTAGATAGGGCCCTTATTTCCAACTAAAAAATATAAATAAATGTAAGCTCAAGATCTTATTTCGTCCAGTCTTACACTTGAAATAAGTGTATTGTCAACCCTAGTGTAGATCAGATGATTGAACTATTGAAAAAATTAACCCTGATTTTCTTGTTGTATATGTTAAAAGCAACGTGTTATTGGAGGTTCACCGTGTAGTTAGAGTCAACTTGTATGGGTTGTATCTGTGTTGCTAGGCTTCCAATTCCTTGGTTTCAATTGATTGTCTATATACAACTTTGTGTGAACTTTTGAGTGAGTTGCCAGCAGTGGCCTTTGTAGCTGTTATTTTCTTTTATGACAGGATCTTCTGTTTTTCTGCCTTCTCAGTGTGTTCGTGGGATGTATATACAGTGTGTTAACCATGTGCAGATTGCAAAAACAGAGATTCACCTGTGGCTGAAGTTTATGCTGTACCTGGCACAGTTTTTCAGTATTCCTCAGCATGTTACTGAGTTTTTGTTTGGCTGCCAGGTTTCTGCAGTTCATGTGACTTTCTGGTATTTAATTTGTATTGCTGTCCCTGTGGTTTTTTGTTTTAGATGTGACAAAGTTCTTTGGCTATCTGTTATCTATTCTTTTGGCAGCTCCTTGTTACCTTTTTCCTGTATTTATCTGCATTATTTCAATACAATAAAAGAAAGTTAAAAGGTAAAAAAAAATAGTTGTTCAAATAAAACTAAAGTAAAAGATGTAGATAAAATCAAATAATTGTTAAAGTAAAATAAAATTATGTGTCCATGTATATATAGAAAATAAAATAGTTCTGAAGTAAATAACTCTTAAATAAACAAGTGCCACGTAGTGGCCCCTTGTAGTGTTGTTATTATAGTATTTGTTTGGTTGTATATAGTATTTGTTTAGTTGTAATTTTTTTTTTTATTGATTAAGTATTGGTTGTATAGACAAATTGCATTCCAATAATTAAAAATTTAATTTTTTAAGAGTGTTGAAATGTTTTGGATAAATAAAATTGAAATTTCAAAAATAATCTAATTTGGTAAAAATAAAATAGCACTAAAATATTTCCTTTAACTATAAAACTAAAATTTACAAAACCTATTAAATAACACAAATATTTCCTTAAAATGTAATAATACTAATATTTTTATAATTTAATAAAATAAAAAATTAATAACATGATACTATAGATTTTTAACTGTTGAATAAATGAAATTGAAATCCTAAATTTTTAACTCTTTAGTAAATAAAATTAAAATTCCAAAAATAATCTAATTTCATAAAATAAAATGTGTAGAACCCTAGCCCTAGTTGGGTGTGGAGAGATTTGAAATGTCTACCTAAGATATTAAAATGTAATAATATTGAATACTATTACAATTTAAAATGCATTAAAATATTTTAAGTTTAAAAAATAATTACACAATATAATAACAATAACATATTCATATTTAGATCACTACATTATTTTATCTTAGTCACTTCATTTTTTGTTTAAGTAATAATAGCAAGTACTTTTAGAGAACATGATTTTAATTATTTTAATTAATCTAATATTGTGGTTTAGTAATATTTTTTTTAAAGATAAAGAATTGTTTATCATTACAAATTTGTAACTATTATATAAACCCAGAACTAAATTTATAAGGAAAATTTTATGTGAACTGGTTTTGAAATGTCTTGGGTAAATAAAATTGAAATCTCATAAATAATTTAATTTGGTAAAAATAAAATAGCACTAAAATATTTAGCCTATTAAATAACACAAATATTTTCTTAATTATAAAACTAAACTTTACAAAACCTATATATTTGTATTATATGGAGAGCCCTGGCCCTAGTTGACTATACATAGATTTGAAATGTCTGCTTAAGATATTAAAATGTAATAATATTAATACTATGATAATTTAAAATGCATTAAAATATTATATGTTCGAAAAATAAAATAAAAAATGTAATAATATAGCGAAATATTTTTCATGATACTGTAGATTTTTAACTCTTGAGTAAACAAGTGCCATGTAGTGGCCAACACCTGCCTTCTAGTGTTGTTATTATAGTATTTGTTCAGTTGTAATTTTTTTTTGTTGATTAGCTATTTGTTGTATATAGTATTTGTTTAGTTGTAATTTTTTTGTTGATTAAATATTGGTTGTATAGACAAATTGCATTTGTATTTTTCCTGATACTGTAGATTTTTAACTTTTGACTAAATAAAATCGATATCCTAGATTTTTAACTCTTGAGTATAAAAAATAATCTAATTTCATAAAATAAAATGTGTAGAACCCTAACCTAGTTGGGTGTAGAGAGATTTGAAATGTCTACCTAAGATATTAAAATATAATAATATTGAATACTATTACAATTTAAAATAGTAACTTAATTTTTTGTTTAAGTAATAATAGTAAGTACTTTTAGATAACATCATTTTAATTATTTTAACTAATCTAATATTATGGTTTATTTAAAGATAAAGAATTGTTTATCATTTCAAATTTGTAACTATTATATTTTCTAGAACTAAATTTATACAAGGCCCTGCATATTATTTTTATTAAAATTGAACTACTAAACTCTTGAGTAAATAAAATTGAAATCCTAAAAATAATCTAATTTCATAAAATAAAATGTGTAGAGTTCCCTATATTTTTAATAGTATTATTAATATTATAACTTTGTCCAAAAAGTAAAAAATTAAATTCATAAAAATTGATAATTCTTCCTCTCATAATTATCTCCATCATGACTTAACTAGTGGGAGAGAAAATTTGTGTTCATACTTTGTTTACTTGCCACATGCTCCCCTCAAACAAAATTCTCTCCGTATTTATAGCTTTTTGTTGCACTCTCCAACAATCCGCAGAGAAGAGGTCATTTTTTTCAGCGAATGACAACATAGATAAATAATTTTTCAATATTTTTTTGTTTTTGTTGCACTCTTCGACAATCTGCAGAGAAGAGGTCAAATTTTTTCAGCCAATGACAATACAAATAAATAATTTTTTGTTAAAAATTTATCATGTTGACATAAGAAAAGTACAAATTTAAATCAAACTTTCCTGACAAGAAAAATAATCATATCTTTTGATTGGTTTACAATCAATAGATTAATAACTATGCCAACTCATTGCAATAGTACTGGCAGGTACTAATAAAATTGAAATCCCAAAAATAATCTAATTTCATAAAATAAAATGTGTAGAACCCTATATTTTTAATAATATTATTAATATTCTAACTTTGTCCCTTTGACAAAAAGTAATTTTTACAAGCAAAAAATTAAATTCATAAAAACTAATGATTCTTGTCACTATTGTTTTATAAAAAAATTATTAGGGTGTATATTTAATATAATAGGAAGTTGTTTCCTATGTATTAAATATTCAATGTTCATATTTTTACTTAAAATTTAAATATAGATTTTTAAAATTAAATATTAAATATTTAAATAATATAATAATAATGATTATAATGATTAAAGAATTAATTAATTACTTTTATAATTTAAAATACATTAAAATATTGTAAGTTTGAAGAATAAGATAAAAAATGTAATAAATTTCATGTAGATTTTAAAGTTTTGACTAAATAAAATTGAAATCCAAAATTTTTAACTTTTGAGTAAATAAAATTGAAATCCCTGTCCCGACAAGAAAAATAATCCTTTCTTTTGATTGGTTTACAATCAATAGATTAATAACTAGATAAGTGTGAACTCATTGCAATAAGAAAATACTACTTTACCTATTTATACATGAAAATATACCAATTTACATATAAATCAATCAATAAAAAACCACATAATAGCCATGAATAAAAAATAAGAAAAAAAATTGTATACATAACTTTTCTTTTAAATGAGGGTGAACTTTCACACAAAAACATTTGAAGACTTGGCCCATAGGAGAGAGGGCCTAATATTAAGTGTAACATTGACACTAACAATTTATATTGATGAGCAGATGTGGACAATTTAAATATTTCATTTCACCATCATTATGACTATCAAACTTATGTCATCAACACGTTTTTTGTTGAGGTATCATAATAGACTTTAAAAAATGTTAGACTAATAGTTGTGTATTAAGTCATGTTTTTTAGTGTGCCAGTGTGACATCATATGATTTGTTTCTTTTTGAATCTAGTGGACACATTTTATTCAATTATTAGTATTGGTTGTTCAACTAACGAGTCCTTTCTTACAACTACTAGTACCATACTATTTAAACTAGCAGTTGTACCTCAAGTGCAACAGGCACACTAATAGGCATTTGAATGTAGCGAGGAGTTGAAGGAAACAATGTTTCTCTAAGGAAGTCCAAGTCACGAGGCAATCTCTAATTATTCATTCTAAACCAGAGGGAACAAGGCTATCGCCAAGCCCCTAGGACAATGTTTTTCTAAGGAATTCCAAGTCACAGGGAAATCTCTAATTATTCATTCTAAACCACTGTGAACAAGGGTATCACCAAGCCCCTCGGTTTTGGTACTTGCGATGTATATTTTGTAACAATAAATTGTATTTTTATTGATTTTGTTACCAAGCATCTTATATGGTGGACTTTAAATAAGGAAAAAATGTTTTTTTAAATAAAATTACAAATATATAAAAATATATAGTTGATTATATATTTAAAAAGTTTATAATTATTTAAAATTAAATGTATAAATAATTTTATGCTCTAATTATTTCTACTGTAACATTTCAATTATTTATGTATATTGATTTAATAAAATAAATTTTGTTTTTAAAAGCTTGCTTTAAATTTTTTAAAAGAACCAATATTCTATATTCTTAAAAATCCAAACAATTAAATGTGCTTTTATAGGAGATAACAAAAATACAAAAATATGGCGGATTTCGTAAAATTCATTGGAATTGGTAACCATGGTTCCTTCTTTTATATATGTATACAAAGCATCTCTATGGTGTTTTGACATTCAAATATAATGTTTTGGATTTTCAAATTGCCCATGTTATTCTGTAGCAAAGATTAATTATGCTCAAAGAGAGATAATATCAAATAAAAACAAATTTTCTAAAATAAGGATTCTTTGTGATGTTTGTCATTGCCCTTGAATAAAAAAGAAATATTGATCTTTGACATAATATATGAAGTAAACATTATTTTAGAATCTGAGTGTGATGTTTAAAACCTTTGTGGTTTACTTCTTGAAAAACACAACATTTGATTAAATTAACAACTATAGTTCTTTATAGTCACATATTCCACACTAGCAAAGCACATCCTTATCATTTGACAGAGCTTATCAAGCTCAGAATTAGTATTATGATCACCATCTAAGAACTGATGAGCTTGGTGAACATGATAAGATTCTATATGAATAACTCATTGTCCTACTAACAAACATAAATATCTTAACATGTAAAGGGGGCATTCCACCCATCCAATTATGAAAAAACATAAAAAATAACTAACTAAAAGGTCACAACTCCATCTTGATCAATTAGAAAAAAAGAAATCAATCACACTAGCAATTTAAACAAACTCCATCTAGCCCACAACCAAGTTCAAGTCAACTTGGACTCACATGAGGGCCCTTGGGATTGTGAATGGACTTACAACATACCCCTAGAATCACACCCTTATCACTCATCACCCCTACATCATAATCCTAATTATATTAATCATTAATTAAAATTAATTAATAGAAATAAATCAAAGTGTGTGAATAAGGATAGATGTGATAGCCCTGAGACTGATGTTGCAAAGGCCATAACATGCCCTTCAATCCTCATGAAAGGGACCATTTAACCCCATCCCACCTCAAGTAACTCCATCCCTTTGTGCTCGGGTCAGTTTATTAGTACAACAAGACACAAAGGCCACACAATATAGAGTGATAAAAAAAAAGTATTATTGTGAAAGAAAAATAAATTAATCAAGTGCCTAATAAATAGATGGAAGAAGTGGGTCTAGGAACTTGTCTCAAATACTACAAAAAAGCTCTGTGTCCCCTCCACCTATTTACTCAGTCACTCCCTCACTCTTATAGTCTCAAGTTAATTTTTTTACAATGTTTTTAGGAAAATAACCACACAACACATGTATATTATAATACTAGAGGCAAACAATACCTTACATAAACAATACCAACAATAGCAAAAGTATGAATATGTCATGCATGTTTCAGATTAATAATTGTCCTCCTCCTTTGTCATCTAGTGAGTGTTAAGCTATTGATTTTCTACATTACATTATTTAATTGTTGTTTGTAGTTGCTCACGTTAAGCCTTATGCCACATGTTTGTAGCAGAGGATGCATTGTATGAGCAAATGTCAAACACTAGTGTGAGGTTGCTAATTACCATTCCTTAGGTTAGAGAGCATATATTTTATTTCCTACAAGGTCACATGGAGTATTTCTGTAGCCCATAATGAATTCCATTTGTAGATATACAACTACAATATTATTTCTGTGATTTGATGTTAATAGCTACAATCGTTCGGATGCTCATCGCTATATTAACAAACATTTTAGACTAGCTATTTCCATTTGACACTACACAAAAGCCCACCTTGCTTGGCATCAACATAATGAGAAATAAAAATTTAAACCATACCTAAAAGTATTGTGATTGTTTATGTGGATCTATGGTGTACAGGTACACCATTATTGTGATGGCCCCACTCTCCACTCCATTCTTTACACGATTCTTCTTGTATGAAAAACTGAAGTGGTGTTTGAAGTGCCTCCACCTCTCACATTTTTTAGCCTTTCTTTCGTAAATGACACTTCTTATCATCACCACCTCCCTCTTCTCTCTTCCACGGTCTTTCCTTCAAATAATTGTCACTATTTCTAAATTTGACTTCAATGGTTGTCCAAGGCGTACACACAACTAAAGACCTCAATTTCTAATAACACAATATGGATGCATGATTTCTTTCCAAGGGAACACCTATCGATATAAATATTGGGCTTTCAATGTGTCCATGTATGTACCTAGTAAGTAAAATAGTTTTGAAGTAAAATAAAAATAACTCATAAATAAATAAATAAAATAGCTTGACATATAAAAAATCTCGATATTTTTAAAAATAAATATGTTTAAGATATCTATACTAATTTACCTACTTTGACATTAATAAACTAGCATACCTATATTTAAAAAATATATCTAAAGTATGCCGAGAGATATCCTTCTCGAGGCGCCTATTTCCACCTATGTGTGGCAAATTGATAAAAGAAATAGGCACCTCGAGAAGGATATCTCTCGGCGTACTTTAGATATATTTTTTAAATATAGGTATGCTAGTAGCATCTATAGCTGCAAGCCTAATTATAACTATATAAGATAATTATATAATATAATATTATAATATTGATTAAATATATTAATATTATTATATAATATATAATATATTATTATAATTATAATATAATAATTAAAATTATATATATATTATATTATATTATAATTAGGATTAGGGTTAGATTGAGGGTTATATTAGAATTAGGATTTTATTTAGGGTTAGATATTGTGTTAGTCTTATAAAACAATGGTAAGTGTGATATTATGGCTATGGTTAGAATTAGGGTTAGATTTAGAAATAGGGTTTCAGTTAAGCTAAGAACCAAGGTTATATTAGAATTAGGGTTAGATTGAGGGTTATGATTAAATTTTGATTTAGGTCAATATTATAACAATTAGGGTTAAAATTAGGGTAATTATTACAATTAGGGTTTTGATCATAATTATAATTGGGGTTAGGGTTAGACTTAGGGTTATCCTTAAAATCTAATTAGGATTATAGTTATGTTTATAAATCTAGTTACATTTAATGTTTTGTTCATGTACCAAATAAAGGTTACGGTTAGTGTTAGGCTTAGAGTTAAAATTTGAATGAAGGTAAGGTTTAGAATTAGGGTTTTGTTTAACTATTGAGTTAGGGTTGGGCTTATAAATAGGGATAGATATAGCACTAGTCTTATAAAATAATGGTAAGTGTGATCTATGCATAACCAACTATTTCATAATGGTATGTTCACTTTAGATAACGTAAATTTCACATAGCAATAGAGTTAGAAATAGAATTAGAATTAGAGTTAGAAATAGAGTTTTGATTAATCTATTTATAGTTATGGTAAGTGTGATATATCGTAGATTAACAAACACTTACCATTATTTTAAAAGACTATTTATGGTTATGAAATAGTATTTAGTGTGATACTATTTCTAACTATTTTAAAAGAATTATTTTAAAAGACTATTTATGGTTATGAAATAGTGTGATTTATGGTTATGAAATAGTGTGATATAGAATTAGGATTAGAGTTAGAAATAGAGTTTCGGTTAATCTATTTATAGTTATGGTTGTGAAAAAATCATTTTTTTAATTTATAATTATTGGAAATTTATTAAATATAGAATATTATAGTGCTTGGATTCATATTAATTATCATAATAATTATGTGTTGTGGAATTAATTTAAATAAATTTTACTATTTTAGAACTAAGATTTATTTTATTTTACTTTATAATTATTTAGTTTAGTGAAGCATAATTTCGTCTTTTATTATTAGTTTAATGAAGTTAATTTCTTAGAATATGCATAAATCAACACATCATAAGACAAACATATAATATGAAGTATTCCAATGCATGTACATTTCCACCGTAGTACTTGAACACATAAGAATAATATTTATCCACATAAACATTCATATCATGGTTGTTTGATTTGAGTAACTTAGGGTTATGGTAAGCATGTGAAATTATCTTTGTACAAATAACAAATAAAATCAACAAAGTTTAGAAACAAAAAATATACACAGAGAAAGCTTTTGGGGGATAATAACACCAGCAAAGAGCACCAAATATATATTCATCTATATAAATAGCATTTCAGATATACAAGATAGTATTTGTATGCCCTATTGTACTATGCTTTGGTCTGTTGTGTTTGCTCTGCTCTACTTTGCTTTGTTTTCTCTGCTCTTCTATGCTCTATTGAGTTTTTTCTACTCTGCTCTGCTCTTCTCTATTTTCTTTGCTCTGCTTTGCTCTACTATGCTCTACTTTGTTCAGTTTACTCTACTTTTCTCTACTCTGCTCTGTTGAGTTTTCTCTACTCTGCTCTACTATACTCTGTTCTACTCTGCTCTACTCTACTCTGTTCTACTCTGCTCTGCTCTATTCTACATTGTTCCACTCTACTCTGCTCTACTATGATATGCTCTACTCTTCTCTACTCTGATATGTTCTATTCTGCTATTCTATGCTCTGCTCTTCTCTGCTCTATTCTGTTCGACTCTACTCTGTTCTACTATACTCTCTTTTGTTCTACTCTTCTATGCTTTCCTTTGCTTTCCTCTATTCTAGGGTGCTCTACTCTACTCTTCTCTGCTATGGTATGATGTGCTCCACTTTGTTCTACTTTGTTGTGTTCTAATAATTTTAATCTTTCTTCTTTAGCTTTTCTCTTACCAAGTTGGTTTCCCTTTTTCATTTTTTCATAACGATCATATGTAAATGGTGGAATTATTCTGAGACCTTGTAATGACTTTACACGAGATATAGCCACAAATGTTAATCCTGTTCTTTCTTTTTTCCCTATATCAATTGTGGCTTTTGAGAGAGTCAAACCTTGTGATTTGTGTATTGTTAATGCCCAAGCCAATCTTAAGGGCTTTTGGATTGTTCGGCCCCTTTGTATTTGTGTAATTGGAACTGTACGTGGAGAATGATCTTCAAATAGTATCCCTATGTAATTATCAAACTCCACCATAACATATGTCGGTGGTTTAGGTGGTGCACTTCCAAGTTGGTATATTATTTTTTGAACATACCCTAGAGATCCATTTACAAGGCCTGCTTCTATCCAAATATTAGAAGTTAACATCACTAATATCAATTTCATCCATATCAATTTCATCCATCTGACCTACTTCTAGCACATTAACACTACCCACTCTTGTTGCAATGCTACGTGCAACTAAATTCCTCAACGAGAATGATTTCTTTTTGTTGTGACTATGCACATTATCATTTGTGGCAAACAAATGAATAGTACTGTCAAATTCTTCATTGGTTGGTGCATCTATGCAAACATTGGTTCTTGTCATGAGCAATTTCCAATCATCAATAGTTGGTTTTGCATCTCTTAGATTTGTCAAAAGTTGACAAAATCTTTGTTGTTCAATGCTTTCCCCTTCTTGTCTAAATATTTTGTCCAAAGTAACATCAGTTTTGAATTCTTCCAATAATAGTTTACCACGTCTGTTACTATCATATGGTGGTCTATCATTAACAGGAGGTAATTGACCTAAATCTCCAACGAGAATCATAGATACACCTACAAAATATTACAAAATAGTGTCTACTATTAATTGTTAGATTTAATAATAATCAAGTATATGTTTTAAAATACGAAAAAAATGTATATCTTCATTAAAAAACATATGTATACCTCCAAAACTCAAGACTGCATTTTGAGGGAATGCCTGATGAAGTCGACAGTCCACCTTCTCCAACAAATTTTATCTAATGAAGCTCATTTCATCAATCAAAATGTATTTTATGTGTCATAACTACTCTTGGAAACTTGTGAGTCTCCCCCTTCTAATTGACCAAAATCGATGACTAGGATTTGAAGTACTGAATGGATTGTTGAGGCACCAATATTGAATGTTACAACTCCTGTTGGTGCAAGCAATAGAAGAGGAGTATGCCCTGGGCATGCTGCATTTTGAAGAGCTTGACTGATAACACCCATTAGATATGATTTTCCCATTCCTGTTGTTCCTTGAATTATCATGAATAATGGCAATGCATTTTGAGATCCATGGTAATGTGTCATAATTATATCAAGTGCATTTTTCTGTTTGGCACCCAATGATGCATAATTGATATTTTCTGTTATATCATCCCACATGAGAAATCCATTATCTTTCATGGTGCTTATGAATTTTATTGCTTGATTTGTATAGTGTTCCCCTTGATATTCATTAGACCATGGTGCTTGTCTATCAATATCTCTTCTTCCCAACATATCTATTTCAGAAACTTGCATAATTTGATTATGATCTAGCCTTGATATGATTTCCCATTCACGCTCTGTTGTGTTTCCTTGAAGAGGTTGATTATCTTCAATTTCAGAATCACTACCATTGTCAACATCTTCCGGAGTAGTTCTTCTTTGCACATGCCAAGGATTATAATCGAATGACTCCCAATTTGATATTATTGCATCATCTTGAAGACCAATATCTCTTACTATATGACGAAATGGCTTATAAAGTAACAAATTAGACCAACAAAAATCAACCCATTTATCTGATTGACATTGAGGAATGGATACAAATCTTGTAAATACTCTCACAATAGCTGCCATTCCCCTTGGCTCCCATATGTTACCTCTTCTTGGCTTTTGATTATATGTCCATGATCTAGATGCATCAATAAGTGAAACACCTTCCATGCAAAAGGGCCTATTCTTATATCCATCAATGAAAGATTGTGTATGTTCTTCAAAGTCATCTTCGTCATTTGTAGCTACATGTTTGAAAACCTCAAGTGAGACATTCAAATTGATAAATTTTAGATACTACTCTCCATTAATGGAAGTTCCAATAGCATGTGACATATTTCTTGTGCCCCAATGTCTCTTTCTATAAGGGTTTCAGTGAGAAGCCTTCTGTATACTCTTGATGCTAAATCTTCAGGGTTTTTAATGTTTGTAAGCCACATCAACATTTGATGATAAATTTCTAAACTCTTTTTTGCTTTAGCTGCATACTTGGCAATGTACTTTATTACAACATGTTTGGAAAGAACAGATTGCCAATCTATATTTGCTCTCCATAATTGTAGTATGTACCGATTGTGTGTATTTACTCTGTCATCATTTCTTACAGGTTCAAACATTTTTTCTCCTGTCTCCGAGTCTTCATGTAATTTTGATCCCTCAAGATTTAACAGCCATGGAGCATTATACCTATAGTCAATAATAAAAGTTTTTTATTTCTTTGTACTCATAAATTATATTAAATTGGTAAATAATAATTTGGAAGATTTTGAATCTTACCTACAAACCATTCATCCTCTTTTCTTGTATAGACATGTACCATCTCTACACATTGTATGTCATTCTACACAATTTAAAATCTCTTCATAGTCATGTTCCATATGTACTTCTGTAAGCTGCCTTGCATTTCGAAGACATGGATGCTGGACAAAATTTTGCATTACCTATGATTAAAAAAACCTATGAATTTATTAGTTACATTGAAACATAAATTTCTTACATAATATATAAAATATTGATTTACAGTCACTAATAACATACCTGTATGCTTCATTGATGTGCATCTTCTCTAGGATTCCATGCATGAATAATAGAATGGAAATATTTCTCTACATTTTTTTGTTCTGCTCATTTTTCCAATCAAGATTATCCATATTTGGTGCTCCATCTATCCATATGAATCCATGCACATGCGGTGAACCTTTATGTTGCCATTCATATCTAGACCAATAATCTTTGACATTCATTCCTTTTTCTAGAATTTATTTTCTAAAAATTGTATGTCCTAGATGTATAAAGTGTGCCACTATATGAGGATAATCAATAACATTCTGTTGTCTCCATTTTTGGGCTTCTCATGCATCTATTGGTGGTGTTCCAGGCATCAATGCATGCAAATCAGGCCAGTACATATTTGCTGCACTCAAAGTGAAGAATATTGTGGGTGAACCAATTTGATGAAGCATGTCAGTTAACTCTGCATGACATTTTGCCCAATATGACCTTGTACCCCTTAAGGTTGTTCCAAACCTCATCAAACGATCAGCTAGACAGGAGTGGGGCACATTTTCCATATGTTCACGTAGCTCATTGATGGTGATTGGTATATCTTGAAGATTTCTCTTGACAAACACTGTAGATGGATTTTGTGCATGTAGTCTCATGGTCATGTTCATCACATAATATCTAAATCGTGGGTGTCGACCAAAATGAAGATCCCTATACCGAAAGAGATGTTTGACATATTCATGTAGATGTACTCATCTCATGCGTGGTTCTAGCCAATCGCATCTACCATCAAGAAACAATGTTGGAAATCCCATATCAAATAAGCCTAATGTCACATACTCATTGATAGGAGATGAGCCAATCGTTGGCCAATCGATCAATGAACCTAGATCTGCATCAGGGTTATTCACCCATGCATGGATCAATTCCATCTCTCTTCTTACATTAGGTGGTCTGGAAGCCATTGATGTTGTGTGATCAATGATATTTCCTTCATCCATCTCCATCAATGGGCCTACAAATACAACTTCATTTGCATCTAAATCAAACTCCATATGCACTGTATTTAGTTGGTCAAAGATATTTTCATCTGAATTTGATGGAAGAGCATTGAGAGCATTTTCATCAATTTGAACATCAGAGTAGAACTTGTCATGTTCAATTTTGTATTTGAGTGCCTTATATACCCGATCTCTATTAACTGTAAAGTTATAATTTGTGCCACGTTGATCCCTCCTAATAATGATGATTGGCAAATCTTTTGTTCCATGTGGCAAAACCTTTGAAATTTCTTTTACATCTTGCGGAAAACTTATTATGTGTCCCTTGTATTTATATTGTCCACCAACTGCATGTGTCACTTGTAGGATTAGATTGACACACACTATCAACATTTCTTCTACCTGTGTCAAGTTTGCAAGCTCTTCTAGTTTTGGGCCAGGATCCATATTGTTTGATGCTGAAAATTGATTATTGCCTCTTTCTTGTTGACACCTATTGCATATAGGACCTTGAGGTATCTGAAAAACCCTTATTCCAAGGTAACATTCTTAACAAATATAGCACATGTTTGGTGAAACAAAACTATCTATTCCATTTCAAAAATGCATTTGGAAAGTATTCAAATAAGTGTGAAGGAGTCCATTAGGATTTGGTACATTTTCTGGTCTTTCAACTACAAAATCTATTGATCTTAAATTTTCATCTTCAACATTAAAATCAATATTAGCATTTAAGTGATTAGGTTCTTGTATCTCTGCATCACTCATTAGTTGGCGTTGACATCTTTGATATTCCCTCTGATATTCTCTTTGATATTCTCTTTGGTGTTGTCTTTGTTCCTTGTCATGTCTTGGTTCCTTAGCAGATTCAACATTCAACCCAGGTGGAGCCATATCTACATAATATTTGAAAATAAATACTTGTAAGTGTAAAGTTATAACATTAACATTAATTTGGAAAAAAATGCATGCCATTGGTGTTTAATGTTGATATGGATACAAAAATTACACATTTAGTACATTACTTTGAACAAATAGATTCATGTCATGTCCAGGTGCATTTTTTGGTGTTTCAAGTACAAAATCCATTGATCTTGATTTTTCATCTTCAACATTAAAATCAATATTATCATTTGACCCATTAGGTTCTTGTCTTTCTTCTTTTTTAGGAACATTGATTTGTTGAGATGTTTGTGGATGACATATTCTCATCATATTTGGATGTTGCCGATTTTGTAATTCCAATTCTTCAAGTGCTATATCTGCTCTACATTTATGATATCTTTCTATGACAACCTCATTTTGTTGTATCATTTGTTCTCTTTATGCTTCTCATTAGTTGGCGATGTCGTCTTCAATATTTCCTCATATAATTTCTTTGATATTCCCTTCGATATTGTCTTTGTTACTCATCAGGTTCAACATTCAACCTAGGTGAATCCATATCTACATAATAGTATAAAAAAAATATTTATAAGTCTATTAATTTGCAAAAAATAAATGCCATTGGTGTTTAAAGTTAGTATAATTATAAAGATTACACACTTTCATGTTCAGATCGAATAATAATGCTAAGAGATAAAATAATTTTTAACACATTATGGTTTTTATGGATTGGTTCCTTATCACTCCAAAAGGTTGCCTTTACTATATATCACCAGACCAATATACCAAACCTCTCTGTATGCTCGCTCTTCCATTATATCCGTCAATACGTGGAAGAAGCTCATCCTTTCTTTATACCCGTCAGTACGTGAAAGAGAGATTAAAGCACATGAGAGGAGAGTCGTACGTGGCACATAGGAAATATGTGAAAATGATTCGTACTACTCCATAATGACACCTACTTAGAAAGAAAACAAATTTCATTCAGTCAGAATTTATGTCTTACGATAGTAATGAATGGGAAATGAAAGGAAGTGAAAATGACAGTGTCCTTATTTCTCCCCAGTGATTTATAGGGACGATGCCATAGACGTTGTTATTGAAGCTATTTTAGGTAGTAGGTATAGTAGTTCAATTGTGATGGCTTGACCCGTAAATGTGAACCAGAGGTACCACAATTACCGAACACTGTAATTGTTGTAGTTTTGGAAAAATAAATGTTTTGAATTTTAGAATAACTCTTAATTTAATAAAATTCTATGGTAAAATCAATTAATCTCTTAATTGAAAATAATTCTATAATAAAATTAATTAACACTAAGATAAAAAATAACACTACAAAAGTATAAGATTATGTTTTTTTATGAAATAATAAGTTTCATCAAATTATCTAATAAGAAAATAATAAAAATTTCTGCTACACTGCCATGTGTATGAAAAGTATAAAATCATTTAAATGCACTAATTCTATTTTACTAATATGGCCTTGTCAAATCTTGATTTGACTAAATTTTATTATGGGATTTTAAATACTAACCTTTCTATGTATTTTATTTTTATTAACAAATACTAAAGTGATTAATTTTAAGATGAAAGCAATTAATAAAATAATAACATTTCTTCTACTTGTGTCAAGTTTGCAAGCTCTTCTGGTTGTGGGCCAGGATCCATACTATTTGATGTTGAAAATTGATTACTGTCTCTTTCTTGTTGACACCTATTGCATATAGGACCTTGAGGTGTCCGAAAAACCCTTGTTCCAAGGTAACATTCTTGACAAATATAACACATGTTTGGTGAAACAAAACTATCTATTCCATTTCAAAAATGCATTTGGAAAGTATTGAAATCGGTGTGAAGGAGTCCATTAGGATTTGGTACATTTTCTGGTCTTTCAACTACAAAATCTATTGATCTTGAATTTTCATCTTCAACATTAAAATCAATATTAGCATTTAAGTGATTAGGTTCTTGTATTTCTGCATCTCTCATTAGTTGGCGTTGACGTCTTTGATATTCCCTCTAATATTCTCTTTAATATTCTCTTTAGTGTTGTCTTCATTCCTCGTCATGTCTTTGTTCCTCGGCAGATTCAACATTCAACCTAGGTGGAGCCATATCTACATAATATTTGAAAACAAATACTTGTAAGTGTAAAGTTATAACATTGACATTAATTTGCAAAAAATTGCATGCCATTGGTGTTTACTATTGATATGAATACAAAAATTACACATTTAGTACATTACTTTGAACAAATAAATTCATGTCATGTCCAGGTGCATTTTCTGGTGTTTCAAGTACAAAATCCATTGATCTTGAATTTTCCTCTTCAACATTAAAATCAATACTAGTATTTGACCCAAGGTTCTTGTCTTTCTTCTTTTTTAGGAACATTGAGTTGTTGAGATGTTTGTGGATGACCTATTCTCATCATATTTGGTTGTTGCTGATTTTGTAATTCCAATTCTTCAAGTGCTATATCTACTCTACGTTTATGATATCTTTCTATGACAAACTCATTTTGTTGTATCATTTCTTCTCTTTATGCTTCTCATTAGTTGGCGATGTCGTCTTCAATATTTCCTATATAATTTATTTGATATTCCCTTCGATATTGTCTTTGTTTCTCATCAGGTTCAACATTCAACCTAGGTGAATCCATATCTACATAATAGTATAAAACAAATATTTATAAGTCTATTAATTTGCAAAAAATAAATGTCATTGGTGTTTAAAGTTAGCATAATTATAAAGATTACACACTTTCATGTTCAGATTGAATAATAATGCTAAGAGATAAAATAATTTTTAACACATTATGGTTTTTATGGACTGGTTCCTTATCACTCCAAAAGGTTGCCTTTACTATATATCACCAGACCAATATACCAAACCTCTCCGTATGCTCGCTCTTCCATTATATCCATCAATACGTGGAAGAAGCTTATCCTTTCTTTATACCTGTCGGTACGTAAAAGAGACATTTAAGCACATGAGAGGAGAGTGGTATGTGGCACATAGGAAATATGTGAAAAGGATTCATACTACTCCATAATGACACCTGCTTAGAAAGAAAACAAACTTCTTTCAGTTAGGATTTATGTCTTACGATAGTAACAAATGGGAAACGAAAGGAAGTGAAAATGACAGTGTCCTTATTTCTCCCCAGCGATTTATAGGGATGATGCCAAAGATGCCATTATTGCAGCTATTTTAGGTAGTAGGTACAGTAGTTCAATTGCGACGGCTTGACCCTTAAACATGAACTAGAGGTACCACAATTACTTAACACTGTAATTGTTGTAGTTTTGGAAGAATAAATGTTTTAAATTTTAGAATAACTCTTAATTTAATAAAATTCTATGGTAAAATCAATTAATCTCTTAATTGAAAATAATTCTATAATAAAATTAATTAACACTAAGATAAAAAAATAACACTACAAAAGTATAAGATTATTTTTTTTATGAAATAATAAGTTTCATCAAATTATCTAAGAAGAAAATAATAAAAATTTCTACTACACTGCCATATGTATGAAAAGTATAAAATCATTTAAATGCACTAATTCTATTTTACTAATGTTGACCCATTTTCCTCTGTCTAGAGCGAAACAGTTCATCTGGTATTTTCCTTGAAAATCCTTTGGAAAATGTTCCCATAAAGCTAATGTGCCAAATTTCCCAAAAAGCCTTGCCTGAAAAACCTTACCATTGGAAAGAGCTTGAAAAAATAGGCAGGTTTGCTTTTTACATCACCTTGAAATTCGGCCAAATAAAGAAGTTATTTATGGTTAAAATTTTGGTCAACATACAGTTCAATGTTCATTGGCGGGCTTGCAAAATCTCTATCGGCCTTAGAAAATGATGAAAAAAGTGGGTTTTATGCATTTCTGAATGTATATCGGGCTTAGGAAGGTGCATGTACAAGGAGGAATCTTTCACAGATTCTCAGGATATTCCCAGTTTGTATATCTGGTTGCAAGGAGATACATACAAGGAAAATTATACAAAGTAGGAGATACATTACAAGAATATTCCCTCAATGTATATCAGGTTTCAAATGCATATTATGTTGTATGTTTGCACATGCAATGAAAAGATACAAGGTTTGATATACAAGTGCATCCGCTATAGTGGAATGTACATTCAGCCTTGTATGTTTCTTTATATATTTCGCTTTGTATGTTTTGCACATACAAGTGAAACATACATAGAAACATACAAGGCCAAATGTACAAGAGGTGGCACCCGTGCACATACAAGGCCGATTGTATGTTAGAAGATACAAGTGAGCATGAACAGTAGAATGTATATTTCGCTTGTATGTTTGCACATGCAAGCCAATATACAAAGAAAAGATACAAGGGTTGCATGCAAGGCAGACTTGAATCGAAGATCAAATTCAGCATTTTAGGTCTCAGGTCCGCCTTATATATGTATAAGTGTTTTGTATATTTGAACATGCAAGGAAATATACAAAGAAAGTGATACAAGCCGGATCTAACCCAGCAGTCAAAGTAGTTGATAAATTTTTGGGGTCCGTGGCTTGTTATTTTGGTGCTTGTATATCATGCGATATACAAGCAAACATATAAAGGAAGTATACAAGCCAGATTTCAACATTTTTTCAGGCTATTTCATAAAATTTGAAGTCCGCGGCTTGCATATACAATTGTACTTGTATATTGCAATATGCAAAGGGCAGATACAGTTTTTAGTGATGCTCCTTGAACCAGCTCAGCAACGAATCAAGTGGTGCCACATGGCGGCAGACATACATGCAAGTTAACATACAAATGGTGGGGCCCGCATATAAAAAGAGAAATTGTATGCATATACAATTTTGAAATTCAAAGGGCATATTTAAGTCTGATATACAAGGCGCCATGCATATACAAAAGAGTTGCAGAGAAGATTTTGGATGCTGATTCAGGTGGCAAATTCAAGCGATATATACAAGCGGTTGACCAAAACTTTGACCACCTGTATCTCCTCCGTCCTGGCAAATTTTGACCTGCTGTAAAAGGCAAAGTTGTATATTTTGGTCCCCTCTTTCATTTGGCAGGGTTTTCAAGAGTTTTTGTCACCTTTCCATTTTCAGATCTAGCTTTGCATATCTTGGGGGACTGGACGTTTTAGCGACTACATTAAGCAGATGAAGATATTTTTGGCATTCATTGCTGCACCGTGATGAGGCAGCTCACATTGATGGTAAAGGCAATTTCTTTACCATCTATTTTCAGATTGAGGAGTAAGTAGCTGCAATAAAGACTAACAAATATCTCCTACCTGCCCAGTGTCAGATATTTGACGCCATAACTGATGCGGCTGGGCAGTCATTCATGTAGATATTTTTTTGTCCCAGCTCTTAGAGTGAATTTTGTAACCGACTGAGGCAAAATGAAATGATATATATACATGTAAAAATAGATGTATTGGGGGTTGGTTGTTCTTCTGGACTATTCTTTGTAATGGCTATTTGGCCTCTATGATCAATATAAACTGGTATTTTTGCCTCTCTTATTATCTTTTCGCCTATGTCTGCTCTTCTGGACCTCTCTAAAAATTAATATGGGTCTGTGTAATGTCTTTCCAGCTATAATATTATCACTATGTCTATTCAGTGGAAGCCAAACACATTTAAATCTGGTGTATCACTTAGTTTATTTCAGCATTCCTTCTTCCCCTTTTCCCAGCAAGCGTTAGCACTAGGTTTAGATGAATTTCTCTTAGCATTAGGCTTAGAGAGAGGACGCTGGCCTTCTCTGAAGGTTTGATCTCATTTTGCAACGTCCCACACTTCGAGATCATTCCCATGTTACTCCAGATTGCTGAAGTTTCACAACTGCGGCAAAGGGTGCAAATCTAGGTGATAATAACTTTGGCACACCCGGTGGGACCAGTTCGATGAACTTCTCATCAAGATACTAAGAGATTTGGTGTTTCTCCTAGTATTACTAGCCTTTGGAGGCGATACAAACAACACTATGGCGACTCTACTTAATGAATCAGCTGGATTCAGCAGCCCAAGTAGCTAAACAATTTTTAAAGATCAGGATTTGGTGATTTTTCCTGGTCTATCCAGCGTCCAGAAGCATTTCAATCACCTAGCGACTCCCTTTCTGGTATGTATCTAGTTTTTCTTTGGTTGCAGACCTTTTTGCTCTATTTCTGACATATTTATGAATATCTAGCATTTAGATGCTATAAGATGTCAGAATTTTATGAGAATCATGGCTATTCCCCTACCCTTAAGCCAATGATAAGCTATTGGCCCCCGTATCAGCAATACCAGACCCCAAATGCCTCTGATTTTATGCCATACAACCCTGCCACTGCAGAATATCGGCATCCTCATGATGCTTACCTTCCTCCTACCCCTAATGTTGCCCCTGAGAATATTGATGCTTTCAGTGAGCTCATGAAGGGTTTTCTAAAGCTTGACAGAAATTTAGATAAGGCCAAAGGAGCAGCAAGGTACAGTCGGCCTCAGCGGTTTTATGACCTCAGCATCATAAGCATGTATGGTCTCAAGAAGCTGTCTCTAGATTTGAATAGGGAGGCTGATGAATTTATAGAAATGTTAACATGTGACCAGCAGCGAGAAGCACAAGAGGAGGTTTTTTAAGAAAATCTTGCTATAAGGACGACACCTGCTCAGCTTGCTACTGAAGAAGTCCCAAACTTTAAAATTCCAAGCTTCAGGCAGCCATTTCAAATTCCCTTATCAGATGGACCCAGCATGGACGGTTAGGATGAGATTGCTAAGTTAAAGGAGCATGTGTTTACAATTCCAATTTTCAACCAGTCACTTTCTTCTGCGCATGTTCAGCCTACACAGCAACCTAGACTCCATAAGTTTCCAGGCTTCAATGCCTATATCCCTTCACAAGTCCCTATTCCTGTGCAAACTCAAATTATCACTCCCTAGGAACAAATTTGTCCAGAACCTTCTCCCCTCCAAGAAATTCAAGAAGTTATTCAGGGTTCTTTCCCCGGTGCTATTTCAATCAAAATGGGTGGGCAAGTTGTCTACCAAGATATTTGGAAAGATGAGCCAAAAGAGGAGGTGGAAGAAAATCAAACTAATGAAGAGCGGTTTGTTCCTACACTCACAGAGATAGAATTGTTTGAATCTATTACACCTGTGAGTAATGTTAACCCGAATAAGGGATTGAGTCCTTTAAACTTTAATTCTTTTGAAGTCTTTTCTCATGCGTCCGATCAAGCAAACAAGGTTGAAATGCAAAGAATGCATGGGGAAAGCCTTCAGCTGCAAAGACAAATTAATCAAAATTCAGAAGAGTTGCAGTCAAAGGATGGAGGCATAGGGAAACAAGTTGTTAAGGTCACTTCAGAGATGGATGATGCTGCCCTACTTCATGAGCTACTTGATTATGTTAAAGATGAAGAATATGTGCAGCTGGTTGTGAATAGGTAGCAACAAGAGAACAATGAAAGTGGTGACCACTTGTTATGCATAGAGGCCCAGCACGGCAATGAGTTTCCAACTCTTGAAGACTTGGAGGAAGCTCTTTTCTGGGATGAGTGCGCTATGGTGGAGGCTATTGCTAAATTTGCTCAGAAAGTAGATGATGTTGCCTTGTTAGATGAATTCCCCAACCACTTTGAAAGGGATGAGGGAGGCAGTGAGCATGATTGTGAGTCGCTGGCATATAAAAAGGGACAAGGATATCAACTTCTTGATGGGGAGGTCTTCTCTTTTAAGCATGTGCATGGCTCATTTTCTAAGCCTAAGTTAGAATATCATGAGCATTTTGTTCATAAGGTGGAGGCAGCCATATTTGTAGTAAAATCTCAAGAGCTAAAGTTTCTAGACCAACAAGAAGAGGAAGATTGCAGCCATGATGACATTATATCGGCCTTCTTGGGTTCTTTGAGGGATGAAGGAGAAAGCCATGGGGTCCCAAGTCAACTATTTCACACACAAGAGCAACACGAGAGAAAGGTGGAGGTCACCATCATACCAAATGAAGAGCAAGAAGAGAAAGAATCAAAGTAGAGACATGAAATCAGTCATCATGATTTGCATGTCATTTCAAGGGGATGCCCAATTAGGCATCTAGCTCAGCTGGAGACATATCAAGAGGAGTCACCACTTGTCATGCTTACCTCTAAGCATGAAGTTGAGCATCAAAATGAGTGGGATCAACCCATTTATTCCCCACAAGTTAGCAACATCAGCAATCAGTCTAGGTGGATAGGTGAGTTTATCTCCACTTTGAAGGGGGTGTTTTATCAATTTGTCATATGTACATTTCCCCCTTACCTCTTTTTAACTCCCCACGTGAATGCGAAACATTGTAAAATGTTAAGAAAGGGTAGTTACTTCCAAGAACCAAATAATGGCTTTGTTTAAGGTCACATCTGACTGGTTAGTTTAGGATTAGAGTAGGTTTCATTTATGTTTTAGTTTTCCTTTTCCATAAGTGCTTCTGCACAGGCTACATTGTCATTAGGAGAATGCAGGCCCTTTCCCCTTTTTGGATTTTGGAGGCAATTTCTAGTTTTCCAGCACATTTTAGACTTGACCCTATGCCCAATGGAAGCATAAGGCCACTGATCTCATGTTTAGCAGACCAACATCCCATAGAAGTCACCAAATTGTTGACCCATTTTCCTCTATCCAGAGCTAAACAGTTCATCTGGTATTTTCTTTGAAAATCCTTTGGAAAATGTTCCCATAAAGCTAAAGTGTCAAATTTTCCAAAAAGCCTTGCCTGAAAAACCTTACCATTGGAAAGAGCTTGAAAAAATAGGCAGGTTTGCTTTTTACATCACCCTGAAATTTGGCCAAATAAAGAAGTTATTTATGGTTAAAGTTTTGGTCAACATACAGTTCAATGTTCATTAGTGGGCTTGCAATATCTCTATCGGCCTTATAAAATGATGAAAAAAGTGGGTTTTATGCATTTTTGAATGTATATCGGGCTTAGGAAAGTGCATGTACAAGGAGGAATCTTTTGCAGATTCCCAGGATATTCCCAGTTTGTATATCTGGTTGCAAGGAGATACATACAAGCAAAATTATACAAAGCAGGAGATACATTACAGGAATATTCTCTCAATGTATATCAGGTTTCAAATGCATATTATGTTGTATGTTTGCACATGCAATGAAAAGATACAAGGTTTGACATACAAGTGCATCCGCTACAGTGGAATGTACATTCGGCCTTGTATGTTTCTTTGTATATTTCACTTTGTATGTTTTGCACGTAGAAGTGAAACATACAGAGAAACATACAAGGCCGAATGTACAAGAGGTGGTGCCTGCACACATACAAGGCCAATTGTGTGTTAGAAGATACAAGTGAGCATGAATAGTAGAATGTATATTATGCTTGTATGTTTGTACATGCAAGCCAATATACAAAGAAAAGATACAAGGGTTGCATGCAAGGTGGACTTGAATCGAAGATCAAATTTAGCATTTCAGGTCTCGGGTCCACCTTATATATGTATAAGTGTTTTGTATATTTGAACATGCAGGGAAATATACAAAGAAAGTGATACAAGCCGGATCCGATCTAGCAGTCAAAGCAGTTGATAAATTTTTGGGGTTCGTGGCTTGTTTATTTGGCGCTTTTATATCATGCGATATACAAGCAAATATATAAATGAAGTATACAAGCCAGATTTCAACATCTTTTCAGGCTATTTCATAAAATTTGAAGTCCACAGCTTGCATATACAATTGTGCTTGTATATTGCAACATGCAAAGGGCAGATACAGTTTTCAGCGATGCTCCTTGAACCAGCTCAGCAACGAATCAGGCGGTGTCATGTGGCGGCAGACATACATGCAATTTAACATACAAATGGTGGGGCCCGCATATACAAAGGGAAATTATATGCATATACAATTTTGAAATTCAAAGGGCATATTTAAGTCTGATATACAAGGCGCCATGCATATACAAAGGAGTTGCAGAGAAGGTTTTGGATGCCAATTCAGGTGGCAAATTCAAGCAATATATACACAGATGCAAAGCGATATATACAGGTGGTTGACCAAAACTTTGACCGCCTGTATCTCCTCCGTCCTGGTAAATTTTGACTTGCTATAAAAGGCAAAGTTGCATATTTTGGTCCCCTCTTTCATTTGGCAACGTTTTTAGGAGTTTTTGTCACCTTTCCATTTTCAGATCTGGCTTTGCATATCTTGGGTGATTGGACGTTTTAGTGACTACATTGAGCAGATGAAGATATGTTTGGCATTCATTGCTGCACCATGATGAGGTAGCTCGCATTGATGGTAAAGGATATTTCGTTACCATCTATTTTCAGATTGAGGAGTAAGCAGCTGCAATAAAGACTAACAAATATCTCCTACCTGTCCAACGCCAGATATTTAACGCCATAACTGATGTGGCTGGGCAGTCATTCATGTAGATATTTTTTTGTCCCAGCTCTTAGAGCGAATTTTGTAACCGACTGAGGCAAAATGAAATGATATATATACATGTAAAAATAGATGTATTGGGGGTTGGTTGTTCTTCTGGGCTATTCTTTGTAATGGCTATTTGGCCTCTATGATCAATATAAACTAGTATTTTTGCCTCTCTCTTATTATATTTTGGCATGTGTCTGCTCTTCTGGACCTCTCTAAAAATTAATATGGGTCTGTGTAATGTCTTTCCAACTATGACATTATTACTGTGTCTATTCAGTGGCAACTAAACACATTTAAATCTGGTGTATCACTTAGTTTATTTCAGCATTTTGTTTTAGCATTCCTTCTTCCCCTTTTCCCAGCAAGTGTTAGCACTAGGTTTAGATGAATTTCTCTAAGCATTAGGCTTAGAGAGAGGAAGCCGGCCTTCTCCGGAGGTTTGATCTCATTTCGCAAGGTCCCACACTTTGAGATCATTCCCATGTTACTCCAGATTGCTGAAGTTTCACAACCGCAACAAAGGGTGTAAATCTAGGTGATAACAACTAATTTGGCCTTGTCAAATCTTGATTTGACTAAATTCTATTGTGAGATTTTAAATACTAACCTTTCTATATATTTTATTTTTATTAACGAATACTTAAGTGATTAATTTTAAGATGAAAGCAATTAATAAAATACTAACATTTCTTCTACCTGTGTCAAGTTTGCAAGCTCTTCTGGTTGTGGGCTAGGATCCATATTATTTGATGCTAAAAATTCATTATTGCCTCTTTCTTGTTGACACCTATTGCATATAGGACCTTGAGGTCTCCAAAAAACCCTTATTCCAAAGAAACATTCTTGACAAATATAACACATGTTTGGTGAAAGAAAACTATCTATTCCATTTCAAAAATGCATTTGGAAAGTATTCAAATCAGTGTGAATGAGTCCATTAGGATTTGGTACATTTTCTGGTCTTTCAACTACAAAATCTATTGATCTTGAATTTTCATCTTCAACATTAAAATCAATATCAGCATTTAAGTGATTAGGTTCTTGTATTTCTGCATCTCTCATTAGTTGGCGTTGACATCTTTGATATTCCCTTTGATATTCTCTTTGGTGTTGTCTTCGTTCCTCAGCAGATTCAATATTCAACCTAGGTGGAGCCATATCTACATAATATTTGAAAACAAATACTTGTAAGTGTAAAGTTATAACATTGACATTAATTTGCAAAAAAATTGCAAGCCATTGGTGTTTAATGTTGATATGAATGCAAAAATTACACATTTAGTACATTACTTTGAACAAATAGATTCATGTCATGTCTAGGTGCATTTTTTGGTGTTTCAAGTACAAAATCCATTGATCTTGAATTTTTATCTTCAACATTAAAATCAATATTAGCATTTGACCCATTAGGTTCTTGTCTTTCTTCTATTTCAGGAACATTGAGTTGGTGAGATGTTTGTGGATGACCTATTCTCATCATATTTGGATGTTGCCGATTTTGTAATTCCAATTCTTCAAGTGCTATATCTTCTCTACATTTATGATATCTTTCTGTGACAACCTCATTTTGTTGCATCATTTGTTCTCTTTCTGCTTCTCTCATTAGTTGGCGATATCGTCTTCAATATTTCCTCTTATAATTTCTTTGATATTCCCTTTGATATTGTCTTTGTTCCTCATCAGGTTCAACATTCATCCTAGGTGAATCCATATCTGCATAATAGTATAAAACAAATATTTATAAGTCTATTAATTTGCAAAAAAAAAATGCCATTGGTTTTTAAAGTTGGCATAATTATAAAGATTACACACTTTCATGTTTAGATCGAATAATAATGCTAAGAGATAAAATAATTTTTAACACATTATGGTTTTTATGGACTGGTTCCTTATCAATCCAAAAGGTTGCCTTTACTATATATCGCCAGACCAATATACCAAACCTCTCTGTATGCTCGATCTTCCATTAAATCAGTCAATACGTGGAAGAAGCTCATCCTTTCTTTATACCCGTCGGTACGTGAAAGAGACATTAAAGTACATGAGAGGAGAGTGGTACGTGGCACATAGGAAATACATGAAAAGGATTCATACTACTCCATAATGACACCTGCTCAGAAAGAAAACAAATTTCTTTCAGTCAAGATTTATGTCTTATGATAGTAATGAATGGGAAATGAAAGGAAGTGAAAATGACAGTGTCCTTATTTCTCCTCGACAATTTAAAGGGACGATGCCACAGATGCCGTTATTGCAACTATTTTATGTAGTAGGTACAGTAGTTCAATTGCGATGGCTTGACCCGTAAACGTGAACCAGAGGTACCACAATTACCGAACACTGTAATTGTTGTAATTTTGGAAGAATAAATGTTTTGAATTTTAGAATAACTCTTAATTTAATAAAATTCTATGGTAAAATCAATTAATCTCTTAATTGAAAATAATTCTATAATAAAATTAATTAACACTAAGATAAAAAATAACACTACAAAAGTATAAGATTATGTTTTTGTATGAAATAATAAGTTTCATCAAATTATTTAATAAGAAAATAATAAAAATTTCTGCTACACTGCCATGTGTATGAAAAGTATAAAATCATTTAAATGCACTAATTCTATTTTACTAATTTGGCCTTGTCAAATCTTGATTTGACTAAATTCTATTGTGGGATTTTAAATACTAACCTTTCTATGTATTTTATTTTTATTAACAAATACTTAAGTGATTGATTTTAAGATGAAAGCAATTAATAAAATACTAACATTTCTTCTACCTGTGTCAAGTTTGCAAGCTCTTCTGGTTGTGGGCTAGGATCCACCCGTAAACGTGAACCAGAGGTACCACAATTACCGAACACTGTAATTGTTGTAATTTTGGAAGAATAAATGTTTTGAATTTTAGAATAACTCTTAATTTAATAAAATTCTATGGTAAAATCAATTAATCTCTTAATTGAAAATAATTCTATAATAAAATTAATTAACACTAAGATAAAAAATAACACTACAAAAATATAAGATTATGTTTTTGTATGAAATAATAAGTTTCATCAAATTATTTAATAAGAAAATAATAAAAATTTCTGCTACACTGCCATGTGTATGAAAAGTATAAAATCATTTAAATGCACTAATTCTATTTTACTAATTTGGCCTTGTCAAATCTTGATTTGACTAAATTCTATTGTGGGATTTTAAATACTAACCTTTCTATGTATTTTATTTTTATTAACAAATACTTAAGTGATTGATTTTAAGATGAAAGCAATTAATAAAATACTAACATTTCTTCTACCTGTGTCAAGTTTGCAAGCTCTTCTGGTTGTGGGCTAGGATCCATATTATTTGATGCTGAAAATTGATTATTACCTCTTTCTTGTTGACACCTATTGCATATAGGACCTTGAGGTGTCTGAAAAACCCTTATTCCAAGGTAACATTCTTGACAAATATAACACATGTTTGGTGAAACAAAACTATCTATTTGTTGATAACTGAGAGGGGGGGGGTGAATCAGTTATCCTAATTATTTCTTCTTTTGAACTTTCTTATTAATCAATGTAGCATTGAATCAAACAAACAAACATTACCATGAAATGAAAAACACATGACACAGTATTTTTGACGTGGAAACCCTGTTAAGGGAGAAAATCACGGGGTGATTAACCCAAAGATTATTCTCTGTTAGAAGAATAAGGAATTACAAAATGGCACTTGCCAATTAGGGCTCACTGCCCGAGCACACTGCTCACAAAGAGGCCCACTGCCTACAAGGAGACACACTGTCTACAAAGTGATAAGAATCACAGTCTTGAACTGATTGGAAGCATCTACATATGCTGGAGTTCAGTTCCGGTTAGGCTCAGTACACTGATCTGCTGCACTTCATCTTTCCTCTGTTCTTTATTCTGCTATCCTTTCACATACCGGATCTTTCTTACTACTTCTGCTCTGTCCTGCACTTATTCGCATACACCATCACACCATCACACCTTTCACAACTAAATCCATCCTCTATATATATCCACACAAGTAATTTCATCACCTTTCTAGTCGGCATCCGGAATAGTCTAGTTTCTAACAAACTCTGTTCTGTCGGCTGAATCCTTGCTCACCAAGCAATGCGGATCAAGCATATACTTGTAGATATCATTAATCATGTCGGCCAAACATGATTCATGCCTTCACAACCTTTACCATCAACAGTAACACATCCAGAAAATAGTCTGATACTCTGTAAGTCAGTTCTTCCTCTGTTCTCACTGTCTCTCAGGAATCCGGTACTCAGCTATTCATATCTTTTTCTTTGTCCATCACCGGAGGCTAAATCCTTGGAATATACTACTCAAGGTAGTCCTCTTGACTTCCCCAAATCCACACTGCACCAAGACACTTCCTCTGAGAGGTCCGGACCAATCTGTCGGACCTTGCCACATGCTCTGTTCTTGTTCACCGGACCACAACAGTTCTTCATCCTGACTTCCGGTAGAGGCACACCATGACTTGCGGATATGTGGGATGACCTTTTTTGCCATCAATGACAACAACCATGAATCCATATAGTGTCTCTTGCCAACAATCTCCCCCTTTGGCATTGATGGCAACACTTAGTGAAAAATGACTAAGTGTTTACACTATGCTCCCCCTTTGCTGATGCTCTATCTTTATATACAATTTCTGGAACTCCCCCTTAGTTGGATTCCTCATTTTTCACTGCTCCTCACTCCCCCTTTGACATCAATGGCAAAGGGTAGGGTCCGCACACCAAAATTTTCAAAAATTTTCTATATATAGCCGCATATTTACATACTCACATATACTGAAGAATGTCTGCAAAAGATGTCTTCAGTTGGATCAGTTCTGTAGCCCAACTTTGCTTCATTCTATCCAAAATTGAAATGTGACCACTCAACAAAAATACAAATGCATCTGCCCTTTTTAGATCTTTCGGATCACTTGTCTGGGCTGTGATTTGGGCTTCTGCTATGGCCTCATGCATGGCCTCTAGCTTAGGGACAATTAACCCCCTGAGCTCACTCAACCTGCTTATTCTATTTTTCCTTTCCTTCTCCAGTTTCTTGATTTCACTCAAGACTGCAATAGTCTGACATTCTTGATTTGTTATAGAGGAAGAAAGAGGATCAAAACTTTGAGACAAGCTTAGTAGTGTGTCCTCTTGCGCTTTTATTTTCTTCTCAATGTCCACTGTTACCTTGGACCAGGAGATACAAAATTTGTATATTTCACCGCCATCCTTAAGAGCATTTTCTAAGCTCTTTATCCCAATGTTCATGTTTCTCCTATCATTAATGATCAAACCCTGAACCTCGGAGAACCTTTTATCCGAAAACTCCTTCCGGACCTTTTCTTCAGCTGATTTTTCTAGAGATTCAAAATGTGTACTAACATTGCTGACTAAGGTTTTGAGATTACCGGAAGAGGAGTCTGTGGGATCCTTCTGAAAAGATGGCATGATCTTTTCTAGCACTCCAGATGCTACCTCCATAAGCTCACAGTCTTCCATGTGAGATTTCAGTAGTTTCTCTTTGACTTTCTCATTTGCAAATGAGGCTATTTTCATTGTTTGCACCGGTGACAAAGAGTCAAAATCTAATGGTCCTTTTAGCAGGTCCGGTTCATCAATTTCTATAGTGGCTTTTGTCAAGAATTCTTGAACAATTTGTGCAGTGTCTCTTGCCGGAGACAGATGTTTCTTCTCTTCTGCAGTTTTGTCCTTTGGAATCTTTTCTCCTTCCTTACTCTTACCACTTTCAGTTGTGGTTTTCTCTGTTGGGGTCTTCTCTTTCTCTGCATCCTTGGTGCTGTCAACCTCTTTTTCTTTAAATGCTGCTTCTTTCTCCTGTAGTTTCTCTTCTTCTTGAGATCCAAAGACTATAGGGGAAACCAGAGGAGAGATGTTAGTTTGTTCAAGGGCCACTTCTTCCGGAGCAGATGATTCCAAGTCCACAGCTGTTTCTGCACCTAAGTCCTCTACAACAGGAAGATTAAACCTTTTGAAGGTTTTCCAGAGAATCTCTTCAGTGTCCTTGGCTACCTTGTCGGTCTCACCAAGCATAAGCTGATTCATCCTTGCTTTGCTCCTGAATTCATCCTTGCAGTCTTTGAATACCATGTTCATTGTTTTGTGATCAATTGAAGGATATAGCTGAATAGCTATCTGTTCCCTGATCTCAAGGTCTTTTGCCATGGCATTGTTCTTTCTTATCTCTAATTCCATCTCTAGGCTCTTTGGGATTTCAGAGATAATCTCAATAAAAGCTTTATTGTAGATGTTCAAGTACCTTATTATAGCTTCTTGCAGGATCTTTTGATCTGCCTCGTTGTAGTCATCATAAAATTTAGCCACCGGTTGAAGGTTCCCATCCACAGTGACTGATTTGACTACACTGTCTAGGGATAGAGTGGGCTTTTCAGCAAATTCCTCTGCCATTTCTTCCTTGTCTTGGCCTGTGGAGGGTTTCCCGGATCCTTTCTTCTTCTGCTTCTTTATTTCTTTTACTCCCTCATCTGACTCAGTTTCCTCTTCATCCTTTTGGCTTTCATAAGCCCTTGTGGCTTTTGTCTTAGATCTTTTGCCGGATGCCTGGACTTCCGGTTTTGAACTTTTGGTTGTGGGAGGTGCAGATCTTTTTGATGATCTGGTCCGGGTGGAAGTTTCAACCAGAACACTTTCTTTACTTTTCTTTTCTTCCTCAGCCTTTCTCCTCTTTCCCAGCTGGCATCAAGTGCCTCTTTTGAGATGCCTAGGCCTTGAGCAATATGCTCTACTTCTTTTCTCACCTTCCTCTTTATCTCAGGTTCCCTAAGTTCTACATGGATCTTTACACTCAGCTCCTCAAAGGTTCCAAACCTTTCTACTTTTGGATCTTTGGGCTGACTTAGCATGTGTTGAACATGCAGCTCCACTATCTGTTCATCCACTTCATACCCCATGGGCATGATCCAGACAGTCCTTGGCTCCACTGCCTCCATTAGGCACTGATCAGTGTCCACCATAAAGCACACTGAGTCTTTGTATTTTTCAACAAGAGACTGGGGAATTCTTTCTCTTGCTTGCATCATGCTTTGGAAGTTTTTGAAGTATCCCCATAGGGCTGTATTTCTTGCTTTGGCATCCCCAAGCCCATGTAGATAGTCTCTTATTTGGACTGCAACAGGTTTGTCATTCTGCCATGCCCATCCACTTGATTCGGGCAGCTCATTCATGAAGTAGAAGAATAGACATAATATAAGAGTACCATACTTAAAGGAATTCTTCTTGTCCTTCTTGATTTTCTGTATATTTTCCATTAATTGGCTTAAGAGCAGTTCACAGAGATCATATTCTGCATTCTTCCTTAGCATTTCATAGGCAGTATACACTGCAGTTCCGGATACAGAATTCTCCCTGCTGGAGTGATAGATCTTGTATCCTATTATCATGGACGCATACTTGATATCCAGATCAGAAATATCTTCAATGGTCATTGCCCTCTTATCAAATTTTGATCCGGTGGCCTCAGTTACAATGTTATTTTTGACAGATTTGAGGATAGGTATCCCTCCAGAAGAGTATAGACCAGTTACTACTCTAATTGCCTCTTTTGTGATCTTGCAGGGTCTATCCAGCCATAGGAAGTTGTCATGCATCCTGCTCAGTACATACCGGACCCATTCATCTTCTTCAAAGCAGGGGAAATGAATGAATTGATCAAATTGTTTCTTCTGGATACCCTTATACTCTGGTTTAAGCTCAAAAGCATTGTCTATCAGTTGTTTGTGATAGAGATCTCTCAATTTGAATTCCCCAAATTCCTCAATGCTTGCATGTATGTAAACCCTAATGTCTTCTGTGTGTAAAACTCTGTGAGGAACACTGGAAAATGCTCCTAAGGGATCTACCTCCAATGACTTGTATGGATGTTTCTTAAATTCAGGAAAGGGGCCTATCTGAGATTTTTACTATATTTGGAGTAGCCATTTCTTCAAAAGATTTGTAGCAAGATATCGAAAGTGAAAAATACCTTTTGCGTCTTCGGTTGCACAGAGTAGCTGGATTGATTTCTGTATGTAATGACTTCGGCAGGAGATCTTCGGTAAACTTGATGAATTTTGTTGCAGAGCTCCGCTTTTCGCTTCTTCTTGGATGTGGAATGATCAAGTGATTGTTGAGAAATCCCTTATATCATTTCGCAAACCCTAATATCTGTTTGCAATAAATGCTTCACCTATATTATTCCGGTTTGCCTTGTCCGGATAGCTTGGAGTATCCCAGATCAGTCCTGATCTATGAACATCATGCGGATCTTTCAATCATGAATAAATCGAGATGACACATTACAAGAACATCCCAAACATTCTGTCTAGTCTGCAGAGTAAAATAATGTACTTCCGGATCTCTCCGGACCCTTTTGTAGTCCTCTGTCATTCTGGAGCATCTCCCAGAACAGGTCTTTACTTGATCGATCACAACTTCTTTATATCTTTATGCGAACCTCTGAAATCTTGTCTGGATCATCTCAGGACTGGTATCTTCAAACCCTTTACTCCACATCTTGTGTCACATCCAGCACCACTTGATTGGCTGGGGGAACAGGATTTTCTTTGAGTCTCCCCCTGAGCCAGAGCTCACTTTTTAATTTCTGAAAGAAATATCAGCACCAGAGTCTGGTGCGGATCCAACCTCTACATTCTCTAAACTTTTCTTCACCCAAATCTTGTTCATCTGATTCCTAACTTCATCTACATTCATCTTTTGTTTACCCTTGTCTTGATTCTGATTGTATACCGGACCTCTTTTGTCCTGATTCTTGCTTCTGCAGACTTTTGCACTATGACCGGACCTATTACAGATTTGGCAAATAACATTTCTTTGCATATTTGACTGATAACCTCTTGATATGCATTGATTAGCCATATGACCTACTCTATTGCATGCAAAGCATCTACCATTGAATGATTTGTTTATTTGCATATTTCTGCATTCATGAGACTTGTGTCCATACCTTTTGCAGTTAAAGCACTGTCCGGAGAAGGATGAATTAGTCTGATTCATTCTTTTCCTACACTGATTAGCTTTGTGACCAAAGTGATTGCAGCTGTGGTAGTATCCATTGAAGGATGGATATCTTTGAGCATTGGGCTGTCTTACCGGAGGTCTTCTAGGCCTATTCCTTGGATTTTCTGATCCAAAATTCTTTTGACCGGATCCGGAGCTTTCTCCTTTCTCATATCCCAAACCATACTTGTCATCTGTCCTCTTTTGACTTCCAAGAAGTACTTCAAGTTGGGCAGAACTTATCTTGAATTTTTCTTTATATTCATTTGCTGTTTGAAGATCTCTTTTGAGAGAGACAATTTGATCCTCAAGTTTTTCTTCATTATCTTTGGCATCTTCAAGATCAGATTCAAGATGTCTGATAATCCTGTCCATCTGGTGGCATTCTTTTGATTTCTCTTTAAGAGATTGTCTTAGATTGTCTTCAGCTTTTCTTTTTTCTTCAATCTCTTGAGTAAACTTTATAGTTCCTGATTCCATTTCATGTCTTAACATAATGACTTCTTTTGATAACTTTTCACATAACTTGGTTTTCTCAGTCAATTCTTCATTTGTATTGCTTTCTTCACTTTGTCTTGCCAATTATTGGAGCAGCTCCTTTCTCTTTTTCATAGAGAGACTTAATTTGTCCTTTAATTCTCTCATGAATTCATCAGCCTGTTTGAGTCTTTCCTTTAATTCATTGACTTCAGAATTTGACTGTTCAAGATCCTCAAGGGCAGTCTTGAGTTGCTCCCTTAAACCATATGCATCCATTTGAACTCCCAGATCTTCCTCAAGCTGTTAGGCTCTATTAGGAGGAACTTAGCTCTGATACCAATTGTTGATAACTGAGAGGGGGGGTGAATCAGTTATCCTAATTATTTCTTCTTTTGAACTTTCTTATTAATCAATGCAGCATTGAATCAAACAAACAAACATTACCATGAAATGAAAAACACATGACACAGTATTTTTGACGTGGAAACCCTGTTAAGGGAGAAAACCACGGGGTGATTAACCCAAAGATTATTCTCTGTTAGAAGAATAAGGAATTACAAAATGGCACTTGCCAATTAGGGCTCACTGCCCGAGCACACTGCTCACAAAGAGGCCCACTGCCTACAAGGAGACACACTGTCTACAAAGTGATAAGAATCACAGTCTTGAACTGATTGGAAGCATCTACATATGCTGGAGTTCAGTTCCGGTTAGGCTCAGTACACTGATCTGCTGCACTTCATCTTTCCTCTGTTCTTTATTCTGCTATCCTTTCACATACTGGATCTTTCTTACTACTTCTGCTCTGTTCTGCACTTATTCGCATACACCATCACACCATCACACCTTTCACAACTAAATCCATCCTCTATATATATCCGCACAAGTAATTTCATCACCTTTCTAGTCGGCATCCGGAACAGTCTAGTTTCTTACAAACTATGTTCTGTCGGCTGAATCCTTGCTCACCAAGCAATGCGGATCAAGCATATACTTGTAGATATCATTAATCATGTCGGCCAAACATGATTCATGCCTTCACAACCTTTACCATCAACAGTAACACATCCGGAAAATAGTCTGATACTCTGTCAGTTAGTTCTTCCTCTGTTCTCACTGTCTCTCAGGAATCCGGTACTCAGCTATTCATATCTTTTTCTTTGTCCATCACCGGAGGCTAAATCCTTGGAATATACTACTCAAGGTAGTCCTCTTGACTTCCCCAAATCCGCACTGCACCAAGACACTTCCTCTGAGAGGTCCGGACCAATCTATCGGACCTTGCCACATGCTCTGTTCTTGTTCACCGGACCACAACAGTTCTTCATCCTGACTTCCGGTAGAGGCACACCATGACTTGCGGATATGTGGGATGACCTTTGTTGCCATCAATGACAACAACCATGAATCCATATAGTGTCTCTTGCCAACACTATTCTATTTCAAAAATGCATTTGGAAAGTATTGAAATCAGTGTGAAGGAGTCCATTAGCATTTGGTACATTTTGTGGCCGTTCAACTACAAAATCTATTGATCTTGAATTTTCATCTTCAACATTAAAATCAATATTAGGATTTAAGTGATTAGGTTCTTGTATTTCTGCATCTCTCATTAGTTGGCATTGATGTCTTTGATATTCCCTCTGATATTCTCTTTAATATTTTCTTTGGTGTTGTCTTCGTTCCTCGTCATGTCTTCGTTCCTTGACAGATTCAATATAATAAAATTCTATGGTAAAATCATTTAATCTCTTAATTGAAAATACGTGGAAGAAGCTCATCCTTTCTTTATACCCATCGGTACGTGAAAGAGACATTAAAGCACATGAGAGGGGAGTGGTACGTGGCCCATAGGAAATACATGAAAAGGATTCGTACTACTCCATAATGACACCTGCTCAGAAAGAAAACAAATTTCTTTCAGTCAGGATTTATGTCTTACAATAGTAATGAATGGGAAATGAAAGGAAGTGAAAATGATAGTGTCCTTATTTCTCTTGGGTCATTTATAGGGACAATGCCATAGACGCCGTTATTGTAGCTATTTTAGGTAGTAGGTACAGTAGTTCAATTGCGACGGCTTGACCCATAAACATGAATCAGAGGTACCACAATTACCGAACACTGTAATTGTTGTAGTTTTAGAAGAATAAATATTTTGAATTTTAGAATAACTCTTAATTTAATAAAATTCTATGGTAAAATCAATTAATCTATTAATTGAAAATAATTCTATAATAAAATTAATTAACACTAGGATTAAAAAAAATAACACTAGAGAAGTATAAGATTATGTTTTTTTATGAAATAATAAGTTTCATCAAATTATCTAATAAGCAAATGTTGATTTGATTAAATTCTATTGCAGGATTTTAAATACTAACCTTTCTGTGTATTTTATTTTTATTAACAAATACTTAAGTGATTAATTTTAAGATGAAAGAAATTAATAAAATATTTAAATAAAAACAATTATTAAAGTTTAGTAATTTCTAAATTCACTAACAAATCAAAATAAATATCAAAATTAATTTTATTGCTAGATTCACTGTCTACTCTGAAATCATAAAGCAAATATTAAAATAGAATCTTGCTAGGCAATAAATTCTTTTTTCTATTGTCTTTTTATTTATTTCTAATTTTGGCTTGAAATACTAATTTATCTATTTAATCAAATGGTGATTTCATTTTATTTTCTCATGAATTTAATTAATTTGGTTTTCTCTATGTGCAAGTCTAAGTAGATAAAAATGGTGGTGGTGGATATGGTGGTGACAGTGGTGGCTATGGCAGTAATTGTTTTTCATTATGTGATGTATTTGGCTTTTTGTCAAATCAGAGAAACAATAAGATCTATGGCTCTAATTTCATATTGGCTGGTTTTTCTGCAGTGCTAAACAAGAAGTTGCAGAAGGATAGTTCGAGGTCTATTGATTCAAAATTACCTAAACGACCAGGATGGTGTTCAGTTTATGAGGTTGATTGCAATGAGAGAAAGGTTCTCGAGATACACATTTTGGGGAAGAAGCATCAATCCGTGATAAAAATGTGGAAGCAAAGTTGGAAAAATGGGAAGGAAGCAAATTCAAAGCAACAAAAATCACAAGCATAACAGCAACAAAAATCAAGAGAGATGTGATTAACAATCTTTATACAAGAGAAAAACATATGAAGGAAGGGGGTACGTGTACTACCAAGATGCAACGAGCTGGTTCAAGGTCTCTTGATTAAGGATTGCCTGATCGATCAGGATGGTGCATTGGCGGCATATGAGGTTATGTCGCCTGCCTTTTGTTAACAAATTTACAATTTCATCTGCAATGGTGTTTCAATGTTTATGGATTTTGATTTGTCAATGGATGGTTAAAAGCATTTTTGATGAAAAAAACATCAAAGGAAGGCAACAAAGTAAAAATTGTAGTTCAATAGATATAGAATTTCCCGGGCTAAATGTGCTATATTTCTTTGGAAGCACACCAGTGACTCTAATTTCTGACCATTCACACAGAAAATAGAAAGAAACTTTAATGAAATTGCAGAAAATAGAATTTAATTTTTGTCCTATAAAAACAATGAATTGATTGCATCAAAAAGATTTTAGCCACGGCCTTAGTCGCATTGAAAGAGAGTCATACAAAGAGCACATACTAAAAGGGGTGCAGAAGATAACTCCAGGTAAAAGTTATGATGCACAAAACTATATTATATTGCTGCAAAGAGAATTTAGAATAAAATTTGTACTAGAGAAATAAAAAACTGATGCAAATACCTTTTAAAAATTAAAAAAATTACCCATGGCCTTGGATCGATTCCTTGAAAGGTGATTCTTTGTTTTCTGTTTGCACTCCCCTTCAGCTCACGTCAAATCTGGTTGTCTTCCATAGCAAATTGTGTCTTCTATTGCATGAAAAGAGTGAAGTTTCCAACCTTTTAAAAGACACATTAAAATTATTAAATGAATGCAGTGAAAAACGCCAAGGCCAAGAAGTTTCTTCAAACACCTGTCAATATTAGAAAATGCCCCCTGCAAATGCTAGTGGCAAGAATGGTGTTTTGAAATGCATGTTTTGAATAGTTTTAAATGCCCCCTGCAAATGCCAAGAATGGTTTTTTGAAATGAATGTTTTGAATATTGTTGTGAAATGCCTCTTATTTATTAAGATATTAACGTGCATTCCTTTCACCTTCCAGGTATGTAATATGTTATAGCCCATATTTGTTTGCTAGTTTTTACTTAGTTTTTTAAGATTGGATTCTTATTTGTTGTTTTTGAATTTTATGATTTTTTTTACATGAATCTTATTTATGGGAATCTGAATCTTTCAACCCCTTCCTACCACTATAGGAATGCCTCTCGGCATAAATATACTTATTTACATATAAATCAATATATAAAAAAGGTCGTCAATCAAAAAATAAAAAAACATCGTATGGACACATAATTTTCATCATCAAGAGCTTTTTCTTTTCCCAAAATGAGAGGGAACTTCCACGGAAAATACATTTGAAGATTTGGCCTATACCAAATAGTCAAAATCTTCTATCAAAAAAAGTGACATTGGAAACCCTCTACCTAGGTGGGGAAGGATACTCAATTTTTCCCCGCAATTGCAAGTCTCGCTTTCATGTACTCAACATCGCTTTAAGTATCAAAGTGATCTCCACTCAAAATGGCAGACCCAAATACTAGGAAGTTTCTAATTCCTATCAGCATCACAGGGCCCAGGCCCATACCTACCAGGAAGGAAATAGCTCGATAAGCTGCCTATTAAAATGCTAAACTGGTGGTGCCCAACACAGGTGAGAAAATGACCTTCAATTCCTCCACCGGTGATGGAAAGCACGAAGTGGTGAATCCCAAGAATTTGTGGTTCACCTAGCCTGATAGTAGGTCTACTTTCAAGGATGCCACATACCCTTCTGTTAGAGACACAACGTCTTTATTGTAGAATGGGCAGCTGAATCATTCTATGTTTGGGGAGCTCATTGTACACAAAGACGAAAAAGGTGTTATGTGGTGTGAGAACAACTGTTGTCTGTATGTGCTCAGAGAGGCTGATGTTCCTTCCGTTCCCGTCAAGTTTAAAGGCAACGACTACATGTCACGGCGCCTGAAAGAAGAAGTTAAAAGTAAGCTCGATAATCCAGCCTTCATGCCTAAGATCAGAGGTGAAACATCAGAGGTTCAAAACCTAGTGTCACCCACTCCTGGGCCGAATGTTTATCAAGAGAGAAAGGAGACTTCTTTGTTGGGAGTTGTGGGCTTTGTTTCTGCTACTCTTGTCGCTGGTTATTTAGGATGGAATCTGTATAACACCCAGCAAGAGAACGATGATGATGGCAATGAAAATTAGTGTTTAATGTTTGATTTCCTCACAACTTATTTAATAGTTTGGGTATATGTTTCAGTGCTCAGATTATTGTAGTTTGGTAGAGTGTGAAGGGTCTAGTGGAGATCAAACTCAGAATTTCCTCAACCTGAATTAAACCGTGGTGGATTCTTTATCAGTATTTCGTATTGTTGGACTCTGTGAAAAAATATAGCCTATATAGTGTGACTGAAGAAATCTACCTATATTGATATGCCTCAAATCTACCTATATTGATATGCCTCTATTACTCATGGTTGCACCTTGTTTATAAGGATGTTCTTGGGAACTCTTCTATATAATACCCACTTTGTCCAGCCCTTTGAGGCTGGTAGTGATTGCCATTTTATTTGTAATTTTCAGCTTCTTTCAATACTTAAAAACAAAGATATATAAATATAATCTATAATTATAATTAAAAAAATCCTTAATTAAAACTCGTTCAAATTTGTAAAAAAATATTTTTCACCCTTACAAATATAAATACAAATTGTATAAATATTTTTTTAAAACAACTACTACTTATCCCACCCATCCCGGTAGGGCCCCCCCACCCTAGCTATAATCTCCCCCCCCCCCCCCCCCCCCAACAGCAATTCCCCCCCACCCACTAGAACTCCCACCCACCCATACTATCTATAGTTGGGCATGTTACGTATAGAATCAACTATCGGGCCCCTTCCTATTGGCCTATTCTTTTCTAATTCCCAACTACAATCGATGAGAAATGGATCCAAAGTCTGAGTCATATGCTAGAATTCCCCCCCAAGAACCGGGTGGGAGTTATAGCTCTATCGCGTCCAAGAAGAAGGGGTGGGGTGCCCCCCATTCTATAGTTAATGCTGGTAGGACTAGATTCTATACGTAACCTAAAATAAAAATATATACTTCTATTAATAATTACTTTTTAAAACAAAATTTAAAATTAAAAAAGAAATTGCAAAGAAACTCACTGTAGTAAGGATAGTCATATTTTCTTTCCATGTGGGGGAGTCTCGTTTTAAGTACACAATGCTATTTTAACTTTAACATGTTCTCCCCTTAAAATGGTACACACAAATACTGTCTTTTCCATTTATTTTCTTCTTTCATAAAGAAACTCTCCAATCATTACTTCTAATTAGAGTTTGGGTAATGGTTGGGTATTACCTTTTTAATAAAAAGAGTTAGAACGATGGTTTCACTTTTTAAAAATATCGAGTTATAATAGGGATGATATTTCCACACTTTAAAATTATGTAGGGATTTTTGACATCAATATTTTGAATTAAATTTTATGATTTATCATTAGGAAGAGGAGGATGAACTTTGTAGTTCTATATTTTTGTAACAGTGAAAACTCCATACCTATACTCTTTTCTCTTTATATTTTGGGCTTACAATTATGATATTGTCTTTTATGTATTGACTAATGTAAGATAATATATTTTGCATGGAATTTGGTAAATGACATTATCCTAGTCCTATCATATCTCCACATATCTCAAGATTTTGAAAGTATATGTTAAATCTACCATTTGCCACCTTGGCTCAAATCTACAAGTGCATAATTGAACCAAGTCATTTATGTGCTCATAGATCCAACCCCAAACTTTTAAATTCAAATTTCAAATGTTGAACCTTGCCACCTGTTCCTGTCAATCATTATGAGATGACTAAAGTGTGAACTATTTCAAATTACCCTAGGGTAGTCTATTTTTGGAATAACCTCAATTCATTTTCATCTAAAAAGGAGAAAAGAAACTAGGAATCTATTAAGCATATATAGAATTCAATTGCAAAAGGATAAATAAAATATTACATTAGTATCCTAGGAGTATATTGCATGCTTGCCTTTTGTCTTTGATCTTGGCTCATTGTTGTTGAATCCATCTACCCAACAACTTGACCGAGGAGAAAAGGAACCTTCATTAGCAAGTTCCCCAATATTGTTTGTGAACACCATTTTCCTAGTCATGGATCATTCATCATAGATACTTAGGTGAGTAGATTACAAAAGTCCAAAATAAAAAGTTTAGATCTATAATTCTAGATTCAATTCCATGCATAGGCTCAAATCCGCACAAGTGGAGATCACGTTTGCTAGGTTGTAGATGTAAACAAAATAATTTCACAATCAAATTCCCAATTCTATAGTAGTTGTTTGAAAGTCTCTATTTTTTTTGATATCATACTAAATTGATTTTTGACATCTATAATAGTGATATCTTCATCGAATCTAGAGCTAATAGCCCTTGCATTGTTTTATTTAATTTCCTAACTAATTATAACATTAATTACATTATCTATTATCAATCCTAGCTCATATATCTAGGTTGATTATTTATTTAATTAGCCTAGATATTTATGTAAGTGGATATTTTTCCTTACAGTTTTAATGAATCTAAAATTCCTACATGACCTAGGGTTCTAACCTTGGGGTTTATCTTTCCTTTTTAATTAGAGCTTTCATATATGGTTTTCTAATTACATTCCTTTTGTATAATATTTGATTAGGGTTTGGATCACCCTTATTTGTGTTTCATTATCACATCTTGATAAGGGTTGGGAATTTCATTATATCTTATCTATTTGATCCCCTCTAGTCATTGTTGGATTATGTATTTTTGCTATATCATTTATAATGGATTTTCACATGTCATTACCTTTAACTGATCTATGTGCCTACCTTACTGATTGTAATGTGTTCCTATCTTTTGTGGCATCTAATCCAAGTTTGACCTTGATGCTCATGTATTTTTATGCTATGGATGATGATCTATTTTCTAGGGAGGTGTTATCTATTCATGTAAATACTTTGGCCTACTTCATAGAGTTAGTTAGTGCCCGTCCTTCTCTTTTAGATATTGTGATACCCCAATATTTCTCTCAAGACATTAATGAATAGAAACTAAATGAACTAATTTTTTGCATTTAAAATGTGACATCAACATGCCACATTGCACACCTCCATGCACAAGGTACCGTGACATCACACAACAACACAAGAGGCAAACAATCACCAATACACCAAGCATGGTGACATAAGTAAAAGAATTCCAAAAATATGGGTCAAAATCATCGTGATAAGCTTACAATACAAGTCCTAGAAAAAATGCAGAGCTTCTAGGAAATTTTGTAACTTTTTGTGAAACTTTAGAGTTCCCATGCAATTCTATAGTTTTATGAAACTTCAAAGTTTCCATCCAATTTTATAGTTTTCCAGTACTTCAAAGTTCACATGCAATTCTATAGTTCTTGAAAACTACAAGTGGACCCTCTGTCCCCACAACCCTTCAAATTTTGGAACTTAAAAGTTCCCATGCAAGTTTGCAACTCCTAAAAATTGCATACGCGCATCTGGGCCTCACAACTTTAAAATTGACAGAACTTTGAAGTTCCCATGCAAGTTTGCAATCCCTTCAAATTGCATGTAGACCTCCAATCCTCACAAATAGAACTCATGCAAAACTTTAGAGCTCACGTGTAAATTTACAGGTCTTAAAAATTGCAAGTCAATTTTTTATTCTCATAGACCTAACACTTATGGGACTTCAGAGCTCACATATAAATTTGTAGCTCCTATGAATTGCAAGCTGACTTTTGATCTCCACCAACTTTACATTGCAAACGTTTAGAGCTTGTGTGCAGATTTGTAGTTCTTGCAAAGTGCATGTTGAGTTTTTATTTCTACCAACATTACATGGTGGAGTTTTTAAACTCTGATGCAACTTTGCAAACTACAAATTGCCTCTTGAGTATTGAGTTCTAATGAAAATTACATGCAAAACTGTAAACTACTAGTCATGTTCTAAATTCTAACAACTCTTACTTACAAAACTTCAAAGTCCTTCATTGTAGTTTTGTACAATTACAAAATGCAAGTCCATAACAATGAATGAGAGCATAACAATTGTTTCGATGGAAGCATTCAATTGTGGTTGTTGTGGTGATAATAGTATGACCTAAAGGGTCACTTGTCCTGACACTAGCATGAAGTCTATTCCATTCATTTATGATGTGGAAACATTTAATCTCCTTTCTTATTTTCAAATTGCTTGTTGTATTAGTTATTGTTGGTTGATGACCTATTGATGATGTTCTAGTTCTTTGATGGATTGTTCCACATTTTGTTGGTTGTGAATTGGATGAGGGTTCAAGTTCTCCCCAATCTTGTCTAGGACAGATTTCATCTAATCTTCCCTAATGCTTAGGCACATTGAATGCTAGGAAAGAGGGGGAAATGCTATGTTGTGTTGGTGATGTTGAATATGTTGACTATGAATTGACCTCGTGATGAAATTGAGGGTTTCTCTTTTTTCTTGAATGTTTTGTTTTGGTTTTATTGAATGCATTGACCTCATGATAAAATCAAGGGTTTGTTCACTTGTTTTATTTTTGACATGTTTTCCTAATGTTTTTTGGTTTTTGATGGATGCAAGCCATATGAATGTAATACATTTTTTGTTCTTTTTCTCAAATTTTTTGATGTGATCTAATTATCTAAGAATTAAAAAAATGAATGCAATGAATTAAATTCCAATGTAATCTAGACTATATTTTTGTGTTTTGCGAATTGATATTTGAATTGTAGTCTATAAAATAAAATTGCAAGCAATATAAGAACAATGGAAATAAACTTAATCTAAGAATGCAAGGAAATCTAAGCTAATTAATTAAAAGAAAATCTAATCTAATGCACTAAAAAATAAATACCCTATCAAGAGAAAAGCAAACAAATTATTTACTTCCTCAAAAGAAAAGATTTGTTCTAATTACTAATGAAAATATGAAAGGAACTTGGTATGAATTGGGCATCAGTGCCTAGCTTCAGTCGTCAAAAGTCCTTCATGGCAACCCTCTCTTCTTCTGCAGTAGTACGGTCCTCTTGGCAACATGGATGAATATGGGAGCATATGAAATTGAATTAAGCTTGCAAGATATGCAAATTGGCAAAAGGGGATGAGATATGAGCAATTGAATGCTATGAAATACTAGTGGCTTGAGCTATGAAGCTATAAAAAAAAGCAAAAGGTATACAAAGTCATGCATGAGCATGAGAATGTTATGCAGACAACTATATGCAAAGAAAAGCAAGAGCAGAGATGCAATACTAAATTTGCCTAAGGGAAAGCTTTGAAGCTTTACCAAAAAACTAAAGAAATAAACTAAGAGGCTCAAAGGCTTATGAAGAAGCGTGAAGATGAGAAGAGCATTACTGACCTTGAAAAATAATGAAGAGGTGAGGGGAATTTATAGGTTTGAAATCCACACCAAAGATGGTAGTGATTGAGGAGTTAATATAATTGATTGATGAGTGATCTAGCTTTGATTGGAAGTGAACAATGGTTGGAGAGCATATCACAAAAGAAGAAATGGAGATAACACATGATTGATTGAGAAATAAGAAAATATTAATTAAAAGTTAAGAATGAACTGATTAAGAGTGTTGAAATAGTTAGGGGATTTGACAATCAGTTAGACATGAAGAATCCCATAATCAGGAGCCAAAACGGAGTAAATTTGGGCTAGAATGAGAAGAAAAGAGACATGACAAAAGATGACAGGGTTGCCCCTTTCAGGAAGTGGGTCATTCCTTTTACCAGGACAAGTCACCCCTAGAGACCACACTTAAAATGCAAGGTCACCCCTAGAGAGCTTGAAGACATAAGGGGCGACCCACAAAAGGAGGTTTGAACATGTGGTTCCATGGTTGGAAAATGGATTAGAAGGGCTAAAAATGGTTTTGGAGGTTTCAAATGAGGTATAGGACATATACAAAGTGGGTCACTCATTTTACTATGGCAGGTCACCCCTGAAGACTTTGAATACATAAGGGTGACCCAAAAAGAATGGCTCAAGTATGTCATATGAAAATTTAGAGAGCTCATTTAGGTACATATGGACTTCTTTTTGGGTGCCATTTTTTAAATTGCATTTTTTTAGCACTAAGCAATTATGTCATTAATTCTTCTTGAAAGTGTTTCAAAATTATACTTTCAACTCATTTTTTCTTGGGATATCTTGTTAGTCAAGCTCGAGCTACCCTACCCTAAAAGGTTCGGTAAGTAATTGGAAAGTGAGTTGGATGGATGGCACAAACAAAGTGAAAAACAATAGAAAACACATCATCAAGAGAGAAGATGTTGATAGTTCTATATATTTCATACATTATGTGTACATGATTATGACTATAGCTCATCATTAGACTACCATGTAGGCTTGTGTGTCTTTTTCATGCTTATAGTTATTGAGCCAAATTAAACAATTAATAATGGATAAGGAAAAATAAAGAAAATTAATAATGGAAAGCACACCATTCGACATAAAATTATTTGGTTACTGAGCCAAATTTGCTCCATAATGCAGAAGGAAAACAATAAAGCAAAAAAAAGAACATATTGTTTACTTACCTTGCACACCAAAATGGTATGTTCCATGACCAAATTAATAAATATATCAGTTCATGGTGTTGTAGAAGTTGCAGAAGTTGATCTTGAATTCAAACTTCATAATGAAAAGGAACTTGTGAAGAACCATCTAGAATTTCAATCCAAAAGATTTCTAAACATTATCATATTGAAATAACATTTCATCTTCTTTTTTGTCTATTTGAATTATAACCAAATACTTCTTCAATTGTAACAATCTAAAACAAATAAGTATCATTTATGTTACAAATTTCTGCATTATGACAACTGAATTCTAAGAAAACAAAATTAAATGAACCACAAAATAGATCTCAATTCACTAGTAGAATTTTGGCAAATAAATGACTACATGACTAAAACTTTTAGTCATGACAACTAAAAATGACTAAATTCTACTAATTTTTTGCAACACAACTATAAATGACTAAATAAATGACTAATTTGAGCACCAAGTAAAAAACACAACTAAATAATTAGTCACACAAATAAAAGTGACTAAATAATTAGTCACACAAATAAAAATTAGACAATATGATATTAAAGTTAGAAAATTATGGGCGAGAAATAGGAGAAAATAAAAGAAAATATGGGCACCAAAATTGAAATGGAAGAGGCTTTCAATTTTGACTTTGTGAGAATCACACATCACGTTGCAGCCAGATTTCCACTCCCTTACACTTGTGCCACATTATTCTCCTCTCACCTTGCACAATCCCATCATCTAATCTCTTATACTCGTAATGTTGGCTTGCACAAAAATCTAAGCATATCCTATTCAACAATGACACCTTTTTGGAGCAAGGAATTAGCCATTTGGAATGTGGGTGCAGCAGTTGCAGTTTAGGTAGAGACAAAGGCAGAGGTTATGGAAGTGCTTGACAAGTTCCTGAATCTCAATTCATCTCCATCCTCCTCCTCTTTGCATTCGTTGGTCTCACTTTGCTCAGTTTTGAGGTAAACCCTTTACATTTTCCCCTAAATTCCAAATTAGTTTTAGCAAATCTGCAATTTAAGGGTATTTGCAAAGAGATGGGGGACCAAAAAGTCACCACCATGGGACTTTTTGGTCCAAAACAGACCAAAATGCGAGCACGTTATAACCCGCTCATGTTTTTCCTTCACTTAAAAGTCAAAAAAACTTCACATTCTTGTCATTCACTTGTGCCCAAAGGAATTAATTTATAGAAAAAAATAGTGTTCAAAGTGCGAGCGCGTTCAAGGAAAGTCTCTCCAAGAAAGTGCAAGGGAGAAATTGAAACTTTCACGATGTCACCTCACCTCCAAAGACATCGTGAAGCAAATTTGGAAGGCCTAGCAGCCGAAGAAGGTAGGGTTTGTTTAATTTTTGTTAGTTTGAGAAGAATTTTTGACTTTTGCATTGTTTGATTAGTTTTTTATTTGCATTTATAGTTAATGAGGCAAGAGAAAACCCAAATCCAGGTGAGGAGTGTCAAAACAACCCCAAAAACCCTCCAAACCCTCAAAACCCACCTTCACGTCCTCACAATGTAAGGGATACACAAGAAAACTACCTAGGGAAAATAATCCAAGTGCAAGCGTCGATCATAGGAGAGTGCTTGCGAAGTCATTAGAGGATATTATTTTCCACCCCGAATTGATGACAAAACAAATCACCATATTTCAAGACTATAGGGAGAGGTGTTAGAAATACTATGCTGACAAATTGTTATATGAACAAGTGAAGAATGAAAAAATTAAAAAATCTCAATTATGTGCACACTTTATTAATCCTAAAACTGGCCAAAGATTAGAAGAAAATTGTAAATGGTTCCCTATTCATTGGTGTAGGAATGAAGAAATATCTCAAAACTTTTGGGATAGATGGTACATGGTCTTCGATGAGTGCCCATGCAACAACGATGAGGTGCCACAATATTTCTTGAGGAAACTCTATTGTGAGTTCATCCTCAAGAAGTTTCCCAATTATTTTGACATTCGAGAGTTCCAGGGTAGAGGTGGTGGCTCTACCCAAGATAGAGAGAGGGCTCAGCGAGATGAAAACCATGTACCTAGACCCCTATTGAGGCCAGAACATGTGTCACTCCCTTTGACTTTGAAGGAGAGTGTTGAGGTGGAGACATTACATTCATTGACTACTGTCACACAGTCTCTAGCACAGCATGATGATGATCTTACCCAAGTTGATGAGGGTGAGAGCAGTAGGAATCATTTGTCCCCACATTTGTGCAGTTCATGGGGGAACTTGTGTGATTATGGGACATAGGATGCACAGAAGGACTCTCGATAGGATGTTGCAATGCAAGAGCAACATCCAATGTTGGAGACATCCATATTGGATGAGATTGTTCTCACCGATGATGTCTTACAACAGACATTTGGTACTGACTCTAAAGTAATTTTTTACAAGTTGCATCTTGATTTAATATATATTGTTATTTAGAATTTGTAATTAATTTGATATGACTATCTATATTATAAGTAAAAAATAATGTATGTAATTGTCTGCACAATGAAATTCCAAGGTCAGAGTCTTCATCATGCCTCCATTAGCCGTCCATTGGTGGGTTATGAGAGGAGGTCAAGTCAGCAGGTATGTAATTTAAATCACATGATTGTAATTATTGTAGATATATCAATGGTAATATTATTTTGTGACAATTTGATGATTTCAACAGTCACTGGCACCTCCACGGTTTCCTTGGTCCCCTAGATGCAAATCCACCACTTATACGGAGGTAAATTTAACCATTTCTAATCATTATGCATTTTTAAAATAATGTTATGTATTTATTTTGGTCGAATAATCTTGAACTTGATTTTCAGATGCTGAATATGGAGACTCCTCCTCATCTTCGTGAGTCAGCGTAGGTAGGCATTGCTACAGGCATGATGTTTTCAAATCCTTTCATCGAGGTATGAGCCAATAACATGAAAATGTCATAATTTTGTATTTCTTGTTTTATCTCATGTCATTTGATGTACATAAATGATATTTATGTTTAGTCAATTTTGCTTCTTGATGCTTCTCACAGGAGGTCACAACCCCAGCCCATCCAACTACAAACAAAGAGAGAGACAAGATGATGGAGAGTGATCATCGGATGGCGGTAAGTGATCGATTACATATGTGATGTTATATATTTCATAGATTTTCTATATTAATGTGCATATTGTTTGATTATATTAATAGGTGGAGCTAGATGAACTTTTGTCAAAAAGGTCTACTCAATGGTAGAGAGAGGATGAGTCACTGATTGGCTCTCCATCTTCATGGTCAAGAAAGGACTGTCAATTATTTCATAAAAGTCCATAGGAAACTAGTTTTTGGGACATTGTTTGTATGCCTAGATGGCTTTGTATACATACTTTTGTATGTTACTGATGTATATTTTTGTATATATGCATGTATGGCTTTGTTTGGACATGCATATATGGATTTGTATATAAACTAGATATTATGTTCATGACATTATGTATATGACAGTTTATATTAAATATTTAATATGATGATCAATTATTGTTACAGGATATTGGTTTTACTTGTGCCAATTGCATTTGATTGAAAGTTTATAAATCATTTTGAAATAATCCATTTTGTGCATATCTTGCAATCATTGCATTCTACATGGGACTGTGCATTTCTTTGAGGCATCATTTCAAACAGTTCATGCACCTTGTCTATGCTTCCACACATTCCATACATGTCTACAAGGGAAGCTGCAAATACAATACATGTGACAAAATTCCTATATCATTTATGCTTTGATGGTTGTCCACACCATGTTCCTCAAATCCCATTCTAGCATAGGCAAGGAGGAATTTGGATAAGGTTGTGCAATTTGGTTTTAGACGTGCGAAAATTTGTGTTTGGTTGAAATTTACTTTTGTGCATTTGCTTGAGAGTTTTTAAAGCCTTATGAAAAATCCATTCCATGCATATCTTGCAATCATTGCATTCCATGAGACAACATTTCTGAGGCATTGTGTCAAACAGTTCACATTCATTGTATATGCTTCCACACTTTGCATACATGTCTTGCAGGGTACTTACAACTACAATATTTGACAAATTTCCTATATATCCTTTATGCTTTTATGGATGTCTATACCGTGTTCCAAAGATACCATTTCTAAGGTTTTGGAATTTGGCTTTACACTCGCTAATTTCATTTCCTTGAAACTTTCTAAAGGCTTATCAAAAAATCCATTTTGTTCATATCTTGCAATCATTGCATTCTATGAGGCAACATTTATTTGAGGCATCATGCCAAATAGTTCACATGCCTTGTCTATGCTTCCACACTTTGCATACATGTCTCTAAGGGTACTTGCAACTACAACATCTAAAAAAATTCCCATATCTTTTATCCTTTGATGGATGTCCATTTTGGCATAGGTAAGGAGGATACTGGCTAAGGTTGTGGAATTTTTCTTTACACCCGCCAATCGTATTTTCTTGAAAGTTTATAAAGCCTTGTCAAAAAAATCCTTTTTTGTTCCTATCTCACAATCATTGCATTCCACGAGGTGACATTTCTTTGGAGCATCATGCCAAATAGTTCACGTGCCTTGTCTATGCTTCCACACTTTGCATACATGTCTACAAGGGCAGCTACAATTACAGCATGTGACAAATTTCCTATATCCTTTATGCTTTGATGGTTGTCCATACGATGTTCCAAACATCCTATTTTGGTGTACAGATAGGGAGGATGCTAGAAAAGGTTGTGGAATTTGGATTTACACGTGCCAATTGTATTTACTTGAAAGTTTCTAAAGCCTTTTCAGCAAATCCATTTTTTGCATATCTTGCAATAATTACATCCCATGAGAGGACATCTCTTTGTGGTGTTGTATCAAACAGTCCACGTGCCTTGTCTATGCTTCCACACTTTGCATACATGTCTCGCAGGGTAGTTACATCTAAAACTTTTGACAAAATTGCTATATATCCTTTATGCTTTGATGGATGTCTATACTATGTTCCAAAGATACCATTTCAAAGGTTTTGAGATTTGGCTTTACACCCGCCAATTGCATTTGCTTGAAAGTTTCTAAAGCCTTATCAAAAAATCCATTAAGTTCATATCTTGCAATCATTACATTCCATGAGGTGACATTTCTTTGGGGCATCATGCCAAATAGTTCACGTGCCTTGCTTATACTTCCACACTTTGCATACATGTCTACAAGGGCAGCTGCAATTATAGCATGTGAAAAATTTCCTATATCCTTTATGTTTTGATGGATGTCCATACACTATTCCAAACATCCTATTTTGGTGTATAGATAGGGAGGATACTGGCAAAGATTGTGAAATTTGGCTTTACATGTGCCAATTGCATTTACTTGAAAGTTTCTAAAATCTTTTCAACAAATCCATTTTTTGCATATCTTGCAATCATTGCATCCCATGAGAGGACATCTCTTTGTGGTGTTGTATCGAACAGTCCATGTGCCTTGTCTATGTTTCCACACTTTGCATACATGTCTCGCAGGGTAGTTGTAACTACAACTTTTGACAAAATTGCTATATCCTTTATGCTTTGATGGATGTCTATACTGTGTTCAAAAGATACCATTTCGAAGGTTTTGTAATTTGTCTTTACACCCACCAATTGCATTTTCTTGAAAGTTTCTAAAGCCTTATCAAAAAATCCATTTTGTACATATCTTGCAATCATTGCATTCCATGAGGCATCATGTGCCAAACAATTCACGTGCCTTGTCTATGCTTCCACACTTTGCATACATGTCTACAAGGGCAGTTGCAATTACAGCACATGACAAATTTCCTATATCCTTTATGCTTTGATGGTTGTCCATACGTTGTTCCAAACATCCTATTTGGGTGTACATATAGAGAGGATGTTGGCAAAGGTTGTGGAATTTTGGTATTTTGACCTGTAATCATGGCTGTCACAGTCAAGACAACAATGGACCAGTCCATTATCTCATTGTATTTTGCCCAGAAAACATTATGAAATATGGACTTTAGTCAGGTAGAATGAATAACATACATCTTTGAATGTTGTTCACACATGTACAGGCATAGATTAAGGTTTTAGGCATTGAAACGTGTCCATCGGTGGTAATATGTGGTCATATTGTTCTTGAGTCATTTATAGAATTTTATCATATTGATGGAAACACATTGAAGATAGAAGCATTAAATGATCATTTATGTTTATTCTCTAACTTTAAAGAGTTGCTTATTGTGTTTCCTTCTTTGTTAGACAATTTTACTTCACTTCTTCATGATTATCATAGCTTGAATCCTTCATCTATGAAGAGTGATTGTGTTGTGCCTGTCTCTAATGAACTATTACCTTTGAGCACACCTTCTTTGCATGATATACCTATAAATGATGAAATAGTTAATTGTGATTTGATATTTTTTATTCTTCTTCATATTCCATTTTTCATAGTAAGCCTAATGATGATCATATAGATAGTGGTGAGTACATACATGTACTAATGATCTACACCTTGTGATGCACCTTGTAGGACATGCATTGATGACATAATCTTACCTCCTACTAATGACATTCTTGTATTTTATAATGATACTCCTCTCACATGCCATGATGATATTATTCATTATGTACCATCTTCTAAGATTAGAGATATGCATGTTTTTTTCGTACTACATATTTATGATTATTTCCCTAGTGTTGAAAATTGTGTTTATTACCTTTTTCATATTCGTCGTATTTATCATGATGATTCTCTATATATCATGATGATTCTCTAAATGTGCTACCTCACGTTATACATGATGATGATGAGCCTCATCATGATTATTCTATTGCTTCACATGATTGCTTATGCTTTTATGATGATACATTAGCAACTTATCATATTCGAAGTCCTAGTGAGGAGTTATTATGCAATGCTTATGATGGTTTTATGGATGGCTTACATTTTGATCTCATGATCTTTGTCTTTCATATTTCATCTTTACATTATCTTATCTTGTCTTGTCTACTTAATTATGTTTTCTTTGGCCCTTTCTCTTAATCCTTTACATCTTATATTTTGATCCTTGGTTTTGTATCCAATGATACTAATGGCTCTTTGCTTTACATATGTTCTTACACTATTTGATCTAACTTCTTAAAGCATTATCCAATATACTCACATTGAGTGAGGCTCTAGCTTCTTAGAACATTCATGGTCTATCATTATATTGAGCATCTTGTCTATGGTCCATCTCTTATCATTGTTTCTACCTAGCTATTATGAGCATTTACGATCAAATATTGACATATTTTTCTATAAATTAGAGAATTTATATCATTGATCCTACATTTTTATATACCATGCCTTATGATATTATGTTTGTATATCTTAAATATCATGATCTCATATTACTATATCTTGTCTTATAATCTCATCTTTTAATATGCACTTTATGGAGTATACATGTTATCATCCAACACTTTTTTATCTTATTTTGAGAGTTTAGTATTGATCCTTATTGGTTATATCATTCTTTGATCCTATGTCCATATTGGGAGACATCATGCTACCTCCCCTTATCTATTTGAGCTATCATTGATCTATTCCTTATTCACCATTATCTATTTGATCTATCATTGAGCTATCATAGATCTATCATGGATGATGGGCTACAGAATTAGTCTCTTTTATGCTACTTTTAATACTTCAAAGACTTCTTTCATAGCATCCTTTAAAACATTTATCCATGTTTGCACTATGACATGTTGACCTTCTTTATACTTCTAAGACCTTAACTTATAATATTAATATGGAATGTGATGATCATATTATCTAATGAATGAATTAGATATAGATATGTATAAAAGTATAAATGAGATGTTTTTATGGTTAGTCATGGAGAATGCTTGTGGTATATGCTTTGGGAACTAATTCTATATGTAGAATTGGATGTGTCATGATGAGATCGAGCATTTGTAGCAGGTTGCAGACAAAGGAGTTAATAGAAGTATGAATTTCAACGCTAAGAATGTAGAGACAACTGAAGACAATTATGGAGCATCATGGATAGCAATAAATTAAGGAGTGGATTTGTTTCAAATATGATTATGGACATTGTTCATGCATCAGACTTCTAATTTGACTTGAATTCTTCTTCATATAGTCAATTAGAATAAGAATGTGATCTTGACTCCACGACCTAGTAACTAGGCACGATAAATGATTAGAGTCAGTTAATTAATAAATAAGGCTCTCTCTCCATTTTTGTATAGTAAGGGGAAGATGAGATATATAAGGTAGTAGAGTCAAGTTGTAGAGAGTTCAGTTATCATTTCCTTTTCCATGTGTAAAGACTCAAGCATGTTACTGTTGCCGTTATGGAATACAATCTGGATATGATAGAAAAGATTTCATTGTTGAACAATTTGATATGAATTGATTCTGTGCATAGAATAAGTTAAGCTTTGATATGTATTACAAAGATATGTAGAATCTAGATTAGATTTGGTTTCAGTTAAGGAAGGCAGTCTCTTGAGTTGGCCACTCAAGGTATTGATTCTCTCCTTGTTTATTTCATTTCAATTAATGTTAGTTTATTAGTTTTCTGTTAATTATAATTTGAATTCAAGTTAGTATTATGTTTTGATCAAATATATATAGTTCATGAATAAATGCATATTAGTGTGTTTACAAATCCTCCGGAGTTCAGCAGTTAGTCATTTCATTCTTGTCAATTCATTAAGTTAATTCTACAGTTTTCCTATTGTAATAGTTATCTACATACCTTGTTGTAGGTAACTGTAGCAACTAGGATTTATAGTTGTTTTCACTGTTTTGTAATTCTGTCAATTCCAGCAAGGTAGATTTGTTAGTTTAAAGTTAAGATAGAATGATTTAGGAACCATATGAGCCCTAACGGCATATACTTTGCAACTACCATCATAAGCTTATGCTCCTTGGTCAATAATTCAATGTAGGAATGCATAGCAATAGAGTGGACTGTTCAAATAGGTTTCCCCTGAATTAGTTAAGTCTACAATACATTAGTTTTCCTCTACAATGGATACTAGGGTTAATCACACAAATAGGTTAACCACCATGTAAATAGCATGAAATTATGTAAATGCAATGTATTTTGACCTCTAATCATGGTTGTCACAATCAACACAACAATGGATCAGTCCATTATCTCTTTGTATTTTGCCCAGAAAACCTTATGAAATATGGGCTCTATTTAGGTAGAATGAATAATATACATCTCTGAATGTTATTCACACATGTGTAGGCATACATTAAGGTTTTATGCACTGAAACGTGTCTTCCACTGGTGGCAATGTATGCATAAAATAGTCATGAACTTGGTGATATTATAGGAGATGCTTAGATGTACTACAAGTAGCTGGAATTAATTAGGTGATTGTCATACAAACATCAAAGACAGCCCTAGGTTGACTATCATGTATCAAAGGCATTATTGTCTTCCTAGAGGATACTTATACTCTGGCGTTACAAATGTGAAGTCTACAAGTAGGGAGTGTAGAAGAGAGAAAGAAGAGGACTGTCATAATGAAGAGACAGTTGTGTTGGTAATCAGAGAGTATAAATCCTAAATTAAGAAGGGAAGACAACCCCATCAAGTGAATCATGTCATTCCCACATAAAGACAACCCTAGCAAGGCCAAGAGACCAAATATGAAATAGTACACTTATGGACAAGCATGCAATATATGGACAACCATATATCTGTTTGATGATCAAAGCTTCCATTTGGGGGGATCTAGTAATTAAAAAACTAGTCATATAATTGCTAGGATAGTCATCAAGGTCCTAAGAGTATTTACTAATCATAATACCATTATTCACATTTTAGCATTGTCAACACATATTAGGATAGTGTTGTCCTAGCAAAACAAAGAAGGTTGCTATAAAGATCTTAGAACACTCAGTTTATAAATGTATAGTTATATGCAAATGGTAGCAGTCATATGTCAAGCTTAGAATGGTCATATCAACCTAAGGACTACTTGATTGAATCCTCAGGGCTAGGAGTGACATTTTGCATTCCATAGGTCATGGGGCCGAATGGACTTCGTTAATGCATCAAGGTGGATGGGTAAATGCTAGGGGAGGTCTCGTTTCCTGTGCCAAGCACCCCAGTCATTCGGGGCAGCAGGCTACCAACAAAGTCCCTTAAGATCCTTAAGATGCAAAAACTACCAAACTTTGATGGAGCAATTCTTAGAATTCGTGGTAGCTAGGAACATTCCTTTTGGACCTACAAGTGTACGTGGGGTCTGTCCACAATAACCTCTCTCAGTTTCAGTCAACTCTAGTCTATTTGATCGTGCCGAAATCAAATGCATTCTTGTAAAATGCTTCAGTTTCATGCAGTGAAAAGGTGCTAGGAGTGATATTTTGCATTCCATAGGTCATGGGGCTGAGCGAACTTCGCCAATGCGTCAAGGTGGGTGAGTAAATTCTAGGGGAGGTCTCATTTCGTGTGTCAAGTGCCCCAGTTGTTTGGGGCAGCAGAGTACCGACAAAGTCCCTTAAGATCCCTAAGACACAAAAAATGCCAAACTTTGATGAAACAGTTCTCAAAATTTGTGGTATTTGGGATTGTTCCATTTGGACCTACAGGTGCACATGGGGTCCGTCCACAATAATCTCTCTCAGTTTCAGTCAACTGTGCCGAAATCAAATGCATTCTTGCAAAATTTTTTAGTTTCATGTAGTGGAAAGGTGCTAGGAGTGACATTTTGCATTGCATAGGTCATGGGGCTGAACGGACTAATGCCAGGGGAGGTCTCATTTCATGTGCCAAGTGCCTCAGTCATTCAGGGTAGCAGGCTACCAACAAAGTCCCTTAAGATCCCTAAGATGCAAAAACTGCCAAACTTTGATGGAGTAGTTCTCAGAAATCATGGTAGCTGGGAACATTCCATTTGGAGCTACAGGTGCATGTGGGGTCCATCCATAATAACCTCTCTCAGTTGCAGTCAACTCCAGTCCATTTGACCGTGCCGAAATCAAATGCATTCTTGCAAAATGCTTCAGTTTCATGCAGTGGAAAGGTGTTAGGAGTGATATTTTGCATTTCATAGGTCATGGGGCCGAACGGACTTCACCAACACGTTGGGGTGGGTGGTTAAATGCCAGGGGAGGTCTCATTTCATGTGCCAAGCACCCCAGTCATTCGAGGCAGCAGGATACCAACAAAGTCCCTTAAGATCCTAAGAGCAAAAACTGTCAAACTTTGATGGAGCAGTTCTTAGAATTCATGGTAGATGAGAACATTCTATTTGGATGTACATGTGCATGTGGGGTTTTTCCACAATAACCTCTCTCAGTTTTGGTCAACTCCAATCCATTTGACCGTGCCAAAATCAAATGCATTCTTGCAAAATGCTTCAGTTTCATGCAACACAATGTTGCCAAGTGTCGTATTTTTTGTTCTGGTCATTGTGGGGCTGAACTGATTGCGCCAACACATTGGGGTGGGTAGGTAAATGTTTGGGGGGGTCTCATTTTGTGTTCCAAGTGTCCCAGTTGTTCCAGGCTACAAGCTACCGATAAACTAGAAAGTTGCTAAGACTAAAATTTTGCATTCCACAGGTTGTGGCGTCAAACTGACTGCGCCAACATGTCTAGGTGGGCAGGTAAATGTTAGGGGAGGTCTCATTTCATGCACCAAGTGTCCCAGTTGTTCTAGGCTCCCAGCTACCAGCAAACTCAGAAGGTGCTAGGAGTGACATTTTGTATTCCATAGCTCGTAGGGCCAAATGGACTTCGCCAATGCATCGAAGTCGGCGGGTAAATGCTAGGGGAGGTCTCGTTTTATGTGCCAAGGGTCCCAATTGTTCCAGGTTGTAAGCTACCAACAAAGTCACTTTATTGGTAGCTTGCAAGCTAGAATGACTGGGACGCTTGGCACACAAAACAAGACCTTCCCTAACATTTACCCACCCACCCTAACACATTTGCGCAGTTAGTTTGGCCTCATGACGAGCATATCAAAAAATAAGGCACCTGGCAAGGTTGTGCTGCATGAAACTAAAGCATTTTGCAAGAATGTATTTGATTTCAGCATGGTCAAATGGACTGGAATTGATCAAAACTGAGAGAGTTTATTATGAACGGACCCCATGTGCACCTGTAGTTCCAAACAAAATATTTCCAGCTACCACAAATTTTGAGAACTGCTCCGTCAAACGTTGGCAGTTTTTGTGTCTTAGGGATCTTAACGGACTTTGCCGATAGCTTACCACCCCAAATGACTAGGGCACTTGGAACACAAAATAAGATCTCCCCTGGCATTTACCCACCCACCCTAATGTGTTGGAAAAGTCCATTGAGCCCCACGACCTATGGAATGCAAAATGTCACTCCTAGCAACTTTCAAGTTTGCCAATAGCTTGTAGCCTGGAACAACTAAGACACTTGGCGCATGAAATGAGACCTCCCCTAGCATTTACCCACCCACCCAGACATGTTGGTGTAGTCATTTCACCCTCAAGACTTGTGGAATGCAAAATTTCAATGTTAGCAAGTTTCTACTTTGTCGGTAGCTTACAACCTGAAACAACTGGGATGCTTGGCACATGAAACGAGACCTCCACTGGTATTTACCCACCCATCCCAACGCATTGGTGAAGTCTGTTCGGTCCCAACAGTAATGGAATGCAAAATGTCACTCCTAGCACCTTTCCACTACATGAAACTGAAGCATTTTACAAGAATGTGTTTGATTTCAGCATGGTCAAATGGACTGGAGTTGATCGAAACTGAGAGAGGTTATTGTGGACGGACCCCACATGCACCTGTAGGTCCAAAAGGAACATTCCCAACTGCCACAAATTCTGAGAATTACTCCGTCAAAGTTTGGCAGTTTTTGCATCTTAGGGATCTTAAGGGACTTTGCCGGTAGCCTGCCGCCCCGAACGACTGGGGCACTTGGCACATGAAACGAGACCTCCCCTCACATTTACCCACCCACGTTGACACATTGGCGAAGTCTGTTTGGCCCCATGACTTATTGAATGCAAATATCACTCTTAGCACCTTTCCACTGCATGAAACTGAAGCATTTTGTAAGAATGTGTTCCTTGCCACCATAGGCAAACGAAATTGATTTAGCAAAAATTGAGGTAAGTGTTTGTAGGTGGACCTTACATCCACCTATACATGGAAAGAAGATGTTCCTAGGTGTCATCGTTTGATGGAACAGTCGATACAAAGTTTGTCACATTTTTTTTTCTTAGGGCTCTTGAGAGATTGTCTGCATTCAATATAGCCAAGAATGACCATGAGGCTTTTCCACTGAAATGAAATCCCCTAGTATTTACCCACCCACCCGGATGCATTAGCACCATCCATTTGGCCCCAGGAGATGCCTATCCTAAAAATTCAGTCATAATACCTTTCTGGTAGTTGGAAATTCAATACTATAAAGGTGTTCTCACTTGATCCAATGTCTTGTAGGGCATCAATTAAGGCTACTCTTACTGTTTCTATCAATTGTTTGTCATTAAAACTCATTAACACTCATTATGAAATAGTAACATCATTAAAACGAATTAGAACTCATAGCAACATCATTAAAACTCATTATGAAATAGAAAGTAAAGGACATATCATCATGAAATAATCATGAAAACTTACCTTACTTTGCTTCCAAAGGCAACTTCATTAGGATTATGCCTACCTCAATCATACTAAAATCCTGCATGCAAATGCAATTGCACTATTTAGCTAAAATGAGTAGTTAAAATATACAAGGTGAAATTAGGATAGAAAAGAAAAATAACATACCTTTTTGTCATTCCACTAATTCAATCCAATGAACCATCAGGGTTTTCTCTACTCTTTATTGTGTCGAGTATTGCCTCATGATCAAACTCACAAACCTTCCACAAGGTCGTGTTCAATGGTCTACCCCCATATTTTATCAAATGAATGTTTGAAGCCATAACAAGTTTAGAATAATCAAGAATCTTCCTATGTGGCTCAAAGTCCTTGAACACCCACACATCAGACTTCTTCAATGGGTACCTTCTAAGCCATGTTCTAGTAACAACCATTAATCATATAGGGTACTCAATGTTTTCTCCATCTATAACAGGGGAATCTAATTTATTTTTTGCCTCAACACAACGACACAAATAATAATCCATTCTTTCTTCATTGTCTTCAACTGCAATAACTGCATAAACATGCCCTGCATTGATATGTGCATTTAGTTTGATGAATATAGTCAACAATACAAGAAAAATACAAAATAATATGGCATATTGAATTTTATTAAATTAGAATACTGATAATACCTGGTTGAACTAGATCTAAAACATGGTCAAAATCAACTAATGATTCAATCTCTGTCATTTGTAGTGTGGTCAGTAGTCGATAATGGTAAATCGGGCATATGCCTCTTGTACACCAATCATCAACCCACTCCTTTGACTCACAATCATACCAAGCGTCATATGTACATGAAGAACAAAAGCATGACATATGTCGCGTATGAATAATCCATGAACCTGCATTAAATCTTCTAAAAGAGTGTAGCTCACTTGATCCTATCAATGTACAACAATCCTCATATTTTGCAATGTTAGTATCATCAACCAACCAAAAATATTTACAAATTGTAGACTTACCTTCATTACCTGGACCCATTGTAGTGTTACACTATTCGACAATAGATCTTGCATCTATCAACTTTGCATTGTCTTTGTACTTCAACTCTTCTCGCACCAATGCTCTTTTGATACATGTCCTTGCACCATCATGCTCCTCCTTTCCATGCCCAGCCTCACAAAAATTTCACATATGCTAAACACCATTCACCATATGCATCCTACTCAACCAAAGGAACATTCACACTTTCTTGAATTATGATGCACAATTATATGACCATATGATATGCTGACAAAATGATATGTTCCTACTGGCCAAATCACGGTAAAACATCTAAAAGAAACCTTGCACAAACTCCATAGAATGTGTGCGATCATCATTAATATAAAAATGATATTCCCTCAAGATCTTCCTGTCATCCTCTATACTATCTTCTGCATGAATGAATGTTATTTGCACAAATATAGCAACCTGCGTAGAGTTGTAATATTGTGGTTGCACCTCATTCTGTGGCTATAGTGTGTAGTTCTCTACAAAGTCAACAACTGAAATGATGGTACTAAGTGTAAACGTGTCCTTGCATAACTTGAATTGCAAATCCAACCATTGAGCTCTATGGGTATGCCTTGCATACTCATACACTATACTGTCATGAAATGTAGACATACACTGATACACTGGAATCTTTTGAATAACCAAATCACACCTCTTTGCTTCTTTACCATCTTTTGTATTGTAGGCCACTATTTTATACTTGTTGAACTCTACTAGTTTATTTCCAACTGCATGTGTGCTTTCCATATGTTGACATACTGGCATACATTGCAAGACACCGCAATGCTAACATGTGCCATCCAAGCATAATTTCCTGTAGAATATTCGACCTTCCTCTCTTTCACATAAAATTGTTGATATGAAGTCTCTTGAAGTAGTTGGTGGGGCACGTATGCCACAATCCTACAAAACATTGTTAGTATGCAAATCTAAACATATAGACTGATAAACATCAAAATGGTTAGAAAATTCAATATGTAATCTACAACAACAAGTAGTGCTATGTGATTTATTTTGACATAGAGAGGTTTTAGCATTTCAAAATATCTTTGACAAATTTTAATTTGAGGATAAATATCTTGAAATTTCTTGAAAAATTGTGTTTGGGTCACAAATCCAAAAAATTCTTTGGATGTGGCTCATGGTTTGGACAACCAATTCTCCTTCTCACAACATCTCTTGCATTAGGAGATACCCTTGTGTTATTTTCCAAATTCTTCAATGATGGATCTCAAAGCTTCAACAACTTTGTCTTTCCATGTGAGTCTCCCAAAGAATGCCCACAATTCATTGGTGTTTGGGTGCTCAACTCTTTCACATCTTCCAATGGCTCTCATTAGAGTTTTTCTACTTATTTTCAATGCTTGACTTGTCTTTCTAATGAGGCGATCTTTCTTTGTTTTTTGGCTTACTATTGTTAATGTAATGACACGTTGTGATACATTACTATCCTCGGTGCGTGAGGTGGAACCCACACACTCATATGCACTCATTAGATTCTTGACAATTGATTTTTCACTTGAGGTATTCGATATTCTTATTCCAAGAATCTTCATAGTGGGCATAAATTTTAGATTTCTCATCAATTCAAAAAATAGTTGACATCTTCCGGTTTCATTTAAATTCTCAAAGAATAATTTCCATATCTTATTCACATATCTTTGGCAATTGCGCATGGGAATCTTATCCTGCATGGGCTTCAACACATTCTCATCAATATCGATTAGAAACTTAAGCTTCCTATGCAAAATTCTAGGAGGCGTTTTCATTGGTAAAGTTGACTCAACATTAGGAATTTCTTCAATATTTACTTGAGATGGGATAGATGGCGTACGTTCAATTGGAGGTGAAAAAGATGAAAAGGCTTGAACTTGAGATGGAGAAGATGGTGCACCTTCAACTTGACATGTGAATGATGGTGTGCCACAAACTTGAGAAGAAAATGAAGATGTACCTTCTACTTCACCTGTGCAAGATGGAGTGTCTCCAATTTGAGAAGATAATGATGGTGTTCCTTCAACTTGACATGTGGACGATGGAGTGCCTCCAACTTGGAGATTCACTTTCTTCATTGAACAAAGGTTTTGCATTCATTCCCTTTGTGCCACCAATTCCATCTGTCTCTCTTAGCTTCATTAGATGTGTCATGTTCCTCTTCAATTGGCAATGGTGGAATGTCTTCTTGAATGGTTGACAATTTCCTACTTTCCTGAATTCGCCTCATTCTTTCTCTTTTCCTCTCATTCTCAGCTTCATCTCTTCTGGTGTTAGAGTCTTTTCTTGTTTCATTGGCATGATGATGATTTCTACAAGCATGATGAATAAAACAATGATAATTATAACTTTTATAATGACAATGAATAATGGTCACAATGAATAACAAGGTTCTACAAATTTATGATTTTCACAATGAATAATGGTCACAATGATTTATCAATTGTCTTGGTACATGGTTCTACAAAATTCTTATGTTTAGCAGAGTTAGGGTTAGGGAAGAATAAGAAGGTGCAAAAATTCAAGGCAGAATAACAAGGTGTAGAAATTTAGGGTAGAGATTCAGGGCAGAAATTCAGGGCAAAAGTTATAGTAAAGTAGAGACTACTTGCAACGTTTCGACAACCAATTCTTCTGACCAAGGCAATGATGTGGCTAAGTTTTAGGCTTGATTTCAACTTCCAAAACTTGCCTTCTATGAGCTTGGATGACTAGGAAGATGAGTGAAATTCTCATGGAGCACGTTTTCCTCATGATTAGTGAGGTCACTAGTATAAATATGGCAAATAAATGACTAGGTGACTAAAACATTTAGTCACATGACCAAAACTTTTAGTCACATGACCAAAATTTTTACAACACAGCTATAAATGACTAAATAAATGACTAATTTGGTCATCAGGAAAAAAAACTAAATAATTAGTCACACAAATAAAAATGACTGAATAATTAGTCACACAAATAAAAATTAGACAATATGATATTAAAGTGGATAATTTTAAAAAATATTTCGAATTGAGGGAGTGGGTTGTATTATATAATAATATAATAATATATTATATTACAATACAATATAATTTAATATATTATAATATGTTATTATATAATATTATATTATTAATATTACAATATTATATTTATATTATATATTATATAATAATATAATATTATAATATATTTCTTACTCATATTTATTACTCATCATGAGTATCTAGTCACCTAAAATTTAGAGACATTCAATGGCATGGTTTAATGTTACTCCAGGTCTTTGAGAAAGAATTGGATGCCATTGTTCAAGTTATTAATTAGTGGCAACATTATATTTTGGGTAAGGAGACAACTATTCATTCCAATCATAAGCCACTTTAGTTTCTACACACATAGAGCAAGATAGAGAATCCAATCCATGCCACATGAAGTGGATAAAATACTTTCCATAGTTCCATTTGGTGATCAAGTATAAGAATGGAAAAGATGATAAGGCATTAGATTTGCCTAGTCAATTGGGTTCATGCACTCATCATAGTGTTGAACTCACATGACTAGAACTTTTCTAACTAGGGAACTTTTACTCAATATATTAAAACTTCATACATACCTACACTACAATCACACAAGGTAAATATGTTGGTGAATTGTATTTGTATGACAAGCTTCTTTTCAAGCTTAGATAGGTTTGTGTTCCAAAAGGTGCACCTTTCTTAGGACTCATCTAGGGGGTGCACTACATCAAGATATTGGACAATTTATCATTACAAAGACCTTGGCAATGCCACAAAATTTCTATTGGCCTCACATGTGTTTAGACATCAAGCACTATATCAAGTCTTGCATACCTTATCGCATTGCCAAGCCCATGAACATGAAGATTGGTATTTATACCTCTTAGAGTTCTGTAAAGACCTTAGGAATATATTAGCATGAATTTAATTAGTGGATTCCTTATGAAAAAGCATCATAATAGTTCAATATTTTTTTCTATTAGACATATTTTCAAAAATGGTCGATATAATTTCTTGTAAGAAAAGTATCACAATGCAAGAGACCATGCACCTTTTCTTCAGTTGTGTTTGGGTACAATTTTGGCTACCCACATCTATTGTGAATGATTACAACCCAATATTTGTTAGCACATTTTTAAATCTTTGTGGGAGAGATTGGATACATAATTGAAATGGTCCACAATATTTCATTTCTAAATAGATGGTCAAATAGAGGTGGTTAATTTCACACTTTTGCACTTATTGTGCACCTTCAGATATGCACATATGTGTACCTTGGATGACAACCTACTATACATCTAGCATGCCTACAATAGAGCTGTACATAGTTCTACAAGTATAGTCTTTTTAGACATGTCCTAGGATTTAGTTTGCAACAACCCCTTGACATATCCTAATGCATACTACCATATTTGGATTCACACACATGAGAATGAGAAGTAGATAAAGCATATAAATTTTTGCAACACATTCACAGAGTTCATCAATAGATTTAGAAGATTCTATCAAACGAAAAATAGAATTAAAAAGAGTACCATGACACACATCACACACCTCACTCTTTCAATGTTGATGACAAACGTTAGTTACATATTTAGAAGAAACATTTCAAAAGTTCCAAATAGGAAGATTAAGCCTCTATGATATGGTTCATAGACTATTTTTATGATAATACATTTTTTTCTCAATCTCACATAATACCTAGGATGGCACCTAATATTCAATGTGGAACTCCTCAAACCATCACAGCTATAAATAACTAAATAGTTAGTCACAGAAATAAAAATTAGACAATATGATGTTAAAGTGGGTAATTAAAAAAATACGGGCGCCAAAAATGAAAAGGATGGGTGCCAAAAGTGAAATATGTTTTTTCACCAACACCACATTGTTCTTAGGGTTTATTTGTTGTTTTATTCTTTGTCTGTGCGCAATGGAACATACATTGCATTTCAAGCAGATTCAGCTATGCCGATTCACATTCCCTCCTCAGATCCACAATGGACAAAATATGGATCTTAGCATTACCGGGCTTGCCTTTACAGCTTTGATCGTGGATATTTGATCCGAGACGTGGTATCCCTAAATCCAGATACCTTTGAGAATGAAGTGGACAAAGACAAGGGTGGTCAGTGATTTTATTTTATGTTTTTTTAAATGTAATGTTCTACTGTCCGATCTAATTTTTGGAGGCATACCTCAGTTGGATTTTACTTCCACATTTTGCATACATGTCTACCAGAGCATTTCCAACTATAATATCTGACAAAAACTCCCCTTCCATTATGTTATGATGTGTGTCCATACCCTGTTCCAAGCCTCCCATTTTGGCATAGGCAGGGAGGATGCTAGCAAAGGTTGTTGAATTTGGATTTACACCTACTAACTGCATTTTCTTGAAACTTTCTAAAGCCTTTTCAAAAAATCCATTTTTTGCATATCCCACAATCATTGCATTCCATGAGATGACATCTCTTTGAGGTATTTTGCCAAACAGTTCATTAAACCACCAGTCTGCAAGCACACTGGTCCACAAACACCAAAAGAAATGACATGACATTAGTGAGTTCCTGGGCATCTTCCGATACAGATGCACATTGCATTGACACACCCGACTACATAGATGATGTTATGCCCTCGGCCCTCAATACAGGAATATTATTCCGTCCTATCGGCGCATTCCTCTTATTATGCAACTAGAGTATAGGTAAAGAGAGGGAGCTAGGTGCATTCTTCAAATTATGCAACCCAACCGAAGAGGTACCCGCTCTCCCGCATGCACTTCAAGTCATGTCTGTGGTGATGCAAGCTTTCCCACATCACCGCAGGCATGACTTGAAGTGCTTGTGGGAGAGAGGGTGATGCAAATTTCTAAAGCCTTTTCAACAAATCCATTTTGTGCATATCCAGCAATCATTGTAGTCCATGAGACCACATTTCTTTGAGGCATTCTATCAAACAATTCACATGCCTTGTCTATGCTTCCATATTTTGCATACATGTCTAACAGGGCAGTTGCAACTATAACATCTGACAAAATTCCTCTATCCTTTATGTTTTGATGGATGTCCATACCCTATTCCAAAGCTCCCATTTTGGCACAGGCAGGGAGGATGCTGGCAAAGGTTGTGGAATTTGGCTTTACACCAACCAATTGCATTTGCTTTAAAATTTCTAAAGCCTTTTCAACAAATCCATTTTGTGCATATCCTAAAATCATTACAGTCCATGAGACCACATTTCTTTGAGGCATTCTGTCAAACAGTTCACATGCCTTGTCTATGCTTCCACATTTTACATACATGTCTAACAGGTAGTTGCACTCTCTTTTATGTTCCTTACAATGTGTTAACAAAATAAATAATTTGTACTCTTGAATGCTTATTTTAAACAGATGCAAGATGATGATGAATTGTTAGGTGGTAAAGAAGAAGATGACACTTTAGGACCAACAAAGAATAAGAGTCTATCTACATCTCTTGAGACTTCTATGTGCAATGATTCTGAAAAGGTTCAGTTTAGTGGAATAATAGACTGTGTTATAGATTAAATTTAAGTACATTGTTACAGACTTGTACTGGAAACTGAGCCTGTTTGTTTTTTATGTCATATGACATATAAGATGTTGGTAGCATTTGCTTATAGGTTAAGATTGAATAGAGTCTTCCTCTGGTGCAATCAAGTTCAATAAATGACTTGAGTAACATGTATGCTTAATTCATGGTTCTCTTTAGCATTTGTTGAAGATAGAAACCCTTATTTCTTAGAAGCAACATTAGTATAGATAAGCATATTTCATTGAAAGAAGCAGGATTCATTCATCTTTTCCTTTTCTAGAGTTGTTTGAATATTTTATTTTCCAATTTAGTGCAATCATTGTTTCCTAGGGGAAAAGTAGTGGCCAAGACTCAAGATGCATGTTAAGATTTTGTGCAGTGCTTTGTTAGATGACTATTTTCTTGTTTTCTTGCAGTTCTGACCTTAAGAATCAGGGTATAAAAGAAACAAAAGAAATGTAAGAAAATTGTTTTAGCTTGATTATGTATAGTGTAAATTATTCTTAATGAATTTGAGCTTCTGATTTGTGTGTTATTTTCTAATTCACAAAAGTAATGTTGCTTGTTGGATTCAACAAGATCTATAGACATATTCTCAGCATTTTTATTGTTTTAGCATGCATTTGAATTTAGTTTGCTGAATTTAGTTTGTCGGCACCATTACGATCATCAGGAGGTGTATTTTAAAGCTTAATATTTTTCGTATGTTCTCTTCTGTTTGAACTATTTGGCATTTGTCAAACAACTATCTACATTGTTTTCTTTGTACATATTATGTATGAGAGTATTAGACTGTAGTGCGAATAGATTATGTTTACTTAAATCATCTCCTTATGGTCATTTCCTTTCAAATTTTAAGGATTGCCAGGAGGATAAATCCAAGGTAGTTGTAGTACAAAAAAGGGTCATTTTTTAGTCACATCAAAGGATGTAGATCTAGCGGAGGTCACCTTTCTTTTCCATTTTGAATAATTTCAAAATTTTGCAACTCATGGCACACAAAGTTTCATTATATTGTTGTTTTTTCCTGACCTAACAAGTAATATCTATTGTAGAATGTTCATTTGCCATCTATTTCTCGTAGACCCTCTCAGGTTTGTGGTGCAAATCATCTATATGCTCATGTTCAAGTTAGTTCCATACCTTTTGTTATGTGTTGGGAGTCACAAACTTGGTTTATTTAAGACTTTTCTGTTATTAGTGTCTTCATAGAATTTAGTGCTTCATAAGTCTGCAAGTGTTGGAGACTAGCTTTATGAACAGAAACCAGTAATTTGCTTCTTTTCCTAGCTTCTTTTTTATTTCATGGCATTTAAACATTCTTCAAAATTTATTCCAAAGCTCCTATTTTGACATAGGCAGGGAGGATGCTAGCAAAGGTTGTGGAATTTGGCTTTACACCAGCTAATTGCATTTGCTTTAAAATTTGTAAAGCCTTTTCAACAAATCCATTTTGTGCATATCATACAATCATTGCAGTCCATGAGACCACATTTCTTTGAGGCATTCTATCAAATAGTTCACGTGCCTTGTCTATGTTTCCACATTTTGCATACATGTCTAACAGGGCAGTCGCAACTACAACATCTGACAAAATTCCTCTATTCTTTATGTTTTGATGGATGTCCTACCCTATTCCAAAGCTCCCATTTTGACACAGGCAAGGAGGATGCTAGCAAAGGTTGTGGAATTTGGCTTTACACCAACCAATTGCATTTGCTTTAAATTTTCTAAAGCCTTTTCAACAAATCTATTTTGTGCATATCCTACAATCATTGCAGTCCATGAGACCACATTTCTTTGAGGCATTATGTCAAACAATTCACATGCCTTATCTATGCTTCCACATTTTGCATACATGTCTAACAAGGCAGTTGCAACTACAACATCTAACAAAATTCCTCTATCCTTTATATTTTGATGGATGTCCATACCTTATTCCAAAGCTCCAATTTTGACACAGGAAGGGATGATGCTAGCAAAGGTTGTGGAATTTGGCTTTACACCAACCAATTTCATTTTCTTTAAAATGTCTATAGCCTTTTCAACAAATCCATTTTGTGCATATCCTACAATCAATGCAGTCCATGAGACCACATTTCTTTGAGGCATTCTGTCAAATAGTTCATGTGCCTTGTCTATGCTTCCACATTTTGTATACATGTCTAACAGGACAGTTGCAACTACAACATCTGACAAAATTCCTCTATCATGTATGTTTTGATGGATGTCCATACCCTATTCTAAAGCTCCCATTTTGACACAGGCAAGGAGGATTTTGGCAAAGGTTGTGGAATTTGGCTTTACACCAACCAATTGGTATTGGGCCTGTGCATAAAAAAGATGTCATGTGTGCGAGTGTAATGCTTGAGAAAAAGAAGAAAGAGTGCTGCAATTTTGGCATTTGATGTCAAAATTACTCCTGAAGCTCGGGAGCTTGCAGATGAAGTTGGTGTCAAGATATTTGCAATGGACATTATTTATCATCTGTTTGACCATTTTAAATCATATATGGACAATCTTAAGGAAGTAAGGAAAAAGGAGGTTGCAGAAGATGTTGTTTTCCCCTGTGTACTGAGCATTTTGCCAAATTGTATTTTTAACAAGGATCCTATAATTGTTGGTGTTGATATTCCCATTTGAACCTGATGCTCCCATGAGAAACCCCGACATAATTATTTTTATGTTGGGGTTTCCCATTTGAACCTGATGCTCCCACTTTACCATTTTCCCATTTGAATTCAGTGCTCCACTATAAGATGCTTAACCTTTTGATATAAATTAGACATTGGCTCCTCCCTATTTCTAGAAGTCTTTGTTTTATATATTTATATATTGATAACTGGAGAAACTAATGTTATTAGGTCTGTAATGTAGATGTGTCATTTTGCATTGTGAATAGGTCCTAAACTTATTGATATTATGAAAATTTTGGAATATTATTTTTTATTGTTAATGTCTTAATTTACATGGACTGATGTACAAAGTCATATTACCATTAATTAATAATGGATACCATATTTGTATATATTTATCAGAGATTACAAATTTATATAATTTGTGTGGTTAATGCCAATTACTTCTTGCTTAATTAAGTTGGGCTAACAGTTCTCATTTGTTTTCAGGCTGACAAACTTCTTTCACTAGAGTTTCAGCCTTTGGTGGAGCAGCTTATTAGATTCCTTCCAAAAACATGGCAAATTTTATTATTTTCTACTACATTTCCAGTCACTATTAAATCCTTTAAAGACAGATATTTGCACAAGCCATATGTCATCAACCTCATGGATGAACTTACACTTAAAGGTATTACACAGGATTATGCATTTGTTGAAGAAAGGCAGAAGGTTCACTATCTCAACACACTATTCTCCAAGGTTGATTTCAGACATATTCCTTTGATCATACAATAGATGAGTGTTCTTCTGTCAACATTTCAATGACTTTTTTGTTGTTTTTTGCAGCTCCAAATCAATCAGTCAATAATCTTTTGCAATTCTGTGAACTGTGTGGAACTCTTAGCAAAGAAAATAATAGAGCTTGGGTATTCTTGTTTCTACATTCATGCAAAGATGTTACAGTCTCACCATAATAGAGTCTTCCATGATTTTGCAATGGTGCTTGTAGAAATCTGGTATCATCAGGTAGTTAATAATAAATATTTTGTAATTACCCATTAAGTGCAATCTGTATAGAATTGTTAGTTTATTCTGTTGCTTATGGTTCTTATTGTCCTTTATATCTGGCCACATCAGATCTATTTACAAGAGGGGTCTATATTCAAGCAGTTAATGTTGTTATCAACTTTGATTTTTCTAATAATTTAGAAACTTATTTGCACAGGGTAAGTGGTCAAGCCCATCTGATTGTTGATGCTGAAGTGTTGTTTACCCATAACTAACAAACTTAGCATCTGGGGACTGTTCAAAAATTGATTACTAGGAATGGGGGTTGCAAGAATGTTTGTCTAAACCTGACTATTTATATAAATTTGACTTACTCTGTCTAAACAGATCTAAGAAGATCTGTGGAGTCAAGAAGGTAAATATTCTTTCAAAGAACATGTTAAAGTAAGTTACTTATTTGCTTTCTGTTACAAAGGGGCAATTTTCTTATTGCATTACTGGGTTCTGTTTTTGCAGACCAAGGCAGGGGATACAGCAAAGAAGAAGTAATGCAGCAATTAGCAATATTAAGCGAGTTTTGATACATTTATTCAGATTTTGAGATGTAAAAGCCCATGATGAAATATTTATGCTTCATTTTGTAATTAGTTCTTTCATGTTTTAGAGTTGTATAAGCAAAAAATAGAGCATTGCAACTCAGTTTTCTCAGTCACAGCACTGAGAAACACACTTTGTAAGGCATTTTTCAAAGCAAAGACATATTTAAGTCTTGTATCTGCTGTAAAAACACATTTTCTCAATAAAATTTCAGTATTTTGCCTTCTTAATAGTTGTTTCATTATGTGCAAATGAATGATTGATTATGTTTTTTTGTGTTTTATGTTTAAACCTCAAAAACAATTAAATAAACTACCAATTGACTAAATATACTACCAACTAACAGAAATTGATGACTAAATATACTACCAAATTACCAAATATACTACCAAATTGATGACTAAATATACTACCAAATTGATGACTAAATATACTACCAAATTAATGACTAAAATTTGTTTAGTCATAAATTTGGTCGTGAGATAAATGACCAGCAATAAACTAATAATGGTCATGTGACTAAATATACTACCAAATTGATGACTAAATATACTACCAAATTACCAAATATACTATCAAATTGATGACTAAATATACTACCAAATTTATGACTAAATATACTACCAAATTAATGACTAAATATACTAACAAATTTTACTACCAAATTAATAAATAAAATTTGTTTGGTCATAAATTTGGTCGTGAGATAAATGATCGGCAATAAACTACCAATGGTCACATGACCAAACTACTGATCACATGACCAATTTTTGGTAGTTTTTTTAGTCATTTATTTCTATTTTTCTACTAGTGGGTGACCCATACTATGATTGTCCTAACTTGTCTAAATTATTCTCCAAGATTTGATTATGCATGAATAAACTTCCTTAATCCATCTCATCTCCCTGAGAAACATGACAACCCTCCATTTTCTCAACCAAATCAACAACTTGTTCTTCATGTGCATGGCTGTTGTAGGTTTGATAAAACTCATTTTTATGATGCCCGGGTTGTCCTAGACATGCATAAGGTTCATAACTTCTGAAAAATCAATCTGTATCCATTTTCTTGACCCATGGAAAAATTTATAACCATTGTCCCAAAGTCTAGAGGAAGACATGTGAAGACAAAAATCATGACTTGAATGAAGCCCTTTGCCAGTAGTTTCAAATTGGGCATGGAGTTTACCTTCTTGGACCATGGTAGATGTTGTGATGACTATTTTTAAGCTTCAAACCACCTTCACATACCTTATAACATCCCAAAAATGTGCATAACTCTTCATGTTCAATGGTTGTCCATGACTAGCTAGGCATAGTAGTCTTCCTAGGACAACAAGGTGACATTTTGGCACAAGATCATATCATTATCCTAGTAATACATCACCGAAGGACTTATTCATCATAATTTGGGATCTAGGACAATATTAATGAAGGTTTCAAGATGGAAATGATGCCATGGATGCCTCTAAACTTATGATAGTCCTATTGTTGATTTATTTGTGACAGTCTTCTAGGGCAGTCTACATGGTATTTTGCATACTAATTTGGCTATCAAGACTATTCTTGTGATGAGAGGACCATGAGTTAGGGTATGACCAATCCCCAAACAATAAATGATAATGATCTAGCAAAACATGAGGTCAAACAAATGTATAACCATTTTTATGATAGTCCTATCTATGACAATCTTATGCAACATTTGCATGGTAGCACCTTTAAAGTTTGCACAAGGATAGCTTCTTCAACTCAATGATAGGGTCTTGGACCATTTTCTATGCTATGACTACTCTAACTAATTAGTAACATGATCATCACAAGGTGGTTGGGTAACTCTTTTGTATAATAGTCCTTTTGTAAAATGAATGATGTGGGTTCTTGCTGAGTGGCAAACCCTCTTCCATTGTCATAGAAAGAAACATGCACATTAGGTCTTATTGGGAAAATTCTCAAGTATTGGATCAATAATCAATCCTATTGGTATGTGGCGATTGATCATGCAAATATTGTACACTAATTCTAGAAGCTACCAAAAGCTTGTTATAAGAGACTGAGATGTATGTTACGGGTGTGGAATTCATGAGATTGTAATCTATTTTGCACTGGTTAATAAAATTATTGGATGGCTGAGTTTCTGTGGATGTAGCCCATTTTGGGTGAACCACGTTAAATTTTGTGTTGATCTCTTTTGTATTATTCTTCATTGTTATATATTGGTTATTTAATCTACATATAATTGTTAGTGTTTATTGCTTTGATCTGTCTAAACCCTAACAACTAGTATCAGAGCAGGTTGTGTTTGATTATCATCTACAGGAAGGTCTCACGGTTGAGTGGGAGTCTAACATAGTCCTGAGATAAGTGCCTTATTAGGCAGTTAACACAGGCATTCAAAATCACCAATTCCACAAACAAATGCAATGTTAAACCCAATCAAAGAATTTGTATACAATGCAAGAATTACCACTTATTTTGTTAAATCACTGGTCAACAATCTTCCATTGATCATATACAAAGATTTATTTCAATTACCACTTATTTTGTTAAATCACTGGTCAGCAATCTTCCATTGGTCATATACAGAGATTTATTTCAAACTACATACAATTAGTTTTGAATTCCTTATACATTTATCAACACAAATATTGCCTATGTATCGGTTGTCTCCAACTTGGCTATTCCCCTATTTTCCACAGCTTTCTCAACACTTCATCTCTGGTTGACTCTTGTACACCAACTACAATCTGCCTTGTTTTCTTCTACTTCAGGGGCCGACCCCTCTTGTTCTTTCTTTCTGGTTTTTATAGATGTTAAAATCTTTCCATTGCCATTAACCTTGCCAGAATGTGAAGAGGTGCTTTCAAAAAGAGTTTTAAATCTTTTAACATTGAATCAAAAGCCTCCATGCCTAAGGCAACCCATGTCTCCACACCTAAAACATATATTACATGCTCCAACCTATACAAATATTAAAACAAGACAAACATCTCTCTGTCTATGTTGGCATGATCTACATATGTCACATGGTGCATGATGAAAATAGACCAACACAAGGCTCATATCCCAAACTACCCGCGTCCTGGTGACATTACAAAACATCTCCCACACAATTGTTTATGTTACAACCCCTTCTATGGACATTAATTTAAAATGAAATCTTCTCCCTTATTCCATCCAGCCACAAAGGGATTATTTATATGTTTTATTTCAACCATATATGATACAATTTACCCATACGTGGCATTCAAGCTTACATCGTGGATTTCAAGTTTTAAAGAGAGCATATAATTCACAATACATTTGGAATGGCCTCCATACACCATGGCACCTTTTCCTCTTTTGACTTGATTGTTCCTTGCGTGAAGCATACTTTTCCTAACTATTTTGACTTGATTGTTCCTAGGTATTTTGACTTGATTGTTCCTTGTGTGAAGCAAACTTTTCCTCTTCACTTACTTGCTTGCCTTTGCCACTACTTGTTGATTCACTTCTCACAACAGAGCTTCCTCTTACCCTTGTGTTACCTTGTTGTCTTCTAGACAATTTTTCTTCAACCTTCAAGGCAAATCGATATACCTCTTCCACTGTATGAATTAATAACATAGACAATTCATCTTGAATGTTATATCTCAGCCCACTAATAAATCTTGAGACTTTTTCTGCATCATCCTCAACTCTTCCAACATGAATATTCAACTTATAAAATTCTTCGGTATAAGATTGTACACTCAATTCTTTTTGTTTCAAATTTTGCAATTTATGAAAGAGACTTACTTGGTAATCTTTTGGCAAAAATTGTGCTTTCATCTTCACGATCATTCGGTCCCAAGTTCTGATTTTGTCTTTCCCTCTTTGTTGTCTATCAGCATGCACGTGATCCCACCACAATGAAGCGTGTCCCTTCAACTTTGTGCATGCAAGTTTCACTCTTTTCGGGTCCTCAATCAACTCAAAGTTGAAATATTTTTCCATTTCAGCTATCCAATCAATTGATTCTTTCAGGTTCATATTTCTATTGTAGCAAGGGGCTTCCAATCTCAGCTTGCTGCTAATCTTCGCCATTGCTTTCAAAAATCTTCTTTCCACTCCATCATCATCATCCTCTTCAAAATCAATTTTGGGTGCCTCAACTTCATCTTCATCATCACTCGCATCTACCACAGGTATCCCTCTTCATTGCGCCACTTCCATTGCATCCAACCTTGATGTGATTCCTCTTAGCATTTACATGACTGCATCATTGTCCACATTTCATGGTCCATTCCATGTTCCTCTGGCTCCTCTTCTTCCACCACGCCCTCTCAGTGCCATGTCAACAGACCCTTCGCAGTCGTGGGTCTTTTGTTCCTCAAACTCACCACAACAACCTCATCCAAGGTTCCTACCTTCATCACAACACCAAAAACCTGCTCTTATACCACTTAATGCAGTCCTGAGATAAGTGCCTTATCAGGCAATTAACACAGGCAGCCAAAATCACCAATTCCACAAACAAATGCAATGTTAAACCCAATCACAGAATTTGTATACAATGCAAGAATTACCACTTATTTTGTTAAATCACTGGTCAACAATCTTCCATTGATCATATACAGAGATTTATTTCAAACTACATACAATTAGTTTTAAATTCCTTATACATTTATCAACACAAATACTACCTCTGTATCGGTTGTCTTCAACCTGGCTATTCCCCTATTTTCCACAGCTTTCTCAACACTTCATCTCTGGTCGACTCTTGCACACCAACTACAATCTGCCTTGTTTTCTTCTACTTCAGGGGCCGACCCCTCTTGTTCTTTCTTTTTGGTTTTTATAGATGTTAAAATATTTCCATTGCCATTAACCTTGCCAGAATGTTAAGAGGCACCTTTAAAAAGAGTTTTAAATCTTTTAACTTTGAATCAAAAGACTCCATGCCTAAGGCACCATGTGTCTCCACACCTAAAACATATATACATGCTCCAACCTATACAAATATTAAAACAAGACAAACATCTCTCTATTTATGTTGGCGTGATTTGCATATGTCACATGGTGCATGATGAAAATAGACCAACACAAGGTTCACATCCCAAACTGCCTGCGCCCTAGTGACATTACAAAACATCTCCCATGCAATTGTTTATGTTACGACCCCTTCTATGGACATTAATTTAAAATGAAGTCTTCTCCCTTATTCCATCTGGCCACAAGGGATTATTCATATGTTTTATTTCAACCATATATGATACAACTTACCCATACATGGCATTCAAGCTTACACTATGGATTTCAAGTTTTACAGAGAGCATATAATTTACAATACATTTCGACGGCCTCCATACACCATGGAACCTTTTGTCCCTTATGCGTAGAGCGGCCCCTTTGTGGGTATTCACCAGAAGAAAAAAAATATTAACATTATTAAATGTTATAAGGTGTCGACTGATACCAATGGTCTCACTTCAATTGTCTACGATCCATAATTGCATACATAGAAGTGGTAAACATTTTAAGATATGCACTAATGTATTGGAGTTTAGACTTCAACCTCCATGATTTCCCTAATATGTTTATTCAACTCATCCTTTACAAGTAGATGACAAGCATCCAACTCAGATTCGGCAACTAACGAATCCAAAACATGATCAAACACAAACAAAACCAGAGATCCCCAAGATACAAATTGATTCAACAACAATAGGTTGAAATCAAATCAAAACTAAAATGTAACTTCTTTTTGGGTGATGCAGGATCGCCAACTTCCCCGGGTGCTCCTACATTAGAGTCTCACAGTTAAGTGGGATTAATGGTAGACGAGGGTAAATTGAAGGTAGATAAATTCAATGGGCATAACTATCAGTTATGGAAGATACAGATGGAGGATTATCTCTATGAGAAGGATTTATGGAGGCCGTTGGAAGGAAAATCCAAGAAACCAGTAGCAATGACTAATGAGGATTGGGAACTTCTGGATAGAAAGGCACTGGGAACCATTCAGTTGTGCTTGGAACCATATGTGGCATTCAATATAACAGAAGCGAAGACAACAGATGAACTGATGAAAGCTTTGGCTAAATTGTATGAAAAAACCCTTAGCCTCTAATAAGGTATTTCTCATGAAGCATTTGTTTAATCTGAAAATGATTGAAAGTGGATCTGTGTCAGATCATTTAAATGAGTTTAATACGATTAGCAGTCGGTTAACTTTTGTAAAAGTGAAATTTGATGAAGAGGTGAAGGCTCTCTTGGTTTTATGTTCTTTGCCAGAAAGGTAGAATAGCTTGGTAATGGTTATAAGTAACTCTATCTCTAGTTTAGATACTTTGAAATTTGATGATGTTGTAGGTGTTATCCTTAGCGAGGAAATGCGACGGAAAAACACAGGTGAGAGTTCAACATTAGGTAATGCTTTGACTATAGAGAACAGGGGAAGAACAAAGGGGAGAGGAAAAAGCCCAATAAATCATGGGAGTCACAAGGGAAGTTGAAGAATGGAAAATCTAAATCCAGAGGAAGAATGGATTGCTGGCATTGTGGAAAGCCAGGACACTTGAAGAAGGATGGTTGGTCTCGAAAGGGAAAATAAGGAGACAGACAACATGATGACAGTAAGGAAGCTAATGTTGTAAGTAATAAATTACAGGATGCTTTAATTATGTGTTTAGATAATGCTAATGATTCCTGGGTAATAGATTCAGGGGCTTCATTTCATGCCACACCCATAGGAAATATTTTGTAGATTATGTTCAAGGTGGTTTTGGACAGGTATATTTGCATGATGATGAACCCTATCAGATTGTTAGAAAAGGAAAGATAAAAATCAAGTTGCAGAATGGAAATGAATGGTTTCTACAGGAGGTAAGGCATGTTCCAAATTTGAGAAGGAATTTAATCTATGCAGGACAACTGGGTAGTGAAGGCTGCATAGTTACCTTTTCAGACAAAGTCTGGAAGGTCAATAAAGGTGCATTAGTAGTAGATAAAGGTGAAAAGGTAGGCACATTGTATTTGTGTACTGGTAATACTTATTCTACCTTAGTTGCTACAGAAATAGTTGCTACTGAGACAGTTATAGCACTTGCTACAGGGATAGAAATAGAATTGTGGCACCATAGACTTGGGCACATAAGTGAGAAACGGATGAAGATCCTTCACTCCAAAAAGTTGCTACCAGGTCTCAATAGATTGAATTGGAGTTCTGCAAAAATTGTGTTTATGGAAAACAAAAAAGAGTATGATTTTTTAAAGTTGGGAAAGAGAAGAAGAGTGAGAAATTAGAGCTTATGCATTCAAATGTATGGGGACCAACTTAGGTATCTTCTCTTGGTGGCTCTTGCTATTATGTTACTTTTATTGATGATGCAACTAGGAAAACATGGGTGTACTTCCTAAAACAAAAATTAGAAGTATTTGAAACTTTTAAAAAGTGGAAAGCTTTGGTTGAGAATGAGACAAGAAAAAAGTTGAGTGTCTTAGATCTGAAATGAAGGTGAGTATTGCAGCAGAGAATTTGAAAATTATTGTTCATATAATGGAATTCGTAGGCAGAAAATGGTTCTTGGAACCCCACAAGAAAATGGTGTGTCTGAGAGGATGAATAGGACCAATATAGAGCATGCAAGGAGCATGAGATTGCATGCTAGACTACCCTTACACTTTTGGGTAGATGTTGTACATACCGTTGTTTATTTAATAAACATGGGACCTTCAAATCCTTTGGATGGTGGCATTCCAGAGGAGGCATGGATGGGTAAAAAGGTAAACTATTTATTTCTGAAAACCATTGGTTGTGAAGCTTTTGTCCATGTTGATATTAAAAATAGAACCAAGCTTGAGGCTAAGTCTAAAAAATGTACCTTCATTGGATATGGAGTAGATGAATTTGGTTATAGGTTATGGGATTATGAAAATCATAAAATCATTAGGAGCAGAGATGTTATATTCAATGAGAAGGTCATGTATAAGGATCAGCTGTAGGAAAAGAAGTATGAATAGGCCAAAAAGGAATGTGTGGTGCTGGATGAGATTCCAGAAAATAAAATGCCAGTGGTACCTAATGATCAACAATAGCAAGTTATCCTATAGACTCCTGCAAGTGTTAGACATTCTACAAGGATATCTAGACCTCCAGAAAGATTTTATCCATGATTATATTCTATATTATTAATTTATTCTGGTGAACCTGAAGGTTATGAAGAAGCAATGCAGGTAGATACCAAAAAGCAGTGGGAGCTAGGCATGAAAGAGGAAATGGATCCTTGCTGCAGAATCAGACTTGGGACTTAGTCCAATTGCCTGCAGGTAAAATAGCATTGCCAAATAAATGGGTTTATAGGTTGAAGGAAGAAGATGGAGGCAAGAAAATATATAAGGCCAGACTCGTGGTAAAATGTTTTGCACATAAAAAAGGTATAGATTTTGATGAAATATTTTCTTCGATTGTAAAGATGACTTCTATTAGAACTATTCTAAGTCTTGTAGTTGCAGAAGACTTGCATCTTGAATAGCTAGATGTGAAAACAACGTTTCTCCATGGGGATTTGGAAGAGCAAATATACATGCAGCAACCACAGGGATATGAGGGCAAGGGTAAAGACAAATTTGTGTGCAGGTTAAAGAAGAGTTTGTATAGCCTAAAGAAAGCACCTCAACAATGGTATTTGAAATTTGATAGTTTTATGGATGAACAAGGTTACAAAAGATGCCATTCTGATTATTGTGTTTATTTTAAGAAATTGGGTAATGGCAACTATATTCTCCTATTGCTTTATGTTGTTGACATGCTTGTTGCCAGGTCTAACATGCAGCATATTAATGAACTTAAGAAGAAATTAGCAAATTATTTTGCTATGAAGGATTTGGGTGCAACCAGCTAGGCCTGTATCAAAGTGAGTGTGTCTTAGAGAGAAGGTGTTGAAAAGGTTTAACATGTAGAATGCAAAAGTAGTTAGTACACCTTTGCTTAGTCATTTTAAGTTGACTAAGGAGATGTGTCCAAAGACACAAGAGGAGGAAGACAAAATGTCTAAGATACCATATACATCAGTAGTTGGCATCTTGATGTATGCAATGGTATGTACAAGGCCAGATATTTCACATGAAGTGGGAGTTGTGAGTAGGTATATGAGAAATCCAAGAATGGAACATTGGAATGCAGTAAAATGGATTCTCTGATATTTGAGAGGTACTACTTCAAAGAAACTATGTTTTGGAGGAACAAATTCTACTCTAAAAGGATATGTTGACTCTGATTTGACAGGTGATATTGATAGCAGGAGGAGTACTGCAGGATATGTTTTTACTGTAGGAGGTTTTGTAGTCAGTTGGATTTCAAGGCTGCAAAAGGTTGTTGCGCTTTCAACCATTGAAGCTGAGTATGTTGCTGCTATGGAAGCTAGCAAGGAGATGATTTGGTTACAATGTTTTCTAGAGGAATTGGGGAAACAACAAGAAGATAGCCCTTTGTACACTAATAGCCAGAGTGTTATTCATCTTTCTAAGAATTCAGCTCTACGTTCAAAAACTAAGCACATAGAGCTCAGATACCACTTCATCCAGTTAGTTTTGGAGGATGGACAGTTGAAGCTGGAGAAAATTCACACAAGTGAGAATCCTGTAGATATGTTCACAAAGGTGGTTACAAGGGAGAAATTGATTTCCTCATCAGTTTATGTTGGCCTTCATGACTAACAATAGTGGACATAAGAAACCAGCTAGGCCTGTAATCCAGTGGGAGCTGCAAGTGCAGTGGTGTCGTCTAGGATCAGTCTCCAAGTGGGAGATTGTTTGGTGTGGAGCCTGATCAGTCTCCAAGTGGGAGATTATTGGTATGTGGTGATTGATCATGCAAATATTATACACTCATAGCATATCCTTGTCGAGGTTCAGGACTGGGCTGGGCCCCGAGCGGGGGTTCGTGGGCGCAGCGCCCGAAAAAAACAATTTTCCCCTTTTTTTGTAGATTCAGGGTCGGTTGTTAATTTGTGTTAACTGACAAAAGATAAATGACTTTGTAAAACCCTAATTCTAGAAGCTTCCAAAAGCTTGTTATAAGTGGCTGGGAAGTATGTTGCAGGTGTGGAATTTGCGAGAATGTAATCTATTTTGCATTGGTTAATAAAATCATTGGATGGTTGAGTTTCTGTGGATGTAGCCCATTTTGGGTGAACCACGTTAAATTCTATGTTGATCTCTTTTGTGTTATTCTTCATTGTTATATTTTGGTTATTTAATCTACATATAATTGTTAGTGTTTATTGCTTCGATCTTCCTGAACCCTAACAAATCCCATGAAGATACTAAAACCCCGATGATGACAATCCCCTAGATCTACAGCATATTATTTTCAATTTGAAAACATGACTGTGCTATTTATAGTAGTCATAAATTATTGATCAGTATTGAGAAATGACAATTTCAAAGCCTTATAACCACATTTGCACTGATGACCACACTTTGTAACTTTAATAACATAAAAACGGTCCTTCAAAACTTGCCTAGAAACCTAAAATATAACCCTAGCATAATATGGACAGTCACTAATGACTATACTATTGGGCATACCAGTCATATGGTAACTAATTTTCCATATGGAAGACTTGAAGGAAAATCTTCTTAGTAGTTGTATAGTCCATCATGTATGTGGCATGTTTGCATTCTTGAATGATAGATTGGTACTTCCTTACACTAACAAGATTGTTAGGATAGCCTAAAAACTTCAACCAAATGCTCTAATCCATATTCCATATAGACAATACTCAAATTTACACCACCTTGACAATCACACACATGCATATGACAACATTTTCAAAATGGATAATAATCTCAAACAATACCCTAGGGTTTCAACATAGAATCTTTAATATTTGAATAACAAAATAATAAACCCTAGGATTCTACCATGATGACAACATCCATAACCCACTTGATTGTCATGGCATCCCTCACTATTATTACTGATGTAATTTCTTGTGAACATGACAGTCCTTGATTGTTACAACAGTAAGCACCCTTGAAGCCTTCATGCAACTTCTAAAAATTGTGTTAAAATGACTAGATTATGATTGTAGAAAAATGCATGACCAAGTTGGCGAAGGAGATTTGTTGTCATTTGTGATCTATGATTTTCATAATCATTGGAGGCATTGTCATAAAGGGAGTTGTGTAGGATAAAATGTTGTTTGGGACAAACTTAGGACTGTTATAGGCACTAAATGTTTGGATAGTTAAAGGACAGTCTTATCAATGAAAGAACAATCAATCCTAAAACCTCTCTTAACTATTATGACAATGATACCCATGCTATGTGACATTATGCATAAGGATTATTAGGGTTAAACCATTATAATTTCTTGTCATTGGAGGAAAAGGGTAGGGAGGTTGTCATGAATCTTAAGGATAATTGGAACTGTTATGTGGTTAGTATGGTCAATTGACCTTTAAGGACTTGAACTTGTTACATACTAAGAAATTTGTGGATTGTTCAAGATCTTGTTGAAGAGTTTGATTGTAAATTGATAAGATAGTGATAGAAGCCTATGTGGTAACCATGCATTGAGAGTTAAATTGCGCTAGATGATTATTACAAACAACCACATAGATTGTCATGTCATAAACATAGAATACTATCATGAAACTCTAGATCACTATTAAGGTCAAATATTCAAAATATGCAATAGGCTCTCACTACCCTATTCACATGAAAGATTACTACATCAAATGCAAAGGTATTGGCACTTTGGGAGAAGACAATCATAGTTTGTAAGTTGAATGGCCAAGAGGATGATAGTGACAACTCATTACTATATGAGAACCAAATATATACCATATTTGCATCATCAATAGCACAAGATACAACAAATTCAATGACATAGTTCAAATTCAAGATACAACAAAATCTATTAGTGATTCAAGATACAAGAAAATCATATATATATATATATATATACATTTAGTGATTGTGAGTGTTCTAAAGTGTTGAAAAGCACAATACAACTGAGAGTGGGGGGTGAATCAATTGTAACCAATATTTTAAAACCATTAACACATCAACCAATTAACACTGAATTTGTATCTTAACCATGAAAGCATGAAAATAGAAACTTAAATACATTCACATATTCAACATAGGAGACACCAAATTTTTACGTGGAAAACCCCATAGGGGAAAAACCACAGTGAGTGTTAGCTCACAATATAATAAGTTATAACAATACTGAAAACCAGAGGTTCACTACCTTAGGGCTCACTGCCCAAAATGCTCACTGCAAATGAAGAGGCTCACTGCCAATGGGGTGGCTCACTACCGGAGGGTGGCTCACTGCCAAAATTGGTGAATTGAGATAGTAGCATCTACACTATGCCAAGGTTCAGTTCCATTGAAGCACAATAGGTATCCACTTCTCTGCTCTGCCTTTTTACTTCACAATTATCTAATCATTTTCATATCCTGCACTAATTCACGACTTCATTACATGTTTTTATACAATTCATCAACCTTGGAATTTGCATCAAGGCATTACAATCATCAACCATTGGAACAATATCCAAGGTCAGAAAACATCCATGCATCAAGATAGGTCTGGACCTAAACATATTTGAGAGAGAAAATAATGAATACAGATCATGCCAAGCCTTAGCTGGGACTCAATTGCATTCTTCCACAAATCAACACACTTTACAAACTTTGAAGCACAACCACAAGTAGTGAAAAAAACCAAGTTGGCCAAGACTGGAGTTAACACTAAAACTTTCAGGAACACGTTTCATGCACGATCCAGATTACACTTTGCAAACCAATCAAAATATAGGAACATGATCTAGAGACTCCCACAAGCATGCTACAATTACAAAGAACATCCGCACAACCTCTAACCACTTTATCCATAAGATTCTTCAAACTGGAGCACTTGAACATTACTGTCAACCATTGTCATTAAGGAAAGATCGCTTGTGGAGCACCAAATCATGAACCATTTGAACTAAAGACACATAACATCATCAAAAACTTAATTCTTGAACCGCAGACTATGAAACTTAAATGCAGAGAAATGCAGAGCAGAATACATTCTCCCTGTCACCATTAAATACACAAAAAATAGTTTTTACTCTGGTGACCAGAACTCGCTCAAATCTTCACACCGGAGGCTCAAACTTGAAACATAGCATCTACAGACATCCCTTAACATTACTTCCAATCTGTAAGAAAAGATATTCAATCTACAAGATATGCGGAGCAAAACACTGTATTGCTTTGGTAGATAAAGCACTTCTGCACTTTGTTCTAATTCCTCAAAGACTTGTTCAGACTTATTCAAATGACTTTCTTAGGTGTTGACATCAACGACAACACTTACTGCTCATACTTGTAACATAATGTGAATTAAATTAGACATAAAGAACATACCTTAGAATTCGATATTCGAGTTGACCAATCCTCCAAAATTTGGCTTCAAAATCCTCAAATTGTTCTTTTTCACAAGTTTGATTATGAATTCTATATAACTCTAGAATAGGATTAGTGAAATTTATGGAAACAACAAACATATATCATCAAATTCAATCTATATCAATGGTAATTAGCTTTGAAACACTATGAAACATGAAACTTTCAATTTAAATAATCAAATTTTGCCCAAAAACATGCAAAATCAGTTCTTCTACGTTGAAAAAACAAAAAAGGTAGTGGATTGATAAAAAAATGATTCTTAATATTTCAAACAACATGAAAAAGTGTTTTCTTGTCTGATAGTATGCATGAAAAGTAGGGAATAACAGACATGTGGGGTCTGAATCACGGATCCCACATGGTTTTTTTCTCATTTTTGTTGCTTCCCATAATGCGAGCGCATTATAATGTGAGCGCATTCTGGGAAGCATGAAACATTAAGCTTTCATTCCAACTAAATTCATTCCTAATCAATCCCAAATCATCCCTAATCCATTCAATTTCATCTCTAATAATCCCTAAAACCACTTCTAATCATCCATAAACCACTTCACACCATCCCAAATCACATTCAAATTAATTTAACTTCATCCCTAATCATTTTCAAATCAACTTAGATTTTATCTCAAATACCATCTCTAAACTATCCCTAAATAATTCCTAATCATTCTGTAATCATCCCTAAACCACTTCACACCATCCCTAAAACCATTCTAATCATTCCCAAATCATTCCTAATCTAGTCAATTTCACCTCTCATCATCCCTAAACCAATCCATTTCATCCCAACTCCATCCCAAATCAATCTAAGCTCCATCTCAAACCATACCAAAAATAATCAAAATCAAACAAATACCTCACCAGGAGCCATTAAAACATCATAAGTGCCAATCTGTCAGTCATTTGTGTCATTCTGTATATCATATGTGCCAATCTACTCCTTAGTAGCACCTACCTATCAATCACAAGTGTCATTCCACACCTAGCCACTCATAGTTGTCATTCTACCCTCTGCCAGCCACAAGAGCCATCAGAACATCATAAGCGCCAATATGTCAATCATTTACACCATTCTATACATCATATGTACCAACCCTAGACCCGATCAAACCTAAACCTGATCAACCCTAAACCCCTATCTCCTTGTCTCTATCATCCCTCTACCTCTCAATCTCTCTTCCTATGTCTTTGGCCATGTCCCTTGTACCCTCTATCTCCCTATCTCTCCCTCTCTAAACTCCTAACCCCTAAACCCTATCAACCCTAAACCCCTATCTCCTTGTCTCTATCATCCCTCTACCTCTTAATCTCTCTACCTATGTCTCTAGCCATGTCCCTCACCCTCTATCTCCCTATCTCTCCCTCTCTAAACTCCTGACCCATAAACCCTAAACCTTATCAACCCTAAACCCCTATCTCCTTGTCTCTATCATCCCTCTACCTCTCAATCTCTCTGCCTATGTCTCTGGCCATGTCCCTCACCCTCTATCTCCTTGTCTCTCCCTCTCTAAACTCCTAACCCATAAACCCTGAACCTAATCAACCCTAAACACTATCTCCTTGTCTCTATCATCCCTCTACCTCTCAATCTCTCTACCTATCTCTCTAGCCATGTCCCTCACCCTCTATCTCCCTATCTCTCCCCTCGGTCTCCTCTATATCTCCCTATCGATCTTCTCTCTCTAAACCCTAACCTTAACCTCTAAACCTTAAGGTCCCTAAACCATAAACCCTAAGTTACCCTAAATAATGCCCCTAAACCCTAAACCCTAACCCCTAAACCCTAAACCCTAAAACTGAGCAACCCTAGACACCTAAACCCCAAACCCCTAAACCATAAACCCTGGAAGCAACCCTAAACCTCTATCTCCCTATCTCTCCCTATATCTATCGATCCCCTCACACACTCTCTCTCTCTCTAAACCCAAAACCTTAACCCTTAAACCCTAAACTTGAGCAACCGTAAATCCCTAATCCCTAAACCTTAACCCCTAAACCTTAAACCCTAAACCATAAACCCGAGCAACACTAAACCCCTAATCCTAAATAATTTCCCTAAACTCTAAGCCAAAACCCTAAACCCTGAACTTGAGCAACCCTATACTCATAAACCTCAAATAATGCCCCTGACCCCTAAACCCTAAACTTGAGCAACCACGCTAAACCCCTAAACCATAAATAATTCCCCTTTAACCCTAACCCCTAAACCCTAAACTTGAGCACCCCTAAACTCATAAACCCTAAATAATTCCCCTAAAGTTCTGAGCAACCCTAAACCCATAAACCCTAAATAATGCCCCTAAACCTGAGCAACTCTAAACCTCTCTCTCTCTCAAAACCCCTAAACCTTAAATAATGCCCCTAAATACTACCCCCTAAACTTTAAACCATAAACCCGAGCAACCCTAAACCCCTAAATCCTAAATAATTCCCCTAAACTCTAAACTTAAGCAACCCTAAACTCATAAACCCAACCAACCCTCTCTCTCTCTCGAAAACAAGAAAACTTGGACTCTCTCTCTCTCCCTATCACCAGGTATCTCTCCCCTCTCTCTCCCCTCCATCTCCATCCTCTCTCCCTCTTCCTCCCTCTCCCTCTCCCTTGTTGACAAAGAACATGGAAACAAGAAAACTAGGACATGCAAAGAGGGATGAGGATATAAATTGGGATGATGAAATGGAATTAAGATAATTTATAAAATTTCATTGGATGGGTTCAAGAATGATGAGGAGAGGTAGAGAGGGGAGGGAAGTAGAGAGTGAGAGAGAGGGTAGGAGGTAGACAGGGGAAGGAAAAAGAGAGTGAGAGAGAGGGTACGAGGTAGAGAGGGGAGGGAAGTAGAGAGTGAGAAAGGGTACAAGGTAGAGAGGGGAGGGAAGTAGAGAGTGGGAGAGAGAGTAGGAGGTAGAGAAGGGAGGGAAGAAGAGAGAGAGAGGGGGTAGGAGGTAGAGAGGGGAGGGAAGTAAAGAGTGAGAGAGGGTAGGAGGTAGAGAGGGGAGGGAAGTATAGAGTGAGAGAGAGGGTAAGAGGTAGAGAGGGGGGAGAAGAGAGTGAGAGAGAAGGTAGGAGGTAGAGAGGCAAGGGAAGTAGAGACTCAAAAAGAGGGTAGGAGGTAGAGAGGGGAGGGAAGTAGAGAGTGAGGGAGAGGGTAGAAGGTAGAGAGGGGACGGAAGAAGAGAGTGAGAAAGAAGGTAGGAGGTAGAGAGGGGAGGGAAGCAGAGACATAGAGAGAGGGTAGGAGGTAGAGAGGAGAGGGAAGTAGAGAGTGAGAGAGAGGATAGGAGGTAGAGAGAGGGGGAGAAGAGAGTGAGAGAAGGTAGGAGGTAGAGAGGCGAGGGAAGCTGAGTCTCAAAAAGAGGGTAGGAGGTAGACAGGGGAGGGAAGTAGAGAGTGAGAGAGAGTATAGGAGGTAGATAGGGGAGGGAAGAAGAGAGTGAGAGAGAAGGTAGGAGGTTGAGAGGGGAGGGAAAGAGAGACTCAAAGAGAGGGGAGGAGGTAGAGAGGGGAGGGAAGTAGAGAGTGAGAGAGACGGTAGGAAGTGCAGCTACCCTTGTAGACATGTATGTAAAGTGTGGAAGCATAGACAAGGCATGTCAATTGTTTGACCTAACACCTTAAAGAGATGTTCTGTAATGGAATGCAATGATTGTAAGATATGCAAAACATGGATTTGATGAAAAGGCTTTAGAAACTTTCAAGCAAATGCAATTGGCATGTGTAAAGCCAAATAAGCTCCTATAACGCGCTCACATTATGTGATTTATGTAACGCTAGCACGTTATAATGCACTTGTCTTATGTCAATCTTAGTTAGACATGTTTTTCCAAGTTTTTTACAAAATTTTCAGATAATTTGGAGCGTGCTCCCTAGCAGGATGGCACTTTTCAATGAAAAGTCAAAAAAAATACCACCACAATCTTAAGTTCTCTGTTAGCTATCTAACCATATAATTTTTTTAACATTTTGAGTACGTTAAGGGTTTCATCTTTAATTTATTTTGTTAGTGTATCCATTTTTTGTCAAAAACCAGCGTCTAGTATTTTTGACCTTTTTTAAACCGTTCATCAAAATTTGAAATAAGTTACATTTTTAGAAACTAGACTCCATTCTACACGTATTCAAAAAAAAATTCGATTTAAAATTAGTTTTCAAAATTTTTAGGGGGGAGCACACTCAATTTTCTATTTTCTAGGATGTGTCCACTTTGAAAATTACTAAAAAATCAATTATTCATGAAAAAATTATTAGAAAAATCAGGGATAAACTACATGGTGTTAGCTAATTTCTCACTGAAGCGATTTTTTAAATACTAAAAAAAAGTTAACATTTTAGGGGGAGCACACCAGACGCTATGTTATGTTTTTTTGAGAAAAATAGGACCAATTTGTGTGCTCCCCCTTCTTGAACCCCTGAATCTCAACCATTTTTTTAAAAAATAGTAGTTTAGAAACTAGATTCGGAGCACTACGACTCTTGTTTTTGTTGCGTCTTCAAATTTTGAGTGTAACTATCTTCAATTTCTCATCCAACATCAATGTTTCCTGATTTTAGAAAAAAAGTGGCATCTTAAGACCCCATTTTGGTCCCTCATCTTTGTGCACTTACCCAAAAATTTGAGCGTATTAGTTCTTCTTAGGTGGGATGACTCGTAATGTTGGCTTACATAGAAATCCGAGCGTATCCAACCCACTGACCCAAGGTCAACTCTTGTGGTGCCTATGGAACCCACCTATGGTGGTGATATTCGTTCCTCTTCCTCAAAGAAGACATGTTTGAAAATGCTCTCGGCCTGCAGCTCTCTATTGGCCTCCACACCGACTATGAAAACAAGACGCCAGTGAAAATAGATCATAGATTGACACGCCTCATGCTCCCTCAACATATCACTTCCTAGAAGCCGCTAGACCATGATGAAAAGGACAAATCTATCATAGGCCTGGTTACATAATATGATTTTCTAGATCATTCGCGTGGTAGAAACAACAGCCAGAGAAGCCACTCATCCTCTGCTTTATTTGAAATGCTTTAGGTACCCACTCAAATGATGGGTGAACGCAACAGCCTCCACTATTTGGAGAAGCTCCAGGCATAGCAAAAGGGAGAAATAAGGAAATAGAGCCTATTTGGTCAGAGTTGCATGAGAAGCATATCATAGTAGCCATGGTCAACAACTAGATCCATTAAAATTTCATGGCAAAAAACCTAAAAAAATGTTTCATATTAGAAAAAATCCTTCAGTGTTTTTTTTTTTTCTACTTGATTGTTTCATTCATTATTTGATCAAAAAAATTGTGCTGGTGTTTGTCAAGACGTAGAAGTCCAAGGCCTATTTCAAGAGGTACCAGGTCAAATTCAAGCGAAGGTGAGGTATTTATATATGATATATTTTTAGTGCTTGGGTTGCTTGAGGTTTTTGGTTAAAAAATGTATTTTAGGCTCTGTGTATGTGAGAAAATGCATGACTCTTTACTTTTATGAAAAAAAATCTATTTCAAGGTTTTATATTTGGTTAGAGTTGTAGGAGAAGCAAATCACAACAACCATAGTAAACAACTAGATCCATTAAAATTTCATGGCAAATAACCTTAAAAAAATGTTTCATACTGTAAATCAGAGGAACCATAGTAAAAAACTAGATCCATTAAAATTTCATGGAAAAAAACCTAAAAAAATGTTTCATACTGCAAATCACATTAGCCATAGTAAACAACTAGATCTATTAAAATTTCATGGAAAAAAACCTTAAAAAAATGTTTCATACTGCAAATCACAGTAGCCATACTAGGGGTTTGTAGTTTGTTCTTCTAGCTGATTTAAGATTTGTGCAGAGGGAAAGATTGATTGTAGAGTGAGAATCCGCTTGATAAATTAGGACAAGAACAAATATAATACACCTAAGTACAGATTTGTAGTGCGATTTGTATCCTTTTTAGTGCGTGGGTTGCTTGAGGTTTTTGGTTAAAAAATGTATTTTAGGCTCTGGGTACGTGAGAAAATGCACGACTCTTTACTTTTATGAAAAAAATCTATTTCAAGGTTTTATATTTGGTCAGAGTCGCAGTAGAAGCAAATCACAACAGCCATAGTAAACAACTATATCCATTAAAATTTCATGGAAAAAAACCTTTAAAAAATGTTTTATACTAGAAAAATAGAAAAAATCCTTCAGTGTTTTTTTTTCCACTCGATTGTTTCATTCATTATTTGATCAAAAAAAATTGTGCAGGTGTTTTTCAAGGCGCAGAAGTCCAAGGCTTATTTCAAGAGGTACCGGGTCAAATTCAAGCGAAGGCGAGGTATTTATATATGATATATTTTCAGTGCCTAGGTTGCTTGAGGTTTTTGGTTAAAAAATGTATTTTAGGGCTTTGTGTACATGAGAAAATGCACGACTCTTTACTTTTATGAAAAAAAAATCTATTTCAAAATTTTAGATATATGAAAATTTGTTTGTGTCTGGAGCTTTATTTTTTGAAAATAAAATTTTTAGGGTTCTGGGTATATGAGAAATTGTATGAAATCACAATGATATGAAGAGAATATCTATTTAGGGTGTTGAGTAGGTAGAAGTTGTATGATTTCTGACTCTTACTTGAGAAATGTCTTTTGGGGTTTTGGGCTAATGGGCTAATGGGCTTTTAGGGTTAGGGTATGTCAATTTGTATGATCCTTGACTAGTTTTCGAAGAAAAGAGCAACAAGGATATTGTTGCACAGATCACATATGCAACACTTGTTGGAGATGTTACAATGGCAGTTGCTTACTCTCATGAGCTACCTCGATATGGCCTGGAAGTCGGCCTCACAAACTATGTTGCAAGTACATTCAAATAACCATATTCTCTAGTCATATTTGTTGATTGACATTGATGTGTTAGCTAAAACAAAAACATTTTAACTCTTTTGTTGTATACTATTTTCAATGTTAATGCTAATGTTTCCTATTCTATAATTAAGGTCTACATCAAGTAGCACCATTATTGTATAATATCACAAATGGATGTTGGAGCTTTGGAGCTGAAGTTTTCAGCTTGTTGGCAATGAGGAGGTGATGAATGAGTTATTTGATGCATTTTCTTGTTAAATTAAAAATTGCATGTCTAATAATAACATATGTAAAACACATGGCTTCAAAATTAGAGATTCTATATTAGGTGTCATGTGAAGGAATTTTATTTGCATCTGGGATTACTTTTTGAACCTTGTAATTTAATATTGGATGGTGAATATTACTTATTTGGCATCAATTTTTTGAATCTTTGTATTTTATCATTGGTTATCTAAAGGACTACCAAAGGGGTTTATTTATATTATCCATCAATTGTTGCACTCTTTGATTTGTCCATGAATATTGTACCCTGGGGCTTTAATGTTAAGTTTTTGTTGATAATTTTTTAATGTAGATTACTCAAATGCTCTTTTACAGGGGATGTTGTAGTGGGAGTCCCTTCTATAGTTGTATTTATAGTAGGACTCCTTTCTATAGTTGTATTTATAGTAGGCCTCCCTTCTATACATCAAAGTTCCTTCCATTGCCCTGTTTTTACATTATCTTCATTTTTTTCCTGCTTCCCTAGTTGAATATTTTGTAGGGACTGTGCCATCTTATTTATGTCAATTTAGGTAAATTCAATACTTTAATGAAAATGCTTGTTGTTTTGATATTGTTGGCAGGCCACTAGAGAAGATTACAGTGTGGAGCTAGGTGACTCCAAGAGGCCATTCAGGGCCCTGTTGGATGTGGGTCTTGTCAAGACAACTACTGGAAACTAAGTTTTTGGAGCTCTCAAGGTTGGATAGTTATTGATTTTTGTTACTTAGAATTACATCTCATAAATGTGAACTGGTTGCTACTCAGTTAGACATTATATTAATTGTTATTGAATTCAATTTAATTTGTATATGTTGTAGCTTGTTCTTGAAGTTAAGACCATTACTGGTTTTGTACTTTTAACTATGTAACTTCAAATCCAAATCAATCTGTTAATTCGTTTGAGTCACATAAGTGTTTTTGGTTGTTTATGTTGATTTGTATTTTTTTCTCCCTCTAACAGTTGGTTCTTATCCTTATGTGACCATTGTGAAGTGTAATTTTGTCTTCCTGTATGGTTTTGGCAATGGTATGGCATGTATTTGTGTTGGTAAATATGCTTATCTTGAAATTTAATTTTAGTTTGTATTTTATTTATTTTTAATAGAAACTGAAAGTGTATGTTATGCCTTTCTGCACTCAATTAAGTGATTATTTTAATTTAATAAATATTGTTAAATTTGGAATAAATGAAATATAATTGTTCATATTTTACTTTGTTTCTACTTTCTCAGTTATGGTATTGTTGTTTATATTTAGGGGGCATTGGATGGGGGACTAGATATTCCTCATAGTGAAAAGTGTTTTGTTGGATTTAGCAAAGATGATAAAAGTTTGGATGTTGATGTACACCAAAAATATATATTTGGAGTTCATGTCTCTACATACATGAAGGTGATAAAATTGCCACTATGATAATGCTCTTTAGTTTTTGTGAATGTGTCACTAGGTAAGATTCTTTATGGCAAAATTACAACATAATTGCCAACTTTGTGAAATTTGGAAAAGCATGTGTATATTTTAGATGGTTAATGATTAAAAAAAATTAGGCTTTGTAGGCTTGCTAAAATTCCCAGAACTTGAATTAACACCAGAAGAGTCATTGCTATGTGCTAATGCATCACTAAGTAGTATATATGAGATGTTTAAGTGATAGCAATATCTTGGTTATGTTGCACCTCTGATGGGATTAGGATTATTTTATATAGATATGTCTAATTACACTTAGTGTAATTGTATTGTGTAATTCTTGTAGATGTTGAGGGAAGATGAACCAAGTAAGTATCAAGCTAAGATTGGAATATTGGTCAAGCTAAACCAATAGTTGCAGCATCTACAACAACTAAGATCAATCCTTGTTTACAGATTGAAGCATTGCAAAGTTGTGTGTCTATAGCCACTGAAAACACATTTGGTGATACATTCTAGGATAATGTGGGAGTTGTTATAAGTGTACATGACAATATTGATGAAAGGCTTTATATAGATCATAGATGTGTCTATTTTCAGAAACCCATGCTAGAGTCTGGAACTCTAGGAACCAATGATTCTATCTAGTAGTTTGCATGCATTGATTGTAGGTGAACATACCTTCAAAGCACCTTGTGAAATAGTTCAGCTATTTCCTCTCTGCCTTCACATGATACATGTATTTGTCGAATGGTTTGTGGGCATATACTATGCTTCCATGTTTTATGACCATGTCATCAAATAGAGAAATACTAATAACATATTAGGTTTAGCAAGTCCCACATTGAGCTCAAGAACGTAGATCTACTTCTCTAGTCCAAACACCTTACTACTTCCACATTCTTTGTAGTGTTGCTCCCCCTATCTGCTATTTGCTTTGGCTTAGTCATACTTCAGGGTTTATAAGTTCAAAATTCTTTTGACCCTTTCCACCACAATCAATTTCAATTTTACTTCTTTGTTGTTGTGCATTCTATGATAGAAACAGTGATTACCAATATGTCCACTAATTGTCTTCTTCTTTGGATTGAAAATGCAACTCCTAAATTACCAAATTTGGTAATACAAATTGATTGCTTTTCAGATCACATGTATGTTACAACTAGGGCTTATACCCTTGACTCCAGGTTTTGAAGGAGTATGAGCATGAGTTAGCCATAGCATAGGGTTGACTTTTTTTTTAAAACCCTAACCCTGAGCCAATGACCAATAGTATTTTACTATGATTCCTTTATGTATCCTATCACTCAGTGTGTCATATAAATCTGCCACTTTAAGCATCCCATTCTATTCTCCCATAGTCATCTTCTTATTAAGCTCATATTTGCTATTGAGTCCTAATAGGAAATAACATGTATCAAGGAGACTCTACCATATCAGTGAGAGTCATTTTAAAGTCCCTCCGATAAAGCAATTTGCATGAAGAAGCATGTTTGAAGACACTACACTATGTCACTAGGAGATACTGCAATGTCCCTCCGATAGAATAATCTACATGATAGATTGTAAGCATCATCGAAGAGACTACACTGTATCAACGGGAGCTACTTTCAAGTCTCCCCAATAAAATAAATAATATCAAAGACACCATACCATATCGGTAAGAGTTGTTCTAACGTCTCTTCGAAAAAATAATTTGTATAAAAGAGCATCATCGAGGAGAATATAACATATCGGGATAAGAAGTTTTAAGGTCCCTCTGATGGAAGGATCCACATTTAATAACATGAAGTACATTGAGGAGACTATGTTGTATCGTAAGGAGGTGTTTTGAAGTCCCTTCAATAAAGAGATTCGTATCAAGATGATCATAAAACTCATCGAAGAGACTGGGTCATATCGATCAGAATTGCTTTAAAGTCCCCCCAATCTAATAATGTAAAGGTAACTATTACATCGGCCAAAGGATATGATTTAATATAAAGTGGGCACCTAGATGCATTGAAGCAACAATGAAAAGTCAAAGAGACAGTTATAATATTCCTCTGATGGAAAGGTTGAAGGGAGTTCATGATATCGGATGGAGTAATTTCAAGTCCCTTTGGTGTAACAAAGACACAAGGACTTAAGGATTTCATCGATAAGAAAGATGAATATCGGCGAGACAGAATATTGGTCCCTTCGATACATCAAAGACCCTTACCCTAGATGCATAGTTTCTGCACGAAATGAGCATAATTCCATGGATTCAAATGAGGTAAAAGGCTCTATTGATCTCATTTATTCTTGTTTGGCAATTCTGTATACAAATGCCTCTTAATATGTAGATTGAAAAATGAGTGTAGGAGAATCCAACCTAGTTTCTTTATTGTTGGAGCATGATCCAGAAAATGTTCTTTTGGACAAATTTATAGCTTGCATTCTTTACTTGAGTTTAGACATCCTACCAAAGATGAGGCATCCATGACAATTGAGGCGTTCTACCAAAGATGACAGTCATCATAGGCATAATCATCAGAGATAAGGATAGTTTATTGCTACAAGTAACAATTCACAGTGGCAGCTTATGAACTAGAGCAAGTTAGGTGCATGAGACATGATCTCTACAGAGATGGCAGTGTGATCTTGAACTAGGACAGTGAGCTTCATGGGACAATCATGGATTTGTGAAGAAGACATCTATGAATGTCTTTGTGCTTCTATGCTCAGTGATACCTAGTGGCAGACCTCAGGATAGGTGTTTGTCAATGCAAGTTATTGTAGGGTATGCTAAATGCCAAGACATCAGGGTATAGTCACAGGGTTTCCATGACAAGTTGTAGCAGGGTCTGTGATGCCTATATTAGGACAACCACCAGTTTTTATGAGTGAGTCTTCCTCTAAAGCAATCTACACAGTTAGAGTAAAGTCAACATATGTGCAAGGACCAGTGGACTTAAAGGGTTTACAAGGTTAGTATCAAAGACATATAGGAGAATTTCTAAGCCAGTGACAAAAGCATTTAATTCCAACCTCAAGGCTCTTCAAGAGAGGAGTTGAATGTAACAGTAATATAAGACAATCATGGTAGCATCTACAAGAACAACACTTATGAAGTAGACAGAGAGGTCTACCAAGTGATAGTCTTAGTTAGGAAATGTGTTACTGAAGTAATAAAATGGCATAGGACGGAGTCAAGAGAACATGTGTCAAAGATAACCTTGAAGTTCTCCTACACCTCCAAGAGGTTGTTGAGTAGTCAAAGACAGTTGCACACATGTCCTATTATCTTGCACAAGGTTGTTGAGGTAGTTTGGGTGACCTGGAGACTAGTTTGAAGGAATATAGCAGCAGTTGGAGCATTTATAAAGGCAATTTGAATAGAAAGATGGCATGTGTAAGCATCTAGGAGTAGATAATAGTTGAAAATATCAACTTGTCTTTTTCCAACACCACCAAGAAGTTTCTAAGCATTCAAAGCATGAGACAGAGGTAGTTTCAAGCGCCCAAGGTTCAAGGAAGCAGTCAACAATAGTCATAAAGGAAACATTTAATGAATTTTAAACCTAGCCTACTTTTCCTCTAGTGTAGGATAGTCAAAAGTAGAGTTTGCTTTCATTTTTCCTCAGTTCTTTTCACTTTTGGAAAAGCATTGTAAGCTGAAACAAGCTTCTTTTTATCTTTTGTTGCATTGTAACTCAGAAAATCAGTTTCTTGCTCATTCTTTGAGCTATGTATTGTAACCATGAAGGTTTTTTTAGCAAAGAGAAAGCATTGTAACTTATTTTCAGATATGTATGTTGTTTGTAAGCATTTTTATCAATAAAACAAGTTGTTTTTACCTTCTCAAAGTTGTTTCATTGTATCTGCTGTAAGAACACCTTTTCTCAATAAAATTTCAGTATTTTACCTTCTTAATAGTTGTTTTATTATGTGCAGATGAATGACTGATTATGTTTTTCTATGTTTTATGTTTAAACCTCAAAAGCATTGTCTCATTTCTAGCACTTTTAGGCAAAAATCAGTGAACAAAATGAATAAATGACTAAAAATGAATAAATGACTAAAAATCAGTGAATAAATGACTAAAAATGGTTTAGCCATAAATTTGGTCACGTTATAAATGACTGGCAATAAACTACTAATGGTCACATGACCAAGCTCAGTGAATAAATATGATTAAATTAAGGACTAAATATACTACCAAATTGATCAATCAAAACCACCAATAAATGACTAAAAATAGTTTAGTCATAAATTTGACTGCGTTATAAATGACCAGCAATAAACTACTAATGGTCACATGACCATGTTTAGTCATTTATAAGAAATTTTTAGTAGTTTTTTAAATCATATATTGTTGTTTCTGTACTATTGATTGATATCATCTCCAAACCAATATAAACCATTACGTTACTCTAAAATCATATCGCATAAACAGTTCGAATGAATCTTCAATTTTGAACATACTATTTTCTTGCTAAAATTAAACAATCATGAATCATATGGGTTGTATAACTAAAAACCCATGAATCAGATCACATTTGCATCTTTTGATCTTGTCCTCAAATAAAAAAAAAGGTTCAAATTGAAAGCCAAAAGCTTAAAATAGTCAAGCAAGACAATATAACCAATATTCAAATTTAAGCCTAAATTTTGGAATAAAACTGTTGCTATTTGCATTCTCGTTGTTTCCATTGAAGTGTCACAATATACCCTCTGTTAAACCTACAAAAAAATAAACTTGTATATTATAACCCATAAAGAATGTGAGTACCAAAATGTGAAGCAAACATCAAGAATAAATAAAGATTGATAGATTGTGTAGTTTTTATTAAATCCTAATGCATGAGTGCCTAAAGTTTAATAATATTTTGGTAAATACTTTGTGAGGAGTGAGAGTATGCTAAATGAAACATCAAAAGATGTAAAATTTAATACTATGCCCAAGTTATTGAAAACCACCTTTTCAGACATCACTTAGAGCTAGAAATAGCTATATATCTATCAAAGAAAGCAAGTTATGAAAGACTAGAAAACAAAGAATTCATTAACAATTTCAGCCAGAAGGCTTCAAATAGGATGTATATGAGATTTTTTAACTAGAAACAATTCTTGTAAGAGAAACAAATTTTGCTAGTTTTGATTCAAAAGCTTAAAAGATTCTTCTTCGTATCGAGCAACACTAATCCTATGCAAACAAAGTTGTTGGCCTTGATGGTGGTGGATATGAGATCCACAAGACACACAAATATGAATCACACAGAAAACATGAAACACACACATTTAACCCTGAACGTGCTGCTACACAAGATTTCATTACTTCATAACATGATTACAAATATATTGAATGCTACAACATTCTCATGATCACTTGATCATGCTACACACACTTGACTTGATCACATAGACTTGATTCAACATCGTTACATCATGCCTCTTTTATAGAGGTCTTTAGTACATGACTCTACCTTTCTAGGCTCTTCCAATCCTCATCTAGAAACTTTATCCTCTACATCATTCCTTCTTTCTAGAAACCTCCTTGACCTATCTAGAAACTTGTTGGATTCTTCTTTCTTCCAATTACATAACCAATTTTATCTTTTTGCCATTTTGTCTTTTCCATTTAATTAAATAATTATCATTGGTGGGATAAATTACTACTCCAACACTCCCCCTTAATTTTGACCACATATTTATCATTCCCAAATTTTGTCTTCCAAGTCTGCTAACTCACTCAATCCTTTTCAAACTATCTTCAAGATCTGTGGATCTTCTTACTCCTCAAACTCTTCACCAACTCTTATCAACTGCTGCGATAGTGCTTCAAACTTTGATCTTCAAATCTTCAGAACTTTAATCTGGAAGTCTAATCGCTATCTGTAGCTTTCCATTTTTCTTGACGTCTTACAAGACCAACAAACTTCTCTTGATTGCTATCCTTTTTTACATATGAACATCTATACTTGAACAATCTTTTCAACACACCTATAATCTCTTGCCAATTTGATCCAAAACTCCATCCACAATTCATTTGCATGCATCCTGTCATAGATTTATTTTTCAACTCTCTATTCCAACACATCTTTTCTAAATGATTTCTTAAACCACATTTGGTACATGGATGTAGTTCCCAACACATGTCCTTTGTATCTCCTTTCCTATTATAATGAGAACACTGTATTCCTTGAACAAATTTTCTTGAACCTGTAATGCCTGTATATCCAAGACCTTCATACTTTGGCCTCATTATTGGATCAATTGGTTCTTTCATTCCTTGTCTATAGTTTTCTAATCCTTGTCCTTTATAACCCATCTTTTTTATCATCTTAAAACCAACATTCTTTGTGTCAATATCATCACAACTAGCAAATTTTGCTGATCCAACCTCCCTGTTATCCTTGCACTCTTTCTCTAAACAAGCTTTAGCTTTATCCAATAAATCATTTGAACAAACCAAGTCTTCTATGTCACATGAAACTGTTGGCAAGAGACACTGCTCTGATGAATGTTGAATGTTGTCAATTGATGGCAACAAGGCAAATAGTTTCTATCGGCATAGCAAAGGGACCTTGCTCTGGAAGAATAAATGACTAAGTATGGGTAGTTTACAATATACCTAGTAAGTAACAGTGCTTGAGATGGTATGCCTCCGTAGTTAAAGATATTTGTATGCAGTTTAGGTATGTTGTTCATAGCTACCTAGTGATCACATGTTCTAGTCTTCAAGTCCTAACTTCCTCTGAAAGTCATATGGTAAAATATCTAAGTCCGGTGAACAAAGTCAAGTCAGGAATAGTGTACAGTACCAGAGTAAAAGGGTCTGCATTCCTCTGTTGTGGCATATTTTGTCTTGTGGTTCTGACGTAGCAAAGATACACATCATGACTACCTAAATCCAAAGTTATACCTTTTGAATTTCCTTCAAATGATCACATTCTACAAGTTGTTCTTTATCAGCTTCCAGTTTGACAGTATTCACTATGACAGAGCAACAGTTCCAAGATCTGTATTTTTCTATAAATGATTATTATGTCCTGCGGATCTAAAGGTATGTTAAAAGGTCAATGATGAATGTTGGATATGATTTCTAGAGTCTCATATGGTTCGCAATGGAAATCATGATGTGATAGTTCAATTGGTCAAGTGTGTGCTTAAGGGATAGGCCGACAGGCAAGCTAGTTTTATATGCAAAGATAATACATTGTTTGAAGAACAAATTCAAGTAGTTGAATGATTGATACCAACCTATATGAAGACTATTATATGTTTGTTTGGGTCCACATTTCTATTTGAACAAAAGATCAAGCCGACAAGGTACAACACTTGTATACACGTTTCATGTCTGGGTTGCCGACCTGATTATGAGATGAATCTTATTGTGGATATATATATTTAATGGATTTCAATGTTGGAGTGAGGGAAATGTGTGGATAATGTGTGAATTTGATATGTGCATAATCTAAGGTAGTTTGCATAATAGAAAAGGATAATAAGGATAGAAAACATGAGTATATGTAAAGTAGAGTAGAAAAGTAGGGCAGACAATATGAAGTCTGTTGAATCAGTATACTAAGCATATTAGTACTACATTTTAGAATCTTGTAGATGCACCTGTAGCAGTTCTCTCTTGGCAGTGAGCCAATCCTTCTATCTTCTCTTCTATCTTCTGGTAGTGAGCCTTTTTGCAATGAGCACTTCTTGGACAGTGAGTCCTTGGGCAGTGAGTCGTAAGGCAATTAGCCTTCATGTAATTCGATATTGCTATCATAATATATTGTGAGCTAACACTCACTGTGGTTTTTCCCTTTTTGGGTTTTCCACGTAAAATCTTGGTGTCTATGTGTTATGAATTTGTGGGTGCTCTTCTTATGTTTACTTTGCTTTCATGTTATTGAATTTGGTAAATAGATTAATGAATCCGTAAATGAAAAGGGTTTAAGAATACTGATTCACCCCCCCTCTCAGTATTCTTTGCACTCAACAATTGGTATCAGAGCAAGGTTCCTTGGAAGAAGCTTAACAACTTGAGGAAGATCTGGGAAGGTGTACACATGAAAGCTAGAAGATAGTTCACTTCTTCTGAAGCCTCATATGAAAGCAATGATGAATTACAAGCTGCTCTTGAAGATCTTGAAAAATCTAAAGCACAAATCAGGGATCTGAAGGATAACATACAAGAAGCTGATGAATGCATTCTAAAGATAAAACAACAAGTCAAGAAGTTCAAAGAAAAATACAAGGAGGTTAGTGAACAATTGATATCAGCCAATGAAACCTTGGATGATTTGAAAGTGGAAGTTGTAGAAAGAGCTAAAGCAGAAGAAGATCTAAATCTGGTGGTGAAAAGCAAGTTAGAAGAATGTGCTAAACTTGAAAAAGAAGTTGTGAGCCTGAAATCTGATTTAGAGAAGGCTCAGAGCTACGAAGAAAGTTCAAAATAAGCTCTACAAAGCTTGAGGAACTAATTGAAAGTCAAAATAGTCCAGATGACAAGAAAGGATTAGGATTTGAAAAAGGAGAAAGTTCAAAATCAGGTAAAGCAAACACTGAGTTCAAGCAAAACAAATTCGACCAGTTTCAGAATTAGAGAAGAAGACCTAGAAGACCTCCGATCAGATAGCCAAATTCTCAAAGGTACCCACCATTCAATGGCTATTGTTTTAATTATGATAAGTTTGGTCACAAGGCTACTCAGTGTAGCAGTAGAATAAATCAGAATGTTCCTTCATTCCCTGGTCAATGTTTCAATTACAAGAAAATTGGTCATAGATCAAATGAATGTAGAAGTCTGGTTAGAAATGGTTTTAACTATGCAAGGAATACTCAATCCTTCAATGGTAAGTGCTTTGCATGCAATAGATTTGGACATATGGCTAACCAATGCAGATCATGAATGAATTCAATTAATAAAAGGAATCAAGGACTGAGGAATGTGGTATGCTACAATTGCAATAAGTTTGGGCATGTTGCAAAATTCTGTAGAAGCAAGAATGAGAAAAGAAACTATCCCATAGAGAAGATGAAAATAGAATAGAAAGAAGATAAAGGTAAAAACAAGGTTGATTCGGTAGAGATCAAGAAGGAAATGAGCATGGTCTGGATTAAAAAGGATGTTGATAATATCAGGGATGGATTCACACTAGTCTCTGGTGCAGATACTTCCTCCGGGAGGTAAATTGAGAGCTATGGCTTAGGGGGAGCTATATTGAAAATCCAAATCCCTAGCTAGATAATCAGTGCTGAGATTCGGCACAAACATGTGATATAAAGATTCATATGGCAGATCTTTTGAAAGTAATTCTGGAAGAAAAGAATCAAATGCGGAACATTGCGGAGTAATCTTGATTAACTGAGTTTAACAAAGAAGTAAAACAACTTTTTTTTAAAAGATTGCATTTATGGGGATTAGGTCAAAGATAAATAAAGGGCTAAAAAGGAGTTCATTCGATAGACAAATTACTTTGCATTCAAGTTATAGAAGAATCCTAACTGACATCAAAGATTTCTAAAGATTCAAAACAACTCAAAGAGATTTCACAAGAAAGAAACCCTAATTCAACAAAAGAGGTATTTACAACTTGAAAACCCTACTGTGAAGTTTGAATTATTCTGGGAAAATGTTTACTCCTCAGGTAATTGAGATAACTGACAAACCTCGCCCCAAGTTGAAGAAACATTTCTTCAAATCACTGGAAAATGATCCTGTAGTGTGATTCTCAATTACTCCACATGGAATTATACATATGGAAGATGTTAGGGCATATATCCATACCAATCTAGAGGAATATGATCACATGAATCTAGAAAAATCGTACTTGGATTAACTATCACACCTATTAGAACATGCTCAGCAATGGTGTCGTCTCCTCCTAGCTTTTCTAAATTTTTAAAAATATTAGACCTTAAATACACAAATACTATCACACCTATTAGAACATGCTCAGCAATGGTGTCGTCTCCTCCTAACTTTTCTTTTAAAAAGAATGTGAACTTTCACGGAAACACATTGGAAGATTCGGCCTACCTTACTGTGAAAATGTTCAACTAAAAAAGTGACGGTGGAAACCCCACACGTACCTGATCAAGGATAGCCATATATATCTCTCTCTATATTCTATTATTATTTCTGCAATAAAGCTTTCTTTAGAATTTTTTAAAAAACAAGAGGATAGGCATATTTTTCCTGGCAATTTCAAGTCTCGCTTTTATGTACACAACAATGCAGCTTTAAGTTTGACAGTGATATCCACTCAAAATGGCGTACACAAATACTAGGAAGCCACTTTGTAATTTCATTTGTCCATCATTTATTTTCTTCGTCCATAAGCAATTCTAAAATCAGTACGTCATTTTTTCAGTGATCTCACATACCCCATTGTTAGAGAATCGATGTCTTTTACTGTGTCCGGTGAGTTCACTATTGATAGAGACAAACAAGGTGTTCTATATGTGAATTTCTATGCATTACCTCACCCATACACTACTGATATGATTGTTCAACACTTCTTGGATTTACCCTTTAAACTCCATGGTATGCCTTTCTCTATTGCAAGTGATCATGATCCATCTTTTAGTAGAAAATTCTGGAAAGTTTTGTTTAAGTTATAGGGCACTATCCCCGTTTAGTCATGGATGGCCATATTTTCTTCCCAACTGCAAGTCTTCTTTGAAGTACGTAACCCTGCTTTCACTTTAACGTGTTCTCCACTCAAAATGGTACACATGAATATTAGGTAGCTACTTTGTCTTTCCATTCATTTTCTTCTTTCATAAGGAAACTCTCCAATCATTTTTTTAAAATTTTTTTAAGAATTAGGGTAATACACATGATATGTTTGAAAAGTGCTTTCAAATTTTCCATTACACTCCATGATGTAGTCTAGTATAGCATGATGTAGGTAATATAGGGAAGAGAAGATACATTGGGTAGTTCCATTTTTTTGACTTGCAATTGGGAAGAAAATATGGCCATCTTTGACTAAAGGGGTTCCTTTGTCATTTTCTTTAAATTGTTAAATTTGTTTTAAAAAACAATATTTAATTAATAAAACTATATATTTTTATTTTAGGATAATTTTGTTTTAAAAATAATATTAAATAAGAGTATATTTTTAGATAGAGAACATATATAATTTGTATTTATATTTTGGGTTTATAATAATTATATTGTCTTTTTATGTATTGATTAGTTTGTAAGATAATATATTTCAAATGGAAGTTGGTAAATGGCATTCAATGCACATATTCAAAGAGATGCAAATCTTCCCTATTAATGGGATAGGTCCGGACCTCAATCCTAGAAGGATAGAATGGAGGTCAAATGGACTCCATCAAAGGAAGGGTGTCATAAGATGAATTTTGAGCATCTAGGGGTAACCCTGGAGACTCCGAGGTAGGTTGCATAGTGAGAAATTGAAGAGGGGATGTGATAGGGAAAGCAGCAAGGAAGCTCACCTTTGGCATGAATAATGAGGTGGAACTACAAGCCCTTGTTTTAGGCCTCCAAATGTGCCAAAGCCTCAATTTGAAAAGAGTCAAAGTGGAAGGGGATTCACAGATTGTGGTAATGCGATTAGGAAACGTGACATTCAAAATTGGAAGTTAAGATTGCTTCTAAGTGAAGCCTTGAGCATCATAGACATATTTGAAGGGGTCACAATTAATCATATCTTTCGTGAGGCAAATGAAGAGGCAAACTCATTGGCAAGTCATGTCATAGACACTTCGCAAGAGATGTTGTGGGAAAGGTTGAGTTAATAATGACTATCCTCATTACATTTGATGAAAGGACATTCAATTTGAGGTGGCAGAGCGTGTGAAGAGATGGGGGACATGAGTTAGATTAATCATTCAATAGTCGAGATATGGCATTCACAATTAGGCTTACAATTGCATTGCTCAAATAACAACAGTAATCAAGGAAGGATGGAGACCCCAATTAGATTGGTGAGTTGCAAGTGTCAAATGTCTTTTCTGGGTGAGATTTTAGGGAATAGATTGCAAAAGGTGTTCAAAACACAGAGAAGACTGGTATTGTTCGCAATTGAATGGGCTCTAGGAGAGGACTTTATGGTGATTTCAAACAATTCAGATGTTTCATCCATGTTCATGGCTTCACTATTAGATTTGGGGGAGGAGAAAGGAATCATTAAGTAGTTGATGGAAGCTTTTGTCCATGGAGAGAGACTTCAAGGGGTTTTTGAAGAAGTGTTGGGGGTGGTGAGAAGCAGCATAAGGATTCTGCTGCCAGATGAATTCTACAAGATGAATGCGGCGGGGGATTTGGTTGAATGGAAACCGTTTATTATAGAGAAGCAGACTAAATGGTGATAGCGCGAGGAAGAAGATAGCGATGGGGGTAGGGTCCCTGAAGAAATTGTTGGGGCTGGTGGAAAAATACACCTAGATGCAAGACTTTATAAAAATAACTAAGATTATTTGCAACTTCCACACAAAAATATATATTACATGGATACATGATTTTCAACATTTTAAGGCGCCTATGACAGACTTCAATTAAGAAAATGACATTAACCCCCTACCTAGTGAAGAATAGTCATATGTTTTTCCTCGCAATTGCAAGTCTCACTTTTACGTACACAGCATCGCTTTAAGTCTGACAATGATCTCCACTCAAATACCTTTCATGTGCCCCAGGGCCCATACCCGAGTTCCAAGAAACAAAATTTTGCCAGCTAGCTAGCTCATAATTATTAAATTTAATGGGAGAGAGCTCGGTAGACTGCCTATTAAAACGCGAAACTGCTGTTGTCCAACACAGATGAGAAAATGGATTTGTACAACTCTTCCTCTGTTGAGAAGCGTGCAGTAATGAATCCCAAAGATTTGAGGTTCACCCAGGATAGTATTGGGCCTTATTTCACTGATCCCACACACCCCAGTCTTAGAGAATCGGTGTCTTTAATACAAGAGGGCAAGCTTGATCCTGCTGTCTACGGTGAACTTACTGTACACAGAGAAGACGGCGTTGTGTGGTGTGAGGACAACCGCCGTCTGTATGTGCTCAGAATGGCCGGAGTTCCTTCCGTTCACGTCAAGTTCAAAAATAAATCTCGACCAAAGGATAAAAATAAGCTGAATGATCCAGACTTCATGCCCAAGATCAGAGGTGAACCAACGCCCTCCACTTGTGGGCCGAACGAGGTTAAAAGGGAGCTGAATGATCCATCCTTCATGCCCAGGTTCAGAGCTGAACCAACGCCCTCCACTTCTGGGCCGAACGTTTGTCAAGAGCAAAATGAGACTTCTCTGCTGGGAGTTGTGGGCACTGTTTCTGCTGCTCTTGTCGCTGGTTATTGGGGATGGAAGATGTATAAACAGCCAGCAAGAGAACGATGATGAAGACAATAAAAAATAGTGTTAGGGTTTAATTTTCCTGCAACTTAGTTAATAGTTTGGGTATATGTTTTGAGTGGTAAGATTATTGTGTTAACTTTAAAGAGTCTAGTGGAGATCGTACTCTGGATTCAGTCTCAACCTGAATTGCAGTGAGTTCTTGTATTTTGTGAGACTGTGTGAAGATATCTAAATGTGGGTATATCAATATAATCTATAATTACAATGAAAAAAGTCTTAATGGCTGATTAAAACTTGCTCCAGTGTGTAAGATAAATTGTTTAAGACTGCACCGTCATTTGTATCAATTTATATGTACAGAACATAAACTGTGGCGGGTTTTTGGGGTTGTCTGTGTTGGCAACGCCTTTTTTTTCTTTAATTTCTAGCCAAGCCAAATGGTACCACCTGTAATTGCAAGTAATTGCATAAAATGAAGTTGAAAACCTAATGAAAAGCAGATGATATGGGTCACTCGCTAGTGGTTAGTATGCAATGGAAAGATAAAATCTTTACTCTTTAGTTTATAACGCAATTAGAAAAACACAGGTAGATTCCGAAACTGGGGACAACAGGAGAGGGGATTTTATGGAGACGCAGGACGCACATTTCCTTGTAGATCTAAAAGTGCTAGGTAACAGTAATTTTTGGGCCTGCTCTTCGTCTTCCATTTCATGGAAGAACGTCGGTCATATCACTGAGAAGCTTTTAAAATTCCTGTTCTGGTCATAAGGGAGAGGACCCAATTACTGAGCATGTTCTATAGGTGTAATAGTATTTGTGTATTTAAGGTTCAATATTTTTAGAAGTTAAGCACCAGAAGTTGTGATATTAAGGTTTTTAGTGTTACTATAAGTAGTTATAATTGAATGACTTAATGCACACCTATTGGTTCACCTCTTTTTTTGGGGAACTATTTGACACCTCAACAAAAAGCATGTTGATGTGGCCCTGAAACTTTAGTTATAAGCATAGGCCTTGCCAAATAAACTGTTGCAAATTTTTTGGAGTGATTTGAAATTATCACATATGGTTTTGAGAGACCTAAAGTTAGAGTGTTCAATTGGATCCTCTCCCCTAGATTTTATATACACCGTCAAAAATTGTAGAGCACAAATATGCGTACAGTATGTGATTTCAAGAAGGATTGGACCATGTGTGCAGTTGAAATACATTGAAATAAAACGTCTCTCTAACCTTTTCATTTCTACTTATTATTTCTGATTATCTGAATGGACTTGGGTGTGTGGGACTCAAAAATAGAGTGGTAGGTATGGGCCCTAGTGTAACACTCTTCTCCGTTATAATAATATATTAATTATATTTAAAACTCAATTATTATTAATAAATTTTTAAAATCAAATAATAAAACAAAAATATTTTTGAACTATGCAACCCGTGTATTGATCATGCACTTACTTACTGACGAAGCAAAGAAGTCCTTTTATATGAAAACGTGAAGTGAGGTGCATTACTTATTGACGAAGCGAAGAAATTGAAGAATCCAAATGAAAAGATAACACGTTCACGTTAAAATTAAAGCAAAGTTGTGTGATGAAAGTAAGATTTGGAATTGCGAAAATATATGATTCTAGTCTCACCTTTCTAACAACAAAGCATGCTATAAAATGCCTCTTTCAAGCTCTTCATCTTTTTCTTCTTGTATGTGTCTTAGTTTTCACTATTATGTATCCTCTCTCTTATACATGTTTAGTATGTATTGGAATATATAATTTCCTAACATTCTTGTTTTGTAGATTATATTGATCTAATATTTCTCTCTTGTAGGTCTTATATCTTATTCTAACATTGCTTGCTATGCAAGTCTCTATTGCCGAAGGTAGTTATTTTGCAAGTTCTTAGCCTAGGGACATGATTTCTCTGCTTGAAGAGACTTCTACATCCTCTACAGTATCCTTTTGGAGTATCCTGACATGATGTTATTTCATTTCTATATTTTAGCATAGCTTGTGTCATTAACCTACTAAACCAAGGGCAAAATGTAATGTAGAAAATCGTACTCTTGTAATTTCACATTATATTTTGGCCCTGCTTTAGTGTTAGTAATGCTTAGCATTTTTTAGGTTCGTTTGGCCCTTACCTTAACTTTTTCACCCTTAGTGTCAAGGTTATGATTCTATTCTTTCCTTCTTGTGGCCCTTTTGTGTAAAACTATCATTTTTCTGCATTGACCTCATTCTTGCATAGTGACTAAAGCTTCAGAAGCTGATGCTTCTTGGATGCTAGCACAACACGCTAGTGTTCTTTGACATTTTATCATACGACGACTATTTTTGAGCATTTTTCCACCTTGTTGAGTACCCAAGTTTTTGGTAACGGCCCTAAATCAAATCCAAATGCTATTCAAACCTTGGACCTCCTTATTTTCTCTTTTAAGTTCATTTTTGAATATCTCCAAGCATTCTTGATCAATCTCTTGCATTCTTTGGCTCTCACAATAGCAATCTATCAATCGTCTTGGCTCTTGATATTGAAGGCTCTCATGTGAATCTAAACAACATTTTTACTAGCACTCTTTGAAAGTTTGAGCACTCTATATAAGTGTTTCCTTAGCATATCTATCTTGTTGAGGACAACTTGATCTTGGGTTTTGTAGATTTTCATATCTCTATCTTGCATGAGGTGATATTATTCTAAATTTATTATTCATTTTTGTTTATCACTTGCAAGATCCATTGTTGTGTTCTTAGCACCTATTGCATTTTCACCTCCTCTTATCTAATCTCATACACACTAGATTATCAATCCTTGTATACCAAGGATTTGATATCCATAACATTTTGTCACTATTCTTAATTTCTAGATGCACATTGGATAAGAGCACACACTATTTGAATCTATTTTCTATATTAGTTTCTCATGGAGGTCAAAAAACCAAAATAGGAGCTTAACCATTCGTGACAAGCTCCTAACAAATGCTGACCCTTTTTCTTATTCTAGCTATAGGTGTTTGAAAGATCATAACCACACAAAGGTTTTGTTGTCATTATTTCTCCCTCATGTTCTTTTATTTTCTTGTCATAAAACTTTACTTCAACATTTCTATGTTTTTTTGGAATGCCTTTTGCTACAGACTGAACCCCTACATCCTTGATTTTGTTGATAGCAAGGTTCCTTTTTTATATGGTACTTTAGTTAGGGTTGTGACCAATTTATTTTCAATTTTATTCTTGGTGGCCACCTCTCCTCTATACATGAGACCCATGATTACTTTTTGAATAGACCAATTTATTATCTAGTAGGGCTAGTTGAGGTACATAAACTCATTATGAATTCTTCTTAATACTATCCTCACCTAGCTTGGCTCATCCCTAAAATTATGGAAGTCTTCCCACATGTAGATAGCTTCATCTGCTTTATTCTTTTATATTAGGTAGATATTCTATTGTATCATCTTTAAGGTTAATCTCGTTAGGGATTCCTTTTCTTCTTCAAACCTTGAGTGGTCCATCTTTATTAACTTGACAGGCATGTACTTTCTAATTTATCTTGTGCATATAGTACTCTGGATGAAACATTGGAAAATTCTCCTTGTGGATTGACTTCCATCACTTTCCACAGATATTTGGGTGCTACCACAATAATGGGTTACACTTTCTGGGACATCCTGATTTTTGCTGAAATCTCATATTTTAGAAAATATAATGATTTAAGACTTGAAAGGTTCCATTTAAAGGATTTTAATTGAAGAGGGTTTGATCAAAACCCTTTGATTCAAATCCCCTTGGATAGAACCCTGCTAGTCTTAAACCATACCTATAATGGAGTCTCCTCCACACCTATCAAAATGTTGATAAAAAACCAATTTTGATTTATCTTTTGAGGGATCAAATGAATTCATTTAAAATTTATGCTTTGTAAGTATGTAGTTCTTATTATAAGCTTCCCAAAAAATATAATTTTAAATATATTTAATTTGATTATTATATTTATTTTTTATTTATTGTGAATGTATGTTTTTCACTGAACATCAAGTTCTCTATTCTACACGTGGAAAATTAGTAAATTACTGAAAAAAAATTCTAAAAAATATTTATGCACTAGGTATTGATGTCCTTGTTTCAACAAAAGAAAAAAAATTGAATTTTGATACACACAAAAAAAGTTATGTTTTACAGAATACGCCTATGTCTAAATTATAATTGGTTTGATTTCAAAAATTAATTAAAAAATATATACTCAACAAAACATTATGAAACCAAATGCATACACTATATATCAGTGTTACGAATCTAAATTAAAAAGAACAAAAATTTTATTGTTTGTAGAAAAAAATTATGTGCTACGGAATACACACTTTAAAAAAATGTTGTTTACTATTAAAAACCAGTTATCAAATGAGATGCAAAAAAAATTACAATTTAACTCCAATTTTTTAAAAATATATATATTTAGAATTTACAAACAAAATCTCACAAATCACTAGTTCACATCATCTTCAAATTCCTAATGGTTTAGCAGCTATAGGTGTTAGAACGTGAAGATTTAGTTCAAAATATTGATTTCAATGTCAAGTTTGGCCAAAAAGTGTAACCCATTATTGTGGGATGACCCATTTCTTATACTTATGTTGTGCAATTTTTTATGAATCCACCGACTATGGTTGTAGAAACTATTGCATTTTTCCTTATAAATTTCTTACTACTTATTGACCCCTATTTCTTACTTATACCACATTTATTGATAAACTTTAGCTTAATCACTTCAAACCCTAGCTCAATGACTTCAAACTTAGCTCAACAAACCCTCAGTCAAAAACTTTAAACCCTAGTTCAAAAACTTCAAATCCTAGCTCAACCCTTACTCCTCAACTCTAATTTCTCACTCAACTCAACTTTCACACTTCACTGATTCAAATGACTCAATCTAATACTTATCTCTCTTTTATAACTCAAAACAATACCTTTTGTCATTAGTGCATCCATCCACTTTCTTTTCCCTCTATTCTCTTCTTAGTTTTTCACTTTAAATTTGAATTGCTTCTCCTTGTCAATTGAGTGAGTGATTTTTATTCCTATTCTAATCCTAATCTAGCCTAATAGCTACTATGATACATATTTTATAGGTTGTTCCTTCCACACCTCTTCTTTCATATTTTATAGTCTATTCCTTCCATACCAACCTGCTATCTACTTGCTCAATCCAAACATCAAATACATCCATACCATATAATTGAAGCATAATATTGAAACACATTTTTTAAATGAAGTTACTACACATTGAAAGACAAACATCTCAATTGTTTATTCAAAGCCATTATAGTTCATTACACAATAATCCTCTTCACATCAAGTTATTGTCGTGATTGTAAATTCATATGTTACCCATCAACCAAGGTCAAGCACTAGAACATGTAACTCAAATAACTATATAAGTTATTATCATCATTAAAATTTATGACTAGTTTAATTGCAACACTAGCAATCAATGATCTAACTAGACTTTCAAAAGTGGAATAAGCTTCTACAAGGATAACATCTCATTTCATGGGAGAAACTAGGAAATCCAATATTTTGGGATGCATAAAATTGGAAGCCACAAAATCAAAATGTGGGCTAATGCTTATGATTAAGGTAGCCACTGAGAGGGCCTTACAATTCAAATGCACGAGGGTTAGTCTTTAAATACACCACCCTAGCATGCAATATGGAATAATACGTGTTTTAGTTAGCTCATAACAACTAGTAAAAGAGTGAGACATGGACACAACTTAAGACATTCAAATTTAAAAGTCTAGTGTTTAAATTTGTTCAAATTTGTGATGTAGAAGTGACTTGGGTCAATTTTGCACACACAACTCTTAACTAATGTGCCAAATGATTTATTAAATAGGTGAATCCAGATTCTTGATATGTGTAGTGATGGAATAAAGCTAAAGTTATTTACAACTTCCACACAAAAATATATATTTTGCTGATAGGCTGGGAGCTTTTGTTCCCAGAAAATCATGGACGGAAACTATTGAAGACACTGGAAATTTGTCGGACGCCGGGAAAATCTTCCGATGCCAGAAAAATCTTGGGATGCAAAATTGGTTATGCAAATTTATCACATTTATGGTTGGATTTTTAATTTCTCTCAATTTGGTAGACTTTGTGGGTGCAAAATGTGGTCCTCAAATGTGTGCATTGAACATGCCTACCCTAGCGTCTGCATAATGAAATGCATCAGAATCGATACATCTCAAGTTGGAAATCTTTGTTCAATGTAAAAGGTATAGTAACCATTTCAAATGTGTGGGAACAAGAAGACTGGAAAGTAACTGATAAAGTAGGGAGTTTTGGCAAAGACGAGAAGGTTTTTCATCAATAAATGTCTTCCCTCTAAGAAGGTATTCAAAATCACAGAAATGAAGTTGAAATTCATGTATGAGGTCCCTTTCTCCAAGTCCAGTGGCATAGCTTTCAGCAAGAAAGGATCATTGTTGTGCCTTGTCAACAACTATAGTAAGATTGCTTCAGTAATTTGTTTATTTTCTTCTTTGAAATTAAATGAACAAGTTATGGTGATTTGCCTAATATTGTGTTCGGTTGGAAATAAATCTTGGGTTTGTGGGTTGTGTTTATTTACTCTGATATGAATTTCATATGGTAAAATTTTTGTGCTTTATACGTTTCAGGATTTCCTCTCCATTATTTTAAATCTATCGATATAAAATGCCTAGTTAAAAAAATAATGGTTTGAACTTTGGAAATCATGGCTTCTCTTGCAAAACAATTAATATTATAGTGCAGTCGTAACCCTAATTTTGAGGGAAATTCATCTTGGGATGGCTTGGGTGTTTGCCGGATGATTCCGCAGTTGTTGGGGAACGTTTGCTTGGCAAGAGAGGAGCACCAATCTGCTGTATGGCGAGCATTTTTTCCTCACATTTTTGTAGGGTTTGCATCAATTCAAAATGATAAAATATACAAGCCTTTGTGTATGGTCATATGCACTTGTTGTAAGGACAGACGAGAATGTCTCAAGGAGATCTGTGGAAATGTTGGATGCCCAACTTTTGCAAGCCTTTTGACTATGTCACATAAAGGTATAGCCCTTTTTTATTGTCAAGTTCATCAAATTTATTTAATTTATTTGTTTGTTGTTTACTTGGAAAACTAGGGTTTTCTTGCAATCAGGGGTTTCTATAAGTAGGGTTTTAAAATTTTTTAATATATATATTTTTATTTTTAGTCTAAATTGGGGATCTACTTCTATTATTGGAACAACAACAGATCATTTTTATTTTTTGCCTATCCAGTATTGACTCACTAAACTTGTGTAGAGCTATCTGCCTAGTTGCAGTTTAGCTTAACTAAGTAGCTGAGGCCTTATACTTTTTTGCTAACTCATATCAGTATCTTGCACCTTTCTCCCCATGCTCAAAAGATTCTTGAGCCCTCTAAATTATTTTTTTATGCACCAACATGATAAAAAAGTTAAGGAGATGGATCTGAATTACACCCTGTAAATGAAAACATCTATAGTTCGTACTTCCAGGTAGCAAAGTCTAGAAGCTATGTGAACTCATCTTGACTGGTCAGCAAACCTGTATTACTGATTTTTAGATTAAATAAATGACTGTCTAGTGATTTATGACAATAATTGTAGGAGTTAAGGACAACACTGAGAGGGGGGGTAAATTAGTGTTGTGTGAATTTTCAAATCTTTTTACAACTTCTTGCAAACTTTCTCTTACAGAACAAATAGAGAGGAATACATTAATTATTTGTGCACAAGATTAATAATGAAGGATGTGAAAATAAGCAAAGAACTAATATACACACATACAGATGAAAAACAACATTAAACATGACACATGTTTTTCACGAGTGGAAAACCCTTCTTGGGTAAAAAACCACTCAAAACTGCCTCACTGGCTTAAGTGAAAACCTCACTGGTTACAATGTTTGGAAGCACCAACTTCCAGGAGCACCAACCCCTAATTCTTTTGAAGCACCAACTTCAAGGAGCACCAACCCCTAACACAGAACAAATTAAAAACTTAGAGGGTTTCTCTGTTTCAATACAAAACACTTCTTCTCTCCCATGTGTCTATCAAATGGCCATTCTTTTCATCAACCCAAATCATATACAAAACTCAGATATTCAAAATCAACCCTGTATCCTGATCCACTCAACAACACTACATATCAATCCACCTGCAAAGCCATTATATACAAGATGACTTTTCATATTTTGTCTTCTCTCCACAATTGTTTCAATCCTTGATATTCTTGCATTTGCAAATACGGTCTCTTCAAATTCTCTGTCCTGCAAATCCATTTTAGTGAGCATAAAATCTTTCATATTCTGCAGAAGAAAATTCAATGATCTTCAATATCTTTTTTTTTTTTTTCTCATATCTGTAAATACCTCTTCATATTCTAATTTGTCTTCAATAAAATTCCTGCATAAAAAATCTTCAATATTGCCCTTGTCAAAAATAATTTCTTTTAAAAAAACTTTTCATAAAAATCATTTTGTCTGTGCAAATTCAATCTACAAAAATAAATCCACCAATTTATCAATCAACCTTCTCTGTAATAAAATCATCTGACATTTCTTTTTGAAAAAATTTTCTAGCAAAAATATCTTCAAACTATGTATCAAAACATAATGAAATGATATTTCATATTCCTCTCAAAAAAACACTTTTCAATTTTCTTCTCTGCAAAAACACATTTCCAAACTCTTCATTTTTCCTCTGAAAAACAATTTCAATTCTGAAATCTCATCCAAATTCATTGTCTTAATAAAATCTGCCTTCACAAGAAAATCATATAAATAATTCCAATTTGCCCTCTGTTGAAGAAATAATCCATTTCTTTCATCTTTCAAAAATTTCTTCTCAAAAATATAATCTTCTCACAAAAATGTCTTCCAAAAATAATTTCCAATATAATAGAATGTCTTAAAAAAAAAACTTTCTAATATAAACCCCTTAAATTCCAAGAGAGAGAGTGAGATCAATATGTGTTTCAAATAGAAACAAATCTTTAAGAAATTCCTCAAAATTCTCAAAAAAAATCTCCTAAAAAAATCTTATAAAGATATTCCTTAATATCCTCAAAAATCTCCTAAAAAATCTCATACTTTTAATGTCATGAAAAAATGACATAAAGCCACTGAATTAGGAGATAAAGGAGTTTTGATGCTTTTGTTTGTTTTTTTTTTTTATAAAATCTGATGCCTTTTTGAAGATTATAAAATAGGATATAAAAAAGTTTATAAATTTAAGACTAAAGCCATTTATGGCTTAGTCACGTTCCCATTCAAAAAGACCTATTTAATATTTGAAACAAATATTATCTCCTCTTTATAATAGGCATCGGGCTCTCCTTATAATATCATCTCCACTTCATAATATAAATCATGCTAAGATATTCAATGAAAATCAAACTCCATTAAATAAGGCAATTGGATGCTTTTTAGGATATTTAATGATTTTATATGACTTAATTTGATGGCTTTCACTTAAGTCATAAACAATGCCTCTTTTTAATATTGACTTTGACCTAAGTCATTTATTTGTTTTAGCACCCATATTCCTGGATATTTGTTAATGCATACCATTACATATGTAACCCTTAGTTGTGGCAATAAATGTTAGAATGATATTTGTCTTTCCACCATAGGTATCTTTCCAATCATCTGCAATATTGATAGATTTCAAGTTGTTTTGGGTCTCCACTAAAATTGCCATGAGAAAGATCATGTGTGAACACATGAGTCTAAGGATGAACTTGAATAGCTTGCATAGTCTGATCCAAGATAACTCAGTCAACTTATCATCTCAACTTCACAACAAACATATGAAGACTCCTGATCTGATCTCTTCTATGCATCTGCAAGACATCAACCTGTGTCTGTCATCAACAACTCATCAATATGTTCAACCAACAACACAAACGAGTCTTCAAATCTATTTTCTGCTCTCTGCTTTGGTGGACAACCTGTGAACAATATGGCTACATGAAACAACACTTTGTTAAAACAATCTTGCATCATCATCAACTTAACACCTTTTTGACATCAATGACAATCAGTCACCATCAATCTCCCCCTTTGTCATTGATGGCAAAACTCCATATAGCATTCTTTCTTTCTCCCCCTTTTTGACATCTGATGACAAAGACTTAAATCTATTTGCTCCCCCTATGTTGAATTACACAAACAAATCATTGCACATAAATAACACTCCCAATCACTAACAAGAAAAAACTATCACTTCTTGACACAATACCAATATGAGGATGAAGAAGACATATCTCTGCAACCAAATACCAACTTCTTGAACACTATGCAAAGAAATCATAAACACATCAATACTCTTGATGAACAATATTGCAGCCAAAAGATGACACGATGACCACTTTTATAAGACCTATTCAAATTTTCCATGATAGTCACAACTCAGTCATGTAGAGAAGAAATATAGTACCCACAACACCAACTAGTATTACCATTAATAGCTGATTCAAGACCTTTACTTGCCTCTGATTAACAGATGAACTTGAAGAAAAACAAGGCACCACCATCAATTTCATAAGCATCTCTAGATGTCATAGCTTGAAACACATACCTGATACCACTTCAAATCTAGAATCACAAAATTTGAACATACCTCCCTGAAACATGTCAGATTATCATATCAAGAACACTTCCTCTGATGAAATACAAGATATCACCATTAATGTCATAGCTTGAAGAGCACTGTCTGAAACAAATTAGTGAGGAAGATCATCAATGAAACATGTGAAACACTATCTCCAAATCACCTGAAAGCTTCAATACTTATGCAAGACATATGCTATAAAACATAACTCAACAAAGTAATAGATATGATCATCAAATTGACTCCTTTGATATGAACTTGAATTTCATGCAAAGACTACACTTTTCACCAATAAAAATTTGTATGAATCACAATCCACGATGATATGAATATCACACAAGAAATGTCATTGCCAAAGGCTTCCAACATGAACTATCATCCTACAACCAATCTATTCTTGCACACTCTTTTTGACATGAAAAAGAATGAAGACCATCTGAAATGAATGAAGACTATCCTGCTATTCCTGCACATCTTTTTACAAAACACTGTCAAATCTGATATATACATAACCACATCTGAAACCCTACCTCTTGACTTTATCATTCAAATCAGCCCATCAAGACTAAACACCAAGTTCTTCCTGCAACAAAACTTTGCATAAAAAACAAATGCAGAGACAAGAATTATGAATTGACTTCTTTCATTTGTAACCTCCTTAGCCAACATATCTGATTTCTGATAAGAGCTTCTTGAGAACATCTTAAGCTTTTTGCCCTGAGAAGCAAGATCACACTGAACTGCAACACAATTTTTGTAAGTACCAACATGATATGAATAGTATGCAAATAGGATCAAGTTACAACATCATCAACCTCTTTGTGTAGAGAGCTTTTGAACACATTATATGTCACTGATCATGAACACTTGTATTACTGACATACACTGAAACTCAATATCATAAGAACCTTCATATCAAACATTATCAGGCAAGCATGATAGACAAGATCAATTGATCTCCTCCTGTAACTTCTTGGGGATAAAAGATAGAACAAGAACAACTCCCCCTCACATCATGCTATCTGTTATGCAACTAATGATGTAACTTGTGCTGGATGCACAAGTTTGGGATTTACCTTCTCATGACTCTGTTTTTGCTTCCACACTTTTACAGGTGCTTTCTTTCTCCAAACCTTTTCTGTCTCTTTCAATTTCCAACCCATCAAATCAGGTGATGCTTTTCTGCAACTAAATGCTTTGTGACCAGGAGAATTGCAATTATAACAAATTATTCCGAAATCATAATCAAATGATTGAGAATACCTTCTTAACATCCCTTGAGTATTTATATTATGCTTCCAAGTAGTATCATACCTTTTATTTATTTTACAGTTTCTTTGAATGTGACCAGCATTATTGCACTTGTAACAAACAATATCAGTATTCCTTTTCTTTCTGCAATTAACTGATTTGTGTCCAAATTGATTACAAGTATAACAATAACCACTAAAAGAATAATTATACGTGTACATGTATGCTTGTCTTACAAGAGAATTTCTTCTGAAATTTCTTCTTCTTTGATTTTGCATTTTGTTTTCAGTGGCATCAGTCAAATCAATCTTCTTTCTAGGTGTCTCTCTAGCTTTTGAACATTCTCCTTCTTCAAAACCAAGTCCAGTAGTGTCTCCATATAGTTTTTGTTTACCAAGCATCTTATGCAACTTATTTGAACTTTCTTCAAACTTCAAATTCTTTTCCAACTGCTTTCTAACATCCTCAAGTTCTTTACTTAAAGAAATTATTTCTCCTTCAAATTTTTGGCATTCAACTGATTTAGCTTCCAATTCAACCTTTGTTATATCAATAATCCTCTTAGCTTCCTGAATCTCCATCTTGAGACTAATAATTAATTTATCTGATTTATTAACTTGATTCCTCAAATCCATAATTAGACTTCTAGTATCTTCAAGGTCAAATAGTGCTTTGTCTTTTAAATCTCTTTCTTGTTGCAGCTGCAACATTAATTTCTGGTTCTCCTTCTTATAATTCTTGAGCTCACTCAGAGCATATATAAGCTCTCCTTCCATATCAATCTCACAGTCTTGTTCATCATATTCCTGATCATCATCACTTATGATGCTAGCTTCTTCTGAATCTGATTGGGTTTGAACTTCAACTCCTTCATTGCCACTTTCTTCACACACCAGAGTGTCCTCTTCTTTATCATTATCTTGATAAATTCTTTTCAATCCCCTCCATATATCCTGAGCTGTAACACAATCCATTACTTTACAAGTAACATCATTAGATAGAGCAGACAATAGAGCCTTCTTTGCAATAAGATTATATTCAATAGTTTCTTTGTTATCAGTAATACAATAACCATTCTCAACTATCATTAAAACATCATATCCTAAAGAGGATAAATACACTTGCATTCTGACATACCAAACTACAAAATTTGAACCATCAAATTGAGGAACATCTGAAGCCTTTTCTTCTAAGATAATATCAGACTCATCATGGAGAACATCATTATTAACATCTGGATTTGATATGAATGATGTCTTTTGTGTCTTTTGACCAGAATGAATCTTAACATTTCTCATGTTCTTATTTCTCCTGCACTTACCCATTGAACTCCACACACAGGATCTACCCAAGCTGATTAAGCTGCAAGAGGGAAACTGGCTCTGATACCAATTGTAGGAGTTAAGGACAACACTGAGAGGGGGGGTGAATTAGTGTTGTGTGAATTTTCAAATCTTTTTACAACTTCTTGCAAACTTTCTCTTACAGAACAAATAGAGAGGAATACATTAATTATGTGTGCACAAGATTAATAATGAAGGATGTGAAAATAAGCAAAGAACTAATATACACACATACAGATGAAAAACAACATTAAACATGACACATGTTTTTCACGAGTGGAAAACCCTTCTTGGGTAAAAAACCACTCAAAACTGCCTCACTGGCTTAAGTGAAAACCTCACTGGTTACAATGTTTGGAAGCACCAACTTCCAGGAGCACCAACCCCTAATTCTTTTGAAGCACCAACTTCAAGGAGCACCAACCCCTAACACAGAACAAATTAAAAAATTAGAGGGTTTCTCTGTTTCAATACAAAACACTTCTTCTCTCCCATGTGTCTGTCAAATGGCCATTCTTTTCATCAACCCAAATCATATACAAAACTCAGATATTCAAAATCAACCCTGTATCCTGATCCACTCAACAACACTACATATCAATCCACCTGCAAAGCCATTATATACAAGATGACTTTTCATATTTTGTCTTCTCTCCACAATTGTTTCAATCCTTGATATTCTTGCATTTGCAAATACGGTCTCTTCAAATTCTCTGTCCTGCAAATCCATTTTAGTGAGCATAAAACCTTTCATATTCTGCAGAAGAAAATTCAATGATCTTCAATATCTTTTTTTTTTTTTTCTCATATCTGTAAATACCTCTTCATATTCAAATTTGTCTTCAATAAAATTCCTGCATAAAAAATCTTCAATATTGCCCTTGTCAAAAATAATTTCTTTTAAAAAAAATTTTCATAAAAATCATTTTGTCTGTGCAAATTCAATCTACAAAAATAACTCCACCAATTTATCAATCAACCTTCTCTGTAATAAAATCATCTGACATTTCTTTTTGAAAAAATTTTCTAGCAAAAATATCTTCAATCTGTGTATCAAAACATAATGAAATGATATTTCATATTCCTCTCAAAAAAACACTTTTCAATTTTCTTCTCTGCAAAAACACATTTCCAAACTCTTCATTTTTCCTCTGAAAAACAATTTCAATTCTGAAATCTCATCCAAATTCATTGTCTTAATAAAATCTGCCTTCACAAGAAAATCATATAAATAATTCCAATTTGCCCTCTGTTGAAGAAATAATCCATTTCTTTCATCTTTCAAAAATTTCTTCTCAAAAATATAATCTTCTCACAAAAATGTCTTCCAAAAATAATTTCCAATATAATAGAATGTTTAAAAAAAAAAACTTTCTAATATAAACCCCTTAAATTCCAAGAGAGAGAGTGAGATCAATATGTGTTTCAAATAGAAACAAATCTTTAAGAAATTCCTCAAAATTCTCAAAAAAAATCTCCTAAAAAAATCTTATAAAGATATTCCTTAATATCCTCAAAAATCTCCTAAAAAATCTCATACTTTTAATGTCATAAAAAAATGACATAAAGCCACTGAATTAGGAGATAAAGGAGTTTTGATGCTTTTGTTTGTTTTTTTTTTTTATAAAATCTGATGCCTTTTTGAAGATTATAAAATAGGATATAAAAAAGTTTCTAAATTTAAGACTAAAGCCATTTATGGCTTAGTCACGTTCCCATACAAAAAGACCTATTTAATATTTGAAACAAATATTATCTCCTCTTTATAATAGGCATCGGGCTCTCCTTATAATATCATCTCCACTTCATAATATAAATCATGCTAAGATATTCAATGAAAATCAAACTCCATTAAATAAGGCAATTGGATGCTTTTTAGGATATTTAATGATTTTATATGACTTAATTTGATGGCTTTCACTTAAGTCATAAACAATGCCTCTTTTAATATTGACTTTGACCTAAGTCATTTATTTGTTTTAGCACCCATATTCCTGGATATTTGTTAATGCATACCATTACATATGTAACCCTTAGTTGTGGCAATAAATGTTAGAATGATATTTGTCTTTCCACCATAGGTATCTTTCCAATCATCTGCAATATTGATAGATTTCAAGTTGTTTTGGGTCTCCACTAAAATTGCCATGAGAAAGATCATGCGTGAACACATGAGTCTAAGGATGAACTTGAATAGCTTGCATAGTCTGATCCAAGATAACTCAGTCAACTTATCATCTCAACTTCACAACAAACATATGAAGACTCCTGATCTGATCTCTTCTATGCATCTACAAGACATCAACCTGTGTCTGTCATCAACAACTCATCAATATGTTCAACCAACAACACAAACGAGTCTTCAAATCTATTTTCTGCTCTCTGCTTTGGTGGACAACCTGTGAACAATATGGCTACATGAAACAACACTTTGTTAAAACAATCTTGCATCATCATCAACTTAACACCTTTTTGACATCAATGACAATCAGTCACCATCAATAATGACAAGTTCCAAAAATATACTGCATGGATTATGTTCCAAATTGATTTGATTGAAATAGTCAGCCTTGTACAAAGTTATGGAATTCAAGCGTACCCATTCACAACAGAGAGACTAAAAGAAATTGAAGGAGAAGATGAAGCTAGACAACAAGGGCAAACCTTGGAATCTCTCTTGGTCTCTGACACAGGCGACTTTGTGATCAAACATGGAGGTGAAAAGGTGAGTTATTGAGATCTAATAGTCTCATTGATGTTATGTCAAATGTAATTGCTATAGAACAGAAGAAACTTCCATGTAAGAAGCTAATGTTTTATAGTTTACTTAAAAAAATGGTTTTCTCCCAATGACTTTGGATTCATTTGATGCATTAAGTAACATGTAGTGGTTAAATCTGGTTTATTAATATTGTTCAAAATGTTGATCAAAATGGTAAATTTGGCCTTGATGGACTCATTTGGATTTGGGATGGACAAATTACCTTGTTGGATCTGTTCAAATGCATGAGATAGATAATTATTATATGGATAAACCAGTAAATTTGTTCATATATTGGCTTCAGAATCATCTCAATGTACCATTAATTTTAGTGGTACAAATTCTTTCTATGTTTTGATTTTTTTGATAGGTCCCAGTTTCTGATCTTTTGGGAAAGACAATAGCTCTATATTTTTCTACCAATTGGTGCTCTCCTTGTCAAGCCGTCACTCCAAAACTAATATAGGTATACAATGAGCTCAAGGAAAGATGAGAATCCTTTGAGATTGTTTTTGTATCAAATGATGAAGATCAAGGGGCTTTTGAAGACTATTCTCAAATATGCCCTGGCTGGGTCTTCCTTTTGGAAATAAGACTAAGAAGGACTTCAGTCACCATTTCCATACAGAAGGAATGCCAACCTTGATCATTATTGGTCCAGATGGAAAGACTGTAATAGATGCTACCATAAGTGTCATGACTATCTTTGGATCAAAGGCTTATCCTTTCACTGCTTTGCAGATTGGAAAGCTGCAAAAGGAGACTGAAAACTTGGCTCAGAAATCATCCAATGAAATTGATTCCAGCCAGAATGAGCAACCTCTCATATTGACTATAAAATATGAATTTAACTGTGATGGATGTGATGATGAAGGAAGTCAATGGTCATATTATTGTGACAAACATGATTTTAATCTTCATCTGAGTTGTGCTTTGAAGGATTAGCAGTGGCTTCCAAGCAATAATAAGCAACAAAATGAAGATGGAACTGTTGATGATAACTGCAAGCCAACAGGAGTCATCTGTGATGGAGATGCTTGTTACAGAGGTTGAACTTTATGATTATATCAAGGTGGCTCCTTTTGTTGGGTAAATCATATAATTTAAATTTTAAAATTTGTGGATAGAGCATGCACCAATGGTAGAACCTATTATTACTAGCTTATTAGACTTGGTATTCCATTAAGCCCTCAGATTAATGCATTCATCTTCCACGAAAAGTACTTAGTCTCATAGTTGAAATTCTATCGCCATGAAAACACTTTCCTTACCATCTCATTCTAGCATATCCAGTATTTCAGTTAAGCTACTCTTGTCTAGTAATGTGAATGATTTCAGAATTGAAAACAAGCAAAATTCAGTATTTAAGTCTAGGTACTCTTGTCTGCTCATTTATGATTTCAAAATTAGAAGCAAGCATAATCCATAATCATCCAAGGAAATTGATTACAACTAGAATGAGCAACCTCTCATATTGACTAGAAAATATGAATTTAACTGTGATGGATGCGATGATGAAGGAAGTCAATGGTCATATTATTGGGACAAATGTGATTTTAATCTTCATCTGAGTTGTGCTTTGAAGGATCAACAACAACTTCCAACCAATAATAAGCAATAGAATGAAGATGGAACTACTAATGATAACTGCAAGCCAATAGGAGTCATCTGTGATGGAGATGCTTGTTATAGAGGTTGAGCTTTTATGATTATCAAGTGGCTCCTTTTGTTGGGTAAATCATATAATTTAAATTTTAAAATCTGTGGATAGAGCCTGCACCAATGGTAGAACCTGTTATTACTAGCTTATTAGACTTGGTATTCCATTAAGCCCTAATATTAATGCATTCATCTTCCATGAAAAATACTTACTCTCATAGTTGAAATTCTACTGCCATGAAAACACTTTCCCTACCATCTCATTCTAGCATATCCAGTATTTCAGTCCAGCTACTCTTATCTAGTAATGTATATGATTTTAGAATTGGAAACAAGCAGAATTCAGTATTTCAGTCTAGGTACTCTTGTCTACTCGTATATGAAATCAGAATTGGAAGCAAGCATAATCTTTTTCGGATCCAATCTGAAAGTGGGTTCAGTTCCATTCTACTTAAACATCATCCATTTCAATGGTCAAGTAGTCAATAGCAATTTTACACTTCATCCACACCAAAAAGTGGTAAATATTTGTTTCATTTTTAGTGGTCAACATTGACATTTGACTATTGAAGTGGATGATGTTTAAGAATAGCTCTAGAGAATGAATGATAATTACTTTTGTTGATTCAAGAAAATTGTTCATGTACTCTGTATGTTTCTATTATTTAATATATAGTTAAGGGAAATGATTTCCCAATGCTTTGTTTAAGTTCTTTTCTCATAATATACTAAAATAGTCTATTAGTATTTTATAAAATTTAATGCATAAAAATTTAATATTTTAAAATATTTAAGGTAGATCTTTAATTATCAATATATTTAATATAGTTAGTAATGCTTATTTATTTTAATAATTTTATTTTGACAATTTTAAAAATTTATACGAGTCAAATATAATCACAATTTTTTTATTTTTTATTTTTTAAATTTTTTTTATTGTTTTAATTTTGAGTAAAAACAAAGCGGGTTTTTTAATTACAAATATGTTCTTTCTAAATATTCTTGCATTTTACCTTTAGGGTTACAGATGACATATTGATAGACCCTATCGGCTATTCTGTTGAGCATAAATTTCATGCAACTGCGAGTACATGGTTATATGATTTTCACCATTACACATAGAGGAAAAGACCCAATAGGTGAGATAATTCCAATGGTTGAGATAGTATATGTGCATTTAAGGCCCAATATTTTTAAAAGTTTAGTAGTAGTAGTTGTGACTTTAAGTTTGTTAGTGTTACTATAAGTACTAATAATTGAATGAAATGTGCCCTTTAGATTTAAAAAGCAACCGATCATGTGATGCCACATCAGCCCACCAACAAAACATGACTTAATGCACTACTATTAGTCCACCCTTTTTTGGGGGAACTATTTGACACCTCAACAAAAAGTATGCTGATGGGTAAGTGCAAAAAGATGGGGGGCCAAAAAGGGGTCTTAAGTGGCCACTTTTTTTCTAAAATCAAGAAATGCTGGCCTCGGATGAGAAATTGAGCATAGTTACACTCAAAATTTGGAGATGCAACCAAAACAATGTTTATAGTGCTCTGAGTCTACTTTCTAAACTACTATTTTTTTTAAATGGTATAGATTAAGGGGTTCAAAAGAGGGAGCCATAGAAATTGGTGTTGTTTCTGTCAAAAAAACATAACATAGCATGTTTTGTGCCTCCCTCAAAAGGCCAACTTTTTTTTGGTATTTTTAAAATCACTTCTGTGATAAATTAGCTAACAACATGAAGTTTATGCCTGATTTTTTTGATCATTTTTTGATTAATATTTAATTTTTTACTAATTTTCAAAGTGGACACATCCTAAAAAATAGAAGTTTGGCCGTGCTACCCCTATAAATTTTGAAAACTAATTGAAAATCATTTTTTTCTTTTTTTAATATGTGTAGAATGGAGTCTAGTTTCTAAATATGTAATTTTTTTGAAATTTCAATGAATGGTTATTTACAATGAAAAAAAGACCAAATAGTCATTTTTGCCCAAAAATGGACACACAAACAAAATAAATTAAAAATGAAAGGCTTAACATTGTCAAAATGTGAAAAAAATTACATCATCAAATAGCTAAGAGAAAGCCTAACATTACCCAGGTGTTTGATTTGTTTGATCTTGAAACACGTGCAAATTTGAGTGTTAGCACGAATGAAATTATGTGAAATCCTGTAGAATATGCAAAAACACGTCTCTGGACACTGGGAAGGCACTCCAAGCCTTTGGGTTGGAAATCCAAAGCAAATCCCAAGCCTTAGGCTTGGGATTACCAAAGAAAAACATAACGTGAGTGTGTTATAATGCACTCGCATTATGTTTTACTTTGCATTTTTTCCTTTTTCGCAAAAGTTTGTGCACTGTTTGTCATGTTTGACATAGCGCGAGAGCATTGTAATGCGCACACGTTATGTCTCCCTTGAATTTTTTTATGTTCAAGGTTATTAATCATGTATGCCTATATGTATGTATGTATCTATGTATGCCTATATGTATGTATGTATAGTGTCAAGGGTAGAGGAGGGTAGAGATGGGGGTGAGGCAGATAGGGGAGGAGAGGGGTGGATAAGGGTTGAGGGATTAAGGCTTAAGGTTGAGGGTTGATGGTTTAGGGATAGAATTTAGAGTTTAGGGATAAGGGATTAGAGTTTAGGACCTTGAGGGATTAGGGTTTAGGGTTGAGGCTTTATGGATAGCGTTTAGGGTTGAGGGTCGAGGGATTAGGGTTAAGGTAGAGTGTTGAGGCTAGAGAGATAAGGGATAGGGTTTAGGGTTGAGGGATTAGGGTTTAAGGTATAGTGTTGAGGGTTGAGGGTTTAGGGATAGGGTTTAGGATTTAAGGTAAAAGTGTTGAGGGTTGAGGATTTAGGGATAGGGTTTATGTTTTAGGGATAAGGGTTTAGGGTTTAGGGATTAGGGTACCATAAATTATAATTAGGGATTAGGGTTTATGGTTTAGGGACTAGGGATTAGGGTTTAGGGTTAAGGGATTAGTGTTTAGGGTTTAGGGATGTACAATTATGGGGTACCATAAATAAACTAGAATTTAGGAAGGGTTGAGAAAATTTTGTGAATCATCATGGGCTGGAGATTAGAGATTTTGTTGTGTTCAAGTACATATCCAAATCGTAATTTAAGGTTAAGATATTTCAAAGAACAGGGTGTGTGAAAAACATCAATGCTCTTCGACTTATGAATACCAACATTGATACAGATAAAAGGTGCCCTTCTTCTAATAGAATATGTAGTTCAAGTCAACCGATGGGCAGCAAGTTGTCAATGAGTTGGTTTAATGGGCGTGCCTCCTTCTTCAAAGTTATGCTTGGAGACTTTATACAAAAACTGGTAACTCTATACATTATTTTTCATTCTTTTATTTCTTGTACACTATTAAGAACTTGTAAAATCTAATTGTGTAATGTGTTTATGGCAGCGCATTCCTCTTGCATTTGTTTCACAGTTTATAGACAACACAGACGAACATATGTTGTTGCAAGGCCCGGGTGGGCAGGAGTGGGATGTACAATTAGGGGGTACCATAAATAAACTAGAATTTAGGCAGGGTTGGGAAAATTTTGTGAATCATCATGGGCTGGAGATTTGAGATTTTGCTATGTTCAAGTACATATCCAAGTCATATTTTAAGGTTAAGATATTTCAAAGAACAGGGTGTGTGAAAAATATCAATGCTCTTCAACTTATGAATACCAACATTGATACAGATAAAAGATGCCCTTCTTCTAACAGAGGATGCAGTTCAAGTCAACCAATGGACAACAAGTTGCTGATTGAATTGGTTTAATGGGCATGCCTCCTTCTTCAAAGTTATGCTTGGAGACTTTACACAAAAACTGGTAGTTCTCTATACATTATTTTTCATTATTTTATTTCTTTTACACTATTAAGAACTTGTAAAATCTAATTGTGTAATGTGTTTATGGCAGTGCATTCCTCCTACATTTGTTTCACAATTTATAGACAACATAGACAAACATATGGCGTTGCAAGGCTCAGGTGGGTAGGAGTGGAATGTACAATTAGGGGGTACCATAAATAAATTGGAATTTAGGTAGCATTGGGAAAATTTTGTGAATCATCATGGGCTAGAGATTGGAGATTTCGCCGTGTTCAAATACATATCCAAGTCATATTTTAAGGTTAAGATATTTCAAAGAACAGGGTGTGTGAAAAATATCAATGCTCTTCAGCTTATGAATACCAACATTGATACAGATAAAAAATGCCCTTCTTCTAACAGAGGATGCAATTCAAGTCAATGAATGGGTAGCAAGTTACTGATCTTGAATTGGTTTCTGATGAAGAAAACAATTATGTTGTTGAAGCAATAGAAGAAAATCAAAATTATAAGTCTAATTTAATTTATTTCAACTTTCAAAGTAGGCATTTGAATTGTAGCTTTACCTGGAGGATTGGTATAACAAAAACTTAATTATGTTATAGGACTTTCTTTGAAGAACCCTTGACATTATGGACCCTATTATCTAGAAAAGCACATGACAGTGAACTCTGCTTCACCTTTCAAATTAGATATTTACCTTTTTATTCAATGAAAATGAAGTCACGAAATGTAAACCGACCATGCATACTAGTAAGATCAAATTCTCTGCCTTCTATTCTTATTACTCTTACTTTATTAAGAGAAGAGTGTCAAAAAGAATGGGTTTAATTGTAAGCTAACATAAGGCAAAGTAATTTTGTTATTACATTTTCTGAGGGATCTCTAATAGTCTAATATAATGTAGTCTTCTATAATATGAACATCTGCATTTGTGTGAATGCTAAGCTTTAATATAGTAGAGTATTAAATCAATGCAATCAGCTATTTATTGGGTTAAAATAACTTAGTTTTTGTAATGGTTTGGGAATGCAGGAGTTGCCAAAAATAGGTGAATGTCCTCTACAATTACCAAGAGAAAAAAGTTTAGTAGTTCTTGTGGATAGAGCCAGTAAACAATGGGAGATTATTTGTCTATTTCATAACAATATACCTCCCCTAAGTGTGGGGTGGACAGCAAGAAACATAGATTTATGTTTAGATTTCATATAGATCGAAAGATAAAATAAGGATCCTTCTAAAAGAACTTCTAGGAGGGAAAATACATGCCAAAGATAAAAGGAGAAAATTATACAAGAAAAGATCTTCATGAGGATTGTAATATTTTGTCTAAAACAAACAAAAATTAGTTAATTAAAATAGAAAATCAAGAAAGAAATGGTACTAAAATGTATAGTTATTGATATCTAAAATGTATAGTAACTAATATCTATTTTTAAAAGACTAATTGATTTTTATGGCCAAAGTTGTTTATTTTATCTAGTTGATGGTTTTAATTACACCCAGGTTATACAATGGGAGTAGATGTGTGCACATTTTTATGACCCCAATTTAAATTCAAGCAAATAGGTGGAGAGAGTATGCTGATCTTTTAAAAAATCTTAATGAAAAAATGTTCACTTAATGTTGACCAGGGCTTCTGATTTCAACCATTCATTGCCCACTATGGATGTACCCCAATGCAAAGCCTTTCTCATAATGATCATCCTTCTGATTTCAACTATTAATTACTCACTGTGGATGTACCATATGCAAAACTTTTCTTATAGTGTGTACACCTATTGGCACAATGAACCCCAGATGGGCTAGAAAAATATGCCATATAACATTACTAACATTAAAAAATTTGTAGCCATTTTTCTGACATATTCTTGCAACTCAGATATCTTTAAGAGAAGAGAGTCAAAAATGATGGATTGAACAACTTAACATAAGGCAAAGTAGTTTTGTTGGGATTATGGATAGGGTTTAGGTTTTAGGGTTTGAGGGATTATGGTTTAAGGTATAGTGTTGAGGGTTGAGGGTTTAGGGATATGGTTTAGGGTTGACGGATTAGGGTTTAATGTTGAGAGTTGAGGGTTTAGGAATAGGGATAGTGTTTAGGGTTTAGGGATGAGGGTTTAGGGTTGAGGGTATACAATAAATAAACTAGAATTTAGGCAGGGTTGGGAAAATTTTGTGAATCATCATAGGTTGGAGATTGGAGATTTTGTTGTGTTCAAGTACATATCCAAGTCATATTTTAAGGTTAAGATACTTCAAAGAATAGGATGTGTGAAAAATATCAATGTTCTCCAGCTTATGAATACTAACATTGATACAAATAAAAGATGCCCTTCTTCTAATAGAGTATGCAGTTCAAGTCAACCAATGGGCAGCAAGTTGCTGAATGAATTGGTTTCTGATGGGGAAAACAACAATGATGTTTAAGCAATGGAAGAAAATCAAAATTAGGGTTGAGGGATTAGGGTTTAGGGTTTAGGACCTAGAGGGATTAGGGTTAAAGGTTTAAGGATTTAAGGGTATCTAGGGGTTGAGAGTTTAGGGTTTAAGGGTTTAAGGTTTGAGGGATTAAGGGTTTAAGCATTGAGGGATTAGGGTTTAAGGCATAGTGTCAAGGGTAGAGGGTTTAGGGATAGGGTTTAGGGTTGAAGGTTTAAGGGTTGAGGGTTGAGGATTTAGGGTTGAGGATTAAGGGATTAGGGTTTAAGGTATAGTGTCAAGGGTAGAGGATTTAGGGATAGGGTTTAGGGTTTAAGGTTTAAGGGTTGAGGGATGAGGCTTAGGGATAAGGTTTAGTGTTTAAGGTTTAGGGTTAAGGGATTAGGGTTTAAGGTATAGTGTCGAGGGTAGAGGGTTTAGGGATAGGGTTTAGGGTTTAAGGTTTAAGGTTTGAGGCTTGAGGCTTCAGGGATGGGGTTTAGCAATTAGGGTTAAGGGATTAGGGTTTAAGGTATAGTGTTGAGGGTTGAGGGTTTAGGGATAGGGTTTAGTATTTAAGGTTTAAGGGTTGAGGGATGAGGCTTTAGGTATAGGGTTTAGGGTTTAGGGTTAAGTGAGAAACCTAGATGGCTAAGGATGGATGGAGGTTAAGTATAGGGTAGAGGTTTGAAGGTTGAGGGATAATGTTCAAGGTTGAGTGTCCAAGGTTAAGTGTATAGGATATATAGGGTTTAAGAGTTTAAGGTTTGAGGGATTAAGGGTTTAAGAGTTGAGGGATTAGGGTTTAAGGCATAGTGTCGAGTGTAGAGGGTTTAGAGACAAGGTTTATGGTTGAAGGTTTAAGGGTTGAGGGTTGAGGCTTTAGGGCTGAGGGTTAATGGATTAAGGTATAAGGTATAGTGTCGAGGGTAGAGGGTTTAGGGATAGGGTTTAGGATTTAAGGTTTAAGGGTTGAGGGTTGAGGCTTTAGGGATAGGGTTTAGTGTTCAGGTTAAGTGAGACACCTAGATGACTAAGGACCGATGAAGAGGCAGACAAGGAATGACAGAGAGACCTAGAGAGGAGAGAGGTAGAGAGGTGAGTGGGAGATAGAGGTGAGAGATAGAGAGGTGAGAGGAGAGATAGAATAAAAGGAGAGTGAAGTTGACAACTTGAGGGAAAGATGGGAAGGAGGAGGGAGAGAGGTGGACAGGAAGAGAAATATCTAGAGAGCCCTTAGAGATATACAAATGAGAGACCTACAACCTAGGGAGAGAGGGGTGAGAGAGATAGGGGAGAGATGGGGGTGAGGCAAACAGGGGAGGAGAGGGGTGGATAAGGGTTAAGGGTTTAAGGCTTTAGGGTTTAAGGGTCAAGGGTTTAGGGTTTAAGGATTAAGGGTTTAAGGGTTGAGGTATTAAGGGTCCAAGGGTTGAGGGATTAGGGCTTAGGGTTGAGGGATTAGGGTTTATGGTATAGTGTCGAGGGGTGAACCCTAATCCCTCAACCCTTGACACAATACCTTAAAACCCTAATCCCTCAACCTTGGGGTTTAAGGTATAGTGTCGAGGGTTGAGAGATTAGGGTTCAACCCTCGACACTATACCTTAAACCCTAATCCCTTAACCCTTAGACCCTTAATACCTCAACCCTTAAACCCTCAACCCTTAAACCCTAAACCCTTGAAACTCAAACCCTCAACCCTTATCCACCCCTCTCCTCCCCTATCTGTCTCACTCCCATCTCTCCCCTATCTCACTCACCCCTCTCTCCCTAGGTTGTAGGTCTCTCACTTGTATATCTCTCAGGGCTCTCTAGATATTTCCCTTCCTCTCCACCTCTCTCCCTCCTCCTTACCCATCTTTCCTTCAAGTTGTCAACTTCACTCTCTCATTTTATTCTATCTCTCCCCTCACCTCTTTATCTCTCACTTCTATCTCCCCCTCACCTCTACCTCTCCCCTCTCTAAGTTTCTCAGTCACTCCTTGTCTACCTCTCCATCCATCCTTAGCCATCTAGGTCTCTCATTTAACCTTAAACCCTAAACCCTATCCCTAAATCCTCAACCCTTAAAACTTAAATCCTAAACCCTATCCCTAAACCCTCAACCCTCAACACTATAACTTAAACCCTAATCCCTTAACCCTAAACCCTATCCCTAAAGCCTTAACCCTCAACCCTTAAACCTTAAACCCTAAACCCTAAACCCTCTACCCTTGACCATATACCTTAAACCCTAATCCCTTAACTCTCATCCTTAAAGCCTCAACCCTCATCCCTTAAACCTTCAACCCTAAACCCTATCCCTAAACACTCTACCCTTGACAGTATGCCTTAAACCCTAATCCTTCAACGATTAAACGCTCGACCCTTAAACATTGGGCAAACTTTTGCAAAAAAAGAAAAAATGCAAAGAAAATAATAACGCACTCACATTATAGCGCGAGCGTGTTATGGTTTTGTGTTGCCGAGCCAAAGGCTCAGCAACACCAAGCCATAACGTACTCACATTATGACTTTTTAAAAAGTTTTAAGAATTTGGCCACTTTTTGGCCCCCTATCGTTTTGCACCTGCCCTGGTGTGGCATCGTATTTGATGATGTGGCCCTAAAACTGTAGTTATAAGTAGGGGTGTTGCCAAGTAAGCTACTGTAAAATTTTTGGAGTGATTTGTAACTGCCATGTATGATTTTGAGAGGCATGAAGTTAGGGCGATCCACTACTCAGTCCTCTCCCCTAGAAAATAAGAATGAACTTTCCCACAAAGACATTTTAAGTCTTGGCCTATGAAAATTTTCAATTAAAAAAGTGACATTAGAAACCCCCTACCTAGTAAAGGATAGTCATATGTCTTTCCTCGCAATTGCAAGTCTCACTTTTACGTACACAACATCGCTTTAAGTTTGACAATGATCTCCACTCAAATACCTTTCACATGCCCTAGGGCCCATACCCGAGTCCCAAGAAACAAAATTATGCCAGCTAGCTAGGTCATAATTATTAAAATTAATGGGAGACAGCTCAGTAGACTGCCTATTAAAATGCAAAACTACTGTTGTCCAACACAGATGAGAAAATGGCTTTGTACAACTCCTCTATTGAGAAACGTGCAGTGATGAATCCCAAGGATCTGAGGTTCACCTAGCCTGATATTAAGTCTACTTTCACTGATCCCACGTACCCTTTTGTTAGAGAATTGGTTTCCTTAATACAATAGAGCAAGCTTCATCCTATTGTGTATGGTGAACTTACTGTAGACAGAGACAAAGAAAGCGTTGTGTGGTGTGAGGATAACAACCGTTTGTATGTGCTCAGAATGGCCCAAGTTCCTTCCATTCACTTCAAGTTCAAAAATAAACCTCGACCACAAGATAGAAGTAAGCTGAATGATCTAGCCTTCATGCCCAGGATCAGAGGTGAACCAACACCCTCCACTCCTGGGCCGAACGTTTATCAAGAGCAAAAGGAGACTTCTCTGCTAGGAGTTGTGGGCACTATTTCTGCTACTCTTGTCATTGGTTATTGGGGATGGAAGCTGTATAACACCCAGCAAGAGAACGATGATGAAGACAAAAAAATAGTGTTTAGGGTTTAATTTTCCCACAACTTAGTTAATATTTTGGGTATATGTTTTGAGTGGTAAGATTATTGTGTTAACTTTAAAGAGTCTAGTGGAGATTGTACTCTGGATTCAGTCTCAACCTGAATTGTAGTGGGTTCTTGTATTTTGTGAGACTGTGTGAAGAAATCTAAATGTGGGTATATCGATATAATCTATAATTACTATGAAAAAAGTCTTAATGGTTGATTAAAACTTGCTCAATTGTGTAAGATAAATTGTTTAAGACTACACCATCATTTGTATCAATTTATATGTACAAAACAACATAAACTGTGGCAGGTTTTTGGGGTTGTCTGTGTTGGCAATGCCTTTTTTTCTTTAATTTCTAGCCAAGCCAAATGGTACCACCTGTAATTGCAAGTGATTGAATAAAATGAAGTTGAAGACCTAATGATACAGCCTTGAAAATAGATGATATGGGTCACTCACTAGTGGTTAGTAAGCAATAGAAAGATAAAATCTTTACTCTTTAGTTTATAACGCAATTAGAAAATCACAGGTAGATTCTGAAATTGGGGACAATAGGAGAGGGGATTTTATGGAGACACATGATGCACATTTCCTTGTAGATCTAAAAGTGCTAGGTAACAGTCTAATTTTTGGGCCTGGTCTTCGTCTTCCATTTCATGGAAGAACATCGGTCATATCATTGAGAAGCTTTTAAAATTCCTGTTCTAGTCATAGGGGAGAGGACCCAATTGCTGAGCATGTTCTAATAGGTGTAATAGTATTTATGTATTTAAGGTCTAATATTTTTAGAAGTTTAGCACTAGAAGTTGTGACATTAAGGTTGTTAGTGTTACAGAAGTAGTTATAATTGAATGAAATGTGCTCATTATATTTAAGAAGCAACCAATCATGTGATGCCACATCAGTGCATCAACAAAACATGACTTAATGCACACCTATTGGTCCACCCTTTTTTTTGGGGAACTATTTGACACCTCAACAAAAAGCATGTTGATGTGGCCCTAAAACTTTAGTTATAAGCATGGGCCTTGCCAAATAAACTGTTGTAAATTTTTTGAAGTGATTTGAAATTACCACATATGGTTTTGAGAGTCCTGAAGTTAGGGTGCTGAATTGGGTCCTCTCCCCTAGATTTTATATACACCATCAAAAATTTTAGAGCACAAATATGCGTACAATACGTGATTTCAAGAAGGATTGGACCATGTGTGTAGTTGAAATACATTGAAATAAAACGTCTCTCTTACCTTTTCATTTCTACGTATTATTTCTGATTATCTAAATTGACTGGGGTGTGTGGGACTCAAAAAATAGAGTGGTAGGTATGGGCCCTAGTGTACCTAAAAGATTCCTAGTATTTGAGTGGAGAACATTGTACTAATAATATATATACACTCTTCTCCATTATAATAATATATTAATTATATTTAAAACTCAATTATTATTAATAAATTTTTAAAATCAAATAATAAAACAAAAATATTTTTGAACTATGCAACTCGTGTATTGATTATGCACTTACTTATTGACGAAGCAAAGAAGTCATTTTATATGAAAAATAAAACTGAGGTGCATTACTTATTGACGAAGCGAAGAAATTGAAGAAGCCAAATGAAAAGATAACACGTTAAAATTAAAGCAAAGTTGTGTGATGAAAGTAAGATTTGGAATTACGAAATTATATGATTCTAGTCTCTTCTTTTTAATTAAAGAATTTCTTAAGAGGAATCTTCAAATGTTTCTCCACCTCTTTCTTTCACTCTTTTTAGTATTGCATAGAATCATTCAAATAAAAAACTAAAAATAATCTTTCAAAAACCCACGACCTACTCGAAGGCTTGTGGCCTAAAGGTTCATAGACCTTTACAAAGGCCCATGACCATCCTAAGGGATATAGGCATTTAAATGAGTTACAACTTAATAAGCCATGGACCCTTAAGGTCTATAGTTGCCCTTTTGGGGTTGGCCTATGCGGCCACCATCATACCCCTTAAACATTCAATGCCCTCCACATTTCTCTCAACCCCTTTTGGTAGCAAATCTACCATTTTTGGTGAAAAGTTCCCACTTTGGCAATGTTTTTGGTTGTTCAGCCATTTCTAGCAGTTCCTCCACATTTGGCAAGAAGTTTGGCGGCTCTCCAGATTTGACTGTAGATAACTAAATTTGACAAGGATATTCATTTGGTGGGTAGTCCTTGTTAGAAATAAAGTGCTTTAAAATAAAAACAAAAAGATAAAAAAAAGGAAAGTGTCTCAACCTTGCATGGAAATAAAAATAAAGCGAACCAAGAAAAGAAGATTTTGTGGTAGGTGAAAAGTGGCTATTTTGAGAAGTAGCTTTTAAATGGAGATTGAGATAAGTTGGCTATGAGATTTTATTAGATGTTTCTATAATGAAATGCTTTATCTCTAGATGGTTCTCATATGCAATGTAATATTATATATTGGTACTTTGAAATAGTCATTTGTGTGAGAGTTAGTTTGTAAGTCTGTATGCTACCAGAATGCTGCCGAAGTTCCTCTAGATTGGGTTGAGGTGAAGACTCCTGTAAGAAATTGCATTACAAGTGTGTTGTAATCTGTTTCAAGATTTGGTAATACATTGTGCAGGTTTTAGAGTGTGGGGTTTTCTCCCAAAAGGGTTTTCTCCATGTAAATCATTGAGTTATGGTTTTATTGTTATTGTGTTTATGGTATTATGTGTTTCTTGAAATCTCTGTAATATTTTATTTGAAATTTACATAACATTCCTCTCAAGGTTAGCATAGGAATCATTTCCTCACACCTTTGCTTCCTTACAAGTGGTATCAGAGCCTGACCAGTTTTGGTTCTATTTTTTGGGTATAGATTTTTTGAGATAATTAAGTTTGAGTGGGAGCTTGTGCAAAGTATTTCATATTATGTATTGCAGGATAATAGAGATGGGGAGCACATCTTGAAGAGTTGAGGTAGAGAAGTTTTCCGGCACAAATTTTGCAATGTGGAAGCTGAAGATGGAAGATCTATTGATTGATCGAGATCTATGGGATGTTGTGGATGATAATGTACAAAGGCCTACAAATCCAACTTTGGTTGCAAGATATGATCTAATGGATAGAAAAGATAAATGTCTCATAAGACTATGCCTTGCAGAATCAATTTTGATAAATGTTCATGAAGAACCCACTTCAAAGAAGCTATGGAAGAAGTTGGGTGAAATATATCAAGCTAAATCTCTAGTAAATAAGATTTTCTTGAGGAAGAAGTTGTATTCCTTGAGAATGGAAGGTGGACATATTTTTGAGCATCTGGAAACTTTCAATATGTTGGTGACTCAGTTGACCTTAGTTGGGGTTAAGATGGATGAAGAAGAAAGGTGCCAAACTTTGTTGTGTTTACTACCAAACTCATGGGACAACCTAGTCATGGCCATTGGGAGCACTTCAGTCACTTTGAAGATGAAGGATGTTGTTGGTTCTCTACTCTCTGAAGAGATGAGAAGGAAGGTCTCTTTGAATGGCAAAGAGGCTTTGATTGTTCGAGGAAGACCAAAAGAATGAGGCAATGATGAGAAGCAAAGTAGCCATTCCAAGTCCAAGAATAAGAGGAGATCAAAATCTCTTGGTAAGTCCAAGACAATATGTTGAAACTGTGGCAAATCCAGACACTTCTGAAAGGAATGTAAAGAAGAGAAGAAAAAGAAGAAGAAGAAGCAAGATTCTAATTTTGAGTCTAAAAAGGAAGATGGAGACACCTTTATTGCAGCCTTGGCCACTCATGTAGGTGATAATGCATGGTTGATAAACTCAGGTGCATCTTTCCACGTGACTCTTAACAAAAATTGGTGTAGTAAGGATGAAAACTATGATGGTGGTAAGGTGTATTTGGGTGATAATTCTTTCCTTGACATTGTTGGCCATGATAGTATTCATGTGAAATTTTCATATGGTAGAGTTAGATGATTTGATGGTGTCTTGCATATCATAGGACTACCAAGAAATTTATGATCTATTAGCAGCTAATAGATGCAGGTGTGCATGTACAGTTTTCTGAAGCAGGTGTGAAAATGGTGAGAGGTGCTACGGTGATAGCAAGAGGAACCAGATTGGGTACTTTGTACCAACTCGATGCATGCACGGTTGAGTGCAATAACACTTCTGATAAAATTAAGCCAGACACTACTTTGCTGAAAAAAGAGATGGTTTCCTCTTCTGCTGATGGTCATGGCTTCTAGGTACCCAAGGGTGCTTTGTCTACTGAATCAAAGTTGCCTGCAGAGAAGACCATGTTATGGCACCAAAGGCTTGGCTACAATGGAGAGAAGGGTTTGAAAGCCCTAAAAAATAAGAACCTTGTTGAGGGGTTAAATGATTGCAATGTAGAATTTGATTTCTGTGAACATTGTATTTAGGGAAAATAGAACCGCATTCAGTTTTACTCATCTTCTCATAAGTCTTCATATATCTTGGATCTAATCCATTCAAATGTATTTGGTCATGTTGATGTTGCTTCTATTGGTAAATCAGTTTATTATGTTACTTTCATTGATGATTTTAGTAGGAGAACATGGGTATATTTTTTAAAGAGTAAATATGAAGTTTTTAGTCATTTTAGGGAGTTCAAGGCCATGGTAGAAACTTAGGCTGAAAAGAAAATTAAATGTTGAAGACTGACAATGGTGGTGAGTACTGTTCTACAAATTTTGATAGATTCTGTACAGATTGCAGGATTAAAAGACAAAAGACAACTCCGTATTCTCCGCAACAGAATGGAGTTGCAAGAAGAATGAATAGAATGTTGATGGAGAAGACTAGGAACATGTTGAGTGGAGCTAGTCTAGAATAAAAGTTTTGGGCTAAAGTTGTTGCCACTACTTGTTATTTGATCAATAGATCTCCTACATCGGTGCTTGTTGATAAAATGCCAATGGAGGCATGGTCGGGGAAAAGGCCTTCACTTAGACATCTGAGAGTTTTGGGTTGTGAGGCATATGCACATGTGCCTAAGGAGAAGAGAACAAAGTTGGATTCTAAGGCTATCAAATGTATCTTCATCAGCTGTAGTTATGGTGTGAAAGGATACAATCTTTGGAACCCTGTTGCATAGAAGGTAATTTATTCCAAAAGTGTTATTTTTAGAGAGACTAAATCTTCTCCTATTACTTTTCAGCCAAAACAACATAAAGAAATTGAACAAAAAAAGGATGTGATTCAACTTCCTTCTATGCCTGAGAAAGTTGAATCAAGGCCTCAAGATAGACTAGAAGTTGAGGAGAGATCATCAAGCTCTGAATATTTAGAAGAGGAAGAAGAGGATGAAGAAGTGGAAGAACCTCCACTCAGCTTTTTCAAAGGTCTACAAGGCATAGGCAACCACCTGAAAGATATGGGTATTCACCTAATGATTGGAAGTGTATATTTTCTTTGAGTACTAACATTGATGAACTGAGATCTATGCCAAAGGCTTTGGGTATAAATGATGCAGAGTCCTAGAAAATAGCCATGAATGAAGAGATGGAAGCCCTTGAAAGAAACGATACATGGGAATTACTACCATTGCCTGAAGGACGAAAACTTGTTAGATGTAAATGGGTGTTTAAGAAAAAGATTGGTTTAGATGGAAATGTTGAAAAGTATAAGACATGGTTGGTTGCGAAGGGATACTCTCATGTTAAGGGTATTGATTACGGTGAGATCTTTTCTCCTGTTGCTAAAATGACATTCATTCAGTTTTTATTATCTATTGCAGTAGCTTATGACCTAGAGGTCAAATAAATGGATATGAAAACGGATTTCCTTCATGGTGATTTAAAGGAAAAAATCTATATGACACAACCAGAGCACTATGTGGTGAAAGGTAAAAGTAAATTGGTGTGTAAGTTAAAGAAATCTCTGTACGGCCTTAAACAAAGTCCTAGGATGTGGTACTAGAAGTTTGATACATATGTGTTGAGTTTGGGATTTATGCAGTCTAAATCTGATCACTGTGTATATTTTAAATCTGATGGTGATTATTTCTTGGTAGTTTCTTTATATGTTGATGACATGTTTATTGGGAAAGGCAAAGGTTTGCAAAATTGAAATCTCAGCTCTCTGCGAAATTTGAAATGAAAGATCTTGGTGCAGCAAAACACATACTTGGGATGGCGATCAAAAAAGATCGTGAGAACAGAAAGATATGGCTTGGCCAGAGTAAGTATGTTTGTTCAATCTTGCAAAGGTTTAACATGCATGATTGTAAACCACTTTGTGTTCCTATTACATTGGAAACAAAGCTCTCTATTTCACAATGTCCTACATCCCCATCAGAGATGGAAGACATGAGCATAGTGCCTTACCAGAGTGCAATTGGAAGCTTAATGTCTGTTATGGTCTGTACAAGACCAGACATTGCCCAAGCAGTGGGAGTTCTTTCTTGTTTTATGTCTAATCCTAGAAGAGTGCATTGGGATGTAGTTAAGGTCTTCAAATATTTGTGGGGTACAATAGAGTACTCTATATGTTTTCATGGTACAGGAGATCAACATTCCTTGAGTATTCATGGTTTTGTGGATTTAGACTGGGCTGGTGATGTCGATAGCAAAAGGTCTACCAGTGCATATGTATTTACTCTTAATGGTGGTGTAATCAGTTGGATGAGCAAGCGATAGGTTGTGGTTGCTTTGTCCACTATAGAGGCAGAGTATATGGCAGCTACTCATGCCTATAAAGAACACATTTGGTTAAAACATTTGTGTCCAGATATTGGATTGAAACACAGTGCAGTTACAGTTTATTGTGATAGTTAGAGTGCAATCTACCTTGTGAAGAACCTGACTTTTCATTCTAGGACCAAACACATTGATGTACAGTATCACTTCGTGAGAGATATGGTTGAGGATGGCAGGCTGAAGCTAGAAAAGGTAGAGACTGTGGTGAATGGTGTAGATGTATTAACAAAGCCCATGATCACACAAAAGTTCAAATAGTGTTCCAAATTAATGGGCCTTTTAGCCCCCAGCGATTAACTACCTATTTTCTATAGGCTCATGCAAGGTGTTTGACAAGTGGGAATATGTTAGAAATAAAGCGCATTAAAATAAAAAAAAAGAAAAAGAAAAAAAAGGAAAGTGTCTCAACCTTGCATGGAAATAAAAAGAAAGCGAGCCAAGAAAAGATGATTTTGTGATAGGTGAAAAGGGATTATTTTGAAAAGTATCTTTTAAATCGAGATAGAGATAAGTTGGCTATGAGATTTTATTGGATATTTCTAAAATGAAATGCTTTATCTCTAGAAGGTTCTCATATGCAATGTAATATTATATATTGTTACTTTGAGATAGTCATTGTGTGAGAGTTATTTTATAAGTCTATATGTTACTGGAATGTTGCTGAAATTCCTCTAGATTGGGTTGAGGTGAAGACTCCTATAAGAACTTGCATTGCAAGTGCATTATAATTTGTTTCAAGATTTGATAATACATTGTGCAAGTTTTGGAGTGTGGGGTTTTTCTCTCCAAAGGGTTTTCCCTATGTAAATCATTGACTTATGGTTTTAGTGTTATTGTGTTTATGGTATTATGTGTTTCTTGAAATCTCTGTAATATTTTATTTGAAATTTGCATAACACTCCTCTCAAGGTTAGCATTTTCTGCACACCTTTGCTTCCTTACAATCCTCACAACACACAATGCCTTTGTTCATCTCTATGTATAGTGAGCTCACCATACACAACAGGATTAGGATTGCCCTTTTGTATTAAAGACATTGATTCTCTAAGATTGGGGTGTGTGGGTTCACTGAAATTAGACTTAATATCAGGCTAGGTGAACCTCAAATCTTTGGGATTCTTTATTGCATGCTTTTTAGTGGAGTGCATACTCATATGTGTTGGAACTTAGGTAGCACTAGTTTTTCCTTTTAATGACCCTCAATTCTCAATGTCGTATCAGTATTGTTTGTTAAGGTCCTATCTGACATCATGTTGTTCATAACTCCACTAGGTAGTCATAATGTAATAATTTATAATATAGTAGAGGAATTATAATAGGATTTTATTTTATTATTATTTAACATGTTTTAATTTTTCTACCACCTCTCCCAACCTTAATCCTCCCTCCACCTCATTCTAATCACAAGTATCATCTTCCTAATGAAGGATCGTTGAGTGTGATCTGAAACATTGAAGCAAAGAAATACACACAGTTAAATCTAAAAGTATTTCTCTCTAATTTCTATGGACTATGGAAAGCTCATGCCTACTACAACTAATAACTCGATCCTTGACTCCCTACAAACCTATAAATTTAGTTCTGGCTAATAATACTAATATAATCGAGCAATTAAGTAAATAGAAAAAGATGACTAAGTAATACAATAAGAAATGAACAAAGTCTTAAAATTTGAAAAGATTAACATCCCAAAAAACATGTAACATACTAACTCTCTAACAAGACTTAAAACAAATATTTATCAAGAGATAAACAAACATATAAATCATTAAGTGAAAAAGATAACTTTTTGTTTTGAATTAAAATATTCTCAAGGAACCAAAATACATCATATAAACATAACTTATAAGAAACCATGATCAACTAAGTGAAATGCTGATTACAACATGGAGTAAAAGCAATTAGGAATTGCAATACATAAACAATGCATAAGATGAGTATATATAGGTGTAGAGAGGTGAGGAGGTTGAGTCGACCTAGGAGTCGACTTCAACACTCCACTCACCAAGTGTCGAATGAGTGCTGACACATAGTTTGGAGAGTTTGACAGAACTCTCCAAGTTGACACCTCGCACCTAAGGTGGCTTAAAGCCATGTACTAAATATATTACTTAAAATAAGTAATATAAGATAAAGTTTAGCCCTAACACCCCCCCTTAAGCACAACTTAGGTGGGTACAACAAGAGATGGGTCTCGGCTACTAGGCCTGGTGAGGTACCCATATACAATAAAATCTCTCATAAACAGAGAAAAGAAGAAAACCCAGTGGGAACAAAACTTGGTGCAATCATGGTAGGAGGGTTCATAGAATGAACTGTCTAGACTGTGCAACAAGAGTAAACACAACAGAAACAACTCAAAGATATGAAACAATGCAGATTCAGTCATTCAGTATATCATAGAATTCAAATACAATCTGGCTGGCAACATGCAAGCTTACAATTAGGGCTTCAAGGCCTAGTTATATAATATCAAAATATGCACAAGATATAGCTTTGAAGTTCCTTCGCTCAAAATCCAGACTAAGGGTTCCGAATCAATCATGCTAACTTCTTTCCTAGGGATCTATTACATCAATATATATCACCTTTGGTACATAAAATTCCTCCGTGTTGGCCAAGGAAGATCTCAAACTCCAAGGAAGAGCTGTAACGTGTGTACATGGATAGGTCAGACCTAATCATGAAGAATTCCTCTGCAAATGAATGGAATGATGTACGGATCACGGGGAAGGTCGGCCACGAACTAAAGATCATTGAATGATGTACAATAAGGCTCCACAAGTCAAGGAATGCTCTGCAAGTCTTCTCCTTTAGCTGATTGTCTGAGACTGTCAGGATGCTCTATTCTGAGAAAATAGTTGATCTTCTGATTGCGATAACTTTCTAGTAACTAAACCAAATGCTCTGAATTCTGGATATGTTGTAGATTAATGAATCTAGATGCTAAGTCTAACTCTATAAGATGTGAAATGCAATTGCGGTAGAATGCAAACCAAAATACAGAAACTGCTACTGACTAAACTGCCTGAACTGAACTGGAAAATGAAAAGAAACAAACTAAACTACAAACAAATTGAAATGCAAATATTTTTGGTTGATGTAAGATTGCTCTTGAACCAAGGATGCTCCTACATCAAACATCCATGATTATTAAAAAAGTGAGTCCCTCACTTTGTTGGGGCTAGAGGAAAACCAAGACGGTCCACCTCATCCTGAGAAATCCATGATGAATTTTCTTCTGGTCTGCCTTTCCACTTCACAAGGAATTCCTTGTATTGTCTTCCTTCGGTGCTACATCCAACTCTGTTGTCCAAAATGTCTTCAATCTGCTCTGGTGCTTGTTGTGGTAACTACTTCTTCAAGTCCTTGCCATGTTGTCACTGAACTCTACTTCATGATACTGGTATAGGTCTACAATATTGAAAATAGGTGACATGCCTAATGTCTTCGGTAGCTCCACTTCATATGCATTTCCTAAATCAAATTTTCTGAGTATCTTACAAGGTCCAAACTTCTTCATCTTCAACTTGTTATAAGTGCCAACTAGAAATCTTTCTTTTCTCAAGTACACCATCACTTCATCTCTAACTACAAATTCTTTGTGTCTTCTCTTCTCATCTGCTTGCTCCTTGTATTTTCTATTCATATCTTCCAAATGCTTCTTAACCTGATTATGCACTGTCTTCATGTGATCTGCAAATTCTTCTACTTTTGCACTTCTATTTTCCTCTATATTGATATCTCTTAATTCTATTGCTCCTTTAGGGTTCACTCTGATAACAATCTCAAAAGGTGTTCTTCCAGTACTCCTATTCATTGAATTATTATATACAAACTTTTCTTGTGAAAGACTCAAATCCCAACTTCATGTCTTTTCTCCAACCAAACACCTTAACAAGTTTCCCAAACTCCTATTCACTACCTCTACCTGTCCACCAATCTATGGATGAAATGTTGAATTGAACTTCAAATATGTCTTCATCTTCTTCCAAAGTGTCTTCCAAAAATATCTAATAAATTTGTTGTCTCTATCTGAAATTATGCTCTTAGGTAATCCATGCAATCTCAAAAATCTCCTAGAAAAATAGGCCTGCTACATGCACTAAATCAGTTGTCTTCTTACAAGATATGAAATGAGCCATCTTTGAAAATATGTCTACCACTACAAATATAGAATCATGTCCTCTCTATGTATTAGGCAATCCCATCACAAAATCCATGCTTATGTCTTCCCAAGGTCTCTCCGGTATTGTCAAAGGTTTAGACAATCTAGTATTCTGATTACTCCCTTTTGAACCTTGACAAACTCTATAACTTTGCACAAACTTCCTAACATCCTTATGTATCTAAGGCCAAAAATAATTGTCACTCACTGAAGCCACTATCTTGTTAATGCCAAAATGTCCTACCAATCCTCCACTGTGTTTCTCCTTGATCAAATTATCTCTCATTGAACTTCTAGGTATGTACACCTGATTTCCTCTTAACAACATATCTTCTTAAATGAAGTAGTCCAAGCATTTACTCCTATATGTCACAACAGGTTCCTTACATGCTTTCCAAGGTTTTGCAAAATCAGTGTCTCCCTCATACATATTATTCAATTCATGAAATCCTATCACTTCAACTCTCATCTTTGTCAACAAGTTTCTTCTTCTACTCAATGCATCTACAACTTTGTTTGATTTTCCACTCTTATGCTTCAATACAAATGTATAACTTTGCATGAACACAACCCATCTCATATGTCTCTGATTCAACTTACCTTGACTATTCAAATACTGCAAAGCTTGATGATCTGTATATAACACAAATTCCTTAGGCAACAAGTAGTGTCTCCACTTCTTCAAGGCTTGAATTATAGCATAGAACTCTTGATCATAAACTAAATATTTTCTCCTTGCATCATTCAACTTCTCACTAAAATATGCTATTGGTCTACCTTCTTGACTTAATACTACTCCAATTACACTCCCACTTGCATCACAATCTACTTGAAATACCTTATTGAAATCTGGTAATGCCAACACAGGTTGCTCTGTCACTTTCTGCTTCAGCAATTCAAAACTTTTATCTGCTCCTGATGTCCACTTAAAGTCTTTTCTGTCACCTCTCATTGTCTCTGTCATAGGGTTACAAACTGAACTAAAATTTCTGATGAACTTCCGGTAGAAACTAGCTAATCCATGAAATGATCTAACCTCTCTAATGCTTTCTGGTGTAGGCCATTCAACAATTGCTCTTACTTTCTCAGGATCCATCTTCAATCCTTCTATAGAAATCACAAATCCCAAATACACTAGTTCATCCTTCATGAAACTACACTTCTTGATGTTTATCAGCAATTTCTCTTCTCTCAACCTCTGCAAAACTTGTCTAATATGCCATAAATGTTTCTCTTTTGTCTTACTAAAAATCAGAATATCATCCAAGTATACAATTACCAACTTACCCAAGAATTTCTTCAAGACTTCATTCATCAACCTCATGAAAGTACTCAGTGCATTTGTCAATCCAAAAGGCATCACTAACCACTCATACAATCCTTCATTTGTCTTAAAAGTAGTCTTCTACTCATCTCCTTCTCTGATTCTGATCTGATGGTATCCACTCTTCAAATTTTTCTTTGTGAAATATTTTGCTCCACTCAAACAATCCATGATATCATCCATTCTAGGTAAAGGGAATCTATACTTAACTATGATCTTGTTTATTGCTCTAGAGTCTACATACACATTCTCCATTCTCCATCCTTCTTAGGTGCTAACATTGCAGGTGCTGTACAAGGACTCAAACTTTCTCAGATCAAACCTTTCCACAACAATTATTTTATTTGTCTATTTAGTTCTTCATTCTCTGCCAGTGTCATTCTATGTGTTTCTTTGTTAGGCAAACTAGCTCTCGGTATAAGACCCATGTGATGACTAATACTCCTGATTGCTGGAAATCCTTCAGGTACATTATCTAATATGATGTCTTCATACTATGTCAGCAACTCTCTTATCTCCTTCGGTTGTGATTCTTCACTCTCCTTCAATGTTTTAGGCTTCTTAGGAATCAAGGCATAACACATATTCTCATGCCTCAAACCATCCAGAAATTTTCTTCCATCTACCAAACAGATTCTAGCATTCCCACATACTTCACTCTTAGGATCATCTTCCAAAGGAATCAAAGTAATTCTCTTTCCATTTGATGTTGTAGTATATGTATTCTTTCTCCCATCATGTATAGCTTTTCTATCACACTGCCAAGGTCTACCCAACAAGATATGACATACATCTATAGGCATAATATCACACAAGACTTCATCACATGATATGATCCAATATGAAATTTCACCAAACATTGTTCACTCACCAGTACCTTATGATCATCCTAAATCCATGCTATCTGATAGGGCTTAGGGTGTTTCAGTCTTTCCAACTTCAACTTAGTTACCATCTCCTCTAAAACTAGGTTATCTGAACTACCACTATCAATAACAACTTTGCAACAATTACCTCCTAATTTGCATCTGGTTCTAAACAAACTCTTCCTATGTGGTGGTTCTTCAATTGTCTCTGCTTGAAATAGTGCTCTTCTCATCACAAGTGATTCTTCTTTCTTTGGTTTACCAACTGAACTCGGTGATCCAAAAGGTTCTTCTTCCACATAGGTTTCTCTTCCACTGTTCTCTGTTCTCTTGCTTGTACTTCCTTGATTACATTCCAATGCTCTATGTCCTTCATCTCCACACTTGAAACAAGTGCTTCTGAATGTCCTCCTATCAAATCCTCTTCCTTCTCTTCAGTATCCTTCATTTTGGTAAGCACTAGGGTTTCCTCTCTGGTAAAAGTTTATGTCATCTCTCTGGTATGCATTATTATCTCTATCATCCTTCTTAAATGTATTGTCAAACTTGTTTTGCTCTAGATGTGATCTGTCTCCTTCAGAAAATGTTTTGTTCCTCTGAAATTTACCTCCTCTTCCTCTCTGTCTCTGATCATGCCTCTTGTTCAACTTCTCTACAACTTTCAGGGAAAACTAGTATGCTTCCTCCAAAGATGTCATCCTCACCAAACTTAGTTCTTCTTGAATGTTCAATCTCAGTCCATTGATGTATCTATCCACTTTCTCCTTTCTTGCTTCACTATGTCTTATCCTTATGATCATCTTATGAAATTCTTTAGTGTGTACTGCTTCATAGATTTCTCCTTTTGTCTTAGGTTCTGCAATCTTTTCAATAGCTCCAACTCATAGTCAATAGGTATAAATTGATTCTTCAATTTTGTCACCATTCTATCCCACTTTGTAATCTTTTCTTTTCCTCTTTTGTTTCTATCCAACTAAACATCTTTCCACCATATAGCAGCATGTCCTTTTAACTTTATCTTTGCAAATTTCACCTTCTCCAGATCTTCAACCTCTTCATATTAAAAGTATTCTTCCATGTCATTTATCCAATCAATCAACTCTTCAGGGTTCAAATTACTAGTATAGTTTGGCACATCAAATCTAGGTCTTTTTCAAATCTTTGAAATATCTCGCAACATCTTGATTTGGTCTGATTCTTCTTCTTCATCACCTCTTAGGGTTTCACTAATTTGTTCAACAGATTAAAATTCTTCTCCATCATCACTTTCAACATTAGGTCTCAGTGTCAATCCTCTTCTCCTATCTTTCTCAACAACATCCAAATGAATTCTCATTCTTCTCATCATTTCCATCATCTCATCCAATCTACCAGCCATTGTTCCAACAACATCAACTCTCCTTGGCGACATCTTCCTCGGATCAGGTGTAAACTGCCTCAAGTTCGGTGATCAGGCTACAAGGTGACATCTGCCTCACAATCGGCAATCAGTTGTGTAACAAGTAACCTGCCTCAATTCAATGATCTGTCCATAGAAAGATCTTATGGAATTCCTCCACTAACTTTGTTCAATTTGCTCCCAAAGATTTGAAACTTTCGCTTTGATACCACTTGGTGCAGTCACGGTAGGAGGGTTCAAAGAATGAACTGTCCAGACCGTGCAGCAAGAGTAACTACAATGGAAACAACTCAAAGATATGAAACAAATGCAAATTTAGTCATTCAGTATATTGTAGAATTCAAATACAATCTAGCCAGCAACATGCGGGCTTATAATTAGGGCTCTAAGACCTGGTTACAGAATATCAGAATATGCACAAGATATATCTTTGAAGTTCCTTCGCTCGAAATCTAGACTAAGGGTTCCAAATCAATCGCTAACTGCTTTCCTAGGGATCTATTACATCAATATATATCACCTCTGGTACAAAAGATTCCTCCGCATCAGCTAAGGAAGATCTCAAACTCCAAGGAAGAGCTGTAACGTGTGTACACGGATAGGTCAGACCTAATCATGAAGAATTACACCACAAATGAATGGAATAATGTGTGGATCACGAGGAAGGTTGGCCATGAACCAAAAATCATTAAATGATGTGTAATTAGGCTCCACAAGTCGAGGAATGCTCCATAAGTCTTCTCCTTTAGCTGATTGTCTGAGATTGTCAGGATGCTCTGTTATGAGAAAATAGTCGATCTTTTGATAGTGATAATTTTTGGTAACTAATCCAAATGCTCTGAATTCTAGATATGTTGTAGATGAATGAATCTAGATGCTAAGTCTAACTTTGCAAGATGTGAAATGCAACTGCAGTAGAATGCGGACCAAAATACAGAAACTACTACTGACTGAACTGCCTGAAATGAACTAGAAAATGAAAAGAAACAAACTGAATTACAAACAAATTGAAATGTGAATGTTTTTGTGTGATACAAGATTGCTCTTGAACCAAGGATGCTCCTGCATCAAAACTCCTCTCCAAAAGAGAGAAAAGATGGATGCATCTAGAAATTGCTTATGTACCAATGTCGATGTTGAATTGCAACTGATGACTCCATAGATGCTATTATCATGAGTATTCAGGAACATTAACCAAATTTGAGATGTGATCCGATGCAAGATTCAGGTTCATTTACCATAGGCTCTCGATGTGAGATATGAACCTATGTGAATCTATTGCAATATTATGGATCTTTTACCATAGGCTCTCAAAAAATGTTTGAAGGATCATTCGATCCACCTATTTCTCAATCCCACCTTCTTTTAGTTGCAACCTCATTGAGTTAAATTAGGTGGCATAATCCTCTATAGTATTAGAGTCTCTTTGGACTTATACTTATGAGGTCTTTAACTCGTGACTTATTTGTTCGATGACCTTCCCTTGGGTGTTTTCAAGATTGCAAAATGAAAAGAAGTGCTTGGAGTTAGACTTGATTACACTTATTAAACCATCTAGAGGAGATATTTTTGTAGACTTAGAAGTACAAAAAGAGAAAATTCTATGATACCCCCCTGAATTTGATCCCCCTACTTTGTGGTACTTTATAATTTAGTGCATATACATGGACTATCCAATTTTGGAACCAAAAAATGTACTTTACAAAGTTTAAAAGTTCAAATAACAATTTCTCGAAAGCAATTTTGTTCCCCTAGCTTAAATTACCCCCTTATTTTGTATTTTATATTTCTTAATGCCTTTAGACAAGAAAATGCTTATATTTAACACTATAAAAGCATAATTTTAAATGCTTGCAAAAAATAAAAAACACAAAATGTTAGTCCCAAAAATACAAGGCCCAAGTTAGGGAAAAATGGGCACCCAAATTGAGGGGCATATTAGGGCAGAAATGCCAAAATGAAGAAATTGCATGTGAAGAGTGAATGGTGGCCAAAATTGAAGGGAATATGGTAGCCATCAACAAACCTCAACACTAGAGTCTCTGTGCAGAGATCAGTTTGCATGCTGCCAAGAGTCCAAGAGAGACCGAGTTAAGGGTCGACTTGCATTCCCTTTCTAAGTATCTCACGCCCCCTTCACAGCTAGGCCATGGCGACCTTTCCACTGTCAAGGTTGATCTAGGATGCAAGGGTGTATGCCTTCTAAAGCAAAGAATTTCCCTTAGGCATAGACGCATTCATCTTAGAAAGATGGTGCCAACAACATTTTAAAAAAGGGGTTTTGAAACAACATTAAAAATGGCATTTGCCTTCCCAAACAGGGTGCATGATGGCTTGACCCCTATTCAGGCCATTGTTGTTCCTCGTGGGCACAATGGGTTTTGGTGGGGCGGCCTTGATGGCTGAATGCAAGTCATTTACACTTCCCACGAGACATTTGACCCTCCAACATATCATTGCCATTTACTAGGGCTTAATGCACACATATCAACCCCCAATGGCAGCTTTTGGCTCTATGTGGACGACGACCTGCAAATGAGGGTGAATTACAAATAGGGGAGAATAGACACAACATAGCGCACACAAAAAAAGGATGAAGTCAACTTTGCTGGAGGTCGATGGGTCTTTGATCATCCCAATCGGCCCCTTCAACCTTTTAATCACCCTTGCAAATCCATGGATTGGCCTTGACAAATTTGCATGTTGGTGCAGCTACCACAGGACGTTTGACCTTGCTGCAAGCTGAGATTTGACCTTCCACACACCAGATCTACACTTTTGAGGGATGTCTCAACTGGGCAAATGTGGATTATTGTAGAGGGAGGATGGACACCACAATAAAACCAACGTCCAAGCTCAAACAAAAGACTAGATTAATGCAACCAAGACGAACTAGCCAACAACTTAGTTTGGCTCTGATACCATATAAGAAACCATGATCAACTAAGTGAAATGATGATTACAACATGGAGTGAAAGCAATTAGGAATTTCAATATATAAACAATGCATTTAAGATGAGTACATATAGGTGTAGAGAGGTGAGGAGGTTGAGTCGACTTCAACACTCCACTCACCAAGTGTCGAATGAGTGTCGACACATAGCTTGGAGAGTTTGACACAAATCTCCAAGTCGACACCTCACACCTAAGGTGGATTAAAGCCATGTGCTAAATATATTACTTAGAATAAGTAATATAAGATAAATTTTAGCACTAACATAACTTCCTTTTTGAATATACATGTATTCAAAATTAATTTACAGAATCAACATTTCATTTTTTAATTACAATAATTTGTACTTGATAAAATTTACATAGTTTATGAAATACAAGTCACATATCAATAAGTATGTTGCATTTCGAATTCTGATATCCATATTGCAAGTCTCAGTGAGTCTTTTGCTAGAGAGAGAGAGCATCTTCTTAGTGCTTTACCCCCAACAATAGACTAGCGGTCCCTCACTCACCTTCCAACTGGAAGTAGTCCTACCCTTCACGAAGAGTATAGACATAAGGTAACCAACTAGTATTTTCCATTTGACTACTGGTGGTGTATCCTACACAACTCTATCAATCACACAACTCTAGACAAATCTCTAGCTAAGTATGATCATACCGATGGGTTATGAAATCTAGACACTTGTGAATCAACTAATCTAGACAAAAATTCAACGTTAAAACTATCTACAATAAACACAATTTTAATTTCTTCCATCTACGTCAAAGAAGACTCCAACATATTCTCATTTTTGACACAAAGAAAAATGATTTTGACAAAAAGCTCGCCTTAGTCGTAAAACTACTAACGTTCAACCTTGACGATGTCGAATTCACAAAAATGACTTGGCTGACATTAAAAACACGTTAAAAAGAATCTGAATGACATCGACAACTTGCCGAGTCGATAAATAAACTTAAACCAACTTGATTAGGTATGACTTACCTTAATCAACAAAGATTCACTATCACATCTCATTTTATGGACTATATTATTAATTTAGATTATTGGACATTTACTATTATTGTTTTACTATGAGTGATTCCACGTGTGTGAAAGTAAATATCATAAAATTATAAATGCGTGATTAGGAAAGTTGATTTAATAATTGTATATTATTGGTACGACTATGGATGTACATTATGTTTTGCTTCGGCTATGATTTTGAGGAACTAACCTATTGATGTGGAGTTGAGTGTGACTGAATGTAGGTACTCATCGAAGATGAGAACATGGTTGAGGTAGAGATGTTCTAGCCACTCGGTAAGAACTGTTGGGATGGATAAACCTAATGCACGCACACACTCACATAGTCTCATGTCATAATGCATTTTTGAATGGCTCTAGTATGCATTATTATATAGTAAATGAGTGTGATTGATGTTTAATACTTAGAAAAATATGTGTTTTAGTTTCTACAGTAAGTCTATTCGAATGCATAAATTAGTCATGAAAATATTATATTCCTTCAAATTATATTTAATGGAATTATGTATATTAAATTATTTAATTATAAATAATAAAAGTGTTTTCCTATTTATATAATATATATTATTGTTTGAAAACAATATCTTGGTTAAAGTAAAAATAAATATGTTTTTATTTAAAAAGATAAATAAATTATATTAAATATTGTAATTAGATATCTAAATAAAATAATAAAAGAAAAAGATATTGTCATGCAAAACTAGGGAGCGACAGAAGCAGTAGAGTTTAAAATTTCAATCAAAATTGGAGGCTTTTGAATGCCAAATGCATGCAGAACTAAAGTGAACTAGCAATTATCAAAAGGAGCTCCAATCTAAGTATCCGAACCCCATTTTTAGGAGGAAATTCATGCATTAAAATAGAGAACAAAAAAGGGGAAAAGACCACCATTTTTTCAGTGTCAAAAAGAAGAGAGAGAGATTACAATTATTTGGAGCGTGAGGAAGGAGAGAAGGAGGTATGCAACCAGTGACAAAAGGTGAAGGAGAGATCAACGCCAGGGAGCAGAGATCAACTTTGAGGAAAGCGTATAAATTGGGTATTTTCCTTGTTTTGTTTGCAAAAGTTTTTGGTTGAGTATACTATTAAACCATGGTTAAATATTGGCCTACACCTTGATGATTTTCTGAGCTGTATACTATCTTAGTCGGCATGTTTATGACTGTCTCTTGTGCCTTGAATTATTCTCCTATTGCCTATTATTCTTTCATCTGTGTTTTGCTTGTGGATCAATTTTTCTTTCTCTTGGCATCAACTTGAATTTTCCTTTGGTTGTTGTTATTGGTAAACTTATGACTAGTACTTATCCTCTGTATTTGCTTAAAGATTGCCGCCTCTATACCATATTTGACTTGAGTTAAATCAGCCTTTTCTTTCCTCTATTTGACATCGACTTAAACTTACAAGCGAATAACCTTAGTATTAGCCTCAGTATGTAGTATTGAAGCCACATGTTCTTGTTTTTTTTGTCAGCTTGATTTGGGCGGCTTGGTTGTAGGTAACGGCCTCCTAAACTATAGTTCACATGTTTGACCCTTTTTACCATCTTCTACACTCTTTGAATGGTCAACATGGTATCTCCTTGTTAGTGGTAACGGCTTGCTTGATATCGCCTTGCTAATGGCATGCTTATCTGATTTTCCAATGATCTCATTATAGCAATAGCTGACAGTTATTTATCCAAGTGTACATTCATTTATTCCTATAGCTGCAACTGATCTTGCATTGCCTTTGTTATGTCTTATTTCTTGTGACTGTATGAGTTATTTACTGTCACAGTTATCTATTGTCTTATCCTTGTCGTAGCTTATTTGTGTTAATGTCGTAGTCTATTATTCATGTAACAGACTTCTTGTTCAGTTCTTGTAGCTTTGTTTAATTACCTCTGTTGGAGCAGTTCATTTATCCCTATCACCATATTGTTTGTTCCTGTCGCAGACATGTTCTGTTACTGTAACTTATTTTATTATTTCCTATAGCAGTTAGATTATTACTTGGAACAGAGATAGTATAATTTTTTATTATTACCCATGCCTTTACTTTTACATAATGTGTTGTTGGCAATATTTATACCCCCTTATTAAATCCTTATTATAATTAATTGCTTTGAATTATAAACCAGTTTACGGGTAGAAAGTAGGTAACTTTAGTTTCTTCAAAATATTGAAAAGAATGAAATATGGGTTAGGGAATATAACCAGTTTATAAAATCTATATATATATATATTTCTGTTTAAATGAATGAATGATGTTCCTATTTATTTCTTGCTTGAAAGTGTGTTTCTTGAATTATGCAAAAGAAAGGGATTCGAAATGGATTTAGGCAAACATGGGTTGCTTTTGTTTTGAAAGGAAAATAAATTATCTTGTATGTGTGTGTTTGGGGTTACTTTTTGGGCTAGGATGCCAAATGTGGAATATCAGAGATGGCTTTTCCTCTTTTCAGGAGTTGACCTTAAACTATTTTATATGCTTGGCCAAGTTGGGAATTCATTGAAATGAGATGAATATTTGTCTAGCAAAACTTTATTTATATATATCTAGATGCCACATCCTGTTGTGAGACATTTGCACATCATTGTTTAGATTTGCATTTAGACTTCAGGTTGCATCGGGTGTTCCCTCCTACCAGTTGTTTCTAGGTTGCTAGACATTTCATGTAGGGTTGGGTTTCCTTCATGTTATGAAGGGATCCAGGGAAGTGTAATTGCTTCATGGTTTGGTAGAAAAGTGCCTGATCCATGTTCTCGTCTCTCGGCTTGCAAGAGAACCATGTGGGTTCATGGCAGCTGGAGAGTTTTGATTTAATTTATTATTCTTATATTGTACATGATTATTGTACCTTATACTTATCATTGGGTGATTTATGGCATGAAAGCCAATGGACATTGTATATTCTTTATAGTGCTAACACCTTGATTAAGCACGTGATTTGTAAGATTTAATGACTTTATTGATTAATGTTTATGAGATTTATCATTTTACTTGTGTTGATGTAATTAAGTGGGTTATTTACTATAGTAACTTTTGTGATGGAATGCGTACTTTGCATTCATATACTGAAGATACACTATACTCAGATGACAAATGAACTGTTCAAAACCAAGTGTCTATTCTCCTCTCCTCAAAAGATACTCTCTCTTTCTTGGAGAGTGGTCGAAACTTGTTTTCCTGAATACAACTTGCAATCACCAAACTGGGATTAGTGCATCGTTAGTCCATTCACAAATCTTATGAAAAACAAATCAAAACCTCATAATGTAAATTTCTGAATTATTCAATCACATGTATTATACTTAATCACATGAACTGATATTTAAGAAATCAATGATTTACTTTGACATTATATTTTAACGTCTAAACATTTATCCATAAAATTCAGTACTAATCACGTGAAAGTAAATAGTAAAATCAAAGCCAAAATTTGGGATGTAGAATATCTCTCCCCTAAAGATTCATCATCCTCAATGATTCAATGTATCATAACATAATTTAAAACAAGTTTTTATTTAATTGATAAAAACATGAAATAAATGAGGAAATCTTTGATAGAACTCATGGTAATCCTCCCATGTAGCACTATCTTCTGCATATTGGTCCCACTAGACCTTGCACTGCAAACCTCTCTATTACGCAAGCGGGGCTTGCATGTTTCGAGCACCTTGAGAGGCTCGATCGTGACCACTCCTGGGTCATGTATCTGTAATGCATTCCAATTAAGAATATGGTTATCTCTTGCAATATAATTTTTCAAATAAGAAACATGAAAAACATTATGCATTCTAAATAAAGTTGGTGGTAGAGAAATTCTGTAGGTAACTAGATTGATCACTTCAAGCACTTCGAAGGGTCCTACATAACAAGGAGCTAATTTGGAAGGCTTTCCAAATTTTATAGAACTTTTCTGTGGTTTGACCCTTAAAAGAACTTTTTCTCCAATAGAGAATTATCTCGGTATTTGCTTGGTATCAGCATAATTTCTCTGTCTATAATTGGCTTCTACCAATGTCTATCTGATCAATTTTATTTTTTCTTCCATTTCTGCCAGCATTTTTGGACCAATGCTAATCCTATCTTCTAGCTTATCCCAGCTTATAGGAGTTCGGCATCTTCTTCCATACAATGCTTCAAATGGTGCCATTTTGATAGAAGAATAATAGGAGTTGTTATAAGCAAATTCCACAAGCGATAAGTATTCCTCCCACTTGTATTGCTGATCCATGCAATGCATTCGTAACAAATCCTCTAGAACTTGGTTAACTCTCTTAGTTTGACCATCTATTTCAGGATGATGAGTTGTACTCACATTAAGCTTAGTTCCTAGCACTAAAAATTAGGTTTGCCAAAACCTTGACATCATGCGTGCATCTCTATCTGAGATAATCTTCTCAAGAACTCTATGTAATCTAAACACTTGAAGAAATTTGCAAGCTAAAACTAGTGCTCCATCAGTTAAATTTCTAGGTATGAAATGAGCTACCTTTGTGAGTTTATCCATCGCTACTAAAATTGCATCATGTCTATTTCTAGACATTGGAAGACCTTGAACAAAATCCATACTTATGATTTGCCACTTCCATTCTGGTATATCATGTGGATACAAAAGTCTTGCGGGATGTTGATGTTCTTCTTTAACTCTCTGGCATTCTAGGCAACTTGCCACAAATCTTGCAGCATCATTCTTCATTCCTTTCTAGAAATAAAGAGGTTTTACATCAACTAGAAGTTTGGTTACTACTGGATGTCCTGAGTATGGTACGGAATGAACTTCTTTCCACATAAGATTCCTTAGTTCGGCTGAATTAGGAACATACATCCTTTCTTGTACCTTAATAGTCCATCAAATTCAAAATGAAACCCATCATACCTTGAATCTTGAGGATTTACCATAAAATCTTTCTTAACCTACTCATAGTATTCATCACCTAATATATTTTTCAACACTAATTCCTTAAAGTTTGCATGAATAGAGACAATTGAAGAAATATGTCTCTGCCAACTCAAAGAATCTACTACTTTGTTCTCTTTACCTTTGATATAACTTAAATCTCAAAGTCATAGTTAGATATCAACTCTAACCATCTCCTTTTTTAGGCATTTAGATGAGGTTGAGAAACTAAATACTTGAGACTTTGAAGATCCGACTTAAGCACAAAGGTTTTTCCCAACAAATAGTGACTCCGTACTTACAAAGCATCCGCAATTGCTACCAGTTCTAAATCATGCAGAGCATAATTTTTCTTGTAATCTTTTAACTTTCTACACTCATAGGCTATCACTCACCCATCTTGCATAAGCACTTCTCTTAAACCTTCTCTTGAGGCATCATTTATTACCTCAAACTGACCTTCAGGATCAGGGATTTTCAGAATTATTGCCATTGTCAATTTCTCTTTTAATTGATCAAATGCCTCTTGATATTTTTCTGACCAATCAAAATGATTCCCTTTCCTTTGCAATGAAGTGATTGGACTTGTAATTTTGGAGAAATTCATAACAAACTTTTTGTAGTATCCTGTGAATCCCATGAAGCTACGCGCTTCATGCACATTTTAGGTATAGGCCAATCTAGGATAGATTTAATCTTTTTTGGATCTACAAAAATTCCTTTAGTTAAAATTATGTGTCCTAAATACTAAATTTCCTTTTGGAAGAATGAACACTTAGAAAGTTTTCCATATAACTTATGCTCTCTCAATCGTTGTAAAACTGTTCGCAAATGTTGCAAATGTTCTTCATTCTTAGAATAAATAAGAATATCATCAAGAAAAACTCAAAGAAACTTGTCCAAGCAATCTCTCTACACATTGTTCATCAGATTCATGAATGTGGAAGGTGCATTTGTAAGTCTGAATGGTAACACTATAAACTCATAGTGCCCATATTCTGTTCTAAAAGTTGTTTTGTGGATATCTTCATCCTTCAATCTCAGTTGATGATATCCCAATCGTAAATCGATCTTTGAAAATAAGAATATCCACGTATTTGATCAAAAAGATCATCTATACGCGACAATGGATACTTATTCTTTATCATTGCTTTATTGAGCATACAATAATCTATACACAGACACAAAGTTCCATCTTTCTTTTTAACAAAGATTACTAGTGCACCCCATGGAGAAACACTAGGCTTAATCAATCATTTAGCCATCAATTCTTGCAATTGGGCTTTTAATTCCATCAATTCTGTAGTAGTCATACAATAAGGTGCTTTTGTATTGGCTCAAATCTTGGTTTAATGTTGATTGCGAAATCAAAGACTCTTTTGGGTGGTAGACCTAGAAGTTCTTCTGGAAAAACATCCTGGAAATCTCGAAGAAAAGAATAAATTTCTTCAAAAGGCACACTTTGATTTTCAATACTTTCCTCAATTTGTTCCATTTTCACTGCAAAGAGTTGACACCCTTTTTGCCTAGCCTTTTTCAATTGCTTAGCAGAGATTGGTCAAATCTTGACCTCTCTTTGAATACCTTGCAAAAAGACATTATTTCCCACATCATCTAAACACTCAACTATTTTTTAAAAATGGTCAACATTGGCTCTATGTTTCCACAACCAATTTATTCCTAAGACAACGTCATAGGAACCTAAGAGAGCTATGTATAAATTCACCTCAGTTGAAAAAATTGAGAGATCAATCTTAGCTTCAAACAAACATTGCTCTACCTGAGCCTTAGATTGGTTAGCATATTCTACTTGCCAAGGTTTAGACATATAACTAGCTCTTCTAGGAAACTTATTCAATATCCTAGGAGAAATAAAATTTTCATTTGCTCAAGTATCAATCAAATAGAGATAGGGACTCCAAACAAGGTACCTATCATCTCTATAGGAGTGGTCTGATACTCTGCTTGGTGATTATCCAATGCTATATGAATCCTTTGTTGGAATGTTGCTTGCTGGGTAGGTAAAGCATTACCTCTTTGCTGATGACTCTGGTTCTTGGTTGGGCATTGATTGGCATAATAGTCACCTCCACAAGTAAAACATCCTCCAGGTGATCCTCTCTTTTCAGTTGTCTTGTTAGCATTATCCTAATTCCTCTTGAAGTTACCATTCTTCTTTTCATTGTCGGACCCACTCTTATACTTCTTAGTTCCTTTTCCATTTCTCCTATTCTCATAATTATTATCATTCCTCCTCTTGGAAGGTTGGGAATTTTGAGTCTTATTAAACCTCTTGTGATTCAATTAAACCTCTTGTGATTCATGTCATGATAAGAAAATATGGACTTCAACTTTTGCTCCTCCTTAATGGCCTTCTCATAAACTTGATCCATTGTCGTAGGACCATGCACGTCCACTTCACCACCAATCTAGGCATTTAGACCCATGATGAATTTCCTAATTCAGAATATTTCATCCTTCTAGTATTGAGGTATGTACTTCAGAAGATGAGAAAACTTCTCCCCATACTCGACTACTGACATATCCCCTTGACGTAGATTTTAAAAATCTATCAACTTCTGGTCAAAGAAGAGTTGCAACAACCACCTTTTATAGCATAGTTTAACAAACTCATCCCAAGTTACCTTTAAGGAACTTAATCCTAATTCCATCTTCTTGTTCATCCACCAAGTGGATGCTTCTCTTGCCAAATGATAAGCTCCCCATACTGCTTTGGTTATTTCTGAATAATTTCTTATCTGAAAATACTTTTCCATGTCCGTTAACCAAGCCTCGACAGCATCTCCAGTCACCATTCCATCAAACTTAGGTGGTGTGACTTTCTTCATATCTTTAGATAGTTCTAAAGAAAGCATATCCCTTACTTCTCTCTAGGGTCTATGATTATCAGGATTCTCACTATTTGCACTATGCTCTTGATGATTTTCTTCACTCATTCCATCAGAGATCTCATTTCCTCCTTTAGGATCCCCTTGATCTCTTACTTTCTACTCTAAGGTACCAAGTCTCTCCTTGGTTTCTGTAAGCATATCTAAAATTTGATCTAACTTTTCCATTGGATTTACTGGAGGGTTATTCTCTTCCTGACTTTCACATTGATTTGTTCTTGCATGAACCATGATGTTATTTTTCTCACATCTGAGAATATTAAGTTATCTATTAGTTTTCTAAATTTAATGTGACTCATTAAATCAAAAACATAATTAACTCAAAAATAAACATCAGATTGGTACAAAACAATCTCATCTTGATTATAGTTATTTTGGAGTAACTACATCCTTATTTGTACATAAAATGACTCAACTATCATAATCAAGGGGAGTATATCCCTCTGATTCACTATTAGATACAAGAACAATAATATTAGAAGATGAGGGTATACGAGGGTCCTTCCTAATCATAGGTGTTTCCACATTCTGATTGGTTGACGTATCTCTTGAGAGAGATAGTTGGTTGGATTTAGCTAGGGATGAATAAGCTATGATCTTAGTTGCCTCTAGAATTTTCTTCTTTTCTCGCTTAATTTGAGACATGGCATTAATGAGAGTTTCAGTATCACTAAGCCATATTACATTGTCATAGTTGTTCCTTCTATGGTTTTAACTATGGCCTCTTGTTCTTTCTTGACCTTCAGGTAGTGCTCATTACCGATAACTAGCTTCCTTGTAGTCATCTTTAGTCGCACCATCCTGGCACAAGAAGTCCAAAAATTAGCTATTAATAATGTTGGATAATAGCTTAGCATAGTGAGCTCATAAGCCCTAGTGATGAACCTGGTAGCTTTGATACCATATGTAACATACTAACTCTCTAAAAAGGCTTAAAACAAATATTTACCAAGAGATAAATAAACATATAAATAATTAAGTGAAAAAGATTCAACTTTTTTTTTGAATTAAAGTATTCTCAAGGAACCAAAATACATCATATAAACATAACTTCCTTTCTAAATATACATGTATTCAAAATTAATTTATAGAATCAACATTTTATTTTTCAATTATAATAATATGTACGTGATAAAATTTACATAGTTTATGAAATACAAGTCACATATCAATAAGTATGCTGCATATGGAATTCTGATATCCATATCGCAAGTCTCGACAAGTCTTCTGCTAGAGAGAGAGAGAGAGAGAGAGCATCTTCTGAGTGCTTTACCTCCAACCATAGACTAGTGGTCCCCTCCTCACCTTCCAAATGGAAGTGGCCCTACCCTTTACGAAGAGTATAGACATAAGGTAACCAACTGGTATTTTCCATCTGAGTACTGGTGTTGTATCTTACATAACTCTATCAATCACACAACTCTAGACAAATCTCGAGCTAAATATGATCATACCGACAGGTTATGAAATCTAGACATGGTGAATCTACTAATGCATGCAGAGACATATACATTACTTTGGCTAAAGATTCTATATAGATAGACATTTAAAGTAACGTAGTCATATTATCCACACACCTCTAACTCAACTTGTATACTATCACATCCTGTAGTTTGACTTGGTAAACTTGTTTCATTTGATAAATGGTTTTAAAAATAAAGTCTTGTCTAACTCAAAATCTAGTCTACTCGACTTAGATTAATTATCATGGTCCTATCATTCAAACCTTAAGGTTTTTATGGGTTGACTATCCATCCAAAAACACCTCTTTGCATACATGCAAAATCTGAGGTCTATGACTTATCGACATCTACTCCACAAGTCCATGACTCAAGTCAATTGCAATAAAACAATTTGGCAAATAAAGAAAAATCACCACTGACTAATTACAAACTTCTTTAGACAAGCCTAATTCAAACATTAAAACTTAGGGTTCTTGACCCTTCATTGTCGACCAATATAAAATAGCAATATAAGGCTATAATATTCGACATGGTTATAATTAACCTTAACCCTTCGGGTTCTCCTTTGAGTAATGATAAGTTTGTAAGTACTATGCTCCTAATATTACATAATAACAAATATGCTCGAGGATAAATTACTCTATCGAGATATTCTTCTTGTTTGGTTTGAACCCTTTGTGTTTAAAGATGTCAAAACCAGAGGATAGAACAATTGATATTTCATATCGATATATACTTTAAAACTATCTTATAAATCCAAAACCTTGACTATGATACCACACCATGTTTATGTAAAGTTAATGTGAATTCCTATATCTCAGAACTAAGATATTCTTGTGGTTCTCATTCTCATATGAGTGTTTTGATTATCACAGTGAACAGTTGTAGTACTAATCTTTACATCAAAACTTAGAAAGTAAGATAAAACTACCACTTATTCACGTATTAAGAATATAGGAATAAACTTATATCTTTAGTTATTGTCTAGTTACATACATGTATGGTTTATTTGAGATTTGACACACATACCTTTAGCAAACTGGTAACAATAAACTTATATAATATCATCTATTTTGTTCATGAGCTCTACGTTGTATAATGCTCACGATATCTCTGAGCTTAAAAGTCTTTAAAATCTATCACATATTTCACACTCTATTAAAGATATCCCTACGTTCTTGTAAGAGAATGAACTTACGTTATAAAAAGAGTTTTGTTTGACATGATTTTAAAAATAAATCATAAGAACCATGCAAATGGACTTGACTCTTACCTGAGTACGTCTCACCAATGCAATACTGGAGATGCTTTGACTATATCCTACCAACTGAGCTGATATTCTCACCTCGACTTACACCTCTTCTACTTCTCTATTGTCTCTCTCTATAACCTACGATAACCATCCTCTTATATCTTCCCTCGGCTTATGCTTGCAAGTCGTTATATGACTCTCCACTAGCCGTGGCCTTCTCCACTATGAAAGCCCAAATTTGCTCTTTGTTTGAGCATGCAGGTTGAGGGGAATCATGGTATTTAAACACCACTCTTTTCCATTCAATGACCTCCCTAAAAGTATTCCTTGGTTAAAGAAATGGTTAAGAGAAGAATGCCTCTTCTTAAAGAAGGTTGTTACATATAAACCCACTTTAACAACCTCAAACTCTACTCAAAGATTATTTACTTAATGTAATATAATAACATAGATATTATTAATGATAAAGAAGTTATGAAAATGCAACGTATACTTACATTGCCTCACACATTAAGCACAACATGTGATGGGGTTGAGAAAATCTCCCCTTTCATGTATTAGTGAAAATCGTGTCGATTTTGATTTGATAAAATACAAAAATTTGACATTAAAAATAATCTACAAGAAACACAATTTTAATTTCTTCCAACTACGTCAAAGAAGACTCCAACATATATTCTTATTTTCGATGCAAAGAATGATGATGTCAAATTCACAAAACAACTAACGTTCAACCTTGACGATGTCAAATTCACAAAAATGACTTGGCTGACATTAGAAACACGTTAAAAAGACTCTAAACAACATGGATAACTTGCCCAATCAAGAAATAAACTTAAACCAACTTAATTAGGTATGACTTACCTTAATCAACAAAGATTCACTAACTAAAGATACACTATACTCAGATGGCAAATGAATTGTTCAAAACCAAAAGTCCATTCTCCTCTCCTCTGAAAATACTCTCTCTTTCTTGGAGAGTGGTCGAAACCTATTTTCCTTAATACAACTTGCAATCACCAAACCGGGATTAGTGCATTGTTAGTCCATTCACAAATCTTACGAAAAACAAGTCAAAACCTCAACGTAAATTTCTGAATTATTCAATCACATGTATTATACTTAATCGCATGAATTGATATTTAATAAATCAATGATTTACTCTGCCATTATATCTTAACATCTAAAAATTTATCCATAAAATTCACTACTAATCACGTGAAAGTAAATAGTAAAATCAAAGCCAAATTTTGGGATGTAACAAAACTAGTGCAAACAAATAGATATTAAACTATGAAAGCAAATGATTCAAGTTTAAAATAAAAACAAAAAGTTAGTCTCCACAAGAGTGATGCAAATGCTCAGAAGCAAAATAGCATTATGAGGATGCAAAAGCAAAGATACAAAATACAAGCTAGGTAGCATGTTTATATAGACCAGGGAGAGGGTGGACGTGGCAACACCAACCAATAAGAAACAACCATCTATCAAACTAAAGATAGTAAAGTATCTTCCCAAGATAGCTAATGGATGCTCACTTGTAGGAAGGTGACATCTCATAACCCACTCACCTAATTAAACATTCTTTATTAATATAAGCAATATTAATAAAAGGTGTAGGAAAAACCTAGGAATAAAGGAAAAATAAATAACCCAACTAGAAAATAAAAACCTACACTAACACCCCCCTTAAGCGTAGCTTAGGTGGATGAAGAGATGAGTCCTGGCAAATCAAGCCTGATGAGGTGCCCATGTACATAAAATCCCCCCCCCCCAAAGAGAAGAAGCCCCCTAGAAGAGAGAATAGACCCCTCAAATAGAGAGAAGAGACCCCCCTAGAGTAGAGAGAGTCAAGACTTCGAATGAGAGGATGAAGCCCCCTAGAAGATGAAGCCTCCTGTACCCCCAGAAAAGCTTGCAAATGAAGGAACTTTCTCTTAGTGAAGGGTTTGGTGAAGATATCAGCAACCTACTCGGAAGTCAGACAGTAGCAAAGATTGATGACATGGTGATGGATAAGCTCCCAGATGTAGTGCATGTGGACCTTAATGTGTTTGGTTTGTTGATGATGGACTGGATTCCATGAGATCTGAATGGTACTCTGGTTGTCACAAAATATGACTGATGGTTGTCTAATCTAGATACCAAACTTAGTTAGAAGATTCTAAAGCCAGATGGCCTCAGTGGTGGCAATCACATCCTTAGATACTCAGCTTCAATAGAAGATAGAGCAATAGCAGACTGCTTCTTTCTTGACCAACAAACAAGACTCGAACCAAGTGAGAAGTTGTAACCTAAATTAGACTTGTGATCCTGAGAATCGCCTGCCCACTCTAAATCTATGTAGCCCACTAGGTCAAGGTCAATGCCCTCTGCATAGTGAATCCCAAAATTGTGAGTACCTTGAATGTAGTGAAGTATCCGCTTGGCTTCTTTCCAGTGCAGCTCATGGGGCTCCTGCATGAATCGAGAAACCACGTCTACAACATATGAAATATCAGGTCTCATATGAGTAAGATAAATGAGACTCCCAATAAGTTGTCAGTACAAAGTGCCATCAACAAATGGAGAAGAACACTGGGCCTTAAGTTTTACTCCAGAAAGAAAGGGAGTCGAAGTAGGCTTACAATCAGCCATATGAAACCGCAAGAGCAAATCTAGAGCATACTTGGACTGTGTTGGTGATCTTAGAAGCAGACTGGAAGATCTCAATCCTGAGAAAGTAATGCAACAAGCCCAAGTCAGCCATCAAAAACTTGTCATGAAGGGTAGATTTGACTACCCCAATGGCGGATGAAGAACTCCCTATGATTATCAAGTCATCAACATATAGAACTAGAAATAGGAGTGAATCGTCTTACTACAAAATGTAGGCATTGGGATCAGAATGGCACCGAGTGAACACAACTGTCAGAAGGAAAGAGTCCATCTTGGCATACCAGGCCCAAGGGACCTATTTGAGGCCATAGATAGACTTCTAAAGATGACACACAAGTGAAGAATCCTGAATGAACCCATGTGGTTGCTCCATGTAGATCTCCTCCTGCAGGTCACCATGAAGAAATACACTCTTCACATCCATCTAGTGTACTTCCCAATGATTGGTTGCAACAATGGTAAGAACAAGTCAGATGGAGTTAATTCTGGCAACTAGCACAAAAGTCTTAAATTAGTCAATCCTAGGAACCTGGTAGAATCTTTTGGCAAGTAGGCGAGCCTTATGCTTATCAACTGACCCATCTACTACAAATTTTGTCTAATAGATCCACTTACATCGAACATGTTTTCTTCCCTTAGGAAGAGGGACAAGATCCCAAGTGTGGTTCCTCATCAAGGAACTATACTCCTCCTACATAGTTATATCCCACTTAGGAATACCAGAAGCCTCTTGAAAAGATTGTAGATCTGAGGTAGTAGTAATGAAGACATGTGGAGCATCCTAGAATTGTGAATGGGTCTACCTGGTGTTGTTAGAACACAAGGATATACTGAGAGGGGGTGAATCAGTATATCACTATGCTTATTTCGGTTTAATATTAACAAATAAAACTTCTAACTTCTTTACCCAGAAGACCAAAAAATTAAACCAATTAAAGCACAGCACATAAGTACATAGCCACAACACCAAGTTTATGTGGAAAACCCAAGAAGGGAAAAACCATGGCGAGAAAGCTACTTGGATTTACTGTACAAATTTAGCCTTACAAATAAAGATAAAACAAGATTACAATATTATTTATGTGCTACATCCCAAAGGAAGCTGCGACTCCTTGAAATATAATGCAATGACACTTACATAAAGAGGCTACACCCTCTGGATATTATATTCAATGGATCTTACTGAACAAAATACCTTTGCATCATCCGCACACATCACTTTGTCACAAGACTTCACTTTCTCAACTCAGCGAACACTGTTACCTCCAACACACCTTCACAAATATACTCACATCTGCTCACACATCTTCACACACTCTCACTCACTCATCCTTCCTTCAACAAACAAGATCTTTCATTTATACCTTTCACAAATTCCAAAATCCTTCTCCCATGTCAGCCAAGATAAAAACATGTAATCATGAAACGTGCAAGGCCACACCAAGTTGGCATCCAAAAGATGTAGAAAATCAATGCGATTTAAACCAAGTGATAACCAAGACCTATTCATCATTAAAACATCTTCCCAACTAAGCACACACTTCAAATCATTTGGTGGGATCATCAAAGCACATGAATTAGGCCCAACAAATGCTCATCCTTTCGCCCATTGGTTCTAGACTAAAAATGACATTGGAGAGAACAATTAATGTCATGCACAGATAATTACACAAGCAACATAAGACTTATACAAACCTTCTCAACCAATCCTTCCACTGAAATATATGTTTTCTTTTTGGTGCAAACAAACAGAAACTGAGCTTAGCATCACAAATAAATACTGAACACACAGTATTGAGATAGAGCATTGAAAAACCAACTTGCAGTGCACTTCAGCACCTGAAACCTGAATTGAATCATCCAAATGAATATCTGAACTCATCTTCCAAACATCAAAGCCAAAAAATAAACTGCGATGAAATATGTTGGCTTCTGCTATCTCCTCCAGACAACCCTAGTCAACAACAAGATGTGTCTTTGTTCTGTTGACCCTGGAGAACCTCTGCGGTACACCTTAGTAGCTAAAACTTAAACATTATCATCTTCTCATCTATAAATGATCAACCTTCAAACCATAGGACCTCAACTTCAACAGTGGAGAAATACAAAGCATTTCCCAGACACATCTTGACTACAACAACTCTAAACCACTGTCTTCACTCTACTCTTGGTAGATCCTTGAAAGCAGATGATATGTATCACTCGCTAGTGGTTAGTAATGATAAAATCTCTACTCTTTATTTTATAATGCACTTAGAAAAATGCAAGTAGATTCCATGACAACAAGAGGGGATTTTATGGAGACGCATGACACACATTTCCTTGTAGATCTAAAAGTGCTAGGTAACAACCTAATTTTTGGGCCTACTCTTCATCTTCCATTTCATGGAAGAACGTTGGTCATATCACTGAGGTCATATCACTGAGAGGATTTTAAAATTCCTATTCTTGTCATAGATTTTATATGCCTATCGTAAATAGCCGGCACATTGTGTGCTAACTATTTTTTCATTTTCTCCACCTGCAAACTTTTTGACAAGATCAATCAACCTAATCAATCGACCCTTTTACACATGTCGACTGCTATGATTTGTCAAAAGAATCATGGAAAACAGAGGAGTCATCAACATTTCGACCAACCGGCTATTTTACAACATGTCAGCTAGTTAGGGTTTATTAATTTTATATACACCGTCAAAAATTGCAGAGGACAAATATGCGTACAGTATATGATTTCAAGAAGGATTGGACCCTTGTGCGCAGTTGAAATACAAATTGAAATAAAAGGTCTCTCTTACCTTTTCATTTCTACTTATTATTTCTGATTATCTATTTCAACTCATTTTAATTAATTTAAAATTTAATTTTTATATGTTTGTTTTATTCCACTATAATAATATTAAAAATAAATAAAAGGAATTGGTTTTTATGTTAAGAAGCATAATTATAGTGAAAGCAAAGGGTAGATTGTAATGTTCTATGTATGAAATTAAATGAATTCAAGATATTTTTATCTAAGTTAATTAAACAATCAAAACATAGTTGAGTCTCAAAATATTATTTAAATATGTTTAAAATTGATGTAACTAATAAGGGTATTTAGTTTATGACTATTGAATGATATGTTTTAATGTATATGACATGATTTAATTTTAATTTTTTTATTTCAAATTTGTAACTATGAAGTTTACTTTTTAAAGTGTTTTGGATTATAATTATGTAGAAATTTTTAACACCAAATTTTTGAATCATACTCCTAATTTATAATAAAAAAAGATGAATTTGGATAGTTCTATATTTTTATAGTAGTGAAAGTTTCATACTCTTGTTCTTTTCTCTTTATATTTTGAATTTAGAGTTATTATATTGTCTTTTATTTATTGGCTAGCCTATAAGATGATTTATTTCATGTCGAAGTTGGTAAAGGGCATTATCTTAGTCCTATCCCATCTCCACACATCTCAATATTTTCAACACATGCTAAATCTATCGTTGCCACCTTGGCTCAAATTCATAAGTGTAGAATTAAACCAAGTCATTTACATGCCCATAGATCTAACCACAAACTTTTAAATTTAAATTTCAAAATTTAAAGCTTGTTGCTCTTTTTCTATTAGTTGTGATAAACCCACTAAAGTGTGAATTATTTCAAATTGCACACTAGGGTGGTGTATCTATGGACTAACCCTAATTCATTTTCATCTAAAAAAGGAAAGAGCTAGAGAATCTAGGAATCTATTAAGCATCTATAGAATTCATTTAGAAATAGATAAAACATATTACACCAATATCCTAGGAGAATATTGCATGCTTGCATGTTGTTTTCGATGTTGGATCATCTTCATTAAATCAGTCTATCCAAGGGCTTGACTGGGGAGAACATGACCCTCCCTTAGCAAGTTCCTTAATATTGTTTGTGAACACCATTTTCATAGATACATATCATAGACACATAGATGATTGGATTGCAGAAGTCTAAAATAAAGAAGTTTAGATCTCTAACTCCAAGTTTAGTTCCATGCACAAGTTGAAATCCATACTTTTGGAGATCACTTCCACCCTCGTAAAAGTAAACCAAACAATTTCACAATTAGATTCCTATTTCTTTTGTAGTTTTTTGAAATGCTCTAATTTTTTATGCCATATTGAATTGATGACACCTATCATAATGTCATCTTCATTGGATTTAGACCTAAGTACCATTGCATGATTTAATTTAATTTAATTATAACATTAATTACATTATATGATATTAATCCTAGCTCCTATACCTAGGTTGAATGTTTATTTAATTACACTTTTATTTATTTAATTAACCTAGATATTTAAGTGTGATTTTTCCTTACATTTTTAGTGAACTTGACATTTGTACATGGCCCAGGGTTTTGACCTTAGGGCTTATCCTTCTTTTTAATTAGGGATTTTAGATTTAATTTTCTAATTACATTCCTTTTTAAAAAAAATTATTAGGGTTTGGACCCACCCTTATGTTTTTCATTATCACATATTGAGTAGGGTTTGGACTCCCATTGAGTCTTATCTATTTGATCCCATTTAGCCATTCTTGGATCATGTGTTTTTGGTATATCATTTATCATGGACTATTATAGGTCATTACCTTTAATTGATCTACATGTGTGCCTTGATATGTAATGCCTATCTATGTCGACCCTTGCCATCTTGTTTAATAGATGATTAATTGTATGTTGATCATATTATTGGATTTCTATGCCATCGATATATATTGGTGTTTCAACTTTGTTGTTTTCATTTAAATGATATGTTGGGTGGGTAGACCTAGTTCCTTCGGTGTTATGCTTTTATATGAGTAATTGCACCTTGGTCGTATTTTCTGAATGGATGATTTAATGGAAATGTACGTATTAGATATTTATGATTTAATTGTGTAATTTTATCATTTGCTTTGGCTATGGTTACATATTAGGCATATGTGTGTAACTTTTGATTGAGTGTGTAGGAAAATTACAAGTGTTTGACCAATGAGTGGAATGTGGAGAATGTTGACACGAGATGCTTAGCATCTCACCTTTGTCCTTGTGTTGTTGAAACTTGTGAAAACCATAGCCAAGTCGATTGCAATTCTAGATCCCATGTGTTAGACCCGTGCATGTGACTTCTTAGATGATTTTAATTATTGCTTTTACAAGTGCTTGATATGAGTTAAGGTTTATTATCCTTTAGAAATAGTTAATCATGTTGTTAATTGTGGGAAATGAGAAAAGTGTTTATTTATCACTTGTGTGATTGTGCATTTGCTTGATACATGCAAATGATTTATTTATAAGTGTGAAGCATAAATTTGCATAAGAAGATAAACCAAAGAAAATAAACTAAACAACAATTATACCTTCCTTTGCAAGAAGATTTTACCTGACCAATCTGTTAGATTTCTACCCAAGCATGCAAGTGATTGAGAGAAAGAAAAATAGAAATCAGATATGAGCTAAATAAATTATATTCAACTCAAGAGAATGCAAAGCATTACAATAGAATGGGATGCTCGTATGAGAGAAAGAGGTGGATACATATATGATATTCCACCCAAGAGACTCAATACACAACCAATGTGCGATAAAGTGAAAAAGTCCCTAAGTAAGCTTAACCTAGTCTGAAAAGAGCTAAGGTGGAGAACAAGCTAAGAAATAGCTAGATAGCAAAGTAACCCTTTTCACACTAACAATAAGACATGCTTTATTAAACTAAGTGAGATTAATAGAAGTGTAGGAAAAACCTAGGAATATAGGGAAAAAAAGAATAACCCAACTAGGAAATAAAAACCTACACTAACACCCCCCCATAAGCGAAGCTTAGGTGGATGTAGAAATGGGTCCCGGCAAATCAAGCCTGATGAGGTACCCATGTACAATGAGTTCCCCCCAAAAGAGAAGTAGCCTCCTCACAAAAGAGAGTACACCCCCCAGAATAGAGAGAGAAACAAGGAGCTAAGAAGCCCCCTAAAAGGAGGACACCTACCACATCCCTAGCAAAGCTCGCAAATGAATGAACTTGCTCTCAGTGAAGGGTTTGGTGAATATGTCAGCTGTCTGATCTGATGTTGAACAATACTGAAGATCAAGAACTTGCTCATGAATCAGCTCGTGAATGTAGTGCATGTGAATCTCAATGTGTTTGGTCTGCTGATGATGAACCGGATTGCGAGAGATCTGAATAGCACTCTGGTTGTCACAAAAGATGACTGTAGGTGTCCTGAAGGAAATACCAAACTTAGTGAGAATGTGTTGAAGCCAAATGGCTTCAGTAGCAGCATTAACTACTCCTCGATACTTAGCCTCTGTAGATGAAAGAGCAATAGTAGACTGCTTCTTGCTCGACCAAGAAATTGGACCAGAACCAAGAGAGAAGCAATACCCTGAAGTAGACTTGTGATCCTGAGAATCACCTGCCCAATCTGAATCTGTGTATCCCACCAAGTCAATATCCATGCCTGCTGCATAATGAATCCCATAACTGTGAGTACCCTGTACATAGTGAAGAATGCGCTTAGCTGCTTTCCAATACAGCTCATGTAGCTCTTGCATGAACCTAGAGACTAGGCCCACAGCGTATGAAATATCAGGCCTCGTGTGAGTCAAGTATATGAGACTCCCAACCAATTGGCGATACAAGGTAGCATCTACCAAAGGTGAAGAACAAGAAGCCTCAAGTTTGACTCCTGACAGAAAGGGAGTTGGCGCAGGCTTACAATCAGTCATGCGAAATCTGGAGAGCATATCAAGAGCATACTTGGGTTGAGAGAGAAAGATACCAGCCGAAGACTGTGTAATCTCAATGCCCAAGAAATAGTGAAGAAGACCCAAGTTAGACATCAGAAAATGATCATGAAGGGCAGTTTTCATTGCCTTGATGGTGGATGAGGAACTCCCTGTAATCAACAAGTCATCAACATAGAGAACAAGGAAAGTGAGAGTATCATCCTGTTGCAAAATGTAGATGTTCAGATCAGAATGGCATCGAGTGAACCCAACTGATAGAAGGAAGGAGTCCATCTTGGCATACCAGGCTCGAGGGGCCTGTTTAAGGCCATAGAGAGACTTCCGAAGTCGGCAGACAAGTGAAGGATCTTGGATGAACCCCTGTGGCTACTCCATATATATCTCCTCTTGAAGATCACCATGAAGAAAAGCACTCTTCACATCCATCTGATGAACTTCCCAGTGATGGGCTGCAGCAATGGCAAGAACAAGTCAAATTTAATTCATCTTGGCAACCAGTGCAAAAGTCTCAGAGAGCCAATCCCAGGAGCTTGGGAGAATCCTTTTGTGACCAAGTGAGCCTTATGTTTATCAACTAACCCATATGTAGCAAATTTTGTTCGATAGACCCACTTGCATCAAACAAGTTTTCTTCCCTTAGGAAGTGGGACTAAATCCCATGTATGGTTCCTTTCCAAGGAACTAAACTCTTCCTACATAGCAGCATCCCACTCGAGGACACCAGAAGCTTCCCTGAAGGACTGTGGATCAGAAGTTGAAGCAAAGAAGAGATGAGGAGCCTGCTCAAACTATGACCTTGTTCTTCTTGCATCTGAAGGATCACCAACCCAATCACCTGCTGACTCCAAAGTCTGACGAGCCCAAAGAGGCCCAATGGTAGGAGAATCTGGAGGAGAATCAACATCCTCTGAATGAGGACTAAGAGAGGAGGAAGATGAACCCTCATCATCGCCATCTAAAGTGGAGGAAGAAGACTCCTCAGGAGGATTAAGGTCCTCAGAAGAACTATCATCATGAAATCGCAGTGTCTCCATGGGAATGAAAGATGGAGAAGTGGTAGAAGAAGTATCCTCCTCAAACCAAACACTCCTCTCAATAAAGAGCTCATGTGTGGTAGGGTGGAAGAGCCTATAGCCTTTGACACCATCTGGATAGCCAACAAATATGCAAGGCCTACTCTGTGGATCCATAGACTTGTGTTTCTCTACTGGAATGTGGGCCCATGCAGGAGACCCAAACATGTGGAAGTGCTTAACTGTGGGTTTCTAACCGGTCCAAGCTTGAAAAGGAGTTACCCCCTTCACAGCTTGGTGAGGAACCCAGTTCTGGATATAACACGCACAGTTGATGGCCTCTGCCCAATACTGAGGTGCCAATGATTTGGAGTGAATCATGCAATTTGCCATTTCCTTCAATGACCGATTCCTTCGTTCTGCAACTCTGTTTTGCTGTGGACTATAGGGAACTATGTGCTGAAGATCAATGCCTTCTGAGGAACAAAACTGCTCAAACCTTTGGTTGACATATTCCCTGCCATTATCGGTGCGTAGAATCTTGAAAGCCTTCCCAGATTGTTTCTCTACAAAAGCTTTAAAGTCCTGAAAAGACTCAAAGACTTCAAAATTTTATTTGAGAAAGTATACAAAGGTGTATCAGGAAAGATCGTCAATGAAGATCAATACATATCTAGCTTTGCTGAATGAAGGATGTTGAAATGGACCAGCCAAATCACTGTGTACTAACTCCAAGAGCTGTGTGGCTCTCCGTGCTTTGCCTTTGTCAAATTTTTCTTCAGGATGCTTGCCAAGAATGCAACCTTGACAAACTCCATCAAAGAATCGAATAGAAGGCAACCCTGTAACCATGTCATGCTGACTGAGCTACTGCAAGTAGCGATAGTTCAAGTGGCCAAACCACTGATGCCACAAATGGCTCACCTCATCTGAGTGAGTGAGCACTGCAAGTGAAGGAGAATCAGGAACAAAATGAGAAAAGTGATAGAGCTGAGAATGGTTATCAACTTTTCCTACAACAATTGTAGACCCACTGTGCAGATCACTGATAACCACTGAGTCAGGTGTAAATTCAACTCTCTTGTTGGAACCTGTATGGGTGATCTGGTAGACAGATAGGAGATTAGTTGACAAAGAAGGCACACAAAGAACATCATGGAATGTCCCATCACCAATGTCAACAAACCCTCTCCCAAGAACTTCCTCTGGTGTATCATTACCCATAAGAATATCAGGCACATAACATGACTCTAGGGATGAGAAACTTTCCTTTGTATTGGCCATGTGGTGAGAAGCACCTGAGTCTATTACCCAACTATCTGGTAGTGTAGCAACTGCAACAAGGGCCTTGCCCTTCCCCTTACTATTTTTCGTGTCCTTTGAAGATTGTGAAGAATCTTCCTTAGCTGAATCTGGCATTTTGATATTATTCTTCTCAAGAAGATAAGTGAGATGAGCTATTTGCTTTTTTAAACACTTATGCTCATCGTGACCAGATTTCTTACAAAAGGCACACTTTGTCTTCTCCTTTTTAGACATGTTGTCTTTAGAGGAAGACTTGGGAAATGCAATGTTTGCAGCTTGTTTTGGACCTTGTTTCTTCTTTCCTTGATCCTTTTGTTTTTGATTTTGCTATCCATTGCCTTTCTGATCTTTAGTGCCCTGATTTGCAGCCAAGGCATGAGACTTAGAAGGCTTAATAGTGCCCATGTGAACTAATTTATCCTGTTCTTTAGTGAGTTCAATAGCAAATTCATCTAAAGAAGGCATTTTGTAGGTAGTCCCAAGAGCACTTTTGGTGGCATAAAATGTAGAAACAAACACTGAGTAGTTAGGACCAAGCTTAGAAAGAATCCTTAAGATCAATTGTGGGTCTTTCTTGTCAATCCCACATTGCTTCAACTGTAATCTAATGGCCTTTAGCTTTGTGAAGAAGTCTTGTATTGTATCAAAATTACATGGATTTAACCCTATTAGCTCATTCTCCAATTGATGTCCCCTTAATTCATCTTGTTTACCAAAGAGATTTTCTAAAGTAGTCCATACATCATTTGGTGTTGTAGTAGATTCAACATAAAAAAGAAGATTAGGAGATACAGACATGCATAGAGTTCCAAAAGCTTCATCTAGCTTGTTATGAAATTTAGGCCTTTCTGCAATTAAGGTTGGTTCAGTTTCTAGGCCCATTGTTACTCTATATAGTCCTAAATTCTTAAGTTGGATAGTCATCTTGGACTTCCACTCATAGTAGTTGTAGGGTGTTAGAATAGGCACTGTTAATTGATCCATCTTAATGCAGAATTAGATTATTGTTGTGAGGAAAGAAAAGATGCAAGAACTCACAAGACACCTCCCCTTTCCACTCAATCAAAGAACCCCCCCAAGAAAATTTGATTTGGCACTTTATATTTAGTGCATTTACAGCTGCCACTGGCAAGAAATACTAAGTGGTCTTGATTTCAATGCATTGCAAAACCCTCACAAAGAGCATATGCTAAAAATATAACTTTGGAACAATACTTAAATAAATAAACAATACCACTGTGATCTACTTAAAAAATCATGCACTTTCAAAAAATGAATCGCCTTGATACGAGGTCATATGTGAAAGTTATGGTCCTCTGAAGTTTCCAAAAATGAGAACTGTGTAATGTCACGACTGAGAATCTACAATTTCTGAAAACTTTCTGCATCAAAATAAAAAAATGACTGAACTAGTGCATAAAGCATGAAAAAATAGCCAAAATAAAAAAAAAGCTCGCAAATCAGAGGTCGAGAGCCCGAGTTACAGCCTTTGGAAGTTGAACTGCAATTTCCAAAACGCCAATGGAGAGGTGGTTTGTTGTAGCTTTCCGATGTCATTTCTGCAACATATATAAGCTGTATGCAAAAAACTAACAGATACCCAGATGGTATTTCGGTGCTGTGAACAAAACCCATAAGGCATTTTTCTCTGTGATCTACAGAAAATGTGACTCTAATGAAAAAAAAATGGGTTTAGCACTAAAAAATGACATGCAAAGACTGAATCAACTACTTAAGACAAACAAAGGCATGATGCAACCTACAAGATTGATCGGAACAAATAAAATGCAAGCCAATTGTTAGATTTTAGCTCAAAGAGTCTTGAGGAAGCTATGAAAAAAAAAAACTTGCAACTGGCAAGTCAAACTATGAACCCCCCTAGAAACTAGAGTTTTCTCCACACTTTTCTGTTTCTCCAGATTATCAGAAGATGCAAGAGAAGAGCATACTCATGTGCTTCAAAACCCACAACTCACAAACTAGAATTTTCTCCACATTTTTCTGTTTCTTCAAATCATCCGAAGATGCAAGAGAAAAGCATACTCATGTGCTTTGAAAAATAACTCTACACTCTTAGATTTCTAAAAAAATGCTAACCCATAACTCACAACCGCTCTGATACCATGTTAGATTTCTACCCAAGCATGCAAGTGATTGAGAGAAAGCAAAATAGAAATCAAATATGAGCTAAATAAACTGTATTCAACTCAAAAGAATGCAAAGCATTACAATAGAATGGGATGCTCATATGAGAGCAAGAGGTGGGTATATATATGATATTCTACCTAAGAGACTCAATACACAACCAATGTGGGATAAAGTGAAAAAGTCCCTAAGTAAGCTTAACCTAGTGTGAAAAGAGCTAAGGTGGAGAACAAGCTAAGAAATAGCTAGATAGCAAAGTAACCCTTTTCACACTAACAATAAGACATGCTTTATTAACCTAAGCAAGATTAATAGAAGTGTAGGAAAAACCTAGGAATATAGGGAAAAAAAGAATAACCCAACTAGGAAATAAAAACCTACACTAACACAATCGAGCATATTGAAGTGTACCCGAACTCCAATGGATATGCTCCTTCAATATGTGGATTGCTCAACTCAATAGAATAACTTTGAGAACTGAAAATGGATGAATAAAATATAGCAACATAAGTTTGAGAAAATGAGAGATGATCCTTTGGTCTGGAAGAAGTTTTATTTATAGATTTCCAAAAATTAAGATCAATGGTTGAAATTGAATGAGAGAATTAAATAGATGAGAGAGTGACAAGTGTCCTTGTCCTCTCATGAATCATGTTTACAGACTGGATGATGATATTTCATAAAATTACCACCAAAATGTTGCACGTCCTCTTAGCTTTCTAACTGGATATAGTTTTTTTTTTTAATTTGAAAAACATTAACATATTTATTGTCAATTTCTTTTACTAATGTTTCTATATTCCTCAGATACATATGTATTTGTTTTTCTTTATAACTTTTGATTCGCTTATCAAAATTTGAAAAAAAAAATATAGGACTGTTCTATGTTTTATTCTTTACACATTAAAAAAAAATATTTTTTCAATTAGTGCAAGTTATGTGACATGCATGCTCAGTGATGCAATTTTCAGGATGCATCCACTTTCCAAAATCACAAAAAAAAATTCAAAAAAATACACAACTTCTAGTACTCACTCTTAACTATATTTATGTCATGCATGGTTTTTAAAAATACTAAATACAACAAAAAAATAGGGGGTGCACACCGAACATTATGTTATATTTTAGTGAGAAAAAGATGAACACTTTTGTGTGCGTGAAACATTTCACCCTGTTAATCTCAACTATTTTTTAAAAACTTTAGTAGTTTAGAAACTAGACTCAGAGTACTACAATTCTTGTTCTTTTCATATCAATAAATTTTGAGTGCATGCATCTCAAATTACTCATCCAAGTTCAAGTTAAGATGATTTCACAAAAAAGTGGCCACTTTTGACCCTCTTTTTGTATTCCATTTCCATGCACTTACCCTAAGGACATTTTGATCTTGGGTTTTGCAGATTTTTATCTCTCTATCTTGCATGAGGTGATAATGTTCTAACTTTATCTTTTATTTTTGTTTATTACTTGCAAGATCCATTGTTGTGTTCTTAGCACCTATTGGGTTTTCCCCTCCTATTATCTAATCTCATACAAACTAGTTTATCAATCCTTGTAGACCAAGGATTTGATATCCATAACATCTTGTCATTGCTCTTAATTCCTAGATGCACATAGGATAAGAGCACACACTATTTCAATCTATTTTCTATATTAGTTTCTCGTGGAGGTCAAAAGACCAAAATAGGGGCTTGAACATTCATGACAAGCTTCTAGAAGCAGTGCCAACCATTTTTCTTGTTCTAGCTACAGGGGTTTGGAAGATCACAACCACACAAAGTATTTGTAGTTCTTCTTTCTTTCTCTTGTTCTTTTGTTTTCTTGTCAATAAAGCTTTACTTTAGCATTTCTATATTTTTTGGAATACTCTTATTGTACCTTGTTGACTTCTGTTTGTAAAAAGCCTTGAAGACCATACAGAAAATTAGACTTTGCACTATTTTCATACCACATCATGTAGTATATACAATAGCGTGTCATGCAGACATTCATGCATTACGCTAGCATCCTAGACAAAGGACTTCAACTTTTGGTGCTAGGTTCCTCTTTCTCTATAGTTTTCCATTATGTACTCTATTTTTTATTTAGTAGTATAGTTTCTAAAATCTAAAAATCTTCTATCATTTTCCTCTCTTTCTCTTTCACTTAGTTTAAGTAGTAAAAGGGAAACTTGTCTAGATAAGATCTTATTTAGCTTTTTGTTGCTGCAATGGAGTTAAATTTTATCTTGTCACAATCTTATCTAGTGTAGTGTAAGGAAAGTTTAAAAGTTTAAACAAATAAACTAGAAAACAAGAGAAACACCTCTTATTCACTTTCCTTTACATTATAAATAGTCAACCTAGACATAAGAGCTAGGATAGATATCAAATAATGTAATTAATGTTACAATTAAATTAAATTAAATAATGTAAGGGTACTTATAATCTCTAAATCCAATGAAGATATTATTCTGATAGATGTCATAAATTAATTCTATATGGTATAAAAAAATAGAGCATTTCAAAGAACTACGAAAGAATTGGGAATCTAACTATGAAATTGTTTGGTTTTCTTTTACAAGGGTGGAATTGATCTCCACAAGTGTGGATCTAAACTCATACATGGAACTAAACTTGGAGTTATAGATATAAAATTCTTTATTTTGGACTTCTCTAATCTATTCAGCTAGCATGTGTCTATGATATGTGTCTAAGAAAAAGGTGTTTACAAAAGAAATGAAAAAGACAAAGTATTTGCATGTATCATTTTTTAGTGGAGAACATGTTAAAATTAAAGCACTGTCTTGTACATGAAACAAGACTTGTAATTGGAAAATAAAATATGACCATCCTTGACTACATGTGGTTTCCTTTGTTATTTTTTAATTTTATTTTAAAAGGCAATACTTAGTAAAAGCATATATTTTTATTCTAGGGTAATTTTGTTTTTAAGATAATATGTATTAAAAGTATATATTTTTAAAATGGAGAATATGTACAATTTGTATTTATATTTGTAAGGGTAAAAATATATTTATATTATTTGTTTTAGATTTTATTTTAATTTTTTTAGTGTAATAGTTTAGTGTGTAAATAGTATATTTATGTGTAGAAGTTGGTATTATACTTGAATATTGAATCCACATTTCCCAAAGATATTTTTTTAAATTTTTATTTCTTTTGTCTTGGATCAATGTTGTAGTTATATCTTTAAACTTGGTTCATGATCATAGATGTGGACTTACAGGCAAATTTTTAAAATCAAATTTAATCATGAGCCCAAGCCAACTTAATCCTAACTAATTGTTCCTTGTCAACTTAAGTGCAAAATATTCAAATTTGCATGTTGGGTGTTGTATAAAAGAACAAACCCTACTTCATTTTATACAATCAACAACAAGAATCCAAGAGTACTTAACAAGCATCATTTATATCACAAAGCATAGCATTAGCATCTACAAATCATAAGGCATTTCCATTTTTTGCTTGGCATGTTTTCAAGCTTATTCAAAATAATTAAATCAAGCCAAGGGCTTGACTAGCATGAAAGTTGGGAAGATAATCACTTTCCTTTCCTAACAAAATAGGTTCCAATAGTGTCAACCCCACTATTTTCAAATCTATCAAAAGTGAACAAGATTTTAAGGATCAATGCCATAATATAAATTTAGAACCACATATACATGATTAAAACTACATATGTGGAGATCAAAACCATAAAGGTGGGACTATATTAGAATATCATTTCTCAATCTATCTAAACTTTACAGTCACAAGTTGGAAATCAAAAATTAAAAAAAGATCACATCATGTACATTAAAACGTATCATTCAGTAGCGATATCTTGATGCAGGAGCATCCAGGGTATAAGAGCAATCTCGCATCAACCAAAAAAAAATGTTGTTTCTTTTCAATAAGGGCTAAATTTGGTAGGGTTACTATTTTTAGTAAGTTTGCATTTGTGCACAGTTGGATACAAAATCTTACACGGACCTCCAGAATGGTGAATTGAAGCTAATGGTGAAGAAATAACTTCAATATCATTTGTCATTTGTGAGATATTAAAATTTCAAATTCCAAAAATCCTATTGAAATATTCAAAGTCAAATTTGAGGCACTTAGAGGCTCCGGATGGGCCTGAGATTTTGCAACAAACCCAAGCAGTCTACCTTTAGGTATTATTTTTGCACACCCATCTTTTCGAGAGCTTTCCGAAAAGGTATTATAATTGAAAATCCAATAGTCGGATTGAAAGTTACAGCCCCGCAAAGTTGACCTATTTTTGGAGGGAGATGTAAATTTCAAAATTAAGCTGGTGGCTGCCAAAAGGGGCTATATATGACCATTTTTGGCAACCCTTGGGGTAATTGAGTTAAGGGCATAGGGTAGAGTCAAGAACAGGTAGGACAATAGAAACCCTAGCTGATTTGGGGTTACAGAAGGCTGAAGATTCTAGAGTTTTGGGAGATGGAGCTGTAATGTATTGGAGCCTGTAGGGGACCCATCCTCTAATTGTATTTGAGCTTCTATAATGTAATGTTTTGCCCATATTAATAAAATATCATTCTATTTTCTGTGTGCAATTTCTGTTATTGTGTGTTTTATGATTTACCCCCTTCATCAAGTGGTATCAGAGCAATGGTTCATGAGTGTGTAGACAGATTGCCGACTGTGAGGTAGTTTGCACCAGGACCTGAGGTTGTGGGTTTGTTGCAGAGATCAAGATGCCTCCACGAAGAAACCATGGTGGGAGGAATGCTTTGATATAAGAGGGTTTCAGATCCCTGTAAAGACAAATCGATGCATTGTAAGAGGAGTTACGAAGAGGGTTCGAGCCGAGAAGGAGAGAGAAAAGCAAAGATGAAGATGACGAATAGCTATCTGAGGAAGAACAAGAAGTTGCAGAAGATCCTGCAGAAGTTAGGTTGTTGAGGGCCATTTCAAAAATCGGAAAGAGGCTCAGGATCGAAGTTTCTACCTATTCTGGAGATTTGAATCCAAAACAACTTATTGATTGGATCAATGATATGGAGGAGTATTTTGACTATGAAGATGTGGAAGACCCAGAACGGGTCAAGTTTGCAAAGACAAAGTTGAAAGGCCATGCCAGTATTTGGTGGAAGGTCCAGTTAGAGAGAAATAGAAGAGGAAAAGTAAAGCTTACCAGATGGGATCAGATGGTAGAGAAATTGAAGAAGAAGTTCATTCCTATGGACTATGAGATGGAGTTGCTGAAGAACCCGCAAGGATTGAAGCAAGGTTACAAGTCTGTTAAGGAGTATACAGAAGATTTTTATAAGATCACTATCAGGACAGGCCATGGAGAGGCCAAAAAGGAGAAGGTAGCCCGTTACATTAATGGGTTGAGGCCAAGTATTCAAGAGGAGTTGAACTTGGTCAGAATGACCACCATAGAAGATGCATACTAGATTTCCCTGAAGGTGGAAGAGAAGCTGAATAAAAGATTTGATAGCAAGCAAAGGGGAAGATGTCAAGGCGGAAGGACTGGTGGAAGACCCTATGGGGGCCGAAATGAAGATACAAAGAAAAGTGAAGAAGCTAGCACCAGTCAAAATCAGAGAGGAGATAATACTTACCGCCCTCAGGACCAGAACAATGGTGAGCAAAGAGGAAGAGGAAGAGGCAGACCTGGGCAAGGACCTGGGAGAGGAGGTTTCAGAGGAACCTATTTCCAATGTGGAGAAGAAGGACATCGAGCATAAGAGTGTCCACAACATCAAGGAAGGACAAATAGAAGACCTGAAGGTAATGCACGAGTTGCACATGTCGATGAAGATGCGCAATCTGAGTGCTCTGAAGATGCCGAAAGGCGAGAAACCCTAGTTGTCAGAAGAACTTTGTTGAATGAGGAGAAAGAATCCAATCAAAGGAAGAGTTTATTCTGCACAAGGTACAAATGTGAAGGTAAGTGTTGTGATATTATTATTGACAGTGGAAGCACTGATAATCTTGTTTTAGAGGAGATGGTTGACAAGTTGAAGTTGACAAGAAGAAAGCATCCGCATCCGTATCGGATTGTATGGTTGCAGAAGGACTGTAGAGCTTTGGTCAATGAGTAGTGTTTGGTGAAATTCAAGATTGGGGACTACCATGATGAGGTGCTATGTGATATCATACCAATGGATGCATTGTTGAGTATGTGTGTCTTAGATTTACAGGCATCGGCGAGAGTGGACCTTTGTCTCAGCGATCATGTTGTTCACAGTGGATTGTTCCTTGCATCGGTGAGATGGTGTGTTGTGTTAGTCCGATGATTGGACATCGGCATGACAATCATTGTTGGCATGGTTTGCAAATGTCACTCTGACAGTTTGGGTTACTCCGATTGGAGTTGGCATCGGCATGAGTCATTCCGACGATCAGCATGACAAGTGACATCAGCATGGCTGGAAGCTGTCTCTTCGGTACTTCATGCTACACCAATGAAGGGCTAGCTATTGGGTTGACATGCTCTATCGGTTTGGATTGGTGTTGCTTCTCTGATTGATATGTGTCATACCGATGTGATATGTCTATCGACATAAGGTTAGCCATCGGCTGAGCTTGTGGTAGGTACTCCGACGGTCTTCTATTACTCTGATGAAGGATGAAGGTTTGGGTATCAGTGGGATAAGGAACCATCAGTGTGGATGGTGGAGTGGTCTCTGATGGCTTGGGCTATTCTGATGAGGCTTAGACTAGCATCGTCGGCAACAAAATTGCAGACGATAGTCTTATTGAGTGGTCTTGTATATAAAGCAATCAAAGGATCACTGGCTGATGAATGTGGGATAATTAGATCTCACGAATATGAACATTCGTGGAAACGGTTATGAGCTGGGATGCTAGGAATTTGTTTGACAGTGGTGATGTGGCTCCTTGACATGGCGAAGGACAGAATAGCCAATGTTGTATTGGCAATGCATATCACTAATATTGTCAATTAAACGGTTGCCTTATTGTAACTGTCTAGTCCATTATGGTAGTTGAACTGAATGTTCTCTTCTGTAATGTGATATGTTAAACGCATTTGTAACAGAGGATTACGTTAGAGAGATGTAGACATAGAGAGTTGGGCTATTCTGTTTGGTTGGTTATTAGAGACGAAGAAGAGTAGTCTCGACACTCATGCATGGACATGTAGTTCTGAATGCTGAATGAGTGTGATACCTGGAACTAGGCAAGATAGACAGAGTAGGAGAGACTGTCGGATTGTCTCCAGATGGAACAAGATGTTAATCTCCTGTAAAGGCTATGAGCATGTAACTCTATTGTAACTGTTTGGTTGCTGATTAATACAATGGCTCTGTGATTTAGAGTGTGGGGTTTTTTACCCGTAAAGGTTTTCCCCACGTAAATCTGTATTCTTGTTCTATCTTTCATGTTTAATATTTCTGCTGTTGAAATTGGTTAATGTTTCTTGTACTTTCCTCTAAGGATTAATGTTGGAAATGAACTATGTCTGATTCCGCTTTGTGGCATAGTTGTGAATGTTTTTGAAGAGATTGAAAAGAATTTAAACCTGTCGAAGACACCACTATTCTTAGAAATATGTTTTGAGATGCTCTCATTTCCTTTCAACTGGTATCAGAGCCTTCTACTGGGATTTGTTTGTTCCTGGTGTTTCTGGTTCTGGGTATTTCTTCTGTAATGATTTCTTAGCCTGGAAAGCTTGAGGAAATCTGAAGGAATTGACTGATGATTGATCTTTGTTTGAGTGGAAGTCTTGCAGTTGATCTTGTCTTCATGTTATAGCAGGCGCTTGAAGGATGGTGAAGATGGAGATACTGGAGCTGGTCATATTGAAATAATGTGTTCTGAGGCTCCTAGTTGGTAGCAATATAATCCTGATGCATGGGGTGGAATACTTTACTCTATGGTTGAGATGCAGCAAATCTCTCTATTGGGTGTCTGTGTGAGAGGCTCCCTGATGATATGGAGAAGCTTGGGTTGTTTCTTAGCTATGGAGAAATGTACTTATGTTGGGTGTTTTGTCCTGGAACTAGAAGGCATAATTTTTGTTACCCTGATTGCATGTAGGCTATGGAGTTGATCATTGGATGGTCTGAGAGCTTCTGTAATAGCCTGTCTCCCTCGGATGCATGTGCATGTTGGTTTTTGTGGAGTTGGCTTATAAGTGGGCCTAAAGTTCCTGAACTATTGTTTCCTTTAATGGATGCTTTGTACTTGCATGTCTCAAAATCATGTTCCTTGGTTTTGAGGGGTTTCATAGTTTTTCCTAAAATCTATCATTATGCATATTCATGATGATCCATTTTTCTGGTTTAACCATTATGGTGTTTCTTGATTCATATTCTTAGTCTTCCAGATGTGAAGTGGGTATGGATGTGCATGGGTGTTTTTCAAACATAGTGGTTTTGCAGGTTTTACATGGTCAAGAGAAAAACTTGTGGTTTTGTGAAGCTACATTTAAGCTATTTCTAGACCCTGGCTTTTGGGGTGTTGCTAGATGATATAGTTGCAGTTTTGCATGCATGCTCTGTGCATGGTGCGAGGAGGTGAAATGATTTCTCTGCATGGGAATGCTGGTATGTGATATGTCACTCAGCATCTCTATGGTAATGCTTTTGCTTTTCTAGACTATGGTGCTTAGGTTGTGGACATGTTTGGCGAATCAGATTTGTAAGTAATCTGGTGCTTGAGTCATGTTGTCTACATTGTTATATATTCCTTGAGATCTCAGTTTTGCAGTTTCCAGTGTGATAGTGAGTTTGCATGGTACATTGGTTGGATCTACGAGTTATGTATTTTTGTGGGCTGATCACCTATTAAGCTACAGTGAGATGACTTGGATGTGTACTATCTTTATCCACAAGATTATTTCAGTGTTTATGCAGATTTGTTAGCTGGCCTTGTCTGTGGTCACTTGTGCATTGGTGTGACTGCTTCGGGATGAGAGGATAGATGTTATAAAGTACCTAAATAGTCGGTTAAGGAGACTTGTAGCATGTGTATCATGATATCATGAATAGCTTGGATACACAGGTTTGTGTAAGCTACTGACAGTGATAGTGTATTTCCTTGGTTTGGAGATGTTGGTGCCACTTGGTTTTATTGTCACATGGACATGTTAATGTGTGGACCTGGAGGATTTTCAGATTAGGAGATGTTTGGTCATGATCTCTGAAAAGATCAGTTGCCATGGTTCAGTGGGAGCTTTAGCATTGACTATGCATTCATCACTTAGTGGTGAATGATCTTCTTTAGTGTTGTAGATGTTACAAGGAGGAGGTCTTAGATCCTGTTACTACAGAAGGGTTCTTTCACATTTGTAGGGGCACTATTTGAGGATGTGTAACATCTTGGAGTCATGGAGGATTCATGAAATCCTTGGCTGAGGTGTTGGTGGTGCTTGACAGGTGATGTTGGTTTAGAGTTTGGTTTGTTTCATGTCATGATATTTTCTTAATTTCTGCATTTGAGTTTTAGCATGATACATTACTCTTGAGACCATGGTTATGTTTACCTAGAGCATGGAATCTCCAAAGGGGGATGGTAAGATCATGATGTCATGATAAGTTCCTAATTTTGATGATTGGAGCTTTGACAGTGGTATGGTGATTCTCTGTGTGTTGGGTGCATTGATCTTTTGCTTGATTACTTCATGTTGGTGTAGTGATGCATTTGGAGTTTAGCATGAAATGATTATTTGCAGATGTTCATGGGTACATGGAGAATAAGGTGAGGCTGTAATTCTCTTAAGATAAGAGAAGTGTTGTTGATGGTTACTCTTGATGAAGATTTCAGCAGAAAGTTCGAGGAGCCTACACCTTGGTTGGACGTGAGTTCAACATAGACCTATGAGGACATTGCTCTTGCAAGAGTCGTGATGGCTTGTATATCTTGGAGGAGCATTCTTATCCCCACTCATGGTCTACTCGGTAGTTTATTACTTGAGAGGTATTGCCCATTGTTTCTCTCAGGTGTTTTATGATTTCTTTCATAGACATGGATCTTGAACTGCTCATAGATGGTTATGGAGGATTCATTGTGAGAGATGGATAGCATGATTATCTCCTTATGCATTTGAATTTAAGATATCGCTCATTAATGAGGACTATTAGGAGATGGTTTGATGGGCTGTTTTCCTGAAATGGGGAATGGATTAGTTTGATCTTTTTTTATTTGAGAATCTTACATCCATGTTAGTTGCATGTTTACATATGTTGAATTTGATCTCTTGAGATTGAATGTTTGTTTGGGTGTTGTTATGTTGTTCTCTTTGGTGTTTGAAGAGTAGATCATACTTGACACAGTTGGCACTTAGAGGTGTATGTAGAAGGATTTTCTATAGGTATATGATGTGTAGTGTTTCTCTCTTTGCTCTGGTTATCTTCTTGGATGTTTTGTTTCACACTACTTTGGTTTGAGGTTTTTTTATTGGAGCTAATTGTGATCACTAGATTGTGGTCATGTGTTTTCACTTATGTTCTTGGGTGATGACATGGAGGTTCTATTATCTCTTTCCTTTGTTGGATGTGGAGAATTTGGGAGAGTTCTAGATTGGTGAGGAGATTTGCTGCAAGATATTTGTTTACAAGTTTTGCATATCATTGTGGTTGATTCCTTGGTACTACATGATGGTGTTATTACACCTACCTTATGGTGCTATTGGTAGACTTTGTATGCCATGATCTTTTTCAGATCTGCATTACCCATGTAGTGGGAGTTCTTGGATGTGTTTGGTCTTCTTCGACTGGTTGACACATGGAGCTTGTATTTGCAGTTGATGGGTGTATAAGTAGGTGGCATGAGTCTGCTGAAATGAATACCTTCAAGGTATGAGTGATTGGATGGATTAGCACTTGCTGTGTGTGTTATTTTCAATCAAGTGGTTTTTTGGTTCAGTTGGATGGAAGCAGTCAGTTTTTTTATTATTGTTCTAGCTGATGTTCTATCTTGCTTCTGGAGATTGACTTCATAGTTGTGTTCTAGTTTTGGGCTTTGAAGTTAATGTTGTGATGCTTCTATATAGCTTGTGAGCACAGTGGAGTGGAGGCAGTGTCTAAGCTGATTAAGTGTCTTCAAGTGTTAATGGAATCTTGTAAATCCTTCGTCAAGTGGGAGAATGTTGAGTACATGTGTCTCAGATTTACAGGCATTGGCAAGAGTGGACCTTTGTCTCAGCAATCACGTTGTTCATAGTGGATTGTTCCTTGCATCGGTGAGATGGTGTGTTGTGTTACTCTGATGGTTGGACATCGACATGACAATCATTGTCGGCATGGTTTGCAAATGTCACTCTGACAGTTTGGGTTACTCCAATGGGAGTTGGCATCGGCATGCGTCATTCCAACGATCGGTGTGACAAGTGACATTGGTGTTGCTGGAAGCTATCTCTCCGGTACTTCATGTTACACCGATGTAGATCTAGCTATCAGGTTGACATGCTCTATCAGTTTGGATTGGTGTTGCTTCTCCGATTGATATGTGTCATACCGATGTGATATGTCTATCGGCATAAGGTTGGCCATCAATTGAGCCTATGGTAGGTACTTCGACAGTCTTCTGTTACTCCGATGAAGGATGAAGGTTTGGGTATCGGTGGGACAAGGAACCATCGGTGTGGATGGTGGAGTGGTCTCTGATGGCTTGGGCTATTCTGATGAAGCTTAGACTGGCATCATCGGCAACAAAATTGTCGACGATAGTCTTACTGAGTGGTCTTGTATATAAAGCTATCAAAGGATCACTGGCTGATGAATGTGGGATAATTAGATCTCACGAATATGAACATTTATGGAAACGGTTATGAGCTGGGATGCTAGGAATTCGTTTGACAGTGGTGATGTGGCTCCTTGACATGGCAAAGGACAGAATAGCCAATGTTGTATTGGCAATGCATATCACTAATATTGTCAATTGAACGGTTGCCTTATTGTAACTATCTGGTCCGTTATGGTAGTCTAACCGAAAGTTACTTTTGTAATGTGATATGTTAAACGCATTTGTAACAGAGGATTATGTTAGAGAGATGTAGACATAGAGAGTTTGGACTATTCTGTTCGGTTGGTTATTAGAGACGAAGAAGAGTAGTCTCGACACTCATGCATGGACATGTAGTTCTGAATGCTGAATGAGTGTGATACCTGGAACTGGGCAAGACAGACAGAGTAGGAGAGACTGTCAGATTGTCTCTAGATGGAACAAGATGTTAATCTCCTGTAAAGGCTATGAGCCTGGAATTGTATTGTAACTATTTGGTTGTTGATTAATACAATGGCTCTGTGATTTGGAGTGTGGGGTTTCTTACCTGTAAAGGTTTTCCCCACGTAAATCAGTGTTCTTGTTCTATCTTTCATGTTTAATATTTCTGCTGTTGAACTTGGTTAATGTTTCTTGTACTTTCCTCTAAGGATTAATGTTGGAAATGAACTATGTCTAATTCTACTTTGTGGCATAGTTGTGAGTGTTTTTGAAGAGATTGAAAAGAATTTAAACCTGTCGAAGACACCACTGTTCTTAGAAATACATTCTGAGATGCTCTCATTTCCTTTCATGCATGCCATATGTTGTTGGAGAGGCCATGGCAGTATGATAGGAGCGTTGTCCATGATGGCCGTACAAACACATATTCCCTTACAAAGGATGGAGTTCCTCATAAGTTGAAGCCCTTGAAGGAAGTGGAAGAAAGGGTTTGTAGTACTGCCAAAATTTGCTTGGTAGATGATAGGAAATTTTTGGAGGGTATGAAGCAGGAGCGTCATTGCTTTATATTGATTCCTAAGATTAGTCAAGAGAAATGTGAAGATGTGCCAGCAGAAGTCTCAGAAATGTTGGAAGAATTTCAAGATACTGTCTCTGATAATGTACCAAAAGGTTTACCACCAGTGAGGAAGATAAGTCATCAAATGGATTTGATATCAGGAGCCAGTTTGCTGAATAAGGCAGCCCATAGAATGACTCCAACAGAGAGTGAAGAGTTGACCATGAGTTGTTGAGGAAGGGATTGATAAGAGAGCCTAAATCCATGAGCGGTACCTACAGTACTAGCACCAAAGAAAGATGGAGAGTGGAGGATGTGTACAGATTCCCGAGCCATCAACAAGATCACAATCAAGTACAGATTTCTATTGCCCAGAATAGATGACATAATGGATTGTTTGAGTGGAGCCAAGTACATCATGAAGATTGATCTAAAGAGTGGGTATCACCAGATTTTAATCAGAGATGGAGATGAATGGAAGACAGCCTTCAAGACAAAGGAGGGTTTGTATGAGTGGTTAGTCATGCCATTTGGGCTAACCAATGCACCAAGCACATTCACGCGGCTCATGAATGATGTATTGAAAGAAGTTTTGAGAAGTTTTGTTATTGTTTATTTAGATGATATTTTGATTTTTAGTAAGACTTGAGATGAGCATATGATGCATATCAGAGGAGTTTTTGAGAAGCTGAGGGAGGAGAAGTTGTTGATCAATCTGAATAAATGTAGTTTTGCAAAGGAGTTGGTATACCTAGGATTTGTTGTCTCAGAAGAAGGTCTTAAGATGGACCCAAAGAAGGTGAGGCCTATCATTGAATGGCCTATGCTAAGGAATGCTTCTGAGGTAAGATCTTTTCATGGTTTGGCAAGTTTTTACAAAAAATTTATTATGAATTTTAGTATCATTTGTGCACCCCTAACTGAGACAATGAGAGGGGATAGAAAAGAGTTTAGATGGACTAAAGGAACAGACAGCTTTGATACATTGAAGCAGAAAGTCATAGAACAACCTGTTTTGGCACTTCCAGATTTCAATAAGGTATTTCAAGTAGATTGCAATGCTAGTGATAGTGGTATAGGAGTTGTTCTGAGTCAAGAAGGTAAGCCCATTGCCTATTTTAGTGAGAAGATTAATAATGCCAAGAAAAATTATTATGTTTATGATCAGGAGTTTTATGCAATAAATCAAGCTTTGAAAAAATAAAGAGATTATTTGTTGCCAAAAGAGTTTTTTTTATATACTGATCATCAGGCTTTGCAGTATCTTAATAGTCAAGGAAAGTTAAATCAAAGGCACTTAAAATGGGTTGAATTTTTGTAGTTATACTTTTGTTTTGAAGCACAGGAGTGGGAAGTCCAATAGAGTTGCAGATGCCTTGAGCATAAGGCAAAATTTGTTGATAGAAATGAAGATAGAGGTTGTTGGGTTCGATGAGCTCAAAAGTTTGTATCCTGAAGATCTAGATTTTGCAGAGGCGTGGAAAGCTTGTTTGGAACCTGTTACTTTGGACATGACAAAATGGTTGGATAACATAATTGAAGATGGCATTTTGTTTAGAGGAAGCCAGTTGTGCATTCCGATGAGTTGCAGGAGAGAGAACCTGATTAAGGAGAAGCATATTGGAGGATTAGCTGGACATTTTGGTCGAGATAAGACCATTGCTATTGTTGGTGAACATTATTACTAGCCACAATTGCAGCAGGATGTGACAAAATTTGTGCAGAGTTGCAGAGTGTGTTAGATAGCAAAAGGAACAAGTCATAATATAGGGTTATATCAGCCATTACCTATACTAGAGAAGCCATGGGATGATATTAGTATGGATTTTGTTCCAAGGACATAGAGAGGACATGATTCCATTTTTGTGGTGGTGGACATATTCTCAAAGATGGCCCATTTTATTCCTTGCAAGAAGACTAATGATGCTATTCATATTGCAGAGTTATTTTTCAGGGAGGTGGTGAGTCTACATGGTCTACATAAGAGCATAGTTTCAAATCGAGATACCAAGTTTGTTGGCTATTTCTAGATGACATTATGGAAGAAGTTGAAGACAGATTTGAAGTTCAGTTTTGCACACCATCCACAGACTAATGGACAGATAGAAGTGGTGAATAGGAGTTTGGGTAACCTGCTATGATGCTTAGTAGGAGATAAGCCCAAGGGATGGGATTTGATTTTACCACATGCAAAATTTGCTTACAATAATTCTATCAATAGGAGCATAGGTAAATCTCCATTCCAAGTTGTGTATGGAAGTAGCCCAAGAACTACTTCCAAATTGAGAAGGATGGATAAGGGGGAGAAGAGTAGTGCCGAAGCTAAAAATTTTACTGAGCACATGAAGAATTTGCACGAAGACGTAAGAAAGTATATCCATAAGATGAATTCTCAGTATAAGGCTAAGGCAGATTAGAAGAGGAGACATAAGGAGTTTCAGGAGAGTGATGAAGCCATGGTTCACTTGAGAAAAGAAAGATTTCCAGTTGGTACATATAATAAGATTAAGATGAGGAAATTTGGACCATGTAGAATACTGAAGAAGCATGATTGACGAAATGCATTTGAGGTAGAGTTGCCCAATGAAATCAATATTTCACCAGTGTTGAACATTTCAGATTTGACAGAGTATCATGATGATGGACTTGATAAAGGAACACAGTGAAATATTCTAGCATCTAGTTTAGAGAAGGAGGAGATAGAGGGCATTCTGGATAGCCATGTGGGTAAGAGTACAAGAAACATGCAGTACACAGAATACTTGGTGAAATGGAAAGGAAGGCCTATTGAAGATTCATCATGGTTATCTGAGACTAAGGTTAACCATTTTGGTTTCCCTCTCACTCATGAGAAGTGACAGGGTCACTTTTCAAATTACTCGGGTATCTGATGCAGGAGCATCCAAGGTGTAAGAGCAATCTTGCATCAACAAAAAAAAAAGAAGTTGTTTCTTTTCAATAAGGGCTAAATTTGGCAGGGTTACTATTTTTAGTAAGTTTGCATTTGTGCACGGTTGGATACAAAATCTTACATGGACCTCCAGAATGATGAATCGAAGCTAATGGTGAAGAAATCACTTCAATATCATTTGTCATTTGTGAGATATTAAACTTTCAAATTCCAAAAATCCTATTGAAATATTCAAAGTCAAATTTGAGGCACTTAGAGGCTCCTGATGGGCCCAAAATTTGGCAGGAAACCCAACCAGTCTATGTTTAGGTACTGCTTCTGCACAACTATCTTTTCGAGTGCTTTCCAAAAAGGTATTATAAATGAAAATGCAACGGTCAGATTGAAAGTTACGACCCTGCGAAGTTGACCTATTTTTGGAGGGAGATGCAAATTTTAAAATTAAGCTAGTGGCTGCCAAAAGGGGCTATATATGACCATTTTTGGGAACCCTTGGCGTAAAAGAGTTAAGGGGGTAGGGTAGAGTCAAGAAAAGGTAGGAAAATAGAAACCCTAGCTAATTTCAGGTTACAAAACGCTGAAGATTCTAGAGTCTTGGGAGATGGAACTGTAATGTATTGCAACCTATAGGAGATCCATCCTCTGATTGTATTTGACCTTCCTAAATGTAATGTTTTGCCCATATTAATAAAATATCATTCTATTTTCTGTGTGCAATTTCTGTTATTGTGTGCTTTATGATTTACCCCCTTCATCAAGTGGTATAAGAGTAGGGGTTCCTAAGTGTGTAGACAGATCGCCGACTGTAAGGCAGTTTGCACCAGGACCTGAGGTTGTGGTTTTGCTACAAAGATCAAGATGCCTCCACGAAGAAACCGTGGTGGGAGGAATGCTTTGACGGAAGAGGGTTTTAGAGCCCTACAAAGAAAAATCAATGCATTGCAAGAGGAGCTACAAAGAGGGTTCGAGATGAGGAGAGAGGAAAGCAAAGATGAAGCTGAAGAAGAGCTATCTGAGGAAGAACAAGAAGCTGCGGAAGATCCTGCAAAAGTTAGGTTGTTGAGGGCCATTTCAAAGATCAGAAAGAGGCCCAAGATCAAAGTTTCTACCTATTCTGGTGATTTGAATCTAGAACAACTTAGTGATTGGATCAATGATATGGAGGAGTATTTTGAGTATGAAGATGTGGAATACCCAGAATGGGTCAAGTTTGCAAAGAAAAAGTTGAAGGGCCATGCCAGTATTTGGTGGAAGGAGGTCCAGTTGGAGAGAAATAGAAGAGGAAAAGAAAAGATTACTAGATGGGATCGGATGGTGGAGAAATTGAAGAAGCAGTTCATTCTTGTGGACTATGAGATGGAGTTGCTAAAGAAGTTGCAAGGATTGAAGTAAGGTAACAAGTCTGTTAAGGAGTATACAGAAGATTTTTATAAGATCACTATCAGGAAAGGCCATGGAGAGGCCAACAAGGAGAAGGTAGCCCATTACATTAATGGGTTTAGGAAAAGTATTCAAGAGGAGTTGAGCCTGGTTAGAATGACCACCATAGAAGATGCATACTAGTTTTCCCTGAAGGTGGAAGAGAAGCTAAATAAAAGATTTGACAGCAAGTAAAGGGGAAGAGGTCAAGGCAGAAGGATTGGTGGAAGTCCCTATGGGGGCTGAAATGAAGATTCAAAGAAAAGTGAAGAAGCCAACACCAGTCAAAATCAGAGAGGAGATAATACTTACCGCCCTCGAGACCAGAATAATGGTGAGCAAAGAGGAAGAGGAAGAGGCACCTGTCTCCAATGTGGAGAAGAAGAACATCGAGCATATGAGTGTCCTCAACATCAAGGAAGGACAAATAGAAGACCTAAAGGTAATGCACAAGTTGCACATGTCGATGAAGATGTGCAATCTAAGTGCTCTAAAGATGTAGAAAGGGGAGAAACCCTAGTTGTCAGAAGAACTTTGTTGAATGAGGAGAAAGAACGCAATCAGAGGAAGAGTTTATTCCGCACAAGGTGCAAATGTGAAGGTAAGTGTTGTAATATTATTATTGACAGTGGAAGCACTGATAATCTTGTTTTAGAGGAGTTGGTTGACAAGTTGAAGTTGACAAGAAGAAAGCATCCACATCCATATCAGATTGCATGGTTGCAGAAGGACCATAGAGGTTTTGTCAATGATCAGTGTTTGGTGAAGTTCAAGATTGGGGACTAGCATGATGAGGTGTTGTGTGATATCATACCAATGAATGCATGTCATATGCTATTGGGGAGCCCGTGGCAGTATGATAGGAGTGTTGTCCATGATGGCCGTGCAAACACATATTCCCTTACAAAGGATGGAGTTCCTCATAAGTTGAAGCCCTTTAAGGAGGTGGAAGAAAAGGTATGTAGTACTGCCAAAATTTGCTTGGTAGATGGTAGGAAATTTTTGGAGGGTATGAAGTAGGAGCGTCATTGCTTTGCATTGATTCCTAAGATTAGTCAAGAGAAATGTGAAGATGTGCGAGCAGAAGCCTCAGAAATGTTGGAAGAATTTCAAGATATTGTCTCTGATAATGTACCAGAAGGTTTACCACTAGTGAGGAAGATAAGTCATCAAATGGATTTGATACCAGGAGCCAGTTTGTCGAATAAGGCAGCCCATAGAATGACTCCAGCAGAGAGTGAAGAGTTGAACAGACAAGTTCAAGAGTTGTTGAAGAAAGGATTGATAAGAGAGAGCCTAAGTCCATGTGCGGTACTTGCAATGCTAGCACCGAAGAAAGATGAAGAGTGGAGGATGAGTACAGATTCCTGAGCCATCAACAAGATCACAATCAAGTACAGATTTCTATTGCCTAAAATGGATGATATAATGGATTGTTTGAGTGGAGCCAAGTACTTCACGAAGATTGATCTGAAGAGTGGGTATCACCATAGTCGAATCAGAGAAGGAGATGAACAGAAAACAACCTTCAAGACAAAGGAGGGTTTGTATGAGTGGTTAGTCATGCCATTTGGGCTAACCAATGTATCAAGCACATTCATGTAGCTCATGAATGAGGTATTGAAAGAATTTTTGGGAGGTTTTGTTATTGTTGATTTAGATGATATTTTGATTTTCAGTAAGACTTGGGATGAGCATATGATGCATATCAGAAGAGTTTTTGAGAAGTTGAGGGAGGAGAAGTTGTTGATCAATTTGAAGAAATGTAGTTTTGCAAAGGAGTTGGTAGACCTAGGATTTGTTGTCTCAGAAGAAGGTCTTAAGATGGACCCAGAGAAGGTGAGGGCTATCATTGAATGGCCTATGCCAAGGAATGCTTCTAAGGTAAGATCTTTTTATGGTTTGGCAAGTTTTTACAAAAAGTTTATCAGGAATTTTAGTAGCATTTGTGCACCCCTAACTGAGACAATGAGAGGGGATAGAAAAGAGTTTAGATGGACTAAAGGAGCAGACAAGAGCTTTGATACATTGAAGCAAAAAGTTGTAGAACAACCTGTTTTGACACTGCCAGATTTCAATAAGGTATTTCAGGTAGATTGTGATGCTAGTGGTAGTGGTATAAGAGTTGTTCTGAGTAAAGAAGGTAAGCCCATTGCCTATTTTAGTGAGAAGCTTAATGATGCAAAGAAAAAGTATTATGTTTATGATTAGGATTTTTATGCAATAGTTCAGGTTTGGAAGAAATGGAGACATTATTTGTTGCCAAAAGAGTTTGTTTTATATACTGATCATCAGGCTTTGCAGTATCTTAATAGTCAAGGAAAGTTAAATCAAAGGCACTTAAAATAGGTTGGGTTTTTGTAGAGTTATACTTTTGTTTTGAAGCATAGGAGTGGGAAGTCCAATAGAGTTGCAGATGCCTTGAGCAGAAGGAAAAATTTGTTGACAGAAATGAAGATAGAGGTTGTTGGATTCAATGAGCTCAAAAGTTTGTATCCTGAAGATCTAGATTTTGCAGAGCCTTGGAAAGCTTGTTTGGAACCTATTACTTTGGACAGGACAAAATGGTTGGATTACATAATCCAAGATGGCATGTTGTTTAGAGGAAACCAGTTGTGCATTCTGAGGAGTTCCATGAAAGAGAAGCTAATTAAGGAGAAGCATAGCGGAGGATTAGCTGGACACTTTGGTCAAGATAAGACCATTGATATTATTGGTGAACATTATTACTGGCCACAATTGTAGTAGGATGTGCAGAAATTTGTGCAGAGTTGTAGAGTGTGTCAAATGGCAAAAGGAACAAGTCAGAATACAGGGTTATATCGGCCATTACCTATGCCAGAAAAGCCATGGGATGATATTAGTATGGATTTTGTTCCAACGACACAGAGAGGACATGATTCCATTTTTGTGGTGGTGGACAGATTCTTAAAGATGGCCCATTTTATTCCTTGCAAGAAGACTAATGATGCTATTCATATTGCAGAGTTATTTTTCAGGGAGGTGGTGAGACTACATGATCTACCTAAGAGCATAGTTTCAGATCGAGATACCAAGTTTGTTGGTTATTTTTGGAGGATATCGTGGAAGAAGTTGAAGACAGATTTGAAGTTCAGTTCTGCACACCATCCACAGACTGATGGACAGACAGAAGTGGTGAATAGGAGTTTGGGTAACCTGCTACGATGCTTAGTAGGAGATAAGCCCAAGGGATGGGATTTGATTTTACCATAGGTAGAATTTGCTTACAACAATTCTATTAATAGGAGCACAGGTAAATCTCCATTCTAAGTTGTGTATGGAAGTAGCCCAGGAACTGCTTCCGAATTGAGGAGGATGGATAAGGGAGAGAAGAGTAGTGCCAAAGCTGAAAATTTTGCTAAGCACATGAAGAATTTGCTCGAAGAGGTAAGAAAGCGTATCCATAAGATGAATTCTCAGTATAAGGCTAAGGCATATCAGAAGAGAAGACATAAGGGGTTTCAGGAGGGTGATGAAGTCATAGTTCACTTGAGGAAATAAAGATTTCCAGTTGGTATATATAATAAGCTGAAGATGAGGAAATTTGGACCATGTAGAATCCTGAAGAAGCATGATTCATGAAATGCATTTGAGGTAGAGTTGCCTGATGACATCAATATTTCACCAGTGTCAACATTTTAAATTTGACAGAGTATCATGATGATGGACTTGATAAAGGAACACAGTGGGACATTCCAGCATCTACTTTAGAGAAGGAGGAGATAGAAGGCATTCTGGATAGCCGTGTGGGTAAGAGTACAAGAAATAGGCAGTACACAGGATACTTGGTGAAATAGAAAGGAAGGCCTGTTGAAGATTCATCATGGTTATCTAAGACTGAGGTTAACCATTTTGGTTTCCCTCTCACTCATGAGAAGTGACAGGGTCACTTTTCAAATTACCCCGGGTGTTTGATGCAGGAGCATCCAGGGTGTAAGAGTAATCTTGCATCAACAAAAAAAAAATGTTGTTTCTTTTCAATAAGGGCTAAATTTGGCAGGGTTACTATTTTTAGTAAGTTTGCATTTGTGCATGGTTGGACAAAAAATCTTACACGGACGTCCTGAATGGTGAATTGAAGCTAATGGTAAAGAAATCACTTCAATATCATTTGCCATTTGTGAGATATTAAAATTCAAAATTCCAAAAATCCTATTGAAATATTCAAAGTCAAATTTGAGGCACTTAGAGGCTCCGGATGGGCCCAAAATTTGGCGGGAAACCCAAGCAGTCTACCTTTAGGTACTACTTGTGCATAACCATCTTTTCGAGAGCTTTCCGAAAAGGTATTATAATTGAAAATCCAATGGTCAGATCGAACGTTACGGCCCCGCAAAGTTGACCTATTTTTGGAGGGAGATGCAAATTTTAAAATTAAGCTAGTGGCTACCAAAAGGGGCTATATATGACCATTTTTGGGAACCCTTGGGGTAATATAATTAAGGGGGTAGGGTAGAGTCAATAAAAGGCAGGAAAATAGAAACCCTTGCTGATTTGGGGTTACAGAAGGTTGAAGATTCCAGAGTCTTGGGAGATGGAACTGTAATGTATTGCAACTTGTAGGGGATCCATCCTCTGATTGTATTTGAGCTTTCGTAATGTAATGTTTTGCCCATATTAATAAAATATCATTCTATTTTCTATTTGCAATTTATGTTATTGTGTGTTTTATGATTTACCCCCTTCATTAAGTGGTATCAGAGCAGGGGTTCTTGAGTGTGTAGATAGATCGCCAACTGTGAGGTAGTTTGCACTAGGACCTAAGGTTGTGGGTTTGTTGCAGAGATCAAGATGCCTCCACGAAGAAACCATGGTGGGAGGAATGCTTTGACAAAAGAGGGTTTCAGATCCCTGAAAAGACAAATCGATGCATTGCAAGAAGAGCTGCGAAGAGGGTTCGAGCCGAGAAGGAGAGAGAAAAGCGAAGATGAAGCTGACGAAGAGCTATCTAAGGAAGAACAGGAAGTTGTGGAAGATCCTACAGAAGTTAGGTTGTTGAGGGCCATTTCAAAGATCGAAAAGAGGCTCAGGATCGAAGTTTCTACCTATTCTCGAGATTTGAATTCGGAACAACTTATTGATTGGATCAATGATATGGAGGAGTATTTTGAGTATGAAGATGTGGAAGACCCTGAACGGGCCAAGTTTGCAAAGAAAAAGTTGAAGGGCCATGCCAGTATTTGGTGGAAGGAGGACTAGTTAGAGAGAAATAGAAGAGGAAAAGCAAAGATTAACAGATGGGATTGGATGGTGGAGAAATTGAAGAAGTAGTTCATTCCTGTGGACTATGAGATGGAGTTGCTAAAAAAGTTGCAAGGATTGAAGCAAGGTAACAAGTCTATTAAGGAGTACATAGAAGATTTTTATAAGATCACTATTAGGACAAGCCATGGAGACGCCAACAATGAGAAGGTAGCCTGTTACATTAATGGGTTGAGGCCAAGTATTCAAGAGGAGCCGAGCTTGGTCAGAATGACCACCATAGAAGATGCATACTAGTTTTCCCTAAAGGTGGAAGAGAAGATAAATAAAAGATTTGATAGCAAGCCAAGGGGAAGAGGTCAAGGCGGAAGGACTGGTGGAAGACCCTATGGGGGCCGAAATGAAGATTCAAAGAAAAGTGAAGAAGACGACACCAGTCGAAATCAGAGAGGAGATAATACTTACCACCCTCGGGACCAGAAAAATGGTGAGCAAAGAGGAAGAGGAAGAGGCAGACCTAGGCAAGGATTTGGGAGAGGAGGTTGTAGAGGAACCTGTTTCCAATGTGGACATCGAGCATATGAGTGTCCACAACATTAAGGAAGGACAAATAGAAGACCTGAAGGTAATGCATGAGTTGCACATGTCGATGAAGATGCGTAATCTGAGCGCTCTGAAGATGCAGAAAGGGGAGAAACCCTAGTTGTCAGAAGAATTTTGTTGAATGAGGAGAAAGAACCTAATTAGAGGAAGAGTTTATTCTACACAAGGTGCAAATGTGAACGTAAGTGTTTTGATATTATTATTGACAGTGGAAGCACTGATAATCTTGTTTTAGAGCAGATGGTTGACAAGTTGAAGTTGACAAGAAGAAAGCATTTGCATCCATATCGGATTGCATGGTTGCAGAAGGACCATAGAGGTTTGGTGAATGAGCAATGTTTGGTGAAGTTCAAGATTGGGGACTACCATGATGAGGTACTGTGTGATATCATACCAATGGATGCATGTCATATGCTGTTGGGGAGCCCGTGGCAGTATGATAGGAGCGTTGTCCATGATGCACATGCAAACACATATTCCCTTACAAAGGATGGAGTTCCTCATAAGTTGAAGCTCTTGAAGGAAGTAGAAGAAAGGGTATGTAGTACTGCCAGAATTTGCTTGGTAGATGGTAGGAAATTTTTGGAGGGTATGAAGCAAGAGCATCATTGCTTTGCATTGATTCCTAAGATTAGTCAAAAGAAATGTGAAGATGTGCTAGTAGAAGTCTCAAAAATGTTAGAAGAATTTCAAGTTATTGTCTCTGATAATGTACCAGAAGGTTTACCACCAGTGACGAAGATAAGTCATCAAATAGATTTGATACCAGGAGCTAGTTTGCCAAATAAGGCAGCCCATAGAATGACTCCAACAGAGAGTGAAGAGTTGAATAGACAAGTTCAAGAGTTGTTGAAGAAGGGATTGATAAGAGAGAGCCTAAGTCCATGTGCGGTACCTGCAATACTAGCACCGAAGAAAGATGGAGAGTGGAAGATGAGTACAAATGACAATCAAGTACATATTTCTATTGCCCAAAATGGATGATATAATAGATTGTTTGAGTGGAGCCAAGTACTTCACGAAGATTGATCTGAAGAGTGGGTCTCACTAGATTCGAATTAGAGAAGGAGATGAATGGAAAACATCCTTCAAGACAAAGGAGGGTTTGTATGAGTGGTTAGTCATGCCATTTGGGCTAACCAATGCACCGAGCACATTCATGCGGCTCATGAACGAGGTATTGAAAGAATTTTTGGGAAGTTTTGTTATTATTTATTTAGATGATATTTTGATTTTCATTATGACTTGGGATGAGCATATGATGCATATTTGAACAGTTTTTGAGAAGATGAGGGAGGAGAAGTTGTTGATCAATATGAAGAAATATAGTTTTACAAAGAAGGAGTTGGTATACCTAGGATTTGTTGTCTTAGAGGAAGGTCTTAAGATGGACCTAGAGAAGGTGAGGGCTATCATTAATGGCCTACGCCAAGGAATGCTTCCGAGGTAAGATCTTTTCATGGTTTGGCAAGTTTTTACATAGCGTTTATCAGGAATTTTAGTAGCATTTGTGCACCCCTAATTGAGACAATGTGAGGGGATAGAAAAGAGTTTAGATGGACTAAAGAGGCAGAAAAGAGCTGTGATACATTGAAGCAGAAAGTCATAGATCAACCTGTTTTGGCACTCTTAGATTTCAATAAGTTATTTCAGGTAGATTGCAATGCTTGTGGTAGTGGTGTAGGAGTTGTTTTGAGTCAAGAAGGTAAGCCCATTGCCTATTTTAGTGAGAAGCTTAATAATGCCAAGAAAAAGTATTATGTTCATGATCAAGAGTTTTATGCAATAGTTCAGGCTTTGAAGAAATGGAGATATTATTTGTTGCCAAAAGAGTTTGTTTTATATACTAATCATCAGGCTTTGCAGTATCTTAATAGTCAGGGAAAGTTAAATCAAAGGCACTTAAAATGGGTTGAGTTTTTGCAGAGTTATACTTTTGTTTTGAAGCACAGGAGTATGAAGTCCAACAAAGTTGCAGATGCCTTGAGCAGAAGGCAAGATTTGTTGACAGAAATGAAGATAGAGGTTGTTGTGTTCGATGAGCTCAAAAATTTGTATCCTAAAGATCTAGATTTTGCAGAGGCTTAGAAAGCTTGTTTGGAACCTGTTACTTTGAACAAGACAAAATGGTTGGATTACATAATCCAAGATGGCATGTTGTTTAGAGGATGCCATTTGTGCATTCCGAGGAGTTCCCTGAGAGAACCTAATTAAGGAGAAGCATATTGGAGGATTAGCTTGACACTTTGGTTGAGATAAGACCATTGCTATTGTTGGTGAACATTATTACTGGCCACAATTGCAGCAGGATGTGAGGAAATTTGTACAGAGTTGCAGAGTGTGTCGGATAGCAAAAGGAACAAGTTAGAATACAGGGTTATATCAACCATTACCTATACCAGAGTAGCGATGGGATGATATTAGTATGGATTTTGTTCCAAGGACATAGAGAGGACATGATTCCATTTTTGTGGTGGTGGATATATTCTCAAAGATGGCCCATTTTATTCCTTGCAAGAAGACTAATGATGCTATTCATATTGCAGAGTTATTTTTCAGGGAGGTGGTGAGACTACATGGTCTATCTAAGAGCATAGTTTCAGATCGAGATACCAAGTTTGTTGGTTATTTCTGGAGGACATTATGGAAGAAGTTGAAGACAGATTTGAAGTTTAGTTATGCACACCATCCACAGACTAATGAACAGACAGAAGTGGTGAATATGAGTTTGGGTAACCTGCTACGATGCTTAGTAGGAGATAAGCCCAAGGGATGGGATTTGATTTTACCACAAACAAAATTTGCTTACAACAATTCTGTCAATAGGAGCACAGGGAAATCTCCATTCCAAGTTGTGTATGGAAGTAGCCTAAGAACTACTTCCGAATTGAGGGGGATGGATAAGGGGGAGAAGAGTAGTGTCGAAGCTGAAAATTTTGCTGAGCACATGAAGAATTTGCACGAAGAGGTAAGAAAGCATATCCATAAGATGAATTATCAGTATAAGGCTAAGGCAGATCAGAAGAGGAGACATAAGGAGTTTTAGGAGAGTGATGAAGTCATGGTTCACTTGAGAAAAGAAAGATTTCCAGTTGGTACATATAATAAGCTGAAGATGAGAAAATTTGGACTATGTAGAATCCTGAAGAAGCATGATTCATGAAATGCATTTGAGGTAGAGTTGCCTGATGACACCAATATTTCACCAGTGTTCAACATTTCAGATTTGACAGAGTATCATGATGATGGACTTGATAAAGGAACACAGTGGGACATTCCAGCATCTACTTCAGAGAAGGAGGATATAGAGGGAATTCTGGATAGCTGTGTGGGTAAGAGTACAAGAAACAGGTAGTACACAGAATACTTGGTGAAATGGAAAGGAAGGCCTGTTGAAGATTCATCATGGTTATCTGAGATTGAGGTTAACCGTGTTGAAGTGATAGGGTCACTTTTCAAATTACCCCAGGTGTCTGATGCAGGAGCATCCAGGGTGTAAGAGCAATCTTGCATCAACCAAAAAAAAAGTTGTTTCTTTTCAATAAGGGCTAAATTTGGCAAGGTTACTATTTTTAGTAAGTTTGCATTTGTTCATGGTTGGATACAAAATCTTACACGAAGCTCCAGAATGGTGAATTGAAGCTAATGGTAAAGAAATCACTTCAATATCATTTGTCATTTGTGAGATATTAAAATTTTAAATTCCAAAAATCCTATTGAAATATTCAAAGTCAAATTTCAGGCACTTAGAGGCTCCGGATGGGCCCAACATTTGGCAGGAAACCCAAGCAGTCTACCTTTAGGTATTGCTTTTGCACAACTATCTTGTCGAGAGCTTTCCGAAAAGGTATTATAATTGAAAATCCAACAGTTAGATCGAAAGTTATGGCCCTGCGAAGTTGACCTAATTTTGGAGGGAGATGCAAATTTTGAAATTAAGCTGGGGTTCACTAAAAGGGGCTATTTATGACCATTTTTGGGAACCCTTGGGGTAATAGAGTTAAGGGGGTAGGGTAGAGTCAAGAAAAGGCGGGAAAATAGAAACCCTAGCTGATTTGGGGTTACAGAAGGCTGAAGATTCTAGAGTCTTGGGAGATGGAGTTGTAATGTATTGCAGCCTATAGGGGATTCATCCTTTGATTGTATTTGAGTTTTGTAATGTAATGTTTTTCCCATATTAATAAAATATCATTGTATTTTCTGTGTGCAATTTCTGTTATTGTGTGTTTTATGATTTATACCCTTCATCATATCTAAACTAAATTTCCTTATTATTATATCAATTTTACATATTTAAATAATACTTTGAAACTCAACTATTTATCTAAATCAATTGTGTTAATTGTTTTGATTGTTTAATTACGCTGAGAGGCGAAGCCTAGAGGCGTTTACAATGGCAGCGCAAGGATGTGTGTACATTTTTATGTGCAATATTTAATTTGACATGTAGTGAACTGTCATGTTAAAATAAAAAATAAATAATTACATTACTCCCAGAATTGTTTGAAACTTAGTACGAGGGAGAAGAATAATCAGTGGCGTTGTGGGAGGACACAATACTAGCTTCGTGGGCAGTCATGGTAGGAGAATAGTGGCGTCGTGGGTAGTTGAAGCGGGGCCAGAAGGGTTTAAAGGATTCGAACCCTGAACCTCTGAATGTGTTGAGCCCCATTCCTCTTGGGCTGTTGCATCACATTGAAAGTTTGAGGGCATTAATGGTAAGGTAGGTGTGTGTAATGCTCTCTTGGGCAATCGACTGACATTTGCTCACATTTATGGCTAATCATGCAGACACTGTAAAATACAAATTTATGCCTTGATGTTCAAAGTTAAGAATCTGCAGGCACACTGTTAATGGTGTTTAAGTCTTTCTACTATTTTAGATAAGGGAAAACATTTTTGGAACCAGATAAATAATAATCTGAAGTTGTCCTGCGCTTCACATTATTTAGGCATTAAAGCACTATCAAGCAGTGAGGATTTGCTTTATTTTTCTATGGCTTACAATAAAGCTGGGACAGGCGGAACTAGGGTTTGAGCTATGCATTGGAGGAAGTGTATGTTTAAGGGAGGGTTTGTGGGCAAAGATCTTAATAATGTGCAAAGGAGAGAAGAATTGTAAGGGAAAGAAAAGAAATGGGGCATGATTTACCTGCAGGAGATTATCTTGCACCTGAGAGTTGTGTTTCATTTTCAACAAAATCTTCAAGTGTGGCATCGTCACCAACATCAGTTGCAGCTTCTTCATCCAAGAAAGCAGGCGACTCACATTGTTGTCAATTTTGTACATCTATTTTTATGTTCTAGGTGTCTGATTTCGTTAAATGGAGTACAATATATGTTAAATTTGTTCTTTTAACATACTCAGGGTTTTTGGCTTTTGTTTCTTTAGGCTGAGCTCAATACAGATGAGGTTTTTGCTCAAATTACTCTTCTTCCTGAGGCAGAGGTAAGTTCCTTGGTTCAGATTCTTTTTTGGTGGATTGTGGGGTGCCCTCTTTCTTTCTTGCTACAAGAAATCTATTAGGCATTTCTTTTTTACACACATCTTCTTGCACTTAGGTTTTTTCATTCAATAAAGGATGTCTGCTACAACACTAACTGACTTAAGACTCTTTTTTCCCATATCTTCTTGCACTTAGGGTTTTTCGTTCAATAAAGGATGTCTGCTACAACACTAACAGACTTAAGACTCTTTTTTCCCACGGTTGGTCATTTGGGTTTTTGTTTCATAGCACTTGAGGATTACTCAATGCATATGGTTTTTTTCATGTGTAAATTCTAATTAGATGTATGTTTCTCAGATTACTCAGGACTGGTGTATTTTTCTCCTCATCTTGTGTAGGATATGAGCCAGCAACCTCCAACACTACAGTTGGTGGCCAAGAATCTTCATGGAAATGGTTTACTCAAATTCGTAAAGAATCTTTCCAACATGCATGAAGTATGCCGTCAATCAAGTTGGGGCCGCATTTGGGTATGGTTAGGTAGGTTTGAAGGATAGTCAATTTGTATAAATTTAATTACGGTCTTAGTCAATTTGTATTTCCAAGCCACAATCTAAGATTTTTTTTCCTTCAATTTGCCTACTACCTGATATTCAATTTGGAGGAGGGTTTCAGTTTATTTCCTTCTTGCTCAAATACACACCCTTTTACTTTATTGGCAAGAGATTTACATAGTTAGTTACAACTTTAGAGAATCAGCCAAAATATGGCATTGGCTTTAAAGCTGAATTTCATGAAGCCCTTTTATTTTTAATTAATTATAAAATTTATTTTTTTCTTCTATGATGAAGGATTAGTTCATAAGATTTAATCTATTTTTTTCTTTTATGATGAAAGATTAGTTCATAAGATTTAATCTATAGCCATTTGTATTGAAAAACATAGTCTTTTGATTTGGTCGAACCCATAGTCATATCAGGAGTACCATTATTCACATGGTGACATTGACCAGTCCATTTTAAATAAGATTAAACCATTCTATTGTAAATGGTTCTTCATTGATAAAGATCAATCTATTTCCAATTCTGTATCAACAGTGGAGTTATAAAGATTATATAGAGCTTTTAGTGCATTAATTTTTTATAACATGACAACACATTATGTTCTTCATTTCATATATAGTTTTATTTACATTGAAGAATATTCCTAAAATGATAAGTACACAAGCTGTTTAGAGAGTTGTAAAGGTATTTTGAGTATCCATTTTTCACCTATACCCTGTTTTTCCTCAAACGAATATCTAAACCCATAACCTTACTCAGAAAAACTAAACAATACTTCCTGGGTAGCCATTGTTTCACCTTACCCACCAAACTCCAAAATGTGTGGCCCTGTTTGGCCTTTATTTTTCTGTTACTACTGTATGCAATTGCTAATAGAATCCAATACTTTCCTCTCTATGAAACCGTATGCCTGTAGATAGATACTTTTGATAGTTTCATTTTGCTTTTTCCTCTCTATGAAACTGTATGCCTGTAGAACAAGATAGATACTTTTGACAATGTCATTTTTCTTTTTATAGAAACATTAAAATAGAAAAGATCATTTACCAACAAACCAAAGATTATTTGAGAAAGAAGCAAAATTTTAAAAAATATTTTTATAATAATTTTTATCTTTTACATAGGTATGGCATGAGAGGGCGAATATGGGCTCTCTGGATTTTTTCAGACTATGGGTGAAGTTTTCTGTGTTTGGTTAGGAAAGGCAAATTCACTGAGCCTCTCTATTATAGTCATGCTAATCTTCCATTGGTTGTATAACACACTATTTCATTCAATCATTGAACTGTAACGAATATATTCCAATCAAAAAGTAGGAAAAATAGGGATTTGGGAAAAACTTAGGAATCTCTGAGTATACATTTTTAAATTGGAGATATTCGTTTTTGCTTTTTTGGGTTTTAATTGGGTTTATGTTGTTTTACAGGCTCTGGCGAAGTAGTTACTATTTTAAAATAAATTGCAATATGACTAATATGTGTCTAGGCCAAAATTTGGCTCATTAAGTTGTATAGAGACTAGATATGGTTGGAAAACAAACAATGTAAGTATCTTGACAAATAAGTGCCAGAATAATTGAGTGTATTGATCTTATGTCACTGATTTGGACGTTTGTGGAAGGAAGCTTCCAAGATATATATATATATATATACAATAGAAAGAAGATTATCTTATTGTTTACCCAGAGTAGATCTTTCTGGATTCACTCCTGCTGTTCTATTTTTGTACACATTAGGTTCTTACATTGTTTGAAGCAGGCACCATAATGTTGATCCCCTAACACTTCAAATTCTTATAGTACCTTGAAGTGGGCCCAACAATTTTTATCATCTACTTTCTCTGAAGGTATTTAATCTCTTTTGATTATTAGTCTACTTGGTTGGAGCAGGGGTCATCAAGTCACTTCAAACTTGGACCTTTCGCTTAGCAACACACATTTCTAACTATTGGTCCCAATCTGCTCTATTTAGGTTATTGTTTCAGGGAGGAGGCTACCTAAAAATTTTAGTGGGTACTGCTGAGAATTTTTATGAACCTTTGACAATTAGGTGGTCCAATGAATTTTATAACAGTATGTAATGTTAAAAATTTAATCTTGGAATTTTTAGGAAGCTCGTGGTTCTATAGATTTTCTTAATAGCAACTAATGCTAATAATTTGCAAATGTCTTCTAATGACAACATGATTTATAAGGGCCTATTTGTTATCTTTCATCTCCCCTTTTTTAATAGAAAATGTCATTAGAAAGTCAGAATCCAGCTCCACATTAAATGTTAGCACTCTCTCAAAGATATTTAATGTGATAATGGGCAGGGATTTTTGTTTGTGAAATATTGTAGTTGTAGATCTGTATGCAAAATGGAGGGATGTCCACCAGGTTGTGATCTCTTTGACAAAACTCCTCAAAGAAATATTTTATTTTGGAATTTCACAATTGCAAGATCTAGACCAAATGGTTTATTGAATTTAGTTAGGGTTTCGTTTAATTTGAGGGTTTTTGGTGTGATTTGCAGTGGGTTTATTTTTAGTAGGGAAAAAGAATGGCAGATGCATATTGGAGTAGATATGCAGGAGCTAATAGGGACAGTCATTCTGCAGCTCTCACTTTCGTAAAACAAATTGATTTCATGTGTTGTTTTTCATTGTGTTTTTCTGAATTGGTAATATACATAGAACAAATTGCATGGACCTTATGTTTGGGTTGGTTATATAATTTGTTTCTTGAATTGGGGTAAATCTTGGGTCAAGTTATAGGCCATAGGTAAAGGATGAGCTTTCTTCAGAACATAACTTCAAGATTAATAAATAGTAAATATGGGTTAAGCGAAAATGTAGGACCTAATGGTTGCATAGTTTGCACTTAAGCACATTTCTTGGCTATATTGGAGCTTACATTCACTGGGTTATTTGTAGTATATATTTTTTCCTTTTCTTATTTGTATGGGTTTACCTCCTCCTATTAGGATCCTTTGTTCTTTTAGTTTTGGATGCTTATAATTGGTTTTAGATACTTATATTTGGGTTTTGGAAGTCTTTTTGGACTTAACCTGTGATTACTATCATGCAAGCACTTTCACAGATTGTAAATACAAAAGAATTGGTAATTTTACAACTTTATAGAACATCAACACTATGGTTGAAGTCTCTTTTGGCTAGAAGCAACAGAAAAGGCTTCCCATCAGATTTTAATGTCCCAGCTAAATTACCCTCTGAGGATGTTTCCATTGACTTTGTAAATGTGGTAGACAACCCAGCATAGAGATCCACCACTGTTCTGATATTATTGTTAAGCTCTCAAATCAAGCTCACATTTCGGCTTAAATTATCAGGGATCTTCGATTCATGATTTTGATTTATCTCATTAATTAGCAACCGGTTCTGATCTAGAATATTCTGCATCTGACCAAAGCTTTTCTAAAAGGTTTGCAAGATCTTACAATCCATCTGACTTCCAGTCCCAGGAACAAAGAACACATCTCCCTCCATCTTGATGTACAAATACAAACCTGTAAAAGGAAATTACGAATTTATCAAGTTTCTGCAACAAATCCAAACCTCCATTTGAAAAATTAAAAACTAGACAATATTATTTAAAGATAACAGAACACATCCAGTATCAGTCTATGTAATATTTTGTACCACAATTTTGTAGTGGTAAAGGAGGATCAGGGCCAAACAAATTTTTCCATTTTCCTTTTTTAAAAATCCACTCAGCTCAAGGTAGCCTATCAGAATTTACTTGCATCTCTATTCACCCTAATCTAAATCTCAATTCCCTATTATTACTATTCTAAAAATCATTTATTTGCTTGATTGTAAATAGTTTCTGGAAAGAAATGTTTTTGATTATCTGGCATTTAATTGTATCTTTGTAGGCAGGGCATTGACATAACCTTACTTTTCTAACTTATTAGCTGCAAAAATAATCAACAATGGAGGATGGAGAACAACCCATCTGGCTGACTCCAATCATAGATGATAGTGATGGACAGTAGCAGCAACATGTGAGCTTAAACTCACTAGGCTATGAAAGAAGGACTTGGTCATTCATATTGTGTTGTTTTTGTCATTTGGGGACTATTCTTTTGCATACATTTGTTCCTTGCATGGTCTATTGTATTGGATTATACTAATTGGAACTAGATTATTATTTATGTTACCTTTCTGTAAGATTTAGATATTAGTACTCATCACTATCACAATCCATAGGATTGTCGTCAAGCTTACAAATAAATTGCATAAGTGTATCTAAAAGAAAGGGGTGAGCAATAAACAATTCTATGAAGAAAGGAAAGGATGAGAAATGATTGCATAGAACTTCCATAGAAGACATATCCATATATCATTAGTATAATTTGCCATAAGAATATCATGGACAAAGTGATGATGTGTAATGAATGAGACAAGCTTATAAAAATTTACAATGTATGCATGAATATCAACCAAGGAGTAAGGTCTAAATGGAGCCATAATGCTTTGCATCTGTTTTCTTTAATTTATATATGTTGACGTGGATTTGGTCTCTGTTATGGTTAGATGTTTCTAATGTTGCTTTTCATCTGTTTGCTTTAATTTATATATGTTGACATGGATTTGGTCTCTGTTATGGTTAGAGGTTTCTAATGTTGTTTGGAATTTGTTTGCTTTTTGAGACAGCTAAGAGAGCTATAATATATGTGAACTCTCAATCTTTTTAGATTTAATTTGATTTCAATTTGGTTGTTTTTAGATAGAATTAATCACAAAATTTTAGATGCAGAAGTAAAATTACACTTTCTATTGATAGTGTAGTTCGTCTACATGCATGATGCTTGAAATATTTGCATAATTAGGTCAAGATATTGATGTCAGAGAAAATAATAGAATTTTTATATGTAAAAGTAAATTCAAGTCAATAAAATATTGTGACACTATGTATAAGTTTATAAATTGTTGTTGATGAGAGGAGGATCAAAAGTTGACTAAAGAGAGTCTTATTGGGCTATAAACTACAAAGGTAAGTACATGATTTGTAGTTATGGTGGATTGTATGGGAAGATAATTTATTTTTAGTTATTGTAAAGAAGAATTTGTTAAGATGATCAAATTATTTTGAGTAAAGTTATGGAAGAGACATATAGGAGTTAGAGAAAAACTGTTGTAAATCCAACAAATGTTAATAAAAATTAAATTCCACATGATACAATATAAATCATATGAGTTCATACCAAATGAATTCCATTGACACCAAATTTCATGTGGACCGTTTAAATTTAGTCATTTGTTTAAACTTTAAATTCAAAACTAAGGTGAATTGTTAGGGGGCCTTGGTCTCCTTTGCTATGTGCAAGATGGTAAATTCATAACTATAAAAGTTTGAAATTTTATATTACAAACTTAATGTAAAATATACTATATTATTTCAAAATTTGAACTTTTATATTACAAATTTGTTGTAAATTGCTAATTCTAAAAGTTTGAAATATTACAAATTTAATGTAAAATATACAAATACTATTTCAAAATTTGAAATATTATATTACAAATTTATGGTAAATTGCTAATTATAAGTCACCTTTAAAAAATGTCATAGTAAAAAAAATTAAAGTCGCTTAAACTTTGAATTCAAAATTAAGGTGAATTGTTAGGGGGCTTTGGTCTCCTCTCCATGCAAGGTGGTAAATTGCTAATTATAAAAGTAGGAAATTTTATATTACAAATTTAATGTAATATAAAATTTCAAACTTTTATAATTAGCAATTAACCACAAATTTGTAATATAAAATTTTAAACTTTTATAATTAGGGTTAGGGTGAGGGCTAGAGTTATGGTTATAATTCACATTAGTGTTAGGGTTAAATCATAGTTATAATTAATTTTTAAATTAAAAGCATGAGTTACAAACCACAAAAAAAATATGGTTCAAAATTATTTAATTGGGGTAAGAATTAGAGTTAGGATAACCATTAGTGTTAGGGCTAGGGCTAGGGTTAGGGTTAGGGCTAGGGCTAGAGTTAGGGTTAGGGTTAGGGTTAAAATCATAGTTAGAATTAGGATTAAACGTAAGGGTTATAATTAGGATTATTGTTAGACTTAAAATTAGGGTTATAGTTAGAGTACAATCAACAATATGATTAGAATTAGGGTTACGGTAAGAGTTAGGATTAGGATTCCTATTAAAATTAGGGTTAAAATTAAGGTGGGTTACTATTAGAATTACGTTAATAATTAAAGTTACAGTTAGGATTAGGGTTTAAATTAGAGATAGGGTTAGAGCTCAACTAGGGTTTGAATTATAGTCAGGTTTAGGGTTAGGGTTTGAATTATAGTCAGGCTTAGAGTTAGGGTTATGGTTAGGGTTAAAATAAGAGCTATTTTAAAGGTTAGAATAAGGGTTAGGGTTAGGGTTAAAACTAGGATTAGGATTAGGTTTAGAATTAGAGTTAGGATTACAATTATCAATGTGGTTAGGGTTAGGGTTACAATTAGGGTTAATGCTAGAATCAGGTTAGGATTATAATTAGGGTTAGGGTTTGAATTGAGGATAGGGTTAGAGTTAGAATTAGGGTTACTAAATTAAGGTAAGCATTATAGTTGCAATTAGGGTTAGGGTTAGAGTTAGGGCTAGAGTTAGGGTTAGAATTTGGAATAGGGTTAAGGTTAAATTGTAGTTTGAATACGATTAGGGTAAGGGTAAGAATTAGGGTTATTTTTAGATTTAAAATTAGGGTTATAGTTAGGGTAGAATCAAGGTTATGATTAGAATTAGGGTTAGGATAGGGTTAGAGTTAATATTAGGGTTTCTATTAGAATTAGGGTTAGAATTAAGGTGGTTACTATTAGAATTAGGGTAAGAATTAGAGTTAGGGTAAGCATTAGAGTTACAGTTAGGGTTAGAGTTAAGGTTAGGGATAGAGTTAGAATTTTGGTTAGGGTTACGGTTAAAATCATTGTTAGAATTATGATTAAGGTAAGGGTTAGAATTAGGGTTACTGTTAGATTTAAAATTAGGGTTATAGTAGGGTAGAATTAGATGTCTCAATATTTAGTAATATTATACTACTTTATTATGATTATTAATTATTCAAGTATACAATAATTACAATTATAATTTAAAATAAATTGATTAAAAGACACCTCGAGATGGATACTTTTCCACGTACTTTAGATATTTTTTTTAAATATAGCTATACTAGTTAACTTAAACCATCTTAAATTCATATATCTAAAAGATGTAGATAAAACATTACAGTCTACCCTTTGCTTTCACTATATTTATGCTTCTTAACATAAAAAGCCATTCTTTTTTATTTCTTTTTAATGTGCTTTATGCGCCTCCATCTTATGACAACTAGGAAAGAATTACGATGATAAAATCCCCTCTCATGTTGTCCCCAATTTCAGAATCTACCTATGTTTTTGTAAGTGCGTTATAAACTAAAGAGTAAAGATTTTATCTTTCCATTGGATACTAACCACTAGTTAGTAGCGAGTGACCCATATCATCTGTTTTCAAAGCTCTATCATTATTCAACTTCATTTTATTCAATCACTTGCAATTACAGGTGGTGCTATTGGCTTAAGCTAGAAATTAAAGAGAAGATTAAAAATAAAGAAAAGAAAGGCCACACTTTATATGTATGCATATGAATAAATATAAATGTTAGTCTATACATAGACATTGATATAAACCAACAATCACACCTTGGTGTACAATGGGTACGCCGAAGAGTTGTGGAAGTTCAATTATTGTGTCTTTAAGTGAATGATGATTGTATTGTATCCTTATGGCCCATGTCATTATGTAGCATTGGAAGAGAATATCTCTATTGGTCAACGGATCCACAACCTTAACCTTTTCCATGAGTATTAGCACCTGTATACAGCATAAGTAAGCAGTTTAGGCCATGTAACAAAAATTGTGGGCTTTTGCTACTCAATCCTGGCATTTCATTTTATACATGTAGGCAATGAATACACTTTCAAATGTGCAAGTGCTACTCATTCTAAGGTGCCAATATAGCTGGAAAATGTCAATCCAAAAGTTCTCCTTGCTTTCCACTTGTATAGATGAAGGTATAGGATAGAATGAATGGGCATGATTATTTTAATCATCTTGCTTTGCTCTAGTAAATTTCATGTCATCTTTGGATCATTGGCATGGAATGCCCAATAGAAATTCACTCTCCTTTTTCTTTATCGTTGGAATGAGAAGTACCATTTCATGAAGCTCTAATGGAGCTAGATGATATGAACCAACCCATACCAAGTTCCATTATTTACATTGTAAAAGTACCATACCTTGATCTCTAATGTACGGTTTTCCATTAGAATGCTTGACCATAGCCCCAATTCTATCAGATAACAAATCGCTTTTTGCCACTATGTTTATGTAGTTAAGATTAGTTTTGTAATCCCATGATGGCTAATGATTTTGTGTTTTAGGAAATGTCTCTTTAATTTTCATGGGTGGTAAAGGTAAAATTTGGAAATAATTATTCATAGGAAAGTTATGCATGTAATCATGTTCTCTAGTTGAAATTGAAAGGTACTTTGAATCCACAAATTTTAGTTCAACATTATACAAAAATAAGGATATGGTTTGTCCATACACCCTTTGGTATACCATAGACATAGTAAAAGTAAAAGTATGGTGGTGTTGGCATAATAGTCATAGTAACAATGGTATTACATTGTTAAATTTGCATTTATAGGTTAGTTTATGCATATTAAATAAATGTTAGTTTGTGGGAGTTACATTCTCGTATGGAGGTTATGTAGGTAGTTATCAAATAGTTAAAGGTAAGAGGCTTTTATAAAGCCAATGTAATGCAATGTGAAAATCATCCCGAAGACAATAATATATTATTCTATGTTTTATGTTTTGCTATGTTAAAATGGTTTGATTTGATTATCTGTGTTTGTGCTCACCATATTTCAATATGGTATCAGAGCAATCTGATCATGTGCCTATGTAAAATGTATGACATCATTTTTTTGATATTAGCAAAGGCAATAGAAATAGGTAAATCTGATGCAAATATGCTGAGGCATCTACATTAATGTGGCATGTTCAACCTAGAGAGGCGTTGGTCAATTTGGAGGAGTTTTTTAACCTACAAGAAGGCATGATAAAATTTTTGCTAGTGCATATAAAATTTAGAGGTTGCAATTTACTATGATGATGCTCTTGTTTTCTCTACACTAAGGTTGCACTTGATGGTGGATACTGTGGAAGCAGAAGAAGTCATTCATCCTATGAGGTTTGATCCCTACGTGCAGACCAGCATGAGGAGGAAGGTAGTTTGACTACTTGGTGATAATGGTATGAAGATCTATGGGCGCAACGATGAAGCATGTGCATTGTTTGTGTCTTAATAGTATATCATTTCATAGAATGCAATGATTGTATAGATTTATCTTTAGAAACTTTCAGAAAAATGCAACAAATTTAAAGTGATTATCAAAGTCTCCACAAAGGGTTGCATGACAGTAAGATATTTAAAAGCCATTTACTACAGAAGATATGAATCATTGTCCAAATCAAAAGGAAGAAACCACAGATTTTTGAAGTTCAAGACAGTATCTTATCAAATATTAATATTGTTTCATAAGTAGTTTGAATGTGTTGGGTAAAACAAGGAATGAATAGCGAGGACATGAAAAAGCACTATGCCACTTGCTACACATTATATATTTCTGACCATAGAAACTCATTTTCTACATAATAGAAATCCTTATGAATGCATATTTACTATTACTTGTAGTGTGGGTATAAAGATGAGCTTTGATATATATACCATACAGGTAGTTATAAGCGGTTATGACCATTGCATTTGCATTTTTCCTTGTTCATCTTTTCAGTGCTGGCGTGCCCACTCAATGCTTGTACTCTTGGGTCATACATGTTACACCTAATAGAGTTTTAAAATACACATGATTGTCCTGTCAGAGAGAAAAATGAGACATCAGATGGATAGAGTGTAACATAGTCATATTGGAGGTAGGTGGCATTGAAGGATGGAGGATTTTCCATCATCTCAAGTTAGCTTCTCACTTTGAGATGATGCTTTGCATGAGAACCATTTTTGGTTTTGGTTGTTTTGCTTTTGTTTATTGATGCTGACAGATTTAAAGAATGTATGTTTTTTGAAGATTTTGTTTTGGAGACAGGTTTGGGATTTGGTGTTGAGCTCAATATGGATTGTTGTCCAGTGAGCTTCAAAGTATATGATCGAGAATTATACCCTTTCATGGTCACTAGACAATGATAGAGATCTGTCATATCTCTTAGGGATTGTTGTCGAATAATTCAAGACTCTGTGATTTGAGAGTTCGGGACTAAAGAGCTCAAGAACATAGCTTGACGCTACACCTTTCTGAGGGTAGATGAGACAGCATGATGGAGCCCTACTTGGTTCATGATTTGTTCTTTGGGAGAAGATCTTCTATAAAATATGTATTCATATTATGTAATCAGCTTTGTTGAGTATATTAGCATTCAGGGGGGTCCCTTGGTACTATTGCAGGAACAATGTAATAAGGGGGGGAATGTTGGCATAATAGTCATAGTAACAATGGTATTACATTGTTAAATTTGCATTTATATGTTAGTTTATGCATATTAAATAAATGTTAGTTTGTGGGAGTTACATTCCTATATGGAGGTTATGTAGGTAGTTATCAAATAGTTAAAGGGAAGAGACTTTTATAAAGCCAATGTAATGCAATGTGAAAATCATCCCAAAGACAATAATACATTATTCTATGTTTTATGTTTTGCTATGTTAAAATGGTTTGATCTGGTTATCTGTGTTTGTGCTCACCATATTTCAATAGGTGGGGCTTGCTCAAACTCTTTAAGATTCCACTACCAACCCACTAGGTCATTTTTTTCTAGATCGATACCCTAACAAAAAATAAAAAATAAAAAAAATAAACAAGTATTTGGTACGTGGACAATTTGTTGTCAAAAGAGATCGTAATAGCTTGAAGTTCTTTCTTGGCCAACAGGATTTGAATGATCAATAACAAAAGTGGGTAGGTAAGTTGTAAGCATATGATTTTGATATAGAGTATGTTAAAGGAAAGAACAATACAATAGCTAATGCTCTTTCTAGCATGAGAGATAGATTACACATTTCTAGACATGAGGTACCTTACATACACCACACAAGTGGTAGGAACAATTGTCTTGATGTTGTGAAAATTAGCCAACATGGATCCCTTGTAGATTTTGTGTTTGCAAAGGATATTAAGCCTTTGTGGATATGGGGTTATTGAGCATCTCCTGATATGTATCTTTCTCTCATTCTCTATTTTCCCTATCTCTCTTTGTCACCTCTCTCTCTGCCCCCTTTCTCTCTCCACTTCTTTGTTTGTCTCTCTAACTCTTTCTCCCTCCCTCCCTCTCTATTGCTCTCTGTCACTATCTCTCTCTAGCTTTGTATTTCTTTATATAATTAAATATGCAAGGCAAAAGGGGGTCCGATTAAGATGAGACAAAAGCATTTAGGTCTCTACGCTCACAATATTTGAGTTTCTAGGGGAAATTCCAAAGAAAAAAGCATATTTTCAAACTCTTTAAGATTCCACTACTAATCTATATCTCTCTATTCCTCTTTGTCTCTCTATCCCCCTAGCTCTATCCTTGTCTCTATCTTGGATTGGGTAAGATATCACAAATTTTTTTGGAAATTTAAAAAGCATATTTTCAAACTCTTTAAGATTCCACTACTGACCCACAAGGTGATTTGGAACTCCAAATCCAACCAATATAAACATTTTCAATGCTTGTTTATGGTAGCCTCTTCAATTTGGGTGGGAACTTGGCTATGAGAAATAAGGAATTTATAATCTATTGAAGTCCAGATTAGTACAAAATGAAGGTTTCATTATTTTGTCAAGTTACACTTAAATGGATTTCATGCCTTAGATAATTCACAATCCATAGAAATTCATAGAAAATAGAGGAATGCTTCCCCTCTAGCCCATCCCTTATGTTCCTGTTATTGCCTATCAGATTATTACAGGGATTTCCACCAATTATCAGATCAAAACCTATCATTAAATTAATCATTTCATCAAGTCTCTCTCTCTCTCTCTCTCCATCTCTCCTCTATCTTCCTCTATTTCTCTATCTCACTTCTAAATACTTTATAATAATAAATATATTTCGATTTATACTTATGTTGTTATATAGTATATCTTCATATAATGTGAATTATTTAATATATTCAATACGAATAAATAATTTTATAATATAATATTATTTTGAAAATATATTGAATAAATCACATTATTTAAAATATACTATATAACAATAAATATAATTATATTAGATATTATATATTATATATAAAATAAATATAATCAAGTTAAAAATAAATACAAATATTAAATATACTATCTTTAAACTAAATATAATTTTGTATAATATTATATTATGTTTATAAATATATAAATATAATATATTTTATATGATATATAATATTATTTAATAACATTAATTAAAAAAGTTGAATTTTTTATTCCCATTTGTGAGTAGACCCATAATACAAAATAAAATTTTGTGTAGAAATAATTAAATTTATGTCTCAAAGTACTACTTGAATAAACAAAATGAGTCAATCCAATAATATAGCTTAAAATGACAAAGCGATCATGTGGGTGGATAGCTTAGCAAAGTTTTTAAAAGACCTTATAGCTAAGTGGTCCCCATTCCCAATGTTCTTCTCCTTGTTATTGTCATTAGTTGTGTATTTATTTATTGATAATAATTCTTTTACTATGCAACAGTGTACTCTCTCTCTCTCTCTCTCTCTATATATATATATACACATAAAATCAATCTGATGATTTAAATTACCACATAAAGACTTAAATTGTATAACATAATCATTATTTTTCTTATTGCTTTGTTGGGAACACTTAGTTAAATCTTTCATAGTTACTTTCAAGCTATATTGATGGGGAAGTGCTTTAGAAAGTAGTGGCAAGATTTTCAAAAGAGTGTATAGAGCATGAAGGCAAGGAATAAGACCATTGTATAACACATTCCTTTAAGTTTCTTGGAAATGACTTGGCCAAAATCTTATCCTCATAAGCAAAATCTAAGCATACCATTGTGAAAGCTTGTAATGCACGTTAGGATCTCCCTCACAATTTTATAATTCAAATCTTGGCACCATCAATACCATACTAAAAGGTTATATAACAACCTCATAAGCAAGTGGTGTGTGATGTAGGTGTTTGTATATAATAGTATACTTGTTGTCATTCACTTGTTTCTTTAGAGTAACCATATCTTGTAACATTATATCCAAGTTAGAGGTAGGGTTAATGGTCGTATTACGCATGCATGAAATAGTTGAGGATGTATAATGAGTATGTGTGGAAATAGGTTTAATGAATATAGCCATGGAGGGTGGAACCACATGATGAGATGAGGTGAAAATGGGATGAGAAGGAGGGCTAATATAAGACATAGTTTGGGAAGGAGGGTAATGTGAGACATAGTTTGGGAATGATGGATGGTGTGAGAAACCTAGGTAGAAGCTATGACACTAGTAGGTATATGAATATAAGGATGATATGTAGGTGGCACATTAGGGGGACGGGATCACTTGAGGTAGGTATGGAAATGGTGGGGGCAAAGCTAGGAGTGACAATAGGAGTAGTAGTAGCTATGTAACTGGTAGTAGTGATATGATGAGGCTTGAAAGAAGAAGAAGGATGGGATGAACACTATTAGAAGAGACTATGAAAGATCTAATGCCAAGTAGAATATATATGCCAAGAGGTGCATTTATTAATGTTTAGTGCAAAAGGATGATAAATTGTTGAAGAGATTCATCATTAGTAAGTTCATAAAAAATTAGTTGGCTAGTAAGAGTAAGATCTTATTTGGCAGCATGAGCATCATGGTCATAATATTTTTGATGATCAAAGTGGTTCTCATCATAAGCATCATAAATATTTCATTTTCATTAGATTGAGTAGCCATAGTAAAGTTAAGATAAGCACCCCTTCTCAAAAGAAGATTAGGTCTTGAGTAGATCTGACATAAAAAATCAATACCATTATGAGAGAGGTAAGATAATGTAATATAAAAACATTCTCATATTTAAATATAAGAAAATAAACAAGATAAATTAGATTTGGAAATGAATTTAATATAATATTATATTATAAATTGTATATTTAAATTGAATATATTTATTTTATATATACAATATATAATATATTTACTTATTATTTGTTATGTAATTTATACTTACAATGTTTAAACTCTTAAAAGAATTATAAGCTCATTACAAAGACAATATTTGTTATTTAATTATATATTTATTTTATATAAAATATATATTATATTTATATTTATTATTCTATATTATATTCTATATAATATAAATTGTTAAATATAAATCTAATTTAATATATATTATTTAATATAATTACATTAACGAATTGAATATAAATAATAAATATAGAATTAAAATCTATATATAAAATATTTAATTAACTATAATATTAAATATATATAAATATATAACTAAATAAATAATAATAACTATTAAAATTAAATAACTATTTAATATACTAAAATTACTATGTATCTCTTGATAAAGTGAAGGATTTGTTAGATTATCCTTTGGACAAATTTGTCTTCTAGTTTCTCCTTATAGCTAATGTAGAGACTTTATTTTCTGTGAACACATTCATTAAGCCAGGTATTTAATTTAGAGGCGTTTTAATTCTCTAAAAAAACATATCTTGTCTCGTACACAGTCTTACTAGGCAAAGCCATAGAATGAAATTAGAAACCGTAAGAAACCAATCTTCTCTATTTTCACGTTTATATAAAACAAAAAAAATGTGTCCTGGCTTTGAATTCAAACGCAACCTGCAAATAGACCATTGGCGAGCACAGGGCAAAACAAAAATGAAAAACAACAACAGCAGCTTTTCCGACGACATAAAACAGAAACAACAAACCAAAAAATGGATGGCCAGATTCACTGTGATCGTCTCTTTGAAGCCTTGCGCCGTGGATTTCGAAAGTCAGTTCACTCTCTCACAAAAGGAACACCTTCGGCGTAATGACGGTGTGCTAGGCTTAAACAACACACACTAAGCTTTGACTTGCTTAGGTCACTGGTGGGCCCTTTCTCTTACTCTGTTTTGTTAATGTGTTAATAAGAGAAGGGGCCCACCAGCCACCTAAGCAAGTCAAAGTTTAGTGTGTGTTGTTTAAGCCCAGCCCATGACGGTGCAGTCTTAACAATTCATCTTACATGTTAGAGCAAGTTTTAATAAATGATTAAGATATTTTTCATTGTAATTATATATTATATCGATATACTTACATTTAGATTTCTTCACACAGTCTCACAAGATACGCTATAATTCTAGGTCTCCACAAGACTCTTCAAACTTAACACAATAACCCTAGAACTCAAACATATACCCAAACTATTAATTATGTTGCCGAGAAATTAAACCCTAAACACGAGTTTTTATTTTCATCGCCATCCTTAATGTCTTACTGGGTGTTATATAGATTCCACCCCAAATAATCAGCAACAAGAGCAGCAGAAACAATGCCCACAACTCCTAGCAGAGAAGTCTCTTTTTGCTCTTGATAAACGTTCATCCCTGAAGTGGAGGGCAGTGGTTCACCTCTGATCCTGGGCATGAAGGTTGGATCATTCAGCTTATTTTTATCCGCTTCTTTGTTTCTTCGAGATATGTAGTCGTTGTTCACAAACTTGACACTTAACAGAAGGAACTTGAGCCTTTTTGAGCACATAAAGATGGCATTTGTTCTCACACCACACAATGCCTTGTTTGTCTCTGTGTACAGTGAGCTCACCATAGACAGCAGGATCAAACTTTCCCTGTTGTATTAAAGACACCAATTCTCTAATACTGGGGTTTTCGCGATCGTCAAAACAAGGCCCAATATCAAGCTGGGTGAACCTCAAATTCTTGGGATTCTCCATTACATGCTTTCCATCATCGGAAGAGGGATTGAAGGCCATTTTCTCACCTGTGTTGGGCACAACCAGTTTTCACATTTTAATAGGCACTCTACCGAGTTGTTTACCAAAAGCTTCCTTGGGACTCCGAAAATAGAGTGGTGTGTATGGGCCCTAGTGTACCTGAAAGCTTCCTAGTATTTGAGTGGAGAACATTATATTAATAATAATAATATATATACACTCTTCTCCATTATATATATTTAAAAATAAATTATTATTAATAAAATTTTAAAATCAACGTAATGGAACATAAATATTTTTGAACTATGCAACCCTTGTATTGATTCTGCACTTACTTATTGACGAAGCAAAGAATTCTTTTTATATGAAAAAGATAAGTGAGGTGCATTTAGGTACTTATTGATGAAGGGAAGAAATTGAAGAAGCCAAACGAAAAGATACCATGTTAAAATTAAAGCGAAGTTATGCGATGAAAGTAAGATTTGGAATTACGAAAATATATGATTCCCGTCTTACCTTTTTTAATTAAAGAATTTCTTAAGCAGAATCTTCAAATATTTTTCCACCTCTTTCTTCACTCTTTTTTAGTATTGCATAGAATCATTGAAAGAAAAAAACTAAAAATAATCATTCAAAAACCCACGACCTACTGGAAGGCTTGTAGCCTAAAGGTTCATAGACCTTTACAAAGGCCCATGACCATCCTAATGGATATATAGGCATTTAAATGAGTTACAACTTAATAAGCCATGGACCCTTAAGGTCTATAGTTGCCCTTTTGTGGTTGGTCTATGTGGCAACCATCATGCCCCTTAAACATTCAATGCCCTGAACATTTCTCTCGACCCCTCTTGGCAAGAAATCTACCATTTTTGGTGAAAAGTTCTCACTTTAGCAATGTTTTTGGTTGTTTAGCTATTTCTAGCAATTTCTCCACATTTTGCAAGAAGTTTGATGGCTCTCCAGATTTGACTGTAGATAACTAAATTTGACAAGGATCTTCATTTGGTGGGTTGTCGTCACAACTCACAACGCTTGTTCGTCTCTATGTACAGTGAGCTCACCGTACATAGCAGGATCAAGTTTGCCCTCTTGTATTAAAGATATCGATTTTCTAAGACTGGGGTATGTGGGTTCACTGAAAGTAGACTTAATATTAGGCTGGGTGAACCTCAAATCTTTGGGATTCATTATTGCATGCTTTTTAGTGGAGTCGTGCATACTCATATCTGTGTTGGAACTTGAGCAGCACTAGTTTTACCTTTTAATGGCCCTCAATGCCAATGCCACATCAGTATTGTTTGTTAAGGTCCTATCTAACACCATGTTGTTCTTAACTCCACTAGGCGGTCAAAATATCATAATTTATAATAGAGTAGAGGAATTATAGGATTTTATTTTATTATTATTTAATATGTTTTAATTTTCCGACCACCTCTCCCAACCTTAATCCTCCCTCCACCTCATCCCTTTTTAAAGGGTAAGTCTGCAATCCTAATCACAAATATCCTCTTCCTAATGAAGGATCATTGAGTGTGATCCGAAACATTGAAGCAAAGAAATACACACAGTTAAATCCAAAAGCACTTCTCTCTAAATTTGATGCACTGTGGAAAACTCATGCCTACTACAACTAATAACTTAGTCCTTGACTCCCTACAAACCTATAAATTTAGTTCTAGCTAATAATATTATAATCGAGCAATCATACTTAAGTAAATAGAAAAAGATGACTAAGTAATACAATAAGCAATGAGCAAAGTAAATAAGAGGTTAAAAGAAATGTTTATATTTTGGGCACCATAGGAAATAATGTGATTGATTTGAATTATGTAGATTTATTTAGGTGAATTATATTTAATTAAATATATCTTATATTCCATTTCGCTATTTCTATATTGAGCACACCAAAGATCAAGTCTGACACCATAAGGGATGAGGTTAGGATCTGCCCTAGGCTCGGAATTTGGCGGAATGGATACCCCTCAGTCCTTAGCTCTCAGCCGAAGAGATTCAACCTAATGCTCGTGCTCCCATATCAAATAACAAAAATGAACTTATGAATAATCTCCGTCCTAAAATAAATTGAAAAAAATCATTTATCCCCTTTATCATTTAAAAAATAAAAATATTTATTTTTCAATCACAAAATCTTAAAATCTACATCATCAATCTAAATGCAAATTAACTTACTAATCGAATAAAGTTTTTATCATGCACTTACTTATCCACAAGCAAAGAACTCTTTTTATATGAAAAGGAAAGATATCACGTGAAAGTTAAAGCAAAGTATGCGATGAAAGGAAGTTTTGGAATTGCGAAAATATATGATTCCCATCTCACCTTTTTAATTCAAGTATTTAATCTTCAAATGTTCTTCCACCTCTTTCTTCATTATTTTCAACGTTGTCTCCAACATTTTGGAGGGGCACCTAAGTGGATGGCTCAAATTTTTAAACGTGGAAGGTGCAGACTCATTCCAGAGAGCTTGGAGTGCATGTACACCGTCCCGTAAAGTAATTCTCTGAGAAATTTGCACCAATTTAGGCAATTCTCAAGTGGAGTGGGTGATTTGAGGAGAATGTGGAGATATTTGTAGAAATATAGTCTCATGGAATGTTTGTCTTTACTAATTAATTTTTTTTAAAAATTTTCTTTTTACATAAGATGCTTCTCACTTGTCTATTTCTAAGGGGCGTGTTTTTAAGTTTCTTTAGTCAAGGGAATCAATTTTTTAATAAGCAAGTTTGTGGGGAAATTCTTGCATAAATGTGATTTCTCTAGTTAGGTAGTGGTTTGGTGGCTTAAGATTGAGCTTCCTTCCTTTTTAGATCTTTCAAAACGTTTCTTTTTCTTTCAATTCAACTTAATAGAAAACACAAACCTTATTTGGAAGCAAGGGTCATGGTTCTATGGAAGATCTAGATTGTTCATATACATTTGGTTCCCATTTTAATCCGAATAAGGCGGCCTTTCTAAATATTCTTTTCTGGATTAGATTGTATCATCTCCTTTTAGTTTGTAGATCATCAAAGAGGTTTTAGTTGTCGATAGAAAAGGTTGGTTCGTTTGTGAGAATAGGTATGGATTGGGATGGCTCTTTTGGTAGCTTCATCAAGGTGTGTGTGTGTGTGTGTGTTGCTTGATCTTTCTTTTCATGTTACAAGATCCATTCATAAATTCAATCTTCTTAAGGTTCTTGGTTATAGTTTGTTGATTTTGAGGGTTTGCATTTTCATTCTTTCTATTACAACTAGTTAGGGAATTAAAGATCTTCAAGTTGTTCTTTTTAGTAAGGTTCTTGTTTGGGTCAAAGATGAGTGTAGAAGAAAGATAATCCAAATGAAGATTTTATTTGGAGAAATCATGGGAGTTCTTTAATATTCTAAACTTCCTTCAACTACGTCCATGGATTTGCCTATTATTGCTCTCACAGTTGGCAAGTAGAGTTTCATGAATTTGGACTATCTTTCACAAGTCCTTTTTGAGATAAAGGAAAATAACATTCTTGGTGAAGAGAGTGGTCCTTTCTTCATGATCTCCAATAGGTTCGGAAGGTTTTTGAATGGTGTAGGTGATTTAAGCAAGCGGTGCAACTTCAGGTAATCGACAAGCCAAAAAACATAGGGGACATAAATCAAAAGTAGAGAAGCTTTAGTTGGAGGCCCAAGAAGCAATTAGGGAGGGTACATAGTGGACAATGGAGTGCCTCCTCTCTCTTTGGAGCTACAAGATGGTGATTGTGAATGCCTAGACCTATGTGTCTTAAATATGTTGATGGCTTTTTAGTTTTTACTCCTTTGGTAGCTTTATTAGAAGTTTCCCATTTCTAGTTGGTGGTGTTGCACCTAGTGGTACTACTTTCTCCTTAATGGTGCATGGTGCCTCATTGGCTTGTAGTTTCTCTTATTTATATTTTTCTTTGAGTCTTTGTAATCTTTATTTTTAATTGCTTAGTTGAGGTCCCCAAAAGACCCCTCTCTATGTTTAATAAAATAATATTAATTTTCTTAAGAATTTTTGTAGTATGTTGTAAACTTTTATTCCTCTACCCTTGGTAGTTTTTAAAATTTTGAAGTTAAAAAGTGGTTAGTTTTATTACTATAATGGTGAAAAGTGCATACTAGGCAACTTTTGCCATTTGTTTTGGACTCCCTTTAGGTGGCATGTCTCTAATGTAATGACTAGTGTGTAAGTTGGCAAATAATCTTATCCTAGCCTCATTCTAATCCAGGAGGATCTATCAACATTGGAACAATATCTAGCACAGGTCCTAGATGCTCATGTTTGTGATACTTGTAGTAAAACTACTTTGGTTTATGGTACAATATCTAGCATCTCCTAGATGCTCACGCTAACACAAGGATCACATATGTAGCAAGGTGTATACATGAAGATGGGGAGCCAAAAAGTGGTTACCCCACTTTTTAGTGCTAGGAAACCATAACGCGACTGTGTTATAATGCAATCCTATTTTCAACTGCTAAATAAAGTGAAAAAACATAGTCTCGTGGCCTCGCTTTTCCAGTTTCATTTTCCTATTGCATCCAAAACATGACTAGGGATTTAAAGCGAGTGTATGTTGAAATATTTTAAGGAGAAGACCATCAAACACAATGCAGCATCGCCAATCCCGCAATGTGTTGGTAATTTTCTCCAAATCGGTAGAGGGTTTGCCAGTTCCTATGCATGAGTAGATCTGGCCAATAGAGTACAGGAGGTTGCGTGAGTTGCCTCCCCTTCACTTCTAGTTTTTCCACACCAAGGGGGGTATCCCTATAACTAAAGGTGTAACATTGACTAGCTCAATGACAAAAAGATTTAGCTTGACAGCAATAGGCAGAATACTCTCATGTGTTAGCCAAGATGTATATGATACATCACAAGGTTGGCAACATTCTTGGACATATGTGTCTAGTTATGGATGAGAGTATGCAGGGGGTTCCTAATCCTACTCCTACAACTAACAGGTGGAAGTCATGAAAAGGTGGATATGATGATTTGGATGCAAGACAAGAGGTTTTGGGTCATAACTACTAACCCAGGTGTAGACCGGTGCCTATCTCAGGGCAAGGAGTCAACTAGACATATACAACATATGCCTTGCAACTAGCATTCAAGTTTCAAGGGGTTGGATCTGATGTTTGCCATACAAACATCACCCAAGAATGGGTATTCAGCTGCCTCTACTTACAGATATCCCTGCTGACATACAACCTTCTCCATGTTTAACCTAAAACAATTTAATCCACTCCTTGAATGGAAGTTAGAGATCAGACATGTGATATAAAACCCTGTATCCTAGAATCTATGAAACCCTTAGCAACCAGATTCAAAAGAAGGAAAGCATGCAACAAAGGAGACAGACAAATAAACACATGCATGAGAGCATTTTTCATCTATATCAACATGAAACTGAACATACATGCAAAATACATTCATGATGCAACTCATAAACTCCAGAATGAGATAAAACAGCCAGGAGATGCCCTATCTTTCGTTATTTACACAAAAATGCCCAGGTCTTCAACAACCTTCAAATGAGCAACATAGCCTGCTATATACAACAGGAAGGTCCTCAGCATTAATTACATGGCAAAAGTCAAAAGTCTACCAGATAGAGTTCATTCTGAGGAAATGACGCTCAAACATTGAGTGCAACAGATGGAGAAGACATGAAGTAATCTTGAGCCCTGCGCTGTTGCCTGGGGATTCACATCTTCAATCAGGTAGTTGATCCATCTACATCTTCACCCATACCCTGTAACATCCGCCATTAATGGCTTACCAACCCGTGGCCTTGGGAAATACAATTAACTATGCACTCTTGAAACTTTCCCGCCAATATATATCACCCTGATATTTCAAATCATATGGGAACTAATTATCCCACATGCATCTCGCGGCAATCTCCTTAATACTTTATATACTAGGCCGTGAGCATATATAATGTCGGTGATTTTGCTCCCGATAGCACCAGTATAAACCTCATCATCATCCTCCATCGGCCAGACCCCCATATCGGTGAACCTCATGTTTGTCCACCTGATACGAAATATCACCCCAATATTTCACATCACTCTGATGTGAAATATCACCCTACGGGAAATATCACCCCGCGGGAAAGTATAACCTGATATAAAATATCACCCTGATATTTGGAAACCAGCCTGATGACCAACCTCACCTTCATGTGAAAAATCACCCTGATATTCACCCTCATCGGCACAACCTGATGCATCGGAGGAAGATCCTCCTGCTTTACCGATACCATATGTCTCACTGATGATCCACCTGATCATGTCCATTAATATCCTGATGACGTCACTATCATATTGCAATATCAGGGTGATCCTCGAAGGATAACCGATGTTAGAAATATGACCCCCCTGGACCTAGATGACGTCATTGTCATGTCTGCATAAGGTGATATTCGTAAGATCACCTAATATTTGAAATATCACCCCGCAAGAATATCGGGCTGAGTTGTAGCTTCATTGTAACATCGGAGTGAGGTTTGAATATGACTGATATTAGAAAATATCACCCCCACTTCGGAAAATCAGGTTGGTATGAAAAATGACCCTCGCAAGAAATATCAAGATGATGCTTCGAAATATGATGATGATGACCTCCTCCAAAAAAAACATGATGCTGATGTTGAAAAATGCTGAGGAGGCCCGAAGACTTAGAACTTTTTTGGATTTTTTGGGAAGGAACCTGTAGAAATATTTGCTTGAAACCTAAATGCTCAAGCAAGCACCACTAGCAGCTCGAGCCTAAAACCCTAAACATAAATGATTACCAACACAGGCTTTGTCTGGTGACGCATGCCTCTTGCAGGCATGGCAAGATCCTCAGATCTCTGGGATGTAGACCAGTCCCCTATCCATTAGGCACAAAGTCATGAAGCTACACCAATGTGCATCACCAATTAAATATCTTTAAACATTATTTTGGCTGCCTCGGGTAGCCAAAAAGGAAGAACCACAACTTTATCCTATCAAATGCCTGATTCCAAACTGAATGATCCCAACCATGACTAAAAACACCAAGATAGACTACCCATATACTGATCTTGTCAATTAAACACTTCACCATTTTTGAAAGCCTGCCATTGTCAGCACTGCCTCTATCACTCTGCATCTTAAAATCAAACATGTAGCCATGCATATTATAAAATCCTTTAGCATTAAGCAACATATGCATGTTATACTCCTTAGATGGTATATCCTCCTCATCTACCTGGCTATTGCACATCACCAGGCATTCATCCAGCTGATCCAAAAATTGAAAGCACTCAGAAAATATGAGACCATCAGTACCACTTATATCACTTATTGACATTGAAAACACATCCTGATCCACACACATACTGCTACATATGTCTGAACCAACTGATGATGAACATTCATTATCCACAGTTTGCAAATCCACATCATCATCATCAAATAGAGGGTTAATCCTGCACCAATGAAGGTCATGACTCACAACACCTAATGCATCCAGAGGCTCATCATAAAGGGGATTCATACTCATTGCAAATGTCTCTGTTTCTTCTTCATGACTATCCATTTCTTTTTCATTATCAAATCCATAGTCGTAAGAAGAACAAACCTGATCCATGAACTGATCATGGATATCTTCTTCATCATCTGTAACATCTGATTGCCCCACATACAAAATTTTTGCTACTTCAATGCACTCTGAAGTTGAACTGTCTACATCATTTTCCAGTCCTCTAATGCTTCCTGATGAAACTGATATTGACTGTTGATCCACATGATTACAACTTTGCACAACTGGATCATTTAAACATGAATGCTCTTTGTTTAGGACTGGCATGCAAATATCACTTGAAAATTTATTATTATCAACTTCATTTGCTGGGCAAATCAGGACATCCTCCTCTACAACAGAAACATCATCAACTTGGGATGATGCAAAAAATGGGACAGCAGGGGTGTGAGCAATTTGACATTCATCTCCAACATTTAAACTATATCCTTCATCGACATTGGTGGCCTTAGGGCAGCAAATTTTTTTAGAGAAATAACCCTTTTGAATCCCATACCTCCAATTATTTTCAATGTCAATGGCAGATAGATGTGCCTGATGCAATGTGGTGGGCTCCTTGTCCCTCAATCTATAGCTCATTTTCTTATCAAATGCTCCCAAATAGACAACTAGGCACAATGCATCATTAGGTCTCATAGATTTTGGAATTCTATTCAATGCCCTCATAAAACTGAGGTTAAAAACTGGGATCAACTCATCTTCTTCAATATGGATATACATAAAATCACTAATGACTGCATATTCAGAAATTCTTTCACCATATTGCTCTAGAAATGCAAATTTGAAATCTTGCCAAGAGCTGACAGAGTAAGCTAGAAGATAGGAGAACCAGTCCCTTGCATCTTTATCTAAAGATTGAACAAATAATCTCATAACTACATCTTCATGGTCAATCTCAAAATCATCTACAACATTTATAAACTGCTGCAAGTGTTTATCAGCTAATTCATCCTTTGCACCATTGAATTTGGGCAAATACTTTCTGATTTTAGATGGAAAAGTATTTGGGTAGCCATAAATGGCATCAAAGTTCATGGGCTTATATCTGTCAAGTTTGAAACTCTTTCTATTACATGGCTGGGACTGATTATTAGGCATCATTACATTTGACACCTCGCAAGGGTGCATGGGTTGACAATACATCTTTATACACTTTCTGCAACCCTCTTCTCACCTCAGATTTTCAATTACAACAATGACCTTAGGCCTTTAAAATACAAACTATTATTTCAGCTTTCCTAAAGTCCTCTAAATGAGTCTTTTAAACAATATTGCATGCTTCTCCTGAAAATACAAACTATGTTCTAACAAAAGCATGCAAGCTCTGCTTTCACCAATATTTCCCTTTTAACCAGTGTTGTTTCACCACATAGGGAATCTTTTAAAACTTGTAAAATACCTGGATATGTTGCAGCAGCAATTGTAACACCTCAGGTGTCCTCTTATCAGGTTCTTATATGCAGAGTTGCCACCTCCTTGGTAGAGGAATGAGCTTCAAATAGGCTGAAGCTGCAAATTCCTTTCTTTTCTTTCTGGGTTCTCCAACAGCAGAGCCACACATATAACTTCTATCTTTTGCTGCAACAAACACTTTCTAGGTCTGATTTTTCAATCCTTTTAGACTCACACCTTCATAGATATAACACTTTTGTTCCCCAGTTGAGTCACCAATTCTGTTGGTGACTTGGATGGGCACACAGGTACTGCTTCTCTTTTTTCTTTTCTAATTCTTCCCCAGTAGAGTCACCAATTCTGTTGGTGACTCGGATGGGCAAAACCTCACCAGAGATTGTAGGATAACACTTTCACATTCGATCCCCAGTGGAGTCGCCAATTCTGTTGGTAATTTTCTCTGGATCAGCAGAGGGTTTGTCAGTTCCTATGCATGAGCAGATCTGGCCAACAGAGTACGGGAGTTTGCGTGAGCTGCCTCCCCTTCACTTCTGGTTCTGCGACACCAAGGGGGTATCCCTATAACTAAAGGTGTAACATTGACTAACTCAATGACAAAAAGATTTAGCTCGACAGCAACAGGTAGAATACTCTCATGTGTGGACCAAGATGTAGATGATACATCACAAGGTTGGCAACATTCTTGGACATATGTGTCTGGCTATGGATGAGAGTATGTAGAGGGTTCCTAATCCTACTCCTACAACTAACAGGTGGAAGTCATGAAAAGGTGGATATGATGATTTGGATGCAAGACAAGGGGTTTTGGGTCATAACTACTAACCTAAGTGTAGACCGGTGCCTATCTCAGGGCAAGGAGTCAACTAGACACATACAATAGATGGTTTGCAACTAGCATTCAAGTTTCAAGGGGTTGGATCTGATGTTTGCCATACAAACATCACCCAAGAATGGGTATTTAGCTGCCTCTACTTACATATATCCCTGTTGACATACAACCTTCTCCATGTTTAACCTAAAACAATTTAATCCACTCCTTGAATGGAAGTTAGAGATCAGACATGTGATACAGAACCCTGTATCCTAGAATCTATGAAACCCTTAGCCACCAGATTCAAAAGAAGGAAAGCATGCAACAAAGGAGACAGATAGATAAACACATGCATGAGAGCATTTTTCATCTATATCAATATGAAACTGAACATACGTGCAAAATATATTCATGATGCAACTCATAAACTCCAGAATGAGATAAAACAGCCAGGAGATGCCCTATCTTTTGTTATTTACACAAAAATGCCTAGGTCTTCAACAAACCTTCAAATGAGCAACACAGCCTACTATATACAGTAGGAAGGTCCTTAGCATTAATTACATGGCAAAAGTCAAAAGTCCACCAGATAGAGTTCATTCTGAGGAAATGGCGCTCAAACATTGAATGTAGCAGATGGAGGAGAAGGTAGGAAGTAATCTCAAGCCCTGCGCCGCCGCCTGGGGATTCACATCTTCAATTAGGTAGTTGATCCGTCAACGTCTTCGCCCATACCCTGTAACATCTGCCATTAATGGCGTACCAACCCATAGCTTTAGGAAATATAGTTAACTGTGCGCTTTTGAAACTTTCCCACCAAGATATATCACCCTGATATTTCACATCACCCTAATGTGAAATATCACCCTGTGGGAAAGTATAACCTAATATAAAATATCACCCTAATATTTGGAAACCAGCCTGATGACCAACCTTACCTTTATGTGAAAAATCACCCTGATATTCACCCTCATCGGTACAACCTGATGCATCAGAGGAAGATTCTCCTGCTTTGCCGATACCATATGTCTCGTCGATGATCCGCCTGATCATGTCCATTAATATCCTGATGACGTCACCATTATATTGCAATATCAGGGTGATCCTCGAAGGATAACTGATGTTAGAAATATGACCCCCCTCGGATGTAGATGACGTCATCGTCATGTCTGCATAAGGTGATATTCGGCGGGGTGATATTCGTAAGATCACCTGATATTTAAAATATCACCCCCCACAAGAATATCGGGCTGCATTGTAGCTTCATTGTAACATCGGGGTGATGTTTGAATATGGTTGATATTAGAAAATATCACCCCTGCTTCGAAAAATCAGGTTGGTATGAAAAATGATCCTCGCAAGAAATATCAGGATGATGCTTCAAAATATGATGATAATGACCTCCTCCGAAGAAAACATGATGCTGATGTTGAAAAATGCTGAGGAGGCCCGAAGACTTAGATCTTTTTTGAATTTTTTGGGAAGGAACCTGCAGAAATATTTGCTTGAAACCTGAATGCTCATGCAAGCACCACCAGCAACTCGAGCCTAAAACCCTAAACATAAATGATTACCAACACAATGGACGAGGGCAAAAAATTTGGGCAACTGAAGAAGGTAGGGTTTTATCAATTTTCTTCATTTCAAAACAAAATGAAGTTATTTTTCATTGTTTTAATTGAATTTTTCTTTTTAATTTTTTAGATAATGAATCATTGCAAAACCCCGATCTAGATGTTGAAATTCTTGTTGAAGAGCAACCTCAAAACCCTCAAACTCCACTTTCACGTCCTCACCCTCCATGTGACACCTAAAAAAATTATATAAGTTAAATTGAAGAAAACAAAAAACAACTTCAATCCTTAGTTGAAACATTGAAAAATATGAATACAAGCAACAATCATAGGAGAACCCTTGCCACTTCACTAGAGTTGATTATTTCTCATATTGACTTAGTTACAAAGAAAATCACTGATTGGAAGGACTATAGGGAGGAGTATTGGCAATTCTACGCTGATAAATTATCAGACAAACAAGTCAAAGATAATTTTTTTTCGAAAGGTGATCTATGTGCACTTGTCATCGATCCTAAAAAGCAACAACCATTACATGGGAGTTGCAAATGATTCCCAATTCATTGGTGTGTGCATAAAGAAATATCCCAAAACTTTTGGGATAGATGGTACATGGTTTTTGATGACCTCCCTTGTAATAATAACGATGTCCCTCAATATTTTTTGAGGAAACTCTATTGTGAGTTTGTCCAAGGACATCCCAAACTACTTTGACATCTGGGAGTTCTAGGGCAGAGGCGGTGGCTCTGCATAGGATAGAGAGGGTGCACATCGTGCCCAGGACCATCCATCGAGACCCATTATGAGGCCACAACATGTATCACTCCCTTCGACTTTGAAGGAGAGTGTTGGGGTGGAGACACTACATTCCCTAAGTTCCCTCACCTAGACTTTAGCACAACATGACGGTGATCTTCCGTAGGCTGGAGAGGGTAAGAGCAATACGTGTCATCGGTCCCCCCATATTTACAGGTCATGTGGGGCATTGTGTGATGTTAGGACCCAGGACGCTACTCAGGATGCAGATATTCCAGAGCGTCAGGACGATGTGACGCAGGGGTAGCAGCAGGTAATGTACACATCCATATTGAATAATATTGTTCTCACAAATGACCTCTTACAACATACATTTGGTATTGACTCCCAGGTAATGTTTTACAAGGTTCTGCAATTTAATATATTTGTGTTTGAAATCTCTAATTAATTATATGAGTAGATATTATAAGTCGAAATTAATGTATTTAATTGTCTACACTATAAAATTCCAGGGTCAAAGTATTCATCCTATGTTTGTAATTCGTCCAGTGCAAGGTTATGAGAGGAGGTCCAGTCAACAGGTATGTAATTTATCACAAGATCATAAATATAGTACTTCTAAACTTTTTGTCATATATCAATGGTAATCTTATTTAGTTACAATTTGATGAGGAACAAGTGGATGTTGGAGCATCACCATCAGGACAATTTCTTTGGTCCCTAGGTAGAGTCACTTTCACTAAGGTAAACTTTACCATTTATAATCATTATGTATTTAAATAATGTTATGTATCTATTTTTCTCAAATAACCTTGAACTCTATTTTCAGATGTTGAATATATATGCACTCATCCTCATCTTCGTCCAGTACTAGAGGATCATGTGCTTCATTTTTCAAAGGCTACTATGGATGAAATGACATAGTTGAATGTTAAAATAAGGGCATATAGCAAGAGGATAGATAACAGAGTGCAGCTAGGGTGATATCCCTTAGTGAACAATTGAAGGCGCACGAATATGCAAGAGTAAAGGCCCAAGTAGGGGATAAATCCTAGATAGACACCATGGTGCTTGCATATGACTTCTATAAGAAACTAGATACAATGGTCGTCATCACAGAAGGATCGGATGAATCAGAATGGAATATTCCAAAAGATGTTGCTGCGAATATCCTGAAGAATATTCCCTACCAATTGAACTCCCCATTATCAGTTGCCAGCTGGCAACACGTGCCACCCTTTTTGATTGTTGACTTTGTCAAAGGAATCTTAACTGTTGTTTATCTTGGATGGATCCTAACCATTGGATCATTGCAACCGTTCTTATCCTTGTTCTATAAAAGGATATTGATCTAAGGAGATCGATTTCAGAATTCAGTCTCAACCTGAATGATGGGTTCTTTGTCAGTATAATGTATTTTGCAAGACTCTGTTAAAAGATCTGAATGTGTTTATATCGATATAATCTATAACTATAATAGAAAGCTTTTCTTAATGGCACCATTTGTAGTTGCTGCTTCCAACTGATTCAATAAAATGACATTCAATGATGTATAACTATGAAAGCAGTAGACTGCACTTAAGAAAAAAATGCAACCAGATTCTGTCAAATTAGGAAGACGCATTATGAAGCCCATCTCCTTGTAAATCTAAGTGTCAACAGACTAATTTTTGGGCCTGTTCTTTGTCTTGTGTTTCATGGAAGAAACTTGGTCAGATTACAGAGAAATTTCCTATCTTGGCATAGATTTATATACACAGTAAAAAATTGCAGAGGATGCACCTGCATACATGATGCAGGAGCATTCGGGAGTACAGTCGGTCCTGCATCACCAAAAAAAATAGTGGCAGTTCAATTTTTAGTTTTTTTTTTCTTCTGTAATTTTGTGTATTTCAGGTATTGATTGTTCATGCATAAATGATATTCCCAATTCCACCTGTCTGTGTAGCGGTTACCAGAGGCACCTAATTCTATATAGCGGTTACAAACAAATTCAGAATATTGTTAAACATAAATGATGCAAACCGTTTTTCCCTCGCTAGCACCCACTACGGCCGGCAATAATATTTTTTAAAGACAGAAATTTATGTTTTTCTTTTGAGGAACAGAGGAGCGGTTGAGTGGAAAGGGTTTCAGATTGCTTGAGAGTAGGAGAGTTCAGATTGTCTTGTAATTTTTCCTGAGCAAGTTGATTAGGCTGGCCTGCCTACTGTTGACAGGTCCATAATTTGGTTGTGATTCTGAAAACAAGTGCAACGATCTTTTCCAATAAAAAGATCTCTTCTAAGTTTGTTATTTAAAAATTGCATTGAATCTGAGTGTCCTTGCGAGTTATTAAATTTGTGAAAGCTGCTTGGATTGGTTCCCTGTTCCCAGGTCTCCCATCCTTGACTGCATCGATACAGGGCGTCATGGTGGAGTTGAAATACATTGAAATAAAAGGACTCACTAACCCTGTCATTCCTATTTATTGTTTCTAATTATTTATCTCAACTCACTTTAATTAATTTAAAGTTTAATCATACTGGTAATTGGTTAAATGGGTAGGCTGATACTTTTTCTATACTCGTAATTGGTTTAATGGGTAGGCTGATATTTTTAAAAGAAATTGTAGAATTTGTTAAATGTATGTTGTAGAGTTTTAATATGTTTAAATCATTTTGTTGTTTCAATCTGTGTTAACCTCCATAGAACACAAATATTGACATGTTTTGACATTATCTACTGATTTAAAAGTAACAATTAGACTTAATTCATATATTTGCTCAATAATAATGAAGTATGGTAAATTAACTAATGAATATGTTTATTTATCTGTATATACCAATGATTAGATAGGACCCTTATTTCCATCTAAAAAATATAATTTGAAAATATAAATAAATGTAAGCTCAAGATCTTATTTGGTTCCGTCTTACAAGCGAAATAAATGTATTGTCGACCCTGATGTAGATTGGATGGTTAAGCTATTGAAAAACTTAAACCCTGATTTTCTTGTTGTATATGTTAAAAGGCAACGTGTATAGCCTAAAACTTATTGGAGGTTCACTGTGTAGTTAAAGTCAACTTTTATGGGTTGTATCTGTGTTGCTAGGCTTCCAATTCCTTGGTTTCGGTTGATTGTCTATATACAACTTTGTGTGAACTTTTGAGTGAGTTGCCAGCAGTGGCCTTTGTAGCTGTTATTTTCTATTATGACAGGATCTTCTGTTTTTCTGCCTTCTCAGTGTGTTCGTGGGATGTATATACGGTGTGTTAACCGTGTGCAGATTGCAAAAATAGAGATTCTCCTGTGGCTGAAGTTATGCTGTACCTGGCACAGTTTTTCAGTATTCCTCAGCATGTTACTGAGTTTTTGTTTGGCTGCCAGGTTTCTGCAGTTTATGTGATTTTTTTTGCATTTAATTTGTATTATTGTCAATGTAGTTTGTTGTTTTAGATGTGACAAAGTTCTTTGGCTATTTGCTATTTGTTCTTTTGGCAGCTCTTTGCTGCCTTTTTCTTCTGTATTTATCTGCATTATTTCAATTAAAAAAAAAGGTTAAAAAGTGTATTGTCAAAAAAATAGTTGTTCAAATAAAAGTAAAATAAACAATGTAGATAAAATCAAATAATTGTTTAAGTAAAATAAAATTTTATGTGTACATGTATATATAGTAAATAAAATAGTTTTAAAGTAAATAACTCTTAAATAAATAAAATAGCTTGCCACTTAAGATATCTCTAAACATTTGATAAATAGATGTATTTAAGATATCAATACTACGTTACTTATTTATACATGAAAATATACCAATTTACATATAAATCAATGCATAAAAAACCACATAATAGCCATGAATAAAAACTAAGAAAAAAAATTGTATACATAACTTTTCTTTAAAAAATGAGGGTGAACTTTCACACAAAAACATATGAAGACTTGGCCCATAGGGGAGAGGGCCTAATATTAAGTGTAACATTGATACTAACAATTTATATTGTTGAGCATATGTGGACAATTTAAATATTTTGTTTCACCATCATTATGACTATCAAACTTATGTCATCAATATGTTTTTTGTTGAGGTATCATAATAGACTAAAAAAAATATTAGACCAATACTTGTGTATTAAGTCATGTTTTTTAGTGTGCCAATGTGACATCATATGATTTGTTTCTTTTTGAATCTAATGGGCACATTTTATTCAATTATTAGTATTGGTTGTTCAACTAACGAGTCCTTTCTTACAACTACTAGTACCATACTATTTAAACTAGCAATTGTACCTCAAGTGCAATGGGCATGCTAATAGGCATTGAAGGAAACAATGTTTCTCTAAGGAAGTCCAAGTCAGGAGGCAATCTCTAATTATTCATTCTAAACCAGAGGGAACAAGGCTATCGCCAAGCCCCTAGGACAATGTTTCTCTAAGGAAGTCCAAGTCATGGGGCAATCTCTAATTATTCATTCTAAGCCACAGGGAACAAAGGTATCACCAAGCCCCTACGTTTTGGTACTTGCCATGTATATTTTGTAACAATAAATTGATTTTTTTATTGATCTTGTTACCAAGCATTTATATGGTGGACTTTAAATAAGGAAAAAATGTTTTTTAAAGTAACATTACAAATATATAAATTATATAGTTGATTATATATTTAAAAAGTTTATAATTATTTAAAATTAAAAGTATAAATAATTTTATGCTCTAATTATTGTTACTGTAACATTTCAATTATTTATGTATATTGATTTAATAAAATAGATTTTATTTTTAAATGCTTGGTTTTAATTTTTTAAAATAACCAATATTCTATATTCTTAAATATCCAAACACTTAAATGCGCTTTATACGAGATAACAAAAATACAAAATATGGTGGATTTGGTAAAATTCATTGGAATTGGTAACCATGGTTCTTTCTTTTATAAATGTATACAAAGCATCTCTATGGTGTTTTGACTTTCAAATGTAATGTTTTGGATTTTCAAATTGCCCATGTTATTTTGTAGCAAAGATGTAATTATGCTCAGAGAGATAATATCAAATAAAAACAAATTTTGTAAAACAGGGATCCTTTGTGATGTTTGTCATTGCCCTTGAATAAAAAAGAAATATTGATTTTTGACATAATAAATGAAGTAAACATTATTTTAGAATCTGAGTGTGATGTTTAAAACCTTTGTGGTTTACTTCTTGAACAACACAACATTTGATTAAACTAGCAACTATAGTTCTTTATAGTCACATATTCCACATTAGCAAAGCACATCCTTATCTCTTGATAGAGCTTATCAAGCTCACAATTAGTATTATGATCACCATCTAAGAACCAATGATCTTAGTGAACATGATAAGCTTCTATATGAATAACTCATTGTCCTACTAACAAACATAAATAGCTTAACATATAAAGGGGTCATTCCACCCATCCAATTATGAAAAAACATAAAAAATAACTAACTAAAAGGTCACAAATCCATCTTTATCAATAAAAACAAAAGAAATCAATCACACTAGCAATTTAAACAAACTCCATCTAGCCCACAACCAAGTTCAAGTCAACTTGGCCTCACATGAGGGCCCTTGGGATTGTGAATGGACTTACAACCTACCCCTAGAAGCACACCCTTATCACTCATCACCCCTACATCATGATCCTAATTATATTAATCATTAATTAAAATTAATTAATAGAAATAAATCAAAGTGTGTGAATAAGGATAGATGTGATAGCCCTAACACTGATGTTGCAAAGGCCGTAACATGCCCTTCAATCCTCATGAAAGGGACTATTTAACCCCATCCCACCTTAGGTAACTCCATCCCTTTGTACTCGGGTTAGTTTATCAGTACAACAAGACACAAAGGCCACACAATATAGAGTGAATAAAAAAAGTATTATTGTGAAAGAAAAATAAATTAATCAAGTGCCTAACAAATAGATGGAAGAAGTGGGTCTAGGAACTTGTCTCAAATACTACAAAAAAGCTATGTGTCCCCTCCACCTATTTACTCAGTCGCTCCCTCACTCTTGTCTCAAGTTAATTTCTTTACCATGTTTTTAGGAAAATATCCACACAACACATGTAATATTATAATACTAGAGGCAAACAATACCAACAATAGCAAAATTATGAATATGTCGTGCATGTTTCAGACTAATAATTGTCCTTCTCCTTTGTCATCTAGTGAGTGTTAAGCTATTGATTTGCTACATTACATTATTTAATTGGTGTTTGTAGTTGTTCATGTTAAGCCTCATGCCGCATGTTTGTAGCAGAGGATGCATTGTATGAGAAAATGTTAAACACTAGTGTGAGGTTGCTAATTACCATTCCTTAGGTTAGAGAGCATATGTTTTATTTCCTATAGGGTCACATGGAGTAGGTCTGTAGCCCAGAATGAATTCCATTTGTTGATATCCAACTGCAACATTATTTCTGTGATTTGATGTTAATAGCTACAATCGTTTGGATGCTCATCGCTATATTAAAAAACATTTTAGACTAGTTATTTCCATTTGACACTACACAAAAGCCCACCTTGCTTGGCATAATGAGAAATAAAAATTTTAAACCATACCTAAAAGTATTGTGATTGTTTATGTGGATCTATGGTGTAGAGGTACACCATTATTGTGATGGCCCCACTCTCCACTCCATTCTTTACACGATTCTTCTTGTACAAAAAACTAAAGTGGTGTTTGAAGTGCCTCCACCTCTCACATTCTTTGGCCTTTCTTTTGTAAATGACACTTCTTATCATCACCAACTCCCTCTTCTCTCTTCCACATTCTTTCCTTGTACGAATAGGTAGAGCCATCTTCCACATGTTTTCCTCTATGATTCTGTGTTTCTTTCACATGCTCCCCTGTATGAAATGGGTCCACCTCTCCCCTAATTCCTAGCGACCAAACAAATCACATTGTGTTGATAGATCTTTTTTGCACATAATGAAAATGTATTCAGTTCAACTCGAATAATTGTCACTATTTCTGAATTTGACTTCAATGGTTCCCCAAGGCATACACACAACTAAAGACCTCAATTTCCATCTAACATTGTATGGATGCTTGATTTCTCTCCAAGGGAATACATATCAATGTAAATATTGGGCTTTCAAGGAATCCATGTATGTACTTAATAAATAAAATAGTTTTGAAGTAAAGTAAAATAACTCATAAATAAATAAATAAAATAGCTTGACCATAAGATATCTTGATATTTTTAAAAATAAATATGTTTAAGATATCTATACTAATTTACCTACTTTTACATTAATAAAATATAGTAATTATGCCGAGAGGCATTCCTACATTCACAGCACGAATGGGAGCTCAAAAATTCCATAATTTCTATGTAAACTTATAAGATTCCAATTTAGAATCTTTATTAAAAAACCAAATAGTCACTCCACAAATTAAAAACTAACAAAAAAGGTGAAAGGAATTAAAAAAATAGGGGCCTCGAGAAGGATATCTTTCGGTGTACTTTAGATATATTTTTTTTCTTCATTACATAGATTTTCCTTTTCCCAAAATGAGAGAGGGAACTTTTACAAAAAATACATTTGAAGATTTGGCCTATACCTAATTATCAAAATCTTCTATCAAAAAAGTGACATTGGAAACCCTCTACCTAGGTGCGAAAGGATACTCATTTTTTCCTTGCAATTGCCAGTCTTGCTTTCTTGTACTTCAACATTGCTTTAAATCTGATAGTGATCTCCACTCAAATAGCAGACCCAAATACCAGGCACCACTTCTACCAACATCCCAGGGCCCAGGCTCATATCTAGTGGGAAGGAAATAGCTCGATAAGATGCCTATTAAAACCCTAAACTGGTGGTGCCCAACACAGGTGAGAAAATGGCCTTCAATCCCTCCTCCGGTGATGGAAAGCGCGAAATAGTGAATCCCAAGAATTTGAGGTTCACCCAGCCTGATATTAGGTCTACTTTCAAGGATGCCACATACCCTTCTGTTAGAGACACATCATCTTTATTGCAGAGTGGGCAGTTGAATCGTTATGTGTTTGGGGAGCTCATTGCACACAAAGACGAAAAAGGCATTATGTGGTGTGAGAACAACCATCATCTGTATGTGTTCAGAGAGGCTGATGTTCCTTCCATTCCCGTCAAGTTTAAAGGCAATGACTACATGTCATGACGCCTCAAAGAAGAGGTTAAAAGTAAGCTTAATAATCTGGCCTTCATGCTGAAGATCAGAGGTGAAACATTGGAGGTCCAAAACCTAGTGTTACCCACTCCTGGGCCAAATTTTTATCAAGAGCGAAAGGAGACTTCTCTGTTGGGAGTTGTGGGCTCTGTTTTTGCTGCTCTTGTTGCTGGTTACTGGGGATGGAAATTGTAAGACACCCAGAAAGATGACGATGATAATGGCAATGAAATTAGTGTTTTAGGTTTCATTTCCTTGCAACTTATTTACTAGTTTGGGTATGTATTTTGAGTGCTAAGATTATTGTAGTGTGGGGATCGAACTTAGAATTTAGTCTCAACCTCAATTATGTAAGGAAGCAAAGGTGTGCGGAAACGCTTCCTACGCTAACCTTAAGAAGAGGGTTATGCAAATTTCAAATAAAATATTACAAAGATATCAAGAAACACATGAAACCATAAATACAATAACAATAAAACCATAACACAATGATATACGTGGGGAAAACCCTTTCGGGAGAAAAACCCAACACTCCAAAACCTGCACAATGTATTATCAAATCTTGAAACATATTACAACACACTTGAAATGCAAGTTCTTACAGGAGTCTTCACCTCAACTCAAACTAGAGAAATTTTGGCAGCATTCTGGCATCATATAAACTTGCAAACTAACTCTCACCTCTCTCAAAATGACTATCTCAAAGTACCAATATATAATATTACATTGCATATGAGAATCTTCTAGAGATAAAGCATTTCTTTTTAGAAAATATATAATAAAATCTCATAGCAATCTTATCTCTATCTCCATATAAAGCTACTTCTCAAAATAGCCGCTTTTCACCTATCATAAAATTTTCTATTCTTGGCTTGCTTTATTTTTTATTTCCATGCAAGGTTGAGACACTTTTTTTTTATTTGTTTTAATCTTTTTATTTTTTTTTCTATTTTTAAAATGCTTTATTTCTAACATTCTCCCACTTGTTGAACACCTTGCATAAGCCAATAGAAAATAGGTAGTGAATTGCTTGGGGCTGAAATGCCCATTAATGCAGAACACAATCTGAACTTCACTATGTTCACAGGCTTTGTTAGTGCATCTGCAACATTCTCCATAGTCTCTACCTTTTCCAGCTTCACCCTACCATCCTCAACCATATCTCTTATGAAGTGATATTGAACATCAATGTGTTTGGTCCTGGCATGAAAAGTCAGGTTCTTCGCAAGGCAGGTTGCACTATGACTGTCACAATAAATTGTAATTGCATCATGTTTCAACCCAATATCTGAACACAACTGCTTCAGCCAAATGGCTTGTTTACATGCATGAGTAGCTACCATATACTCTACCTCTGTAGTGGACAAAGCAACCGCAACCTGTCGCTTGCTCATCCAACCTAGTGAAATGCTTTTAAACAGGGTGAAATATCCATCAAACCCACAGTACAAATAGATTAATGCTCAAACTGGCTTTAAAACCCTTTGCTAGATCCACACAATACTGAAACACACTCTTTCTTTATTATCGGTGAGACCATGTATCATCGGCCAACGTAATTACTTTTCCTCTGACGCACCGATCATACTGATGGAATCTTCAGACCACCACACTGTCGCTGTGACTTAAATCATCGGCGGGACATTTCCTTCATCTTCTGATATGCCGATGGATGTTCTTCGGCGAGACTCCCTTAACTTTTCCTTGATACACCTCCGATCGGCCTAACACGATTGATCGGTGTAGGTTTCGAAAGCTCCTCCGAGAGGCTTATTACACCAATGATACTTCATTTACTCTGCAACTCACACAGACACTAAACAAATGAACAGAACCAAAAACTCAACAGAACGGTAGGATCTATAATCTTCTACAACTCTGTAACCGAACAACTCACACAGAAATAACAACTCAACAGAAGGGAAAACAATCTATTCCTAAGGAAGTCATTCCACTAATTTTGAAGAAATCTCAACCAGTGGAATGCTTACGATCTACATTCTTGCGATTAGATCAAATAGAACTTATTTTTTATTCCTCATAAACTATACATACAAATCAATTTTCCTTTTCTCTGTCTCTCTCTTCCCTCTCCATGTTTAATGAACACAGACTGACTAAAAAGACTCTCATATCGACAGTTACAGAATGTGGAAGGTGAACCGCCCTACAACCACCTCTGCCATTCAATTACATCCACTTAGTTCGGTTACAACACGTATACAGACTCAGTTTTATGTTGTTACTCAGCTAAGCATGATTCAATATGGCACTAAGGCCTTACAAACATGACACTTTGGATAGACAGAATATGCATGGAATCCTTAGATTCTCAGTGTCTCGGGGTGCTCTTGCACCATACAACCAACCAACAAAAATTTCCAAGTCCCTTGGAAATGTACCTGCAAAACAAAACTACCTTTTCCTGCATCTCTGTCTGGCTTCATCTTTCACTCTGTCTCTTCAACTTCAGGCTTCAAATCTTCATATCAATGGAATAGTGACCAACCAACCAACAATGGCAAACTACCATCAACATTTCAGAGTATCTTCAAGCTCCTTCTACTCCTAGCAATGGAGTACTTCTCAGACTGATCAAAACTTCAACAACTACGACACAATGCTCCATCAGATGTCCATCCTACATGCTGCTTCACAGACCCATTCCTCTCATCCAACAAAAGATCCTGGAGATGCACTACCACTCTCTCTAGTAGTAGCCTCACTCTGCACCCTCTTCCAGCCAAATCTCTATTGGTGAATGTTCTTGACAGACCTCATCATCACCTGCCCACACACTACAAGAATCCTATTCCTTCTCGCAACTAGATCACACAAGCATCTACAACAGTCTAGCAACTATTGTCAGCCTTCAAAATACCTTCTACAATCTTCGTCTTCAAAATGGTCACCAACCAAACATTTTGCTTCAACTCTTTAGTTTTTCTTCAATTCTTCACCTGCCTTCTCAGTGATAGAAATCAAATACACAATTGCCTAGACCTTTCGCTAGCTCTGATACCAATTTGATGCAGAGTACACAATGAAATGCTTCTAAACAAGGTGAAATACCCATCAAACCCGCAATACAAATAGATTAATGCTCAAATCAGCTTTAAAATCTTTCGCTAGATCCACACAATACCGTAACACACTCTTTCTTTACTATCGGTGAGACCATGTATCATCGGCCAACCCAATTACTTTTTCTCTGACGCAACGATCATATTGATGGAATCTTTAGACCACCACACCGTCAGTGTGACTTAAATCATTGACAGGACATTTCCTTCATCTTCCGATACACTGATGGATGTTCTTCGGAGAGACTCCCTTCACTTTTCCCCCATACACCTCCGATCGGCCTAACATCATTGATCGGTGTAGGTTTCAAAAGCTCCTCCGAGAGGCTTATTACACTGATGATACTTCATTTACTCTACAACTCACGCAGACACTAAACAAATGAATAGAACTAGAAACTCAACAGAACAGTAGGATCTATAATCTTCTGTAACTCTGTAACTGAACAACTCACATAGAAATAACAACAACTCAACAGAAGGGAAAACAATCTATTTCTAAGGAAGTCATTCCACTAATTTCGAAGAAATCTCAACTAGTGGAATGCTTTTGATCTACATTCTTGCGATTAGATCAAATAGAACTTTTGTAATTCCTCAGACACTATACATACAAATTGATTTTCCTCTTCTCTGTCTCTCTCTTCCCTCTCCATGTTTAATGAACACAGAATGACTAAAAAGACTCATATCAGCAGTTATAGAATGTGGAAGGCGAACCACCCTACAACCACCTCTGATGTTCAGTTACATCCACTCAGTTCGGTTACAACACGTATACAGACTTAGTTTTATGCCGTTACTCGGCTAAGCATGATTCAATATGGTGCTAAGGCTTTACAAACATGACACTTTGGACAGACAGAATATGCATGGAATCCTTAGATTCTCAGTGTCTCAGGGTGCTCCTGCACCACTTCACGAGGTAGATTGCACTCTGACTGTCACAATAAACTATAATTGCACCATGTTTCAACCCAATATCTGAACACAACTGCTTCAGCCAAATGGCTTGTTTACATGCATGAGTAGCTACCATATACTCTACCTATGTAGTGGACAAAGTGACCACAACCTGTTGCTTGCTCATCCAACTGATTGTACCACCATTAAGAGTAAATACATATGCACTGGTAAGGTGGACCTTCTGCTATCAACATCACCAGCCTAGTCTAAATCCACAAAACCATGAATACTCAAGGAATGCTGATCTACTGTACCATGAAAACATATAGAGTACTCTGTTGTACCCTGAAATATCTGAAGACCCTCTTAACTGCATCCCAATGCACTCTTCCAAGATTAGACATAAAGCAGGAAAGAACTCCCACTGCTTGGGCAATCTCTGGTCTTGTACAGACCATAGCATACATTAAGCTTCCAACTGCACTTTGGTAAGGCACTCTGCTCATGTCTTCCATCTCCGATGGGGATGTAGGACATTGTGAAATAGAGTGCTTCATTCCCAATGTAATAGGAACACAAAGTGGTTTACAATCCTGCATGTTAAACCTTTTCAAAACTGAACAAACATACTTACTCTAGCCAAGCCATAGCTTTCTATTCTCATGATCTCTTTTGATCTCCATCCCAAGTATGTGTTTTGCTGCACCAAGATCTTTCATTTCAAATTTCGCAGAGAGCTGAGATTTGAATTCTGCAATCAAACCTTTGCCTTTCCCAATAAACATGTCATCAATGGGTGAGTGCGAGATCATGATGGGCCAAACAGTGGCAATAGTGAAAAAACTTGTTGGATGAAAAAGTGCTAACATTTAGACTAATATTTAGATTTGGATGGAAAGGGTGTTAATATTTCTAGCTCAAATATGGATACCCTCCAAAAATTTCTTTGGATTACCTCATAGATAGGCAAGTGGGAGTCCCAAAACTTGCCAAATAAACTTGAAAAACCACCCATTTAGTGTTATCTTGAAATTTTTCACAATTTCATCCTTGAAGATGACAAACTTTTTTGTAACTAAATTTAATCAAATAAAATTTGTTTATAGAGGAAACTATTAAGATTCTAAAAATATAATATACACCTAATAATAATTTTAATAGGTAATTATTATTAATTTTCTACATACGCTATGTCTAATTTCCTGATAGATATACATATTGAAAAACATCCACAACTTTCAACATATTAACCTTTTTAAATCCAAATGATTTATTACATTGTAGGATTTATTGTTTATACATTAAAATTTAAATTTTTTGACTTTCATATATTTTTGACCAAGTTAGGTTGGTTGGAAAATTAATTTTTAATATTTTAAAAAAGTCACAGTAAAAAATTCATAAATAGTTATTTATTTACTTAAAAAATTAAAAAAAATACGCTTCACATCCGCTCATGTGTCCTTTACTTAAAATCCAAATCAATGAGGAAAAATATTATTTTTTTTCATACTTAGATTGGTCAGAGTGATACATACTTTTTACGTTTTTCTAAAAATTTTAGTAGTGCTTCATTGAAATATCTAGTTTTCACCAAACTATTTTTGAAAATTTCAAAAAAAAGTAGTAGCCCATAAATTACATTCAATTTATTACAAATTTTATTACTACCTTATTTCTAGATTGTGTAGATAACTCATTCAAATTTTGACATGAAGTTACTTAAGTCTATTTTTCACATTTACATTGCCACTTAGGGGTAGTGTTTGGCCCATGATGATCCTACACTCACCCCAACATATAAAGCAATTACCAGAAAATGATCACCATCAGATTTAAAATATACACAGTGATCAGTTTTAGACTATACAAATCCCAAACTCAAAACATATGTATCAAAATTCTGGTACCATGTCCTAGGACTTTGTTTAAGGCCATACATAGATTTCTTTAACTTACAAACCAACTTGCTTTTACCTTTCACCACGTAGTTCTCTGGATGTGTCATATAGATTTCTTCCTCCAAATCACCATGAAGGAAAGCAGTTTTCACATCCATTTGGTTGACCTCTATGTCATAAGCTGCTGCAATAGATAATAAAAACCGAATGGATGTCATTTTAGCAATGGGAGAAAAGATCTCACCGTAATCAATACCCTCAACTTGAGAGTATCGCTTCGCAACCAACCGTGCCTTATACTTTTCAACATTTCCATATGAACCAATCTTTTTCTTAAACACCCATTTAGATATAACAGGTTTCCGTCCTTCAGGCAATGGTACTAAGTCCCATGTATCATTTCTTTCAAGGGCTACCATCTCTTCATCCATGGCTATTTTCCAGGACTCTACATCATTCATACCCAAAGCTTCTTGCATAGATTTCGGTTCGTTAATGTTAGTACTCAAAGCAAATATACACTTCCAATCATTAGGTGAATACCCATACCTTTTAGGTGGTTGCTTATGCCTTGTAGACCTTTGAACAAGTTGAGGTGGAGGTTCTTCCACTTCCTCCTCTTCTTCCTCATTTGAAGATTCAGAGCTTGATGATCTCTCCTCAACTTCTTGTCTATCTTGGGGCCTCGATTCAACTTTCTTAGGCGTAGAAGGAAGTTGAATCACATCCTTTTTCTGTTCAATTTCTTTATGCTATTCTGGCTAAAAAGTAACATGAGAAGATTTAGTCTCTCTAACAATAACACTTCTGGAATAAATTAACTTTTGTGCAACAGGATCCCAAAGCTTGTATCCTTTCACACCATAACTGTATCTGATGAAGATACATTTAACAGCCTTGTTATCCAATTTTGTTCTCTTCTCCTTAGGCACATGTGCATATGCCTCACAACCAAAAACTCTCAGATGTCTAAGTGAAGGCTTTTTCCCCGACCACGCCTCCATTGGCATTTTATCAACAAGTGTTGATGTAGGAGATCTATTGATCAAATAACAAGCAGTGGCAACAAATTCAGCCCAAAACTTTTGTTCTAGACCAGCTCCACTCAACATGCTCCTAGCCTTCTCCATCAATGTTTTGTTCATTCTTTCTGCAACTCCATTCTGTTGCGGAGAATACGACATTGTCTTTTATCTTTTAATCCCGCAATCTGTATAGAATCTGTCAAAATCTGCAGAACAGTACTCACCGCCATTGTTAGTCCTCAAACATTTAATTTTCTTTCCATTCTGAGTTTCTACCAAAGCCTTGAACTCCTTAAAATGACTGAAAACTTTAGATTTACTCTTTAAAAAATATACCCATGTTCTCCTACTAAAATCATCAATGAAAGTAACATAATAAACTGATTTACCAATAGAAGCAACATCAATAGGACCAAATACATCTGAATGAATTAGATCCAAGATACATGAAAACTTATGAGAAGATGAGTAAAACTAAATGCGATTTTGTTTACCATAGATACATTGTTCATAGAAATCAAACTCTAGATTGCAATCATTTAACCCCTCAACAAGGTTCTTATTTTTCAGGGCTTTCAGACCCTTCTCTCCAATGCGGACAAGCCTTTGGTTCCATAACATGGTCTTCTCTGCATGCAACTTTGATTCAGTAGACAGAGAACCCTTGGGTACTTAGAAGCCATGACCATCTGCAGAAGAGGAAACCATCTCTTTTTTTAGAGAAGTAGTTACTGGCTTAATTTTATCAGAAGTGCTATTACACTCAACCGTGCATGTATCGAGTTGGTACAATGTACCCAATCTACTTCCTCTTGCTATCACCATAGCACCTCTCACCATTTTCACACCTGCTTTAGAAAACTGTACATGCACACCCGCATCTATTAGCTTGCTAACAGATAATAAATTTCTTGCTAGTCTGGGATATGCAAGACACCATCAAATCATCTAACTCTACCATCAGAAAATTTCACATGAATACTACCATGGACAATAATGTCAAGGAAAGAATTATCACCCAAATACACCTTACCACCATCATAGGTTTCATACTTACTAAACCAGTTTCTATTAGGAGTCATGTGAAAAGATGCTCCTAAGTCTATAAACCATGCATTATCACCTGCACGAGAGGCCAAGGCTACAATAAAGGCATCTCCATCTTCCTTTTCGGACTCAGAATTATAATCTTGCTTCTTCTTTTTCATTTTCTTCTCTTCTTTACATTCCTTTTAGAAGTGTCTGGATTTGCCACAGTTCCAACATATTGCCTTGGACTTACCAGGAGATTTTGATCTCCCTTTATTCTTGGACTTGGAATGGCCACACTGCTTCTCATCTTTGCCTCATTCTTTTGGTCTTCCTCAAACACTCAAAGTCTCTTTGGCACTCAGAGAGGCCTTCCTTCTCATCTTTTTGGAGAGTAGAGAACCAACAACATCCTCCATCTTCAAAGTGATTGAAGTGCTCCCAATGGCCATGACTAGGCTGTCCCATGAGTCTGGTAATGACCACAGCAAAGTTTGGCACCTTTCTTCTTCATCCATCTTAACCCCAACTGAGGTCAACTAAGTCACCAACATATTAAAAGTTTCCAAATGCTCAGAAATATGTCCACCTTCTTCCATTCTCAAGGAATACAACTTCTTCCTCAAGAAAATCTTATTTACTAGAGATTTGGCTTGATATATTTCACCCAGCTTTTTCCATAGCTTCTTTGAAGTGGATTCTTCAAGAACATTTATCAAAATTGAGTCCGCAAGACATAGTCTTATGAGACATTTATCTTTTCTATCCATTACGTCATATTTTGCAGCCAAATCTAGATCCGTAGGCCTCTGGACATTTTCATCCACTGCATCCCATAGATCCCAATCAATTAACAGATCTTCCATCTTCAGCTTCCACATTTCAAAATTCGTGCCATAAAACTTCTCTACCTTAACTCTTCCAGATGTGCTTCCCATCTACAATATAGAATATGAAATACTCTGCACAAGCTCCCACTCAAACTTGATTAGTTCAAAAAACCTTGTACCCAACAAATAGAACCAAAATTGGCTAGGCTCTGATACCACTTGTAAGGAAGTAAAGGTGTGCGGAAATGCTTCCTATGCTAACCTTGAGAATAGGGTTATGTAAATTTCAAATAAAATATTACAGAGATATCAAGAAACACATGAAACCATAAACACAATAACAATAAAACCATAACATAGTAATATACGTGGGGAAAACCCTTTCGGGAGAAAAACCCCACTCTCCAAAACCTGTACAATGTATTATCAAATCTTGAAACAGATTACAACGCACTTGCAATGCAAGTTCTTATAGGAGTCTTCACCTCAACTCAAACTAGAGGAATTTCAGCAGCATTCCGGCAACATATAGACTTGCAAACTAACTCTTACCTCTCTCAAAATGACTATCTCAAAGTACCAATATATAATATTACATTGCATATGAAAATCTTCTAGAGATAAAGCATTTATTTTAGAAAATATCTAATAAAATCTCATAGCAATCTTATCTCTATCTCCATATAAAGATACTTCTCAAAATATCTGCTTTTCACCTATCATAAAATCTTCTATTCTTGGCTTGCTTTATTTTTTATTTCCATGCAAGGTTGAGACACTTTTTTTAAAAAAATTTGTTTTAATCTTTTTGTTTTTTTTTTCTATTTTTAAAATGCTTTATTTTTAACAAATTAAACTGTGGTGGATTCTTTATCAGTATAACATATTTTGTGGGAAGAGCTTATCCAGCTGGGTAGAAATATCACTGACCAGAAGTCAATTCCATTTATACACTATATAAAGGACAGTCATAAAGTCAGGTAAGGGGTTGAAACGTTTTATAGAGATGGCACCACAACGTGCCTACTGTTTATATTTTGAGTGACTGTGAAGAAATCTACAGATATTGTTATGCCTCTATTACTCATTTAGGGATGTTCATGCCAACTCTTCTATATAAATCTTACTTTACCCAGTTCTTTGAGGCTGGTAGCGGTTGCCATTTTATTGTAATTTTCAGCTTCTTTCAATACCTAAAAATAGATATATAAATAAAATCTATAATTATAATTAAAAAAATCTATCCAAATGTATAAAAAACTATTTTTCACCCTTACAAATATAAATACAAATTGTATAAATATTATTTTTAGAGAAAAAATAACCTAAAATAAAAATATATACTTTTATTAAATATTACTTTTTAAAACAAAATTTAAAATTAAAAAATCAAAATTTAAAATTTAAAAAGAAATTGCAAAGAAACTCCCTGTAGTCAAGGATGGTCATATTTTCTTCCCATGTGGGGGAGTTTTGTTTGCAGTACACAACACTGCTTTAACTTTAACATGTTATCCCTTTGAAATGGTACACACAAATACTATCTTTTCCAATCATTTTCTTCTTTCATAAAGAAACTCTCCAATCATTACTTCTAATTAGAGTTTGGGTAATGGTTGGGTATTACATTTTTAATAAAAAGAGTTAGAATGATGGTTTCACTTTTAAAAAAGAGAGACACATTGTGTCAGGTTCCTACCGATGATGTGGCAAATGTAATGATTCTTGTTGTAATTAATAGTTGTTGTCTTATTATATGTGTCTATTTTGAACTTGCATGAGGATTATCGTTAACTTTTTGAAACCAACTCTTAGCTTGGATGTCTAAACTTTAATTAATTGTAAGAATTAAAAAAAAATTAGTCCTCCCCTAGATATTGTTAAAATAGATTAAATGTTTGAACAAGTAATAAATAAGGAAATGAATTAAACCATTTAGATCGTCAATTTTAACAAATGCTCTCAACTTGATGGATGTTCCACATATTGTACAAGTTCTCTGTGTTTGCAGGTACTCATTCTTAGATATGATGATGTTGGCATATATAATCATATTAGTAGAAACATTGCACATATTTGCAATCAAAAGCATGTATAGACTATAATGCCCCGCAATGAACACCTTAGAGGACAACACATCTATACTATGCAATGCGGAATTTTTTTTTTTTTTTTTTGTATAAGATAACAAAGTAATGTTTAACAAATCAATACACATCACTAACAACTTGTCTTCTAAGGTCCCATGGTTGCATTACTTGACAAATTAATCAACATGATTAAACATACATTATTCACTGATATTAACAGATCATTCTAAATCTACTGTACTAATGATTATACACATACATCTCCATTTCATGACATCAGTTAGATAATCAACTTGATCAAGATTACATGTACATGTTCAAAAGTCTATACATATGAGTACATCACTATGTAGTTACATTATCAACATTCTGATTACATTTGAATATATACAATGTGATACAGTAGATACATAGGGCTAGTACATGAGCATAATAACTATCTTCATAACAAGTACAAGATCTGATGTCTGATACACAAGATATATCCTCCTCGTTCACGAACAACAGCAAGGGAAAAACTAATGGATAAAGCTCTTCCACCCGACCATGTGGAACCCTGAGGTCCACCCCCCAAGCTAGGAGTTAACATAAGGTCCCCACTACAACATACAGTCAGGTGGACAGTGGACTATAAGACAACACATGACTCTACACATCACAAGTCAATATCACAAACAACACAACAACACTTCCAGAGTCAAACACTTAACAACTGGGGAGAGTACAACTAGGGAATGCTAGGCTGCAGTAAGGAGAGTGTCATCGCATGGTCCTAACATGGGTTACCTAACAGCCTCTAGCTAGACGCCAGCCCCCATCTATGGGTTACCCTGACAGTCTCTCGCTAGGCGCCAGCCCCCATCTATGGATACCCTGACAGTCTCTCACTAGACGCCGGCCCCATAGGGTGACACATGTGGAATCAACATTCCTTTCATGGGGACAAGGAAGTTGATTTTGCCAACCACGGCCTTCTCATCTCATCCTTAGTCTGAATGAGCACTACAGGCATGGGTGAGGCATCTAATTATCTTGATTAGTGTGAGAACTACCCAACCCTCTAAATTTATTATTAAGTTATCACTGGATTAACAACTCCCAATGGGTTACTTTGACAAGCCACTTTGGGCGCCGACCCCACATTGGAAGCCACTCCCTTATCTGCACCTAGGAAACCCCATCCATCAAGCCATGCACAAAACATCATAACAATAAACTTTGCATACACATTGCAAGGCATTAACCCTCTTGCAAACTATGGCATAATCACAAGGACATACTATCAATACACTATCCATGGCATTCAGATGAAGTAACACATGAGAAATTTCTTCTTTACAGATGACAAAGTGTCCCCATGGTCTTAACCAACACGATAACTTATAACATACTCAAAACAAGTAAATAATCGCAACATCCATGAAGGACTTAATTATCACACCATGAGGCATTCTCAACATACCATGTACATGAGGACAAACGTTATACCCTATGCCTCTGGAACTAACCACTCAGGTAGATGTAATAGCATAGGGACCATGATGACATATCTAATTCACTTCCCACAAATCAAGTTTCATGACCCTATTAGGTAAACAAATAGTACTCAACAAGAAGCCATTTAGAACAATAATTTTATGTTTATCTTAAACACTAATTTACTATATTAGGTTTCAATTAATAATGTCGATTAAATAATTTTACATTATCAAATTCAAACATAGCTTGTAATAAGATTATTGGCCATATATATATATATATATTCAGTTACATCCTATAAGACATAACACAACCTAAATATACTTCTTCTCATTGTAACAGAATATTTAAATTTCTCTAGTATAAACTTTGTTATCCAGTTTGAGGGCTCCTTAATATTGTCTTAGATTTAATTAAAATACGAGGGTAGAGATATAATTACCTATCGAAATGTATAGCTATAAAACTATAATACATGCAAATTGGGTAAATATCTACTACAATTTAAACCCCAACCCTAAAGTTAATAATATCATTATTCCATATTTGATTTGCAAAGGAAACTATTATATTAATATTAAAACATAGTGTATCGTTGATTGTATTTCTCATTAAGAATAAATCTACAATTACATTAAACTAACTACGTGTAAATATTTATTAAAACCATTATCTAGTTGATTCACAAAGACACAAATATCATTTACCTAACCAAGGTAAGCCACTATTGTCTGTGTTATAATTCAAGTAAATTAGATAATTGCAATGTGATTCTAAATTCAAATCTTGCAGAGGTTCCTATTTATTTGTAATCATAAAAAACCCCTAAAACTCATAATAACCTATTTAACTTAAAGGTGAAAAGAACAATTGTAATTACTTCTACAAAACATCGATTGCAAATACCTATGGATCAAATATTATTGGTCTAACTTCCACTACATTCATGAATAATTAAAGTATATATATATATACAAAAAGAAGGATCAAATTCAACAAGTCATTTATAGAGTTCAAAACTGCATTAAATTTCATTTATCCACTCTATTACACCATCTTTCCTTATTACGATCTATTTACACTCTAAATTCAATAATTTGATCATATAATTTTCGTTAACTCAATTTAAATAATCATGTGACCAATATAATAATAACAATAATAATAATAATAATAATAATAATAATAATTAATAAAAATTTCCACAGGTTATTTGACAACAAATATCTTTCATCCAAGGTCATTAAATAATTAACGTTACACCTTATTAACAAATCTGCTATATATAATTAATCACCTCATTAAAATTATAAAATTGTATCATTACATTACGATTTATATCCACCACATTTCATGAAAATTCAATAATCTAATAAAATCCAAGTAAGACTCTAAAACATAATATTATCGCTCTTATTTCTACTTGAATTTTCTATGGAGAATGAAAGATCAAAGAGGGGATTTAATACTAGCCTCCATAATGGAGAATTCATAAGCTAATCTATAACAACCTCCTATAATTTAGTTATTTATAAATGGGTCAAGAAAATATTTTAACTAATAACACTATTAAATCATAACCTCTTTTGTATTACAACTAAGAACATTTCTAAATATAACAAATGCACTATATATAGGTTACCCTAATTTTCATCTAAAGATTGAATGGAAACATTCTAAATCTGAACCTCATTCCTTTCCAATCTTATAAGAAATTCTTCTTAAAAAAAAATAGAAATCTACAGGTTTCATGCCAAACTCTAACAATCCTATCCAGTATAGAAGGCTCATACTTTATCATCACAAGTATGCAATCATGAAGACGCATTCACAAAGCAGAAATATAGAAACTTTTGAGGGGTGCAAAGGCTACAGGTTAAGCACAAAATGGGTTTATTGTTAAGGTGCCCTGAACCTAAGCAATTGGTCGACGTTATGGAAGGATATCATATCCTATGGATGATTGGATCTTAGCATGATCAACAAAAGTTAGGAATTGCCCTCAAGAGGTTATTGGTTGCTGTCAAGCGAGTTGCAAGAAGATATTAACCATATCCACATTTGCCAGCGTGCTCCCAGCTTGTGTCAGAAAGGAAGGTTTGGGAGAGTAAATCAATTGATTCCATCGAAGTAGCTATAAAGGAGGATGTGCTGAAGGAAGTTTGATCATGTAATACTAAATTGTTACATAAGGTTGCTGAGACATAACCAATATGTGTCTACACAAATAGATTAAGCAGCTTAATACCTTCTTTACAGATTGAATGAGTTGATGAACTTTAATTGCCAAATCCCCACTACAGGGTCATATTGCTTAATACCACGATGGCAGGAGAGGCAACAAAATGTATCTAAATGTTGGGTGACAAAAAGAAAAGTTCTTTACGGGACCATCACATGATGACGACAGGGCCGAAATGATGTTAATGGGAGAACGACCAGTCTCAGATAGACGTCTCACAAAATGATTAATTGCCACAATCTCTGCTCTATAGCTAGAATATCCATTGAGGTGTTTAAGCCACATTCTATGATGAAATGATCAGATTGATAGGGTCAAAATACTTATATGTTTGTTGCAGTGTGAACTACCCAAGGCCGCCAGCATACAAGAAAAGGATTTGTTATCTACATCACTCACATGATTAGCAGTGCCATGCGACTAGAAGAATTGGTAGTTTAATGTATAGGTAGGTTTAAATAGGTAATCCACATATAAAGACTAGGGTTCCCTCAGTAAGGCTCAGATGGCTATGAGGACCACCATTCGAAGAATATATTTAATGGTAGGAAGTAAGTATTAAGGGTTTTCAACAGATCTGATCCCAAGCTCGAATGGACAGGTTCCCACATATGTAGATGATTGCCAGAAAATAGATTAAGAGGAACCCTCAGATACAGATGGCTACAGATTAATGCTCATGACAATGGAAGGAACAACCAGATAACGAATACCAAATAGAACATATATATAGGGATTAATGAGTGGCATTAAACATCTGTAAGAAAACTATGAAGATAAATCACAGCACTACCATAACAGCTAAATTTTCAAATTTAATCCTACACTCCAATCAGCCTTATTAGAATTAATGATGAATCTGCAAATGTAAACATTAATCTGTAAAATAAGGTACCCGGTCAAATATTCGAGAGTTGCCCTGTTGATTCCTGTAGCTGCTTTCTCCCTCTCAAATTTCTTCAAACCTTCCTCTTCCCAGAAATCTTTTCCTTCCCAAAACTAGGACTCACATCTCGGATAAATGCAGGAGACAACCTCTCTTCCTGACAACTCATTTTCCCAAAACACGGTTGAACTCCTTGAGTAAATGCAAAATAGAACATTCCTCTCTTTTCTCCACAACCCACATTCTCGTGAGGTTCAAAAGTTTAACCATATCAAAAAATTCCTAAACCTCCAATTTGTAATTAACGGCACCCAGTATTATTTTTTTAACGTTGAGATATTATCATTATTACTATAAATTTATTTTATCAACATTATAGTTGCTTATTCACCTTTACTTATGCATTTTGTTTTCTGTTTAATTTAATCCGCTTACAACTTGTAATTTAATATTTCATTTAATCATTTATTTATTTATTTACTAATTCTTGTTAATTTTACCAAATAATCATTTATCTAATTTTATTTATTTATTTACTAATTCCTGTTAATTTGCCAATTATCAAACAATTAAATCGTTTATAAATAATCACAAGACATAATTTCCCTAGCACATGTTTATTTACATTAGCTTAAATCAACACGTAAACTGGATGAACCGAACTTACTGGATGATACCTGATCCCCATGTAAAGCCATAGGACATGACGATAAAATAACGACAATCAGCCCAACTGACGGTGACGACATGATATAATACTGAGAACTCATCCTTTTTGAGGATGTTGACTGAGTACGAAACCTTATGCTAACTCCAATCAACAACTCCATTGGCTAGGGCACGCTCAGACCTGGTAGTTCAGGTGGATTCGATGCCCGGTACCTGCATCCTACAGCAAACAATAAGGTTGTGCACATATATATATACATGTAGTCATAGACATAATGAACGGAAGTCGCAGTGTGGCAGGGTACTTGGACACGAGTAATGCGACACTGTTCTGTTCATGTAAACACATCATCAAATATCTACATCCATTACCAGTAATGCATCATGATCATAATTGAATAACACATTAAACTCAGAATAACATTAGTCTATAATCATCAGATATGTCCATCATGATCAAGGAGAACATAAACCATAACATACTAGTCCAAATGTCTCAAAACTGTAAATATGCAATATAAAACTATCAACTATACCAGGACTGTCATAGGAAATATGAGAACATAAACCATAACATACTAGTCCAAATGTCTCGAAACTGTAAATATGCAATATAAGACTATCAACTATACCAAGACTATCATAGGAAACATGAAAATATCATCTATCACAAGCCAAAAGCGAGGGTCATTACATCCTCCCCCCCTAAAACTAGGCTTACTCTTGGAAGCCTGCAAATAAGTGAGGATATAACTCCCTCATCCTGAAAGCATCCTCTTAGGTAGCAGAGGTCTCATCATTAGGATCCCACTGGATCCTCACCTGGTCCACGTCTTTGCCCCTGAGAGCGAGTCTCCTGTGTTGAAGAAAGCCAGCTGCCTGTCCTCTACCTTAAGAGCAGTCTAATCAAGAACATGAGCAATATCTGGATAGTAAGGTCTAAGTACAGAAACATGAAACACATCATGGATGAATGAAAGGCTAGGCGGCAAAGCAAGACGATAAACAATTGGACCGATCCTCTCCAACACCTCAAAAGGTCCAACAAAATGCGGTGCTAGCTTAGAGCCCTTTCCATAGCGGATTAGACTCTTTGGCGGTCACACACGCAAGAACACCCGATCCCCAACAGAAAACTGATGATCGATCCTATGAGCATCTGCATATTTCTTTTGCCTATCTTGAGCTACCACCAAAACCTCTCTAATTCTCTCGACCTACTGCTCCATATCTCTAAGCATATCCGGACCCAGAAGAACTCTATCCTCCAAACGATCCCAGCTCAAAGGGGTCCTACAAGGACGACCATACAAGGCCCGAAAGGGAGACATGCCAATAGAACTATGATAACCATTATTATAGGCAAACTCCACTAGGTAGAGGTAATCCTCCCAACGGCTCTGCTGATCCATAACATACATCCTCAACATATCCTCAAGAACCTGATTAACCCTCTCAGTCTAACCATCAGTCTCAGGATGATAAGTTGAACTAAAGTTTAGCTATGTCCCCAAGGCATGCTGCAAGGAAGTCCAAAGGGTGGAACTGAACACTGGATCCCTATCAGAGATGATCCTACGAGGAATCCCATGAAGTCTGACGATGTCCTCCATGAACACTCTAGCCACCATAGAGGCATTGTAAGAAGCACAGACAGGAGAAAAGTGAGCTACCTTCGTCAACCTATCCACCATGACCATAATAGCATTGTGTCATTGAGAGGACATCGGCAAACCAACTATGACGTCTATCGAAATGATATCCCACTTCCATTCTAGAATCAAATGAGGCTGCAAAAGACCTACAGGGTGCTAGTGTTTCGCCTTCACCCTCTGACACTCAAGACATCTTGACACAAAATCAGCAATATCCCACTTCATACCACTCCAAAAGTACAGTTGATGCAGATTTGCGTGCATCTTCTTGACACTCGGATGGGTAGAATAAGGTGCCCGATGTGCCTCAGACAAAACTAGGGTGCGAAGACCCTCAGAATTAGGAACATAGATACGACCCAAGTGTCGCAAAAGACCATCTGACTCAAAGGAGTAACCGGAGAACCTACCTTCTAAAGTTCTACCAGACTCAATCTCGGATCTCACCTCCTGGCACCAACTGTTAGTAGGAAGAGCAGCAAGAATCTGACCTCTCAAATCAACTGTAAGCGAAACTGCTGAGATCTCATGCCTCCAACGACTAAGAGCATCTGCTACCACATTCTCCTTGCCCTAAATATATCTGACCTCAAAGTCATACTCGCACAAGAACTCTATCCAACATCTTTTCCTTACATTCAAGTTTGGCTGCGTGAAAATATACTACAAACTACGATGATCACTGTGCAGCTCAAATCGATGCCCTAATAGAAAATGCCTCCATCTCACCAAGGCATGTACAACTACTGCTAACTCTAGGTCATGAGTGGGATAGTTCAATTCGTGATCCTTGAGTTTGCGAGACTCATAGGCAATCACGCGGCCATCCTGCATCAGAACTGCTCCCAAACCCTCTAAGGAAGCATCGGTACAAACAACAAAGTCTGTATCAGGATCATGAACTACTAATATAGGTGCACCAGTTAGCTGTTCCTTAAGAGTTTGAAAGGCTTCCTGGTACTGCTCTGACCAAACAAACTTCTTCCCTTTCCTCTGAAGAGAACTAATGGGGTGGGCAATTCTTGAAAACCCCATGACGAAGCGACGATAGTAACCTTCCAACCCCATAAAACTACGGACCTCAGAAACATTAGTGGGTGCAGGCCAGTCCATAATAGCTTGGATCTTTGAGGGATCCACCGCAATACCCTCTCCAAAGATGACATGACCCAAATACTTAACCTCTGTCTGGAAAAACTCACATTTTCACAAATTAGTATAAAGCTAATTTTCTCTCAGACACTGCAACACCTGATGCAATTGCTCCTCATGTTCCTCCATAGTCCTCGAATAGATCAATATATCATCAAAAAATACGAGGACAAATCGGTCGAGATAAGTGTGAAACACACCATGCATTAAGCTCATGAAAACTGACGGTGCATTCGTCAACCCGAATGGTACCACTATGAACTCATAATGTCCATAACGGGTGCGAAATGCTATTTTGTGAATATTTGCCTCAAAAATCCGCAATTGGTGATATCCTGACTTAAGGTCAATTTTAGAGAATACCTTTGCTCCTTTAATCTGATCAAACAAATCATTGATCCGAGGCAAGGGATACCTATTTCTCACTGTTACCTTATTGAGGTGCCTATAGTCGATACATAGCCGTAGAGATCCATCCTTCTTCTTCACAAAGATCACAAGTGCTCCCCAAGGAGAAACACTAGGTTGTATGAACCCTTTGGCTAATAGCTCCTCCATCTGTAGTCGAAGCTCCTTGAGCTCTTGAGTGGTCATCCTGTATGGAGCTCGTGAGATAGGCTCTGCACCAGGAATTAGATCAATCCTTAAATCGATGTCACGCTTAGGTGGCATCCCTGGAATATCAGAAGGAAAAACATCTGCATACTCCCTCAAGAGTCGGTGATCGTCAAGAGATGCCTCTCGACTCTCCTCCATCTCCAAATCACTAACAATCACTACAAAAAGCTAACATCCCTGATGCATGCATCTCTTGAGTTGCATAGCAGAGATCATACATAGGGAAATAGGTCTCTGAACTCCTACAACCTCAACCACAGCACCCGAATCATCCACACATCTAACAAACTTATGCTGACAATCTACCACTGCCTAATGGGCCTCCAACCAGTCCATCCCCAAAACTATGTCATATGAACCTAGGGGTAAAATGCGAAGGTCCACAGAAGTAGATAGAGAGCCAATCATCAAATTACACTCTGAAACTAGAGACTCAACTGCTATCTTAGCCCTGGAAGTTAACTCAACCTGCCACCTATCATCTTGCTTTGTTGCCACTAAGCCACAACGCTCCACAAGGGAAGGAGATATAAATGAATCAGATGCACCAGAATCAAATAGAACAGAAAAATCAATACCTCGCATGCGACCAGAAGTCTCCACCACGGTGCCCTGATGCTCTGCCTACTAGTCATCCACCGCTGCAAAGACTCAGTGTGACTTGCCTGCATCACCAACCGTTGGCTCAGATGTCACTGGTCGATGTCCAAATCCTGATGCACCCTTCTGCGGGCACTGTCTGGAAATGTGGCCCTGTTGGCCACAAGAGAAGCACCCGGTGCCTCTACCAAAACCACCGTTACCCTGGAAAGTACTAGACTGCTAGAAACGACCCCTGCTTACTAAAGATTGCGTACTCTGGGCTGGCTGATCAACACGATTGTGCTTATTGCGCTGCCAAGTCCGGTCCTTCCTATTTTGGAACCTATTACCATGCTGATGCTGAGAATTCTTCAACTTGGGTTGCAAAAACTGCTTTTGCTGACCACCCTTTGAGGGTGTATGAGAACCTGACGCCTGAGTGTGACCACCTTGAGAACCATATCCTGACAAAGGGACACTGCCAATGTGCACACCTGTATGTCCACCGAGGCCCATAGCCAAATTCTCCTCCACAAGCTGGGCTTTCTCCACGGCAACCTCCATAGTCTTAGGTTTGAATACACGAACCCCTCCACTAATCTAGGCATTCAAGCCCCTGATGAAATGCTGCACCAACATGGACTCGTCATCCCCAATACCTGCATACTGTTTGAGCTCATAAAATCCGTGCTCATATTTCTCAACTGTCATGGCCATCTGCCTTAGCTCATGAAACTCATCTGCTCAATGCTACCTCCAATGGTCAGAAAGAAAGCGGCCTCTAAATCTCTCTACAAACAACTCCCAAGACACAGTGCTAACGTCCAAATGTAGCTTCTGCTCCTCTAGCCCCCACCAAGTCAAAGCAAACCCTCAGAGATGCAAAATGGCACATCTAGCTTTTGTGTTGATGCCATACGGATGCATAGCAAAACACCTACCTAAGTCCAATAACCAGGTCTCTGCCTCAAGTCCTCTACTAGCTCCATCAAAGGTGGGAGGGCGTGCTCTCAGTAAATCCCTCATATGGCTGGCAAATGTGGCCTCCTGCTCAGCTGTCAACTCCCTACACCTGGGAGACCCCTCTCTCTATCTAGGACCTGATTGGTCTACCTCCTGACCTCCTCTGGGCTGCTCACCTTCCTATCTAGGGCCTAACTTGATGCAGAGTGGAACGCAACGGAGGCAACCTAACAGGAAGGAGCTGCCAACAAAACAAACAGCATGATATTCTTCTCTAACGGCTGAACCTCATCATCATATTTCCCAATAACACCAACTGCATCATCATATTTCAACATCATCATCATATTCCTGATGACCGCAAATATCCTCCTGACGACTACTATTCACCTCCTTCAACTGTCGCCTATCATCATCATCATGATAATCAGCGGCGTAAATATCCTCCGGTTGCACTGTTCATCGGGTGCCAAATACAAACGGCATCATCATGATATTCGATATCACCTTCGTCAGCAGGATATCCAAATATCCGGTTGTCCAAATATCCTGATGACGTTCTACTTCAACAACTTGCCTTCGATGTTTCACGGTCTGACGATACAAGCAACAGCATCATGATATTAAACATCCGGTTCTTCGAAGCCTCCTGATGATGCTAATACAACTTCCTGCCTACGCCGATACCTTTCCACTTAGCGACAACAGGATAACCCGCATAGAGGGATTTCTGAATATCCTGATGACGATGACGTCATATCATGATGACGATGACGTCACACTTCATCCTGATGAACTCTTCAACACTTAGCCAAAAACTCAACTTTCACACCCGCATCCGTTAGCGATATGCGGATGATGATCTCCCCCGAGAGATGATCCTGACTGCGATATATACACTGAGTATATATCCAACTCAAAACATCATGATGCACCTGCAACATGCAAATTTCACCAACTTCATGACCCGATCCTGATGGCGATGGATTCGCAGATGCTGTTGCGGCTCGTTCCGACTAGAAACGCACATGCAGACTCCGGGTATCCTTCCACTGCATGAAAACACTCACGACCGCATAATTTCACCAAGATCATGTGACGACCGGGCCGGATCACCTCCAAACCAAAATCTAACAGTCTATCTTCTAGACCTAGCACATGAGGATGCTAGGCTGACTTACAGCATGCCCCTAACTGATCTCCTGAACAATACAATGCATAAACAGAAAACACAAATGCAATCTAGGCTATGATACAGGACCATTCCACCGATTTGCAGGATCAACCGGTGGAAGGGTTGAAATTAGTCATTAGCTTGCAAAACGGAAATGAAATCAACACAGATTCAAACAGATGATGCAAAAGACGAGATCTTATTCAATTGCAATTCAATGTCCTGAATACAGCTTCTCAATGTCTGAACTGCTCTTCCTGAATCTCAACTCAACACCAGTACATCAAATCAAAAATTATATCACAACTATATCTAAACCCTACAGATCGAAGGTATATATAACAAATCCTTCGAGTACTACTAACATCACTTCCCAGCGGCTGGGAGCTTCCAAGCGGCTGGGAGAGAGGACAGCTCAGACTCTTCTTATCCCGATCCCTAACTACCTCTAACTGCCTACACATACTCCTATGCTGAATTATTACATAGCATCGGTCACAGTGGACCTTATTACATGATAAGTCAAACATACTAAAAATAGATTATCCCGTCAGCATGATGATAACTATCCTACATCCTGATCATGTATGTCATCATGCGGACCTATATCCTGATCATGCGTGGGTGCTCCTGCACCATAACTGGGCAAGGGCTTCCTTAAGGATCTGTCTCAACTGGGTTCCATCAGGCTAACCCTGACCCTCCATGTTCTGACCCCCGCCTTCATGGCTACTCCCATGAGGAGAAATGGGAGGAGGAACTCCGCCACCACCTCTCCCACGACCCCTACCTCTGCCTCGACCTCGACCCCTACGTCTAGGCATCTACCCTGGACACAAAAGGGCAAATTATTATATTAAGAAAAAGGGTCGCAACAGGGGTTGAATCATTCTACAGAGTTTAAGCACTAGGTTACATAATGGGCTCAAATATAACCAAGGCACCTAGTGTTTAAACTTGGCTCTGATACCAAGATGTAATGCCCCGCAATGAACACCTTAGAGGACAACACATCTATATTATGCAATGCGGAATGTATATATATATATTTTTTTGTATAAGATAACAAAGTAATGTTTAACAAATCAATACACATCACTAACAACTTGTCTTCTAAGGTCCCATGGTTGCATTACTTGACAAATTAATCAACATGATTAAACATACATTATTAATTGATATTAACAGATCATTCTAAATCTATTGCACTAATGATTATACATATACATCTCCATTTCATGACATCAGTTAGATAATCAACTTGATCAAGATTACATGTACATGTTCAAAAGTCTATACATATGAGTACATCACTATGTAGTTACATTATCAACATCCTAATTACATCTGAATATATACAATGTGATATAGTAGATACACAGGGCTAGTACATGAGCATAATAACTATCTTCATAACAAGTACAAATTTGATGTCTGATACACAAGATATATCCTCCTCGTTCACGAACAATAGCAAGGGAAAAACCAATGGATAAAGCTCTTCCACCCGACCATGTAGAACCCTGAGGTCCACCCCCCGAGCTAGGAGTTAACATAAGGTCCTCACTACAACATACAGTCAGGTGGACAGTGGAATATAAGACAACACATGACTCTACACATCACAAGTCAATATCACAAACAACACAACAACACTTCCAGAGGCAAACACTTAACAACTGGGGAGAGTACAACTAGGGAATGCTAGGTTGTAGTAAGGAGAGTGTCATCGCATGGTCCTAACATGGGTTACCCTGATAGCCACTAGCTAGATGCCGGCCCCCATCCATGGGTTACCCTGATAGTCTCTCGCTAGGCGCCGACCCCCATCTATGGTTACCCTGATAGTCTCTCACTAGACGCCGGCCCCATAGGCTGACACATGCGGAATCAACATTCCTTTCATGGGGACAAGGAAGTTGATTTTGCCAACCACGGCCTTCTCATCTCATCCTTAGTCTGAACGAGCACTACAGGCATGAGTGAGGCATTCAATTATCTTGATTAGTGTGAGAACTACCCAGCCCTCTAAATTTATTATTAAGTTATCACTGGATTAACAACTCCCAATGGGTTACCCTGACAAGCCACTTTGGGCGCCGACCCCACATTGGAAGTCACTCCCCTATCTGCACCTAGGAAACCCCATCCATCAAGCCATGCACAAAACATCATAACAATAAACTTTGCATACACATTGCAAGGCATTAACCCTCTTGCAAACTATGGCATAATCACAAGGACATACTCTCAATACATTATCCATGGCATTCAGATGAAGTAACACATGAGAAATATCTTCTTTATAGATGACAAAGTGTCCCCATGGTCTTAACCAACACAATATCTTATAACATACTCAAAACAAGTAAATAATCGTAACATCCATGAAGGACTTAATTATCACACCATGAGGCATTCTCAACATACCATGTACATGAGGACAAATGTTATACCCTATGCCTCTGGAACTAACCACTCAGGTAGATGTAATAGCATAGGGACCATGATGACATATCTAATTCACTTCCCACAAATCAAGTTTCATGACCCTATTAGGTAAACAAATAGTACTCAACAAGAAGCCATTTAGAACAATAATTTTATGTTTATCTTAAACACTAATTGACTATATTAGGTTTCAATTAATAATGTCGATTAAATAATTTAACATTATCAAATTCAAACATAGCTTGTAATAAGATTATTGGCCATAAATATATATATATTCAGTTACATCTTATAAGACATAACACAACCTAAATATACTTCTTCTCATTGTAACAGAATATTTAAATTTCTCTAGTATAAACTTTGTTATCCAGTTTGAGGGCTCCTTAATATTGTCTTAGATTTAATTAAAATACAAGGGTAGAGATATAATTACCTATCGAAATGTATAGCTATAAAACTATAATACATGCAACTTGGGTAAATATCTATTGCAATTTAAACCTCAACCCTAAAGTTAATAATAGCATTATTCCATATTTGATTTGCAAAGGAAACTATTATATTAATATTAAAACATAGTGTATCATTGATTGTATTTCTCGTTAAGAATAAATCTACAATTACATTAAAATAACTGAGTAAATATTTATTAAAACCATTATCTAGGTTATTCACAAAGACACAAATATCATTTACCTAACCAAGGTAAACCACTATTGTCTGTGTTATAATTCAAGTAAATCAGATAATTGCAATGTGATTCTAAATTCAAATCTTGCGGAGGTTCCTATTTATTTGTAGCCATAATAAACCCCTAAAACTCGTAATAACCTATTTAACTTAAAGGTGAAAAGAACAATTGTAATTACTTCTACAAAACATCGATTGCAAATACCTATGGATCAAATATTATTGGTCTAACTTCCACTACATTCACGAATAATTAAAGTGTGTGTGTATATATATATATATACACACACACAAAAAGAAGGATCAAATTCAACAAGTCATTTATAGAGTTCAAAACCGCATTAAATTTCATTTATCCACTCTATTATACCATCTTTCCTTATTACGATCTATTTACATTCTAAATTCAATATTTTGATCATATAATTTTCGTTAACTCAATTTAAATAATCACGTGACCAATATAATAACAACAACAATAATAATAATAATTAATAAAAATTTCCACAAGTTATTTGACAACAAATATCTTTCATCCAAGGTCATTAAATAATTAATGTTACACCTTATTAACAAATCTACTATATATAATTAATCACCTCATTAAAATTATAAAATTGTATCATTACATTACGATTTATATCCACCACATTTCATGAAAATTCAATAATCTAATAAAATCCAAGTAAGACTCTAAAACATAATATTATCGCTCTTATTTCTACTTGAATTTTCTATGGAGAATGAAAGATCAAAGAGGGGATTTAATACTAGCCTCCATAATGGAGAATTCATAAGCTAATCTATAACAACCTCCTATAATTTAGTTATTTATAAATGGGTCAAGAAAATATTTTAACTAATAACAATATTAAATCATAACCTCTTTTGTATTACAACTAAGAACATTTCTAAATATAACAAATGCACTATATATAGGTTACCCTAATTTTCATCTAAAGATTGAATGGAAACATTCTAAATCTGAACCTCATTCCTTTCCAATCTTATAAGAAATTCTTCTAAAAAAAATAATAGAAATCTACAGGTTTCATGCCAAACTCTAACAATCCTATCCAGTATAGAAGGCTCATACTTTATCATCACAAGTATGCAATCATGAAGACGCATTCACAAAGCAGAAATACAGAAACTTTTGAGGGGTGCAAAGGCTACAGGTTAAGCACAAAATGGGTTTATTGTTAAGGCGCCTTGAACCTAAGGAATTGGTCGACGTTATGGCAGGATATCATATCCTATGGATGATGGGATCTTAGCATGACCAACAAAAGTTAGGAATTTCCCTCAAGAGGTTATTGGTTGCCATCAAGTGAGTTGCAAGAAGATATGAACCATATCCACATTTGCCAGCGTGCTCCCAGCTTGTGTCAGAAAGGAAGGTTTGGGAGAGTAAATCAATTGATTCCAGCGAAGTAGCTACAAAGGAGGCTGTGCTAAAGGAAGTTTGATCATGTAATACTAAATTGTTACATAAGGTTGCTGAGACATAACCAATATGTGTCTACACAAATAGATTAAGCAGCTTAATACCTTCTTTGCAGATCGAATGAGTTGATGAACTTTAATTGCCAAATCCCCACTACAGGGTCATATTGCTTAATACCATGATGGTAGGAGAGGCAACAAAATGGATCTAAATGTTGGGTGACAGAAAGAAAAGTTCTTTACGGGACCATCACATGATGACGACAGGGTTGAAATGATGTTAATGGGAGAATGACCAGTCTCAGATAGACGTCTCACAAAATGATTAATTGCCACAATCTCTGCTCTATAGTTGGAATATCCATTGAGGTGTTTAAGCCACATTCTATGATGAAATGATCGGATTGATAGGGTCAAAATACTTATATGTTTGTTGCAGTGAGAACTGCCCAAGGCTGCTAGCATATAGGAAAAGGATTTGTTATCTGCATCACTCACATGATTAGCAGCGCCATGCGACTAGAAGAATTGGCAGTTTAACGTATAGGCAGGTTTAAATAGGTAATCCGCAGATAAAGACTAGGGTTCCCTCAGTAAGGCTTAGATGGCTATGAGGACCACCATTCGAAGAATATATTTAATGGTAGGAAGTAAGTATTAAGGGTTTTCAATAGATCTGATCCCAAGCTCGAATGGACAGGTTCCCACATATGCAGATGATTGCTAGAAAATAGATTAAGAGGAACCCTCAGATACAGATGGCTACAGATTAATGCTCATGACAATGGAAGGAACAACCAGATAACGAATACCAAATAGAACATATATATAGGGATTAATGAGTGGCATTAAACATCTGTAAGAAAACTATGAAGATAAATCACAACACTACCATAACAGCTAAATTTTCAAATTTAATCCTACACTCCAGTCACCCTTATTAGAATTAATGATGAATCTGCAAATGTAAACATTAGTTTGTAAAATAAGGTACCCGGTCAAATATTTGAGAGTTGCCCTGTTGATTCCTGTAGCTGCTTTCTCCCTTTGAAATTTCTTCAGACCTTCCTCTTCCTAGAAATCTTTTCCTTCCCAAAACTAGGACTCACTTCCCAGATAAATGCAGGAGAGAACCTCTCTTCCTGGTAACTCATTTTCCCAAAACATGGTTGAACTCCTCCAGTAAATGCAAAATAGAACATTCCTCTCTTTTCTCCACAACCCACATTCTCGTGAGATTCAAAAGTTTAACCATATCAAAAAATTCCTAAACCTCTAATTTGTAATTGACGGCACCCGGTATTATTTTTTTAACCTTGAGATATTATCATTATTACTATAAATTTATTTTATCAACATTATAGTTGTTTATTCACCTTTACTTATGCATTTTGTTTTCTGTTTAATTTAATCCGCTTACAACTTGTAATTTAATATTTCATTTAATCATTTATCTAATTTTATTTATTTATTTACTAATTCCTGTTAATTTGCCAATTATCAAACAATTAAATCGTTTATAAATAATCACAACACATAATTTCCCTAGCACATGTTTATTTACGTTAGCTTAAATCAACACGTAAACTGGATGAACCGAACTTACAGGATGATACCTGACCCCCATGTAAAGCCACAGGACATGATGACAAAATAACGACAATTAGCCCAACTGACAGTGATGACATGATATAATACTGAGAACTCATCCTTTTTGAGGATGTTGATTGAGTAGGGAACCTTATGCTAACTCCAATCAAAAACTCCATTGGCTAGGGCACGCTCAGACCTGGTAGTTCAGGTGGAGTCGATGCCCGGTACTTGCATCCTGCAACAAATAACAAGGTTGTGCACATATATATATACATGTAGTCATAGACATAATGAACGGAAGTCGCAACGTGGCAGGGTACTCGGACATGAGTAATGTGACACTGTTCCATTCATGTAAACACATCATCAAATATCTACATCCATTACCAGTAATGCATCATAATCATAATCGAATAACACATTAAACTCAGAATAACATTAGTCTATAATCATCAGATATGTCCATCATGATCAAGGAGAACATAAACCATAACATACTAGTCCAAATGTCTCAAAACTGTAAATATGCAATATAAGACTATCAACTATACCAGGACTGTCATAGGAAATATGAGAACATAAACCATAACTTACTAGTCCAAATGTCTCGAAACTATAAATATGCAATATAAGACTATCAACTATACTAGGACTGTCATAGGAAACATGAAAATATCATCTATCACAAGCCAAAAGCGAGGGCCATTACATAGACTTATTGTTATATAATTAATTATATAATATTAAAAAATTAATTCTTAATATTTGTAAACTCACTTAAAAATATATTTAAACATTACCTTCAATTTCCTATCAGGTGCAAGTGCTAGTTATATAATATTGAAAGAAATAGACTTATTGTTATATAATATTAAAAGATTAATTCTTAATATTTGTAAACTCACTTAAAAATATATTTAAATGTTACCTTCAATTTCCTATCAGGTGCAAGTGCTAGTTATATAATATGGAAAGGAATAGAACTTAGTTCGGAAAAAAAGTGTTTAAGACTCCAATTGCATCAAATACTTACACTAGTAGTTGCATGAATTTTACGCGCAACAATTTGCCTATAGGGTAAAATGTTCAATCATCAAATCATGTTTACTAACATCTTTTCATACCTACATGATGTGTAACTGGATAGATTGGGTTAACCCCACCTTGACAATATAAAACTTTTGTAAATTCTATAACCAATAAACTTTAAAAATGTAAATTGAAATCTTTGTTTTTAAATTTCATTTTATCAAATTTGTAATAAGTATTGCCCAATTTAAAATTTTCACTATAAAATCTATATTATATATATTTAAATAATTAATCCATTTTCTAAAACAAAAATCACATGCTTTAACTGAAATTTGTTATGTATAAAATTAGTTTTATTAATTCTTTTAATAATCATTGTGAAATTTAAGCTACTTGAAATGAAAGTTGTTCTTACAAAATTTATTGTATTAATTTTTTAATAATCATTCTGAAATTTAAAATGTAAAATAAAAGGCATCAATCTAATACAATACCTACATTGTTCTGCCTATTCAATGTTATGGGGATTTAAATATTAAACTATATATCAACTGTGTTAATATTCTAGCCAAACTTTATAAAATGTAAACACATCTACATCTAAAGTTTAGAATAACAACACAATAATTCCTTTTGATTGCAAATATCTTGTTCCCATTATATTAAAAACTAAAATTAAAAAATATGGGTCAAAAGCTACAGGAACACACTTATTTCTAGTAGTCTCAACCATCCTACCCACCTTTCACCTCATGTCAGCCACATGACCAAGGGCGCCTATCTATTCAGATTCTAGAAAAGTTTGTTGCCTTGCTTTGACCATCTTGCCTACTCATGGCACTTAGCCTATTGAGGAAGAAAATGCAGAGGGAATGATCACCGACTAGGAGCTTGTTCTTGATGACCTAGACCTCGTTGATGTATTAGGCAAATTAGATGATTGTGACCCCCTCTCCCCCCCGCAAGTGGTATTTCTCTTGTCGCTTAGTGACTTTGTCTTGTATTTTGATGGTTCAGACCTGGCTCCATGTGGACTTTGGGGTGTGACTTTCTCCACCCAATTTTTATATGAAGATGTGTAATATTATCTTTTTTTATAAATAATACAATGCTTATTCATTTAAAAAAATGCAAAACCCAAAACATAAAAAAGGGCATAGATATCCAATGTTCTCCATTAAAATAGAAAGCCTCTACTATTTACAATTGTTATAACAATAATATAAAAGCTCCATAAGTTGGTAAACTATCATATATTGGTGCCCTCACTTAACAATAGTATACATCAACTATGATCAATGCATGACTGATTAGGACTTGTGGCCTCAATAGACTTTGACCAAATATTGTATTCAATTTCTTGGTGTTCAAGATGATGACTTGTTCTTTAGAAAAAATAGCCCCATCATATTCCACTCATTAATCCATACTTCTTGCTTGTTTCCTAAGCATGTCTTAGCATGCATATACATTAAAAGAAAAGAAAAATCAATTATATGATCTCTTAACATTTGCAAATAGAGAGATATGTAGAATGCATCTAGTAGCGATGTTTTTTTTCCTAAATGGGACTCTAAATGTATAGAACTTCAAACTTCAATTTTTAAATGGGAAGTACCTTTTCTCAATCACTCTAGACCAATTCAACCTAGTTAAATTGATGTCATCCATAAAATCAACTTTGTTAAATTGTTGTTTATGCCGGTCCTTGAATTAAAAGATTCCACAAAAAGGAAATAGATGAGCTTTTCAATGTTTACTAGTATAGATTGTATAGATTGTGGAGCTAGGCAAACCTTGTAGGAGAAATATGCCCTATGAGGAGGATATTCCATTCATTGCTGATAAAATAATTGTTGCCACAAATTACAAGGGTGCCTATAAGCATATACAACCAAATTTGAGAGAATCCAATAAAAATAAACATCTTTTTTGGGAATTTTCTAACATGTAGGAACATGTGCATACATTGATTAGACAAATTATATGCTTACATCACTTTATTTCCAATAAACGTAATATATTGTGCTTGGAATTATTTGCTAGATTTTATAGTGGCGTAAAGTAGATTGTGTGGGCTAATGCGTAGCCACTAACTGGCACTACTTTTTTTTAAACATAGTTATCAGGGCTATGTTATTTATAACTAATGTTTGAATTTTAGTAAGCCACATGACAGCATACTGTAATTCACTCTGCATGCATTCCATCTGGTAGCCTGCCTCATTATTAATAGCCACACATGCACAATTTCTGTGGGGGCAGATTTAGGAGCGACCTGCAATAGGAAATAACCATAACCTAAATTTCAAATAGTAAACTAGATATAAATGCATGCGCAATTGTACCAGGGCACCATAAAAAGTAACCTTAGTGGCGAGCTGCTTCCTAGGAGCCTTCCCCCCGGTGGACTTGCAGGCTGTCTACTTTGTACGGGTCAACCTTCTTCCCTCAAACGGATTTACAATGGCCAAATTAAAATTGTGATCATCCATTGCAGGTGAATAATACCCACAAATTGCATGGAAATGCTGTTAGGTAATTCCAAATTTTATTTAAAAAAATAAATGTGATATGTTACCAGAGATTTCTTCAAATTTCTATTGATTGATATGCTGCATAGACTCTGTTTAGCCAGCAAATCCTCTAAATATTTTATTAAACAACTATACAAAATACAAGGAAAAAACATTTAATATTTCAAAATTTATGTGAAATTTTATTGAATGTGTATGATTAATATAAATTATATTCTTGTCTTGGAATAATTTGTTTAGTTGAGGGTTCTACATTTGGGATGACATGTGAGTCGTTTTATGCATCAATGGTAGAGTTTAACATAGACTACATGTGGATGTGAGACAATAAAAACAATAAAAGGCTTTGAGAATCATATGAGCCGATTAACTTTGTCTCCTTAGAAGGCCTTACGGCAACTACGGCAATCCTGCGTTTCCACAGCCTTGCATCTCAGTTTCCAAGGGAATCTCACAAATTCTATCAACTCATCAGACTTAAACAATATTACACCTAACAACAACACAATCTGTTCAAGCAACAACCTGGCTATCGAGATTCAATGCCAGAGAGACGTAACTGAACAATTTTTGAGACTACAGGTAAAAAAAATTAGATCAAAGAAAATATTTAGAACATTAGATCGCTGAAATTCGAATAAAAAAATCTACAAGATTTACAATTCATTTTCCTGGACTCTCAAAATATCATTTCTTTAACTAATAAAATTTTTAACTCTTCATTCTTTTTTCTTCCTCAGGAAGAACAAATGAGGCAAAATCTAGTGGAAAAGACAAAAAAATCTTTGCAAGGTGTTATTGTGCTCTATTGCGGCAGCAGTATCACAGAAGCTGCAGGAGAAGGGTTTAGAGCCAAATTAGAGCTATTATATTAGACAAATTATATAACAATGGCTATTGCCCTCAAACTGTAGATTGAGGAAATAAACAATGAAGGTAGTGGAGACAGCGGAGACGAGGCTGTCAATGCCATGGCAGATATCATAGGCCAAAAAAACAAATAGAGAAATTGAGTATCTGATCAGTTAGGCGAGCGAAATTTGTTATTTTTTATTTTGGGATTTGCAAAAGTTAAATAGCTCTCACCACGTGGTTTAAGAGTTGTGTTTATTCTGATGGTCATCTCACCATCAGTTCATTTTGATTGTAATGAAGGACATCCGTTGATTATTATCCGTGAAATTTGTAAATCATGGATCAACTCTAGCTTTAAAATCGATCCGCCTGTACAAAAGGGAGAATATTTTCCAAATTTAATAAATGATTCATTAAATGCATGAGATCACTGACCAGGAATTAAATATTTATGGCATAATTTAAAAAAAAAAATGATTTTTCTCCTGACTGTCCCTAATATAAACCAATAGGGAAAAAGAAAAATAGTATTTATACAATCAGTTTAAATAAAAATTAAATCTAAACTATAGAACTTCTATCCTAAAATTTTAATTCTTTATTTTCATTGGTTGAATAGGGGGAAAAAATGCATCTAGCCGATGCATTAGTATACTTGCCTACGATAGGACCTAAAAATTGGGTTATGATAGGAATGATATTTCCACTCTATAATAACGTTTGAAAGTATTTTTTGATTAAAATTATGTAGGGATTTTTGACATCAATATTTTGGATTAAATTTTATGATTTATCATTAGGAAGATGAAGATGAAATTGATAGTTCTATATTTTTGTAACAGTGAAAATTCCATACCCATGCTCTTTTCTCTTTATATTTTGGGCTTACAATTATGATATTGTCTTTTATGTATTTACTAATGTAATGTAATATATTTCATGTGGAAGTTAGTAAATGACATTATCCTAGTCCTATCATATCTCCACATGTCTCAAGATTTTGAAAGTATATGCTAAATCTACTATTTGCCACCTTGGCTAAAATCTACAAGTGTAGAATTGAAACAAGTCATTTATGTCCCCATAGATCTAACCCCAAACTTTTAAATTCAAATTTCAAATGTTGAACCTTGCCACCTTTTCCTATCAATCATTATGAGCCGACTAAAGTGTGAACTATTTCAAATTGCATGTTAGGGTAGTCTATTTTTGGAATAACCTCAATTCATTTTCATCTAAAAAGGAGAAAAGAATCTAAGAATCCATTAAGCATATATAGAATTCAATTGCAAAAGGATAAAAAATTATTACATTAGTATCCTAGGAGTATATTGCATGCTTTCCTATTGTCTTTGATCTTGGCTCATTGTTGTTGAATCAATTTGCCCAACAACTTGACTAAGGAGAAAATGAACCTTCGTTAGCAAGTTATCCAATATTGTTTGTAAGCACCATTTTTCTAGATATGGATCATTCATCATAGATACTTAGGTGAGTAGATTACAGAAGTCCAAAATAAAAATTTTAGATCTATAATTCTAGATTCAATTCCATGCATAGGTTCAAATCCGTACATGTGAAGATCACTTTTGCCCTTGTAGATGTAAACAAAATAATTTCACAATCAAATTCCCAATTTTATAGTAGTTGTTTGAAGGGCAAGCTAATTTTTTAATGCCATACTAAATTGTATTTTGACATCTATAATAGTGATATCTTCATCTAATCTAAAGCTAATAACCCTTGCAATATTTAATTTAATTTCCTAACTAATTATAACATTAATTACATTATCTGCTATCAATCCTAGCTTGTATATCTAGGTTGATTATTTATTTAATTAGCCTAGATATTTATGTAAGTGGATATGTTTCCTTATAGTTTTAATGAATTTGACATTCCTAGATGACCTAGGGTTCTAACCTTAGGGTTTATCTTTCCTTTTAATTAGAGCTTTCAGATTTTTTTTTCTAATTATATTCATTTTGTATAAGATTTGATTAGGGTTTGGATCACCCTTGTTTGTGTTTCATTATCACATCTTGATAAGGGTTGGGAATTCCATTGTATCATATCTATTTGATCCCCTCTAGTCATTGTTGGATTATGTATTTTTTATATATCATTTATCATGGATTCTCACAGGTCATTACTTTTAATTGATCCATGTGCCCGTCTTACTAATTGTAATGTGTTCCTATCTTTTGTGACATCTAATCCAAGTTTGACCATGATGCTCATGTATTTTTATGCTATGGATGAGGATGTATTTTATATGGAGGTGTTATCTACTCATGTATATGCTTAGCCCTACTTCATAGAGTTTTTTAGTGCCTATCCTTCTCTTTTAGATATTGTACTACCCCAAGATTTCACTCAAGACATTAATGAATAGAAACGAAATGAACAAATTTTTCATGTTACAGATGTGACATCAACATGCCACATTGCCCACCTACATGCACAAGGTATTGTGACATCACACAACAACACATGAGGCAAACAATCACCAATACACCAAGCATGGTGACACAAGTAGAAGAATACAAAAATATGGGTCAAAATCATCGTGATAAGATTAAAATACAAGTCCTAGAAAAAATGTAGAGCTTCTAGGAAAATTTGTAACTTTCGTGAAACTTCAAAGTTCCCATGTAATTCTGTAGTTTTATGAAACTTCAAAGTTTCCATGCAATTTTATAGTTTTGTGGTACTTCAAAGTTCCCATGCAATTCTATAGTTATTGCAAATTGCAAGTGGACCCCCTATCCTAACAACCCTTCAACTTTTGGAACTTAAAAGTCTCCGTGCATGTTTGGAACTTGTACAAATTGCATACGGGCCTCTAGTCCTCACAACTGTAAAATTGACAGAACTTTGAAGTTCCCATGCAAGTTTGCAATCCCTTCAAGTTGCATGTAGACTTCTAATCCTCACAAATAGAACTCAGGTGGAACTTCAGAGCTCACGTGTAAATTTATAGGTCTTACAAATTGCAAGTCAACTTTTGATTCCTGTAGACCTTTAACACTTGTGGAACTTTAGAGTTCACATACAAATTTGCAGGTCCTACAAATTGCAAGCTAAGTTCTAATCTCCACCAAATTTACATTACAACTTTTAGAGCTTGTGTGCAAATTTGTAGTTCTTGTAAAGTGCATGTTGAGTTTTGATATCTACCAAAATTACATGGTAGACTTTTAAAACTCTGATCCAACTTTGTAAACTACAAATTGCCTCCTGAGTATTGAGTTCTAATGAAAATTACATGTAAAATTGCAAACTACCAATCAAGTTTTGAATTCTAACAACTCCTACCTACAAAACTTAAAAGTCCTTCATCGTAATTTTGTTGCAAGTATGTGCAATCAGTGTTGTCATTGGTGTCAACTGTGTCTTTTGTGTGAGTAAGAAATGGTGCAAGAGTATGAGTAGTTAGAGTTGAGTAGATAGTGTCTTTGATGATGAGGCTGGTTGAGCAGAGATGAGGTTGTTGCAATGGTATGAGAGCTATTTGGTTGAGTTTCTTTGTCGTGGATGATTTGGTTTCTTTGAAGAAGTCTTAAAGATTAGAATATGTTTCTATTGGTTGGTTTCCAAGTGCTTTTGAGAAAAATTGATTAATAAAGGAAACAATGTGTTGAAGTGGCATTTTGGTTTACAAAGTAGTGTTCTGGTTTTGCTCCGCATTTCCTCTATGTTGAAGATCTATCTTTGCGGTTTGGATATGTTATTTAGAGGTGTTAAGAGATGTTATATCCCAAATTTGGTGCTCTAGTTCAAGCTGCAGAGGAAGTTGTGTTCACCAGTGTATGGACAGTGTTTATCTGCTTTGCAAAGGTGTTTGGGAGAAACTATTTTGCTCCACATTTCTCTGCAGATTTGTTTTTGACCTTGTGATTCTGGATTTGTGCTTATAATGCTTATATATTTCTTCAGTTCAAGTTGTTCATGGTTTGGCTGACTCTGCAATTTGATTTCTTGAGTTGCAGTGTATGACAAAGTTGTTTGAGTGCTCCGATGTGAACTTCAGTCAGCTGAAAGCTATTGCAGAGGAATTTGTTGGGTGTTAGGATGTTTGCAAAATACTCTAGACTGTGTTGAAGCCTTGCATGTGGTCCATGAGTTATTTTTGGGTAAATGAGGAACTGTGTACTTAAAAGTTCATTGTGTTAACACAGGTTTAGCCGACCTTGGGTGTTTACACTAATTATAGAGTTTCTTTGATGATTGTAGTAGCATGGAGTGGTGTTCTTGGATGAATTTAGATTTGAGATAAGGTGTGTTGTGGTCTACCTTCATTCATTTCCACCGCAGGAATGTTTAGGTCCAGACCTAATTTGAATTTTCATGGCTAATGTGATTTGCTTACCTTGGAGAATGTGTTCAAGGTTGTAGATGGTATAAATAAGTATCAAGGGATCATGATCAAGCATGTGCGCACAATGAGAGTGATGTGATGAATGTGTGAGGTAGTACAAGCTCTTCATGTGTTAGACTACTGGATGCAATGAGCAGAAGGTGTATATACAATTCTTCAATGTAACTATGAAGGTGTTGATGGCATTGCGGTGAAATTCCCTATTTCATTGAGATAGTTTTCTCCTTGTAACAATCTTCTTTTTCTTCTTCTTTATTCTGGCAGTGAACCTTTCTTTTGGGTAGTGAGCACTTTGGCAGTGAGCCTTCTGGTAGTGAGCCTATTATTTTTTAATGTTGATACTACTTTATATTGTGAGCTAATCCTCATCATGATTTTTCCCTTCTTGGGTTTTCCACGTAAATCTAGTGTTCTCTCTTGTTTGTTGTTGAGTTGATCCATTTTCTGTTATTTTCTTTCATGCTTAATCATCATAATAATTTAAGGGTTAATTGAATTGATGTGGATCTAAATGTGTTTGAGGGTTTTGGAATTTTAAGTTACAACTGATCCACCCCCCTCTCAGTTGTCTTGTGCATTCAACAATTTTTGTATAATTACAAAATGCAATTCCATAATAATGAATGAAAGAGCATAACAATTGTTTCAATGGAAGTGTTTGATTGTGGTCATTGTGGTGATAATAGTATGACCCAAAGAGTCACATATCTTGAGACTAGCGTGAAGGCTATTCTATTCATTTATGACATGGAGATGTTCTAATCTCCTTTCTTGGTTTCAAATTACTTGTTGTATTAGTTATTATTGGTTGATGATTTGTTCACGATGATATTGTTCTTTGATGGTTTGTTCTACATTTTGTTGGTTGTGAATTGGATGAGGGAAGTTCTACCCAGTAAAGAATTTTTTAGTGGTGAATAAATCGTATCCAACAGGGTGGTCACATCGCTTGGTTTTTATGTATTATCAGACGAATCCATATCCATTTGCCATTGATTTATTTTATGAGAATCAATGAAGTAAGATTTTTGCCATAACAAACTATGCGTTTCAAATGGGCCGACTAATATTTTTGCCTAGAATTTTGGAAGCAAGTACTAAATCACCTATATATTCGCCAATACTATTAAAACAACATTGTGTATCAGGACACGTTTCGCCAACTCCATTAAATGGTTGCTACGCGTGAGGACCCATTTCGCCAACCCCATTACATGGTCACTGCACGTGATGGCCCATTTCAACAATTAAAATTTACAAGTAGTTGATTATGAGGGGCCATTTTGCCAATTTGCATGACACCTCCGTGCTAATCTTAGGGCCATATTTGCCTTGGAAATTTCAATGTATGTAGTTCGTCGAGCTTTGATTCGTCGACACTTAAATGTATTCCTTATATAATCACGCGGGATTCGCCAAATCTTTTTGATATACCATATAGAATTCCTGCAGAATTCGCCAAATATGGAATGATATAAATACAATCGAAACTCTGATTTATTCTTACACATTTTGTTCAGTTCTAAACTTGTGACTTGTGAGCTCTCGACTTGGATTTCGAAAGCTGGAGTTGGCACGTTGAAGTTGATTGTAGGCAAAGTTACAAACTTACAACACAGGCATTCCTGCATTAGCGAATAGCAAGCTAGTGAAAACCTAAACTTAAAGGTGAGTGATCATTTCTTCATAGTATTAGTGTTTTAAGATTTCTTTATGGCTTTATCCCTCTTCCATTCTTGATTCAATCTTAAAAAAATATTTAGTAGGGAATGGGATCTATATTCTATGAGTATGTCCTTCTTAAACAAGAAGACATTTTTTCTAGCTTTTATCCGAAGTGGGAGATCAAGATGTCAAGCGATAAGGGTAAGACTTCTCAGGGTGGTGAAGGGACTAGGGGGCCAACAAAACACAGAAAAGGTGGAGTTAGTATACAGTCTTACTTTGGAATAGGAAATGTTTCTGATCCATCAAATCAAGATGGAGCTACACCATCAACTCTTGCACCAAATAATAATGAAGAAGCCATTCCCAATACCTCACCACCACCAGAAGGTGGGATTGCCATTGAGTTAAATGAGGATGGCAATACCACAGAAGATATTCCAAGGGATACCCTAGTTAGCCAGAATGAGGATGGAAATACTGTAGAAGATGTTCCAAGGGATACCCTAGTTAGCCAGAATGAGGATGGCAATACCATGGAAGATGTTCCAAGGGATACCCTGGTTAGCCAGAATGAGGATGGCAATACTGCAAAAGATGTTCCAAGGGATACCTTGGTTAGCCAGATTGAGGATGACAATACTGTAGAAGATGTTCCAAGGGATACCCTGGTTAACTAGAATGAGGATGGCAATACTGCCAAAGATGGTCCAAGGGATACCCTGGTTAGCCAGATTGAGATAATTAACTTGGATGAAAAAGAAAATGCTGGGGCTGTAGATGATGTTGGCAAGAAGAAAAGAAAAGGTAAATCAAAAGATTCAAAAGACAAATCAAAAGATTAAAAACTGAGGCACAAGTGGGAAATGTCAAGGAATTTTTAGTTTGATTGGGTGTCAAAGTACCCATTCATTGAACTAGTCAAGAAAGCAAACAAAGATGAACAACCAACAGAATGCAAGTGTGTGATTTGTAGTTGAAAATGTAAAAGAGATAATAAATTGCAACTAAAGCTTGACACTATAGAAAAGCATATAGATAAAGTTTATGAAAAACAAATCATAGATGGAAAGGAAACATCAGTAGTAAGATGGAAATCAAAGGAAGAATGTCTTCATGTGAAGTATGTTGTGGAATATGATGAGCATCAGAAAAGAATGACAAAGCTTGCTACAAGTGGAGGTACAATCAAGGCTTAATTTGAAAAAGTAATGGAAGGAGCACAACTATCAAAAACTATTTAGATGAGTGTTCTTTTTCATATTTTGTCTAGAAGGTGTCCTATGACAGACTACCCAAAGTATAGTAATTTATTATCTTTTTTGAGTGTTCCTCACTATCCTAGCACACATTGGTCAATAAATGCTAGATGGGAATGAGTAAACTATCTCACTACGGTGGAAATGCAAGATTTAAAGGAGAATGTAAAAGAGTCAAACTTCATTGCATTATCTTTAGATGAAGTTACTACGGTAGATAAAACTTCTTGGGTCTATATGCATGTGTATACTATAAAAGAACATGTACGTCGAGCTCATCTACTCTGTGTTCATAAAATGAAGGATAGTTCAACATCACAACATATATTTGAACTAGTTAAGAAGTCTTTAAATCAAATTGCAGGTATGGATGACTTGACAATTGCCAAAAAGTTGGTGTGTGTAGGAGTTGATGGAGTTGCAGTAATGCAAGGTCATAGGACCAATCTTTGCACAAAATTACAAAATACTTGTGCACCATACATTCTTTCCATTCACTGCATGGCCCACAGAATGAATTTAGTATTGAAAATTGTAAACAAGTTTCCTACAATATCAAAAGTTGAAAATTTAGTCCGTGAGCTCCACGCATACTTTTGTCGAAGTCCCAAACGCTTTGCAGAATTTTAAAATTTTGCTGAGGGAATAACAACAGGAAATAAGCTTCTTAAGGATGTTGATACAAGATGGATCTCCTTGCATGGACCAACTCAACGAGTTCTTTCAGAATATCCATCCTTGATTGGAACAATGTACGAGCATCGCAACATAGTAGACAAAGCTCCTGACCTCTCACATAGGTTAAACGATATAGAGACACTCTTAACTTTAGCTAGTCTTCTCCCCATACTAGATGAAATGAACAATCTTGTGAAGAAAGCCCAAGACAGAACTATGTATATCTATGAGTATAGCAAACTACGTAGAATGACATGCATGACCCTCAATAATCTATATCTAGATCTAACTTCTCAAAGCCCAAATTTTTATAGGTGGCAGATAATTACAGATTTGAATCATCATGAAAATTATTTACAGTTTAATGCAAGCAGGGAGTTATGTGTCTTTGTATGTGGATTTGAGATACCAATTCACCATTGTAAGACAGTCAGGCGCTCTATCAGAGAAGTACCTGTTAGAAAGGATGATTTTGATGGCATTGTTAAATCTGTTAGTAGTAATTTGAAGGAAATTACAAGGAATCTTTCAACAGAGATTTATAATCGATTCCCTTGAGATGAAATACTTGATGCCATGTCTATTGTGTATCCTTAATTTTGGTTTCAAGGCCAGCGAGATAGCCCAATCTTTTTTCATCAAAACGTAACTATGTTGACCGCACACTTTTCAAAAAGTGTAGAATGCAATGGACAACAAATAGAAGGAATTTGAAATAATCTTAAAGGACAATGTAGTCGTTTTGCAAGAAGTATGATAGACCAGTTTAATGCCATGTAGAATCCCTTCGAAACGGGATCAATAACAAAGGCCTGGAAAAACTTGGGTCGGAGTGAAATATTGCATGATTTGATATCAGAATATTTCAAACTTGCTGATTTATGTCAAACAATGATATTGGGTTCGGTGGAAGATGAGAGAGTTTTCAGTGCATTGGGGTTTTTGAAATCAAAGATAAGAAACAAACTAGACAAGAATTTGGAAAATTGCTTGAGGGTGTTAGGAAGTGCGTATAATGTCAAAAATTTTCCTTATGAAAGGGCACTTACAATCTGGAAGTCCATATGTGAAAGAAGAGGGTTGTACAACTCTTCAAGTTCAAACGCTGGTAGTGGTGGGACAAATGATAGTGACACAATGACAGATGAATTTGACTTTGGGACTCAGAATCAAGAAGAAGAAAATGAAGACCAGACTCAGAATCAAGACGACTCTTTTTCTTTATCTGAACATCAGTTTGAGGACCTTGACTCGATTTGGGAAATGGAAGTGAATTAGTAGTTTTTAGGTATTTATACTGCATTTCATGAATTATATTCCAAAACTGTAGTTGATGATATTTTAAATTTGTATTCATTGAAATTGTGAATCAAATTGAATACATTAACATATTATTAATTATTTCATATTTTAATTATGTCATACTGATAAGTTTTACATGTACTCAGTGATTCATCATTCAACTCAATGCTTAATATTTCCTTGCTAAAGTTTATTTGTGCATAAAACATAAAATTTGTAGTAAAGTAGAATTTTGGTTTTTGATTTGATATGGTAAATAAAATTAATTGAACATATTAACAATAGTAGGATATAGAACAATGAACATCAGCAATTGTTGAATGTGTATTTAGTAGTTGAAACCAGAGTTTATTTTCAATTGATAAATTAAATAATACAGATAATTGAACATCAACACATTACTGAATTTGAATTTTCTATTGATTTTTAAATGAAAGAGTACATAGAGGCAATGAAAAATCTTGCTCAAGAGTCAAAGACAACTCTGCACAGAGCTGAGTTAGAACTCAGAAAGTTGAAACTCATAATATCAATATCAAATCATTCTAACAATTTTTTTAGCAAATTCTACTGTTCAGGTGGTGGAATTTTCATTTCTTCTAGCTGATGTTGTCTGACTTGAATTTTTGTTAACAATGTATGATCGAATTTCAATTTGGATCCTGGGTTTGACTTGAATGTTTCAGCCAAATATACATTCAAGAGTATTAGTTGTTTGATGAAATCCAAAAAGTTTGCCTCATCTGGGTTCCCAAGAAACTGGTCCAAATCAATCTTCCTTGCATCCTCCATCTTCTTTCTGAAATTACCCTTTCCAATGAATCAGCCATTTGTGTCAAAACCCTATGGCAAACCAAGCTTTGTCAAGTTCCTTACCTTTTCATCCTCCTTCTTAATCTTTGTTGCAGCCTCAATCACAAATTCTGTTGTTTCATGCATTCTTGAACACTTTTTAATGATAGATGTCACCTTCATTGCGGCTTCAATCTGATTAGTAATGCCTTTTGAAATCAATTCATTGTCACTGGCTTTGTAGACTGTTTCTAGAACTTGATTTGTAAATTTCTCTTCTGCCTGTAGTTGCAGATTTGTGGTGTCCATTAAATATTTTCTCAGCTTATCAAAATGTAGTCTCATGGATTCAATGATTTGAAAGAATTCACACAATTGATCAAACCTCTGCATTATTTCTTCCTAGATCTTTTATTTCATGTGCCTGATTATTTGTCTACAAAATTTAGTTAACTTTTTTTGACAAGATTTTATTTCATTTTTTGCTTCCATAAGCTGTGCAGCCAATGTTCCATTTTTTTGCCTTTCTTTCTCCAATTTTTATTCCCACTGTTCATTTTCTTTCCCAATGCTTTGTCTTAATTTTTTTGAAGTTGATTTTTCCTCATTATATTTCTTTTTGATCTCATCTAACTCTTGTTTCAGTCCATTCAATTCCACCTCCGTTTGTTTATCCTCTTTGCTTGTTGATGTAGAGGCATCTTTTTTTATTCTTTTTTCTAATTCATTGCTCTTGTTATCTGTTGCTTTCCTCTTTGCTTTCTCATTTGCTAAATCTGCCTGTAATTTTTCTATTTGATTCTTCAACTTTTTTTTCTGTTTATCATGCTTTAGCAATGATGTGTACACCAATTCATTGTTCTTCTTTGATATATTAATTTTGTCAGTATTTTTTAATCCAGAAAAATCAAATTGCAAACTGTTCACCTGAAATTCAGATTGATCCATCTAATTTTGTAGTTTATTTTGAACTGTGGGAACAACAATTGTGTACTCCATGATTTCTATATTTGTGTCAAATGTGGGTAATATCATGGTTGTTGCAGAATCTGAAGTTACAACAGACACACTCTCCATCAGTTGCTTCTTATTCTTTTTATACAATTTTGATTTCTTTTTAAACTCTTGAATGTAATCAAAACCTAGGGACACAGGAATAAGGGAATGCTTGAATGGTGAAGGAATAGGAGTACTTGCAATTTCTATTATAGCCACACTAACTGGGGGAGTGCTTGGAAATAATTCCTTTGTAGTGGAACTGGTAGTTGGACTTGGACCTGCCATAATCCTTTGTCTTTTTTGTGTCCCTTGATCACTGAGTGTTTGTGTGGTATCTTGTATTGGTGTCCTCTTGTGTGTAACTTGTTGTTGGACCTATTGTTGTAGCACATGTTGACTAAGTTCTCCACCAGTCACACTAGGCTCTCCAGCATGGGCATGTCCAAGTTGTGATTGCATCTGACCATGAGGATTAGGATTTGAATTTGTAACAAAATCAATTCTTTTAGTTCTACTTGTATGACCTTGGTGTATTTTATCAGCTGATCTAGCTCCAAGGCCTCATTTATCAAATAGTTTTCTAGCAGTGGTGACTACATCTATTGGTTTCCAAATGCCTTTTTCTTGGGACCCCAAACCACCACCTTGATAACCCAACTTTTCTGCTATGACTGCTCCTGAAGTATATGATTTTTTTTGTGTTATGACTTAAACGAGGTTTGTAAATACTTTGTTCATCCCTATCACGATCAGGTTCATCATCTCTATAACTTTCAGTTTCTTCATCTTCACATTCATTGGGATGCTCTATATTCCACAATTTGCTAAACTCTTCATCTTCATCGATTTCTCCATAGTCTGCATTAGTTCTTGGTTCACCTAGATCCTTCCTCATAGACCAAAAAGCAACAATTTTTTACCGTGTCCAAGATTTTTTTGTAACAGAATCATCTAGATAATCTGGCATTTTTTCTCTAATAGATGGTTTATCACTTTTTCTATAAAAAATGTTGTAGCTCATAATTTCATTCTTTGTTGGTGCTCCTATAATTTAGACCTGGTGCAATGCCATAATTTCTGCTGACAACTGTTCAAAAGAAATACTTTTCTCAGTAGCAGTTTTCTCCATTGCAATTTTGACCTTTTTCAAGTGAGGGTTTACTTTGATTTTGAATTCTACTGGCAGCATTCCTATTGGCCACAATCATTGTTTTAATGGTGTCACATGGATCATACTGCTAGTGATAGACAAAATGAAAATTAAAAATTTTCAAAAGATCTTGTGCCACCTTAAATGCTTTTCTCTCGAATGTGAACCCTCCACATGAAAAAGGTAAAGATGTAAATAAGGTCTTCTTTTTCTGAATGACAAAGTGTAGTTCATCAGTACTTTGCATCTGCCTTACATATTCCAATGCAAAAACCCTTTCTGTCACATGTATTGGAAGTTTGTATGGCTCTACTTCTAATCCATAAAATCTTAGCACATTATATTCTTCCAATAAGTACCAATCAACCAATTGTATTTCTTTTCCTAGTTGAATGAAATCTCTACATGATATAGGCAATTTAGGCATTGGACTATTTGTAATTGCTTGATGCAATGGATCCAAAAAGTAGTCTACAAAATGATTGTAGTTCCTTTGAGAATCATGCATCATTATCGTAGTGGTCCAATCATATACTGGTGCCATTTTATTTTCCTCGGGATTGCTATAGGGCTTAATCTGAAGCTTGTTGTTCTGAAACATTCCACTAAATTTAAATAGAAAAAAATAGCACAAGTATGTTGTGAACCTAAATGTCTTGGTGGAACCTCCTTTAATCATTAAAAATTGTTTATGCATGGATTCTACAATGTGCTCAATAAATTTATATTTGACATGTACACCATTACCATAATGGATATTATATACCATTTCAAGGAGCCTTGCATCCACTTCCCAATTGCTATCCAGTCCGAGGTAAAATGCTAGCATGGAAATAGTATCTTGAGCCCATGATTTAAATTTTTTTAAAGGATAAGGAGGCTTACGATTATCTTTCAAGATGTTTTTTTTTAACTATTTTATTTAGGAAAGAATTTTTGCTCCTTTCATTTCATTTCATAATCACTAGCAATCTTTTCTAGGTCAATGTGGACGTCTCCAAATTCTTGGGTTGTAAACCCCAACACTTTTTCAAATTCTTCTGCATTAATGGATAAAATTTCTTCTTTGGTATCTTTATTTACAATTGCTCTTTTGTTACCATCATAATTGTGGGCACATACCATGATAAATTCTGGGCAAGGGAAAACCTCATGTAACATCATGCGCCCTAATCCAGTTACCCATGGTGCATTCATACTATCAACATTCTTTTTCTTGGCAGCCTTATTCTCACATGAAAATCTAAGTTCTGAGGTAAATCTACCATACATGTTAGGATCATAAATATCATGGTATTCATTAGTCAAACCTGAGGTTTTAAGCAATTTAGAATAATCTATTTTTTTATCTGTACTTGCTTTGCCTTTCCAAAAAACTTTGTCTAGTCTACTAGTGGTGGTAGACATGCTTATATAGTGTGAAAATTTTCTTAAGTCTCTCAACCCTAAATGCAAAGTTTGACAAAATAAGATTTTAAGAAATAATGAAACATAACCTAGGGTTTCTATGTTGTCTTACCGGCTTTGTTGGAAATGGCACTGCAATAAGCAATCTGAAATCTCTCTGGTGCACTATAATGAGCAATATGAAATCTCCCTGATGCCTCATATGTTGATCCTCTTGGCTCTCACTTAAAAATAAAATCACTTAGCAGTAAAAAGTAGAAACTAGAAAGTTTGGTTTTTTTATGAAGTGACTTTTTTAGCGAATGAAACGTCAAGTCAAGTTTCAACATGTCACTATTAGTACATGTCTGATAGCTATCCTATATTGATAGCTCACAACAATCTCTAAACCATTGATCTTTGTAAATCTAAGGGTTTAGGGTGATTCTAGAGATTTAAGTTTACAAGCCTAGCGTTCTATGCATTTCATTCTAGAATGCAACTAGAACCATCCATCAAATGTTCATCGAACGACAAGTATTTTATGATATAAACAATAAACGTAATCTACATTTCTTCATTCATTTAATGTTCCAGAATCCTGAATAACCCTGAGCTATTTAGATTCACAAGAAAACACACACAACTTGGAGACAGATAACCATATACATGCAACAAGCATTACTCATTTAAAAACAACATGAAATTGCTAAATTTATGCCACCCAGCAAGACTGTATCTTATTATTCCATCAAAATTTGCCAGGTCTAAAACAACCAACCCTATGAAATGACTCAATGAGCAAGACAATTCCTTTATAGATCAAGAACGTGCTATCAGCATTGAATACATTGTACTTTAAATTGTTACAGATACATAGAACAAAATCTTGTCAATCCTCAGTTCCATATTTGTCATTCCACTCATCATATGTCTCCTTTGTCGGCCAAGGGAATGAAAGTATTTCTTCAATCTGGCCATTATGGTTGACATACCTGGCATCCAACATACTTTTTACATGGTTATAGAATGTAGAAAGATTCCTTTCAAGAGTGTATAGATTGTCCAACGCTAAGCTCAGTACTTGCATACTCATAGTTGGATCACTTGCAATTACATCACAACAAGTGGAAATTAATCGATAAAAATTGTCTACGATCTCATTTCTCCACTTGTCCAAGTCTTTTGTTTTGCCATCACCATCCAAGATGGGAGGTGACCACTTAGTGTCCAACCCTTCAAAACCCCGCAACCTCTCTTTCAAAATTGAATCAAATTTCAACTGGAAATTGGCCACATCCTGAAAACACTTCAATATGTTAAGCACCTTCCGTGTGTCAGGATGTGCATTAGAATCATACCTAGCACATCTCAGAAATTCTTTGACTTTTTCAGTTCTATGTAACCTTTTTTTAAAAGCTCAATAGTCTCTGTTTGTCAGACTCATGCTTTTCATAGGCTTGTCTCAACTATGAGTAGGATTTCCAAGTCTCATCAACTCTAGTCAAAATGTTTGTCACCTTGTTCTTGATCAAGTTGGTGACCATCTCTTTAATCTTGTTATCCTTTTCCTCCTTCAATCTCCTGTTATCCTCCTTCAACTCTCTAATCTCTACAAGGAGAGGCTCTGTATCCACTGGAACAGATTCTGCAGTTGGGATCACTGGAGGAGAGGCTGAAGTACTGGCTACCAATGACAGTTGCTGCTTCAACATGTTTATCTCTACAACTGGGTGAGTGCAGGATCATGATGGGCCAAACACTACACCTAAGTGGCAATGCAAATGTTAAAAATAGACTTAAGTAACTTCATGTCAAAAATTGAATAAGTTATCTACACAATCTAGAAATAAGTTAGTAATAAAAGTTGTAATAAATTGAATGCAGTTTATGGGCTACTACTTTTTTTTTGAAAATTTTAAAAATGGTTTTGTGAAAATTGGATATTTCAATGAAGCACTACTAAAATTTTTAGAAAAAGGTAAAAAGTAGGTGTCATTCCAGCCAACCTAAGTATGAGAAAAAAGATAATTATTTTCCTCCATGATTTGGATTTAAGTAAAGACACATGAGCGGATGTGACACCTTTTTTTTATGAATTTTTTAAGTAAATAAATAATTATTTATGAGTTTTTTACTGTGACATTTTTAAAATATTAAAATTTAATTTTCCAGCCAACCTAACTTGGTCAAAAATTTATGAAACTCAAAAAACTTAAATTTGAATGTATACCCAATAATTCCTAGAATGTGATGCATCTTTTGGATTTAAAAAAGGATTAATATGTTGAAAGTTATGGATGTTTTTCAATATGTATATCTATAAGGAAATCAAACATAGTGTATGTAGAAAATTAATAATAATTACCTATTAAAATTATTATAAGATGTATATTATATTTTTAAAATCTTAATATCTTCCTCTATAAACCCTTTTCATTTGATAAAATTTAGTTACAAAAAAGTCTATCAGCTTCAAGGATGAAATTGTAGAAAATTTTAGGATAACACTAAATGGGTGGTTTTGCAAGTTTCTTTAGCAAGTATTGGGACTCCCACTTACCTAAATATGAGGTAATCCTAAGGAATTTTTAGATGGAATCCATATTTGAGCTATAAATATTAACATCCTTTCCATCCAAATCTAAATATTAGTCTAAATGTTAGCACTTTTTCATTCAGCAAGTATTTTCTCCATTGCCACTATTTGGCCCATTATGATCTCGTACTCACCCAACTGCTTGAGAATAATCAAGTTGCAGCTAATTGTAATCCTTTTGCAATTTGTTAGCAGTTGCTTCTGCAAATTGTGCAATCTGTACATTTAGGATTGTAGCCTGAGGAGCAGGGGTATTAGATACTCTTTTTATTATTACATCGCCTATCATCTCTCCTAATTGAACCCTAGGCTTTTTGTTGTTTGGGGCTAGAGCCCATATTGGTAATGTTTTGAATTTAGGGTTGAAGGCTGCACTAGAGAGGGCCTTTTCAATCTCTTCCACTGTCACATATGAATAATCTCTAGTGATTGTATCAAATGCAATGGCATCTGATAGAGTCCAGTGAGGTAGAAGTAGAATATTACTTTTTGCCACCAGTACTCTCCCTTCCTCTGGAGTCATTTTACTTATAGATTGTTGTACTTCTTTTAGGACCCTCTGAGTAATAACATCATACTCCTTTGGGTCTGCTCTAGCCTTGGCATCTTCAATTTTCTTCTGAAGTTCCTCACTCCTCACTTTCAAAACATAGCTCCTAAATTCAGGAGTGTTGACAAATTCATCATCCTCCATAAACTTGTCACATGCCATCACCCTCACATCTTCAATATCAAAAGTAGGGTTTCTCATTACTCTCACTGCCCTATTCTCTAGAGATGAATAAGGTCTCAGTCTATTGGGTGAACGAGGGCTAGTTTCTTGTGCATGTTCCTCCTCCCCCTCTAGGTCAACTACCTCTATCTGCTCTGGGTTCTCCAAATCAATAGTCTTGGCCCTTTTGGTAGGGGAGGGGCCAATTGATTCCCTCTTTACATCATACTCTAGACTTGAGCTGCCAGGCTCATAAGCATATCTCTGTTCTCCTGTAGGGGCAGAGGAAATCAACTATTTTACATTATCCAGCATTTTCTCAATTCTCTTGATTGGGTCTTGCACTTCTGCAAATGCACCCGAATATGTAGGATTCATGTTTCTCTTCATATTCTCACTAGCCATGATAGTAGCCCACTTGATCCTCAAGTGGTGGACTTCATTCATAGTAAAACAATTCCTAGCAATGTCCTCATCGTAATCCACCTGATGAAAGTACTTGACCCTTCCCTTGTAGTTGTTGACTCTAAATCTAGTTTTGCTGATGAATCCCTCAGGGTCAAAAGACCTTGGTTGTTCCAAATACATTCTAAAACATTGCATACCTGAATAAAATTGGTCCAACCCACTCTTATCAGGGATCACAAAATTACAAAATTTGATGGAGGAAGGAAAGTATGAACCTTTCTTGCGGTTCCTAAAGTGCTTTTTGTCAGAATCATTTAACTGCCTTATAACTTCTAAAAATGCCACCCTCTTTGGCACATATTTGGGCAATATGTGAGGTGCAGTCTGGCATCCATAGACCCTTATGCAAGTAGTATGCTCATGATAGAACCAATCACCCCAATTGTGATCAATTCTGAGGTGGGGAGTCTTGTCCAGAGGTCATAAGAAATCCATTACATCAGGATGCAACCTTTCACCCTCTGGCTCCAAAAATCCAAGGATTCTCCTCACAAAATATTCTTCAAAGATGACATAATCTGCTGTGACACAATGCATATCCAGCATACATGTCGATACTTGCACTGGCAGCTTGTTCCCTTGAGCATCTGAATCCTTAACATGCAAATTGGGGTGCCACATCCCTAATAAAGCAAATAAGTACATATGGCACAACAAGGAGTACCATATGAATTCAACTTGGACATTCAGTTTAGAAAAATTATTTTTGATCTTTGTCATCTAATCATGCATATGGTTAGCTATGAAAGTGGCATAATCATATGGTTCCTTGACATTTGGTTTCTGAATATAAACAACCATCATCATCAAAGAAATAGACATTCTTTCTAAAGCATCTATGCCTAATACTTGACACATATTGTGATGGGTTCTGATAAAATATTCATTAAACATACTACAATGAAAAGGCTCCTCCTCATCATCTGAAATCTTTACCAATTTCCCACCAACACCCCTTGGCCTGTGCTTTGGTAAGTAATATTCCTTATAATGTCATTTCATAGTTTGGTATTTTTTCTTGAAAGCCCTAAGGTCAATTTGTTTGTTGGCTGTAGGGTCCAAGTTGAATACAGTGGCAATGTATCCTTTGGTAAACTTGGTCAATGTTGAACCATTTCCATCTATTACTACCCTAGTGGCTGGATTATACCTTAATGCTGTTGACCTAATTAAGTCAGGGCTGGGGAAAACATTAGGACAAATGAGCTTCACTAAATCATATTTCTAGGCATGATAGATAGGGGCCTTATAGTTCCTCCTCTTATGCCAATGTTGAAAGAGGATCCAACTTGGGACAGGTAATTTGGCATCCCAGCAATTATAGCAATAGTCAAGAAATCTATCCTCGGCTCCTCCTAGGCCATGCAATTTTAAAATTGTTCTAGAGGAACCAGGGAGTTGGATCATAAGATCCTCATCTAAGCTTCATTTTGAAGTGGAAGGCTAGCCTGACTGACTCATTTTTCTTTTATGAAGGTAGATTAGGGTTTTTATGGTTGACAACGGCCCTAAAAGCTTCAGAATAAACCTATAGTTGGAAAAACCAAGCACAAAGGAGGAAAAGTTACTAGTTTTCTGCACTTGCAGAAGCTTAAGATTACCTTTTCCTTCTCGTTCTGATGATTTCTTCTGAATGCAGTTGTGCTCTTGAGAATACCTTAATCCTTGAATTCTTGCACAATTCTCTGTATTAATGAACTTCATGCGGCAAGAATACCTGCACAATTCTTTGTATTAATGCACTTCATGTTGTAAGCACTTCGAAATCGTTCTCTTTTGAAACTTTGAATTTGGGCCATTGATCTTTTCCTTACATTCTGAAATCCATGGTCTTGATTGGCTAACTAGATTTGACAATCTTCTTCGCCATTCAGAAAATGTACAAGTCAGATACGTGGTAGCACCTCGCAACATAATAGCTTGTGATGGCCCACCTCTTACCTACCTCGTGTAGGCGTGCCTCACTTCTCAAAAAAGAGAATGCCATGTGTTGTGATGTCGCGATCGTGCAGTGCAGATTCCAACCAAAGAGATTCTCCTTGCAACAATGCGCAACCGTTGGATCAAGTCTTTTGCCAGCTTAGATTTTTTGACATGTGTCATTCTGTCGCAACGGCGCAGCAAATATTCTCTCCTGACGGATTCCTCATGTGCCCTTGCATGACCATTAGATTTCTCCCTTCCTACAACCGTTGGATCAAGTCTTTAGTGGGATAGGATGCCAGCTTTGATTTTTTGACATGTGTCATTTTGTTGCAGCTGTTTAGCGAATATTCTCTCTTGACAGATTCCTCATGTGCCCTTGCATGACCATTAGATTTTTCCCTTCCTGCAACCGACGACAGCGGGTAACCTTTAGAATCCTAGATTAAGGGGCTCATCAACTTACGAATATTAGGACATGAAATCATGACTTCACTGATCGACAACCTGCTCGTATATTAACTTCTTAAACAATTAAAAAGTGGACCCTGCTAGCTTGCTAGGTTAACCCATTCCCCACCAAGCCATGACCAACAAGATTAGGTATAAGGGGCCGGTAAACAACACGGTTTTGATGGCTCGGGTTTCAACTTAAAGAACTGGCAACTAGAGGTAGCAAGTCAACATAAGATTACGCAGAGGGTTTCTTGTATGAAATGTCAACCATTGATATTTGGAAATCTAATTATTCAAGTGTCAAAACCTAATTATGCAAATATTTCAGGCATCATGCATGTAGATGAACTACACTATTAATAGAAATTGTAATTTTACTTGTGCATATAAAATTTTGTGATTAATTCTATCTAAAAACAACCAAATTGAAATCAAATTAAATCCAAAAAGATTGAGAGTTCACATATATTATAGCTCTCTTAGCTGTGCCTATCTCAAGAGTCAAAAAGCAAACAAATGCCAAGCAACATTAGAAACCTCTAACCATAACAGAGAGTTAGAGACCATCACCAAATCCATGTCAACATATATAAATTAAAGCAAACATATAAGAAGCAACATTAGAAACCTCTAAGTTCTAACCATAATAGAGACCCAAATTATATTAATACAAAAAGTAGAAATTATATTAATACAAAAAAGATTTACACTTGGGTAATTATATTAATACAAAAAGATTTACACTCAGGTACCTAATTATATTATTACAAAAATATTTACACTCAGGAAATTATATCAATACAAAAATCACTCCAGTGGCCAGCCCAGGCTCCAAAAAACACACAGCACCAGAGAGGCTACCATAGTACCATAGAAATCCCTAGCCCCTTGACTAAGCAACTGCTCAAAAACTTGTCACCCTACTATCCTAGCATAGAAATCACCAAAAAAGTGGCCCTGAGAGCCTAACCACTCCTACGGCCACTACGAGTAGAATCCCCCCGTATTCACAATGGCTATGAAGTATTGAAGCCATACCGGAGTATCGTCTGTGTCCATTCCAATTGCCCATCAAAGAAAGTGTCTCCCATGAGCCGTCCAAAGCCTATGCCTTCCGAGTTGTTGATCATTCATGTTTAGGAGGAACGGCTGCCTAGCTACGCCCTCCTATCCCTCCCGCAACTTCTCCAGGTCTCTTGGCCATGGGATACCGACCCCCAATTCTACATCAATCACCACGTCTAAGTCATCCAAAAGAATATTTGGAGTGAATACCCCTTGTAGAATGATCAGTGCATCCACCTTTGCCTCTCCTAGGTCCAACAAAGAAGCCAAAAAGCATGATAAAATATCTGAATTTGCCCTATATCTATGCTCGGAGACCAAGAAGTCTTTACCGAGGACCATCTTCACTGCCTCAGGGAAGAATAGGTTTTGCTAGTTACAAATGTTCATCAATCTGCCATATTTGATATGGCCTAGAAAGGCGACCTGGTGCTTATTGCAGCGGAGCCTTACGGGAGTCTCCATGCTATATTTTGAGCAAGCCAGTCGATTGCCGTTTTGCTGGAGACCTCCAGGATTTAAAGGAAGATCATTAATGAACACAAGCTTCAACTGACATGCATTTATTCATTGTGCAGCTTTTTGGTAGCATCAATCTTCAGCTCGTGTAAGGATCAACCATTACCAAAATCTATTTAATAACTTGTCAGATCTATTTAATAAATTAAAAATCAATGCTTGGGAAAAGTATTTTGTAGGCCACTAAATATTATCAATATCAATGATTCAATATATAAATTTATAATAATATCATACTTTATATAATATAATATATAATTTTATATTGAAAATTTCATTCTTTGAAACATCTATGATCTGTATACATTGCAATTTCAAACTGTAATTACTTTCAAACCATAATTACTTCTATATTATTTAGTAAAATTTATCATCACCCTTCAAAAAGATTGGGGAATTACATCATACATGAACCTCTAACCAACCTCAATTCTAAACAAAACACCTATCCTTCGACCTTCAAACCTTGCTTTGATCCTCCAAAATCCTTTTGGTTCCTCTTTTCGACGTGTAATGAATATTTCACTGTAGTCCATAATTATCCTATTAACAGGCAATGGATATGTTACAAATTTAATTGTGTGCTCATTCACAATGTTAGTCAATGATTCACTATAGAACCTTGCATTATATGTACAAGAAACCACTAGGCATGGGTGACAATAAGGCTAGTAAAGGAGAATTAAATTGATTTTCTTGAGGTCATTGGCAATTGAGTTGCAATACCAATTCCATGTGTCAATTCAAATTTCTAGTTTCTCATACATGCATGCATGTGTGGGAGATTCAACCCACCACCCAAAATAGAATGCATCATTTGCAAATGTTAAAAGTGTCGATTCTTGACATGATTTATTCCACTTGATGAATGCTCGTATTTCCTCATTCTAAGACATGCAAAGCAATAACAACCTACATAGCCACACACAAACAAAATTTTCCATCATCTTAGATTCTTATTACTATTCTACATCTGTGAACTGAGAATTCTATCACACAGTTAAAATTAAAATCATGAATGATCACAAAATAAATACTTGGTAACTTACTTTATTCGCACAACTACTATAATGAAAGCCATTACTTTGAACTTTTACAGTCTATTGATTCTTGACCTATCTGAAACTTAGTAATGCAATATAAGTTTGAAACACTAAAGAATATCATATATACATTACATGTACGTCTGCGACAAATGGGTAATAAATAACGAGCAACTCCGTTTAATTCATATTGGCTAATCTATGCGGTTTGTCACGACTCAATACTCACTTGCCATTAATGAACTTAATTGAGCATTGGATAATCTATGTGGTTAAGTGCATTCAATCAAATCAATCGTACCACCACTGACCATTTGATGCACCCTAGAACGAAAGATGAACGGTTGTAGTTCAATTCTGGAAGGTAGATCTCCAACGCTAGATATTATTAGATTAATCAACTAGAAGCCGTTAGATATTATTAGATCAACGGTTGACATATATATAAAATATATAATATATTTTATTGATTATTGTGCAAAGGTGGCAGCGAGGCAGAGCGTAAGTCCTCAGTTGTAGAACTACAAATTTGAGAAATTGGGTGTGTCAGTACTTATGCCATTGATTTGCGATTATCTGACAACCAAAATCTATTAGAATTTTTTCCATTTAATGACATCCATGCTCGAAGTGACCTCTGTCCTTTCGTAATAAATAAGGAATGTCATGAAAAGCACAATTTCACGTATTTGGGAAGGCAATTTATGCAGCTCAATTAAATAATTATCTATTAATTTTTTTTAATCAGAATCATTGTTACTTGACACTTGTCTCTATTCTAAAGACTTTATGTAGAAAGATGGGTGTGTCAGAACTACAGCCTGGAATGGAACTTCAACTAAAGTCTGACGCCATTCACACAGTATGATTTTTTATTGGTTTCAAACTATATTTAAATTCGCCAATAATTTTTTTATTGCTTTGAAAATTGGTTTAATTCGCCAATGTAAATATATTTTCTAGTTTGAAATTAGATTTTAATTGCCAGCAAAAATATTTTCTTATTTTGAAAACAGGTTTAATTCACCAATGTAAATATATTTTCTAGTTTGAAATTAGATTTTAATTGCTAGCAAAAATATTTTCTTATTTTGAAAACATGTTTAATTTGCCAACAAAAATATTTAATTGGTTTGAAAATAGGTTTTAATCGCCAATGAAAATATTTTATTGGTTTTAAAAAAATTGCAATTCACTAGGATTTTCCATAGACCTCTAGCGATTACAAAAGATTCGCCAAATAAGATTATTTTTTTCCCAGAAAAATGAATAAATTCGCCAATAAAATTAATATTTTTCTCAGGAAGTATACATGATTCACCAAGTTTATACACCTTCTTCGAGGGGGATTTTCTTAAAGTTATCCCTGCTCCCTAGTCTCATCTAGGATAGATCTTCCCTAATTCCTAGGCACATTGAAAGCTAGGAAAAAGGGGGAAATGCTATGTTGTGTTGGTGATGTTGAATACATTAACTATGTATTGACCTTTTGATGAAATTGAGGGTTTCTCTTTTTGCTTGAATGTTTTTTTTTGTTTTTTTAATGCATTGACCTCATGATAAAATTGAGGGTTTGTTCACTTTTTTTATTTTTGATGTTATCCTAATGTTTTTTGGGGTTTTTATGGATGTAAGCTATATGAATGCAATACAATTTTTGTTCTTTTTCTCAAAAATGTTGATATGATATAATTAGCTAAGAATTTAAAAATGAATGCAATGAATTTTCCAATGCAATCTAGACTATATGTTTTGTGTTTTGCGAATTGATTTTCGAATTGTAGTCTATAAAATAAAATTGCAAGTAATCTAAGAGCAATGGAAATAAACTTAATCTAAGAATGCAAGGAAATCTAAGATAAGTAATTAAAAACAAATTTAATCTAATGCACTAAAAAATAAATATCCTATCAAGAGAAAAACAAACAAATTATTTACATCCTGAAGAGCAAAGATTTGGTCTAATTACTAATGAAAATATGAAAGGAACTTGGTATGAATTGGGCATCAGTACCTAGCTTGAGTCCTCAGAAGTCCTTCGTGGCAAACCTCTCTTCTTCTATAGTAGTGAGGTCCTCCTCTTGGCAACATGGATGAATATAGGAGCATATGAAATTGATTTGAGCTTGCAAGCTATGCAAATTCACAAAACAGGATGAGATATGAGCATTTGAATGCTATTAAATACTAGTGGCTTGAGCTATGAAGCTATAACAAAAGAAAAAGGCACACAAAGTTCTGCATGAGCATGAGAATGCTATGGAGACAACTATATGCAAAGAAAAGAAAGAGAAAATATGCAATACTAAATTTGCCTCCTAAGGGAAAGCTTCAAAGCTTTAAAAGAAAATTAATGAAAGAAACTAAGAGGCTCAAAGGCTTGTGAAGAAGATTGAAAAAGATTGTGAAGATCAGAAGAGCATTCCCAACCTTGAAAAATAGTGAAGAGGTGAGGGTTATTTATAGGTTTGAAATCCACACCAGAGGTGGTGGTGATTAGGGAGTTAATATAATTGATTGATGAGTGATCTAGCTTTGATTGGAAGTGAGCAATGGTTGGAGAGCATATCATAAAAGAAGAAATGGAGATAACACATGATTGATTGAGAGATAAGAAATGATTAATTAGAAGTTAAGAATGAACTAATTAAGAGTGCAGGATGAGTGATCTAGCTTGCAATTAGTTAGACATGAAGAATCTTGTAATCATGAGCCAAAACAAAGCAAATTTGGGCTAGAACAAGAAGAAAACACACATGACAAAACATGACAGGGTTGCCCCTTTTGAGAAGTGGGTCACTCCTTTTACTTGGGCAAGTCACCCATAGAGACCACACTTAAAATGTAGGGTCACCCCTAGAGAGCTTGAAGACATAAAGGGCAACCCACAAAAGGAGGTTTGAACATGTGGTTTTAGGGTTGGAAAATGGCTTAGAAGGGCTAAAAATGGTTTTGGAGGTTTCAAACGAGGCATAAGACATACACAAAGTGGGTCACTCCTTTTACCAGGGTAGGTCATCCCTAGAGACCTTGGTTCAGGTGCAAGGTCGCCCCTGGAGACCTTGAAGACATAAGGGGCAACCCAGAAAGAATAGCTTAAGTAGGTCATATGAAACTTTAGAGAGCTTGTTCAGGCACATATGGACTCCTTTTTGTTTGCCATTTTTTAAATTGCATATTTTTCAAGCACTATGCAATATGTCATTAATTTTACATGAAAGTGTTTTAAAATTATACTTTTAACTCATTTCAAAATTATACTTTCAAATCTCCTAAGGAAAATGGATTTCCCCTCTTGTGAAGTGGATTAGTCATGTCATCAATGCCGGCAAGCAATAGAAGCGATTTGTCAAACGTGGGTTAGGTTGTTAACAAGATAGTGTGCAAGACCTTAGAAGGTTAGTTTGGAGGTTAGGGAGGCACAAACAAAGTGAAAACAATCAAAAACACATCACCAAGAGAGAAGCTACTGAGAGGTCTATATATTTCATACTTATGCGTACATGATTATGACTATAGTGTAGGAGTTAAGGACAACACTGAGAGGGGGGGTGAATCAGTGTTGTGTAAATTCTTTAATCTTTTTCAAACTTTAACTTTCTGAGCACAAGGAATGAATGATACCTTTGATTTGTCAAATACATATGCACATGACTATGAATGCAGAAAGAGAATAAAACTTCATAAGTAAATTAAACACACACAAGGAAGATCAATATGAATCATAACACAAGATATGCACGAGTGGAAAACCCATCAGGGTAGAAAAACCACTCCAGAATTGCCTCACTGGCTTAACTGAAAAACATGCCTCACTGGCAATACAAATTGTCTCACTGACAAATATTAAGGTCACACTGACCAATAAGCCTCACTGGCTAATACAATGCCTCACTGGCATACTGTTTAGAAGCACCAGCTTCAAGGAGCACCAACCCCTATTACAGAACAAACTGAAAACACAAATTCAGAGGGATTCTCTGTTTCAATACATAACTTTTATTCTCTCTCATGTGTCTGTCAAATGACCATTCCCAAATCATATACAAACTCAGATATTTCAATCCACTCTACAACACCAAAACTGCTGGATTCTCAACAACACCTCACAACACTGTATGTTTCATCTCTATCCTTCTTCATCAACACCCACACTGAATGTACTTGTTAAAACCATTATATACAAATTCTGAATATCTTTTCATATTCCTTTCCTCTGTAAAAATTCATTGACCTTTCAATTTCCTTTTCTTCAACTCCCCTGTAAATAAAAATCAAATCTTTTCAAGGCCATTCCCTGAAACATCTGTATAAGACTTTTTACATTTTTAGTCTTCAATTTGCAAACATGTGTATAAACAATCTTTATCAAAAACAATTCATATTCTCTTTGCATTTTCTCACATTATTCAATAATAAAAACTTCTCTCATTCATCTGCAAAAAAAATGAAAAGACTCTCCAAAAATATTTCATATTCTGATTTCTTCAAAAAAAAACTTGTTCATTTTTCCTTGAAACTTTTCAACAAGACTCTTCATATTTCTAAAAAAAAAAATTTCATCTTCTTCAAACATTCTCCAATTTGCAAAGAATAAAATCTTCAAATCCTCTTAAAAAATCCTCTGCATATTCCTGCAAACAAACTCTTTATCTTCTCAATACTCTTCAAAAATAATATCTTCCCCTAAACAAGGATTTCTTCTCTTTAGAAAAATTCTTTTAAAAAGCTTCTATATCTTAACTGCCACGAGATATAAAGATTAGAAAGAAATCCATATATAAAAAAAATCTTCTAAAAACAATTATATGAATCCCCCAAAAAATTCCTTTCCAATCGGGCTCAAACTGCCTTTAAAAAAAATGCTAAAAATAGTCTTTAACTACCTTTAATCCACTGTGCATACTTCTCAATGGGCGTCAATTTTCTTGTGGGAAAATGTTTCAGAGTTTAAACAATGATCATTGATTTCTTTTTGCCCGCGCATTAAAATTTCAAAGGAGACCGTTGATCTTACAAGGGCGCCATCGTATCAAAAGTTGTGACCGCTGCTAGCGGTGGAGAGAACCAAGGGGGTCGGTGATCATACGATGTATAGACCCTTTAAACAACCACTTAAGTGGCCCATGACCTGTGAGACAGGTCAACACACTTTTATAACAAAAAAGGCTCATTTGATATGACGTTTAGTCTAGGACTTTAAGGAAGTGTTTTATGATCTTTCAAATAGATCTTGCACTATTTAACCATGTCAAATGCATCTTGAAATTGACCCACTAAAAATTCTGCCAGTCTTTACTTGCTGTATCAAAACATTTCTGAACATTTAATCATCCTTGAATCTGTATTATGAATGTATCTGCATAAATGATGTCTATATAAAAAGACCATTTGAAACCTATCTCTTGACTATTTGTTAGGTGTTAAACTCATTGCCATTTTACCTCCTTGTCATGTGATTCAAACAAGAGTGATATGCCATTACCACAGATGACATTGTGACCAACATTTGACATCATTAACCTTGTCATGAACTTGATGAACAACAACACAACACACATCCATTAACATTCTATCAACCCTAGCATTGCAACAACACACAAGATGATGTACTTCTGAAACAACTTCACACATCTCTTGAAGATATACACTAATCAAGCCAAACCAACTGACAACACTTATTCTGTCCAAATGAACAACCCCTGAATGATCTTCCTAATAGAATGAACAATGTGAGAGGCATGATCTTGAACAACATGTGTCAACAGTGCAGGCCACCCTGATGATGCCTTGATAACTCAACTGATAGATCACTTCCAACAAAGATCATCATTGTTCCAACCTTGATAACCAAGCATTCACATTTACCAAGCTCCTGATTAGTGACCTTCAGATGTTTACTAAGATCAACCCAAGATCCTGCAATACCTTTTTGACATCAATGACAATTTGACACCATCATATAGCTCATCATCGGACTACCATGTAGGCTTGTGTGTCTTTCTCATACTTATAGTTATTGAGCCAAATTTTAAAAATTAATAATGGATAGAAAAAAATAAAGAAAATTAATAATTGAAAGCACAACATTCAACATAAAATTATTTGGTTACTGAGCTAAATTTGTTCCATAACGCAGAAGGAAAACAATAAAGGAAAAAAATTAAAGAATATTTTTTTACTTACCTTGCACACCAAAATTGTATATTCCATGACCAAATCAATAAATATATCAATTCATGGTGTTGTAGAAGTTGCAGAAGTTGATCTTGAATTCAAACTTCAAAATGAAAAGGAACTCGTAAAGAACCATCTAGAATTTCAATCCAAAAGATTTCTAAACATTATCATATTGAAATAACATTTCATCTTCTTTTTTGTCTATTTGAATTATAACCAAATACTTCTTCTATTGTAACAATCTAAAACAAATAATTATCATTTGTTTTACAAATTTCTGCAATAGGACAACTAAATTCTAAGAAAACAAAATTAAATGAACCACAAAATAGATTTCAATTGATATCATCTCCAAACCAAAATAGACCATTGCATTACTCTAAAATCATATTACATAAACAGTTTGAATGAATCTTCAATTTTGAACATACTATTTTCTTGCTAAAATTAAACAATCATGAATCATATGGGTTGTATAACTAAAAACCCATTGATCAAATCACATTTGCATCTTTTGATCTTGTCCTCAAATCAAAATAGTTTCAAAATGAAAGCTAAAAACTTAAAGCAGTCAAGTGAGACAATACAACCGGTATTCAGATTTAAGCTTACAATTTAGAATAAAACCACTGCTATTTGCATTCTCGCTATTGCTAATGAAGTGCCACTATATACCCTCTGCTAAACCTACAATGAATAAACCTATAGAGAATAACCTATAAATAATGTGAGCTCCAAAATGTGAAGAATACGTTAAGAATAAATAAAAACTGATAGATTGTGTAGGCTTTCTTAAATCCTAATGCATGAGTGCCTAAAGTTTAATAATATTTTGGTAAATACTTCGTGAGTGTTGGGAAATGAGGTATCTCAACCTTGCATTTTTCTTGTAACATTTATTTTGTCTTAATATTTTCTCACAGTTGTTACATATTATCGGTGCTTTGAAAATTGTTTTATTAGTTGTCAAAAGATGCCCACATGATAGTATATCATGGAAGGACTATTTTTGGAGGTATTATGATAGATTCTATGACAACTGTAAGGGTCTAAAATAGGGGATATCAATTTGGACGTGAGAGCTTATTTTTAGACTGGAATCTTGGCTGAGAAGTTTCACACATGGTTTTGTAAACCATAGATGGTTTCTTGTATATCCATAAGTTTATAAATTAAAGGCTTGAGGAGTAGTTTGTGTGTGTGAGTTTGTAGGTACTGTTATGCTACCGGAATGCTACCAGAATTCTTCCAGAATTGTTTACTAGTGACACTCTTGTAATAAACTTGCTCTGTAAGTGTATGTAATCTTGTTGTTGGATTTGAAATACATTGAGTAGACTTTTGGAGTGTGGAGTTTTTCACCCGAAAGGGTTTTCCCCATGTATATTCTGGTGTTTTGTGTTCATTGTTTATTTTCTATTATGAATGTGTTTCTAGAATTTTTGTAACTGTTATATCAATTTTTTAAAAGTTTACATAATATCTCTCCTTAAGATTGGCATAGGAAGTTGTTTCTGCTACTCCAACTTTCTTACAAGTGGTATCAAAGCTTGATCACCTTTGGTTTTAGGATACTTTGTGATCTTGTTGTAGATATTTTTCAGATGACAAGCACATCTGGGAGGATTGAGGTAGAGAAGTTTTCTGGCATGAACTTTGAAATGTGGAATCTAAAGATGGAAGATTTGTTGATTGATCGGATCTATGGGATGCAATGGATGAAAATGTCCAGAGGCCTACAAATCCAACTTTGGTTGTACAATATGATGTAGTGGATAGAAAAGCTAAAGGTCTAATTAGACTATGTCTTGCAGATTCAATTCTAATAAATGTCCATGAAGAACCCACTTTGAAGAAGCTTTGGAAGAAGCTGAGTGAGATATACCAATCCAAATCTCTAGTAAATAAGATTTTCTTGAAGAAGAAGTTGGATGAATTTCTGAGCATCTAGAAACATTCAATATGTTGGTGACTTAGTTGACCTCAGTTGGGGTTAAGATGGACAAAGAAGAAAGATGCCAAAATTTGCCGTGTTCGTTGCCAGACTCATGGGACAACCTAGTCATGGCCATTGGGAGCACTTCAGCCATCTTGAAGATGGAGGATATTGTTGGTTCTCTACTCTCTAAAGAGATGAGAAGGAAGGTCTCTCTAAATGCCAAAGAGGATTTGAGTGTTCGAGGAAGACCAAAAGAATGAGGTAAATATGAGAAGCAACATGGCCATACCAAGTCCAAGAATACGTGGAGATCAAACTCTCTTGGTAAGTCCAAGGCAATATGTTGGAACTGTGGAAAATCTAGACACTTTCGAAAGGACTGTAAAGAAGAGAAGAAAAAGAAGAAGAAGAAGCAAGATTCTAATTCTGAGTTTCAAAAAGAAGATGGAGATGCCTTTATTGCAGCCTTGGCCACTCGTGCAGGTGATAATGCATGGTTGATAGACTCAGGTGTATCTTTCTACATGAATCCTAACAGAAATTGGTATAGTAAGTATGAAAACTATGATGGTGGTAAGGTGTATTTGGGTGATAATTCTTTCCTTGACATTGTTTGCCATGGTAGTATTCATGTGAAATTTTCTAATGGTAGAGTTAGACGATTTGATGGTATCTTGCATATCCCAAGACTAGTAAGAAATTTATTATCCTTAGCAAGCTAATATATGCAGGTGTGCATGTACAGTTTTCTGAAGCAGGTGTGAAAATGTTGAGAGGTGCTATGGTGATAGTAAGAGGAAGCAGATTGGGTACATTGCACCAGATCGATGCATGCACGGTTGAGTGCAATAGTACTTGTGATAAAATTAAGCCAAAAACTACTTCGCTAAAAAAGAAATGGTTTCCTCTTTTGCAGATGGTCATGGCTTTTGGGTACCCAAGGGTGCTCTATCTATTGAATCAAAGTTACCTGCAGAGAAGACCATGTTATGGCACCAAAGGCTTGGCCACATTGTAGAGAAGGGTTTAAAATCCCTAAAAAATAAGAACCTCATTGAAGGGTTAAATGATTGCAATCTAGAGTTTGATTTCTATGAACATTGTATTTATGGAAAACAAAACCACATTTCATTTTACTCGTCTTCTCATAAGTCTTCATGTATCTTAGATCTAATCCATTTAGATGTATTTGGTCCTGTTGATGTTGCTTCTATTGGTAAATTAGTTTATTATGTTACTCTCATTGATGATTTTAGTAGGAGAACATGGATATATTTTTTAAAGAGTAAATGTAAAGTTTTTAGTTGTTTTAAGGAGTTCAAGGCTATGGTAGAAACTCAGACTAGAAAGAAAATTAAATGTTTGAGGACTAGCAATGGTGGTGAGTATTATTCTACAGATTTTGACAGATTCTGTACAGATTGTAGGATTAAAAGACAAAAGACAACTCCATATTCTCCTCAACAAAATGGAGTTGCAAAAAGAATGAATAGAACATTGATGGAGAAGGCTAGGAGCATGTTGAGTGGAGCTAGTATAGAACAATTTTTTTGGGCTGAAGCTATTGCCACTACTTGTTATTTGATCAATAGATCTCCTACATCAACACTTGTTGATAAAACACCAATGGAGGCATTGTCGAGTAGAAAGCCTTCACTTAGACATTTGAGAGTTTTTAGTTGTGAGGCATATGCACATATGCCTAAGGAGGAGAGAAAAAAGTTGGATTCTAAGGTTGTCAAATGTATCTTCATTGGCTACAGCTATGGTGTGAAAGGATACAAGCTTTGGGACCCTGTTTCACAGAAGGTAATTTATTCTAGAAGTGTTATTTTTAGAGAGATTAAATCTTCTCCTATTACTTTTTATCTAGAACAACATAAAGAAATTGAACAGAAAAATGCCATGATTCAACTTCCTTCTATGCCTGAGAAAGTTGAATCGAGGCCCCAAGATAGACAAGAAGTTGAGGAGAGCTCATCAAGCTCTGAATCTTTAGAAGAGGAAGAAGAGGAGGAAGAAGTGGAAGAACCTCCACCTCAGCTTGTTTGAAGGTATATAAGGCATAGGCAACCACCTGAAAGTTATGTGTATTCACCTGATGATTGGAAGTGTATATTTTCTTTGAGTACTAACATTGATGAGCCAAAATTTGTGCAAGAGGCTTTGGGTATGAATGTTGCAGAGTCTTGGAAACTTGCCATGGATGAAGAAATGATAGCCCTTGAAAGAAATCATACATGGGATTTAGTACCTTGCCTAAAGGATGAAAACCTGTTGGATGTAAATGGGTGTTTAAGAAAAAGGTTGGTTCAGATGGAAATGTTGAAAAGTATAAGGCACAGTTGGTTGCGAAGGGATACTCTCAGGTTGAGGGTAGTGATTACGGTCAGATCCTTTCTCCTATTGCTAAAATGACATCCATTCGGTTTTTATTATCTATTGCAGCAGCTTATGACCTAGAGGTTGAACAAATGGATGTAGAAACTACCTTCCTTCATGGTGATTTGGAGGAAAAAAGCTATATGGCACGGCTAGAGCACTACATGGTGAAAGGTAAAAGCAAGTTGGTTTGTAAGTTGAAGAAATCTCTATATGGCCTTAAACAAAGTCCTAAGATGTGGTACCAGAAGTTTGATACATATGTTTTGAGTTTGGGATTTGTGCGGTCTAAATTTAATCACTATGTATATTTTAAATATGATGGTGATTGTTTCCTGGTAATTGCTTTATATGTTGATGACATGTTTATTAGGAAAGGCAAATGTTTGATTGCATAATTGAAATATCAGCTCTCTACAAAATTTGAAATGAAAGATCTTGGTGCAGTAAAGCACATACTTGGGATGGAGATCAGAAGAGATCATAAGAACTGAAACCTATGGCTTGGTTAGAGTAAGTATGTTTGTCCAGTTTTGCAAAGGTTTAACATGTAGGATTGTAAACCACTTTGTGTTCCTATTACATTGCTAACAAAGCTCTCTATTTCACAATGTCCTACATCCCCATTGGAGATGGAAGACATGAGTAGAGTTCCTTACTAGAGTGCATATGGAAGCTTAATGTATGCTATAGTCTGTACAAGACCAGACATTGCCCAAGCAATGGGAGTTCTTTCTTGTTTATGTCTAATCCTGGAAGAGTATATTGGGATGCAGCTAAAAGGGTCTTTAGATATTTGTGGGGTACAACAGAGTACTCTATATGTTTTCATGGTATAGGAGATGAACATTCCTTGAGTATTTGTGGTTTTGTGGATTCAAACTAGGTTAGTGATGTTGATAGCAGAAGGTCCACCAGTGCATATGTATTTACTCTTAATGGTGGTGCAACCAGTTGGATGAGAAAGTGATAGGCTATGGTCACTTTATCCACTACAGAGGTAGAGTACATGGCAGCTACTCATGCTTGTAAAGAGGCCATTTTGCTAAAGCATTTGTGTTCAGATATTAGATTGAAACAGGGCATAGTTACAATTTATGTCGATAGTTAGAGTGTAATCTTCCTTGCGAGGAACCCAACTTTTCAAGCCAGGACCAAGCACATTGATGTTCGATATCACTTCATGAGAGATACGGTCGAGGATGGTAGGGTGAAGCTGGAAAAGGTAGAGACAATGACAAATGTTGCAGATGCAATAACTAAGCTTGTGAGCACAGTGAAATTCAGGTGGTGTTCCAAGTCTATGGGCCTTTCAGGCCCTAGCAGTTGATCCATGATGGTATATTTCCCTTGGCTCTTGCAAGGTTTTTGACAAGTGGGTGAATGTTGGGAAATGAGGTGTCTCAACCTTGCATATTTCCCATAACATTATTTTGTATTCAATATTTTCTTACAACTATTACATATTGTCGGTGCTTTGGAAATTGTTTTATTATTTGTCAAAAGTTGTTCACATGATAATATATTATGGAAGGACTATTTTAGAGATATTATGACATATTCTATTACAACTGTAAGGGTCTAGAATAGGGGATATCAATTTGGACGTGAGAGCTTATTTTGATGAAGGGGGTAAATCATAAAACACACAACAATAGAAATTGCACACATAAAATAGAACTTTCTTTATTGATTTGGACAACTTATTACATTACAAAAGCTCAAATACAATCAGAGGCATCAACCCTCCACAGGCTACAACACATTACAGCTTCCTATTCCCAGACTCTAGAATCATCTACCTTCTGTAACCCAAATCAGCTAGGGTTTCTATTTTCCCATCTATTCTTGACTCTACCCTTCTCCCCTAACTCTACTACTGCCTAGGGTTCCCAAAAATAGTTATTAATAGCCTTTTTGGCGGCCAACAACCTAATTTTGAAATTTACTTCTCCCTCCAAAAATAGGTCAACTTCTGGGAGCCATAACTTTTGATCTGAGTGTCTGATTGACGAACCGTTTTATGCGTCAGAAAGCTCGCAGAGCGCTCTACGTGCTAAGAGCCAACTTTGCCAGTTCTAGCCATGTACGGGCTTGTACGAGGCTATTTAGTGCCTCAAACCTAAGTTTGAATAATTTTTAGGGGTTTTTCAGGAAACTAGAATTTTAATATCTTTCAGCTTGCAAATGTTCTATGCGTGATTCCTTCACCAAAGGTCTTATTTTTTAGTTATGAAACTTCCTATAAATTTTCACTTCATTCCGTGCCCAAATGCAAACTTTCTAAAAATAGTAGGTTACTATTTTTAGCAGTTTGGAAAAATTGAAAGTTCTACATCATTATTCAAGCGATTATTGAACCAGAACCACAAATTTTGAAAAGAAATGGAAAGAACATCAACAATTTTGAAACACATCTTTTTTTGGGTGATGCAAGATTTCCCTTACACCACTGGATGCTCCTGCATCAGACACCCAGGGTAATTTGAGAAGTGACCCTGTCACGTCTCAGGTGTTTGTGTGAGGAAAAACCAAACAGTCAACCTCTGCCTTAGACAACCAAGAAGAATCTTTAATAGGCCTTCCTTTCCATTTCACCAGATATTCTTCATATTGCATGTTTCGAGTACTTCTTCCCACACAGCAATCCAAGATCTCTTATATCTCCTCTGTTGAAGTAGATGCCGAAATACTCCACTGTTCTTCTGTTGGTCCATCCTCTATTCCACCTTCATGATATTCTGATAAATTAGCAATGTTGAAAATAGGGGAAATGTTGATCTCACTTGGCAGCTCCACCTCATATGTATTTCCTAAATCATGTTTCTTCAAAATTTTGCATAGTCCAAATTTCTTCATTTTTAGCTTATTGTATGTTCCCATCGGGAACCTTTCTTTTCTCAAGTGAACCATGACTTCATCTCCTACCTGGAATTCCTTATATCTCCTCTTCTGATCTACCTTAGCCTTGTACTGAATATTGATCTTATCAATGTGCGTTTTCACCTCTTCATGTAAATTCTTCATGTGTTCTACAAAGTCTTCAGCCTCAACACTTGTCTTTTCTCCTTTGTCCAGATTCCTTAACTTTGAAGCATTTCTTGGACTATTTCCATATACAATATGGAAAGGTGATTTACCAGTACTCCTATTAATAGAATTGTTGTAAGCAAATTCTACCTGTGGTAAAATCAAATCCCATCCCTTGGACTTATCTCCTACTAAGCATCGTAGTAGGTTACCCAAACTCCTATTCACCACTTCCATCTATCCATCATTCTGTGGATGGTGTATAGAACAGAACTTCAAATCTGTCTTCAACTTCTTCCACAATGTTCTCCAGAAATAACAAACAAACTTGGTAGCTCGATTTGAAACTATGCTCTTTGGTAGACCATGTAATCTCACAACCTCTCTGAAAAATTATTCAGCAATATGGATAGCATCATTAGTCTTCTTGCAAGGAATGAAATGTACCATCTTCGAGAATCTATCCACCACCACAAAAATGGAATCATGTCCTCTCTGTGTCCTTGATAAACCAAGAACAAAATCTATACTAATATCATCCCACGACTTCTCTGGTACAGGTAGTGGTTGATATAGACTTATAATCTGACTTGCTCCTTTTGCCATCTGACATACTCTACAACTCTACACAAATTTCCTCACATCCTGCTGCAACTGTGGCCAATAATAATTTTCACCAACAATAGCAATGGTCTTATCTCGACCTAAGTGTCCAGCCAATCCTCCACTATGCTTCTCCTTAATCAGGTTCTCTGTCATGGAACTCCTCAGAATGGACAACTGGCTTCCTCTAAACAACATGCCATCTTGGATTATGAAATACAACCATTTTGTCTTGTCCAAAGTAATAGGTTCCAAACAAGCTTTCTAGGCCTCTACAAAATTTAGATCTTCAAGATACAAACTTTTGAGCTCATCAAACCCAACAACCTCTATCTTTATTTTTGTCAACAAATTTTGCCTTCTGCTCAAGGCATCTGCAACTCTGTTGGACTTCCCACTCTTGTGCATCAAAACAAAAGTATAGCTCTACAAAAACTCAACTCATTTTAAATGCCTTTGGTTCAACTTTCCTTTACTATTAAGATACTGCAAAGCCTGATGATCAGTATATAAAACAAACTCTTTTGGCAACAAATAATGTCTCCATTTCTTCAAAGCCTGAACTATTGCATAAAATTCCTGATCATAAACAAAATACTTTTTCTTGGCATCATTAAGCTTCTCACTAAAACAGGCAATGGGCTTACCTTCTTGGCTCAAAATAGCTCTTATACCACTACCGGTAGCATCACAATCTACCTGAAATACCTTATTTAAATCTGGAAGTGCCAAAACATGTTGTTCTATGACTTTCTACTTCAATGTATCAAAGCTCTTGTCTACTCCTTTAGTCCATCTAAACTCTTTTCTATCCCCTCTCATTGTCTCAGTTAGGGGTGAACAAATGCTACTAAAATTCTGATAAACTTTTTATAAAAACTTGCCAAACCATGAAAAGAGCATACCTCCATTGCACTCCTTGGTGTAGGCCATTCAATGATAGCCCTCACTTTTTCTGGGTCCATCTTAAGACCTTCCTCTGAGACAACAAATCCCAGGTATACCAACTCCTTCTTTGCAAAACTGCATTTCCTCAAATTAATCAACAACTTCTCTTCTCTTAGCTTCTCTAAAAGTCTTCTGATATGCATCAAATGCTCATCCTAAGTCTTACTAAAAATCAAAATATCATCCAAATAAATAATAACAAAACTTCCCAAAAATTCTTTCAATACCTCATTCATGAGCCGCATGAATGTGCTCGGTGCATTGGTTAGCCCAAATGGCATGACTAACCACTCATACAAACCTTTCTTTGTCTTGAAGGCTGTCTTAGACTCATCTCCTTCTTTGATACAGATCTAGTGATACCCACTCTTCAGGTCAACCTTTGTGAAGTACTTGGCTCCACTCAAATAGTCCATTATGTCATCTATTTTGGGCAATGGAAATCTATACTTGATTGTGATCTTATTGATGGATCAAGAGTCTATACACATTCTCCACTCTCCATCTTTCTTTGGTACTAGTATTACAGGTACCGCACATGGACTTAGGCTCTCTCTTATCAATCCCTTCCTCAACAACTCCTGAACTTGTCTGTTCAACTCTTCACTCTCTACTGGAGTCATTCTATGGGCAGCCTTATTTGGCAAACTGGCTCCTGGTATCAAATCCATTTGATGACTTATCTTCCTCACTGGTGGTAAACCTTCTAGTACATTATCAGAGATAATGTCCTGAAATTCTTCCAACATATCTGAAACTTCTACTGGTACATCTTCACATTTCTCTTGACTAATCTTACGAATCAATGCAAAATAATGATGCTTATGCTTCATACCCTCCAAAAATTTTCTACCATCTACCAAGCAAATTCTGGCAGTACTACATACCTTTTCTTCCACCTCTTTCAAGGGCTTTAATTTATAACAAACTCTATCTTTTGTTAGGGAATATGTATTTGCACGGTCATTATGGATAGTGCTCCTATCATACTGCCACGACCTCCCCAACAACATATGACATGCATCCATTGGTATGATATCACACAACACCTCATCATGGTAGTCTCCAATCTTGAACTTCACTAAACACTGCTCATTTACCAAAGCTCTATGGTCCTTCTGCAACCATGCAATCCGATATGGATGTAGATGCTTTCTTCTTTTCAACTTCAACTTGTCAACCATCTCCTCTGAAACAAGTTTATCGGTGCTTCTACTATCAATAATAATATCACAACACTTACCTTCACATTTGCACCTTGTGCGAAATAAACTCTTCCTCTGATTTGGTTCTTTCTCCTCATTCAACAAGGTTCTTCTAACCACTAGGGTTTCTTCCCTTTCAGCATCTTCAGAATGCTCGGATTGCGCATCTTCATCTACATGTGTAACTCGTGCATTACCTTCAGGTCTTCTATTCATCCTTCCTTGATCTTGCGAAGACTCATATGCTCGATGCCCTTCTTCTCCACATTGGAAATAGATTCCTCTGAAACCTCCTCTTCCAGGTCCTTGCCCAAGTCTGCCTCTTCCTCTTCCTCTTTTCTCACCATTGTTCTAGTCATGAGGGTGGTAGGCATTATCTCCTCTCTGAATTCGATTGGTGTCGGCTTCTTCACTTTTCTTTGAATCTTCATTTTTCCCCCCATAGGGTCTTCCACCAGTCCTTCCACCTTGACCTTTTCCCCTTTTCTTTCTATCAAATCTTTTATTCATCTTCTCTTCCACCTTTAGGGAAAACTGGTATGCATCTTCTATGGTGGTCATTCTGACTAGGCTCAGCTCCTCTTGAAATCTCGGCCTCAACCCATTAATGTAACAGGCTACCTTCTCCTTGTTGGGCTCTACATGACTTGTCCTGATAGTAATTTTATAAAACTCCTCTGTATACTCCTTAACATACTTGTTGCCTTGCTTCAATCCTTACAACTTCTTCAACAACTCCATCTCATAGTCCATAAGAATGAACTGCTTCTTCAGTTTCTCCACCATTCTATCCCATCTGGTGATCTTTCCTTTTCCTCTTCTATTCCTCTCTAACTGGACCTCCTTCCACCAAATACTAGCATGGCCCTTCAATTTTGTTTTTGCAAACTTGACCTGATTTGGGTCTTCCACATCTTCATACTCAAAATACTCCTCCATGTCATTGATCCAATCAATAAGCTGTTCTAGATTCAAATCTCTAGAATATGTAGAAACTTTGATCTTGGGCCTCTTTCCAGTCTTAGAAATGACCCTCAACAACCTAACTTCTGTAGGATCTGCTGCAGCTTCTTGTTCTTCCTCAGATAGCTCTTCTTCAACTTCATCTTCTCTTTCTTCTCTTGTTCTCAGATCAAACCCTCTTCGTAGCTCCTCTTGAAATGAATCAATTTGCCTTTGTAGGGATCTAAAACCCTCTTCCGTCAAAGCATTCCTTCCAATATGATTTCTTCATGGAGGTATCTTAATCTCCGTAGCAAACCCACAACCACAGGTCTTGGTGCAAACTACCTCACAGTCAGTGAGCTGTCTACACACTCAGGAACCCTTGCTCTGATACCACTTGATGAAGGGAGTAAATCATAAAACACACAACAATAGAAATTGCACACAGAAAATAAAACTTTCTTTATTGATTTGGACAACTTATTACATTATAGAAGCTCAAATACAATCAGAGGCATCAACCCTCCATAGGCTGCAACACATTACAACTTCCTATTCCCAGACTCTAGAATCATCAACCTTCTGTAACCCAAATTAGCTAGGGTTTCTATTTTCTCACCTATTCTTGACTCTACACTTCCCCCCTTAAGTCTACTACTACCCAGGTTTCCTAAAAATGGTTATTAATAGCCTTTTTGGTGGCCAACAACTTAATTTCAAAATTTGCTTCTCCCTCCAAAAATAGGTCAACTTCCAGGAGCCATAACTTTTATTTCGGGTGTTTGATTGATGAATCGTTTTATGCATCAGAAAGCTCGCAGAGTGCTCTACGTACTAAGAACCGGCTTTGCCGGTTCTGGCCATTTTCGGGCTCGTACGGGGCTGTTTAGTGCCTCAAACCTGAGTTTGAATAATTTTTAGGCATTTTTCAGGAAACAAGAATTTTAATATCTTTCAGCTCGCAAATGATCTATATGTGATTCCTTCGCCAAAGGTCTTATTTTTCTGTTATGAAACTTCCTATAAAATTTCACTTCATTCTGTGCACAAATGCAAACTTTCTAAAAACAACAGGTTGCTATTTTTAGCAGTTTGGAAAAACTGAAAGTTCTACATCATTATTCAAGCGATTATGGAACCAGAACCATAAATTTTAAAAAGAAATGGAAAGAACATTAACAATTTTGAATAATATCTTTTTTTGGGTGATGCAAGATTGCCCTTACACCACTGGATGCGCCTGCATCATATTTCTAGATTGGAATCTTGGCTAAGAAGTTTTGCACATGATTTTGTAAATCACAGATGGTTCCTTGTATAGCCAAAAGTCTATAAATTGAAGGCTTGAGGAGTAGTTTGTGTGTGTGATTTTGCAGGTACTGGAATGCTACTAGAATGTTGTTAGAATTCTTCTAGAATTATTTACTGGTGATGCTCCTCTAATAAACTTGCTCTGCAAGTGTATGTAACTTGTTATTGGATTTGAAATACATTGAGCAAATTTTTGGAGTGTGGAGTTTTTCACCTGAAAGGGTTTTCCCCACGTATATATGGTGTTTTGTGTTCATTGTTTATTTTCTGTTATGAATGCATTTCTAGAATTTATGTAACTATTAGATTAGTTTTTTTAAAAGTTTGCATAATATCTCTCCTCAATATTGTTGTAGGAAGTTGTTTCTACTACTCTAACTTCCTTACAGTGAGGAGTGAGAGTATGCTAAATGAAACATCAAAAGACGTAAAAAGCTAACACTGTGCCCAAGTTATGTAAAACCATCATTTCAGACATCGCTTTGAGCTAGGAATAGCTAAATATCTATCAAAGAAAGCAAGTTATGAAAAACCAGAAAACAAATAATTCATTAACAATTTTAACCAGAAGGCTTCAAATAGGATGTATATGAAAATTTTTAACTAGAAACAATTCTTGTAAGAGAAACAAATTTTGCTAGTTTTGATTCAAATGCTTAACAGATTCTTCTTTGTATCGAGCAACACTAACCCTTTGCAAACAAAGATGTTGGCCTGAGTCCACAAATCTTCAGCATAATAGGATACAAAAATAGGAATGTTGAATACACAAACTAATGACATTTTTCCACTTCATAGCAGCTTGCTTGATGGCGTGAACATTCCAAAGGAAGCATTTAGGAAAACTGTGCAAGCAAGCCTATCTTCACTATCAGGCAAATGTTAGGCCAAAATTTATCCTGTTGCCAATTTCTCAAATTCTTGCCACCCGATCTCCACCCACCTGCACAGAAGATCACGATAAAAAAGTCCACCTCATTGAATACCAGCAAGGCACTTCTTCTATCTACGTGTGAATGGGTATGATTGATTCAATGGTTGTCGTATACCTTGAGAAAAACCCAAGCCGTTGATTCTACCCTACAAAGGCATGGGAGCTCGACTCACTCTGCGAGTGAACACCTATTGACGTAATTATCGACCAACTTCCATATAAAAAATATACTAATTTACATATAAATTAATATACAAAAGCCTACCCAATTGCTATTAAAAAATGGTATGAACATGTGATTTTCACCATTACACATAAGGCAGAGGACCCATTAATTGAGCACCCTAACTTCATGCCTCTCAAAATCATACTCCAAAAATTTTTAGGGCCACATCATCAAATATGATGCCACATCAACACGCTTTTTGTTAAGGTATCAAATAGTTCCACAAAAAAGGGGTAAACCAATAGGTGTGCATTAAGTCATGTTTTGTTGGTGCGCTGATGTGGCATCACATGATTGGTTGCTTTTTAAATCTAATGAACCATTTTATTTAGTTATAAGTACTTATAATAACACTAACAACCTTAAAGTCACAACTACTAGTGTAGACACCTAAAAATGTCTTCTACCATCTAACCGACTCCATACAACCCTAAACACACTAATTTCCCTTCTAACCAATTAATTAAATTTTTATTTAATTAATTAACCCTTTCATTTTCCAAATTCACACCATTATATCCCCAAAATTGAACTAATTTCATTAATTCAATAGTCCAAACCTTAGCCAATTTATTTAATAAATATGTAATATTTATTAAATCAATTTCCCCTTTTTCACTAAATCCAATTAATTAGTTAAAACCATGTTAACTAATTAATTCAGCCTATAATTAACCTATCCCTACCCTAGACAATTAAATAGCTATTATTTAATTACCTACCCTAGTCTACCTCATCCTAGCCCTAGGATTAATTAAATAAAACCCTTGTTTAATTAATCCTAACCCCTTCATTTGGGTGGTCAAACCTTGTTTAACACCCTTCCCCACATCCTCCAAATAAAAAATTGAATTAAATCCACATAAGTCAATTTTTTATTTAAAAACATCCCACATCACATTTATTTCTCCTTACAACCCCATACTCATTTATTTCATCTCTTCTCCAAATGAATTAATTCATTTACATTCCCCCATATGAATCTTTTATTCCAAAATAATCCTTCACCTCCATGCTCATTTAATAATCCCTTTTTCCCAAAATGAATAAAAGAATCACTTTTATTCATAGCCCTCCATTCATTCAAGATTGAATCTAGGCCCTCCACATCACTTTCATCCTCCACCATTGATCTTCCAAATCAATCTCCACCCTTGGATCAAAATCCCTTCCAAAAATCTATAAATAGAACCTCTCCCAAGCCATTTTCATCATCCAAGTTTATGCAAAGTTACCATGTCAAAATCACTCTTGAGCTAGAATAGTGAGTTGCAACTTTGAGTAGCATTTCACATTTTAATCCATTGTTTAGGGTAATCTTTGTCAAGGAGCTTGTTTCGAGTGCAAAGGCTCCTTCCTCCCTTGATGGGATTGGGTTTTGCTTGTAAGGTATAAGTTGGTGTTTATTGCATTTTGTTTAGTATTTTCACCTTATTTGCATATCTAATCTACATTGGCACTCCCGGTGGGACCTACAAGGTCCAAGTCTAACTTGTTTTGTGAGTTTTTGGTGTAAGATACGTGTGTTTACAGGTGCGACACCATCCTACGCTCGCAGCAACGCCATCACTGGCTAGTTTCAGCGCTATTTTTGCGTAGCACATTTCTATTCATACACTCACTCACATTTCTTTTTCTCATTGATCTTCCTGCCATTTTGGTGTTCATTTGGTCTCAGTTTTCACAGAGATATTGAAATTACAAGGGCAGATTATGTCAAAATTTTTAAAAGAGGTCTAAATATGCATTTTAGCTTTTGTTTTTATCTTGTTTTTCATTTACTCAGACTAACAAGGCTAACAAGACCTCAATTTTGTTGTCTAACCCTTTGTGTTGTGTAGAAGAAATCACTCTTTTGCAGGTCAGATGCGTTTGGTGTCGTATCAGCGCTATCACCCAGATCAGTGCTATCTGCGGGATAAACAGACTCTCTAGAAAGTTGCATAGTGGCGCTTTCCTATATCTATATCAGCGTAATATTCCATTTTGTCACTTTCCACTTGATGTATTAGCGCTAAAATTTGTATTAGTGCTTTTATTGTAATAGTGTAGCGCTATCTGATATTTTGTCGCTTTCATAGTCTTTCATTAGCGCTATATATTTAATTAGCGCCATCTGTGTAAGTCATGTTGTTCTGCCTGCAGTGGCGCTATTTCATATCTATTTTAGCACTATTTTGAAAACTAACTTTCCTGTCCATGTAGGTACTGACAAGTTTGTTGTAGGTCATATTGCGGATACTAACAAACTTTTTGCAGGATGGTTTGATTTCTAGTTAGCAAACACTTCAATTTGCAAGTTAAAAAGAACCCTTTGCATGTTAGTTAGTCAAACATTTCGATTTGGTGCAAATTAAAATTAAACAATCAAACTTTTGTGTGTGTGTGTGTGCCCAAACATTTAAATTTGGTGTCCTAAAACTTACATTGTGTGCTAACAACAATCCAAACACTTCAATTTGGGCTTTAAAAAGAACCACAACTTGCATAAATCGAAAGCATTTTGGTTAAAAAGGATAGCAACTTGCATCTTTCACACATATAATCAAGAAAATTATTTTTTTAATTGTGTGAAGTGTCTTGTGCTCTTTTTTCTTGTGGTGTGAAGAAGCGTATGCTCTTCTCTCGTACCATTTTTTGTGACCTTGGGAATCAAAAGCTTCTCACTAAACTTGCATTAATCACACCCCATTTTAATCCAAAGATCTAAAAATGAACCATATTTAGTGTGATGCAATCATAGAAGATACGTATTCTCTCCCCTCGCATCTTTGAATGAACTTGGGGATCAAAAATGTTTTCATGATTGTATTGCTTTTGTAAACCTTAGAGGGCCTACCACCCCGCTTTGAAAGGTGGGAACGACCCAAGTGGCATCAAGCTAAAGCCAAGATCTTCCAAGCTGCTATATAAAATAAGGTGTTTGGGATGAAAGTCTCAAGCGACGTGTGTTGTTGTGTTATACTGATAGCCAACCTCCCCCAAAACCCTCCAAGGCGTAACCTTTGGAGGCTGGGAGACTCCATAACAGAGAGTAGCGTTGCTGCACATATAACCACCTGAACGGATGCCCTTACTACAAACCATTGTTTAGCAAGCCAAAATCCTTCTATTTGTTGGTGTAGAAGGAAACCTTTGAAGAGGCCCCGATTCATGTGGTTCTTAGCTGAGGTAGCAGGGATAATCTAAAGGTTTGGTGAGGGATAAGCCTTATAAGAAACCTGGATCTTGGTATGCGTGAGAAGTGTGTGTAATTGTAAGGAGGAGCTGGTGCTACCAAGATCCTAGAGCTACCCACTTTGAATAGGCATAGCTAGGGGATTCAACAAATACTGTCACATTCTCATCTTAGGTTGTTCAAAGTGCTTGTTAAATAAAATCACACATCTTTTTACAAAACAAAAGAAAAATCTTGATTATTGTGTGATTATTGTGCTTGAATTGTTTGCAACAACTTTGCCAAGAGACAAACAAAATCATTTGATCACATTCCAAACAAAGAAAATCCAAAATTGCAATAAAAAATCTGTCTTTTTAGGACATTGACAAACACTGTCTTATTTTAGCGCCATATCTATCTAATTGTGGTGCCATTTCACCTTTGGATTGGCGCTATTCTTAGATTGACTTGCCTTAAATAGAGACCTATCCATTTGTGAGCTTCACCATCTATTCTTCCATAATCCATAGTCACATCCCAAAAATCTGATAAACCGTACATCCATTTTCTTCAAAAAATTTCCAAAATCACACCTTCTCTTTGACCTTAGAGAATTAATCACCACCATTGTTGGACCCCTTTGCTACATCAAACCTACCTCATTTTCATATCCACATCATCTTATTCACATACCTTTTGGAACAAAAAACCAAAATCCTTGTCATAAGAAAATCGTTCCCAAAAATCCCCAAAAATCTTCCAAAATCAAAACATCATCAAAATCCATCATCCTTTTGAGCTAAAGTTAGATCTAGATTTTATCCTTCCAATCACATCGTACTTGGAAAGTCAATAGTCTACCTTCCAAGTGAAATCATTACCCCTCTTTGCGTGAGGTCATTAGTCTACCCCAAACAAAGAAAAACATCCATTTGTGCAACCACAAATCTAGGTCCTACTAAGCTCAATTTGTTGACTATCAAAATCATCCACATCAAAATCAAATATCAACAAAATCCCTTCAAAACAAATGTCACCCATCACCTATCTTTTGGTCCAAAATTTGTGTAGAAAATCAATATCACCCATCTATATCACCCTAAGGTTAAAACCTTTTAGACAGACATATCGATCTTCCACCACATCCTCTCTTCTACTCCATCTCATTACTACATCCATCTTTGGGTCCAACATAATCAATCAGATTCTCTAAGGTCTCCATCCCCATCTCACTATACTTCTAGAAATCAATTCCATCTACGTGCATGCCCATCACGAGATCACAACGCAAAAAGAAGCAAGAAATGGTAGAACATTGGCAATTTAGCATGCCTAATACTGATAGTAACAACATACCCATCTATCAAACACGCGACCCACCTACATACTCTTACCTCCCCCCATATGGTCCCAATGAAAATCCCTTCAGTTACTTACGACAAACACAACCATCACCACCCCCACCACCACCAACACAAAATGTCCCTATCATTTCCCAAGATGACCTAGATGTCCTGAGCTTTACACAAGACGCTAAAAACATGGACCTACTTGATAAAATCTTAAGGTCAGACCCAAGTAGATATCTTGATAATCTTCTCAAAATTGGTGCTCAACTCCCCCCATCACGACATCATCACAACCATCCACCTCTACAATCGTCCCTACCCCATCAAATACCCAAGCATCTACATCACATACCCAACCCACCATCTCTCAAACGTTAACACCTACCGTATCTACCACATCTACAATTCCCACATTTACCGCTATCCCTACCATCTCCCAACCCGTCATCACTTTTACTACCACAACTACCATAAACCCTTCCGCTCCACAAATCACCATGGGCATACAAGGCAACATCACGCAAGCAAGTACCTCCACGAGTGTGCCCCCACCCAACCCTCAAACCATTGCATACCTACGATAATTATTCTCATAAACACCTCGCAACACATCTAACCAATCCAACATCCACATACCCAATGTCAATCCATCTAATGTCAACTACCCACATAATCCCAATCCCCAAATACCGCCACATGTCCAACAACTTTACGCGCATCAACAACATCAAGCACCAATCAACCAAAACACCAACACGCAATACCAACACCTCAATCAAACACATCCCCAATATCAAATCCCACCCCATCTCCAACATCTCACCAACCAACAGATGTACATACAACAACCACATGATCTCACAACCATCCTACAAGGCTTAATTGAAAAGGTAGATGACCTACAAACTAGGGGCAAGAGAAAGCACTATTTTTTTGAGGACATTTGCCCCTACCCATTCGATCGCACACTGTACATGCCCCCTTTTCCCAAGAACTTTGAGACATCTAAATTTGACAAATACAAGGGAAAGGGAGACCCTAGGGACCACCTTAGGGAGTTCTATATCGCTTTCTTAGAAGTCTCCAATAATGACACCTACCTAATGAGACTGTTCCCAAGAAGCCTCGGTGGTCAAGCCGTTGAATGGTTTGCACATCTTCCCCCAGACATTAGGACTTTCCCGGAGCTTGCGGAGAAATTTGTAAACCACTTCTCCTACAATTTTGAGCATGAAATGTCTATGACAGACCTTTGCAACACCAAACAAAAGAACGGAGAAGCCTTCGCTTCCTTCTTGCAAAGGTGGAGAGGCTTAGCAAGCAAACTCCCATGGCCCATTCCTGAAAAACAACTCGTCACTATGTTCGTAGCCAACCTCAATCAGGAATTAGGGTTTCATCTACAAATACTTTGTGCATCTACCTTTGAAGAGGTCATCGACAAAGGTGTTAGACTTAGGGCATACAACTGAGAGGGGGGGTCAATCAGTTGTGTGAAACTTTCTCTCTTTAAACACTTGAATCTTCTCTAGTGATTAGCATAATTTTAATCATGAACCATAATGCATTCAAATCAAAAATAGAAATATATCAACACATATGACACCAAGATTTTGATGTGGAAAACCCGGTTAAGGGAAACAACCACGGGGTGATTAACCCAAGAATGTATTCTTTGTTAGAAGAATAGAAAGAACAAAATGGCACATGCCAATTAGGGCTCACTACCCGAGCACACTGCTCACAAGAGGCTCACTACCTACAAGAGACACACTGTCTACAAAGGAATAAGTATCACCTTTATAAACTAGAGAATAGCATCTTCAGCATGCTTGAATCAGTTCCATTTAAGCCCAATACTTCTACTCTACCTTTTGCACTTCTCTCTGCTACCACACACTTATCACCACAAGACACACTTCAAAATAAATTCACAATCCCTTATTTATACAAGGCATCGACTTAGGAACAATCATCTAAGTCGGCAAACACCTATAAGAACATCCGCAAGATGTGTAATACATCCGGTCGGCCAGTCTCAAGAAGAACACCAATATCCGTGGTTATTCTTCAAATGCAAACTCTAACTTCAATGCAGACCACCAACATTAACTGGACATGCTCCAATGATCATCATAACCTTCCCTGAATCACCGAAAACATCCACACTTCATCATCCTATTGGAATTCTTCTTTCCTTCATTCAGAGCTACAACAATCTGTCATCACTGTCACAAATGAATAGGCTCTTCCAGACCTTCAACCCACGAACTAATCTAGTTGATACTTCACAGCGATGTCCTTAACACTCCCTTAGATCCACAGAATGGGATAATGAAATACCGGATCTTGTCGGACCTATCTGTAGCACTCTGTCACCTCTGAACACCTGCCAGAACCGGTTCTACTTGAGCGACCCTAACTTCTTCAAATCTTCATGTGGACCTCTGAAATCTTGACTGGAGCATCTCAAGACTTATATCTACAAACCCTTTAAACTGCATCCTCTGATCCTCAACCTATTGAGGACTTTTACCTTCTTGTCATCACTGTTCTTCACTGTTCCTGATTGAGACTTATTTTCTCAATATCCTCAGCACACAGCTCATCTAATCCTTCTCATTAATGCAACATGAGTATGTTGACATCAATGACAACACCGGTTAGGCCCATACTTGTAACAATCTCCCCCTTTGTCATTGATGGCAACATATGATGTGAAATACCATCAAGACAAGAACTTCTCCTTGTTGTTACAACTCCCCCTAACAGCAACAACTATTCACATGTCTTCTCTTCCTTTATTGCTCCCCCTTTGATCAGCAACCACTTTTTTTCACATGTCTTCTCTCCCCCTTTGACATCAACGGCAAAGGGCTCATACTTGTAACTTCACTACTTCATAACATACCAGCTGCTCCCCCTGAGTAGCAGCTCCCTTATCATCAATCCGGATCACAAGATATGACTGTGATATCCACTGGATTGATGCACATTAGTGCATCCTAGTTCATCACCGGAGGGGCAATAACCCCTAACTTCTCCCTAAGATACTTAAAAGAGTCCTTGGGAAGAGGTTTAGTAAAAATATCTGCAAGCTGATCCTTGGAGGGCACATACTCCAATCTGACTTCACCCTTGTTCACTTGCTCTCTCAGAAAGTGAAACTTGATAGATATATGCTTAGTCTTAGAATGCAACACCGGATTCTTAGAAATATTTATTGCACTTGAATTATCACAGAAAATTGTGATAGGCTCCTCATATTCTACTTGAATATCTCTTAGCATCTGCTTCATCCACAAAACTTGAGTGCAACTACCTGCTGCTGCAATGTATTCTGCTTCAATTGTAGACAGGGATATTGCCTCTTGTTTCTTGCTTAGCCAAAAAACCAACCTTTTTCCCAAAAAGAATGCTCCTCCACTTGTAATCTTCCTATCATCCACATCTCCTGCCCAATCTACATCTGTATATACATGAAGAGAAAAATTATGATCTCTAGGATACCACAGACCATACTCAACTGTTCCTTTTAAGTACCTAAAAATTCTTTTGATTTCCATGACATGCGATTCTCTGGGATCAGCTTGGAATCTTGCCACAAGACCAACAACCTACATTATATCTGGTCTAGTTTGAGTGAGATACAATAATCCTCCAATCATTGATCTGTACTTTGTCTGATCTGTCTTAGGAGAGTTATCATCTTTGCTCAACTTACATCCGGTTGCCATGGGAGTGTTCATTGGCTTTGAATCTTCCATTCCAAATTTCATCAACAATTCTTTAACATATTTGGTCTGAGAGATAAAGATTCCTTTCTTTGTCTCAGTAATTTATAGACCCCAGAAGAAATTTATTTCACCGAGCATTGACATTTCAAACTTGATTTGCAAAGGTTTTACACATACTGTCTCTTCCTCCAAAGATGATATCATCAACAAATACTTCAACATTCAAGATGTTTTCATGATCAATTTTGAAATATAGGTTACTATCAACAGTACCTTTGTTGAAACCAATCTTCAAAAGATGTTTGTCCAGTCTTTCATACCATGCTCTTAGGGCTTGCTTTAGACCATACAGTGCCTTTTTTAATTTGTAGACCATATCACCATGCTCAGATAACTGAAATCCATCTGGTTGTTCAATGTACACTTCTTCTTCTAAGTCACCATTTAGGAAAGTAGATTTGACATCCATCTGATACACCTTGAAATCCTTGAAGGCAGCAAATGCAAGAAATAATCTGACTGCTTCAATTCTTGCCACCAGAGCAAAGGTTTCTTCAAAATCAATTCCTTCTATTTGAGAGTAGCCTTTGCAAAGCAATCTGGCTTTATTTCTAATTACTTCACCAACTTCATTTAGTTTGTTCCGGAAGACCCATTTGGTTCCAATCACATTCTTATTTCTAGGTCTGGAAACAAGATCCCAAGTGTGATTTTTCTCAATTTGCATCAACTCTTCCTCCATTGCTTTGGTCCAATTTTCATCATTGCAGGTTTCATTTATTGTCTTAGGTTCAATCTTTGAAATCAGACAATATTCATCTAAATTTTGAGTAATTTTCCTTCTAGTTTGCACACCTTTGCTTTTGTCACCTATGATCTGATCTTCAGAGTGGTTTAGTCTTACATACCTTGAAACTTTGGGAGTTTCTTGCACTTCTGCTTCTTGATCAGGCTCATTCAGACCTATCTCTTCTTCCTGATTTACCGGATCTGTCTGAATCTAACTTTTAGGAGAGGATTGAGCTCCTTGAACCAAAACACCATTCTGATCATCTTCATCATACTCATAGAACCTTGAGGGTTTCTCTATTCCCTCATCAACCTTCTATCATCTTTCTTAGTCTCTTGTTATAACACCGGTATGCTTTGCTTTGAGTAGAGTAACCCAAGAATATTCCTTCATCACTTCTAGCATCAAACTTGCCTAAATCTTCATCTCTTTTGATGTAACACTTGCTACCAAAGACTCTGAAATATCTTATAGTAGGAGTAATGCCAAACTAGAGTTCATAAGGGGTCTTACAGGTATTGCTTCTGATTTGAACTTGATTAAGAGTATAGACTGCAGTGTTGACAGCTTCTCTCCAATAGATCTGAGGAACATTTGCTTCCATCATCATAGTCCTAGATGCTTCTTGGATGGTCCGGTTCTTTCTCTCCACTACTCCATTCTGTTGTGGAGTCCTTGGAGTAGACAACTGTCTCTTAATTCCATGTTTCTTACAGAATTCTATGAACTCACCGGATGTGAACTCTCCACCTCTATCAGACCTCAGACATTTCAACTTTGTTCCTGTTTCATTCTCTACCATAGCCTTGAATATTTTGAATTTCTCAAGAGCTTCTAATTTCTCCTTTAGAAAGGTTACCCACATCATCTAGGAATAGTCATCTATTAGTAGCATGAAGTATCTATCACCTTGAATACTTCTGGTTCTTGCTGGACCACAAAGATCAGTGTGAACTAAGTCCAATAGTCTGGTAGAAGACAGATCCTTGCTTTTGAATGTGACTCTACTCATCTTACCCAACTGGCATTCCTTGCACAAGCTGTTAGTAGGTTTCACCAATTTTGTAAGATCTCTTACAGCCTGAGTATTGCTTATCTTGATGATATTATCAAAATTCACATGACACATCCTTCTATGCCATAACCAACTCTGATCAACTTGAACAAATAAGCAGCTTTTACCAGTACCAACCAAGTGGAAGATATTACCTTTAGTTTGAGTACCGGATGCAATCTCTATTTCGGATCTTTCAAAGATTTTGCATTTTCCATCTTTGAATCAGAGATCATAGCCTTTGTCCACCAACTGTCCAACACTAAGAAGATTGTGGTTCATACCTTCAACATACAGTACATTACCAGTTTTGTTTCTTCCATTAAAAGAAATAGTTCCTCTTCCTCTGATTCTACCAGCAAAATTATCACCAAACTTCACCACTCCTCCTTCATACCTTTCCAAATCTATGAACTTATTCTTGTCCCCTGTCATGTGGTGAGAGCAACCACTGTGAATGACCCAATCATTCTTTTCTTCAACTTGGGCAGCCCGAGCTCTTTCTACAACTTTATGATTGATAGATACAGAGGATATTGGTTCTTCTTCCTTGATGGCAATAAACACCCATTCACTTCTGGATTTGTTTCCTGTCTCTGATTCATCATCTATTACTCCTTCATTATCATCTTCTTCATGAACATAGTAACAATTCTTTTGGAACCTTGATCTGTTAGGATTTGGCTTTGAAAATCTTTCTGGACATTTTGAGGTAAAATGACCAATCTTATTGCAGTTAAAACACTTAAAAGATAATTTTCCTTCATACTTACCAGATCCTCTTGGCAGTCTCTTTGCAATGAGGGCTTCAAGTTGAGCAGTTTCTACTTCTTCTTCTTCCAGGTCTTTTCTTGCTTTTTCATACCATGACAATTTCCTTGATGAGTTCTCTCCCAGATCAAATCCTTGTTTACCTTTCACAGAGGCACTGGCTTTGAATGCAGATTCAATTTTGGGGGGATCATCTCCAAATTCGGTCATTTCAAAAGCAGCCAGTTTGCCAGCCAATTGGTCTCTTGTGACAGTTGTATGGGCTCTGAATTCATCAATGGTAGCAACCTTGATTTTGTAAGGGGCAGGAAGGGATCTGAGAATCTTACCAACAATCTCATTTTCATCCAAGACTCCACCAGAATTTCTAATTCCACAAACCATCTCATTCGCTCTTGGCATAAAAGTGGTAATATTTTCATCATCTCTCATCTTCAATTTTTCAAATTTCCCTTCGACTCTGTAACCTTGCACATTTAACATACTCATCTCCTTCATACAAAAGTTCTAGTTTAATCTAGATCTCATAGGCAGTTGGTAGGTCAATAACATTTGAGAGCTCTGAGTCAGTTAATGCACTTAGAAGAGCCTCTTTGGTCCACAGATTGTTTTAAGCATCTATGATTTCATTTAGGGTTGTCGGACCACCCTATGGAGGTACATACGCTTTTGTGACCATGGACCAGTACGCCTTTCCCATACATTGCAAGTGACATTTCATGCGACCTTTCCAAAGAGAAAAGTTGGTTCCATCAAACTTCAGACTATCCTTCTTGTATGACGACATCCTGGATCTCCTCAAGCGGTGAAGCTCCTTTTAGAGGAACTTAGCTCTGATACCAATTGTTAGACTTAGGGCATACAACTGAGAGGGGGGGTGAATCAGTTGTGTGAAACTTTCTCTCTTTAAACACTTGAATCTTCTCTAGTTATTAGCATAATATTAATCATGAACCATAATGCATTCAAATCAAAAGCAGAAACATATCAACACATATGACACCAAGATTTTGATGTGGAAAACCTAGTTAAGGGAAACAACCACGGGGTGATTAACCTAAGAATGTATTCTTTGTTAGAAGAATAGAAAGAACAAAATGGCACATGCCAATTAGGGCTCACTACCCGAGCACACTGCTCACAAGAGGCTCACTACCTACAAGAGACACACTGTCTACAAAGGAATAAGTATCACCTTTATGATCTGGAGAATAGCATCTTCAACATGCTTGAGTTAGTTCCATTTAAGCCCAATACTTCTACTCTACCTTTCGCACTTCTCTCTGCTACCACACACTTATCACCACAAGAAACACTTCAAAATGAATTCACAATCCCTTATTTATACAAGGCATTGACTTAGGAACAATCATCTAAGTCGGCAAACACCTATAAGAACATCCGCAAGATGTGTAATACATCCGGTCGGCCAGTCTCAAGAAGAACACTAATATCCGTGGTTATTCTTCAAATGCAAACTCTAACTTCAATGCAGACCACCAACATTAACTGGACATGCTCCAATGATCATCATAACCTTCCCTGAATCACCAAAAACATCCACACTTCATCATCCTATTGGAATTCTTCTTTCCTTCATTCAGAGCTACAACAGTCTGTCATCACTATCACAAATGAATAGGCTCTTCCATACCTTCAACCCATGAACTAATCTAGTTGATACTTCACAGGGGTGTCCATAACACTCCGTCAGATCTGCAGAACGAGATAATGAAATACCAGATCTCACCGGACCGATCTGTGGCACTCTGTCATCTTTGAACACCTGCCAGAACTGGTTCTACTTGAGCGACCCTAACTTCTTCAGATCTTCATACGAACCTCTAAAATCTTGACTGGAGCATCTCAAGACTTATATCTACAAACCCTTTAAACCGCATCCTCTGATCCTCAACCTATTGAGAAATTTTACCTTCTTGTCATCACTGTTCTTCACTGTTCCTGATTGAGACTTATTTTCTCAATATCCTTAGCACACAGCTCATCTAATTCTTCTCATTAATGCAACATGAGTATGTTGACATCAATGACAACACCGGTTAGGCCCATACTTGTAACAAAAGGTACCACCATCAAACGAGCCCTCATTGCCAAGGGCTCCATCAAACTGTACAATGACAAATCCAACAACAACAACAAAAACAACTACAAATCCAATAACAACACCCCCACTACAAATAACAACACAAACACACAATCAAATGACAAATCACGTTATTGGGGGAAGAACAAGAACAATTTGAATGACGGCGTCACAGATGTGAATGCCATCCAATATATACAAAACCAAACACCTGCGCATACATATGCAACAAATGTAAATAACCAGAGAGGCCCAACTAAATCATGCAAACCACGCAGACAATTCACACCCTTAGGGGAACCTATCGAAGACATCCTTGACAGATGTCTCAAGAAAAATTTGATCATGCTCCCACCTGTTAGACCTCGTCAAGATAATGAACTAAAAGCCACGTGGTACAATGAGAATGACTACTGTGAATACCACTGCGTTGTGGGTCATAAAATAGCTGACTGCATGCAACTAAAACATTGCATCCAAGACCTGATTAACAAAATCTAGTCAGTCTCGATCACAGCGCCCAACCATCACCAAACGCCAACCTAGGAGCTTACAAGGATCCCCTACCTAATCATAACAAAGCCTTCTCGTCCAACCAAGCATACAATGTCACCCCACCACCTGCGTCTTACGACTCTATCGTAGGACGTATAGAAGCATCATCCCATGATGTCAATACAGTCACCATTCAGGTACAAGCACCTGATTGCACTGTTACAACCCGCCGTGGCTGTGTATCCATCCGTACAACCCCTCCCACTGAACAAATGCCTGCATCCACATCAGATCCCTTACCTCCTCATCCAACCCCACGTCCATCACCTACCCACCAATATAACCTCTTAGAACACCTAAGAAAGACACCTGCACAAATCTCCATCCTCGAGTTGCTCCGCACATCTCCCCTTCATAAGGACGTCCTCGATAAAGCGCTCTTGCAAACACAAGTCCCTACCAACTTGAATGTAACTCAATTCCAAGCCATGGTAGGACACATCGCCGCAACCCACCATCTCACCTTCTTAGAAAAGGACCTACCCACCTCCAACCACATACATAACGACGCCCTACACATTGAAGTCCACATCCACAAGCACACCATTAAAAGAGTCTTAATAGATGGTGGCTCTAGCCTCAACATATGCACTCTAAAACTGCTAAAACACTCGGGGTACTCTGATGTGGTTGTCGACACCAGTGAGTGCATCACGATCAAAGGCTATGATGACACTGAATGACTCTCTAAAGGTACTATTAAGCTTCCCATACAAGTGGGACAGAAAATATTGGAAACTAAATGTTAGGTTCTTGATCTCAACCCTCCCTACAACATCCTTCTCGGCAGATCATGGATTCATGCCATGCAAGCCATCCCATCCACCTTCCATCAATGCATCAATTTCCCTCACAATGACACAGAAGTCACAGTCTATGCCAACCCTCACCCCTTCCAATACTATAGTTGTTTGGAAGGCCCCAACCAAACATTCTACCCATATAATAAAGCCACCGCTGAAGCCAATCCAACAACATCAAACTCATATGTCGACCCTGCAAACATTGCCTCCACTTCATCCCAAGTAACTCTAGCACCTGAGGTCCAGATCAAACTATCTGACATGGGATGTGGAGAATATGACCTACACGACACCTTTTGTGTGGGCACATTACCCAATCCTAAGACATTCGGCATCCCAAAAATAGTGGCAGCCAATACAGTCATCATCAAGTGCAAACCCTCACCCATCTTCGAGAAGAGGCATCTCCTGGATCAGGATGTACTTGAAGATATCTCATCTTAGCTTTACAAGGATGAAGAGCCTGAGCAAGAAGCCCCCATAATCCCAATAAAAATCTACAGCAAAGGTTCTGAAATTGTCAAAAGCATGGGCTATAAAGGACAAGGCGATATTGGCCTTCATGAACAGGGGATCGTAGAACCGCTACAAGCAACAAGAAATCCCTATACTCAAGGGTTAGGGTATGGACAACCACAATGCATCCTTACTACTGGTGAATGTATCTTAGCCGAGGTCGCTATGGTCTCCTTAGACGTCAACAACGTTAATGAAACGGGCCTTCAAGACTCCTTTAGTCACTTCGCCGACTTCTTCGACTCATCCATTTGTACCATCTACTCAGTCACCACTCTTGCTTCACCCTCTAATGACCTACCACTAGTTTACCCTGACCTCATTGATTAGGAGCAATGGGGACCTCCTGTCTTCGACATTGCACCTAACGATGAGGCCATCATAGAAATGATGGGGGTAAGAGATCACTTTCCTTTGGGAGATCATCGAGCAAGATACATAATGGAACTCCATCCGGATGCCTATTTCAGGGAGACAACCCCTGCTTCCAGTCATAAAAACACAAAAATAAAACATGGATCTGATGGTGAAAACTGTTCTACGGCAGTATCAAATCCCAAAATAGTAAAACCAAAAGAGGTATCTCCTGGTGAAAACCTCCACGAGGCACCAAGAGATGGAAGCATGGGCCTCCCTAAGATAGATAAAGTCTATCCAGACAGATCACCCATCTTGGTCAAACCAGCTTAGGAAATGAATCTGGGGATAGAGGAAGAGTCAAAAATCACATACAGAGCAGAATCTCTTAGCATACCGGAACAGAAGAACTTCTTGTCCTTCTTCACATGCAGAAATCACAATTTTGCGTGGACCTATGCGGACATGCTAGGGTTAGATCCCGCTTTGGTGGTCCAACACCTTGCAGTGCACCCCGACGCAAAACTAGTCAAACAGAAGCTCAGAAAAATGAATCCTCAGGGGACTCTCCTCATCAAAGCAGAGCTAAAGAAATTACTAGATGTTGGGTTCATTCACCCAATCGATTATCCTGAATGGGTTTCAAACCTTGTACCGGTTGCTAAACTGGATGGCTAAATCCATTGTTGTACTGATTTCAGGGATCTCAACAAGGCCTACCCCAAACATGACTTCCCACTACCAAACATCGACATGATAGTGGATCTCATGGCAGGATATGAAATGTTATCCCTCATGGATGGTTTCTCAGGATACAACCAGATTAAAATCACCGAAGAGGATCAGCATAAAATGGCCTTCATATGTCCATGGGGAACATACTGCTGGGTGGTAATGCCATTCAGCCTGAAGAATGCAGGAGCCACCTATCAAAGAGCTATGACCGTCATCTTCCATGACCTCTTCCACCACATCATGGAAGACTATGTGGATGATTTTCTAGGGAAATCAAAGACCAGAGAAGAACACTTAGATGTGCTAGCCAAGATCTTCGATAGGTTGGAGCAATACAATGTCTGTTTGAATCCAAAGAAATGCGTCTTCGGCGTCACCTCAGGCAAACTTTTGGGATACATAGTCTCGAGAAGAGGAATCAAAGTTGATCCTGCAAAGGTCAAGGCCATCACCGAGATGCTACCTCCAAAAACACTGAAACAGTTGCGAAGCCTATAGGGAAAACTCCAGTCTATCCGATGATTCATTGCCCAACTTACCGATAAGTGCCAACCATTCCAGCATCTACTCTGAAAAGACATAGCTTTTGTCTGGAACACCCAATGTCAGGACGCCTTTGACCAACTAAAAGAATACCTGGCTAATCCTCCTGTGCTAACTCCACCAAGGCAAGGCAAACCCCTGTTGCTTTACATCTCCACAACAGAGATAGCTATCAGAACCTTGCTAGCACAACTCGATGAGCATGGGAAAGAAAGAGCCATTTACTATATCAGCCGAACCTTGATCTCGTATGAGCTCAATTACACACAAATTGAATGAGCATGTCTAGCCCTTGTCTTTACGTCACAAAAGTTGAGACACTACATGCTCAATCACAAGACCAAGCTCATTGCTAAGATCGACCCATTGAAGTACCTCCTAAACAGAGCTACTCTTACTGGAAGAATGGCTAAATGGGTCATGATTCTCACGGAGTTTGATATAGAATACACTAAGAGAAAGGCCATCAAAGGGCAAGTTATAGCAGATCAGCTGGTTGAGGCACCTATTCCGATAGAACATCCTACAATAGCAGAGTTTCCTGACGAAGTGATCTTGACAATCACACCAGCCATAGACACATGAAAGATGTATTTTGATGGATCATACACTCATAGAGGCTCGGGGGCAAGTGTCTTGTTTGTTACCCCTCAAGGTGACACAATCGCTAAATCCTTCAAGATCACATTTCCATGCACCAACAACATACCAGAGTATGAGGCCCTCATCACAGGTCTCCGCATTGCCATCCATTGGAAAATTGAAAAGCTAATTGTGTATGGTGACTCTCAACTGGTCATCAGGTAGGTCACTAATGAATACAAAACCAAGGATGACAAGCTCCTTCCCTATAAGAAGATGGTCGATGATTTCAAAGACTACTTCGAAGACATCCATTTTGAGCAAATCCCAAGACATAATAACAAAGCAGCAGACGCCATGGCAACTATTGGATCTCTGGTAGACATGAAGAAGGACAACAAGAAATGTGAGTTCCTGATCAAAGAACTCCCCATCTTGGCATATGATGTTCCTCAATCCGAACTAGTGTGCGAAGTTGTTGGTCCCTTGTCCCCGTGGTATCAAGAAAATACTTATACCTCCACGACAACATCCTCCCCCCTAATCTGTCCACCTCACAAAGAAAATCATTCATCTGTTGAACCTCCTGATTCATCCTTATAGGCGATACATTATACAAAAAGAGTCTTGATGGTACGCTTCTATGATGTTTAGACTCTAGGGAACTTGAAGTAGCCTTGGAAGAGGTACACACAGGCATCTATGGGGTGCATTCAAGTGGACCCACTCTTTCCAAAAAGATCCTCAGGACTGGATATTATTGGCCCACAATGGAACAAGATTCCCATAGGTTTATCAAGAAATGCCTCCCATGTCAACAGCATGGCAATCTCATCCATGCACCAGCACAGGAACTACAACCGATCACAACACCGTGGCCTTTCTCATAGTGGGGACTCGACCTCGTAGGGAAAATACATCCTCCATCCTCCAATGGCCATTATCACCGCTATCGAATACTTCACAAAGTGGGTGGAAGCAATACCACTCACCTTCACCATAGGTATCCAAATCTCAAAATTCATCCTCCACTATATCATCTGTCGATATGGTATCCCCCATTCCATTGTCACCAACAATGGAAAGCCCTTCAAAAACTAAGAAGTTCGCACCCTGTGTGAAAAATTTGACATCAAACATCACTTCTCCACACCGTATTACCCCCAAGGAAATGGTCAAGCAGAGGCTTCTAACAAAACCATCCTCTGAATTCTCAAGAAGACAGTCAATGAAGCTGGCTGTGACTGGCACCTCCATCTCAACCCCACCCTATGGGCCTACAACACAAGCATCCGCACTCCTACGTGGGCCACCACATTCTCACTAGTATTCAGATCTGAAGCCATTTTACCTATAGAGGTCGAGCTCCCATCTCTTCGAGTGTCCTTGCAAAACATTCTCTCTGATGAGGACTACCACGTCACAAGGTTGCATCAGCTGGAACTACTAGATGAGAAATGCCTGAATGCATTGAATCACCTACAGGCATACCAAAACTGCCTCAGAAGAAGCTACAACAAAAGGATCAGAAACAAAAAATTTGAGGTAGGTGACCTTGTCCTAATGGAGAGTCAGAAGAACCTACAAGAGCATCCTAAGCAAGGAAAGTTTGAACCTAACTGGCTAGGACCTTATGTCATCATGACTGATTATGGGTCAGGAGCTTATCATCTTGCAACACCTGAGGGGCAGCCTCTAGATGAGCTGATGAACATCCTGCATCTCAAGAAATTCTATGCATAACCCATCTGGTACCCCAAGTCAAAAAATCAAAAAAATCAAAAAATCAAAAACACCAAAAATAAAAAATCAGAAAATCAAGAAAAATTAGAGTGCAATAAAAAACTTCCATTGGTGAAAATCACTTCAGTGATGCCTTGGATAAGTACCATGGTGAAAACCTGTTCCAGACACCATGCATAGTGGTCGGTTCTACCATCTAATAAGTCCTCTTTCCGTCACATCACTCCACATCTCATGCATCCCATGGCTTGGAATTCTGAAACATCAAGTCCTATCACCCAAACCATCCTATCCCATCCCAAGCCCAACTCATTGAACGAGGATTCTTGTAAGCTCCCTTTGTACATGCAAAATCAAAAAACCCAAAAATATTACAAAATCATAAAATACAAAAACAATAGAAAATACAGAAAATCCAAAAAACAACATATCTCATCGCAATCATCCAACACACAATCAATCTTCATCACATCACACCCATCCTGAACCATTCCCACATCATCAAGTCATGCTAGAACTACATATTCATTTCACCTGCATCTAAAAAGTACCTTGATTCCGTGGACACAGGGTATGTAGGCAGTTTGGAATACGAAGGATGTTTCCAATACTTAGGTATATAAGATGTACCCATCCAACGCATTTGGATGGTCCCCATTCACTGAGCTTTTTGGACCTCATAAATAATACACACGCTATGTATACGCTTGAAACATGCTCCCTAATGCAAAAATCATCAATCAACATACCAACCATAATCCTACACATGGCCAGACTGTTCTTTTACCCATCTTCCAAAGATTCTCCAATCAACACCAACGGATCTGCGTCCTAGGATATATCTTTCCTACAATGGACAAAAATCTATCATTCTATCATCACATCTCTTGGCAAGAGCACACAACGGTTATTTGTATCTTTTCGTTGGTCTTTTTTATTATTGATTTTTATCTTTTTTTGTCTCACTCTAAGTCATCTCCAAAGCTACCTTGATCTCATTATATCATGGTAAGTAGTGGATAGCGCCTGGAGTAGACATAGTCATTGTTTCTGCATGTTGTGCTTATGGGTTGGTTTCATTACTCTAAGAATAGTATTTATATCTCGAAGTCTAGGTCAATTCTAGCATGATGTGTCCTATTTGCATATATAGGCATCAAAACCTTATATGCATTATTCGCACTCATCGCTATGAGTCCACTTCCTTGACTAGACAAGATTATACTACCTTGGGCATGCATGAAATCAACCTATTGTCTGTGTGTCTAGTCCATGCAATCGCAGGGTATACATCATCACCTAGGTCATTTCATACCTTTGTGAACTGTATCCTACATTGCTACATTAAACTAAGAAATGCTCTCAATTCATCTTTTGCAACTACTGTTACTAGCTCAAAATCATCATCCTAATCACTCAGTCAACTATCCCATCTTAGCCTAGATTTGATCATCACCTTCCCCCCACCTCCCCTCCCCCCCCAATCTAATTCCCTCACCAACCCCATTCCCCCACCAAATCTCCACTTAACACATCTTGAACCAAATCAAATCTCCCCTGAATGACGTGGTGTCTTATGACCTAACAATCCTCTCATCTCCCCACCACCATCCTCTAAGATGCTCCCACCCCTATTCTCTCCCCATCTAATCCCCCCTCCCACAGCCTCACCACTCAAGGTCAAACCAAAGAATATCATGTGTATCAGGGCCTGATCATCCCATCTATCACCTAGCATGCATCCTGCGTATCGCCTCATATAATAATTAGTGCATCTCATTTAGATTCATTATACACCCCATTGCATATCAATTAGATTCATTTTAATCCATTTTAATTGCATATCAATTACGTTCATTTAGATCACTTAAGTTGCATATCAATTCGGTTCATCCATTTTTTTGCATCTCATTTTAGATTCATTATACAAGTCCATTTTAATTGCATATCATTTTAATTCATTTAGATCACTTAAGTTACATATCAATTAGGTTCACCCATTTATTTGCATATCAATTAGATTCATTTTAATCCATTTTAATTGCATATCAATTAGGTGCATTTAACCCATTTTAATTGCATATCACTTAGATTCATTTAGATCACTTAAATTGCACATCATCTAGGTTCATTTTAATCCATTTAAAATACATGTCATTTAGGTTCATTCTAAATCATTTAAGTTAAATTGCATATCATTTCATTAAGGTTCACCATTAACAGCTGATAGTCTACATAATAATTAGGTTCATTCTAGAATCATTTAATTGCATATTTTACATCACATTTCATATCATCTCATAAACCACTTAGTCACATTACATCATCATTATAAATGAATTTAATAAACATCTAACTACATATGCATATTTTCATATATAAACATACATTTCCATCTTAAATGCATCCATAAAATCAAAAACATCATCACATAAACATAACACATCCATAGCATATAAAATCCATAAAGAAATACTGCATCCATCACATAAGCATCATCATAATAGAACATCATAATCATAGCATCATAAACCACTAGAATGCATTGCATCATATAAAATCACCGCAAAAAATGTACATCGCTCATATATATATACAAAAAATAAAGTGTCCTGATACAAAATGCCTCCAAGGGCTAACATGATATGACTATCACATGGACAATCCTCTCTCCGAAGGAGTGGGGGACCCTAACCCTGGTTGAGGCTATGATCCTATCGGCGGCTGTTGCTACGACTGTGGTTGTACCTACACCTATGGACCTTGCTGAGGCACGTGTGAGGGGGGAGGCATCGTCTACTGAATGGACTGAATAGATCTCGATCTGTGAGACCTAGAGGCCCCTGATCTATTGACCTGGCTGTAGCTCGGGGCATGCTGCGTTGCTGGCATAGCCGCATAATACAAGCCCTGATAGTACTCCACCCGTGCTCTGGCCTCTGTCAAATCCCACTGTACCTGTATCAGCTACCCCTATGCCTGACTCAACTGTGCCTATAGCTGATAGGTCTGTGTCTACACCTAAGCCAACTGAGCCTGCATCCCTGTAAAAACTAGGGCAAGTCCACCACCTGAAGCTTGTAGACTACCTAATGCAGTCTTTGCTTGCTGTGCCCTGCCAAGCGCTGTATCCCGCTCTCTGGTCAACACCTTTATATCACCCTGCGCTTGGGCCAACTGTGCCTATAACGTAGCTACCTGTCCATCGGCCCCATCTAATAAAGCCAATGCCCCCCTTAACTACACCAACTCTGCATCCCAGCCCTCCAATGCCTCCTGTAGGCTCGCCACCTATGCTTGTAGAGTCTCCATCTCCTCATCCTGTTGCCTTCGACGAGGTGTAAGCCTCTCACCCTTGACCTCTCCAGCTATCCTTGAGGGACTTGCCTGCTACCTTGCTACCTGCTACCCTCCCCCAACCGCCTGCTATTGCGCTACCTGTTGTGGGGGTAGATCACCCCTATCCACCCTGGGCTGCCCTCCACGCCGTCGAGGCCCTCTAGGCTGTCACCCTGCTCCAACCTGTACTTGCTCAATAGGAACCTGCTGCCCCACCTATCCCTGCCCTGTTGCCGCCGCCGCCAGCACATCTATCAGCTGGCCATCCCTACCAACCACTCTCTCCTCTCCATCATCACCAACCTCCATGAGGAAGTCCTCAATGATCAACTCCCCCTCCTCCACGTGATCCTCCCCATCTGAGTCGTGTCCACCATCTGAATCATCACCCCCTGAACCTACTGCCTTCTCTGCTTGATCCATCAACCAAGTAGGCCAATGCATATGCCACCATATATCATAGGTAGCCGTGGTCCCTGCATCCCTCACTGTGCTCCTCCAATCCCACAGCATTGGTCGTAGAGTTGCAAAATCTGCTAGGACGACCTGTGGCTGTATGGCTACAGGCCAATAGGCCGCATCTTGAGGAGTCTGCACAAATATTGCCATCTGTTGCAGAGTGTTCTGTACCAAACCAAACTATCGCATAACCCACGAAGGTAGATAGACATCTATCATGTGGTCTCCTTGACCCATCAGGTACCGCTGCTGAAACACAAAAGGGAGATGAAGATCATCATCTGGCCACAGCTCTACATCGATGTATGGTCACTGGGTCACACTAATCACATCATCTAACATCCTCCTCCAATGCTGCACCTACCCAGTATACATGTACTCTGCATCCTGATATAAAAACACAATGGCCTGAAACAACCATTGATAATACCTACATATCAGCCTGGTAACTGGGATGTGCTCCTAAATCCATACATGGAGCAGAGTAACTCTAGCCAATAATGCTCTATCATGCAGGTAGGTGACTGTATGCATCTCATGATATAACTACCCCAGCATAGCTAGTCCCCATGCATAGATGATCTCATGCATCACCATCCCCTCTATCATCCCCCCAGCCAACTGGAAAACCCCTGCCTCACCTGTCAGGCATCACAACCCCTCCAATCAACGCACAAAGGAATAAGGCAAATGGATCTACACCCACAGCCAGTGTCCCCTCATAGTCCATCTCCCTCCCATCTAGAGAGAGAACAAGGCGATCCGCACCAAACACCCTGACTAATGCACTCTACCCTCTCCTCGTGTCATATCTAACACACCGGCCCCAGATAGGCAGCTTGAGGATGCGATAAACATCCTCAAGTGTGATGGTAATCTCCCGTAGGCAACAAAAAACTACAGGTCTCAGAGTGATACCGCTCCACCATCGATGTCATCAGAGCTCTATGAGCTCGCAAAATGGGCATCATGGACATTGTCAGAAGCCCCAATCTCGCCAGTCGACCTCGCGTCGCATCATCAAAACCGTCAAAAAGTGCCATCATGGATGGAATTCGTCGCTCACGTGACTGCAATATAAATCACTTCATATCCTGCATACGCAACATTATGGTTAGATGTCAACCTATCTATTTCTAAACCAACCTTTTTTCTTCTAAATGTCTAATCAAGCTAGCATCACATGGCATGAAAAAAGACAACTCTTGGTGCCATTCTTAAAATGGCGCTAAAATTTCCTCCAAATGGCGCTAATACTGACAATAGCGCCACTGCGCAGAACTCTTTGCGCCAATCTAAAAAAATCACGCTACTACGCGCTATCTATCGCGCCATTTCTCCAAATGGTGTCACTATTCCGTTTGGTGTTAATCTACCCAATGGCACTGATTTCTATAATTGCACTAATCCAGTCAATAGCACTAATACACATGATAGCACTAAAATGAATCATAGCACTACTTCCCAGGATGGCGCTATTCCAGAGAATAGCGCCACTTTAACCCCAATTTGGCATTAAAACGCTAGAATCCTATTATTCCTTATATGGTGCTAAATCGAATGATAGCGCTAAAACACCTAGCTAATGGTGATAAACCACCCTAACCCTACCCGGGCAGATAGCACCAATCTAGATGATGGTGCTAATCTGCCTTGCCGTTGGTGCTACGCGCTCCAACCCCAAATCCCAAAACCTAAAAAATACACGTAAAACAAGAAAATTACAAAGTCAAGGTTAGGCCCTACCGGGGGTCCAGCGCCTGGTGCCTGGCCAAACTCTCAGAACTGCTCGGAGATGTGTCAAAGTCATGAGAACTGGGGGTTGCGGTCAGCCATCTCTCCTTCGTCCTTTCTTTTCCAAAGTCAAAAGTGTGCAAATGTGGCACTCTAAGGGCCCACTTTGCCTAATATAATGGGTCATGTCATACCCCCCTCCTTTTCCCTCCAGGGTGCAGATCTTAGCCTTTTTTCTCTATTTTTCTTCATGTCATCATATTTTTCTATCACCTATCCAACTTTCACTCTGGTTGCATCCTTTTCGAGAACTCGCCCAAAAAAAATTTATTTTCCCACTGACCTCTCGAGGGGGCATCCCTTATCCATCTCATACCTGCTTGGTAGCTGGGGCATATTTTTCTTCGACCTGACGCCACTTCCCTCCTAGGTTCGGATGCCATGTCAAAGAGGGGCAAATGTAGACACCTAAAAATGTCTTCTACCATCTAACTGACTCCATACAACCCTAAACACACCAATTTCCCTTCTAACCAATTAATTAAATTTTGATTTAATTAATTAACCCTTTCGTTTTGCAAATTCACACCATTCTATCCCCAAAATTGAACTAATTTCATTAATTCAATAGTCCAAACCTTAGCCAATTTATTTAATAAATATGTAATATTTATTAAATCAATTTCCCTTTTTTAACTAAATCCAATTAATTAGTTAAAACCATGTTAACGAATTAATTCAGCCTATAATTAACCTATCCCTAACCTAGACAATTAAATAGCTATTATTTAATTGCCTACCCTAGTCTACCTCATCCTAGCCCTAGGATTAATTAAATAAAACCCTTGTTTAATTAATCCTAACCCCTTCATTTGGGTGGTCAAACCTTGTTTAACACCCTTCCCCACATCCTCCAAATAAAAAATTGAATTAAATCTACATAAGTCAATTTTTTATTTAAAAACATCACACATCACATTTATTTCTCCTTACATCCCCATACTCATTTATTTCCTCTCTTCCCCAAATGAATTTTTAATTTATTTACATTCCCCCATATGAATCTTTTATTCCAAAATAATCCTTCATCCCCATTCTCATTTAATAACCCCTTTTCCCAAAATGAATAAAAGAATCACTTTTATTCCTAGCCCTCCATTCATTCAAGATTGAATCTAGGCCCTCCACATCACTTTCATCCTCCACCATTGATCTTCCAAATCAATCTCCACCCTTGGATCAAAATCCCTTCCAAAAATCTATAAATAGAACCTCTCCCAAGCCATTTTCATCATCCAAGTTTATGCAAAGTTACCACGTCAAAATCACTCTTGAACTAGAATAGTGAGTTGCAACTTTGAGTAGCATTTCACATTTTAATCCATTGTCTAGGGTAATCTTTGTCAAGGAGCTTGTTTTGGGTGCAAAGGCTCCTTCCTCCCTTGATGGGATTGGGTTTTTCTTGTAAGGTATAACTTGGTGTTTATTGCATTTTGTTTAGTATTTTCACCTTATTTGCATATCTAATCTACAACTAGTACTAAACTTTTAAAATATTGGACCTTAAATACACAAATACTATCACACCTATTGAAACATTTTGGGATCCTGTCCCTAGCTTTTCTTTAAAAAAAAGTGGAATGTGAACTTCCACAGAAACACATTGGGAGATTCGGCCTACATTACTGTGAAAATGTTCAACCAAAAAAGTGACGTTGGAAACCCCACAAGTACCTGGTCAAGGATAGCCATATATCTCTCTCTCTGTATTCTATTATTATTTCTGTAATAAAGCTTTCTTTGAAATTTTTCAAAAAACAAGAGGATGGGCGTATTTTTTCCTCGCAATTTCAAGTCTCACTTTCATGTACACAACAACTTTAAGTTTGACAGTGATATCCACTCAAAATGGCGTACACAAATACTAGGAAGCCACTTTGTCTTTTCATTTTTCTATCATTTATTTTCTTCGTCCATAAGCAATTCTAATAGTAGTATGTCATTTTTTTAGTGATCACACATACCCCACTGTTAAGAGAATCAGTGTCTTTACTGTGTCCAGTGAGCTCACTATTGACAGAGACAAACAAGGTGTTCTATATGTGAATTTCTATGCATTACCTCACCCATACACTACTGATATGATTGTTCAACACTTCTTGGATTTACTCTTCAAACTCCATGGGATGCCTTTCTCTATTGTAAGTGATCATCATCCATCTTTTAGTAGAAAATTTTGGAAAGATTTTTTTAAGTTATAGGGCACTACCCCATTTGGTCATGGATGGCCATATTTTCTTCCCAATTGCAAGTCTTATGTGAAGTCCACTCAAAATGGTACACATGAGTATTAGGTAACTACTTTTGTCTTTTCATTCCTTTTCTTCTTTCATAAGGAAACTCTCCCATCATTTTTGTTTTTAAATTTTTTTTCAATTTTTTAGAATTGGAGTAATACACATGATATTGTTTGAAAAGTGCTTTCAAATATAATTGTGTAGAGATTTTTTTACATTCATGTTTTCCATTACACTTCATGATGTAATATAGGGAAGAGAAGATACATTAGGTAGTTCCATTTTTTTTGCATGCAATTGGGAAGAAAATATGGCATCTTTGACTAAACATTCCTCATTCCTATGTCATTTTCTTTAAATTGTTAAATTTATTTTAGAAATAATATTTAATTAATAAAATTAGATATTTTCTTTTAGGGTAAATTTGTTTTAAAAATAATATTTAATAAGAGTATATTTTTAGATAGAGAATAGATATATTTTGTATTTATATTTTGGGTTTATAGTAATTATATTGTCCTTTTATGTATTGACTAGTTTGTAAGATAATATATATCACATGGAAGTTGGTAAATGGCATTCAATGCACATATTTCAAAGAGATACAAATTTTTATTTCTTTTAAAATGTAATGCATTATACAAAACACATAGAACAAGGAGTTCAAGTACAGTGCTCACATTACAATCCCGTAGATTGGTCCAAAGGACTAATGAAATTAGTCTAGAGCGCCACATGTTTGGCATCAACTCCTTCGAGTTTCAAGACTCGAGCTTCCCATTAGATGTGAGACCTCTAGCCATATTTCTTAAAAATAAAATTCCAAGCCCATGGGCACCTCTGGATGCAAAACAAACTTGCCACCATGGACTTGAAACTACTGATGAGCCATTATATATTTGGGTACCTAGGCTTGCTAGAGAACACGCAAGACATCACTGGACATAGAAACCTTAATAAACTTCATTAATGTAAAGTCTATGTTCACATACATCTAAATGTTCCAGACTTGAAACAAACTTTTAATAAGTGAAAACTACAAGGATTTTTGCATCCATTATTCATTTGTCATATTTCTTGTGGACCTAAGCTATCCTATGTAATTGAGTTGACTCCTTCAAACCTCGAGATTCAAGCTTCCCACCAAATGTAAGACCTCTAGACAAACTACTTTGAAATAAAATTCCAAGCTTGTGGGCACCTACAAATGTGAAACAAACTTATCAAGACATAATTGAAACTATTGGTGAGCCAACTGTTATGCCATGATATAAATGGGAGCCCAAATATACCAAAGAACATGCAAGACATCATTAGATGCAACAACCTTGATAAACTTCATTAATATAAAGTATGGGTTCACAAACATCCATACCTTCCAAACTTAAAATGACCTTTTAATAACTAAAATCTACAAGGCTTTTTGCATCTAATATTCACTTGTCTTATTTTTTATGGACTTGAACTATCCTATATAACTAACTTAAGTGGATGTTTAAAGTCTAGAATATCAATTTGAAGTATGTCAGGGTTGCATTTGACAATCCTGAGAGTTTTATCAATCAAATTCTAGAGGGAGCCTCAGAACTCAAAGTCCACTTTACTTTATGTCTATGTTCTCAGTGGATCCAAAAACCTTATGCAGTAGAGCTTAGTGAGTGGCCTCGAGTTCATGGTATGTATACTCTCAAGTCCATGATTGCAAGGTGGTGCTTGGGTGAATTGGGGTTTGATATGTGGCTTGGTAGTGACATGGACTATGGCTACCAAGGGAATCAGGAGTAGACATGTGGTAAGCTCTATCAAGTTTTATTAGCCTTTAGCCAATTTGTGAGGTCCTTGGACACATGGAAGTAGATATAATCTAGTTGTTCGAATGAGTCCAGGTCTGATATTATCTATGAATTCATGGCTTTAAGATCTTAGATGTAGACTTAATATAAATTTAACCTAAAATGCTATTAGATCTATCCAATATTCTCCCCAAAGCAATAAGCTTAACAAAATCAAACATGAGAAAGCAACTCAATCAAGGTTGGGTGAAAGTTCAAAGTTGTGTCACCTTTTAAGCAAGATTTTCAACATACCAAAATTTAAGCATTCCCACCTAAAAGTTAGTTTGGCTTGAAAATATGTTTTGATTGGATTCATTTTAGCTAAAATAGATCTAGGCCATAACTTTTCTAGTTGGAAGTGTCTGCTAGATATATATGTAGCATCACTTTGGGGTCAATTAAAAAAATAAAATTATTTGAAAAACTTAATATTCCTTCCACTTCTATACATGTAGATAAAATATTTAAAAAATAAAAAATACACTTTTGTAGATTTAAAAGTGTAGTTTTCAAAAAAATAAATATTTTAATATATATATATATATATAGTGTCGTAAAATATGCACATTAGCATTTTACACCTAGTTTAGCAATCGGGTGGACCTAAAAGGTGAAGCACACGTTAAGTGCCCTTTTTCGGGAGCTATGTGGCTAAAGGACTAGGGCACCCAAGCGCCCTGGGACTTCCTTTAGCCCTACCCTAAAATGTAGCTTATCAACTTGGGAGCTCTCAAAGGGTTCCTAATGTCGACCTTGTGTGGTTTAACTTTCTAGAAATCAATGGGCATTTTCATATAAAAGCAAGTTAGTTTATTCATTTGAACATATCTAAGCAATCTCTAACTTCTTGAAGGATTCTTATTCTCTCATGCTCTCTAACTCATCTCTAAAGCTCTCTAATGTGGATAATTGTTGTGGCACTAACTTATTGTAGGTCTTGTGAAGATTTTTCTACTTCTTTGGGCTACACCAACTTCTTGAGTCAAGTTGTGATGTTACATCAAGCATGCTAGGGTTTTCGTGCTCATGGTGATTTCTTTCCTTCATGCTTTGTTCTAGCATTCCATTCTACTTCCGATTTGTCTCTGGCCTCCTAGGGCATGCACTCTTTATCTATCATATTTCCTATTGTGGAGGTGGAAACACCATTCACGAAGCTTGACTTAGGCAAGATCCTATATAGCACCCACCCATTTCCTCTTTTCATTTGTGCAAGTCACAAGAATAGGTTTTGGGAGTTGGTTTCTGGGAAGATGACAAGGCCTGTAGGTACAGACATGATGAAGACATCAATTTATGCTAACCCTAATTAGGGTCTAGGGCACCCAAGTGCCCTTGTCCTTGGTATTTTGGTCCTCAGATTTAGGTTCTCCTTTGATCCCTGGTCTCTATGGTTCTTCTGGATTATTCGTATCTATTTTTGATTGTCTGTTATGCTCTGATCTTTGTCAACTAGGGTTTCATGCCTTTGGCCTAGCTTGATTGATTAGATTTGGTTAATTTTTTCTCCATAAAACAAAAGGGAAAATCTCCTATAGTTTAGCTCTCCTTAAAGGGTAGAATCCAAGCTCTGCTTGTGCCATAATGTTTTGTAGAAGAGGGTTTGACCTAGTTTGATCTATTGAGCTAGTCTCTCTTTTCTACACTACATTTTGGTGAACCCATTGTTTATTGCACTTTGACATCCTTCTTACGTCAGATCTGAGCTATTTTATACCTTAGATCTGATTATATTACATTCATTCATCATTTTTCATAGTTATGTAGATTAATCTTGCATTATTTCATTGTTAGGGTTTGAAAAAACCTTGCATTTATAGGAAATCTAGCTAATCTTCAACCTAGGGTTTGTAAATGAGTGTGTTGTTTCAGATCTTGTGGAATTATTGGGATTGGTTAAAAGGATTTAATTTGATGTACCTTATCATCCTTGTTGTTCTAGGACATTCTTTCATATTTGCATTGAAAAAAGTGAAAAATCAAAGCATTTTAGGCTTGCAAAAAGGCATTTTTGTGCATAGTTTTCATTGCATATGTTGTAGATCATACTAGAAAGATTTAAATTTCTAATTTTGCATAAGATATGATTTAAATTAAAGTAGATAATCATTTCATGGTGTTGCATCTTGAATTTACAACTATCGTTTGCTAGGGTTCTGTCAAAGAAGTTGCATTTTTCAAGAACCTAGTCAAATTCAAAACCTAGGGTTTGTAATCAAGATCTTGTTTCTAATTTTTATGCTATCATAAACATTTCAGATCTGATCTTGCATTGTTGTATCATGTCATAAGTATCATTTTCTTTCTTACATCAAAAAATTGTGGTTTAGAAACTAAGCATTCAAAATCTAGGGTTTGGTGGAGAAGCCCTAGCTAGTCTTGCATTAGATGCATCTTTATCAAACCAAAATTTTGTAAAACATTGTTACATTCAAGTGGGTACATTATTTAAGAAATTATTTTTTACATACTACACATCCTACATGTGCAAGACTTAGTTGTTGTGGTTACCAAGAATATCACATTTTTGGAGGACCTCGCTTCTCTTGCACTCGTAGGTCTTTGATTGCAATCTTATTGGATAATTGTTGTACTTGATTAAATGCGTAGATATGATTATACATTCTTGTTCCATATAATATTTTCATATAGTAGGAAATACATTTCGTTATGGACGAGCTTCTAGTTGCTCCTCTTTGGTATCTTTGCATGCATATATTATAGATATTGAAAATTTCTCTAAATGCATCAATATGCATCCATATGTCTTAAATCAAATAGCATCCATGTATGATATTGAAATTTCTAAATGTTCTATATATGAAATCCTTTGTTATATATCTTATTTTGATAGCTTCACAACTCTCATGGGTGTATATCCTTTTATATTAGAAGATCTCACTGAATTCATCTCCATGAATTGTCATGAGAAAGATGATGGTGATAGTTCCACTTCTACTTCTACTAAAAGTCATGACAATGCCATGTCTATTCTCATGGATCTACTCTATAATACATGTGATGGTGACCTAACTTTTTCTATTTCACCTTATGATTTGGATCCCTTTCCCAAAATGGTTCCTACTTGTGAGGATATTTTGACACAAGAGGATAAAATCATAGAAACATTCCTTAACATCACTCTACCCTCTCTTAATTCCAATGCTCTTCATTTAAAATATGAAGCATTAGTGGATGAGGGGCCTTCTCTCACAAAGGATCCTCCATGGACCTAGATAATGGGCATTCATTTCATCATCCTAAATCTTCTATTTCTACCATAGTACATGATGATTCCATGAGTCATCCTATTGATCTTCCTCCTTTGGTTGAATGTTGAAGTACCTTGGATGTCACTAAGGAAATGAATACCCTTGATCTTCCTCATTTGGTTGAATGTTCAAGTACCTTGGATCTCACTAAGGAAGTGAAGACCCTTGATCTTCCTCCTTTGGTTGAATGTTCAAGTACCATGGATATCACTAAGGATGTGAAGACCCTTGATCTTCCTCCTTTAATTGAATATTCAAGTACCTTGGATATCACTAAGGATGTGAACACCCTTGGTACATGTCTCATTTGGTTTCATGTTCAAACCCCTTAGACATAACTGAAGATACAGTCATAAACAATTTTCTTAACAACACTTTACCCTCCCTCCATTCCAATGCTCTCCCTTTAAAATATGAAGCATTAGTGGATGAGGAGAGGTCTCTCACATAAAATCGCTTGGCGATGGATGTTGATCTCACTCAAAAATAAAACAATTTCAATTCAATCATCATTAATAGACTTATTTTGCCCACTAAGGGGATAGTGGACAAGTGTACTAATGTTCCTAAAATCATTGTGCATGAGACACCTAATATGCCTCCTCACTTCAAACCAGTGATCCCGCTTCAAGGTGATCCAACACCACCTCAACCCCCAGTTTACTATCTCAATATTGTAAAATAAATTACTCAAAGGAAACAAGGTGTTCAAGATGAGTCGCAACATGATACGATTGCTCACACGTATAACACCCACAATAAAAGTAAGCACGCATTGAGTGTGCCTATTTCTCTTCCACCTTCTCAACCTATCTTACCTCAAGCACCTCATTTTCCTCCACATCTTGGTATAAAATATGATCTTTTTGCGAAGATCCGCACTACTTCGGCTAAGATCTCTCTATGGTATTTAATATAAACATCGCCTACATACCACAAAATGCTCCACGAGGCTCTACAAAAGGTAGTTGTTTCACCTTCTGCTAGACCGAATGATGTAGCATCTCTACTTAGTTGTATGCATTCAACAACATGAATTGCCTCCCATAGAAGTTTGAAACCAATATGAACCCCTTAGTATACTTGTCATGATTGGTAATGTGAGGATAAGATGCAATTTGATTGATGGTGGATTAGGTCTCAATGTTTGTGGAATTTAGACTTGTTAAATAAGCTCAATATTGAGCAATCTCTCATTAAATTGGATAAAATGAACATTCATGGCTTTGATAATATTGGTAAGACATCACTAGGCACCATCACCTTAGATATTAAGGCTAGACCTATGACATTGCCTACCCTTATCCATGTCATGCATAATTCTCTTTCATACAATCTTCTTCTTAGTAGACCATGGATTCATGCCATGGGGGCAATCCCATCTACCCTTCATCATTCAATAAAATTCATCTTTAAAATAAAATACATACAATTGAGGCTAATTTGATTCTAGAAATTTTCTTACAAACAGAAGTGAGACATCAAATTCTTTTAAGTAATTTGATCCCTTCCTCAGAAAAAACCAAACCACTATTCTCTACTGCAAACAACAGTGTTGGTCAGGATAGTGTCGGTCCTTCGAATGCATTTTTTGGTGATTATTAGGGTTTGTTAGATTTTACACCTTCCTTTGCAGGTGAATATAAAATCTCACCCTCACACCTAAAGACCTTGAAAGGTAAACAAAATTTCTTCAACACAATCTCATACTTGTACAAAGTTTAAACTCAAACTTAATGATGATGGAACCTTTAAAATAGATGAAGATCCACTTTATCCTATGAAAATGGCAGCCATTTGTGACAAAGTACCATTTAATTCTAATGCATATTGTGGTAGTGATGAGATCTCTTTAGATTTCAGCCCCCATCCTTTTGAAACAAAGTTTGACCCTCCTCACCATGATGAAAGTGATCCTTCTTCTTCAACACATGTTAACAAAGATAATCACATGACCTTTCCTCTTCATTTGGACTTGGAGAAGCGTTATGGGCGTGGATTCCAAATTATTTGTAAACAAGGATAGAATGGAAATGGGTTAGGATGTAAAGAACGAGGAATTAAGGAACTTGTGAAACCAACACCACACTTATCTAAAGTAGGTTTGGGTTTATGAGCTTCTCCTACATTCTCTCCACCATGTTCACAACAAAAGGATTGCTTCCTACTCCCCCAAAATCTTATCTTCTATCTCAACAAGAGTGTATTTTGCCAATTCTACTAAAAGACTGCCTAATCACTCTTCCTACTGCAAAACACAAAAATATCAAAACAATAATTATTCATCTCCTTATTATTGTGCATATCGTTGAACACTTGGCCATTCCACTAATGAATGTCGAGGCTTGGGTGACAAAATTCAACAACTTTGAACAAGGATTGGCTATGGCACTTCTCACCATGCTTGATGTAGTCCCTAGAGCACCTTGTCCTCCTTCCATTTTATAATCAAGTTGGAGGAGGATAATTTTTTATAGGCTAACTTGCAAGAGTGGTCTTTCTCTCTCTCTCTCTCTCTCATTTGTGTTATGTTTGTATGTATTGTTTGTTATCCCCATATTATGATGATTTGTTCTACCTTGGCACCCTTGTCAACACAAAGGGATAAGGAGTAAGAACGAGTTGTGTCATTCCTCTATATGTATCTTCATTCTTCTATATGTCATGATGTGTAATTTTTGTTATTTTTACTTGGATGATTTAGCATCCTTTCATATTGATTCAATTTATGTGTATATGATTTTCTTTTGTCTATATGGAACCTTGTAGCAATGCTCAACATCATACCATGACTACACAAGCCATTGTGTATCATGTTTATAAGCATCACGTTGGTTTTCTCATCTTGGGGCAACCCCTTGTTGCGATGTAGATTTTGAAAACACATCTCATTTGGACATGTGATTTTACAAAGTTCTTGTGCTTGTCTTATATTTATTTCTCACTCTACCTTAAAGGTGATTTCTCCTTGATGGAGTAACAATCACTTTAAGGTGGGGACATATATCGTGCTATGATGCCTTATGCTCCTTTCTATCTAAACACTTGTTGATTATCCTTGTTGTTACACTCTCTTGGAAAGGATTATGGCTAACTTAGAAATAAGATCTTGAGTGTATCTTGTTGTCTTAAGTTGAAGCTCCTTTCATGTTTGGGAGTGGGGTTGTACCACCAGCTACATTTTGGTAGTAAGGTCACTTCACCTTCTTATTTTGCAAGACTTTGTAAAATCCTCTTGCAGGAGGTAGCTTGGTGTATTACCTTGAGTGGAAACACTTTCCTTTGGAGATGGTGTACTTATCCTATGCTTCTTCTTATTTCTAACTATTGCTGAACAATCATATTTTCACTTTTACATAAGTTAATTAGGGAGATTCTTTTTCTATTTTGAGTCTTATGACATGTGTCATAGCCTTTATTTTCTCTTGAGAGCATTGTGACATGTGTCACATGCTTTCTTTCCCCACTTTGTCTATTCTTGGACAATGGTTGTGTATATCCTTTTTATTTATTTTTGAATAATGCAATAGGAATGTGAAGCACTAATTCATGCATGCATTTGGCTTTTGTAATATTTTCTTACAGCTCTCTCTTGTAGAAGATTTTCTACATATGATCTTGGCTCCTGTGAGTCCTTGCATGACTCCAACACTAACTAGCCCCTTAGCATTCTTCGTTATTGCATATTGGGGAATGATGCATGATGATTAAGACATCACTTAGATTGAGGTCTCCTTTATCATGCTGACTCAAGGTCCTTTGTATTATATTTCTTGCGATTGACGTGTGATGCGTGTATTCTCCTCTTATATTCTTATTCCATATATGTTCTCCATGCCTTGTGTGTTTCTCACATGTATTCTCTATATGTATTCCTCATGTATGTCTCTTGTGTCTTTCTGTCATATCCTCTAAGTGTTGTCCATGTGTTTTTCCATGTATACTTTTTGACTTGTGTGTATACTTCCTGTCAAGCATGTATACTTGGTGTATGGTATCTATACCTTGTGTATTGTGCATATGGTTTGGGTATTGCGTGTATACATTGTGATTTATGAAGTGTATGCCTTGTCTTATCTCATGTTTTCTAAGTGTTTCATGTGTGAGTGAATCATGTCTTGTACCTGATGTGTATGCCAAATCATCATAGACTCCTAGGATCCTAAACTTGAGGGCTTGATTACCCCTCAATTTTGGTGACATTCTACGACTTCTATGATCCTACGTGTTTGCAACCTTAGAATCTTAAGCTTGGGGGATTAATCACCCCTCAATCTTGGTAGACTTCTTTAGGCTTCTATGTCTTGTGTAGTTGAATCCATCCTTTAGAATGACTTTGAACGTAAGTTCATACGCACACTAAAGTGGGGCTAAATGTAGCATTGTAAAATAAGCACACTAGTATTCTACACTTAGTTTAGCACCTAGGTGGACCTAAAATGTTTGCACTTGTCAATTATGACCTATTTTAACACCTTTTTGAGCATTAATTGTGTAATTCTTGATCCCGATGAATGGAACCTAGAAAAAAATAATAAAGAAGGGATAAGCACATGTTAAGTACCCTTTTTCGGGAGCTATGTGGCTAAAGGATCAGGGCACCCAAGCACCCTAGGACCTCCTTTAGGTCTACCCTAAAATGTGGCTTGTTAGCTTGGGACCTCTCAAATGGTTCCTAATGTTGGCCTTGTGTGGTTTAACTCTCTAGAAATCAATAGGAATGCATATAAAAGCAAGTTAGTTTATTCATTTGAACATCTCTAAGAAATCTCTAACTTCTTGAAGGATTCTTATTCTCTCTCATGCTCTCTACTTGTTTCTAAAGGTCTCTCTATTGTGGATTATTGTTGCAACACTAACTTATTACAGGTCTTGTGAAGATCTTTCTACTTTGGGCTACACCAACTTCTTGAGTCAAGTTATGATGCCACATTAAGTATGCTATGGTTTCCATGCTCATGGTGACTTCTTTCCTTCACACTTTGTTCTAGCATTGCATTCTACTTCAGATTTGCCTCCGCCCTCCTAGGGTATGTGCACTCTTTATCTATCATATTTTCTATTGTGGAGATGAAAACACCATTCACATAGCTTGACCTAGGCGATCTCCTAAATAACACCCAACCCTTTCCTCTTTTCATGTGTGCAGGTTAGAAGAATAGGTTTTGGGAGTTGATTTCTAGGAAGATGATAAAACTTGCAGGTACATACCTGATGAAGACATCAATTTTTACTAACCCTAATTAGGGTCTAGGGCACCCAAGTTCCCTTGTCCTTGGTATATTGGTCCTTGGATCTAGGTTCTCCTCTAATACATAGTCTCTGTGGTTCTTCTAGATTGTCCATATCTATTTCCAATTGTTTGTTATGCTTTGATCTTTGTCAACTAGGGTTTCATGCCTTTCACTGAGCTTGATTGATTGGATTTGGTTAATTTATTCTCTATACAAAAAAAGTCAAAGTTCCTATAGTTTGGCTCTCCTTGAAGGGTAGAAGCCAAGCTCATCTTGTGCCCTAATGTTTTGTAGAAGAGGTTTTGACCTAGTTTGATCTATTGAGCTAGTCTCTCTTTTCTACACTACAATATTTTTATTTTCACTAAAAGTAGGTCATTAAACTAAATATGAGGTTGATTGTTTTCTCAAGGAAAGTACTAATGCTTATTAAAAAATTAAAAAAGTATGATGCACTAGAGGAGAGATTCCATGTCAAGGCAATATAATAATTTTCTATCTCAAATAAATAAATATGACAAAAAAGGGAGCCAACTCAAAATAGTTGTGTTTTTATTACACAATACTTTGAAGATTTATTAAAAAATTATTTATTAAAATAGAAAAAACTAATGCATGCACTAATGTTTCAAGTTATCAATATGAAAAAAAATTAAACAAAAAAAGTAAAATTTACTAAAAGAAAAAGTGAAGGCCCCTTTAATATCATTTTTTAACATTTTATCAACAATTGAATTATAGTTACTATACTAAAAAACCTATATTTCATTAGTTTACATCATCTCAAAATTCAAAACATATATGTCAATTTCAAGTGATTCAAGGTAAAAACTGATTAGTCCATTTCCTTTATAAAAGGTGACACAACTTTGAACTTTCACTTAGTTGACTAGATCCTCTGACTCTACAGGGAATATACAAAACACTAGACTTGAACACATGGACAAATTCTAATTAATCGGAGAACTCATCTTTGAAAAAACTACGCAAATCAAAATTTTTGAAATCCTTGGAGGTGACAAAGCAAGAAAACTATGATTAATGGACATGAACTTTTATTAAGTGAAATCTATAAGGATTTCCATGTTCTTTCTTTTAGACTTTCTTTGTGTGTGGCCTCTAAGATGTGTGGTAAGAGCATTGACAATCTCATTTTATTAGACACTTCAACTAGCAATATACTCCAACCCCTTGTTTTGTGCTTTTTGTATGGTGTGTTATGCTCATAAAATTTTAAAAAAGGTTTGTGTTTCTTTCTAATCATATTCTTCTTTAAACAATTACACTAAATGTAAATACCTATTGAAACTTGTTGATATTTCCTTGTACAAAATAGTAGGCTATAGAATCACTTATGATTGTTTGTAGGCCTACATTTGACTATGGGAAGATGATGCTTGGGTAGATTGTAGGAGTGTAGATTGGTGCATCTAAATTTTAACCAGTAGGAAGGTATATAAGTATTAGTCTTGTAAGAATTTTTTTATCACCTAAATGCATAAATTAGGTGAGGATTTTACCAATGGAATTATTAAATTTTGATAGTATCGCATGACAAATTGGAAAAGATATTTTAAAAAATTTATACCTACTTTGTCCAAACTTAGGTTATGAGATTTGAAGGGAAAGAAAAAAATTTAACATGTAACTAAGCCTATTTTGAGAGTTTATTATGCTAGGAATGATAAGTAAGTTAAAGATATACCAACATATATTTTGGTCATGGTTAAGCAATAAGTAAATTATTTTTCTCAAGTGTGAGTTAAGATATGTAATAAATAATTTGTTTCTATGACTTGCAAATAAATAAAGACATGAATTTGTAGACCATAATAGACCCAAACTCAATTAAATTGTATTTTCTACCTTGCACTTGGGGAACTCATAGATTGGTCTGAAGGACCAATTAACTTGGTAGAGCTTGCCACGTGTCTACTGTTGATTCCCTCATACCAAAGTCCATGTTATTTCCATGCCACATGTCAAAACCCAATTCACCTAAGCTCCACCTTACAATCATGGACTTGAGAGTATAAGTACCACAAACCTAAGACTACTTGTTGATCTCTATTACATATGGTTTTTGGGTTTGATGGGAACATGAGCATCAAGCAAAGAAAACTTTAGATTCAAGCTCCCCTTTAGAATTTTATTAGTGAAACTCTTGGGCCTACTAAGCATGTGCCCCAAAAAATTTAACTTGATATTCTATACTTCAAACGTCTACTCAACTGAGTTATATAGGGAAACTCGGGCTCACAAAAAGAAAGAACATAAAAATATTTATAGATTTCACTTAATAAAAGTTTAGGTCCTTCGGTTATTTTTTTGTTTTCTCACCTTTAAGGATTTCAAAAATTTTAGTTCACAGAATCCTTTCAAAGTTGAGTTCTTCCCATTAGGTTAGAATTTATCTACATGTTCAAGTCTAGTGTTTCATATGTTCCCTGCAGACTTGGAAGAGATGGTCAACGTTGAGTAAGTCACATTCTCATGTCCAACATTGTCAATCTTGTAGGTTCAAGGAGACTATTAGACAAACCAAGAAGCAACATAGGTCAAAGTCTATATTAACTCCATGGTTGAGATCTTAGATCCATGATTTTTCCTAGACAATAGTATACCTGTACTTATTCAATCAACCAAATTGTATTTGCTTCCTCATGTTTGGGGAACTCACAAATTGGCCAAATGACTGATATAATTTGATAGAACATGTCATGCATCTACTCTTGATTCTCTTGGTCCATATTCCATGTCAATACTAAGTCACATATCAAACCCCAATTCACCTAAGCAATGCCTTACAATTATGGAATTGAGAGTATCAATACCATAAAACCAGGCAACTCACTAAGTTCTATTGCATAAATTTTTTAGGTTATCCAAGAAAATAGGTGGAACATGTCATTTAACCATAGCCTAGGGTGTTGACCTTGGGGTTTATCCTGTTAGTGTAAAATATTATAATTACCTCCTTAGCCTAAGTAATTATATATTATATTTTACACATGGCTTTAACACACCTTAGGTAGGTTATGTGACAACTTGGAGAATTGGTCAAACTCATCTAAGGTACATGTCGCCACTCCTTCACCACTTGGTGGAAATATATTGCCACCACCCCTTGAGTTTTGGAATGGACTTTTGATTCAACCTAATGACTCAGCACTATATGTACATGCTTGTTCATTATCAATTCACTCCAATTTGATGCCAATTTTCTACTTAGTAGATCTTAGTTCTAATATGGTATTAGAAAAACTCTAAATTAGTTTGTTGGTTCATTTCAAAGGCGTGAAGGTCATTGAAATCTACCACAAAAGAAACCCCTTGTGCGGGAGTGGTGAGTTTGTGTGCAGGCTCAGTTTGGAGGCATAAATATTTCTTTGGAGCTACATTTGACTTTTGTTTGGGCACAGAGAGAAGGAAGGCTTTGGAGGCACGATTTGGCATAATCTACCCTTCTTCTAGCTATTGAAAGGCATCCAATCACCTGAGGAATCCCATGACCTATTAAAAGGGTGGCTTGCCCGTGGAAATCGCGTGGAAAGGGTGGCCTTGTTGGGGAAACCTTCTGTCCAGCAAGATGTCGCGTCTCATTTTTATGAACAATATGATTATTGTAGTTTAGTGAATAATTACTGTGATTGACTTTTACCTTAAGTAATTTTGCATGCATGAAGGTAATTATTTTGAGTTATATTGATGAAAATTGGAAATTGTTTTAACTATTGAATATTGTAGAGATGACTACAATGATTTTCCTCAGTTATGTTTTGGAGACACTAACCTATTGATGTCGAGTTGAGTGCGAATGAATGTAGGTACTCGTCGAAGACGAGAGCATGGTTGAGGTAGAGGTGTTCTAGCCACTTGGCAAGAACTAATGGATGGATTACCCTGATGCAATAACACACATCACATAGTTGCATATGCATTAATGTGTGGTTATTAATCATTTCCGAATGCATGATGTGATTACTTAAATTTAATGTCTTTTCAAAATATATTCAAATGATGTATTGTATGTTATTTAAATAAATAATAAAATATTGTTTATAGATGTTTGGAAGACAATATGTTCCTTAAAAATAAATAAATATATTAAATTATATATATAAATATGCAATATTGTATTGCATTTCTCTTCTTGATTATTTAATTTGATTTGTTTTAATAACAATAGTTAAATTATTCAAAATAGTATTATTATATTGAATAAAAGAATCAAAACATATTCTTGTCACTCATGCGATAGTAAGCTAACTTAAATAGATATTATTTGATTTTAAATAGGAAAGATTGTGAGTTTTAAATTATTATTTTCATGCAAACTGAAATACAAACTTTAGTTCTAAACCTAAAGAGATCACCAAAAATAAGAGTTGGGATTTTGGATAAAAGAAGGGGGATTTGGGCAAAAAGAAGGACCCCACATTTTGCAGCTAAGTAAGGAGTTTTTCCTGAGAGACAAAAGCAGAGGAGAATTGCAGCGACAAGAAAAAGAAAAGAAGGCAGCCACATCAGCTGCAACTCATCCCCAATCGACTATTTTTACCAGGTTTTTAATTCATGTTTTTGCCTCTGGGAATTACGTTGATTTGGCAGTTTTTAGATGGTTTTATCTACTGAGTTGTGGACAAATGCATTTGTTGGGTCATTCCTTGTTTATACTGGCCATCCCTATTTTACTGGCCGCTTATCTTTTTGCCTGGCTGTTTCTTCTATTTTTCTGGCCGCTTATTCTTTCTGGCCATTTTTGTTAAAGGAAATCGCTTTCCTTCCTGGCCGTCGACCTTCCTTATGGTCGACTTGACTGTTCTTTGGGCGATATGTATAGATTGACTCCTACTTTTCTAGTTGACACCAGTAACTCTCCCAAACTATGGCAATTTATCTTTGTAGTTATGCCTAGCAAATTGCTTTATTCAGATCTTGAGTTTTACTGTGAAAATGATGAGATATCTGAATCTCTAATTACTATTAAATTTATTCTTTCTCAAAAAATATATGATTGTACTTCTTAGCTTGGCTGAAAACAGTTTTAAATTAGAAAATCGACCTCATTATGTTAAATATCAACCTCTGAAATTTAGACAAAAATCATATATTCTTGTAGCTTCATTTTCAATTTTATATGTTCCTGTAGCGAATCCATTTTTATCTATGAATTCTGAGGAACTAGTGCTATAGCTATCTTTTATGACAATCGAAACTTATAAGTTCATGTTGCACTGTTAAAGACTTGTTAAAACATTATGTAACTACAAAAACCAGAGAAAATAGACTACTATTTTATTTTCCTATGAATGCTGAAAACCTTTTATATTTACATTTTGACTGAAAACTGAATTAAAATTTGTTCTCTATTCACTGTCTTTATTCCTACAACAGTTCCTGTTGCAACTGCGATAGGAAGTTTGATTCTATTGTTTTCATTGTTTTTAAAAAAAACTTCCTGTCACAAGAATGATAGTAAGGTAGATTCATATTAGAATGACTATTCTTGAAGACTTAATCACTGAAATACTAGATTAGAAAACTATATCAATTTGCTAAACTTATGAGTGCAATTGTATGTTCAAGAGATTGATTCTTGCTTGAAAGTGTATTTTTCTGTAATTGATATTTTGGGAAAAGGGATTGGATTGATTAATTGAAAACTTGTACTTTCAATCCTTTACTTTATTTTCTTGCTTCTTGGGGAAAGAAGTAGTTTTTATATAGGAATGTATTGGGTTACTTTTGGGACTAGGATGCCGAATGTGGATTTATCAGAGATGGCTTTTCCTCTTTTCGGGAATTGAACTAGGTTACTTATAAATGATTAGATCTAATTGGAATGACATTGAAATAGATGTTTATTGTCTAGCAAACTTATTTATTGATATTTCTGCCAGATCCTATTGTGAGACAATTTTCTTTTCATTATTAGAATTGCACATTTAGACATTAGGGTTGCATCGGGTGTTCCCTCCTGCCAGTTGTTACTAGGTAGCTACACATTTCGTGTAGGGATGGGTTTCCTTCGTTTCATGAAGGGATTTGGGGAAGTGTAAATACTTCATGGTTGGGTGGAAAAGCACTTGGGCCATGTTCTCGTATCTTGACTTGCAGGTGGTGGACCACTTGGTTTGTGCGGCTGAAGAGTGTTTTGATTTATCTATTATTGTTGTACATGTTGATTGTACACTATATTGGATGTATTATGGCATGCTTGCCAATGGAATTATGTATATTATTTTATAATGCTTGTTACATGGATTAAACACATGATTATGTAAGATTTAATGACATTGAGATTCATATTTAAATGAGATTATCTTTTAGTTGAGATATTGTGATTAAGCAGATTAATTACACCTTTTTTCTTTGAAATGTTGTATCTAAGTGGATTATTTATACATCTTTTTATTTTGGTTATTGAGATGTTGTATTTAAGTGGATTATTTACTTCATTTACTTTTGAGTTGGTTTAAATACTTTTACATGACTTGTGAGGATTTATATTTGGTATCAAATCTCTAGGATTAACACTAGGGCGTTTGTTTTTGGGACTATTGTGCTAAAATTACAAACTTGATATAGATTGTCCATCATGAATACTAGAAACATTGATCATGGTGATAGATCAGGAAGTAGTCGAGGTAGAGGATCACATGGAGGTGCTTGTGGTGGTCAAACTACTGGGGATCATGGAGATGCCAGTAATGACTAAGATGGAAGATTTGACCATATTCTTGATCTCTTGACTCGAAAGGACAAAAGGATGAATACTCTAGAGTAGGAGATCAGAGGAATTCCTAGAGGTCATAATGCTAATGAAAACCCAAGGGTTGAGATGCAAAATGAGAACCCAAGGATAGAAGTTCAAGTTCCTGAAGTTGGAGATATTGCTGATAATCAAGCAAAGATAGTGGAAGAATTAGGGAAAGACCACAAGAAAGTATCACTGCCGAAATTTGATGGAAAGACAATTGGAGATGGAGCTGAGTCTTGGATAATCGAAATGGAGAAATACTTTGGACTCTAAAACCTTTCAAATCACACGAAGGCTATGTGGGGATCTTATTAGTTGATTGGAGAAGCAACATGGTGGAATAATGAGAAGGCAGATAAGAAGTTGTTATTTGGTGAAATAACTTGGGAGATTTTCTTGCAACGGTTTAGAAAAAGATGGTTACTACAGTTATTCTTTGACAAGAAGATGACAAATTTTTAGAATTTGATTCAAGGAGGTATGTCCGTAACTAGTTATTGAAAAAGGTTTTCTCATCTACTTAAGTATGTTCCATAGTATCAGATAGATGAGAGATTTCAGATCAGAAAGTTTATTCTGGGATTGAGGCCACAAATTGGAGCTGAGGTAGACATTCATAACCCACTCATGATGGATGCCCCTTTTGAAAAAGCAATAAAGCAAGAGTAGAGGCTGTAGCAGACAACAACTTACCATAAGCAAAGAGATGCTAAGTTTTCAAATAAGAAACCACAGAATAATCAACGAAACTATCAACAAAATAAAGGCAATAATAGACAGATCAGGAATCTAAAGAGAGGTAATAATTCTTAGGATGGAAATGGTGGAAACAAAAGAGGCAGCCATAACAACAAAAACAAAAATTAGAGGGAAAGAGCTAAAGGACTGAGAGCACCTAAGGGTGGATGTTATAACTATGGAGAAGAACATTATGCAAATGCATGTCCACATAAAAGAGGAAACAAGAATCAACGAGGAGCACCGCAGCATCATATTCATACCACAGTGGATAATCAGCAAGCAAATTTTCAAGTAGCACCTATTCAGTTCCATGGTAAGCTCTATGGACTACCTATTTCTATTTTGATTGATACTGGTGCCACATAATGTTTTGTAGATCCTAGAGTAGTATCTAAGTTATCTATTAGACCTGGACATATGGAAAACTCTTGGATGGTACAGTATGGTGATTGTGTAGAAAAGAGGGTAGACTCATGTTTGGCATTTAGTGAGTTAGAGCTTCCTGGTTTTCAGATGCAAGTAAATCTGTATGTAGCACCTTTAGGCTCTTATGATGTAATTCTAGGATTCAATTGGTTAACTGAACATAAGTCTCTTGTAAACTATGAAGATAAGGTTGTTAGCTATTTGGATGACCCAGGGAATCAAGTGGAAATTAATGGATTTAAGAGACCTTTAGAGCTTAGACAAATCTCAGCTATGTAATTGAAGAAATCCAAGAGAAAAGGATGTGCCATTTATGTTGTCCAAGTAAAAGACTTTGACAAAGAAGAACCAGTGTTCAATGACTATCCAATCCTTAGAGATTTTAGAGATGTATTTCTGATAGAGTTAATAGAGTTTCCACCGAAGAGAGAATTTGACTTCTCAATTGACTTTCTACCAGGGACTGACCTGCAATCCAAGGCACCCTACAAAATGAATACTATAGAGTTGTATGAGCTTAAGGCACAATTGCAGGAGTTGCTAAATCAAGGGTTCATCAGACCTAGTGTGTCACCATGGGGTGCACCAGTCATCTTTGTAAAGAAGAAGGATGGTACTTTGAGATTATGCATTGATTATAGAATGCTTAACAAAGCTACCATAAAGAACAAGTATCAACTTCCAAGAATAGATGAGCTCTTTGATCAGATGAAAGGAGAAATAATGTTCTTGAAGATAGACCTTAGATCTGGTTATCACCAATTGCGGATTAAGGATAAGGACATCTCAAAAATAGCTTTTAGGACTTGATATGGTCACTACGAGTTCACTGTAGTACCATTTGGGTTGACTAATACTCCAACAACTTTCATGAATTTAATGAATACATTTTCAAAGATTATTTAGATGATTTTGTGTTGATCTTCCTTGATGACATATTGATATACTCTAAATCATTGGAAGAGAATGAAAGGCATTTGAGAATTGTTTTATAGCATTTGAGAGAGAGAAAGCTTTATGGTAAATATCTAGGTGTACATTCTTTCAAGATAAACTGCACTACCTTGGTCATGTGATCTTAGAAAAAGGGATTGCAGTTGATCCTAAGAAGATAAAAGCAATAATGGAATGGCCTGCACCACAGAGTGTGATAGAAGTCAGAAGTTTTATGGGACTTGCAAGTTATTATAGAAATTTTTTGGAAGGTTTCTCAACCATAGAAACATCAATTACCGTACTACAAAAGAAGGGTAAGAAGTTTGAATGGACCAAAAGGTGTGAGCAAGCTTTCCAAGTGTTAAAGGAAAAACTCACAACTGCTCCTATCCTGACCATACCAGATCCTAATTGGCACTTTACAGCTATAACAGATGCTTCGGGCGAAGGATTAGGAGGAGTTTTGATACAAAATGAGAAAGTGGTTGCCTATGAGTCAAGAAAGTTAAAGCAACATGAGTTCAACTATGTGCCGCATGATCTTGACTTAGCTACCATAGTTCATGCACTTCAGATGTGGAGACATTATATTCTAGGTAATCCCCTTCAGTTAAAGATAGATAATCTAGGGCTCAAGTATATATTTACTCAACCTAACCTTAATGCATGACAGAGAAGATGGTTAGAATTCCTTAGTGACTATGACTTTGGAATTGAGTATATAAAAGGAAAGGAGAATAGAGTAGCAGATGCTCTTAGTAGGAGAAGACATCTGGTTGCCATTGTTACCATGAGATCCAATTTGAAGCAGAAAGTGATTTAGAATCTTCAAGGGGATGAGCATTATGAAAGAGTAAAGCAAGCTTTGGAAGTAGACCCCTTAGATCATAGGTTTGATGGTTATGTTATCGAATCAGATGGACTTTTGAGATTTTAGGGAAGGATGTATATTCCTAACTCAGGAGAGTTGAGGAAGTTAGTGCTTGAAGAGATTCACAATGCACCTTATTCAGGTCACCCTGGAGTGAAAAGATGGTTGAAGGTTTGAAACCTTTATACTTTTGGCCTAGACTTAAGAGGAATGTGATGGAATTTGTAGTTCGATGCTTGGAATGCCAGCGAGTCAAAGTTGAGCATGTGCATCCAACAGGTTTGTTGTATCCACACAATATCCATGAGCACAAGTGGTAAGTGATAAGCAAGGATTTTATTCAAGGGTTACCTATGTCTAAGAATAGGCATGATGTCATCTTAGTGGTTGTAGACAAGTTGACAAAGGTAGCACATTTTATTCTGAGGAATATCTTAGATGGTTCTATGGTCTTAGCTAAGAAGTTTGTTCAGGAGATTTTCTGATTACATGGAGTGCCCAAGATAATCATTTCAGATCGAGACACTCGCATGACATCTAGATTTTGAATAACTCTTAATGCAGCTTTGGGTACAAAGTTGAATTTCAGTTCATCTTATCATCCTCAAATGGATGGTCAAACAAAAATAGTAAATCAGGTGGTAGAAAACCTCTAAATGTATTGTATGGATTAGCAGTATAAATGGAAGGAGTATCTTCCATTGGTAGAGTTTACATACAACAATTCATACCATGCATCTTTGGGAATGGCACCTTTTGAAGCTCTTTATGGGCGTAGGTGTCGAACACCTATTAGTTGGGATAAGGTGGAGGATAGATTAGTGATTGGTCCTGATCCTAAAATGTTAAGAGAAATGGATGATCATATGAAGTTGATCAAGGAGAAGATGAAGCAAGCTTCAGATCATCAAAAGAGTTATGCAAATAAGAATAGAACTCCTAGACAATTTTTAGTTGGTGACAAAGTCTTTTTGATAGTCAGACCTCATAAGAGTTTAGTATCATTTGGCAAAGCGTCCAAACTTGCTCTTCATTTTGTAGGACCGTTTGAAGTTCTGGAAGTGATTAATCATGTAGCTTATAGACTTGCGCTACCACCTGCACTTGCTAGAATCCATAATGTTTTTCATGTGTCTTTACTTAAGCTTTATCATCTTGATGTGTCATATATTCTTGATTGACATGCTTTACAGGTTCAGAATCCATGAGTGGTGCTAGTGGAGCCCACTCAAATTCTGGGGAAGTGCAACATTAATTTGCATAGCAGAGATGTGCAATATAAGGTCCAATGGGATCAATATTCTGAGGACAGTGCCACATGGGAGGATGTAGAGGAGATTGATAGATCTTTTCCTCATTTGAGGATATAGCATAGATTTCTTATTCATGCATGGATTATGATACTTTGAGTTCAGTTATTGCTTGATACTAAGTTGTTGTTATGATCTTTTGATACTTGAGTTGATGTTATTGTTTTATGACACCTTGATACTTTATTGGTGGTTCATAGATACTTTATTGTTTTGATGTTTAATAAGACATCAGGATGATGTCTCTTCCAAGTGGGGAAGGATGTCATGTCTCATTTTTATGAACAATATGATTATTCTAGTTTAGTGAACAATTACTGTGATTGACTTTTACCTTAAGTAATTTTGCATGCGTGAAGGTAATTATTATGAGGTATATTGATGAAAATTGGAAATTGTTTTAAATATTGAATATTGTAGAGATGATTACAATGATTTACCTCAGCTATGTTTTGGACACACTAACCTATTGACGTTGAGTTGAGTGTGAATGAATGCAGGTACTCATCAAAGACGAGAGCATGGTTGAGGTAGAGGTGTTCTAGCCACTTGGCAAGAACTGATGGATGGATTACCCTGATGCAATCACATACATCACGTAGTTGCATATGCATTATTGAATGAATTTTTATGCATTAATGTGTGGTTATTAATCTTTTTTGAATACATGATGTGATTACTTAAATTTAATGTCTTTTCAAAATATATTCAAATGATGTATTGTATGTTATTTAAATAAATAATAAAATATTGTTTATAGATATTTGGAAGACAATATGTTCCTTAAAAATAAATAAATATATTAAATTATATATATGAATATGCAATATTGTATTGCATTTCTCTTCTTGATTATTTAATTTGATTTTTTTAATAACAATAGTTAAATTATTCAAAATAGTATTATTATTTTGAATAAAAGAATCAAAATATATTCCTGTCACTCATGTGACAGTAAGCTAACTTAAATAGCTATTATTTGATTTTAAATAGGAAAGATTGTGAGTTTTAAATTATTATTTTCATGTAAACTAAAATATAAACTTCAGTTCTAAACCTAAAGAGATCATCAAAAATAAGAGTTGGGATTTTTGATAAAAGAAGGGGGATCTGGGCAAAAAGGACCCCATGTTTTGCAGCTAAGTAAAGAGTTTTTCCTGAGTGACAAAAGTAGAAGAGAATTGCAGTGACAAGAGAAATAAAAGAAGGTAGCCACATCAGCTGCAACTCAACCCCAATCAACTGCTTTTACTAGGTTTTTAATTCATGTTTTTGCCTTCTGGGAATTACGTTGATTTGGCTATTTTTAGATGGTTTTATCTACCGAGTGGTGGATGACTGCATTTGTTGGGTCGTTCCTTGTTTATACTGGCCATCCCTATTTTGCTAGCCGCTTATCTTTTTTGCTTGGTTGTTTCTTCTATTTTTCTAGCCACTTATTCTTTCAGGCCATTTTGGTTAAAGGAAATTGCTTTCCTTACTGGCTGTCGACCTTTCCTTATGACCGACTTGACTGTTCTTGGGCAATCTGTATAGATCAACACCTACTTTTCTAGTTGTTGCCAGTAATTCTCCCAACCTATGGCGATTTATCTCTGTAGTTATGCCTAGTAGATCGCATTATTCAGATCTTGAGTTTTACTATAAAAATGATGAGATATCTGAATCTCTAATTACTGTTAAATTTATTCTTTCTCAGAAAATATATGACTATATTTCTTATCTTGGCTGAAAATAATTTTAACTTAGAAAATCAACCTCCTTATGTTAAACATCAACCTTTGAAATTTAGACAAAAATCATATGTTCCTATAGCAAATCCATTTTTATCTATGAATACTGAGGAACTAGTGCTGTAGCTATCTTTTATGACAATCAAAACTTATAAGTTCCTATAGCACTGTTAAAGACATGTTAAAACATTATGTAACTACAAAAATAAGAGACAATAGACTACTGTTTTATTTTTTTATGAATGCTGAAAACCTTTTATATTTACATTTTGACTGAAAACTAAATTAAACTTTGTTCTCTGTTCACTATCTTTATTCCTGAAACAGTTCCTGTCGCAACTGTGACAGGAAGTCTGATTCTATTGTTTTCATTGTTTTTAAAAAACTTCATGTCACAAGAATGACAGTAAGATAGATTCATATTAGAATGACTATTCTTGAAGACTTAATGACTGAAATACTAGATTAGAAAACTATATCAATTTGCTAAACTTATGATTGCAATTGTATGTTCAAGAGATCAATTTTTGCTTGAAAGTGTATTTTTCCATAATTGATATTTTGGGAAAAGGGGTTGGATTGATTAATTGAAAACTTGTACTTTCGATTCTTTACTTTATTTTCTTGCTTCTTGGGGAAAGAAGTAGTTTTTATATAGGAATGTATTGGGTTACTTTTGGGACTAGGATGCCGAATGTGGATTTATCAGAGATGGCTTTTCCTCTTTTCAGGAATTGAACCAGGTTATTTATAAATGATTAGATCTAATTGGAATGACATTGAAATAGATGTTTATTGTCTAGCAAACTTATTTATTGATATCTCTGCCACATCCTATTGTGAGACAAGCTACTTTTAATTATTAGAATTGCACATTTAGACATCAGGGTTGCATCAGGTGTTCCCTCTTGCTAGTTGCTACTAGGTAGCTAGACATTTCATGCAGGATTGGGTTTCCTTCATTTCATGAAGGGATTCGAAGAAGTGTAAATACTTCATGGTTGGGTGGAAAAGCACCTGGGCCATGTTCCCGTCTCTCGGCTTGTAGGTGGTTGACCACTTGGTTCGTGCGTCTGAAGAGTGTTTTGATTTATCTATTATTGTTGTACATGTTGATTGTACCCTATATTGGATGTATTATGGCATGCTTGCCCATGGAATTATGTATATTATTTTATAGTGCTTGTTACCTGGATTAAGCACATGATTATGTAAGATTTAATGACATTGAGATTCATATTTATGAGATTATATTTTATTTGAGATATTGTGATTAAGTGGATTAATTACACCTTTTTTCTTTGAAATGTTGTATCTAAGTGGATTATTTACATATTTTTATTTTGGTTATTGAGATGTTGTATTTAAGTGGATTATTTACTTCATTTACTTTTGAGTTGGTTTAAATGCTTTTACATGACTTGTGAGGATTTACACAAGAAGGAAGGAGAACCAGGCATGTGAACGGGTTGATTCGATCACAAAGGAGGTTGAATCATCTGTTAAAAGTTGATTCAACCCCCATTTAAGGCTCCAATGAGGTGGATCTCTAGGTTGATTTAGACTGAAATCTCTGTAAACTTTCATTCTATATCTGCATAGAGAGTTCTGATCTATAGCTAGAAAGGGTGATTTGGGCCAAACTGTGCTATGTCTATTTGTGCAAGGTGGAAAGGCACATTGGTTTTTGCAAGGTCGAACCCATATCCATGTTTGGAGAGCTGTGGAAACCTTTGATTGCATAGGACTTTGGCATCTCTATTTTTGTAAGGGCATGGAAGGTTTGCATGGCGTAGCAAGGGCAATAGAGGCCCAATTCCTTGTAAAAGGTGTAAAAGTAGTAGGACGGACCCAATTTATGTAGAAGGACATTTGAAGAGTGACCAAGGAGATTCATAGGCTCATTGGAACCCAAAAATTGACCTATATTTCCCAAAATTAGCCTGTATTTGCCCTAAATCGGCCATATTCCTGATTTTCCCTAATCTCCTCAATATTTTTCCCTAATTTTGTTTTTAATGCATTTAAAATTATGGTTTCAATTTTAAACAAAATAGGCATGTAAAAGCATTTAAATATATGCTTTTTTTACAATAGGGGGTATTTATTAATTAGGGGAAATTGCTTTGTGGGATTAATCATTTTTTAATAAACCCTTGTACATTTTGAATTGATGAAGATGAAGAGTGAGGTCTGGTTTTGCAGGAGGCCAATACCCCCTCACAAATAAAATCATTGTATTCTTCACTCCTTTTCAATTTCAATGAGTAGCTGGAAGGCTAGATTCACTCAAGCTATAGGCATTTATTTTTTATTTTTAGTGCAAATGTATTAAAATAGGCCATTTTTATGGGAAACTTGTTTGTGTTATAACTTTGGATTGGTAGCTTGAAATTGAGTATCACTTTTTTCAAAACTTCATATTTTTACATTTCCCATCTATTGGACCTTGTTTTGCATTGTAAAACACAATAAGTTATAAAGTGTCAAATCTAGGGAGTTGCCTAATATTGAATCATGGGGGGTTGCATAATGTCTAGATTTTTATTATCTAAACCTGAGTTTTAACCTATTTTTCATCATGGGATATGATACTCACTCTTCTATAATCAATCAAAACAAGGGTAATTATAAGTCCTAGTGTGATGGCATCCTGAAACATCTCAGGTACCATAATCTCATGCCATATCTATATGGACTTATCATTGAACCAGGTAAACAATATTAGAAGAATAAGTGGTTTAATACTCATGATCATATTGTCGGATTAATCATTTTATATATACCAGATGCTACTTTGTACGCCATCATGGATATTGAATGCCCACATCCATTATGGATCACAATTTGGGACATATATGGAGACTCAAATAGTTCTCCATTCTTGCATGATCCTGCTATGATCACAAATAACATCCCACATCATGATATAGATACAAAATGTCTAGCTGACATAGATGAAATCATTGAACTCCATCTACTGTTGCTTTCAGATTTTAGAGTCACTTCTTTGAGAGCTTCCAGTACTTCCTTGCAGTAGGATAAATATATCAGTCTTCCTAGCATTGTTGATTGGGACATATTTCTACCTAACATTTCTTGTATGTTTGTATAGTCCCACATTGTTAATTTGGAAGCACACATTGAGGACATCAATATTTTTTTGACAGTTTCGATGAAGCTGCATCACCATTATACTCTTCAATATTCATGCTCCACATATGTCTACACATGGTTCTGGATTGTCATCGTCTTCATCTATTAGGCATGCACCTAATATGATTATGGCATCCTTTGGCATTGACATGGGGACACTTGAGAAGTTTTCAAAGACATCAAAATGGGCATCATCATCCTTGGATCAAATTCAACACAATTCAAGAACATACATACATCTTCCTGCACATTCTTATTCGGAATGGGGAGATATCCTGCATCTTTAGTTGGTTTCATTTCTTCCCAAGGGGAGCAACCTTGTTTGATGTTCTTGGATCTACATCTACATCCTTTGTCGAGAATCTAGCCTCATTACAATAGGACATACATAATGGGGGGTATCATAGACCTTCTATCATTTTCTCTCCTACAGGGAGAAATATTTATTGCACGTAGTGAAATAAGTAGTACTTCTTCACTTGTATAACTTTCATGCATATTTTCTCTATTTTGGAGGGTAGCTTTTTCCCACAGGGTTTTCTACCTTTCTCCACTTCATGAGAGATTACTTTGTACATGGATACTTGATCAAGCCTAGTTGTTGGGATCCATTTTCACTTTGTACCCACCTAAACTATGATTAAAGGGGGGTGTTAGTGTAAAATATTATAATTACTTCCTTATCCTAAGTAATTATACATTATATTTTGCACATCACTTTAAGCTACCTTAGGTAGGTTATGTGGTGACTTGGAGAGTTAGTCAAACTCATATAAGATACATGTCGCCACTCCTTTGCCACTTGGTGGAAATATATTTCCACCACTCCTTGAGTATTGGGATCAACTTCTAATTTGACCCAATGACTCAACACTATTATACAGGTAAGTGTACAAAGATGGGGGACCAAAAGGGGGTCTTAAGATGGCACTTTTTTTTTTCTGAAATCAGGAAACATTGATGTTGGATGAGAAATTGAAGATAGCTACACTCAAAATTTGAACATGGAACAAAAACAAGAGTCATAGTGCTCTGAATCTAGTTTCTAAACTACTAATTTTTTCCAAAAATGGTTGAGATTAAGGGGTTCAAAAAGGGGGAGCACACAAATTGGTCCTGTTTTTCTCAAAAAACATAACATAGCATCTGGTGTGCTCCCCCTAAAATGTTAATTTTTTTTTAGTATTTCAATAATCCCTTTGGTGAGAAATTAGCTAACACCATGTAGTTTATCCCTAATTTTTCTAATAATTTTTTCATGAATAATTGATTTTTTAGTAATTTTCAAAGTGGACACACCCTGAAAAATAGAAAATTGAGCATGCTCCCCCCTAAAATTTTTGAAAACTAATCAAAAATTGATTTTTTTTAATACATGTAGAATGGAGTCTAGTTTCTAAAAATGTAACTTATTTCAAATTTTGATGAATGATTAAAAAAAATGTCAAAAATACTAGACATTGGTTTTTGACAAAAAGTGGATACACTAACAAAAGAAATTAAAGATGAAACTCTTAACGTACTCAAAATGTGAATAAAATTATATGATTAGATAGATAGCAAAGAGATTAAGACTATGGTGGTATTTTTTACAAGTTTTCATCGAAATAAGTGCAAACTTGATGAGGAGCACGCTCCAGATTATGTGGTTTTTGTTACAATCTAAGAAAACACGTCTTTAGACATCCTAAACAGAGTCCAAGACTTTGGGTTGGAAGCCCAAGACAAATCCAAACCTTAGGCTTGGAACTAACCAAGGCAATGCATAACATGAGCACATTATAATGTGCTTACATTTTGTGCATTCACATAATGCAAGTGCATTATAACGTGCTTGGGTTATGTGCATTGCCATAACGTGAGCACGTTATAACGCGCTCGCATTATGGTCAACTAAAACAACTCTCTCTCTCTCCCCCCTCTCTCTAAGAGGTAGAGAGAGATAGGGAGAAAGTGATATATGGAGAGAGAGAGAGAGAGTCATAGTTTTCTTTTTTCCATTTCGTTCATCGATAAGGGAGAGGGAGAGATAGGGAAATAGAGGAATGATAGGGGAGAAGGAGGTAAGAGATATGGAGAAAGAAAGAGATAGATAGGGAGATAGAGGTTTGGGGTTGCTCAGGTTTAGGGGTTAGTGGTTATGATTTAGGGGCATTATTTAGGGTTTAGGGGTTTAGAGAGAGAGAGACTACTTTTGACATGCAACCCTAAACCCTTAACCCAAGCAACCCTAAGCCTCTAAACCCTAAATAATTCCACTAAACCCTAACCCCTAAACCATAAACCCAAGAAACCCTAGATCTCTATCTCTCTATCTTTATCAGATGCCCTCTATCTCTCAATCTCTCTCCGTAAACTTTAGAAACCCTAAACTTATAAACCCTAAATAATGCCCCAAAACCCTAAACCTGAGAAACCCTAAACACCTCTCTCTCCAAATAGAGAGTGAGGGACATGTCTAGAGACATAGGGAGAGAGACTGAGAGGTAGAGGGATGATAGAGATAGGGAGATAGAGGTTTAGGGTTTCTTGGGTTTAGGTGTTTGGGGGTTTAGGGTTGCTCAAGTTAGGGCTTAGTGTTCAGAGCTTAGGGGCATTATTTAGGTTTCAAGGTTTGGAGGTTTAGGGTTTAGGGAGAGAGGACTGATAGGGAGATATAGAGGACACCGAGGGGAGAGATAGGGAGATAAAGGTTTAGGGTTGCTTTGGTTTAGGGGTTGAGAGAGACAGAGAGGTGTTTAGAAACAAACCCTCTCCCCACTCTCCCTCTCTCTCTCTCGCATTGGAGTTTGAATCACCCGTGTCATTTCAGAGAGAGGATTTTGCTTTTGCAAAATGTGATCGCGTTATAGACTCGGTAATACCAAGCCATAACATGAGCGCATTATAATGTGCTCACATTATAACATGAGTGCATTATAATGTACTCGTGTTATGCCTTGTATGGGACTAAAAAGTCATGTGGTGACTTTTTGGTCCCTCATATTTGTGCATATACCTGTACATGCTTGTTCATTATCAATTCACTCTAATTTGATGCCAAGTTTCTACTTAGTAGATCCTAGTTCTAATATATCCTTACTTTTAATTAGGCATTTTAGATTTGATTTTTGTTTACACTAATTTTGTGTAATATTTGATTAGGGTTTTGATCCACCCTTATGTGTGTTTTATTATCACATGTTGATTAGGAAATAGAATTCCAATTATGTCTTATCTATTTGATCCTATCTAGCCAACCTTGGATTGTGTATTTTTTCTATATCATTTACCATTTCCCTAGGTCATTACCTTTAACTGATCTACATGCTTTCCTTACTAATTATAATGTTTTCTTATAATATTTAATGGCATATAATCTAAGTCCAAAGTTGATGCTCATGTACTTTTATGCTATTATAGATGAGGATGTATTTTCTATGGAGGTGTTATTTATTCATGTTAATGCTTTTCCCTACTTCATAGAGTTAGTTCGTATCCTTCTCTTTTAGAAACACTCATTCCACTTGTCTATATGCTTCATGTTGATCCTACCTCTCCTATGGCTTGTGACAATGATGAGAATGTACCTAGTGGGAATTTACCTCATGTAATTGATAAATTATCAGTGTACCAACCCATAATGGAACTACTCTAGACAAGTGGGGTTCTTCCCACAATATCACAATGATTGTTGATCCTCCTCAACTAATATTGATCGTCATGCTATCCTCTCATATCCTTGTTTGACCTCCATGAGATGTTGGCTAGTGTTAATCTATCAAAAATCATCCTGCACCCTATTAATATCTTCCTCTTCTACTAGTGTCCCAATGGTATGATCAAGGTATATCTGAGGTACTATGTCCATAGGTACACTTAGGGGATGACGTATCCTAATATGCACATACATCCAACACTTTACTAACTTTTGCAACTCATAAACTCTATTGACAGTAAACATAAACCAAAGTCTAGGTTTCTATATGTATTGTTGTACCTCAATATGATACAACAAGAAGCAATAAAAAAATGTGACAAATAAAAAACCAACTCAAAAGAAATAACCCATGCATTCATACACCATATTAAGAGATAGAATCACACACATATATTAATCATCTAATATGCTCTTTACATTCATTGATAATATATTTTATACAACAAACATAGATATACACATCAAATATTCTTACAAGTTTATGTCAAATATTCTCTCATATTATCTTTAATCTATATTCTCTCCTCACATATTCATTATATCTCTTATATCCTAATCTATCTATGTGTAGAACATTTAATTGGCTATTATAGCATGCTATGATCTAGGCATGTGTCCTTTAGGAACGTTCTTGTATAAATTCATCCTTATGTTGTATCATAAGGCTTCAAATTGTAATATACTACTATTCATGGTACTCATGGTAACCTCTATTCCTCTCTATCAATGAATACTAGGTGGAGGATGTGCATATCAAACTTAGCTAATGGTGTCCTTGTGGGTTTTCACCATAATCCTCCATTAGGTTGCCTATTCAGTTTTTCAATCCAATTGGGATGAGATCAAGCCAGCCTTGTGGGTTTTCAACTTGATCCACGAAGGCCTTAATTCAACTTTGTTCCTACCAACATCATCTCTCAAATTAACATGTCTCATCCTTCATATATTGTATCTTTGTTTTGCCAACTTCTATATAAAATTCATTCATTCAACCATGTCCAAAACTCCAAAATGTCCAACAAAACTTTACCAAAAGTTTTAGAAGTAAACCATTAATCAAAGCAAAATAGCCTTATGTAGAATTTGGCATGTTGCATAGGTTTTATTCCAATGGGTCATTAATTGTTGAAGCTACCACACATGCATCACAAGATCAAGGAATGATTTCTCTACATCTACTAGAGTGGAAAGCTTTGGAGGACTTCATGACACTTTCTTCACTTCCAATAGGAGACTACTCATTTTGACAAATACAATTTAACCACCATGCTAATCTCCTTCAATTGAGAAAGTCTATTCATTCACTATTCTTGGCCTATTGATACTAGGAGTGCAAATTATTTAGTTGTTGTCTTTGTCACCTATCCAAACTAGTTTACAAATTATAAGAGATTGAGGCTTGTAAAATTTATGTTCTAGAGCATTAATTTAGGTCATTTGCACCTTAGTGGTAGAAAGATAGCTTATAAATACTAATACAATATTAATATGTTGCTACAAGTATGTTCCAAATTCTTTATTTGATCAATTAATTCTTCTTTAGGGGTCATACCCATTGTTGTCTCACGTGACCCAACTTTTCTTGCTCATACTCCCTGATGAATTGATCATTCATTTTACTTATGTATGTCTCCTAGTCATCAATTTCTACCAATAAGATTTGAACCACCCTTTCTAGTTCTTGTGTGATGGCCAAGGATGACTCCAAGGTGACTTACAATTATTGTTGTCTAATTATATCAATTGCCTTTTCTATAATCTCATTTATTGTCAAAAACCTATTTATCTAGTCTTGTTGGGCACTATTCTCTAGTGCATATCCTAGCTTCATTTTTTGAATCGGCATCATTTGAGTAAGATTTACCTATGGGCCCCTTAGAGAGGACATGATTATATTTGAGGCATTGGTGACCACATGTGCAATATGTTTTTGTTGTGGCAAGAATTCTTTAATTTTATCTATGGGCTCATTCACTAGATGCACCATTGTATTAGCTAGAACTTGGTGGATTACTAGTGTGGTAGGCATTTCCTATTCAATATGGGTAGATCATCTAATAGATCCTCCTCATTTCAACTATAGTTCATTTTCTACAACTTCTTTCTCATCTTCCTTCTATGGTGAGTCAGCCATCATTTGCTCTACTTGTTGTCCTACTTTTTCCTCTTCCACTTTTTTCCTTTTCTGCCATTATTTCCTATTCAAGTTCTCCTTGTCATTCAAGTGAAAATGTATCCATATGTGGTGATGGAAATAAAACCTTGGTAGATTTAGATGTGATTGTCTAACCCTTTTTAGCTTCTTTAATTTTCCATAATTTCTCATATGCATCTTTGGTAGCTCTCTAGGATTCTACTTCTAGACTTTTGATGGCTACTTCTTTCTCCTTGTAGTTTGCGTGCATAGGGACATCTAACCTTTGTTTTGTTTGAATCTCTTGATCTTGCAATGTTTGTAATTTTTCTTTGCTTTTGGGTGATAGATATAGTTCATACACTACTTTTTCTAATGTATTGTGTCTAAATGACACTTAAACTTTGAAGGAAACCTCTCCCTCTACATTTTCTCCTTAATCTTAGAGGCTAGTTCTACTAGAAAATCCTTTATCAACTCCACTATAAAATATGGGCTGATTGAAATGAAGCATATCATGCCTCATAAATCTTCTCCTTATTCACTATAGTAGGTTTTGTGTTGTCCTCCAAAGGTTTTCCTTCCTACAACATTGATTAGTAGAGTATATATGTACATTCGATACTTCACATGTACTCTTCACTTTCTCTTTTACTATTTTGTTGCTACTTTTCTTACTCTACGATGTCCTTTATTAGGGTTTTCTATTTATTGAGCTTCCTCTTGTCGGTTTTCCTATTTATTGATGTAGAGGGAATCTAAATTCAAGAACTATGGACTCTCAAGAATAAATAAAATGTAGTTTTTACAACAGTTTACACAATATTTCTTTGACCCTCCAGTGGTGACAACAAAATAATACCCTGTAAACTGTCCTACAAGCTTGTTTTCCTAGGCTCAAACCCTCAAACTGACCTATTGCTATTTTGGATGATGCAACTCCTCCTATCCACCTTCTCAAGCTTCACCAATGTTCAACAACCTCTACAGGGTCTTATCAAATCCTAGCACCACTGTGGCAACTCAAAAAGACAAAAAAATTCACTAAACCCTTAAGGGTTTATAAGGTTTACCAGTCCCTCTTGCATTCAAACCTGCATAAATTTCACCTGCAACACTTTCAAGACCAGTAATAAATTAAATGAAGGTTTCTACCAAGTTTTAGATTTTTCCCATGGTTAGAACAAAAGTTATGGGCAAATCTTTACTGTTGGAAACCCTAGTTTCAGAACAGAGCAACAAGCACTATTTTGATCATAACTTGAGAAAAAATCAATGAAATCACCTCAAACAAATTGTATTTAAACCTTAATACATGCCATTATCATCCCACACAAACACAGACCTGCAACTTGACCGTACAAGTCTGTACCAATATGTTCTTTTGTATTTTTTCAAGAAAATTGTCACAAATTTGTCAAAAAAATAGGGTTTATCATGAAAATCTTGCTCCTCCACTTCTTGGAGTGTATATTATATTAATTCAACATCCAAGAACTTACAAAAAGTAGTTACACTTGAGCATATGTCTTTTTTCATCAATAGCCCTAATGTCCATGTCATTAAACTTGACATTTATGCCTTTTTGTGCAACTTTCAAACATGACTTGTAACCAAAACAACCAAAAAAATATCTTACATGCTGTCCATGGTCCTCTTAAGACCTTATTATTCTTATCAAACCAAAAACAAAACTTGAGAAAACCATCTCAACCTTGCAACAAGCCAAAACTCCCTAGGAATTCAAAATTTCCTTTTTGGCAGGGAACCACAAATTTGAATTTCTAACATATTCAACCTATCTAAACCATTGAATTATGATCCCAATGGACCTTCTAAACCTAAACCAACTCAATCTAGACTCTTATCATCAAAACAAAACATCATAAACACATGTTTGAGTGATGCTCCTACAACATACTCCCCAAGTGGAAGAATTTGAGCTCTAGCTCAAATATGAATCTTTTTTCTTATCTTCCAGTTCTTTTGCATGCTTGCATTGTTTTATTTTTGAAGGATCTCAACTACAATTGTTTCAATTGGATCACTTGTGATTTTTATTCCAACAACATGCTTCTTGAGCCAAGGCCAACTTGGCATTATATATCCATGGGTTTTTGCTTGTCTCCTCATTCCAGCTTTAGCTTTCACTACAATTGTAAATTTATTTTCTCTTTCATCCACTTGGTCTTCTTTACCTGCATAGGAAACAAACATATTAAAGAAATCATATTCTTCTTCTACATACTTCACTTCTTCATCCACCTCATGTTGTTTGCCAGACATTATTTTCTCTTCATTATTCATCAAAATCTTTGGTTTCACCTCAACCATACTCAACCATTCATTTTTATTTTTGAATTGCTCATCCATTCTTTTATTCTCCTTGACATCAACATTCTCATCTCTTGGTTCTTCTTTTGAGAACCATGCTATCTCCTTATCCTCCTTAACTATCTTCTCTCTTTGGACTATCCTTGAGTCCTCTATAGCTTCTTTTGTTGTTTCTTCTTCTTCTTCCTGAATATCACCCACTTCAACATTAACGCCACTATTAGTTTCATTAGTTTGAGCAAATTCAAAAGAAATTTCTTCCATTTCTTTTTCAACTGGTTTTTCAAACATGTTTTCAAAATTAAGTTTACCAATAACCCATTCAAATCTCAACAACACGATAGAAGTAAGCTGAATGATCCATCCTTCATGCCCAGGATCAGAGGTGAACCAACGCCCTCCACTTTTGGGCCAAACGTTTGTCAAGAGCAAAAGGAGACTTCTCTGCTGGGAGTTGTGGGCACTGTTTCTACTGCTCTTATCGCTGGTTTAATTTTCTCGCAATATAGTTAATAGTTTGGGTATATGTTTTGAGTGGTAAGATTATTGTGTTAACTTTAAAGAGTCTTGTGCAGATCGTACTCAGAATTCAGTCTCAACCTGAATTGCAGAGGGCTCTATGTTTTTTGTCATTGTGAGATTGTGTGCAGAAATCTAAATGTGGGTATATGGATATAATCTATAATTATAATGAAAAAAGTCTTAATGGTTGATTAAAACTTGCTCAAGTGTGTAAGATGAATTGTTAAGACTGCACAGTCATTTGTATCAATTTGTATGTACAGACCAACATTTATATTTATTCGTATGCATAAATATAAACTGTGGCGGGTGTTTGGGGTTGTCTATGGTGGCAACGCCTTTTTTTCTTTAATTTCTAGCCAAGCCAAATGGTAAGCACATTTCCTTGTAGATCTAAAAGTGCTAACAGTCTAATTTTTGGACCTGCTCTTTGTCTTCTATTTCATGGAAGAACGTTGGTCATATCACTGAGAAGCTTTTAAAATTCCTGTTCTTGTTATAGATTTTATATACACCGTCAAAAATTGTAGAGGACAAATATGCATATAGTACGTAATTTCAAGAAGGATTGGACCCCTGTGCGTAGTTTAAATACATTGAAATAAAAGGTCTCTCTTACCTTTTCATTTCTACTTATTATTTCTGATTATCTATTTCAAATCATTTTAATTAATTTAAAATTTAATTTTTATGTCTTTTATTCCTCTATAATAATATTAAAAAAAAATAAAAAGAATTGCTTTTTATGTGAAGAAGCATAATTATATAGTGAAAGCAAAGGGTAAATTGTAATGTTCTATGTATGAATTTAAGATATTTTTATCTAACTTAATTAAACAATCAAAACATAGTTGAGTTTCAAAATATTATTTAAATATGTTTAAAATTGATATAACGAATAAGGTATTTAGTTTATGATCATTGAATGATATGTTCTAATGTGTACAATAAGATTTAATTTTAATTTTTTATTTCAAATTTGTGACTATGAAGTTTAGAGAGATTGAGAAATGATATGTGCACTATTCTAGTATAGTCTCACCCCACTAGGTTTTATCTCCACACTTACAATTTTAATCATGTATATGTGGTTCTAAACTTATATTGTGGCCTTAATCTTTGCACATTAGGTCCTTAAAATCTTGTTCATCTTTGAAGGATTTGAAAATAGTGGGGTTGACACTATTGGAATCTATTCTATTAAGAAATGAAGGTGACTAGGTTCCCAAATTTCACTTTAGTCAAGCCCTTGGCTTGATTTAATAATTTTGAATAAACTTGAAAACATACAAGCAAAAATGCAAAATAAATTATAATTTGTAGAAGCCAAAGCTATACTATGTGAGATAAATGATGCTTGCCAAGTACTCTTGGGTTCTAGTTGTGGATCGTATAAAATGGTTTTGACTTTGTTCTTTTATACAACCCCCAACATGCAAATTTGAATATTTTGCACTTAAGTTGACAAGGAACAATTAGTTACGATTGAGTCGGCTTGGGCCCATGATTAAATTTGATTTTAAAAATTTGGGGGCAAGTCTACATCTATGGTGATGAACCAAGTTTAAAGCTATAACTAAAATATTGATCCAAGACAAAAAAAAAAAAAACTTAAAAATTAAAATTTAAATCTTTAAGAAAAATATCAAATTGAAGTAAAATACCAACTTCCTCACATAAATATGTTGCATTTACAAACTAAACTATTACATTAAAAAAATCTCAAACAAATAATAAAAATATATATTTATCCTTACAAACAGAAATACAAATTTTATATATATATATATATATATATATATATACTTTTATTAAATATTATTTTAAAAACAATCTTTTATATAAATATTGCCTTTTTTTGTTAATATAATGTTAAGGAAAAAGGGGCTTAAAAAAAGCTCTGAAATGTTGCAAAATTTCATAGAACAACAATCTCTTCCCAACGGCATTGGAGATTCATGGCAGGTGGGTGGCGTTCAAGGCGAAGGGTTTGCACATGGGGGACAACCTTCGCTTTGGGCTTCCTGCCTCAGTTACATAGAGGTGGTAAATTTTGGCACTTGGAAGGGTGATGCCTCTCTGGCACCCTTCACCCAAACTCAAAACCGTAGACCTCATTCAGCTAGGCAGGCTGGGAGAAATGTGGCACTTGATGGGCTCTATAAGGGCTCTTTTCCAAGCATGAATTTAAATCAACCTTCCCCACCTTCTTTTGGGACTATTGCCAGTTTTGGTGGAGCCTTGCCTTTTCATCGCTCTAATGTTATTCCAGAGATCTGCTTGAAATGAGACATTCATTATAGGGAAGACTTTCTCAGGGAGCATGCACTCATTTGCAGATTCACGAGATCGTGGCCAAAACTATGTGATCTGCACACGTGGATCTCTGAGCACTAGAAGGAGGGCTTAGAGGAAGAAGTAAGCATCTACCCTTGTGCCGGAGGTCTTTTTATCCTAGAATTCAAATATTCCAAAGACAAAAGGAAGGTGTTGGACCATGGTCTGTGGTTCCTTAATGGAGATTTTTTTATGTTGGAAGCCATGGTTTCCATCCTTCGCTCCTCGGTCGGAGTCTTTCTCCTTTGCTTACCTGTGGGTGCATCTACCATACCTGTCCATACAATTTTGGTAACTTGAATGCCTGAGAGCCATTGGAAATGGCCTTGGGAAGTATTACTGCTTCTCAGAAGAAACAATAAATTATGCTAGCTCAAACTATGCTCGAATATGTGTTGAAATGGACCTCTCCTTTGGTCTACCAACTAAAATTGATCTGAAAGTGGGTAACAAAACTTGGAGGCAGCTGGTAGACTATGAAAAAATACCTTTCAGGTGCAAGAAATGCTTTTCAACAGATCACATTACTGCACAATGCAAAAGGCCACAACTGTGAGGGGTGCACAAGCCTCAAAAGAGAGACCTACTTGGTGGATTGGGGTTGATCCCCACCATTAAAACATTGCTTCTATTTCTCAAAATGTTATAGCTACTCCACACACTCTTCCTAAGGCTGCTACAAATGTAGTTTCCTTCCCCTCTCCAAGGGCTACTGTCACATCCTCTTGGGAAATAATTGGGGAAGACACAATAAAGATGCCAAAGACTCCCCTAACGAACTCAACGAAAGCTAACTTGTTGCCTCCTCTCCTTTCAGAAGGCTCTTCAGCACCTACTGAGCCACTAACTAATATTGATCCTGGGGGTGATGGGATTGCTAGAATGAAAAAATCTATGAGCTCTTCAGGGTTTGTGAATCCTGAGGAAGGTGAGGGCACCTCAATTGGTATGGTGGATTAGATTGGTGAGTCTCCCCCACTTACAAATCAGGGTTGGAGGGAAGTGAAGAAGAAAAGATCCTCTCAACCTAAGCTACATATGATGCTTAGATCATCAAAGAAAGAGTAGAATTTGTGTATGCGCCCATGCTTCAATGCACTGCCAGGTTTTGCTGAATGATTGTCTTTAGTTGATGCAAGCATTGTCGCTTCCATTTCACACCCCTATTCTTAGGGCATGCATTTGATTTATTTTCTTCTTTTTATATATGGAGTACGCCTCCCTTATGTCTAGCTTATGGATCAAAAAAATATTGCCTTTTATTTAAAAAAAAAAATATAAAGAAAACCCTTGTAGTCAAGGATGGTTACATTTTCTTCCCAAAGTCTTGTTTTTAACTTTAACATGTTCTCCACTCAAAATGGTACACACAAATGTTGTCTTTTCATTTCTTTTCTTCTTTCATAAAGAAATTCTCCAATCATTACGTCACTCTTTTTCTTCTTGTTTTTTTGGAAATTAGAGTTTGGGGGATGGTTAGGTGCATATTGCCTTTTTAATACAGTTTACTTCCTAAAGAATTAATAGACATGATATTTTCAGAGTTCATCATAATATTTGAAAGTGTTTGGATTATAATTATATAGAAATTTTTAACACCAAAATTTTGAATCACATTCTTAATTTATAATAAAAAAAAGATGAATTGGATAGTTATATATTTTTATAGTAGTGAAAATTTCATACTCTGTTCTTTTCTCTTTACATTTTGAATTTAGAGTTATTATATTGTCTTTTATTTATTGGCTAGCCTATAAGATGATTTATTTCATGTTGAAGTTGGTAAATGACATTATCTTAGTCCTATCCCATCTCCACACATCTCAATATTTTGAACACATGATAAATCTACCGTTCCCACCTTGGCTCAAATCCACAAGTATAGAATTGAACCAAGTCATTTTGACGCCCATAGATCTAACCACAAACTTTTAAATTTAAATTTCAAAATTTAAAGCTTGTTGCCCTTTTTCTATTAGTTGTGATAAACCCACTAAAGTGTGAATTATTTCAAATTGCACACTAGTGTGGTGTATTTATGGACTAACCCTAATTCATTTTCACCTAAAAAAGAAAGATCCCAAAAATCTAGGAATATATTAAGCATATACATAATTCAATTACAAATAGATAAAACATATTACACCAATATCCTAGGAGAATACTACATGCTTGCTTGTTGTCTTCGATCTTGGATCATCTTCATTGAATCAGTCTATACAAGGGCTTGACTGGAGAGAACATGACCCTCCCTTAGCAAGTTCCCTAATATTATTTGTGAACACCATTTTCTTAGATACATATCATAGACACATAGATGAGTAGATTATAGAAGTCCAAAATAAAGAAGTTTAGATATGTAACTCCAAGTTTAGTTCCATGCACAAGTTGAAATCCATACTTGTGGAGATCATTTCCACCCTCGTAAAAGTAAACCAAACAATTTCACAATTAGATTCCTAGCTCTTTTGTAGTTTTTTTAAATGCTCTAATTTTATGCCATATTGAATTTTGATGACACCTATCATAATGACATCTTCATTGGATTTAGAGCTAAGTACCATTGCATGATTTAATTCAGTTTAATTATAACATTAATTACATTATCTGATATCAATCTTGGCTCTTATATCTATGTTGAATATTTATTTAATTACACTTTTATTTATTTAATTAACCTAGATATTTAAGTGTGATTTTTCCTTACTTTTTTAGTGAATTCAACATTTGTACATGGCCTAGGGTTTTGACCTTAGGGCTTATCCTTATTTTTAATTAGGGATTTTAGATTTAATTTTCTAATTACATTCCTTTTTGAATAAGATTTTATTAGGGTTTGGACCCACCCTTATGTTTTTCATTATCACATATTGAGTAGGGTTTGGACTCCCATTGAGTCTTATCTATTTGATCCCATTTAGCCATTCTTGGATCATGTCTTGTTGGTATATCATTTATCACGGACTATTATAGGTCATTACCTTTAATTGATCTACATGTGTGCCTTACTTAATATGTAATGCCTACCTATGTTGACCCTTGCCATCTTGTTTAATAGATGATTAATTGTATGTTGATCATATTATTGGATTTCTATGTCATCAATATATATATTGGTGTTTCAACTTTTTTGTTTTCACTTAAATGATATGTTGGGTGGGTAGACTTAGTTCCTTCAGTGTTATGCTTTTATATGAGTAATTGCACCTTAGTCATATTTTCTGAATGGATGATTTAATGGAAATGTGCATGTTAGATATTTATGATTTAATTGTGTAATTTTATCATTTGCTTTGGCTGTGGTTACATATTAGGCAAATGTGTGTAACTTTTGATTGAGTGTGCAGGAAAATTACAAGTATCTGATCAATGAGTGGAATGTGGAGAATGTTAACACAAGACGCTTAGCATCTCACCTTTGTCCTTGTGTTGTTGAAACTTGTGAAAACTATATCCAAGTTGATTTAGATTCTAGATCCCCTTGTGTTAGACCCGTGAATGTGTCTGTTGTCCTTAGTTGTTGTCCTTGATATCAAAGACACAATCTCTTTTAGTTGGATGTGGTTGGATAGAGTGACCTTGAAATATAAGATACCTTGACACAAAGTATCTGTATCTTGATGGTGTGGCATTTCACATAGTCTCTTTATCTTTATCATGGTCTCTTAGTATCTCTGTATCTCAATGTGTATGGCTCTAGTTCACATAAATGGATGTTATCTTGTTTCATGACGTTCAAGGTGGCAAAGTGATTTATTGATGACAAACTTCATAATCCTTGTATTGCTTATGCTCTTCATGATTTGGTGGTATGATGTTATACTTGCATTAATGAGTTTTGATAGTACACATTGAGTTGCTAGTACAGTGGCATTGGATTGATAGTGGTTTTGGATGATCTTGTCAGAAGGATTAGATCTTGGTTGTTATCTTTCTTTGTTGGCATGAGTTCAGCTGGCATTGTACTCACATGATCTGGTAATAGTGCCTTGATGACAAATACACAGTGTTATCACAGTGATGGCACATATCTATAGTTGTTCAAGTGATAGTGGCATTTGTATTTATCTCTCTCTTGTGGCAGTTGATATTCATAAATATGACATATGTCAGTTGGTATTCACAGTGGTTGGTCTTTAGCACTATGACATTATTGTAATAGGCATATATTGATATTGACTTTGTAATCAATTATGTGATTGGCTGACACATGTTCAGTATGGCACCTTTGGTAATCATGTTCAGTTTGGTATCTTTTCATTGACATTGGTCCTCTTGATCATGTTGACATGGTTTGGCATTTTTTTGATCATGTTTGGTTACATAATGATATGGTATTCCTTCTTTGTTGGTGATGATGAGCTCATATGACAAGAGGTTATAATCTTGTTCTCTCTTGGCACAAATGTTTGATGTCATAAGCATTGTGGTAAATGCATTTAAATACATGGAATACTTTATGAGGACTAAGGCATGCAATTTTTGTTATGATGGTTTAAAGTGTTGACCACAACATGTTTTTAATTTGATCTCCTAGTGGGCATATTCAATGTTATAAATATCACAAACTTGTTCCTCATCGGCATGCTTTAGTGGTTTGACTCCCCAATAGGTCAGTGCAAATTTAACAAGGCAAATTGAATGAGTTTCTTCTTCATTAGTCACCGGTCTTCTTAGGGTTTACCTGTAACACCGGTTGCATAAGTTAAACTCGGGCAAAAGAAAGTTTTTGGCACTCATTATGCAAAGTTTGAGCTTCAAACATGAAGCTTTCTTAGGGTTTCATTTCAGTTTGCTATAATCATGAAAGAACATGAAAGTGGCTGCATGAATCTTTGAAGGAAGTCGTCCGAGGTATCTTTTGAGGTGACAAAGCTAGTTGGACTTGAGTAATTTATGTTGACCATCAGCACTATTGTATTCTTTCAGTTTCTCCTATTGGCTATTAGGTGTCTTCTCTCAAGTTTATGTTTTGAATTATAATGCATAAAAGTCTTTGAAGTTTCTTTGGTTGATTTTGGCATTGAAATTGTTTAAAGGGTCTTTTTATTTTCTGTGGACATAAAAATGGTTTTCAGATGCCTGGGGTTTGAAACATAAGTAGAGATTACATTTGTTTTTGGAGTTTAAATGTGTTAAAGCATTATTCTTTGTTAATTGTCTCCAAATGGAGTCTAGGGTTTCAAGTGGAAATTTCTTTTTCAGCTAAGGGTTTCACAAACATTACTGTGGCTATTTTATTCTTTGATAAAAGGAAGACTTATTGATATTCTCTTAGGGCTTTGAAACATTTTTGATGGCATTTTATTCTTCTCAAAAGCATTTCGAGGACTTATTGTTTGAAAAGATGAAATGGCAAAGAGTTTTTTAGGTTCTCTTGTGGGTCTGTAACATCTTGATGGAACACTATCAAAGAGATCATTTTTCTTTATTACATATGCAATGATAAAGGCACAAGATATATTTTTCTTTTCTGAGCATTTGAGATTCTGGTGCAAATAGTTATAAATAGTTGAAACATTCAGTTGTGTTTAGTTATACTCAGGTATTGTTCAACAAGGGTTGCTTTACAGAAAGGTTTTTGAATATTATATTATGATTAAGGAAGCAGTTAAAACAAGTTCTTTGACATTACTTTTTGGTCAGTTGAGAACTACCAATCAGTTTCAGTTTACAGTTATGATTCTCTAACTATCTGTAGAGGGAAAGAATGACTTGGACAAAATGTAATATGTTGTGTATAAAACATGATATAATATGAATGATGGATGTGTAAGCATGTGTACATGCATTGTTGATGTTATATCAGTTTGGTACAAAGAGAAACAGAGTAACCCTCTGTATTTGTATTTATCTTTCTGTATGTAGAGAGTGGGTGCTCCTGCAAGGCTGTGTTAGGGGTTGGTGCTCCTTAAAGTTGATGCTTCTAAATGTTGTAATCCAGTGAGGCCTGTAATCAGTGAGATTCATTTTTATAAGCCAGTGAGGCATTTTTCGAGTGGTTTTCTTCCCCAAAGGGTTTCCACTCAGGATAATATTTGTGTTATGGGTTGTTGCTATCACTGATGTGTTTTATCCTTATGTTCTTTCACTCATCATGTGTCATTCAATTTTATAGTTATTCTAAGTCAATTTGATCTGCATGAACGCATATTCATCATATATTTTTGTTTGAAATGATGTTCTCTATTGATTCTCATTATGGTCAATCAAAATTATACAAGTTACATGATTGAGTGTCTAATATGCAAACATCTTTACTCCTAAGTGCGATGTTCTTGTTTGATTCATAATATTGTTGATGCTTTCTTGACGTTAGTCTACCATTCCAAAGCGGTTGTGATTTTCAAGTTCTTAAGGTGTTGTTAAAATTAGTATACCACCGATTCCCCCCCCCCCCCACCCCTCTCAGTGCTATTGTACTCCAACAGTGTCTTCTTAGGTGATTTTAATTATTGCTTTTTAAAGTGCTTGATATGTGTTAAGGTTTATTATCCTTTAGACATATTAATCATGTTGTTATTTCTGGGAAATGAGAAAAGTGTTTATTTATCACTTGTGTGCTTATGCATTTGCTTGATCAATGCAAACAATTTATTAGTTCCTTGGAAAATTATAGTTTATGCTATTTATTGCAAGAGTAGAGAAAAAACAATTATTTGATTTAATTGGGTGTAGAATTATTTAATCATGGAAAGGCACTATATTTTATTTATTTATGTTTTATAAATAATGGATTGTGTGAAATGCATTATTAATTTAATCATCCGAGTATTGAGAAGTTAGAATTATTTCCTCTAGTTAGGAATATTGGGAAGAACTATTTCCTTTAGTTAGGAATATTGGGTCATCCCACAATAATGGGTTACACTTTTTGGCCAAACTTGACATTAAAATCAACATTTTGAACTAAATCTTCACTTTCTAACACCTATAGCCGTTAAACCGTTAGGAATCTGAAGATGACGCGAACTAGTGATTTGTAAGATTTTGTCTGTAGATTCTAAATATGTATTTTTAAAAAAAATTGGAGTTAAATTGTAAAAAAATTTGTTTCTCCTTTGATAACTAGTTTTTAATAGTAAACAACATTTTTTTAAAGTGATGTGTATTCTGTCGCACATAATTTTTTTTCTACAAAGGATTAAATTTTGATTCTTTTGAATTTAGATTGGTAACATCGTTATCTAGATGATACATTTGGTTTCATAATATTTTGTTGAATATATTTTTTTTAATTAAGTTTTGAGGTCAAACCAATTATAATTTAGACATAGGCGTATTCTGTCCAACATATAATTTTTTTTGTATGTATCAAAATTCAAATTTTTTTGTTGGAATAAGGACATCAATACCTAGAGGACATGTATTTTTTAGATTTTGTTTTCTCTATTTTCCTATTTTTTTGTATGTGTGAAACAAAGACCTTGATGTTCATTGAAAATACTACATTCACAAAAAATAAAAAATAAATATAATAATCAAATTAAATATATTTAAGATTATACTTTTTGGGAAGCTTATAATAAGGACTACATACTTACAAAACATAAATTTTAAATGAATTCATTTGATCCCCCAAAAGTTAAATCAAAAGTAGTTTTTTATCAACATTTTGATAGGTGTAGAGGAGACTCCATTATAGGTATGGTTTAAAACTAGCGGGGTAATAAAAAAATAAAATTATTTGAAAAACTTGATATTTCAACAACTTCTAGTCATGTAAATAATATTTTTTCAAAAATATAAAAATACCATTTTGTAGATCTATAAGTTTAATTTTTAAAAATATATATATTTTAATAGTTTAATTAGTATTTATATTTTCCTTTCTATTTTTACTAAAAGTAGGTTATCAACACAAAACATTAGGTCGATTACCATGTCAAGGAAAAATAGCAAAACTTATTAAAAAATTTTGAAAAAAATATGATGCACTAGATAAAATAATCTATATCAAGATGGTATAATTTTTTTTTAATTTTAGATAAATAGTTAATATGAATGTTGACGTCGAATGGAAACAACTATGTTTTAATACATGCATATTTTATTATTTATTTAAAAATATATATTTATCAAAATTGGAAATAAATATATGCATGCACTAAAGTTTTAAGTTATAAATACACACAAAAAAATTGAAAAAAATAAAATAAATTTACTATATAAAGATTGACGTCTCATGTAACTTCATTTTTTAGCGCATTTTATCAACAACTAAATTATAGTGTCAATTTATTAAAAACTATATTCAAATAATTTTAAAATTTTTTCAAAAAATACAAACATAAAATATACTAAAAAATAAATATTTTATTAGCTTACATCATTTCAAAATTCAGAACATATATGTCACTTTTTAGTGATTCAAGTTTCAAAGTTGAATCATCGTTGGTCGTTTCCTTTATAAAAGTGTGACACAACTTTGTGTTTTTACCCCTGCTTAACCCTTGGTGAATGGACTCCCTTCAAGTAAGATTAATCACTTCCACCTAGCCAACTTTCCTTTGTTTTCTTCAGTGATTCTAGAAAATCCTTTTAAAATCTACGATCCCTTCAAACAGTTCTCCTATGATTGCAGTGGATAGGTCTAGATCTAAGACTCTTGATATTTAAAACCTACAATATTCCTTTAACATCTACAACCATCTTTTAAAAGACTTATGTACGCTTCTGTGACCCTTTTGTTGACTCAAACCACTTCAACGCTCCCTTGATTTGTCCAACATCGGCTTTACTTTTCTTCTTAGACTTCAATGATTTTCTTTCAATATCAGCGTGTGGCTTAAAAACTACTTCAATTGGCTTTATTTCCAAAGGATCTTCTACAGCTCCACTGAAATAGCTTCAACTAATGATGGTTCCCTCTTGCCTTCAGTGACACACTAAGACTTCCAAATTGGCATCCTTCATACAATTCGTTGAGCCTTATACTATGATTCCTTGTTTTGCTTTAGCCACTCAAAAATCTACGAAACCCTTTTTTTTGTTGGCTGGAAACAATTTTAGATCTTGTTGATCTTGGCAGCTTCTGCAATGATTGACATTTCAATGCTAGGTCAGTGGCTCAAACCTGGGTGACTTTTAAATGGATTGATCTCCTCAGATAGGCAGCCTCTTCTAACCTTCCTTTGGCAACTTCAACAAGGGCTATGTCTTCTTTTCCTTAGTGAAATCTGTGGTCTCCTTTATGCTTCTTTTCACAACTGTAGCCAGTGATCTCCTGGTCTTTTTCTAGCTTTGACAATTTTTTCACCTCAATCTCTCTTGGCAGCTTCAAATAACTTCTGCGACTCTTGTATCTTTATGACTTGATCTCTTCAGCGACTTCACTTTGCAATTCTCAGTGGCCTTATTCCATAGCTTATTTCTCCAATAGCAGCGCCTTAATTCATTTTCTAAAAAAATTATAAACTTCAGCGGATCATGCAAACTTAAATGATTTTTCCAATCGACAGCTCGTTCCTTCTACCTTCATCTTTCTTCCTTTGGTACTTTAACATTAGATCTCCTTTATGCGCTTAGCTACAACAGACCAGAAACCCTAACCCTATATCTTCACACGAACTTGGCTCTGATACCACTATGATGGTGGTGGGTATGAGATCCACAAGACACACAAATATGACTCACACAGAAAACATAAAACACACACATGTAACCCTCAATGTGTTGTTGCACAAGATTTCATTACTTCACAACATGATTAGAAATATATCAAATGCTACAACATTCTCATGTTCACTTGATCATGCTACACATGCTTGACTTGATCACACATACTTGATTCAACATTGTTACATCATGCCTCTTTTATAGAGGTATTTAGTACATGACTCTACCTTTCTAGGCTCTTCCAATCCTCATCTAGAAACTTTATCCTCTAGATCATTCCTTCTTTCTAGAAACCTCCTTGACCTATCTAGAAACTTGTTGGATTCTTCTTTCTTCCAATTACATAACCAATTTTGTCTTTTTTTCCATTTTGTCTTTTCAATTTAATTAAATAATTATCATTGGTGGGAGAAATTACTACTCCATCAAGCCTGAGTCCACAAATCTTCAACACGACAAGAAACAAAAATAAGAATGTTGAATACACCAATTAATGGTGTTTTTCCACTTCATAGAAGCTTGCTTTTATGGCGTGAACATTCCAAGGAAGCATTTAGGAAAATCGTGCAAGCAAGAAATCTTCACTATCAGGTAATGTTCGACCAAGATTTATCTTGTTGCCAATTTCTCAAATTCTTGCCACTTGATCTCCACCCACCTGCACTGAAGATAGTGAGAAAAAAGTCCACTACATCGAATACCTGCAAGGCACTTCTTCTATCTACATTTGATTGGGCGTGATTGATTTAATGGTCATCTAATGCAAGAGCATCCTATTGTGATGTTCACAACACACCCCATTTTGCTCCTTAGCAAAATGAGGACCCCTACTGTTGCTTTGCTTTTTTCGCTTTTGGTTTGTTGTTCTATTTGGTGGTAAAGGGAAAAAGGAGTCAAAAATTTGCAAACCTTGTTATAAAATAGAGAAAAATGCATTTTTAGTACCAGGGCATGATATGGTTGGATTCCTTGTGAAAAATGAGCCAGGGTTGCTTTTTGAACAGTCTTAAAATTCACCATATTTTGCAAGTTATGATCATTTTGGTAAAATGTACAATTAGGTTCTGCATGGTACAAAGTCAATTGTATGTCTTTTTCCTTGTAGGCATCTGGTTAAAATCATAAAGTATACCTACAGGGTGGTTTTAGGTTAGAGTGTTTGATATTTTAGACCCACTTTATATCTCACAATTGTTTGTTTGAAAGGAAAATGCATAGGTGCACTTATGAAAATGGCCGGCCCAGGGGGTTATTTTACAATGTTAATTCATTTGATGTTTGGGCAATCTATATTTCATGCATACCTTATAACATTACATCAAGGCATACAACAAAGTTACCTTATGCGGATGCAAGTGCTTGAGGCTATCGGCATAACATTAGATGTCGGCTGAGTTCGAAAGTCTTTCACCGATGGTAATTCTTTCACTGATGAAGCGTTTGGCCATCAGCATCACTTGCACTATCGGTGGAGTTTGAAAAGGGTCTCGCCAAAGAGGGGTCTCACGCTGATAGAGGGAAGCAAGGGGCTATCGGCATAACAATTACGATCGGAACAAAGCATTACACTCACCCCGATAGAGCCAGCTCTCGCCAATGAAGAGTGATTGGTATAACGAATAACTATCGGAGCAACACTTTAAACTTTCGTTGATGCACAAAGACATGCCAATAGAAAGAAACAAAGGGCCATCGGCCAAACAACAATGATTGGTGGAGGAAGTTTGTGACACACCGATGGTCGATCTCAGCCCGATGGAGGAAAGGGAGAGATGCGGTGTCGGCAACATTTACGCTGATAAAAGGCTATCGGCATAACAAACAATGATTGGCATGTAGGTTTTTACTCGCGCCGATGAAGAGTCTCACACCAATGAAGGTTAACAAGGGAGTTTGCATCGGCCTAACAAAGGATATCGGCCAAATGTTTCGAGCCCACGCCGATAGGTAATTCTTACGCCAATACAAAGGATGAGCAAGCAAACAAGGCCATTTCGGCCAGAGTATAATGATCGGCCGAGGTAATTTTTGCCTCGCCGATAGTATGTGGTTACGCCGATAGAGGAAATGAAAGGCCATATCGGCATAACGATAGGTATCGGCCAAGGTATCTTTGGGCTCGCCAATGGGCGGGAAAAAGGAAAGCGATGAAGTTTCAGGTCATTTTGAGCTCGATGAGCATTTTTTTAGTCAACGGTGGTTGACCTATACATTTTGAGCGTTCTGTGTGCATTTTTGAATGCAGGTTTTGCCGATTTTGGACCTGATTTCCATATTTTGTGCAGTCATGCCTTGTTTAAACAGATATTTTGGTTTCCTACTGTTCATTTGTTCAAATGTGATACTTATTGCTTGTCTTGTTTTGCAGGCTTGCAGTTGAGGAAGGGGCTTGAACTCGATGACAATGACATCACGCAGAGGAGGAAATCAGATCTCAGGAGCAGAGGAAGTAAGGACGAAGGGCAAGGAAGTCAAAGGCCATTCATTGATAAGGACAAAATGCAGCTGAAGGCATCATCACAGGAGACCACAGAAGTTATTGTTAACCTGCTAAGCTTCCCAGAGGGCATTTTTCTCACCCAGATTGGATGTGTACTCAGAGGTATTTTGGGAAACTGGTTCACCTGCATTTATTGTTGTAACCAGGGGTTTGAACCAGGGTTTGGTTAGGGGTTTTTTGCTATAGTGAGGACAATCAGAGTCTTTATATTGTGCCTCTCTACACTATAATACTTTACAATATGGATTTTAGGAATACACAGGGATTTGAGCAGGTTAGCTTAGTAGAAGTTTAGGAGTAGAAGAAGGAGGTCGCCTATTTGTCTGTAGTAAGGAGTGTGTGGAATGTCTAGCTTCCTTACTGTATCTGTAAAGCTTGTAAGTTCTCTATAGTTTGATCAATGAAACTAAGAGTCATTCCAACATTGTAAATCATGTATGACTGTTTGTTTCTAATACAATAGAATCTGGAGTTCTGCATCTATCTTCTGAGTGTTCTCCTGCTCTTCTTTGTGTTTTGAAATATTTTCTCTAAGAGCTTGCAATTTTAAATGTATGTTTATGAAAATGCTCAGGACTTACATTTAAGGTTTTAAACTGTGGATTTGATCAAATTGTTGTATGATTTACATAGTGCATAACAGAACAATTAGATCCTTCAGTAGAGTAAACGAAGTTTAGAGTAGATCTTTCTAACTTTTCCCAACCCATCTGAAATACTTATCTTAAAACATAGAAATCTAAAGGAAGTTGTCTCAAATTTGAAAGGGTATGCATAACAGAGCTAAAAGTAGACAAGTTTTCATAGATGTATAAAGAGGAAAACTACAATAATTCAAGAAAACCATCTAAGATTTACAGCACGGTAATACTTTTATGCAAAGAATGGACAAACACATTCCTATTTCATGTTATCTTTGCATAGTTTGAGTCCAGTTAACCAACAAGCAACCTTAAATTACGTAAGGCCCCTTGAACATTACAGCTTCACATTGACCAACTGAATTTGCCCAACAGGCCATACCCGGCCATATTAAACTTGGGATTAAGTGAATCTTAAAATGATTCCTTCATATCTTTCAAGTCAGTTTTGGTTCATTATATGTGAATTTTAACTAATTGTTATGATTGCATCAAAACAATCACCAACAGTTTTTCTGGCACTAGAAGGAGGGCATGACTTGAATTAGGGTTTGTTTCAAACTGGCTAATAATAGTGATAGAGTGATCAGGTCTAGATCTAGTTCAGGAGATATATTTGTACAACTACCTTATATAAGGCAAAGTAAGAACCCTTTGATTTGGAATCCTAAAATAGCGCAAGCAGGAAGTTCATCTGGAACACCTCCTGGGTCACCTTTTAACATACGTAGCATTGTGAGTCCTGACAGATCACTATTTAGATCTTTAAATCTTGGTTCAAGCACTCCTAGAGGTCTCAGTCCTCCTATAAATCCTATCCCACCAATCAATCTAGGTATTCCTACAAGTTCAGGTCAAGCTCAAACACCTAGAATGGCTTATTTCAATGTCAATTCTCCCATATTTTTCAATGATTATCATGAGATGCCCAAAAATTTGGAGAAGATATGTCCTAAATATCAATTACATTAGGACCCGGAAGACCATATTAGAATATTCAAGGAAGCATGTTTTAGGGCCAGATTAGAGCACGAGGACGTTGTGTGTAGATTGTTTCCCTACACCTTTAGTGAACAAGCCTCTAACTGGTATGTAAACCTACCCAACGGTTACATTTCTTCCTGGTCACTTATGGAAGAAGCATTTCTGTCAAGATTTAGAGGACCCATTGATCCTTGCAACCTGTATCATAAACTGGCTACCATAAAAAGGGGTGAGGGAGAGTTGATTGATAATTTCAATGATAGATTTCAAAAGGCCTACTCTAGGTTAGTAGACCCTTACATCGTGGATGATGATACCTTGTTGGCTATGTACTATGCATCCTTGGATCCTTTAACTGCCATGTTTGTCAAAAGAAAACCTGACATAGATTCAATATCCAAAGCCTACAAAGAGGCAGCCTCAGTGAACCAAGAGATGAGGCACACAACTTATAGCCCATTTGTTAATGGAGGAAATTTTGGGGTACAGAATCAGGTACAACCATGGAATGGAGTTCCCATGCAACACACTCCATTATTAAATTCGGTTCCTTCTTACACACCTATGTATAGTCCTACCCCAATCCAAGCTATAACTCCTTACAGGGGTAGCACTTCCAATAACAGTCAAAATAATGGTCGGCCTTTCTTCCAACCTCCTAGGGATACAACTATGGCAAAAGCACAAGAGGAAAGAGAAGAAATCAAAGAGATCACTGCACATTTGAAAAGGTTAACCACCGAAGTGACACAACTGAGAAATGAGAACCTCTATGGAAGAGGCAACCAAAACTACAATCAAAATCAGAATCACAACCAAGGCCAAGATCAGAACTATAGTTCAAATCAAAGTCAGCATTACAATCAGAACTACAATCAGAGCCATACCCAAAATAACAACCAGGGCCAATGTTCAAATCAGAACCAAAACTATAATCAGCACCAAGGCCCCAACCAGGGGCAACCAATGCAAAATAGAGGGCCAGTGGTAGATAATAGGACTTGGGGCAATAATAACAGAAATCAGAATCAACCTAGGCCACCCAAGACATGGAACACTGGGCCCAACAAAGGTACTCTAGCTTCTCCTTTTGAGAATATAGATAATCATGATGCGAAACAAATGGCTAGCATCCAAATGGCTAGTACAGTACCAAAAAATTGGTGCAGATTTCACAATACCAATGCCCATGCTAAGCACGACTGTCCACAGTTCCACTTAGCAGCCAGCATTTTTAATATAGATGTGCAGCCTCCTACCTCTGAATTTCTCATTCCCAAGGGTAATGAGGTAGTACCCTCAGGATATGACACAGCCTTAGTCTTAGAAACATTTACCTTTGCAACTGCAGAAGAGAAAGAGGATGAATTGCTAGAAGATGGACCATACTGTTGTGAAAACCTTTATCTTGAATCATCCTTTGTGTTAAATGCTTTTCAGTTTCCCTTTGAAACTAAAAATGAGGTATTAATTGAAACAGAAGAAGTGCAGGCTTTTCAACAGACAAATAAAAACCACACCTACAATTTGAGGAACAACCCTAGGCCAGGAGGACCTTTCACCACTTCCATTCCTCCGAACAACTTCAATACCCCCCCAGATCAGAATGCCAGCAACAATGCTTCCATACTTAAAGCTAATCAGCACACAAATAGCGGAACAACAGTACAAAAGGATCAAACAAGTAAAACTGAAACAATAGAGACAACAAGATTAATGAGTTACTTGTCAGAGGAAATAAAGAAAATTAAGGTCAGTATACCTCTAAATGAATTATTGAAAACCCCAGGGATAAGAAATACTTTTATAAAATCCCTAGATACATCCATGACAGATGAGGTTTCTACTGATATAACTGTTCCTAATAGAGATTCACCGCTTAAAGAGAAAAGTAAGAAAGTTGAGCAGCCTTCCAATACAAACGTAGTAATACATGCAGATAAAAGGGATGCTCCTCCTTTCTTGTTAACTATTAGATTGTGTGGGAAGAACATACACAATTGCATGGTCGATTCTGGTGCCTCAGCCAATGTAATGCCCTTAGGAATATGTAAAACTCTAGGGTTGACTCCCACCAAATCTACCAAGGTTGTCACACAATTAGATAAGACTGAGGTTAGCGTAATAGGAGAACTCATGAACATTCAAATGCAATTAGCTTCAGACCCTAGGGTAAGCCAAATCATTGACATCTAAGTAGTGGATATACCCGTAAATTATGGAATGTTGCTGAGTAGGGATTGGTCCAAGACATTAAACGGATATATGGCCACTGACTTTTCACATATGTGGCTACCTTGGAGAGGTATCCCAAACTAGATTAGAATAGAGGTAGAACCTAGGATGAAACACATGATAATAGAGTATAACTGAACGAATGAAATATTATATGCTGCTGTTGAACCTGGTGTCTATAGAATTACCAACAATGGGGTATAGATTGAAGAGATCATGATGTTAAACATTAGAAAAAAATGTGTCAACAAGGAGACAACATTATTCATTGAGTCTGATGGAAATTCTTCAGATGAAGAAAACAATGCAATAGACAAATTTGGTCATGCCATTAGACAAGAGGTGGAAGAGTGCGTTAAACAAAATCTGCCAGTCCAATGCAAACTGTATAAAAATAGGTGTAGAGTCCACAATAGACCACATTCTGAGGAAAGTTGTGGAATGTGCAAAGATATCATTGAATATGAATACAAAAAATGCATAAAGAAGGTAGAATTACAAGAGGAAAATGAGAATCCTAATCAAACACGGAAATATGTTCAGGGTGATGTAGATGCCTTGATTCCAAATTTAGGAAAAGAGATAGAAGAAAAGGGTAGTTGTCTTTCTGATTTACCAGACGAAAATACACGTATGCAAGTTGACCAAACAGAAATGCCCATGAATGAACAGGACAACACCCCACAGGTGATAAAAGAGGCAAAGCATGCCAAGATAAAAGGTCAGAAAAGTAAAGATGACATGTGGACATTAAAGTGTGATGGGTCCAAATCAAAACAGGGTGCGGGTGCAGGTGTTGAACTCATAGATCCTCAGGGTAAATCACATTTCGCAGCATATAGATTACAATTTTCCTGTACTAACAATATTGCTGAATATGAGGCCCTAATTTTAGGACTTGTCATGGCCATCAAGAAAAGGGTGAAAACAATCAGAGTATTTTCAGACTCTGAATTAGTAGTCAGACAAGTGAGGAAACTATATGCCTGCAATTACAAAAAAATGATTAGTTATAGACATAGAGTATGGGGTTTAATAGATTCATTTGATGCTTTTAATATAGAGCACATCCCTAGAGAGCTGAACCACAGACCAGATGCACTAGCAGTTGCTGCTAGCACACTAGAACCCTTTACACTATCAGGATTAAGACGATTTGCTATTGAGCTAGTTAATGTGCCCAGTATCCCAGACAATGTTACACACTTTTAGGTATTTGGGGGGGATCAGCAAATTATTGATTTTCTGACTTGTAATGAGATATTTGAGGCTCAAATCATTGATGAGCAAGAGAGGCCTGAAATAACATGGGATGAAGAAGATATAATTAACTTGAAGAGCAACTTCTTACCCAAAGGAGTAATTGAATTAGAACATATCTTTGACTTTGATGGAGTAATAAGATAGAAGGACTTGCCCAAAACAGAAGGGGGTAAGTGTGATTTACACAACTTAGAGACAGAGCAAAATCCACAAAATGTAGTAATTGGGAAGGCTTGCTCTGAGAAAATTAGAAAAGAGGTTTTAGGCATTCTGAAAGAATATAAACATGTCATAGCATGGATGTATGAAGACTTGAAAACATACGATACATCCATCATAACTCACATAATACCTTTGAGACAAGAAGTTAAACCATTCAGGCAGAAACAAAGGCCTGTGAACGCCATTCTAGAGCCTTTAATCTTTGAGGAAGTTAAAAAATTGTTGTCTGCTGGAATAATTTTCCCAGTCGTACATTCAGTCTGGGTAGCTAACTTAGTACTAGTAAGGAAGAAAAACAGAGACATCAGGTTATGCGTAGACTTTAGAAATTTGAACAAAGCATCTGAAAAGGATAATTATCCTCTGCCTCCAATAGACAAAGTGCTGCAAGCAGTAAACGGGGCAAAGATGATGTCTTTTTTAGATGGCTTCTCAGGCGATAACCAAGTCTTAATTGATAGAGAAGATAGATTAGAAACCACCTTCACTTGCAAATGGGGAAATTATGCATATAGGAGAATGCCTTTTGGTCTGATTAATGCAGGTGCCACTTTGCAAAGAGCCATAGACATTACGTTCTGTGGATTATCAGGTAAGTGCATTGTTGTGTATATGGATGATTTGACTGTGTATTCCAAGGATGCATCCACCCACGCTGAAGATCTCAAGAAATTACTCAAGCAATGTGAAAGGTATGGGATTTCCCTTAATCCTAAGAAATGTATATTTGGCGTAACTAAAGGTAAATTATTAGGTCATGTCATTTCTGAGGATGGAATTTTGATTGATCTGGATAGAATAGAATCCATAAAAAATTTGCAAATACCAAACAGTAGGAAAGAATTGAAATCATTTTTTGGTAAAATTAACTTTGTTCGGAAGTTTATCACGGGTTTTGTAAAGATCATGCAGCCGTTAAATGCCATGTTAAAAAAGGATGCGGAGATGGAATGGACGCCTATGGCTAGGGCTGCATTTGAAGATATCAAGGAGGCAATTTCTAATGCTCCTGTATTGGCAAGTCCAGACTACACATGCCCGTTTTACATATACTCCTTTGCATCTTCTCATTCAGTCACGGCTGCCTTGACATAGAAAGGTGAAAACAATGAAGAAAGGCCCATTGCATTTATGAGTGCACCTCTGAAGGATGCACAACTGAGATATCTAGACACTGACAGACAAGCATTTGCATTGATGAGGGCTGTGAAAAAATTTAGACATTACATTCTGCGCAGCCAGATCAAAGCCATAGTGCTAGACGTAGCAGTAAAGATGTTTCTAATACAGAATGAACCTAGAGAAAAGAGAGCCAAATGGATCACCACGCTGCAGGAATTTGACATGGAAATCATTCCCATGAAGCTGGTCAGAGGGCAGGCGTTGGTGCAAACAATAGCAAATATGGATCCAGATTTGATAAAACAACAGTATGTATTGAATTCTCAGAACGCATCAGACTGGTATGGAGATTTAAACACTTTTTTAATAGCTGGAAAGTACCCAAACAGGATGAAAGCTTCTCAGAGGAGAGCTTTGAAGATTAAAGCACAGAAATACATGGTACAAGGAGGTCTTCTATTTAGGAAGAACCATGATGGAATTTATCTGAGATGCCTAAATAGAACTGAAGTAGATAAAGTGTTGACAGAACTACATGACAAGTACGGAACCGGCCATGGTTCCCATCTAGCTACAACACACAAAATACTGAGGGTGGGCTACTATTGGCCCACGATGTTCAAAGATACTGAGTCACATTAAAAGTTGCCACACCTGTCACATTGCAGCAGATAAGGGAAGAAATCAGGCCAATCCACTACAACCTGTGATTGAATCAAGACTGTTTGCACAGTGGGGGTTGGATTTTATTGGAGTCATCAATCCTCCTTCTGCTGCAGGACACAAATTTATACTGATGGTGACAGACTACTGTACAAGGTGGACTGAGGCTACCTGCTACAAATTCTCCACAACTGAGGTAGTTATCAAGTTCCTTGAAGAAAATATCATCACCAGGTTTGGAACTCCCTATTCATTGGTATGTGATAATGGCCCTGCTTTCTCTTCTTTAAAGTTTTCTACATGGGCATTTGAATACGGGATCATTTTAAGGTTTTCTTCAAATTATTAGCCTCAAGGTAATGGATTGGCTGAATCAACGAACAAAATTTTATTAGACATAATCAAGAAGTTAATTGCAAAGAGTCCTAGAGAGTGGAATACCCCGTTAAGATATGCATTATGGGTAGATAGGACCAAGTTTAAAATAGCTTTAGGTAGCACACCTTATCATTTAGTTTATGGGACTGATCCCATACTTCCAGTAAATCTAAGAATACCAACCTGGAAGTTTGCCAATGAGTATCTAGGCTTTGATAACCATAGGGAAGCCAGGATAGTACAAATGCTACAATTAGATGAAAAAAGAGGTCAAGCCATCGAGAAGTTTGCCAAACACCAAGCAGTTGTGAAGAGGTGGTTTGATAAAAGGGCAAGAGTCAAAACATTTAGGATATCAACTTAGTGCTATACTGGGACAAAGCACATGAAAAGAAAGGAAGCCATGGAAAATTTGATAAACTATGGCTAGGTCCATTACAAGTCTCAGAAATAATAGGAGATAACACATTTAGACTTAAGACCTTGACTGGAGAAGATGTTCCATTGCCAGTAAATGGCCAACATTTGAAACATTACTCCCAAGCCTGAGGTAAAGGGCAGTCCATTTTGGTGTAATATAGTGTAAGTAATGTACAGTTCTTCTTTTGCTATTTTCTTTTTTTGGGTTGGTTGTTTGTATAGTTTGTCTTCTGTTTGTTTCTGTTTGTTGTTTGTTCCTATTTGTACAATTTTCTTCTCTTTTCCGTTTTTGTTTTCCTTGTACAGTCTGTCTGTTATTTGTTGGTTGTCTCCTCAGCAGGGATCTTTGTCTTACTTTAGAGTATTAGGGGGCAAACCAGCAACCATTCAAAACAGTATAAAATTTGGGGTATTCAAGTTAATCATTTGCAATTTACACATAGCTTGTTGTGATTGTCATGAATGTAGAGAGTTGTTTTACTTGTTAAATTTCGTATTCAATAAATGTGATTAAGAATTCAAAAGAGGTTTCTCATGATGACACACCTAAAATCCTTGGGTTTGTTGAACCTACCAGTGTAGATATTAGGTGAAAAATCCGAGGTCACCCTTGCTACCATTACAATTCTCAGCTTAATTTCAGCAAGTGTTCACTCCTTGCATCATGAAGTTACAAATTGCAAAATCTTATGGCATCTCTATCAAATATCAGAATGCAAAATTAGAAAATATAAAATATAAAAAATAAATAAAGTGGATTATACTAAAAATTTGGATTAAGCCATCTAAGTAACTCTACCGGGGCTATAGACACCCGCTGGCAGTGGGGCTCTACCTAGGAGAATTGTAATGATAACCTTGCCGGGGCTATGGACGCTCACTGGCAGAAAGGCTCTATCCGGTCGGCTATGAGGGAATATCCTCAACTACGTAGGCTAATGTCAGTCACTGGTTTGTTCAATCGATCTTCAAGATGAGGATAATTAATCACGTGCACATACTTAAACTGAAAATGAAAATTGATGCACCCTTATTGAATACCTTAGGTCTCAAGATGAATAATAATTTGTAGGAAAGATAGTCGGAAGTTATGGATTCAGTTTATCTAGTTTTCTTGAGCACTTTGAATTTAATTATTTTGTTTGGTTGCTAGTTGTTGTGATTTTGACAACACGCCCCATTTTGCTCCTTAGTAAAATGAGGACCCCTGCTGTTGATTTGCTTTTTTCGCTTTTGGTTTGTTGTTTTGTTTGGTGGTAAAGGGAAAAAGGAGTCAAAAATTTGCAAACCTTGTTATAAAATAGAGAAAAATGCATTTTTAGTACCAAGGCATGATATGGTTGGATTCCTTGTAAAAAATGAGCCAGGGTTGCTTTTTGAACCGTCTTAAAATTTGCCATATTTTGCAAGTTATGATCATTTTGGTAAAATGTACAATCAGGTTTTGCATGGTACAAAATCAATTGTATGTCTTTTTCCTTGTAGGCATCTGGTTAAAATCATAAAATATACCTGTAGGGTGGTTTCAGGTTAGAGTGTTTGATATTTTGGACCCACTTTGTATCTCACAATTGTCTGTTTGACAGGAAAATGCACAGGTGCACTTATGAAAATGGCCGGCCTAGGGGGTTATTTTACAATGTTAATTCATTTGATGTCTGGGCAATCTATATTTCATGCATACCTTATAACATTACATCAAGGCATACAACAAAGTTACCTTATGCAGATGCAAGTGCTTGAGGCTATTGGCATAACATTAGATGTCAGCCGAGTTTGAAAGTCTTTCACCGATGGTAATTCTTTCACCAATGAAGCATTTGGCCATCGGCATCACTTGCACTATCGATGGAGTTTGAAAAGGGTCTCACCAAAGAGGGGTCTCACATTGATAGAGGGAAGCAAGGGGCTATTGGCATAACAATTATGATCGGAACAAAGCATTACACTCACCCCGATAGAGCCAGCTCTTGCCGATGAAGAGTGATCGGTATAACGAATAACTATCGGAGCAACACTTTAAACTTTCGCCGATGGGCAAAGACATGCCGATAGAAAGAAACAAAGGGCCATCGGCCAAACAATGCTGATCGGCGGATGGAGTTTGTGACACGCCGATGGTCGATCTCAGCCCGATGGAGGAAAGGGAGAGATGCGGCATCGAAAACACTTACGCCAATAAAAGGCTATCGACATAACAAACAATGATCGGCATGTAGGTTTTTACTCACGTCGATGAAGAGTCTCACACCAATGAAGGATAACAAGGGAGTTTGCATCAGCCTAACAAAGGATATTGGCCAAATGTTTCAAGCCTGCGCCGATAGGTAATTCTTACGCCGATATAAAGGATGAGCAAGCAAACAAGGCCATTTCGGCTAGAGTATAACCGATAGTACGTGGTTACACCGATAGAGGAAATGAAAGGCCATATCGGCATAACGATAGGTATCGACCAAGGTATCTTTGGGCTCGCCGATGGGCGAAAAAAAGGAAAGTGATGAAGTTTTAGGTCATTTTGAGCTCGATGAGCATTTTTTTGGTCAACGGTGGTTGACCTATGCGTTTTGAGCGTTTTGTGTGCATTTTTGAACATGGGTTTTGCCGATTTTGGACCCGACTTCCATATTTTGCACAATCATGCCTTGTTTAAATAGATATTTTGGTTTCCTATTGTTCATTTGTTGAAATGTGATACTTATTGCTTGTCTTGTTTTGCAGGCTTGCAGTTGAGGAAGGGGCTTGAACTTGATGACAATGACATCATGCAGAGGAGGAAATCAAATCTCAGGAGCAGAGGAAGTAAGGACGAAGGGCGAGGAAGTCAAAGGCCATTCATTAATAAGGACAAAATGCAGCTGAAGGCATCATCACAGCAGACCACAGAAGTTATTGTTAACCTGCTAAGCTTCCCAGAGGGCATTTTTCTTGCCCAGATTGGATGTGTACTCAGAGGTATTTTGGGAAACTAGCTCACCTACATTTATTGTTGTAACTAGGGGTTTGAACTAGGGTTTGGTTAGGGTTTTTTTGCTGCAGTGAGGACAATCAGAGTCTTTATATTGTGCCTCTCTACACTGTAATACTTTACAACAGGGATTTTAGGAATACACAGGGATTTGAGCAAGTTAGCCTAGTAGAATTTTAGGAGTAGAAGAAGGAGGTCGCCTGTTTGTCTGCAGTAAGGAGTGCGTGGAATGTCTGGCTTCCTTACTGTATCTGTAAATCTTGTAAGTTCTCTATAGTTTGATCAATGAAACTAAGAGTCATTCCAACATTGTAAATCATGTATGACTGTTTGTTTTGAATACAATAGAATCTGGAGTTCTGCATCTATCTTCTGAGTGTTCTCCTACTCTTCTTTGTGTTTTGAAATATTTTCTCTAAGAGCTTGCAATTTTAAATGTATGTTTTTGAAAATGCTCAAGACTTACATTTAAGGTTTTTAACTATGGATTTGATCAAATTGTTGTATGCTTTGCATAGTGCATAACAGAACAATTAGATCCTTCGGTAGAGTAAATGAAGTTTAGAGTAGATCTTTCTAACTTTTCCCAACCCATTTGAAATACTTAGCTTAAAATGTAGAAATCTAAAGGAAGATGTCTCAAATTCGAAAGGGTATGCATAACAGAGCTAAAAGTAGACAAGTTTTCATAGATGTATAAAGAGGAAAACTGCAATAATTCAAGAAAACCATCTAAGATTTGTAGCACGGTAATTCTTTTATGCAAAGAATGGACAAACACATTCCTATTTCATGATATCTTTGCATAGTTTGAGTCCAGTTAACCAACAAGCAACCTTAAATTACGTAAGGCCCCTTAAACATTACAGCTTCACATTGACCAACTGAATTTGCCCAACAGGCCATACCCGGCCATATTAAACTTGGGATTAAGTGAATCTTAAAATGATTCCTTCATATCTTTCAAGTTAGTTTTGGTTCATTATATGTGAATTTTAACTAATTGTTATGATTGCATCAAAACAATCACCAACACATCCCAGGCGAATTGGTGATCTGTATTAACCAAAAAAAGTGCAGGTTTAATTTTCAATTATGTTTGTTTGTATGGACTTCTTCAAGCTTGTGAAATGGGATTAGTAAGTGTTAGGGTTAGCTGGCAGAAGATATCAATTAAATGCAAATAAAGATTAAACAGAGAAATGGAAATACACAGACTTAATAGCAACGAGAGACAAGTTTTAACGTGGTTCACCCAAACTCAGGCTACATCCACCAAACAGAGAGTCCAATATTATTATCCAGTAAATCAAACTAATTACAATCAACAATCCCTGCAACTCAAATACCACTACAAAATGCTACAATACAATATATCAAAACCCTAACCCTTAGCTACTTTTATCAAGCTTTTTGTCAGTTACAAAAATAGGGTTTTCTTATGTCGGTCAATGAATGTTTTCTTATTGTAGTTTGTAGTTGGATAAATAAATCAATGTTTGTTTGCAATATTGATTTTATTGAATGATGAATTAAGGTAGAGAAATGCATGTGTGTTGAATGTTAGTTTTGTAAGAAAGGAGAACCAACTTACTTTAGATGATATTAGAGTGATTGTATGGTTGTGAGTGTTGTGTGAGGTGTGAATGTTTTCTTTATGCATTAAATGGTATCAACACTAGAGTTCTTGAGTGCATAGGCAAAGTGTCGAACATGAGGCAGCCTATGCCATGACTTGTAGGAGAGTGAAGCAGTTGTCGAGAGCTCGTGTGATGATTGTTGCAGGTAGAGAAGCCCTAAACAATCAAGAGGTAGAGAGTCGTGAGGAATTGTAGATTGTGAAGAGTGTGATGCAGGTTGAGGTGAGATTATAGCAGATAAAATGGGAGTATTGTTGAGGAAGAGGCCCATGATTTGGGAAGCATGGAGATGGCATGAAGAAAATAAGACATGGAGGATGATCGAGAATATAAACAAGTGATTGGATAAGATGGGAAAAATTGGAGGCATAGTTGAGTGAAAAAAAGACATGAGGAAAGAGGATGAGTATGGAGTGAACAATGAAGAGCCTGTAGCAAAGGTAGTCAAAGAGGAAAAAAATGAAGATGCAATGATGGAATACGAAGAGGTTGCAATGAAGGATGAGGAAGAGGATGACTTATTGTTGTAGATTTTGGTGATGGAGAATGAATGGTTGGAGAAGATTGCAGCGATTGACGATGAAAAGAAAAGCATTGCAATGAAGAAAGTAGAGGATACTAATGCAACCGATGGTGAATTTGCAGTAGTGAATGAAGAGGTAACCCTTGTTGCATATTTGGATGATGCTTTTGTACTTCCGTTTGATGTAGATAGGGTTGAAGAGTGTGGAGAGGAACCTATGGAAATCTTCAATTTCCATAAGGTATTTGATGAGGATTTGTATACTATAGGTTGTGATATGAGTGACATGAGAGTTTGGTGGAGGAGGCTAGTTACTAGTGGGTTGGATCCCACGAAGGAGAGGAGAGGAGAGATAATTTGGTAGAGGAGGATGAGATATGGTGGATGTGAATCCACAAGAGGAGAGAAGAGTGGTGAATGGAGTTGTGCGAGGTGTTGGGAATTAAGGTGTCTCAACCTTGGTAATTCCTTGTATTATTTTCATTGTATCTGTTCATTTATTGCCTATGTTGTAAATTAAATTGTATATTCATATTGTCATCTTGTGGGATGTGGCACGATGATGTGTCATCCTACATGGAAGATGACAACTTGTAATTTTGTCCTCACATGAGGAGATAGGTGTCCAACTTTGTGGTAGGAATATTTTAGCATGTGTCGACATCTTGGATGTTGTATAAGGGAATATTGACCGTAACGGTCATGATAGATTCCTATGATGAAGTTATGACATGTAAGAGTTGGAAATAGGAGATTCTATGATAGGTGAAGAAATGTGTCGAAGAGCATCTTTGAAAAAGGCATCTTTGGATGCCCCAAGATGGACTATGACATGTTGTAAGAGAATATGCTATTTATAGCCTGTGTATGACAGATTCTCTTACAGCTGTAAGTTGTAACTTCTATGACAAATTCTATGACAGTCGTAAGAGTCGTAAGATCATCTGTCATAGCCCATTTTAGAAATAGGTGACCTCTTTGGAATGGGGTGTGTGGACAAGTGTCATAAGTATCTTACAATGTTGACCAAGTGTCCATAGGCATGGGTTTTGGGCCATGAGGCCAAGTTGGACGCCCATTCCAAGATAGAGGCAATTTTGCCTTGTATTTTCTATATAAACAGGTGCTTGGAGGAGATGTATTACATGTTTGATAGGTACTGTTATGCTGTCAGTTTGTCTCTAGATACAAGTGTCGAAGACTCCTAAGAGCTTACATTTCAAGTGTATTGTAAACCATTTCAGTTTTGTTAATACATTGTGCAGGTTTTGGAGTGTGGGGCTTTTCTCCTGATAAAGGTTTTCCCCACATATATCTTAAGTCTCTCTTCTTCTGTCTCACTTTCTTGTTTTATGTGTTTGCTACAATATCTCTATTATCTCTATTAGTGGGTTTAACATTGCTGTAATAGTAAGGATAAAATTGAATTTGCACTCTCCTCCCATCATTAGATTAGTATAGGAAGTGATTTCTGCACACCTAGCTTCCTTTCAGTTGGTATCAGAGCCTGGCCATTTTTGGTCCTAGCTGCTGGGTAGGGGTTTTTTGAGCTAATCTTAGGTTGAGTGGGAGTGTTGTGTAGAGTATTCTATATCTTGTTGTAGCAAGGAGATGGCAACCACATTCGGAAGGTTAGAGGTTGAGAAATTCAATGGCACTAATTTTGAGTTGTGGAAATTGAAGATGGAGGACCTACTTGTTAATCGTGACCTATGGGAAACAGTATCCGGTGTAAAACCTACATCAACAAGCTGATTGGGATCTCAAAGATCGAAAGGCTAAGGGTCTCATAAGACTCTATTTAGCTCACTCTATCCTGTTGAATATCCATGAGGAGAAGACAACGAAAGATCTTTGGAAGAAGTTGGGTGATGTTTATCAAGCCAAGTCCTTAGTAAACAAACTTTTTCTAAAAAATGAAGTTGTTTGTTTGCTCTAAAGATGGAAGATGGAGGATTTGTTGCAGATCACATGAATGCTTTCAACATGATCATTGCACAGTTGAGATCTGTGGGTGTGAAAATGGAGGAGGAGGATTGATGCATGACCCTACTTTATTCTTTGCTAGATTCATGGGATCATCTTGTCATGGCTATCAGAAGCACTACTACCACCTTCAAGATGGAAGATGTGGTATCTTCATTGTTATTTGAAGAGATGTGGAGAAAGTCTTCTGAGACAGCCAAAGAGGCTCTTTTGGTTCATGGAAGACCCAAAGAGAAAGGGAAGAAGAAGGATAAGAAAGGTAAAAAGGGTAGATCCAAATCTTGTGGGAGATCCAAATCTCCTAGAAAGTCCAAGGCTCTTTGTTGGAACTATGGTAAAACTGGGCATTTCTGAAAGGAATGCAAAGAGGAGAAGAAAAAGAAGAAGAAAGCTCCTGATTCAGATTTTGACAAGTCACAAGATGATGGTGATGCCTTCATCGCAGCCCTGGCCACCCATGCATTTGATGATGTGTGGTTGATTGATTCTAGTGCATCATTCCACATGACCTCACTTCAAGAGTGGTTCACGAAGTATGAAGAGTTTGATGGTGGAAGAGTGTACCTGGGTGATAACTCTCATCTGAAGATTGTTGGTCATGGAAGAGTCTCAATCTGATTCCCTGATGGACGAGTGAAGGGGATCACTGGAGTTATGCACATTCCATGCCTTGCGCAAAACCTGCTTTCTGTAATTATGTTGAATGATGCAGGTGTGCAGGTTGTCTTTTAAAAGGATGGATGCAAGATGACTAGAGGATCTATGGTGCTTGTGAAGAGTACTTAGAGAGGTACTCTATTTCAGCTGGAGGCATGCACTTCACAATGCAATAGTTCTTCTTACTTAAAGAAACAAGCTGCAGTCACTTCATCCCCACCATCTAAATGAGCAATGAAGAAATATGTTGTAACTAGTTCTAATGGTAGTGCACATGCTATGGAAGCTAAGCTTCCTACTTAAAAGACTATGTTATGGCATTTGAGATATGGCCACATTGGTGAGAAGGGTTTGCGTACCCTAAAAAATAAAAACACGTTGAGGGGTTAAATGATTGTAATCTCGAGTTTGACTTTTTTGAACATTGCATTTATAGAAAACAAAACCATGTCTAGTTTTACTCTAGTTCTCACAAGTCTTCTAGTGTATTGGATCTTATTCATTCTGATGTGTTTGGTCATGTTAATGTTCCTTTGATTTCAAAATCTGTATATTTTGTATCTTTCATAGATTATTACAGTAGAAGGACATGGGTTTATTTTATTAGAAGCAAGACTGAAGTCTTTAGTCAGTTTAAAGAGTTTAAATCCTTTGCTAAAAATTAGACTAGTAAAAAGATTAAGTGTTTGAGAACTAACAGCGGTGGTGAGTTTTATTCGGCAGGGTTCAATAAGTTCTGCAAATAGCAAGGGATTGAAAAGCATAAGACAACTCCATATACCCCACAGAAAAATGGAGTTGCAGAGAGGATGAACAGGACACTGATGGAGAAGGCTAAGAGTATGCTTATTGGAGCAAGCCTCGAACAAACATTTTGGGCTGAAGTTGTTGCCACTGCTTGCTATCTAGTAAACAGATCTCCTACATCAGCTCTTGTTGGTAAGACACCTATGGAGGTGTGGTCTGGTAAGAAGCCTTCAGTTAGACATCTTCATGTTTTTGGTTGTGAGGCATATGCACATGTGCCTAGGGAGAAACTGTCTAAATTGGAGAACAAGGTTGTTAAATGTATTTTCATTGGCTATGGTGTCGGTGTGAAATGATACAAGATTTGGGATCCGGTGGCTAAAAAAGTGTTGTATAGTAGAAGTGTTATTTTCAGAGAGCTAACACCTTCTTCTATTGTTCTACAGCCAGAATAGATAGAAAAGAAAGAGGATGCGGTTCAATTTCCTTCTACCCCTGAGAAGACTGAATAGACAGACCATATGAGACCTAATGATGAGGAGAGCTCTAGCAACTTTGAAAGCTTAGAAGAAGAAGTAGAACCTCAACCTCAGCCATTGAAGAGGTCTACATGAACAAGAAAGCAACTTGATAGGTTTGGTTATTCATTACTTGATTCTAGTCGTGCTTTTGCTTTACTTACTAACACTGATGAACCTAGAACTGTGTCAGAGGCTATGGGTATGAAAGATGCTTGTTCCTAGAAGGAGGCCATGGAAGATGAGATGGATTCTTTGGAAAAGAAAAAAACATGGGACTTGGTGCCTTTGCTTGATGGATGGAAACCCGTTGGATGCAAATGGGTGTTCAAGAAGAAATTTGGTGCAGATGGTAGTGTTGAAAAGTACAAGGCCAGATTGGTTGCGAATGGGTATTCACAAGTGGATGGAATTGATTATAGTGAAATTTTCTCTCCCATTGCAAAGATGACATCCATTAGATTTCTGTTATTTCTTGCAACTGCTTATGACTTAGAGGTAGAAGAGATGGATATGAAGACATTTTTCCTTTATGGTGATTTGGAGGAAGAAATCTACATGTCACAACCAGAGCATTACATAGTGAAAGCACAGTTTGAAATGATAGATTTAGGGGCAGCCAGGTACATTCTAGGAATGGAAATCAGAAGAGACAGAACTAACAGAAAACTTTGGTTAAGCTAGAGTAAGTATGTGAAGACCATGTTGGATATGTTCAACATGGCAGATTGTAGACCTTTGTGTGTTCCTGTTTCATTGGGGACAAAGTTATCTGTTAGTGATTGTCCAAAATCTCCTAGTGAGGTAGAGGACATGAGCAGAGTACCTTATACTAGTGTTGTTGGCAGTTTGATGTATGCCATGGTCTGCACAAGACCAGACATTGCCCAAGCAGTGGGAGTCCTTAGTCAATTTATGGCTAATCCTGGACAGGTACATTAGGATGCAGTTAAGCGAGTGTTCAGATATTTGAGGGGTACTTCTAAGTATTCCATTTTCTATCATGGCAATGCTACAGGACCTTCACATTCAGTTTGTATTTGTGGATTTGTGGATTCTAATTGGGCAGGTGACATTGACAGCAGGAAATCCACCAGTGTATATGTGTTCACAATGTTTGGTGGTGCAATTAGTTGGATGAGTAAGCGACAACCCATGGTTGCTTTGCCCACTATAGAAGCTAAGTATATGGCTATAACTCATGCTTGTAAGGAAGCCATTTGTCTTAAGAGATTGTGTTTAGATATTGGTGTTGATGCATGACAGATTATGATTTGTTGTGACAGTTAGAGTGCGATTTGCCTTGCGAAGAATCTAGTTTTCCATGCCAGAACAAAGCATATTGATGTACAATTTCACTTCGTACAAGACATGGTAGAGGATGGGAAGGTATATTTGGAGAAGGTAGATACTTTGAAGAATGTTACAGATGCATTGACGAAGGCAATGGGCACAAAGAAGTTCAGATGGTGTTTGGAGTCTATGGGCCTCTCGGCCTATAGCAGTAAAATCATGTTAATTCTATTGGCTCTTACAAGGTGTTCGACAAATGGGAGAATGTTGGGAATTAAGGTGTCTCAACCTTGGTAATTCCTTCTATTATTTTCATTGTATTTATTCATTTATTGCCTATGTTGTAAATTAAATTGTAAATTCATATTGTCATCTTGTGGGATGTGGCACAGTGATGTGTCATCCTACATGGAAGATGACAACTTACAATTTTGTCCTCACATGAGGAGATAGGCATCCCACTTTGTGGTAGGAATATTTTGCTATGTGTTGGCATCTTGGATGTTGTGTATGGGAATATTGACTGTAACGGTCATGACAGATTCCTATGATGAAGTTATGACATGTAAGAGTCAGAAATAGGAGATTCTATGATAGGTGAAGACATGTGTCGAAGGTCATCTTTAAAGAAGGCATCTTTGGGAACCCCAAGGTGGACTATGACATGTTGTAAGAGAATATGCTATTTATAGCCTGTGTATGACAGATTCTCTTATAGCTATAAGTTGTAACTACTATGACAGATTCTATGACGGTCGTAAGAGTCGTAAGAGCATCTGTCATAGCCCATTTTGGAAATAGGCAACCTCTTTGGGATGGGGTGTGCGGACAAGTGTCATAGGCATCTTACAATGTTGACCAAGTGTCCATAGGCGTGGGTTTTGGGTCATGAGGCCAAGTTGGATGCCCATTCCAAGATAGAGGCAATTTTGCCTTGTATTTTCTATATAAACATGTGCTTGGAGGAGGAGATGTATTACATGTTTGACAGGTACTGTTATGCTACCAATTTGTCTCCAGATACGACCGTCGAAGACTCCTGAGAGCTTGCATTGCAAGTGTATTGTAAACCATTTCAGTTTTGTTAATACATTGTGCAGGTTTTGGAGTGTGGGGTTTTTCACCAGATAAGGGTTTTCTCCACGTATATCTTGAGTCTCTCTTCTTCTATCTCACTTTCTTGTTCTATGTGTTTGCTGCAATATCTCTGTTATCTCTATTAGTGGGTTTAACATTGCTATAATAGTAAGGATAAAATTGAATTTGCACTCTCCTCCCCTCATTAGATTAGTGTAGGAAGCAATTTCCACACACCTAGCTTCCTTTCACAAGGAGGATGACAATTGTACCAACGAGGTGCTAGAAAAAGAGAAAGAAGAAATAACCCTGAGCACATTTCATAGTGATGGAGTTTCCTATAGCTTGGTTGCAACCTAAAAGGGTAGTTCGACTACTCAACTCCACCTTGTGAGCCTATTCTCACAAAATTTCTACCTAGCCTGTCTGATATAGGAGCATCCTAGACGAATTGGCGATCTGCATCAACCAAAAATAATGCAGGTTTAATTTTTAGTTTTGTTTGTTTCTATGAACTTCTTCAAGCTTGTGAAATGGGTTTAGTAAGCATTGCTCAGATTGCCATGTATCTGTTAATAAATACAAAACCAACTATGTCAAGTTTATATCACGTGCCATGCCTCAAACAATTTCGAGGCCATTTATTGGATGGATGATTGCAGATCCATCATTTCTTGCTAAAATGTTATTAGTCACAACTATTACTTGGAATGTCAAAGCTACTGAGTTCCTGGAAGCATTGAACAAGTATGTAAAAAGGAAAAGTTGGATCCACCTGAGACCTATGTGCCTGTTATAATCTTGAGTCAAGCGCAATTCGAAGATAGAAAAAGCTTTACAATCTTAGAAACCAAAATATGTTGATAGTCGATCTTTGTTGCAATCTGGACCAGATGCATCTCTTCATATAAACATTTGAGTTGTAGCACAATGTGCATTGGAAACAAGGAATGGAAAAGTAGCCTCAGATGCAGTTGATCAGTGCTTAGACTCGTTACTTCTTTGTATCTCTAGAGATGATTCAAACATCATCTCTATTTTTCTTTGGTGGTATCACTGACCCAACATTATGTTTATATTTTGTTATCCAAGCAAGACAAAAGAAGTGCCACATTGAAAAATTTCATTGTCATTACCTTTTTGTTGGTCAATTGCTGTGGTGGGCTGTGGGCTTAGGGGAGATAAGAGTCTTTGATTGGAATAAAATAAAAACAACTTCAATTCCATTTCCATGGTGTCTCTACACCTTCCACAGAGTAAACAATAATAAAAGAAATCATTTCAAACATAAAACCAGAAAGAAAAGTAAAAGGGCATGGCCAGTATGTAGTGCGTAGGTCCACATAGAAGTTGAAACACCACTCAGAAAGGCAGCATGGAATGAAAATGAAACGTTTCAATGCTTTGGGAAGAATCGATGGGCGTAGAAGGTGAAATTAAAATTAAAGATTTTAATTTCTATATATTAAAAAAAATGCAGAAGTATAGGAGCGACCTGTGAGATGAGGAGGCTCGTTCCATGGAGATGAGCAGAGCCACATGCAAAAGGATAAGACAACAAAATGAATTCAACTTTGGGTTTAAAAACTTATTGTTAGATTGAGTAGAGTAGCTGCCAAAGTGCTCATGGAGAATGTAGGTGAGAGCTGGGTACAAAAATAAAGGTAGAGGAAGCCATGGAAGGCTATCTGTTGTAGTTTGTAGTTGAATAAATAAATCAACGTTTTCTTGCAATCTTGATTTTATTGAATGATGAATTAAGGCAGAGCAATGCATGTGTGTTGAATGTTGGTTTTGTAAGAAAGGAGAACCAACTTCGTTTAGATGATATCAGAGCGATTGTATGGTTATGAGTGTTGTATGAGGTGTGAATGTTTTCTTTCTGCATTATCTCCTATACCTTGAGCAGGACCCAAGCTATTGATTCTACCCTACAAAGGCATGGGAGCTCGACTCGCTCCATGAGTGAACGCCTATTGACGTAATTATCGACCAACTTCCATATAAAAAATATACCAATTTACATATAAATTAATATATAAAAGCCTACCTAATTGCTATTCAAAATGGTATGAACATGTGATTTTCACCATTACACATAGGGGAGAGGACCTAGTAGTTGAGCACCCTAACTTCACGCCTCTCAAAATCATACGTGACAATTTTGAACCACTCCAAAAATTTTAAGCAACTTATTTGGCAAGGCCCCTTCTTATAACTAAGGTTTTAGGGCCACATAAGCATGCTTTTTGTTGAGGTGTCAAATAGTTCCCCCGAAAAAAGGGTGGACCAATAGGTATGCATTAAATCATGCTTTGTTGGTGCACTGATGTGGCATCACATGATTGTTGCTTTTTAAATCTAATGAACACATTTTGTTCAATTATAAATATTTATAGTAACACAAACAACTTTAAAGTCACAACTACTAGTGCTATACTTTTAAAAATATTAGACCTTAAATGCACAAATACTATCACACCTAGGTATTAGAACATGCTCAGCCATGGTGTCGTCTCCCCTAGCTTTTCTTTTAAAAAAAGTGGAATGTGAACTTTGATAGAAACACATTAGAAGATTTAGCCTACCTTACCGTGAAAATGTTCAACTAAAAAAGTGACGGTGGAAACCCCCACGTACCTGATCAAGGATAGCCATATATATCTCTCTCGATATTTATTATATCTGCAATAAAACTTTCTTTTGAATTTTTTCAAAAACAAGAGGATACCTAGGCATATTTTTTCCTCGCAATTTCAAGTCTCTCTTTTATGTACACAACAATGCAGCTTTAAGTTTGACAGTGATATCCACTCAAAATGGCGTACACAGATACTAGGAAGCCACTTTGTCTTTTCATTTGTCTATCATTTATTTTCTTCGTCCATAAGCAATTCTAAATCAGTACGTCATTTTTTTCAATGATCCCATATACCCCACTGATAGAGAATCAGTGTCTTTACTGTGTCCAGTGAGTTCACTGTTGACAGAGACAAACAAGGTGTTCTATATGTGAATTTCTATGCATTACCTCACCCATACACTACTGATGATTGTTCAACACTTCTTGGATTTACTCTTCAAACTCCATGGGATGCCTTTCTCTATTGCAAGTGATCATGATCCATCTTTTAGTAGAAAATTTTGGAAAGATTTGTATAAGTTATAGGGCACTACCCCATTTAGTCATGGATGGCCATATTTTCTTCTCAATTGCAAGTCTTCTTTGTAGTACATAACCTTGCTAAGTTCACTTTAACATGTTCTCCACTCAAAATGGTAACCATGAATATTAATTAGGTAGCTATTTTGTCTTTTCATTCCTTTTCTTCTTTCATAAGGAAACTTTCCAATCTTTTTTTTTTCAATTTTTAAAAAATTGGGTAATACACATTATATGTTTGAAAAGTGCTTTCAAATATAATTGTGTAGAGATTTTTTTTTACATTCATATTTTCCATTACACTCCATGATGTAGTATAGGGAAGAGAAGATACATTAGTTCCATTTTTTTTTGGACTTGCAATTGGAAAGAAAATATGGCCATCTTTGACTAAAGGGGTTCCCTTTGTCATTAAATGTGTTTTAAAAAACAATATTTAATTAATAAAAATATATATTTTTATTTTAGGATAATTTTGTTTTAAAAATAATATTTAACAAGCGTATATTTTTAGATAGGGAATAGATATAATTTGTATTTATATTTTGAGTTTATAGTAATTATATTGTCTTTTTATGTATTGACTAGTTTGTAAGATAATATATTTCACATGGAAGTTGGTAAATGACATTTAATGCATATGTTCAAAGAGATGCAAATCTTCCCTGTTAATGGGGTAGGGGGAGATCAATCCCAAAATGATAGAATGTAGGCCAAATGGACTCCAACAAAGGAAGGGTGGCATAAGATGAATTTTGACAAAGCATCTAGGGGTAACCCTAGAGACTCTAGGGCAAGTTGCATAGTGAGAAATTGGAGAGGGGACCTGTGGTAGGAAAAGCGGCGAGGAAGCTCACCTTTGGCACAAATAATGAGGCGAAACTACAAGCCCTCGTTTTAGGCTTCCAAATGTACCAAAGCCTCAATTTGAAAAGACATGAAGTGGAAGGGGATTCACAGATTGTGGTTAATGTGGTTAGGAAACGTGACATTCAAAATTGGAAGTTAAGATTGCTTCTAAGTGAAGCCTTGAGCATTATAGACATATTTGAAGGGGTTAGTGTTAATCATATCTTTCATGAGGCAAATGGAGAGGCAGACTCATTGTAAATCATGCCATAGACACTTTGCAAGAGTTGTTGTGGAAGAGGTCGAGTTAATAATGACTATCCTCATTACATTTGATGAAAGGACATTCAATTTGAGGTGGCAAAGTGTGTGAAGAGATGGGGGAGATGAGTTAGATTAATGATTTAGCAGTCGAGATATATCATTCACATTTAGGCTTACAGTTCCATTGTTCAAATAGCAACAGTAATCAAGGATAGAGACCTCGATCATATTGGTGAATTGCAAGCATTAAATGTCTTTTCTAGGCAAGATTTCAGGGAATAGATTGTAAAAGGTGTTCAAAACACATAGTGGATTGGTATTGTTCGCAATTGAATGGGTTCTAGAAGAGGACTTTATGGTGAATTCAAACAATTCAGACACTTCGTCCATGTTCATGGATTCACTATTAGATTTGGGGGAGGAGAAAGGAATCATTAAGAAGTTGATGGAGGCTTTTGTGGAGATGGAGACTTCAGGGGGGTTTTGAAGAAGTGTTGGGGGTGGTGAGAAGCAGCGTAGGGATTCCTCTACCAAATGAATTCCACAGGGTGAATGAGGCGGGGGATTTGGTTGATTGGAAACCATTTATTATAGAGAAGCAGACTGAAATGGCGATAGTGCAAGGGAGGAAGGCAACGATGGGGGCAGGGTTTCTAAAGAAATTGCTAGGGTTGTTGGAGGAATATGCCTAGATACAGGACTTTATAAATCACTACTATGAGGTAGACAACAATGCTTAATACATAGGTAGGTTCTCAATATGTAATTAGTAGCTTATAAGGGATATAGCTAGATTGTATCACATGGATTTTGTTATTACCTTGATAGGTTTGTTTCTCAAGCATATAGGCTGAGATCTCATGTTAAAACTTCTACTGTTAATTTTTGTTGACTTTTATGAAATGGGAGCAATCCCCATGACTGCAATTTACTAAGCTAAAAAAAAGAGATGCAAATCTTTTATTTCTTTTAAAATGTAATGCATTATACAAAAGGAATAGAACAACATGAGTTCAAGTACAATGCTCACATTACAATCCCATAGATTGGTCCGAAGGACTAATAGAAGTTAGTCTAGAGTGCCAAATGTTTGGCATCAACTCCTTTAGGCTTCAAGACTTGAGCTTGCCATTAGATGTAAGACATCTAGCCATATTTCTTAAAAATAAAATTCCAAGCGCATGGGCACCTCTAGATGTGAAACAAACTTGCAACCATGGACTTGAAACTACAGATGAGCCATTATATATATGGGTACTTAGGTTTGCTAGAGAACATGCAAGACATCACTGGATAACTAGTACAAAAACCTTAATAAACTTCATTAATGTAAAGTCTAGGTTCATAGACATCTAAATGCTCCAGACTTGAAACAAATTTTTAATAAGTGAAAACTACAAAGATTTTTGCATCGATTATTCATTTTTCATGTTTCTTGTGGACCTAAGCTATCCTATGTAAATGAGTTGACTTCTTTGGACCTCAAGATTCAAGCTTACCACCAGATGTAAGACCTCTAGCCAAACTCCTTTGAAATAAAATTCCAAGTTTGTGGGCACCTATAGACATGAAACAAAATTATCAAGACATAACTGAAACTATTGGTGAGCCAACTGCTGAGCCATGATATAAATGGGAGTCCAAATCTACCAAAGAACATGCAAGACATCATTAGATTCAAAAACCCTGATAAACTTCATTAATATAAAGTCTGGGTCCATAAACATCCATACCTTCCAAACTTAAAATGAATTTTTAATAAGTAAAATCTACAAGGATTTTTACATCTAATATTCACTTGTCTTATTTTTTATGGACTTGAGCTATCCTATATAACTAAGTTGAGTGGATGTTTGGTGCAGAAGCACCTAGGAAATCATGTTTTCTTTGTAATAAGGTCTATTTACCAATGCATTTTCATTTCAGTTTGTATCTAGGTTCATTTTGTGATCAGATGTGATTGTATTGTGCTCAAGAGAAATAAAGCAATTCTGTTCTGTCCATTTGATTTCTGTTTCTTATAACTATAAATTGTGTAACTGTAGATTTCCATTCATTTTGCATTTTCCATTGTTGTCGTATGTCATCGTGAAGCATTCCATTGGTGAGATTTATGTCAAAATTAGTGGAATGGCTTCATTGTATAAATATTTGTTTTCATTTTCTATTTTGTTCCATTGTTCAATGGGGTAGATGTTCAAGACTGGGTGTTTTGTACAGTAAGGATGATCTAGCATCTCCATGTGCTAGGGTTCGTAGGAAGTAAACTATGCGACGGCGTATTGGTGCATCGACTAAAGGTTGCGAGTGTTCACTGACAGAACAAATCTCAACAACAGCAAATGCCATCAGGGCATTGGAAGAAAGATGAGGGACTTGGCCAATGGAGTTGAATCGCTGGCTCATCAGTTAGTTTGTCAACTGTGAGAAATTAGGGCATTGGTCTGTGGTATTCGTTGTGTGCTCCCCATCAATGTTTGAAGTCTAAAATATCAATTTAAAGTATTTCAAGCTTGCATTTGGCAATCCTGAGAGTTTTATCAATCATATTCTAGAGGGGGCTCAAAATTCAAAGTCCACTTTAAACTTTATGTCTATGTTTTTAGTGGACCCAAAAAACCTTATGCAATAGAGCTTAGTGAGTGGCCTCGAGTTCATGGTATTTATACTTTCAAGTTCATGATTGCAAGGTGGTGCTTGAATGAATTGGGGTTTGATATGTGGCTTGGTAGTGACATGGACTATGGCTACTAAGGGAATCAAGAGTAGACATGTGGCAAGCTCTATCAATTTTTATTGGCCTTTAGCCAATTTGCGAGGTCCCTGGACATAAGGAAGTAGATATAATCTAGTTGATCGAATGAGTTTGGGTCTGATATTATCTATGAATTCATGGATTTAAGATCTTAGATATAGACTTAATATAAATTTAACCTAAAATGCTTCCAGGTCTATCCAATAGTCTCCCCAAAGTAACAAGCTTAACAAAATCAAACATGAGAAAGCAACTCAATCAAGGTTGGGTGAAAGTTCAAAGTTGTGTCACCTTTTAAGTGAGATTTTTAATGTATACCAAAATTTAAGCGTTTCCAACTAAAAGTTAGTTTGGCTTGAAAATGTGTTTTGACTAGATTCATTTTAGCTAAAATAGATCTAGACCATAACTTTTCTAGTTGGAAGTGTCTGCTAGATATATATGTAGCATCACTTTGGTGCCAATTAAAAAAATAAATTTATTTGAAAAACTTAATGTTCCTACCACTTCTATACATGGAAATAACATATTCAAAAAATAAAAAAACACACTTTTGTAGATTTAAAAGTGTAGTTTTCAAAAAAATAAATATTTTAAAATTTTAATAAGTGTTTATATTTTCTTTTTAATTTTCACTAAAAGTAGGTCACCAAACTAAAATATGAGGTTGATTGTCTTCTCAAGAAAAAATACTAATGCTTATTAAAAATTTTTAAAAATATGATGCATTAGAAGAGAGATTCCATGTCAAGGCAATATAATAATTTTCTATCTCAAATAAATAATTACGACAAAAAATGGAGGCCCCTCAAAATAGCTTTGTTTTTATTACACAATACTTTAAAGATATATTAAAAAATATATTTATTAAAATAGAAAAAACCAATGCATGCACTAATGTTTCAAGTTATCAATATCTTAAAAAAATGAAAGAAAAAAGTAAAATTTACTAAAAGAAAAAGTGGAGGCCCCTTGAATATCATTTTTAGCATTTCATCAACAATTGAATTAGAGTCTACTATACTAAAAAACCTACATTTCATTAGTTTACATCATCTCAGAATTCAAAACATATATGTCAATTTCAAGTGATTCAAGTTAAAAACTAATCAATGATGTTCATTTCCTTTATAAATGGTAACACAACTTTGAACTTTCACTCAGTTGACTAGATCTTTCGAGTCTGTAGGGAACATACAAAACAATAGACTTGAACATGTGGACAAATTCCAAACTAATGGGAAGAACTGAGCTTTGAAAAAACTTTACAATTCAAAATATTTGAAATCCTTGAAGGTGACAAAGCAAGAAAACTATGATTAGTGGACATAAACTTTTATTAAGTGAACTCTATAAGGATTTTCATGCTCTTTCTTTTAGACTTTCTTTTTGTGTTGGCTCTAAGATGAGTGGTAAGAGCATTGACAATATCATTTTGCTAGGTATTTCAACCAGCATATACTCCAACCCCTTGTTTTGTGCTTTTTGTATGGTGTGTTATGTTCATAAATTTTTTAAAATGGTTTGTGTTTCTTTCTAATTATATTCTTCTTTAAACAATTACACTAAATGCAAATACCTATCAGCTTGTTGGTATTTCCTTATACAAAATAGTGGGCTATAGAATCACTTATGAGTGCTTGTACGCCTACATATGACTATGGGAAGATGATTCTTGGGTAGTGTTGATGGTGTTTTTAGCACACAACAATGCAAATGAAATACATGGTATCTCACCTCTCTTGAAAAAGGAATCCTATCCTATATAGGACTACCCCAAGGTTTATACAGCTAGGTCTTAGCTTGCAGGATAACTTAGTGGATATGTTTCAGCTGTACCAACTAAGGGGACTTACATGCAACAGTAGGGTTTTTAAAACTAGGACAAGAATATGTGCAAGAAACCCTATGATATTTTCAGCAAATTTACAATGTGAATGCTGCTCGAAAACCTAAGTCTAACAAAGTTATTCTAAAGAAAATGCAAAAGATTAAGGGTTAAGAGAGAGATTGAAACCTAGGTGACAAATCACAACTAGATAACATGCATCAGATAGACAAAATACCCTTAATAAACCAATTCCTGTTTAACCAGGTTAAGAAACTACAATGCTGTAGAAAATGATGCTATCTTCAAAGGAAACTTATGCTTTTCAAATTGTATACACTCATCAAATACCCACCAACAGCACAATTTAACTGGTATTATGCAATCAAACTTAATGAATCAATAAGGTTCAGACTAACTATGCACAACAACTTACAATCAACAAGTACCAATAGTATGAACTAGGGCATTCATCAAATATCTAAACATTTATCCATCATTACAATTGCACATAAACTAATTTCAGATTGACATGAACTATGAATCCAAAATGAGACAACACAGAAACACAAATTTCTAGCAACCTGCAAAACTTGCTTTGTATTGACTGAATTTTGGCAAAGTTTCAACAATTCACTATCAAATCTTACTTCTTTCTTGAGAGAAAAGAATGGTCGTTTTATAAACAAGGCACCATACCAAGTTTTTTTATGGATGGTAAAGATTTACTCAACACCAAGGGTCCAGATTACATGACATTTAATGAAATACATCAGTTTGTTACATGAGATTTAATCTTGTTCAGTAGTTTGTTACAATCCCAGATTTTCTTTTGTCTTGACAGAAAAGATAAGATACATCTTGTAAATGCATTGAATCTGGAAAGAATGATCATCCATTTGGCTGTATATGAGGAAGAGCCAATTTCCAAGACAAAAGGAGTCAAAGGAGAGTTGTATGACATGTGAAAACAAGTGTTGATGTAGCATGGTGAGATTCCATATGCTGACTAGATGATTTTACTATTCATCTCTATCCAAGTTGACCTTGTTTTTCTTTTCTTCTCTGTTATTGTATGCTGTGAATGCCTCCAAAGCTGGATTGAACATTTGATGACTGGACTACTAGAACAATTGTGAACATGTCTTGGACATTGAACTGGATTTCATTTTGCATATACAATAGTGATTTGATTGATGAAATGATGATTCTGCATGTTTGGGTTAGTATAATATCTTTGTGTGTTCATCCTTCCAAGATAGCTCCAATTATCTGCTTTGTGCTTCATCCTCCCCAAGCTTTGATTAGCTCCAATATCTTGCAACAAACATACATGTTTTAGTCATTTGCATTTGATAATCCTGCAAGAAATTATGCATATCATTAAGTATGAAATGAGGTTTGGATATAGACATCCAAAATGTGAGTATCGGGTTCAAAATATATCCCCATGGCCATGAGTATTGGGTCTCAATGTGAGGTCAGGATATCAACATCAAGATATTAGGATGTGGATATCTGGGATACATGAAATGTCCATCTGGATATATGCATGGGTCTTAGTTTCGAATGTCCATATGGATATGTTTGAATGACGTCAACAAGAGGGTCGAGTCATCCATCGTTGACGAAACATATACTATTGGGCTCCAATTCCATTGAGAATAGGTCAGGATATGCATGTGGACATGTGTCTCAATATCATTGGCTAGATGGCTTGCTTAAGGATTTCACCGTCCCACGAAGAGCACCAAGAGCTTCCCGCAAAGATGCAAAATGGCATCATGTGGCAATATGACAAAAAAGGTACTTGTGTTGGGCCTGCCATGCTTACATGGCAAGCACGAAATGAATTTCATTGGGTCACTAGAGGTATAAAAGGCTTCCCGTGCAGCCATGAAATCGTGCCATGTGGCATCGTTCCATTGGTCTGCAAAAAGGTCACAATTTTAGGTCTCAAAAGACAAGGATATGGATATTTGGGAATATCCAGATATTAGAGTTCACAAAATATCCCTAAGTCTAAATGTCTTGATGACGTCAACCTTTTAAAATGATTCTTGAGTATTAAGAAAAGTGATGTCATCAGGATGTCTGGGAAGGTCTAGATATTAATGAATGTCTGGACATTAGTAAATGTGAACATCCCTACCCCGAATGTCTAGGTGATGTCATCGTCATAAAGTATTTCCTTGGAAAGGGATCTAGATGATATTATCAAGATGTCCATGTTAAAAGATCCAAACATTAAGTAAAGTCATGACATTGAGTGAATATCCAGATATTAAGAAATGTTTGGACATTAAGGCCGAATATTCATACTACAAATATCTAATGGATATGATGTCCTCGGTGCGCGATGGTATAAAATTTGACGGATATGACCATTACTTAGCATTTTTCTCAAGCTTTTCTAGTCAAGATAAATTGTCTGGATATTAGCAAATGTGAGGACATTCAAGTGTAAATGTGAATATCCATAGGACCATTGACCAAAACTTTGACTGTGCATAACTTCTCCATTTTGACGAATTTCAACATCATCCAAGAGGCAAACTTGCTCAGAATTTCATTCTCTATCATTTGGTGACCTTTGTTTGGGATTTTATTGAACTTGACCTCTGACTATGGATCATGACCTAACATCATTTTCTCTCAAGTAGAACTACTGAAACCTAAACCAAGCCAAAGAAAAAGAACAAAGGGGGTCTGCATTTGGTAAAATGGGGCATGTGTGCAAGACACAACAGGTAGCTTGTGGGAGTGTCGAGTGGTGCATCAAAATTTTGACTAATAGGAAGGTATATAAGTATTAGTCTTGTAAGAAATTTTTTTATCACCTAAATTCATAAGTTAGATGAGGATTTTACCAATGGAATTATTGAATTTTTATAGTATTGCAGGACAGATTAGAAAAGATCTTGTAAAAACTTTAGACTTACTCTGTCCAAACTTAGGTTATGAGATTTGAAGGGAAAAAAATAAAACTTCAACATGTAACTAAGCCTATTTTGAGAGTTTATTATGCTAGGAATGATAAGTAAGTTAAAGATATGCACGCATATATTTTGGTCATGGTTAAGCAATAAGTAAATTATTTTTCTCAGGTGTGAGTTATGTAATAAATAATTTGTTTCTACCACTTCCAAGTAAATAAAGCCATGAATTTGTAGACCATAATAGAACAACACTCAATTATATTGTATTTTCTACCTTGCACCTAGGGAACTCATAGATTGGTCTGAAGGACCAATATAACTTGGTAGAGTTTTCCATATGTCTAATCTTGATTCCCTCATACCAAAGTCCACGTCATTTCCATGCCACATGTCAAACCCCAATTCACCTAAGCACCACCTTACAATCATGGACTTGAGAGTATAAATACCACAAACCTAAGACCACTCGTTGATCTCTATTGCATAGGGTTTTGGGGTTTGATGGCAACATGAGCATCAAGCAAAGAAAACTTTAGATGCAAGCTCCCCTTTAGAATTTTATTAGTGAAACTCTTGGGCCTACCAAGCATGTGCCACAAAGAATTCAACTTGATTTTCTATACTTCAAATGTCTACTCAACTGAGTTATAGAGGGAAACTCGGGCTCACAAAAAGAAAGAACATAAAAATCTTTATAGATTTCACTTAATAAAGGTTTAGGTCCTTCAATCATTTTTTTTTGCTGTTCAATTCATAGAATCCTTTCGAAGTTGAGTTCTTCCCATTAGGTTAGAATTTATCTACATGTTCAAGGCCAGTATTTCATATGTTCCCTGCAAACTTGGAAGAGATGGTCAACCTTGATTAAGTCACATTCTCATGTCCAACATTGTCAATCTTGGAGGTTTGAGGAGACTATTAGACAAACCAAGTAGAAGCATAGTTCAAAGTCTATATTAACTCTATGGTTGAGGTCTTAAAGCCATGATTTCCTAGACAAGAGTATACCTATACTTATTCAATCAACCAAATTGTATTTGCTTCCTCATGTTTGGGGAACTCACAAATTGGCCAAATGGCTGATAAAAGTCGATAGAACTTGTCATGTGTCTACTCTTGATTATCGTGGTCCATAGTCCATGCCATTACTAAGCTACATATCAAACCCCAATTCACCTGGGCAATGCCTTACAATTGTGGAATTAAGAGTATAAATACCATAAAACCAGGCCATTCACTAGGCTCTATATTGCATAAAGTTTTTAGGTTCTCCAAGAAAATAGTTAGAACTTGTCATTCAACCATAGCTTAGGGTGTTGACCTTGGGGTTTATCTTGTTAGGGGTCAAGTCAATCATAGAGGAGGCCAAATCATCTGTTGAAGTTGATTCAACCCCAATCTAATGCTCTAAAGAGGTGGATCTCTAGGCCAATTTAGATCGAATCCACCCTGAATTCATTCTCTATCTATACAGAGAGTCTTGATCTATAGCTAGAAAGGGTTATTTGGGCCAAACTGTGGCATAGGTGGAAAGGCACCTTTTTTTCTACAAGGTTGAAGCCATACCCTTGTTTGGAGAGGTGTGGAAACCTTTCATTGCATAGGACTTTGGTGCCTCTATTTCTGCAAGGGTGTGGAAGGTCTGTAGGTTGAATAGCAAGGGCTATAGAGGCCTAATTCCTTGTAAAAGGTGTAAAAGCAGTAGGAGGGACCCAATTTTTGTAGGAGGATGTTTGAAGAGCGACCAAGGAGAATCATAGGCATGTTGGAACACCAAAATTGACCTATATTTCCCTAAATTGTCCTGTATTTGCCCTAAATTGACCATAATCCTGATTTTCCCTAATCTCCTCAATATTTTGCCCTAATTTTGTTTTTTTTAATGTATTTAAAATTATGCTTTCAATTATAAATAAAATAGGCATGAAAAAGCATTTAAAATTATGCTTTTTAACAAGAAGGGGGTATTTAAAAATTAGAGGAAATTGCTTTGTGGGATTAATGGTTTTTTAATAAACACTTGTATTAAATTACCTTACGAAGACAAAGGGTGAGGTCCAGTTTGGCAGGAGACCAATATGCTCTCACAAATGAAATCATTGTATTCTTCACTCCTTTCTGATTCCAACGATTAGTTGGAATGATAGATTCACTCAAGGCATAGGCATTTTGTTCTAATTTTTATGGCAAATGTAAATTAAAATAGGCCATTTTTACATGAAACTTGTTTGTGTTATAACTTTTGATCAGTAGCTCGAAATCAAGTATCACTTTTTTTGAAAGTTAATATTTTCACATTTCCCATCTATTGGACCTTGTTGCATTGTAAAACACACTAAGTTATAAAGTGCCAAATTTGGGGGGTCACCTAATAATGAATCATGGGGGTTTGCATAATGTGTTGATTTTTATTGTCTAAAGGAGTTAACATGTTCTTCATCATGGGATATGACACTCTTTTGTAATCAACTTACACAACGGTAATTATAAGTCCCAGTCTAATGGCATCCTGAAACATCTTGGGTACCATAATCTCATGCCATATCTATATGGACTTATCCCTGAACCAGGTAAACAATCTCAGAAGAATAAGTGGTTTAATACTCATGATCATATTGTTGGATTAATCATTTTACATATAATAGATGCTACTTTGTATGCCATCATGGATATTGAATGTCCACATGCATTATGGATCAAAATTTTAGAGATATATGGAGACTCATATAGTTATCCATTCTCACATGATCCTGTTATGATCACATTTATAACATGCCACATCATGATACAGATACAGAATGTCCAGTTGACAGAGGAAATCATCACTCCATGTACTGTTGCTTCATCAGATTTTAGATTTGCTTCTTCGAGAGCTTCCAGTACTTCCTTGCAGTAGGATAAATATATCAATCTTCCTAGCATTGCTAATTGGGATAGATTTCTACCTGACATTGCTTATCTGTTTGTAGAGTCCCACATTGCTGATTTGGAAGCACACATTGAGGACATCAGTCTTGTTTTTATAAGAGTTTTGATGAAGCTTCATAACCATTATTCTCTTCGGATATTCATGGTCTACATCCATCTACACATGGTTTTGGATTGTTATCATCTTCATCTATTAGGCATGCACCTAATATGATTATGACATCCTTCGGCATGAACATGGGGACACCTTAGAAGTTTTCAAAGACATCAAAATGGACATCATCATCCTTGGATCAACTTCAGCACGATTCAAGAACATACATACATCTTCAAGCATATTCAGTATTCAAAATGAGGAGATATCTTGTATCTTTAATTGGTTACATTTCTTCCCAAGGGGAGGAACCTTGTTCAACATTCTTGAATCTACATCTGCATCCTTTGTTGAGCATCTAGCCTCACTGCAGCATGACATGTATTATGGGGGGTCTCATAGACCTTCTATCATTTCCTCTCTTATGGGGGGAACCATTTATTGTACTTAGTGAAAGAAGTAGTACTTCTTCACTTGTATAATTTTCATGCATCTTTTCTCTCTTTTGGAGGGTAATTTTTTTCCCACGGGGTTTTCTACCTTTCTTCACTTCATGAGAGATTGCTTTGTACATGGGTACCTAATCAGGCCTAGTTGTTGGGACCCATTTTTGCTTTGTACCCACCTAAGCTATCTTTAAGGGGGTGTTAGTGTAAAATATTATGATTACTTCCTTAGCCTAAGTAATTATACATTATATTTTACATGTATGGCTTTAAGCCACCTTAGGTAAGTTATGTGGCGACTTGGAGAGTTGGTCAAACTCATCCAAGATACATGTCGCCACTCCTTCACCACTTGGTGGAAATATATTACCACCACTCTTGGAGTATTGGGATCAACTTTTGATTCGACCCAATGACTCAACACTATATGTACATGCTTGTTCATTATCAATTCACTCCAATTTGATGCCAATTTTTTACTTAGTAGATCATAGTTCTAATATATCCTTCTTTTTAACTAGTTATTTTAGATTTGATTTTCTATTTACACTGATTTTGTATAAGATTTGATTAGGGTTTGGATCCACCCTTAAGTGTGTTTTATTATCACATCTTGATTAAGAAATAGACTTCTATTGTGTCTTATCTATTTGATCCTATCTAGCTAGCCTTAAATTGTGTGTTTTTTCTATAATTTATCATGGATTTCCCTAGGTCATTACCTTTAACTAATCTACATGCTTGCCTTATTAATTATATTGTTTTCTTATAATTTTTTATGGCATATAATCTAAGTCCAAATTTGATGCTCATGTATTTTTATGCTATCATGGATGAGGATGTATTTTTTATGGAGGTGTTATTTATTCATGTAAATGCTTTTGCCTACATCATAGAGTTAGTTCTTATCCTTCTCTTTTAGAAACACTCATTCCACTTGTCTATATGCTTCATGTTGATCCTACCTCTCCTATGGCTTATGACAATGATGAGAATGTACCTAGTGATGATTTACCTCATGTTATTGATAAATTATCAGTAGATCAACCCATAATGGAACTACTCTAGAGAATTGGGGGTCCTCCCATAATACCACTATGGTTGTTGATCCTCCTCGACTAATATTGATCACCATGCCATCCTCTCATAGCCTCGTCTAACCTCCATGAGATGTTGACTAGTGTTAATCTATAATAAATCATCCTCCACCCTAATAATACCCTTCTACTAGTGTCCCAATGGTATGATTGAGGTATATCTGAGATACTATATCCATAGGTACTATTACCTAAATTTCACTGCAGCTCATTTAGGTAGAGTTTTGATTCAATACTTAAAAGGTACATTTCATCTAGTCCTTCATACATTACATTCAAGTGCATAAATGAAATAATTCAAGAGATTATGTTTATTAGATTACTGCATTCCTCCAAGTGCATGTAACATAAGAAATATTTATCCAAAATCTTTTCTGAAGAATAAATAATCTTTATTGAATGTAAAATGTACATTATCTCACACAAGCCGTGAGGTTAACTTTCTTATTGAATGAAATAGAAGAACAATCTATACATGAATAAGTAAATGTAAATAAATGTACATGTAAGGTTAGAGGCCAGTCATTTCCTAAGAATGACTAGTTCTAGTTCTGGTGTGTTGTCCTGTCGCCCTGAGTTGTCTTTGTCCTTCCTAGTTTCATGTCATCTCTCGTTCCTGCATTTGGCAAAAATAGTGGTGTTAGAGAAATGCTCTAAACAATGAATGGTCCCAAACTATACATGAACAAGATACCATGCATATATAAACTGATCCTCAAATGCATTAAACAAGAAATGTATACCTTGGATGTCCTAGAGAACAATCACGTCATCAAACACATCCAAAATATGCATTTATTTTCTAACAAGTTTGCTTCATGTGCAGATACAGGTGTAATTATATTTCTATTTGATTCATCAGGTTACATTATGAGTGGAGGAAATGTGGCTCCCACAAGGGTTGAGCCCAGCTCATAGTCTTTACAGAACATTTCATATGTCATATACAAATGCAAGATAGACTGCCAGGGAGATGAGGAATAGTCATAAGAGAACTGTCTAGAACAAAGATGCAAAGTCACAGGAAGTGCATGAATGCTACAACAAGAAGACAGTGGTATATGCAATAAGGAATAGGGATAGTCATCTCATTGATTGTAGCATTAGATAGTTCAGAATAGTTAAATGATTGTCCAAGAAATCCATCTGTCAGGGATAAACTAGAAACAACATCTTGTGCTTAGAATGATTGCATTCTAACAACACTCAACTATCAAGAGAGAGAAGCAAATGAAAGGCACATGAACTCATGATTAATTGTACAAGTATGAGCCATGAATACATCAACTGTAAAAAACATAATTGGTACTTCATAGGTGTAGTAGAGTGTTAAAAGAAATCAGTGAACAAAGAAGAGATCACATGGACACTCTTCATAACAGGAACATACATTATACAATACAGCCATAGTGTCCTTATTATCATGAAGTTAAGGGTGACAGTGAACTATTGTGTTCCTTCATAGCAAGATTATAACTATACAAGTCATAACCATCATAATCAATTACAGTCAAGATAATCCTTTCATAGATCAGCCATAAAGTGACCTCATAGTGACCAAATGCTATCCATGAATGTCAAAATACAAGCATTAGGAGATAGTCAAAATGCAAAAGAACAGTCTTGAGTAGTTTTGGACTCTTGAAGGCCATAGAGAGGATGACAGTGATGAAGAAGAAGCTTACAGTGAGAAAGGGCAGTGAATAGGCCTACTAAATCATTTGACACAAGGGTGATAGTGAATTTGGTCATACCAAAATAGACATGCCTAAAGGAATATCACAGTCATGAAAGGAATAGTAGAAAAGCATGCAAACAGTCAATGTTTTGGGATAGCAGCCAAAGCACTATGAAGGTGCAATCACACAGAGATGACTATAGTAACAGTCAAATAAGGAGCAGCCAAACATAAGAGACCAAGGAATTACATTTTCCTTTGTCAGAAGAGCACTCCTTGTCTATGGGGCAATCACAAAACATGAAATGTAACAGTTTTACCATGTAGGGACAGTTTAGCTATAAAGGAAAAGAGCAATCCTCCATGTCAACAACATTATATTAGTATTGGTAATAACCATTTTTACTATGGGAGCTACATTTGTTTGTCATTAAGAGCAGTTACCATTCATAAAAGATGTAATGAGCGGTGGTCAAAGACAAAGATAGTGTTGACAACAATCGGCATCTCGATAGACTAACAGAGGTATGTAAAGCAGATGTGCAAGTCATGACAACTATCTACGAGAAATGGTTTCAAATGTTACAGGTATACATACACAAATTGCAGTTCATAACAGATATACAGGAAAAGTAAACAAAGAACAACTGGTATTTTCATTGTAACTTATTCATCTTGCCTTCATCATAGAATAAGAATACTTATAGGCATATGATACCCAAATGGAATAGTCCTATTGGTTGCTATAGAGTAGTCCAAATGTGGCAAGGTTGCAGCAATAAAGACATCAAGGGACAACCAAATGAATATAAGCAATGTATAAAAATAGCCCTGTCAAGCATGTAGGCACATTGGTGTTGTTATAGATTTGCATAAAGAGTTGTGAAGACATGACTAACACATGCAAGGATATCAAGTAAAGCAGAGTATGGTTTGTCATGTGTGAGCAATGTTTTAAGGGAGTTTTAAGAAAAACACAAGAAAGTTTATGCCAAACATTATGTATCAAAATTAACAATCAAGCATTGCTTGAAGATTGACGGAGTTCAAGTTTCATTCCAATGCCAAAGCACTTAATGATCGATGTGTTGGATAGGTAGCAACCATGTCTGTAGAAAATCATTTTGTGGCCAATCCCTTGGTTGAGAATAGTGACATTGTGCAAATTCTATATGATAGAAATATATCTCTGCAAGAAAAGTTGCAGATATGATTGAAGATGCAAATTTAAACAATATACAATGGCATACTCTTCTTTTTGACTATGGTATGCCAGATAATATCAAGGATTTCAAACCAAAGAAAGAGAAGATCTACAGGAAATACAAGAAAGGTTGAAAGTATAACAGAAAATGAAGTTTTTCGAGCCTCATGCTACAGCCAGCAAAGAACAAATGTAGATTTTCAAGAACATAATGTACAGAATGCTCAAAAGGTGCCTCTAGCAGCACAATGCACAAGAATGTCACTTTTGCAAGTTTGTGTCATGGCTAGGCCTCATTTTGAGCCAGAATAATGCAGATACAGAGGAGAGAAAGTAAAGTTTGTTAACTCATGTAAAGCAATGATACACACAACCCTTCAAATCGTGCCATAGAAGGGTGAGGTGAAAATCTCAAAAAATACAGAGAGATCATTAGAAAAAAATGAGTTACCTTTTTTTTCTGTCATTTTCTATGTAAGATCATAGTTTTTCTCCTCAAATGACCTCCATTTTGGCCTTAGCACAATCAAAATGCAATACAAGGTGGTCGGCCATTAGAAAACAAGGAAAAATGCATCGAAACCAATTAGAAATCACAGCCAGAGAGGCCCAAATCCGCCCAGTATCAACAACAAAAGGTCAAAATCTTAGCTAAATAAAACTTACCCTACATTTTTCTCTCAAAGTCGGCAGGAAAACACTCAGAATCAACCCAGACTCATACATTTTTGCCTTCAAAACCCTACAGTCATGATGGCACGACAGCGAGAGGGAGGAGTAAAATGCATAATGAAAAGTTTAGGTTTTTTTTTCCTTTTCATTGATCAACCCTTTTCCATTTGATTGTGTTTTTTGACTTTTAATTTACCAAATCATTGCAATCTATTCATGCCATGGTGAAGACTGATTCTTTTCAAGCCTAGTGATAATACATCAAAGGGGGCCATGAGGTATGATTTTCGTCTTTTTTCAAAGTCAAAGAAAACATCATGGAAACATAGGGTTGAATGCTTATCTTGCTAGGCATATCTTATTTTTAAATGTGCATGGAAGTATAAGGCATTGTAATGTGTATTAGGAGATATAAGGTGGTATTAAGATATGGAGAGTAATACCTATTTTTGCATGTAGCCATGAGACATGTGAGGTGATGCAAGTGCATGGGGGTCCTATTTTGCCTAGGGATTCAAGGTGTTGTTATCTCGATTTTGCATAATCTAGAGATAGATTAAATGTTGTAAACGAATGATAAAGTAATAAATTATGAATTACTTTATCATTTGTAATAAAAATGCAAAAGGGCAATATTAGGTAGATTTATCACACATGGCAAAGTAAGTCTCGTCGATTACTTTGTCGTTCTTTCACGACATTTAATTTTTCCTTAAACTATGTAAAATCAGGAAATTAAATGTTATGTCCTAAATGCCATTATTTTCTGCATAGGTCAATAATAAATTTTGAATGTAAAACATTAACTAAGTGGTGTAATTATAAACCTCTTAGTCAATGTTAATTAAATGCCAAATTGAATTTATTTATGTCATTTATTATGCAAATATCAAGCATTTATGATGCTGCAGCGGAGGTTGACAGATAGGTTGGGGAGTTATTAAGATATTTGACTTGTTTTCAATGGCCTTAAAGAGCATTTAAAGGCACTTTCAAGTGCTTTTATGATTAGTAATGGCATGCCTTCACTTTTTCTGCATTGAGAGCCCACTTTGGAGGACTTTAGGCAAATATTTTGAGGGCATTTATGAGATGCATGAAAATGGAGGTTGCTCATGCTTATCTTGTTAGAAGTTGTTTGGGAAGTATATAGTCTTCTTCCTTTTTCATTATTCAGGAGTTCTTGCTATTCACTGCACTGTATATTGTAATTTTTGAGTTCTTTTGCAGAACTGAACAATTTTCTAACACATTTTAAGAGTAATACAACATTGTAACACCTTTTTAGCAGTAATAAACAATTAATACCTTCCCATTTCTTCTGGTATTGTGTGTTCTTAGTGTTAGTACAAATCCTTGTGATGTTCTTTGTCCTTGGGACTATATTTCATGTTGGTGCCTTTATGTAGGGATACATATATTTTTGTAGGTTGTGAGAAGTGCTAGGAATAAGAATCAATTTTTGAGTGGTGAAAAAACATCTTTCTCCTTTATAGAACTATTGTTATTTAGCCTTCTTATAAATTGACGATGCAAAGATTATGATTTATTGGGTTGTGTATGAGAACCTTATTATTACTGGTTCTATAGTGTGTTAGTCACTTGTGTAGTCTTTGATAACCATTTTGGTGCATCACCTTAGATAGTATGTTTCATTTTCATGTAATCCTTCCTACTCTTTTCTCTGCAAAGAAATTAGTACACTAGTTTCTAGGTGATAACTAGCTAGCAAGTGGGCCTTCTCCGGAGGTTCTTTCCATCACAGGTGACCCACAGGCCTGGAAAGATCCCATGTTTCTCCAGATTGCTAAGTTCTGCAACTTAGCAAGGGTGCAAATCTGAGAGACAATAGGTACACTTCTAAGGGGATGAGGTATCTTAATATGCACATAAACCCAACACTTTAGTAACTTGTTGTAACCCATAAACTCTATTGACAATAAATACAAACCAAATTCTAGGTTTGTATATGTATTGTTGTACCTCAATGTGATACAATATGAAGCAATAAAAACATGTGACAAATAAAAAACCAACTTAAAAGAAATAACCCATGCATTCATACACCATATTAAGAGATAGAATCACACACATATATTAATCATCTGATATGTTCTTTACATTCATCATCTATTTTATACAACAAACATAGATGTACACGTCAAATATACTTACAAGTATACTTCAAATATTCTCTCATATCTTTTATCCATATTCTCACTTATTCATTATATATTTTATATCCTAACCTATCTATGTGTAGAATATTTCATTGGCTATTATAGCATGCTATGACCTAGGTATGTGTCCCTAGGAATGCTCTTGTACAAATTCACCCTTATGTTGTATCATAAGGCTTCAAATTGTACTATACTACTATTCATGGTACTCATGGTAGCCTCTATTCTTCTCTATCATTGACTACTAGTTGGAGGATGTGAATATCAAACTTAGCTCATGGTGTCCTTGTGGATTTTCACCATAATCCTTCATTAGGTTGTGTATACACCTAAAAATGACACGATTCAGTCTAAATAAATATTCTTAATGTTTATTCCCTTCTAATTCTTCTATCAATAAATAAATAAACAAATTTATTTATTTGATTCATATTCTTCTAAATTAATTAAATATCAAAATATTTAATTACCTCTTCTAAAGTCAAAATTAAATAAAAACCTTTATTTAATTAAATTCTTCCAAACAATTAAATAATTCTCAATTATTTAACTAAAACAAATTCTTCTTCCAAATTTGAATAAATCAAATCAAATTTATTGAAATCCTCTCAATCTCTAAAAATAAAATACAATCAAATATTTTATTTATTCTTCCAAAGCATGCACAACAATTAAATAAATTTATTTATTTAATTTGCCTTCTTATCTTGTAATTCTGCAAATATCTTCCAAATCTTCTAAAAATAAGTCTTCTTTTTCATGCACACAAAATTAAATAATTTATTATTTAATCCCTCTCAAATCATGCAAAAGCAAATCTCAAGTTGAGTTATCTATTCAATCAACCTTGTTTTTATCACTATCTCCTAAATTAGAAAAAAACTTTCTAATTTATGGAAAACATGTCTTATTTGTAGAAAAGAAAGTGGTTAACTCAAATAAAATAGCTTTTACGTAACACTTGTCTTCTTCTTATTCGTGCACGTTCCTCAACCGTTCTATACTATTGATCTTCTCATTCTTTCTATACCATTGATCTTCTCTCTCACAAGTCTATAAATTGAACCATGTTCTTCCATTTCATTCATCCAAGCTTTAAGTATCATTACTCTATAGGAATTATAGGGCACCTTTGGCACCAATTCCTTCATTGCTTGTGATCATACTCATTACTGCATACTACTATCATTGTTGTGAAGCTCATCTTCATGGTGATACTATCATAGTTGTTCCCATTTGAACATCTTGGAATCATAGCAAGGAAGTGCACCTTCTGAGGGCCGTATTCATAGACAAGATCATTTGTGATAGGCGATCAATGGAAGCTTCAAATTAAAGGAGGTTTGCTTTGTATTGTTCATTGTTTAATTGAATCTCTTTTGTTCATTATTTCATTGAGTTTTGGGTATCTTGATATTTGATATTATTGTTTATTCATTTGAATCTAATTTTCCCTTAACTTTTTTGGTGCCCACCGTGGGGCCTAGCCCCAAATTTAACCCAAAAACTAAGTTTTTATGTTTAAGAAAGTTGTACATAGGAGGAAATAGTGCATCTAATACATCCTAACACGCATCTGACATTTGTTACAGTGCATACGTTTCTACAGCACATACAGTCTCTGATCTGATGCATATACTGTCTGTTATAGCGCATATGTTCCTGCGGCGCATACAGTCTCTGTTACGGCGTGTTTACCCTCTGATACGACGCATATATCAAATCAGTGCATATACACTATTTTCCTGTGCTTCAACCTCTATCTTAGCGCATATGTACTGCGGTGCTTCTGTTCTCTATTTCTATGCATTCAGTGTTTGAAGCGGCGCATCTGAATTAGGCAATGATTTTTAGGGTTTTCTTGAAATTTCCACTAATGCTGACATCTTTTGGCAAGAACTCTCTTGATCAATTTTGTAGGCTAGGTATTGGTTTATATTCATATAGTTGCACTTGTTAACTCACACTTCGATTTCTAACGAGAAAGTAAATGGATGCTCATGCAAATCTCACGTAGTTTTAACTAGGAAGGTGATAATTGAATCATTTCTATCTTGCATATCATTGAATCATTGCTATTGCTATCTGGATAAAATTGAACTCATCATTGCTATCTGGGTAAAACTGAACCATTTCTATCTCGACCATCACATCAAAGTTAACAATTCGTGCTACTTGGATAAAATTGAACTCATCATTGCTATCTGGGTAAAACTGAACCATTTCTATCTCGACCATCACATCAAAGTTAACAATTCGTGCTACTTGGATAAAACTGAATTCATCATTGCTATCTGGGTAAAACTAAACCATTGCTATCTCGATCATCACTTCAAAGTTAACAATTCGTGCTATCTATGATAAAATTGAACTCATCATTGCTAACTTGGTAAAACTAGACCATTCATATCTTGTTATCACTTTAAAGTTAACAAATTTCTATGCTTTCCCAAGTGGATAGCTCATCTAGTTTTTCTCATTTTAACTAGGGGAAAAGAACCACTATATTCTATGTTTTGGGAATGATACCAGGCCTATGCTCTCCCCTATCTTAGGTGATCAAAATGCTAGACATATCATTTTCACATGTATTTTTCCTTTAGAGGGGCCTGCTCTTGAATACCGTTCATCCAAGTAGGAACGACCCTAAGTGGTAACAGGCTAGATGCCAAGCCCTTCCAAGCCACTATAAATAAATTGTGTTTGGAGTGAAAGCTTCAAACAACGAGTGCAGTTGTGTTATACCGACAACCAACCTCCCCCAAAACCCTCCAAGGTGTAACCCTTGCAGGATAGGAGACTCCATAACGGAGAGTAGTGCTATCATATGTATAACCACTCGAACGGTTTCCTTTATTACTCATCCTTTGTTTTAGTAGACCAAACACCCCTATAATCTGATGCAGGGAAGGGCAATTACCACCTCTTGAAGATGCTTCACTAGAGATAGTGAGAATTTGGTTTTATACTGTCCTTTGAAACCTAGGGTGTACTTGCTTTCTTTTTAGTCCAAAAAGAGTCAAAAAATCACAAAAAAAAAAACATAAAAATATTCCTTGTGTTTGCTGTGTCTTCTTGCCATAATTTTAGTAAATCAGATCAAAAAGACCTCCTTGCAGCCAAAGTACCAAAAAAATTAGAAAATTTCCAAAAAATTGCAAAAATACTGAGAAAACCAGAGCGGCGCATCCGTCCTTTGTTGCTGCGCATTTGTGCCGACTTGTGACACATATGCACTGATTTGCAGCAAATTTGATACATGTTATAGCGCATTTGATTTTTACCAGTATGACGCTTATGTGCTGACTTGTGGTGTATTTACCAATTTTTGCAGTGCATCTATTCTGGCGCATGTGTGACAGTGAGCACTTGCACAATCTTTGAGAGAAAAAATTTGTCATTTCTGGATACCCATTTTAGTCTAGTTCCAAATTTTGAGCTCAGGTCTTACCTTGTAGTCTTTTTTCCATCCGTTTCACGTCAAAGTCTCTCTTTCATTGGTCATCCCATTCACCTTCTATCAGGTCTTCCTAGTCCAAAGTCAGAGTATCCCATATTAGATCAGTCTAGGCCCCTTTTTCATATCATTTTAGATTTAAGTAACCCTAGTAAGTCACAGGGCTTCACTAGTGGTCTTGGTGCATGGCTAGTCCCTACACAGTAAGACAGGTATCGAGTACCCTTACTAGTAGCTATCATCTTGTATCTGTCGTCTTACTTGGAATCATTGATCGAGAAAGTCCCTTGTCCAAGTCTTGTCATAAGTATCCTATTCTTAGCAGTCTCCATCGATATCTTGCCAAAATCTCTAGTTTCATCTCACCTCATCCCTCGTCACCTTGCATGGTTCTTACTAGATCTCAATACAAAAGGCAACTTGAAATGGCTTGATCATCCAACCACATCATCACCCCTCATGATTGTGATGAGGAAATCTCTCGCGAAGAGTATGAAGGAAACCTCCAAGATCAAAAATTGCAACGCTTGTTAGAGAAAGTGCTCCATGAGGACCCTCACAAGTATTTTTATCATCTTACAAATCTTGGAATTAAACTCCCCGCCGATTTCAATCTAAGCAAAATCCAAGAAATCCTAGAGGATAATCATGAAAAAAGAAAGAAAGCCATAGACCCAAGTGCTCCTATGGAAGAAATGAGGAAATAAATCGAGGGTCTAGTGCAACAAATGACAGATTTTAAGATGGGTATAAACACTAAAACCTACCCCTTGGAAGATATTGCACCATACCCCTTTGATAAAAGTTTGAACATGACACCATTTCCCTTTCGATTCGAAGTTCCTAAGTTTGACAAATACAAAGGGAAAGGGGACCCTAGAGATCACATTAGGGAATTCAACGCAGCATGCATGGAAGTAGCTCACAATGAGACTTACTTAATGAGACTTACTTAATGAGACTATTCCCTAGATCCCTAGGTAGTCAAGCCATGGAGTGGTTCTCAGGGTTTCCATCAAGCATCAAAACTTTTGATGAGCTAGTCAACAAATTCATCACGCACTTCTCTTACAATATTGAACACGAAGTCTCTATGCTTGACCTATGTAACACCAAGCAAAAGAGTGACGAATAATTTACCTCCTTCCTACAAAGATGGAGACAACTAGCAAGCAAATGTTCATATCATGTACCTAAGAAGCAATTAATGGAGATGTTTGTCCATAACCTCAACTCCAATCTTAGCTATCAAATACAAATTCAATGCCCTACTTCATTTTCAAAGGTCATTGAAATGGAATTGTTCATCGAAAAGGCTATGATCGCTAAGGGGCAAATCAAGTTATACAAAGACACACCTACCTCCAACTACATGACTGACAAATCAAAGTTTTGGACCAAAAATAAAAATGTCGTCAACGATGGAGTAGTTGATGCCAAAGTGGCAGCTCCCAAACAATAGCCAATACTCACTCTCAAAGGAGAGGCAAGCAATATAACACCCAAAAAAACATTCTCTCGAGAGCCAAGACCATGGTACAACTCAAATCTAAGGTGAAAGTTCACACCGTTGGGTGAGTCCCAAGAATCTACATTAAGGAAGCCATTGGCCAACAATAAAATTGAAAGGAAGCTAGGTGTGCAGAAAATGCTTCCTACACTAATCTAATGAGGAGAGGGCTATTCAAATTCAACTTTATCCTAACTATTACAGCAATGTTAAAACATTAACATGAGATATTGTAGCAAAACACAAGAACCGGAAAGAAGACAGAAGAGAGAGAGACAAGATATACGTGGGGAAAACCCTTACAGGTGAAAAACTCCACACTCCAAAACACAACTCAAATGTATTACAGTAAACAATAACATATTACAATATAGTTTCAGAGCCAATGCTCTTTTAGGAGTCTTCAAAATGTCGAATCTGGAGATATTCTGGTAGCATAAAAGTACTTGTACAAAAGTTATTTATCTCCCATCCAAGCACTTGTTTATATAGAGTTTACAAGGCAAATATGGAACCTTCTAGAGATGGGCGTCCATCTTGAACTCATGCCCCAAAACCCATGCCTAAGGACACTTGTCCAACATCCCATCCTGAAGTGGGTGCCTGGTCCCAAGATAGGTTATGACAGATGCTCTTACGCACCTTACAGCTATCATAGAATCCGTCATACACTGACTAAAAATATCATATTCCTCTTACATGTCATAACCTCCCTTGACCTTGTCTTGGGGGTGTTGCCCCCAAACCCCCATTAATTATTCAGGGGAAACCGTGGCTGCCAAAGTCAACAAAATTTACCTTGCTACATATACACAAGGTGCTGACTATGCCAACTCAACATGGGATAAATAAATACAACATTAGGAATTTGCAAAGGTTGAGACACCTTAATTCCCAACAGAAATCTCTCTACCACCAATAAGTGATTACGAACCTCAAATCAAACCTCACTATTGGAAAGACACCGACTACTGTGAGTATCATAGGGGAAGAGGACATACAACCAACAATTGTATCTGCCTCAAACATGTTATTCAAGACGTGCTTGATCAAAATCAAGGAAGTGCTCATCAACATACTTCTAATGAGACACATGTGGCTTACAAAGATCTGCTTCTCAATCATGATAGGCTGTACAACAACAATGGTAACAATAACAACAACAAACGCAATAGGCAAAATTAGAATAGTGGGAATAGTAATGCCAACTATGCAAGTGTGCCATTTGACTATACCATCAATTGCATAATAGAGCACCTACCACAAATCAATATGGTCATGCCCAACCAACAATTAGAGCCTAACTGAAATGATTGTAGTATCATTACCTGTAGTGGTAAAGTCACATTGAATACCATTCCTCCAAGGTCATCACCTTCTCAGTCCAACTTCCATCAATATAGTGTCATAGACCAACTACGGAAGATTCCGGCCCACATTTCTATCTTAGAGTCATTGCGTCTATCTCCTTCCCATAAGGAGATTCTCGATAAAGCCTTAGTAGAAACCATTGTACCCACTAACTTGGCCCAAGAGAAGTTTCAGGCCATGCTAGGTAATCTGACCTCCTCAAGTACCATATCATTCATCGAACAAGATGACCTCTTAGTGTCTCAACCCCATAACACCCCTTTGCACATTGTTGCCTTCATCCACAAGCAACACATCAAGAGAGTTCTCATTGACAGTGGAGCTGGTTTAAATATTTGCATGTTGATCCAAGAAAGAAGATAACTATCAAAGCCTATGATGAAGAAGAGAGAACTAGAAAAGGAACAGTGGTCTTACCCATACAGGTGGGACCGGTGATAAAAGATGTTGTGTGCCAAGTCCTAGATAGGGAGCTTGCCTATAATATTCTCCTAGGTAGACCATGGATTCATGCCATGAAAGTTGTATCCTCTACTTATCACCAATGCATAAAATTCCCTCATAACAGCAAGCAAGTCACCATCCAAGGCGACCCTAACCCCTTTCAGCATTGCAACTCTGTCCTTTGAAAACCTGATTGCATCATACCAAACAATAGAGCATCTACATCCCTTACCCCATAACATGATCCTACCTCTAAAGCTTCCTCATCAAAGGCCAAAGAGCAGAAAATTACCATCAAAGAAACTGGAGTTGGGGAATACTCCATTGAGCACAGCCTAAATTAGCCAAGATGCCTTTATCTCGTAGATCCTTTGGGTGACCCAAGCATTTTCCAAAGCCATCTGCTCCTCCTACACCTCCCACAGCTCCCTTTGTAAAATGGGGACCCTATCAGATGAGACAGAGGAAAGAGATATTCTACAATGGCTTTACACTAAAGAAGAAGAGAATATACAATAGGAACCACCTAAGCTCCCAACATAAATCTATGGGCGAGTCGAATCTATCCTACATAGAATGGGTTACTAAGGACAAGGCCCCATCAGCCTAAGAAAAGAAGGAATTATAGAACCCATTAAACCTTCTTCATCCTCATTGGTTAGAAATACAAAAGGACTAGGATACAAGGATAAGGGCAAAGCTGAAGCAAATGCTTGTCTTGTGGAAATAATCCATACTCTTCAAGAGAACAGCGACACAGATTCCAATGAATATGAGTGGGATGAGCTGACAGAGCATTCCTATGATGACAAAGAGGTTAATACCATTCAAACTTATAGCCCCTACCGTGAGGGACAAACGCTACTGAATAGGCCATTAGAGTGTGATTTGCCTATCTCTGAGAATACAACTTTCGAGGAAGGTTCAAGTTCTATTGCAATAAACAACTTGGAGGAAAGTACCATCCCGAACACTCCCCCTACCAATACTCCTAGCATATCCATTCAAACTATCAACGAATCAGATCTATCCTCTGACTCCCTCCCCCTTGTGCATCTAGAGCTTATTGACTGGGATCTATGAGGAACCCCGCAACTAGATATGTTCCAAAATGATGATGCCTATATTGACTATATGGAACTTAGGGACCACCTACCTAAAGGAGATCATAAAGTGGGCTTCACTATTGAACTTAACACAGTTGCTTATTTCAGAGAGGGTGCCAAGCCTTCCAGTCAGAAAAATATAAAAAAAAAACTAGATCTGACGGTGAAAACCATTCTGCGGTAGTGTCAGATCCCAAAATACTAAAAAGAAAGGATGCATCCGAAGGTGAAAACTCAATTGTGGCACCTGATGATGGAAGGCTTGACACTCTCCCTGACAACATGTACTAGGAGAAGTCTCAAATTGTTGTGGAACTGACAGAACCTGTTAACATTGGAACTGAGGAACAACCTAAGATCATTCACTTTGTGAAGTCTCTAACCCCACCAGAGAAGACAAAGTCTGTACCATTCTTCAAGAGAAAGCAAGTCAATTTTGCTTGGTCATATGCAGATATGTCAGGGTTAGATCCAGATTTGATTCTACATTATCATCCATTAGATCTAGGAGTGAAACCAATGAAACAGAAGCTTAGAAAGATGCATCCACACATAACACTACTTGTAAAAGAAGAACTCAAGAAATTACTAGATGTAGGGTTCATCAGAGCTATAGACTATTCAGAATGGGTCTCCAATATAGTACCAGTGTCCGAACCTGATGGCCAAGTCAGACTATGCAATGACTTTAGAGATATAAACAAAGCTTGCCACAAGGATGATTTTCTGTTGCCAAACATAGATATCATAGTCGACTGAACAACAGGGCATACCATGTTATCTCTCAATGATGGCTTCTCAGGATATAATCAGATCAGGATAGCATCGGGAGACCAACATAAGACAACTTTCACTTGTCCATGGGGCACTTTCTACTTGAATGTCATGCCATTTAGGCTAAAGAATGTAGGAGCCACATATCAACGTGCTATGACCACTATATTTCATGATATGACATGGTGGTGCCTGCATAAACATTTAGGTTTCTAGCATTTAAATATGTAAGCACTTTCCCAAAAATCCAAAAATTCTATGTCTTTCAGCCTCTGTAGTAGCAAAATTGTGAAAAATTAGTTAAGGTGTAGGTGTCTTTGTATATACAAAGGTGTTTGTATATACATATAGGTCAAAATGTGCATTGGCGGGTGCAAAATCTCCATCAGCCTTTGAAAAAATTAATTATATGCATATTGGGCTTTGAAATGTGCATATACAAAGGGGAATCTTTCATAGATTCCCAGGAATATTCCTGCTTTGTATATCAAGTTGCATGTGGAGATACAAAGGAAAAATGTACAAGGGTGGCGGACATGCTTCTACTACAGTGCGATGTACAAGTGGTCTTGTATATCGAGCTACATATAAAGCCACCAGCATGCATTTCAAACATACAAACAAATATACATTTGGGCACGCATACAAAGAAAAGATACATTGCAGGCATATTCCAGGAAAGATTCCTTGTTTGTATATGTAGGAGCAAGTGTATGCTTGCATTTAGATGCATTCCTGGAATATTCTGTCGCATATTCCGCAGTTGTATATGAAGGTTTGTATATTTGTGTTTGTATATTGGCACATACAAAGGTGCAAATATACATTTGCTATAGTGCCGCAGGGGAGACACAAGCGATGGGGCCCACCAGTTGTATGTGCATTCATTTGTATGTTTGCACATACAAGCCAATATACAATGAAGAAATATATATTCCGGACCCGATTGAAAATCAAATGCAGTGAATAATGTTTTAGGTCCACAGCATGTATATTGGGTGCTTGTATGTGCCAATGTACATTTGAAAGATACAAGGGTTAAGATGCAAGCCGGATTTCAAAGTAACTTCAGCATGCCTCATTAAAATTTGAAATCCGCCTTGTATGTATGAGGCAAATGTACATGCACATATACAAGGAAATATGCAGGAAAAGAGGATACAAGCCAGACCCGATTTGAATTTCAATTTGTTCTAAATAGGTTTGGGGTCCACCTTGTATATCAAATAGATGTATATGCATTTTGCATATACAAGGGATTTTTGAAGGGCAAAATGGCAAAATAGTGAATGGAAAAGTCAGCGATAGAGGAAAAAGCTGCCTACGTGGTGCGATACCATTGGCTCTTGGCTTTTCTGCAGGTTTTTGAGTCATTGGATCTTAGCGATGGGGGGAGATCAATGGCCCTTTTTTGAATGCTTGACGAAGGAAGGACTTTTTGTGTGTCTGCACCAATTTGAGTGGGAAAAGCTTCATAGACAAGCGGAACTGCAATGGCTGCAGGTAGCTGAGCGTTAGTGGCATTTTTCAGATGCATCGATGGATGAAATGACAGATGAACTACTAGATTTAAGGGAAAATCTTCAGGTGACGGTGTAGATCCTGAACATACCTACTCCCTCCTCTTTGCCTCTTTGTGGCATTAATTATTTTGAGCACCATTTCTAATTTATTGTATCTAGCAAATTTTTTATTTGCCTTGTAATTAATTCTGCTGAGTTCATAGTTTTGCTATAAAATGCTAAACTATATTACTCTTTGTGGTTGTTGAAGACTTGGGCAAATTTTTTGTGTGAATAATGAAATACAGAGCATTTCCTGTTTGTTGTATCTCTGTGGAGTTTATGAGTTGCATCTGAAGTGTATCTTGCACATATGTTCAGTTTCAATGTTAATGTTATATGAAAAATGCATCATTGCATGTGTTTATCTGTTTGTCTCCATTTGTTGTATGCATTTTCTTCTTCTGAATTTGGTTGCTAAGTGTTTCTCAAATTCTAGAATACAGATTTATGTATTGTATGCTTAATCTATAACTTCCATTCAAGGAGTGGATTAATTTGTTTTAGGTTAAAGTGTGGAGAAGATTGTATGTCAGCTGGGATATTCATAAGTAGAGACAGTTAAACACTTATCCTTGGGTGTGTTTGTAAGGCAAATACCAGTCCTAACCCCTTGAAACTTGAATGCTAGTTGCAAGCCATTCTCTTGTATACGTCTAGTTGACTCCTTTCCCTGAGATAGGCACTGGTCTATTCTTGTGAAGTAGTTATGATCCAAAACCCCTGTCTTGCATCGAAACCATAATTTCAAACCATTCCATTTTTCTAACCAGTTAGTTGTAGGAGTAGAATTAGGAACCCCTGCATACTCTCATACTTAAGCGGTGATAGATGTCCAAGAATGTCAACTGCCACCTTGTGATTTATCACATAAATCTTGGTCCTAGAGTGAGTATTCTACCTATTATTGAAAAGCTAAATCATTTTGTCATTGGGTGCGTCAAAGTCATATCTTTAGCAAATAGGGACACCCCCTTGGTGTGGCAGAACCAGAAGTGAAGGGGAGGCAGCTCACGCAACCTCCCATACTCTGTTGGCTAAATCTGCCCGTGCATTGGAACTAGGAAACCCTCTGTCGATTTGGAGAAAATTACCAATAGAATTGGTGACTCCTCTGCGGAAGTGAAGTGAAAGTATTATCTTTTCATCCCTGGTAAGAAAACAAAATTTATTTGAGTCCATCCGAGTCACAAATAGAATTGGCAACTCCGCTGGGGACAAGAGTCAAATAATGTGAAATCATTGTTGTATATCTGGTTCTTTCATGTGAATGATGGTGCTCTGCTGGCGATATGAACTCAGAAAATGTTTGATGAGCTTTCAGCTATTTGAAATTTTTATCCTCTTTGGAGAGGTGGCGACTCTACAAAAAAGTTTTAGTGCACATGAAAGGCTGATGTATGTTATTGAGATCTAAGAATGTTCTGTTCAAGATTTCAGCATCTGGATGAGAAAAGGTACCTAGATTCTTCCCACTTTCATTTGTTTCATTGCATAAGTTAAATGCCAAGGGGATGCCTTAGGTCTTAGGTAGATATAAGATTTCTAACAGTAAAATTAACATGAATCCAAATATATATTTACCCATACTCAGTCAAGAGGGGGATGAAATGTTGTGTAAAAAAATTGAAGAGATAAAGAATAGGTTGATATCCTTAGAGGCTAGGCAAGCTTGATTAAATAGTAACCCTATTGTGTCTGCCAGTCAAAATGCTAAACCTCTTGTTAGTTCTTTTGATCCTTTGTATGACCAATTAGATTTGTCATGGGTTCATTATCAAGTTGAAAGTATGCCTGCTAAAATTTACAATCAGATGCCCAGATTTAATGGACACAATGTGTGTGATGGGGGTGCACATATCCAAACTTTCACTCCTTCATGGAGAGACATTCATTTAGGGATGCGGATATGTGGATGAGGTTTTTTGTTAGATCCTTTGGTGCTAGAGCCAGAGATTGGTATTTTAGCTTTCCAAAGAAATTCTTTGCCTGTTGGGATGAACTTGCTGACTATTTTAGAAAAGAATTTGCAAGAGAACCTGCTGATCTTGTTGTAAGATTAATGGAAATTAGAAGACAAGATAAAGAGCCTGCTATTGATTTTAGTCATAGATTTGCAGTTGCCCTTTCACAAATCCCTGAAGACTTCAGACCTGATACTTCAGCCTGTGTTGGCATATATTTTGAAGCTTTCGAGGAGGGCTCTAGCATACTTGTTGAGGGAATTCAAGATAACAAGTATGTAGATGGCATACAAGTTTTTAGAAAATATAGAAAAAATTAGAAATGAGCATATGTAGAATTCCCTGTCCACAGGCTTTGGTGTGAATAACAGTTGTATGGCTGAAAATGAGCAACTGATCATGGCATCATGTGAGGATAAATGTGAAAGTGAAAGCATATAAGTTGAGACTGTTGTATTTGAACATAATGCTGACAATAATGCTCAACTGGATTGTTCACCAATGATTGATGCCAATGAAAAGATCAATGTTAACTCCCATTGCAAAGTTGAGGTATATGGTTCTGAAAATAATGATGAGGTTATGGACAGCAATGAATACTTGTTTGAGTGGGTGTGTGGAGATGATTGTGAGTATTGTGCACAAGATAGAGAAGAAATCAACAAACAAAGGAGCAATTCCATGTTTGAGTCGTTGCCTTTTATTCAGATACATGGAGATGATGAAGAGCAATCAGAAATTGAAACAAGTGCTAGTGCTAAGCATGATTGTTCTTCATTTGATTATAGTTTTGTTTATGACACATAGGCTCATACTCCACAAAAAGAATTCACTGATAATGAAAATGCATGTTCTGCTGCCCATGAACCAATGGCATACCATAACAAAACTGAAACACTTGGATCAACCTTTTTTGACACATATAGTGGTGAGGATCTGTTTGAGTATGGTGAAAATCAAGGCACTGTTGTTGATATGGATTCTATTTTTTAAGGAGGAAACATATATCATGAGGGTTATTGCAGGGAGGTGCCAGAATCTGAGTTTTTTCTATTTGGTGCAGCTGAAAGTCGTGTGCAAGAAGTGCATAAATATGGATTTGAGAGCTTTATCTTTGATATGCTAGCTTATGATAAAATGAGGCCTGATGCTCTTAGCTTTGTGGCAGACTTTGAGTGCTTTCAGTTTTCAATCCAGCTAGGAGAACATTTTGCAATGCATACTGCTGATGTAGATGATGATAAGCTTTATATGTTATATGAGTATGCATTGTTTGATAAATATAACATTCACATGTTGCTTGATGCTGAAGGTTGTTTGCATAAGGTTGACATGAGCAAGCTAAATGAGATGTTTGAATATGCAAATGACAAGGGTTGTTTGTGGATAAATCATGGCAGCATCTTCAAGCCTGACCTAGTGAGATTAGAAGAAAATTAAGTGTTTGACAGAGGAAAATTCTGGTTTTTCCTTTTTGGTGGCCCTGCACCGCCAAGTAAATTTTAATAAGTGTGTTTTGTGTGTAGGTTGGTGCATGTTTGACTTTGTTGCCCAATGGATAAGGCCCAATCTACGAAACCAGAGATTCTAAGGTCCTCGCCATGCCTGCAAGAGGCATGCATCCCCAGACAAAGCCACTAGTGGTGCCTGCATAAACATTTAGGTTTCTAGCATTTAAATATGTAGGCACCTTCCCAAAAATCCAAAAATTCTATATCTTTCAGCCTCTGTAGTAGTAAAATTGTGAAAAATCAGTTAAGGTGCAGGTGTCTTTGTATATACAAAGGTGTTTGTATATGCATACAGGTCAAAATGTGCATTGGCGGGTGCAAAATCTCCATCGGCCTTTGAAAAAATTAATTATATGCATATTGGGCTTTGAAATGTGCATATACAAAGGGGAATCTTTCGCAGATTCCTAGGAATATTCCTGCTTTGTATATCAAGTTGCATGTGGAGATACAAAGGAAAAATGTACAAGGGTGGTAGACATGCTTCTGCTATAGTGCGATGTACAAGTGGTCTTGTATATCGAGCTACATACAAAGCCGCCAGCATGCATTTCAAACATACAAACAAATATACATTCGAATGTGCATACAAAGAAAAGATACATTGTAGGCATATTCCAGGAAAGATTCCTTGTTTGTATATGCAGGAGCGAGTGTATGCTTGCGTTTAGATGCATTCCTAGAATATTCTGTCGCATATTCCACAGTTGTATATGAAGGATTGTATATTTGTGTTTGTATATTGGCACATACAAAGGTGCAAATATACATTTGCTATAGTGCCGCAGGGGAGACACAAGCGATGGGGCCCACCAGTTGTATGTGCATTCATTTGTATGTTTGCACATACAAGCAAATATACAATGAAGAAATATCCATTCTGGACCCAATTGAAAATCAAATGCAGTGAATAATGTTTCAGGTCCGCGGCATGTATATTGGGTGCTTGTATGTGCCAATGTACATTCGAATGATACAAGGGTTAAGATGCAAGCCAGATTTCAAAGCAACTTCAGCATGCCTCATTAAAATTTGAAATCCGCCTTGTATGTATGAGGCAAATGTACATGAACATATACAAGGAAATATGCAGGAAAAGAGGATACAATCCGGACCCGATTTGAATTTCAATTTGTTCTAAACAGGTTTGGGGCCCGCCTTGTATATCAAACAGATGTATATGCATTTTGCATATACAAGGGATTTTTGAAGGGTGAAATGGCAAAATAGTGAATGGAAAAGTCAGCGATAGAGGAAAAAGCTACCTACGTGGCGCGATACCGTTGGCTCTTGGCTTTTCTGCAGGTTTTTGATCTATTGGATCTCAGCGATGGGGGGACATCGACGGCCCTGTTTTGAATGCTTGACAAATGAAGGAATTTCTGTGTGTCTACACCAATTTTAGTGGGAAAAGCTTCATAGACAAGCAAAACTGCAATGGCTGCGGGTAGTTGAGCATTAGTGGCATTTTACAGATGCATCGATGGATGAAATGACAAATGAATTACCAGATTTAAGGGAAAATCTTCAGGTGACGGTGTAGATCCTGAACATACCTGCTCCCTCCTCTTTGTCTCTCTGTGGCATTAATTATTTTGAGTGCCATTTCAAATGTATTGTATCTGGCAGATTTTTGATTTGCCTTGTAATTAATTTTGTTGAGTTCATAGTTTTGCTATAAAATGCTAAACTGTATTACTCTTTGTGGTTGTTGAAGACTTGTACAAATTTTTTGTGTGAAAGTGAAATACAGAGCATTTCTTGTCTGTTGTATCTCTGTGGAGTTTATGAGTTGCATCTGAAGTGTATCTTGTACATATGTTCAGTTTCAGTGTTAATGTTATATGAAAAATGTATTATTGCATGTGTTTATCTGTCTGTCTCCATTTGTTGTATGCATTTTCTTCTTCTGAATTTGGTTGCTAAGGGTTTCTCAAATTCTGGAATACAGATTTATGTATTGCATGCTTAATCTGTAACTTCCATTCAAGGAGTGGATTAAATTGTTTTAGGTTAAAGTGTGGAGAAGATTGTATGTTAGTTGGGATATTCATAAGTAGAGACAGTTAAACACTTATCCTTGGGTGGTGTGTGTAAGGAAAATACCAGTCCTAACCCCTTGAAACTTGAATGCTAGTTGCAAGCCATTCTCTTGTATATGTCTAGTTGACTCCTTGCCCTGAGATAGGCACTGGTCTGTTCTTGTGAAGTTGTTAAGATCCAAAACCCCTGTCTTGCATCCAAACGATAATTTCAAACCATTCCATTTTTCCAACCAGTTAGTTGTAGGAGTAGAATTAGGAACCCCTGCATACTCTCATACTTAAGCAGTGATAGATGTCCAGGAATGTTGCCACCTTGTGATTTATCACATAAATCTTGGTCCTAGAGTGAGAGTATTCTTCCTGTTATTGAAATGCTAAATCATTTTGTCATTAGGTGAGTCAAAGCCATATCTTTCACAAATAGGGACACCTCCCTTGGTGCAGTAGAACTAGAAGTGAAGGGGAGGTAGCTCACACAACCTCCCATACTCTATTGGCTGAATCTGCCTGTGCATTGGAACTGGCAAACTCTCTGCCGATTCAGAGAAAATCACCAACATGATGCACGTCACAATGGAAGATTATGTAGATGATATCCTAGCAAAGTCACTCACAAGAGAATCACACCTGGACATGTTAGAGAAGGTCTTTCAAAGACTCAAGAAATTCAAAGTTAGGTTGAACCCAAAGAAATGTGTGTTTGGGGTCACCTTAGGCAAACTCTTAGGTTTTATTGTATCAGAAAATGGAGTAGAGGTGGACCCTGCTAAGGTCAAGGCTATTATGGACATGCCACCACCCAAGAATCTTACTCAATTAAGATCTCTACAAGGCAAGCTATAAGCAATCCGTAGATTCATATCACAACTGGCAGACAAGTGTCAACCATTCAGTCATCTCCTACATAAGAACATTCCATTCAGATGGGATGAGAAATGTGAAGAGACATTCGACAAACTAAAAGAATATCTTATGAATCCACCTATTCTCATGCCTCCTATCCAAGGGAAACCATTAATACTATACATATCTGCTACACCTACTGCTCTTGGGGCCCTTCTAGCACAACAAGATTATGAGAATAAAGAAAGAGTCATCTAATACATCAATCACACATTAGTGGGCTATGAGTTGCAATATTCTCAGATAGAAAGATCATGTCTTGCAGTAGTTTTTGCTTCCTAAAAATGTTGACATTATATGCTTGCACATCCAGTCAAACTTATTGCAAAAATAGATCCACTGAAGCACCTACTAAGCAAAGCAACTCTTACAGGTTGCCTAGCAAAATGGGTAGTGCTCCTAAGTGAATATGACATTGAGTATGTAGATAGAAAGGCTATCAAAGGGCAAGTCATCACTGATCAGTTAGCAGAAGCACCACTACAGGACACCACACCAATGCAATTTGAGTTTCCAAATGAATCCCTATTCAATATATCAACACATTCCTTGACACTTTATTTTGATGGGTCCTACACAAACCATGGATCAAGGGCAGGAATCTTGTTTGTAACTCCTCATGGCGACACCATACCGAAGTATACCATTTGTTATTCCCATGCACCAACAACATAGAAGAATATGAATCCTTAGTCATTGGCCTCAAGATGGCAACAAAATGGAAAATCAAAGAGCTACATGTCTATGGTGATTCTAAACTGGTGATCAATCAGGTCAATGATGATTACCAAACTAAGGATGAGAATCTTGTCCCATACAAGCGCATGGCCGAGGACTTTAAGGAATACTTTGTGATCATTTCTTTTGAGAAGATTCCTCACATTGAGAACAAAGCAGTAGATGCCATGGCAACCATTGCCTCTCTTCTCGAGATCCCAGAGAATGAGTCATGGTATGATTTATTAGTGGACTCAATTCAACAACCAACTTATGATCTTCCTGAGACCCATTCCATATGCCTATTAGTTGGATCTGATTCACCTTGGTACGGTAAGGTTTACACCTACCTCAAGGACAACACCCTCCCACCTGACTTATCTTCAAACCAACAACAAACCTTTATACGCCAAACCTCTTGTTATACCATTATTATTGACACCCTATACTGACGTGGTCTAGATGGTACTTTACTCTATTGTTTAGAACGAGAAGAATCCCAAACCACCTTACAAGACATACACAAAGGGATTTGCAGAACACACTCTAGCGGTCCTTCCTTAGCTAAGAAACTCATGCGTTTGAGTTATTACTGGCCGAACATGGAAACAGATTCATATTAGTTTGTGAGGAAGTACAAGCAGTGCCAAATACATAGGAACCTGATACATGCACCAGCTCAAGAGTTGAGACTTATAATGACTCCTTGACCCTTTTGCCAATGGGGACTTGACCTTGTGGGAAAGATACATCCACCCTCATCCAACGGCCACAAATTCATAATAACCACCACTGAATACTTTACTAATTGGATTGAAGCCGTTCCCCTCACCACAGTCATAGGTAAACAAATCTTCTCATTCATCCTCAATTACCTCATTTGCAGATACGGAATTCTATCATCCATTATCACGGATAACGGAAGACCCTTCAAAAACCAGGATGTCCAAGAACTCTGTGACCGATTCAAAATCCAACACCATTTCTCCACACCCTATTACCCCCAAGGTAACGGTCAAGCTAAAGCATCAAACAAGACCATGTTGAAACTCCTCAAAAAGATAGTCAATGATGCTGGCTATGATTGGTACATCCAACTCAATCCCGCTCTGTGGCCCTACAGAACTAGTATACGCACTCCCACAGGTGCTACCCCTTATGCCCTTGTCTATGGCTCAGAAGCTATCCTCCCCATTGAGGTCAAGTTACCATCTCTCAGGGTGTCGTTAAAAGGTCTCATATCAGATGAAGAATATAGAGTTTCCAGATTGCAAGAACTAGAGTTGCTAGAAGAAAGAAGACATAAAGGCTTTGACCATCTCAAAGCATATCAACAAATGATGTCACGAAGCTATAACCACAGAGTTTGCCCAAGAGTCTTTAAAGTTGGAGATCTAGTACTTAAGTAGAACCCCCACAATCAACATGATAGGGAAAAGAAAGGCAAGTTTGAACCCAACTGGCTTGGGCCTTATTTGATCGTAGCTACTTATGGATCAGGGGCATATCAGTTAGCAACATCAGAGGGTGAGCTGTTAGATGACCCAGTCAACAGCATGCATCTTCGTCAGTTCTATACCTAGGAGAACCCCAATGTAAGGGGGCATAAAATACAAAAAATTAGAAAAATTAGAAAAATACAAAAAAAAATCATCCTTTGGTGAAAACCTGGCAAACAGGTGTCATGCATACTTTCTAGATTTTGTACAAATAAAAGCAAGTGGTGAAAACTTGGTAAACATGTGTTACTTGTGATAAACCGCTTCCTCCGCCTTTGGGAAACCAATCACCTTGTGTCCATTCTTCCTTCACTCATGTCCCATTCGATCCATATCTGTTCCATAATAAAACCCTAACGATAACCTATCATGGCTTGATACTCTATCTCTTTGTTGCCTTGTCAACCAACATTTTATCCCATATTCTATCAATATTGTCAGCCTAGCATAGTGTCTGTCATCAATATCCGCATGGTCCAAGTCCATGAACTACGTTGCCTCTGCGTTGTCACGTTGGCAAGGCCATTTTTCAAATGCACCCTCGAGGCTCCACTTTCCCATCCATCCCATGTCTAGTCCTTCTATGTATCTGAGTCCACACCACTTTCTACCACCTAGGTCTTAGGTTTGTTAGGGTTTACCCTAAACTACATTGCCTCTGCGTCGTCACGTAGGTAAGGCCATTTCGTAATGAGCCCCCGAGGCACTAGGTTAGTCCCTTAGGGCCCGTCTCACCAATAAAGATTGTGGAATCTTCTCACCAGGCAAGCAAGCACAAACAAAACCCACTCTTTTCAAGCAAAAATCCTGATGCAGGACATTAACCTATCCAAAGCAAAGCAAACAAGGACCTAAGGCTTTTTAAATGATTTTACCCAAATTATGGCAAGAAACAAACACATCTAAATGCAAATATGTTTTGTGGATTGGAAACATGGTTAAAATACAGAGTCTTGATTTCTGCTATCATGCCTTTCTACGCTACTCAAGGATGCCAAAAGCTAGAGTTGCTATGATGGGGGCATGATTATTTTCTTTGTTTGTTGTTTGTGTATTAAACTTTAGTAATGTGATGCCTTGTCTAATGACATGAGCGGCAAAAGATCATAGAGGACATCAAAGGTCTAACATGAACAGGGGCAATCCTTGACTGTTGATACGTAAGAAATACTTAGGTCATCTTGGTCTAATTATACCTCGATGCTTAGGGTGGCAGGGTGGGCACCCAATCCAAGCATAGTTGGATGGTTCGTTGCCATAAGGATCTATTATGGCCAGTTTTTGTTTTGCTATAAATCATTGGCATTGGATGGGTCATTGGCACTCATTATACGGAGACTCTCCCCTCTTCGTGCTGAGCTCACAGACCCTCGATGTTAAGTGAATGCATTCCCTCCATGCTACAGACAGAAAGCGTTCTTCGCATTTGTTACCATGCTTTCAGTCCTCGGCTGTCTTCATCGGCGACAGTAGTGGACAGTATGGAGAAGGGCTCAGGTTTCATTGCAAAGATTTCAGTGCATGGGATGATCAACTTGGGAATTTTGACCCCTATTCAGCTGGAGAGTTCGGTTCGACAGATGGCATTTAAAGGTGTTGTTACAGATTTAAGGCTTAAATCCTGCGTAAGCACGAAGGCTTTCTCCTTCCGGCGGTCAAGATTGTCCTAGGGGTGGATTTTTTCACTGCAGACAAATTCTACAGGGTGGATTCTCACATTTCCTCTCATTTCTTAGCGTCAATCCTAGACGCAGGGGTGTCTATAGAGGCGGCAAAATTCATCATGACAAGACTATTTAAACCAGAAATCCTCCGGGGCCTCAATGACATTCTAGAGGCGGCCATTCCGGGGTTAGGTATTCCCCGTCCAAAAGACATAGCCGCCCATACAGACCCTCTGGAGGTGACAAAGGTCCTACCATTCATCCTTGACTTGAAAGGCATGGCATTGGTAGAGCACCAGGATCGGGTCCTCCAGGTCTACGGTTTTCTTCAGAGCATCCTGCAAGAGGATGAGGACTCCGGGGAAGGGGTTTGGGTGGATAGGCTACAGGCTATGGCTATGGAACTTGGTCTCTTCTGATCCTATGGTTGAATCTCTTCACCAGTAAGTCTGTTAATACTATAGACAGGTAGAATAGCAAGCCTAATATTATAGTTATAGAAAGCCTAATGGCTAATTTTGTAAAGCTCCAATAGGCCCTAGGAAAGGTTTTAGGGTTTTTGTCAGACTGGCTATTGCAGGTAAATAGAGTATAGGCACCTGCTTGTTCATACTTTCTCCTGATCAATACAAACTTATATTTACGAATCAAAAAAAAAAATTATAACTCGATGCTTGTATTAACTTGCTAAATCAAAATCAATGTAAGCAATGCTCAGGTCATCTCGGTTCAATTATACTTAGATGCTTGTATTAACTTACAACATTCAGAAAAAGTACCAAAAATATCGCCCAATGATGAAATAAGCACTTCAAAATACTTGCACCATCAATATGTCAATAGAAAAACATCCATGCATCCATATCCCATGCAATAAAAGATCCAAACAATACAGAGTAACAATACAAAGTGAAGCTTGTGAATCTTTCTATCGAGTCATTCTTTCAATCAATCTTCTATCTACCATTATGTCATCTCCGTGTCGATGAAGTCTATTTGGACATCACAATAACATAACATATAGTTGCATATCATATCACATGAGATAGTCATTTACATGATTAAATCAGGTGCATACATAATAAAGTGCATTAGGTCGTCCATATACAATTTTTTTGCAATCATCACGTAATGTCAATAGAAAAAATAAAAAACATAGATAAGTGCATCACATACACTGCATAATCATATACATTAGAGGCATATCAAGTAAAACATCTAAGTCTACATTAGGTCATATAGCATCACATACCATCATATGAAAATCTGCATTCGATAACATCACATGGCATCAAGTAAAACATCTAAGTTTGCATTAGATAAATATATGCATCACATCATACAATAGAAATGCATCACAACTCATACATATAGAGAGCATCAAATAAACTACATCATTATATAAATATCATAAAAACATGTCTAAATGTACAATATCAAAGTGGTTCATCTCTGAATTAATGTCATATACAAAAGGTACATCTCAAGGATGGTGATACACATCTCAAAATACAAAAATGGTACATATATATCCAGCTATCTAAGCCATCAAAAAAGTGTGCATAGGAGCCAAGGTCTGTGCAAGTATCTGCTATCCTTGCTATTGTGAACCGCTACTCCCAGTAGTGTCTCTTGAATCCTCTCCTCCGCTGGACCCAGACTACTATGGGCCCATCACGGAAGCTCCTGACCTCGATTCACCTACTTTCTGGGAGGCCATGGGCTAGCTCCTATAGCTCAGAGCCCTCTGACTAACCAGTACTGCACCATGGTATAGGCCTTGGTAATACTGTGTCTGAGCCTATGCTCTGGCAAGCTCACCTTGCACCTGCGCTAACTGTGCCTGCACCTGTACAAACTGTGCCTGTGCCTGTGCTAGCTGTGCCCGTGCTTGTGCTAGCTATGCCTGTGCCTGATGCACTTGTCCAACCAAAAAGCTGCTAGTCGCGTCTCTCCCAAGGGCTACCACTGCTGTATCCCACTCTACTCAGATAACTCGTATCCATGCCTCTGCCATATCTCGCTCTCTCATGAGCCTCGAGATAACCTCTGCATCTATCTCTCACCGGGCCTCAGCCATCCTAAGCTATACCTGTAGCTACCTAACGTATCCTCTCAACATCGCTATGGCCCTCTTCTGAACATCCAACTGTGCTGGACCCTGCGATGCCTATGCTTGCCCCTGCCTCTGTGGTTGGGGTACCTGCTGTTGAGCCACCTGTCGAGCTGGCGGTATCTGTGCCTGCTGAGCGTGGGAAGGTCCCTCCCTAGCTCTCCTCTTTTGTCTAGGTCTCCCTCGATTGTCTCCACCACCTCCTCCTCCTCCATCATCTCCACAATCTCTGCCGCCTCCCCGTCCTCCTCTCCCCGTCCTCCTCCTCCTACCAACCTGGCCCTCATCGTCTAAATCTGCCTTGTTTATATGAGGCACCAGCTCCCCAGGCCCTGAGTATCTCAGAAATGGGTGGGCAACAAACCACTCCTCAAAATCTTGGGTCATCCCAGCATCTACAATCTCCCTCCTCATATCCCAGGCCACATAGGGTGTCTGCTGAAACTCTACTACCGCCTCCTCATAAGATGCCACTAGCCCCCATCTGAACCTCTCCATGTGAGTCCGTGCAAATAGAGCCTACCCCTGTGGCATGCCCTATCTCCAAACCTGGCTGACAATCCACCTCTCTAAGATGAACCGTGTCCAGGCTATCAGCCACTGTGTTTGGTAACAATATGGCAGCTCATCCGCCTCATTCTCCCAAGGCTCACAATCTAGATATGGTCGCTAGACAACCACATCTACTCCATCCAAACCATGCCTCCAATACTCAAGCTTCCCCAGCCTATGCTAGGAAATCACTCCTACATAGCCATAGCTGTATGGCTCTCCTCTCTATCTATCAAAAACACAAATCAGTCTTGTAATCACTATGTGCTCCCATAGCCAAAACTACAATAGTGACACCCCAGCAGATAAGCTCACACCCCTGTGGTATACCACCTGGTGCATGTCGTGGTATAGGTATGCTAGAACGCAGACACCCCAAGCATACCGGGTGCCCTCTATAACCATTCACTCCATGATCTAACCCCATCCAATGGGGAACCCATGTGACCTCCTATCAGGGCATACAATGCCTCTGATCAGTCCTGCCATTATGCTTGGGAAGTAGTCATAATAGTAATGAATATCCTGCTAGGATATGACCTGTCTGACCAGCTCAGGGTCATCTAATACTCGCCTAAACTCAGCAAGTCCTGCATCCCTCTGTGGATCGTATTCCACAAGCTCTCCCTGAATGGGTAAGTGGAGAATCTAGTATACGTCCTCCAAGGTAACGGTCATCTCGCTAGTAGGGAAGTGGAAGGTCCCATCCTCACTGTGGAACCTCTCCACTGCTGCAGTCAGCAACCTGCGGTTTGCCCAAACCTTAGGCATGAAGCAAATGTTGTCAAGTCCCATAGCACCGAGTGCCTCTCTATCCATCTCAGTAAGCATATGCCTCTACAACATAGGCATGGGGAACTGCTCCCTCAATGCACGTAAAGCAAGGCGTCAACCTAAAGCTACAAGTACCACACTCAACATATCTATAGAAACATATCAACTAACTTAGCATATCAAATTGATCAAAATAGTACACTACATCTCTTGACTAGATTCCTGCAATCTCAGAGATAGCTTATCGATTGACGCGTCAAACAGGATGCCAATCGAATCAATTTTGTTAAGTAAATTGCCTATCTATATCTTATGCGCCATAACAGATGGTAAATGTGCCATTCCTTGTCAAAAGCACCGTTTCTTGTCATATGCACCACTTCTGGTGCATGCACCATCCTATATTGCAAATGCGCCGCCCTGTTGCATGCGCTGCTTCATACCGTAATTGCACTGCAGAATAATGCATGCGCTGGCTAAACTCATGCATGTGCAAATTCATTATATGTGTCATTCTATATCCTAAATGAGTCATTGTTTGACATATGCGTAGTTTCGCATGTCATACCGGCTAAACTGTAGTTCAGCGTATTTGTCTACCTAGTTTTTCTCCTAGTATTTATGGCTATCAAACTCAACCCTAGGGAAATTTTTTTGAGATACATACTGAGGGTCCTACCTCTACTGGCTGATCGAATCAATGAACTCACTCAAAGCAATGCTCCTTGCGTGGAATGTCCATCCTCGTGCTGACCTCTCTATGCTCTATGCTCTCCTAAGCTCTCTAAAGCAAATCAAACAAAGACAAGTGTGCAAATGAATTGTCCTGTGGACCCAACTCATATAGCATGCAAACCCTATATTGGCTATGTGGTGACTATGACTACTTCTCACACCTGTTTCTCTCATTTTCTTCCCGTTTCTCTAAAATGCATCCTCTTTTCTTCAAACCAAACCTAGTTTTACCTTTTTCATCATGAGATTGTCTGTCTCATGTCCTTCTGCCTTTTTCTTGTCCAATCTCCAGAGGAGGCATCCTATCATCATAACCTGTACTAGGGGCAAATTGGGGCATGTATCATTATCAGACTATTTATTCTTTGAAGCAACGTCATAAACTGCATTGCATCAAAGAGGGGCAAAATGTATATGCCTAAAAATGACACGATTTAGTCTGAATAAATATTCTTAATGTTTATTCCCTTCTAATTCTTCTATTAATAAATAAATAAACAAATTTAGTTATTTGATTCATATTCCTGTAAATTAATTAAATATCAAAATATTTAATTACCTCTTCTAAAGTCAAAATTAAATAAAAACCTTTATTTAATTAAATTCTTCCAAACAATTAAATAATTCTCAATTATTTAACTAAATCAAATTTTTCTTCCAAATTTGAATAAATCAAATCAAATTTATTTAAATTCTCTCAATATCTAAAAATAAAATACAATCAAATATTTTATTTATTCTTCCAAAGCATGCACAACAATTAAATAAATTTATTTATTTAATTTGCCTTCTTATTTTCTAATTCTTCAAATATATTCCAAATCTTCTAAAAATAAGTCTTCTTCTTCATCATAACCTGTACCAGGGGCAAATTGGGGCATGTATCATTATCAAACTATTTATTCTTTGAAGCAACGTCGTAAATTACATTGCATCAAAGAGGGGCAAAATGTATATGCCTAAAAACAACACGATTTAGTCTAAATAAATATTCTTAATGTTTATTCCCTTCTAATTCTTCTATTAATAAATAAATAAACAAATTTATTTATTTGATTCATATTCCTGTAAATTAATTAAATATCAAAATATTTAATTACCTCTTCTAAAGTCAAAATTAAATAAAAGCCTTTATTTAATTAAATTCTTCCAAACAATTAAATAATTCTCAATTATTTAACTAAATCAAATGTTTCTTCCAAATTTGAATAAATCAAATCAAATTTATTTAAATCCTGTCAATCTCTAAAAATAAAATACAATCAAATATTTTATTTATTCTTCCAAAGCATGCACAACAATTAAATAAATTTATTTATTTAATTTGCCTTCTTATTTTCTATTTCTTCAAATATATTCCAAATCTTCTAAAAATAAGTCTTCTTCTTTATGCACACAAAATTAAATAATTTATTATTTAATTCCTCTCAAATCATGCAAAAGCAAATCTCAAGTTGAGTTATCTATTCAATAAACCCTGTTTTTATCAATATCTCCTAAATTAGAAAAAAATTTCTAATTTATGAAAACCATGTCTTATCTTTAAAAAAGAAAGTGGTTAACTCAAATAAAACAACTTTTGTGTGACACTTGTCTTCTTCTGATTCGCACACATTCCACAACTGTTCTATACCGTTGATCTTCTTATTCTTTATATACCGTTGATCTTCTCTCTCACAAGTCTATAAATTGAACCATGTTCTTCCATTTCATTCATCCAAGCTTTAAGTGTCGTTACTCTGCAGGAATTACAGCACCCCTTTGGCACCAATTCCTTCATTGTTTGTGATCATACTCATTACTTTATACTACTATCATTGTTGTGAAGCTCATCTTCATTGCGATACTATCATTGTCATTCCCATTTGAACATTTTGGAATCATAGCAAGGAAGTGCACCTTCTGAGGGCCATATTCATAGACAAGATCATTTGTGATAAGTGATCAATGGAAGCTTCGAATAAAAAGGAGGTTTGCTTTGTATTGTTCATTGTTTAATTGAATCTCTTTTGTTCATTATTTCATTGAGTTTTGGGTATCTTGATATTTGATACTATTGTTTATTCATTTGAATCCAATTTTCCCTTAACAGGTTGCATGTTTAGTTTTTCAATCCAATTGGGATGAGATCAAGCCACCCCAATAGGTTTTCAACTTGATCCACAAATGCCTTAAATCAACTTTGTTCCTACCAGCATCATCTCTCAAATTAACCTGTCTCATCCTTGAGACATTGTATCTTTGTTCTGCCAACTCCTCTATAAAAATCATTCATTCAACCATGCCCAAAACTCTGAAATGTCCAACAAACTTTTACCAAAAGTTTTAGAAGTAAACCATTAATCAAGGTAAAATAGCCTTATGTAGAATTTGGCATGTTGCATAGGTGTTATTCCAATGGGTCATTAATTGTTGAAGGTACCACACATGCATCACAAGATCAAGGAATGATTTCTCTGTGTCTACTGGAGTGGAAGGCTTTGGAGGGCTGTGACACTATCTTCACTTCCAATAGGAGACTACTCATTTGTGACACATACAATTTAACCACCATGCTAATTTCCTTTAGCTAAGCAAGTATCTTCACTCTCTATTCTTGGGCCTATTGATCTACTAGGAGTGCAAATTATTTAGTTTGTCTTTTTCACCTATGCAAACAACTTGCAAATTATAAGAGACTAAGGCTTGTAAAAGTTGTGTTTCTAGAGCATTAATTTAGGTCATTTGCACCTTAGTGGTAGCAAGCTAGCTTATAAATACTAATACAACATTAAGATGTTGCTACAAGTACGTTCCAAATTCTTTATTTGATCAATTAATTCTTTTTTAGGGGTTACCCATTGTTGTCTCGCATGACCCAACTTTTCTTTCTCATACTCCTTGATGATTTGATCATTCATTTTACTTTTGTATGTCTCCCAGTCATCAATCTCTACCAGCGAGATTTGAACCACCCTTTCTAGTTTAAATTGTGTGATGTCTAAGGATGACTCCAAGGTGACTTACAATTGTTGTTCTCTAATTATATCAATTGTCTTTTCTATGCTCTCATTTATTGTCAAACACCTATTTATCTAATCTTGTTGGGCACTATTCCCTAGTGCATCTCCTAGCTTTATTTTTTGAATTAACATCATTTGAGTAAGATTTACCTATGGGCCCCTCAGAGACCTGACATGATTATATTTGGGGCAATGGTGACCAAATGTGCAATATGTTTTTGTTGTGTCAAGAATTCTTTGATTTTATCTATGAGCTCATTCAATAGATGCACCATTGTACTAGATAGAACTTGGTGGCTTACTAATGTGGTGGGCATTTCCTAAATTCAATATGGGTCTCATATAATAGATCCTCTTCATTCCAACTGTCATTCATTTTCCAGCCAACTTCTTTCTCATCTTCCTTCTATGGTGATTCAACAATTATTTTCTCTACTTGTTGTCCTTCTTTTTCCTCTTCCACTTTTTCCTTTTTTGCCATTATTTACTATTCAATTTCTCCTTGTCCTTCAAGTGAAAATGTATCCATATGTGGTGATGGAAGTAAAATCTTGGTAGATTTAGATGTGTTTGTCTGACCCTTTTTAGCTTCTTTAATTTTCCATAACTTCTCATATGCATCTTTGGCAGCTTTCTAGGCTTCTACTTCTAGACTTTTGATGGCTACTTCTTTCTCCTTTTAGTTTACATGCATAAAGACATCTACCCTTTGTTTTGTTTGAATCTCTTGATCTTGCAATGTTTGTAATTTTTCATTTCTTTTGGGTGATAGCTACAATTCCTACACTACGTATTATAATGCATTGTGTCTAAATAACACTTCAACTTTGAAGGAAACCTCTCCCTCTACATTTTTCTCCTTAATCTTGGAGGCTAGTTCTCCTAGAAAATCCTTTATTGACTCCACTATAGAATATGGGTTGACTTAAATGAAGTAGATAATGCATCCAAAATCTTCTCCTTATTCACTATAGTAGCTTTTGTGTATGTTTGTGCTACCTCCAAAGGTTTTCCTTCCTACAACGTTGATCAGTAGAGTACATGTACATTCAATACTTCATATGTACCCTTCCGTTTCTCTTTTGCCATTTTGTCACTACTTGTCTTACTCTACAATGTCCTTTATTGGGGTTTTGTATTTATTGAGCTTCCTCTTGTGGGTTTTCCTCTTTCTCTACTTCCTCCTTAGATGACTCACTATAATGCACCAATCTCATTTTAACTTTAGCCTTATACCTGTTGGGCTTCTATGGTTGTTGTTTTGTTACTTTTCACTTTTATCAACTCACTTGTAACAATGTCGGCAGGCTCAACTTCATTGGTGAGTCTGGGGTGGTTAGTGGTGGTTTGTTATTATTTTTCTCATTTTTCATTGGTTCAACCTCTTCTATTTTTTTTGCCCCACGAATTATATTAAGGCAATTTATTTTCCAACTCTTCTTAAATCCTAAGGTCTCCTCTGTTTTAGAATCTTAAATTTTAAAAAATTTAGATGGTTGTGGTGGGTTTGTGCTTATCCTATCAAATATCCTTGGCATTTTATTCTCTTGATTTCCCTTCTCTTCTCTACTAGATGTCTCAATTATATCAAATAATATAGGGGGAACAATGTCTTTCTTCTTTTTGGCCTGTTTGATAGCCTTCTCCTTTTTATTTTATAATTTCTCTTTTAATTATTCAATATGCTTCATTTCCTAAAATTATCTTCATGTTCTAAATCATTTAGTATTTGGGTCCTTGGGTAGTGCTAGGAGGCCTTGCGTAGTTGATTCTAGTAATGCAACACTTACTTCATAGGGGAGAGGGAGGGACCATGATTTTCAATGTTCTATTATTTCTAAGTATATGTAATATGTATCTACTATGAAGAACACCTCATTTTCATATTTTTTAGTGATTATAGTGAATCCTTTCCCTATCTTGCATTAATTTTTACAAAGCTATGAAAAAGTCATTGCAAACATTCTTATACTCTTCTTGCACTTGGAAGGATCTTATATGTACAATTATTTGGCTACCTATAGAGGTTTGTCTCTACTCCAACTATAACCCACAACCCCTGGTAATTTATACATGAAATATAAAGTGAGCACATAATTAAGTTAAATACCAAAATTCATGCTAACTCTTCTTGGACTTTAGGATGTTCTCCATAAGTTGCACCCCCTCAATGTTTATCATGATCTCATGGGCTATCATTATTGTAGTTTGGGTAGATGAGTTTTCTTTGCTAGTGTAATATATTTTATAAGCTATTGCTTTTGCTTGCTACAAACTGAACCCCTACATCCTTGATTTTGCTGATAGCAAGGTTCATTTTTTATATGGTACTTTAGTTAGGGTTGTGACTAATTTATTTTCAATTTTATTCTTGGCGGCCACCTCCCCTCTATACATGAGACCCATTACTTTTTGAATAGACTGATTTATTATGTAGTAGGGTTGGTTGAGGTACATAAACCCATTATGAATTTTTCTTAATACTATCCTCACCTACCTTGGCTCATCCCTAAAATTAGGGAAATCTTCCCACATGTAGATAGTTTCATCTGCTTTATTCTTCTATATTAGGTAGATATTCTATTGTATTGTCTTTAAGGTTAATCTTGTTAGGGATTCCTTTTCTTCTTCAAACATTGAGTGGTCCATCTTTATTAACTTGACAGGGATATACTTTCTAATATCTTTTGCATATAGTATTCTAGATGGAACATTGGAAAATGCTCCTTGTGGGTTGACCTCCATCACTTTCCACAAATATTTCTTATACTTAGGCTATGTAATTTTTTATGCATCCACCAACTATGGTTCTAGAAACTATTGCATCCCTCCTAATGAATTTCTTATTACTTATCGACCCCTATTTCTTACTTATATCACATTTCTTGATAAACTTTAGCTTAATCACTTCAAATCCTATCTCAATGACTTCAAACTTAGCTCAACAAACCTCACTCAACAACTTTAAACCCTAGTTCAAAAACTTCAAATCCTAGCTCAACCCTTACTCCTCAACTCTAATTTCTCACTCAACTCAACTTTCACACTTCACTCATTCAAATGACTCAATCTAATACTTAGCTCTCTTTTATAACTCAAAATGATACCTTTTGTCATTACTACATACATCCACTTTCTTTTCCCTCTATTCTCTTCTTACTTTTTCACATTAAATTTGACTTGCTTCTCCCTGTCAATTGAGTGAGTGTAATGTCCCCTTCCTAGGTGACTTTCATGATGAGTAATTTAGCCTTTATCTCCCAAAGGTTAATTGACAAAATAAGGGAGATATATTATTAAATTAATTATTTCATAAGGTTATTACTTAATTTTAAATCAAAAGGTAACCTTATATTTAATTAATTTAATTTAGTGACTTAAAATAAATATTATATCATTAAAGTCACTAAAATAAACTAATAAGATTTTTCTAGAAGCCTCCTAAAGTGGGATTAAAAAAGTATAAAGGAAGGGGCAAGGCAAGCTTCCAGGCATCCGATTATTGACATTTGCATTTGATGAGTTTTGTGGAGCCAAGGGTTTCTGCATATTTGGTCTTTGGGAACGAAAACTCCCATAGATTAGCATACTGAGGTGGTGAAATATCCTCCGAAGGGTTGCAAATTGAAAGGGATACTTCAGTCCTTTTATTTGTGCTTAAATCTGCAGTATTAACTAAGGGTTTGAAGGTATCAATTTGCATATCAAAGTTTTTCTATTGGTTGCTATAGTGCTGTGAATAGTGCCACTACAGTGACATGAACAGTATGCTACCGTGACACTACAGTGCTCACTACAGTGATTTGCTACAGTAGCGCTACAATACGTGAACAATAACACTACAGTCCAGGAGTGAACAGGGCAGCTAGGAGAAGGTTTCAAATTGGGTTTGGAAGGGACTCCTTTCCTTGGATATTGGTTTATTCTCCTTCAGCATCATTGGGCATCACTATTATTAGGTTCTTCTTGCAACTATTAGTAGTTTGCATTGTCATCTTAGGCATTTAATTTTGCTACTGTAAGTGATAACTCAGAATCAGATTTGGCATTGCTGTAGTCATCATTGTAAGCCAATTAGTCTTGGCAAATTCATAGCAACATTGTACTTGGGAATGAATTCAATAAAGGTGATATATGTTGCATACCATTTGTCTGACGAAATGTCCATCTAATAGCATACATGATCAGCATAGTAGTTGCATGCCAATTGTTTGACAAAATGCCAATTGGCTATAGCTGTGCATTTCATGTCTAATTTTCATGTATATGCATCGAAAATACCAAAAAAAGAAGTCATATATGCATTTAGATTAATGCTTAGACATTGTAGTTTGAATTTATGAGCATTTAGAGTACTCAGCTATCATTATCAAGCAAAAATATTAGAGTAAAAACACAGACCAGCAAGCATTGGGTTTACATTAGAAGTGTTTGACAATATTCCTTGAGGTTCAAATCAGCAATATAAGGTCCGAAATAGCAAGGGATATTACAGTGAGTGAGTTTTATTCCTATCCTAATCCTAATCTAGCCTAATAACTACTAGATGATACAGTAATGGTACACATTTTATACGTTGTTCCTTCCACACCTCTTCTTTCATTCTTGTTCCTTCCACATCTCTTCTTTCATATTTTATAGGCTATTCCTTCCACACCAACCTGCTAGATACATGCTCAATCCAAACATCAAATACATCCATACCATATAGGTAAGCATAATATTGAAAGACATTTTTTAAATGAAATTGCTATACATTGAAAGATGAGGATCTCAATTTGTTAGTCAAAGCCATTATAGTCCATTACACAATAATTCTCTTCACATCAAATTATTGTCGTGATTGTAAATTCATATGTTACCCATCAACCAAGGTCAAGTACTAGAACACATAACTCAAATAACTATAGAAGTTATTATCACTATTAAAATTCATGGCTAGTTTAATTGCAACACTAACAATCAATGATCTAACTAGACTTTCAAAAGTGGAATAAGCTTCTACAAGAATAACATCTCATTTCATGGGAGAAACTGGGATATCCAATATTTCAGGATGCACAAAAGAGGAAGTCACAAAATCAAAATGTGGGCTAATGCTTATGATTAAGGTAACCATTGAGAGGGGCTTACAATTCAAATGGATGAGGGTTAGTCTTTAAATACACCACCGTAGCATGTAATATGAAATAGTATGTGCTTTAGTTAGCTCATAACAACTAGTAAAGGAGTGAGACATGGACACAACTTAAGACAATAATAGACATCAGATTTCCACAGTCCATGATATTATTCTTGAGTGCTTTAGGATTTAACTGTGTGTAAGTTTTTTCTTCAACGTTTTGGATCACACTCTGTGATCCATCATCAGGAAGAAAAGAGCCAAAGAAGAGAATTAGAAATGGATAACGGAGTGTGAACCGAAACGTTAAGAAAAAACTTACACACAGCTCAATCTTGAAGCACTCAAGAATAACAACTTAAGACATTCAAATTTTAAAGTTTAAGGTTCAGTTTTTTTATGCAAAGTGACTTGGGTTAATTTTGCACATAACTAGTGTGCCAAATGATGGATTAATTAGATGACTCTACACTCTTGAGATGGGTGGAGATGGAATAAAGTTAGGATAAGGTTATTTGCGAACTTCCACACAAAAATATATGTTTATTTACTAATCAATGTATAAAGAACCACTTAATGGCTTTATAGTGTGCCAAATGATGGATTAATTAGATGAATCTAGATTTTTGAGATGGGTGGAGATGGAATAAAGCTAGGATAAGGTTATTTGCAAACTTACACACAACAATATATGTTTATATACTAATCAATGTATAAAGAACCACCTAATCGCTTTAAGTCAAAATAAAAAATAAATAAATAAAAGATGAGAGTGAACTTTCGAAGAAAGACATTTTAAGGCTTGGCCTATGAAAAATTTCAATTAAAAAAGTGACATCAGAAACACGCGGGCCCCTACCAATTAGTGAATGATAGTCGCATGTTTTTCCTCGCAATTGCAAGTCTCGCTTTTAGGTACACAACATCGCTTTAAGTCTGACAATGATCTCCACTCAAATACCAGGAAGCTTTTGCTTCTTACCAGGAAGCTTTCATGTACGCCAGGGCCCATACCTACCATTCTATTTTCGGAGTCCCACGAAACAAAATTATGACAGCTAGCTGGGTCATAATTATTAAGTTTAATGGGAAACAGCTCGGTAGAGTGCCTATTAAAACGCGAAACTGGTGATGCCCAACACAGATGAGAAAATGGCCTTCAATCCCTCCTTCGACGATGGAAAGAGTGTAGTGGTGAATCCCAAGAATTTGAGGTTCACCCAGCCTGATATTGGACCTTGTTTCGGCGATCGCGAAAACCCCACTGTTAGAGAATCTGTGTCTTTAATACAACAGGGCAAGCTTGATCCTGCTGTGTTCGGTGATCTCACTGTACACACAGACAGACAAGGCGTTGTGTGGTGTGAGAACAACCGCCGTCTGTTTGTGCTCAGAAAGGCTCAAGTTCCTTCCGTTCGCGTCAAGTTTGTGAGCAACGACTACATATCTCGACGAATCAAAGAAGCAGATAAAAGTAAGCTGAATGATCCATCCTTCATGCCCAGGATCAGAGGTGAACCGGCAACGCCCTCCACTTCTGGGCCGAACGTTTGTCAAGAGCAAAATGAGACTTCTCTGCTGGGAGTTGTGGGCACTGTTTCTGCTGCTCTTGTCGCTGGCTACTGGGGATGGAAGCTGTATAACAGCCAGCAAGAAAACGATGATGAAGACAATAAAAAGTAGTGTTTAGGGTTTAATTTTCCCACAACTTAGTTAACAGTTTGGGTATATGTTTTGAGTGGTAAGATTATTGTGTTAACTTTAAAGAGTCTTGTGCAGATCGTACTCAGAATTCAGTCTCAACCTGAATTGCAGAGTGTTCTTTGTTTTTTGTCATTGTGAGACTGTGTGCAGAAATCTAAATGTGGGTATATGGATATAATCTATAATTATAATGAAAAAAGTCTTAATGGTTGATTAAAACTTGCTCAAGTGTGTAAGATGAATTGTTAAGACTGCAGTCATTTGTATCAATTTGTATGTACAGACCAACATTTATATTTATTCGTATGCATAAATATAAACTGTGGCGGGTTTTTGGGGTTGTCTGTGGTGGCAACGCCTTTTTTTCTTTAATTTCTAGCCAAGCCAAGTGGTAAGCACATTTCCTTGTAGATCTAAAAGTGCTAACAGTCTAATTTTTGGGCCTGCTCTTCGTCTTCTATTTCAGGGAAGAACGTTGGTCATATCACTGAGAAGCTTTTAAAATTCCTGTTCTTGTTATAGATTTTATATAGACCGTCAAAAATTGCAGAGGACAAATATGCGTACAGTACGTAATTTCAAGAAGGATTGGACCCGTACTGCACTATTCTAGTATAGTCCCACCCCTATAGCTTTAATTTCCACACAACTTTAATCATGTATATGTGGTTCTAAATTTATATTATGGCCTTAAGCTTTGCACTTTGGGTCTTTAAAATCTTGTTCATCCTGGATAGATTTGTAAATAGTGGGGTTGACACTATTGGAACCTACTCTATTAAGAAAAGAAGGTGACTAGGTTCCCAAATTTCACTTTAGTCAAGCCCTTGGCTTGATTTAATGATTTTGAATGAACTTGAAAATATACTAAGCAAAAATGCAAATACATTATAATTTGTAGAAGTCAATGCTATACTATGTCATATAAATGATGTTTGCTAAGTATTCCTAGGTTCTAGTTATTGATTGCATAAAATGATTCAACCCCCAACATGCAATTTGAATATTTTGCACTTCAGTTGATAAGGAACAATTAGTTAGGATTGAGTTGGGTTGGACCCATGATTAAATTTTATTTTAAAAATTTGCGAGCAAGTCCACATCTATGATCTTGAACCAAGTTCAAAGATATAACTAAAACATTGATGGAAGGCAAAAATAATTAAAAATTTGAATTTAAATTTTAAAAAATTGTGACATTCACATAAATATATTGTATTTGCACACTAAACTATTACATAAAAAATAATATAAAATCTAAAACAAATAATAAAAATAATAAAAAATATATTTTTATCCTTACAAACATAAATACAAATTATATATATTCTCTATTTTTAAAAATATATACTTTTTATTAAATATTATTTTAAAAACAAAAAATACTTTTATATAAATATTGTCTTTTAAAACAAAATTTAAAAATAATGAGAAAGAAGACCCACTACAAGGATGGTCATATTTTCTTCCCAAAGTCTTCTTTGAACTACACAACACTCCTTTAATGTGTTCTCCACTCAAAATGGTACACACAAATGCTTTATCTTTTCATTTCTTTTCTTCCTTCATATTTTCTTCTCAAAGTCTTCTTTGAAGTACACAACACTCCTTTAACGTGTTCTGCACTCAAAATGGTACACACAAATGCTTTGTCTTTTCATTTCTTTTCTTCTTTCATAAAGAAACTCTCCAATCATTATGTCACTCTTTTTCTTCTTGTTTTTTTGCAAATTAGAGTTTGGGGGATGCTTAGGTGCATATTACCTTTTTAATAGAGTTTACTTCCTAAAGACTCAATAGACATGATATTTTCAGAGTTCATTATAATATTTGAAAGTGTTTTGGATTCTAATTATGTAGAATTTTTTAACACCAAAATTTTGAATCACATTCTTAATTTATAAAAAAAAAAGATGAATTGGATAGTTATATATTTTTATAGTAGTGAAAATTTCATACTCTATTCTTTTCTCTTTACATTTTGAATTTAGAGTTATTATATTGTCTTTTATTAATTGGCTAGCCTATAAGATGATTTATTTCATGTTGAAGTTGGTAAATGGCATTATCTTAGTCCTATCCCATCTCCACACATCTCAATATTTTGAACACATGATAAATCTATTGTTGCCACCTTGGCTCAAATCCACAAGTGTAGAATTGAACCAAGTCATTTCGATTCCCATAGATCTAACCACAAACTTTTAAATTTAAATTTCAAAATTTAAAGCTTGTTTCCCTTTTTCTATTAGTTTTGATAAACCCATTAAAGTGTGAATTATTGATAACCCACTAAAGTGTGAATTATTAATAACCCACTAAAGTGTAAATTATTTCAAATTGCACACTAGGGTGGTGTATTTATGGACTAACCCTAATTCATTTTCACCTAAAAAAGAAAGAGCTCAAAAATCTAGGAATCTATTAATCATATACATAATTCAATTACAAATAGATAAAACATATTACATCAATATCCTAGGATAATATTGCATGCTTGCCTATTGTCTTCGATCTTGGATCATCTTCATTGAACTAGTCTATCTAAGGGCTTGACTAGGGAGAACATGACCCTCCCTTAGCAAGTTCCCTAATATTGTTTGTGAACACCATTTTCTTAGATACATATCATAGACACATAGATGAGTAGATTGCAGAAGTCCAAAATAAAGAAGTTTAGATATTTAACTCCAAGTTTAGTTCCATGCACAGGTTGAAATCCATACTTGTGGAGATCACTTTCACCCTCATAAAAGTAAACCAAACAATTTCACAATTAGATTCCTAGTTCTTTTGTAGTTTTTTAAAATGCTCTAATTTTATGCCATATTAAATTTTGATGACACCTATCATAATGACATCTTCATTGGATTTAGAGCTAAGTACCATTACATGATTTAATTTAGTTTAATTATAACATTAATTATATTATCTGATATCAATCCTAGCTCTTATATCTAGGTTGAATATTTATTTAATTACACTTTTATGTATTTAATTAACCTAGATATTTAAGTGTGTTTTTTTCTTACTTTTTTAGTGAATTCAACATTTGTACATGGCCTAGGGTTTTGAACTTAGGGCTTATCCTTCTTTTTAGTTAGGGATTTTAGATTTATTTTTCTAATTACATCCCTTTTGAATAAGATTTTATTAGCATTTGGACCCACCCTTATGTTTTTGATTATCACATATTGAGTAGGGTTTGGACTCCCATTGAGTCTTATCTATTTGATCCCATTTAGCCATTTTTGGATCATGTGTTGTTGGTATATCATTTATCACAGACTATTATAGGTCATTACCTTTAATGGATCTACATGTGTGCCTCACTTAATATGTAATGCCTACCTATGTTGACCCTTGCCATCTTGTTTAATAGATGATTAATTGTATGTTGATCATATTATTGGATTTATATGTCATCGATATATATTGGTGTTTCAACTTTGTTGTTTTCATTTAAATGATATGTTGGGTGGGTAGACCTAGTTCCTTCAGTGTTATGCTTTTATATGAGTAATTGCACCTTGGTCATATTTTCTGAATGGATGGTTTAATGGAAATGTGCCTATTAGATATTTATGATTTAATTGTGTAATTTTATCATTTGCTTTGGCTATGGTTACATATTAGGCAGATGTGTGTAACTTTTGATTGAGTGTGTAGGAAAATTACAAGTGTCTGACCAATGAGTGGAATGTCGAGATGTTAACATGAGATGCTTAGCATCTCACCTTTGTCCTTATGTTGTTGAAACTTGTGAAAACCATATCCAAGTCGATTGAGATTCTAGATCCCCTTGTGTTAGACCCCTGAATGTGTCTTCTTAGGTGATTTTAATTATTGCTTTTTAAAGCGCTTGATATGTGTTAAGGTTTATTATCCTTTAGAAATAGTTAATCATGTTGTTAATTGGGGGAAATGAGAAAAGTGTTTATTTATGACTTGTGTGATTATGCATTTGCTTGATACATGCAAATGATTTATTAGTTCCTTAGAAAATTATAGTTTATGCTATTTATTGCAAGAGTAGAGAAAAAACAATTATTTGATTTAATTGGGTGTAGAATTGATTAATCATGGAAAGACACTATATTTTATTTATTTGTGTTTTAGAAATAATGCATTGTGTGAAATGCATTTTTAATTTAATCATCCGAGTATTCAGAAGTTAGAATTATTTCCTTCAGTTAGGAATATTGGGTCATCCCACAATAATGGGTTACACTTTTTGGCCAAACTTGACATTGAAATCAACATTTTGAACTAAATCTTCACTTTCTAACACCTATAGCCATTAAACTGTTAGGAATTTGAAGATGACATGAACTAGTGATTTGTGAGATTTTGTCTATAGATTCTAAATATATATATTTTTAAAAAATTGGAGTTAAATTGTAAATTTTTTGAGTCTCCTTTGATAACTAGTTTTTAATAGTAAACAACATTTTTTTAAAGTGATGTGTATTCTGTCGAACATAATTTTTTTTCTACAAAGGATAAAATTTTGATTCTTTTGAATTTAGATTGTGTTGACCTCATTTCGATACCTCCAAAATTTAAACTTTTTGCATCAAAGGTTAAGTCTGATCATACATCGAAGCCTTTTGTCAAGTCTCTCTTTTGGTCCCAAGTCATCAATGTCAATGTCACATTCCGCTTCATGTTATTTTTCTATGTTGGATTTTGTATTATGGTGTCAAATTGAAAGAAGAGTGACTAGTCTTTTACTCAAATTCTAAAGTGTACTTGTCCAATTCGCCCCTAGTTATGAAAACAATTAAATACAAAAAGTGGTGATAAATAAAGAAAAATCCATGTTATGGCTATGTTCATAAATTCATTTTGCCCAAGCATGGTCAATCTTTGAGCCGAAATATCTCACAAATAAGGAGATTTTGAGCTTCTCATTTTTCTTCGGCAATTTTTGAAAATAATTAAAATGGGAGTTCTATGTGCATTGGGAAAAAATAGTTTGATCAGACGTTTTATATTGACATCCTAGCCAATTTACCAAAATTTCATGAGGAATTATTAATATAGTCAAAAGTTATGCAACATTCCTCCTTCATCGCGTTCGCAAGTTTCAAGGACAAGTTTGGCAAGATGAAGTCAAGTATTTTACATGTTTTGAGACCCACATCGGCACACAATGATTGTAGAATATGCACAAATTGGATTTGTTGAAAAGGATGTATTTTACAAAATTGGGGCAATATGTTTTATTGGGCATATATCACAAGAAATACAAGTCTTAGACTTGCGAAGCTTTATTGCTTCAAAAACATTATTAGAGGTTTTGTTGGTTTCAAAAGTATTGTTTACTTCCACTAAGGTTGTGAAAATCATCTGAAGTACCTATAAATATTGTTTTTACATCGGTGAATGTGTTAAGTTTTGGAAGTCCCCAAAGTCTCTGATGAACTTGTTGAATCTTCTTAAAACACCCACAAAGGAGAAGTTGCCTGCCTTAAACACCAATTAAATGAGACTCACCCTTGATCAAAGTTTTTTTTTTTGTTTGGTTTCAAAACTACTAATCACCACCAAAAAAGAGCTTCCTATTGTCATCCGCTAATATTTTCACTTTTGAAAATATTTGATCTGCACGTTTTGAAACTTATTTTGGAGAAAGTTGAAGGTTTCGAAACTCTTCTAAAACACCAATAGGACTTATCAAAAAGCATTAAAACTCCGAAAGAAAAGGCTTTGAGATTTTATTTGTTGGCGATGTCATGAAGTTTCAAAAGTGTTTTAAAACTACAAAGGTAAAGAGATTCTCGGTTTCAAAAAATCTTCATCGACATTCTTGCAAGGTTATGAAAGCTTTCAAAAAATCCAATAAAAGAATTCGCCCAAAATCTAGGAGGAAGTAGTTTCTAATAACTACTCAAGGAGTCAGTTATGATGAAATTAAATCATTCTTGTTTTGTATTTCCATAACCTCCACTAGCATTTCTCTTTCCCATGCGAATCAAAATGTGAAGAAAAGAAGATTTTTATCAGTTATTAAGATGCAAAATGCTCTGGAAAATATGCACCTGAATGATAGATGCCTAGACATGGCATTTGAACTCTGTAACAAAATGTCTCAAAGAGATGTCTTCTCATGCTGGTATAAAACCAAATTTCATGCAATTTGTAGCATACTCTAGCTTGCATCAAAATGATAGCCTTCGAATAAGGTAGAAACATTCATCCAAGCATAATGGAAAGTGGTTCTTGTCATACGCTATAATTCAAAATGCATTGGCAGACATGCACGTGAACTGTATGACTACATGCCTTAAGAAATGGTCTCCTGGGAGGCAATGAATGTAGGTTACATGAAAATGGATGAATAAAATGCAAGTGGCAGGTGCGCCACCAATTTCCATAATCTTTGCTAGCATCCTTCCGTTCTAAACCAAAATGAGAGCTTTTGAACGAGGTTGAATGTCGAATCAAGGCCTTCATGGAAAGATTAGAGAGAATACATAAAATGAATTCATTGAAAAGAGAGATTCCACAGCCTCTGCCATCATCCTTGATGGGAACATTGAAATCAGTTATGAAAATCTGCCAAAGCATAATGCAAAGAAGATTTTATCAGATATTATAGGTGTAAATACTCTTCTAGACTTGTATGTAAACCAAGGACGCATGCACAAAGCATATGAACTTTTTGACAACACACATCAAAGAAGATGTCATCTCATGGAATGCAATGGTTGCAAGGAAGGGCGTGTAAGTTGTTTGTGAAAATGCCTCAAAGAAATGGCATTTATCACAGCATAATGGAAGGATGATTTCTGTCAGATATTTTTAAATGCTCTAGTGGACATATATGAAAATATGTGGAAGCGTTGCCAACGCATGGGAGTTTTGATAGAATGCCTCAAAGAAATATGGCTGCATGGGATGCAATGAATGCATGATATGAACAAAATAGTTTCGGATGAAAAGAATACAAAAACTTTTAAGCAATTACAAGTAGAAAGTATTCCTCATTGTGCCACAATAAAAACCTTTCAACCTGCACAATTCATAGAAAGGCATTCAAAGGACTCCACAAATATTTACTAGCATCCTCCCTACCAGCACCCAAATGGGAGCTTTGGAAAATGAAATTGAACTAATGAAAGAATGATTTGTAAAACTGTTGTTGGGTGAAGGCATGTTTGGTGATGGAAAAGGGGCCTGCACTGCACTTGCTATCTCTAATGTGATTACAAACCTCATCAGCTTCTATTTTTTGTGAGCTTTGGAGGCTGGAACTCCTAGCTTCACAGAAGAAATCAATGTGGCATAGAGAAATGGAGTGGCTCCTTTGTGTTAGTGATTCCATTGTTGAACCCATACCCACTTGGCAAGAGCTTCCAGAAGGTGTTAGTTTGGAGGTCATGTTGAGGAGGTCTCAAAAGTTGGATTTCAAATGCAATGGATAGGTGTAAAGTTGAAATGGTTCCCATATGCTAGCATTCTCATATTATGCCTGATACTTATTTAAAAAAAATGTGATGCAATCTCCAATAATGCATTGATTGCAGACAATGTGCAAGTCTCCAATAATGCATTGATTGCAGACAATGTGCAAGGTGGAATTGGTGAGGAGACTCTCAAATTATTATTATTATTATTATTATTATTATTATTATTATTTTAAATGCAACAAACTGATTTGGAACTAGATGAGGCCACATCCATTCACACATAATCGGTATTGGATTCATATCACATATAAATGTGGTCAATTCCTTGATCACAATGTATACCAGATATAGAAGGACAGAAGATGTATGACAAATTTTTCAACAATATGTTTGAACATGATTTTATCACATGGAACACAATGATTACTAGTTATTCCTAGCATGGGCATGGCATGGAATCCCCAAGGGCATTTGAACGAATGTTACTTAAGGGCATAAAGGCAGATGTTGTGACCTCTCTCGGTGTTCTCACTGCTTGTAGCCATGTAGATTTAGTGGATAAAGGAAGTCAATATTTTTATTCTATGAGTAATGAGAAACACATTATGCCAAGGATGGACCATTGTGCCTACATGATTGACTTGCTTGGTCATGCACATCATCTTGTTGAGGTAGAGGACTATACTAATAAAATTCCATATGAACTTGATATTAGTGTCTAGATGACATTGTTAAGTGCTTGTAGAATTCATGGCAGCTTGATGGATTAGAGAATAGAACCAGGCTTTAGAAGCACCTAGTAGAAGCCTTCAAGTTATGCAATGTAGAGAAAAGGTGTTTCTCCAACTCTTATAACCTACTTCCTTCCATGCATCATGTCTCTTGCAATATACAAGCCAAGAAGGTTTGACTTATCATGAATTGAAAGTTGGAGAAACTAGTTAGCACAGCACAATGAAATTATCATGGCCTTTCAACTGTATGGATTGAGTTAAATGAACTTTATAGAATTATTCTAAGAGGATTAACAATTGTAACAAGAGTGCAAAACTTAGGGGGAAAGTGAGTAGATTAACACCCTCATGCTAAATGATTAAAAGTCTACTCGTTGTTCCATGGAAAGCAAGTATCAAGAGCATGCTAGAAAATTGCTTTAGAAAGCCTTTCTACCTCCTGAGATATGGAAATTATCTATGTTAGATCAATATCAATGAATTGGGGCAAGGACAAGAATGGTTGAATGACACATTTTGGCTTAATAAAGTGTGAAGATCAAGTATTTCTATCAATTCATAGGGTATGTGAAATAAGTAGAATGTGCAATGTCTCCTTCAACTAGCTCTCTCTGCATAATACTTTGAGATTGAAATGAGAAATTGATGGCAATGGAATTCTATGGATATGTTCAGAATAGGAAAATGTGCAAAGTTATTCATTCTACTCCTATCTTGTTGATGTTGCCACTAAAAGACACACTATTTTCACAGTTCATATTTTGCGTACGCAGTTACAGGAGTCTAAGATTCAGGTATCAAGAAGAGTTGCCAATATTCGATAAGGTTTGACTTCCAAAATGAAGTAGATGGAGATGGAAAGGACTCAAGGAAATTCACAACTTGAAAGTCACGAGTTCTAATTACCTTTTTGTAAAAGTGACTTTTGTCACTTATTGTAACTAAAAGTTAGAAAATGAACTTTATTTCTAGAAAAGTGATATAAAACATAACCAAAAATAAAGTTCATTATTCTATTGTATTTCAAAAAGGTAGTTACTAGGTAGTTATCAAGTGGTTACAAGGTAGTTACTAGCGGGGTTCCACTTTTTCAAGAGACTTTTCCAGGGGGACTTTTGGCAAAAGAAGAAAGAATTTTTGGCTTGACACTCTGTATAGAAGAGTTTTTGGAATTGTATAATTTCAAGGAGATAATGAAGAATGCTTTTGGTTCATATGCCCTAAATGTGTTCATATGTTATTAGTGCAAATTTCTCGTATGTTAAATCAGTAATCCTTCTATGTGATTGTGCAAACCATTGGTATTTTATGTGATTGATGTAATGAATAATGTTCATATCTTGGTATCTTGGTTTGAACATGTGGAAGTGGCATATCTTTTTGTATGTTGAGGTTTGTCATCTTTCTTTCATTATCACTGCATATCAAAACATATTTTGTGTTAAAACCTCTTTGTAATCTATCATATCCATTATGAAATCTCAGCTAATATTCATGTCTATTGTTGGAATTTCTATTAATTATTTTCCTTTAGTTTTGCTTTTTCTCCTTTTTGTACTTTTGGGTTAAAAGTACACAAAAACCACAAAATCCCCATCATACGAGGGAGCTACCCCTCTCAAACGAAGAGGAAGATCATTGCTTCGTCGCGATCTCTCCAACTATTGGGACAATTTAGTCACTGCTGTAAGGGCAACGGGTCATTTTCAAAGGTTATTTCATGGTGACAAAGCTATTTACCAATAGATTGGTAACACCATTATCTAGAGGATACATTTGGTTTCATAATATTTTGTTGAATATATATTTTTTAATTAAGTTTTGAAGTCAAAACAATTATAATTTAGAATAGGCTTATTCTGTCAAACATAACTTTTTTTCGTATGTATCATAATTCAATTTTTTTTTATTGGAATAAGGACATCAATACCTAGAGGGCATGTATTTTTTAGATTTTTTTTCTATTTTCCTATTTTTAATATGTGTGAAACAAAGACCTTGATGTTCATTAAAAAACCTACATTCACAAGAAATAAAAAATAAATATAATAATCAAATTAAAAATATTTAAAATTATACTTTTTGGGAATCTTATAATAAGGACTACATACTTACAAAACATAAATTTTAAATGAATTCATTTGATCCCCCAAAAGGTAAATTAAAAGTGGTTTTTTATTAGCATTTTGATAGGTGTGGAGGAGACTCCATTATAGGTATGGTTTAAAACTAGCGGGGTTCTATCCAAGGGGGTTTGATCAAACCCTCTTCAATTAAAATTCCTTAAATGAAACCTTTCAAGGCTTAAATAATTATATTTTCTAAAAACATGTGATTTCAGCAAAAATCAAGATGTCCTAGAAAGTGCAACCCATTATTGTGGCAGCACCCTATTGCGATTTTGTGAAAAGGAATTATCTAATTTAAACTTAATAGATTTAATTGTAAAAATGTTTTGTGTTTAATTGTGTGTGTTGGGAAATATATTTAATTTCTATTTGTTAGAAATAATTAAAAGAAATTAAGTTTTATTGTCTTAAGTAAGTTTGCTTTGTGTGAAATAAGTGAAAAGGTTAAGCCAAAAAAAGTGTTTGCATTTTCATTATTATGAAATTGTGAAAAGTGGAGAGCAAAATAGAGATGAAAACTCATTTCAAACCCTCCTTTGAAGAAAACTTGATTTTTGCTTGCTTGGAGTTTCTTTGATCGATTTTTTATTTTAATCGTCTAGAAGAAGCATTCAAATTCATTGAGGTAATCTGTATCTTGTTTGAATTTGAATTTGATTTTTATTTCAAAATTTTAGTTGTAGGAAATTATTTTCAAAAATTGATTTTTCTACTGAAACTATGGTTAAATTTTCCAAACTTATCAAATGAGTTGAAAAGTGTGTTGTTGGCTTGAAATTAGTTATTTAATTTTCATTAATATAGAAAATTGAGAATATTAATTAGTTCATTTTTATATTAAATTAAATTAGTAGCTTTGAAAGCTAGCAATAATAATAATATTGTTAATATTTAGTACATTATTGATTTTATCTGACATGTGAGAATTTATTTTATTTTACAATTAATTTATTGTTGGAGTGGGTTGTCAGAAATTTGAAAATTATTCCTGTTAGTGGTGTTATGAATGCAATTAATTTTGGGTTGTGGATATCTGTAATGAAGAGAATGGTGATAGTGGGTATTAATTGTTTTGTCTATTTTGGTTCTGGGAAGATTATTTGAGGGGAGAGTTCTTAAAAAAGATACAAAAAAATTTGGGGAAAAGAAGAGGAATTCGCAGAGGAAGAGGAGAAGGGAGCAAGAGAAGTCTAAAGAATTTTTGGGTATGTTTTAAACAAAATTTCTTCTACTTGTTTGTATATGAAGAAAAATTTTGTATGTGTTTGAGCACTTTTTGATTTGATATAATTTTGGTAGTAGTTTGGTCTCTGTGAATCATCCCAGACAATAGAAAACCCTTCGAAAGTCAGTTTCCATCTGCAATCATATGTAAAAGCTCTATAATCTATTCTCTCTTTTCTATAAACCCCATTATATTTAGTCTTGTCATTTGCATTTGCTTGGATGTCCTCTTCAACAATCTAGTCGTGTATATCCTACAATTGTAGCAATTTTAAATATTGTTGATCCTCTAATCTTCACACCTATTTATCTTTCTTCACACCTACCTATCTTGCTATGACACCATCATCATATTTTCATATTACTAGTAGACACCTTAGCTAAATGAAATGTTTTGCTACTGGAAGAAATTAAATCCTTCTCTTTTGTTGCATTCCTGTGTCTATGTCAATTTCTTTTATCAAAATAAATATTGACTTCTGTAGTGTCGCCCTTTCCTGTAGAGATCAAAATTTATATCTAGGCAAACCTATTTTTTTTAGCCATCAATATGTTTAATCAATCAAACAAATTTCTTTTGTCTAAAATCTCATACCATTTGATGACTTGTAGTAATAATGTCAATAGAGATAAATTCCATTCTAACAAAACTTTCATATTTTCTATTCCTCCAACCTACCTAATTATATGACCTCCATATGCATAGAATCATGCCTAAAATAGTATTTAAAACTTAGTATCTACAGCCCAATTGTTATCTCAGACCAGAGGTATAAGAGATTTTAGATTTTATTAGCTTTTACACAAAAAATTATGAAACTTTCTTCCCTCAAGCGCTGCCATATGGTCGTATGATGCTGGGGGTACTCTTTATGTTGCCTGAAACTAAAAATATTGCAAATGAAGTTTGGTCTATAGTTTATGCATTTAAAACAATGAATTCTAGTATGTAAAACAATAGAATTTTACCTGAATTAAATTCTTTAGAATCCCTCTTCTTGTCCATGGCAGTCGTATGGCCTAGTTCAGCCAAACTCTCACATAAATTCTTTTCATTATATCAAGTTTAATTCTGGTTTGTGTGAATAGTTTCATATGAATAAATGAATGGCTTTCATAATGAATAGAAGTTAATAAATAAATCTCTTTGCACTTAAATAATTCTTTAATATTGATAAGAAATAGGAATGGTAAGTTTTAGTAACATAAAAATCTGCCTTTTGTATTACCATATTAGAATTAGAAATTTTGTTAGAGTTTAGAAAGTATTCTTATTTGTAAAATCAAAATATATATTATGAAACTATAAAATCTTATTATTTTGAATTTGATTTAATTAATTCTTGCATATAATAATTTATTTTAATGTTAATTTAAGAATTTAAATAATTAAACATTTTTAGCTCAATATTAAGTATTTGATGTTGCATAATGTTAATTATAAAGTTTAACTATCTTTACAATTGTCCTTTAATAAATTATTGTTTTAATTTGAGTTTTATTTATTATTTTGAAGGTGTGATGTCAACTCCCTATTTAATAGGGAAGAATAGTTTTATGGATGTGTTTTATTTTTAAGTATTTTTTTATAGAAAAATCAAATCCCTATTATTGAGGGATGTGTTATAGTTAATTATTATTTTATTTCATTTATGAGAAATCAAATCTCTATTGAGGGATGTGTTATATTTAAGTATTATTTTTATTTCACCACTGTTATTTAGGGATATGTTATATTTAAGCATTACTTTATAAATAAAAAGTTAAATCCTTTTAAAATAATTTATTGATTTATTATTTTATCTTGTATATTTAAGAATATTAATAGTTTTATCTATTGTAAGAGAGTAGGATATGGATAATAAATAAGGCTTGTTAATATATATTTGTCTTAGTCAAATTGATGTAAATTATCATATTATAAATATTGAATTGTTATTTTAGATCTAGTTATAAGGTGTGTATGATGATCTTAATTAAGTCTTTAATTTTAGTCTGAATTAGAATATTTTACCTAGTGTGCATAGAGTTAGTCTATGAAATTAATTTATGATTGTTATATGTCTAGATATCTTTGATATATTTTGGTGGAAGATAACATTTAGTTTAGACTTAGTAAGACTTGTCAAGTGTATATATATATATTGCTTCCTCTTCACCTTAAGGAACGTTGTGGTCATATAAAGAAGTCTAATATTATTTATGATTTAAATTAAAGATTGTGCGTAGTTATAAAATTGGGTGAGTAAGTGGAGGTTAGGTATGATATGATATGAAACGTTTAGCATTTAACTCATATACTTTCTAAAGATTTAAAAGGGATGATCGGTTTTAATCTACTTTATGATCTTTTATGTTTTGCTTATACAATTATTTTGAATAGAAATCACAAAGTTGTCAAGAATTTTAATAAGATCCACATTAGTGTAGAAAGAGGTTTAGTCTAATAACGGGTAGCATCTTGTTTGACTGAATTTTCTGTTATAGAATAATTAGTAACCCTTTCAAGTTATTATTGTTCTGCTTTGTTGGGATAGAGTTATCTTATGTTGTTATATGATTTATCATGCTTGGAATAATGTTACACTCTTTAAGACCATTATTAGTTCATTAGATCATATGTTACATTAGTAGTTTTGTTATTGAATTATTGATCTTGGTTTAGAATGTGCCTTGCAAAGTGAATGTGATGTGTGACCATTTTGATGTCAAGTGTTGTAAAAGTTGTTCCCAGAGGCCTAGGAGAAAGTGATTGTGTGGGGGTTAGCTATGTGTGTATCTTGTGAGTTGAATGGAATACATTCTTGAAATATGGTTTCTTATTCATGTTGGAATAATACATGTGCAAGATGGTTTATGCCTTGCTCAGTGTACCTATACATGTGATTATACTGACTATGCAAGATGGTAAATGCCTTGCATTGTATTTGAGCACAAGTGTTGTTAAGATGGTAATGTTTTGCTTGATGGATAGGGTTTTCTAGATACAGGTAGGGGAGTGGCTTTCAATGTGGGGTCGGGGCCCAAAGTGGTTAGGTAGGATAACCCATTGGAAGTTGGTAGTCAAGTGATAACCTAATTATTGAATTAAGGGGTTGGGTAGTTAATCACATTAAGCAAGATAATGTATGCCTCACTCATGGATTAAGTGCTTGTTTAGGCTTAAGATGAGATGAGAAGGCCTGGAATGGCAAATCAACTGCCTTGTCCTCATGAAAGGTATGTTGGTTCCGCATGAGTTTGTATGGGGGCCGGTGGTCGGGAGAGGTTACCAGGATAACCCAGGATGGGGGTCGATGCCTAGGAAGACCTGCCAGGATAACCCATGACAAGCTATGTGATGACACTCCTCCTTATTGCAGTCTAATACTCCCTAGTTTTATTTCCTCCTTCGGTTGTGTGAGTGTCTTTGGGAGTTCAATTAAGTGTGTAAGTGTTGATTTGAGTTACTTGTGTTGTTCTTATTGATCTATGTTCTATTGGAGTCATGTGTAGTCCTTGCATCTATTAGCATATTGTCTTCTTGATTGTTGTCTTTGTGGGACCTCATTGTTATCTCCTAGCACAGGGGGTGGACCTCAGGGTTCCACATGGTCGGGTGGTTGTGCTTTATTCCATTGGTTTATCTGGTGTCGTGGCTTCATCAATGTATCTCTCATAGTGGATTCTAATTTGCACGTATTTGAAGACAGTTATTTGTACTATTTACATTTAGATTTATGTATAAGTGGAATTCATTATATAATTTGATGTATTCAGAAAAAAGTTTTTTTGTAACAATGAAACTATGTAATTCCTCTTGTAAGATATGTTATTTTGTACTTGTAATCTTAATGTAAACTTCTTGATGTATTTGGATGTTGTAATGAAAGATGCTAGTTTGATTTAGTTGGTTTATTGGATTAAAATATGTACATTGTTGATTGTTGTTACATTGCAATAATGTAGCTATGTAATCCCTAGAGATAATAGTTTAACGTGTTTCTATTAGACCATGTTAAATGTTTTGTTATTACCACTTCTAAAGGAAAAAAAATTCTACCTTTTTATTGCTTTAGTTGAACTTATCTCTAGGGTTGCATGGCAGAGCATTACAACACTTTTGACTATCCAGATCTATGAACTGGTGAGGCCACAATACAAAGGACCTCATCCCTTGGCATGAATGCCCTGGCACAAACACCTTGGCATAAATTCCTACATTAACGCTAAAGGCTCAAACTTGTGAGCTCATTGACTTAGTGGGGGCTTTAAGCCACAAGCTTGTTAGCCAAACAAGGACCCTATGAGGATGCAAGGCCTGTGAGCTCATTCGCCCAATAGGACTCAAAGCCTATAAGCTCATTGGCCAAGTGGGGGTTTGAACCTTTGTGGCTACCACAACAACTGTACAACGTGACCACCGAACCACGCCCTTCACAACATGCTTCTAAACCCACTTTAATCTTTTTAAAAAAATTATGTTTTTTGAAAAGTGTGATGTTGGAAAAATTGGGAACAAGATGGTATTTTTAGAAATTTGAATTTATGCCTTTTTTAAAAAAGGGAAAAATTTGGGAAGAATTAGGGAAGGATTTTTCAAAATCCATCAATGGTGGATCATGGATGATTTGGAAAATATTTTATTTCATTTTTGTGAAATTTTAAAATTTTGAAAAGTGCATGTTATGTGGAGTAGTGAATTATCCCATGGGTTTTATTTTATATGTGCATTGGGAAGCATGTTTTATGAGAAAACCATTCCTTTCCTATTGTTGCTCCGTGAAGAAAGTTAACCCCTAAATTGTATAGGATAGGGGATATTTATAGGAGGCTTGGGGTGGCTAGTTACCTTAGGTAAGAATGACACACTTGAGAAGTGTCCTTATTACCTTTGGTTGAGAGATTTTCATGGGTAAGAGTGGCATGCTTGAGAAGTGCCCACATTACCTTTGGAGAAGCATCCATAGGGCGAATGCTTACTTGAGATCTTTATGGTCTATTTTACTTTCTACATTGGTTATGGAGAACCAAGGGGAAGTCCACCCCAGCATCTTAGCTACTATCCTCTAGTCCTTGTTGGTTGGATAGAGTGTATCCAATCTTTTGTTGAGTTAAACCATGTTGTTGTATATGTGGAGCTAACTTGTGTGACTCTTGTGTGAGTGTTGGCATCCTTCTTGAGGCTCTTGTATGTGTGCCTTCTATTATGGTTCTGAATTGATTGGTGTTTGTGCCATATGTTGCATTATATGCTTTTTTTAGTGTGAGTTGCCACATGTGTGTTGTGTGCATTGATTGGCATGAGTGTTTCCATGTATTCCTTGAATGTGCATGAGCTTTGGCCTTGATAGAGGTGTTGTCATGATCTTCTTCTTCATAGCTCGGGGGTTGCCTAGAGTGGCATTGACATCTATTACATCTGATGATGGTAATATAGTAGGGTGGTGGGTAACATTTCCCCATTGGTCCTTCAAGAAGATCTCTTGGGAGTTGGAAGAGTTCCTTGTGCATTATTTTGTATTGTGATCATGTTGTATTTTGTGGTTATTGGAGCACCTTGGAGGTATCTTAGTTGTATATAATTATTCCTTATACCATTTTTATATTGGAGTGTGATCCTTTTTTGTGACGTATCCTCCATTGTGTGTCATAACCCCTATTGTCAATAATTTAATTTTTAATTTAATATTACTATTTTAATGATCGTTGACTAATTTTGACTCATGTGCATAACAGGAATACACTCTCGACAGAGAGAGTATCATCGAGGAGGGGGTGTCTAGCTGAATGATGGCAAATGTAGTGAAAGGAATCTACACACACATGCACCTAGTTGCATTATAGTTGCATTGTCAGTGCATAAATTAATTATGTTGATAAATTGCTTTCTTATTTTGGTAGAAAAGAAATTCATCTTATGCTTTATAGTTAGCATTTAATTAATTCTTAGTTAAATATTAAAGTGCTCTTAGTGAAATAAAAGTAGTTTTAAATTAATTATATATTGGTTTATTTGAAATTATATGTGAAGGAAGAATTATATTTATTATTTTAAAGATAAAGGTGTGGCAAATTATTTAATAAAATTGTTTTTAGTTATTAAATTTATATTATTTTAAAAATAGAATATGTATTTTAATTTGGTAACAATAGAGATAATTCATAAGAAAAAGAAAACAAAACATATAAATAAAACCAAACAAAAGAGGGAAACAAAACAAAAGATAGAAATAAAGAAAACTTAGAAAAAGACACAAAATTAGAAGAAAGCAAAAACAAAAGCTGGGAAAAAGATAGAAAGCAAGAAGGTGAGAAGAAAAGAAAATTATTAAAAAGAAAAACCCTTCTCATTCTCAACCACGATTTTCAGTCACATTCTTCACAAAAAAATAAGAATAGAGAGACAACAAAAAATTTCAAACTTAGCAAAGGAAGCAAAAAGAGGAACGGGCAGAGGGAGAGGAGATCAAGAAAGGATTCCCCCATCAGGGAGTGTATTAAAATAGGTTTTTATTCAATCCATAATGTCGTATTGTTATTTCTCAATCTGTGTGAACAAAATTATTGTATGATCATTCTTTGTTTATGTATGAACTGAGAAATTTATTGTTAATAATTTATTATTATTTTTTTTGATTCGTAAACTAGTTTGTTTGTATTGATATAGTAAGGGAATTTACACACAGGTGCCTGTTAACCATTTACCTACGAAATTCAAAAAACTGACAGTTCATGCCGATCCAAAAAGGCCAAGTATATATTGAATCCATAGCCATAACAACTAACTGAACACAGGGACACAGCAGAGTGCTATCATCTGACAGAGACTAACTATACTAGCTATATATTTATAGTGGTTGAGCTCTTAGAGTAGGTCAAGCTCCCTTGCCATTGACTGGATTTTATCTACCCAATCCTTCTCCCCAAAATCCCCATCCACAGACAGCAAATCGTTAAGGAAACCGTATACCTGAAGAACTCGATCCTAGTACTCAATCAGTGCCATTTCCTTCAGGTCAAGCATGAGGGGAGATACCTTCAAAACTGCTAAAGGGTCTTGTGGAGCCGTGATGTCTTTTGGCCGCGAAATTCCAGCACCAGGAATGACAGCTCTGAGAGTGTGGTCTAAGCCACCGAGAAACTCTGGCTTGAAGAGTTTCAGCATCAATCCTTTCGCAGCCTCCTTCGACACTCCAGCATCCAATATGGAGGCTAAGAACCAAGATGAGATGTGAGTGTCGACCCTATAAAATTCATTGGACTCCAGGAAATCCTTCCCCAGAATCATCTTCACCGCCAGGAGCAGCAACCTGTCATGTCTCCGCATTATGCTTTTAAGCCATTGATCTGAAATTATGCCTTTAAAGGCCATCTGGCGAACAGAGCTCTCCAACTAGAGAGGAGTGGCTAAGCCCATGTTTAGCAAGCCATAGCTCGAGATCTTCGCAATAAATCCAGAACCTCCATCCATTTTCCTAAACATACGTCGCCTCGTTCGTTTTGCCTAAACAAGCGGTCTTAAAAGGAAGGAAGACGACCATCTGGAAACTTCATTTCTAGTCACAAACCACTGTCTTCTATCATTACGAAGCAAGGAGAGACGCTTTCAGAGGTGGTGCATGAGACCTGTCCTTCAAACCAGATTCAGACTCCCTTGGATTGATATGCCGTCATAATGGCATAAGTGAACGACCCATCCATAAGAACGTGGATTGGGTGCCCACCCAACCACCCAAAGACCAACCCACTTATTCAAAGGAGTTTAAAACTTTGACACTTATTCCATCCGCACCCTGATTGGAAAGTAAGTCTGCTTCTGAGTTGGCCTCTCTAAAGATATGATTGAGAGTAGTCATCTCCAACTGATCTAGTAAACTCAGAGCAATTTCCAATCTTGCTACAAGTTTCCAATTAATTAGTCTCCTCGCCCTCAGACCATTGATTACCACAAGGGAGTCTCCTTCAACTGCCACTTTCCAGAGTTTGAGTTCATGGCAAAGCCCTAAACCAAGGATTAAAGCTTCCAACTCCGCTTCATTATTTGAACCATCTAGCAGTGGCTCAACTAAGCTACCCACTATTTTGCCCTCCCAATTTCTAATGATACACCCAGCACCTGATCTACTGGGGTTCCCTCGAGATGCACCATCAAAGTTTAGTTTATGCCAACCATGTTTTGGCAGGGCCCATTTGGCAAGTTTCCTTCTAAGAGCTGTTTGTCGGCCGCCTTCCAAATTAATCAGTGTCACTTTAAGATCCATCCAGCCTTGTTGTATCAGGGCATCCCAAACTAAAAATAACTGCTGAGAAGGTTCTCATTCACTTAGCTTTGAATTGAAGAACTCAACTATACTACTCTCCACTTTATTGAGAAAAGAGAGAAGAGGCATTTCTTTGTCCTGAAAAAGTTGCCTATTTCTCTCCTTCCAAAGCTCCCAGATCAACAAGGAAGGGCTGATGGACCATAGTCTGTGATAGGCTGCTTTTTTTTTCACTCTTGGCCAGCTCACGAGCCACTCTAGCAGGACCTCAGGTAACACAGATTTCCATTGAAGTTTGTTCATTAGCCAAATCCAACACTGATTGGAGAATGAACAGTTTAGAAAAAGGTGATCGCCATCTTCTAAGGCTTCTCTACACAAACAACATCTCGAGGGCCCCTGAATTCTGAGTTTAGCTAACCTGTCAATCGTTAGGGCTCTGCCTTGTGAAGCTATCCAGAGGAACACCCCTGCCTTTGGAAGACAATAAGGATTCCAGCACATATCCCTTGGTATATCTGAAACTTCCTCATGATTTTCTGAAAGTTTTCTGTAGCCTTCTTTAACACTATATACTTTGTTAGGGGACCCCATCCACCGAAGCTGGTCCTGGCCTTACCTATAGCTGATCCTTCTTTCCACTAAAATCCTATCAAAGGTCCCTACTTCCTCCTGACTTAATCTGAGATTTACTGGACTTTTCCATTTGGCTGTGGACAGGCCATTTAGAAAGAACGGCGATAATTAATCTCTTACCTTGTCCCCCCATACTTGTTTAGTAATCATCTTGACATTTTTCAATTCCTCTCTGTTAGCCAGTTTAGGGAGACCTTGCCAAGAGTCATCCCAAAATCTGCCAGATCCCCACTCCAGATTTCCCAAGAAAGGTGATCGAAAATAAGATTTCTGTAACTGCGGATGAAGTTCTAGATTCTAGAGCCAGAGGGGAGCTCTCTAGAAGTGCAAATGCTATTTGCATCTACATCCAAATATTTGGCACGGACAATTTGTACCCATTTAAGATCTTGACTGGAAACAATTGACCACACCAGGTTGGCTCCAAGGGCTATGTTTTGATGCAAGAGATTTTTAACTCCCATTCCATTATTATGTTTTGATTCACAAATTTCCTTCCACTTAATCAGCGGAAACTTGAATTGTTCCGACGAACCCTGCCATAGAAAGGTCTTCATATTCTTATTCAGCGCTTTACTTGTTGTTCTTGACAAGGGGAGGCATGACAATAAGTAAGTCGGAAGGGCTGAGATTATTGATTTTAGTTTTGTGAGCCTACCTGCCCATGAAAGCCAATTATTTTTCCATGAGGCTGCCATCATTCTAACTTTCTCAATCAAACTATTCCATGTGGTACCTAGTCGGAGACCTTTATCCAATGGAATCCCCAAATATTTGCAAGGTAGCATCCCTTTCCTGAGGCCTAGGATTCTTAAAATCTGACCTTCCATTCTAACAGCTGTGTTGAAGAAAAAAACCTCTGACTTTACCTGGCTGACCTCTTGACTACAAGCTATTGCATATTTTCTAAGAATTGATTTGAAGTTGCAAGCTTCCATGGATTGGGCGTCCCCAAATAACAGGGTGTCATCTGCGAACTATTGGTGGGTTATGTTCAGGACCCTCCAGGTGACTTGGATGCCAGCAGTCTCCCTTAAGTCCTGAGCTCTTGAAATTGATCTTCCTAGAGCTTCTGCCATTAGGATGAAAAGAAAGGGAGATATTGGATCTCCCTGTCTTAGCCCACGTGAGATGTTGAAGAAACCTTCTAGAGATCCATTCACCAGCATTGAGAATCTTGGGCTTGCAATCCAAGAAAAAATCTAGTCTAGCCATATTTTACTGAAGCCAAAACCTTCCAACACTTTAAACAAGAAGTGCCAATTAACTCAGTCATATACTTTTTTTGATGTCTAGTTTAATAATCATAGCTTGCTTTCTCAATGCCTGAACTGAATGAATAGCCTCCTGTGCTATTATTACCCCATCTAGTATAGATCTATTAGCTACGAACCCCGTCTGTTCTTCTGAGATCAAATCTGGGAGAAGAGTTTTTAACTTGTTGGCCATTGTTTTGGCTAAGATTTTGTAGAGGGTATTACAAAGAGAGATAGGCCTAAAATCATCCAGAAGTTCAGGCTTTTCTTTCTTTTGAACTAAAGCTATGAAGGAATTGTTTATTTCCTTTAAAAGTTGACCAGATGTTCTGGATTCCTCTAAAGCCTCCATCAAGTCTTTGCTGATTATGTCCCAACATTTTTGGAAGAACCCTACTGGGAATCCATCCAGTCCTAGTGCTTTGTCTGGGTGGAGTTGAAAGAGCACAGACTTAACTTCCTCTTCCAAGAATTCCCTAGTTAGCATTTTGTTCTGAGCTTCTGTTACCAGCTTGGGATGTTACCAACTAGCTCCTTTTAAACGAAGAGGTTAGAGCCTTCCTCTTCATTTAGCAGGTTCTAAAAATGAACCACCACAGCTTGTTTTACCTCTTCCACATCCTCCAATAAAGTGCCATCTGAGTCTCTAACCCTTGTTATTCTGTTGACCTCTCTTCTTGCCTTAGTTATGTTGTGGAAGTATTTGGTATTTCTGTCGCCTGCGGAAAGCCAAACTTCCCGCGACTTTTGTCTCCAAAATATTTCTTCCTTGGAGAGGATATCATTTAATTTGGCCAACAAAGATTTTTCTTCTAAGTAACTTTGATTGTCCATTCCTTCCCTGATAATCTTCTCTAAGAGGATTTTCAATTCTGATTCATACTGTTTCTTTTCTGCAAAAATGTTTTTGAAGTTGTTTATAATCCATTCTTTAAGATTCTGCTTGATAACTTTCATCTTGACTGCAAAACTGAACATTTTGGTTCCGTCTGGATGCGTGGTATTCCACCAGTGTTTGATCAGTTCGAAGAAGTCCTTATGCTCATACCACATGTTTTCAAACTTAAAAGGGTTTCTTGAAGGACCCCTTTCGTCCTTAATTTCCAAACAGACTGGGTAGTGATCTGACCCTGGTAAAGGAAGCAACTGACTATCAAGGGTGAAGGGAAATCTACTGAGATCACCTTTGAATAGGAATCTGTCTAGCTTCTCAGCAATATTGCAAAACCCCAACCTTCTATTAGTCCAAGTATACTGCCCACCCCCCATCTGAATATCACAAAGCTCATTCCTTTCCACAAAAATTTTGAAGTCCAGTTGAGACTGGAGCTTCCTTCCTACTCCACCTTTCTTATCTCCTTGAGATAAGATAGCATTGAAATCCCCACCAAAAATGCAAACCTCAACTTTCGGGAGCTTACAGACTATGTCCAATGTAACCCATAAAGTTCTTTTTTGAATGTAATTATTTGGACCATAAACATTAATCAGCACAAAACTTAGATTCGAGGCTAGACTCCTTACCTTGCATGCTTGCCAAAAATTGCTTGAGGCCACTTCTTCAACCAAAACTGATTGAGGTTTCCATAAAGTTAGCAAACCTCCTGAGGCTCCTTCTGAGTTGACTCCGCACAGTTTCTAGCTTTTCAATTTCTAACCTAGGCTTGCCCATTCTTGATCCCCAAGTTTGGATTCTTAGATCAAACAAATGTCCAGCTGCTGAGCTAACAGATGTTGCCAAAGAAGACATCTTTTGTTAGGGGCATTTAAGCCCCTAACATTCCAAGTTATGATTTCCATTGCTGTTTAGGAAGGGGTTCCCCTTCCCTACTTTCAACATGGTTGCAATTTTTAATTGGCCAAATGCTTCCCCATCCCATTTTAGCTTTTCCTTATTTGGGATTTGTCCTTTACCTCTGTGTTCCCCACAATCTAGCAAAGTTTTAGTTGGTTCCTTAGCTCTTAATCTGAGCGTCCCTTGTTCTAAGGGTTTAGTGGTGGAGGTGTTCAAGATTTTGTCCCCTTTATCCATAGAGGCATCCTTTCCCACCAGCTCTAACTCCTGATCTACCATCCAATCTTCATCTTCAAAGTTCTCAATGTCCATTATAATGGTGTATTTGATGTTATCATTATACTGATAAAATTGATATTATTATCATTATTTTCTTTATGACAATATATATATATATGCAAAGGATATTTTAATTATTGTTTCTGCTCTTATTACATATACCTATATTATTTTATAATTATTGTTATTTATATTACTATTGAATTACAAGTTATTAAAATTGTTATTGATTTGATTGTTATTAACTGGTAATGATTTATATTTTATTTACTATTAAAATTATTATATTATATTAGTGTTATTGTAACAGCATATACTAGAATTTAATTGTATTGAAATCATTTAAAAACTTCATACTATGTATTGTTAAAATTTTCCAACAAATATTATTATTGTTGTGGTAGTTTTTACACTGGGAAATTTATATAAAAAAATAAAGTAACATATTAAATTTTCCAGCGCTTTAGATTAGCCGACCACGACATGGAGGTTGGGGGAGGGATTTGGCCTCCATAGGCCTTACGGCTTGTGGGGAAGGCCAACGCCTCCCCATGCGGCCTCCTTAATGAGGCCGCAGCCTCCAAAGGAGGCTACGACGCTCCTTAGGGAGGCCGTAGGCCCCTTTTAAAATGTAATATAAATACTTAAAACTTCTAAGAATTGTTCTTTAAACTTGCTCAGTATGAATTTATACTATTTATCATTCGTTGCATATCATTTAAAATTCACTGTTATTGCTATACAATGCCATTTATATTGCAGATTCAATTTCAATCGCTATATAATTTGTTATATATATATATATAAATATTAAAATTTCTATATATATATATATATCAGTTTTCAATTAAAACTAGTCCAAATAGGAAAAGTATATATTACTGTTGATGAAGTGGGTAAATCATAAAACACACAATAATAGAAATTGAACATAGAAAATAGAACTTTCTTTTATTGATCTGGGCAACTCATTACATTACAGAAACTTAATTACAATCAGAGGAATCAGTCCTCTACAGGCTGCAACACACTACAGCTACCATTACCAGGCTCTAGAATCTTCCACCTTCCGTAACCCCTAAATCAGCTAGGGTTTCTATTTTCTCGCCTATTCTTGACTCTACACTTGCCCCCTTAACTCTCCTACTCCCAGGGTTCCCAAAAATGGTTATTAATAGCCTTTTTGGCAGCCAACAACCTGATTTCAAATTTTGCATCTCCCTTCAAAAATAGGTCAATTTCCAGGAGCCATAACTTTTGATCCGGGACTCCGATTGATGAACCGTTTTATGCGTCAGAAAGCTCGCAGAGTTCTCTATGTGCTAAGAACTTGCTTTGCCATTTCTGGCCATTTTTGGGCGCGTACGGGGCTGTTTAGTGCCTCAAACCTGAGTCTGAATAATTTTCAGGCATTTTTTAGGAAACGGAAACTTTAATATCTTTCAGCTCGCAAATGATCTTCGTGTGATTCCTTTGCCAAAGGTCTTATATTTCCGTTATGTAACTTCCTGTAAATTTTGACTTCATTCTGTGCCCAAATGCAAACTTTCTAAAAATAACAGTTTACTATTTTTAGCAGTTTGGGAAAACTGAAAGTTCTACATTATTATTCAAGTGATTATGGGACCAGAACCATAGATTTTGAGAAGAAATGGGTAGAACATCAACAATTTTGAAACACATTTTTTTTTTTGGTGATGCAAGATCGCCATTACACCAATGGATGCTCCTGCATCATACCCCCAGGGTAATTTGAGAAGTGACCTTGTCACATCTCAGGTGTTTGTGTGAGGAAAACCCAAATGGTCAACCTCTGCCTTAGATAACCAAGAAGAATCTTGAACAGGCCTTCCGTTCCATTTCACTAGATATTCTTCATATTGCCTGTTTCGAGTACTCCTTCCCACACAGCTATCCAAGATCTCTTCTATCTCCTCTATTGAAGTAGATGCCGGAATACTCCACGGCACTTTTGTTGGTCCATCCTCTGTTCCACCTTCATGATATTCTGTTAAATCAATGATGTTGAAAACAGGGGAAATGTTGATCCCACTCGGCAGCTTTATCTCATATGCATTTCCAGAATCATGCTTCTTCAGGATTCTGCATGGTCCAAATTTTTTTATTTTCAATTTATGGTATGTTCCAACTGGGAACCTTTTTTTGCTCAAGTGAACCATGACTTCATCTCCCATCTGGAACTCCTTATACCTCCTCTTCTGATCTGCCTTAGCCTTGTACTGAGTAGTCATCTTATTAATGTGCTTTCTCACCTCTTCATGCAAATTCTTCATATGTTTTGCAAAGTCTTCAACCTCGGCACTTATCTTTTCTCCCTTATCTAGATTCCTTAACTCTGAAACATTTCTTGGACTATTTCCATATACAATCTAGAATGGTGATTTACTAGTACTTCTATTGATAGAATTGTTGTAAGCAAATTCTGCTTGTGGTAAAATCAAATCCCATCCCTTGGGCTTATCCCCTACTAAGCATCGTAGTAGGTTACCCAAACTCCTATTCACCACTTTTGTCTATCCATCAACCTGTGGATGGTGTGCAAAACTGAACTTCAAATCTATCTTCAACTTCTTCCACAATGTCCTCCAGAAATAACCAACAAACTTGGTATCTCGATCTAAAACTATGCTCTTTGGTAGACCATGTAATCTCACCTCCTCTTTGAAAAATAATTCAGCAATATGAACAGCATCGTTAGTCTTCCTATAAGGAATACAATGTGCCATCTTTGAGAATCTATCCACCACTACAAAAATGGAATCATGTCCTCTCTGTGTCCTTGGTAAACCAAGAACAAAATCCATACTGATATCATCCTAGGGCTTCTCTAGTATAGGTAATGGTTGATACAACCCTGTATTCTGACTTGTTCCTTTTGCCATCTAACATACTCTGCAACTTTGCACAAACTTCCTCACATCCTGCTGCAACTATGGCCAATAATAATTTTCACCAACAATTGAAATGGTCTTATCTCGACCAAAGTGTCCAGCCAATCCTCCACTATGCTTCTCCTTAATCAGGTTCTCTCTCATGGAACTCCTCGGAATGCACAACTGGCTTCCTCTAAACAACATGCCATCTTGGATTATGAAATCCAACCATCTTGTCCTATCTAAAGTAACAGGCTCCAGACAAGCTTTTCAAGCCTCTGCAAAATTTGGATCTTTAGGATACAAAATTTTGAGCTCATCGAACCCAACAACCTCTATCTTCATTTCTGTCAACAAATTTTGCCTTCTACTCAAGGCATCTGCAACTCTATTGGACTTCCCACTCTTGTGCTTCAAAACAAAGGTATAACTCTACAAAAACTCAACCCATTTTAAGTGCCTTTGGTTCAACTTTCCTTGACTATTAAGATATTGCAAAGCCTGATGATCAGTATATAAAACAAACTCTTTTTGCAACAAATAATGTCTCCATTTCTTCAAGCCTGAACTATTGCATAAAATTCCTGATCATAAACAGAATACTTTTTCTTAGCATCATTAAGCTTCTCACTAAAATAGGCAATGGGCTTACCTTCTTGGCTCAAAACAGCTCCTATACCACTACCACTGGCATCACAATCTACTTGAAATACCTTATTGAAATCTAGAAGTGCCAAAATAGGTTGTTCTACGACTTTTTGCTTCAATGTATCAAAGCTCTTGTCTACTCCTTTAGTCCATCTAAACTCTTTTCTATCCCCTCTCATTGTCTCACTGAGGGGTGTACAAATGCTACTAAAATTCCTGATAAACTTCCTATAAAAACTTGCCAAACCATGAAAAGATCTTACCTTTGTTGCACTCCTTGGTGTAGGCCATTCAATGATAGCCCTTACCTTTTCTGGGTCCATCTTAAGACCTTCCTCTGAGACAACAAATCCCAGGTATACCAACTCTTTTTTTGCAAAACTACATTTCTTTAGATTAATCAGCAACTTCTCCTCCCTTAGTTTCTCTAGAACTCTTCTGATATGCATTAGATGCTCATCCCAAGTCTTACTAAAAATCAAAATATCATCCAAATAAATAATAACAAAACTTCCCAAAAATTCTTTCAGTACCTCGTTCATGAGCTGCATGAATGTGCTCGGTGCATTGGTTAGTCCAAATGGCATGACTAACCACTCATACAAACCTTCCTTTGTCTTGAAGGCTGTCTTCCATTCATCTCCTTCTCTGATTCGGATCTGGTGATACCCACTCTTCAGATAAATTTTCATGAAGTACTTGGCTCCACTCAAATAATCCATTATGTCATCCATTTTGGGCAATGGAAACCTGTACTTGATTGTGATCTCGTTGATGGCTTGAGAGTCTGTACACATCCTCCACTCTCATCCTTCTTTGGTGCTAGTACTGTAGGTACCGCACATGGGCTTAGGCTCTCCCTTATCAGTCCCTTCCTCAACAACTCCTGAACTTGTCTATTTAGCTCTTTATTCTCTGCAGGGGTCATTCTATGGGCTACCTTGTTTGGCAAACTGGCTCCTGGTATCAAATCCATTTGATGACTTGTCTTCCTTACTAGTGGTAAACCTTCTGGTACATTATCAGAGATAATGTCCTGGAACTCTTCCAACATATCTGAAACTTCTGCTGGTACATCTTCACAGTTCTCTTGACTAATCTTAGGAATCAATGCAATGCAATGATGCTCATGCTTCATACCCTCCAAAAATTTTCTACCGTCTACCAAGCAAACTCTGGCAGTACTGCATACCTTTTCTTCCACCTCCTTCAAGGGTTTCAACTTATGACGATTTCCATCCTTTGTCAGGGAATATGTGTTTGCACAGCCATCATGGACAACGCTCCTATCATACTACCACAGCCTCCCCAATAGCATATGACATGCATCCATCGGTATGATATCACACAACACCTCATCATGGTAATCACCAATTTTGAACTTCACTAAACACTGCTCATTGACCAAAGCTCTATGGTCCTTCTGCAACCATGCAATCCGATATGGATGCGGATGATTTCTTCTTGTTAACTTCAACTTGTCAACCATCTCCTCTGAAACAAGATTATCAGTACTTCCACTGTCAATAATAATATCACAACACTTACCTTCACATTTGCACCTTGTACGAAATAAACTCTTCCTTTGATTGGGTTCTTTATCTTCATTCAGCAAGGTTCTTCAAACAATTAGGGTTTCTCCCCTTTCAGCATCTTCAGAATGCTCAGAATGTGCATCTTAATCTACATGTGCAACTCGTGCATTGCCTTCAGGTCTTCTATTTGTCCTTCCTTGATGTTGCGGACACTCGTATGCTCGATGCCCTTCTTCCCCACATTGGAAACAGGTTCCTCTAAAACCTCATCTTTCGGGTCCTTGCCCAGGTCTACCTCTTCCTCTTTGCTCACCATTGTTCTGGTCACGAGGGTAGTAGGCGTTATCCCCTCTCTGATTTCGACTGGTGCCAGCTTCTTCACTTTTCTTTTGATCTTCATTACGGCCTCCATAGGGCCTTCCACCAGTCCTTCCGCCTTGATCTCTTCCCCTTTGCTTGCTATCAAATCTTTTATTCAGCTTCTCTTTCACCTTCAAGGAAAACTGGTATGCATCTTCTATGGTGGTCATTCTGACTAGGCTCAGCTCCTCTTGAATACTCGGCCTCAACCCATTAATGTAATGGGATACCTTCTCCTTATTGGGCTCTGCATGACCAGTTCTAATAGTAATTTTATAAAATTCTACTGTATACTCTTTAATAGACTTGTTACCTTGCTTTAGTCCTTGCAGCTTCTTCAGCAACTCCATCTCATACTCCACAGGAATGAACTGCTTCTTCAGTTTCTCCACCATCTGATCCCATCTGGTGATCTTTCCTTTTCCTCTTCTATTCCTTTCTAATTGGACCTCCTTCCACCAAATATTGGCATGTCCCTTCAATTTTGTTTTTGCAAACTTGACCCGATCTGGGTCTTCTACTTCTTGATACTTGAAGTATTCCTCCATGTCATTGATCCAATCAATAAGCTATTCTGGATTCAAATCTCTAGAATATGTAGAAACTTCAATCTTGGGCCTCTTTCCAATCTTTGAAATGGCCCTCAACAACCTAACTTCTGTAGGATCTCTTGCAGCTTCTTGTTCTTCCTCAGATAACTCTTCTTCAACTTCATCTTCGCTTTCCTCTCTCCTTCTTGGCTCAAACCCTCTTTGTAGCTCCTCTTGTAATGCATCGATTTGTCTTCGCAGGGCTCTAAAACCCTCTTCTATCAAAGCATTCCTCCCACAATGGTTTCTTTGTGGAGGCATCTTGATTTTTGTAGCAAACCCACAACCTCAGGTCCTAGTGCAAATTGCCTCACAGTCGGCGATCTGTCTACACACTCAGGAACCCTTCTCTGATACCACTTGATGAAGGGGGTAAAACATAAAACACACAATAATAGAAATTAAAAACAGAGAATAGAACTTTCTTTTATTGATCTAGGCAACTCATTACATTACTGAAGCTTAATTACAATCAGAGGAATCAGTCCTCTACAAGCTGCAACACACTAAACTACCATCACCAGGCTTTAGAATCTTCTGCCTTTTGTAACCCCCAAATCAGCTAGGGTTTCTATTTTCCCACCTATTCTTGACTCTACACTTGGCCCCTTAACTCTCCTACTCCCAGGGTTCCCAAAAATGGTCATTAATAGCAAAAATGGTCATTAATAGCCTTTTTTGCGGCCAACAACCTAATTTTGAATTTTGCATCTCCCTCAAAAATAGGTCAACTTCCGGGAGCCATAACTTTTGATCTGGGACTCCGATTGACGAACCATTTTATGCGTCAGAAAGCTCATGGAGTGCTCTACATTCTAAGGACCAGCTCTATTGGTTCTGGCCATTTTTGGGCCCATACGGGGCCATTTAGTGCCTCAAATCTGAGTTTGAATAATTTTCAGGCATTTTTTGGGAAACGGAAACTTTAATATCTTTCAGCTCGCAAATGATCTTCATGTGATTCCTTAGCCAAAGGTCTTATATTTCCATTATGTAACTTCCTGTAAATTTTGACTTCATTCCGTGCCCAAATGCAAACTTTCTAAAAATAGCAGTTTACTATTTTTAGCAGTTTGGGAAAACTGAAAGTTCTACATTATTATTCAGGCGATTATGGGACCAGAACCATAGATTTTTGAGAAGAAATGGGTAGAACATCAACAATTTTGAAACGCTTTTTTTTTTTGGGTGATGCAAGATTGCCCTTACACCACTGGATGCTCTTGCATCAACTGTGAATTTCTTTCTAACAAAATAAACATTATCTGTATAATACACCCAAATATAGTTGTTTAGATAAATTGGCAACCAGTTATAATTAAATGTTTCCATTGATTTGAAAAGAAGGATTGTATATTTTAAAGTAATAGGAAAACTAGTAGATTGATTTTTATTTCAAACACTTATTTTACATCACAAAACTAGAAAACAAGTTTTCTTTTGATAGATTATTACATATCACTGAAATTGTAAACTTAGTTTTTTACATAACATGCAAACACGAATAATGTAACTTTTCAGTAAACTCTCTTTTTCCAAAAAAGGATACATTATTAGTAACTATTAAGAAATCTTAAACAAACTATTCTTTTGAATTATGAGAAATGACATCTCTGCGAAGAACCAATGGAGGTAATTGTCAATATATTCAAACGAGGATGATCTCACTAATTTTTCTTATAAACTATAATCTAGGAGATAGATTTATCTTAAAATGGTCATATGATTAAGAAGATTGTTGTTTTGTTACACATAACCTTGCATTAGGTAAAATGCATAAGTATCAATTATTTCCTAAAGGCTTGGTATTGAAATCAAAATGATAGTATGCCTAAGACATAGACTCTCAAACTATGGTATTCAATCAATTACACTTGCTTGAGTCATGCTTGTAAGTCCATCACGGTATTAAATGTGTGTTATGTCTTACGAAATGATGTCCTATGATTTGGGGTTATGTATACACTCTTTTTTATGCATTATGGGGAAAAAGACCTAATTTTATTTTGATAGATAAATGAATTCAACTTCTATTCATTAATTATGTCCATGGAATATGATCATGATATCAAGAAGGAATGACTATTCTTTGAGAAGGATAATGTTTCATTGCATATGTATTTTACCTCACTTGAAAAGTATGTATGAGTTGTGGATGCATTTTTTTTATTCTTGCATTTATGTATAATGAGTTAAGTAGAGCTGCACTAGATTCTTTCGCCTAAGCTAGCTTCAGTTTGCTAGACCCCTCATGATGGGTTAGGCTTCCCAGTAGGGAAGCACGAGGAAGCTTTATGCTTCGTGGCAGGATGGATATCACCATGATGATAATCTCTCTTGGGTTCCATGGAGCACATGCAGAAGATATTATTTGCTATTATGTTATTCATGTATAAGTCTACATGGCTAAATTTTGTAAAGGCACGACCTTGTTCGATATACTTTTTGATACATTGATGTATGCAATCCTAATTGAATATGAAGATGAAAGATATTTAATTATGTCTCTATTTCCACTCCATGTTATATATAATTATTTCTAATTTAATAATTTGGTATCGAAATGTTTTTTCAAAGGTTATTTTTAGTATGTGATTTTTACGAACCTTACATTTGGTATCAGAGCATTTAGGTTCAACTTTTGGACCCTAGGGATCATTGTGAGGTTTTATATAGGATATGCTAATAATAATACATTATTTCTTATGTCAGAATGGAGGGAACATCAAGAACATGAGGGCAAGTCAACAAAACCAAACATAATGAGATGCCTAGGTCTTTGGTCAAAAAAGAGCAACCCAAGGAACCCAAGGAAAAGGGGGTGAAGGAAGATAAAAATGACTTAGAAACATTGGCAAACACACTTAAGTGTATTCATCTAGAGAAGAAGAAGAAGAAGAACAAGGGGGAAAAGATGACAACAACCCCTTCGACTATAGTAAAAAGCAAGCCATCGGCCTATCGAGACATATCATTTTGCTGTGGCCGAAATACACCCCTCATGGGAAAGGAGGTCCTACAGGAGTACTCATGAGTACACCCACCTCCCAATTTTGTAACCCTCGAGTTTGAGGAGGAAGAGGAACCAGAAGAGTTTCCTTTATCTAAGAACGATATGTAAATTTTTATGTTATGTTCAGAAAGACAAAAACTTCTATATACAATAAGGATGTACAAGAATCCAAATAAATAAAATGAGACCTTGGTTTTAGAACACTTGAAGGTTTTGGAAATTCAATTGTATTTGTGTTAATTGGATATATGTGATTCAACATATGAAGTACAATGCAAGTAGTTGTTGGAAATAATTTTTCAGTATGAATGTAATTAGAGTCTTAGAAACTTGGTTGTCAAAGTGACCATTCGTATTCTCCTACTCACCTTTGATCAAGGTGAAGTGTAGCATTATGCTCCCTTCGTATAATGTGAAACTGTGGATTTTTAATAAGTTTTATTTTATTTTATTGGGTGAAAATTTCAGGATGTTGAGGGTCAGCATGAAAATTTTTCTATTTTTATTTATGCCTAAGTATAGCCATCAAAAGTTTTACTTTGCAATTCTTATGAATATGTTTGATTGCTGAGCTCATTTTATACTTTGATGATTTTCTTTCCACTTGATATCTTATCATTTCCTTATTGTTGATGGCTATGCTTAAATGTTTTTACTACTGGTCCTGTATTATATTATGTTATGATCTTGATCATACCATGAAGGCTCTGATAGAATGTATAAGGGAGTAGAATGTGGAGAATAAACTAGGTCCAGGGTGCGTAGTTCTGTACTAGAAACGAGATAGAATGAATATCTTTCGGTTGATGTTAGGTGCAAGAATTGGAGGATTCGTAGTTGATGCAAACGCGTAGTGTTTAAAAATATGGTAACATAGTATTGCCAACCTTGAAATTGAGTTACTTCAGAGTTTTCCTTGGGAGTTGGAGGCTCCTAACTTAAGGATGATAGGTGAGCTTTATGACAATTGACTTATGTTATTTGTGTCTAAGATGAACTAGATTAAATCCGTTAGTGTGCTTGGATGGTGAAACTTTCTCTCTAAATGGAATAATATTGACTGTACTTTGACTAGGAGCATTGTAGGTGATTAGTGTGTTTTGATTTAATCAAAGGGTAGTTACATGCTATTATTGGCCATTAGGCCATATGTGTGTACTTTATACTGATTAATATATTATTGAACTCCAAAATGTGGTGCGGGGAAGTCACTCGAAATCAAAATATTAGTAGGACATTTGATTACCCTAGAGTATGTGCAAATTCAAGGTCAAGTAGGACCAGCACACAACTGAAATAGATAAATATTTACCTTATTGGGAAAATAGTAGAAATTAGTAGGAAATATTTATACTAATGTGCGTGATACCTATTCGTAGCATTTTTGCCCTTGTATGAGTGATGCACTAGACTAAGTCATTGACTCCTTTGTGTGACTAAAGCCTCAAGTAATGATTACATTCCTAATTTGTGAGTGAGATATACTTTTTATATCCATTGTGTTTATTAGATTGAATAAAGATCACTATAATTATACAACTATGATTTATGCATATTTCACATTTTGTGTGAGAAATGCACTTGTGTGAGAGATGCACTTACCATATTTATTGTATGAAAAATTCAACGAGTAATGCTCATTTTATGCAATGCATATTCTATATTTTGTGCGAGTGAGGCACTACAAATAAATTATGTATTCGTACCCTATGTGAGTTATGCACTAAGGGTTCATGCATTCTCATTTTTAATTATTCATTGTGCATTGTGTGTGTTATGTACTATCATATTTATCTGGTCTATATTTTATGCAATTGAAATAGATTATTTTCGATTGAATGTGATGTATGTGATAAGCTTTAAGCTTACCTTTTGGGACAGGATGTCGAATGTGGGCTAACAGAGAAGGTGATCTTCTTTTTCAAGATCAACCAATTTTTGTATTTATGCTTTGGTCAAAGCTAAATTGTACCATTGAAATAGATGGATATTGAATGCTTAGTTTCTATATTATATGTTTCTCTACCACATCTTATATGCAAGAAATATGTTCATTCTAGTATAGAGTGCATATAAGGCATTAGGCATGCATTGAGAGTTTCCCTCTTGCCCATTTGTTATAGGTTTCTAGGCGTCTCATGCAGGACTGGGTATTCTTTGAGTTAGGGAGAATCCCAGGGAAGTGTTGTGTTCATGGTTGGGTGGAAAAAGCACCTTAACCATGTTCTTGATCTTTAGCTTATGGAAGACCGGTGGGTTATGGTAGTTGAAAATAGATTGAACATTTGAATCTCGTTAAGTAATTCAAAAAATGGATATAGCATGTATTGAACCTTTGTATAACAAGGAATGAAATTGTACTTCTTTCTCTATAAACTATGGCTACATTTAAAACTTGTAAAAATTGTACATTTTTTAGTATCTCTATCAATAGAAGGTTTCTTTTTGCAATTATAGATCAAGATTTACTTTTGTTGATAATTTAGTAATGGTTGTATCATTATTGAAAACTTGTGATCTTCTTATCTTTTATATTGATCAATATGAAGGCCTTGTTGTAAATTGTTGATATTTTCCATATGTTGAGACTCTCTCTTTTGTTAGTGTTTGATTTGCCAATGATAATAATAAGTAGTATGGGATGCTTGTTTTTCATCATAAAAGCAATTGTTCTGATGTCTCATGCAAGTAGGCATGTTGACAAAATAAACATAATTGTTTTAATTTTATGTAAATGTCTGCAATATGAATAAGATTTTATGGAGATGAATTAGCTTGCATGCTTTTATTTGTTGCAAAGTATAGAAATAAGTTGATTTAATGAACAATAACATGCTAACGATGTGTGCAAGTGAATGAATGTTAGATAGAGGAATTTTTGCAGTTATGAACAAACATGTGCATGGAGAAATGAGACATTGTGAGGTGGGCCGACTTTGACATTGAAGTAAAACAAAATTAAAGAAGTATGAAACCTTCTTTTTGGTTAAGTTGATTTGATCATCGAGACGATGATTCTTTAAGGGGGAAGGATGTCATAACCCCTATTCTCAATAATTAAATTTTTAATTTAATATTACTATTTTAATGATCGTTGACTAATTTTGATTCATGTGCGCAACAGGAATACACTCTCGACAGATAGAGAGTATCATCAAGGAGGGGGTGTCTAGCCGACTGATCACAACTGTGGTGAAAGGAATATGCACACATAGGCACCTAATTGCATTGTTATTGCATAAATTAATTATTTCGATAAATTGCTTTCTTATTTTGTAGAAAAGAAAATCATCTTATGCTTTATAGTTACCATTTAATTAAATGTTAGTTAAATATATTAAAGTACTCTTAGTGAAATAAAAGTAGTTTTAAATTAATTATATATTGGTTGTATTTGAAATTATATGTGAAGGAAGAATTATATTTATTATTATTTATTATTTTAAAGATAAAGGTGTGGCAAATTAATTAATAAAATTGTTCTTAGTTATTAAATTTATACAATTTTTGAAAATAGAATATGTATTTTTATTTGGTAACAATAGAGATAATTCATAAGAAAAAGAAAACAAAACATAGAAATAAAACAAAAAAAAGAGGGAAATAAAACAAAAGATAGAAATAAAGAAAACTTAGAAAAAGACACAAAATTAGAAGAAAGCAAAAATAAAAGCTAGGAAAAAGATAGAAAGAAATAAGGTGATAAGAAAAGGAAATTATTAAAAAGAAAAACCCTTCTCGTTCTCAACCATGATTTTCATTCACATTCTTCGCAAAAAAATAAGAACAGAGAGACAGGAGAAAATTTCAGACTTAGCAAAGGAAGCAAAAAGAGGAATGGGCAGAGGGAGAGGAGAATGTAAGAAAGGATTCCCCCATCAGGAAGCGTATTAAAATAGGTTTTTATTCAATCCATAATGTCATATTGTTATTTCTAATCTATGTGAACAAAATGATTGTATAATCATTCTCTATTTCTATATGAACCGAAAAAATTATTGTTAATAATTTATTATTATAAACATCATAATACCATCATTATAATGGTGTATTTGATGTTATCATTATACTGATAAAATCGATATTATTATCATTATTTTCTTTATGATTATATATATATATATATATATATATATATATATATATATATATATATATATATATATATTGTTGTTCTATAAATGTATAAACTGTATACAATGGATATTTTAATTATTGTTTCTGCTCTTATTACATATACCTATATTATTTTAAAATTATTGTTATTTATATTACTATTGAATTACCAGTTATTAAAATTGTCATTGATTTGATTGTTATTAACTGGTAATGATTTATATTTTATTTACTATTAAAATTATTATGTTATATTACTGTTATTGTAACAGCATATACTGGAATTTTTGATTGTATTGAAATCATTTAAAAACTTCATACTGTGTATTGTTAAAAATTTTCAGCAAATATTATTATTGCTACGGTAGTTTTTACATTACGAAATTTATATAAAAAATAAACATATAAAATTTTCCAGCACTTTAGATTAGCCGACCACAGCATGGAGGTTATGGGAGGGCTTTGGCCCCCACAGGTCGTACAATGCCTCCCCACGCGGCCTCCTTAAGGAGGCTACGACGCTCCTTAGGGAGGTCGTAGGACCCTTTTAAAATGCAATATAAATACTTAAAACTTCTAAGAATTGTTCTTTGAACTTGCTCAATATAAATTTATACTATTTATCATTTGTTTTATATCATTTAAAATTCACTGTTGTTGTAGTACAATGCCATTTATATGGCAGATTCAATTTCAATTATTGTATAATTTGTTATATATATATATATATATATATATATATATATATATATATATATATATTGCTTTGCACTACTGTTAGACATATATATTATTTTAATATTGTTGTAGCCAGCTCAGTAAACCCACTATATAATTATAAATATTGAAATATATATATATATATATATATATATATCATTTTTCAAGTAAAACCAGTCCAAATAGGAAAAGTATATATTACTGTGAATTTCCTTCTTTCAAAATAAACATTATCCGTAGAATACACCGAAGCACATGAAATGAAAATAAACCAGCGAGTATAGTAATATAGTTGTTTAGATAAACTGGCAACTGGTTATAATTAAATGTTTCTATTGATAAACTGGCAACTGGTTATAATTAAATGTTTCTATTGATTCGAAAAGCAGGATTGTATATTTTGAAGTAATAGGAAAACTAGTAGATTGATTTTTATTTCAAACACTTATTTTACATCACAAAACTAGAAAACAACTTTTCTTTTGATAGATTATTACATATCACTAAAATTGTAAACTTAGTTTTTGACATAACATGCAAACATGAATAATGTAACTTTTGAGTAAACTCTATTTTTCCAAAAAGGATACATTATTAGTAACTATTATGAAATCTTAAACAAACTATTCTTTTGAATTATGAGAAAAACCAATGGAGGTAATTGTCAATATATTCAAATGAGGATGATCTACCTAATTTTTCTTATAAACTATAATCTAGGAGATAGATTTATCTTAAAATGGTCATACGATTAAGAAGATTATTGTTTTGTTACACAACCTTACATTAGGTAAAAGGCATAAGTATCAGTTATTTCCTAAAAGATTGGTATTGAAATCAAAACGATAGTATGCCTAAGACATAGACTCTTAAACTATGGTATTCAATCAATTGCACTTGGTTGAGTCATGCTTGTAAGTCCATCATGGTATTAAAAGTGTGTTATGTCTTATGAAATGATGTCCTATGATTTGGGGTTATGTATACACTCCTTTTTATGCATTATGGGGAAAGAGACCTAATTTGACTTTGATAGATAAATGAATTCAACTTCTATTCATTAATTATGTCCATGGTATATAATCATGATATCAAGAATGAATGACTGGATAACGTTTCATTGCATATGTATTTTACCTCACTTGAAAAGTATGTATGAGTTGTGGATACATTTTTTCCCATTTGTGCATTTATGTATAATGAGTTAAGCAGAGCACCGGATTCTTTTGCCTAAGCCAGCTTCAGTTTGCTAGACCCCTTAGGATGGATCGGGCTTCCCAGTAGGGAAGCACGAGGAAGCTTTATGCTTCATGGTAGGGTGGATATCACCACGATGATACGCTCTCTCGGGTTCCATCGTACATGTGCAGAAGATATTATTTTCTATTATGTTATTCATGTATAAGCCTACATGGCAAAAATTTGTAAAGGCACGACCTTGTTTGATATACTTTTTTGATACATTGATTATGTAATCGTAATTGAATATGAAGATGAAAGATATTTAATTATGTCTCTATTTCTACTCCATGTTATATATAATTATTTCTAATTTAATAATTTGGTATCGAAATGCTTTTTCAAAGGTTATTTTTAGTATGTGAGTTTTATGGACCTTACATCATGTAATTGTATTATGTTATCATATGGTTTGATATTGATCCTTGTTTTGGAAGGAATTTGTCATGTTGTGAAAGTTGTTTAATTTGTGAAAATGATTAAATTAGGACGTTGGATTCCTATTTTACTTTATGTATTATTGCTTTATGTTATGATTATGAAATGGGTTGTATTGTGCTCACATAATGGATGAGATCTCCATCTTTGTATTTGGCCTATCTTGGTGTTGGTGTCAAACAAGCATGGCATTCTGTACAGTATTCTATTGTTTTTCTTATATGTTAGCATGATTTAGAAGTGCATCTTATTTATTTATGAATTGTAGTATTATTATCTTGATTTAGATGGTTATTAATTTGATGCAATGTGATTGGATTCATTTCAAATGCTTTGTCCTTGCAAGATTCCATGATCAATCCTCCCTTTGGCTTCTTGTTAGTTTGTTGATATTACTTGGCTTGTTGGTCATTTGTCGATGTCATTTGTTCTTTTCATGTAGAGAAGTGTGTGTTCATGGTTTCCACCTTCTCTCTTGTGCCTTTGTGTGGCACTTTAGTGGTTTTTGTGCTTGAGTGTGTAATTGTGACATGTGAGTTTTATAATTACATTGTGAAAAATTTGTTCATTTAGTTTTTTATCCATTAATGCCCTAGTGTAAAAGATGGGGCATTACATCTTATTGCGTTCCTATATTTTGTGGCATTTAATCCAAGTCCAACCCTAATGTACATGTATTTTATGCTATGATGGATGAGGATTATTTTTTATGGGGGTGTTGTTTATTCATGTATATTCTGTACTCTACATCATAGAGTTTACTTTAGTGCTTATCCTTCTCTTTTAGATATAATCATTCTACCTATCCATGAACTTCATATTGATCCTACCTTTCCTATGGCTTGTGATAGTGATGAGCATGCACCTAGTGAGGCTTTAAATACCTTATGTTATTGATAAATTATTAGGGGACTAGCTCATAATGAAACTATTCAAGATTGGTGGTGGTCCTCCAATAATACCACTATGACTTCTTGATCATGCCCAACCGATATTGATCATCGTGATATCCTCTCATATCCTTGTATGGTCTCCATGTGATATTAGTCAATGTTAATCTGCCAAAAATCATCTTCTACCCTAATAGTGTCCTCCTCTCTCTCTCTACCTACCCATTTGGCTAGTGTCCCAATCATATGATTGGGGTATATCCTCTACTATGTCCATGGGTACAACTAGGGTATGAAGTATATTGATATGCGCATACACCCCACGCTTTAGTAGTGTTGCAACCCATAAAATTTGTTAGCAATAAACATAAACCAAAGTCTAGGTTTGTATATGTTACTATTGTACCTTAGTCTAGGTATGGATTAAGGATGGATTGCATTTGGATTTATTGCTAGGATTTTTTGGATATGCAATTTTTTTTCTTTTTTGGATTTTTGGATATGTTATGGGATGGCACTAGATTGCAATTTGGATAGCATGAATGCTAGATACTAATGACAAGGGAAAACCAAGTTGAAGGACAAGGATGAAATACGGAGTGGATAGATGGTCAAAAGGATTATGGATGGAAGATGCAAAGGATGGAGGATACATAATGGATGGAGGAAGGGGGTTAGGATGTGATCTCCAAGGACTATGTCACATAGGAAGAACGTGCCCCACTATAGATATTATACACAATACTTTGCATGACAATTCTTGTAACAATAAGGAGGATAATATTGTTTGGAAAGGATTAGCTATATCAAAAGATGTCCAAATCATTTTCAACATTTTTCCCCCTATTCTTATCAAGATCAAAGGTAGGAGGGGAGGAGAGCATGATGCCATGGGATAGGTAGGAGGATATGATGGTAGGATAGGATAATATAATGATAGTAAGGGATAGATGAGACAACTTGCCCCCAAGTGTAAGGTACATAGATAATAAATCTACACATGACACCTATTTTGTAGGTTTTCATAATGGTACTTATCCAAGGTTCCACCGAGGTAGTTTTCACCTTGGACGAAGGATTTCTCTTTACTATTTTGACTATTTTAATTTTTTTTTTCTTTTTTTATGGGAGATTTGAATGGGGACTCAAGCATAAGTGCCATGGAAAGAGGTTAGTGTCCTATTATGGATATTTGTTGCACATGGACCATGTCAAGTGTCATGACGTGCATGTATGTTGGTAAATAGAGGAGTGCATGAGATGGAAATGGAGTGGATGGATGATGGATGATTAATGGATGAAAGGTTTATGAAAAAGCATGGACCATAGGGATTTTATGGGGAAGATAGGTAGGATAGTGGATATAAGATGGGGAGATGGAGGTATGTGTAAATGCCATGGAATGAAGAGGAACCAAGACAAATGGTTGCACACTATGATGGATGTTGAAGCTTTTGAGTTGGAGGAGGTGTAGGAAGCAATGGAGATTTGGAATCCATTATGGATTTAGGAAGCCAAATGGACTTAAGATCTTCATGATTTTTGCATTGGGTGTGAGATGAAGGAATTTGGGATTTTTGGATGGAGTGGGATTGGGATGATCCATTTGAATTGATTTCTTTTTGCTTGAGGATCCACACCATTTTAATTTTTGCTTGTGCTTTTTTAGGTGTGGGATTTTGTGGCTTTTTGGATGGAGTTTACTTCAACATTAGGGATTGATGCCTTGTGGCATGATCATTCTTAGGCTTTGATGGAGTTTTTGCTTTATGTGGGGAGGCATCCAAATTTTTATTTTTGAATCCCATGATAGATTCAGGTTTAAATGATGTGTGCATTTGTTGGCCATGACTAGGAATGATAGGGGATCGAAGGGACCAGGATTTATGGATGGAAGGATTAGTGGATTTGTGGATAAAGGGATGAGGGGATTTGAGGATGGGAATATTAGGTGTTGGGAGAAGTGGAGGAAGAGTGGATGGAGAGAGATGGATGGTCACATGCTTTTGTGGTTTGTAGAACGATGGAGGAGGGATGGTGGCATATGATTTGGAGGTGTGATGGGATGCATGGGTTTTGGGATTAAAATAAGTGGATTTAGAAGGCATGGAGGTGGTACAAACATTTCTAGATTGTTTTCCTTGGGATGGATAACCAAGGCCATGCAATTGTGAATGGATTTTGAAATGTATGGGGTCCAAGATACCTTGTTCATGAAGGCCTAAGCCTTTGCCTTGACAATTCATGTTTTGGAGCATGTGATGTACAATGGGATATTTATTATTTAAGAAATAAGATGTGAACCTATTATTAGGTGAGGGAGGATGGGTGATGGGTAGAGTTTGTTCTTCTTGTATGATAGAACTGCCATGAATGAAGGTAAAGGGACTAAGAGGATAGGATGATGGAGTTGGAATGGGATCAATAGAGAACGGTGAATGATCAATATGGGATAATGGCTGATTTTGATTTTCATTATGCTCCTTAGGAAGTTTATTATGTATGTTTTCTTGGGGACCAAGTGTCTCATCAAGGGAAGTGGATGTTTTTAGATGATGGATAGGACTAGTGTTGGCAGGATTATGGATAGAAGGAGAAGTTTCTTTGTTTTGAAGAAAGACCATGAAGCATGGTGAGTGCTCAAGTTGATCAACAAGACTTTCATGCTCACTCTTATTGCTAGGAGAATCATGAGGGGGAGTAGTTGGTTTTTGGGTAGCTTGTGTAATGTTATCTTGAGGAGTTTGGATGGTTTGATCTTGACTCAGTGAGGAACAAGGTTGATCATACTTTGGATTTGAATCTTGACATAACTCTTGGGTTTATTAGATGCACGTGATAGGCGTTCAATCATTGACAATGTGATTTCATGGGGGATTTTGATTTGCATTTATGGTAAGAAGTTTTTCAAGAGGCATGATAAGTATTAGACAAGGGGATGGTAATGGAAGAATAGGCATGATATGTCAAAGCTCTTTGATAAGAACAATCATAGATATTTGAATGCTTGATAATGTTTGATTCCTTGCTAATAGCCATTGGATCACATCCTTCATAAGTTTAGGGGTGGATGGATTAGGGGAGGTAGGAGATGGATAATATAATGGATGGAAAATAAAAGAAAATGTTGTAGTATTTGGATTAGGATCAGGTAGATGAATAATGGAAGTGGGTGTAGCGAGATTAGGATTAGGAGTGCTTGTGCTAGAGTGGGATGACATTGGATGGGTGGAGTTGGATGACTCCATATGTTTGCTTTTGCAATGTTGTTCATAGAGTCTATAGAGGTCATTTAAGAGAGGTGATTTAAATTTAGGATGAGGAGTTGATGGTGGATTAGATTGAGGGGATGATAAAGGATATGATGGTGGATGAACTTGATTTCCCTTGTCAAAGGTATCATGAGGAGGACTCATAGATGTTGGATTGTGGTGAAAGGGGTAGCTAGTGCTAGCATGTTCTTGTTTTGAGGGAGCTTGATATGGATGTTGAGGAACATTCATGGGATAGGTTGATGTAGGATTGGCTTGATATGGGGTATATGATGGAGATGTAGTTGATTGAGATGAATTATATATATAAGGAATGTTGCAAGAAGATTGAGGCATTGTTGGAGTAGTTCGATAGGATGGATAGAGTGGTTGTGATAACATGTCCCTATAAGAGGATGAAGGTTGGTAAGAGATTGATGGTGATGTGGGTTGATTTGGATGTATGACATTTACATTAGATTGGATATGTTCAAAATAGGCATCATGATCTATAAGGTCCTCTTATTTAAAATATGCATCATGTTCTACAAGGAACTCATAATCATTGGTACCAAATTCGAGACCTCCTATGACGAGTTTGGGTGTCCTATTGATTATGACTTTAGTAGGCTTTTTTATTATCAAAACCCTTTTGGACAAAGGGATTAGATGAAGGATTATGATGTGGATTTAAGAATGATTAGGATGATTAGGTATGAGATGAATTAGATTGGATGAATGGGTGGATGAAATGAATGATTAGAAGGTGATTATAGGTGGTTTGAAACTAGACCTTAGGCAACTTGCAAATAAAAGGATTTCACATATACATGCATAGGTTTGCAATGAATTTGGATTTGGATAATGCATATGAACACATATGCAATATACAACAACACCTTTGATTATTCAAGTAGGTGTGTCTTCGTAGTGTAGGCCCACACAATAGAGTACTTCTCAATATTCCTACCTAACTAGGAATACCTTTTTGAGTGGATAACTAGGGATAAAGGTGTTGCACCTAATATCCCTTCCTTTGGAGGCTTCTACGCCTTACCCAAAGAGAATGCTTATCTCTACTCGATGAAGTATATGGTGAGTAACAACATATAACCAGGGCTGTAGCCGACAGAATATATATATGTCGGGGGCTTTCCCAATAAATATATTCAGGCTTGATTAGCTGAACCTTGAACCACACTAGAAGATGGCCGAAAGGTCTTAAACTAGGATGTACAAGCTCTCTAAGGGTGCCCCCTATATACACAAGGTACATGGGGTCCAAGTCCATGAACACTAGTCCATTGAAGGCATGTGACAAGTCACTTCACCTTGTGTCTGGAATTACCTAGGGCCCCAAGACTATGCTAATAACTACGTGACTAGATTAAGGTACAACTTTCATTCTACCCATTTATATACCCCACCTGAACACTTGGTTGAGGTCACCCCTTGAAGTGGGTATGTCTCCAAGGCAAGCCTCTTAAGGGAAAGATGATGTTAAGTGCTTTTGATCTCCAAGTTTGTACAAAACACAAGGAGAGAGCATACACAACTTAACAAACCTTGGGTGACAAAGAGTGAACCAAGTGGTATTTTTTATCCCCAAGATCACACCAGGTGCAAGGGGAGAGCATACACACACTTGATCCACAAAGACAAGATTAATTAAAACCCTTAGAAAATGAAATGTGTGTGTGAAGATGAATGTGTCTAGAGGATGCTTTTGATTCCCAAGATAACACCAAGTGTAAGAGAAGAGCATACACAACCTAAGTCACAATCAAATCCTCCAAAAAAAGAAAACACAAAGTTTCAAATGATATATCTTTGAAAAGAGAAAACTTGCAACAAACTTGTTACTAGTTTGAGATATGATCTTTGACAAGCATAAACAAGCTTTATAACTAGGTTAGTTCCAACACAACTCCACAAGTTAACAATATAATGATAAAAAAAGCCATGTCATTATCAAACAAAGGTGTGTCACTTTTAAATAAAGGTGTGTCATTATCAGACAAAGGTTTTTCACTGTGTGACAAGGGTGCTTCACTATGAGACAAAGGTGCCTAGATACCTGGGAACTGAGATCTACAAAATAGACCGCCAGATTTGATCAAAACTAGAAACAGAAGATAGATAATAGATGTTAGAAGGATCTAATTTCTAGAAAACAAACAAGAGTGATGAAAACCTAGAATAAACAAAGGCACTTCACTATGTGAAAAGGGCGAGGATCTATGACTGAGTGTCAAAATCGATAAGAAAATGATGTTAAAACCCTACAAAACCCAGTGTTAGGATAGAAAATATCAAGATCTGAGGATTATGAATGAAAATAGATCATATTATGCAAAAAAGACTAGGAAATTTCATCCACAGATAAAGGCGAGCCAAGTTCTGACAAGGGTTAGCTTCTGTGTCACAAAGGTACCCCAATTTGTGACAAGGGTGCCACAGGAGCTGACAAGGGCACCCTAGGAGCTGACAAGGGTGCCTCACTGTCAAACAAAAGTGTTGAATCAAAAAATGATGTTAAAACCCTGTAAAGCCAAGTGTTAGGATAGAAAAACACCAGATCTAAGGGTTAGAAGTGAAAATACATCAAATCATGCAGAAATTATAAAAAACATTAAGTCACAGACAAAGGTGAGATAATTTATGACAAAGGTGAGTTGGTTCTTAACAAGTGTACTCCACTGTGTGACAAGGGCACCCCAAGAGCTAACAAGGGTGCTTCAAGAGTAGACAGAGGTGTGGAGTCATAAAATGAAGGTGCGGATTTGGGACATGGGCATAGATTGACAGTCGTAGGAACATACTCGTAACCTACAAGAAAAAATGATGAAGTTTCTTACTAAAAAGGGGTTAGATCAAGGACATGGGTCCCATCGGGCATGCCAAAATGTGTATGCAAAAATATGGAAATCAAATAAGGAACAATACAAAAAAATACCTATTTGATACTTAAGATACAACAAGAGCAAGTAACTATAAAATGAAAATGAAACAATATCACCAAATAGTTCTTGTTGCCCTTGATATTCCAATGATATTTTGATAGATATTTGTATATGTCGGTTGCTCAAACTAGAAGCATAACCTTGTATAAAGATTATGGATATAATGATAATGGGAGATCTATGATGATTTTACAACATGATGATACTTTGAATGTGGATTTATGAAATAGCAAATGTGCATCATAAGCTTATGGCATAAGATGTGTTGATAATGGCTTGGTTAAGGCTTGATTTATAGATGCTTGATTGATAGGATGGATGGCTAGGATTAAGAGGTGGAATGGATGGTTGAAATTAAGAGGTGCAATATGAAATGGATGGTGTAAAGTAAGAGGTGGAGGATTAGGGATTCTAGGGCATTCTTATGTGAATGGCTAGGATTGAGAGATGTAGTAGGCGATTAGTGGCTAGGATGAAAACTTAGTTTGACTTTTGGGACACTCATTTATTTATTGTGGTAAGTGAATGAGGACGAGGACAAGCTAGTCATATGACTCAATAATTAAATTAAATAATAAAATTATATAATTAATTATTGGAGAAGGGATGATGGGAGGATAATTAATTTTTTATTTATTTAATTTAGGTGATGGAGGAAATGGATTAATTAAATAAATATAATTTATTTAATTAATATGGGAAAGGGATTAAGAAATAATGTGTTGCAAGATGAATGCCTAGGGGATGTCAAAGGGTTATGAGGACATGGTCAATTTTGGATGTCTACACTTTTCACCTTCACATGTGCATCCACACATATGCACACACACATTGTTAGTATGCTCCCTACAACATTATAGCTTGTGGTCCCAAGTACAAAGACTTGCTTGGATCGACCACCATTATCAAGATTACCTGTCCATAGTACATGCTAGTACATATAATCTTGTTATGCTGTAAAATGTCCCCCTACCTAACTTTTACCTCCTAGGTTCCCTTAATTTAATCATGCATGTGTGAAACTTGTCCTGGAGCAAGTTCCCCTGAAACCCATGTCAAATGAGGCTTAGGGGTCCACTTCAATGCTTAATTAGAACCAAAAATAGACCTCTAGACTTGGGCCTCCGTGCCCTAGTCCAAACCTTTTTTTTCGAGACCCAAATTTAAAAGTGTCAGTTTATGACCATTAAAAGGTTTCCCTCTGTCAGCCATTTCAATTTGAATTAAGAATGTTAGCGGGAATGCATATATAAACATGTTTAAGCCTTCATTTTACTCCTAGTTGATGAAGGCAAACTTATGATTATCAAGCAAAGAGCATTCAAGGAAATCATTGTGTTGCAGAGTAGAATTGTGTTGTGTTTGTGTGTGTGTGTGTGTGTGTTGCATATTTGGCTCCATCAACTCATTCCCTCATGATTTGAAGGCACTTCATCTCCATGAGGGTTTTCACATCTAAGGTGATATTTATTTTGTGTTTCAATCAATCTATCTTATCATTTGATTTTTCTTTTGTCCACCAAGGACAAACACTCTATCTAATAATGGTGTTGGAAGGCTTGAATGCCATTTTCAGGGCTTGACTAAGGCAAGCTCCTAAACACCACAACCCCCAACCCCTCTCTTGTGCCTACAGGTTACAGGTGCAGGATCTTGCAGAGAGGAGTTGTAAGAGATTAGAGCAGGAGATAAAGATTGAAGATCTAAAGAAAATAGTAGAGAATATTCCCATCTGGACAAGGGCACCCACCCCTATGTCCTCCCAATTTTTTTGTTGTCAAAAACTCTGAAGTAGGTTGCAATCTGCATCATCTTAAAGTTCCAGATCTACATTGAAAGTGGCCTGCTAGACTGGGGCACTCACCCCAGTGTCCTCAAAGTTTCCACTTTCTAGAATCTAAATCCTAGTATGTTTCTAATCTGCATTTAGTTCCTTCCTGTGTGATATTTGTCATGTTTCGTCTATCTGTATACGATTTCATATAATTAGGGTTTAAAGGCATAATCAAATTAGGGTTTAACAAATTCATCAATACATTCCAACTTTCCTTATCATCTCAAAGTGACACCAAACCTGTAGTTGAGTCCTCTTGTTGGAGAAGTGACTTAACTCAGTTTATGTCCTTGAATGACATATGTGAAAGGAGGGTTTGATTGAATCTATCTAAAACCCTACCTCACTCATCATTCCTACTTTTCATATATAACAAATCATTTCTACTATTCTTACATTTGAGCCAACTAGCAATAGATTATGCTAAAATGTGTGCTTTGTTAAACACACCTAGATACTGAGAGTGGGGAGGGGTTAATCAGTATCCAAACAAATCTCAAACCCTCTGGAGAAAATTAAAACTTAAACTTTACAGCATTAACAGAAACATAATAGATCAACACAATGCACAACACCACATAACACTAGATGTACGTGGAAAAACCTAAAGGGGAAAAACCATGGTGAGAAAAGTTGCTAGGAGCTACTATCCTAATTCAACCTCACAAAAGAATTACAATTACAACTTTGCTTTAGGGCTACAACCCAAGGAAGCTACGACTCCCTGAAGAAAGGCTTTAGGGTCACTCCTAAGGAAGATACAACTCCTTGCAGACTTTGTTTTAGGGATTCAACCCATGGAAGCAACTACTCCCTGAACTGAGAACAAACTCAGAAATAATTACAGCATGGCAATCATTCTACTATTTGAAACTGACAATGAAGCTCACTCCTTTTGATTAATGCAGTTTTGCCTTTTCACTCCTCTTTTGATGATTACCCTTTTTCTTTGACAACTTTTGCACCTTCTTCAAAAGTCTTCTCAGCAGCTTACTAACTCACTACTTTCAACCTTCAAATTTTTTTTCTTTTGGCTCACTGCCTCTAGCAATCAGTTACGCACACTCTTCACTTCCTTTCTATCTCAAGAATATCTTCAAGATGAGTCTGGACAGGATCTACCACTTCTACTCTTTCTCTTTCAGTCACACATCATAATGCATTACACATCCATATTTGACTTCTTCCACTCACACTCGCAATCATACCACACCTAGATCAACTAGGTTTACAATATATACATGATATTACATTAATTACATTATAAGTCAACCAAAGATCAAACAACATGAAACGTGTAGAGGGCAAGCCATAAAATGAACTACACGCAACACCAAGAAGAGGAACAAGCCTTGTAGATTCCAACACACACTTAACCTAGTACTAAACATTCTTCATGGCTAACCTTTAAGGAATAACATTCGTACACTTTGCACATTTGAAATACGTCAGCCTTAAGAAAGAAAATATGAATCTTGTAACACATCATCCATTACAACTTGGTGGTACTCATGAAGGATTAAACATTACTTGCGCTTCTCCCAAATGAGTCAGCATGACCCATACAATATCTCCAAATGCTCCTTGAACTCTGCACAACAAAGAGCTTGTGGCACATACCTCCAACATACCTTAGTCAGCCAGGCAAGAGCATAACCCAATAACACCTTCATTCTGGACCACATCTTGTTCCGAAAAAACTAGAAAACACCTTGCGGAGCAAAAAGAAACATCACAAGATGCTCGAGATCATTCTCCATCAGCTAATTCACCATTTCATGCAGCAATAAGTTGGTGCAAGCTAACATACATGAAACTAGCCATAGGACAATACATTCCTGCACTATATCACTTACAACTTTCTGTATGGAGGACCAAATGATATGAAACCTTGAATGTAGCACCTTCTCAACATACTAAACCTAACTTCTGAACTACATGACCATATCTTCAAATGCAGAGGAATGCAAAGTATTCTCCCAAAGAGTCTTCAAGGCAATTTCCTGCATCAAAAACCTTCACCAACACCCAGAGACCAGAGTCTTCTTGTAACAACACATACTTCCTTAGGATCAGTAGGAGAGAGCATACAACATGCTATAGAACATCAGCAACATCTTCTCAATATCAGTATTACTTCCAATCCTCATATATTAATGCTTCTAATTCCCATCTATTAGTATCATCATGCTATCATCTCTGCTGAAAACAAGCCTACTTAATACAACCTTAATTGACATTAAACAAGGCATGACATCCAACCATGAACATTAATAATATCATTGTTAGCACACCATCATAGGATAACATCAACATAAGTATTCAAGCTAAGTATTGACATCAATGACAACCACATCAATGACAACCTTAGGTAACATATGTTCAACAATCTCCCCATTTGGCATTGATGGAAACACACACCTGCCCATTCACTTCCTTTGACATCAAGGACAAAGGGCAACTACTTCTCCTCCTTAGGGTACAAATTCTCCTTTTCAACCTTCTCCCCCTTTGAAGTACATACACTCCTTCTTGAAGTAACTAATAGGCTCCCCCTATCAGCAACAATCACTACCTACTCCCCTTGAGAGGTAGCCACTATCAGTCCAAGAAAAAGATATAGCATGAATTACTCCCCCTAGACAGATGCACCAAATATGCATTTAGCAAGAAGGAGGGGCAATTACCCTGAACTTCTACCAAAGATACTCAAAAGTATCCTTTGCAAGAGCCTTTGTGAAAATATCTGCAATCTAATCCTTTATTAGAACATATTCCAGCTTCACTTCTTTATCTAAAACCTTCTCTCTCAAAAAGTGATACCTGATTGATATATGCTTGGTTCTAGAATGCATCACTGGATTCTTGGAAATATTGATAGTACTAGTATTATCACACAAAATAAGAATAGATTCATCATATTGTATCTTGATATCCTTCAATGTTTGCTTCATCCACAACACTTTTGTATAGCAAGATGCTACAACAATGTACTCTGCCTCTGCAGTTGATAAAGATATTGAATCTTGTTTCTTACTATGCCATGAAACCAATCTGCTTCCTAAAATGAAAGCACCACCACTTGTACTTCTTCTATCATCAACACAACCAACCCAATCAGTATCAATGTAAGCATTCAGATCAAAGTTATTACCTTTTGGATACCATAAGCCATAATCTAGAGTTCCCTTCAAATATATGAATATTCTTTTTACTGCCTTCTCATGAATTTGCTTAGGATTAGCTTGATATCTAGAAACCAAACATACCACATGCATAATATTAGGTCTAGAAGTAGCCAGGTATAATAATCCTCCAATCATAGATCTATAAAGAGTTTGATCAACCTCAGGTGACTCGTCAGCCTTGCTCAAGTGACAACTAGTAACCATAGGAGTACTTACTAGTTTGGAATCCTCCATTCCAAATTTCTTCAACATCTCTCTAACATATTTATCTTGAGAAACTTAGATACCATCGTTTAGCTAAACAATTTGAAACCCAAAGAAGAAAAACATCTTACCAATCATAGACATCTCAACCTCTTTCTTCATCTCTTCTACAAACCTCTTGTACATACTATCATCTCCACCAAAGATGATGTCATCAACATATACAACAACTATCAAAATCTTGTCTCCCTCTTTCTTAATGTAAAGATTACTATTTGTAGTACCTTTCTTGAAACCTTGCTAAAGTAAGTACTTATCCAACCAAGCATACCAAGCTCTAGGAGATTGCTTGAGTCCATACAAAGCTTTCTTGAGTCTGTACAACATGTTTGAATCTTCTGATAGCTAGAAACCATTGAGTTGCTCAATGTAGATCTCTTCCTCTAAATCACCATTCAAGAATGCCGATTTACATCCATTTGATAGACCTTAAAGTTGTTGTGAGAAAAAAAGGCAAGAAACATCTCGATTGCCTCCATCCTAGCTACCAGAGAAAAAGTCTCCTTAAAATTAATACCTTCAACTTGTGAATAACCCTTACACACCAATCTTGCTTTGTTCCTCACAACTTCACCATCTTCATTCATCTTGTTCTAGAACACCCACTTTTTTCCTATAACATTATTATTAGCTGGTTTGGGAACTAGTTCCCATGTCTGATTCTTTTCTATCTAATTCAATTCTTCTTCCATTACCTTCATCTATCCATCATCTTTTCTAGCATCAGCAAAGGTTTTGGGTTCTATCTTTGATAGTAAACATAGATTCACTTGCTCACTTGCTTTTGTAATCTTTCTCCTAGTCTGCACACCTTCATTCTTATCCACAATAATCTAATCTACTAAGTGATTCCTCTGAACATACTTTGCTAGAGTCTTAGGAATCTGTTCTGATTCTTGTTTCTTTTCTTCTTTATCCTCTTCTTCTTCTTCAATGTAGAGAGGTATATCATATCTGCAATCCTCTGGTTCTTGTGAGATTTGACACAAATCTTCATCTACCTTATCATTCGTGCTTTCAAACATCTTTCGCAATCTCTTGTTGTGGCATCTATAGGCCTTGCTTCTGGTTGAGTAACCAAGAAAGATATCTCCATCACACCTTGAATCAAACTTTCCAAGGTCTTCTTCATCTCTCCTGATGTAGCATTTGCTACCAAAGATCCTGAAGTATTTGACAGTGGGAGGTCTTCCATACCATAGCTCATCAAGGGTCTTAGTGCTATTGACTCTCAATTGTACTCTTTTAAGCAGGTAGATAGCAATGTGAACTGCTTCCTTCCAATACATATTAGGTAGATCTGCATCTTTCAACATTGCCCTAGCCATCTCTTGCATAGTCCTATTCTTCCTCTCCACTACCCCATTCTGTTGATGGGTCCTAGGCGTAGACAGATGTCTCCTAATGCCATGGTCTTCACAAAACTTTTCAAATTCATTTGAAGTAAACTCACCTCCTCTATCAGATCTTAAGAATTTGATCTTAGCATCCATTTCATTCTCAAGTATTGAACTTTGAAAATCTTCAACTTATCAAAGGCTTCTAATTTTTCTCTTAAAAAAGTAACCCAAGTCATTCTAGACTAATCATCAATAAGCAACATGAAATACCTTTCACCTTGTTGAATTTTTGTTCTTGTAGGACCACATAGGTTAATGTGAATCAGCTCCAGAGGCATTGTAAAAGAATACTCCTTGGTTTTGAAATTTGTTTTTCTCTTCTTTCCCATTTGACATTCGTTGCATAATGTGTTTGCAGGCTTGGTTATCTTAGGCATATCTCTCACTGCATGAGTAGAGCTGATCTTTACCATATTGTCAAAGATGATGTGTCCCATTTGCTTGTGCCACAACCAACACTTACCAGATTGAGCCAATAAACATGTTCTTCTATTTACCTACTTTAGATGATAGATATCTCCATATGTCTTAATACCTTCTGTAACTAATATTCTGAACCTTGTCTTCCTAATTTCACACCCTTTGGCATCAAAAGTAAGATTGTATCCTTTACTACACATCTGACTGACACTGAGGAGATTGTGCTTCAACCCTTTGACATAGAGGACATCCTCAATCTTGTTCTTTCCATCAATGATTATAACACCCTTCCCACATATTTGTGTTGGCTCATCACCACCAAACTTGACAGCTCCACCATTCCACTTCTTAAGGTTGATGAACTTCTCCTTGTCACTAGTGATGTGGTTAGAGCAACCATTGTCAATTACCCAAGCATTTGCTTCTTTTGCATGAAAGGAAGTCCATACAACCATTGATTTTTTGTTCTCTTTGTTAGCTTGCAAGGTATCAAACTTCTTGCATTTTCCAATAGCACCCTTTTTGTTACCAACTTTAAAAGCCATGAAAAGTTTTTCAACATTTGAATCATCATGATCCTCATCTTTTGAAGAACAATTGTTCTCTATGGAATAAATAGTTTTTTTTAACTTCTCTCTCTTGTCACTACCCCCTGATTCTTTAAAAGGACATCTAGAGGCAAAATGACCAACTTTCCCACAATTGAAGCATTTGAAAGGTAACTTATCTCTGTACTTTCTAGTGCCCTTCTTCAATCTTCTCACAAAGTTTACCTCTACCACATCAAGGCCATCATCTTGATCAGTTGTTTCATCTTTTGCCTTCTTACTAACTTTGAATCTTGCTTCCTTCTTTGTAGCCCCCTTGTCAAATTCTCTCATTTCAAAGGCTATGAGAGAACCAAACAATTGATCTGCTGTATAGTGATCCAAATCCTGAGTCTCCTTAATAGTAGATACCTTATGATTGTAAGATTTAGTGAGAGATCTCAACACCATCTTCATAATCTCATCTTCTTTCAATATTCCAACAAGACCTCTAATGCCATTAACTATTTCATCCACTCAAAGCATATAAATAGAAATGTCTTCATCTTCTGCCATCCTCAGGGTCTCAAATTTACTCTCAAAGATTTGCATCTTGGCTTTCTTCAATTTACTATCTCCTTTATAAATGCTCTTAAGTTTCACCCAGACATCCTTAGTAGATTTGCAACCCATTACCTTCAGAAGTTCTGAATCAACTAGCCCACTCATGATAGCATTATTTACCTTAGCATTGTTATCGTACAACTTAATCTCATCTAGATCTATAGGATCATTAGAAGGAGCAGTGTAATCATCCTTGATAGATTACCAAAAACCAAACCCTAGAGAAGATAGATAGCCTTCCATCCTTAGCTTCCAAAAGGTGTAATTTGTCCCATCAAACATAGGTGCCTTGTGAGATCCATTATGAACCATCTCAGACCTTCCTCAAGTAGTTAAGCTCCTTCTGAGGAACTTAGCTTTGATACCAATTGTTGAACACACCTAGATATTGAGAGGGGGGTGAATCAATATCCAAACAAATCTCAAGCCCTCTAGAGAAAATTAAAACTTAAACTTTACAGCATTAATTAGAAACATAAAAGATTAACACAATGCACAACACCACATAACACCAGATGTAAGTGGAAAACCCCAAAGGGGATAAACCACGGTGATAAAAGCTACTAGGAGCTACTGTCCTAATCTAGCCTCACAAAAGAATCACAATTACAACTTTGTTTTAGGGCTACAACCCAAGGAAGCTACTACTCCCTAAAGAAAGGTTTTAGGGTCACTCCCAAGGAAGCTACAACTCCTTGTAGAATTTGTTTTAGGGCTTTAACCCAAGGAAGAAACTACTCCCTAAACTGAGAACAAACTCATAAATTATTATAGCATGACAGTCCTTCTATTGTCTAAAACTGAAAATGAAGCTCACTCATTTTGATGATTGCAATTCTGCCTTTCAACTCCTCTTTTGATGATTGTTCTTCTGCTTTGACAACTTCTACACCTTCTTCAAAAGTCTTCTCTGCAACTTACTGACTCACTGCTTTCAACCTTCAAGAAGTTTTGCTTTTGGCTCATTACCTCCAGCAATCAGTTAGGCACACTCTGCACTTCCCTTCTATCTCAAGAATATCTTCAAGATGATTCCAGATAGTATCTATCACTTATGTTCTTTCTCTTTCAGTGGCACACCATAATAGATTACACATCCATATTTGACTTCTTGCACTCACACTCGTAATCATACCACACCTAGATCGACTAGGTTTACAATATATACATGATATTACATTGATTACATTACAAGTCAACCAGAGACAACAAGAATATTACAATTACAAGTCGGCCAAAGATCAAACAACATGAAATGTGTAGAGGGAAAACCCTAAAATGAACTACACACAACACCAGGAAGAGGAACACAGCTTGTAGATTCCAAAACACACTTAACCTGGTCCTAAACATTCTTCACAGCATTAGCCTTCAAGGAATAACATCCCCATGCTTCGCACATTTGAAATAGGTTAGCCTTAAGCAAGAAAATATGAAACTTGTAACACATCAGCCATTATGTAACTTGGTGGTACTCATGAAGGATTAAACATTACTTGCACTTCTCCTAGATGAGTCAGCATGACCCATACAATATCTCCAAATGCTCTTTGAACTCCACACAACAAAGAACTTGTGGCACATACCTCCAACATACCTTAGTTGGCCAGGCAAGAGCATAACCTAGCAACACCTTCATTCCGGACCACAGCTCATTCCAAAAAACTTGAAAACACCTTGCGGAACAACATGAAACATCACAAGATCCTAAGGATCATTCTCCATCAGCTAATTCACCATTTCATGTAGCAATAAGTTGGTGCAAGCCAACAGACACTGAAACCAATCACTGAACAATATCGTCCTGCACTTTGTCACTTACAACCTTCTCTGCAGAGGAGAAAATGATATGAAACCTTGAATGTAGCACCTTCTCAACATACTAAACTTGACTTCTGAACCACATGACCATATCTTCAAATGTGGAGGAAAGTGGAGCATTCTCCCAAGCAATCTTCAAGGCAACTTCTTGCATTAGAAACTTTCACCAACACCTGTAGACTAGAGTCATCTTGTAACAACATATACTTCCTTAGGATCAATAGGAGAGAGCATACAACATGCTACATACCATCAACAATATCTTCTCAATATCAGCATTACTTCTAATCCTCATCTTAATGCTTCTAATTCCCATCTTAATGTATGATCATGATATCATCTCTGCTAACAACAAGCATACTTAATACAACCTTAATTGACATTAAACAAGGCATGACATCTAACCATGAACATCAAAAATATCACTGTTAGCACATTGGTAATAGTATACAATCAAAATAAGCATCCAAGCTAACTGTTGACATCAATGACAACCACATTAGTGACAACCTTAGGTAACATATGTGCAACATGCTTCATACGAGCTATTTTTCATACTTTTTTTGAGTCACCTAGCAATTAGTTTGCTAGTACTTGTGATTTAGGAAAGTGTACTGTATGGTTCCTAGCAACACAACACACTAGACCTTGAACCATATTTGGCATCCTTTCTAACAATAAAGTATGATAGAAAATGCCTCTTTCTCTCTTCATCTCTTTCTTCTTGTATATGTGTTAGTTTTCGCTACTATGTATCCTCTCTCTTATACATGTCTAATATGATTTGCTAACATTTTGTTTTGTAGATTATATTTATCTAATCCTTCTCTCTTGTAGGTCTTATATATATTATTCCAACATTGCTTGCTATGCAGATCTCTATTGCCTAAGGTATTGAGTTTACATAAGTTCTTAGCCCAGTGACATGATTTCTCTACTTGAAGAGATTTCTACATCCTCTATAGTATCCTTTTAGATAATCCTTTCATGATGTTATTTCATTTCTATATTTTAGCATAGCTTATGTCATCAACCTACTAAAGCAGGGGTAAAATGTAATGTTAAAAATTGCATACTCTTGTACTTTCACATTATGTTTTGGATCTGCTTTAGTGTTTGTAACACTTAGCATATTTTTAGGCTCATTTGGCCCTTACCTTACCTTTTTCACCCTCAATGTCAAGGTTATGCTTATGTTCTTACCTTCTTGTGGCCCGTTTGTGGAAAAATATCATTTTTCTACATTCACGTCATTCTTCACTAGTGATAGAAAGCTTTTAGAAGTTGATGATGCTTGGATGCTAGCACAATGTACTAGTGTTCTTTGACATTTTGTCATATGACGACTATTTTTTATTGTTTTTCTACCTTGCCGAGTGACCAAGTTTTTGGTAATGGCCTTGAATCAAATCAAAATGCTATTTCAAACCTTGGACATCCTTATTTTCTCTCTTAAGTTCATTTTTGAATATCTCCAAGCATTCTTGATCAATCTCTTGCATTCTTTGGCTCTCATAATAGCAATTTATCAATCTTCTTGGATCTTGATATTCAAAAGCTCTCATGTGAATCTAAGCAACAACATTTTTACTAGCACTCTTTGAAAGTTTAAGCACTCTATAACTAGCTAGCATTTCTTTAGCATATCTATCTTGTTGAGGACATCTTGATCTTGGGTTTTGCAGATTTTTATCTCTCTATCTTGCATGAGGTGATAGTGTTCTAACTTTCTCTTTTATTTTTGTTTATCACTTGCAAGATCCATTGTTGTGTTGTTAGCACCTATTGGGTTTTCACCTCCTATTAGCTAATCTCATACACACTAGTTTGCAATCCTTGTAGACCAAGGATTATATATCCATAACATCTTGTCAATGTCCTTAATTCCTAGATGCACATAGGATAAGAGCACACACTATTTCAATCTATTTTCTATATTAGTTTCTCATGGAGGTCAAAAGACCAAAATAAGGGCTTGAACATTCGTCACAAGCTCCTAAGCAGTGCCAACCATTTTTCTTGTTCTAGCCATAGGTGTTTGGAAGATCACAACCACACAAAGGTTTTGTAGTTCTTCTTTCTTCCTCTTGTTCTTTTGTTTTCTTGTCAATAAAGCTTTACTTTAGTATTTCTATATTTTATGGAATACTCTTGTTGTGCTTTGTTGACTTCTGTGTGTAAAAAACTCTGAAGGCCATACAAAAAATTAGACTTTGCACTATTTTCGTACCACATCATGTAGTATAGACAATAGTGTGTCATGTAGACATTCATGCATTGCACTAGCATCCTAGACAGAGGACTTTAGCTTTTAGTGCTAGGTTCCTCTTTCTCTATAGTTTTCCATTATGTACTCTATTTTTTATTTAGCAGTTAGAGTTTCTAAAATCTACAAATCTTCTATCATTTTCCTCTCTTTCTCTTTCACTTAGTTTAAGAAGTAAAAGGGAAACTTGTCTAGATAAGATCCTATTTAGCTTTTTGTTGTTGCAATGAAGTTAAATTTTATCTTGTCACAATCTTATCTAGTGTAGTGTAAGGAAAGTTTAAAATTTTAAACAAAGAAACTAGAAAACAAGAGAAACACCTCTTATTCACTTTCCTTTACATTATATATAGTCAACCTAGACATAAGAGCTATGATTGATATCAAATAATGTAATTAATGTTAGAATTAAATTAAATAATGTAAGGGTACTTATCTCTAAATCTAATGAAAATATCATTCTGATAGATGTTATAAATCAATTCTATATGGTATCAAAAATTAGAGCATTTCAAAGAACTATGAAAGAATTGGGAATCTAACTATGAAATTGTTTGGTTTTCTTTTACAAGGGTGGAAGTGATCTCCGCAAGTGTAGATCTAAACCCATACATGGAACTAAACTTGGAGTCATAGATCTAAACTTCTTTATTTTGGACTTCTCCAATTTATTCACCTAACATGTGTCTATGATATGTGTCTAAGAAAAAGGTGTTTACAAAAGAAATGAAAAAGACAAAGTATTTGCATGTATCATTTTGAGTGGAGAACATGTTAAAGTTAAAGCACTATCTTGTACATGAAACAAGACTTGCAATTGGAAAAGAAAATATGACCATCCTTGACTACATGGGGTTTCCTTTGTCATTTTTTAATTTTATTTTAAAAGGGAATACTTAGTAAAAGCATATATTTTTATTCTAGGGTAATTTTGTTTTTAAGATAATATGCATTAAAAGTATATATTTTTAAAAATAGAGAATATATATAATTTGTATTTATATTTGTAAGGGTAAAAATATGTTTTTAAATTATTATTTTTAGATTTTATTTTAATTTTTTTAGTGTAATAGTTTAGTGTGTAAATAGCATATTTATGTGTAGAAGTTGGCATTATACTTGAATATTGATTCCTCATTTCTCAAAGATAATTTTTTAAAATTTTTATTTCTATTGTCTTGGATCAATGTTGTACTAGTTATAGCTTTAAACTTGGTTCACAATCATAGATGTGGACTTATGGGAAAATTTTTAAACTCAAATTTAATCATGAGCCCAAGCCAACTCAATCCTAAGTAATTGTTCCTTGTTAACTTAAATGTAAAATATTCAAATTTGCATGTTGGATGTTGTATAAAAGAACAAAACCTACTTCATTTAATAAAATCAAAAACAAGAGTCCAAGAGTACTTAGCAAACATCATTTATATCACAAAGCATAGCATTAGCTTCTGCAAATCATATGGCATTTGCATTTTTTCTTGGCACGTTTTCAAGCTTATTCAAAATAATTAAATCAAGCCAAGGGCTTGACTAGCATGAAATTTGGGAAGCTAGTCACTTTCCTTTCGTAACAGAGTAGGTTCAATAGTGTCAACCTCACTATTTTCAAATCTATCAAAAGTGAACAAGATTTCAAGGGTCCAAAGTGCAAAGATAATTGCCACAATATAAGTTTAGAACCACATATACATGATTAAAGCTGCAAATGTAGAGATCAAAACCATAAAGGTGGGACTATACTAGAATATCATTTGTCAATCTATCTAAACTATACAGTCACAAGTTTGAAATAAAAAATTAGAATAAGATCACATCATGTACATTAAAACATATCATTCACTATCATTCAGTAGTCATATCTGAAGTTAAATTTCCTTATTCATCATATCAATTTTACATATTTAAATAATATTTTGAGACTCAACTATTTATCTAAATTAATGGCGTTAATTGTTTTAATTATTTAATTAACTTAAAATATCTTAAATTCATATATCCTAAAGATGCAGATAAAACATTATAGTCTACCCTTTGCTTTCACTATACTTTTTTCTTTTTGTCTTGATGAAAGCAAAATACAAATAAGAATGCAGTCAAAGACTGCTGTAGAAAAAACCCCGCCACAGACTAAACTGCAGCAATACTAAAATACACAGCCAATACAAACACTGCAAATACAAATAGATACAATACAAAGAGCTGTTTCCACACAACAAACAACTTCTTAACATAAAAAACAATTCTTTTTATTTCTTTTTAATGTGCTTTATGCGCCTCCATAATATGACAGCTGGGAAACAATGACGATGATAAAACCCCCTCTCCTGTTGTCCCCAATTTCAGAATCTACCGGTATAAACTAAAGAGTAAAGATTTTATCTTTCCGTTGCATACTAACCACTAGCGAGTGACTGATATCATCTACTTTCAAGGCTCTATCATTAGGTATTCAACTTCATTTTAGTCAATCACTTCCAATTGCAGGTGGTGCTATTGGCTTAAGCTAGAAATTAAAGACAAGCTTAAAAATAAAGAAAAGAAAAGAAAGGCGTTGCCAACACAGACAACTGGGAGTAAGCTATACTCACCACAAAAAACCGCCACAGTTTATATGTATGCATACCAATAAATATAAATGTTAGTCTATACAAACAAATTGATATAAATGACGGTGCAGTCTTAACAATTCATCTTACACACTTGAGCAAGTTTTAATAAACGATGAAGACATTTTTCATTCTAATTATAGATTATATCGATATACGTACATTTAGATTTCTTCACACAGTCTCACAAGATAGGCTATAATTCTAGGTCTCCACTAAACTCTTCAAACTTTAACACAATAACCTTAGGTAGAATTCAAACATATACCCAAACTATTAATTAAGTTGCGGGGAAATTAAACCCTAAACACTGCTTTTTATTGTCCTCATCATCATTCTCTTGCTGGCTCTTATACATCTTCCTTCCCAAATAACCAGCGATAATAGCAGCAGAAATAGCGCCCACAACTCCCAGCAGAGAAGTCTCCTTTTTCTCTTGATAAACGTTTGTCCCCGAAGTGGAGGGCAGTGGTTCACCTCTGATCCTGGGCATGAAGTCTGGATCATTCAGCTTATTTTTATCCGCTTCTTTGTTTCTTCAAGATATGTAGTCGTTGTTCACAAACTTGACACGAACGGAAGGAACTTGAGCCATTCTGAGCACATACAGACGGCGGTTGTTCTCAAACCACACAACGCCTTGTTTGTCTGTGTGTACAGTGAGCTCACCATAGACAGCAGGATCAAGCTTGCCCTGTTGTATTAAAGACACCGATTCTCTAACACTGGGGTTTTCGCAATCGCCGAAACAAGGCCTAATATCAAGCTGGGTGAATCTCAAATTCTTGGGATTCTCCACTGCACGCTTTCCATCGTCGGAGGGGGGAATGAAGGCCATTTTCTCATCTGTGTTGGGCACCACCAGTTTTCGCGTTTTAATAGGCACTCTACCGAGCTGTTTACCAAAAGCGTCCTTGGGACTCCGAAAATAGAGTGGTGTGTATGGGCCCTAGTGTACCTGAAAGCTTCCTAGTATTTGAGTGGAGAACATTATATTAATAATATATATACACTCTTCTCCATTATATATATTTAAAAATAAATTATTATTAATAAAAATCTTAAAATCAAAGTAATAGAACATAAATATTTTTGAACTATGCAACCCCTGTATTGATTCTGCACGCACTTATTGACGAAGCAAAGAAGTCCTTTTATATGAAAAAGAAAAGAGAGGTGCATTTACTTGTTGACGAAGCGAAGAAATTGAAGAAGCCAAATGAATAGATAACACGTTGAAATTAAAGCAAAGTTATGCGATGAAAGTAAGATTTGGAATTGCCAAAATATATGATTCCCGTCTCACCTTTTTTAATTAAAGAATTTCTTATGCGGAATCTTCAAATGTTTTTCCACCTCTTTCTTCACTCTCTTTAGTATTGCATAGAATCATTAAAAGAAAAAAACTAAAAATAATCATTCAAAAACCCACGACCTACTGGAAGGCTTGTCGCGTAAAGGTTAATAGACCTTTACAAAGGCCCATGACCATCCTAAGGGATATAGGCATTTAAATGAGTTACAACTTAATAAGCCATGGACCCCTTAAGGTCTATAGTTGCCCTTTTACCATCAGATCCCTTAAACATTCAATGCCCTCCACATTTCTCTAGACCCCTCTTGCCAGCAAATCTATCATTTTTGGTGAAAAGTTTCTACTTTGGCAATGTTTTTGGTTGTTTAGTTATTTCTAGGAGTTCCTCCACATTTTGCAAGAAGTTTGGTGGCTCTCCAGATTTGATTGTAGATAACTAAATTTGACATGGATCTTCATTTGGTGGGTTGTCCTCACAGCACACAATGCCTCGTTTGTCTTTGTGCATAGTGAACTCACCGTACACAGCAAGATCAAGCTTGCCATCTTGTATTAAAGACACCGATTCTCTAAGACTGTGGTATGTGGGTTCACTGAAAGTAGACTTAATATCAGGTTAGGTGAACCTAAAATCTTTGGGATTCATTATTGCACGCTTTTTAGTGGAGTCCATACTCATATCTATGTTGGAACTTGGGCAGCACTAGTTTTTCCTTTTAATGGCCCTCAATTCTCAATGTCGTATCAGTATTGTTTGTTAAGGTCCTATCTGGCATCGTGTTGTTCTTAACTCCACTAGGCGGTCAATGTCATAATTTATAATATAGTAGAGTAATTATAGGATTTTATTTTATTATTATTTAATATGTTTTAATTTTCCTACCACCTCTCCCAACCTTAATCCTCCCTCCACCTCATCTCTTTTTAAAGGGTAGATTTGAAATCCTAATCACAAGTATTTTCTTCCTAATGAAAGATCATTGAGTGTGATCTGAAACATTAAAGCAAAGAAATACACATAGTTAAATCGAAAAGCACTTGTCTCTAAATTCTATGGACTGTGGAAAAGTCGTGCCTACTACAACTAATAACTTAGTCCTTGACTCCCTACAAACCTAATACTATAATCAACAATCAGTCTTAAGTAAATAGAAAACGCTGACTAAGTAATACAATAAGCAACTAGCAAAGTAAATAAGAGGTTAAAAGAAATGTTTATATTTTGGCCACCATAGGAAATAATGTGATTAATTTGAATTATGTAGATGTATTTAGGTGATTTTTTTAGTGGTGTACACCTAAAATCTATTCCTATATTTTAATTATTTTTCATCATTAATCTCTATCACTTCCCACACTAGTTAATTAAATAATTTAATTCATTCATTCATTGCGCTATCACCAACTAATTAAATAAATCATTTTATTTAATAAACTAAACTAATATCATTTATCTTATATTTAATTAAATATATCTTATATTCCATTTTGCTATTTCTACATTGAACCCTCCAAGGATCAAGTCTGACACCATGAGGGATGAGGTCGGGATCGTGCTCCAGGGGAATTTGGGGGAATGGATACTCCTTAGCTCTCAGCCGAAGAGGTTCAACCTAGGACTCGTACTCCCATATCAAATAAAAAAACGAACATATAGATGATCTCCATCCAAAAATAAATTTAAAAAAATCATTTATCCCCTTCATCATTTAAAAAATAGAAATATTTATTGTTCAACACCAAATCTTAAAATCTACATCATCAATCTAAATGCAAATTAACTTACCCACGAAGCAAAGAACTCTTTTCATATGAAAAGGAAAGATATCTCGTGAAAGTTAAAGCAAAGTCGTGCGATGAAAGTAAATTTTGGAATTGCGAAAATATATGATTCCCATCTCACCTTTTTAATTCAAGAATTTAATCTTCAAATGTTTTCCCACCACTTTCTTCATTATTTTCAACGTTGTCTCCAACATTTTGGAGGGGCACTTAAGTGGATGGCTCAAATTTTTAAACGTGGAAGGTGCAGATTCATTCCAGAGAGCTTGGAGTGCATGTACACCATCCCGTACAGTAATTCTCTAAGAAATTTGCCCCGCTTTAGGCAATTCTCAAGTGGAGGGGGATTTGAGGAGAATGTGGAGCTATTTGTAGAAATATGGTCTCATGGAATGTTTGTCTGTATTTATTAATTTTTTTTTTCTAATGTTTTTATATAAGATCCTTCTCACTTGTCTATTTCTAATGGGTGTGTTTTTAAGTTTCTTTAGTCAAAGGGAATCAATTTTTTTATAAGCAAGTTTGTGGGAAATTCTTACATGAGTGTGATTTCTCTAGTTAGGTAGTGGCCTTGTGACTTAAGATTGAGTTTCCTTCCCTTTTAGATTTATTAAAAGGTTTCTTTTTCTTTCAGTTCAACTCTTTAACTCATAGAAAACATGAACCTTATTTGGAATCAAGGGTCATGGTTCTATGGAAGATCTAGATTGTTCATATAAATTTGGTTCCCATTTTAATCCAAATAACGTGGCCTTTCTAAATATTCTTTTTTGGATTAGATTTTATCATCTCCTTGTAGTTTGTCGATCATCGAAGAGGTTTTAGTTGTCGATAGAAAAGCTTGGTTCCTTTGTGAGAATAGATATGGATTGGGATGGCTCTTTTGATAGCTTCATCAAGGGGTGTGTGTGTGTGTGTGTGCGTGCATGCACTTGATCTTTCTTTTCATATAACAAGATCCATTCAAATTCAATCTTCTTAAGGTTCTTGGTTATAGTTTGTTGATTTTGAGGGTTTGCATTTTCATTCTTTCTAGTACAACTAATAAGGGAATTAGAGATCTTCAAGTTGTTCTTTTTAGCAAGGTTCTTGCTTAGGTCAAAGATGGGTGTAGAAGAAAGATAATCCAAATGAAGATTTTATTTGGAGAAATCATGGGAGTTCTTTAATCTTCTAACTTCCTTCAACTACGTCCATGGATTTGCCTATTATTGCTGTCACAATTAGCAAGTAGAGTTTGATGAATTTGGACTATATTTCACAAGTCCTTTTTGAGATAAAGGAAAATAACATTCTTGGTGAAGAGAGTGACTTACTCAATGATCTCCAATTGGATCAGGAGGTTTTTGGATGGTGTGGGTGATATAAGAAAGCGGTGCAAATTCAAGCAATGGACAAGATACAAAAACATAGGGGACATAAATCAAAAGTAGAGAAGCTTTAGTTGGAGGCCCAAGAAGCAATTAGGGAGGGTACATAGTGGACAATGGAGTCCCTCCTCTCTCTTTGGAGCTAGAAGATGGTGATTGTAAATGCCTAGACCTATGTGTCTTATATGTTGATGGCTTTTTAGTTTTTGCCCCTTTGGTAGCTTTATTAGAAGTTTCCCATTTCTAGTTGGTGGTGTTGCACCTAGTGGTACAACTTTCTCCTTAATGGTGCATGGTGCCTCATTGGCTTGCAGTTTCTCTTATTTATATTTTTCTTTGAGTTTTTGTAATCTTTATTTTTAATTGCTTAGTTGAGGTCCCCAAAAGACCCCTCTCTATGTTTAATAAAATAATATTAATTTTCTTAAGAACTTTTGTAGGATGTTGTAAACTTTTATTCCTTTACCCTTGGTAGTTTTTAAAATTTTGAAGTTAAAAAGTGGTTAGTTTTTTTACTATAATGGTGAAAAGTGCATACCATGCACCTTTTGCCATTTGTTTTGGACTCCCTTTAGGTGGCATGTCTCTAATGTAATGACTAGTGTGTAAGTTGGCAAATAATCTTATCCTAGCCTCATTCTAATCTAGGAGGATCTACCAACATTAGAATTGTATGGTAACACCAAGACCACTCTCACAATTTGTGATACTTGTAGTAACACTACCTTGGTTTATGGTACAATAGAACAGCTCCTAGATGCTCACACTAACACAAGGATCCCATCTCTAGCAGATGTTGCATATGTTATAACAATGTCATAAGGTACGTTGCACAAGATCGAGCTCTACAATAACCATACTTTCACCAAACCTTCTACAATTTCTACCATGTGACTTTAGTAGGGTCTAACAGAACTCCAAAATTACAAAGGCTAACTCACACCACTTGTCACTATATTGTTTTGAGTATCACACTTCAAACATCAAATATTGTAGTTGCCATGGTAATCTAGGTGACTTCTCTTGAGGGTCACAAATTATGCTAGGTCATCTTCCAACACATTACATGACTATCATCCACACCGTAACTATCTAAAGATGATTAGCCACATATGGAAATGGTTCCACTTCCATAGGAATGGTTTAACTTTCATAACAACTCTTGGCCTCCACATGTCTTAAGCTATCTATACATATTTGTAACCTAGATAAATACAGAGAAATAGAAGAAGAGATAAATATATAGATAGAAGATATGAGTCATATATCTTCCTCAAGAATATATCATGTATAAGACAAATAAATAAAAGACATTTACATTTTTAGTTTTATATCTCTCTCATCCTTTGCATTACTCTATCTCACAAAGATTCCACATACACACATAACTTCATCTATATATAGATCCCTCTGTGTGCCTTCATGCAATGTTTCTTGTTTCCATGTGGTATTTCCTCTATTATTGATGTCATTCTATGAGGATAATTTTAGGTGCATCATGCAGCTTGCAACATCATCTTTTGTCCCTCTCCTTGGGGCATCTCTTTCACATTGATGAATTTAGGAACATATCCATTCATATATGCTTCCTAAATGTGCGTCACCTAGGATTTAGGAAAGTACTATATGGTTCCTAGCAATACAACATGCTAGACCTTGAACCATACCTAGCATCCTTTCTAACAACAAAGCATCCTAGAAAATGCCTATTTCTCTCTTCATCTCTTTCTTCTTATATGTGAGTTAGTTTTTGCTATTATGTATCCTCTCTCTTATACATGTCTAGTATGTATTGGATTATATGATTTGCTAACATTCTTGTTTTGTAAATTATATTGATCTAATCCTTCTCTCTTGTAGGTCTTATATGTTATTTTGACGTTGCTTGCTATGCAGGTCTCTTTTTCCTAAGGTATTTGTTTTGCAAGTTCTTAGCCTAGGGACATTATTTCTTTGCTTTCAAAAGATCTTTCTACATCCTCTATAGTATCCTTTTGCATTATCCTTTCATGATGTTATTTCATTTCTATATTTTAGTATAGCTTGTGTCATCAACCTACTAAAGCAGGGGCAAAATGTAACATAGAAATTGTATACTCTTGTAATTTCACATTATGTTTTGGACATGTTTTAGTGTTCATATGCTTAGCATGTTTTTAGGCTCATTTGGCCCTTACCTTACTTTTTTCACCCTCAATTCCAAGGTTATGCTTGTCAGATGCATTATTCAAGTGATTTAGATTCAAACATCTTTTCTGGAAGGTTATTTGATGTCATAATGCAAATTGGGTTATGTTATAAATCTGTAGTTTCATTACACAATATAGATTTTTGGGTTTATCTATTGTCAAGATGACAGCGTCGCATGCTAACATCCCCGCGATGCACTAGCGTCCGAGGCTGAGGCTTCCCGGTTTCATTAGTTGGTTTGCTAGTAGATAACCAAATCAGGCCTAGTAGAGTTGATTTTATCTTCCCAAGTGGATAGAGGTAGATTACCCTTCCTAGAGGTTGACCAGGTCCTAAGTGTAAGTGATTTAGAATTGAATGCTAGTTAGAATAACTTAGTTGTTTCACACTCTTTCTTCCATTTCTAAAATCATTGTGCATAGGGCCCCTTATATGCCCTCAACTTCTGTAAGATCCCTTGTAAAATCTGATCCACTTTTCAAATTCTGATCTGAATTTTCTGATTAGGGGTTCTTGTTTGATTCAATTGTTTTCATGCATTTTCAATGCATGAATGTTTTTGCCATGTTATGATACCAATATAGAACCGTTTGTCACATAAAATAAAAGAAAATAGATGATTGAAAAATATAAATTAGACCACTAATATACAATGGAACAACAAGTAGTTTATTTCAAATTGAAGATTTGGAAGGTTTGCATTACAAAGAACATACCTGATTGTTAAGTAGATGTTATGAGTGACAATAATACAATGATAAGAGTTGATCACAACTTAGAAAATAGGGCAGGTCATAAAATAGGGCAGGTTCTTGTTTGATAAAAAGTAAAATTGCAAGTTGATAATGATAAATTATAGGGTGAGCATGCAAAACTCATGAGTGAGTTTAATAAGGAGAAGGCTACCCTTGAAAATCTTAGAATTCAAGTTGAGAGGAAATCTTCAAAATAAATTGAAGTTTCTCCTAGTATGTACCACAAAATGGGGATGACCTACTTAAAGAGATTAATGATTTAAAGGAATAACTATAGGCATCTAGAAAAATTGAAGAAGCATGAGTAGAAGCAATGCACAATTTGATGTTAAATAATTAATAAATCAATTTTTCAAAGAGAGAGTGTAGAACTTGACAAGAATGATAGATGATACTTGGAGCGTTATAGGAGTATTCAAAAAGACCCTTGATCATGTACAAGATAAGAGCCATGCTTGGAAAGAGGTACATAATAAGTGGTTGCCTAGGGTTATGATAATGAAAATAATCTATAAGAATGCCAAATACAACCCTAAAAGCCCCTCTATGATTACATCCATTCATGAGGCTATAGAGCTTGTGTATGAAGTCTCTACATATATGCATGAGGTTAGATTATAAATGCTCTTAAGGAATGTGAGGATGATTTTAATGCACTAGATTAGATCTAGAATTGCCTCCTTTATAGACATAAATAATGAAATACAACTCTTGTGGTGCTAGAAAGACAAGTTCCATATAATTGTGTCCAATCTTGAGAAACCCTTATCGGAAGAGGAAAGGGTTGATCCTATCCTATGTAGTGCACAACTAGACAAAGTGATCAAGTTGGAAATAGGGGTGGATAGTTTTATCAAAGATGCAAAGATCACATTAGACGCTAGGTGGGTGATCTCCCACAATAGTGTGCCACTTTTTGCCCAAGTGGGACATTGAAGTTGGTATTTTAGCCAAATTTTCACTTTTTGACACCTATAGAAACTAAACCATTAAGAATTTAAAGATGATGTGAACTAGTGATTTTTTAGATTTTGTGTGTAGATTCTATATATATATATATATATAGAATCTACACACAAAATCTAAAAAATCACTAGTTCACATCATCTTTAAATTCTTAATGGTTTAGTTTCTATATATATATATAAAATTTTAAAAAATAATTTGTGAAATTTTTTACATAACATTTAATAACTTGTTTTTTATAGTTAATAGTATTTTTAAAAAGTGACATTTATACCATATAACATAACTATTTTTACAAGAAAAAATTAATTATAAATTTTTAAACATAGATTTGTAACACCAATATCTAGTGCATAGATTTTTTTTTGTAATTTTTTATTGCATATTTTATTTTTATTAATTTTTGAAGTGAGATTAATTATAATTTAGATATAGGTTTATACCATATAGCATAACTTTTTTGTATATATCCAAATTAACTTCTTTTTTTTAATCGAAATAAGGACATCAATACATAGTGTGCAGATATTTTAAAAAAAAAAAATCTCTATTTTACTATTTTTGCACGTGTGGAACAGAGACCTTGATGTTTGATGAAAAACCTATGTTCACTAGAAAATAGAAAATAAATATTATAATCAAATTAAATATTTTAAAAATTATACTTCTTGGAGCCCGCACAGGTAGCGAAGTTGGCTTGAGTCTTGGGTTTGCTCCCTAAGGTGTTGTGTTCGACTCTGAGACCCGAGCTTACCCAATGTACGTGGCTTGCAAGTTGTTGCATATATCCCCAGGGGACTAGTCTTGTCCTAGCTCACCCCTTTCGAACCCCAACTTGGAAATATGTAAGACCAAGGTAAGGCTGGTTGGGTCACTGGGCTGGGTTGCGGGGATACCTCTACAGTTAACAAAAAAAAATTATACTTCTTGAAAAGCTTATTTTGAGGGCTACAATCCTGCATATTATCTTATCGTGTTGGTTCCATTTGTTGGTTCAACCCAAGGTTTGAAACATAAAATTTTGATAAAAATCTTAGCACAAAGGTAGAAAGGGCCATCCAAGGACCTCCGAATGGTGTAGAGGGACCTTTGAATGAGATTACCTTTGTTTGAATGTCCCTTCCATGTGTAAAAGAAATATTAAAATTTTAAAATTTTAAGGGACCTTCGAACAAAGTTTTACCTTTGTTCGAAGGTATTTATGCAATCATCTTCAAACAAAGATACCTTTATGGGTTTAGCCAGGTATGTGTCTAATATAAATAAATTGAAGGCAGTTTTTAGAGACTAATTAACCAACTGAAGAAGAGTATGAAGATTGGATAAAGACGTATGAATAAGATTATTGAAGTCTTTATTGTTTATTCTTTCATGGCCATTTGGCTCGTTTTGGGGATTGAACCCCTATGTTCATCTATGCCAAGATAGTAAGGCATGATTAGTGCTTGTTTAGTGACAAAATATAAAGTTGATTGACAAGAACCCAAAGGGGGAAGATTCTACTAAAAAATTAAATCTTCCAAAATTCTTCTAGTGTCATTCTAAATTAAATAATGTCCAATTATTTAATTAGTTCTTCTAAAACATAACATCCTCTATATTTAAATAAATCAAAACATTTATTTAAGTCATCTATTTATTCTTAAAAACGGATTAAAACCAAAATTAATACATGGGCACACTTAATTAAATATTTTAATATTTAATTATTTGTTCCCTCACCCACATGTCCTATTTATCCTCTAGTTCCAATTAGTTAACTCAGAAATCTTGAATTAGTTAACTAGTTAGTCTTTTTTGTTAACTAGACAATCAAATTAGTTAACTCTTCATTCTATTTCTATTAACTCCCCTGTTGCATGAAGGAGGAGGACATGTGTCCTCTTCTGATTCAAGCACATCCTCTCAAATTTCCTCTACCATTGATCTTCTTATTCATTCTATACCATTGATCTTCTCACTCATGAGTCTATAAGTACAACCCCTATTCCTCCATTTCAATCATCCAAGCTTTTATAAACTTACTCTGTAGGAATCACAACACGCCTTTGGCACCAATCCATTCATAGCTTGGGATCAACTATCACCACTATCACTATTTGCATTGTATTGAAGATCCTCTTCAAGGCAAGAACTATCATAGCCGTTCTCTATTGTCATCTTGAAGAAAAAAAAAAGGAAGTGCACTTTTTGAGGGCTTCATTCACATGAAAGATCAATTTGAGATTAGGCGACCAATGGAAGCTGCGAAGTAATAAGGTTTGCAAGGTATCTCTCTTTGTGTTGAATCTTGATTATTGCAATTTCTATTGAGTTATTGGGTTATTATTGATTATTAATATTACCTCCACATTTTCCCATTACATTTCTGGCGCGTGACATTCAAAAATCCAACTTTCCAACTAGGGTCGAGGACTTGCCCCCAGTCAAGTAGAGTATAGACTTTATTATGGATGAACTGACAATGGAAATAAAGAAACGGGCCGTAAGTGACTAACCTAGTGCCTCGAGGGCTCATTGATAAATGGCCTTGCCTACGTGACGACGTGGAGGCAACGTAGTTCAGGGTGAACCTTGTGGACCTAAGACCTAGGCGATGGGAAACAGTGCAGATGCGGATGGGTGAGAGGGTACGAAATGGATGGGCAACCTTGGGGGCACATCGATGATGGCCTTACCTACGTGATAGCTCAGAGGCAATGTAGTTCGACAACTGTTCAATGGATTGGCTCAAGACGTATGATAAGATGGGTGCAAGTCTGGATTGGTAGCCTGATGGAAGAAGGTGATAAGGATGAGTGAACAACAAGCCATGGTAGGTATATTGATGTGATGGGATGGTTGCGATTAGGAGGTATGAATGAGGAACATGGTTGGAAAATATGGAGAAGGCATTTTATCACAAGTAGTGCCTGTTTACTAGGTTTTCACCGCTTGCTTTTATTTGCACAATAGCCAAAATACACATGACACCTGTTTGCCAAGTTTTTATCATGGTATCTATCTAAGGGGCCATTTTCCATGTTTTCACCAAAGGACGATTTTTTTGTTATTTTGTTATTTTTTGTTTGTTTGTTTGTTTTTTTTTTTGCTAATTTTTATTTTATTTGATTTTTTTTTGGATTTTTGACTCCCTTGCATTGGGGTTTAGGTGTAAAACTTACGAAGATGCATTTTGTTGATGGGATCATCAAACCGTTCACCTTCTGATGTAGCCAATTGATAAGCACCTGACCCATAGGCATCAATGATGACATAAGGACCAAGCCAGTTGGGTTCAAACTTTCCTCTCTTTTTCCAATCCTACTGATTGCGAGGATTTTCCTTAAGTACCAGATCACCAACTTGAAATACCTGGGGTTTTACTCTGTGGTTATAACTTATAGACATCCTTTGTTGATAAGCCTTGAGATGGTTAAAGGCCTGTTGCCTTCTTTCTTCCAACAGCTCTAACTCTTGAAGTCTAGATACTCTGTACTCTTCATCTGTTATGAGGCCTTTTAACGATACCCACAAGGATGGGATCTCGACTTCAATGGGCAAGATGGCTTAAGATCTGTAGACTAGGGAGTATGGTGTTGTACCTGTGGGTGTGCGAATACTTGTGTGGTAGGCCCACAGTGCATGATTCAATTGGATGTGCCAATCACGACTGGCATCATTGACAATCTTTTTCAAGATTTTTAAGACGGTTTTATTTGATGCCTCCACCTGGCCATTTCCTTGGGGGTAATATGGGGTGGAAAAGAGGTGTTGGATGTGGAATTTGTCACATAGTTCTTTGACATCCTAGTTTTTGAATGGTCGTCCATTATCAGCAATAATGGATAAAAGGATACCATAGCAGTAAATGATGTAGTTCAGGATGAAAGAAGCAATCTGTTTGCCTGTGACATTAGCGAGGGGTACGGCTTCAATCCACTTTGTAAAGTACTCGGTGGCAGTGATTATGAATTTATGGCCACTGGATGATGGAGGGTTGATCTTGCCCACTAAGTTGACTCCCCATTGATAGAAAGGCCAAGGAATCGTTAAAGGATGCAACTCCTATGCTGGTGCATGTATCAGGTTCCCATGGATTTGGCATTTCTTGCACCTCTTTACAAAATGATAGGTACTTTTTTCCATGGTTGGCCAGTAGTACCCCATGCGTATGAGTTTCTTAGCTAGGGTAGGACCACTAGAGTGGGTCCCACATATACCGTCGTGCACTTTGCTCAGGGCAGTTTGATATTCCTCACTATCGAGACACCTAAGGAGAGTACCATCAAGACCTTGTCGATATAAGGTGTTGGTGATAATGGCATAATGGGATGCTTGGAAAATGAAGGTTCATTTTTTGTTATTTGAGAGATCATGGGGTAGGGTATTCTCTTTAAGATAGGCAAATACTTTTCCGTATAGGGGAGAATCAAATCCTACAATGTGGAAAATGATGTGGGATTTGGGAGTGTCGTACGCAGGATGGGACACTGGCTCTACCAAGAACTCATAGCATGATTGGTCGTCAGGGATGTTGAGAGAGATGCAATCATTGCCATGGCATCTGCTACTTTGTTCTCTATCCTTGGTATCTTCTCAAAAGAGATCTCAACAAAGTATTCTTTGAAGTCGTCTACCATTCATTTGTATGGTATTAACTTCTCATCCTTTGTTTGGTAGTCATCGTTCACTTGGTTGATAACCAGCTGCGAGTCACCATACACCTGAAGTTCGGTGATGTTCCATTCAACTGCCACCTTATGCCAATGACTAGGGCTTCATACTCTACCACATTGTTAGTGCAAGGAAAGAGTAGTCTGTATGATTTTAGAATGGTGTCGCCATTAGGTGTGATCAACAAGATACCTGCCCCAGACCCATGCTGAGCATAGGAGCTATCGAAGTAGAGTTTCTAGGTTGTTATGTGAAAGATGGACTCGTCTAGAAATTTGGGGCTCAAAGGGTTATCATCTATTAAAGGCACATTTGCCAATTGATCTGCAAGTACTTGACCCTTTATTGCATGCCTATCTACATACTCGATGTCAAACTCACTGAGAAGCATGACCCATTTGGACAATCTACCGATAAGGGCAGCTTTGTTGAGCAAATACTTTAATGGATCATTTTTTGTTACTAGCTTGATGGAATGAGATAGCATGTAATGTCTCCATTTTTGTGAAGCGAAGACCACAGCGAGGCATGCTATTTCAATTGGTGTGTATTGTAGCTCATAACCAACCAGTGTTCTGCTAATGTAATAAATTGCTTGTTCTTTCCCTTCATGATTTTGCTATGCAAGGAGAGCTCCCATAGATGTTGGTGTGGCAGAGATATAAAGTAGCAGAGGCTTACCCTGGATCGATGGCATCAATACAGGTGGTTTCATGAGATACTCTTTTAACTATTGAAATGTCTGTTCGTACGAATTGTTCCATTTGAAAGGAATGTTCTTATGTAGGAGGTGCTCGAATGGGTGGCACTTATCTATTAATTGAGAAATGAACCTTCTAATAGATTGCAGTTCTCCCTATAGAGACCTCAATTGACTGAGATTTTTGGGAGGTGGCATTTCCATGATAGCCTTCACCTTAGCTGGGTCTACTTTGATTCCATTTACAGACACGATGTATCCTAGAAGCTTGCCATATGTGGTGTAGGAGCTCCATAGTTTTGTGTTGATTTTCCTAGTTAATTTTCATACCTCTAAGGCTTTGAAAGCCATTTTGTTGTGTTGAAATAAAGGACTTAGTCTATTTTGTTTGACTAGTCCACTAAGTGGTTGATAAAACCTATTTTCTAGGACTGTTTTTTTAGAAACTTGTTTTTTCAAGAAAACTACCTTTTTCCATCGATTTTCTGCCTTCATGGGCAATTGTACGGACAGAATAGGAAGCGCAAGAGTTGGGGAAACTTCCTATAAACTTGGTTTTGTTTTAACATGCCAAATATGAATAAAAAGGAGGAAGTTTGTTAAGAAAAAACTATTTTTTTTATGTTTTTTTTGGTGAGAACAGCTAACTTGTATGATTGGTACGGACTGTAGAGGATCCATGGTCTGAGAATTATTGAAGTGGATCAAGTTACCTTTCATTTGCATTGGTTTGGAGGTCTTGAAACATTTTTATTGTCTTGTTTGATTTCATTGTTTGCAGATTGGTTTCTAACCCTCCATAGCTAGGGTTTGTTGACAAAATGCTCCATTCTTCCTCTGCCCTCTGATGGTGGTTGTCCATATCTAGGTGGGATGGAGGAAGATAAAGTAGTTTTTATGTTTTTAATGTTTGCATGTTGGTTCTCCTTCCTCCTAGGTGGTTGGCATGTTGTTAACTAGTCAAAGAGACAGTGACAAGTTAGTTTTAAGACAGGAAAGTGCAAGAATAGTTTTAGATTGTTCAATATGGTGATTGACCTCTGTATTGTGGAAGAAGATAGGCCTGCACAAGAGCCTCATTAATCCAGGCAAGGAATCCTTGAGATACACCTTCCATATAACCTCAAATAGCCTGGCTTTTTTAGAAGAAAACCCACAGTATTTGACAGAAATACAGTTTGTTGTCCTTACACGTATAGTACGGCTGCATGCTGGAGGAAGAGTGCATGTTTCCTGTAGGTAATTGGATGATGCATGGAGTGAAGATAATCATTGAGAGTTGGGGGGTGTTTAATGGTGTGTAAAGACTCTCTTTATCCACAAAATTAACTTCATTTTATGACTGTTTCTTGAAGACAGTCACATCAACATCATTATTTATGTCAGGAAAAAGTATTGAGTTGAGGAGCTGGGTCAGAAACCTCAAGGGGTCCTTGTCAAAGGTGAATGTGTGTGGCGTTTAGACCTTTCATGGTAGAGGAGTTAATGCTAGTTGCTATTCTTATAGGCTATAAGAAATACTGTCATTTTAGGACTGTCATAGGATAGTTAAGTTGCTGTTACTGTCCTCTGCCTGCATAACACAGTATGGTTAGTGCATAGGAGTAAATGGTTGTTATTTATATGGATTATTTAGTATACATTGGGTGTTGAGGGTCCTTTGAGGCCTTAAAAGGTTGAGTGAGTCAATTCTACAAGATCTAAACCTTCTTCAAACACTGTTCTAAGACAGTCCTTTTGTTGTTGTTGTCCATTGTCTTAGAAAGTGTAGAAACTAGTCTTTTCATCAGAGACCTTGTTATCCTCCATGCCTTAAATAGTCCTATGTCAAATTGTGTATGGAGATCCTGCTAGCAAAGGTGTTAGGAGTGGAATGCTATCCTTGAAGGTGAATGTGTTGATTGTTTGGGTAGAGTAGTGACTCCCCAAGGTGGGTGTTGAGCAGCCTATGTGGAGGACTTAGGTGTGTTCCTAGGTTTGATCATTCACCTGAACAAATCCTTGTGTAGGCTTATAGACAGTCCATCTTTTTGAAACAAGAAGAAGGAAGCTTTGACAACTGAGTTCATTTAGTGAACTTCTATATCCACTACCTTTACCTCTGCATCATATTGGTATTAGAGCCAATATTCTGATTGCAAGCAAGTGTATGTTAGAAGAGGAAATTGAAACAAAGGCTAGTACAATGCCTCCCAAGACAATGAGTCAAGATGCCATCAAGAAGTTGGTGGAAGAGATGGTTGAAGCAAGACTTCAAGAAGCAAAATTGTAGGAAGAGAAGAAGTCTAAGGGCAAGACCAAAGAAGAAGGAAGTTCTTTAGACACAAATGAAGAAACAGAGGCAGAAGAGGATCCTCAGGAGCAGATATGTCTGCAGATCAGAAAGCCTTCTTGAATGCACTTAAGGGTGCTCATGGAGACAGTGGTGATCCCAAGATGGAGGTGCCTACCTTCCATGGCAAGTTGGATGGAGATGTTCTCACCGACTGGATAGAAGCTATGTGTAACTTCTTTGATTACATGGAGTTTAATGACAGCAAAAAGGTCAAGTTTGCCAAGACAAGGCTAAGAGGTTTTGCACTTGTATGGTGGAACTATATGCAGAGTGAGAGGGAGAAGATTGGGAAAAGTCCCATCACTAAATGGAGCAGAATGGTGGCTATGCTTAGAAGCAAGTTCATGCCACTTGACTATGAGATTCAAATCATAAGGAGATTTCAGAATTTGAGACAAAAAGACATGGATGTGGCTACCTACACAGAAAAGTTTCATAGACTCAGTATGAGGGCCAATCATAATGAAGATGAAAAAGGGATGGTGGCTAGGTACTTGAATGGACTGAAATACAATCTGCAAGATGAGATAAGTTTGGTGTTACCAAAGACAGTGGATGAATGTTTCCTGTTGGCCTCCAGAGCTGAGGAAAAGCTGAGAAGGAAGGGTGATCAAAGTGCCAGAGGTAGAGGTGGTAGAAATCAAAGAGGTAGAGGCAATTTTGGCCATGGACAGTTCAACAAAACTGAAAATAATAGTCAGCAAGAAACACAATCAGCAACAGAGCATAGAGGAGGTTTCAAAGGTGGTAGAAATCATAATGGCAGAGGCAGAAATGGTGGAGGTGGTAGAGGACTAGGAGTCTTCACTAGAAGATGTTATGGCTGCAACCAAGTTGGCCATACAATGAACAAATGTCCAGGGAAAGCCAGCAGCTCTCATGATAGTGGAAAGAGAAATCAGTTAGTGAAAGATGATGATTGTGAAAGTGTGAATTCACCAATGGGAAGTGTTGCACCTGTTCTAGATGGAGAGAGTATGATGATAAAAAGGTCTATGTTGAAGATGCCATTGAAGCCAGAACCCCCTCAGAGAAAGAATCTTTTCAAAACCCAAGGCCTAGCCTATGGGAAACTTTGCAAAATCATAGTGGATTTAGGGTCTACTGAGAATGTGGTATCCACTGAGATGGTTGAGAAGTGCAAGTTGAAGAGGCTGCCTCATATCAGTCCTCACAAGATCTCTTGGTTGAACAAGAACCAAAGTTTCATGGTGGAGGAACAAGCTTGGGTTGAATTTGCAATTGGTGATTACAAGGACAAAGTACTATGTGAAATCATCCCTATGGATGCATGTCACCTGCTTCTTGGTCATCCATGGCAGTATGATGTTAAAGCTCAGCATGATGGTGAGAAGAACACTTATCTCATCACCAAGAATGGAAGGCCATTCAAAATGGATCCTTTGTTGGAGCAGCCCAGGGGAAAGGAAAATAACAGCAGTGTCATGTTGGTGAATGGAAATGAATTCCTAAATATCTTTAAGGGGAATGACAACCAGAGGTATGCCTTGGTCATGAAGCCCAAGAGTGAATTAGATCAGCAAGATCAAAAATAGAAGGAGATTCCATTGGAAGTACAGCAACTTCTGGATAAGTATCAAGACCTTGTGGTAGAGGAAGTTCCCAACTCCTTACCACCCATGAGGGATATTAGTCATCAAATTGACTTAATACCTGGTGCTACATTGCCTAACAAGGCTGCATACAAGCTAACCCCACAGCAAAATGAAGAGGTGGCAAGGCAAATTCAAGATCTTCTAGAGAAAGGGCTGATTAGGAAGAGTCTAAGTCCCTGTGCAGCTCCAAGTGTACTTGCTCCTAACAAGGATGGAAAGTAAAGGCTATGCACAGATTCCAGGGCCATAAACAAGATCACCATAAGATATAGATTTCCAATGCCAAGGATTGAAGATCTCTTGGATTACCTGGGAGGATCATGCTATTACTCAAAGATTGATTTGAAATCTGGATATCATCAAATATGGATCAGACAGGGAGATGAATGGAAGACCACTTTCAAGACCAATGAAGGTCTTTATGAATGGCTTGTTATGCCATTTGGTCTTAGCAATGCGCCAAGTACATTTATGCGCTTGATGAATGAGGTATTGGTTGAATTCATTGGTAAATTTGTTATTGTTTATCTTGATGACATACTAATCTTCAGTAGGACAAGGGAAGACCATGTGAAGCATGTTGGTCAGGTGTTAGAGAAGCTGCCTGAGCACAAGTTGATGATCAACTTAGACAAATGTGAGTTCATGAAAACTGAACTTGTATACCTGGGATTTGTCATTTCTAATGGCTATTTGAAGATGGATCCCTCTAAGGTTGAGGCTATTCTTAGTTGGCCTACCCCAAAAACAGTGGGAGATGTAAGAAGTTTCCATGGATTGGTGACTTTCTATAGGAAGTTTATCACAGGTTTCAGTCACATTAGTGCTCCCATCCTCAACACCATCAAGGGTGGAGTCAAATGTAGATTCCAGTGGACAAAGGAAGCTGATGATAGTTTTGAGTTATTGAAAACAAAGGTGGCTGAGTTACCTACCTTAGTACTCCCTGATTTTGATAAGGTATTTGTTGTTGAGTGTGATGCAAATCAGCAAGCTATTGGTGCTATTCTTAGCCAAGAAGGACATCCAGTGGCATTCTTTTCAGAAAAGTTGAATGAAGCCAAGCAAAGGTATTCTACCTATGACTTAGAAGTCTATGCAATGGTGCAAGCTCTTAAGAAATGGAGACATTATTTGCTGCCCAAGAAATTTATTGTGTTTACTGACAATCATGCTTTAAGCTTTCTTAATAGTCAAGAAAAATTAAACCATAGACATGTTAAATGGATGGAACAGCTACAAGTTTATACCTTCACAATTAAGCACAAAAGAGGTGTCTCTAATAAGGTGGCTGATTCATTGAGTAGGAGGTTGCTTCTTGTTCATGAAATTTAGTTAGAAAGCATGGGTATTGACTATTTAAAAGAGCTGTATAAAGAAGATTTTGATTTCAAAGAGGCTTATGATGTTTGTGTGAACTTGGCTAACACATTCCATGGAGAGTATGCAGATTTTGTTTTGCAGGAAGGCCTCTTGTTTAAGGGCAATTTGCTGTGTGTTCCTAAGTGCTCTATGCGGGACAACATCATCAAGGAGAAGCATAATGGTTCTTTAGGAGGACATTTTGGCTTGGATAAGACACTAGAACAAGTCACAAGGTTCTATTTTTGGCCAAAGGTGCAATCAAATGTGAGAAAATATGTAGCTAGTTGTGCAATCTATCAAAGAGCCAAAGGTGTGTCTTCAAATGCAGGTCTATACCAGCCCCTTCCCATTCCCAACAGACCTTGGGAAAGTATTAGCATGGATTTTGTGCTTGGGTTACCCAGGACAGCCAGAGGGGTGGATAGTGTGTTTGTTATTGTTGATAGGTTTATCAAGATGGCTCATTTTGTACCATGTAAATGCATAAATGATGCATCTCATGTTGCAGGTCTATTTTTCAGAGAGGTAGTAAGGATGCATGGTTTACCATTGTCCATTGTAACTGACAGAGATTCTAAGTTTGTAGGTCACTTTTGGAGGACCTTGTGGAAGAAGCTAGGCACACAGTTGTCTTTTTCATCAGCCTACCATCCACAAACTGATAGTCAGACTGAGGTGGTTAACAGGTCTCTTGGAAACCTTCTCAGGTGCCTTACAAAGCAGCATGGTTTGGCATGGGACTTGGTTATCAGTCAGGCTGAATATGCCTACAATGATTCAAGGAATCGGAGCACTGGTAAAAGTCCTTTTCAGATAGTTTATGATTTTCATCCAAGAGGGCCACTTGAGCTGAAGGATCTCCAAGGTTGGGATAGAAGGAGTGCACTTGGTGAAGAGGTTGCTACCTCCATGAAAATAGTTCATGATCAAGTCAAGTTGCAACTAGAAAAATAGTCACAAAGTACAAAGAAAAGGCAAATTTGAAGAAAAGAGAAGTACAGTTCAAAGTTGGTGACTTAGTCATGGCATATCTGAGGAAAGAGAGGTTGCCAAAGGGTCAGCCAACTAAACTCCTGATGAAGAAGATTGGGCCATGCAGGATAGTGCACAAGTTCGGTCCAAATGCATATGAGATTGAGCTACCAGATGGCCTAGGTATCTCTCCAATTTTCAATGTTTGTGATCTTTTTCCTTTCAAACCTCCATTACCTGATGAAAGTGGATCAGATGTGGTGGCTAAAGATGCTGATTGGATCAAGGATTTGCGTCCAAGCAAACCTTTACAGTTGGAGTGCATTCTGGATTCCAAAGTTATCAAGAAGACTCGAAGAGGTGTCTATAAGGACTACTTGGTGAAATGGAAGGATCTCCCTGACTCAGAGGCCACCTGGATGACTGAAGTAGATATCTTGAAGCATGGCATAACACTTCAACAGTTGGCAACTCAAGGGACTTGAGTTCTTCCTACAGGGGGAGTATAGTGCAGGAGCTCCATAGTTTTGTGTTGATTTTCCTAGTTAATTTTCATACCTCTAAGGCTTTGAAAGCCATTTTGTTGTGTTGAAATAAAGGACTTAGTCTATTTTGTTTGACTAGTCCACTAAGTGGTTGATAAAACCTGTTTTCTAGGACTGTTTTTTTAGAAACTTGTTTTTTCAAGAAAACTGCCTTTTTCCATCAATTTTCTGCCTTCATGGGCAGTTGTACGGATAGAATAGGAAGTGCAAGATTTGGGGAAACTTCCTATAAACTTGGTTCTATTTTAACATGCCAAATATGAATAAAAAGGAGGAAGTTTGTTAAGAAAAAACTATTTTTTTATGTTTTTTTTGGTGAGAACAGCTATCTTGTACGACTGGTACGGACTGTAGAGGATCCATGGTCTGAGAATTATTGAAGTGGATCGAGTTACCTTTCATTTGCATTAGTTTGGAGCTCTTGAAACGTTTTTATTGTCTTGTTTGATTCCATTGTTTTGCAGATTGGTTTCTAACCCTCCATAGCTAGGGTTTGTTGACAAAATGCTCCATTCTTCCACTGCCCTCTGATGGTGGTCATCCATATCTAGGTGGGATGGAGGAAGATAAAGTAGTTTTTATGTTTTTAATGTTTTCATGTTGGTTCTCCTTCCTCCTGGGTGGTTGGCGTGTTGTTAACTAGTCAAAGAGATAGTGACTAGTTAGTTTTAAGATAGGAAAGTGCAAGAATAGTTTTAGATTGTTCAATATGGTGATTGACCTCTATATTGTGGAAGAAGATAGGCCTGCACAAGAGCCTCATTAATCCAAGCAAGGAATCCTTGAGATACACCTTCCATATAACCTCAAATAGCCTGGCTTTTTTAGAAGAAAACCCACAGTATTTGACAGAATTACAGTTTGTTGTCCTTGCACGTACAGTACAGCTGCATGTTGGAGGAAGAGTGCATGTTTCCTATAGGTAATTGGATGATGCATGGAGTGAAGATAATCATTGAGAGTTGGGGGGTGTTTAATGGTGTGTAAAGACTCTCTTTATCCACAAAATTAACTTCATTTTTATGACTGTTTCTTGAAGACAGTCACATCAACATCATTATTTCTATCAGGAAAAAGTATTGAGTTGAGGAGCTGGGTCAGAAACCTCAAGGGGTCCTTGTCCAAGGGGAATGTGTGTGGTGTTTAGACCTTTCATGGTAGAGGAGTTAATGCTAGTTGCTATTCTTATAGGCTATAAGAAATACTATCATTTTAGTATTGTCATAGGACAGTTAAGTTGTTGTTACTGTCCTCTGCCTGCATAACACAGTATGGTTAGTGCATAAGAGTAAATGGTTGTTATTTATATGGAGTATTTAGTATACATTGGGTGTTGAGGATCCTTTGAGGCCTTAAAAGGTTGAGTGAGTCAATTCTACAAGATCTAAACCTTATTCAAACACTGTTCTAGGACAGTCCTTTTGTTGTTGCTGTCCATTGTCTTAGAAAGTGTAGAAACTAGTCTTTTGGTCAGAGACCTTGTTATCCTCCATGCCTTAAACAATCCTATGTCAAATTGTGTATGGAGATCCTGCTAGCAAAGGTGTTAGGAGTGGAATGCTGTCCTTGAAGGTGAATGTGTTGATTGTTTGGGTAGAGTAGTGACTCCCCAAGGTGGGTGTTGAGCAGCCTGTGTGGAGGACTTAGGTGTGTTCCTAGGTTTGATCATTCACCTGAACAAAGCCTTGTGTAGGCTTATAGACAATCCATCTTTTGAAACAAGAAGAAGGAAGCTTTGACAACCGAGTTCATTTAGTGAACTTCTATATCCACTACCTTTACCTCTGCATCAATATGTGACTCTGAATACGCACTTCTTTGGGTTGAGGCGCACATTGAACTACTCCAATCTTGTGAAGATTTTGTCTAATATTGCCAAGTGTCCTTCTCTTGTGAGTGATTTTGCCAACATGTCATCTACATAATCTTCCATTATGGTGTGCATCATGTCATGGAAGATAGTGGTCATGGCTCTCTGATATGTTGCCCTTGCATTTTTCAATCCAAATGGCATGACACACCAACAATAGGTTTCCCATGGACATGTGAATGTGGTCTTGTGTTGGTCCTCAGGTGCAATTTTGATCTGGTTGTATCCTGAGAAACCATCCATTAGCGACAGCATAGTGTGCCCTGCCATGAGATCTACAATAATGTCAATGTTTGGCAAAGGGAAATCATCTTTTGGATAGGCTTTATTTAGGTCCCTGAAGTCATTACATAGTCGAACTCTTCCATCTAGTTTGGCGACAGGCACAATATTAGAAATCCACTTGAGATAGTCTATTGGTCTGATGAAACCAACATCTAGCAGCTTCTTCAGTTCTTCCTTTACCATGAGGGCGACATGCGGGTGCATCTTCCTGAGTTTTTCCTTAACTGGATTCGCTCCTGGAGCTAATGACAAGTGATGCATTATGATATTTGGGTCTAGCCCCAGCATATCCGCATATGACCAAGCAAAGTTGATTTGTTTCCTTTTGAAGAATTTAGTGAACTCTAGTTTTTCTTGGGTAGTTAATGATTGTGCCATATGGATCATCCTTGGATTGTCACCTGTACTAACGTTGATCTGCTCTGCTAGTTCCATCAAGATTAAGGATCTCTCCTGATGTGTTAGATTGGGGAGAGGGTCAAGCCTTTCATCCTTTGGTGCTTCAGAGAGGTTTTCACTGTTGGATGTGTCTTTCATATTTTTACTATTTTGATGATCTAACACTGCCGCAGAGCGGTTTTCACTGTTAGATCCATTTTTCATTTTTACTTTTTTGAGACTGAAAGGATTGGCACTCTCTCCAAAATAATCCCTGTCGTTGAGTTCTATGGCATAGCTAGCCCTGTGATCCCCTACGGGTATATGGTCCCTAAGCTCTAGATAGTCTATGTTGGCTTCATCATTTTGGAAGGTATCTAGCTCAGAGGTAGTGTCTTATAAGTCCCAATCTATGAGTTCTGGATGCAATAGTGGTAGAGGGTCATTGGGTTGGTCTAGTTCGAGGGTAATGATGGTCAAGATGGAGGAGTTAAGGTGGTTATTATAAGCATTGACAATTCCTGCGATGGTACTCTCCATAAGTTGATCAGTCAAGTGCGGTATCATTCCTTCCTCTCGAATCTCACTATCATTATTATGCAGGTCGAACTCTAGAGGTCTAGCCTTGGACTTTGTCCCTCATTAGTTGCATGGGTAGGGTCATACTCATAGACTACATCAATATCTTTTTCATCACAAGATAGTTCAGAGAGACTATTCCATTCATACTTGTTGGAGTCGGTCTCACTCCATCCTTGTAGTCAGTGAATTTGATCTACTAGACCTTAGTAGCAGATGTTTTTGGTTGTTGGCATTTATGCTTTTTTGGTCCCTTGGTCTTTGCTTTGCCAGTTTAGCCTAGCCCTGTAGTGTCTCAGGCTGTTAATGTATGAGGTTAGATAGGTTCAGTGATACCTTCCTTTCTCAATCCAATGGGCCCATGACCTTCATACCCCATTCTTTGTAGTATTGAGAATCCTTGACCATACTGTTCAGTTTGCACCTTGGAATGATGGTCTTATTGCTTGAATAGATTGTCTTCATCTTTATATAACTATTGTAAGATATATTTTTCATTGCTCTCATCTTCAAGGCTTCCCCATTTGACAAATGAACCTTTAGTAGTTGCTAATGCCTTAGGTTTTCTCATGGAAGGCTTTCCATAGGATCTGGGGGAGATAGGGAGCTGTGATAAGCAAAAGGATTGTGCAATTGTGAATTTATCGAGACCCTTGTCTTGACCTTGAAGTTAGATTGGGGTGACTTCGATGTGGAAGGGAGTGAAGTTGGGTCAACATGGGATGAATATGAAGTAGAGGCACGGTTATGGGGAATCACAACTTCAGGTTTAGATTATACGAAGTTACAATATTGAAACGGATTGGAATCACCTTGGATGGTGATTTCTTGGCCTTCATGGGGGAACTTGATACACTGGTGATAGGTTGATGGTACTGCTTTCATAGCATGTATCCAAGATCTCCCAAGGAGAATGTTATATGCATGCTCCATATCAAGGACTTGGCACACTGCATCCTTTACTATAGGTCCTACTTTGATAGGCAAAACAACAGTTCCCTTTGAAGTTCTTTCCTCTTCATCATAAGCTTGGATGGTGATTTTCTTTTTAGGAATGATAGCATTCTCTGAAAACCCCAATGCAAGGATTAGCTTTAAGGTGCAAATATTTAAACTGGCTCCTCCATCGATTATAGCCCTTTTTATTTTGTGCTTGTGGATGAAGGCTTCTATGTGGAGAGACACATTATGAGGTTGGGTGATGGACATATCATCCTTTTCAGTGAATGATAGGAAATGAGGTGTGGTAATATGACCTACCATGGTCTAAAACTGCTCTTCGATAAGGTTTGTTGGGACGATAGCTTCTGAAAGAGCTTGGTCAAGGATGGCTCTGTGGGACAGGGACAAACATGGAAGTTCTAAGATGGACATGTGTGCGGGTGTCTTGTGAAGTTGGTCTAGGACATTGTACTGGTTGGATGGAGAGGATGGCTTGGACGGGACTCCCTTAAGAGTAACCTTTCCACCATGGGTGGTCACATTACAATCTAGGATTTTATTTATAGTGATTACATTGATATGTGAATCACTCTCTGAAATGTGGTTGACCACATAGTCAGATGATACATTCGTATAATTGGCATTGTTAGTGCCACTGTTGTTTTGATTTGAAGACCCTCCCTATTCATAGTTGAGAAGTGGATTCTTGAGTGCTACACACCTCGGAGGACAACAATAAGGATTGTGATACCTTTCACCAGACACATGCAAGCGCAACAAAGCACGCTTCCAAACAAAAATTTTGACGTAAAACATCACCCTATCCTAAACAAAGCAAACAAGTACCTAAACACTTAAAATGATTCTATCTAAATTATGGCAAGAAGACACATCTAATGCAAGAATGTTTTGTGTTTGTGAACATGTTAAGTTACAGAGTCTTAATTTTTGTTATCATGTTTCCTATGCTACTCAAGGATGCCTAAAAACTAGAGATTCTATGATGGGGGCATGATTATTTTCTTTGTTTGTTGCTTGTGGATTTATCTCTACTAATGAGAAGCCTTGTCTAACGACATGATCAACATAATGATCATTGAGGACATCAGAGGTCTAAACATGAAATGGGTATAATCCTTGTCTGTTGACACGCAAGAAATACTCAGGTCATCTCGATTCAATTTTGACTTGATGCTTGTATTAGCTTGCTATATCAAAATCCATGTAAGGGATACTTAGGTTATCATGGTTTAATTATACCTAGATGCTTGTATTTTCTTACAACAATTGAAAGTACAAAAAAAAAATTGCCCAATGATGAAACAAGCACTTCAAAATACTTGCAATATCAAGATGACAAGTATCCGCATCCATCCGTATCAAATTACGTTTCGTATACCTTCCATAAATAAAGACTTTGTTCGCAGTACCAGTGTTTGCAAATAAAAGCTTGTGACTCCTTTATTCACATTTTCTTCTATCAATCAACTTTCTATCTATCATTGTATCTCTCGTCAACAGTTCTAGCTATCAATCCAAGCAATGATTCAAATGCAAGTCCATCCTTAATCCATACCAATCAAGTCAAGTCAATCTTGTCAAATTATTCAATCGCACTCAGTGGCCTTGATCTTAATCTTGTTGTAAACCAACTCAATCAATCATAATTATCAGTGGGATATATCTTTCCCACGCCTATCGTGTTGATCTAGGGATATATCGTTCCCTGCAATGACAATACTATTGTCAATCATTATCGATTAATCATTGGTTTACCGCTAGACATGGGCAATACCTTGTTTGTTCTTGTATCATTTGTGCATACTTGCTTACTTTCTTGTGTGTGTTATCATTTTATCTTACATAGCATATCATTTCACCCAATTTCTTCACCCTAATTGTTCAACCTATCTCATCGTGAGATTGTCTGTCTCACGTTCTTCCAAATTTTCTTCCTATCCAATCTCCCAAGGGGACATCCTACCATCGTTAAACCTGTACCAGGGACAAACTGGGGCATGTATCATTATCAGAAAACTTTTTCTTTGAAATGTGACAAAACACATTGCATCAAAGAGGGGCAAAATGTATACACCTAAAAATGACATAACTCTGTCTAATTAAATAATCTTATTATTTATCTCAGCCTAATTCCTCTATCAATAAATAAATAAATCAATTTATTTATTTGATTCACATTCCTCCACAAAATTAAATAAAATCATTTATTTAATTAAATCCTTCATATTCCTCCAAATTAAATAAATTCATTTATTTAATTAAAATCCTCCAAGTTCTTCTAAATTAAATAATACCAAATTATTTAATTAAATCTTCCAAAATTCTTCTAGTGTCATTCTAAATTAAATAATGTCCAATTATTTAATTAGTTCTTCTAAAACTTAACATCCTCTATATTTAAATAAATCAAAACATTTATTCAAGTTATCTATTTCTTCATAAAAATAGATTAACACCAAAATTAATCCATGCAAATCCACGTGCACACTTAATTAAATATTTTAATATTTAATTATCCTCACCCACATGTCCTATTTATCCTCTAGTTCCAATTAGTTAACTCATAAATCAAATTAGTTAACTAATTAGTCTTTTCTGTTAACTAGACAATCAAATTAGTTAACTCTTCATTCTATTTCTGTTAACTCCCCTGTTGCATGAAGGAGCAAGATACTTGTCCTCTTCTGATTCACGGACATCCTCTCAAATTTCCTCAACTGTTGATCTTCTTATTCATTCTATACCATTGATCTTCTCTTTCACGAGTCTATAAGTACAACCCCTATTCCTCCATTTCAATTATCCAAGCTTTTATAAACTTACTTTGCAAGAATCACAGTGCACCTTTGGCGCACCAATATGTTCATAGCTTGCGATCAACTATCACCACTATCACCATTTGCATTGTATTAAAGATCCTCTTCATTGCAAGAACTGTCATAGTCGTTCTCTATTGCCATCTTGAAGAAAAAAGCAAGGAAGTGCACTTTTTGAGGGCTTCATTCACACGAAAGATCAATTTGAGATTAGGCGACCAATGGAAGCCACGAAGTAATAAGGTTTGCAAGGTATCTCTCTTTGTGTTGAATCTTGATTATTAAAATTTCTATTGAGTTATTGGGTTATTATTGATTATTGATATTATCTCCACATTTTCCTGTAACAATTTCAATTCACACCTCTGGAATGTGAGTTGGAAACAAACAACTATGTATAGATAAACTGCTCTTCGAATTCGGAGGGGAAGGTCCCTCTTTGCTGATGATTTCTTTAAAGATAAATAAACTAAATTGCCTATCTTTTCGATTCTCAGCTGCAAGCACAAGGCTATAAAACTCTATCACTATAGCAAAGGTTTTTCTCTTAACTTCTAACTACAGTTAGGCCTAAACTAAATGATACTTTTGATAACCCAAGTAAATTTAGAGCTTAGGAATCAAAAGTAAATAGAGAATGATTTGTTAACACAAAAGCTCAAATAAAATTATCCCAGATTACACCCGAAGACTCATTGTACTTTTAGGATGAAAAATGAAAGTAAGAATATGCAAGCAACACATATGATGATAAACTAAATGAACATGAGACAGAGAATCAGAGCAATGGAAGGCGTAAGATTTCCTTTCTCAATATCAAGAAGTTATTACAACTTCAGGACAACAATATTGCAACAAAGACAGGCATGCAATATGCGATCAAACACTGGATTACAAATGACACAAGGTGAACAAGCACTTGAATAGCAATTTGTAGGCAATAATAGCCTCAACAAATTTCGATATCACAATTACAATTACTAAACAATGGGCAAGGCTGCCCTTATTTATACACTAATCAAGGAGTAGGGAACCCTAAAATCTCCTTGATCCTAGCTAACTAACTTGCCAACTTGCAAGATTTATTTCTATTCCAGACAAAAGATTCTAACTAACACCTGCTTTAAAACGATTTGATTTAAAGCAGAGAAAGCTCCAACTATTACAAAGTGATTTTTCTATTTAAAGGATGGATAAGCTTGAATGAAAATGACAACTTGAAATCGGAAAAACATTGAGTTAACTGCCGCTTTTTGAGTTCCATTCTTATCTACATCGCTGCCCCGTTGGTGACATCACCCATTGATATTTTGGGAAACAATATCCTCCAAAAAGCTAGTAATCGCTTTCTTGCCAAGAATACTAATACTCTGATTTTTTAATAAGCAGATTTTGAGAGAAAAAGCTGGCACGTGGGTTTTGTAGACAATCTCATTCTGAAGCAACTTAGATTGTCAGATTTCAAAAAAATAGAGGGTTTCCTGAAATAGCCAAAAAACCAGATTTGGGGAAAACTAAAATTTTCCAATTTTCAAGAGGACGTGATTCCAGATGAACCCATTTTGATGAAAAATGAAAAAGCTCCAGCTCTGTCTCTAGAAAGTGATGTCCTAGAAAAATGGATCTTGAAAAAGTGTGCCTCTGTGCTTCCCAATCCCAAAACCACGAAGAACACTAAAAAAGCACTTAGTTTGGGTTCTCAAATCTTCATGAGAAGAAAACAATGTTTTTCTTCCTCTAGATGTAACCTACAAAAATAATGAATAAAGGAGGTCAAAGATTTTTTTTTACTTAGGGTGAAGAAAGCAACTGTCTTTGTGAAAGCACAAATCTTGAAGCTTATCTGTGAAGATGGCAATATTTTGAGCAAAATCCAAGTTGATATGCTCACATAGGATGAATTCCTATTTTATAGCTGCCTAAGACTCACATGTGAGGATGATGAAAAAGATGCTACTTTGATGATGTCATCAAACATGTGAAGTTGCAAAAGTGTTAGCCAATTTTCCTTCATTTTGAAACTTTTTGCACTCGTTCTGACTCCGCCGTGGCTTGCCTTTGACTTCAACAAGAAGGAAAACTGTTACCATTGACTAAAAATGTTGAATGATCATGGCATCTTGAAGTTTTATCAATTTTGATTTGATCCCAGCCTCGAATTGACGATCTAACGACGTTTGACTGTAATTTTGATATCTGGAAACCGTCGCCAGATGAAGATTGGGAAACAGCTGAAGGAGGCATTATCAAGACAAGAAATTTTCTAACACTGGAGAACCCAGGCACACTGACTGGGCAGGGGTGCCTAGGATCTCATGCCTTAGCCAATTTTCTAAGATTTTTAATTTTGCTCACTTTTCATTTTTCGTACGCATTCTGGTGATTGTGGGCACATGTTTGGATGTTGAATCTCACTTGTCAGAGCAAAACTAAGACTGATGGTTAGGCAATCAAACAAGCCTGATGAAAACTGAATTGATTGCACATTTTGATTGGCTCGAAAACTAGATCAGACTGATTTTCTGTGAATCTGATCGGACTGGTGGAAGAAGATTTGAAATTTTCTAGGAAAATATGAAAAATAATACTCTGGGAAGACTGGGCACCCCTAGCCTCTAGGGGTGCCTAGGATTTCATGCCTTAAATTTTTTTTGATAATTTTAAAATTCTTCTACAGTTTAACTCATTTCACGTGCCAACAACTGCTCTCTGTCATCAATTCCCACGATCTATCAGACAACTGTCACTCGATGAAGGGTGGACTGGATAGCTTGAGCATATTTGAGATGAATCCCAACTTTCAGGGCCTGTTGATTGAATTTGACTGATTTTAACCACCTAAGAGTGGGCTGACGAGGTCCTTTTTAACGTTTTCTGAGAAAATGTAAGAAAAAATATCTCTTGACAAACTGGGCACCCCTAGCCTCCTGGGACGCTTAGGAAACCTAGATTTAGCCAAATTTTGGCTTCTTTGAACTTTTCTTTGTTTTCTAGATTCATCATGCTTCATTTTTCATTCTTCGTCGATTGCTCAATTATTCTTCGCCCTCTGAACAACACTGAAATCTGATTTGACCCCTGGCAGATGAACTTCCTCCATTAATGGCCTCGAAGTTCATGCTTCACCTTCTGAAAAAGCAGAATTGACCCAATAGAGAAAACTCGACCTTTTGCAGATTCTGTCTGGACCACCTTGATCATGAAGCAATATCAGCCAATCAGAATCAGGGAGGACTCCTGAATCAAAGATTCTATTTTTAGAAACTTTCTATTTTTAGAAAACTTTGCGAGCATCTGTATCTCAGGAAACCCATAAAACCTAAAATTGATGTCTATTTTTAGAAACTTTCTATTTTTAGAAATTTTGACCTTTTGACTTTTTGATGACAAATTTTCCAGACTCTCACAAAATGACTTAATGAAGCAAATAAGTTGATTTGGCACAACAAATATATGGGAAGGGGTGCCCAAATTTATGTCCCATTTTTCCATTTTAATAGAATCCATTGAAACAATTTTAGTGCACTTCTTGTGGGGGGTAAAGGAGTAGTATCTTCATGGCAATTACCTTAGTTCATCTACAAGAACAATGTGAGCTCAAGGGATAATAATATTAACCATGAGTATCATCTTTCATTGTTTTTTAAGGTAATTTTCATCTTGTCAACTAGTCCTTGATTGTTGAAAAATCTAGACCCAAGTGGCACTTGTAAAAGTGCTAACCACTAACTAATTTTAGATTGTAATAAGAGTTGACAAGTGTTAATGATCTGTAGCATTGTTACTCTTTTATAAATAGAAAATGCACACATTGTACAAAGGGTTGGAAAATCTTTGAGAGGTGTAATAGACCCTTTTGATTAATAAAAAACTAGCAATTTGAGTTTTTTGTCAAGACTTACTTCTGTTAACTATTCAATTTGCATGTCTTCTTTTCAGAATTCAGTATAAGATAATTTCATTTTAATATCCAAATCATCTCCATTGCTTTATCACATATTTAGGGAAATACATGTTTCTGGGTATACATTTGTTGTATTCATGTTAAAGTCGTGTGAGTGGGCATTCAAGTAATGTTGTAAATTCTCTTGCTAGAAATTCATCTTAATAGTAAATCTCTATGGCTTAGCATATGGTTTGTTTGGTAGCATAAATGGATTACTAAGTAGAATTTGTATGTTATAAGTGAGATGGCATCTAATGGTCTAAGTCTTGCAAGACAATACCTGGTGAATTAGAATGCTCAATTAATATTACATGTTTAAATGGTTAATCATTTTCTTGCTTGATACTTGACTTTGTGCACATGAATAGGCATCAATCTATATATTTTCTATCCACACTCCACTTTAAAAATGAAAATCACATTAAGAGTAACTTATTTCAATTATTCTTTCACATTGTGTTTAATGGGACGAAAGGTTGTTGTGTTCTACTCTACATTTTTCACTTTTTGCTTGTGAATTTCTGAAATAATAATTCTTCATTTAAAAGATCCCTTCATCATCTTGCTAATGGCTAACACAATATGGGTTAGTGACAGTCAAATTGTGTTTATATTTGTGTCTAACAGGCTTAACTCATTGAGAAGATAGTTTCAAAAGAATTGATAAAATTGACTAATAATTATGTTGCTTGATCTTTTGAAGAGTTTTATATTGAGTGTTATTTGTGGGATATAACAAAGGTAACCCCTCTTGATCCTAGCAAAGCTCGAAGAAGACGAAAATTTGAGCTTTCTCTTAGAGTTGAGCTTACTTGATCAGTTTACTTGGTTATAGAAGCTTGTGTTTGTTACCCCATGAGCTTAAATTCCTTGGGGGTTGTTTAACCAATTATTTAGTGACTTTCCTAGAGTAGACTGGGAGTACCAAGCAGGAAAAATGCCCCACTAGAATACGCATTACATTAGGTTCATCTTCATCATTTTCCCACAAGATAAGTACCTAATTCCTTTGCAATTAATTTCATAAATCAACATTGATTAACACTCTTTATCATACCCAATTGTCATTGTTTAATCTAGGTTAATTGTGACTAATTTTTTTCGCATTTATTTAATTAGCCCAGGTAATCAATTAGGAAAGATGCATATTTTCTTGTACACTTCTACACTTAATGTATTAGGTCTAATCTAATCATAAAGCAATAATATGTAATAATTTAAATGAGGTAAGACATATAATTGGAAATGATAAATAGAAATGAGGGGGTAAGGGAGTTCTTAGTTATTTTAATGTGACATTCAGTGCAAGATTCCTCAATCTTATCTTTAATTTGGTTGGCACATTATGACTAATGCAACTTAAATTTAAAGATAGACTTAACGCTAATATTTGTCATATCTAAAACAATTGTGAATGTGGTCCAATCTTCCTAATACAACCATGTTCTATCATCTACAACTTTTTGTGGTGTATATAAAATTTATAACAAGAATAGGGAATTTGAAAGCTTCTCACTAATCCTACCAGTGTACTTCCACGAAATGTGCTTTATGTGTCTCCCTAATATGGCAGATCTTGTATTGACAAGTGGTTGGGAAAGCATTACAATGATTAAAAAACCCCTCTTTTGTTGTCCTCATGAAAATCTAGTTGTAGTTTCCTAGGTGCACATTAAATTAAAGAATATAGATTGTATTGTTATAGAGCCTGAAGTTTCAAGCTAACCATACAATTTGTCAATGGTTATAATGTTTTAATGCTTGTTACTTTACATTTCAACAAACATTTTAAAGTGGTAAACTTTTTACAAACTCATTTTCATCCTATTAAATACTTAAAACACAAAATTTAAGAAGGTACAAAACAATAAAAAAAATTAATAAAAAATAAAATAAATTTATAAAATAGCCCTGCATCAAAGTTGTTAGTCATACATGCAAATCCTTGATTATAATTAGTTTAGTTTTTTTTTTTTTTAAAATCACAGAGACCATAAGGTGAGCCCTTTGTAACTTCTGGGCTCAACACACTGCCCCTAATATATAAAGTGGGCAAATTAAGTTTCGAACCTGTGACCATTGTCCTCAAGGGCTCAACCTTGAAATAAAACAATCACCCTTGAAATTAAATTTAAAAAGGTACAAAACAATAAAAAAATTTAATAAAAAATAAAACTTATTATAAAATAGCCCATAATCAAACTTGTTAGTCATACATGTAAATCCTTGATTATAATTAGTTTTTCTTTTTAAATCATAGAGTCCCACAAATGAGCCCTCTATTAACTTCTGAGCTTAACACACTACCCCTAATATATAAAGTGGACAAATTAAGTTTTGAACCTGTAACCATTGTCCTCCACAGCTCATTTTGAATCTATAAGAAATATTTATAAACTTATGAAAATCTTAAAATTTTCTTACGTTTAAAGAAACAGCAGAGACTGTCACTAAACTTACCTCAAGAGAGTAGTCCTAAGAATTCTTCATACTGTGGAAGAACTTGGGTGAGAATCTTAAAAAAAAATTATATTCTGTTCTCAGCCTCTGGTTGTTGATTTTTTGGTTCTCCGAACTGTTAAAAAAACGAAAAAAAAAAAGCAGTTGTGCACAATATTAAAAAGGGTCAGTTGGGTTGGAAACGTAATGGTGTGTTTTTTCGTGGGGAGCCTGAAATTACAAATGAATTTGAAGGAGAAGTAGTGAAGAAATTGGTTGCACTTAGATCTGTTACCAACTTAGATAGACTTACACGGCCTTGCTTACAGGTGTCATTTGGCTTACCTGGAAAACGAAGAAAAATCATCGCCAATACAGGTCTCTGAGTAAGGCATACTCCACCACATTTTATATTTATGCCTACATATAAATATAAATTTGGTGTATACATACAAATTGTTATAGACGACGGTGGATTTTAACAATTCATTTTACACAACAGAAAGTTTTAATCAACGATTTAAATATTATTCATTATAATAAGAGATATGTAGATCTCTTCTCACACAGTCTCACAAAATACACTATACTGACAAAGTACCCACCACAGTTTAAATCAGGTTGAGACTGAACTCTGAGATCGATCTCCACCTGACTCTTGAAACAAAGAGTCTTAGCACTCGAACATATACTAGAAACATTAAATAAGTTTCAGGGAAAATAAATCCTAAACACTAATTGCCATCGTTATTTACTGGCGCATAAACAACTCCCACCCCAAATAAGCAGCGACTAGAGCAGCACAAACAGATCCCAAAATTCCCAGCACACCTCCTCCAACCCTAATCTCAATTATTATTATTATTTAATATGTTTTAATTTTCCCACGACTTCCTCCAACCTTAATCTTCCCTCAACCTCATCTCTTTTTAAGAGGTAAGCCTGAAATCTTAATTACAAGTATCCTCTACTTAATGAAGGATCATTGAGTGTGATCATAAAAGTTGAAGCAAAGAAATACATACACTTAAATCCAAAAGCACTTCTCTATAAATTCTATAGATTATGGATTTAGCTCATGCCTACTACAACTAATAATTGGGTCCTTGACTCCCTACAAACCTAGCTAGATAATTGGGTCCTTAATTTAGTTCTAACTAATAAGTAATACAATAAGCAACTAACAAAGTAAATAAGAGGTTAAAAGAAATGTTTAGATTTTGATGATGATAGGAAAATAATGTGATTGATTTGAATTATGTAGATGTATTTAGGTAATTTTTTTTAGTGGTGCACACCTAAAATCTATTCCTATATTTTAACTAATTCTTGTCATTAATCTCTTATCACTTCCCACACTAATTAATTAAATAATTTAATTAATTTATTCATTCCACTATCACCAAATAATTAAATAAATTTTAACATTAATTAATTAAATAAATCATTTTATCTAATAAACTAAACTAATATCATTTATCCCTTCATCATTTAAAAAATAAAAATATTTATTCTTCATCACAAAATCTAGAAATCTACACCATCAATCTAAATGCAAATTGACTTACTAATCGAATAAAGTATTGATTTTGACTTTAATGTTTCACTTACCACTCGAATAAAGTATTTATTATGCACTTACTTATCCACGAAGCAAAGAACTCTTTTTATATGAAAAGGAAAGATGTCACGTGAAAGTTAAAGCAAAGTTGTGAAATGAAAGTAAGATTTGGAATTGCGAAAATAAATGATTCCCATCTTACCTTTTTAATTAAAGAATTTAATCTTCAAATGTTTTTCCACCGCTTTCTTCGTTCTTTTCAATGTTGTCTCCAACATTTTGGAGGGGCACTTAGGTAAGTGGATGACTCAAAGCCTTACGTGGACGGTGCAGGTTCATTCCAGAGAGCTTGGAGTGCATGTACACCGTCCCGTACAAAAATTCTCTCAGAAATTTGCGCCACTTTAGGCAGTTCTCAAGTGGAGTGGGTGATTTGAGGAGACTGTGGAGCTGTTTGTGGAAATATGGTCTCATGGAATGTTTGTCTTTACTAATTAAAATAAAAATTAAAAAAAAAATGTTTTACGAAAGGTCCTTCTCACTTGTCTTTACTAATTAAAAATAAAATTTTAAAAATATTGTTTTTACATAAGGTCCTCCTCACTTGTCTATCTTTAAGGAGTGTGTTTTTAAGTTTCTTTAGACAAGGGAATCATTTTCTTTATAAACAAGTTTGTGGGGAAATTCTTGCATGAGTGCGATTTCTCTAGTTAGGCAGTGGCCTCGTGGTTTAAGATTGAGCTTCCTTCCCTTTTAGATCTTTCAATAGAAAACATGAACTTTATTTGGAATCAAGGGTCATGGTTCTATGGAAGATCTAAATTGTTCATATACACTTGGTTCCCATTTTAATCCAAATAAGGCAGCTTTTCTAAATGTTCTTTTTCAGATTAGATTTTATCATCTCCTTTCAGTGTGTAGATCATCGAAGAGGTTTTAGTTGTCGATGGAAAAGCTTGGTTCCTTTGTGAGAATGGATATGGATTGGGATGACTCTTTTGGTAGCTTTTTCAAGGTGTGTATGTGTGTGTTGCTTGATCTTTCTTGTCATGTTACAAGATCCATTCAGATTCAATCTTCTTAAGGTTCTTGGTTATAGTTTGTTGATTTGGAGGGTCTGCATTTTCATTCTTTCTTGTACAACTAATTAGGGAATTAGAGATCTTCAAGTTCTTTTTAGCAAGGTTCTTGCTTGGGTCAAAGATGGGTGTAAACGAAAGATAATCCAAATGAAGATTTTATTTGGAGAAATCATGGGAGTTCTTGAATCTGCTAAACTTCTTTCAACTACCTCCATGAATTTGTCTATTATTGTTCCCACAATTGGCAAGTAGATTTTGATGAATTTGGACTATCTTTCACAAGTCCTTTTTAGGATAAAGGAAACTAACATTCTTGGTGAAGAGGGTGACTTTCTTCATGATCTCCAAGTGGCTCGGGAGGCTTTTGGATGGTGTAGGTGATTTAAGCAAGTGGTGCAACTTTAGGTAATGGACAAGCCAAAAAAGCATATGGGACATAAATCAAAAGTAGAGAAGCTTTAGTTGGAGGCCCAAGAAGCAATTAGGGAGGGCACATAGTGGACAATGAAGTGCCTCCTCTCTCTTTGGAGGTAGAAGATGGTGATTGCCTAGACCTATGTGTCTTATATGTTGATGGATTTTTAGTTTTTGTTCCTTTGGTAGCTTTATTGGAATTTCCCATTTCTAGTTGGTGGTGTTGCACTTAGTGATACAACTTTCTCCTCAATGGTGCATGGTGTCTCATTGGCCTTTAGTTTCTCTTATTTAGATTTTTCTTTGATTTTTTGTAATCTTTATTTTTAATTTCTTAGTTGAGGTCCCCAAAAGACCACTCTCTATGTTTAATAAAATAATATTAATGTTCTTAAAAACTTTTGTAGGATGTTGTAAACTTTTATTCCTCTACCCTTGGTAGTTTTTAAAAATTTGAAGTTAAAAAAGTGGTTATTTTTATTACTATAATGGTGAAAAGTGCATACCATGCACCTTTCCCCATTTTTTTGGACTCCCTTTAGGTGGCATGTCTCTAATGTAATGACTAGTGGGTAAGTTGTCAAATAATTTTATCCTAGCCTCATTCTAATCTAGGAGGATCTACAACTTTTGAATTGTATGGTAACACCAAGACCACTCTCACAACTTGTGATACTTGTAGTAACACAACTTTGGTTTGTGGTACAATAGAGCACCTCCTAGATGCTCACACTAACACAAGGATCCCATCGCAGCAGATGTTGCATATACTATAACAAGGTGATCCAAATTGAAATTAATTATTTGTTGGTTAATTATTCCACTTCAAAGGTTGTGGTGACTGTTGTTGATCGTGACCTTTGAATGTGAATAAATATTACTTTCTTCAAAATGAATTAGATAGTTGGAATGATATGTCATACATCTCTCCCTCTTAGTTGTTCGGTCTAATTCCAACAATTAGTATTAGAGCTAGATCCTCTAAAAGAAGCTTGACCACTTGAGGAGATCCAGGATGTCGACCTACAAGAAGGATAGTCTAAGATTTGATGGAACAAATTACTCTATTTGGAAGAGTCATATGGAGTGCTATTTGCAATGCATGGGTGAAGCATATTGGGTGTTTACTAAGGATGAGTATCAACCCCAGATGAGCTCAAAGATGCTAAAAATAACCTTTGAGCTAAAGAAGCCTTGTTGAGTGCCTTGACTGATTTAGAAATGACAAATGTCTTTTGACTAAAAATTGCTCACGAAATCTAGAAAAAGTTGGAGAATATGTATGAAGGCGATGAATTTGTCAAAAGTGCCAAGCTGCAAAGTCTGAGAGAAAAATTTAAAAATCTAAGGATGGGTGAAGATGAAAACATCACAATTTACATGCAAAAGATAAATGAACTTGTGTGTGGTATCAAGTGTGCTGGTGGAACTTTGGGAGAATCAAAAATTGTGGCAAAAGTGCTCAGATCTTTACCTAATTCATACAAACATAAGGTTGTTGCTATAGAGGAGATTAGGACTATCTCAGAAGTTACAAGAGATCAGCTGGTTGGCAAAATTTTAGCTTTTGAATTAAGTGAATTTGGTGATTCTATTCCTAAGTCTGAATCTGCACTTAAGGCTAGTGTATATAGAAAACAAAGATATGATCCGGGTGAAAGCTTTTAAGCAAGATTAAACAGATTTGTGAAGGCAAGGAAGGATCTTGAAGATGATGAAATTGAGACTGCAGATCTAGAAGCTCTTATTGCAAAAAGAATGCCAAGAGGATCTGATAAGTATGAAGGAAAGTTGCCACTCAAATGTTTTTCTTGTAATAAGATTGGTCATTTTGCCTCAAGATGTTCGGAGAGGTTTTCAAAACCAAACCCTAACAGATTTAAAGGTCAAAAGAAATGTTACTACATGTCCAAGTAGCTAGAGAAGAAGGAGTCACAGATGATGAATCTAATCATGGAGGTTCCACTGAAAATGATTGGGTGTTCATTGCTATTAAAGAAGAAGATTTGGTGTCTACTGAATCTACTAGCTATGAAAATATGGAAAGTGCATTGGCTGCTCAGGTTGTTGAAAAGGATGAATGGGTGATTGATAGTGGATGTTCTCATCATATGACTGGTGATAGAAGTAAGTTTATAAGCCTTGAAAAATATGAAAGTGGGCTTGTTAAATTTGGAGATAACTTAGCTGGTAGAATCTGTGGCAAAGGATCCATCTCTTTTGATGGTAAGTATAACACCAATGATGTTTTGTATGTGGAAGGACTAAAGCATAATCTTCTCAGTGTTGGACAGTTGGTTGACCATGGTTATGATCTCTAATTCAAGGATGGCAAATGTAGAATCCTAGAAAGCTCTAGAACTAAAATTGCATCTGGTACACAAACTAGAAGTAACATCTCTCAATTAAGTAGCTCTGGTAAAAGTTGTTTGATTGTATAGACAGATCAGAGTTGGTTGTGGCATAGAAGAATGTGTCGTGAATTTTGACAACATTGTCAAGATAAGTTCTACTCAGGATGTGAGAGATCTCCCAAGACTTGTGAAACCTAATAGCATTTGTAGAGAATGTCAATTGGGTAAATAGAACAAAACATCATTCAAAAGTAAAGAATAATCTTCAAATGGGCGATTGGAACTTGTGCATACTGATCTATGTGGTCCTGCTAGAATTAGGAGTGTGTAAGGAGATAGATATTTCATGTTGTTGATTGATGATTAGTCCCGGATGATGCATGAACTTTCTTAAAAGAAAAATCAGAAGCTCTTGACAAATTCAAAGTGTTCAAAATTATGGTGGAAAATGAGATTGGTATGAAGATAAAGTGTCTGAGATCTGACAAAGGTGGAAAATTTACCTCCAGTGAGTTTGATACTTTCTGTGAAAGGCATGGAATAAAAAGACAATTATCTGCTCCTATGACTCCTCAGCAAAATGGAGTTGTGGAGAGAAAGAACCAGACCATTCAAGAAGCTGCCAGGACCATGATGATGGAATCAAATGTTCCACAAGTTTATTGGAGAGAAGTTGTAAGTACTGCTGGGTATGTGAAGGATCATGATGGGCCAAACTATACCTCTAAGTGGCAATGAAAATACAAAAAATCAGACTTTATCAAGTTCATGTGAAAATTTGAATGGATTATCTACACAATTTGAAAAAGATGTAAGAACAAAATTTGTAGAGAATTGAATCTAGTTTATAGGCTACTATTTTTTTTTTAAACTAAATTTACTTAGTGAAAATTGAATATTTCAATGAACAGCTATTAAATTTTTCAGAAAAAAATAAAAAGTGGGTGTCTGTCCAGCCAACCTAACTATGAGTAAAAATATATATATTTTTTTGAAACTTTCAAAATAAGTAGAGGACTCATGTCCGGATGTGACACATATTTATTTGAAATTTTTTTCCAATAAAATAATTAGTTATGATTTTTTTACTGTGACTTTTTTAAAAAAATAAAAAGTAATTTTCCAGCCAACCTAACTCGATAAAAAAAAATTGAAATTCAATTTTTTTTAACCTATAGCCAGAAAAGCATAGAGTATGACATAGGGTTCGGATCTCAAAAAGGTGAAATGGTTTGAAAGTTATTGATTTTTTTCAATCAGTGTGTCCATCAGGATTTTAGAGACATGGTATATAGAAAATTATTAATAATTATTTAATAAAATGATAACCAAAGAAATCTTATATTTTTAGAAAGCTAACAATTTTTTCTATAAACTCTTTTCGTTTTATCAATTTTATATAAAAAAAAGTCGTCAACATGAAGGGTGAAGTTTGAAGAAGAGACTGAAATATGAAAACACGTTAGAATCCATAAAAAGTCAACAACCAAAACGGATATCCATTTTGCTTCGGTAAAAGCAACTCAAAATGGATATCCGTTCTGAAAACGGATATCTGTTTCCTTGATCTATGAAAAATTTTGTACCATTGGTTTTGGATGAAGAGAAGCAACATATTTGAAACATCGAGGCAATAATACAAGAAGTTAAAGTTAGTTGGTCATTTATAGGTGTATCTATTGTTTCATATCACATTACACATAGAATTCTAATTAACAATCTAGTTTCCTCATTTGGGGAAACATTTTTTTATCCATTTCTAATGGAAATATTTAGTTAAAAATTGGTGGCTCCTTGTGAAAAGTATGGGCTCTTATCCATTTCTCAAGCTTATTGCAATTTTTACACTTGTGACCAAATTTGGTACCAAACCCTTTCACCTTTTCAATTAATCCTGATAGTGTCATCTTACTCCATGCAAATCAAACCAACATTAGGACCATGTGAATGAGATTAAGGATAGACTTGAAATATGAACCTTTGTACTATTGACTATCCTTTTAGCCTGACAATCCTTTAGGATCATTGTACCCAGGTGCAACAATCCTTCAATCTTCTTTTATTTATATTTCTTTCCTCTTCATACACAAGATTCTCGTGCCTTGTAGTCATGACAATCCACAAATCACCTAACTATCCTTAGTGAGACTATATCTTATTTTGACAGTGATAGTCACCATCCATTCACAACTCTCCTCTTTAACATAGATACCCTTTGCACATGTTTTGACTTCATGATTTTCCTTTTGTATGTTGTATTATGGTATGAAAATACTATGGCCCCTTCTTCATCCTCTTGTATAATGAAATTGAAGGTCGACACTTACGGTTACTCTTCTTTATTACTTGGTGATAATGAATCCCTAAGCTCATTTTTTATTGTCTTGAAGCCAAATTTACCATTGTTGAGATAGTCAGAGTTGATTCTTGATCATGAATATTGTGAATTATTTCAAATATCCATGGACAATTTCAATTGTGTTTCTTAAGACACCCATGCCTTGACTATCCCTTGATGTTGGTCATGATTGTGCTTGGATGACACAATAGTTCATAGTTAGATTTTTGCCACTAAAGTTTTCCTTTGACAAAGTCGTATTTGTAGTCCACCTTTTGATGATGTTCAAACAATATAAATACTTATTCTTAACATAAGAAATACATTTCTCACAAATACCAATGCATTCTACTCATAAGATACATGCAACATGCCTAAAGGTATGATAGTCAGCAGTGTACTATTATGGCAGCCTATGGTTGGTTTGACAATCTATAATAGTGATAGCATTCATGCCTAATAGTCCTTATCATTATTGTCATAATATATTTTACATTTGAGGCCTTGTCTACAACATGTAAAGTTTACCTTTCCCACCCATACCTTTAGTATATAAAGGACATTGATAGGAAATTTTTAATTTCCAGTCAGTCAGTGCAATCTAGGAGAGGATAGATTGTCTAAAGTTGTAATCTATTTCCATTTACACTTGCCATAACTACAAATGCTTAGTGTTTATTCTCAACCCTAGTATATGAATAAAATGTGACCTATTGTTCTAATAGGCCTATAGGGACAAAGAGGTGATAAAGCCTTTAATTTTAAACATGACATGGTTTTGATAACTTCCCATATTGGTAAGGTCCTGGATGACAATCCTTTGATGCACCTAATTGTAATAGGTGTTATGATAGTCCTTGGTATCTTGTCATTTCTTTCTTGAATGGCCTGCAAATAAGACATAAGACCTATTAGATCCTTCATAAATAAGAATTCTCATACATTACATTTAAACTTAAACTCCCTAAACATCCATCAATCCATCCATTAATATCAAAATGCCATGAATATCCTATGATCAACCATTCTAATTCCTAGGATAGTCATATATTGCAATTTTGCTTCTCTATACTAAAATAGCCCAAGGAATATCTACCCTTGAATTTGTATTTTAGCAATCTAATGTCTTTACGAATAACATTGAGCCTTCTTTTGGGACAACATTTTTGCCTTTAGAAGCTCCTCATTTGATGATAGCCTAAAATAGAATAAGTGGATAGTCATAACATTTTAGCATAATGGGAAAACCCTAAAGTGTGATAAAGTCTATACATTATCTATTCCCATCCATGTCACGAAGCAACTATTCAAATGCTAGGCCAACAATCCACTCCAAATGCATGGGAAAAGGACAACTCTTGGATCCCATATTAATCATGTTCACATGGCTGCTAGCATCTTCAAGTGAGTCAATACAAAAATTGAATGCCTCAAACTCATACACTTCAGAAAAATATACCTCATTATAAATTTGATATGCATGAATAAGGAAGTCCTCATGCAATACAAACTAAAATGTGTCATATTTAGACATGTCATCAAGTTAAACTACATCATGTTGAGACTCGTGTTTACTTAAGCATTACAAGTCACTTGCCTCTTTGCATGCTTCAAAGTTCCAAACAAAGGACTCAACTTTAGGTGTAGCAGAGTCCTCATCAATGACTGATTTACATGGCCTTCAACAAACTAAAATTATATATCATCTTTATGCTTATATGGAGGCTATATCATCTTTACAATTGTATGTCCAGGCTCTTTAGGAGTCTTCACAAATGTGTCCAAAGTAAGATTACTCAAATCAAATAATGGCTTATATCCAGAGCTTTATTAAGTTGATACCTAGGTAGATTAGTGTGTAAACATTCAAATTAGATGGTAATTCACAAGTTTATAGAATAATAAAATAAATCCCTAGTCTAGAAACCAAATGTACATAATAAAACAGATATCTGTTTTGTAGTAGCGATATGGACATTACAGAGTGTTTGTTGGCAAAAAATTGGGATTTACTTAAATTTGCTTGTTCATGCTTCTCACAGGACGTCACCTCCCCTACCCATCCAGCTCTACAGAAGAAGAGTGACAAAAAATGATCAAGAGGGATCTCCAATTAGCGTTAAGTGATTGATTACTTATGTCATGTTATATATTTTGAATATTAAATTCTATATTAATGTGCACATTGTTTGATTGTATTAATAGGTGGAAATTCAAAAATCTCTATCGAGGAGGTCTAGTCGATGAGCGATAGAGGATGAGTCATTGACTGGTTCACCATCTTCATGGCCTAGAAAGAGCCATAGATTATTTGATAGCAATCCATAGGAGATTTAATTTTGGGACATTTTGTTACATATGCCTATTTGGCTTTGTAAACATACTTTTGTATGTTATCGATGTATATCGTTGTATATACCCATATGGTTTTATTTGTACATGCCTATATGGCTTGATATATACACTATACATTATTTTCATGACATTATGCATATATGTATATATAAGATCCTAATTTGGCACAAGTAGGGAGAATGCTTGCAAAAGTTGTGGAATTTGGTTTTAAACGTTCCAATTGTATTTGCTTCAAAGTTTCTAAAGCCTTTCCAAAAAATCCATTTTGTGCATATCTTGCAATCATTGCATTCCATGAGATAGCATCTCTTTGAGGTGTCATGCCAAACTATTCACATGCCTTGTCTATGCTTCCACACTTTGGATTTACACCCGCCAATTGCATTTTCTTAACATTTCCTTTCAATCCTTATAAAATTTTTTGTTTTGTGCACATATTGCAATCATTGCATTCCTTCATTTACAACACATGATTAAATAAGAAGATGCATATTTACAACAGTTAAGAATATGTAGTAGTGTTGCTCATGTCACCAATACTATGTTTACATCTTCACATACATGGCTTACAACATGTGACAATATGAAGTGATGAAGAAACTTGTTATTTTGATGTATTTCAACTCCAAACTTGCGCCTAGAAGTGAAGGTGCTTATCCTTGATCAAACTAACCTAAAAGTGTGCCTTGGTACTTAGGGCACTAGATTATGATTGATCAACCTAAAATGTGGGCCTAAGGCTAGATATTGAATTGGAAGGATAAAATGCATCATCAAAGGAGTTTATAGTTATTGAAGGCATCAAATGTGCACCTAGATTAGTGAGGCACCACTTCATATCTCTATGACTTTGGATATGCTCCTTGATAATAAATTGATCTTGCAAGTTGAGGTTGTCTCCACAAGTTGAAAGAATGTCCAAAGAATACAAGGCGCCAATTATTGAACAAACAACCTAGAATGAGTGCCTTACTATTTGAGGTGCTAGTTCATGCTTCTAGAACACCAAAAGTGCGCCTAGATGTTGAGGCGCTAGCTCTTGCTCAAGCAACCTTGAAAGTACGCTTTGACAAGGAGGTTAAAATGTATTATCAAAGGATTAAGTTGAATCAAGGAATCATCATTGAAGACTAGTAAAACATGATTGTGAATCAGGCACACTTTTCATCATCTCCAACCTCACAATTGCGCCTTCCCTTGGAAGCTCATATTGTGCCTAAAGGAATGGTACTGAGATATCATCCATGTTAATGATTGACAATGTGTCAACTAGAAAAAATATTTTTTGTTTTGCTCATCATGGGGTCGAACGAACTGCGCCAATGCGTCAGGGTGGGCGGGTAAATGCCAGTGGAGGTCTCATTTTGTGTGCCAAGCATCCCAGTCATTCCGGGCAAGAGGCTACCGGCAAAGTACCTTAAGATCCTTGAGACCAAAAATGCACCAAACTTTGACGGAGCAGTTCTTAGAATTCGTGATAGCTGGGAATATTGTGTTTGGACCTATAGGTGCACATAGGGTCCATCAACAATAACCTCTCTCATTTTTGGTCAACTCCATTCCGTTTGACCGTGCCGAAATCAAACGCATTGTTGCAAAATGCTTCAATTTGATGCAGTGGAGAGGTGGTAGGTGTGACATTTTTCATTCCATAGCTTGTGGGGTCGAACGAACTGCGCCAACGCGTCGGGGTGGGCAGGTAAATGCCAGTGGAGGTCTCATTTCGTGCGCCAAGCATCCTAGTCATTTCGGGCAAGAGGCTACCGACAAAGTCCCTTAAGATCCCTGAGACCAAAAATGTGCCAAACTTTGATGGAGCAGTTCTCAAAATTCATGACAGCTGGGAATGTTGTGTTTGGACCTACAGGTGCACGTGGGGTCCGTTGGGGTGGGTGGGTCAAATGGAATGGAGTTGACCAAAAACAAGAGAGGTTATTGTCGACGGACCCCAAGTGCACCTGTAGGTCCAAACACAACATTCTCAGCTATCACGAATTTTGAGAATTGCTCCGTCAAAGTTTGGTGCATTTTTGGTCTTAGGGATCTTAAGGGACTTTGCCGGTAGCCTCTTGCCCGAAACGACTGGGATGCTTGGCCCACGAAACGAGACCTCCACTAGCATTTACCTACCCACCCCGACACGTTGGCATAGTCCATTCGATGCCATGAGCTATGGAATGAAAAATGTCACACCTAGCACCTATCCACTACATCAAATTGAAGCATTTTGCAACAATGCATTTGATTTCGGCACGGTCAAATGGAGTGGAGTTGACCAAAAATGAGAGAGGTTATTGTCAATGGACCCCAAGTGCACCTATAGGTCCAAACATAAAATTCTCAGCTGTCACGAATTCTGAGAACTGCTCCGTCAAAGTTTGGCACATTTTTGGTATCAGGGATCTTAAGGGACTTTGTCGGTAGCCTCTTGCACGGAACGATTGGGACGCATGGCGCATGAAATGAGACCTCCACTGGCATTTACCCGCCCACCCCAATGTGTTGGCACAATCCATTCGACCCCACGAGCTATGGAATGAAAAATGTCACACTTAGCACCTTTCCACTACATCAAATTGAAGCATTTTGCAACAATGCGTTTGATTTCGGCACAGTCAAATGGAATGGAATTGACCAAAAATGAGAGAGGTTATTGTCGACGGACCCCGTGTACACCTATAGGTCCAAATAGGACATCTCGGTATTTTCGGTCTCAGGGATCTTAAGAGACTTTGTCGGTAGCCTCTTGCCCAGAATGACTGGGATGCCTGGCTTACGAAACGAGACCTCCACTGGCATTTACCTACCCACCCCGATGCGTTGGCACAGTCCGTTCAACCCCACAGGCTATGGAATGAAAAATGTCACACCTAGCACCTTTCCACTACATCAAATTGAAGCATTTTGCAACAATGCATTTGATTTTAGCACGGTCAAATGGAATGGAGTTGACCAAAAATGAGAGAGGTTATTGTCTACGGACCCCACATTTACTTGTAGGTCCAAACACAACATTCCCATCTATCACAAATTCTGAGAACTACTCTGTGAAAGTTTGGCGCATTTTTGGTCTCAGGGATTCTAAGGGACTTTTCCGGTAGACTCTTGCCCGAAACGACTGAGATGCTTGGCGCATGAAACGAGACCTCCACTGGCATTTACCCACCCACCCCGATGCGTTGGCGCCGTCCGTTCGACCCCATGAGCTATGGAATGGAAAATGTCACACCTAGCACCTTTCCACTGCATCAAATTGAAGCATTTTGCAACAATGCGTTTGATTTTAGCACGGTCAAACAGAATGGAGTTAACCAAAAACAAGAGAGGTTATTGTTGAAGGACCCCACGTGCACCTATAGGTCCAAACATAACATTCCCAACTGTCACGAATTCTGAGAACTGCTCCGTCAAAGTTTGGCGCATTTTTGGTCTCATGGATCTTAAGGGACTTTACCGGTAGCCTCTTTCCCGGAATGACTGGGACACTTGGCTCACAAAACAAGACCTCCACTGGCATTTACCCCCCACCTCAATGTGTTGGCATAGTCCATTCGACCCCACGATGAGAAAAACAAAAAATATTGTTCTAGTTGACACATTCTCAATCATTAACATGGATGATATCTTAGTACCATTCCTTTAGGCACAATATGAGCTTCCAAGGGAAGGTGCAATTGTGAGGTTGGAGATGATGAAAAGTGCGCCTCATTCACAATCATGTTTTACTTGTCTTCAATGATGATTCCTTTATTCAACTTAATCCTTTGATAATATATTTTAACCTCCTTGTCAAAGCGCACTTTCAAGGTTGCTTGAGCAAGAGCTAAATTATGACATGCACATAAGGAATTTAAATTATATTATATATCAAAGTGTATATATATTAACATCTAGTCCATAATGGTAGACATATACAAAAATTTGGCAAATATGCCAACTCAAAATATTTTTTACAAAATGTGGCATATGCCATGTCTCAAAATCTATATACAATCTACATGCCAAATAGCTACATCAAATACTACAAGTCCACTTGACCCTCAATATGTGATGGATCTTGAAAAAGTGTCCTCTTTGTACCAAAATGTCTAGTAATTGATGGAGGCGAAGTTTCAAGTCAAAACACAAATTTGATTAATCTCTTCAGTGGTAAATAAAAATAAGTTAAAGTTAGTAAATAGATTCTTATCTACTACAATTAAGAACTTTCATTTAATAACATACATCTAAATCACTACAATCAACTATAAGACTGCTAGATAAACTATCAATTATTTAGAAAAATTCAATTCAATTACCTCGACTCTATGTTGTTGTTCAAACAATCATTCTGCAAATGATTTTCTCTTAAGATGATCAAATGTCCTACTGAAGCATGATGGCAAAGGTGGCACATCACTCACATTCTCAAGAGACTACATAAAAGCAAAGTAACATTGAAATAAATTAATATATAATTATTAAACAAAATAAGAAATGCATACATTTAAAAAGGTTAGATGTGCTACACACAAACAATCAATTAAAGTACAATTCAATCAAATTACCTCCACCCTTTGTTGGCATTGAGAAAGCCGTTCTGCAAATGATAGTCCCTTGGGTCGATCAAGAGTTCAAGAAAAGACTATTGGCAAAGATGCCACATCATTCACATTTTCGATTGACTATAAAATAAAATTAACATCAAGATATAAATTAATATATAATTACTCACAAAGAAATAAATGCATAAAAAAAAAAGTTGATGTGTAGAACAAATTATACCGACAAGTCCAAGCCAAATTGGATGGCAAATAAAGTTCCATGACGAACTTCTATCAACTCCTCTTCTGTCATCAACTGTTATCCCACTTAGATACATTAGTACTAATAAATTTGTTTATATATTCAAATGGAATAGACCATAAAATTTAACTTTAAATTTTACCTGCATAAAAGATTGCTCATGCATTTCTCTTTCTCTATGGTTCACTGATCCGATAGCTTCTACTCTTGTCCCTGACCCCTCAGGTTGAGTTCTAGACCCCATTGCCTCATCTCGTGAATGGAGATTGTACTCTGATGTGTTCAACGGTGGCTCACTACTCTCCATAATAGGACCTAAGCATAAATGATTGCAAGAAATGCAATGATGGGGAACACATACATGTGTGGACAACGACGGTCTAGTAGAACCAGGTGATCCAATATCATCGCCTTCATCATGGGCTTGTGCAAACTGAGATGTTTGTATAATCAAATGCTCAGTCAAAGAGTGAATGGCACTAAGGCCCTGTTGTGTTGCAATTGCAACAATGTCTGGGTGCTGCATTGGGGGTGGAGAAGGGATAGCAGGAGGGGGAATATAGGGACCTTGTACTTGTCTCACTGCCATAGGTCTATCTTGAGGCATTCCCTTACCCACTCCTTGAAACTCTCTAAAATCAAAATAATTAACATGTTGACCCATGAGGAACTCTGCATAGAGTTTACGAAGGAAATACAAAGGTACATCTAAATTGTTGTTGGGTGGTTTATCAAAAACCATCCACCAACGATCCCAAAAGTTCTGACTAATGCCCTCATGATTACACCATTTGATTGAAAACTTGGGCTTACGGACATCAACATGCAATCCAGTTTTAGGATTGACAAAGCATTGGGCTAACATAGTTTTTGTAATCCCTAATTCTTTGACTTCATCATATGACAAACCATTAGCATATTCGGCCTTCTTGGCTTCTCGCCATTGCCTAAATGATTCATGTTGGGATGACAAGGTTTGAACATGATTAATTATTCCCTCTAAATTCAATGTCATTGTAGACAATCGAGGGTGGCGGCGATACATTTCTATGATCCTACTTATTTGATTAATATTTCTTTGACTATTCTCTTCTATTGTTGGAGGGGGAGGGTTTGGTGGTGGAGGGTTTGGGTTTTCATTTTGTGCATCCATTTTACCTAATTAAAATATAAAACATACCCACTTAGCATAAAAAACAAAAAAAATTGATTGAATATACAAAACAAATTAAAAAAATGCGAAAAGTCTTACCTTTTCGGATCGGATATCCATTCTTCACCTCTGATATCTGTTCTTTAGAGATGACACTGCATTTTTACAAGCCACGGGTTTGCAAAAACGTGAGCCTTTTTCACTTTTTATGTTTTTCAAAATGGATATCCGTTATCAAAACGGATATCTGTTTTCTTTTTCTCAATTGTTTTCATTTTTTTTGTTTAGTATTTAGGCATTTTAGCTATAAAATACAATCCAAATTTTAGAAAGATAGTATCATATGAAAGGAGAGATTTTGGACAAACTATCAAAATTTATATAGGATTATGATGATATATATATTTGATTTTTATATGATTTACTTAGACTAAGGTATCTCATAGTATTTCAAAGGCACTTTTGAATAGTTAAACCATAAACCCTAAATAATTCCCCTAAGCCCTAAACCCTAACCCCTAAACCATAAACCCTAAACAATTCCCCAAATCCTAAACCCTAACCCCTAAACCATAAACCCTAAATAATTCCCCTAAGCCCTAAACCCTAAACTTGAGAAAGGGAATCATAGTTTTCTTGTTTCCATTTCCTTCATCGATAAGGGAGAGGGAAAGATAGAGGGGAGAGATAGGATATATAGGAATGATAAGGGGAGAGAGGCAAGAGATAGAGAGATTGGGAGAGATGGCTAGGTACAGAGAGATAGAGACCTGAGACAAATAGGAAGAGATAGAGGAGACGAAGGAGAGAGATAGGGAGATTGAGAGTTAGAGAGATGTCCAGAGAGATAGGGAGAGAGAGGAATGATAGGGAGAGAGAGAGAGACAAGAAATAGGGAGAGATAGATATAGGTAGAGAGAGAGAGAGAAGATAGATTGGAAGAGATAGAGGAGACAAAGGGAGAGATAGGGAGATAGAGAGTGAGTGAGATGTCTAGAGAGATAGGGATAGAGATTAAGACTTGTGGAGGGATGATAGAGAAAGGGAGATAAGGGAGAGATAGGGATATAGAGGTGGAGGGATATTAATTTTACTGACCTCCACATTTTCCATAAATTCTTCTCCACTAAACCCTACACCATCACCTAAATCCTTACTTTCCTCACCTTTGAACCCTTAGAAGATGACATTTAGCTATCCCCACCATTACCAATCACACTTTCTAGCAATCCCACATAAGACACCTTACCCATCACTTCACCTAGGTCATCACCAATTAAATCACCTCATTACTCCATTCAACCATACCCATACCACCCATTTCTCACTCCACCTATATTAATGCATGATTAAACCTAACCCCTAACCCCTAACCCCTATTTCCTAACCCCTAAATCCTAAACACTAAACCCAAGAAACCCTAAACCTCTATCTCTCTATCTCCCTATTTCACTATCTCCCCATCACTATCATTCCTCTACCTCTCAATCTCTCTCCCTATGCTTTGGCCATGTCCCTCACTCTATATCTCCCTATTGGTCCTCTCTCTCTAAACACTAAACCCTAAACCTCTAAACCTTAACCCCTAAACCCTAAACCCTAAACGAGAGCAACCCTAAACCCTATCTCCTATCTCTCCCTTATCTCCCTATCTCTATCATCCCTCTACCTCTCAATCCTTCTCCCTATTTCTCTAGACATCTCACTCACTCTCTATCTCTCTATCTCTCCCCTTTGTCACCTCTATCTCTCCCTATATGTCTCCTCTCTCTTTCTATCTAGCTATCTCCAAAATAGAGAAACCCTAAACCCAGGTACACCCTAAATCCAATCAACTCTAAACCTATATCTCCCTATCTCTCCCCTATCTCCCTATCTCTATCATCCCTAGATACCTCTCTTGATCTCTCTCCCTATGTCCCTGGCCATGTGCCTCACTCTCTATCTCCTTATCTCTCTCCTCAGTCTCCTCTCTATCTCCCTATCATTCCTCTCTCTCTATAAACCCTAAATCCAAAACCCTAAACCTCTAAACCTAACCCCTAACCCCTAAACAATTTAAATCCTAAACCCTAAAGAATGCCCCTAAACCCTAACCCCTAACCCCTAAACCTGAGAAAACCTAAACCCTAAACCCCAAACCTCTAAACCCTAAACCCAAGTAACCCTAAACCACTATCTCCCTATCTCTCCCCTATCTCCCTACCACCTTTTTCCCTCTACCTCTTAATCTCTCTCCCTATGTCTCTAGCCATGTCCCTCACTCTTTATCTCCCTATCTCTCCCCTCAGACTCCTCTATATCTCCCTATCATTCCTCTCTCTCTATAAACCCTAAATCCAAAACCCTAAACCTATAAACCTAACCCCTAACCCCTAAAAAATAAATCCTAAACCCTAAATTATAATGCCCCTAAACCCTAACCCCTAACCCCTAAACCCTAAACCTAAGTAACCATAAACCACTATCTCCCTATCTCTCCCCTATCTCCCTATCACCTTTGTCCCTCTACCTCTCAAATTCTCTCACTATGTCTCTTGCCATGTCCCTCACTCTTTATCTCCCTATTGGTCCTTTATTCTCTCTAAACCCTAAACCCTAAACCTCTAAACCTTAACCCCTAACCCCAAAACCATAAACCCTAAACCCTAAATAATACCCATAAACCCAAGCAACCCTAAACCTCTATCTCCCTATCTCTATCATCCCTCTCTCTCTCTCTGGACATGTCTCTCACTCTCTATCTCCCTATCTCTCCCCTCTATCTCCTCTATCTCTCCCAAACTCTATCAGTCCCCTCTCTCTATCTCTCTTTAAACTGTAACCCCTAAACCCCTAAACCTGAGCAACCCTAAACCTCTAAACCCTAAATAATTCCCCTAACCAACCTCTAAACCACTTCTCTATATAGGTGCAACTAATACCACTTTTTCATTGTTTTCCACATTTAATTATATTCTTTTCCATTTTCCAAGTCCTACATGTGTCCAATTTGTATTATTTGTCAAGTTTTTAGTCTAATTGTTAGTCCCAACTCTCATGGTTATTAAAATGTTAGTATACTTAGATTTATCCTTTAGTAACATTAATTTACACATTGCTGCACAAACAACCACACTGAAACATAACCTTACCTAATTAAGGTTAACCTTTAAGGTTCTTTCATAAATGACGAGCTTAATAGATCCAACTAGTTCAATGTTCTTATAGTCCATGCTTACCCTTCCAAGAGAGTTCATGCCATGTTAACTTTGCATTATGTCCTAACATATCACATGAAAGATATCATCATCACAAGGAATAACAATGTCATGAAGGATTAACGAAGGTGTAGCTTCACCACATAAAATATCATTCATAATTTTATCACTAGAGGGTAAGGGTATATCATGTGTATCCTTCTCAAACCATGTATCATGAATCAAATCATATGAAGGATTGGGTAAAGCAATTTAGGGCATGAAATCCAAAACACCCCCAAACACATCCCCTGTTGCCCCACCATTCCTATCCCTAAAATATTGGAATATAGTCTAAAAGTGATTATTTCACCTGATGAACAACACTGAATATTTTATTATTGATTATTTGAGTAATTCATTAGTGATGATTCTTAGTGTTTAACAAATCCTTATGGATCAATATGTAAAGAAGCTACCAATGTTAATTTGCCCTCCTCCTTCACTAGAAATAGTCTTTAAGGAGATTCATATTTTGATGGGAGATCCAAGATTTAAGACGTATATTTTCAAAAAGAGTAAAAAGCCTTTTTCCCAATTTGTTTTAGAAAATGGATATCCGTTTTGTATTTCTAGAAATGGATATCCATTTTGGAATGGATATCCAAACCAAAACAGATATCCATTTCAAAGTCAAACTTCGCCAAGTCGTGAATTTGGCTAAGTAAAAATGCAATTTTTTTCCTATTGCCACTGTTTGGCCCATGATGATCCTGCACATACCCTACTATTTACACTCTTAATCGGGTGCAGATCAAAGGCAATTCTGGTAAGACTTCTTATGAACTCTAGTTTACTCATCCTTCTACTATAAGATATTTTAGAGTTTTTGGTAGTAAGTGCCAAATAAAAAGAGATGAGGATCTAGGCAAGTTTGAAGCAAGAAGTGATGAAGGAATTTTTTTGGGTTACTCTACTCAAAGCAAAGCTTACCGATGCTTTAACAAGAGGTTGAAAAAGATTGTTGAAAGTTCTAATGTCAGAGTTGATGAGAGCAAAGAAGGAGATGCCAGGTCTTACGAATATGATTCAGATGATCAAGATGAAAATCTAAGTCAAGGAAGGTGTTGACACTCATTTTGACCAGGGGTTGATTTGTCATGATCAGGAGCATCATATTTCTTGAGGAGGAGGTCATCGTCATCATGTTTGTTTCGATGATGGTCATCATCATCATGTTCTCCGTCGACCGGTTTCTCATCATCATCATCATATTGAAGTATGGGGTGATGTTTGGTTTTTATCATGATGATGCTGACGAGCTACAGTGCGCCCTTATCTGCTTGCGAGGGTGATTCTTCAAAGTCTCCGGTGATCTTCCATTTATCACCTTGCGCAGGCATGATGATGATGTTGCTTATTCTTTGAGTTGCTCGACCTAACTTGTTTTATCCTAAGGGTCGTCATCATCATCATTTTTCAGTTGTCATCCTGCTGCTTGCGGTGGTCATCATATTTTCTGCCTTCATGATATTTCGCCGGGGTGATATTTCTATCATCGGGTGATCTTGGTTATGATCATCTTGATGATGATGTTGAAGAGTTTTTAAGTGCGACCCGATATTCACTAGGGTCATCATATTTCGAACGTCAGGATGATCTTAGTCAATATCATCCTGATGATGTTGTATCACTTCTTGTTCTTTGTTTCTCATCCTGATGATGCTGACGTCATCCTTATCTCAGGGTGATATCTTTTTCTCTGCCTATCTGCATCATGATATTCCGAAGGAGGGGGTGATATTTTCATATCACCCGGATATATGTTTGTTTGTTCGAGCATCATGATGATGCTAATATTAAGGAGATATCCGCCTGCTAGCTTCGCGCATTATCTACTGGGGGTGATCTTTTCAAGCAGCATCATCATATTCAGTTATCGCCCCGATCTTACAGTGGAGCTACAGTGCAACCTGATATTTGAACATCAGGAGGATATTTCCAAATATCCGGTTGTCTTCCGAATATCATGATGATGTTAATATGATGATGACGTCATCAAGGTCCGCGGGGGTCATATTTCTAACAACTGATCATCTTGAAGAGACCTCCTGATATTTGCAAACATGATGATGACTTCATTCGGATATGAGGAGGTGCGCAGTAGGCAGATAGGATGATGACGTCAGCAGGATATGATGATGACGTCATCAGGATGATCATCGGCCAGACTTTTGGTATAAGCTCAGCAGGAGGATGTTCCTCCGATGGATCAGGTTGTGCCGATTATCATGCAGGTTATATTTCAAATATCATGATGACGTCAGGGTGATATTTCGAACAACAGGATATCATGCTGCTGAGGGGTGATGATGATGAGGTTATATACTAATGTCGTCAGGAGCAAAAGCACCGACATGATATATGCTCATGACCTAGTATATAAAGTGTTATTGAGGTCATCGCGGGGTGCATGTGGGATATTGTTATCCTGCATTTTCAAATATCATGATGATGAGTCTCAGCGGGAAATGCTTGCGAATGCAGAATTGATGTTCTTCCCGAGGCCGCGGGTTGGTGCGCCATCAATGGCGATTGTTGCAGAGGTATGGGCGATGGCGTGAACGAATGTTGTACCTGATTGAAGATCTGAATCCCTAGGCGGCGGCGCAAGGCTCGAAAAATCTTCCTGTCTCCTCCCCTACCTGCTGCATTCAAGTTTGAGCGCCATTTCTATGGTACGGTATATCTGGCGGGAGTTTTGGTCAACCTGGTAGTCAATGCTGAATACGCCCTCCTGCTATATGATGCAGATGGTGTTGATCATTCAAGGTTGTTGAAAGTTGTAGATTTTTGGCTCTGTAATCCAAAACCAGCTGATCTGGTTGCTCTGTACAGTTTTTCTTGTGAGTTTATGTATCTCCTGTTGTAGGACTTGGCATGAATCCACTAGTTTCGTGGTTGATCTTATATGAGTAATGCTGTTTAGCATGTGTTGTGTTAATTCTGTCTCCAGTATTGCATGTATCCTTCTTCTGGATCTGGATGTTTGCTTATGTTTAGATTCTAGAGCATAGAATTCCTATGTTGAATGTCTGATCTTTTAACCTCTGCTCAAGGGGCAGATTAAACTGTTTTCAGGTTGAACATTGGGAAGGGTATACTGCAGTAGGGATGCCATAAGTAGAGATAGCTCAACACTCTATATTGGGAGATATCTGTAAGGCAGATATCATGTGTATCCCCCTGAAATCCAGTTTTAGCTATTTATGCTGATCATTCACAGGTGTATGTCTACTGACTCCAAGCCCTGGATAGGCACCAATCATGCTGTGTTCTTGTGTTATACACCATGTCCAGCTTTGCATCCAAATTCATATCAAACCATTTCACACCTCCACCTGTTAGTTGTAGGAGTAGGATTAGGAACCCCCTGCATGCTCTCATACCCAACCAGACATCATGTCCAAGAATGTTGCCAGCCTTGTGATCTATCATGCAGATCTTGGTCCATACATGAGAGTATTCTGCCTGTTGCTGTCAAGTTAGATCTTTCTATCTTTGAGCTAGTCAAGGTTACATCTTAAGTTATAGGGATACCCCCTTGGTGCGGCAGAACCAGAAGTGAAGGGGAGGAGCTCACGCAACCTCCTGTATTCAGTTGGCCTGAATCTGCCTGTGCATTAGAAGTGGCAAACCCTAATGCTGATTCAGAAGGAATGTCAACAAATTGGCGACTCTGCTGGGGAAGGATTGATAAAATAAAGAATAATACTTGTGACCCATCCGAGTCACTAACAAAATGATGCTCTGCTGGTGGAATGAACCTGGAAAAGTAGCTTTCAGCTGCTGTAAATTTTGTCCTCTCTGGAGAGGTGGCGACTCTGCAAAAAAGATCTAAATGCACATGAAAGATGGATGTATGTGATGTGACAAAAAAGATGTACATATTTCTGCATCTGTATGAGAAAAGGTACCTTGTTCTTTCCCCTTTATTTGCTGTTTTATTGCATAGGTTAGATGCCAGGGGAAGCCTTATTAGGTCTTAGACAGACAAAGGATGTCTAAGAGTAAGATTTATATGAATCCAAGTATGAGTTATCCCACACTCAGTGGTAAAATGTTGGATAAAGGGATTGAAGAGATAAGAAATAGGTTGATACTCTTAGAGGCTGAGCAGGCCCAGTTAAGAAGCAGTAACCCTGTTGTGTCTGCCTGTCAGAAAGCTAAACCTCCTGTCAGCCCTTTTGATCCTTTGTATGACCAACTGGATTTGTCATGGGTGGATTATAAAGTAGAAACTATGCCTGCTAGGATATACTGTCAGATGCCTAGATTTAGTGGTCACAATGTATGTGATGGGAATGCACATATCCAAAATTTTCAAAGTTTTATGGGAAAATATTCATTCAGAGATGAGGATATGTGGATGAGGTTTCTTGTTAGGTCCTTTGATGCAAAAGCAAAAGACTGGTATTTGAGCTTTCCAAAGAGATCCTTTGCCTGTTGGGATGAACTTGCTGACTGTTTCAAAGAAGAATTTGCAAAAGAACCGGCTGATCTTGTTGCAGAATTGATGAGAATCAGAAAACAAGATGAAGAGCCATGTGTTGATTTCAGTCATAGGTTTGCAGTAGCCCTTTCACATGTCCCTGAAAGTTTCAGACCTGATATTTCAGCCTGTGTTGGCATATTCTTTGAAGCTTTTGAGGAGGGCTCTAGTGCATTACTGAGGGATTTCAAGGTGACAAGTATGCAGATGGCATACAAATTTTTAGAAAATGTAGAGGAAATGAGAAATGTGCACCTGCTGAAACCACTGTCCCCAGGCCTTGGTGTGAATAATTGTTGTGAAGCTGCAAATGACCAAATGACTATGGCATCATGTGCAGATAAAAATGAAAATAAAAGCATAGAGATTGAGATTGCTGTATATGAACATAATGCTAACAATACTGCTCAACTGGATTGTTTACCAGTTGAGGATGCCAGTGAAAGGACTAATGAGGATTCCCATTGCAATGATGAGGCAGCTGACCATGAAAACAATAATGAGGTTGTGGACAGCAATGAGCAATTTTTAGAATGGACCTGTGGAGAAAATTGTGAGTATTGTACTCAAGACAGAGAAGATATAAGCAAACAGAGAAGCAGTCCTATGTGTGACCCATTGCCTATCTTTCAAACACATGGAGATCATGAAGAGCAGTCAGAAATTGAAATAAGTGCTAGTTCAGAGCATGATTGTTTTTCATTTGATGGCTGTTTTGCTTATGACACACAGGCTGATACTCCTCCACAGAATGAATCCATTGATGATGAAGAGATGTGCTCTGCTGCCCATGAACAAATAGCATACTCTGATGAAACTGATGCACCTGGGTCACCCATTTATGACACATATGGTGATGAGGATCTGTCTGAGTATGGTGAGGATATTGACACTATTTTTGGCTTGGATTCTGTTTCTCATCATGATGAAAGAGGAAACAACATACATCAGGTAAGTGACTGTGAAGATGTGCCTGATTTGAAAGAGATGCCAGAGCCTGATCTTTTCCAGCCTGGTGTACCAGATGGTTGTGTACATGATATACACAATTGTGATTTTGAAAGCTTTTCTTTTGATGAGCCAGCATATAATACAATGAGCCTTGATCTTCCTAGTTGTGTGGTGGACTCTGAGTGTTTCCTATTTGCAGTCCAGCTAGGAGATCATGTTGCAATGCAAGATGATGATACAGATGATAACCTGTATTCCATACCATTTGAGCATGCATTGCCTGATATATTCTGCACCCACATGTCACATGATGCTGAAGGTTATCTGCACAGGGGTGATAATGACAAGCCAAATCAGAGGATTGAATATGCAGATGACAAGATTTGTTTGTGGGTGGATCTTTGTAGTATCTCCAAGCTTGACCCAGTGCATGCAGATGAAAACAAGATATTTGACAAAGGGAGATACATGTTTTTCTTTTCTTGGTGGCCTTAGGCCATCAAGTGTGTTTGGTGATGCAGGTCAGTGCAGTATTTGACTCTGTGCCCAATGGATAAGGGACTGGTCTGCATCCCAGAGATCTGGGGTTCTCGCTGCAGGTTTTCACCTGCACGTCCCCAGACAGAGCCACTGTTGACACTCATTTTGACTAGGGGTTGATTTGTCATGATCAGGAGCATCATATTTCTTGAGGAGGAGGTCATCGTCATCATGTTTGTTTCGATGATGGTCATCATCATCATGTTCTCCGTCGACCGGTTTCTCATCGTCATCATCATATTGAAGTATGGGGTGATGTTTGGTTTTTATCATGATGATGCTGACGAGCTACAGTGCGCCCTTATCTGCTTGCGAGGGTGATTCTTCAAAGTCTCCGGTGATCTTCCATTTATCACCTTGCGCAGGCATGATGATGATGTTGCTTATTCTTTGAGTTGCTCGACCTAACTTGTTTTATCCTAAGGGTCGTCATCATCATCATTTTTCAGTTGTCATCCTGCTGCTTGCGGTGGTCATCATATTTTCTGCCTTCATGATATTTCGCCGGGGTGATATTTCTATCATCGGGTGATCTTGGTTATGATCATCCTGATGATGATGTTGAAGAGTTTTTAAGTGCGACCCGATATTCACTAGGGTCATCATATTTCGAACGTCAGGATGATCTTAGTCAATATCATCCTGATGATGTTGTATCACTTCTTGTTCTTTGTTTCTCATCCTGATGATGCTGACGTCATCCTTATCTCAGGGTGATATCTTTTTCTCTGCCTATCTGCATCATGATATTCCGAAGGAGGGGGTGATATTTTCATATCACCCGGATATATGTTTGTTTGTTCGAGCATCATGATGATGCTAATATTAAGGAGATATCCGCCTGCTAGCTTCGCGCATTATCTACTGGGGGTGATCTTTTCAAGCAGCATCATCATATTCAGTTATCGCCCTGATCTTACAGTGGAGCTACAGTGCAACCTGATATTTGAACATCAGGAGGATATTTCCAAATATCTGGTTGTCTTCCGAATATCATGATGATGTTAATATGATGATGACGTCATCAAGGTCCGCGGGGGTCATATTTCTAACAACTGATCATCTTGAAGAGACCTCCTGATATTTGCAAACATGATGATGACTTCATCCGGATATGAGGAGGTGCGCAGTAGGCAGATAGGATGATGACGTCAACAGGATATGATGATGACGTCATCAGGATGATCATCGGCCAGACTTTTGGTATAAGCTCAGCAGGAGGATGTTCCTCCGATGGATCAGGTTGTGCTGATTATCATGCAGGTTATATTTCAAATATCATGATGACGTCAGGGTGATATTTCGAACAACAGGATATCATGCTGCTGAGGGGTGATGATGATGAGGTTATATACTAATGTCGTCAGGAGCAAAAGCACCGACATGATATATGCTCATGACCTAGTATATAAAGTGTTATGGAGGTCATCGCGGGGTGCATGTGGGATATTGTTATCCTGCATTTTCAAATATCATGATGATGAGTCTCGGCGGGAAATGCTTGCGAATGCAGAATTGATGTTCTTCCCGAGGCCGCGGGTTGGTGCGCCATCAATGGCGATTGTTGCAGAGGTATGGGCGATGGCGTGAACGAATGTTGTACCTGATTGAAGATCTGAATCCCTAGGCGGCGGCGCAAGGCTCAAAAAATCTTCCTGTCTCCTCCCCTACCTGCTGCATTCAAGTTTGAGCGCCATTTCTATGGTACGGTATATCTGGCGGGAGTTTTGGTCAACCTGGTAGTCAATGCTGAATACGCCCTCCTGCTATATGATGCAGATGGTGTTGATCATTCAAGGTTGTTGAAAGTTGTAGATTTTTGGCTCTGTAATCCAAAACCAGCTGATCTGGTTGCTCTGTACAGTTTTTCTTGTGAGTTTATGTATCTCCTGTTGTAGGACTTGGCATGAATCCACTGGTTTCGTGGTTGATCTTATATGAGTAATGCTGTTTAGCATGTGTTGTGTTAATTCTGTCTCCAGTATTGAATGTATCCTTCTTCTGGATCTGGATGTTTGCTTATGTTTAGATTCTAGAGCATAGAATTCCTATGTTGAATGTCTGATCTTTTAACCTCTGCTCAAGGGGCAGATTAAACTGTTTTCAGGTTGAACATTGGGAAGGGTATACTGCAGTAGGGATGCCATAAGTAGAGATAGCTCAACACTCTATATTGGGAGATATCTGTAAGGCAGATATCATGTGTATCCCCCTGAAATCCAGTTTTAGCTATTTATGCTGATCATTCACAGGTGTATGTCTACCGACTCCAAGCCCTGGATAGGCACCAATCATGCTGTGTTCTTGTGTTATACACCATGTCCAGCTTTGCATCCAAATTCATATCAAACCATTTCACACCTCCACCTGTTAGTTGTAGGAGTAGGATTAGGAACCCCCTGCATGCTCTCATACCCAACCAGACATCATGTCCAAGAATGTTGCCAGCCTTGTGATCTATCATGCAGATCTTGGTCCATACATGAGAGTATTCTGCCTGTTGCTGTCAAGTTAGATCTTTCTATCTTTGAGCTAGTCAAGGTTACATCTTAAGTTATAGGGATACCCCCCTTGGTGCGGCAGAACCAGAAGTGAAGGGGAGGAGCTCACGCAACCTCCTGTATTCAGTTGGCCTGAATCTGCCTGTGCATTAGAAGTGGCAAACCCTAATGCTGATTCAGAAGGAATGTCAACAGAAGGCAAGTTCAATCCCTGACTCAGATCCAGATTGATCCAGAAACTCTAGGAACTCAAGAGGATAGTACAGATGTTGAGGAACAAGCTTAAGAAATAGAAGTTCAAGTAATTCCCAAAACTCCTAGGTATGTAAGACTAAATCATCCTAAAGATCAGATCATAGGAGATAAGAGTAAAGGTGTTCGAACTAGGAGAAATTTCTTTTGAAGATCAAGAGGAGATTTGTTTGATTTCAAAGATGGAACCTAAATTAGTAAGTGAAGTCTGCAATGATGAAAACTAGGTAAAAGCAATGGAAGAAGAATTGATGCAAATTGAAAAGAACCACACTTGGGATCTTGTTCCTAGACCCGAGGACAAAAATGTGATTGGAACCAAATGGGTCTTGTGGAATAAACTAAATGAAGATGGTGAAGTTGTAAGAAACAAAGCAAGGTTGGTATGCAAAGGCTATTCTCAAGTGGAAGGAATTGATTTTGAAGAAACTTTTACTCCGGTGGCAAGAATAGAAGTAGTCAGATTATTTCCTGCATTTGCTACTTTCAAAGATTTTAAAGTCTATCAGATGGATGTCAAATCAACATTCCTCAATGGAGAGTTGGAGGAAGAAGTCTACATTGAACAATCGGAAGGTTTTCAGTTGTCTGATAAGAGAAATATGGCTTGCAAACTAAGAAAAGCTTTGTATGGACTCAAGCAAGCCCCAAGAGCCTAGTATGTAGGATTGGATAAATATTTTCTTAAGATAGGATTTAGCAAAGGTACTGTTGATAGTAATATTTACTTCAAGATTAATCATGAGGACATCCTGATTGTTGAGGTCTTTGTTGATGATATCATTTTTGGTAGAAATGAATGTATGTGCAAAGCATTTGCTGATCAAATGAAAAGTGAATTTGAGATGTCAATGTTTGGTGAGATGAATTTCTTCCTAGGTCTGTAAATTGTTTAGTTAGATAAAGGTATCTTCATATCTCAGTTCAAGTATGTGAAAGTATTGTTGAACAAGTTTGGAATGGAAGACTCAAAGCTAGTAGGTACACCTATGGTGACCGGATGCATGTTAAGTAAGGATGATGACTTCCCTAAGGCAAATTAGAAAAGGTATAGATCAATGATTGGAGGATTACTCTATCTGACTCAGACTAGACCTGACATCATGAATGTAGTTGGACTTGTTGCTAGATTTCAAGATGATCCAAAAGAATCCCATGTTGTTGCAGTCAAAAGAAATTTCAGATATCTCAAGGGGACAATTGATTATGGATTGTGGTACCCAAAGGATAATGACTTCACTCTTCATGCATATATAGATGCTGATTGGGTAGGAGATGTGGATGACAGAAAAAGTACTAGTGGTGGTGCATTCTTCTTGGGAAGAAGATTGGTCTCTTGGATGAGCAAAAAGAAAGAGACAATATCTCTGTCTACTATAGAGGCAGAGCATATAGTAGGAGCAAATAATTGTACTCAAGTTCTGTAGATGAAGCAAATGTTGAAAGACATCAGAATTGTGTTTGAGAAGCTAGTCACAATCTTCTGTGATAATTCAAGTGCAGTAAGCATCTCAAAGAATCCGATGTTGCATTCAAAGACAAAGCATATATCTATCAAGTTTCATTTCTTGAGAGAGAAGGTAAATGAGAATGATGTCAAGTTGGAGTTTGTGTCTTCAAAAGATCAGATTGTGGACATTTTCACTAAGCCTCTTCCCAAGGATAATTTTGAGTATCTTAGAGAGAAGTTAGGGGTTATTACCCCTCCTGATCAGAACTAAGATGCACTAAGATGCATCAATCTGGTGGAATTCACAGTCATATCTTGTGATCTGAATTAATGTTAAGGAGATACTACTCAGGGGGAGTAGTTAGTATGCAAATCTTGGAGATTAGTCTGAAACAAAAAGGGGGAGAATAGATTGCAAATATGTGTCTTTTTCCATTGATGTCAAAGTGGGAGAGAAGTTCATGTGAAAAACTAGTTGCTGATGAAAGGGGGAGTAGTGAAGAAAGTATTTGCAGAATTGAGAAGAGAAAGGGGGAGAAATTCTTGTCTTGATGGTTGAATTTAGTTTTTCACATCATGGGGAGATTGTTACAAATATGTGCTTAAGCAGTGTTGTCATTGATGTCAACATATTCCTGATGTCATTGGTGTCAATTTTATCCTAATTTGATACCTTTATAGAAGACCAGATTGTTGAGGATATTGAGAAAATTAATGAAAATCAATGTATGCAGACTAGATGGCTATGTAGAGGTTTGTCTGAAGAAGCTCTAGTTAAGATTTGAGAGGTTCACATTAAAATCTAAAGAAGTTATGGTCATCTGAGTAGAACTGGTTCCTATAATATTTAGAAGAGATAGAGTGACAGAAAAGAGGTCTAGATTGTTCTAGATATGTCAAATGATGATCTACGGATCTGGAGGCAGGTTTGGGAAGTCAATGTGTATCATCCATTCAAGTGGTTCGTGGTTTGGAGGTCTGCATGCAAACTTTCTAATGTGACAGTCATGGCAGATAGTGTTCTTGAGGTTTCGAAGGAAGATGCAAGTGATTCGGATGATTTAGAAGAGTGCAGATCTTTTTGTTGAATTCAATATGTTTGTGGAAGTCTCTGGATCGTGTGACTGCTATGTTGGAGGTCCGCATTGAAGTTTAAGCTTATCAATGAAGATTTTCTTCTTGGTGTTGTTGTTCTGCCTAGTCTTGGCCGTCCGGATGATTCAAGCATGTTGCAGATGATATAAGAGCAATTCTTTGAAGTGTGGCATGTTGATCAAGGAAGATTTGAGTCCCAATTATGTTTGGCCAATAGCTTAGTGATTCACATTAAGTCAGATGTTTGTAGTGCCTACCTTGATGTTCATTCCAAGGTTGATGAAGTGTATAAATACTTGTTGATGAGTTGTGGAAAATCATCCTTGTACGAAAACAATATAATTTGAAGAAAGGATCAAAAGGCAAAGTAGAGCAGAGAAGCAGAAGAACAAGAGATATTTGTGAAGAGTTAGAGAAGAAGTTTTTGGGGCAAAGCAGAAGTTTTATGAGCATTCAATGAAACTAAACCAGGCATGAGGTAGATATTATTTCTTAGTTAATTCTTTTTGTTCTAAAATAAATTTTGTAGGCAGTGAGCCTCTCTTTTGAGCAGTGAGCTCTGGGCAGTGCGCTTGAAGGCATGTGCCTTCTATTTTTCTAAAGCACTTTTAATAGGGTACAAATCTTTGTGGGTTAACCCCCACCGTGGTTTTTCCCTTAACCAGGTTTCTATGTCAAAATCTTGGTGTCAACTATGTTGCTTATGTTTCTGCTCATATGTTGTTGATCCATACTTTAATGTTTACATCATTAATCTAATAGTAAGTTAATAAAGAAGGTTAAAAGCAGAAAAAGTTTATTTTGTGTGACAACTGATTCACTCCCCCTCTCAATTGTCCGATCTAATTCCAACAAGGTTGGGTTAGAATTAGGTTAGGATTAGGATTATAATTAGAGTTAGAATTAGGGTTAGGGTTAGGATTATGGTTAGAATTAGGATTGTAATTAGAATTGGAGTTAGAATTAAAATTAGAACTAGGGTTAGAGTTAAATTAGGGTTAGGGTTAAGCATAAAATTAAGGTTAACGATACAATTAGGGTTAGGGTTACAGTTCAAATTTAGGATAGAATTAGGGTTAGGGTTACAATTCAAATTTAGGATAGAATTAGGGAAAATATCTATAACCAAAGTGTTGGGATTAGAATTAGAATACGGTTAGGGCTACAATTAGGGTTAGAATTACAATTATAATTAGAGTTACAATTAGGGTAAATATATAACCAAAAACATTAGGGTTAGAATTAGGGTTAGGGTTAGGGATAGAATTATGATTAGTGATAGAATTAGGGTTAGTGATACAATTAGAGTCAGGGTTATGATTAGAATTAGGGATAGAATTAGGGAAAATATTTATAACTAGGAAATTCTAAGGGTTACAGTTAGGAATAGAATTAGGGTTACAACTAGGGTTATAATTAGGGTTAGGGTTAAGGATAGAATTAAGGTTAGTGATACAATTAGGGTTAGAGTTACAAATCAAATTTATGTTAGAATTAGGGCTAATATATATAAGCAAAGTGTTGGCATTAGAATTAGGGTTAGGATTAGGACTACAATTAGGGTTAGGATTATGATTAGAATTAGTGGTACAATTACAGAAAATATATAAAACAAAAAAGGTAGGGTTATAGTTAGAAATCTGGTTAGGGTTAGGGATAGAATTAGGGATAGTGAAATAAATAGGGTTTGGGATAGAATTACAGTTAGGGTTATGATTAGAATTAGGGTTAGAGTTAGAATTAGGGTTAGGGATAAAATTAGGGTTAGGGTTATGTTTAGGGATAGGATTAGGGTTATGGGTTTAGTTATAATTAGGGCAAATATATAAGTAAAAAAGAATAGAACTAGAACTAGGGTTAGAGTTAAATTAGGGTTAGGGTTAAGGATAAAATTAGGGTTACCGATAGAATGAGGTTTAGGGTTACAATTCAAATTAGGGATACAATCAAGGCATAATAATGAAAAGGTTGGGTTTACAATTAGGTTTAGGGATAGATAGTTACAATTAGGGTTAGGGTTAGGGATAGAATTAGGGATAGTGAAAGAAATAGGGTTTGGGATAGAATTACAATTACCGGTTATGATTAGAATTAGGTTTACAACTAGGGAAAATATTTATAACAAAATAAATTGTTAGGGTTAGATTTAGAATTAGGGTTACAGTTAGGGATAGAATTATGACCAGGTTCAAAATTAGGGTTATGAATTGTGATTAGTGAAATCCAAAATGAAGTAGAAACATAAACAAAATGCATAAAAAACACAATTTTATACCTCACAAATGGATTCACAATCCAAGATAGGGTGGAGAATGAGGTACCCAACTCACTCTAGCTATACCCAAGATGATGGAATGAATGTGAAATGCTCTCAAGTGTGCACAATGCAACTAACAACTCACTTAGCTCAATGGATATTTTAGCATGATAACTTTGCATAGAAATTGGATGATAAAATGGCTTGGAGGATGTTGTATTTATAGGCATTTTGGAGGGATTTTGATCCAATGGTTGAGATTGATTTGGAAGATCAATGGTGGAGGATGAAAGTGATTTGGAGGGCCTAGATTTCATCTTGGAAAATGGAGGGCTAGGAATAAAGATGAATTTTAAATTCATCTTGGGAAAGGGGTGGAATTAATGAGGTTGGGTGAGATGGATTATTTGTGAATTATAAATTCACATGGGGAAGAGTAAAATGAATTAAAAATTCTTTTGGGGAAGAGAGGATATTAATGAGTTATGACATGTGTAAGGGGTGTATGAGGCATTAAATGTGATGTTGGACACGTGTATAAAAAATTAATTTATATGGGATATATTTCAATTTTTTATTTGTGGGATGTGGGGAGGAGTGTTAATCAAGGTTTGACCATTTTAATTAGGTTGATTAGCCTAATTAATATGGTTGGAAAAAATTAGGGAATGGGTTAATGGGAGGTTAAGATTAATTAAATAAGGTTTTATTTAATTAATCCTAGGCCTAGGGCTATGTAGGTTAGGCTAGGTAATTAAATAATAGATATTTAATTAGGGTAAATGCAAGAAGTTGTGTCCACTTAAGGTGGAATTTTTGAAGTTAGAAAAATCCAAAATCGGGTTAACCAAAATGGGATCCCACTTTTTATGAAACGGGATCCCGTTTTGCTTCGGGATTCTGAGCCAAAAGCGGGATCCCATTTTCTAGAAATGGGATCCCATTTTGAGTTTCATAAAAGGTAAATATTTTAACCTTTATGAAATGGGATCCCATTTCATAAAGGTTAAAATATTGACCTTTTATGAAACGGGATCCCGTTTTAAAACGTAATCCCGTTATTTAAAATTTGAATTTTAAGCTTGGGTTTTGCTTTGTAACCCGGTTCAGGAAACGCTTTGGGGACCTGAACCTAACCTTTGGACCTGGTTTGACCTGCAACTTGAAGGTCCTTAAAGGTCCTGTCAATGTCACAACAAAATAGTGACTTTGGGCATATATCTGAAGGTCTATTTTGCAGAATATTTTGACAAAATTAAAACCCATTATAGATGAGATAGTGTAGATTCCAAATATATAATTTTTTTTACAATTAGATTAATTTTTCTATTTTTTAATCAATTTATGATGAAATAGGTCCATAAACTTGAATTATCATGGTTTTTTAGTATTTTAATAACTTTTTATTAAAATATTTTTTTTGTAAAAAGAATTGTAGGAAAACGTACTTTAGACAATTCTTTTCAATTTCAAAAAAAAAAAAAAAAAATGTAAAGTTTAGGTCATCTTATGCGTGACGTACACGATGATTTTTTAAAAGACCAAAAATGGCCAATAAAAAATTAATAAAAAAAAGAATTCAATAAAAAATTACAAAAAAATATGCAAAATGTGCTTCAGTGAGTTACAAATCTTTTCCCAAAAGGATTTTGAAAAATATGATTATTTAGGTGAAAATATGGATGACGTACATGTACATGGTATAGTAAAAAAAAAAAGTGACTTTTAAATAGTGGTTTTTAGAAACGCCAATTCAAAATCAATTTCTATCATCTGGGCATTGAAAAAAATTACATATTTGGAAACTAGACTCCGAATACTATATTTCATATTTAGTGACTTTTTCCAAGATTCCACCTTTAAGTGCTTCAAATTTTTAGGTCAAATGTGACAAATTCTAAAAATCAGGGAAAACACTTCCATTTTTTGGCCAATAAGTGGACACAACTTCTTGCACACACCCATTAACTAGGGTAGGAATACGTTGATTAATAGGTTGAATTAATTAGATAAACATGATTTACCTAATTAATTAGATTTAGTGAAAAGGGGGAATTAACCAAATAAATATTGCATATTTTTTTAATTAATTGGGTAAGGTTGGACTATTGAATTAATTAAATTAATCCAATTGTAGGGGATAAAATGATGAAAAATTAGGTGATGAAGGGATAATTAATTAAATAAAAATTTAATTAATTTATTAGAAGGGAAATTGGTATGTTTAGGGATGTCGGGGGTTGGTTTGACAATGGAGACATTTTTGGGTGTCTACATGAATATAATTAGGGTAGAGTTTAGAAATTTGGTTAGGGTTAGAGTTAGAATTAGGATAAAGGTTGGGGTTATTCTTAGGGTCAGAATTAGGGTTAGGGATAAAATTAGGGTTAGGGTTAGGTTGAGGGATAGAATTGGGGTTATGGTTTTAGTTATAATTAGGGCAAATATATAAGTAAAAAATAATAGAATTAGAAGTAGAGTTAGAGTTAAATTAGGGTTAGGGTTAAGGATAAAATTAAGGTTACTAATAGAATGAGGTTTAGGGTTAGGGATAGAATTATGATCAGGTTCAAAATTAGGGTTATGGATATAATTAGAGTAGGGGTTAGAAATTTAGTTAGGGTTAGGGTTAGAATAAGAGTTAGGGTTAGAATTAGGATTAAGGTTGGGGTTAGTCTTAGGGTTACAGATAAAATTAGGGTTAGGGTTAGCTTTATGAATAGAATTAGTGTTATGGGTTTAGTTATAATTAGGGAAAATCTATAAGTGAAAAATTAAATTAGGGTTAGAGTTAAATTAGGGTTAGGGTTAAAGATAAAATTAAGGTTACCGATAGAATGAGGTTTAGGGTTATAGTTCAAATTAGGGTTACAATCATGGAATATATAACCAAAGGGTTGGGTTTATAATTAGGTTTAGGGATAGAATTATAGGTTTGGTTATAATTATAGTTAGAATTAGGGTTATGATTAGGGATAAAGTTAGGGATAGCAAAAGAACTAGGGTTTGGGATAGAATGACAATTAGGGTTATGATTAGAATTAGGTTTACAACTAGGGAAAATACATATAACAAAACTAATTGTTAGGGTTGGAGTTAGAATTAGGGTTAGGGTTAGAGTTAAAATTAGGGCTAAGGTTAGGGATAGAATTATGACCAAGTTCAATTAGGATTATGAATATAATTAGGGTAGGGGTTATAAATTTAGTTAGGGTTATGGTTAGAATTAGGATTAGGGTTGGGGTTAGTCTTAGGGTTAAAATTAGGGTTAGGGCTAGGATTAGGGTTAGAGATAAAATTAGGGTTAGGGTTAGGTTTAGAGATAGAATTAGGGTTATGGATTTAGTTATAATTATGGCAAATATATAAGTAAAAAACAATAGAACTAGAACTAGGGTTAGAGTTAAAGTAGGGTTATGGTTAAGGATAAAATTAAGGTTCTCGATATAATGAGGTTTAGGGTTACAGTTCAAATTAGGGTTACAATCAGGGCATAGATATAACCAAAGGGTTGGGTTTACAATTAGGTGTATGGATAGAATTAGGGTTTGGGTTAGGTTTAGGTATAAAATTAGGGTTATGGGTTTGGTTATAATTAGGGCAAATATATAAGCAAAAAATAATAGAACTAGAACAAGGGTTAGAGTTAAAGTAGGGTTATGGTTAAGGATAAAATTAAGGTTCTTGATATAATGAGGTTTAGGGTTACAATCAGGGCATATATATAACTAAAGGGTTGGGTTTACAATTAGGTGTAGGGATAGAATGAGGGTTTGGGTTAGGTTTAGGTATAGAATTAGGGTTATGGGTTTGGTTATAATTAGGGCAAATATATAAGCAAAAAAAAATAGAACTAGAACTAGGGTTAGAGTTAAATTAGGGTTAGGGTTAAGGATAACAGTAAGGTTCTCGATAGAATGAGGTTTAGGGTTATAGTTTAAAATAGGGTTACAATCAGGGCATATATATAACCAAAGGGTTGGGTTTACAATTAGGTGTAGGGATAGAATGAGGGTTTGGGTTAGGTTTAGGTATAGAATTAGGCTTATGGGTGGAAAATATATAAGCAAAAAACAATAGAATTAGAACTAGGGTTAGATTTAAATTAGGGTTAGGGTGAAGCATAGAATTAAGGTTAGCGATACAATTAGGGTTAGGATTATAGGTCAAATTTAGGATAGAATTAGGGTTAGAATTACAATAAAAATTTAGGATAGAATTAGGGTTATCATTAGGGTTACAATTACAGTTATGTTAGCGTTAGTGTTAGGATTAAGGTTAGGGTTATGGTTACAATTATAATTATGATTTGAATTAGTGTTTGGATTAGGGTTGGAATTAGGGTTAGGATTAGTATTACAGTTAGGAAAATAATTCTAAGGGTTGGAATTATAATCAAAATTAGGATCTAGGGTTAAGGTTATAATTAGGGTTGCCAGAGTTAGAATTAGGGTTAGGGTTAGAATTAAGGTTGGGGTTGGGGTTATGGTTAGGGTTTAAATGATAAAGTTAGGGTTAGGATTAGGGCTAGGGATAGAATTAGAGTTATTATAATCATAATTCTATATCTAACCCTAATTCTATATCTAACTCTTATTCTAAGCTTAATCATTATATTATATAATTAATATAATATAGATATATTATATATTTTTCATATAATATAATATAATATATAATTATAATTATTATATAGTATATTTTAATAATATATCTAATCTATATTATAATATTAAATTATATAATTATAATAATTCTTATAATTATATTTAATATAGTTAGAATTAGGCTTGCTGCTACAGATGCTACTAGCATACCTATATTTAAAAAATATATCTAAAGTACGCTGAGAGATATCCTTCTCAAGGCACCTAGCCACATGGATAGAGTGACATAGCGAAAAGAGATGCAACATTGCCATTACCAAAGTATCAGACGACCCTTCTAAAAGAAGAAGCAGGGCGTTGTTTCAAATCGAGTGAGTGTATCAGCGTAGTGGTGGTGGATAGTAGCTCTCTCATAGATGGAGGAGAAAAAGTTATTTGCTCTACAGAGAAACTGGTCTCTGACAAAGAATTCCTCAATGAAATTAAAGACCTTGTTTCTCATCACAAAATGGCCTTCATGCCTTTCACCATACACACAATGGAGCCATCTGAGGAATCACTTAGACAGATTATTAGTTTCACCAAAGCCATAAGAGACTTGTGGTCCCTTTTAGATGTAGATCTTAAGCTACTAGATTTAACATATACTCTAGAAGCTGAAGTTCATGGAATAAGCCATCTCAGAACTAGGCCCTCTCCTCTTCATGTATTAAGGGTTTGAAGGTTTCCTAATATTTATCTTCCTAGTTGGGGTTCCAATGTGTTGAATTTAGATGAATGGGAAGATTTAGAATGAGAAACAAATGGAAATCAAATCACCTAATCTTGTATTTTAGGATTGAAAAACTTGACATTAGATGTGCTAGAGGCCAATGGCTTATTGGGTGATAAGCACACCAAAGACTTAGTTGCATAGGTGGTGGAGCCTCCACATGTTTCCAATGACTAGTCCAAACTTAGCATTGTAGGACAAGTTGAGCCAGGTGTAAATCAAACAAACAAACCTAGAAAAGAAAAGCCTCCAAAGTGCAAAGTTAAGATTGATGGAAAATTGATGGTTTATGAGGGAATATATGCCTCTAAAGGGGAGTCCAAGGAAAATATGGAAGACTGGCAACTGACTATCTATAGAAGCACCATAAGTAGATATATAAGAAGGCAAGCAATTAAAATGTGTGCTCAGCTCACCATGATGAACAACATCATGATTGTAAACATGATCATTCACATGCTAATTCTCATTATCCTTTTCATTTGGGGCATAGCCATTCTCACTTAGAGCATAGCCATTCACATCGCAATTCTCATTGGGATACTCATAGCCTTACACAATCTCCCTTATCTCTCTACCTGTAACAACTTTGATAGTAGGGCTTATTGAAATTATTTTGATCGACCAGAAGAGCATAATTCAAGCAGGCCCATTGCCTCTCAAGGTCCTATTTGAGACGTACATCTCATCCGCTTAGTTTGCCGAATTGTATGAACTCTCCCAGATAGAATCTCATGGCATACATCTCTCCCAGGAGATTGTCCAAATTGTTTAGGGACATACATCTCTCCCGTGAGATTGTCCAAATTGTATAAACTCTTCATTTTTGAAGTAAAATTGTTTTGCACATTGTTGTGTGTTTAACAATAGTATCCATTTGAAGTATGTCTGGGAAAACAACCATTATCTCTCATAGATGTTGCACTTCCAGCCATGATGAATGAGCTATCACCACATGTCAAGAAGGAGGTAGAAAAGGCATCCAAGTTTGTTGAAAAGTTTTTCCATATTTAGCAGTAAGTTCATGAGATAGTGCAACACACGAACTAGAAGTACAAGGAGTGACATGACTAGCATCATACGTCTCCTCACTTTTAAGTTGGTGACAAAGTTTGGCTTCATATACAGAAGAAGTGACTTCAAGGAACTAATAGGAAACTTCATCCTCTTTGATATGGGCCATACACCATCCTCAAACAAATTCACAATTTAGACTTGAATCCTGAGAGTAGTGTTCCATTTACTAATGACTAGATTATCGATGTTCTTGTGAAGACACTAAAAATAATTGATTCCTCTATATCATGTGGTTCAATTAGGTTAATTGCCTCATTAGGGCAAGTGGTTTACCAAGGCACACATTGCCCAATACTTTTCTTATTTATTATAGAACATCGATGCAATGGGGCCCATTGCTTCTCAAGGAGGGGGAATGATCTGAACTGGAATAATTTATTTTTTAGTTAATTATTCCACTTAAAAGGTTGTAGTGACCAAATGTGTTGATTGTGAAATCTAAATATGAATAAATATTACTTTCTTCAAATTGAATTTGATAATTAGAATGAGACATACATCTCTCAATGAGTTTTCCAAACTACTCAAAACTGGTTGTTGTTGGTTTTTATAATACCATAGGTTTTTCACCAAGTATTGTCCACCGAATTTCCTAACTAAAATCAGATCACAATGTCATAAGGTACATTACATGAGATCGATCTCTACAATAACCATACTTTCACCAAACCTTCTACAGTTTCTACCACGAATTTAGTAGGGTCTAACACAACTCCAAAACTACAAAGGCTAAATCACATCACTTGTCACTCTATTGTTTTGAGTATCACACTTCAAATATTAGATAGTGTAGTTGCCATGGTAATCTATGTAACTTCTCTTGAGGGTCACATTATGCAAGGTCATCTGCCAGTACAATACATGACTATCACCTACACCGTAACTATCTAAAGATAAAATTAGCCACATATGGAAATGGTTCCACTTCCATAGGAATGGTTTAACTTTGATCACATCTCTTGTCCTCTACATGTCTTAAGCTATCTATGTAAGGAAGCTAAGGTAGCAAAACAACTTCCTACACTAATCTTGAAGGGAGGGATATGTAGAACTTTTCAGATCTTTACAATAGTTACAAAAATAAACACAAATAGCAATCATACCACTACACAGTAATTGTGTGGGGAAACCCTTTCAAGAGAAAAACCCCACACTCCAAAGTCGCTCAATATATTACTCAAGAATCAAGAAGATTACAATATACTTGTAGAGCAAGCTTTCACAGGAGTATAACCAACCAAAGATCCAGAGGAAACTCATCATCTATAAGACTCTCACACACAACCTCCATCTCAAGCTCATGATATATAGGAGATACAATATAGTAAACCATCAACATTAATTACATTTAACCATGAGTGAAAACCACCCAAAAGTGGCACTCAAATTATATCCAATCAAAGATGCCTTGTGATGTGTCAAATCACACACCAACACATGTAACTCTCCCCTTTACAGCTCTTTTAGTGTCCAACATGTTTTAACATTTCCCAAAATGGGAGGTCCAACTTTCAGAGGCAATAACTTTTGATTTGGGTGTCTGATTGATGACCATTTGATGCGTCAGAAAGATTGTGAAGAGATATATCGAGCTATAACTGGATTTTCTAGTTATGAAAAATTTTGGGGCATTTAGGGACCTCTAAGTGCCTCAAATCTGAGTTCCAAACTTTTCTGGGAGTTTCAAAAATGGAAACTTTAATATCTTGCAATCCAGGTATGATCTTGAGTCAAAACTCACCCAAGATGTTTACTTGGCAGTTCCACACCTTTTTAAAAAATTTAGATCCATCCATGCTCAAATGTATACTTACTAAAAATAGTAAGTCCTTTTAGCTCCTTTTGGAAACTTTGAAAGTTCTAAACCATTCTTCAAGATAAAGGGTATTTGAAAAGACCAAATTTGGGAAGAATAGTAACCTTTTGCATGGTTGAGACACCTTTCCTAACATTCTCCCACTTGTCGAACACCTTGCGAGAGAAAAAGGGAGTATCAACACCATGATTTAATTGCTACGAGCCGAGAGGCCCATAGAATCTAAATGTTATCTAACCTTCTCTGTGCTCACATGCTTAGTTAATAAATCTACAACCCTCATCAAAGTCTCTACCTTAACTAGCTTCACCCTGCCATCCTCATCCATATCTCTGACAAAATATTGTACATCAATGTGCTTGGTCCTTGCATGCAATATTGGGTTCTTAGCTACGCAGATTGCACTCTGACTATCACACTAAACTATCATTGCACCTTGTTTTATACCGATATCTGAACATAGTAATGTTGTAAATTCTCCTAATAAGAATTCATCTTAACAAGAAATCTCTCTGGCTTATCATATGGTATGTTTGGTATTATAAATGAATTACTAAGTAGAATTTGTATGTTCTAAGTAAGATGGCATCTAATGGTCTAATTCTTGCAAGACAAGACCTAGTGAATTAGATTGCTCAATTAATATTGCATGTTTAAATGGTTAATCACTTTCTTTCTTGATACTTGAATTTGTGCATAGGAATAGGCATTGATGTATATATTTTCCAATCACACACTCCACTTTAAAATTGAGATTAACTTATTTTAATTATTCTTTCACACTACATTTAATGGTAAGGAATGTTGTATTCTATGCTACATTTTTCACTTTTTTCTTTTGAATTTGTGAAATCATCAATCTACATTTAAAATATCCCTTCATCATCTTGCTAATGGCTAACACAATATGGGCTAGTGAGTCAAATTGTGTTTATATTTGTGTCCAAAAGGATTAACTCATTGAGAAGATAGTTTCAAAAGAATTGATAAAATTGACTAACAGTTGTGTTGCTTAATCTTTTGAAGAGTTTTAGATTGAGTGTTATTTGTGGGATCTAACAAGAGTAACCCCCCTTGATTTGGGCAAAGCTCGAAGGAGAAGAATTGAGATTTCTCTTAGAGTTGGGCTTGCTTGATCGGTTTACTTGGTTATAGAAGCTTGTGTTTGTTACCCCATGACTTGGCATTCCTTGGGGGTTGTTTAACAAATTATTCAATGACTTTCCTAGGGTAGACTAAGAGTACCAAGCGAGAAAAATGCCCCACTAGAATCTACGTTACATTAGGTTTATCTTCATCATTGTTCCACAAGATAAGCACCTAATTCCTTTGCAATTAATATTCTAAATCAACATTGATTTTCACTCTTTATTATGAAGAGAACGTGTGTCTCAAATCATTGCTTGAACCTTATTCTATCCTTGGTCATCGACCACACAGAAGCTATCGGCAGACCTTGGTAATGTTACACTAATAGTTATGTTCACACCGATGTAGAGATAGTGATCGGGCAAACCTCCTGTATCGGCGCGGTCTTAAGTTTCTTCTCTGATCGATGAGGGTCTTACCGATGTCCATCGGCATAAGGTTGGGCGTCGGATAAACTCATGGTGGTCGTTCTGATAGTATTGAGTTACCCCAATGGAAGTATGCGTTGAGATCAATGAATCATCGGCGTATGAACTATTATCAGCCCATCATTGAGATGTCTCTCCGAAGCTACCAGTCACTCTGATGAAGGGTTGGCATAGCGTTGGTGTTGGTGGGACAATGATCTGTCAGAGTGAGTGTTGAACAGTTCACCGATGATGAAGGTTATCCTGATGAGTCTTTGACTATCATCGTCGACAACAAAATTGCCGACAATAGTCTTATTGATCGTTTGTGGTTATAAACTGGAATAGTATGCGCGACTGGGTGCATGTGGGATTATTGAGCTCACGAGAATATGAATAGTTGCAACGATTAGAAGGCAGCGATGCCAAAGAAGTATAATCGATCAGTTAGGGCAAAAGTGTGTAACCGTTTTTGTGCTCTTGGAGACTAGTAATATAATCTGATCTTCTGGCATCATTGCAGTTTGATGATGATGAAACTATTTGAATTATATAGTTTATTCTATAGATGTGCAGATGCAATAAACAACTTTGTATATTTGTTATAGAATTGATACTTGAACAAAAGAGCTGGGCATCTTTATTGTAATTTGTTAGATTACTATAATAAAGAAAGCTTCTATTGTGGTGGTGGGTTTTTTACCTGAAAGGGTTTTCCCACGTAAATCTGGTGTCGTTCTTTGTTGTCTAGAATGTGCATTTTGTTTATTTGGTGTATTCATCTGTGGTGTTTTGAATTCCAAGTTACCTGTCTGCATTATCCCCTTTGAATTAACAATAGGGAAGTTGTATTCCGCACCTCTGCTTTCCTTACAAGTGGTATCAGAGCTTGGCCCATTGTGTTATCCTTGTTGGTAGGTTGGGTTTTTTGTGTTAATTCTGGAAGTGGGAGTTCTGTAGAGGTCTATTCCGTTAAATAAGATGGCAAGTACATCAGGAAAAATAGACATTGAAAAGTTTAATGGCACAAACTTTGAGTTGTGGAAGATTAAGGCTGAAGATTTGTTGGTCGACAGAGATCTTTGGATTGCGGTGTCTAGGGTTAAACCTACAACCATGAAGCAAGAAGATTGGGACCTAGCTGACAGGAAAGCTAGAGGACTGATAAGATTAAGTCTTGCTGATTCTATTCTATTGAATGTCCATGAAGAGAAGTCAGCCAAAGATTTGTGGAAGAAGTTGGAAGATATTTACCAGGGCAAGTCCTTGGTGAATAAACTGTTCCTCAGAAAGAAGTTGTATTCTCTGAAGATGGATGAAGGTGCATCTATAGCAGACCATCTAAACACATTTAATCTGATTGTTGCACAGTTGACATCTGTAGGTGTAAAAATAGAAGAGGAAGATCGCTGTATGCTTCTTTTGTGTTCCTTACTTGACTCATGGGATCATCTTGTGATGGCTATTAGAAGTACAACAACCATGTTTACAACTGAAGCGGTTGTTACATCATTGTTATCTGAAGAGATGAGGAGAAAATCTTCTGAGATAGCCAAAGAGGCCCTATCTGTTCGAGGTAGATCAAAGGAAAAAGGCAATAAGAAGGACAAGAAGTCTAAGTCTAAGTCTGAGGGGAGATCAAAATCTCCTGGCACTAAGTCCAAGGTGAAGTGCTAGAATTGTGGGCAGAAAGGACACATCAGAAGAGACTGCAAAGAGGAGAAAAAGAAGAAGAAGAAGAACTTTTCTGACAACGATTCTTCTCAAAGTGATGTTGATGCCTTCATTGCTGCCTTGGCAACACCTACATCTGAAGATGTATGGTTGGTGGATCCAGGAGTGTCTTTTCATATGACATCTCACAGAGAATGGTTCACTAAGTATGAACCATATGCTAGTGGGAAGGTGTTCCTAGCAAGTGATTCAACACTGGAAATTGTTGGCCGAGGAAGAGTCAGAATCCAGTTTTCGGATGGCAGAATAAAGGGAATGAATGGAGTTTTACACATACCAAGTCTGGCTCAAATTTTACTTTCTGTTAGTATGCTTAATGATGTTGGTGTGCAAGTTACTTTTGTGAATGGTGGCTGTAAAATGACTAGAGGGTCTATTGTACTGGCAAAGGGTGAATGCATTAGAACTCTGTATAGGTTAGATGCTAAACTAGTGTGATGTAATAGTGTCTCTGTAAAATCTGAAAAAGTTACTATTGTAACACATGATGCAAACTCTATGGAAGTTAAACTTCTTGTAGAGAAAACAATGCTCTGGCATCATAGACTTGGTCACATAGGTGAAAAAGGTTTTAAAACCTTGAAAAACAAAATCCTAGTAGATGGGCTGATTGATTGTAATCTGGAGTTTAATTTCTATGAACATTGTATATATGGAAAATAGAATCGTGTTTCTTTTTACTCTAGTTCTCATAAATCTTCTGGTGTTCTAGACTATGTACATTCTGATGTTTTTGGTCCAGTTGATGTTCCTTCTTTATCTAAATCAAGATACTATGTATCGTTATTGATGATTATTCAAGGAGGGCATTTGTATATTTTAAAAAAAATAAATCAGAAGTGTTCAGTCGGTTTAAAGAATTTAAAACTCTTGTGGAAAATCAGACTGGTAGAAAAATAAAATTCTTGAGAATAGATAACGGTGGTGAATATTGCAATGCGAATTTTGATAAGTATTGTGTAGATCATGGTATAAAAAGGCAAAAAACTACACCTTATACTCCACAGCAAAATGGAGTTGCTGAAAAGTTGAATCGATCATTGATGGAGAAAGCAAGAAGAATGTTGAGTTATGCTGGTCTTGAACAAAGGTTCTGGGCTGAGGCAGTTGCTGCAGCTTGTTACTTGTTGAATCATTCTCCTACTTCATCGTTGGTTGATAAGACACCTATGGAAGCGTGGTCTAAAAAGAAGCCCTCTCTAAGACATCTTCGTGTCTTTGGCTGTGAGGCATATGCTCATATTCCTGAGGTAAAGAGATCTAAGTTGGATTACAAAGTAGTCAAGTGTATCTTTATTGGCTATGGAGTTGGTGTTAAAGGTTACAAGTTTTAGAATCCTGAAACTAAAAAAGTAATTTATAGTAGGAATGTACTTTTCAGAGAGCTAAAAACTTTGGTTATTTATCCTCAGCCGGAGAAGACAGAAAAGAAGAAAGAAAAGAGTGTTGTTACTATTCCTCTAACCCCTGTAAAGGAGGAACAACAAGCACCAAGTGTAGATGATTCAGATGAGAGTTCTAGTAGCTCCGAAGATTTTGATCCAGAGCAAGAACCTGAACCTGTACCTCAGCCATTGAGGAGGTCTACACGCGAAAGGAGACAACCAGATAGGTATGGATTTTCAGTACTTGATTCTAGTTGTGCCTATGCTTTACTTACTAATACTGATGAGCCTGGGACTGTGAAAGAAGCTATTAGTTTACCTAATTTAGATTCTTGGTTGGAAGCCATGGATAGTGAAATGACATCATTGGAGAAGAATGGAACCTAGGATCTGGTGCCCTTGCCTTAAGGAAGAAAACCTGTAGGTTGTAAGTGAGTATTTAAGAAGAAATATGGTCCAGATGGTAGTATTGAAAAGTACAAGGCAAGACTGGTTGCTAAGGGGTATTACCAAAAGGAAGGTATAGATTATGGAGAAATCTTTTCTCTTGTAGCTAAGCTGACATCCATAACGCGAGTATATCTCACTCGCATTATAACGTGAGTGCGTTATTGTTTTCTTTGCATTTTTTTCTTTTTTTGTAAAAGTTTGCCCAATGTTTAAGGGTCAAGGGTTTAATGGTTGAAGGATTAAGGTTTAAGGCATACTATCGAGGGTAGAAGGTTTAGGGTTGAAGGTTTAAGGGATGAGGGTTGAGGATTTAGTGATGAGGGTTAAGGGATTAGGGTTTAAGGTATAGTGTCGAGGGTAGAGGGTTTAGGGTTTAAGGTTTAAGAGTTGAGGGGTGAGGCTTTAGGGATAGGGTTTAGGGTTTAAGTTATAGTGTCGAGGGTTGAGGGTTTAGGGATAGGGTTTAGGATTTAAGTTTTAATGGTTGAGGATTTAGGGATAGGGTTTAGGGTTTAAGGTTAAATGAGAGACCTAGATGGCTAAGGATGGATGGAGAGGTAGACAAGGAGTGACTGAGAAACTTAGAGAGGGGAGAGGTAGAGGTGAGGGGGAGATATATGTGAGAGATAGAGAGTTGAGGGGAGAGATAGAATAAAATGAGAGAGTGAAGTTGACAACTTGAGGGAAAGATGGGTAAGGAGGAGGGAGATAGGTGGAGAGGAATGGAAATATCTAGAGAGACCTGAGAGATATACAAGTGAGAGACCCACAACCTAGGGAGAGAGGGGTGAGAGAGATAGAGGAGAGATGGGAGTGAGGCAGATAGGGGAGGAGAGGAGTGGAAAAGGGTTGAGGGTTTAAGGGTTGAGGTATTAAAGGTCTAAGGGTTGAGGGATTAGGGTCTAAGGTATAGTGTCGAGGGTTGAAGCCTAATCCCTCAACCCTCGACACTATACCTTAAACCCCAAGGTTGAGGGTTTTAAGGTATTGTGTCGAGGGTTGAGGGATTAGGGTTCAACACTCGACACTATACCTTAGACCTTAATCCCTCAACCCTTAGACCCTTAAAACCTCAACCCTTAAATCCTCAACCCTTAAACCCTAAACCCTTGACCCTCAAACCCTAAAGCCTTAAACCCTTAACCCTTATCCACCCCTCTCCTCCCCTGTCTACCTCACCTCCATCTCTCCCTTATCTCTCTCACCCCTCTCTCCCTAGGTTGTAGGTCTCTCATTGGTATATCTCTCAGGGCTCTCTAGATATTTCCCTTCCTCTCCACCTCTCTGCCTCCTCGTTACCCATCTTTCCCTCAAGTTGTTAACTTTACTCTCATTTTATTCTATCTCTCACCTCACCTCTCTATCTCTCACCTCTATCTCCCACTCACCTCTCTACCTCTCCCCTCTCTAGGTATCTCAGTCATTCCTTGTCTGCCTCTTCATTTGTCCTTAGTCATCTAGGTGTCTCACTTAACCTAAATGCTAAACCCTATCCCTAAGGCCTCAACCCTCAACCCTTAAACCTTAAATCCTAAACCCTATCCCTAAACCCTCTACCCTCAACACTATACCTTATACCCTAATCCCTTAACCCTCAGCCCTAAAGGCTCAATCCTCAACCCTTAAACCTTCAACCATAAACCTTGTCTCTAAATCCTCTACACTCGACACTATGCCTTAAACCCTAATCCCTCAACTCTTAAACCCTTAATCCCTCAAACCTTAAACCCTTAAACCCTATATACCCTTTACACTTAACCTTGGACACTCAACCTTGAACATTATCCCTCAACCTTCAAACCTCTACCCTCTACCCTCTACCCTAAACCCTAATCCCTCAACCCTCAATCCTCAACCCTAATCCCTCAACCCTCAGTTGACCCTAATTTTGATTTTCTTCCATTGATTCAACATCATTGTTGTTTTCCCCATCAGAAACCAATTCATTTAGCAACTTGTTGCCCATTGGTTGACTTGAACTGCATATTCTATTAGAAAAAGGGCATCTTTTATTTATATCAATGTTGGTATTCATAAGCTGAATAGCATTGATATTTTTCACACACCCTATTCTTTGAAATATCTTAACCTTAAAATATGACTTGGATATGTACTTGAACACAACAAAATCTCCAATCTCCAACCCATGATGATTCACAAAATTTTCCCAACCCTGCCTAAATTCTAGTTTATTTATTGTATACCCTCAACCCTAATCCCTCAACCCTAATCCCTCATCCCTAAACCCTAAATGCTATCCCTATTCCTAAACCCTCAACTCTCAACATTAAACCCTAATCCATCAACCCTAAACCCTAATCCCTCAACCCTAAACCCTATCCCTAAACCCTCAACCCTTAACCCTATCCCTAAACCCTCAACCCTTAACACTATCCCTAAACCCTCAACCCTAAACCCTATCCCTAAACCCTCAACCCTAAACCCTATCCCTAAACCCTAAATCTATGTTTCTTGTTGTCCACCCCGCACTTAGGGGAGGTATATTATTATGAAATAGGCAAATAATCTCCCATTGTTTACTGGCTCGCGTTTTGTCCTGCTATAGATTGATCCATTAATATTTGTGCCTATCTCACCTTCGATAGCACCTTTACAATATCTCACCTCTAGTTCCATTAGCTTATGTTCTATATCTCACTTATCTCTCCCCCTCACCTCTCTACCTCTCCCCTCTCTATGTCTCTTAGTCACTCCTTGTCTACCTCAACCCTAAACCCTCAACCCTCAACCCTATCCCTAAACCCTCAACCCTCGAACCTCAACCCTCAACATCAAAACCTAATCCCTCAACCCTTAACTCTGATCCCTTGACCCTCAACCCTATCCCTACACCCTAAACCTTAAAGCCTCAACCCTCAACCCTCAATGTCAAATCCTAATCCCTTAACCCTTCACTCTAATCCCTCAATCGTAAACCCTATCCCTAAACCCTCAACACTATACCTTAAACCCTAATCCCTCAACCCTCAACCCTAATCCGTCATCCCTCAACTCTAATCCCTCATCCCTAAACCCTAAATGCTATCCCTATTCCTAGACCCTCAACAGGCTCAATACTATACCTTAAACCCTAATCCCTAATCCCTAAACCCTCCAACCCTATCCCTAATCCTTATATCCTTGACCCTCAACCCTATCCTGAAACCCTTAACCCTCAAACCTCAATGTACTCAACGCTCAACGTCAAACCCTAATCCCTCAACCCTTAAGTCTGATCCCTCAACCCTCAATCCTATCCCTAAACCCTAAACCCTAAAGCCTCAACCCTCAACCCTCAACGTCAAATCATAATCCCTCAACCCTAAACCCTATCCCTAAACCCTCAACACTATACCTTAAACCCTAATCACTCAACCCTCAACCCTAAACCTTATCCCTAAACCCTAATCCCTCAACCCTCAACCCTAATCCATCATCCCTCAACTCTAATCCCTCATCCCTAAACCCTAAATGCTATCCCTATTCCTAGACCCTCAACGGGCTCGATACTATACCTTAAACCCTAATCCCTTATCCCTAATCCGTATACCCTTGACACTCTACTTTAACCCTAATCCCTCGACCCTCAACCCTATCCCGAAACCCTTAACCCTCGAACCTCAATGTACTCAACCCTCAACGTCAAACCCTAATCCCTCAACCCTTAACTCTGATCCCTCGACCCTTAACCCTTAAAACTTGAACCCTAAACCCTCAACCCTCAACCCTCAACCCTCAACTCTCAACAATAAACCCTAATTCATCAACCCTAAACCCTAATCCCTCAAACCTAAACCCTATCCCTAAACCATCAACCCTCAACCTTAAACCCTAATCCCTATCCCTTAACCCTTAAAACTTAAACCCTATCCCTATACCCTCAACACTTGACACTATATCTTAAGCCTTAAACCCTCATCCCCAAAGCCTCAACCCTCAATCCTTAAACCTTCAACCCTAAACCCTATCCCTAATCCCTCTACCCTCGACACTCTAACCCTAACCTTGACATTAAACACTAATCCGTCAACCCTAAACCCTAATCTATCAACCCTAAACCCTCAACCCTCAACACTATACCTTAAACCCTAATCCATCAACCCTAAAATCTAATCCATCAACCCTCAACCCTAAACACTATCAATAAACCCTCAACCCTTGACTCTATACCTTAAACCTTAATCCCTCAACCCTCAACCCTAATCCCTCAACCCTCAACCCTAAACCCTCATCCCTAAACCCTAAACTCTATCCCTATTCCTAAACTCTCAACCCTTGACACTATACCCTAAACCCTAATCCCTTATCCCTAAACCCTAAACACTATCCCTCAACCCTTAACCCTTAAAAATTAAACCCTAAAACCTATCCATAAACCCTCGACGCTCAACACTATATTTTAAACCCCAATCCCTTAACCCTCAGCCCTAAAGCCTCAACCCTCAATCGTTAAACCTTCAACCCTAAACCCTATCCCTAATCCCTCTACCCTCAACACTCTACTTTAACCCTAATCCCTTGACCATCAACCCTATCCCTCAACCCTCAACCCTCAACCCTCAACTCTCAACATTAAACCCTAATCCGTCAACCCTAAACCCTAATCCCTCAACCCTCAACCCTAAACCCTATCCCTAAACCCTCAACCCTCAACACTATACCTGAAACCATAATCCCTCAACCCTAAACCCTAATCCCTCAACCCTAAACCCTAAATCCTATCCCTAAACCCAACAAAACTGCTTTGCCTTATGTTAGGTTGTTAAACCCATCATTTTTGACACTCTTCTCTTAAAGATATTTGAGTTGCAAGAATATGTCAGAAAAATGGCTATGAACTTTTTTAATGTTAGTAATGTTATATGGCATGTTTTTCTGGCCCATCTGGGGTTCATTATGCCAATAGGTGTACACACTAGGAGAAAAGATTTGCGTATGGTACATCCACAGTGAGTAATTAATAGTTGAAATCAAAAGGATGATCATTATGAGAAAAGCTTTGCATTGGGGTACATCTATGTTTCTTGCTGTCCACCTCGCACTTAGGGGAGGTATATTGTTATGAAACAGGCAAATAATCTCCCATTGTTTAGTGGCTCTATCCACAAGAACTACTAAACTATACCTTAAACCCTAATCCCTCAACCCTAAACCCTATCCCTAATCCCTCTACCCTCAACACTCTACCTTAACCCTAATCCCTCGACCCTTAACCCTAAATGCTATCCCTAAAGCCTCAACCCTAAACCCTAATCCCTCAAGGTCCTAAACTCTAATCCCTTATCCCTAAACTCTAAATCCTATCCCTAAATGCTCAACCCTTAACCTTAAACCTTAATCACTCAATCCTTATCCACCCCTCTCCTCCCCTATCTGGCTTACTCCCATCTCTACCCTCCTCTACCCTCGACACTATACATACATACATATAGGCATACATAGATATATACATACATATAGGCATACGTACATACATACATACGTATAGGCATACATATATACATGATTAATAGCCTTAAACATAAATTTTTTTAAGTTGAACATAACGCGCTCGCGTTATTTAAAACATGAAAAACAACACAAACTTTTGTGGAAAAGGAAAAACGCAAAGAAAAGAATAATGCGCTCACGTTATGTCTTGCTTTGGGAATCCCAAGCCTTGGGCTTGGATTTGCTTTGGATTTCCAACCCAAAGGCTTGGAGTGCCTTTTGAACAGTAACAGATGTGTTTTTCCATATTCTTCAAGATTTTACATAATTTTATTCGTGCTAACCCTCAGATTTGCACGTGTTTCAAGGTCAAACAAATCGAACACCTAGGTAATGTTAGGCTTTCTCTCAACTATCTGACGATGTAATTTTTTTCACATTTTAACAATGTTAAGCCTTTAATCTTTAATTTCTTTTGTTTGTGTGTTCGTTTTTGGGCAAAAACCACTGTTTGGTCTTTTTTTCATTGTAAATTAACTATTCATTGAAATTTTAAAAAAATTACATATTTAGAAACTAGACTCCATTCTACAAATATTAAAAAAAGAAAAAAATAATTTTCGATTAGTTTTCAAATTTTATAGGGGTAGCATGGCCAAAATTCTATTTTTTAGGATGTGTCCACTTTGAAAATTAGTAAAAAATCAAATACTCATCAAAAAATTATCAGAAAAATCGGGCATAAACTACATGCTATTAGCTAATTTCTCACCCAAGTGATTTTAAAAATACCAAAAAAAAGTTGACCTTTTGAGTGAGCCACAAAACATGCTATTTTATGTTTTTTTGACAGAAACAACACCAATTTTTGTGGCTCCCTCTTTTGAACCCCTTAATCTATGTCATTTTCAAAAAAAAAAGTAGTTTAGAAAGTAGACTTGGAGCACTACGAACATTGTTTTGGTTGCATCTCCAAATTTTGAGTGTAACTATGCTCAATTTCTCATCCAAGGCCAGTATTTCCTGATTTCAGAAAAAAAGTGGCCACTTAAGACCCCTTTTTGGCCCCCCATCTTCCTGCACTTACCCTTAGATTTATGTTGTCACTTGCAGCAGCATATGATTTTGAAATTGAGAAGATGGATGTGACAACAACATTTCTTCATGGGGACCTTGAAGAAGAAATTTATATGTCCCAGCCAGAGCATTTTGTGGAAAAAGGTAAAGAACATCTGGTATGTAAACTTAAAAAGTCTCTTTATGGTTTGAAGCAATCTCCCAGAATGTGGTATCAAAAATTTGATATGTATGTTTTATCCTTGGGGTATGTGAGATCTAAGTCTGATCATTGTGTCTATTATAAAACTGAAGGTGATCGGATTCTTATAATTGCATTGTATGTGGATGACATGTTGTTCATTGGCAATGGTAAGGGAATGATCTCAGAATTAAAATCTCAGTTGTCCTTGAAATTTGAAATGAAGAATCTTGGGGTAGTGAAATACATTCTGGGAATGGAAATCAAAAGGGATAGATCTAAGAGAAAGCTTTGGCTCAGCTAGAGCAAATATATTACTAATGTTCTTGATAAGTTTAATATGTCTGATTCTAAACAGTTAGTTGTTCCAGTGATGCAGGGAACGAAACTATCTGTTGAAGATTGTCCAGAATCTTCGAATGAAATTGACGACATGAAAAGAGTGCCATATGCAAGTGCTATTGGCAGTTTAATGTATGCAATGGTCTGTACCAGACCAGACATTACCTAAGCAGTGGGAGTATTGAGCTGGTTTATGGCGAATCCAAGCAGATCACATTGGGATGCTGTGAAAAGAGTTATGAGGTATTTGAAGGGAACTTCAGACTATTCTATTTGCTATCATGGAAACTCAGTTGGATCTCAGAGGTCTATAAGCATTCAGGGTTATGTCGATTCTGATTGGGCAGGGGACATTGACAGTAGAAGATCCACCAGTGGATATGTATTCACGTTAAATGGTGGTGCTATCAGTTGGATGAGGAAGCGACAGGCTGTAGTCGCTTTGTCCACAACAGAAGCAGAGTACATGGCTACTACTTGTGCATGTCAAGAAGCCGTTTGGTTGAAGAGGTTGTGTTCTGATGTTGGTTTTACTGCAGGACAAATACAAATACACTGTGATAGTCAAAGTGCTATATGTTTGGCAAAGAATCCTACATTTCATGCTAGAACAAAACATATTGATGTCTAATATCACTTTGTTCGTGATATGGTGGAAGACAGGAAAGTGAAGCTGGAAAAAGTTGACACTTTGGAAAATGTCGCTGATGCTTTAACTAAACCAGTGAGCACGGCCAAGTTCAAATGGTGTTCAGATGGAATGGGTCTTCGGGCCCATAGTTCTCAATAATTGAATGAGGATTGAGAGGTAGTAGTAATCTTCTCGACAAGTGGGAGATTGAAGAGAACGTGTGTCTCAAATCACTGCTTGAACCTTATTCTATCCTTGGTCATCGACCACACAGAAGCTATCAGCAAACCTTGGTAATGTTACACTAACAGTTATGTTCACACCGATGTAGAGATAGTGATCGGGCAGACCTCCTGTATCGGCGCGGTCTTAAGTTTCTTCTCCGATCGATGAGGGTCTTACCAATGTCCATCGGCATAAGGTTGGGCGTCGGGTAAACTCATGGTGGTCATTCCGATAGTATTGAGTTACCCCGATGGAAGTATGCGTCGGTGGGACAAGGATCCGTCAGAGTGAGTGTTGAACAGTTCACCGATGATGAAGGTTATCCTGATGAGTCTTTGACTGTCATCGTCGGCAACAAAATTGCAGACGATAGTCTTATTGATCGTTTGTGGTTATAAACTGGAATAGTATACGCGACTGGGTGCATGTGGGATAATTGAGCTCATGAGAATATGAACAGTTGCGACGGTTGGAAGGCAGCGACGCCGAAGAAGTATAATCGATCAGTTAGGGCAAAAGTGTGTAACCATTTTTGTGCTCTTGGAGACTGGTGATATAATCTGATCTTCTGGCATCGTTGTAGTTTGATGATGATGAAACTATTTGAATTATACAGTTTATTCTGTAGATGTGCAGATGCAATAAACAACTTTATATAATTGTTATAGAATTGATACCTGAACAAAAGAGATGGGCATCTTTATTGTAATTTGTTATATTACTGTAATAAAGAAAGCTTCTATTGTGGTGGTGGGTTTTTTACCTGAAAGGGTTTTCCCACGTAAATCTGGTGTCGTTCTTTGTTGTCTAGAATGTGCATTTTATTTATCGTGTGTATTCATCTGTGGTGTTTTGAATTGCAAGTTACTTGTCTGCATTATCCCCTTTGAATTAACATTAGGGAAGTTGTATTCCACACCTCTGCTTTGCTTACATATCATACCCAATTGTCATTGTTTAATTTAGTTTAATTGTAACTAATTTTCTTGCATTTATTTAATTAACCTAGATAATCAATTAAAAAATATACATATTGTACACCTTTACAATTAATTTATTAGGTTTAATCTAACCATAAAGAAATAATATGTGATAATTTAAATGAGGTAAGACATATAATTGAAAATGGTAAATAAAAATGAGAGGGTAAGGGAGTTTTTAGTTATTTTAATGTGAGATTTGGTGTAAGATTCCTCAATCTTATCTTTAATTTGGTTGACGCATTACAACTAATAAACCTAAATGTAAACCTAAATGTATATTTGATGATAAAATGATGTGCAAATTTAGTAGAGATAAACTAACACTAGTATTTGTCATATCTAAAACAAAATTGTGAATGGGGTCCGATCTTCCTAATACAACCGTGTCCTGTTTACATGTTCTATCATCTACAATTTTTGATGGTGTATATAAAATTTTATAACAAGAATAGGGATTTTGAAAGTTTTTCACTAATCCTACCAAGGTACTTTCATGAAATGTGCTTTACGTGTCTCCCTAATATGGCAGATCTTTATATTTATGCCTACATATAAATATAAATCTTGGTCTATCCATACAAATTCATATAGACGACGGTGGATTTTAACAATTCATTTTACACACAGCAAGTTTTAGTCAGCGATTTAAAGCATATTAATTATAATAAGAGATATTCAGATCTCTTCACACAGAGTCTCACAAAATACACTATCCTGACAAAGTAACCACCACAGTTTAATTCAGGTTGAGACTGAATTCTGAGATCGATCTCCACCAGACTCTTGATACAGTCTTAGCACTCAAACATATACTAGAAACATTAAATAAGTTGCAGGGAAAGTAAAATGTAAACCCTAATTGTCATCGTTGTTTACTGGCGCATAAACAACTTCCACCCCCAATAAGCGGCGACTAGAGCAGCACAAACATATCCCAAAACTCCCAGCAGAGAAGTCTCCTTTTGCGAAGAAATGAATAGATCCCCTAACCTCTCACCTCTGATCTTGGGCATGAAGGATGGATCATTGACCTTACTTTTATCTTTCAGTCGTCGAGATTTGAATGTGTTACTTCTAAACTTGACGCGAACGGAAGGAACTTCAGCCTTTCTGAGCACATACAGACGGCGGTTGTTTTCACACCACACAACGCCTTGTTCGTCTCTGTGTACAGTAAGCTCGCCGTACACAGCAGGATCAAGTTTGCCCTGTTGTATTAAAGACACCGATTTTCTAACACTGGGGTGTTTGGGAACAGTGAAAGTAGACTTAATATCAAGCTGGGTGAACCTCAAATCTTTGGGATTCATTACTGCACGCTTTTTAGTTGAGGAGTCCATACTCTTTATCTGTGTTGGAACTTGGGCAGCACTAGTTTTTCCTTTTAGTGGCCTTCAACGCCGAACCCGTTCCACTTCCATAGGAATGGTTTAACTTCCATAACAGCTCTTGGCCTCCACAATATGTAATCTATCTATTACATATATGTAACCTAGATAGGTTATATAGAAATAGAAGAAAAGTAGATAGAATTCATATTTGTTACAAGACAAACAAATAAATAAAATACATTTACTATTTTAGTTCTATATCTCTCATTCTTTGCATTTCTCTATCTCACAGAGCTTCCACACACACAACTTCATCTAGATCCTTATCTAGAGAGTTGTCCACTAGGATTCAATGTATTAGAGCCAGTTCATCTTCATCTTACATGACCTATCCAATGAGATCAAAGTACTTGTGCCTCAACATTAAACCTCAAAAACCACTAGAATACCTACCTCTCATTCCAGAATGTCCAAACCAACACAAGAGGAGATACACATGATGATCAAGAACAAAATTATAGAAGCACTCATGGATGAGCTCGAAAATTCTATTCAACCAATTTGCAGAAGTCCTTGAATAGATGGTTCCATTGACTTCATCATTAGGTAAATATTTTGGTGGTTGAGTCCCCCCTAGGTTTCAAGTAAACATAGATGTTGGACTATGCTTAAGGGTAAGATTAGTGTAGATGCAATAGATAACTATTCAAATTAGTTTGAATCCTATTTTTTATGAATGACTTTTCTAACAAAGAGATGATTTATCTCCACCCATTAAGAAGTGGTGGCAAGCCCATGCACTTTGGGAGAAAGATTAGAAAGCAGATGAATCTAGTCCAACCTAAAGGCTTTCAAGACATGACTAGTTAGTCCAAGCCTACCCTAATGACTGTAGAATTGAGCCAAGATCAATGAGACAAATGCAAGTATCAAATCTGGAGTAGTTGATAGTCAAAAAAGACGAGTACATATAGGTGAAATGATGAAGTTACTTAGTTGAGGAAATGACTCTTCAAAACTAGTGTGAGTGGCTAGTTTAGTGGGAAACTTCATGACCCCTCTCCTAACTGCCTAACAACCTTGACACCTCAATGAGGCATGTGTCAAGATTGTGTAAGGGCACACCTAAGTAGGTTTTTGCCTAAGTGTATACAAACATATGAAATATATATATACACTAACACCCCCCTTAAGCATAGTTGAGGTGGGCACAAATCAAATGGGACCCAACTACAAAGCCTAGTGAGGTACCCATGTACAATGCAAATATGAAATTGGGTCCCAGCAACTAGGCCTGATGAGGTACCCAAACAATGCAATCTCTCATAAACGGAGAAAGGTAGAAAACCCTACGGGAAAAAACTACCCTCCAAAAGGGAGAAAAGATGCATGAAAATTATACAAGTGAAGAAGTTCTAATTCTTTCACTAAGTACAATATAGGATTCCCCCCATAGGAGAGAAAATGATAGAAGGTCTATGAGACCCCCCATAATACATGTCCTACTGCAGTGAGGCTAGATAGTCGACAAAGGATGCAGATGTAGATCCAAGAAAGCCGAACAATTTTCCCTCCCTTGGGAAGAAATGAAACCACCTGAAGATGCAGGATATCTTCCCATGCAAGAAGATGTATGTATGATCTTGAATCATGTTGAAGCTGATCCAAGGATGATGATGCTCATGTTGATGTCTTCAAAGAGTGCTCAGGTGTCTCCATGTTGATGTCGAATGATGCAGGAGCACTCAGGCACACGTGCAATCTTGCATCACCAAAAAGAATAGTTATCTCAGTTTTGGTTTGATTTCAATTTAGTTTGTTGTCTGGTTGTGTTATATAGTGTGGCGTTGTTGTCACAACTACTGGTGACTTTGCGTCATATCCATTTTTGTGTTGATTTTGGTTTATTTTTGGATTGATAGTGTGCTGTGGCAGAGTTTCGATGATCATCGTTCATTTGCCGTCTATTTTTTGTAGTGTTTCACAAACATTGTGAAAGTGCTGCAAGGTATTTGGTGGATTCGTCATTGTTTTATTCAGACATCTAGTGATCTCGGTATGAGCATATGTAAAACATACACGCACTGAAGGTGAATGATGCTGGGAGAATTTAATTGCATATTCGAAAGGAGTAGAATACATATATATTATTTCAAATCATTTTAGGTTTTGATTGAAATTGGCAGGCATGTTGACTCCATACTGATTCGCCCACTTTTGGGTATCTATTTAAAATAATTTTAATCCTCCTAAAGAGGCAACACCTCATTTTATTTTTGGTATCCCAAGATTGAGGTGCCTTGAAATATATTTAAAAAAAACATATAGTTGAAGATTTGAAGAGGGGTTGATGGTTTGAGTTTGGGTGAGCTGAAGCTATGGAAAAATACATTTGTTCTCATATTAAATAAATAACCTTCCAAATTAGAGAAAAGACCTTTTGATTTGCATAGAATGTGAAATATTTAAGTATTACTATTTTAAATCTGGAGACTATTACAAGACTACATAGTATATCACACACTAGGGGGAATGTCCTTCCATTTCTGGGTGACTTTTCATTGACTTCATTTTTGAAACATTATATATAGGAAGATAAAAACACAGATGGGGTTCAATCTACTGAGACACAAGAGAAAAGAAGAATTAAGAGCAGCTTCATGTTGGAAAGAGGATGACTTGGGCTTTAGGGCAACCAAATTGGTGCAGAGGTCAATGGAAATGAGAGACCAGCTTGGAGAGGAAGTCAATTTGGGTGGTTTAGACACTGCCAGAGGAAAGAAACAGAGGAAGTTAATCTCCCAAAAAGTATAGCATTCAAGGATGTAGATCTAATGAATTTAGTAAGTAGAAATTGCATAGAAAATTTCATCCATAGGTTGCCAACAGAGAGGAACAGTAGCTGAATAGAAAATTGAATTTACAGAAGGGTCTGGTGTGAAGAAGTCATTCAAGCCATCTAAAATAGGGGATATGGTGCAATGACACAATAGAGGGAAGTTGAAAGAATGTTTGTATGGTGTATTTAGTTTGCATTGTTTTCATGGGAAGAATTTGTATTAGATTCATTTGTGTAACCAAGTTGTGGTCCAATTTGAACAATGGAACAATGTATGCTGGCAAATTAAATTTAATTGAATTGACAAATATCAATCATTATTATTCCATGTGATGTTAGTTGTTATTTGAACAAATTGGAGTTCTTGTAGCTGGACAAGACAAATAAAACAATGAATTTGATTTTGTTGATGACTGGTTCATGGATATGCTGCTAGTATTGGTTGTTTGATAAAACACCCAATCTAGGCTGCATCATTTGGTATCAGAGCCATGTTGTGGTTGTGTTGAGGGAAGAAGCCCTGGAAGAGACCTTTGTGGGTGAGTGTGAGGGAACGGAGACCCGCAACTACATGGATCCTGTAGATGTGGCACATAGAGGACGTGGGTGAAGAGGACCACATAATGGACCATGAAATAATGAAAATTTGGCAGTCATGGAGATGTTGAGAGGTATCACAATGAGATTGGATGTGATGGAATTAGCGTAGAAAAGAGGGATACATGTGGTAGATGTCAGCGAAGATGAAGGTGAGATTGAGGCTCTAGAAATTGATTTTGAGGATGGGGATGATGAAGTGGAAGGTAGATTTTTGAGAGCAATGGAGAGGATCAGTAACAAACTGAGAGTGGAAACCCCTAGTTACAATGGAAGTTTGAATATGGAGGATTTAATTGATTGGATATCATAAATGGAGAAGTACTTCGACTATGAGTCAATAGAGGACCCAAAAGAGTGAAGTTTTCTTGCACGAAGTTGAAGGGATACGTGTCATTGTGGTGGGATCACATGCAATATGATAGACAAGGAAGATGCAAGGATAAAATTAGAACTTGGGACCGAATGATAGTAAAGAAGAAAGCTCATTTTTTGCCAAATAATTACCAAGTAAGTTTATTTCATAAATTGCAAAATTTGAAGCAAAAAGAATTAAGTGTGTAGACTTATATCGAGGAGTTCTATAAATTGAATATCCAGGTTAGATGTGTAGAGGATGATGCAGAAATGGTCTCAAGGTATGTAAATGGATTAAGATATAACAGTAAAGATGAATTGGCTATGTTGCAAGTTCATACGACAGAAGAGGCATATCAGTTTGCCTTGAAAGTTGAAGAAAAGTTGTCAAGAAAACACCAAGGTAATACAAGAGGAAGAGGAAGGTCTATCATGCGAAGTGAACCAACACGTAATGTGAAAGGAAAACAAGTTTTTGAGGAATAAAATGATACCATTCACAAAGAGGAATCAAGTCAAAACAGTAGGGGAAGAGGCTATTCCAGTAGAGGTAGAGGAAGGGGATTTGGAGGCACATTTTTCCAATGTGGAGAGGTTGGACATAGGGCTTTTGAATGCCCTCAAATACAACAAGATGCTAATAGAAAGAGTGCAACAAAGAATTATGCAATACAAGTTGATGAAGAGAGTGGGAATTCCCCAAAGCAAGTGGAAGAGTCTGAATAGGTAGAAGCATTGATGTTGAATAAAGTTCTATTGAAACTAGAAAATGAACAACCAGAACCAATACAAAGGCATAGTTTATTTCGAACAGTGTGCAAATCAGGTGGTAAGTACTATAAGGTAGTTGTGGACAGTGGAAGCACTAATAATTTGGTGTCACATGAGATGGTAGAGAAGTTGTGGTTGAAGAAGACAAAGCATCCAAATTCTTACCGAGTCACTTGGTTGCAAAAGGATCCTCAAATTTTGGTAAGTGAACAATGCTTGGTTCAATTTTAGATTGGTAATTATGTTGATGAGATGTTGTGTGATGTGATGCCCATGGACGCTCGTCATGTCTTTTTGGGAAGACCGTGGAAATATGATAGACATGTTGTGTATGATGGTTGGGCAAACATGTATACCATCACAAAATATGGTAGGGAGTATCATTTGAGTCCATTGAAGGACAAGGAGAAACAAGTGGAAGGTAGTTCCTTGGTTTGTTTTCATGTTAGTGAACAATTTGTGATAGTTTCAAGCAAGATTGGGAGCAGCTCAATAGTAGTTCATGAGAAGAGAACTTTTAGTGTGGGAAGGGAAAGTGGTGAAGAGTTGGTGCAATAGTTGCACAAAGAAAAGAAGAAAAATAAGGGGCAGCTAAATGGTTGTAAAAGCAGTGAAAAGAGTCCAAGAGGAAAAAATAATTTAGTATTGGAACAAGATGCATGCTTGTATGAGAGGCTCGAAGTAGATTTTCGTCATTGGGAAGGGCCAAGTAGAGGTGACCACCGAGGTGAGTGCCAATTGCAACATAAGTAACGAAGGAATGTAAAAGAGGGAAGAGGTAAAGAGAAGAAGCCAATTGATGAAGAGGAGATTTGGATTAAAAATGAACATAGGATCACCATTCCAAGGTCCCAAAAATGTTCATGAGTTGTAGCCTCATGGAACATTTTCTGCTGCCTGGCATGTTTGATGCAAGAGCACCTGGGCACATGCGCAATTCTACATCACCAAAAAGAATAGTTATCTCAGTTTTGGTTTGATTTCAATTTAGTTTGTTGTTTGGTTGTGTTGTGCAGTGTGGCATTGTTGTCACAATTGCTGGTGACTTTGCATCATATCCATTTTTGTGTTGATATTGGTTCAATTTTGGATTGATAGTGTGTTGTGGTAGAGTGTCAGTGACCACCATTCAGTTGTCGTCTATTTGTCATAGTGTTTCACAAACATTGTGAAATTTCCACAAGGTATTTGGTGGAGTCATCAAGGTTGTATTCATACATCTAGTGATCTCGGTATGAGCATATGTAAAACATACATGCACCAAAGGTGAATGATGCTGGGAGAATTTAAATGCATATTTGGAAGGAGTAGAATACATATATTATTTTGAATCATTTCAGGTTTTGATTGAAATTGGCAGGCATGTTGACTCCATACCAATTCACCCACTTTTGGGTATGTATTTAAAATCATTTTAATCTTCCTAAAGAGGCAACACCTCATTTTATTTCCTATATCCCAAGATTGAGGTGGCAAATATATTTTAAAAAAACATACAGTTGAAGATTTGAAGAGGGGTCGATGGTTTGAGTTTGGGCGAGCTAAGGCCATGCAAAATACATTTGTTCTCATATTAAATAAATAACCTTCCAAATTAGAGAAAAGGCTTTTTGATTTGTATAGAATGTGAAATATTTAATTGTTGTTTTAAATCTGGAGACTATTAAAAGACTACATAGTATATCACGCATTGGGGGAATGTCATTCCATTTCTGGGCGACTTTCATTGACTTAATTTTTGAAACATTATAAAAAGGAAGATAAAAACATAGATGGGATTCAGTCTACTGAGCCACAAGAGAAAAGATGAATTAAGAGTAGCTTTATGTTGGAAAGAGGACGACTTGGGGTTTAGGGTGACCAAATTGGTGCAGAGGTTGATGGAAATGTGAGAGACCATCTTGGAGAGGAAGTCGATTTGGGTGGTTTAGACATTGCTAGAGGAGAGAAATAGAGGAAGTCAATCTCCCAAAAAGTATAGCATTGACGGATGCAGATCCAATAAAGGTAGTAAGTAGAAATTGCATAGAAAATTCCATCCATAGGTTGCCAGCAAAGAGGAACAATAGCTGAATAGAAAATTGAATATATAGAAGGGTCTGGTGTGAAGAAGTCATTCAAGCCTTGTAAAATAGGGGATATGGTGCAATGATACAACAGAGGGAAGTTGAAAGAATGTTTGTATGGTGTATTGATTTGCATTGTTTTCACGGGAAAAATTTGTATTAGATTTATTTGTGTAACTAGGCTGTGGTCGAATTTGAACAATGGAACAATGTATGCTGGCAAATTAAATTCAATTGAATTGGCAAATATCAATCATTATTATTCCATGTAATTTTCTTTGTTATTTGAACAAATTAGAGTTCTTGTAGCTGCACAAGACAAATAAAACAATGGATTTGATTTTGTTGATGACTGGTTCATGGATATGCATCTATTGTCAGTTGTTCGATAAAACACCCAATCTAGGTTGCATCACCGAAAGATGCCATAATCAAATCAGGTGTGCATGCCTAATAGATGAGGATGATGATGATCCAGAACCATGTGTAGGATGATGTAGAGAAAGAATATTTGAAGAGGACTATCGTGATACAGCTTCATTGAAATTGTCATCAAAGAGAATACCGATGTCCTCAATGTGTGCTTTCATGTCAGCAATGCGGGAATCTACAAATAGACAAGTGATGTCATGTAGAAATCTATCCCAATCAGCAATTCTAGGAAGACTGATTGCTTGTTGTAAAGAAGTGCTGGAAGCTTTCAAAGAAGCAACTTTCTAATCTGATGAAGCAACAGTAGGAGTGATGGCATCTTCTATGTCAATGGAACATTTTATTTTTGTATCATGATTAGGGATGTTCAAGTTGTGATCAAAGCAGGATCATATGGGAATGGAGAAACATTGGAGTCTCCATGTATCTCCCAAATCTTGATCCATAATGCATTTGGATAGTCAATATCCATGATGGCACACAAGCATAATCTGGAATATGTAAACTGATTAATCCAACAATGTGATCATGATGATTAAACCACTTAACCTTTTGAGATTGTTTACCAGGTTTAGGGACAAGTCCATATAGATAGGATATGAGATTATGGAACCTAAGATGTTTCAAGATGCCTTCACACCAGGACTTATAGTTTCCCTCATTTAGGTTGATTACAGAAGAGTGAGTTTCATATCCCATGATTTTAGAATAGGTTAATTCCTTTAGACAATAGAAATCAACACATTAGACCCCCCCAATTTTGGTACTTTATAACTTGGTGCATTTTACAATACCTAAATAGGTCCAATGCTTGAGAAATTAGAGAAACTTCCATGAACTCTATGCAATGATAGGCTCATTCCAATTATAGAAACATTGAGATCTCAAGTACTGCAATGACATATGACCATCCATTTAGTCTAGGCTAAAGCTACTTAAAGTCAAGATGGTGGGAAAAGCCTATCACTTTATGGCAACCATTTAGGAGTTCAAGAAGAAGAGAAAGTGAGAAATAGCCACCACACTAAAGAAAAATTTTCCTTTAGATAAGAGAAAACCATTCAAGATAAGCAATTGGTGTGATAGACACAAACGAAATAGTCATTCCAATGCTAACTTCCATGCTCATAAGACTTTGCTCATGTGGGCTAAAATCAAGGATGATGATGTTAAGGCCTTAGATAAATCATTGAAATGGATCTCAACACCCTAGTCATCATTGTTATCGCAACTCCCATAGCACAAGAAGCTAAGGAAGGGTGACTATTCCATTCACAAAAGTAGGTGCAAGGGCAACCACTAGACTTCATGATAAATGGCAGTAGCATGAAGAACCTTAGTTTTGTTACAATCATTAAGTGACTAAAATTTCTAACCATGCCTCATCTACAACCCTACAAATTGGGATGGTTTGGGGCCTACAACACCAAGGTACATGCATTACTCTCTAATGTCACTTTTTATATGTTATTTATCTTTTTCAAGGGGAGATAGTTTATAAAGTGGAACCAATGGAGGATTGTAATTTACTCCTTGGACATCCATACATTCATAGTCACAATGTATATCCAGATTCTTAAAGTGAATTCATGTTCAATACATGTGCCAATACCAAAGAAGATTGTACCATACATATGAATATTTAGCTTTCCACATTTCACCTCTAATTGACACATGACCTATAGTGGTAAAGACAAATCAAATTATATAAACTATGTTTACACACAATTGTTTCATGCATGTGTATAGATTTGTTAGAGTATGCCAACTCCCACAATAAGCCAAATGGTTGACCAAGTGACTAGAAGTCAAGATTATGCACCTACTTCCTAGATAGTGAAATCAAGAATATTGCTTCACAAGGAGGGGTGACTAATCCAAGAGTATCTAACAACATAAATTCACGTGGTAATGCCAATACCATTCTTATGGCTTGCGATAGTTGTGATAAGACTACATTAGTATGCAATTTGAACTAGACCACCTCAAGATGAGATAAGATATGCCCTAGGAAAACCCTCAAGAGGGAAAAACCTAGCATCCAAAAGCATCCACACTCAATGTATTATTCAAAAATAAAAACATTATGTTACAATACACTTAAAGAGTCTCCATGAATACTTCTCAAGCATCAAGCTCCTCTAATGCATCCTCCATGTGTCCAAGAAACCACACATACCATGCCATGCTTCACATATGCACTCTTCAAGAGAGGTCAATACAAATGACAACGAACCTCAACCACTAGACATGTGCTTGCTTTTATAGAATCAAACTCACACAAATACAACTATGGTATTGGAAAAACCATGTGTCTCAAAACCATGAAAGAACAAAACTATTGACCCCAAAATTAAATATTTCCAACAAATATTAAATATTTGTGCTATGTTTCCAACACATTAAATATCTAACCAATGTTACATACAACTTTACAAGTGGACCCAAATAAATATTTAAGATGGTTAAACACATCTCTTAGATGCTCCACAAATAATTTTTTTTACATAATTAAAATAATTCATTTCTTGTGCAACTTGTACAACACCCTTTTTTCTAACACTTTGCCGCTTGTATACATTTCAAAGGGGTCAATTGATAAAACACATCATCATAGCCATCCATGAAACCACATGAATCTCCAGCATGCTCTTGTGCTCTATCAAGATACTTGCAATACAACCAAAGTGACCACCATCTCAACCAAGAACTCCTCTCATCCTCCAACATGCCACGTATGGAAGAATAGGAACAATCCAAGGTGAAGATGCACCAATCCAAAGAACACAAGTATCAAATCCAAGTGATAACAAAGATGAAAGGAAATTTACATCCATAATAAACTATTTCCACATAACCCCGTGAGAGAAAAATATGCAAACAATTATTCTAAATCCACAAGAAAAATAATAGACAAACATACCATCAGGATGACACAAGATATATCTTAGGAAAACCCTCTCGAGGGGAAAAATCGGCCCCTAAAAGCATCCACACTCAATGTATTATCTCATGAACAAAGATTACAATACATAGTCTCCATAAATACTTCTGAATCACCAACCTCCCTAATTGCACTCCATGTGAACAAGAAAATGAGAATCATGTAACCACACATCTCAATCCATGCTTTCTCTCCTCACATATGCAACCTACAAGAGATACTCAATCCAAACTTAGCCAACAAGCCAAAGGTTATCCAAGCCAAACAACCAATCTCAACAACTGCTCATGTGCTTGCTTTTATAGAAATAAGATTGCATAAAACCACTAAGTGGCATTACATAACCATGTCCCTCAAAACCTCACTAAACCAAGTCCCCCTCATTTGCTTTTTGGTACTAAGTTTTCCCAATATTAAATATTTTTTCAACGTGCAATCCATATTAAACATTTGTTCAATGTGCAATCCACATTAAATATTTATTCAAATGTTATATACAACTTGCAAGTGGTCCAAAGAATGCCTTATCCACTGTGATGTTCATATCTCTAAGATATACCATAATTAAATATTACATTTTACATTGTACATATTATGCAAGGTGTATAACACACCTTTCCCAATATTCTTTCACTTGTTGTATACATTGCATAAGGGGTCAAAAGTAAAGTCAAACATCAAGGAAATGATCCATGTATCCAACATGTACCATGTGCACATCCATGTGCTCCATGAAGATACCTGCAACTATAACCAAGGTGACCACCATCTCAAACAATAATCCTCTCATTCTCCATCATGCCAATGCAGAAAAGATAAGATCCAATTCAAAGAGATGCCACACTAAACTATAACAAAGGAGAAAGAATCCTACTTCAACTAATATCCAAACACAAACATCAAATCCAATGGTAACAAATTAGCCTGATTAGTTGCCAATAATTAATTACCATAGTTGGAATAGAAACCATAGCTAGTTGCTAACACATCAAACTAAACATACCTCCAATCCAAGGTATACTAATCATAACAAGTAGACCTTATGCCATAAACATATCCAACCCAAACCACAATGATCACAAGTCCATATATATAGACTATTCTGCATAAGGAAGTCCTCCAAGGTAACAATACATAAACATGTGATTAAAAACCTCAAGACCCTCAACTTGTCGTATAATAAGAACATTTAAAAAAGGACACATATACATCCTAGAAGTCCCACTACATGGGTACTGTCAAATCTAAAATCAATCAAGGCACCCAAAGATCCACCAATAGCACCCACATAGAGGATGTGGTTAAATCTTCTATCACATAGTGTCAAAGAACACACACTGATATGCAAAACCTACAAACTAAAACAACTACAACATAACTCTCTCACCACAAGTCCATATCTCTCCCAAGTTTTCCACATCATAGAAGATATACAAACCAACTCCAATGTCATGTGAACATGAACATCTAGGAAGAAGCATAAGACCAAAAAGAGAGAACCTACCATACAATGTTGTAAATTGTGCTTACCCATAATTTCACACTATATTTGGCACTCGCTTTAGTGTCCACACCTTAGTGTGCTTTTAGGATCATTTCCAGCCTTGGCATTACCCTCAACCCATGAGAGATACCTTGCGCTGCTTTGACCCTTTACACTGATCATATCCAAAAACTGCAAAAAGTGCCTAAATCTTGGCTTTGTCCCTAGGGAATTAGACTTTATAAGAACTGTATTTGACATGACTCTAGTGCTTAATGTAAACATTTACACCACATGTTGACATCCTGATAGCCTCTATCATTCCTATAATCATTTTTAGCAGATGCATTTTTACTTGCACGATTCACCTATATTTTCTAAGTCCTTATCCATGCCTAGACAACTCTTATCCTTGATTTTTCATCCTTGCATTCTCTAGTTAAGCAAGTAGATTTGTCACTACAAAGGATTGATTTTGTTTGGTAGTGAAGCTCTACCGAAGTCACAATTGATTTGACTTTCATGATAAAGCTCTATAAAATTTGAGAATAAGTATTACTATAGTTATCTTATCAAAACTTTTACAACACTCTTATAGTCGAAGCTCAATGGATTCCAAAGAATTTTGATTGGAACCACTGTCTGCTAAGCGGCCTTCACCTCCTTACTAAGAGCTGATAAAGTTTCAAAAGTTCTCATTTTCTTCCTTTGATTATTCACAATCCTCTTGATATATTGCATATCTTTCATGGGTTGTTTACACTATCATTTTATCTCTTGCATGTAGAGATCATTGTGCAAGATTTCTCTAAGTGGCTGAGTAGGTTTAATTATACTATTGTTTATTGTATTTACTACTTTGTCATTGTTCACTACAATCTTAGACTCACTTAAGATTCAGAACACACACTCTTTTTATCTATTACCATATTTTAGCTGCAACAGACAAACATACGGAACACCATAAACTGGAACAACAAGATAGCGCACACGAATACTTAAAATGTTATTACTTGTATACAGGAAGCTTACATGCAAGTTCATCTGATATCAATGCTCGCTTTACATACAGAATCATAAGCTTACCAGCTATGGACTTCTACTAAAGCTTGGGACTCAAGCTTTTACAACAATTTAAAGCCGGACTGGCTTACTACTGAAAACTTAAACTTAAGCTACTAAGAACTCTTTACTACTCAGAACTCAGAACTCTTCTCTAGGTCTTACTTCGAATTCCTCGGAATTGCTTGTCAAATGCAGGCGGCCCGGCGACCCTTATATAGGGAGGAGCAGGCGGATCTTTTTACCCCGATCACATAATTCTTTGAAATCCGACCATAGAAGAGTGACACGAACACACCCTATCCGAAGAGCATCCCAAGAAGGTGGGACCCAATTGCTCGTGAACAAGATAAGGGACACAACTGACAATTCCTTTTACAAATGAGTGGAATAACTCGTACACGCACTAAGGCGACGTGTTCACCCCTTTAGAACATGGTAGGGTCCATGCCTTTCATTTCATAACGAGGCGAAAGATATTCCTCGATGAGTGACATGCCCACTCACTAGCCTTATCTCGAGCCCGTGCTATGGGATGAGGTACTTGATTCCCATGGGGCCCAACCTATGCAACCTTCACACAATTCTCTTTCGGGATGTGTGCAATCTGGTGAGCGATAGAAACCTCTGGAATCATAGGACGGTACACGCGGATCATCCATTGAGAAGTCATGACAATTGGCACAATCTTGATTTGAAGCATGAGGAATACAGCCTGGAAGACTGTCATCTTCGCGCCAAATGACGCTCATTACTTTAATCTTGTGGGGGTGAGCAAGGACAGCATTACTGGAGTACGGGACTCCTCGAGCAACTCTGTAAGTCTTTGTATGAAGCCAAATGGGAGTTTCGTGCTGGACAAAGTAATTAAGTCGATTCCCAACTGTCCAATTCTGGAATCTTGAGGTTGGTCCAGCAGGTCCATACATCTGACACATGTGTCTGCTGATAGCATTTTCTGCAGCCGATCTAAACTGGAGTTTGAATATGCATCCAGTGTAAGCCGTGGTGCCATTGAACTGTAACTGATCCGCTTGAGGGTAAGGACCAGAAAACATCTTTCTGATGGTCAAGACACCAAACTCGTTGTGTAACCATTGGAAAGGATTTCCAATATCTGGATTTAAGAATTTAACAGGGAGAACAAAGTCTCCACACCAGTTCTGAAGAGCATGACCAACATCAGGGTCAATCGGCTCGGCTTCTGCGGAAAACTCAAAGAAAGGTGAATCAGTCCATAAACGAGGAGTGGTTAGCTGCTGTTTTGCTACAAGCATTTGAAAACGATCATATAAAAAATCTGCAGCCATTTGATGATTATGTAGATCCCTATGAGGAAAGGGATTACAACTCCACTGCTCATTACTGGGTTCAGTCCAGCGCTGTTCTCTGATTCTAATTACTCGAACCTTTCCAGATATTTTTCTTACCTTGCTACCACGTTTTACCTTCTTCTTATCTACTGCATTGGCTTCAACACCTGGTAAGTGAATAAAATCAAATTCATAGGTGCTGAGCAATTGCGCCCATCTAAGAAGACGACCACGAGTAACCTTATTTCTAGATTCTTTCTTGAAGAATCCTCTAAGGTGCTGCAAATCACTTTTCAACAAAAACCGTTTGTCAGCAATAAACATCTGAAAAGCTTGGAATGTATTTACTACTGCAAGTATCTCTTTGTGAGTACTGTGGTAATCCTTCTCAGAATTATGGAATGCACCAGAGACAGTTCTGACAATTTCTCCTTTATCCTTAGGATCATAGGTAGGAGTTTTCTGTTCTCTCAAAATACCTGACCATGCAAATTCACTTGCATCTGTTTCAACTATCTTATATCCTGGTCCTGGTAGCTTCAAGGGTGGCAACTGAGCACATTTAGATTTTATATTTTGAATCAACTTATCATGGTATTCTGTCCATGGAGGGGGTTTCTTACTAAGCAGCTTATTCAGATCAAGACGATCCTCAGCAAGCTTGTGATAGAATCCTGCTATATAATTTACCAATCCTAAAAATCGCTGTAACTCTTTGACATTTGTAACAGGAAGGTGTGCGATTTTACGCAGGATGTGTGGCTGTGCCTCCATCTTCCCCCCCGGGAGAAGCTTGATGCCAATGAAAACGATACTGGATTGAGCAAAGACAGACTTTGAAGGGTTCACAGCTAACCCATGGTGCTGACAGACATGCAAAAACTGACGCAGGTGCTTAAGATGGGAATTCATTTCAGGACTAAAGATAAGGATATCATCTATATATGGCTGAATGAATTTAGCATAAGGTCGGAAAAGAGCATCCATTCGTTGTTGGAAGATGGATGGTGCGGTTTTAATACCAAATGGAAGAACTTTCCATTCATACAGACCTTGGGGCACCGAGAATGCAGTTTTGTAGTAATCTTTAGGTTTAAGAGCAATCTGCCAATAACCTTTTGTGAGATCAAATTTTGAATAAACATTACTACCCTGGATAGACTGCCAGATATGGTCTTTGCTTGGCAAGGGATGACGATGATCCACTAGACATTCATTAAGAGGCTTATAATTGACAACTAATCTTTTTTCAGGCAATTCATTCCCATTCTCATCTATTTTGGGGACATACATGGCATGACACGAGAATGGTGATTCAGACACCTGAATGAGATTTTGTTCTAACAAAGCAGAAATTTCCTTAGCACATATTTCTGCTTCTGTGGCAGTCATGAGAAAATAATTAGCCTTACCTTTTGGAAGAAGTTCTTCACCATTAGCATCACGTTTCAGTGGAAGATCACATGTGATTCTTCGCTGGTGCTTGGATAGGTCCTTGGTGAAAACAACATCTTCGAACTCTTTCTTCATTTCAGCAACATCCTTTTCTCCTTGTTCAAATTGCTGAACTAGATAGGCATGACTGACTTCTTTCTTTGTTTTGCCTGGCTTTCTTTGGATATGTGTGAAAGACAGGGGCTGGTAAACTCTAGGAACTTGATAGAGATCTCTGAATGTGAGGAACATTTTATCCATTGTGAAAGGTTCCCAATCTCTTATAGCATTACTTCCTAGAATTCCATCATAGTCTTCGACTTCATACTGAATAAACAACACTTGATTTGGAGTTTCCTCTGTACCAATGCGCACAGGTGCTACACAGTATGCTTGACTTCCTTCTTTTTCCTGATTGGCAAAAGTAATACTTGTTTTGCCTTCTAACCATGCATCTTCAGGAAAATAATTCTTTCGTGCAAGATTAATATCTGCACCAGTATCAATGAGGAATGACAAAGGATAAGCCTGGATACCTCTAAAGTGAATAGTGAGGATGACAGCAGGACAGATGGATGCGATCCTGGCACTTCTGACATACTTGTAATCACGAAGCATATTTATGTGGCCTTCGGATTCAACATTGATTACTTCTCTGGCAGGAGAGCCTTCAAAAGCTTCTTCTGACAGGAACCTAAGTGGGTCGTCCTCTGTTTCAGTTTTAGGATACACAGGTATCTGGGGCCTTGACCTTATAGGAGCAGGAGCTTGGTGCGGTCTAAGAGACAACGGTTGACTCTTTGGCACTCTAGGTGATATCTGGATATCATTAATGGATCTTTGGAAAATAGGACTTTTCAAAGATTCATCACAGAGAAGTTTGGCCTCTGTGGGACTTACTGACCTATTTGTAATCATTGTAGGATTTCCACTAGTATTAACCCTATTGATATAGCTATCCAGATCAGGGGATTTCTCCAATTCTTCGTGTAAATTGAAATTTTCTTCTTCATCAAGCTCTTGAATTTCATTTCGGGCTTGAGTGATTACCTTTTGGAGATATTCAATCCTGAGACGACGCCATAGCCGTCTCGCCATGCTTCCTGGAGCTGGAGCTTCCAATATATCGCGCTGAGCTAGTGGTAAGGTTGAAGCTACGTGTTGTTGAGAAGTTGAGGGAGTCGCAGGAGGCGATTCCTTCCTCTGCCAAGGCGCTGGATGGTATCCATGCGATTCATGGAAGCTTTGAGAAGTTGAGGGAGTCGCAGGAGGCGATTCCTTCTTCTACCAAGGCGCTGGATGGTATCCATGCGATTCATGGAAGCTTTGACCACTTTGGCGACCTTGAAAAGGCCTACTGGGCTTTGGCTGAAGTAGATACAACTTCCGAGCTCTGAGTTGCTCCAACTGGGCATTCAGCTTTTTCCACGTTTCTGGACCCATGTCCATTCTATTCAATCTTGCTTCAATCTCCATGATTCGATCAACAATTCTGTTCAACTCATCTTGAACAGGACCACCACGAAACATACGACAGTAGAAAGAAACTTCACTGGCTGAAGATCCTGACATTTCTTCTTCAGATCCTGACATTTCTTCTTCAGAATCTTTAGACTGGGAAATTGAAATATGATTCAATTTAGCACTTACCTCCTCAGTAGCTGACTGATATTCTTCTTCTGATGATGATTCAGAATCAGAACTGAGAACTATATCTTCTGAGTCTGAGGGATAGTCATTTATATAGATGAAGTCAAGTTCAGTGATACCGTGAGATTGCATTGCACGCATCTTTCCACGGCCTTTCTTTTTCTTTCTTTCGGGACACTTGTTGGCGAAGTGATTCCCTTTACAGATGTACCAGGTTGGCTTCCACTTGCTACCTTTCTTTTGCTTGTCCTTCTTTCTGAAGAATCCTTTCTTATCTTTCCGCCTTTTCTTTATCTTTCGGTCTCTGACATCCAAGCCTTTAAATCTTTTACGGAACCTTTTGTCAGACTTTTCTTTATAGCAACCAGCACATGCATCTGCTTTATCATCATCCAGGCGGTGGCATAAGGTAGTCGACAAAATAGGCTGAACCTTTTTTATTTCTTTTTTGGCTTTAGCCTCATCACATATGTCAGAGTTGATTTGCTCAAGAAATTGAATCAATTGCGGAAAAGTAACTTCTTTCATTTCTAGACCATCAGCAACCATATTTTCTAACACTTTCTTGTGGTAGAATTCTCCTATGGGATTACCAAAACTTTTCAAAAATGTAGTATACATTAAATCATGCTTTTGCTCATGGCCGGACAAGTAAAAATGTTCATACTGCTTCTTACAGTAGCTCTTAAAATCTCTAAGATCCTTACATTTTCCTTTAATAAACTTGTTATATGCAAGTTTTTCCATAACATCTCTCTTACCAACAAACATGCGTAAGAGTTGTGCACATACCTGATCAGTACCTTTGTCTAACAGATTTTCTTTGTAATCATCGGGTAACCTTTCCCAAACATGTTTTGCAGTTCCAGTCATAGCATTTAAAGCTTGCTTGATAACTTCTTTTTCTTCTGCATCAGGGTTAGTGGATAAGTAATTGGTTATCCATGACCTCATAGCATCAATAGCTCTAGTATTTTCTAACACTTCAAGCTTATCAAAGTTGACAAGAGGGGGAGTGTCAGCTTTATATGACTGAATATTTTTGAATGGATCCTCCTTGGGAGAGTTTCCATTTATACCTCCTCGAGCCATTTGGACTCGGTCTTGTGCTTCAGGTTGCTCAGGGTTTTCATATTTTCCTGTCAAGGGATTGAACACCTTTGAGTCTTCTCTAGACATGAGAGAAGCACATTCGTACTGAGCTTGCAGGTAACCTTTTGCATTCTGGGGAAAATGTTTAAACTTGGATTTCACAACAACTGACTCACTCTTGATAGCAGACTGGATATTACCAGACTCTGTTTGAATCAAATCTTTCACTTCAGTGTGTTGTTGTCTCATCATGTTAAACTCTTCTTGAAGCTCACTAGATCTTTGACCATTATGTTTAACATGCATATCTATAGAATTTATCTGAGTTCCTAGCACATCAGTTTCTAATTTAATAGCATTGCGGGCTTGTATTGTTGCCTGCAACTGTTCTTGTCTCCATACATCCACTTGTTGTCTAAAAGACTCATACTGAGTTTTTAATTCAGTAAGCTCTAATTTTAATGTCTGAGCCCATTCATCAGACAATCTTTTCTCTAAATTTTCTAAGAGCTGAACAACAGTATGGAAATTCTCCTGATGACTGAGATGTGCTTTCTGACTTTTCACAGCTTCTATCTTTGCCCATTTCTTTCTGTCTTCTATCAGAAGCATAGTCTTTCTCATACACAAATTTGTCCAATTTAACAAATTACTCTGGCTGGGGGCACTACCACCTAGAGGAAAGACATGAACTGGCCAACATTGAACTTTATAATGACCTTTTGAATCTATGACCATGAAATCTTTAAATGGGGGCAGACGACCGGGCATGGTACTTGAACCGCCGGGAGTATCAATAATTTTGGCTTCTTCAGCCTCAATGTTCTGTTCTGGAAATTCAAACATTGTTTGAGACATCATCATTCTAACATGACCAGAAAGAACTCTAACATGACCTGTTTTAGGTGGGAAGACAAATGAACAATCTTCACACTTGAATAACCCATTATCCAATTCAGAATACTTTTGGTGCTGACACTGAATCATTGCACTAACTCACTGTGGAGGAACCACAGAGGGTTGCGGATTCATAACAGGTTTAGGTACTCTGAATAAACTTTCAAAACCTTTACTAGGCTGTAACCGGACAGACTGAGATCTTGGCAACACAGAGGGTTCTGGAAATAGCTGATCATTAAAGGAAGTTTCTCTACTCAAAACAGGGGAGTAGTTAATGCTACTGGCACGGGAACTACCAGAAGACTGACTGGATATACTTCCTGGTTTACTGAACTTAATGACAGCTTGATCATCTAACTCTTCTACTGACATACCACGCACTCGACTGGTGGTGCCAAAGTCTTCAGCTTGTGCTTCTGAATCCCAAAGTTCCATAGCCCATTCTTCAGGCATTTTTAGATCCTTATGACGAACAATCTTTGGGGCTGTCAACTGAGTACTATCACTGCTAGATGTCCATATTGTAGACAATCCATCCAAACCACGACTCTGTTTAGGATTTATCATTAAAGGTCCTATTTTTGTAGATTGTTTATTAGACTTTCCAGTAAGTTTAAAGGATGAAAACCTTAGGGATGTTCTTGAGTATAAGTTCAGAACCATGAACTTGTTTATGAAAAAGAATTCTGTTGATCATTCCCTAGTTTTCCTTGTCCATTATCGTCTGCCATATTTCAGCTGCAACAGACAAACATATGGCATACCATAAACTGGAACAACAATATAGCGCACACGAATACTCAAAATATTATTACTTGTATACAGGAAGCTTACACGCATGTTCATCTGATAACAATGCTCGCTTTTACATACAGAAGCTTATAAGCTATGGACTTCAACATAAGCTTGGGACTCAAGCTTTTGCAACACTTTAAAGCCGGACTGGCTTATTACACTATTTCTACTTACTGCAAACTGTAAGCTAAAACTATAACTCTCTCAGAGACTCTCTTGCTCTCGAATTCCTCCGAATTCTTGTTGTTGTGAAATGCAGGCGGCCCGGCGATCCTTATATAGGAAGGAGCAGGCAGATCTTTTTACCCCGATCACATAAATTCTTTGAAATCCGTCCACAAAAGAGTGACACGAAGACAAACCTTATCCGAAGAGCATCCCGAGGAGGCGGGACCCAATTGCTCGTGAACAAGATAAGGTCGGCGACCGACACACACGACCGACACTTCCTTTTACAAATGAGTGGAATAACTCGTACACGCACTAAGGCGACGTGTTAACCCCTTTATCAACCATGGTAGGGTCCATGCCTTTCATTTCGTAACGAGGTGAAAGATTCCCTCGGTAAGTGACATGCCCACTTACTAGCCTTTTAGGAGCCCGTGCTGTGGGATGAGTCCGATGACGGCCAAGGGCCCCAGCCAATACATCCTTCGCATAATTCTCCAGCTGGATGAGTACAATCAGGTGCTCGATAGTAACCTCTGGAATCATACTGAGGTACTCTAGGGTCATCTTGTGAGAAATCGTGACAGTTGGCACAATCTTGGGTGGAAGAGTGCGGGATACAGCCTGGGAGGTTGTCATCTTCACGCCACATGATAGACATCACTTTGATCTTATGAGGATGTGCCAAGATAGCATTACTGGAATACGGAACACCACGGGCGACTCTGTAAGTCTTGGTATGCAACCAGATGGGAGTCTGATGTTGAGCAAAGTAATGAAGCCGATTCCCAATAGTCCAGTTGTTGAATCTGGATGTTGGCCCGCCAGGTCCATACATTTGACACATATGTCTACTGATAGCATTCTCAGCAGGTGAGTTGAACTGGAGTTTGAATATGCATCTAGTGTATGCAGTGGTGCCATTAAACTGTAACTGGTCAGCTTGAGGATAGGGACCAGAGAACATCTTTCGGATGGTTGAGACACCAAACTCATTGTGTAACCATTGGAAAGGGTTTCCAATGTCTGGATTTAGAAATGAAACTGGGAGCACAAAGTCTCCACACCAGCTTTGAAGGGCATGACCAAAATCTGGGTCAATGGGCTCTGCTTCTGCAGAGAACTGAAAGAATGGAGTCTCGGTCCATAAACCGGGAGTAGTTAACTGCTGCTTAACAACAAGCATTTGAAACCTATCATACAAAAAGTCAGCAACCATTTGATGATTATGTAATTCCCTATGAGGAAAGGGATTACAACTCCATTGCTCACAACTGGGTTCAGTCCAGCGATTTTCCCTTATTCTAATTACCCTTACCTTACCAGAACATGCTCTTACCATTTTCTTGGATTTCTCTTCTGCATTGGCTTCAAGCTTAGATCTTATCCAGAAACCTTCTCGTGATTCAAAATCTGCAAAAATATTATCAACACCAGGTAAGTGAATGAAATCAAATTCATAGGTGTTGAGCTGCTGCGCCCATCTAAGAAGACGGCCACGAGTTATCTTATTTCTAGACTCCTTCTTAAAGAATCCTCTTAAATGCTGCAAGTCACTTTTCAACAAAAACCGTTTGTCAGCAATAAACATTTGAAAGGCCTGAAAAGTATTGACAACAGCTAGGATCTCTTTGTGGGTGCTGTGATAATCCTTCTCAGCATTCTTGAATGCTCCGGATACTGTTCTGACAATTTCACCCTTATCTTTAGGATCATACACAGGAGTCTTCTGTTCTCTCAGAATACCAGACCATGCAAAATCACTTGCATCTGTTTCAACTATCATCTTGTGGGGGTGAGCAAGGACAGCATTACTGGAGTACGGGACTCCTCGAGCAACTCTGTAAGTCTTTGTATGAAGCCAAATGGGAGTTTCGTGCTGGACAAAGTAATTAAGTCGATTCCCAACTGTCCAATTCTGGAATCTTGAGGTTGGTCCAGCAGGTCCATACATCTGACACATGATAGCACTTTCTGCAGCCGATCTAAACTGGAGTTTGAATATGCATCCAGTGTAAGCCGTGGTGCCATTGAACTGTAACTGATCCGCTTGAGGGTAAGGACCAGAAAACATCTTTCTGATGGTCGAGACACCAAACTCGTTGTGTAACCATTGGAAAGGATTTCCAATATCTGGATTTAAGAATTTAACAGGGAGAACAAAGTCTCCACACCAGTTCTGAAGAGCATGACCAACATCAGGGTCAATCGGCTCGGCTTCTGCGGAAAACTCAAAGAAAGGTGAATCAGTCCATAAATGAGGAGTGGTTAGCTGCTGTTTTGCTACAAGCATTTGAAAACGATCATATAAAAAATCTGCAGCCATTTGATGATTATGTAGATCCCTATGAGGAAAGGGATTACAACTCCACTGCTCATTACTGGGTTCAGTCCAGCGCTGTTCTCTGATTCTGATTACTCGAACCTTTCCAGATATTTTTCTTACCTTGCTACCACATTTTACCTTCTTCTTATCTGCTGCATTGGCTTCAAGTTGAGACTTACAGAGTTGCTCGAGGAGTCCCGTACTCCAGTAATGCTGTCCTTGCTCACCCCCACAAGATTAAAGTAATGAGCATCATTTGGCGCGAAGATGACAGTCTTCCAGGCTGTATTCCTCATGCTTCAAATCAAGATTGTGCCAATTGTCATGACTTCTCAATGGATGATCCGTGTGTACCGTCCTATGATTCCAGAGGTTTCTATCACTCACCAGATTGCACACATCCCGAAGGAGAATTGTGTGAAGGTTGCATAGGTTGGGCCCCATGGGAATCAAGTACCTCATCCCATAGCACGGGCTCGAGATAAGGCTAGTGAGTGGGCATGTCACTCATCGAGGAATATCTTTCGCCTCGTTATGAAATGAAAGGCATGGACCCTACCATGTTCTAAAGGGGTGAACACATCGCCTTAGTGCGTGTACGAGTTATTCCACTCGTTTGTAAAAGGAATTGTCGGTTGTGTCCCTTATCTTGTTCACGAGCAATTGGGTCCCACCTTCTTGGGATGCTCTTCGGATAGGGTGTGTTCGTGTCACTCTTCTATGGTCGGATTTCAAAGAATTATGTGATCGGGGTAAAAAGATCCGCCTGCTCCTCCCTATATAAGGGTCGCCGGGCCGCCTGCATTTGACAAGCAATTCCGAGGAATTCGAAGTAAGACCTAGAGAAGAGTTCTGAGTTCTGAGTAGTAAAGAGTTCTTAGTAGCTTAAGTTTAAGTTTTCAGTAGTAAGCCAGTCCGGCTTTAAAGTGTTGTAAAAGCTTGAGTCCCAAGCTTTAGTAGAAGTCCATAGCTGGTAAGCTTATGATTCTGTATGTAAAGCGAGCATTGATATCAGATGAACTTGCATGTAAGCTTCCTGTATACAAGTAATAACATTTTAAGTACTCGTGTGCGCTATCTTGTTGTTCCAGTTTATGGTGTTCCGTATGTTTGTCTGTTGCAGCTAAAATATGGTATCAGAGCTCTAGGAGACGATATTATTGCTGTATGTCATCGTTGTTGCCTAACGATTACTTCATCATAATCTCTTTTCTTGTATCTGTACTGCTCTCTGTAAATGCTCCCTGTATGGTCTCAGGCCGTCACACTGTGTCGTAAGTCCCAGGAGTAAGTCCCATTGTAAGCCATGGTTGGCGTGGAAGGGCAGTTTGGGCTGTTATCTGGTCTTTTGAGCGCAGGTTCTGAGCGCAGATTCGAGCGCAGATGGATTCTCATTCTTCTTCCAGTTCCCAGTCGGCAGGCAATATCGATCTCACAGCGGATCGAAACCAAGAGGTTAGGTTTACCAATTTCTTTGCAAACAATGAGTCTATGTTCACTAGTGGTGAAAGTAGTGGTAATGCATTAGATGAAATTTCTGCAGTTGGGTCGGAACCCGAAAAGCCATTCAAGGTTCCTAAAATCCCACCTCATGAAATTTATAAAGATATTCCTAAAGGTATCATAGATATGATAAATAATAAGGATATAGGTTTGCGTGATTGGTTTGGGTATAAGTCCTCTCAGAACTGTCATGTAGCGGAATTGCAGCATGTTGTAAAAGGTGGAAATCAGGGAAAATTAAATATTTTCTCAGATGGATTAATTAAGAAGTTTAGAAAGAAAGCTTATGAGAATAAGTCGAATCCTCAATTCATGCATCTCTCATATGTTAGAATCGGTGTATGTGGTCATTACCGAAAAGGTTTACCCATAGTAGTTTTGATGATGCTTAAAGATGCTAGGTTTCTGAAACTGTCACATTCACTGCTTGGAGCTGGTTGTGACTCCATGGCTAAAGGTCCTATTTTTGTAGATTGTTTATTAGACTTTCCAGTAAGTTTAAAGGATGAAAACCTTAGGGATGTTCTTGAGTATAAGTTCAGAACCATGAACTTGTTTATGAAAAAGAATTCTGTTGATCATTCCCTAGTTTTCCTTGTCCATTATCGTCTGTATAATAAGGTTATGCCTTTAATGATAAATCCTAAACAGAGTCGTGGTTTGGATGGATTGTCTACAATATGGACATCTAGCAGTGATAGTACTCAGTTGACAGCCCCAAAGATTGTTCGTCATAAGGATATAAAAATGCCTGAAGAATGGGCTATGGAACTTTGGGATTCAGAAGCACAAGCTGAAGACTTTGGCACCACCAGTCGAGTGCGTGGTATGTCAGTAGAAGAGTTAGATGATCAAGCTGTCATTAAGTTCAGTAAACCAGGAAGTATATCCAGTCAGTCTTCTGGTAGTTCCCGTGCCAGTAGCATTAACTACTCCCCTGTTTTGAGTAGAGAAACTTCCTTTAATGATCAGCTATTTCCAGAACCCTCTGTGTTGCCAAGATCTCAGTCTGTCCGGTTACAGCCTAGTAAAGGTTTTGAAAGTTTATTCAGAGTACCTAAACCTGTTATGAATCCGCAACCCTCTGTGGTTCCTCCACAGCGAGTTAGTGCAATGATTCAGTGTCAGCACCAAAAGTATTCTGAATTGGATAATGGGTTATTCAAGTGTGAAGATTGTTCATTTGTCTTCCCACCTAAAACAGGTCATGTTAGAGTTCTTTCTGGTCATGTTAGAATGATGATGTCTCAAACAATGTTTGAATTTCCAGAACAGAACATTGAGGCTGAAGAAGCCAAAATTATTGATACTCCCGGCGGTTCAAGTACCGTGCCCGGTCGTCTGCCCCCATTTAAAGATTTCATGGTCATAGATTCAAAAGGTCATTATAAAGTTCAATGTTGGCCAGTTCATGTCTTTCCTCTAGGTGGTAGTGCCCCCAGCCAGAGTAATTTGTTAAATTGGACAAATTTGTGTATGAGAAAGACTATGCTTCTGATAGAAGACAGAAAGAAATGGGCAGAGATAGAAGCTGTGAAAAGTCAGAAAGCACATCTCAGTCATCAGGAGAATTTCCATACTGTTGTTCAGCTCTTAGAAAATTTAGAGAAAAGATTGTCTGATGAATGGGCTCAGACATTAAAATTAGAGCTTACTGAATTAAAAACTCAGTATGATTCTTTTAGACAACAAGTGGATGTATGGAGACAAGAACAGTTGCAGGCAACAATACAAGCCCGCAATGCTATTAAATTAGAAACTGATGTGCTAGGAACTCAGATAAATTCTGTAGATATGCATGTTAAACATAATGGTCAAAGATCTAGTGAGCTTCAAGAAGAGTTTAACATGATGAGACAACAACACACTGAAGTGAAAGATTTGATTCAAACAGAGTCTGGTAATATCCAGTCTCCTATCAAGAGTGAGTCAGTTGTTGTGAAATCCAAGTTTAAACATTTTCCCCAGAATGCAAAAGGTTACCTGCAAGCTCAGTACGAAGGTGCTTCTCTCATGTCTAGAGAAGACTCAAAGGTGTTCAATCCCTTGACAGGAAAATATGAAAACCCTGAGCAACCTGAAGCACAAGGCCGAGTCCAAATGGCTCGAGGAGGTATAAATGGAAACTCTCCCAAGGAGGATCCATTCAAAAATATTCAGTCATATAAAGCTGACACTCCCCCTCTTGTCAACTTTGATAAGCTTGAAGTGTTAGAAAATACTAGAGCTATTGATGCTATGAGGTCATGGATAACCAATTACTTATCCACTAACCCTGATGCAGAAGAAAAAGAAGTTATCAAGCAAGCTTTAAATGCTATGACTGGAACTGCAAAACATGTTTGGGAAAGGTTGCCCGATGATTACAAAGAAAATCTGTTAGACAAAGGTACTGATCAGGTATGTGCACAACTCTTACGCATGTTTGTTGGTAAGAGAGATGTTATGGAAAAACTTGCATATAACAAGTTTATTAAAGGAAAATGTAAGGATCTTAGAGATTTTAAGAGCTACTGTAAGAAGCAGTATGAACATTTTTACTTGTCCGGCCATGAGCAAAAGCATGATTTAATGTATACTACATTTTTGAAAAGTTTTGGTAATCCCATAGGAGAATTCTACCACAAGAAAGTGTTAGAAAATATGGTTGCTGATGGTCTAGAAATGAAAGAAGTTACTTTTCCGCAATTGATTCAATTTCTTGAGCAAATCAACTCTGACATATGTGATGAGGCTAAAGCCAAAAAAGAAATAAAAAAGGTTCAGCCTATTTTGTCGACTACCTTATGCCACCGCCTGGATGATGATAAAGAAGATGCATGTGCTGGTTGCTATAAAGAAAAGTCTGACAAAAGGTTCCGTAAAAGATTTAAAGGCTTGGATGTCAGAGACCGAAAGATAAAGAAAAGGCGGAAAGATAAGAAAGGATTCTTCAGAAAGAAGGACAAGCAAAAGAAAGGTAGCAAGTGGAAGCCAACCTGCTACATCTGTAAAGGGAATCACTTCGCCAACAAGTGTCCCGAAAGAAAGAAAAAGAAAGGCCGTGGAAAGATGCATGCAATGCAATCTCACGGTATCACTGAACCTGACTTCATCTATATAAATGACTATCCCTCAGACTCAGAAGATATAGTTATCAGTTCTGATTCTGAATCATCATCAGAAGAAGAATATCAGTCAGCTACTGAGGAGGTAAGTGCTAAATTGAATCATATTTCAATTTCCCAGTCTAAAGATTCTGAAGAAGAAATGTCAGGATCTGAAGAAGAAATGTCAGGATCTTCAGCCAGTGAAGTTTCTTTCTACTGTCGTATGTTTCGTGGTGGTCCTGTTCAAGATGATTTGAACAGAATTGTTGATCGAATCATGGAGATTGAAGCAAGATTGAATAGAATGGACATGGGTCCAGAAACGTGGAAAAAGCTGAATGCCCAGTTGGAGCAACTCAGAGCTCGGAAGTTGTATCTACTTCAGCCAAAGCCCAGTAGGCCTTTTTAAGGTCACCAAAGTGGTCAAAGCTTCCATGAATCGCATGGATACCATCCAGCGCCTTGGCAGAAGAAGGAATCACCTCCTGCGACTCCCTCAACTTCTCAAAGCTTCCATGAATCACATGGATACCATCCAGCGCCTTGGCAGAGGAAGGAATCGCCTCCTGCGACTCCCTCAACTTCTCAACAACACGTAGCTTCAACCTTACCACTAGCTCAGCGCGGTATATTGGAAGCTCCAGCTCTAGGAAGCATGGCGAGACGGCTATGGCGTCGTCTTAGGATTGAATATCTCCAAAAGGTAATCACTCAAGCCCGAAATGAAATTCAAGAGCTTGATGAAGAAGAAAATTTCAATTTACACGAAGAATTGGAGAAATCCCCTGATCTGCATAGCTATATCAATAGGGTTAATACTAGTGGAAATCCTACAATGATTACAAATAGGTCAGTAAGTCCCATAGAGGCCAAACTTCTCTGTGATGAATCTTTGAAAAGTCCTATTTTCCAAAGATCCATTAATGATATCCAGATATCACCTAGAGTGCCAAAGAGTCAACCGTTGTCTCTTAGACCGCACCAAGCTCCTGCTCCTATAAGGTCAAGGCCCCAGATACCTGTGTATCCTAAAACTGAAACAGAGGACGACCCACTTAGGTTCCTGTCAGAAGAAGCTTTTGAAGGCTCTCCTGCCAGAGAAGTAATCAATGTTGAATCCGAAGGCCACATAAATATGCTTCGTGATTACAAGTATGTCAGAAGTGCCAGGATCGCATCCATCTGTCCTGCTGTCATCCTCACTATTCACTTTAGAGGTATCCAGGCTTATCCTTTGTCATTCCTCATTGATACTGGTGCAGATATTAATCTTGCACGAAAGAATTGTTTTCCTGAAGATGCATGGTTAGAAGGCAAAACAAGTATTACTTTTGCCAATCAGGAAAAAGAAGGAAGTCAAGCATACTGTGTAGCACCTGTGCGCATTGGTACAGAGGAAACTCCAAATCAAGTGCTGTTTATTCAGTATGAAGTCGAAGACTATGATGGAATTCTAGGAAGTAATGCTATAAGAGATTGGGAACCTTTCACAATGGATAAAACGTTCCTCACATTCAGAGATCTCTATCAAGTTCCTAGAGTTTACCAGCCCCTGTCTTTCACACATATCCAAAGAAAGCCAGGCAAAACAAAGAAAGAAGTCAGTCATGCCTATCTGGTTCAGCAATTTGAACAAGATAAGGGACACAACCGACAATTCCTTTTACAAACGAGTGGAATAACTCATACACGCACTAAGGCGACGTGTTCACCCCTTTAGAACATGGTTGGGTCCATGCCTTTCATTTCATAACGAGGCGAAAGATATTCCTCGATGAGTGACATGCCCACTCACTAGCCTTATCTCGATCCCGTGCTATGGGATGAGGTACTTGATTCCCATGAGGTAGAAACACGGAAATAGGGTTTGACTAAGGCAAGCCCCTATACAGCCCAATCCATTTTTCCTCTGTCTCTATGTTTCCAGGTCTCATCAAGGAATCTAAAAAATCCTAGGAATGATTGAAAAGACCAACATGAGGATTGAGAATTAGAATCTGTGTCATACAATGATGTACATACCACAACGCACAGATGTTTACACCATGCGTTGTCATCCTTAGCAGTGGGCTCCACATTTTGGTGCCAGGTTATCCATTATTGTAGTTTTTTGTTTCTATATCTCATTTCTTAAAATATTCCATATATCATTGTAGTTTTCCATTTCTAGTTAGTTTATTTATTTATTTTGTCACTCAATTGCAACAAAGGGATATAGCTCGGATAATTTTGCCCTTTCTGATTGGATTAAGGAAAAATATACATCTTTGTCAGCTAGTGTCCTAATGTTCAATATAGAATTACTTTGATTATTCAAGTAGATTAGTTAGAGCAATTTTTCTATTAAACATTTTGGTGAACTTGATGCATTTCTCTTCATACATTCTAAAACATTATTGTCATTTTCAGTTTGGAAGTAAGTGTTTGATTATGTTTGATTTCTTTGTCCAAAACGTTAGTGCTTATGGTGAACCATATAGCAGTGATGATTTTGACATGTTAGATGAAGCTCTTGATGACTTCATCTCTGTCGAATCTTTCGCTATGCTTCCTAAAACATCTTTCTTCAAGAAACTGATAAACACGATTTATAAATTTTTGGTTCCCAATAAGAACCTGTGAAACCAAAAATCATTGTTCATATTTGGTTAGAAACACAACAACAGTCTAAACTAGTAATCACTGTTCGAGGTACTCAAAACCCAATTCAGCCTCCTCATTGTTAGAAATGAAGGCAACAACTACCCAATTAGAAAATTTGATTACAATATGTTTATGATCTTAAAGCAGTGTAATATGAATAGAGATTGCAAATGGAAATGTAATTAGAACACAGGAATAAACACCATAGAAGAATAAACCATTTCTAACACCAGATATAACGTGGAGAAAAACCCTTTCAGCTAAAAAACTCCACCAATAAAAGTGAATCAAGTTGTATTATCTTTAAAATGGAGACATAAAACCTGCACTTCACTTTGTCTTTCTCTCCTCAATCCGACAGAGCCTGTGAACAAGAAAAATGTATTTTACAACACATACAAGGCACTGTATTTATAGAGAAATGACATCTCCCAAAAGGTGACATCCACTTTTGCTATCCTTGGAAACTCATTAAATGACACATAACAACCTCTGCCACTTGTCACAAGTCAACTATGCCATCTTGGGCACCCATGGACAAGAATAGGCACTTATGGGGTAATAAATGTTGTCATAATTGTCATAGATTCTGTCATAACAACCCCTGAATAGTATCTCTCCAATATGGGTGCTTAGTGCTAAGTATAGCAACTTACAAGTAATATGTATCCATCATAAGCTATCATAGTGTCATAGAATCTTATGAAAACTTACAGTTGTCATAGATTCTCTTATGTAACCACATACCAAATCTATGATAGGTGTCATAATTACCAAAATTAGTAGATTCCTCCAAGGTGGCACCTACCCTGAATAACGCTTGATTTTCACAGTTATTGTCATTAAATGTTACTCCATAACTATCGCTGATAACTTTGAAACTTACCACTGCAGTAACTCTATAATTACCATCCCTAGTAAATAATTTTTACCACTATTGGTGAAACTTGTACATCCCTTATGGTGATTTACAAACAATATTAGGAATAATAATTACAAGGATTTACAAGGGTAATTGCACCTTTATCCAAACATTCTCCCACTTGACATTATACATTGTAAATACCCATAGGAAAACATAAAACAACTAAGTACAAGAAACGAGGCCCATGGCCTCCCTGCACGAAGTAAACTTCTCTATGCTCACATGTTTGGTCAAGGCATTTGCAACATTGTTCTGAATGTCTACCTTCTTTAGCGCAATCTTTCCACTTGCAACCATTTCTTGACCAAAGTGATACTGCACATCAACATGCTTAGTCCGAGCATGATACATCGGATTCTTGGCCAAACAAATAGCACTCTGGCTATGATACAGGAGCACCTGGGTGCACATGCAATTGACATCACCCAAAATTATTTTGGGTTGTTTCTTTCAGTTTTGGTTTGTTTGGGTCTGTTATGGCATCTCTCAGCCTTGGGAAATGGTTAGTACAATTAGATTGGTAGTTTTCTGCTTTCATAGTTTTGGGTTCTGGGGTAGAAAAGGTTGCCTTCATGAAAATAATTGTTCAGGTGGGTTGATGAGGTTTGATGACAAATCCTCTTATGAGTAGGTTGTTGACTCCATTTCAGAATTGATGCCAAAGATTTCATGATCATATTCTTCCTAGTTTTGGAGATATAATTGTTTCACGACTTACGTTGGCAGTTTGGAGAAACATTAAAATTTAAATTTATGTAAGGCTTGACATATAATGGTTTTGTAGAGGTCTTAGGGATGCTGAGATGCTTATTCCTATTCGTTTTGGTGAGGTTTCAAGCTTTTGGAGAAAAGTTATGGTGATTGTCAGTTTTCATCTCTCAGCACCCTGAAGTTGTATAAAAGAATTCATTCATGGAGTTGATGTAGACATCGTCTTTGGATACAATATATGCAAGTTTGATTTACCTTATCAGGAACAAAGTGGGCATTTAAACCACTTGACAAAATGTCACAGGGAAGTGTATTCTTAGGATTGCATATTCGAGTTGTGGTGAGTCAATGGCTTATATAGGATATGTTGAATTGCAAATCAAACTTTATGTATAAGTTAGTCATTGTTGAAAATATATGGTTCAACCACTAGAAGTCAGATTTATATATTGCCTCAGAGAGGAGGACCAATTGAGGATCAAGATGAGGCCATGCATGATTATGTTTCTTCAAACATTTCTGTTAGCTTGTCTATAAATTTTATGTACCCATTAAATGGAGTACCACATCAAATCCTTTTGGACTAAGATATTGATACAGATAACTTCTTTGCAATTCTATATCTTCTAAAGCAGAACAACTTGGAGTTCATCTTGAAGGCAATTACTATCAATGCAAATACATGGACTAATGCTGGGTATTCTACAAACGAAGTATATGATATTCTTTATATGATGAGCCGTGACAATATTCCTATTGGAATTGAGGGAGAAGGTGGAATATTACACAATGGTGAGATCCTTCCAAATGTTGGTGGATACATCTGCAATGCATTGAAACACCATAAATATTAAAGAAAAAGGGAGAATTAAGAAGGGTGATGCCTTAATTTGGGGGGGGGGGGGGTAGATGAATTTGTTTTAATAACATTAGAGGAATGTGGGAAATGGGGCAGCCCATGAGAGAAAAGAGTGAGGTGAATGTCATTTGGTGCCACAGATGAGATTTGACAGGGAGTTTGAGATACTCCATTGATATGAGTAAGAAGGCTACAAACAAAAAGGAGGAGAACAATGGACTCCAATAAAGATTTGAGGAGGATGAATTGATCCAAAGTAAGCTGAATGTAAGAGAAAGGCAATTGAGAGGCCACATCTGTAAAGTTATATAAGATTTTGATGTATTTGTTAATTGAATTAATTAACAAAAAAATGTTTTTTGCAAACTGTGTATTTGTTTTGATTGGATTTGAATCTAGAGTTTTGTGCTTCCATTATTGCATGTAAATTTGAGTTGAGGGCAAAGAGTTTTCTCTGTTGTGGAGTTTTGTGTTTGGGAGTGTTCCTATAGTAGAGGGAAGAGTTTCTTTGTATTAATTGGTATCAAAGTAGGGGATCTTGAGAGTGGGGAGAATCCACTAGGACCTGAGGGTAGAATAGAGGAAGTGTGATGAAGAAGAGCTCGTGTGAGGATTGTTGCAGGTAGAGAGAAGCCCTGAGCAATAGAGATCTAGGGAGCTATGAAAAGAAGTGTGATTACGAATTGTAGAACATGAGGTGGGAGTTGTGAAAGATTATAGTAGATGAGAGGGGTATAGTCATAAGGAAGAAGCCCATGATTTGGGAAGCGTGGAGATGGTACGAAGAAAATAAGACATGGAGGATGATTATGGATATAAATAAAAGATTAGATAAGATAGTTAAATTGGAGGCACAATTGAGTGGACAAGAAAGCATGAGAAAAGAGGATGATGATGGAATGAACAACATAGAGCCTATAGTAGAGGTAGTTGAAGAGAAGAAAAATGAAGATGTAGCGATGGAATACAAAGAGGTTGCAGTGAAAGGATAAGGAAGAAGATGATTTGTTGTCATAGATTTTGGTGGTGGAGAATGAATGGTTGGAAAATATTGCAGTGATTGACGATGAGAAGACAAGCATCGTAGCAAACAAAGTAGAAGATAATGATGTAGTCGAAGGTGAATTCACCGCAGTGAATGAAGAGGTAAACCTTGTTGCATATTTTGATGATATTTTTGTACTTTCGTTTGAGGTAGTCAGAGTTGAAGAGTGTGGAGAAGAACCTATGGAAATCTTTAATTTCCATAAGGGATGAATATTTTTATACAGCTGGTTGTGATATGAGTGACATGAGAGTTTGGTGGTGGAGGTAGTTACTAGTGGGCTAGATCCCACGAAGGAGAGGAGAGGAGAAATAATTTTGCAGAGGAGGAGGACACATGATGGACATGAATCCATGAGAGGAGAGAGGAGTGGTGAATGGAGTTATGGGAGGAAGATGATAGTTGTTCTAGCATGGTGCTGGAAAAAGAGGAAGAAGAAATAACCCTATGGACATGACTTAGTGATGGAGTTCATTGTAGATTACTTGCAATCTGAAAGGGTGATCCTATCACTCAACTCCGCCTTTGTGAGCCTATGCTCACAAACTTTCTACCCGGTATGTTTGATGCGGGAGCACCTAGGGGTGCATGCAATCGGCATCACCCAAAAATATTTTTAGTTTATTCTTTTAGTTTTAGTTTGTTTGGGTCTGTTGTGGCACCTCTCAACCTTGGGAAATGGTTGGTACAATCAAATTGGCATTTTTTTGCTTTCACAGTTTTGGGTTCTGGGGAAGAATAGGCTACTTTCATAAAAAAAATTGTTTAGGTGGGTTGATAAGGTTTTGATGACAAATCCTCTTATGAGTAGGTTATTGACTTCATTCTAGAATTGATGCCTAAGATTTCATGATCAGATTATTCATGGTTTTAGAGATATAATTATTTCGTGACTTATGCTGGTAGTTTGGTGAAACATTAAAATTTCAATTTCTATAAGGCTTGACATAGAACAGTTTGGTGGAGGTCTTAGGGATCCTCATATACTTTTCCTTGTCCTTTTTGGTGAGGTTTTGATTTTCTAGTGAAAAGTTATGGCGATTGTCAGTTTTTAGCTATCGACACCCCGAAGTTGCATAAAAGAATTCATTCACGAAGTTGATGCAGACATCGTCTTCACATACAACATATGCAAGTTTGATTTACCTTATCAGGCATAGAGGGGGCATTCAAACCACTTGACAAAATGTCATGGTGAGGTGTATCCTCAAGATTGTGTATTTATGTCGTGGTGAGTCAATGGCTTGTATAGGACATGTTGAATTGCAAATTAGACTTTATGTATGAGTTAGCTGCTATTGAAAATACTTGGTTTATCCACTAGAAGTTAGATTTATATATTGCCTTAGAGAGGAGCACCAATAGAGGATCAAGATGAGGCCATGCACGATTACGTTTCTTCAAACATTTCTGTTAGCTTGTCTATATTTTATTTACCCATTGAATGGAGTACCACATCAAATCCTTTTGGACTCAGATATTGATATAGATGACTTCTTTTAAATTCTATATCTTCTAAAGTAGAATAGCTCAGAGTTCAACTTGAAGGAAATTACTATCGATGCAAATACATGGATTGATGTTGGGCATTCTGTAAACCAAGTATATGATATTCTTTATATGATGGGCTTTGACGATATTTCAGTTGGAATTGGGGGAGAAGGTGGAATATTACATGATGGCGAGATCCTTCCAAATGTTGGTGGATACATCTATAATGTGTTGAAACACCATAAATATTAAAGAAAAAGGTAGAATTAAGAGGGACAATGCCTTATTTCAGTGGGGCAATCCTTAGGAAATATAGCGCCATAGTTGGGAAATTTAAGAGTATCATTTTTTACTAGATTTCAACACCTCTTTAGAGGTAGAAATTGAATGAGATAAGGCCCCAAGAAGGGGAAGTTGAACAAGCAAAGAGGGGAAGAGGTATAGAGGAAAAAAATCAACACCAAAGTGTGGATTTTTGGGGGGGCAGCTAAAGCTAAAGTTGTTTTAATAACACTAGAGGAACATGGGAAAGGGGGTGGCCCATGAGAGAAAAGAGTGAGATGAATGTCATTTGGTGCTGCAGATGAGATTTGATAGGGAGTTTGAGAGACTCCATTGATATGAGTAAGAAGGTTACAAACAAAAAGGAGGAGAACAATGGACTGCAATACAAATTGAGGAGGATGAATTGAGCCAGAGTAAGTTGGATGTATGAGAAAGGCAATTGAGAGGTCACATCTGTAAGGTTGTAGAACATTTCGATGTATTTGTTAATTGAATTAATTAATAAAATTTTGGTGTTTGCAAACTATGTATTTGTTTTGATTGAATTTGAATCTAGAGTTTTGTGCTTCCATTATTACATGTAAATTTGAGTTGAGGGAAAAGAGCATTCTCTATTGTGGATTTTTGTGTTTGGGAGTGTTGTTGTAGTAGAGGGAAGAGTTTCTCTGCATTAGGCTATCACAACTAATCTAAATGACCCTGCAATCAAAACCAATACATATACACAATCTCCTTGACCAAACTACCTCCTTAGAGGCATCAGTAGCAATCATATACTTTGCTTCGGTGGTGGACAAAGAAACCATGGGCTGCCTTTTGCTCATTGAACTCACTCCTCCAAAAAAAGTAAACACATAGCCACTAGTGACTATCCAAGTCACCTACCCAATCTGCATCATCAAAACCATGTATGTCCAATGTCTTTTCCACATTGTTAGTACTAGAATAAACCAAATAGTAATTAGAAGTATCAGCTAAATATCTAAATACCCTCTTCACATAATTCCAATGCTATTTACTAGGGTTAGGAATAAACCTGCTCAAAACTCCCAATGCTTGGGGAATATCTAGCCTAGTACAAACCATTGCATACATCAAACTCCCTAAAAAACTAACATATGACACATTAGTCATATCCTCAAAACCATCCTCATTCTTTAGACACATGTCTAAAGAAAGCTTAGTACTAATGGACAAAGGAATTCTAACCAGGTTACAATCCTGCATGCTAAATCTCTGCAAAATGGTATTCACATACTTACTATGAGATAACCAAAGTTTTTTGTTACCTCTGTCCCTTTTGATCTCCATACCTAGAATATACCTGGTTTCTCCAAGATCCTTCATATCGAATGCACCTAAAATTTGGGCTTTCAATTCACTGATCATACCCTTAGTATTGCTGAAAAATAACATGTCATCAACATATAATGCAATGATCAGTATAGAATCATCAATACAATGAATGTATGCACAATGATCCTCCTCACTTCTAACAAAATCCAATTTCAAAACAAATGAATTAAACTTATCGTACCACATTCTGGGGGACTGCTTCAAACTATAAAGAGACCTCTTCAATCCGCAAACCCAATGTTCTTTTCCTTTTACCTCAAACCTTGTAGGTTGTTGTAATGTCCCCTTCTAGTAAGCCAAAAAAAATTCTTGACCTTGCATAATTTCAACTTACAAAAGAGAACATTAGAGTTTCATTTCCATTTCATTTTATCATTCTAGTTTTCTAATTAATACCAATTCATACTTATATCCTTATGTTTATGACCTTATGATCTTAGTTGCATTGCTTTCAAAATATAATTATTTCATATTCACATTCACACACTTCCCATGCACTACCTTGAGTGGGTCCTTGGTTGCCCTCTCATTAATCATTCTTACCTTCCACATAAGTATGGATGTATTAGGGCACAATTCATCCCTACGGAGGCCCAAAGGCTTTGCACTACATGCGGTGTTCTTCACCATTTGGCTTGATGGAACTTCATGTCCTCACAACATTCTTCATCCCATCAAGGGGCACCTCTGGTCAGGTACATTTGTTATGAGCTCATAACAACCTTAGGCCCAAGGACTTCACTCCCACATAGATTTCTTCATCACTTGTCTCAAGGGACTTCACACCCACATAGTGTTCTTCATCCACTTGAGGGTCACCTAGGTCCAATATACATCCCTAATCCAACCCCTTACTTTGATGGATGGTAAGACAATTAATGAGGAGGCTCGAACACCTCTCTCAGTTAGATCATGAGTCAGGTCCCATAGTTATCCAATGTTATCATCTTGTGATCCCCCTTGGATCACAAGATGCCATGATCTTTCTTATTCCATAATGGAACCTATCATTTTCATTGGCCTATGCCTTCATGTATATCCTTATAATCATTCATATAACTTTATTGTTCCATATATTTATATATATATTAAGATTGTCTATTGTCCATTTGCATATTGATTACAGATGACACTAATTTACACTGAAGCATTTCCATTATTCTTACTTTCATCTTTGTTTGTTATGCATTCTTAAATGACGATCATATTCTACCTTTAGTTTATTCCAGATTACTACATATAATCATGTTATAAACCATATGTACTTGAACTATGAAACCACACTATTCTCATATTCTTTCATTTATTTAGATCATATTAATTCTATTCCTTCCTTGAATATTTATTCATGATCACTATCTAATCATTTACCTTTATAAGTCTCTATATGTTTATATCATGAAAAGCCTCTAAGATTATTAAATCCTAAAATGCAATTATAACTTCATATACAGTCAGCAATAAATATTTCCTAATTATCATCGATCAACATATGTTATTCATGAAATGCAGAGTATAAACATATATTTCAGATTGGGGTAAGAGCATTATTTCATACCTTTACTGCTGTTACAAATGGCTCTGATTAATTCACTGAAGAAGAATATGATTCTGAGTTTATTGGGCATCACAAATTGATGTGGAAGTTCGTCCTTTGAATTTGATGAACGACTGTTTGCTTTTGGCTGTGAGGATTTGTGAGAATCCTCTTATCTTCACCACCTTGCCCTAATGAAATATTGAATGATATTTATTAAATAAGGTTCTTTGGAGCTGCTTCTATCCAATGGCAGAGATGATCAACTTCCTTGAACTGCTTAAGATGATTTCAATTCGTGAGATCAGATGAGATGATATGATATGCCTTCCAATGTTTGGTGATAGATCAATATTTATCCAATCTTTGTGAGAGGACACATCTTTTCACCGATCGCCACCTTTAGATAATTTGACTTGTTTTCTTATAAACCTTCATTAATCCTTATTAGGATTGGCGCTTGGGTAAAGATATAGTTTGCTAAGTATTTGGACCCTTATTTATGAATTCTTAACCTTATTTGAGATCGGTGCTAGCATGTAGTGGTTATAATAGGATCAGTGGTGCTTGGTCTTTTAATTATTTTTTGATCTTGATTTAGTCTTAGTTTGTCTTTCATCTTATAAGTGCCATTTATTAATATTAATTATTATCTTATTCAAAGTGATTGGCACCTAGACTTGGTCGATCATCTTGTTACTTGTAGATCACTTCTCTTTATTCCGTCTTTAACTTGATGAATGTATAGAATAGGAAACATCCTTATCTATCATGGATCTGTGCCTTGGTTATCATATGTACAATGATATAGAATGGGTCATGTATTTGAGATCTCTTTGTATTTGAACTGGTTCAGTCATGAATGACTTAGACTTTCTTGTCTTATTCATCTCTTGTCTTCTTCTTGTAATGGATATAGCTTGACTCTTAGCATCCAAAATGGTAGTAATGATGTGAAGTGGACAAAACATCATCAACAGTTCTTTCCAATCTTTAATTGGAAAGCATCGAGACATGGCAGGCCTCCCCTCTTAAGATTGCTTGTCCTCAAGCAATTTCAACTTCTTTCATATACTCGAGAATGATTCTATTTTTCCCATTTCTTTTTCTTACATGTAAACAAGCATACTTGGTTCTAGAATTAATTATCTTTCCATTTTTTATTTGAAGTTACTTCATTTTCTTCCTGAATTTCTTTGTTGAATATGACTTCTATATTGTGTGCTTGAGCTATTTTCCCACGTCCATGCCCTGGTTTCCACACTTTTTTGCATTTAAACACACCTTTTTATCTTGTTCACAAATGTGTCCTTTCTTCCATTCTTTCTTGCAATCAAAACAAAGGCCCTTTTTTCTTAGCTCTTCACACTCATTGTAAGAAAGATATGGCTTCTCTTGTCCATCTTCTCTTATTACAGATTTACCTTTTGAAGTGGAGTCTCTGGGGAAAATCTCTTTCTTATGTAGGGATTTTGGTTTCTTATCCTTTTCTAGTCTTAATGTCATGTCTCTGGCATCTTCTAAGTTGGTGGGCTTGAAAGCACTTACTAAGTTCTTTAGAGATTCATCTAGACCCTCCACAAACAAGTATGTGAGTTGATCTTCCTTGAATCCAAATACTTTTATAGATAGCTTCTCGAATTCATGGATGTAATCTTCCACCGTTCCATGCTACCTTATATGTGTGAGTTCTTTAAAATCTTCCTGTGGGTGTCTCTTATCAAACCTCTTGATGAACTTCCTTGAGAATTCTTCATAAGATGTAATCTTTTCATGGCCTAGGGTGTTTTTCCCATGGTGCCACCATTCGTATGCTAACCCCTCTAGATGAAGAATGATGAATTGCAAAGCATCTTTTTTAGTCATGGGGCTTAGGTGGAAGTAATCATTAAGTTTTTCCAACCATGAGTGTGCTGAAATCTTATTAGATCTGTCAAAATTAGGTAGATAGACCTTATTTGCTTTGTGTTTTAGATCTTTATTCACGGGTCTCCTCTCTCTTTGACCTCCTTCCTTCCTCTTGGCATTGTTAAAATCATTAAATGAGACTACCCTTCTCAGTTCGGGGTCTAGGTTTGCATAGGCTATAGCTATGTCCTCTGTGCTCATGGTACGGGCACTTTCGGAGCGGATGAGGATTGGCTATTTTCAGCGTGGTTTGTTCCCACTTCCTTTCCATTAGTTACTTGGGTCTTCAAACTCTCAATAGTGTTGTCCATATTTTGTGGTGCTTGACAAAGATCTTGGTTTGTCTTGTTTTGTTCCACTATGAATGCTCTTAGTTCCTTGTCCATTTGGTTGTTGTTGCATGTGTTGTACCTTCTTGAGTAAGCTTGCATCAAATTTCCTCACAGGGTGGCAGGTCGATGGCTTTGAATAATTTGACTTGTTTGCTTATAAACCTTCATTAATCCTTATTAGTATCGCTGCTTGGGTAAAGATATAGTTTGCTAAGTATTTGGAGCCTTATTTATGAATTCTTAACCTTATTTGACATCGGTGCTAGCATGTAGTGGTTATAATAGGATCGGCAGTGCTTGGTCTTTTAATTAGTTTTTGATCTTCATTTAGTCTTAGTTTGTCTTTCATCTTATAAGTGTCATTTATTAATATTAATTGTTATCTTATTCAAAGTGATTGGTGCCTAGACTTGGTCAATCATCTTATTACTTGTAGATCACTTCTCTTTATTCTGTATTTAACTTGATGAATGTATAGAATAGGAAACATTCTTCTCTATCATGGATCTGTGCCTTGGTTATCATATGTGCAATGTTATAGAATGGGTCATGTATTTGAGATCTCTTTGTATTTGAACTGGTTTGATCATGAATGACTTAGACTTTCTTGTCTTATTCATCTCTTGTCTTCTTCTTCTTGTAATGGATATATCTTGACTCTTAGCATCCAAAATGGTAGTAATGATGTGAAGTGGACAAAACACCATCAACGGTTCTTTCCAATCTTTAATTGGAAAGCATCGAGACATGACAGTTGTTGCATGTAAATTTCTTCTTCAAGATCTCCATGCAAAATGCAGTCTTAACATCTGTTTGTTCAACCTCAAAATCAAAAGCTACAACAATGGATAAGAGAAATCTAATAGAAGATAATTTAGCAATAGGAAAGAATATTTCACCAAAATCAACTCCCTCTCTCTGTGAGTAGCCCTTGGCTACAAGTCTAGCCTTGTACTTCTCCAATGAACCGTCTACCTTCTTGAAGATCCACTTGAAACCTATGGCCTTTCTTCCTTTGGGCAAATGAACAAGATCCTAGGTGTTGTAAGAGTCTAAAGCCATCATCTCCTCCTGCATGGCTAACTGTGAAGACTCACTATCATTTGTATGAATAGCTTCCTTGTAGGATCTAGGCTCATCATCAGTAGTTAATAAAGAAAATACACAATAGAAATCTAGTGGCCTATACCTATCAACTAGGTTTCGTTGTCTTGTGGATCTCCTCAAGGGTGGAATAAGAGATGTTAGATTCAGGATAGACAACTGAGAGGGGGGGTAAATCAGTTGTCAAAAAATTTCTTCCAATTAAACACTTAAAACCTCTTTGTGATTTAGCAGCGTATTAATAAATCAATCATGAAACATAATGCATTACATCAAGAGCAGAAACACATCAACACATAAGACACCAAAATTTTGATGTAGAAAACCTGGTTAAGGGAAAAATCACGGGGTGATTAACCCAAGATTGTATTCTTTGTTAGAAGAATAGAAAGAACAAAATGGCACATGCCAATTAGGGCTCACTGCTCACAAGAGGCCCACTGCCTACAAGAGACACATTGTCTACAAAATAATAATTATCACATACTTGAACTGGAGAATAGCATCTTCACCATGCTTGAATCAGTTCCATTTAAGCCCAAAACTTCTGCTTTGCCTTTTGCTTTCTTCCTTGCTACCACACTCTCATCTGCACACCCACCTTTGAAATGACTTTAAAACTCTTTATTTATACAAGACATCAACTTAGGAATAATCATCTAAGTTGACAAACATCTACAAGAACATCCGCAAGATGTGTAATTCATCCGATCGACCAAACTTAGGAAGATCACCATCATCCAGAAGTTATTCTTCAATTGCGAGATCAAACTCTAATGTGGACCACCAACATGAATTGGACATGATCCAAAGACCTCCACAAGCTTTCCTGAATGACCAAGAACATCCACACTTCATCTGCTTACTGAAATCCTTATCTCCTTCATTCAGAACCTCAAGAACACAGTTTGTCATCACTGTCACAAAGGAATAGATGCTTGTAGACCTCCAGACCATTAGTCAATTGAGTTATCACTTCACATGGAGTTCCTAAATACTCCACCAAATCCACAGAATAGGATATTGCATATCTAGATCCCACCGGACCTATCTGTGTCACTTTGTCACCTTTGAACAGCTGCTGGAAAGTTCTTTAGATCTTCATGTGGACCTTTGAAATCTTTACTAGATCATCTTAAGACTCATATCTACAAACCCTTTGAACCGCATCCTCTAATAGTCATCTTATCTTGGATCTTTACCTAACTATCTTCACTGTTATTCTCTGTTCCTGATATGACTAATTTTCTCAATATCCTCAGCGCATAGCTCATCCAATCCTTATCATCAATGCAACAGGAGTATGTTGACATCAATGACAACACCGATTAGGCCCATACTTGCAACAATCTCCCCATTTGTCATTGATGGCAACATATGATGTGAAAAACTGTTTTAACCATCAAGACAAGAACTTTCCTTTACTGACACAACTCCCCCTATCACCAACAATCATTCACAAGTCTTCTCTTCCTTTACTACTCCCCCTTTGATCAGCAACCACTTGTTTTTCACATGTATTCTCTCCCCCTTTGACATCAGTGGCAAAGGGCACATACTTGCAACTCTAATACTTTTGAATCATACTAGCTACTCCCCCTGAGTAGCAGCTCCCCATCATCAATCCAGACCATAAGATATGATTGTAATATCCACCAGACTGATGGACATCAGTGCACCTTAGTTCATCACCAGAGGGGCAATAACCCCTAACTTCTCCCTGAGATACTCAAAAGAGTCCTTAGGTAGAGGTTTAGTAAAGATGTCTGCAATCTGATCCTTGGAAGGCACAAACTCCAATCTGACTTCATTCTTGTTCACTTGCTCTCTCAAAAAGTGAAACTTGATGGATATATGTTTATTCTTTGAATACAACACAAGATTCTTAGATATATTTATTGCACTTGAATTATCACAGAAGATTGTGATAGGCTCCTCATACTCCACTCTTATGTCTCTTAGCATTTGCTTCATCCACAAAACTTGAGTGCAACTACCTGCTGCTGCAATATATTCTGCTTCTGTAGTGGATAGAAATATTGCCTCTTGTTTCTTGCTCAGCCAACAAACCAATCTCTTCCCCAAAAAGAATGCTCCACCAGGGTAAGTGCAAGAGGATGGGGGACGAAAGAGGGGTCTTAAGTGGCCACTTTTTTTCTGAAATCAGGAAGTACTGGCCTTGGATGAGAAATTAAGCATAGTTACACTCAAAATTTGGAGATGCAACCAAAACAATGTTCGTAGTGCTCTGAGTCTACTTTCTAAACTACTATTTTTTTTTAAATGGCATAGATTAAGGGGTTCAAAAGAGGGAGCCACAAAAATTGGTGTTGTTTCTGTCAAAAAAACATAACATAGCATGTTTTGTGGCTCCCTCAAAAGGTCAACTTTTTTTTGGTATTTTTAAAATTGCTTCAGTGAGAAATTAGCTAATAACATGTAGTTTATGCCTGATTTTTCTGATAATTTTTTGATGAATATTTGATTTTTTACTAATTTTCAAAGTGGACACATCCTAAAAAATAGAATTTTGGCCGTGCTACCCCTATAAATTTTGAAAACTTATTGAAAATCATTTTTTTCTTTTTTTAATATTTGTATAATGGAGTCTAGTTTCTAAATATGTATTTTTTTTAAATTTCAATGAATAGTTAATTTACAATGAAAAAAAGACCAAACAGTGGTTTTTGCCCAAAAAACAGACACACAAATAAAAGAAATTTAAGATGAAAGGCTTATCATTGTTAAAATGTGAAAAAAATCACATCGTCAAATAGCTAAGAGAAAGCCTAACATTACCGAGCTGTTCAATTTGTTCGACCTTAAAACACGTGCAAATCTGAGGGTTAGCATGAACAAAATTATGTGAAATCTTGAAGAATATGGAAAAACACATCTGTGACTGTTCAAAAGGCACTCCAAGCCTTTGGGTTGGAAATCCAAAGCAAATCCCAAGCCCAAGGCTTGGGATTCCCAAAGCAAAACATAACGTGAGTGCGTTAAAACGCGCTCGTGTTATATTTTTCTTTGCATTTTTCCTTTTCCGCAAAAGTTTGTGTTGTTTGTCATGTTTGAAATAACGTGAACGCGTTGGGTACCCGCAAGAAACTGGGTCCACATATAGGGGAAGTCACGCGGGCAAAAAAAATGCCATCGGTAACGAGTACCCGTTTTCAAAGAAACAGGTACCTGTTTAGGAACGGGCGCCCGAGCCTAAACGGGCACCCGTTTAGCAACGGGCACCCGTTTAGCAACGGGCACCCGAGCCTAAACGGGTACCCGTTTAGTAACGGGTACCGTTTTTGAAAAATTATATATTTAAAAAAAAAGAGCTCTGTGGGCTCATTTTCACCCACAGAGGACGACAGTGACAGCAGACACCAGGAAACGGGTACGCATTGTCAAGCACCAGACAAGGGAAACAACATAGTTTTTTTTGCCCTCTCACCTCCTCCCGCCACCTCATCACCCTCGAGCTCTTCCAGGTTGGTTCTCTACCTATCTTTAGCGTGTTTTAAATGTTTTTTTCCTAATTGTAGGGTTAAAATGAAAATTAGGGTTTTATTTGTTATTTAAGGGTTTTACTTGTTATTAGAATTTTGTGATTGTATGTTACTGCAAACCCTAAAACCAGGTTACTGCAAACCCTAAAACCATGTTGCAAACCCTAAAAAACTTAAACTATAAACCCTAAAAAACTGAAACTATAAACCCTAAAACCATGTTGTACTACAAACCCTAAAAACCTAAACTATAAACCCTAAAAAACCAAATTATAAACCCTGAAACCATGTTGTACTGCAAACTCTAAAAACGTAAACTATAAACCCTAAAAAACCAAACTATAAACCCTAAAACCATGTTGTCCTACAAACCCTAAAAACCTAAACCCTAAAAAACCAAATTAGTATATGTAATATAATGATAAAAGGGATAAGTTTGAAGATGAAAATGTATCAAGAGGAGGCATGTAGATGCTTCAGTGTTGATGATTAACTTAGGGTACACTAAATGTATCAAGATGAATATTGAGGAATCATATAAAACTATATACCCTATTTTTTATTTGTCATTGTTGGCTATAAGACTATACCCTATCTTTGATATCTGTCATTGTTGGCTATTAGAAGTTCCTGTCTGATATGCCAGTAAGGTTGCTATCACCAAAAATATAAGACATAAAGTCTAATGGACCCAAATCATCTTCTTGTAAAACATTATGATCATTGATCTTAGGGGTTAATTTTGTGTCACTTAATTGTTAGATATATCGAAATTACAAGTATCTAATAATAGTTAAATGATATTCCTTTACATTTATTTGTGAACCTGACCATAGTTTTCACTTGAGTGTAATGTATATGAACCATATTAAACTCCTAGACTCTTTCCATTCTATGAAATATCACATTATTTAAGGGTCCATATTAAAATAGAACGATATTTGGTCATATGCATTTAATAATGGAATACCATAAGCCTTTTAAGATCCACATGATACTCACCAAAACTATAAGATATAAATTCTAATGGACCCCAATCATCTTCAAGTGTAAGGCACTATGATCATTGACTAGTGGTTCATTTTGTGTAACACAACTGTTAGATGTATTGAAATTGTATCCAGTAATAGTCAAATGGATTTCCTTTATATTTATTAGTGAACTTGACATTCCATCACCTAGGATTTTATAGTACTGGTTTGGCCTTTTTTAATTACAGTTCTTAGATCTAATTTCTCAAGTTTTTATCTTTTTCTTAAATAGATAAACCTACGGTTTGCATTCATGTCCTTGTTTATCTTTTCCTATCATATCTTGATTAGGGTTTGAGCATGTAAATAGTGATATATACCTTTTTGATTCAACCTATCTAGAAGCTTGGATAATCTTTTGTGACATGTGATCCTTCCATCCTTGATACCTTCATGATACATTTAAATGATGGACCAATGAGGATGTGTTTTCTATAGCCTGTGTTGTTCTAGTTATATACTTGTTTTACCTGCTTCCCTTGAGTCCATAGTGTTTATCCAACACGTTTGATGCACTATGGCCATAAGATTTTAAACTTGGAATAACAAATTTGCATCTATATTTTACTTCAATAAATAATTTTCTCTCCTCTTGTTTTAGTTTCACAATTAAATATGATTTAGATAACATCAATGTATTAACTAGCACCCAATGGTGACATTTGTAGACCTATGCTAATTCTCATTTAGTTTTGGGTCTGGATTCTAGTAGATGGATTAATATATAGTTGCATATCAACATACGGTGTGCAATCTTATATGAAGTTGGGATCATTCCAAGTGATCCTTCACCTACCCTTAGTTCATTTAAAAATATTGAGGAAAACATTCTTCTAGGTCCTTGACATCCACATTTTATAGTTTCAAATTTACAATTTAGGGAACTTGACATCCACAATTTAGAGTTTCAAATATAAATTTTAGGGTTCTAAAGTAGATGTTTAGGGCTTCACTTTTCACCTTTTAGGGTATCAAAATGATGTATTAGGGTTTGAAAATTCACGTAATAGAGTTTTAAAATGACATTTTAGGGTTTCAAATTCTCATATTAGGGTTTGAAAATTAACATTTAATTTTCTCTCCTCTTGTTTTAGTTTCACAATTAAATATGATTTAGATAACATCAACATGTATTAAATAGTGCAATGGTGACATTTGTAGACCTATGCTAATTCTCATTTAGTTTTGGGTCCATTCTAGTAGATGGATTAATATAGTCGCATATCGACATACGGTGTGCAATCTTATATGAAGTTGGGATCATTCCTTAATCCTTCACCTACCCTTAGTTCATTTAAAAATATTGAGGAAAACATTCTTCTACCCTTGACATCCACATTTTATAGTTTCAAATTTATAATTTAGGGAACTTGACATCCACAATTTAGGGTTTCAAATATAAATTTTAGGGTTCTAAAACTTAGATGTTTAGGGCTTTGAACTTTTCACCTTTTAGGGTATCAAAATGATGTATTAGGGTTTGAAAATTCATGTAATAGAGTTTTAAAATGACATTTTAGGGTTTCAAATTCTCATATTAGGGTTAGGAAATTAACATTTAATAAGGTTTCAAAATGATATTTTAGGGTTTTTACACTTCAGCAGAAGGTAACTCATATTGTTGGAATACAATGTTGTAGTATTGGTATAAATGTAGTCTTTAACAAGGTCACTATTGTTGTAAATGTAGTATTGGTAATAAATGTAGTATAAAAGTAGCATGCAATGTTCAATTAAGTCATAATCTATACCGCTCTTTTGAGACACATGAGAAGCCTATAGTAAAATTGGAGTTAATATAGGAAGAGAAATAGGAACCTATAATGTCAGGAACCTATAATCTCAGGGCATCACGTAGACATCTTCATGTCACACCATCACAATTGAGCTTAACTTAGAAGCTAGAAGTAGCCTGATTAATAGAGAAATGGGAATCTAATGCACTTGGCATGCACTTTTAAATTTGGACTATATAAGGTGTCAAAATGTAACTTCCATTATAATTTTGAGAAAAATGATGATACGACTTGAGACCTTGTTAGGTAGAGTGACACCTTGGTGTATGACTAGGACCTAGAACCTGCAACCTTGTCCACTATGTGAATTTAATGATCTAAAAATTTAGACATAGCTTTATGTTGTAATTTTTTGCATAACTTCCTCTTGGTAATTTTTGTGAGATCTTTTTTCTAATTATTCCATATTTTATCTATAAATACCAATTCTATAGTTCAAAAACCCTCTAAAAAATGGTTAAAGAGGAATGAAGTAGGAAGGAGAATATAATATTTTAGGGAAATGTTGGATTAATTTAAGGAGACATCGGTATGAGGCATCATCATTTGATTGTTCATATTATATGATAAACTTGTGCATGTGTTTAATTTTCAAGTATTACGTGCTCTCTGAATTCATGGATATTTTAAACTAAATCATTTATAGATCTATTCTAGATTAAGTTTAAATTTATAGATATTTGTTTGTAAGTTTTCAATATACATATATATATATATATATATATATATATATATATATATATATATATATATATATATATATATAAATTGTGAAATTATACATTTGTAAGTTTTTTATATGAATTTACATATTTGAAAATTTGCAGGAGACAGATCTAATGGATGACCAGAGTCTAGATGAATTTTTAATAGATGACATTCTTTATGGAACCCCCCCACCCCGTGATCCACCTCAAAACCCCCCACCCCATGATCCACCTCAAAACCCCCCACCCTCTCCACCTCAAAACCACCCACCCTCTCCACCTCAAAACCCCCCACCCCCTCCATTTGATGAGGCCCGATTGCGGCAAAACATTAATGAAAATATTAATACAATTGAGGAGAACATTAATTTGATTAATAATCAAACTCACTTGATGCCTCCACATGTGGTTCGGTTTGCATCTTCGATGCAAACCATTATTGATTCTGTTAGGTCTATCGATGCAGACCTAAATAGATTTCAGCTTTGGCGGGAGGAGAGGAGGCAATTCTGTGCAGATGGTCTTTCATATAAAGACATCCATGACCTCCACATTACAAAACAAACATTAGCCCCATTTTTTCGTCACCCAAAAACTAATCAACCTATAGCTGCAACAAAAAAAAGAATATCAATTAAGTGGTGTACGCATGAGGGGATTTCGAGACATTTTTGGGATCGGTGGTCGATGGTGTTTGATCACCCACCACATGCTAATTGTGAGGTGCCGCTATATTTTTTGAGAAAATTATGGGTGGAGTTTCAATTGGGTCAAAAACCCAATTATTTTGATATGAGAGATTTTCAGGGTGTTGGTCGTGGCATGCCACAACACAGACCAGGGGCACGAGTTGACCCCAATCGACCTATTCCTCCTACTCCTATGGTTGCTCCTATTTTGCCCACGATTCCTGCACCTATTCAGCAGTAGTCAGTTTTGTCGACATTAGGAGCATTGAGTAGACTCTCAGGCAATCTCACTGAACAAGCTGCCCACATGGCAGCTGAATTCAGTGGTGGAGAGCATCATGGAGGAGTCGATGCATCTCAGCATAGAGCCCCAGGCCTGTCAGGGGCACATTTGTGTACAAATTGCAATCAACCATGTTATGGTCCTGCTCCTACATCCACATCAGATGCAGCTACAGCCGGAGTGGAGTCATACTTGGATCTACTATATTCGGATGATAATCCTACACATGTACATTGACCACATTTTATTAAATATTTCAAGTGTATAATTTGAACGTAGATCAAATTTTTTATAAATAATTTAATGAATTAATTTATATAATTGTAAACTATTTGTTGTACAGATCTCAAGTCGCTCTAGGGCCACATCACAATTTGATACATTGAGTTTTGCATCGATAGCTGTAGAGGTTGGCACACCTTACGGGGTAAACCAATATATCTTAACCCTAAAACCATATGTATCTAATTCTAGTTTCATTTTTCTTTTGAAACTTATCAATATTATATTTTAAATTAACATTTACTGTGTATAATTAAATAAATAACTATATACATACATGTATGTGAAACACTACTATTGCAGCAAGGCTCAGGTCATGTGGCAGTTCCCATGTCTGATCGACCACCTGGCTCAGGTTTTTCTTCCATTGATCCTCCATCGACAGCTACTATGCCTGAGTATTCCCCGGTGTGTGTTTTAAAAAATTGTACTAAATTTGTACTAAGTTTCTTTTTTTGAGTTTATATAAATGTATATATGCACCCATATATATGTAAGTGCAGGATGATAGGAGTGAGACTATTGGTCAGGTTGGTACTCAGGGACAAATTCATGAGCCATCTACACATTTTCAGGTCCTAAACTTTACTTTAAAATTTTCTATATGTGCAATTTCTAGGTCTTTATATGCTAATTTTAAATTGTAACTTATTTCAAACTTGCTTTATTTGAAATTCTAGCAATTAGCAAGTGAAACTTTTGGTCATGAAGATGAAACAGTTATACCACCTGCACAACAAAATGTGGAAAGTGAGACGGTAATTTAAATGCACACTTTAAAGCCTACATTTAAATATTTAATTTCATATGTCATTTTTAAAATTTTTAAATCTGATTGCAAGTTCTTTCTCTTGTGTGTACAGCATGAGGTAGATCCATCCATTTCACGAGGAAGAAAGAGGCCTCTTTCAGATTTGAACTTGAGTGATGATCATCCTTGACATAGAGTTTTATTTCATAGACTAAACTGTATGATGTGCACATTATTTTTTATATATGCCATTCTAGGACTTTGACTATCTATGTCAAACTTGCTATGACATGTTCTTCTAGATATATTTCAGTATTTCATGAACTGTGATTTGTATTTATTTATATGCTGATGATGAGTAGATGTTTTAAAGTACACATTTCATGGGTCCTACCTAGATATTTTATAGTATTTCATGGACTTATCTAGATCTAGATCTACATGTATATATTATTGAGTATATATGCTTGAATGTAGTTTAGTATGTTAAATATGCTTCATTGTTAAATATGTTAAATATGCTTCATTGTTCACTTCTAGATTATAAATTATTTAATTGAGATGTATGTTAGAAGATTTCTCTCTACTACATTTTTAAATTTTTAAGAAGTGATTAAATGCATTATGGTTCAATAGTTTTTCTTGAAATAGTGAACAAAAAGAATGCCAAAAGTTTGGATTTTAGTAACACAGTGTTTAGTAGATCCATCTATGTTATATGTGTTATCCCTCTCAAATTTGTCTCACTAGAAATGCCAAAAATGGATTCAACCTTAAGGATGTGATTCTTTTCTAAAATAATGTGTCATTGCCAAGAACATACTACCATCAATTTACTAAAGAGTTTCTATTAAAATATGTGAATTGAAACACCACATATCATGACATCAACTATTCCATAAAAGTTTGTGATATTCCCTATTATCTCAAACTCCATAAAATATACTATCTATCTTTAAAAAGGTACATACTGCAATGACATCAAACATAAACCAATAGGTGTCTTAAGATATATTAGTGGTAGGGAAAATTATAGTGGCCCTCACCTTAGAGTAATAAGTTGAAGTAGTGTTAGAATTACTAATAAACTAAAAAACTTTATCCTAGGGTGGTGGGACTAATAAACTAAAATTTACACAAGCCTTACAAAGCCTCTACCACTTCCTTGACATTTTTAACATTGTTCAAATTTGATAGGAGGGATTTATGTCACCTCCTCCTCATCTTAATTCTCATAGTAGATAGAATCATCCAATTTAGCATCAAGATGAAGGTTTATCTTCATTATCGTAGAAATATCCTCCAAGGCTTTGTGCATATGCTCATGCCACACATTGAAGTTGTGGAATTTATCTAAGTAGCAATATAGAAATCCTTAGCCTAACCTTCTACCCCTTCAATATCATTGTATAGAAGGTAGATACAAGTAACATTTGATAGCATGGAGGCACAACTTAGGGATTGAGTTGAATACATAACAAAATTATTCTTCCCAACAAATGCTAGATGTCTAGGAGCAATTTAATGATTTCTTCCATTATCTGCCTAGTCTAGAATATAATTACCTTTTCGTTTGATATGTTTGAAGGAGATAGATTTAAACTTATTCACCAAGTTTCTAGATTCCAATAGAATAGTTTCCAATAACCACTTGAGCTTCATCTATGCTTTTTCATATGATCAATGTTGATCTTGGAATCTCCTTCCACACTAAGGGATATCTTGTTTAGTTTCCAAGTCATCTTGAGGCCCTGGATATCATGGCCCTAGAATCTACCATATTATTGTTCTTGACACCAAAATCATAAGCTAAGATAGGTAGAGGTTTTCCCTTATCATCTCTTAATAAACATACTCCTCCTACTTCACTAGGATTACCCTTGGCTACCCATCAAAATTTCAAGCTTAATCCATCCCAATGTCGGTGTGGACCAAAGGGTGTGAATATCAACATGGGTATCTCCTTGTTTTAACCTTATTCAAAGCAACCTTGGCCAATTATGGGCCTAATCCACCTCTTCTAGTATGATCATTATGCATAGTGAACAATCTATTAACTGCCTCACAAACCTAAATTAAGTTTGGTGTTACAATTATCTAATGGATAAATTTGGTGTTACAATTATCTAATAGATAAATTTAGGGCACTTTATAACAAGGTAATTTACCTAGGATAAACCTACAAAATCACGATAAAATGATAAAGATGTTAGACTCATCTAGTTAGCCTCAATTGAGATACATGTTCCTTTAAATGATTGTGGTCATCCTTTGATTACAAAACCTTCTTGATATATATCATTTGTATAGTCCTTGAAATTTTATTAATTTGCAACCGAGACTTTGTTATCATCTTTCTTACTTAACCATTATAATAGCCAAAACTTCCTTGGCCTTTGGAAGTTGAATCACATATAGTTTCTCATAAAGGAAAGGAATTAAAGAAGAGATTCCTATGAATATTTTCCCAATTCAAAATTACTTTACATCTTCAACATACCTAGTTCCTAGTGTGGATTTCATATTTGTTTGGTTTAATTTTTTTGAATTATAATATAGGTGTTCTACTTAGGGGACCCATCCTTACTAAATAGTTTAGAAAACATATATAAATGAGTGTGCTAACAACCCAAGACTAGGCATAGCAGTAGAAAGCACAACATCCCATAAAGGTTTCTAAACTACCCATATGCAACTATATATCAATACCCCAATACATATAGCAAGCACAAAATTCCAACACAACTAATAGAAAGCTAAAAAACAAACAAAACACCAAACCACATCAACATCTTGAGGGAGCTTTGGCACTCCCTAATGCATCGAACGTCCCACTCCTCATAGAGAGATTTCCATTTGTCATAGGCCCTATTGTGCACACCATTCCCAAACACACTTACAAGCTCCACCAAAAGAACCTTTGGACACTTTGCATTCTCTAGTCCATGAAAGTTGACACATTTCTAGACCTCTACACATTGTATAGAACAAATGACAATTAATCCATAAACTCGGGACCGTAGCTAGATGCCTCACTTCGATACATCACATATGGATATAAAAATGAGATACTTCCAACTTCCTTTACCTTCAATCAACCACCTCTAATGGCTATCTAAAATGTGTATTAAAAGACTAAGACAACATCTCAAATGTGGAACATTTAAACTTGCATCACACATAAATAAATAGTATACAACACAAGAATTCAAACTTGGGAGAAACTCTCAACTAGGCATAAAATTCTCAAAAAAATGAGCAATGCTTCTAATGACACTAATTCATAATATATAATGGCTTTTACATAGCCTTAACATGACTTAAATTATCCAAATGCACAATTCTCTAAAATGGATCATGACCTACAACTCCTCTTGCAATGGTGGAGAATGAAGGATGAGAGCTCCATGCATGGGTTCCAAACACCACTTAAATAGTAGTCCAAAATTTTATTGCAACAATCCCAATTGACTTTGCATGCAACCTCTCTTCCAACCATAATCAACTATCTAGCTAGTCATAACGCTTTGAATCTTTATCAACCAACCGGCTTCACAAGCTTTACTGTAAACTTACAACATGGCTCCGGTCTATTTGCAATCTATACCTCTATCAAGGACTCTCAATAACTGTATCAACCTACATACAATCAACACTTTTGCTTTCAAGATGCCACCAACTTTTCTAAGCTTTGTCTCCAAAAGACATCATTCTTTGTGGACTTCAACCATGTATGGCTCTGTCTAATACAACCTACTTTAAATGACTCCAACACTATACTAATCACATAGCTAGTTTTGTGCAACAACCAACCAATACCTATATTAAGTCTCTAAGCTCTGCCCAAGCATGTTCAACAAAGTTCAACCATGAATGGCTCTTTGCAAGCCTCCATCACAAATCTCAAACAATTCAAATCAAGAAGAAACTAAAAGGTTCAATTCAAATCAAGTATCCACACAATATAAGCTACAAATAAAATTATCACAATTTGAAATTATTCAAGAAGTAGCATTCAATTCTTCTAGAGAAACTAAATCTTTTAAAGAAGAAACTATCTAAGGAAATTCATTTAAATCTTATCCACACAATATAAGCTACAAAAAAATTTATCACATTTGGATTTAATTATTCAAGTAGTATTCAATTCTTGTAGTGAAACTAGCTTTTTTAAAGAAGAAACTACAAAGAAATTCAATTTTCTTATCCACACAATATAAGATACAAATAAATTTATCACAATTTGAAATTATTCAAGAAGTAGCATGAACAATTCTTGTAGAGAAACTAGAACTCTTTTAAAGAAGAAACTATCTAAGGAAATTTATTTGAATCTTATCCACACAATATACTTGATCATCAATTACTGTGAAAACCTCTTGACTAACATTAGTTTGACATGACTACAAAATTGATCTACAATTTACATTATGATCAAATCTTGTAGTGGCAATCATGGAAAAATCTACTTGTAGGATACACCTGCAAGAAATAATGAATGTAAATGAGAATGAAAGAATATGTACCAAAAACACAAAATATTAATGCAATATGTACTAAATAACAAAAAAGAGGATACAACTTGAGGATGGCTTAAGGGGAGCTAAGAGGATGTCTTAAGGGGATACATAAGAAGATGGATTTAGGGGATGTATAAGATGATTAATTCAAAGGGGAGCTAGAAGAGGATGTCTTAAGGGAATACAAAAGAGGATAGCTTACTTGGAGAGATGTACACTAGTCAATTTACAAAGTATAAAATAAAACTTGATGGCTTAAGGGGATGGAAGAGGATGGCTTAAGGGGATGTACAAGCGGGTGTCTTTAGAGGATGGATGATAAATATTTGAGTATATATATATGTAATTACCTAATTTGCGTTCACTTTTAGTTGAAGATTACAAAATTGACCTCACATACTTGTATGGTGATAACTCCTATTGACAATCATGCACATTTGACTACTTGTCTAGAATACACCTGCAAAAAGTAATGTTCAAATGTACAAGTAAATTAACTATATATTTCCATGGGTCGATACAAAATTTAAGACAAGGGGAATAATATAGAAGCTAAAATGAGAATGAAAGAATTTAACTTGGGGATGTAAGAGTATTGTTTACTTACCTGAAAATTTATTCCATTGTACCATCTGCATCCTCATTTTTTTGTAATGCATCTATAATTGACTCATGTTCTTCCATCGAAAGTGTCCATAACTGTTTATTAGAAGGTTTGCCTTGATATCTGACTAGTTTTATATTTGTTGCCACAACCAAATGTGAGTAGTGTATGATCTTCTTATGTGTTTCATAATCTTCAAATGCAGGCACACCATTCCTTCTTATTAGATATTTTCGTAGCCAAGTGCCAACAACAACCACAGAACCTATTGGATACTCCATGTTATCATCATCCACTCTAGGATGTAACAACTTTTGTTTTGTCTCAACACATCGAGCCAACCAATACTCGGTTTCCTCTTCATTGCCCTCAGGTGCAATAACAGCATAGACATGTCCTACAAAAAAATTATGTAATTCAATAAAGTGACATGACATGTACCTAAATCACATAAATTTATGGATGCATGCATATATAATTAATTATATACAGGATGTACAAAAAATTGACAATAAAAAAAATTGAAAACAAAATTACCTTCTTGTACAAGGTCTGAAACACGATCATAGTCATCTGATGCAAACATTTGATTATCATCTTCAATTTTTGTTTCAAGTTGATCTTGTGTTTCTGTAGGTGTCAAGGATCTTTGTTTCCATTCTTCAACCCATTCTGTATTTTCACATGCTCCCCAATCACCTATAATACAAAATTGACAAAAACATGCAAGCTCCCTAGTCCATATAGTCCATGTGCTTGCATTTGAACTCTTAAATGAATGCCATTTTGTTGATCCAGTTATTGTCTCACAATCAAGTCGAGTAGGAATATTCTCTTCTTTAACTAACCAAAAGAATCGTCGAATTGTAGAGTTCTAACTTGATCCCGTAGATAACTTTTCATTACACCAATCCACAATTGCACGTGCATCTCTAAATTTGGCTGTATCCTCAAATTTTAGTTGCTCTCTAGCAAGAGCTCTTTTCACACATGCTCCAGCTCCATCATGTTCTCCTTTACCATGTCCAGCTTCAAAAAAACTCCACATATGTTGGATATTGATTTCTTTGTGAGCCCTACATAGCTAATAAAACATTCTTGCATTTTTGAATTGCCCTGTATAATTATCTGACCATATGAAATGTTGTGTCATCTAGATTCCTCTTTCTTTTAAACTTTCATAAAATTTTGTGAAACAATATTGCACAAACTCTGAAGAGTGTAACCGGTTATCACTCAAATAGAAATGATACTCCCTCAAAATTTTTCTATTATCTTCTGTACTATCATCTGCATGTCTGTATACAATATGAACAAATATGGCCACCTGCACTGAATTATAATACTGAGATTGAATTTCCTCTTGTGGAGCAAGAGTATAGTTTTCTGCAAAGTCAACCACTGATAGGATAGTTCCAATTGGAAAGGTGTTTTTACATGAATGGAATTGTCCATCAAGCCACTGAGCATATTGGGAGTGTTTGACATATTTGGATACAATATTATCCTTAAAATCTTTGATGAATGCATGCACACAAATTTTCTCAGTGACTAACTCACAACGCTTTCCAATTTTTCCATCTTTTAAAGAATATTCAACATTCTTGAATCTTTTCACATCCACTAATTGTTGTCCAAATTCATGTGAAATATTTTCATGCATACATTCTCCTAACAATGAAAAGTTGCCACATCTATTGCATTGTCCAGAAATACATGCTTTTGAATAAAATAAGTATCCAGTAGATGTTTCACAAAACAAACCTACTACAAACTCCTTAATTGTTTGAGGTGGCATATTAATACCACATTCCTGCATAATTTCGTTAGTATGCAAAGTAGAACGTATATATTGAAAAAGATCATAATAATAACGAAATTGCACATGAGTTTTACAACAACAAGAGATTCGCTATTTATTAATTTTCACATACCAAGGTTTACATTTCTCAAAAGATCTTTGGCTTATGGTAATATTAAAAGGTTCTAACACTAAATCATCTAAGAATTTTTTATATAATTCAGTTTGAGTCATGTCTAATAGATGTTTTGGATGAGGATCACGAATTTTAGACCCCACTCATAATTTTAAAACATCTCTAACATTAGATGATACCCTTGTATTATCATGCCAATATTTTTCAATTAAAAATTTGATTTCACTATTTAATTTCATGTCATACCTTGGGAGTCTACCACTAAAACTCCAACATTGGTTAATTGGATCTTTTTCAATAGATTCTCTTCTCTTTGCTGCTCTTCTCAAAGTTTTAGGATTTATCTTTAGAATTTCACTTGTCTTACTTATCATTCTTTTATTAGAAGATGATTTATTGACTAAAGCAGTTGTTATAGCTCTTCGTGTTGCATTGCTATCTTTAGATCGACTCTTTTTACCAATAGAATCAATAGCATTAGCAACACTAGATAAAACTTGTTTCATTGATTCATCTTTTTTTTTTAGGTTTTACAAATATGCCTAACTTTTTCATTACTTTTCACAATTTCCACATCTTCATCAATTGCATCATAAGTTGACATTGAAATCCAAGACTTTTTCTATAAAAAAAATCTTTATATAATCTATTTGCATGAGTTCTCATTTGCCTCCAAGAAATCTTACCAGGAAGATTATCTAAGACATTTCTTTCAATCTCAAATAAAACATTTTCATTTTCACTCCTAAAAGGGATATCATTCTCATTCATATCATCAATAGGTGGGTTTGAAGACATACCTGGATTTGTTTCTATAGTCGTGTTTTCCATATCATTGAAAGTTGGCTCCGAAGACACACCTGGATTTGTTTCTATAGTCGTGTGTTCTATATCATTGAAAGTTGGCTCCAAAGACACACCTAGATTTGTTTCTATAGTCCTGTTTTCCATAACATTGAAAGTTGACTGTGAAGACATACCTGGATTTGTTTGTATAGTCACATTTTCCATATCTTCGAAAGTTGGGTTTGAAGACATACATGCATTTGTTTCTATAGACACATTTTCTTCCAAATTCACCATTTCCGCATTTGCATCATCTACATTCATCCCATCATTTTTACTCTCTTGAATGTCTTTCTCTTCAATACTCATGGAACTAGATGCTTCAATATTCTTCATCTCTTGAATCCTTGCTCTTCTATCTCTTTGCCTTTTGGCTTCCTTCTCTCTATTTGCTTCAATTTCTTGAGGTGTCATTACCCTCCTTTGTTTTTTTCTTTGACGTTGATTTGATCCCATGATTACCAAGCCCTCTTGATAAAATAACAATTGATACTTAATCCAATTTCATAATTGATGTCCTTATTTGGACTTTTGAAGTAGAATTAGATGTAGATCCTTTGTTCCATAGATTTTGAAGTAAAAGGTAGATGTAAAAACAAAAACTCTCTTGCTTTATTCCTCTTGAAAATAGCTCATGCACTTGATTTCACTTCAGAACTGTTCATATGATTGACTCCTTTCAAAATCTGAATAGAATATGACATGTTAAGAGATTCCACAAAACAATTGTAAGTAAAAAAATGCAGAAATTGTCGCTGTCACGCCGTACGTATCAGACTTGCAAGTTGCAGGGATACAGGGAAAGTACTTTTTTCCCTAATATGGGAAATAACGGGTATAATAGAAATGGGTACCCGTTTTATAACGGGTACCCGTTATGTAACGCGTACCCATTTTATAATGGGTACCCGTTATTTGAAATTAGAAATCTCCGCCGCTTTTTCTCTGACCTTTGCTTGGGTTTTAGGCTCGGGATAGGCATGGTTGACCGACCTTGAGCCTTGGACCTGCAAATTTTTTTCTAAGTACAAAACAAGAAGAAACACTGAGTTTACCTATATGGCTGAGGGCTTTTTTTTTTGAATTTTTTTACGAAATGAAAACCCATTACAGATGACATTGTCTAGTTTTCAAATATATATATTTTTTTGTAATTGGACATGTTCTTCTATTTATTATTTAATTTATAAGCAAACTAGTCCAAAAACTTGAAATGACAGGTGTTTGTATTTTTTTAATAACTTTTAATTTTTAAATTTTTTTTAAAAAAAAATTATATGTCATCAATCTACACATCATTCTTTACACAATAAAAAAAAAATTTAATTTTATGATTTTTTTTGCTCAAATTATGTTGGTCGTACACGAGGGGTTTTCAAAAGTACCAATTAGGCCTAATAAAAAATTAATAAAAAAAAATTATTTAGAAAAAAATTATAAAAAAATATCCTCTCAAACTTCACTGTACTACACATGTTTTCCCAAAAGGATTTTGAAAAATAATTTTATTTAGGTCAAATTATGTTGGCCGTACACGTGCATGGTATGGTAAAAAAAAAGTGACTTTTAAATAGTGGTTTTTAGAAATGCCTATTGAAAATTAATTTGTATCATCTGGGTATTGAAAAAAATTACATATTTAGAAACTAGACTCCGAGTACTACATTTTATATTTAGTGACTTTTTTAAAGATTCCATTTCTAAGTGCTTCAAATTCTAAAAATCAGGGAAAACACTTCCACTTTTTGGCCAAAAAGTGGACCCAACTTCTTGCACTGACCCCGTTATAACGTGAGCACGTTATAATGCGAGTAAGTTATAACGCGAGCACGTTATAACGCACTCGTGTTATGTTCCCCTTAAATTTTTTTATGTTCAAGGCTATTAATCATGTATGTATGTATGTATGCCTATATGTATGTATGTATCTATGTATGCCTATATGTATGTATGCATAGTGTCGAGAGCGGAGGAGGGTAGAGATGGGAGTGAGCCAGATAGGGGAGGAGAGGGATGGATAAGGATTGAGTGATTAAGGTTTAAGGTTGAGGGTTGAGCGTTTAGGGATAGGATTTAGAGTTTAGGGATAAGGGATTAGAGTTTAGGACCTTAAGGGATTAGGGTTTAGGGTTGAGGCTTTAGGGATAGCATTTAGGGTTAAGGGTCGAGGGATTAGGGTTAAGGCAGAGTTTTGAGGGTAGAGGGATTAGGGATAGGGTTTAGGGTTGAAAGTTTAGGGTTGAGGGATTAGGGTTTAAGGTATAGTTTAGTAGTTCTTGTGGATAGAGCCAGTAAACAATGGGAGATTATTTGCCTATTTCATAACAATATACCTCCCCTAAGTGTGGGGTGGACAGCAATAAACATAGATGTACCCCAATGCAAATCTTTTCTCATAATGATCATCCTTTTGATTTCAACTATTAATTACTCACTGTGGATGTACCATACGCAAAGCTTTTCTCATAGTGTGTACACCTATTGGCATAATGAACCCCAGATGGGCCAGAAAAAACATGCCATATAACATTACTAACATTAAAAAAGTTCATAGCCATTTTTCTGACATATTCTTGCAAATCAAATATCTTTAAGAGAAGAGTGTCAAAAATGATGGGTTTAACAACCGAACATAAGGCAAAGCAGTTTTGTTGGGTTTAGGGATAGGGTTTAGGGTTTAGGGTTGAGGGATTAGGGTTTAAGGTTGAGGGATTATGGTTTAAGGTATAGTGTTGAGGGTTGAGGGTTTAGGGATAGGGTTTAGGGTTGAGGGATTAGGGTTTAGGGTTGACGGATTAGGGTTTAGGGTTAACAGATTAGGGTTTAATGTTGAGAGTTGAGGGTTGAGGCTTTAGGGTTTAGGGATAGGGTTGATGGTCAATGGATTAGGGTTAAAGTAGAGTGTTGAGGGTAGAAGGATTAGGGATAGGGTTTAGGGTTGAAGGTTTAACGATTAAGGGTGGAGGCTTTAGGGATGAGGGTTAAGGGATTGGGGTTTAAAATATAGTGTTGAGTGTCGAGGGTTTATGGATAGGTTTTAGGGTTTAATTTTTAAGGCTTAAGGTTTGAGGGATAGGGTTTAGGGTTTAGGGATAAGGGATTAGGGTTTAAGGTATAGTGTCGAGGGTTGAGGGTTTAGGAATAGGGATAGCGTTTAGGTTTTAGGGATGAGGGATTAGGGTTGAGGGTTGAGGGATTAGGGTTTAAGGTATAGTGTCGAGGGTTGAGGGTTGAGGGATTAGGTTTTAGGGTTGATGGATTAGGGTTTAAGGTATAGTGTTGAGGGTTGAGGGTTTACGAATAGGGTTTAGGGTTGACAGATTAGGGTTGAGGCTTTAGGGATGAGGGTTTAAGGCTTAAGATATAGTGTCAAGTGTTGAGGGTGTAGGGATAGGGTTTAAGTTTTAAGGGTTAAGGGTTGAGGGATAGGGATTAGGGTTTAAGGTATAGTGTTGAGGGTTGATTGTTTAGGGATAGGGTTTAGGTTTGAGGGATTAGGGTTTAGGGTTGATGAAGTACAGTTTAATGTTGAGAGTTGAGGGTTGAGGGTTGAGGTTGAGGGATAGGGTTAATGGTCAAGGGATTAGGGTTAAATAAGAGTGTCGAGGGTAGAGGGATTAGGGATATGGTTTAGGGTTGAAGGTTTAAGGATTTAGGGTTGAGGCTTTAGGGATGAGGGTTAAGGGATTAGGGTTTAAGATATAGTATCGAGTGTCGAGCATGTAGGGATAGGTTTTAGGGTTCAAGTTTTAAGGGTTAAGGGTCGAGGGATTAGAGTTAAGGGTTGAGGGATTAGGGTTTGACGTTGAAGGTTGAGTACATTGAGGTTCAAGGGTTAAGGGTTTTAGGATAGGATTGAGGGTCGAGGGATTAGGGTTAAAGTAGAGTGTCGAGGGTATAAGGATTAGGGATAGGGTTGGGGGGTTTACGGATAAGGGATTAGGGTTTAAGGTATAGTATCAAGCCCATTGAGGGTCTAGGAATAGGGATAGCATTTAGGGTTTAGGGATGAGGGATTAGAGTTGAGGGATAACAGATTAGGGTTGAGGGTTGAGGGATTAGGGTTTAGGGATAAGGTTTAGGGTTGAGGGTTGAGGGATTAGGGTTTAAGGTATAGTGTTGAGGGTTTAGGGATAGGGTTTAGGGTTGAGGGATTAGAGTGAAGGGTCGAGGGATTAGGATTTGACATTGAGGGTTGAGGCTTTAGGGTTTAGGGTTTAGGGACAGGGTTGAGGGTCGAGGGATCATAGTTAAGGGTTGAGGGATTACGATTTGATGTTGAGGGTTGAGGTTTGAGGGTCAAGGGTTTAGGGATAGGGTTGAGGTCGAGGGATTAGGGTTAAAGTAGAGTGTGGAGGGCATAAGGATTAGGGATAGGGTTGGAGGGTTTACAGATAAGGGATTAGGGTTTTAAGGTATAGTATCGAGTCTGTTGAGGGTTTAAGAATAGGGATAGTATTTAGGGTTTAGGGATGAGGGATTAGAGTTGAGGGATGACATATTAAGGTTGAGGGTTGAGGGATTAGGGTTTAGGGATAAGGTGTAGGGTTGAGGGTTGATGGATTAGAGTGAAGGGTCGAGGGATTAAGATTTGACGTTGAGGGTTGAGGGTTGAGGCTTTAGGGTTTAGGTTTTAGGGATAGGGTTGAGGGTTGAGGGATCAGAGTTAAGGTTTGAGAGATTAGGGTTTGACGTTGAGGGTTGAGGGTTGCGGTTCAAGGGTCAAGGGTTTAGGGATAGGGTTGAGGGTCAAAGGATTAGGGTTAAAGTAGAGTGTGGAGGGTATAAGGATTAGGGATAGGGTTGGAGGGTTTAGGGATAAGGGATTAGGGTTTAAGGTATAGTATCGAGTCTGTTGAGGGTTTAGGAATAGGGATAGTATTTAGGGTTTAGGGATGAGAGATTAGAGTTGAGGGATGACAGATTAGGGTTGAGAGTTGAGGAATTAGGGTTTAGGGTTGAGGGTTGAGGGATTAGGGTTTAAGGTATAGTGTTGAGGGTTTAGGGATAGAGTTTAGGGTTGATGGATTAGAGTGAAGGGTCAAGGGATTAGGATTTGACGTTGAGGGTTGAGGGTTGAGGCTTTAGGGTTTAGGGTTTAGGGATAGGGTTGAGGGTCGAGGGATCAGAGTTAAGGGTTGAGGGATTAGGGTTTGACGTTGAGGGTTGAGGGTTGAGGTTCGAGGGTCAAGGGTTTAGAGATAGGGTTGAGGGTTGAGGGATTAGGGTTAACGTAGAGTGTGGAGGGTATAAGGATTAGGGATAGGGTTGGAGGGTTTAGGGATAAGGGATTAGGGCTTAAGGTATAGTATCAAGTATGTTGATAGTTTAGGAATAGGGATAGCATTTAGGGTTTAGGGATGAGGGATTAGAGTTGAGGGATGACAGATTAGGGTTGAGGGTTGAGGGATTAGGGTTTAGGGATAAGGTTTAGGGTTGAGAATTGAGGGATTAGGGTTTAAGGTATAGTGTCGAGGGTCTAGGGATAGGGTTTAGGGTTGATGGATTAGAGTGAAGGGTTGAGGGATTAGGATTTGATGTTGAGGGTTTAGGGTTTAGGGTTTAGGGATAGGGTTGAGGGTCGAGGGATCAGAGTTAAGGGTTGAGGGATTAGGGTTTGACATTGAGGGTTGAGTTCTAAAGATAGGCAAACAGAGATTTTGTATTCAGGTTATTTAGATGTTGATGGGTTTAGACTTGAGCTGAATTGTTAGACTCTTAATCTAGCCTGAAGAGAGTTTCTGTCATCAAATGTAGATTTATGGGTTCGATTATATTGATTGCCTCTTCAGTTTTGGGGTGTGGATGTTTTGGAATCAATCAGGAAGTCTTTAGGAGAATTTGTGGAAGTAGATTGGCAATCGCTTGATAGAACCCCTGCTATTTATGCTTAGATAAGGATTTGTCATAAAACTAGAACTTCTGCTTCCAAAGAAGATCTATCTTTCTTCCTCGATGGGCATTTTCTATCAAGAACTTGATTATGAGGGCTTGCCCCTTCATTGTTATGCCTATCATATGGTGGAGCATCTGTCAAGCTCTTACAGGAAATAGGAAAAGTTCTCCCTCAAAAACCTTATGGTCATTCAAGGCTGAAGGGGAAGGTTTGGAAAGAGAAATGGATCACCAAAGAGATGAAGAATTGGTATTTCTCAGACACCATCACTGGTTTTTCTCTGATGAAGAGGACCTACCAAGATGGAAAGAATTTGAAGATTATATGATCTCCAAAGGAAAATCTCCTAATTCTCCCAGAATGTCATCCTTTAGCAAGGCGGGACCAGGTGGCTTGGCTCTTCCAGTCATGGATCCTCCCGTATTTAAGAGGAATTGTAAGGCTTGGAAGTGTTAGTTGATGAAGCACAAGATGTGGTCATCCCTGCTTGTGTTAAGGAAGATAATGCATAGGATGTGATCAATCTATAGCAGGACAAAACGTGAGCACGTTATAACGTGCTCACATTTTGTCCTGCTATAGAAATGGTAAAAAAGCATTGACCCCCGTGATCCAAACCCAAATGCTCTATTTTCATACTAATTCTTCGTGTGCTCTAACAAAAAAGAAGTGCTTTCATGCTGTTGGGAAGTTCACATGCACATTTGACACATTGTACCACCTTTGCATGATCTTTCCACCACCTTTTCTGCTTTGCCAACGTGAGAAGGAGGAAATATCATAGTTTTCACACCAAGTTTGATATATATCTATTCAAGTTTAGGAATTTAACATTATAGATTGGTTAATAGAATTGTTGTTAGTAATTATATTTGAGTGTTATTCAATTTAACATTGAAAAGGAAGCAAGTGGTGAAAAATTCAAATTGTTGAGGAGTTTGATACAAGAAGAAAAAAACACTACATAATTGGGTACTCTCTCCATTCGAATCTTCATTTTTTAGGTATGTCAAGTCTTTACATGCATGTTCTTTACATTTTCCTTAATTCAGATTGAATTACTTTATCATGCTTTATCATACATGTTTAAAATAGACACATTCCCAATCAAGAAAGTAGCCTACAATCTCACATGATGCCATGTATATTTTCTACACTTGGGCTCTTTAATAATTATGTGTAATAAATAGACCTTAACATACCATAATGTTAAACTATACAAGAATAAATCCTTACAACATAATAAAAATACTATCCCACTATTATCTTGTATTCATTTCTTAGGAAGTAATATTGGTCTCTTTATCATGCTACAAACAAATTCTCCATCATGCCGATGAAATGATCAAGAATTAAACCAACATAGGAAGAGATAGAAGCTAAGAATGCAAAGAAAGCAGTGGCTATGAGGGAACTTTGTGAGAAGAGGAAATTGGACAGGATAAATGAAGACATACCAATTGAAGAGGAACCACAACCATCACAAAGAGATATGGTATTGGCGGCACAAAGAGAATGAATGCAAAAACTTCGTGCTACGAGAGATTTGAATACCATAGTTGGAGACACGTCCTCTACCACAAGTCAACATGTAGGGACACCATCTACCACATCTCAAGTTGAGAGTACATCATCACTCACATGTGATGAAGGAGGTACGCCATCATTCCCACCTCAACCTCAAGGTATGTCATCTATTCCATCTTCAATCAAAGGTATGCCATCTAGCCCATCTCATTTAAATATTGATGAAATTCTTAATGTTGAGATGAATTTACCTAACTTAACACCACCTAGAATTTTGCATAGAAAGCCAAAGTATTTGATTGATATTGATGAGAATATTTTGTAGCCAATGGAAGGTAAGATTCCAAAATGCACTTGTAGAAGATATGCTCATAAGATTTGGAGATTGTTCTTTGAAAAGTTAAATGAGACTCCAAGATGTCAACTATTCATTGAAATGATGCAAAGTATAAAGTATAGGTCCATCATGAAGATTCTTGGGTTGAGAACATCAAAGGCTTCAAGTGAAAAATCTATTCTCAAGAATCTAATGAGTGTGTATGAGAGTGTGGGTAACACCTCATGCACAAAAGATAGTAATGCAACACAGCATGTGATTACATCGACTATAGTAAGTAGTCAAATGAGGAAAGCTCATCTCATTAGAAACACGAGTCAAGAATTGAGAATTAATAGGAAAACTTTATCAAGAGCCGTTGGAAGATGCCAAAGAATTGAGGACACTAATGCCAATGAATTATGGGTGTTCTCGGGGAGACTACCATGAAAAGATAAACCAATTGTTGAAGCATTGAGATCACTAATTGAAGACTTTTGGAAGAATTACACAAGGGTATCTTTGAATCAAAGGGATGTGGTAAGAAGGAGAATTGGTAGTCAGAACCGTGAGCCACATCCAAAGCATTTTTTGGATGAGACTCAAACACAGTTTTATGGTAAATTTCTAGAGAAGTATCCTCAAATTAAAATTTCTCAAAGATATTTTGAAATGCTAAAACCTTTCTATGTCAAGATAAATCACACACGCACTACTTGTTGTTGTAGATTACATACTGAATTTTCTAACCATTTTGATGCTTATAGATCTATATGTTTAGATATGCATACTAACAATGTTTTGCAGGGTTGTGCCATATGTGCCCCACCAACATCTTCAAGAGACTTCATATCAAGAATTTTATGTGAAAGAGAGGAAGGTCAAATATTCTATAAGAAATTATGCTTGGATGGCACATGTCATCATTGTAGTGGCTTGCAACATTTGCCAATATGTGAACATATGGAAAGAACACATGTGGTTGGAAATGAACTAGTAGAGTTTGGCAAGTATAAAACAATGGCATACAATACAAAAGATGGTAAAGAAGCAAAGAGGTGTGAATTGGTTATTGAAAAGATTCCAGTGTATCAGTTTATGCCTATATTTCGTGACACCATAGTGTATGAGTGTGCAAGACATGCCCATAGAGCTCAATGGTTGGACTTGCAATTCAAGTTATGCAAGGACACATTTTCGGTTGGTAGTATTGTTTCAGTTGTTGACTTTGCAGAGAACTATAGTCTACAACCACAGCATGAGGTGCAATCAAAATATTACAACTCCACACAGGTTTCTATATTTGTGCACATCGCATTCATTCATGCAAATGATAGTACAGAGGATGATAGAAAGATCATAAGGGAGTATAATTTCTATATTATTGATGATCGCACACATTCTACGGAGTTTGTGCAAGGTTTCTTTTAGGTGTTCTACAATGATTTGGCTAGAAGGGGCATATCGTTCAGTCAACATATCATATGGTCGGATAACTGTGCGTCATAATTCAAGAACTCGTAGAATTTCTATTGGCTGAGTAGGAGGCATAATTTTACAGGTATTCAACATATGTGGAACTTTTGTGAGGTCAGGCATGGAAAGGGGGAGCATGATGGTGCAGGAGCATGTATCAAAAGAGCCATAGCATGAAAAGAGTTAAAGTATAAAGACAATGCAAAGTTGACATATACAAAATTGATTGTCAAGTGGTGTAATGCTTCCATGGGTCCAGGTAATGAAGGTAAGTCTTCAGTTCGTAGATTTTTTTCGTTGATAGATGATACTAACATTGCACCATATGAGGACTGTTGTACATTGATAAGATCAAATGAGATGCACTCTTTTAGAAGATCAATTGCAGGTTCATGGAGTATCCATACATGAAAGATGTCATGCTTTTGTTCTTCCTATACAATTCAGGTATGGGATGAGTGCGAGTCAAAGGAGTGGGTTGATGAATGGAAGTTAAGTTATCTTAGCCCACTTGACACGTATCAACCCCTGACAACACTGGAACTAACATAGATGGAATCATCAGTTGACTTTGACCACATATCAGATTTAGTTCAACTAGGTAATATAGGGCACGTATATGCATCTAATTTCATCTAGTTCAACTAGGTAATGTCATCTTACTTTGTAGTGTTTTTGTAATGTTGACTAATTTCATCTAATTTGCTACACATATCAATGTAGGGCATGTATATATAGTTATTGTAGATTAAGATAATGAAGAGGGAACAGATTATTACTTATGTTGTTGTGTTGAGGCCAAAAAGAACCCTACAGGCTTAGTGGTTATTACTGGAACATGGCTTAGAAGGTACCCACATAAGAGTGTTAATGTTTGGCTGTTTCAAGACTTTGACATGCATCAGAAGATTCTTCATTACTCGAACCTTGTCATGGCATCCAATGTTCATTTGATAAAGTATCGGGGTAGACCTTTGAACAAAATCTTGTGGAAGGTGCATGAGTCTGACCATCAAGCAATACTTGACACAATAAAGAGTAGAGTAGAGCCGGATGGTTCATTGGATTAATTTGTAAGTATTCACATTGATTTTGTAAAGTCATGTTACATTGAGTTGTAAGTATGCACATTAATTTGTAAGGTTTGTCTTTTTTTAATTTCTTGCTGCATTTTTACACATATACACATTTTTACATCATCATGTTATGCATTTTTGGTGTCCTTCTCCTAATGTGACCAAACTAACTATTCCAACGCATCCGGATGGGTACATGTATGCTAGGCATGGTCTTATTTTTCACCCAAACATGTCAAAACAATCTGAGCTACATTGTACCGATGATATCCCTGAAGAGTCTAAAGTGCAAAAAGGCAGCAATGTTTGACGAGATATTACTTGAAAACTGTGTCACTTAGAAACATTCCGTCTTAGGAAACGCGATCACATAGAGTGCCTCTACAATAACCTCTCTCAGTTTTTTATAGCTATGAGGCATTTGCCCATGGTGAAAGGTTTTTTGCTGCCCCAAAAATCATCAGAAGGAGGCAGTGTAAAGTTGCAAAGGGGTGTAACTTTCATCCTGCTCCTAATGTGACCAAAATGACTATTCCAACGCTTCCAGATGGGTACATTTACGCTAGGTATGGTCCTATTTTTCACCCAAACATGTCGAAACAGTTTGAGCTACATTGTACCGACAATATCCCTAAAGAGTCCAAAGTGTAAAAAGACAGCAATCTTTGATGAGATGTTACTCAAAAACTATGTCACTTAAAAATATTCCATCTAAGGCAACACGATGATGTAGAGTGTCTCTACAATAACCTCTCTCAGTTTTTTATATCTCTGAGACATTTGCCCGTGGTGAAACATTTTCTGCTGCCCCAAAAATCGTCAGAAGGGGGCAGTGTAAAGTTGCAAAGGAGTGTAACTTTCATCCTGCTCCTAATGCAACCAAACTGATTGTTCCAATGTGTCTAGATGGGTACATTTAAGCTAGGCATGGTCCTATTTTTCACCCAAACATGTCGAAACAGTCTGAGCTACATTGTACCGATAATATCCCTGAAGAGTCCAAAGTGCAAAAAGGTAGCAATCTTTGACGAGATGTTACTCAAAAACTGTGTCACTTAGAAATATTTCATCTAAGGTAACGCGATCATGTAGAGTGTCTCTACAATAACCTCTCTTAGTTTTTTATATCTCTGAGACATTTGCCCGTGGTGAAAGGTTTTCTGCTACCCTAAAAATCATCAGAAGGAGGCAGTGTAAAGTTGCAAAGGGGTGTAACTTTCATCCTACTCCTGATGCGACCAAACTGACTATTCCAACGTGTCTGGATGGGTATATTTATGCTAGGCATGGTCCTATTTTTCACCCATGTCTGAGCTACATTGTACCGACGATATCCCTGAAGAGTCTAAAGTGCAAAAAGATAGCAATCTTTGACGACATGTTACTCAAAAATTGTGTCACTTAAAAATATTTCGTCTAAGGTAACATGATCATGTAGAGTACCTCTACAATAACCTCTCTTATTTTTTTATATCTCTAAGACATTTGCCCATGGTGAAAGGTTTTCTACTGCCCCAAAAATCATCAAAAGGAGGCAATGTAAAGTTGCAAAGGGGTGTAACTTTCGTCTTGCTCCTGATGCGACCAAAATGAATGTTCCAACGTAGCTGGATGGGTACATTTACGCTAGGCATGGTCTTTTTTTTCACCCAAACATGTTGAAACAATCTGAGCTACATTGTACCGACGATATCCTTGAAGAGTCTAAAGTGCAAAAAGGTAGCAATCTTTGACGAGATGTTACTCAAAAATCGTGTCACTTAGAAACATTTCGTCTAAGGAAACGTGATCATGTAGAGTGCCTCTACAATAACCTCTCTCAGTTTTTTATATCTCTAAGACATTTACCTGTGGTGAAAGGTTTTCTGCTGCCCCAAAAATTGTTAGAAGTAGGTAGTGTAAAGTTGCAAAGGGGTGTAACTTTTGTCCTACTCCTAATGCGACCAAACTGATTGTTCCAACGCGTTTGGATGGGTACATTTACGCTAGGTATGGTCCTATTTTTCACCCAAACATGTCAAAACAGTCCGAGCTACATTGTATCGACGATATCCCTGAAGAGTCAAAAGTGCAAAAAGGCAGCAATCTTTGATGATATGTTACTCGAAAACCATCTCACTTAGAAACATTTTGTCTAAGGCAACATAATCACGTAGAGTGTCTCTATAATAACCTCTCTCAGTTTTTTATATCTTTGAGACATTTGCCCGTGGTGAAAGGTTTCTTACTGCCCCAAAAATCGTCAGGAGGAGGTAGTGTAAAGTTGCAAAGGGGTGTAACTTTCATCCTGCTCTTGATGCGACCAAACTGACTATTCTAACACATCCGGATGGTTACATTTATGCTAGGTATGGTCCTATTTTTCACCCAAAAATGTCGAAACAGTCCGAGCTACATTGTACCGACGATATCCCTAAAGAGTCCAAAGTGCAAAAATGCAACAATCTTTGATGAGATGTTACTCGAAAACTATGTCACTTAGAAACATTTTGTCTAAGGCAACGCGATCATGTAGAGTGCCTCTACAATAACCTGTCTCAGTTTTTTATATCTCTGAGGTGTTTGCCCATGGTGAAAGGTTTTTTGCTGCCCCAAAAATCATTAAAAGGGGGCAGTGTAAAGTTGCAAAGCATTGCTAAGAAATCCTCAATACTCAAACACTCCAATGAACTAAAGAAACTTCTTCGTAGGCAGAAATGTAAGGGTACACAAGGGTAAAATGGTGCATAGATGACTTAGTGCATTTCTATGACTTCATTCACATGTTTAAATGTTTGAGAAACTCTCCTTTACTAAGTGCTTGTCCTCATGTCAATGTTAAGCTTTATAACTCCTAGGCACTCAATTAGGTGATGTCATTAGATATAACTTACCCTTAGGTGCCAATGTAGCTTCTTCAATCCATCACACTTCTAGGCGCTCAAATTTAAGGTCTTGTACTTGTATCTTATTCCTAGGCGCAATTGGATGATCTTCCTAGATCTAGGTGCTCATGATGGTAGGAAATTACATGAAGGGGCGCCTAAGTCCAATTTGACTTTGTATTTGATATTTTATGACTCCAATTGACTAGGAATGGCTCAATTTCTAAAGTGCTGACTCAATAATGTAAGTTTAAGGTCTTTTCCTCCTAGGCGCCAATTAATGAGTTCACTAGATGCAATTTCTCCTGGACTTGAAGATTGTGAAAGAACTTGAAGCTTGGATGGATGTCTTTGAATGTTTGATGAAGAAGTGTTCCAACTTGAAAGGTCCTTTGAAGTGTAGATATTGATGATAACACTTTCCCTTATATGTGAAGTAGATGACTTCTCAAGGAGGCTTGAATGTATCAGAGGGACTTGAAATTGAATGGATGTCTTTGGAATGCTTGATGATGATGAGAAGTTCCTTTGGAGCGGCTACATGCTGATCTTGAAGTGATGATTGATGAAGAATCTGGTTGATACTTGAAGATGAATGGAACTTGAAGTGATAGATGGAAGTCTTCGAACATGATGCAACATGAAGTGATATATCTTGTTGTGACCTCTTGGAGCAGCTACCTCTTGAAGTGGTGTTTCCTTGGTAGTGATTACTTCCATCTTAACTCTCTGTCATGAATGAATGTGAAAAGCTCCTTTGGAGCAGCTACATGATGACTCTAGGCGATTCCAAGCTCTTGCTCCTACCTTTTCCTGCAATCTTCCTACAATACAAACCAAGAAACACATCAATCCTCATGATAAACATTTTATAACACAAAGGAATCATCTTTAAACATGGAATAATCTTACTACAAATCTAGGTGCATATATAGGTAAAAAGAAGAGCAAAGGGCGCCTAACACAAGTTGGTCCATATTTATCACTTTAAATGATTTCAAACAATTGTAATGGCTTAAATAGGTCAATCTCCCTTAAGAGATTCATTCAAAAGGTGTCTTTCAATGCAATTTCTCCCTTAGGCGCCAGAATGGGTTTGTACTGATGGAGAGTGCACCTAGATTTAAATGTCTTTATACTTGCAATTCTAAATGATGAGACATGTCTTAGAATGAATTCTATCTTTCAAGCGCTCACTCCAAAAGGTCATCTCATGCAATTTCACCCAAGGCGCTCATTGAGGTGTCCTCAGAGGCTAAAGTGCGCCTAACTCAATTACCTTTATCTTTATCATTTTTGTGCTTTCAACAATTGAAAATGAAATAGAGTGATCCTTTCTCTCAAGGTACTCACCTATTGATATGAAATCAAGTTATTTCCCTTAGGCACAATTTTAGGCTTGTATGGGTGAAAAGTGCATCTTACATCCTTAGGTGGTTCTTTCTAATTCTCAATGATTTCAATCAAATGCCAAGTGTCTACGGAAGATTTTGTCTTGAGATGATTAAATTTTGAGGTTCAAATCCCTTCCTCAATCAAGGCACAATCTGAGGGTTGTATAGATGAAAGTTGACTTCAACTTGGGCGCTCATTTGAGTTGGGAGGAGCTAGAATTTGAGCCTAGATTAGAGATAGATATTTTGGCTTATTTGATGATGGTCTCAAGTCTCTCTACCAAGGCGCATTTTGATGATGTTCTTATTTAAACTCTTATGAAGACTATCTCATCCCTAAGTGCTCATCCTCATGATTTTCATGCACTTAGACTTCAAGGCACCAAAACTAGTAGGAAAATTCATAATGAGCACCTTTTCTTTGGAAGAATTTCTTATTGATCATTATGCACACTTTGGATTTGATATGTACTTCCTTTACTTCCATGTACTCAATTAATCATAATTATTGTGAAAGACTTCTCCAAGTTGATTGATAACATGTTTCTTGATGTTAAGATCCTTCATTCACTCCTTCTTAGATCTAGGCGCTCATGATGGTGGGAAATTACATGAAGGGCACCTAAGGTTCAAGATAGGTTCTTTCCACTCATCGTAACTTTCAATCATTGTAGTTAATCTCAAAAGACATCATCCAAAATGAGAAACCAAGACTTGTCATTATAAGTTGATTTCCTCCAAGGAGCCAATACAAGGTTCTTTTGAAGGCAAAGGGCGCCTAGGCTTATGGGGCTCAATTTGATGTATTTATTGAAAGCTCAAGGTGAATTGATGCTTATTGAAAATGCCACTTAGTCCTTCATTTGCATTCTAGGCACCATTTCCTATTGACTTATATACTCCTCCTCACGCTAGGGCGCCATAATGAAGTGGTTTAGACAATAGGTGCGCTTCACTTACTAGAGGCTTGTTCTCCTTCCACCTTAGGTGCACTTTTATGGTGGAACAGGTGTCAATGGGTGCCTTGTCTTAAATGAATGCTCTCTCCAAGTTGGGTGCCCTTTTGAGGCTTTATGAGTTGCAAATTGTGCCTTAACCCTTCATGCTTGTTGCTCAATGTTTGAATGTTTAAGAAAGTCTCCTTTAGGCACTCATCTTAATGACTTTTTCTCAAGGCACAATCATCCTAATGACTTGGATATTCATCCTAGTGTTTCATGATATTAGGCTACCAGACTTAGTCATTTTCAGGATCTCAAACATAAAGAATAACATGATTATTCATTTTTTGTATTGCATATAGTTGACATTGTATGCTACTCATAAAGAATATTAATATTTTCTGTTCAACATGATGATTCATTTTTTTTTTAAATATAACTTTTATCTTTTAGTTCCAAAATGAGGTTTAGGTGATCCTTGAATAACAATAGCTAGCTTATTGGATCAACAAACATCCTATGTAATACAATTGGACTTTAAATATTTGAAGTAGCCATCTATAAATATCTATTCAAATGTGGATTTATAATGCAAGTGTGGACGCCATCAATAAAAAAGATTTGTATTAACCAAATATCCATATAGGCATACATCAATATTTGTCGATATAAGCATAACATATATACAAAATAGCCATATATGCTTACAAGAATGCCATATAGGCATACAACAAAGGAACAAAATAAAAAGTCATTCCCCTCTGGCTAGTGAAGAGAATAGATCACAGACAACCTTTGATCTTCGAGGGGATGGAGATGCGCATGTGGGTGGTCTACTATGAATGTGAGGGCTGCTCCTCCTATTTAGTTCTTCCTGCATCTTTAGCTATTACAATAAAAAAGTATAGACATTAATATATAGAAATTACAAGTTATAAAAAATGAAACATTTAACAAAATAATCACTTACCGCTACCATATAATCTGTCTCCTCACTTGCCTCAATAGCAGGAATAGGCCATGGTGATGTCATGTCCTTTAGAAACCATCCAGATAGAAATTAAACTTTAAATCAATAATCTTTTAATTTTTCAAAAATAGACAACTATAACAATGAATGTAAATTGAAATTTACTAATCTGCCTCATACCCCTATCAATGCCATGGAGCATGAATCGCAGAGGTCACACCATGCTCCATTGCCCTATGAACATTGGGAGGTGTCTCCGTAGCCTGTATCATCTGGAAATAAAACAACATTATTCAATTACGAAAACTATAATAGTGATGCAAATCATGGCTGCTAACATACACACACATTCATCTAAACATGGAAGTACACACAATAAAGCACACAAGTCACATACAAAAATCTAGTACGTACAATTCATTCATTAAACTATTTATTTTATTACCTCCGTGAAGCTTTGAAGTCCACCACCGCTGGCAGGTGTTGCCGTGAAATCTCCAATATTAACCTATTCAACATCCAAAATCAGATATTAGAATACCATTCATATAACGATGCTATTCACATGTAATATTTATAATTGTTTACTAGTTACATACCTCGACAGTAGATGATCTAGTGTAATATGCAGGTGGAGAACCACTAAAAATTGCATCAACACTATGACCCTAAAATTTCATTAAAATCATCAAACTAAATTAGTTAATCTTGCATTTCAAAATTGAAATTTAATAAATTAAATTCAATAAACTTGCTAATATTTACCTGAGTATCAAGGCCGAAAGTCTCACTCAGGAGGGTATCTGTCATCACCATCTTCTCAGCTACAGATGTAGCCTGTGCACCTGCATCCTGACTATCCATGGGGTCATAACCACAGGCTGATCCACAAGTCTGACAAGCATGGGGTGGGACCCTACTCCTCGCACTCTCCCAACCCACTATGTGCTGCAGGACTGGCATGCTCTATGGTGGTCTGGGTCAAGGCACTAATGGACTGAAGCGTATCGACCTCAACACTCTCCTTCACAATGGAAGGGATAGAAATATGCTCATGGGATGGTCTATTGATTACTCGTCTCACTACCCGCTGTGGGTCAAGACGTGCCCCTGGTCTATCTTGTGCTAACCCCCCACCTCTACCCTAGAAGTCCCGCATATCAAAATAGTTTGGCACTTTATTGAGGACAAACTCGCAGTAGAGTTTCCTCAAAAAGTATTACGGGACCTCATTATTATTGCATGGAGGATGGTCAAAAACCATCCACCACCTCTGCCCAAAATTGCCCCTTATTTCTTGGTTGTTGCACCAATGGATAGGGAACCTCTTGCATGTAATGGGTGGAGGTTGATTTGTTTGTGGGTTTGTGAAAATCGAACACAAGTCTAATTTTGTAATTTGTAATTTTTTCACATCTTGGTATGACAGCTTGTTTGCATAATAATCTCTAAACTCTCTCATCTTATCCATCCAACTAGTTATTTGCTTTCTAATTGAATCTACATTTGATAACATAGATTCAAGAGATTCAGCAAGCATGGACCTATGCAAGGTTGAAGTGGAAGGATCTTTCAACCTTGCAATTATATCTTCAATTTCTTTTTTGTTGTTTTCAATTTACCCCATTATATTTTCTTGTGTTCCAGGGGCATGTCGAGGAATGGATGGAGGAGGTTGTTGTTCCGTAGGATTTTGTGGATTAGGAGGAGGAGGAGGTGGTGGTGCATTAACATTTCCTGACAATTAATGAAATATACATCAAAAAACAACTCAAACCTACCTATTTAGAAGAAAATTCAAACAAAAAGACAAAGAAACTCACTTCTTTGGCGTGCTTGACGTCGTGGCAGCATTTTGGTGATGAATCGATAAGATTTTTGTGTTGAATTGAGGAATCCAAAACACAAGCGCGCTTCCTAGGGTTTGCAGACTGGGGAATAGTGGAGAAAAAAGAAATGAAATGAAATGAGATGAGTTTTTTTTATTTATAATAGGTGATAACACGCTCGTGTTATAATGTGAGCGTGTTATGGTTTGGTTTTGACGAGCCTTAGGCTCGTCATTACCAAACCATAATGCGAGCGCGTTATAACATGCTCACATTTTGTATTATTATTTTTTTAAAACAATTTGGCCACTTTTTGGCCCCCCATCTTTTTGCACTTACCCACCACTAGTACTCTTTTGGTCATCCACATCTCTTGCCCAATCTGCATCTGTATATGCATGAAGAGAGAAATCACGATCTCTGGGATACCACAGTCCATACTCAACTGTCCCTTTTAGATATCTAAAAATCCTCTTGATTGCCATGACATGAGATTCTCTAAGATCAGCTTGAAATCTAGCAACAAGTCCAACAACATTCATAATGTCAGGTCTAGTTTGAGTGAGATACAACAATCCTCCAATCATTGACCTATACTTTTTCTAATCAGTCTTAGGAGAGTCATCATCTTTGCTCAATCTACATCCAGTTGCCATGGGAGTATTCATTGGTTTTGAGTCTTCCATCCTAAATTTCTTCAATAATTCTTTCAAATATTTAGTCTGAGAAATGAAGATTCCTTTCTTTGTTTGAGTGATTTGTAGACCCAAGAAGAAATTCATTTCCCCAAGCATGGACATCTCAAATTCACTTTTCATTTAATTTGCAAAAGATTTACACATACTATCTCTTCCTCCAAAAATGATATCATCAACAAACACTTCAACAATCTAGATGTTTTCATGATCAATTTTGAAATACAAATTACTGTGAGCAGTACCTTTGTTGAAACCAATCTTCAAAAGTTGCTTATCCAATCTTTCATACCATGCTCTTGGGGCTTGCTTCAGTCCATACAGTGCTTTCTTCAACTTACAGACCATATCACCATGATCAGACAATTAAAATCCATCCGGTTGTTCAATGTACACTTCTTCTTCTAAGTCACCATTCAGGAAGGTAGACTTAACATCTATCTGATATACTTTGAAATCCTTGAAAGTAGCAAAAGCAATAAATAATCTGACTGCTTCAATTCTTGCCACCGAAGCAAAAGTTTCTTCAAAATCAACTCCTTCTATTTGAGAGTAACCCTTATAGACCAATCTGGTTTTATTTCTAATTACTTCACCAACTTCATTCAGTTTGTTCCGGAAGACCCATTTGGTTCCAATCACATTCTTGTTTCTAGGTCTGGGAACAAGATCCCAAGTGTGATTTTTCTCAATTTGCATTAGCTCTTCCTTCATTGCTTTAGTCTAGTTTTCATCATTGCAAGCTTCATTCACTGTCTTAGGTTCAATCTTTAAAATTAGACAATACTCTTCTAAATCTTGAGCAATCCTTCTTCTTGTTTGTACACCTTTTCTTTTATCACCTATGATCTAATCTTTAGAGTGGTTTAGTCTTACATACCTGGGAACTTTGGGAGTTTCTTATACTTCTAATTCTTGATCAGGCTCATTCAAACTTATCTCTTCTTCCTGATTCACCGGATCAGTCTGGATCTGAATCTCAGAAGGGGCTAGGACTTCTTGGATCAAAACATCATTCTGATCATCTTCATCATATTCATAAAATCTTGAGGGTTTTTCAATTCTTTCATCAACCTTCACATTAGTACTTTCTATAATCTTCCTCAATCTCTAGTTATAACACTGATATGCTTTACTTTGAGTAGAGTAACCCAAGAAAATTCCTTCATCACTTCTAGCATCAAATTTGCCTAAATCTTCATCTCTCTTAATGTAACATTTGCTACCAAAAACTCTAAAATACCTCACAGTAGGAGTGATGCCAAACCAAAGTTCATAAGGAGTCTTACTAGTATTGTTTCTAATTTGTACTCGATTGAGAGTATAGACTACAGTGCTGACAACTTCTCTCCAATAGATCTGAGGAATATTTGCTTCCATCATCATTGTCCTAGATACTTCCTGGATGGTCTCATTCTTTCTCTCCACTACTCCATTCTCTTGTGGAGTCCTAGGAGAAGACAACTGTCTCTTTATTCCATGTTTCTCACAAAATTCTATGAACTCACCAGATGTGAATTCTCCACCTCTATTAGACCTTAGACATTTTAATTTTAATCCAATATCATTCTCTACCATAGCCTTGAATATTTTGAATTTCTCAAGAGCTTCTAATTTTTCTTTCAGAAAAGTTACCCACATCATCCGGGAGTAGTCATCAATTAATAACATGAAGTATCTATCACCCTGCACACTTTTGATTCTAGCTGGACCACATAAATCAGTATGAACTAAGTCTAATAATTTGGTAGAAGATTGTTCCTTACTTTTGAATGAGACTTTGCTTTGTTTACCCAACTAACATTCTTTGCACAAACTATTTGTAGGTTTCACCAATTTTGGAAGATCTCTTATAGCCTAAGTATTGTTTATCTTGATGATATTATCAAAATTCACATGACACATCCTCCTATGCCATAACCAACTCTGATCAATTTGCACAAATAGACAATTTTTACCAGTACCAACTAAATGGAAGATATTACCTTTTGTTTGAGTACCGGATGTAATCTCTGTTTCGGAACTTTCAAAGATCTTGCATTTTCCATTCTTGAATCGAAGATCATAGCCTTTGTCCACCAATTGTCCAACACTGAGAAGATTGTGCTTCAAACCTTCAACAGATAGTATATTACCAGTTTTGTTCTTTCCATCAAAAGAAATAGTTCCTCTACCTTTGATTCTACCAGCAGAATTATCACCAAACTTTACCACTCCTCCTTCATACCTTTCCAAATCTAAGAACTTATTTTTGTCACCTGTCATATGGTGAGACCATCCATTGTCAATGACCCAATCATCCTTTTCTTCAACTTGGGCAGCCAGAGCTCTTTCTACAACTTTATGATTGACAGATTCAGAGGGCATTGGATCTTCTTCCTTGATGGCAATAAACACCCAATCACTTCTAGATTTGTTTCTTGTCTCTGATTCATCATCTGTTACTCCTTCATTGTCATCCTCTTCATGAACATATTAACAATTCTTTTAGAACCTTGATCTGTTAGGATTTGGCCTTGAAAATATTTCTGGACACTTTGAGGCAAAATGGCCAATCTTATTGTAGTTAAAACACTTAAAAGGCAATTTCCCTTCATACTTACCAGATCCTCTTTCTAGTCTTTTTGCAATAAGGGCTTCAAGCTGAGCAGTTTCAGCTTCTTCTTCTTCCAGGTTTTTTCTTTCTTTTTCATACCATGATAGTTTCCTTGAAGAGTTCTCTCCTGGATCAAACCTTTGTTTTCCTTTTACAGAAGCACTAGCTTTGAATGCATATTCAGTCTTGGGAGGAACATCTCCAAACTTGGTCATTTCAAATGTGGCCAATTTACCAACCAATTGATCTCTTGTGACACTTGAATGGGCTCTGAATTCTTCAATGGCTGCAACCTTGATTTTATAAGAAGCAGGAAGAGATCTGAGAACTTTGCCAACAATCTCATCTTCATCCAAGACTCCACCAGCACATCTAAGGCCACAAAGAAGCTCATTCACTCTTGGCATAAAGGTAGTGATATTTTCATCTTCTCTCATCTTCAGATTTTCAAATTTCCCTTTCAGACTTTGTAGCCTTGCACATTAACATACTTGTCTCCTTCATGTAGAAGTTCCATTTTTCCCAAATCTCAAAAGCAGTTTGTAGGTCAACAACATTTGAAAGCTCTGAATCAGACAAGGCACTTAGAAGAGCTTCTTTAGCCCACAAATTGTTTTCAGCATCTATGATTTCTTTAGTGGTTACCAGGCCATTCTGTGGTAGAGTATACTTTGTTGTAGCCATGGTCCAGTACTGCATTCCCATACATTGCAAGTGACATTTCATGCAACTTTTCCAAAGATTAAAATTGGTTCCCTCAAACTTCAGACTATCCTTCTTGTAGGACGACATCCTGGATCTCATCAAGTGGTTAATCTCTTTTAGAGGAACTTAGCTCTGATACCAATTGTTAGATTTAGGACAGACAAATAAGAGGGGGGGTGAATTAGTTGTCAAAAAATTTCTTCCAATTAAACACTTAAAACCTCTTTGTGATTTAGCAGCGTATTATAAAATCAATCATGAAACATAATGCATTACATCAAGAGCAGAAACACATCAACACATAAGACACCAAGATTTTGATGTGAAAAACCTGGTTAAGCAAAAAACCATGGGGTGATTAACCCAAGATTGTATTCTTTATTAGAAGAATAGAAAGAGCAAAATGACACATGCCAATTAGGGCTCATTGCCCGAGCACATTGCTCACAAGAGGCCCACTGCCTACAAGAGACACATTGTCTACAAAATAATAAGTATCACATACTTGAACTGGATAATAGCATCTTCACCATGCTTGAATCAGTTCCATTTAAGCCCAAAACTTCTGCTCTGCCTTTCACTTTCTTCCTTGCTACCACACTCTCATCTGCACACCCACCTTTGAAATGACTTTACAACTCTTTATTTATACAAGACATCGACTTAGGAATAATCATCTAAGTCAGCAAACATCTACAAGAACATCTGCAAGATGTGTAATTCATCCGGTCGGCCAAACTTAGGAAGAACACTATCATCCAAAAGTTATTCTTCAATTGAGAGCTCAAACTCTAATGTGGACCAACATGAACTGGACATGATCCAAAGACCTCCACAAGCTTTCCTGAACGACCAAGAACATCCATACTTCATCTGCTTACTGAAATCCTTATCTCCTTCATCTGAAACCTCAAGAACATAGTCTGTCATCACTGTCACAAAGGAATAGATGCTTGCAGACCTCGAGACCACTAACCAATTGAGTTATCACTTCACATGGACTTCCTAAATACTCCACCAAATCCGTAGAATAGGATATTGCATTTTCAGATCCCACCGGACCTATCTGTTACTCTGTCACCTTTGAACACCTGCCAGAACTGGTTTTACTTGAGTGGCCACAACTTCTTTAGATCTTCATGCCGACCTCTGAAATCTTTACTGGATCATCTTAAGACTCATATCTACAAACCCTTTGAACCACATCCTCTGATAGTCATCTTATCTTGGATCTTTACCTAACTATCTTCATTATTCTTCTCTGTTCCTAATATGACTAATTTTCTCAATATCCTTAGCACATAGCTCATCCAATCCTTATCATTAATGCAACAAGAGTATGTTGACATTAATGACAACATCGGTTAGGCCCATACTTGCAACAATCTCTCCCTTTGTCATTGATGACAACATATGATGTGAAAAATTGTTTTAACCATCAAGACAAGAACTTTCCTTTACTGACACAACTCCCCCTATCACCAACAATCACTCACAAGTCTTCTCTTCCTTTACTGTTCCTCCTTTGATCAACAACCACTTGTTTTTTGCATGTCTTCTCTCCCCCTTTGACATCAATGGCAAAGGGCACATACTTGCAACTCTAATACTTTTGAATCATACCAGCCGCTCCCCCTAAGTACTAGCTCCCCATCATCAATCCGGACCATAAGATATGACTGTAATATCCACCAGACTGATGCACATTAGTGCACCTTAGTTCATCACCAGAGGAGCAATAACCCCTAACTTCTCCCTGAGATACTCAAAAGAGTCTTGTTGGTCATGATGTTAGTCATAAACAAGCACAGAATAAAAGTACACATTAACCTTTATTCATCTTGAAAGATACTGTGAATTCAGAGAATTCATGATCCCAAGTCTTCGATGATTAGGTCTTAATCGACTGACGTTACTCAGAGGTTAATGCGAGTTGTTGTTTCCATTTTGGGGCCTTACGTGAAAATGTGCCATCATCATGACATTCCTGCAGAAATTCTTTACAGAGAAGCCATATTATGCAGTTATTAGATGAAAAAGATGTAGAAATACCTCAGTCCTTGCATGATATTTTCAATGGTGCATGCTTTGCGTTCAAATATGCTAAATATTTGCAATTATCTACGAGATGTCTGCATATTTTGTGTTATTTGCTTAGGATTATCAGTTATTCGCAATTGTGGTAGTGAAATGTTCTGAAATTGAAAGAAATTAAAGGAATACTTCAAATTAAAGTTGAACCTTTAGCTATTGATCCACATACATATTTGATACTGTCATGAGGAGAAGAAATCAAACCACATGTTCACCAGGATATTCCACAGCTAGATACAGTTGATGCAAACTTCAGAGGGTGATGAATGAAAACAATACATGCAACATGATGAGCACTCCAAGGGACGCAGCAAATCAAAGAACATATCCAGAATTCAGACATAGATTACTCAAAATTTATGAAGATTTGTAATCCAAATACTCTTCTCTTTCATTAAGTATGCAAAAGACATGTACACATACAATAGCTTTGAAATGAGCCCTGAATACTTCAGCAAACAGATTTCAATTAAGTTTTGAATGTTTCAACAAGGTATTTCACCACCTTTTATAGAATAAGGTGAGGAATCTGTTACAAAAGATCTACGATCAAGATTTACCAATTTACATCACCGGTCCAGATGAAAAGCACATGCTTTGCCAATTGGCAAATATATAGCTAGCACAGAATATTCTAGCATCTTTAACTTGATTCGGTCTCCAGCTGGCAAACAACATATTTGACAATATCCTCCTCACTTCTGGTTCATGTTGCCTCCTTGTGCAACATCTCAATGTTCAGCTACAACTCCAACATCCTCAAGACTTCCTGCAATAAACAGACAAACATTAAGTACAGCATCACTTGGAACACAGCATGAAGCTAAAACCTTCACTAAAAATAGGCCAAATGTTCAAACACATGCAATTGGGTTTCAAATTTGTGAAAACCATGCACAAAATGCATAAACAGGGCCAAAAATACTTGGGTCAACCATCGTTGACTAAAAATCAGGCAATCAGGCCTTCAAATGGATTCAAAAATCCATCGCTTTGTTTTCCCACCCATTTCCTTATATATCGGGCTTCAAATCTGCTGATACATCGCAAAATATACAAGGAATAAATCGCTCTTAAAAAACCTTCAAATCCACCCTTGTATATACCGGCATGTATATCGGGTTCAAATCTGCATATACAAGCATAAAAAGTCACAATATACATGCAAAACATTCGTATGCATATAATCAATGTATATCGGAATGTATAAAAGAAATATACAATTGCAAAATATACAACGATTAAATTGCATTCAATAATATTTCGGGTCCACTACTGTATGTGATGCATGTTATGTTTCGGCATGACCACACACGATCGGGATGACAATTTCAAACTTGGCCGAAGGCAAAAGCTACACCGATGCCAAAAGTTACACTAATGTCCACCCATCGGGGACACAACCACTATCAGAGAGAGAATTCAAGACTCGGCCGATAGACAAACATGCCGATGAACTCATTGGGGTGACAACCACATCGGGGAGACAACTCAAGACACGGCCGAAGGCAAAAGCTATGCCGATGGACAACTCTAAAGCTTTTTATCTGCCCGATGCACAAAATACAAAATGTCCACCTGTATGTTAATGCAATGTATATCGACATTTGTATAAAAGAAACATACAACAGTTTCTTCATCTTTAACAAACTTTTCGAGTCCAAACTGTATGCATATTGACAATGTGCAGGATATTAAGAAATACGATCACCCCCCCTCGAATGTCCTGATGACGTCACCGTCATATCCCGGGCTTCGTTGAAATGCAAAAGATGACGTGAGCGTCATATTGGTAAAATCAGGGGATATTTCATGGCAGGAGGATGTTGTGAAATATCGGGTTACATTCAAAACATGATGTTCACGATGCGCCTAAGGCTATTGACGGGTAAAGGGCGCTATCACTTAAAATTGACGTCCGGATATTTCGACCGCATGATTTTATCGGGTGATAGACCAAGATCAAGATGCCCTTGACAACATGACTGAGGTCATAAAATATGATCCTCCTCTTGCGAATATCAGGTTTGACCAAAACTTTGACTATTCATAACTCCCACATATGGATGAATTTTCAGGTGGTGCAAAAGGTAAACCTGCATGGAATTTAATGCTCTTTCTAAATATGAGGTCACAGAAATGAAATATGAACTTTGACAAAATGACCTCATGATGATGATCTACCTCATCCTGACCCTTCATGATGATGCACCTGACTTACTTTTACCAAACCGCCAGAAAGCAGACAACACAAGCCAAGCCAAAAAGTTGGGTCCTTGTTTTGCCAAGTCAAAATGGGGCGTGTTGTGTAACCACACAACAAGTCCTTAGGTAGAGGTTTAGTAAAGATGTCTGCAATCTGATCCTTGGAAGGCACAAACTCCAATCTGACTTCATTCTTGTTCACTTGCTCTCTCAAAAAGTGAAACTTGATGGATATATGTTTAGTCTTTGAATGCAACACCAGATTCTTAGATATATTTATTGCACTTGAATTATCACAGAAGATTGTGATAGGCTCCTCATACTCCACTCTTATGTCTCTTATCATTTGCTTCATCCACAAAACTTGAGTGCAACTACCTGCTGCTGCAATATATTTTGCTTCTGTAGTGGATAGAGATATTGCCTCTTATTTCTTGCTCAGCCAAGAAACCAATCTCTTGCCCAAAAAGAATGCTCCACCACTGGTACTCTTCCGGTCATCCACATCTCCTGCCCAATCCACATCTATAAATGCGTGAAAAGAGAAATCATGATCTCTAGGATACCACAGTCCATACTCAACTGTCCCTTTTAGGTATCTAAAAATACTCTTGATTGCCATGACATGAGATTCTCTAGGATCAGCTTGAAATCTAGCAACAAGTCCAACAACATTCATAATGTCAGGTCTAGTTTGAGTGAGATACAACAATCCTATAATCATTGACCTGTACTTTTTCTAATCAGTCTTAGGAGAGTCATCATCTTTGCTCAATTTACATCTGGTTGCCATGGGAGTATTCATTGGTTTTGAGTCTTCCATCCCAAATTTCTTCAACAATTCTTTCAAATATTTGGTCTGAGAAATGAAGATTCCTTTCTTTGTTTGAATGATTTGTAGACCCAAGAAGAAATTCATTTCCCCAAGCATGGACATCTCAAATTCACTTTTCATTTGATTTGCAAAAGATTTACACATACTATCTCTTCCTCCAAAAATGATATCATCAACAAACACTTCAACAATCAATATGTTTTCATGATCAATTTTGAAATACAAATTATTGTCAACAGTACCTTTGTTGAAACCAATCTTCAAAAGTTGCTTATCCAATCTTTCATACCAGGCTCTTGGGGCTTGCTTCAGTCCATACAGTGCTTTCTTCAACTTGCAAACCATACCACCATGATTAGACAATTGAAATCCATCCGGTTGTTCAATGTACACTTCTTCTTCTAGGTCACCATTCAGAAAGACAGACTTGACATCCATCTGATATACTTTGAAATCCTTGAAAGTAGAAAAAGCAAGAAATAATCTGACTGCTTCAATTCTTGCCACCAGAGCAAAAGTTTCTTCAAAATCAACTCCTATTTGAGAGTAACCCTTGCAAACCAATCTGGCAACCCACCAGATGAGTGCAATCCGGTTACCACCCTAATGGCATCCTTTGTGATCTTAAATGGCCTTATCAACCAAATGAAATCTCTTGTTAATTCTGTTAATACACATTTTGACTCTTTAGAGAAAGCAACAGAAGAGAAAGTTCAGAAAGAGTTTTTGGATAAGAGATTCTCTGAAGTGCAAGGGCTAATAACAAATGATAGGAGAAATATGGATATTGGGATAAAGAGCTTAGAAAATGCTCTTAAAGATGGTGGAGAGATATATAAATTTTGTTTATCCTAGTCTAAAGTGACAAAGGATATTGAGAAGAAACTGAAAGAACAAGAGAATAAACTATCAAGTTTATCTCACAATTTTGATCCTCTCACCACATCCATAATAAACCAGGAATGTTAGACTATTGCCATTCTAAATGAACTAAATAAACTTGAAAAGGAAAGGAAGAATATAATAAGTAGGATGGGTGAACTTAGAAGGATAATTATCCCCAAATTAGAGGTCATGCATGAGGCCCTAACTGATGCTCAGACCTCAGCCCGGACCAGTGATCCGATAGATCTAAAGAGGGCAAAAGCTTTTGTATTCCTGTTGAGTGGTCACATCTTAATTTTGGATAGAATGAAGCAAAGTTGGGCAATAGAATTTGTCCAGTTGAAGACAACTTTTGCAGATATACTTCAGTATATGTAAGTATAACATGCATATATACTTATGTGGCTAAGTATAGTTGGATTTCTTTTGGGGAATTTTGGTGTGCGGATTCTACCCTTTGCCATTGATGTCAAAGGGTGAGTGAGGAGCAGTGAAAAATGTGGAATCTAGCTAAGGGGGAGCTCCGAAAAAGTGTACTTTAGAACAGAGCATCAGCCAAGGAGGAGTGTAGTGTGACACTTAGTAATTTTTTACTAAGTGTCGCCATCAATGCCAAAGGGGGAGATTGTTAGCAAGAGACACTATGTGGCTTCATTATTATTGTCATTGATGGCAACAAAGTCCATCCCACACATCTGTAGGACATGGTATGTCTATACTAGAAGTCAGATTGAAGAGTATTTTGGTCCGGTGACTAAGAACAGAGCATGTAGCAAGGTCTGACAATCAGGTCTAGATCTCTTAGAGGAAGTATCTCAGCAAAGTGCGGACTTGGGGAAGTCAAGAGGAGTACCATGACTAATACATTCTAGAGATTGAGCCTCTGGTGATGAAAGAGTGAAGAGATATGAGCACCTAAGTGTTGGGTTCTTGTTTGGCAGAGTAGACTGAGGAAGACCTGACTGACAGAACATCAGACCTTAATCCAGATGGGATATTGATGATGATCAAATTTCTTGAGGTATGATTCATGATTGGCCGACATGATTGATGACTTCTATAACTATCTTTTTTATACACATCACTTAGTAAGCATGGATTTAGTTGATAGACCAGAGTTTGGAAATATCTTAAGAAGTGGTACACAGCCTCTGCCCAAAATCATTTCTCCAACTGTGAATCACTCAACATACTTCTGGCTCTTTACATGATTGTTTGGTTTATCCTTTCTGTAACACCATTTTGTTGTGGTGTATATGGAGTTGTCTTTTGTCTGATTATACCTGCATGCTTACAGAACTCATCAAATTCCTTAGAGCAATATTCCCCTCCATTGTCAGATCTTAATATTTTTATCTTTAATCCTGATTAGTTTTTAACTAAGACTTTAAAATCCTTAAACTTAGTGAAAACTTTAAATTTGTGTTTCATAAAATAAATCCATGTAAATCTAGATACATCATCAATGAAGGTGATAAAATAACAAGATTTTCTGATAGATTCATTATCCATAGGTCCAAACACATCTGAATGAATAATCTCTAACTTATCTTTTTCTCTATTACTTCCTAAAGGAAATGATGTTTTGTTTTGTTTACCAAACATACAATGATCACATAAATCAAAGTGCTCATCAAATAAGACAAATCATCTAGCAATTCTTTATTCTTGATTATTTTTTAAACATTATTACTTGTGTGACCCAATCTACAGTTCCACAACATACAAGAGTTTTTAGAAGCCTCAAAAATATAAGAGGAATTACAAACTGTAGTGGCATCTAGCCTAAACAAGGTTCCCAATCTTTTCCCCTTTTCTACCACCAAGTTTCCTCTCACCAATCTGCAACCATGCTTATCAAATGTTACATGCATTCCCAAATCATTCAACTGTGAAACTGAAATTAAATTTCTAGCCAATCCAAGAACATGAAAAACACCAAGGAGGGTTTTAATTCTCCCATTATTGAAACACATTACCTTGACTTTCCCAACTATTGGATATGTAGAGTTGTCCCCAAGGTACACTTACCTCCATCATACTCTTCATATGTGTGAAACCGTTCTTTATGCTGGGTTATATGATATGAGCATCCTAAGTCAACCAACCAATGATCATTAGTAACAACATTGCATGTAGAAAGTAAAACATCTTCAAGTTCATTCAAGGACTTATCAGTAGCAGAATCCCATTGTTCCTTCTTTTTTCTGCATTCCTTCTTCACATGCCCTCTTTTAATGCAGTTCCAACAGTTAACTCTATTCTTCTTCCTAAGAGACTTAGACTAACCCTTAGATTTGTCATTCAATTCTTTCTCTCCTTTTGTCCCTTTTTCCTTGGACCTTCCCCTCACATTGAGAGCCTCAATGTCACCCTCATAAGTCTTCTTCCTTAGCTCCTGTGCCAACAAAGTTGCAACAAGGTGATCCAACTTTAGATCTTCAATGTTAGCAATAATAGCAAGGATAACATTCTCCCAAGATTCAAGTAAAGAACAAAGTAGAAGTATAGATTTATCTTCCTCTTCAACTATAGCCTCTATAGAATCAAGTTGAATCAAAAGTAAATTAAAATTATTCAAATGCTCTGCAATGGAATCACCCTCTTTCATTTTAACTAAAAATAATTTCCACTTTAAATAAAGCTTGTTTACCATGCTCTTGGCTTGATAGATCTCACCCAATCTCTTCTAGAGTTTGAAGGCAGTCTCTTCCTTTGAGACATTCAATAGGATAGAATTTGTAAGACACAGTTGGATGGTTCCCCGTGCCTTCTTATCCAATCTTTACTATTCATCCACACTCACATCATCAAACTTCTTCTCTTTCGTAACAACCAACCACTGGTTTCTTTCCTCAAGAAAATCATCCATCTTCCGCTTCAACAATTCATACCCCATACTGTTGAACTTCTTAATGTCCAAATGAGAGGTTGAAACAACAGATAGAGCCATTAATACTACACAAGATCTGCAAAACAAAACAACCAAATCTCCCACTAAAACTAAACAACCTTCACACTACTACCCAAGAATCAAAACTAGCTAGGCTCTGATACCAAATGTTAGAAACGAAAGCAACAACTACCCAAATGGAAATTTGATTACAATATTTTTATGATCTTAAAGCAGTGTAATATGAATAGATATTGCAAATGGAAATGAAATTAAAACACAAGAATAAACACCATATAAAAACAAACCATTTATAACACCAGATATACATGAATAAAAACCCTTTTGAGTAAAAAACTCCACCAAGAAAAGAGGCTAAAGTTGTATTATCTTCAAAATGGAGACATAATACATACACTTCACTCTCTCTTGTTCTCCTCAATCTAGCAGAACCTATGTACAAGAAAACTATATTTTACAACACATACAAGGCACTATATTTATAGAGAAATGGCATCTCCCAAAAGGTGGCATCTACTTTTGCTATCCTTGGAAACTCATTAAATGACACACAACAACCTTTGCCACTTGTCACAAGTCAACTATGCAATCTTGGGCATCCATGGACAAGAATAGGCACGTACGGGGTAATAAATGTTGTCATAATCATCATAGATTCAGTCATAACAACCCTTGAATAATATCTCTCCAATATGGGTGCCTAGTGCTAAGTATAGCAACTTAAAAACAATAAGTATCTGCCATAAGTTGTCATATTGTCATAGAATCTTATGACAAATTATAGTTGTCATAGTATCTAATTACAACTTACAGTTATCATAGATTCTCTTACAACCACTTACCAACTTTATGGCAGGTGCCATAACTACCAAAATTAGTAGATTCCTCCAAGGTGGCACATACCCTCAATAACTCTTGATTTTCATAGTTACCATTAGTAAATGTTACTCCATAACTACCAGGCCCGATAACTCTGAAACTTACTATTGTAGTAACTCTGTAATTATTGTCCCTGATAAATAGTTTTTACCATTGCCAATGAAACTTGTACATCCCTTATGGGTGATTTACAAACACTATTAGGAATAATAACTACAAGTATTTACAAGGTTAATGGCACCTTAATCCTAACAATTATTACTCCAACAATGTCAAAAGGTCAAATACTTCAAATGTGTTGCAGCCACCTCATTATCATGCAGTTGCTCACACATGCAACACTAGAATTAATAAACAAAGTAAATAATCTTCTTTTGTTCCTCCTTCACTTCTAGTTTTTGCACCTCTTCTTCCATCAACTCCTCACATTCTCCAAAACATAAGAAGAGAGTACGATCTAGTAGAACAAATCTATGCGACTCTTGCTAAGATATCTCTCTGGTGGTAGGTTCAAACATCGCTTACATACCACAGAATGCTCCAAGAGGCTTTAAAGAAGGTTTTCATTCCACTTTCCATCAAGCCGAATGATGTAGCAGTTTGGTTAGATTGTATGCATTCGACTGCTTTAGACATTGTCTTTCAAAAACATGAGTTACCTTATATAGAGGTTCAACAACAAAATGATCCTCTCTTAATCATTGTGGTCATCAACAATTGTGATATAGAATGTACACTTATCAACAATGGATTAGGTCTCAACATTTGTAGGATAGACTTGTTACATAAGCTTGATATAGATGCATCTTATATCTCACCTAACACTCTCTCAATTCATGGCTTTGACAATGTTGGCAGAGAGACTCTTGGTACAATCACGTTATCGATTGTATTGGGCCTTGTAGTTATGCCTACCATTGTACATGTTATGCCTGATGCTTTTTCCTACAATATCCTTCTTGGTAGACCATGGATTCATGCCATGGGCATAGTTCCATCTACCATGCATGGTTTGATAAAGTTTGTTCATAACAACAAAGCTTATACATTGAAGGCTAATCTGAATCCAAAATCTTGCCAACATGTGGATTTTGGGAATCAACCTAGACTATATCTAAAACACTACAGAACTTAATCCCATCTTCAACAAGAGTTGATTTACAATCCTCCACAATTGATAACGGTGTTGATAAAGAAAGTGATTCATCTCCAAATGCATATCTAGATGACAATTGAGGTTTGTTGGACTTTACTCCATTTTTTGGAGAATATAAAGTCCCACCATCTAAACCTTATATTTTGAAAGAGGCTTCCACTTCTCTTTCACAACTTATTTATTCTAAGAAACTGAAATGTTCTTTTCCTACTGCTTTAGTAGATACATGTGACTATACATATAATATCGACTATGCCACTAATGGTGATCCACTGCCTTTCACAGAAATGGAATCACATTATGGCCATGGTTTTCACATCTTATCTTGAATTGGGTACAAAGGTAATAGATGTGGCTGAAAGGAGAAAAGCATAAAAGTCCCTTTGGAAGCTAATCCAAAAAATTACTCCAAAGGCCTCAGATACCATCCTTCTAATCCCTCTTGCACCTCTCATTGCCCCTCTTAAAATGTTAACATGATAACTTCTTCTCTAGTTTCTTCCTCTCTTCCTTTGATTCATCCTGAGATGATCGAGGTGAGTTCTAGTAATAACACTATTTCACTTGACTCTTTCTCAATGGATGAGGCTTTGGTTGAATTCTTAGGTGTCTATGACCACATGCCCAAATATCATCATGATCAAGGTTTTCCCTACTGTTTATGCTCATGCATACTTTAGAGAAACCTTTGATTCATCAAATGGCATCCAAGCATCTCATGGCACACCTCAAGAATCCACTCATCCACCTAATATCCTAGATTACAACACTCTCCTAGTTGGAGACATTGTTGATGTCTTGATGGATCAGGTCAACATAGAAAAAGTCATTCAGATAGGAAAGTGTTTAGACTTGGAAGAACAACATGATCACTTGTCTCTTTTACATGAATTTCCAAAAATCTTCACCTGGTCATATGAGGACATGCCCGGTATTGACTCACAGAATGTGACACACAATATCATGCTATATCTTGATGCCTAGCTGGTCAAGTAAAAGATCGAAAAGATGAATCCCAAGGTAGAATTAATGGTCAAAGCTGAGATAGAGAAGCTTTTACAAGATGAATTTATCCGCTCAATTGACTATTCACCTTGGATGTTGAATATTGTTTCTATCGCTAAACCCGACAATCATATTCAAATTTGCAATGACTTTCATGATCTCAACAAAGCATCCTTGAAGGATGATTTCCCCCTTTCGAACATTGACATGATAGTAGATTCCACTATTGGCCATGCCTTACTTTCTTTCATGGCTGGCTTCTTTGGTTACAACCATATCATCATAAACCCCAAAGATCAGTACAAAACTACTTTTACATCACCTTGGGGTGATTTTTGTTGGGTGGTCATGCCTTTCAATTTAAAGAATGCTGGTGCAACTTACCAAAGGGCTATGACCCTAATATTTCATGATTTTATCACAACATATTGGAGGACTATGTCGATGACATTTTGCCCAAATCAATTTCGCTCCAAGATCACGTCAAAATCCTCCACCACATTTTCAAACGTATTCATCTCTACAACATGCACTTGAACCCCCACAAATGTGTCTTTAGTGTCAACAATGGAAAATTGTTGGGGTTTAATTATATTGCATCATGGTATTGAGGTCGATAAGAAGAAGATCGACGCCATTGTGAATATGCCTCCTCCATGAAACATTTCCCATCTTCATAGTTTATAGGGAATGCTTCAAGCTATCTACTAGTTCATTTCACAATTAGTGGATCAGACTCTCCCCTTCACCCATCTTCTTAAAAAGAATGTTCATTTTGACTGGAGTGAAGATTGGCAAAAAGCCTTTCAAGATCTTAGACTATTTGGCTAATCCTTGTGTTTTAACACTAGCAATTTCTAGACATCCCTTTATTTTCTACACTTGTGCCTCTTCTCATGCTCTAGTAGCTTTATTGGCTTAGCATGATGATGAAGGCAAATAATTTGCTACATATATTATATCAGTTGAACTCTATTGGATTATGAGATTCGATATTCTTCAATAGAGAAGCATTGTCTTACTCTCATATTTGTGATGCATAAGCTAATACACTACCTTATCCATGTTGAAATGCATGTCATCATTAAATTTGATCCTTTAAAGCATTTATTCTGAAAAACTAATCTCTCAGGGCATCTTGCTAAATGGGTGTTGTTGCTAACAAAATTCAACCTCAAATTTGTCTCCCAAAAGGTAATAAAAGCTCATGCATTAGCTAACCACTTAGTCAATGTCCCTTCTCCCTTCTCTATTCCCCATCAAGAATCTTTCCTTGATGATAGTATCCTTTCTCTAGATGTTAATTAGCCATGGGATTTATTCTATGACGGATCCAGGTGTTGAACTGACTCCAGTGCTGGTGTCATACTAGTACCCCCTTTTGGCAAGTTGATTCCCCTTTCTTTCCATTTGAACTTCCTTTGTACAAACAACATTGTTGAGTATAAATCCATTATTGCAAGCTTGCGTGCCACATTGTCACTCAATATTTGTGTTCTTCACATATTTGGTGATTCATAGTTGATCATAAAGCAAGTTACCAGATCTTATCCAGTGAAGAATGATAAGGTATATCTCAGTATCCTGACTTGGCTTTATCACTATTGACTCGTTTCTCTTATTTCACTATTGATACAATTCCAAGAAAAGACAATTGACATGTAGATGCAATGGTGAGAGTGGCCTCCCTTGTACCCCTCGAAGATTCTCCTGTTGATTACAAATTCATCATTCATACTCTATCTTCACTAGCTATAGTTGATAGCTCTTCTAATGTTTCTTTCTATTACAACATAGATTTGGAAGAATGGTACTTCCATATATTCAGTTATTTATGTTATAGTACCTTCTTGAATAGCTCATCCAAAAATGCTCGAGCTTGTATTCAAAAGTTCACTGCAAGATATATCATATTTTCTAATGTTCTCTATTGTCGAGGTTATAACAACCTCCTTCTTTGTTGTTTAAATAAATAAGAGATCCCCATTTCCCTTGAAGAGGCCCATTCAGGTGCCTATAGGGGCCATTTTGGTGGAAGATCTTTGGTTCAAAATCTACTTTGCATGGGTTACTATTGGTAAAGCATGGAACAAGATTCCTTTTCTTTCGTTAAAAAGTGCCCTTAATGCCAACAACACAATAATTTGATCCGAACTCCTACCCAGGAACTTCATGCCCACATATCCCCTTGGTCATTTTCCATATAGGGTTTAGATCTTATTAGAAAAATTTCTCCTCCTTCTTTTCAAGGTCACACTTTCATCATTCCATCTATAGATTACTTTATGAAATGGGTTGAAGTTGTTCCGCTTTGATCCACAATTACTGAAGTAATATGTCGCTTCTTCCTCGATAACATTATTTTGTGATTTGGGTTTCCTTCTACTTTGGTTTCTCATAATGGCTCCTCATTTAAGAATAAAGTAGTGAAGAAGTTCTTAGAGAAATTTCACATTCAACATCACTTCTCGATGTCATATTATCCACAGCCAAATGGCCAAGCAGAAGCTTCTAATAAAACTATTAAACAAATTCTCTATAATACTATCAACAAACATGGTAAAGATTAGTGAAGGAATTTCCAACAATCTCGTGTATGGTGCCAATGCAATCATGTCTTTGGAGTTGGAAATTCCTTCACTATGGATTTCCCTCAATGGCCTCATCAACGACAACATCTATAGGGAACAAAGACTTCAATAGCTTGAGATTGTCAATGAACAACGCATCCCTGCTTTCAAACATCTCCAAGCTTATCAAAAGAACCTCACATGTAGCTACAACGAACATGTCATCCATCGCTTATTCGAAGTAGACGACCTGGTTCTCTATGAAAATCAACATAATGTCAATGCTCCTCTAGGTGGGAAAGGGAAATTCAGTCCAAAATAGTTATGACCCTACATCATAACTAAAGTATATGGATCAAGTGCATATCAACTCTCTACAAAAGATGGTAAGCTTCTTAAAGTGCCCATCAATGCTATGCACTTACATAGATTATATGCCTAGCTTGATTTCTTTTCATATCTTTTCTTTCAATTAAATCATATTCCTTTCTGCATGGTATGCTAGTTGTCTTTTTAAAGCACATGACGTTGGATAGTTTAGTATTTTAATTCTTTGCTTTCCCTTAATACATTTTTGTTGCTTCATTCTTGACACATATCTAGTTGTCTTGAATTGTTAAGTAGTTTTCTAGTTAGTGAAAATTGCTTTTGTTCTTACCATGTTGTTCTAGTTAGTTGTGGATGCAATTAATTAGTCTTTCCATTATTTGATTAGATCTTCTATAATATTTAATTGGATAATGTTGTCCTTTTTAAACATCACAAGTAAACAACTCCACCATGATTAATTAGATCAATGTTGCATTTGATTAAATGATATTATTATATTGTTTAATTAGATTACAATTGTATTTAATTAAGCATTGTCTTTTAATCATTATTGCATATAGTTAAACAATTTAACCAAGATTGTTTAATTAGATCACAATTTCATTATCAAAAACCATTCAATACATGTACTAATTAGATCATTGTTGTATTTATGAAACAATCGTATTAGGTTGTTTACTTAAATCACAATTGTATTAAATAATTAACCATACATGTCATATATCACATCATTTAATTAGATCTTTGTAGCATTTAATTAAACAATTTAACCAAGTTGTTTAAATTAAATCACAAAAGCATTTAATTAAATCCTCCATAACACATCATAATATGAACACATAGCACATAGATCACATCATTTGATTAAATAAAGAGGAGATCTAACTGTATCTACAGAGTGTCATGCATCTACTCAGTGCCCGCTACTCTCGATACAGCCAGATCCCTCTCAGTTGTGACCTGCCCAGCTGCACCAGGCTCTCCTCGTATGCAGTTTGAAGCTGCGCAATGGGCTTGAAGATGTCCATGTGTCATATAGCAGTCTGCAGTGACATATAACTAGCCCGCACTGGCTACTGAGGCTACACGGGGGGTACTATCTTTGCCAAGACTCAACCTATGAAGTTGAGCCACTCCCATGTGCCAACTACAAAATGAAAACAAAGATCATGTCAAATCTCTCATCACATATCATGTATAAAATCAAAATAATACGAGCATCTAGTATTCTACTCAAATCCCAAAACATAAAATCAACATTCATTCTTCTAGATTTAGGCTTGCTAACTTGGTATTATATTTCATAGGTGACGTGACAGCTAAAAAATAGGGACTTGTAATCTTGACACTCTCAGCTTTCCATCATCATATCCCATTTTATGTAGCTACTCCTCTGACCTCAATGGATCTTTGTATTTCCATTGGAGAACAAATAATAATTGAATAGAGGTCACCAAAAGAATTCACTCACACTCTTGTTGGCCAAGTAGCTCCATCTGGGATATTTGTCTAGAACCTTGCCTTTAATATTATCCCTGTAAATCTGATCTTAGCCATTATAATTTTGAAAAATGCATTTCCATATCTACTCTTTTGAGAAAGACTATCAGAAAGAGGAGAAAAACTATCATTTATAAAAAGTACAAGTTGATCTAAAACTTATATTTCTTCATTTGATACATTGAACAAGTGTAACTATGGTTTATGTGTTAAGTATAATATTTAAAATGTGTTGTATACAATATGACATCATTAAAAAGGAGGATGAAAGTTCTGTTGTTGACGTAGAGGGGTTCATAGAGAGTGTTTCTTGAGTTAAGAAACAATCAAATTAACGTTAAATATATGTTACGTGTAAATAGTGGAACACTCGATCAAAGGAGTTGAAAGATCTTCATGCTGGGAAATCTAAGCTTATATTTTGGAAGTTGATCATTTGAAGAGGCGGAATGGACAACCTAATAAGGATTTGATGATATTCGTACTTGGCTCTTCTTCCTTGAGATATAGGGAATATATTTCCTTCCATTAATCTACTTCAATCTCATTTGCAAACATTTGATATTCCAATGTATTTTCTTATTTGAAGTAGATTATTTAGACTTACATGGTAATGATGATGAAATATTTGACAAACATTTAGCTAGTAAAGTAGACTTCAGGTTCTATTTTTGAACTTCCATACCAATTCTCTTATATATATATATATATATATATATATATATATATATATATATATATATATATATATATATATATATATATATATATATATATAGATAGATATATATATGAAGTTGTGTTTGTATTTGTTTCTTTTATATATATGAATTTTTCTTTTTGGGTTATGTTTGTATTTTTTTATTTGTTTTGGTTGCAATTGGACGTCAAGCCTTATTTTTGAAATTGCCATAACAATTTTCAAAAAAGTCTGTATATAATTAGAGTTCATGGAAATTCTTATTAGTTTTGTTTTTTTTTGCTGTGGTTGTAGATTGTTTTAAAGATTGTGTTAGTCTAATAATTAATTGTTAGTTTTGGGACTTTTATGTATGTAGTTTGTATGGGGTTAGTTTAGTAGTTATTCATGGAAATGGTTTTATAAGCCAATGCACGTTCTTTGTAATACCATTCATATGGAAGTCTTGTATAATAATAATTTATGTGTGTTCATTTGTGTCATTTGCAATGTAATTCTTGATTTTATTTTTATATTTGATTTGAGTTCACAATGGTCTTAAAGCTATGACAAAAATAGAAATACCATAAATTTTGGAATATGATTGTTGCATTATATAGATTGACTACACAAATAAGTTGTGTAGACACCCAAAATTGTCCCCAAATTTGTCCATGTCTTCCAACACCTAGTCAAAAACATTATCTAGACATCATGTAGCATTTTGTCCTAAACCCACTCTTAATCCCACTTATCCCATTAAGCCAATTAATTAAATAATTTTTTTTTTATTTAATTAAAATCTCATTTTAATCCCATCCTTATCCCACTTAGCCAATTAATTAAATAAATTTTATTTATGTAATTAATTTCCCTCACATATCCCAACTAATTCAAATATTTTATTTGAATTAAGTCCTCACCTTTCGTCATAAGTCGACATGTGTGCCTCTTTCATTTAAAAAAGATAAGTGGTACTACACCCTTTATTTAATATCTTTCACATGTAGTACTTTTTATGTACACAATCACATATGAGCCCTATCCTCCTTTATACACTTGTCACATGACTACAACTCCCTTGAAGAGTGGGAATAACTAATCAATCCTAGCCGTCCATATCAATCAATTAGCTTTTTAATCTCAACCATCTATTTGAACCAAGCCTTTCCTATAAATCAACCCCCTCATAAGCCATTAGCAATGCATTGAGCCTCAAGTACCCTTATTCTGTCAAATTTCAAAGGAGGCATTGAGTTGGAGTATCATTATGCTGCTGAAATCACATTAGAGCCTTTGCATCTATCATCATCATCTTCCATCTATCATCTCAATCCTATGCAAATGTTATGCTACTGAATTGTGAGCAACCAACATATCAAATCAATCAAACAATTCATCTTGCACCTTTGAGGTATTGAATGATTTGGGTTTAGGTTATGCATTTCACTGTTTGATCATTTTCATTTGCAAATCCAAATTTTTTGATATACATTTTGGCACGCCTGGTGGGACTCACGTCCTTGATTAACCTCCTTCTTTGAGTTGTTTTTGTGAAGTTTAGATCTCTTGGAGCGTCAATCTTTCATTTTTGCAAGCTTTTGTAGCAAAAATTTACATTTTTCTAACCCTAGTTTATAAAGATTTGGATACAAATGTATGTGGATGATCTCTTAGCTCAAATCTAACCTCACCATTGTGTCTGAGGGGCCATTTCCATAAATTTTGAGTACAAATTTGCCTAGATTTCATGAAAAATGGAGTGTTTGGCAGAGAAAACAACAACCAGTCTGCAGAAATTTGCCTCTGGTAAATCAGTTCGCTTTTGATCAAAAACCACTCGCTTGTACTAAATCAGTTCGCTTTTGATCAAAAACTGATCACTTATGGTAAAATTTGCATTGCTTTTGAACAACAGTATTTAGCTTTTGGTAAAATTCAGCTTGCTTTTGATCAAAAACTTATCGCTTCTGGTAAACTTGGTCGCTTATGGTTAACATTTGCATTTTGTCACCTAAAACTTTCCAGATCGCTTTTGGGTTATTATTCATCGCTTTTGGCCTTTTCTTAGTCGCATATGAGCTATTACCTACTGCTTCTATCCATTTTTGCATCGCTTCTGAGCACGTAGTGATCGCCTCTTCCATTTTCCACTTCACTTTTAAGTCGAATATAATCGCTTTTAGATCTCTGAGTCACTTCCTGTAAATTAGGGCTTTTTCATTTATACCTACTTTTCACAATTTGCGATCACTTTTGAGCTCTAATCATTCACTTTTAGCTTTTACGCGTCATTTTTAAGCTGTAGCCACTCGCATCTGGTCTTATTTGGGTCGCATCTGAGCTATAACAAATCACCTATAGACAAATTCAGATTGCTTGTAATCAACAGTTGGTTGCATTTGGTAACTATAACTCGCTTTTGGTTGCTGTCATTGTGTATTTTGTTGTTTCTATCATAACTTTCAAATACAGAGACCAAATTGTGCAAACAAGGACTCGCTGGAAAGCTGAGAGGACAAACTACACAGTGGAGTAGGTTTTATCAGGTGACTATATCATTTTACCATCTTTTTTATCAGTCAAAGTCAAACTTAGTTTTAAACTTCAATTGGGTATATCTTGAGCACAATCAATCGGATTTCAATGAAACTTTTTTTCAAATTGCTTAGAATCTTCTGAACTTTCTGTTTATGAAATCCATTTTTCTGTATCAGATCATTTTCATCAAATTTTATCAGATTTCATCTTTTTTCATATAATCATTTTCTATGCAACTTTACTTGTTTCTTTTTGGAATTGGTGACTTGTAGGGGCATCTAAGGAGCTGGAGCAACATTGACATCAACATCTACAACAATTTAGATAGCGAATTAACTAGGTGCAATCATTTCATCTCTTATCTTCCAATCTTGTTTGCAAACACATTTGGATTTGGGCTTTAAAAATGAACAAGTGCATGCATTGTTTTTCACACATTAAATTTTTAAGGTTAATGAACCCCATGCGAGTGTGACTAAGTAAATGTGTATGCTCTCTCCTTACGTCCTAACACAAACTTGGAGATCAAAAACATTTACTTGTGTTGCTTTTGTTAAACCTTAGAGAGGCCTGCCTTGGTGGGAAAAGAGGTACTCACCCCAAGGGAACGACCTCAAGCGGTACTTTCATCCGGTCTGCTATAAAAATTAGAGGATAAGGCGAAAGCCAAGTCTAACCAGTATTAGCGCTCACCATATAGTGCTAACTCAAAAGGAGGTGTACCTTTGTGTATATTAAAACTCTTAGTAGGGTTAGTTAAAGTCTTAAGTGGCTTGTTAGATGCTCATGGGGTGCCGGTCCCCCAAATTTTCACTAGAACCTCCTTGTGATAGTGGCCTTGCCTTGACTAGGACTTTTTGAAGTGTCTTCACATGCTTGCTTAACTATCATCACATTCTTCCAAACTAACAACTTACTTATGTGTCTTACGTGAGTGATTCATGTGTGTATATGCATAATCATTTGTTTGAACATTGCCAAATCAAGCTATAAACACCAAACACATAAACAAATCAATCTAAACTTTCATCCTAATCAACTTCATCGAAACAATCCACATCATCATCGAATCATAACCAAGTACTTGCCAAAAAGGACTTAAGACTTAAACACTTGTGTGACATCATGTCAACCTTAGAGGACCTCCAAAAGCTCCTTCATATGCTTCGCCACATGCATGCAATCCAATCACCTTTAGAGAAGCAAACCTTTCAAAGTATTCAAGAACTGATTCAAATATGTCGAACAAACCAATCCTCACACATACAATGCCTCTTGGAAGAAATCCAACACCTCATGGCCACTTGCAAAGTCTAATAACCATCCTATCTAGCACCTATCCCATCATATCTATCCACTCATCAACCCAATTCGATACCAACTTATTCCATTTCTTCTAATGTTATCCCTTATCCACATCAACACATCACTTCACAACAACCCATTCAACAATTCCAACAACAAATCCAAACACCATCTCAACCTCAATAAATTCCACCTCAACCCTATGTGTCATCCACCTCAACTTCATACCAAACCCAAGACCTTTTATCTACATATCCTACCATTACACCTACCTATCAAGACTATCAATGGCCTCTCCAACAAGCACAAGTGAGCACAAGTCCACCTTTGCAACAAGAATCATATCCAAATCCAAGTGGCCCCCTTAAACATAAATCAAAGCCCAAGCTATCCTATGCAAGATTTAATTACCTTTGACAAGGGAGATACCAATCTAGCTAATGCATCCTATGAGTGGCCTTTATCATCCAATCATATGCCAACACATGAGCCTACTAGCCCTATCATAAGACCACCAACCTACATTACCTTCATCCTCATGTTCTACCAATCTTCCACCACAAGATCCCTTGGACATAACCATACAACATTTGGTTCAAGAAAATTTGATTGAGCTGCCACCGATAGAACCTTTTGAACCAATCCTTAAACCCCCTTGGTATAATGAAAACCATTATTGTGCATACCATAGGTATAAGGGCCATACAACAACCAATTGTGTCAAACTCAAGAGATTGATCGCAAACCTCATAAATTGTGGTAAGATTATGCCTTCATACAATCCAAATCCTAATCCACCCAATCCAATTAGCCCCCAACCTAATCCTAGTCCTAAGCCTACAACATCATCCACTATTATTGTCCATCCATTATATTTCCCATCCACCCATACACTTGCAAAGGATGTGATCCATTGGCTACTAGCTAGGAATAAACTACCTCCATGTCAAACACCCATTCATGAGCCTACCAAAGAACTTCCAAAGGTCATGTCTAATCCTATAATCCCATCATGTGGTCCACCTATCCTTGAGCCTATCCAAGAGCCCTCAATTAACATTCTTAGCCCTTCAAACCCATCATGTGACCCACAAGCCATCAAGCCTATTCAAGAGTCTCCTATTATGAATCTAAGTCAAGATTCATCATGTTCTCATGTTGTTGACCAAGAGCCTATCCAAGAGCCTTCCACTTCCATTCAAGCAACCCAAGAGGTATGTCAAAGGTTTAATCCTAAGCATGTGGAAACATTAAGCCCTAGTCCAACTCAAGATCAAAACACTTTCATGCAACCCATCCATAACATTTACCTTCTTTATGATCAAGATGATACCTATGAAAAAGCTATCCATGAGCACCTTGATCCAATCCATAATCTTATATCTATCCATGAGCAAGAAATCCAAATTGCTCCTAGTCATCCTCCATCTAGCCCTATCCATAATGAGCAAACATCCACTTGTCATGATGAGACACTTTTCCCCCATGTAATCATAAAAGATCAAACAAATAACTTGGATCGTAGTGAACACAATGCTAATCAAGATCCTAATGATCCTCCTTCCACATCCATCATCAATTCCACTTCAAGTCCACCATCATCCACCTTTTTACATGACTGTTCTTCCTTAGGACAACAACAACCTCTATCCACTTTACCTTCTCCATCCAATAATGAACTCAAGTCTAGTGTTCAAGCCACACCTAATCTCATTGCCCATAGTATCCTCCAAAACATGAACTACAAAGGTAAAGGTCTAGGCCTTTATGAACAAGGTATTTTGGAGCCAAACCATGTCAAGATTCCTCCAAGCTCATATTGCCTTGGATACACACCCCAAGGTAAACAAGCTAAAGATTTTGGTAATTCCTCCATCCCTCCTAAGTCCACCACTTTCCATCACAAACCACATCATCCACCCAACACATATGTTGCCATTCTACCTCCATCATCCTATAAATGTCAAAAGCATGTGACCGTACACCTCCCACCATCCAATTTGCCTCCACTTTTACCAACTTCAAATATCCCTCCATACACCTTGCCACCGTTGCTTCCAACACCTAACATACCTCTTATTCATAAGCATCCTTACAATCCTAATCATGGCCAACAAATGCACATATTGCCTAAGCATAAAGCTTCCAATCATTCCATCCCTTCCACCAAAACCATGGGATTCCAAAATAAACATTTGGATGCCTTTATCTATAAAGCCAAAAATCCAACTAAAACTCCTAAGGACCCTCATGCCTTAGGGCATCAATGTGAAAAGTCTCTAAATCATCCATCTTCTAAGCAAAGTACATTTACAAAGCTATCCAAGCCCATACCTCCAAACACAAAGCCCAAAAGCAAAATGGTTTGGGTTCCTAAGAAAACAACTAGAAAGTCGAATGAGACATCCTCATCCACATTTCAAGAATCCCAATCACCTATCTCCATCCAAAAGCCTACTTCCATTCCCTTCAAAAATCCCACAAGAAAAACAAAAGCACTAAAAATACTAAATCTATGTGGGTTCCTAAATCACTTCATCAACCATCTCCTAAGCAAACATCTCCATTCCTTTCTACACCACCATCTCACCAAAAGCTTCAATGTTTATCACGGTGTGTGCAACCATTGGTCATGATTCCCTTCCATTCCAAAACATTCCCACATACCTCCATCTCCCCAACCTTCATCAATTACCCTACATATCTCCCCCATGCTATCCCTATGGTCCATGCTTTGGCATCAACTTTTCATCCATTTTCATTCCATAAGCATTCCATAATCCACATCATAATCTACTATCCACCTAATCCATCTCCCATCCACGCAATCCCTTATCAACATCTATGAGCATAATGACATGGTCCATGCGAAGACATCATCCATCTCCAATGGGACTACCAACATTCATAGCACTAGACACTTGAGTCCCTCCTATCCATTACCATGGTGAAAACCTAGCAAACAAGTGCCATGTGTAATTGTCATCCCATCAAAAAAAAAAATCAAAATCAAAATAGTAAAGAGAAATCCCTTCATCCAACGGTGAAAACCTGGTAAACAGGCGCCTTGGATAAGTACCATGATGAAAACCTGGCAAATAGGCATCATGTGTAGGTTGATCTTCTATGTCACTTACACTTGGGGGCACATTGTCTCATCCAACCTATCCATTTCCAAACTATATATCCCATTATATCATTTTCCATTATATCATGCTACATCCTACCATCCTTAGCCATTACATAAACATGCCTATCCTATTGAACCCATTTACCCATCCTTTTGCCTTTTGATTTTGATAAAGACATAGGGGCAAAATGTTGAAACATGTTTGGATATTTCTTGACATACCTTCTTTCCAAACCAAGTCCTATCCATTGACCATTTATCCATCCCATTTAAACCAATCCATCATGGCATTCTATCATCATAAGTGCCATGTAAAATCCAATCATGTCATCCCTTGGTTATAAACTTTGTCATGCAAAATCCTAACCATTACCACCTAGAATGGGACGAGTTATTCTTCCTATGCAACATAGCCTTTGGAGATCACATCCTAGCTCCCTTATGATCCATCCACTATGGCGTACCCTTATCATGAGTTTTCCATCTTATAGCTTATCCCCATCCATTTATCATGAGCTTTCCACTATAGCCTACCTATCCGTTTATCATGGGGCATGCATCCATCCTGTTGGTTTTTTCCCAGACTGGATGCTTATTCCCAGATTTCCCTACAAGGTAGCCATCAATGATCAACAGGATCTCTGGGCCAGGGGCCAACAGTATAGGAGATAGACTCTATTTTTATCTCCTCTTCTTTTTCAGGCTCTCCTCAAAACCTAGGGGGGTATTCCCTATTCAACACCCATGAGAATATGCATACAAAGGCTGGGATGTTGACATGAAGCAGATAAGTCCTCTTGTAAGTAGACCAAAACTACAAGATAAGAGCAAAGGGGCTAGCTTTGGGCCTATTTTCAGTTGTAGACAGAGGACTTGGTATCCTAAAACTAATTCTACTGTCCTAATGGTTGTTTTGGAGTTTGATTTTGATTTTATGTGTTTGGATGCAAAGCTGGACCTAGTGTATAACCTCAACACAGAGCTAGATTGGTGCCTATCCAGGGCTTGGAGTCATAGACATACACATGTAAATGTTCAGCATAAACATATTAAAATTGGATTTCAAGGGGATTTGTGTGATATCTGCCTTACAGATACATCCCAAAACAAAGTATCAAGTTATCTCTACTTATGATATCCTTACTGCAATGTACTTTCCTCAATACTTAACCTGAAAACAGTTTAATCTATCCCTTGAATAGAAGTTAAGAGATCAAGCATTCAATATAGTAAACCTATATCCTAGAACCCAAGACACCCCTTAGATATCCAGATTCAAAAGGAAAGCATATTCAATACAGGAGACAGACAACAAAACACATGCAATATAGCATTACTCATCTAAATCAGCATGAAACCAATGAATTTATGCACAAAACATAAGACACGAGACTCATAAACTCACAAAATCCACCGCACAGAGCAACTAGGTCAGTTGTATTGTATTACAGAGCTAGAAAATGTCCAGTTTTCAACAACCTCTAATGAGTGACATAGTCTGCCTTTTATAGCAAAACTGTGTACTTAGCAAAAAATTACATGGTACATCAAAATTTCACTAGATATACTCTATCAGAAAAAATGGCACCCAAAAATAAATGTAGTAGGTAGAAGAGAAGATAGGAAGGGATCTCGAGCCTTGCACTGCCACTACCATTACTATTTCATCTACTCGCAGCCTCTAGAAATGTAGCAACAGTGCGCCCATGGAGTTTCTCCCGCCTAAAAAGGTTGCAGAAACGCGGGAAAAACCCATCACTACAAGATCAAAACGTGGCCGTCGATCATGTCTACCAGTCGCTAAGATCCAACGGCCCCCCAAAAAATTGAAAAGTCACGAACCAACAAAAATGTGCCATGTAGACACCTCGAGTTTCCATCGCTGGGTCCGTTTTATCCTTTTACCTTTTTTCCCCCCGAGAGCCTCCGTCAGAACCTCATGCAGAAAGTGACACCTGGCGCCTTCTGCATCCCCTTTGAAACAATAAAGTGTTTCCCGAGACACTCTCGCGGAAGCCGCCACGTGGTGCCCTCCGCGCTCCTCATGAGAAACACTAGAAACATTACAGGGACTCATGCGGATGCCGACACTTGGCACTGTCTGCAACACTCAGAAACATATTGTGTCTTCACGCTTAAGTGGCCTCCATAAGTGACAGCTGTCCCAATCCGTGGCTTTGAAACTTGAGACACAAAAAGAAATGGGGCCCACAAGCCCCCGCCTGCCATCGCAAAAGGAAAACAGGGGCAAGCCTGTGGAAGCCGCCACGTGGCGCCTTCCGCGGCCACTTCTTGAAACACAAAGAAACTTTTGAAACCACGTGGACCACGACACTTGGCAGCATCCACGACACTCCTAAAACATATGAGACCCTTGGGATCCTCCACCACACATCACTTTCTGACACATTTGATACATACGCCGGGGCCCACCTCACTGTTTTGCTGAACGTTGCAACATAAAGAAAAGTCCCGCAGCATCCTGACACGTGTCACAGTCCGCTAGGAGCACAAGGGACAGATGGTGCATTTCGTGCGCCCGTTGCAACAAATAAAGAATGCCCCTGCGTAGTGACACTTGGCACCTTCCGCCACACTGAAACTTTAAAAGGGGCTCTCTGAAACTCCGGCGGAAGTCACCACTTGGCAGGTTCCGCAGCAGCAGGGACTCAACACAGGGACCCACCACGTCTGTGCCAAACCTGAAACAAAAAGGAAACTAACTCGGAAGCCAACACTTGTTGGCTTCCACAGCAACCGTAAGGGACACACGGCATCTTCCGCCCCTGCTTAGAAACTTTTAAGAAACTTCATGGAAAGTGACACATGGCACACTCCATGTTAGAGTTATCACTTAGAAACAAAATGCGGCTTGAATAGGGGCTCGAAACTTGGCGGATTCCAGGGCAACGACAAGGTGAAACTCTTAGCCACCCTCAGAAACATTCAGACACAGAAGTTGTGACCCAATAAGCATCTGGAATGCATGTGACCCAATTTTTATCATTTTTCAGGGGCCGATAGAGATTTGAGACCCGCCACTGCACATTTTGACCCGCACCAATATGATTTTTGGCATTTTTAGCACTGCAAAGGCCAAAAGACAGAAATTTTAGATTTTTTGGGAAGGGGCCTGCATATTTAAATGTCTAAAACTTGAATGTTTATACAGGCACCACCAGTGGCTCTGATTGGGGACGTGCAGGTGCAAGACTGTAGCGAGAACCTCAAATCTCTGGGATGCAGACCAGTCCCTTATCCATTGGGCACATAGTCACATATTGCATTGACCTGCAACACAAAACACATTACTTTCAAACATTATATTAGCGGCCCAGGGCAGCCAAAAAGGAAGAACCATAATTTTTCTTGTCAAATGCCTGATTCCACACTGAAAGATCCCAATCCCAACTGAAAAGATTGGCATAGTCTACCCATAATGTCATCGGCTCAATTAGATATTCCACCATTTTTGACAACTTGCCACTTGTAGTATTGCCTCTGTCACTCTGGATTTCAAGATTAGACATATAACTATACACATCATAATATTCTTCAGCATTAAGTAACATATGTATGTTATATTCCTTAGATAGTACATCATATTGCTCTTGGCATTCTTCATCATTTATCTGGCTACTGCACACCATCAGGCACTCATCCAACTGATCCAAAAACTCAAAATACTCAGAAAATATGAGACCCCTAATATCTACTGATATTGAAAACAAATCCTGATCCACACACCCAATGTTGCATATGTCTAAATCAGGTGATGATGAACATTCATTATTCACAGTTTGTAAATCAGCATCATCATCAAATAGAGGGTTAACCCTGCACCAATTAAGGTCATGACTCACAACATCATATGTATCAGCAGGCTCATCATAAAAGGGATTCATGTTCATGGTAAAAGTCTCTGCTTCTTCTTCATGACAATCTATCTCTTTTTCATTATCAAATCTAAAGTCATAAGAAGAACAAACCTGATCCATGAATTGGTCATGGATATCATCTTTATCATCTTTAACATCTGATTGCCCCACATACAAATTTTCTGCTACTTCAATGCACTCTGAAGTTGAACTATCTACATAATTTTCTAGCCCTCTAATGCTTCCTAATGAAACTGATATTGACTCTTGATCCATATGATCACTACTTTGCACAACTGGATCATTTAAACATGAATGCTCTTTGTTTAGGACTGGTATGCAAATATTACTTGAAAAATCATTATTTTCAACTTCATTTTTTGGGCAAAATGGGACATCCTCCTCTATAATAGGAACATCATCCACTTGGAATGATGCAAAAACTGGGACAATAGGGGTGTGAGCACTTTGACATTCATTGTCAACCCCTGAATTAAATCTTTCATTAACATTAGGGGCTGCAGGACAACAAAATTTTTTAGAAAAATAACCCTTTTGTATTCCATACCTCCAATTATTTTCAATATCAATTACAAACTGATGTGCTTGATGCAATGTGGTGGGCTCCTTATCTCTCAATCTATAACTCATTTTTTTATCAAATGCTCCCAAATAGACAACTAGACACAATGCATCATTAGGTCTCATGCATTCTGGTATTCTATTCAATGCTGTCATAAATCTGAGGTTAAAAGCTGGGATCAACTCATCTTCTTCAATATGGATGTACATAAAGTCACTAATGACTATATATTCAAAAATTCTTTCACCATATTGCACTAGAAATGCAGATTTTAAATCATGCCAAGAGCTGACAGAGAAAGTCAGAAGATAGGAAAACCAGTCTCTTGCATCCTCATCTAGAGATTGAACAAATAATCTCATAACTACATCCTCATGGTCAATCTCAAAGTCATCTATAACATTTATGAACTGTTGCAAGTGTCTCTCAGTTGATTCATCCTTTACACCATTGAATTTAGGCAAACATTTTCTGATTTTAGATGGAAGAGCATTTGGATAACCACAAATGCCACTAAAATTTATGGGCTTATATCTATCTATGTTGAAACTTCTTTTATTACATGATTGGGACTGACTACTATACATTACTACATTTGACACCTCACAAGGGTGCATGGGCTAACAATACATCTTTTTATTCTTTTGCAACCCTCTTCTCTACTCAGATTTTCAATCATAATATGACCTTAGGCCCTTAAAATACAAACTATTATTTCAACCTGCCTAAAGTCCTCTATATGAGTCTTTTGAACAATATTGCATGCCCTTTTGAAATACAAAGTAGGTTCTAACAAAAGCATGCAAGCTCTGCTTTCACCAATGTTTCCCTTTTAACCAGTGCTATCTCACCAAATAGGGAACTTTTTAAAAACTTGTACAAATACCTGGATATGTTGCATCTACTGGTAGGTTTATTCAATAGAGTCACCACCTCTTTGGCAGAGGAATGAGCTTCAAACAGGCTGAAGCTGAAAATTGATTTCTTTCTTTCGGGGTCATCCACTAGCAGAGCCACAGATAAAACTTTTCCCTTTGCTGCAACAAGGCACCTCTAGGTTTGATTCTTCACCAAGGATGACTAGATATTACTTTTGATCAATCACATCCCCAGCAGAGTCACCAATTTCTGTTGGTTTTTTCCCAGACTGGATGATTATTCCCAGATTTCCCTACAAGGTAGCCATCAATGATCAACAGGATCTCTGGGCTAGGGGCCAACAGTATAGGAGATAGACTCTATTTTTATCTCCTCTTCTTCTTCAGGCTCTGCAAAACCTAAGGGGGTATTCCCTATTCAACACCCATGAGAATATGCATGCAAAGGCTGGGATGCTGACATGAAGCAGATAAGTCCTCCTGTAAGTAGACCAAAACTGCAAGATAAGAGCAAAGGGGCTAGCTTTGGGCCTATTTTCAGTTGTAGATAGAGGACTTGGTATCCTAAAACTAATTCTATTGTCCTAATGGTTGTTTTGGAGTTTGATTTTGATTTTATGTGTTTGGATGCAAAGCTGGACCTGGTGTATAACCTCAACACAGAGCTAGATTGGTGCCTATCTAGGGCTTGGAGTCATAGACATACACATGTAAATGTTCAGCATAAACATATTAAAACTAGATTTCAAGGGGATTTGTGTGATATCTGCCTTATAGATACATCCCAGAATAGAGTATCAAGTTATCTATATTTATGATATCCTTATTGCAATGTACTTTCCTCAATACTTAACCTGAAAATAGTTTAATCTATCCCTTGAACAGAAGTTAAGAGATCAAGCATTCAATATAGTAAACCTATATCCTAGAACCCAAGACACCCCTTAGATATCCAGATTCAAAAGGAAAGCATATTCAATACAGGAGATAGACAACAAAACACATGCAATATAGCATTACTCATCTAAATCAACATGAAACCAATGAATTTATGCACAAAACATAAGACATGAGACTCATAAACTCACAAAATCCACTGCATAGAGCAACTAGGTCAATTGTATTGTATTACAGAGCCAGAAAATGTCTAGTTTTCAACAACCTCTAATGAGTGACACAGTCTGCCTTTTATAGCAAAACTATGTACTCAGCAAAAAATTACATGGTACATCAAAATTTCACCATATATACTCTATCAGAAAAAATGGCACCCAAAAATAAATGCAACAGGTAGAAGAGAAGACAAGAAGGGATCTCGAGCCTTGCACTACCGCTCAGGGACATGCATCATCAATTTAGGTGGTTGAGCTATCCACTCGACCCATACCTCTGCAACAAACTACCATTACTATTTCATCTATTCGCAGCCTCTAGAAATGTAGCAACAGTGCGCCCATGGAGTTTCTCCCGCCTAAAAATGGTTGCAGAAACATGGGAAAAACCCATCGCTGCAAGATCAAAACATGGCCATCGATCATGTCTACTAGTCACTGAGATCCAACAGCCCCCAAAAAAGTTGAAAAGTCGTGAACCAACAAAAACGTGCCATGCAGACACCTCGAGTTTCCATCGCTGGGTTCGCCGAGAGCCTCTATCAGAACCTCATGCGGAAAGTGACACCTGGCACCTTTCGCATCCCCTTTGAAATAATAAAGAGTTTCCCAAGACACTCCTGTGGAAGCCGCTACGTGGTGCCCTCCGCGCTCCTCATGAGAAACACTAGAAACATTACAGGGACTCATGCGGATGCCGACACTTTGCACCGTCTGCAACACTCAGAAACATATTGTGTCTTCACGCTTAAGTTACCTCCGTAAGTGACAGCTGTTGCAATCCGTGGCTTTGAAACTCGAGATACAAAAAGAAACGGGGCCCACAACCCCCCACCCGCCATCGCAAAAGGAAAACAGGGGCAACCCGCGAAAGTCGCCACATGGCGCCTTCTGCGGCCACTTCTTGAAACACAAAGAAACTTTTGAAACCTCGTGGACCGTGACACTTGGTAGCATCCGTGACACTCTTGAAACATATGAGACCCTTGGGATCGTCTGCCACGCATTACTTTCTGACACATTTGATACATATGCCGGGACCCACCTCACTGTGCTGAATGTTGCAACATAAAAAAAAGTCCCGTGGCATCCTGACATGTGTCACGGTCCGCAAGGAGCACAAGGGACAGATGGTGCATTCTGTGCACCCATTGCAACAAATAAAGAATGCCCCCACGTAGTGACACTTGGCACCTTCTGCCACACTGAAACTTTAAAAGGGGCTCTCTGAAACTCAGGTGGAAGTCACCACTTGGTAGGTTCCGCGGCAGCAGGGACTCAACATAGGGACCCACCACGTCTGTGCCAAACCTGAAACAAAAAGGAAACTAACTTGAAAGCTGACACTTGTCGGCTTCCGCAGCAACTGTAAGGGACACACGACATCTTCCACCCCTACTTAGAAACTTTTAAGAAACTTCACGGAAAGCGACACGTGGCACACTCTGCATTAGAGTTATCACTTAGAAACAAAATGCAGCCTGAATAGGGGCTCGACACTTGGCAGATTCTGCGGCAACGGCAAGGTGAAACCCTTAGCCACCTTCAGAAACATTCAGACACAGAAGCTGCGACCCGATAAGCATTTGGAATGCATGTGACCCAATTTTTATCATTTTTCAGGGGCCGATAGAGATTTGAGACTCGCCATTGCACATTTTGACCCGCACCAATCTGATTTTTGGCATTTTTAGCACTGTAGAGGCCAAAAGACAGAAATTTTGGATTTTTTGGGAAGGGGCCTACATATTTAAATGTCTGAAACTTGAATGTTTATGCAGGCACCACCACATCCCTTATATGGCTTATCCTCTCTTCTATCCACCCATTTATCATGAGCCTTCCATCCTATCCACCATTCATCCATCCTTGCACCTAGACTTGGTTTTCTCCCTTGTCATTGGTATCTAGCATAAAGGCTACCCCAAATTGTAAATCCATTGGCATTTTCCAAAACATTTCAAAAATCCCAAAAAAAAACAAATATTCTCAAAAAACTCCAAAAAAAAAAAATATGTCAAAAAATCCAAAAAATCAAATTATATCCAATGAAAAATCCAAGCAATAAAACCAATCACACCATCCAAAACAATCCACTCCATCAACATTCAATCAAAATCAAATCATCATTATTCAATCAACTCTTCCTACCAATAACATTCATCTATTTCAATCAATCACTTCTTCCAATCATATCAATCAAATCAATCTAAGCATTGCTCTTAAATCCAAGCCACACTAATCCATATCAAGCAAGCTAATCAATCAAGGAACATTATCTAATCAAATCAACAGGTTTTGATCCTAATCTTGTCATAAACTGAATCAATCATCATCAATGGGATATAGCGTTCCTACATCCTTGTGTTGATCTAGGGATATAGCTTTCCCTGCCATGGCAACACTGTCAACTATCATCAACAAAATAATCAGTAATCAATCATTGGTTTACAGCTTGACAGGGGCAATACCTTGTTTGTTTTTGTATCGTTTGTGCATACTTGCTTGCTTGCTTGTGTGTGTTATCATTTTATCTTGCATTTGCATCATATCAGTATTGATCAATCCAGCTAATATTCATATCTTGTATCCAGACAAGGTTGTATTACGCTGGGGCACAAGACACATCGTCACCCTGGTCCTTATGCCTTGGTGCATAACGTCTAGTGCTATATAAAACATCGTGGTTGCTCACATTCATTGCAACATAACACATCTTCATTTCTTCTATCTATTCCCTTATCTTTCTTTTTGCAGCCAAGCCATTTTCATGCATTGAGCCTCAAGTACCCTTATTCTGCCAAATTTTCATCCCATTCCATCATCATCATCCACTTTCCTCTATCCATACCTTAGCTTCTTTGAAATGATGTTACTCGACACAAATCTTATCATCTCGAACATCATATCAAAGAGGGGCAAAATGTAGACACCCAAAATTGTCCCCAAATTTGTCCATGTCTTCCAACACCTAGTAAAAAACATTATCTAGACATCATGTAGCATTTTGTCCTAAACACACTCTTAATCCCACTTATCCCATTAAGCCAATTAATTAAATAAATTTTATTTATTTAATTAAAATCTCATTTTAATCCCATCCTTATCCCACTTAGCCAATTAATTAAATAAATTTTATTTATTTAATTAATTTCACATTCATAATCCCACTTTCCAATTAATTAAATAAATTTTATTTATTTAATTAATTTCCCATTCATATCCCAATCCTATCCTAATTGTCTTCCCAATTAATTAAATAAATTTTATTTATTTAATTAATTTCCCTCACATATCCCAACTAATTCAAATATTTTATTTGAATTAAGTCCTCACATTTCATCATAAGTCGACATGTGTGCCTCTTTCATTTAAAAAAGATAAGTGGTACTACACCCTTTATTTAATATCTTTCACATGTAGTACTTTTTATGTACACAATCACACATGAACCCTATCCTCCTTTGTACACTTATCACATGACTACAACTCCCTTGAAGAGTGGGAATAACTAATCAATCCTAGCCGTCCACATCAATCAATTAGCTTTTTAATCTCAACCATCTATTTGAACCAAGCCTTTCCTATAAATCAACCCCCTCATAAGCCATTAGCAATGCATTGAGCCTCAAGTACCCTTATTTTATCGAATTTCAAAGGAGGCATTGAGTTGGAGTATCCTTATGCTGCTAAATCACATTAGAGCCTTTGCATCTATCATCATCATCTTCCATCTATCATCTCAATCCTATGCAAATGTTATGCTGTTGAATTGTGAGCAACCAACATATCAAATCAATCAAACAATTCATCTTGCACCTTTGAGGTATTGAATGATTTGGGTTTAGGTTATGCATTTCATTGTTTGGTCATTTCCATTTGCAAATCCAAATTTTTTGATATACAAGTTGAATTATACCAACATGTTTGTATGAATGCTAGAAGAATGTGGGAATATTGTTAGATCTTTTGTCAAGGTTGAGGTATTATTGGAGGACTAGCATTAACTATTGAATAGCATTTTTTTGTTATTGTTTCCTTGTTAGATGCCTCATTTTACCCATCAAAATCTACGTATAGGCATTAAAATTTAGTAGTTTAGGCATTGGAAATTAAATTCTTGCTATTTTGGCATTGAAACATTATCATTTTAGCATTGAAAGTGTTGTTGATGCCATTGAATCTACCAAAAAAGAGTGCATAAAATGCATAGGGTTTCATTTATTAATGCATATTTTGAGATGAGTTTTCTATTGTGATGTGTTGAAATCAATTATTTATCATTGGAAAGCTGTTAAATGGACATTTTGAAAGCATTGAAATCTATAAAATATTGAACATCAGTTGAAACCATTAAGGAGAGGCATTGAAAACAACTGTAAGGTAAAAAAAGACGTTTAAATAACATTAAAAATATATTGGTTATGCATGTGATGTTGGAAGAGAGAACAAGGTGTTGAAATTAATCACAAGTTACTAAAAATGCTTTCAAAGTATTCCAAAGAGGCATTGCAAATTCCCACAAGCTGTTGAAATCCAAAGAAATGTTGAAATTTCTTTGTTGAAAATAATTATAAGGTATTTAATATTGCTAATGGTTTTTTAATTTGGCTAGGCGTGAATGTTGTTGGGTGTGAATCATAAAACTACTCATCAATAATTAAACGGCATGTACATAAGAAGTGAGACAGAGGCATTGAATGTTGGTTGGATGTGCATTGCATAAGTTTTAATTTGGAGGTCAAAGAAGAAATAAGGGTTTTATATATTTGTGCTACAGAACTATGATTGTAATTAAAAGGGCTTTAAAGTGGTGAAGTGTATTTTTAAGGTGTGATATTTGAAGACATAAGTAGTTAATATTTTATATAAAGGGTATTAATACTGTTTAAGGGAATTACCTTTTTATTCGGAGAAATAAGGGTATGTGAAATTTATTTTTAAGAAATGCATTAAAAATGAAGAAACCATGTGCTTCAATGAACAATGGGTGCATTTTTGGTGGAAACCATCATCTTATTTTTGCTCGAATGTTGAAATTGGGTTCTTCACATGCAACCATAAGTGTAATAGTGTTTCTCATTGTTTGTGCTATCGAAGTTATTGGCATTTTACATGCAACATCTAAAAATATTTTCAGAGACAAATAGGTAGTATCTTGTGAGTTATAAGTCCACCAGGATCATTTTGGTTAACAAAATATAGGGGTCAAAATGGAGGTTGGAGGACACACTAGGAGGATGGAGGACCATTCCATTCTCGAGTTAGCTCTTCACTCATAAAATGGGTAAAATTCTTAAATAATAATCTTTGTAGGAGTAGATGGTTTTCTTTTTAGTTTAGTGGTGTGTGTTCTAGTTTAGTATTGTAGTGTTTTTTTTTTAGTTTTGGTATCCTCTTATTGAGAATTGATGTAAAGTAGAAATTTGGTAGAGTTATATTATTTTGTTTCCACCTCCTAATTGATAGGGGGAAAGTAGGTCTTCATGATCAGTGAGTGAGTGGCTTTATACTTTTGATAGGTGTTGCCTATTCCAAAGAAGCAAAGGCAAAGTAGAATCAGTTGATATGTGGTTAAGAAGTTGGTCATTGATTGAGGTGCACCTAAGAGCTACTTGATTACAAGGAATCACTAGGATAGTAGTCATTGTAGTTGGGTAATGAAGAAAATTGTTCATACTACATGTGGTATAGATGGTTAGAGGTATGTTGATAGATGATGAATTTCAACATGTTGATGTCAAATAGTGTTAGTAAGAGGTATATGATCTTCAAACTATGAGAAGTAGTGGCACAAGGCACTAGATGTATAGGATTAGCAAGTGTTTCTCACACATGAATTTGATGCAAATGGCAGGCATTAGAAGGATGTGTACATGTGTTAACATTGGTTGATTAGTACTAGGTGATAAAGACTGAGATTACAAAGTGGTAGGATAAGTTAGATTGATGGATGCTTTAGATTATCTTTTTGTCTCTTTGGATCAAGAGGGATTTTTAGGTTTATGATCCAAATTGTTAGTTTATAGTTAATAATATTGTGTTAGTTTAATAATTAAAATTGTTAGTTTTGGGAATTATCCATATGTAGTTCGTTTGGGGGTTAGTTTGGTAGCTATTCATGTAGGAATAACTTTATAATCCAATACAAGTTCATTGTAATATCATCCATATTGAAGTCATATATAATAATATTTTTTGTGGCCATTTATGTTATTTGCAATGTAATTCTCGACTTTATTTTCATATTTGATCTTAGAGCCTGTATATTGTAAGTAGGTTTAATTACTCTTTGTAGCTTGAAATTTAACTAAAGAAAAACCAAAAAATAATTAAGCGTCTTGAGAAAAAAAAGAGACATCATTTTCAAGGGTCATGTGCTTAGTAAGACATGACATAAAAAATGTAATGTTTGGGCATCACATAGGGTACAACATATAAGGATCATGATTGGTAAGACATGAAACAAGAAACACAACGTTTTGGCATCACGCAGGGCACAACATATGAGGATTGGGAAAAAACAATGTCAACATTATATAATGTTGTTATATCTTCCTCATAAAAGAGATGATTCAATGACAATTTAAAGACATTAAAGAGCTCTAGTGTAGTCATATAGGATATGAAAAGATCAAATTAAATATACTTATGTTTTTTCATCTACACAATAGTCACTAATTTTTTAAAAAATAAAAAAATTTAACAAAATATTTGAAGTTTTTTCTTTGTGATGAAAGTGAAACAAGATCTTTAGATTTTTTATTTGTATTGGCCAAATTGTCACAATCTTTACAATTTTTTCTTTGTATTTATGAAGGTTACTCTATTTTCAAGTTTCACTATTTTTGGAGGTTTTTCTATTTTCAATCTTCGCAGTTGAAATTATTCTATTTCCAATTCTCTAGTTTTGGATATTATAGATAGATAATACAATCAAATAGAGTAAAAGATAGATTTTGTAAGATAGTTATATAAAGTAAAAGATTATTTAAAAATATGGAATATGAAATAATGAACTTTATAAGAATGTTTTGGAAGTAAGATTTTTTCTTAGAAAGAAGTTGAATATGCAAATAAAGCACTACATTATAAAGTGTTAATTGTCATGTACACATGCATGTTTTGATACTAATAACATGTATACCTAGATGAAAAAATAAAATAAAATTCTATATAAAAAAATTCACATTAAGAATAATTTATTGGTCAAAATATTTAAATGACTTTTTAATAAAAGAAAAATAATTTATTAAAATATTGATAACTCTACATTTAAATGTCTTCCTTTAGAGATACATACACAAAGTTGTACTCAAGAAAATCAAACTGCCATTTATTTCCTACTATCTAGTGTTGACTCTAAATTATATCTTCACATAATTTAACTGTATTCTTCAAACAAAATAATTTTAGTTTTGTCAAAGGGTTGTAACTTGGTTAGTTGGGCATAATTGGTGAGAATGATGATATGTTTTTGATTGCGCGCTATGATTCAAATCCTAAGAAAAAAAAACTTTTGATTTAGATGTATACTCCATGAGTCCCTCATAATATTATAATCTACTATATAAAAATAAAAATACCATATCTATATAATCCAATTGTTTCCTTCCCCCCAAAACAACTTAGCTCTAAGAAGATATATAAAAATAGTAAATAAGTCGTAGAAGAAATTAAGTCTTAAAATTAATTATCATCATCATATTAATTATGGAGGATCATGGAGCTTCCTTTAATGGCTATTCTTAAATACTATCCACTTCCACACTCAAAGGTTAATTTGGACCAATAAAAATAGCACAAATATTTACCACTTTTTGTTGTGAATGAGGTGTAAAATTGCTATTGAATGTTTGACCATTAAAGTGGATGATATTTAAGTAGATTGTGTTTAAACCCTTATTTGAGGCATCCAGATAGTAATACCGGCCATTCTAAGCACATATAGAAAGTGGTTGTTCTCACACAACACAAAACCCTTTTTGTATCTATATCTAGTGAGCTCACCGAACACTACAGTATTTATCTCACCCCATCTCTTTAAATGCCTCAAAGAAATGGAGCTTCCTTTTAAGGGCTATTCTTAATTCAATGAGATAGTGTCTCATGGAAAATAGGTTTCCTCATGAGGCAGTTGTACTGTTTCAGCATATGCAACAAACAAGTCTCCAACCCGATCAATTTGCATTTGCCAGCATACTCCCAGCCTGTGCCAAAGTGGGAGATTTGGAATAGGGTATAATATGCAAAATGTTGAAGGGTAGACAAGGCACATGAACTATTTGACAGAATGCCTCAAAGAGGTGTGTTCATATGACATGCCCAGGATATTCATGTTATCACTGGGAATTGCACCCATATGCAAGGCTGGTTAAAGTACTACAATTCTGTGTAACATGGGACTAATCTCAAGTTGTGGGTACCCTATGATGAGATTAGACCTCTAGATTATGGGCTAGTTCCCTTCAAATGTTCTATTGAGATGTATGTTTTTTACTTTTTGGGAAAAGGGAAGAAAGAAACTAAATGAATACTAAAGGTAAAATGGTGATGCACCTGATATGGATAAAAATAATGCAATTTGATTCACAATGTTTTACCCAAAAATATGACTTCTACATAATCTAGACTTTGCATAAATACCACAAAAATGATTCTAAGGAAGGTTTGAAAATAGGTTTTTATGAAGGAAATGGTATTTTCACAGCATAAAAAGACTATTTATGGTCAACACAACCTAAGACCTATGATGAATATCTACTTTAATGCTGCAACAAGGAGGTGAGACAATAATTTTGAAGGTTTGATAATAAAACACATCAAAATTTCATCAAAATCACTTCAACATTCAGTACAAAAAGGAAAGGTAATTCAACTGATCTGAAATAAACAAATGAAAGCTTTGCAAAAAGACAAAAGATAACCTATAACCTGCTGATCTCTCAATAAAATTGTAAAAGTGAGCTACAAGAATTCTCCAATCTGTCTGAATCAGAATGAGAATCAAGAATTAGCAAAAACAAACTTTTTCTTTACAATATATAGGTCTACTCTCTCCAAGAGGCATGCAAAAAATATGGACTTGCAGATACCTGCCTCTAAAAATAATCATTCCTGAGCAACCTCAAAAATCCTCAAAATTAGGGCCAAAAATTGCCACAAATTGAGTAAAAATAGCTTCAATTTGGGCCTCTCCATATGTTTGACCAAAATTTTGACCAAGGACCCTAAAAATACTCCTAAAAGTCATGCAAAACCTCCTAGGTGGCCTAGGTAACTCAACTAATCAATTTGCATGATTTTGCATGAGCAAAATTGATTGTGAGTAAATAATAAAGTAATAGAATATTACTCTATTATTGGTTACAATTAATCTACTTTCGATTTTAAAATTTGTGAAAAATAATAAATTAATTTATAGAGTATTACTTTATTATTTATTTACAATTAATTCATATGTAAAATAGTGCATGATTAGAAGAAAAATATCACTCCTTATCACTCCAATACATTTGCCTATTTTGCATGATATGAGAAAAAAATAGGACTTAGGAATAATTACAAAATTCCTTATTACTCCAATGATCAATGAGAAAAATTATCTCCCTCTGCAAGGAAAAAAAAAGAAACTGAGTCACTCCACATGACATTCCATGCACAAAACAAATATGCATAAATATCGTTATGACTCCCTCTTGTTGCCTTTGTGCACATACATCACATTTTCTAAATCTCCTTATATCCCCATATGCAATTTGAGATTAAGGAAGGAAGAAAAACTCCATTATGCATAAAACCCCATGCATAAAAAATGCTTCATCATATACTACCACCATGCAATTGCCTTTATGCAATAATCAAATCAATATAGGACAATAACCCCTATACCTCCCATTCAAAACATACCTCCACCATGCATGAATGCTTACCTTTGAAAACTCCATGTATATCATATGCATATACCATGTCTAAAATCACATCTTCTTGGCTATTAGCCACCATGCATAATGAGGAGACACCCCTATCTTTGGATGCTTTGAAAATGGACAAGGAACCTAAGCACGTGTATTGTTGTCCATTTACCACCTGACCGCCAAGGAATCTTTAAAAGGTTTACAAGGCTTGGAGCTTTTCCTTCACATCATATCGGCCTCTTGACTTAATAAAAATCAATCCTAACACACTATTGTTGGAAACTCCATGTTATGATGGCTAGGAAAAGTCTTGACCATGGCAGTTTTTTGGATAAAGTAATTATTGGTTTTTATAAGTCAAAAAACACACTTGAGCAAAGAACCTTAAAAAAAAGTGAGGAAACAACCCTAAAATGCTCATTCTTTACTTTGACTTCCTTCTTCGAAGCTCTGCAACTGTATTAAGCTAGCTTAGGGTTTCAACCATCTCCATATGGCTTTGGTCTCCTCTCTTCAATGGCTCCTCTTTGTTGTTGCCATGGAACTCTGCATGATTTTGAAGAAGGTAACTCTGCTTTCTATTTGTTATGAAACATTTTATTGATCTGTAGCTTTATTTCTTTTAAATGGCCGTGGCTTTCTTCTTCATTCTTTGCTCTCTGTTTGTTGTGCAATCTTTAATACCTTCTTTTTTGTTTCTGTGTGCTTCTTCCTTGATGGTCTTCATCTGATCTTGAAAGTTGAGGCCACTGTGAGGCCATGGAATGATCTTCCTCCTATCAGCAAATGGGGTAAGCACTTGCCATTTTATCTTGTAGTTTCAATTTGTCTTTGGTTTGACTCTTTACAGCATGACAAGTCTATTGGTAGACATGGGTATTGCATTTTATAGCAAAAAATGCTATGTCACTGTCAGCCATGACTGTATATTTCTTCTTTTTTCCTTGATCTATTTTTATCACGCAGAAACACTGAGGGTTTAAAGTTTTGAAATGAGGGTTTTGATATTTTTTCTCCATTTTCAAAGCTTTTACCTATTCTGGCCATGCTCTTCCTGAAAATAGGCATCAAATGTTGTAGATTGTCAAGGGTTTGTGAGCTTTGAAGTTAGGGTTTCAATTCTTCTTGCACAAAAAACCTTCATAATGCCATGGCCATACTCTTACTTAATCTCTTTCTCTTTATCTATAAAGAAAGAAAGGTTTGATACATCTTTGAAAAGATCTTGTTTAGTTTGTAGATGGCTATACCTTCTTTCATGTTTCTTGCTCCTCTAGCATGGTTATAATTGTATCATGGCGTCTGTTTGAAGTTTCTTAACTGTGTTTGCAAAAATACCATTAGGGTTTGATCTCTTGACATGGGTATACAGTTTTTTCATAAACAGTCTCTTGCTCTATGCAGCACCACCTTGACTATGGTTTTTTCTCCATCTGTTGGCAAAAGTATAGGGAGTTTGAAGTATTAGCAAGTGGGGTTTCTTTCTTTACTTCACATAACATCTTCTCCTCCTATCTCTTTATGACTGCCATACATTACTGATGATATACTTTATTTTATTTGTCCCACTGTAGCTACTTGGTAGAAGCAAATTTGGTATTTTGTATGACAGGAAAACATTTGATATTATGTATGATGATTGTTATCATCTGTTTCCATTTGCATGAGTATCACCATGTGCATGAGTATCATACATTTGCATTTCTGTAAGGTTCTTCTATAGTATAGATAGCTTCTTATGCATATCTGCATATGATACTCATACTCTTCAACTTGCAAATTGTAGCATAATGGACCCTTGTATGTCATTTGGAAACATCCTTGACTGGGTACTATCTTTGTTACAACTGGATATATACTATGGCATAGGTCTCATGCTATCTCTTGACTATCATATGTATTGGGATTCTTTTGTGCATAGATATCATGCATTTTTGTCTCTTGTTCTCTATTTACAACAACTGCATCATTATGGCATATCACTGCTACCTTCTCTTTTGCTCATTTCATCACTTGAATGTCTACTGCATGGTATGTATCATGCATGATATGAATATTTGTAGCTGTGCTTGTGCATTTCAAGGCATATCTGTAGCATCCTTAACATGTTCATATCTCTTCTAGATGTTCATCTTTCATCATTTATGCACCTCTATATTATAGATATGTGTTCTTTATCCATCCTTGCATCTGTAGTCATTCTTATGCACACTAACTATTTATCTTATCATTTTTCATGCTCTTCTATAGATGGATATGGCCATTGTATATCATCTCTTGCTTATATAAGCCATTTCATTTGTCACTATCCCTAATTGTCCATGGTTAATGGTGACTGTACCTATATCTTGATCTTCATGGTATCTCACTTTAATCTTGCACTGTATCTTCCTTTACTGCATGGCATCTCTCTTTACTACACCGTATCTCTCTTTACTGCACCGTATCTCTCTTTGATCTTGCATGGCATCTTCTTGACTTATTTATCCTTGGACTGTTGTATCCTTTATACTCCATTATACTCTATGTATACTATATTTGCAACTTCTTCTTTGCTTTAGACATGGTTGTCTCTTGTTCTTGGATTTGTAATTGATTGTCATGTCTGTGATGACCATTCATTGTGTTGTGGTATCTACTATGCATTATGTGCTTCATCCCTGGATGCTTGATTGTTTGAACATCTAACTCCATTTAGACTGTAGCATTCATCTTCATTTATAGGTTCTCTTTAATGTCTGAATCATTATGAGATTCTTGGCCTGGCTATTTCATCTTTGAAAATTAAGACCCGTCTGCTCCAGTAGAACTGTTTCATGGTATCTTCATGTATCTTTGATGGTTTGAAGTTCTAAGGCATTGGTGACAGCCTTTTACAAAGTTCATGTCTCTTCTTAGGATGACTGCACACTTATCTCATACATCTTGTGAAGTTTTATTTTATGGCGATCAAGTTGGCATATTGTTTTTGATTGTCTTGCCTTCCACTATTCCATCTATTGTTCCATGTGGGATTTTCCTTGACTATTTCTATGAGACACTTGCAACTTGAATGTGATATAGCTGTTTAAACTTTGATCATCTTAAACAGTATGAAAACAACATGAGAAATACCTGGTATAAAATGTTGCTTCATCTTACTCCTTTGTCATAATGAGATGACCCTTCCCATGATTTATTCTGCAACTTGTTCAAATGATACATAAGTTCTTGTATCCTTCTTTACTCTGTCTCTCTTCTCTTTATCAGGCACAATAATCTAAAAACTTGTATCACTCCTTAGATGAATACAATCTAATTTTATGAATTTGTCCTTTTGTCAATCTTGACTCAGTCATATAGCTTTGATTTGCTTCAATCAATTGTAATGATGTCATGATGACATCTTCTTTATGTAAGTTGATTAGATGATGCATCTTGTCTTTTCTGATACTCTTTTCAAAAAATGAAAAGAAACATGCTAGGCTCAAACCCTTGTGGGAGCCACATTTAATCCAAATGTTTATTTTTCTTCAAATCAGCAACAAAATTTGTCCTATACCTACATAGTGAACAAACAAGTTAGCATAAAAAAGTACATGAGAATGTTGATTGATCTTCCTCATGACTTCTTCCTAATTTGTATCATTATCTTATCTAAATTCTTATTTGAATGCATGATATGATAAGTAGATGTCTCTGTTTGATAAAAGCATGTGATAACTATAAACATCCAGAGCACTAACAGGGTTGTCCCCAAAATTTTGTAGGTTTCAACCGGATAGTGGCTTGGAGTGAAGAATGAAGATTGAAGACTTGAAGGCCAACTTCAACAGCAACCTCCATCATCAGGCAATGATGGATGTTTAGATTTATCATATGTTCTTTTCTCTTTTCTTTTATCAAACAGATACATAGCTTGCATGTCTGCAATTGCTCAGTCTAGTTACTCCCATGGCTTGTGTGGGACACATTTGAACACTTATTTTAAACATGATCAGTTAGTTTCTTTGATGCATATGATGTAAATGTATTTCCTTTTCAATCAATGCATGAGATAAAGTAGTAGATACTTGGATGTATGTTCAAAACATGACATGAAATGATAGTGTAATACACTATCTTTCTCTCTTTATTCAAAACTAATTAATCTAAATAATCAATTTAACTTATAACTCCTGAAAGATCAAACTTTGTAGAACAACTGTATCTCCTTGAATGTTTGATCCTTTGATAATCAATTCTTTTTTCATGATAACTTATCAATCCTGTTTGGACTGATGGGTTATCCTAACAACTGGATCTTCTTTTCAACTTTGTCAAGGCATCAACCATTCAAGAAATGTATAACTTTGAAGTTTTATATTATTCCTTGTGAACAATTACACTTAGGTCTAACTAATTTTCAGTGTGAACAAAAAATTAGTAACAATTCACAAAATGGATTTGTCGAAAAGGCTTTAGAAACTTTCAAGAAAATGCAATTGGTAGGTGTATCCAGTAGACATGCTTGCAAAATGTGGATGCATAGACAAGGCACATCAATTGTTTGACAAAATGCCTCAAAGAAATGTGGTCTCATGAAATGCCATGATTGTAGGATATGCACAGAACAAATTTGTTGACAAGGCTTTAGAAACTTTCAAGCAAATGAAATTGGTAGTTATAAAGCCAACATCCTCCTTACCTGTTCTAGAATGGGAGCTTTGGAATAGGGTAGGGACATCTATCAAAGCATAATGGAAGGGGGATTTTGTGAGATATTATAGTTGGAAATGCTCTGGTAGACGTGTATGGAAAATGTGGAAGCACAGACAAGGCACATCAATTGTTTGACAAAATGCCTCAAAGAAATGTGGTATCATGGAATGAGATGATTGCAGGATATGCACAAAATGGACTTTGCAAGGATGTTCTCAAAATCTTTCAATTAATGAAGCACTCTGGAACATATCCTAACATTATAAGTTTTTCTTGTGTTCTATGTGCATGTAGCCATGTAGATTTAGTGGATGATTTAGACCTGTACATACTTCAATCACGTGAGTAACCCTTAGTGCATTACACCTACAATTGATCATTATGTGTACATGGTTGACCTTCTTACCCATGCTATCTATCTTGAAGACACCCTAAACTTTATTATTAAGATGCCAATTAAACGTATGGTAGTTGTATGGATGTGTTTTCTTGGTGTCTGCAAATCACATTTGAATATAGGCTTAGGAATATTTACAGTGATGCTACTTTTTTATTTGGATCCTAAAAGTGTTGTGACTTATGTTCTTCTCTCAAACATCTATGCAGAAGTGGCAGAACTGGGTAGGTGGTGTGAAGTTCAAATGGTAAGGAGATTGATGAAAGATAAAGGAATTAAAAATATCTTTGGATGTAGTTGCATTGAAGGCCATAAAATAGTATGTGTTTTTTGTGTAGGAGATAGATCACATCCATAGACATAAGGGATCTATGCAAAGTTGAAGATATTGGCTTTGGAGATTAAGGCAACAGGGTATTTTCTAGATTCAAGACATTTACTTAGTGATGTGGAAAAGGAGGAAAAATAATTATTTCTTTGTCACCATAGTGAAACATTGGCAATTACTTCTAGTTTGTAGACATGCCCCCTAGAACAACTATTAGAGTTGTTAAGAAACTTCAAGTATGTGTCAATTTCCACACTGCAACGAAATTTATCTCCAAGATTGTTGCAAGAGAAATCGTTGTGAGAGATGTGAATTATTTCCATCATTTTAAATAGGGAGAATGTTCTTGCAAAGATTGCTGGCAATGCTAAATGAAGTGATCTAAAAAAGTAGGCTTGCACTATATAATGTGCATCATGTCTGCACTAATAATGAAGGAATAGTGCTTTCTTTTTAGTTTCTAGAAAGTTTTTTTGGTTTTGTTTTTATTTTGAGTATTTGGCAATCTAGACTATGATGTTGGCTTGGTAAAATTAGATACATAGAGTGCAATAGAGATCACTACTTATATACATTGTTGGGGTGTCTATTAAAGACTTTTTGATGATAACATGGATGTTTAATTGAATTGTTTTCATAAAACCTACATATTTATGAAGTTAAAAGTTGGAGGAGGTGGAGAAAGAAAAAAACAAAAGGTGAGGAACACATGAAGTAAATGGAAAGATGCTTGACCAACAAGAAATGGGAGAGGAGGGCTCATAATTGCCCTTGCCATTTTGTATACTTCTTTTCTTTGGATTAATTATATTATCTTTTGCCTATGTTAGGTTAACCATTTAATTGTATATTTTGGATTCAATATGTAATTTTATATAAGTGTATGTAGATTTTTTTTTGCTGCATAAGGATATATTTATATTGATATGATAAGATTTACAAGGTTTTGCCTGTAGGCATTCTTACATCCATAACCATAACTACCAAAATTTTAGGGCAGTAAAACAAAAACCCTGACTAACCCCATTGCTCAATGACCACTCTGGGTCGTTCACATACTGTCACCAAAAAAGGCTCCCAGGCCCTAACACAAATATCTAGACCCACTCCCACCTAGCTATTATAGACTAAAATATAAATACTAAACTAAATTGACCATGACAGATTACATGTCTCCCACCTCTCAAGCACGTAATTGACGAAGTCCTGTATCCAATCAAAGTCTTGGACTGGCATGATATGCAACATATTCTTCAGGAAATTTGCTCCAATAGTTGCCCTCTCATGGTGAACCAATAGAGCCGCTCCTTTGATGTCCAACAAGAAGGGAAAAACATAACTACCTCTCCCAGAGTCTTAATCAATTCCATGTCATGGGGCCTGGGGATACCCAACCCAAGAGAAGCAGCTTCCATTGTCTCATCAAGACCACCCAGAAGTGCTTCCTTAAACAACTTACCCATTATCGTCATCACCTCTATTTTTGGAATTTTCAAATCCAACAACACCATAAGAAATATGGAGACAATGTCTGAATCCACCCTATATCTCTCTCCGCTTGCTAGGAAATCCTACTCCAACATCAATTTCACTGCCCTGATGGTTAGAAAATCTAATTCCAGAAGAATATGCTTCAACCAAAGATCAATCACTTCCCCTAAAAAGCCATTTGACGCATTGTTTTGGTTAGTATGATTGGCGTATCCATCCCCCGGTACACTATGCAATTAGCAGACATGCGCACTACAAACTTAGAAAGTTCTACCATACATAGAGCCAAAGGTGTGATGCCCCACCATGCAACCCTAGAGTGCTAGACCAAAAAGTGACAATATTACAGAAATATTTTTTTTTTAAACAAGGAAATGCATTATACATTAAATATAACTACACTAATAACAACATTAAATGAAATGAATAGCTAACACTTCTAGGGAACATAATTGCATCAGATAAAATTAAAACCATACAAGTGATCTAAATCTCAATGCAATAGAAGAATAATAAATTATACATTAACAGAGATGAATGATTACAAGTTTCAAAACAAGGTTACAAGACTAATTACATCTTTACAAATAGTACAATTATGAATGTATACTACAACTTGAAGATGTAGAGCAAACTGGAATTGGAGCACTTCTGCTCTGATCTCGAACCGAACATCCAAGAAGACCAATGGATAGTTTTGCCTCCCAACCATGTGGAACCCTGAGGTCCACCCCTCTGAGCTAGGAGATAACAATGAGGTTACACTAGGTCAAGGTTACAACCATGAAAATAAGTCTACATTCCAGAGGTAACAACAAAGATAAAGAGGAAGTAATTGGACTGCAGTAAGGAGAGTGTCATCACATGGTCCTAGCATGGGTTACCTAGGCTATCTCTCACTAGATGCTGGCCCCCATCTATGGTTACCCTGGCAGCCTCTCTCTAGGCACCGGCCCCATAGGGTGATACATACGGAGCTGACATGTCCTCTCATGAAGACAAGGAGGTTGGCCTTGCAACCCAGGCCTTCTCATCCCATCCTTAGCCTGCGAGAGCACTCAAGGCATGGGTGTGGTATCTTATCTTGTTATGTGATTTACTACCCCAACCCTCTTAAATAAGTTATTAAGTTATCACTTGCTTACAACTTCCATAGGGTTACCTAGACAGCCTCTTTGGCACTAGCCCCACCATGAAAGCCACTCCTCCTAGCAATCTCTGACCAATTATCCTAAAACCAAAATACGCAAGGACAAGGGTTACAATAGATTCTGATCCAATACATATGCCATTCACTTGACCACAACAATATAAGTCCCCTTGTCCCCCTCAAAACTCAAACAATACATCATGAAATAGTATGACACAAGTATCAAGTTGAAAACCAAACGGTTAAGCCTTTGGAGTCGGTAATTGAGTTCTTTACTCAGTCACCACAGTACCTTTCTTGATATGGAAACTAGGTTTCAATGACCATGACAATAATATAAGGTCAACAAGGGATAAAGAGAAAGAAAATAACTCAATACCATCCTTAATACAAGTTGATAAAATAAACAATTTTGTCCCAAGGATGACTTCACACTAATTCTAGATAAGGTTGCAAAATTAAATCATTTCAATCAAAAGGTAAAACAACATTACAACCTATACCCAAAATATTCTTACTTCCTTCCATTAACGACAAAAAAAGAACTCCAAACCTTACAAGACACAAACCCACTCTAGAAGAATACAAGTTACACATTATAAAATTAAAACGATGACAATTTTCGTTAAAACAACAACAATTTATGGAATTACCTAGATTTAACTTTATTCCAATTATTATGAACAAAGCGTAATTTATATCTAATCAACAACTTCTTCCTATGGACCTTTGTATAATCCAACTACTAATTCTACACCTAAGATTTTAAAGCTCCAATACTATCCTATGCTACAATTTACCTAACACACTCAAGACAATTTGATCATTTAAAGCACCATAACCCTAATCGACTAAACAAAACAAAATTCAAATATATAAGCTTAATTGTAATTTTCTAAATAAACAAGTTTAACTAAAAAAATCATTAAGCATGGTAATCATGTCTATCTAATCTGTCATATAAATGCAACTAAGAATCTACTTCCTATAATAACAAAGACATCAAAAGAACAAGGATAAAATTTTATTGAATTAAAATCCCACTCTAATATCTTCTTACCCACCATAGTTAACTTTCTTACAAGAGCTTATAAAATGAACGTTATACTAAACACAAGGCCCTATATGTCATAAAATTTGGGTTAAATAAAATAGAATGCTATATGCTAATAAATAGTGTTACCTATGATCACACACTTAAAACAAAACCACCAGCCTATATATACGAGAATAATTAACTTATTTAAGCAATCTCCAAATTCATATTATAACTAACATTTATAATAGCCTAAACTTAAACTCGCGAAGAGAACTTTTCCTCAACAATAGAAGTAATAATCTATACAAGAAGATTTATTTAAACTACAAACATCAACCTGCTATACTCAATGCGTTGAAGGCAGCATTCATCATAAAGTAAGCATTGGAAAAGTTGATAGGGAAATGACTAAAGTTGAAAGGAGGCATCAAAAGATTACATGGGTTTGTAATGGTGAGGAAGTTGGCCACGCTACCATCTAAACGAAATATGGCACCCTAAGAGTCGACTAGATAGCCAATGACACCAAGGATAGCAAAGTGACACACCACTCGACCACCTAAGTGTTAGGTTCGACGGACAGTGAGAAGGTGTGCAGCTACTGTCTAAAGGACTCAAGTGTGACTGACGTTGGTAGATAGAAAACCTTGGCAGCGAACATGATGACGTCCAAAATGGTATCTGCCACCTTAACTATAGAGACTCCTCCGTTCGCACAGAAACAAACTAATGGTTTAAGTATAGAAAGGAATGTTTCTAAAGATAAACTGCCAACATCCGATGATAATTATATACATCCCTCCACTGGTAGTGATGATTAGAGAGAGTTTATCAACAGAAATGATAAGGAGAAATCCTAAGACATGACAGGATGAGGGTTCAAAGGATACCACCGTAGTGAGCAATGAAGGGGACAGGTTTAGCTTGCCATCCTCAACTGATGGATAGTATGGGCCACAGAGGGAGAGAGAGACATGTCAAAACTAGGGTGAACTTGGTAGCAAATAATAGAGAGATCACAATAAAATTTGTAGCGACCCAAGCAAAATGAAACAACTGTCAATAGTCTCTGAGGTCTATGGTGAGGGCGACCAGCCAAGAGGTTTCTATTGGAGCTGCAGATTCTTCTTTCGAGAGTTTAAATGGATCACCAAGAAATTGAACACAACCTTTGAAGAGAACAACAAGGTTGCCTGAGACCAAGGTTCCACAAGATGCACATAGGAAAAACTGACATGAAAGAGGCACAATTGCTCGGTGAGAAAACAGTAAGTAAATGAGGTTTTGAAGACAAAATAACAAGAACCCACAAGCTCAAAATGAAATGCAGGAGGAAGATTACAGTTAAATCCATCTGAGGAAGAGGTTTAGAATTGTAGAGATGATTTGCAAGCTAAAATGTTTGCCAAGTCTTTCCATAAGAGTAACCAACAAGAAGCAAGAAGTTTACAAAGGTGACAAGGGTGAATTATAGATCGATTCCATGCAAGAACAACTAGACAACAAAGAAATCTAATTCCTTAGAGCATAAAAAAGACAAGAATACAGAAATTCACAAGACATACCCATACTATTCATGCTCCAATGATTGAATCCTCTTGAACAAAACTTCTCTCTTTCTGAATCAATCCTCTGAATCATGCCTTCAAAAAATTCCCCTCAGAACAAAATAACCTCAGTCATAAATACCCACTCACACCAAATCCTCTCCCATTAATCCTCTTCACTAGAATTTTTAAATTTTTACTATTCACAAAGATTCCCCACTCTGGAATCATAAATAACAACTAACCGCCTTAACATTAATCCCCAAGAAGAAATTCAATACATAACTATAAATAATAATGAGTTAAAATGAAACTTTGACCCACATATAAAATTTACAAACATAAGAATTGTTACTTGATTTTGCATTATAATTTATTTAAATAGCTTCCTCCAAGAATATTACAATTTTACGACACAACAAAATACTATAATATTTGACAATAAAACATTATAATATTATAGATCATTTACGCAAACAAGAATACACATAGGCTGACCTAACAAGGACCCGACTAGAAACTTACAAACCACATGACGACCATCAAACAAAAGGTTGAACTGACCTAGAGGATAAACCTCATGTTATCTCCATCAACATTATCCATGGTCTAGGGCCTGCTCAGACTTGCTAATTCAGGTGGAGTCGAGTCTCGGTACCTGCAACCTGCATAAGAACAATATGTTGTATACGATCAACTGCATAAATATCAAACACACACATAGTCAGAGAATCATGGCATAGTAGGGTGCTCGAACCGAGTAGTACTACATCATCCCTGCTCTGAAACAAAACTATAACCATTTATATTTAAAATCAAATATCAATAAGTCGCATAAAACATGATCATATAAAACCATCACTAATCATGTCCATCTCATCATAACTCATAATGCATGTCAGAACTATAATAGTCGAACATAGTTTATCATGATCATAATAAGCATAAACCATAGGTCTAATAACTCAAATGTCTCAAAACTATCTAAATGCAATGGAAGAGCTAACAACTATCTCAAAATTGCCAAAATTGTAATACAAAACTAGCAACTATCACAAGCCAAAAATGAGGGGGCATTACATCCTCCCCCTAGAGTTAGGCTTACTCCTGGAAGCCTGCAAATAAGTAAGGGTATAACTCTCTCATCCTGGAAGCATCCTCCTAGGTAGCAGAAGTCTCGTCATTAGGATCCCACTGGATCTTGACCTGTTCCATGTCTTTACCCCTGAGAGCAAGTCTCATGTGCTATAGAATGCCTACAGGCTCCAAAGCCAGTTGTCCGTCCTCTACCTGTAGAGAAGTCCAATTAAGAACATGAGAAATATCTGGATAGTAAGGTCTAAGTATAGAAACATGAAACACATCATGGATGCGTGAAAGACTGGGTGGCAAAGCAAGATGATAAGCAACATGACTGATCCTCTCCAATACCTCAAAAGGTCCAAAAAAGCGTGGTGCTAGTTTAGAGCCCATTCTGTAATGGATCAGACTCTTTCACAGTCGCACACGCAAGAACACTTGATCTCCAACTAAAAACTGTCAATGGATCCTATGAGCATTTGCATACTTCTTCTGTCTATCCTGAGCTGACACCAAATGCTCTCTAATCCTCTCGGCCTGCTGCTCCATATCTCTAAGCATATCTGGACCAAGAAGAACTCTATCCTCGAGATGATCCCAACTCAAAGGGGTCCTACAAGGGTGACCATACAAAGCCTGAAATGGAGACATGCCGATAGAACTGTGATATCTATTATTATAAGAAAACTCCACCAGGTACAGGTAGTCCTCCCAATAGCTCTGCCAATCCATCACATACATCCTAAGCATATCCTCAAGAACTTGATTAACCCTCTCGGTCTGTCCATCAGTCTTAGGATGGTAAGCTGAACTAAATTTTAGCTGTGTCCCCAAGGCATACTACAGAGAAGTCCAAAGGGCAGAAGTGAACACTAGATCCCTATCAGAGATGATCCTATGAGGAATCCCATGAAGTCTGATGATGTCCTCCATGAACACTTTGGCTACCGTAGTAGCATTGTAAGAAGAACGGACAAGAGAGAAGTGAGCTACCTTCGTCAACCTATCCACAGTGACCATGATAGCATCATGTCAACAAGAGGATACTGGTAAACCAACAATGAAGTCTATCGAAATGATGTCCCACTCTCACTCTAGAATCAAATGAGGCTGCAAAAGACCTGCAAGGTGGTGATGCTCCGCCTTCACCCTCTGACACTCAAGACACCTTGACACAAAATCAGCAATATCTCACTTCATGCCACTCCAAAAGTACAGCTGACGTATATCTGCATGCATCTTCTTGACACCTGGATGAGTAGAATAAGGTGCCGATGCGCCTCTAACAACACTACGGTACAAAGACCTTTAGAACTAGGAATATAGATACGACCCAAATGTCACAAAAGACCATCTAACTCAAGCAAGTAATCGGAGAATCTACCCTCTAAAGGTCTACCAAACTCAATCTTGGATATCACCTCCTGACACCAACTATCAGTAGGAAGTGCTGTGAGAATCTGACCTCTCAAGGTAATTGAGAGAGAGACTGCTGAGATCTCATGTTGCTAATGACTAAGAGCATCTGCTACCACATTCTCTTTGTCCTAAATATGATTGACCTCAACGTCATACTCACACAAGAACTCCATCCAATGCCTCTGCCTCGCATTCAAGTTTGGCTGCGTGAAAATATACTACAAGCTACGATGATCACTATGCAGCTCAAACCAATGCCCTAAGAGAAAATACCTCCACCTCACCAAGGCATGCACAACTATGGCTAACTCCAAATCATTAGTGGGATAGTTCAATTCATGATCCTTGAGTTTGCGAGACTCATAGGCAATCACACGACCATCTTGCATCAGAACTGGTCCTAAACCCTCCAAAGAAACATTTGTACAAACAACAAAGTCCCTGGTAGGATCAGGAACTACTAAAATAGGTGCACTGGTCAACTTCTCCTTAAGGGTCTGAAAAGCTTCCTAACACTACTCTGACCAAACAAACTTCTTCTCTTTCCTCTGAAGAGAAGTAATAGGATGAGCAATCCTCGATAACCCCATAACAAAATGATGATATTAGCCTGCCAAACCCAGAAAACTGTGGACCTTAGAAACATTAGTAGGTGCAGGCCAATCCATAATAGCTTGGATCTTTGAAGGATCCACTACAATACCCTCTCCAAAGATGACATGACCCAAATACTTCACCTCTGTCTGAAAGAATTCACATTTTGACAAATTAGCATAAAGCTGATTTTCTCTTAGACATTGCAACACATGACGCAAATGCTCCTCATGCTCCTCCATAGTCCTCGAATAGATCAATATATCATCTAGAAATACAAGGACAAACCTATCAAGATAAGTGCAAAAAACACCATTCATCAGGCTCATGAAAACTGAAGGTGCATTCGTCAACCAGAATGGTACTACTGTGAACTTATAATGCCCATAATGGGTACAAAATGCCATTTTGTGAATATCTGCCTCAAATATCTACAACTGATGATATCTTGACTTAAGGTCAATTTTAGAGAACACCTTGGCTCCCTTAATTTGATCAAATAAATCATCAATCTAAGGCAAGGGGTATCTATTTCTCACTATCACCTTATTGAGCTATCGATAATTGATACACAACCACAAAGATCCATCCTTCTTTTTCACAAAGATCATAGGTGCTCCCTAAGGAGAGACACTAGGTCGAATGAATCCCTTGGCTAACAACTCCTCCAACTACAGTTGGAGTTCCTTAAGCTCCTGAGTGGTCATCCTGTATGGAGTTTGTGAGATGGGCTCTGCACTGGGAACAAGATCAATCCTGAAGTCAATGTCACGCTTAGGTGGCATCCCCAAAGTCTTAGAAGGAAAAATATCAGCATACTCCCTCAACAGAGGATGATCATCAAGAGATGCCTCTTGACTCTCCTCCATCTCCAAGTCACTAATAGAAACTGTAAAAAGCTAACATCCCTAATGCATGCATCTCTTAAGCTGCATAGTGGAAATCATACATAGGGAAATAGATCTCTGAACTCCTACAACCTCCACCTCTACACCAGAATCATCCACACATCTAACAAACTTATGCCAACAATCAATCACATCCTGATGGGCCTCTAGCCAATCCATCCCCAAAACTATATCATATGAACTAAGGGGTAGGATGTGAAGGTCTACAGTAGTAGATAGAGAGCCAATCCCCAACTCACACTCGAGAACTAGAGACTCAACTACAATCTTAGCCCCAGAAGCTAACTCAACCTGCCACCTATCATCCTTCTTTGTTGCCGCTAAGCCACAACGCTCCATAAGAGAAGGAGATATGAACGAATTAGATGCATTATAATAGAAAAGAATAGAAAAACCAATACCTCGCATGAAACCAGAAGTCTCCACCACGGTGCCCTGATGCTCTGCTTGACGGTTATCCACCGCTGTAAAGACTCTGTGTGATCTGCCTGCATCACCAACCATTGGCTCTGAAGCCACCGGTCGATGTCCAAACCCTGAAGTACTCCTTTGAGGACATTGTCTAGCAATATGGCCCTGTTGGCCACAGGAGAAGAACCCTGTGCCTCTACTAAAACCACCACCACCTTGGAAAGCACTAGACTTCTAGAAACTATCTTTGCTCACTGCAGACTGCATACTCTGAGATGGCTGATCAAAGTGATTGCACTTACTACGCTGCCAAGACCAGTCTTTCTTAGACTGAAATCTATTACCTTGTTGATGCTGATAATTCTTCAGTTTGGCCTGAGACTGCTGTTGTTGTCCACTCTTTGAGGGTGCATGTGATCTTGATACTTGAGTATATCCACCACACGAACCAAAACCTGAAGAAGGTGCACTGCCAATATGCACACCTGAATGCCCACTGAGTGCCATAGCCAAATTCTCCTCCACTAACCAGGCTTTCTCCACTACTACCTCCATAGACTTAGGTTCAAATACACGAACCCCTCCATTGATCTTAGCATTCAGGCCCCTAATAAAATGTTGTACCAACATAGACTCGACATCTCCCATACCCACATACTACTTGAGCTCATAGAATCTGTGCTCATATTGCTCAACTAACATGGCCATCTACCTCAGCTCATGGAACTCATCTGCGTGACGTTGTCTCCAATGATCAAATATAAATCTCTCTAAGAATAACTCCCAAGACACAGTGCTAATGTACAAGTGCAACTTCTGCTCCTCTAACTGCCACCAAGTCGAAGCAAACCCCCAGAGATGCAAAATAGCACATTTGGCTTTGGTGTTGTTGCCATAAGGATGCATGGCGAAACACCTACCTAAATCCAATAACCAAGTCTCTGCCTCTAGACCTCTTCCAACTCCATCAAAGGTGGGAGGGTATGCCCTTAGTAGATCTCTCATATGGCTAGCTAGTGTGGCCTCCTGCTCAGTTGTCAACTCTCTCTGCCTGGGTGATCTCTCTCTTTCCTTAGGCTCCGGCTGGTCTACCTCCTAACCCCCACCTTCATGGGCACTCTCATAGGAGAACTAGGAGGAGGTGTACCTCCACCACCTCTCCCACGACCCCTACCTCTGTCACAACCTCGACCCCTACCTCTAGGCATCTACCTACAACACCAAAAGATGATTTATTACAAAGAAAGGAAAACAACAGGTATGGAGTTAATCTATAGAGTTTAAGCACTAGGTCACATAATGGGCTCAGTTATAACCAGAGTACCCAGTGTTTACACCTAGCTTTGATATCAAATGTGATGCCTTGCCATGCAACCCTAGAGTGCTAGACCAACAAGTGATAATATTACAGAAATATTTTTTTTTTAAACAAGGAAATGCATTATACATTAAATATAACTGCACTAATAACAACATTAAATGAAATGAACAGCTAACACTTCTAGGGAACATAACTACATCAGATAAAATTAAAAACCATACAAGTGATCTGCATCTTAATGCAATAGAAGAATAATACATTATACATTAACAGAGATGAATGATTACAAGTTTCAAAACAAGGTTACAAGATCGATTACATTGGTTTACAAATAGTACAATTATGAATGTATACTACAACTTGAAGATGTAGAGAAAAATCAAACTGGAGCACTTCTGCTCTGATCTCCAACCGAACATCTGAGAAGACCAATGGATAGCTCTACCTCCAAACCATGTGGAACCCTAAGGTCCACCCCTCTGAGCTAGGAGATAACAATGAGGTTCCACTAGGTCAAGGTTACAACCATGAAGACAAGTCTGCACTCCAGAGGTAACAACAAAGATAAAGAGGAAGTAACTGGACTACAGTAAGGAGAGTGTCATCGCATGGTCCTAGCATGGGTTACCTAGGATATCTCTCACTAGAAGCCAGCCCCCATCTATGGTTACCCTAGCAGCCTCTCTCTAGGCACCGGCCCCATAGGGTGACACATGCGGAGCCGACATGTCCTCTCATGAAGACAAGGAGGTCAGCCTTGCCAACTAGGCCTTCTCATCCCATCCTTAGCTTGCGAGAGAACTCAAGGCATGGGTGAGGTATCTTACTTATCCTGTTATGTGATTTACTATCCCAACCCTCTTAAATAAGTTATTAAGTTATCACTTACTTACAACTTCCATGGGGTTACCCAGGTAGCCTCTTTGGCACCAGCCCCACCATGAAAGCCACTCTCCTAGCAATCTCTGACCAATCATCCCAAAACCAAAATCTGCAAGGACAAGGGTTACAATAGATTCTGATCCAATACATATGTCATTCACTTGACCACAACAATATAAGTCCCCTTGTCCCCCTCAAAAATCAAACAATACATCATGAAACAGTATGACACAAGTATCAAGTTGAATACCAAATGGTTAAGCCTCTGGAGTCGGTAATTGAATTCTTTACTAACTCACCACAGTACCTTTCCCGATATGGAAACTAGGTTTCAACGACCATGACAATAATATAAGGTCAACAAGGGATAAAGAGAAAGAAAATAACTCAATACTATCCTTAATACAAGTTGATAAAATAAACAATTTTGTCCCAAGGATGACTTCACACTAATTCTGGATAAGGTTGCAAAATTAAATCATTTCAATCAAAAGGTAAAACAACATTACAACCTATACCCAAAATATTCTTACTTCCTTGCATTAACGACAGAAAAAGAACTCCAAACCTTACAAGACACAAACCCACTCCAGAAGAATACAAGTTACACATTATAAAATTAAAATGACGATAATTTTTGTTAAAACAACAACAATTTAAGGAATTAACTAGATTTAACTTTATTCCAATTATTATGAACAAAGCGTAATTTATATCTAATCAACAACTTCTTCCTACAGACCTTAGTATAATCCAACTACCAATTCCACACCTAAGATTTTAAAGCTCCAATACTATCCTATGCTACAATTTACCTAACACACTCAAGACAATTTGATCATTTAAGGCACCATAACCCTAATAGACTAAACAAAACAAAATTCAAATATATAAGCTTAATTGTAATTTTCTAAATAAACAAGTTTAACTAAAAAAATCATTAAGCATGGTAATCATGTCTATCTAATCTGTCATATAAATGCAACTAAGAATCTACTTCCTAAAATAACAAAGACATCAAAAGAACAAGGATAAAATTTTATTAAATTAAAATCCCACTCTAAGATCTTCTTACCCACCATAGTTAACTTTCTTACAAGAGCTTATAAAATGATCGTTATACTAAACACAAGGCCCTATATATCATAACATTTGGGTTAAATAAAATAGATCTCTATATGCTAATAAATAGTGTTACCTATGACCACACACTTAAAACAAAACCACAAGCCTATCTATACGAGAATAATTAACTTATTTATGAAATCTCCAAATTCATATTCTAACTAACATTTATAATATCCTAAACTTAAACTTGCAAAGAGAACTTTTCTTAACAATAGAAGTAATAATCTATACAAGAAGATTTATTTAAACTACAAACATCAACCTGCTATACTCGATGCACTGAAGGCAACATTCATCATAAAGTAAGCATTGGAAAAGTCGATAGGGAAATGACTAAAGTCGATAGGAGGCATCAAAAGATTACATGGGTTTGCAATGGTGAGGAAGTTGGCCACACTACCGTCTGAACGGAATATGGCACCCTAAGAGTTGACTAGATAGCCAACGATGCCGAGGATAGCAAAGTGACATGCCACGTGACCACCTAAGTCTTAGGTTCGACGGATAGCAAGAAGGTGTGTAGCTACTGTCTCAAGGACTCAAGTGTGATCGACGCTAGCTGATAGAAAGCCTTGGCAGTGAACACGAAGATGTCCAAAATGGTACCTGCCACCTTAACTATAGAGACTCCTCCATTCGCATAGAAATAAAACTGATGGTTTAAGCATAGCAAGGAAAGTTTCTAAAGACACAAACTGCCAACATCTGATGATAATTATATACATCCCTCCACTTGTAGAGACAATTAGAGAGAGTTTATCAATAGAAATGATAAGGAGAAATCCTGAGGCACAACAGGATGAGGGTTCGAAGGATACCACCACTGTGAGCAATGAAGGGGATAGGTTTAGCTTGCCATCCTCAGCCGATGGATAGTATGGGCCACAAAGGGAGAGAGAGACACGTCGAAACTAGGGTGAACTTGGTAGCAAACAACAGAGAGATCACAATGAAATTTGCAGCGACCGAAGCAAAATGAAACAACTGTCAACAGTCTCTGAGGTCTATGGTGAGGGCGACCAACCAAGAGGTTTCTAATGGAGCTGCAAAGAGCCAAAAGGGTTTAATAGAAGCTGTAGATTCTTCTTTCAAGAGTTTAAATGGACCACCAAGAAATTGGAAACAACCTTTGATGAGAACAACAGGGTTGCCCGAGACCAAGGTTCAACAAGATGCACATCAAGAAAAACCAACATGCAAGAGGCACAATTTCTCAGTGAAAAAATAGTAAGTAAATGAGGTTTTGAAGACAAAATAACAAGAACCCACCAGCTCAAAATGAATTGTAGGATGACGATTATAGTTAAATCCATCTGAGGAAGAGGTTTAGAGTTGCAGAGATGATTTGTAGGCTAAAAGTTTTGCCAAGTCTTTCCATAAGAGCAACCAACAAGAAGCAAGAAGTTTACAAAGGTGACAAGGGTGAATTATAGATCGATTCTATGCAAGAACAACTAGACAACAAAGAAATCTAATTCCTCATAGTATAATAGAGACAAGAATATAGAAATTCACAAGACATACCTATACTATTCATGCTCCAACGATTGAATCCTCTTTTAGAACTTCTCTCATTCTTCCAAATGAATCCTCCAAATCATGCCTTCCAAAAATTCCCCTCAGAACAAAATAACCTCAGTCATAAATACCCACTCACACCAAATCCTCTCCTGTGAATCCTCTTCACCAGAATCTTTAAATTTTTACTATTCATGAAGATTCCCCACTCTAGAATCACAAATGACAACTAATGGCCTTAACATTAATCCCCAAGAAGAAATTCAATACATAACTATAAATAATAATGAGGGAAAATGAAACTTTGACCCACATATAAAATTTACAAACATAAGAATTGTTACTTGATTTTGCATTATAATTTATTTAAATAGCTTCCTCCAAGAATATTCCAATTTTACGACACAACAAAATACTCTAATATTTGACAATAAAACGTTATAATATTATAGATCATTTACGCAAACAAGAATACACATAGGCTTACCTAACAAGGACCCGATAATAAACTTACAAACCACATGACAACCATCAAACAGAAGGTTAAACTGACCTAGGGGATAAACCTCATGTTATCTCCATCAACATTATCCATGGTGTAGGGCCCGCTTAGACTTGCTAAGTCAGGTGGAGTCAAGGCTTGGTACCTGCAACCTGCATAAGAACAATAGGTTGTATACGATCAACTGCATAAATATCAAACACATAGAGTCAGAGAATCACGGTGTAGTAGGGTGCTCGAACCGAGTAGTACTACACCATCCCTGCTCTGAAACAAAACTATAACCATTTATATTTAAAATCAAATGTCAATAAGTCGCATAAAACATGATAATATAAAACCATCACTAATCATGTCCATCTCATCATAATTGGAATAACAATAATGTCATCATAACTCATAACACATGTCAGAACTATAACAGTCGAACATAGTTTATCATGATCATAATAAGCATAAACCATAGTTCTAATAACTCAAATGTCTCAGAACTATCTAAATGCAATGGAAGAGCTAACAACTGTCTCATAACTACCAAAATGATAATGTAAAACTAGCAACTATCACAAGCCAAAAACGAGGGGGCATTACAAAAGGAATACTACAAGAGGTGTGAGAAATGATACCAATGCTCTGCTTTTTATAAACCCTTCTCATCATCCCTTAACCAATTTGAGGTGTCACTCATTCTAATTATCTTTCCCACATGTTAAAGGTCCTCTCCTTATTAATCGCCACTCTGGAGAGTCTTTTCTTTAATTTCCATGTCCTTTCCTTCTTTCATTCGCATTACCTTACAGGCCTCGGGCCATTAAGATCAATTATCATTTAATTTGAGTAACTTGAAATGATGTTGCTCTAACTCACCTAATCATTATGACAAAAAGAGGGCCAAAGAAGATCTAAGAGGGACCAAGGATATGCTGACATGGAGCTTTAAAGCTACACGTGTTTGCCTTAGTCACCTGAACAACAAGCTTAAAAAAGAAATTAAAGCTTGCCTTCAATAGTGTTGGAGGAGTGGATGCTAGTCAAGTCTTATTCGAGCAAACTGGATTCTTAGAATACTATTGACCACTCATGATAAAGTTCCCAATTCTTTAATAGAAATCCCATCTGCACCTTTGTTTGCCAGGTCATCAGCCTCCTTTTTACCTTCATGAAATGTATGGTTTATCATGATCTTATCCAAGTCTTTCAAAAGCTTAGATGATATTTCTAACATCGCCCCTAACTTCCAATTTAGCATTTTCCCAGACCTTAGAGCATTAATAACCAAAGCAGAATCCCCTTCTATCAATACTTTTTTTAGTTTAAGCTCGAGGCATAAATTCAAGCCCAAAATTAAGGCTTGCATCTCTGTTGCATTGTTCATGCCTATTGAGAGTGGCATAGCCAGTCTACCCACCGTCCTTCCTTGCCAATCCTTGATGATGTAGCTAGCCCCGAAAATGCTAGGGTTTCCTCTAGCTGCACCATCAAAATTTGTCTTGTGCCATCCATGTTCTGGAGGTTGCCAAGTTACTTTTCTTTTGTCCTCTTGTGTCTTCTTTCCTCCTTCCCCTATGAAAGGGGGAATCTTAAGGCCATGCCATTGCTTCCTCATTGCTACATCCCATTATGAGAAATTTGAATTCTTTAAATTCTGATCCCCCACCCTACTGTTGACCACTTCCACAATGGCAGCCTCCAACTTATTGATCAGAGATATCAAAGGCATTTCCTTATCTTGGAACAACCTCCTATTCCTTTCTTTCCAAACCTCCCATACCAGTAGAGAAGGGCTTGCTATCCACATGTTTGAGAACATTGCAGATTTTTTTAGTGTCACGTCTTGAATTTGACTTTCATTTAATTTTAGTAATTGTGAGACCAATTTGATATTATTTTGTGATGATTGATTAGAGTGAGGTAAAAATTGTAGGTGAATATTTAAATACATTTATTTAATTGATTAATGATGCTTATTTATGTGGGAAAGATGAATACTTATGCATTGGCTATGATTTCTTAGAGACTAACCTACTGATAGTGTAAGTGAGTGTGCGTGGTTGTAGGATCGTCGAAGGCGAGAACATGCTTTGGGTAGAGGAGACCTAGCCATTGTTAAGAGTAGGTTGGATGAAATTGGTCTACCACACACACATTCACGTAGATCATTATTGCATGAGTGTTTGCAATGTCTGACTAACTATTGCGCATGAGCTGATGTTTTTCGTATGTCTTCTTGCATGGGTAGAATAATTGGATGTTTAAATTTCATGTTGTTAAATTGTCTAAACTTGATTGATTTCGTGAGAAATGAGTTTAATCCGGTGTTATTTCCTTCTCATGATTATATATGACATAATGGCAATAGTCATCATTTATTGCAATGTGAAACACTCTCCATCCAAAGATAATTAAATATAGTTTTGTTTTTCATATATATATAGTTATAAATATTTAAATATAAATATATATAATTACAAAAGAAAATAATAGCATTCATTTAGAGTAAAAATTATATATTTAAAATATACAATTAACATGTATTAAATAAATGCATTTATATAAAATAAAAGATATAATTCATATATATATATATATAAGCTAAATATAAAGAAAAATATAAATAAAGCTAAATATAAAGAAAAAAAAGCAAAAAATGCATGCTTTTGTATCTTACGTGGAAAGAGGGAGTAAAGGAGGTCTTAAGAAAAAGTCTATGAAATTTTAATTTCATGCTAAAGTTTAAAGTGCTTAAAGCATGGGAAATCACCATGCAAATAGAGATATAGGGTGTGGCCAGCAAGGCATGAAAGGGGTTTTAAAAAAAACCTAAAAATACAAGAAGGGAAGGGCTTTGGACGCCCAACAATAGGGAAGAAAAGATGTTTTAAAAGAAGGTAAAAATAAAAGCAATAGGGTACAGAAAAACAGGGACAACAAAATACCTACAGGTAGAAGAGCAATTGGGAAGCAAGAATCCAAGAGAGATTGGTGAAGGAACTCCAAGTACATGCAGAGATCTCCATTTTTACCCAAGTTTTTCTTGTTTTCTTTTTGTTTTTCTTTTTTGTACAATGAAATAGCATATTAAAGAGAAGAATTTATTTGATTTCATAGCTGTTCTGAGATTTTAATGGGCATAAAAACACCCATAGGCAGCCTTCATGACCTTTTTTGTGCTTGTATCTAGGAGATTTTTAGAGATTATTGTAAAAACTTGAATATATATGCATATATACATATGCAAATATATATTATATATATGCATATGTATACATTTATATGGTTGTATAAACCATTGTTTGACACAAAAACATGAATGTTATGTTGTTCACATCCATCTGGGACTGAAAATATGACTGTAGCTTTTTTTTTTGGTATTAAAACATGGTTGTTCCTACTTAAAACATGGTTGTTTAGATGAAAGCAATCTTGTTCTAGATGAATATATTGTTTTTTTAAACAAATACATTGTTGTTACAAACTTATACACTACTATTGCAAATATATACACTGTTGTTTTTAAACTTTTTTGAATGAAATGTTGTTGTGCAAGCTAATTAAACCGATCTATTTGCTGCTATAAAACTTCAGAGACAATATACTGTTGTTATAAACTTCTGTGAATGGAATGTTGTGCAAATTCATTAAGTTGATCTTCCTGCTATTTATAAAGTTTTGAGACTAATAGAAGTCTATTTTGATACTAGAATTGTATGAGAACAACATTATACTAGAAATAGAACTGTAAAAAACATAGAGATCTATAACTTTTTATTTAGTTTTTCGGAACATTTACATACATATAAATTTATCCATATATATATAAACTTTATATATATATGAATCCATTTATGTGATTGTATGAATTACACTCATTATACTTGAAAATCTTACAAAAGATAACATCCATGTATAACATGACTGAAACTCTTTACTTTAAACCTGCAAGCACAGAGATGACATAAACTGTTATTATGAGATTAAACTAAAAATATACATTGTATTTAGCATACACATCATCATTGAAAACAATGACATTATGTGAAATAAAACAAACATTGAATAGATAGGAAGACTGATTAATTTCTATTTTTATGAATCAAAGAGAAATGAAGGTTTATTTGAAGAGGAAATGTATAGCCTTGTTTGATTGTTATGTGTTTTGGGGGAAGTTACAAAAGTATGCTGAAATCAAACATAACGATTTGTTTATTCCTAAGTCATGCTTGAATGAAATGAATATTTTATTGAGAAAAGAAAGTGATTGCATTGTTTTCTATGCTTTATGTGTTTTGAGGAAAGTTACCTTCCAGGATGGGTGCCGAATGAGAAATTACAGAGAAGTAGGTTTTCTTTTTCATAACCTACACTACTATTATAATCGGTTTCAAACTTTGATCAAAGTTAACTTTTGACGTTGAAATAGATGAATGGACCATTGAAATAGATGGATTTATGCCTAGTTTTTATTGATATATTTCTCTGTCTTATCCTATTAATGAGATGTTGCATTCATGTTAGGAATGCTTGTAGGTTAATAGGCACACACCAGATTCGATCCTGCTTATTGTTATATATTGCTAGGCTCTTCGTGCAGGGTCAGGTATCATTCATGATTAGAAGGATTCCAGGGAAGCATAAGCTTTGTGGTTGGGTGGAAAAAGCACCCGAACCATGTTCTCATCCTCGGCTTGCAAATGGCAAACAAAATTGCCAGCAACTAGAGACGTTTGGATTGATATTTGACATTATTGATATTTCATATTTGTATTGTGATCCCCTCAATGATGTTAGGGTGACTTGATGGGCTAAAAGCCTAAGATTTATATACTTATATTCTGGATTATGTATTATTGTACTCTACTTGGAATTTGATTTGTGTACATGTAAGATTGATTTTTGAAATGAAGGATTATATTATTTTGGAATTTATTTGAGTTATGTGGATTTGAGTTAATTTGTTAACTGTGGTTGAGTTAGAAGGTTTAGGACCTTACGTTTGATATCAGAGCCACGTTGTAGCATTGGGAACTCTAGGGTATTTGTTCTGCTCAATTGATTGAGCATGATTGGGATACTTGTGTGTGGGGGTGCTATGAATAGCATGTGCCATCTTTTGATATGTCTTCCTTCTTGTGTGTGGGAAAGTAATACATTCTTATGGGGTTAGATAGGCCATAGTAAATTATGAGAGGTTGCTTATGTGCGATTACCTTCTCGATGTTCTAATTTCTTGGCATGAACACTTGCAATGTATGTGAGTTATGAAGTGACCGTTTGTAGGGTCATGTTCATGTTGGAGAGACCACTTTGATAGTGGGGTTTTGGATACCGTTGAGTAAAAGGAAGTACCATGTTCTTAAGTGTTGTTTGAACCTGGTGTATTCATTTTTTGAGATAGGCATCTGTGTGTGGAAGCAATGAAGCTATGAGCATATGTGTATTAGTAAAGGAAGTTGTTTTGAAATGCTTACATGAGATATGTTGGTGCCTGCATAACATTCAGATCTCAAGTTTTTAAATTTGTAGGCACCTTTCATAAAAAATCCAAAAAATTCTAAGTCCCTTGGCCTCATTTTATGCATATCGGGCTTTGAAAAGTGCAAAAAATAGTTGTATGCATCTTTGTATGTATATCGGGCTTGTATATGCATTCTGGACATACAAAGGTGGAATATACATTGAAGATTCTCAAAATATTACGCGGATGTATCAAAGAGTTTGCATGTATATTATGTTGTATGTTTGACATACAACAGGTTAGATACAAGTGGCAGACGTCAATGAAGATTCAGACCGGGTTAAATGGTGGTCAGGCCTGTAGGTACATGCAAAGGTCATCGGCAAAGCAATGTGTATTAGCGACCCATGAAAGAGTCTCCCCGATGGCTAATGCATGTAAATGTACAAAAGGAGATGCAATTGGTGGGACCCGCTTCATATACAAGTCGCATTATATATGTGACATGCATTCGCCACATACAAAAGGAAAAGATGCAAAGGTGATTGTATGTCAGATGTGCAAGGGCGACATACAATGAAAAGATACAAGTGAAATATGCAGGGCAGGAGCGGTCAAAGTCAACAGTATTCAGGAACCTAGTGGGGTCCCCGCCATTGTATGTCCTTGATTGTATGTGTGTGCATATACAATGAAAGATATACAAAGCGCATATGCAGTCTGGACTTGAAGGAGGATTTAATTTTGGTGGATAAGTGGCAGGGGTTCGCGGGTTGTATGTTGCACATTGTATGTGTGATATACAAGGCAACATACAAAGAGTTATATACAAGGCCCGGACCTAAATAAGATTTTAAAGTGTTTCATAAGAATTTGGAATCCGCGGCTTGTATATGGCGCATTGTATATGCGATATGCAATGCAAGATACATTGAGGTCAATACAACGTAGATTTCAAAGGTTATTCAAATCTACTTCATAAGTGTGTTGAGATCTGCATTGTATGTATATTGTACTTGTATGTGCATTATACAATGTGATATGCAAAAGGGGGAGATACTAGTTGGACCCGAATTTGATTTCAAATTATTCTATTGATATTTGGGGTCTGCCTTGTATGCAGGTGATTGTATGTATATGCAATCTCAGAAACAAGCACATACAAGGGCAAAAAGGCAAAATGGATGAAGGAAAAAGTTAGCGATGGGCAAAGCTACCTGCGTGGCATGTTTCTATTGGCCGATGGAGTTTTCATAGCAATTTGGGCCACAAATCTCGGCGGTAGGATGGACATCAACGGCCAGTTTCAAATTCTCAGAAAGCGAAGGATTTGCTATGTGCATTGCATCTTTTTCAGGCGGGAGAAAACTTTAGAGGCATGTGAATCGCTACACTTCTAGCTACAGGTAGATTGGCCATTAATGGCAAATTTATAGAGGTATGGGTCTTGATTGACAGGCCATCTATCATGTTCGATGAAAAAATCTCTAGGCGGCTGTGCATATCCTGATTTCAACCACTCTTTCCTCTGTTTCTCTTGCCCACATTCAATGTTTTAGGCACCATTCTAAAGATACACTGTATCTGGCAAATTTTGAGTTGACCATTGTACTGAATGTTGAGTACACATCCTTGCTGTATAAGCAGGCTGTGTCACTCATTTTTTGTGGGGGAAAGACTTGGGCATTTTTTGGAAAAATAACGAAGAACAAAGCCTTTCTTGGTTGTTCTGTCTCATTTTGGAGTTTATGAGTTGCATTTTGAATGCATGTTGCACATATTTTAAGTTTCATTGTTGTTTTATATGAAAAATGCATTGTTGCATGTGTTTAGTTGCTTGTCTCCATTTGTTGTATGCATAGCTTCTTTTGAATCTGGTTGCTAAGGGTTCCTCAGATTCTAGAATATAGACTTTCTGTATTGCATGCTTGATCTCTAATTTCCATTCAAGGAGTGGATTAAACTATTTTAGGTTAAGTATGGAGAAGGATGTATGTCAGCTGGGATGTATGTAAGTAAAGGTAGCTAAACACTCAGTCTTGGGTGGTGTTTGTAAGGCAAGCACCAGTCTGACCCCTTGAATCTTGAATGCCAGTGCAAATCATTCACTTATATATGTCTAGTTGACTCCTTGTCCTAAGATAGGCACCAGTCTGCTCCCTGTGTAGTAGTTATGATCCAAAACCCCGTGTCTTGCATCCAAAACTTGAATACAAATCCTTTCATAATTCCAACCTGTTAGTTTGTAGGAGTAGAAATAGGACCCTTGCATACTCTCATCCTCAACCAGTTAGATATGTCCAAGAATGTTGCCAAACTTGTGATTTATCATGAAAATCTTGGTCCACAAATGAGAGTATTCTGCTTGTTATTGTAAAGCTAAATCTTTCTGTCATTGGGCGAGTCAAGGTCAAATCTTTAGCTATAGGGATACCCCCCTTGGTGCGGCAGAACCAAAAGTGAAGGGGAGGCAGCTCATGCAATCTCCTGTATTAGTTGGCCGAATCTGCCTGTGAATTGGAACTGGCAAACCCTCTGCTGATTCGGGAAGAAAAACCAACAAGATACATCTTACATTGTCATCTCTTAAGGCATGTTCCTATGTGTGAATCATTTATGTGGGAGCAAGAAAGAAAGTATTGCATTGGATTGGAAAAAGTGAAAGAGAGAAGGGGTTGTGAAAGGATTTTTGCATAATTATTGCGATGCATGATGTGTTTGAATCATGAGTGAATTAACAAACCTTGCATCTTGTGACTAGAGTTGTGTTCTTCCCGTTGCATGGTATGCATTTGACCTTGGAAAGATTTGTTGGGATGGATTGCACTAAGTCCCAAACCTTTTGTCTTTCCCTTGTGAATCATGTTAGTGTGATTAGCCTTGTTCATTGAGAACATGGTTGAGTGTTGCTTGATGTAGGCCAAGTTCCTTTTAAGAAAGGTTGTCGTGTTGTTGCACTATTGTTATGAGTGCATTCTATTTTAGTTATGCTTGTCATCATATTGTGGTGAAAGTAAGCCTCATGTGGATGGAATTTCAGGTAAGAGCTTGATCGCTAACCTGATTCTCTCTCATGTTTGAATTTGTTCTATGATAATGTTGCATTGAGGCATTACCCCACCTTTGATGGGTGAGAAGTGTTAACCACTCCATGTTGAGGGAGTGATGTGTTTAGATGTCTGGGTTTGTGAATTTGATTCTATCCTAGCTTAATCGGGGTTGCTAGATGTTTGCTAGTGTATGACTATGTGAGTCATTGCTTGATGAATGTGATTCCCTTGAATGAGATGCAACTTCTGTTGCTAGGCATCTTGAGTGATGTTGGTTTGGTTAAGATAAGTAGAAAGAATCTCTTGTATTTGCATGATAGGAGTCTTAGAAGACTTGTTAGTTTGATTTGATTAAGTGTGTTCTCTTAGTTACCTTGGACTTTGGAATCCAAGTATAGTATAGTATGATACTCCCTCTCTTGTGGCTAGAATTAGTCACGTAGTTCATGTGAAGTATCACTTTTGAAATTTTTGATACTTTATTTTATTTTACTTGGTGAATTTACTAAATGTTGTCAGGACCAACATTGAAATTTTAATTCTTGTTATGAAGGAGTATAGCCATCAAATTTTGGAATTTATTTATCTTGTGATCTTTATGGTCATGTTTGAATTATTGTTGAAATCGCGTGTATTTTATGCCTTATTGTTGGAATAAAATTTTCTTACACTTTAGTTTTGATTTATTTCTAAATGGTGGTTGTGCTCGAATGTTTTAAACTGCTGGTCACGTATCATGTTATGTTCTCTATCATGTCCATGATGGGCCTCGAATGGATTGTATATGGGAGTAGAATATAGAGAATGTACTAGTTCTTGGTGTGTGTGATTGCTAGAACTAGGTTAGATTGAATTCTTGATTTGTTGTCTGATGCGAGTGAGTATTATGTGAAGTGTCAAGAAAGTTTTGGAATAGTTTGTGTTTCTTTAGATTATTTGATGTGAGTATCTTGCTAATTGGTTTGGTTGTGGTACTTGGAGAGTAAACAAGGATGTGAAATGGAATTCAAATGTTGACTTCTGACTATATTTATGTCAATGAGATATGAGAGAACTTGTTTTTAGTTGTGATGAAATTGCAAGTAATAGCATAAAGAATGGTAGTTAATGAAACAAATAAATTGTGTAGCCAACTTTGGATAAAGTTGGATGAGTAGAGAAAGAAGGATAACAAATTCTAAGATAAGGAATAAGTGATCTAAATCAAGGAAATAGGAATTGTGTGAATTTAAGTTTAGATATAAGATAGAAGAGTGTCAAATACTAGTGTACTAATAGGAAGAGAAGATAACAAGGTACAAGTAATGTAAGAACTAAAATTGGAAGAAAATGGATTAGAAAAATAAATGTTGAATGTTGGTGAGAAGTAAGATAGGTTGTCCAAAGGGAGAAGCGGTAGTTGAAATGGACTTGTTGAGTTGCCAACCTTGGGAATTTGATTGCCTCAGAAATTTCTCCTTAGTGGTTTGGAGGTTTCCTAGCTTGATGCTGGAAGGGATGCAATTCTTGTGAGAAAAGGTTGTCTTTTGTGATCCATTTTAAGGATACTTGGTGTTAGGTTGTGAGGAAGTCATGTGCTTCCTAGCCGATCATGAATTCATGATTGTGCTGTGTTGTTTGCCCTTTGGGTCTAGCTTAGATAAGAATTAAAGTGATGTTGTAAGTTGTGAAAAGGTAGAGTAAAGGGAAAATGTTGGAAGCATGAGTTGCTAAATACTTCTAGCACTTGAAGAGTAGAAATGATAATCGAATCGGATGGGAAATTCCTCATGACTCTATGAAGGATAGGATGTGGAATGTAGTAGTAGCACAAAGTTAGAATGGAAGGATGAAAAGACTAAAATGGTCATGATAATAAAGTAGGAAGTTGAAGGTGAGAAGAAATCCTTGATACTTGAGAACATTTGTGTTGAAATGAGAGGATGAGATAAGGTCGAAGGAGTTGATTGAAGTTGACCGATAGGGTGTATTGCTAAAAATGGTTAAGAAAAGTGTTGTAGAACTGAAAATGGATAAAGAAGTTACTGGAAGGTAATTAAAACTAGAACAAACCAATAGTTGGTTATGGAAGTAAAATTAGAAGATAGAGAGGATGAGTATAGATTGGTTGAGGAATATATATTATAGTAAGATGGAAGAAAGGATGACAGAATACTTGGAAAAAGATGAATAAAAGAGGTTATAATTCAAAATAAGATGAAGATATAATTCGAATTCGAATTGAGGCAGTAAAACATAAAGAAGAGACAGTTCAATAAATGAAGACATGGATGTAGATAATGATAGAAATGAGAGAAGTACAAAGAAGGTACAAGTTAAGATACATGGAAAGTTCAAAACCAGAATTATCAAAGGAAATGGATAGTGAGTGTCCTAGTCTCAGAAGAGTTGGTATGCATGATGGTTGGTTTGGACCTAGTTGGTGCACCTTTGGAGTTTGTTTTGTTGTTTTGAGAACTCAGCCTAGTGATGGTTAGGAGGTATGATCTTTTGAAAATATGATATGTTTTGTCAAAGATTGAGATGCTCATTTCATGCTTTAAGTATCATTGATGGATTATGATTTTTGCATTGAAGGTGTGATTATTCCCTTATGCTTGATGTTATGATGTCATTCTTTTATGCTTTGGCAAGTGTGTCATATGTTACTTGAATGCAATTGGATGGTAGTTGTACCATGTATGGTTAATACACATTGTATTGGCAGTTGTGCCATGTGTGTTGTGTGCTTTGATTTGGCATGCCTTTTAGGAAGAGGATCCAGGTATTAAGACATCGAGATGATGTCTCCTCCAGGTGGGGAACGATGTCACATCTTGAATTTGACTTTCATTTAATTTTGGTAATTGTGAGACCAATTTAGATATTATTTTGTGATGATTGATTAGATTGAGGTAAAAATTGGAGGTGAATATTTAAACGCATTTATTTAATTGATTAATGATGCTTATTTATGTTGGAAAGATGAATACTTATGCTTTGGCTATGATTTCTTAGAGACTAACTTATTGACAGTGTAAGTGAGTGCGTGTGATTGCAGGATTGTCGAAGGCGAGAACATGCTTCGGGTAGAGGAGACCTAGTCATTGTTAAGAGTAGGTTGGATGAAATCAGTGTACCACACACACATTCACGTAGATCATTATTGTATGAGTGTTTGTAATGTCTGACTAACTATTATGCATGAGTTGGCATTTTTCGTGTATGTCTTCTTGCATGGGTAGAATAATTGGATGTTTGAATTTCATGTTGTTAAATTGTCTGAACTTGATTGATTTTGTGAGAAATTAGTTTAATCTGATGTTATTTCCTTCTCATGATTATATATATGACATAATGGCAATAGTCGTCATTTATTGCAATGTGAAACACTCTTCATCCAAAGATAATTAAATATAGTTTTGTTTTTCATATATGTATATATATAGTTATAAATATTTATATATATAAATATATATAATTACAAAAGAAAATAATAGCGTTCATTTAAAGTTAAAATTTATATTTAAAATATACAAATATCATGCATTAAATAAATGCATTTATATAAAATAAAAAATATAATTCATATTTATATTTATAAAAATATAAATAAAGCTAAATATATAGAAAAAAAGCAAAAAAATGCATGCTTTTGTATCTTACGTGGAAAGAGGGAGTAAAGGAGGTCTTAAGAAAAGAAAAGTCTTTATGAAATTTTAATTTCATGCTAAAGTTTAAAGTGCTTAAAGCATGGGAAATTACCATGCAAATAGAGATATAAGGCGTGGCCAGCAAGGCATAAAAGGGGTTTAAAAAAATAGTTAAAAATACAGGAAGAAGGGAAGGGCTTTGGATGCCCAACAATAGGGAAGAAAAGATGTTTTAAAAGAAGGTAAAAATAAAAGAAATAGGGTACAGAAAAATAGGGACAACAAAATACCTACAGGTAGAAGAGCAATTGGGAAGCAAGAATCCAAGAGAGATTGGTGAAGGAACTCCAAGTACATGCAGAGATCTCCATTTTTACCTAGGTTTTTCTTGTTTTCTTTTTTTTTTCCTTTTTGCACAATGAAATAGCATATTAAAGAGAAGAATTTATTTGATTTCATAGTTGTTCTAAGATTTTAATGGGCATAAAAACACCCATAGGCAGCCTTCATGACCTTTTTTGTGCTTGTATCTAAGAGATTTTTAGAGATTATTGTAAAAACTTGAATATATATATGCATATATATATGTATGCCAATATATATTATATATATGCATATGTATGCATTTATATGGCTGTATAAACCATTGTTTGAAACAAAAACATGAATGTTATGCCGTTCACATCCATTTGGGACTGAAAATATGATTGTAGCTTCTCTTTTTTGGTATTAAAACATGGTTGTTCCAGCTTAAAACATGGTTGTTTAGATGAAAATAATGCTGATTTGGATGAAAAAATCTTGTTCTAGATGAATATACTGTTGTTTTAAATGAATACACTGTTGTTACAAACATATGCATTGTTGTTTTAAATGAATACACTATTGCTACAAACATATGCATTGTTGTTACAAACTTATACACTGTTGTTACAAACTTATACACTATTGTTTTTAAACTTTTTTGAATGAAATGTTGTTGTGCAAGCTCATTAAATTGATCTATTTGCTGCTATAAAACTTCAGAGACAATATACTGTTGTTATAAACTTCTGCAAATGGAATGTTGTTGTGCAAATTCATTCAGTTGATCTTCTTGCTGTTTATAAAGTTCTGAGACTAATAGAAGTCTATTTTGATACTAGAATTGTATGAGAACAACATTATACTAGAAATGGAACTGTAAAAAAAATAGAGATCTATAACTTTTTATTCAGTTTTTCAGAACATTTACATACATATAAATTTATCCATATATATATAAACTTTATATATATATGAATCCATTTATGTGATTGTATGAATTACACTCATTATACTTGAAAATCTTACAAAAGATAACATCCATGTATAACATGACTAAAACTCTTTACTTTAAACCTGCAAGCACAGAGATGACATAAACTATTATTATGAGATTAAACTGAAAATATACATTGTATTTAGCATACACATCATCATTGAAAACAATGGCATTATGTGAAATAAAACAAACATTGAATAGACAGGAAGATTGATTAATTTCCATTTTTATGAATCAAAGAGAAATGAAGGTTTATTTGAAGAGGAAATGTATAGCCTTGTTTGATTGTTATGTATTTTGAGGGAAGTTACAAAAGTATGTTGAAATCAAACATAATGATTTTTCTATTTCCTGAAATCAAACATAATAATTTGTTTATTTCCTAAGTCATGCTTGAATGAAAATGAATATTTTATTGAGAAAAGAAAGTGATTGCATTGTTTGCTATGCTTTATGTGTTTTGGGGAAAGTTACCTTCTAGGACAGGTGCCGAATGAGGAATTATAGAGAAGTAGGTTTTCTTTTTCAAAACCTACACTACCATTATAATCAGTTTCATACTTTGATCAAAGTTAACTTTTGACATTGAAATAGATGAATGGACCATTGAAATAGATGGATCAATGCCTGGTTTTTATTGATTATATATTTCTCTGCCTCATCCTATTAATGAGATGTTGCATTCATGTTAGGAATGCTTGTAGGTTAATAGGCATGCACCAGATTCCACCCTGCTTACTATTATATATTGCTAGGCTCTTCATGTAGGGTCGGGTATTCTTCATGATTAGAAGGATTCTAGGGAAGCATAAGCTTTGTGGTTGGGTGAAAAAAGCACCCAAACCATGTTCTCATCCTCAGTTAGTAGATGGCAGATAAAATCGTCAGTAGCTAGCGATGTTTGGATTGATATTTGACATTATTGATATTTCATATTTGTATTGTGATCCCCTCAATGATGTTAGGGTGACTTGATGGGCTAAAAGTGTAAGATATATATACTTATATTTTGGATTATGTATTATTGTACTCTACTTGGAATTTGATTCGTGTACATGTAAGATTGATTTTTGAAATGGAGGATTATAAAATATTTTAGAATTTATTTGAGTTCTGTGGATTTGAGTTAATTTATTAATCGTGGTTGAGTTAGAAGGTTTAGGACCTTACATTCAGTAGTGGCCATGCCTTAAAAGAGATTGAGAATGTCATTGGGGAAAGAACTCTTCCAATTCAGTTTTACACAAAGCCATTGCTAACATTTGAGGGTGAAGGGGCAATTCAAAAATAAATGGCTACCTGTTTCCTCATCTTGTTTACATAGAACACATCTTGAAGGACCTAAGTAGCCCATTTTAGCAAACCTATCTGCAGTCAAAACTCTATTTTGCAACATTGCCCAAGTGAAAATTCTAACTTTGGGGGTGGAATTTTTATTCCAGCAAAGAATGATAGGCAATTGTGAGGTTGCCTCTAAGTTTTTTACCAATAATTTGTAGCCTTCTTTGGCATTGTAGTTGCCTAATTTTGAGCCATGCCACCTTAGAAGGTCACTGCCTTCTCTTACAAACACCATTCTTTCCTTAATGGCAGCTTCATAGGATTCAGCTACATCATCAGACAGACCTAAGGATCATACATCTTTCCACTACCCCTTGTAACATCCATTGACCCAGAAAATTTGTAGATAGTCTCTCACATGATTACCCCAAACCTATTTTGTTTTCTCCTTGATTGGATTCAATTCCAATCTCCTTGCCAACTTGGGGAAACCTCCCTACGAGTCTTCCTAAAAGAGGGCAGTTCTACCATCCCTGATATCCCAAGTTAAATAATCCATAATTAGGGGGTAAATGCAAAGAGATGGGGCACCAAAAAGTCACCACCATGTCCAAAAGTAAAGCAAAATGTGAGCGTGTTATAACACATTCACATTTTTCTTTGCATAAAAGCAAAAAAAAACTCATTTCTCTTCACTCACAGCCACAACCATTGCAAGCTTAGCAGCAAAAAACTCAGGTGAAAGCGTGATCGCATTGAAAAAAGGCTATCCAATCAAGTTTAAGAGATAAAACAACAAATTTGCAGTGCCACCTTGCTGCGAAAGACATTGTCCTGTGAATTTAGAGGCTCCAACATAGGAAGAAGGTAGGGTTTGACTGATTTTTTAGTTTGAGAACAATTTTTGAGTTTTGTAATGTTTGATTTGTTTTTATATTGCATTTACAGTTATTGGGGAAAGAGAAAACCTAAATCTAGCTGAGGAGGGTGAAAACAACCCCAAAAACCCTCCAAACCCTCAAAACCCACCTTCACCTCCTTTTAATGTAAGGGATAGTCAAGAACACTACCTACAGATAATAGAAGAAAACAAGAAACATCTTCAAACTATTATTCAAACCCTAAACAATCCAAGTGGAACCACTAGTCGTAGGAGGGTGCTTGCAAAATAACTAGAGGAGATTGTTTCCCACATGGATTCGGTGACAAAACAAATCACCAAATTCCAAGACTATAGGGAGAGGTGTCGACAATATTATGCTGACAAGTTTGTTGGATCTAGGGCATACAACTGAGAGGGGGGGGTGAATCAGTTGTATAAAACTTCTTCACATTCAAACACTTAACTCTTGTTAGTTAGCAGCATATCAAATAATCATCCATGGAAGCATAATACATAAACACAAGAGCAGATAAGCATCAACACATTGAACACCAAGATTTTGACGTGGAAAACCCGGTTAAGGGAAAAACCACGGGGTGATTAACCCAAGAATTATTCTCTGTTAGAAGAATAAAGAAAAATGAATGGCACATGCCAATAAGGGCTCACTGCCCGAGCACACTGCTCACAAAGAGGCCCACTGCCTACAAGGAGACACACTATCTACAAAGTGATGAAAATCACAGTCTTGAACTGCAGAATGACATCTCTACCATGTCCGGATCAGTTCCAATTAAGCCCAACATCTCTGTTCTGCCCTTCGCACGTTTCTTCGCTATGCCTCACTCATCCACACACCACACACTGAAATGAACTCACAAACCGTTATTTATACAAGACATCGACTTAGGAACAAACATCTAAGTCGGCAAACAACCATAAGAGTATCCGCAAGATGAATAACACATCCGGTCGGCCTTCACAAGAACATTCGCAGGATGAACAACTCATCCGGTTGGCTACACAGAGCAAGAACTTCATCCGGAAGAATAACTTCAATTCCGGGCTCTACCATCAATGCGGACCAACAACACAACCTAACCATGATCCAAGAACCTTCACTAGCCTGTCTGAATTGTCCGGATACATCCGCACTTCCTCTGCTTACTGGGATCTCTTGTCTTCCTCATCCGGAACTTCAAGAACACAGTCTGTCGCCACTGTCATAATGCAAGAGGTACTTCCGGACCTCCAAATCATACACAAATCAGGATGACACATCACAAGAACATCCCAAACACTCCTTCCAATCCGCAGATTAGGGTAATACAATTCCGGACCTCACCGGACCTTTTTGTGATCCTCTGTCACCTCCGGATACTTGCCGGACCCGGTTCTATACCGGCAGCCACAACTCCTTCAGATCTTCATGCGGACCTCTGAAATCTTAGCTGTAGCATCTCAAGATTCATATCAACTAACCCTTTAATCCGCATCCTCCGGTTCTCATCCTATACAGTACATTTACCTTCTTCTCATCACTGTTCTTCACTGTTCCTGACTGAGGCTAATTTTCTCAGTATCCTCAGCACACAGCTCATCAAATCCTTCTTGTCAATGCAATATGAGTATGTTGACATCAATGACAACACTGGATCACTTCATACTTGCAACAATCTCCCCGTTTGTCATTGATGGCAACATATGATGTGAAAAACCATTAAGACAAGAACTTCAACTTTTCATATGTCTTCTCTTCCTTTACTGCTCCCCCTTTGATCATCAACCACTTGTTTTTCACATGTCTTCTCTCCCCCTTTGACATCAATGGCAAAGGGCTCATACTTGCAATTCTCATGCATCAGAATCATACTAGCTGCTCCCCCTTAGTTGCAGCTCCCCATTAGTCCGGATCACAAGATATGACTGTGATAGCCACCGGACTGATGCACATCAGTGCATCTTAGTTCATCACCGGAGGGGCCATGACCCCTAACTTCTCTCGGAGATATTCAAAAGAGTCTTTGGGAAGAGGTTTTGTAAAGATATCTGCAATCTGATCCTTGGAGGGAACATACTCCAATCTGACTTCTTCCTTGTTTACTTGTTCTCTCAAAAAGTGAAATTTAATAGATATGTGCTTAGTCTTAGAATGCAATACCGGATTCTTGGAGATATTAATTGCACTTGAATTATCACAGAAAATTGTGATAGGCTTCTTATATTCAACTTTGATGTCTCTTAGCATCTGCTTCATCCATAAGACTTGAGTGCAACTACCTGCTGCTGCAATGTATTCTGCTTCAGTTGTAGACAGAGATATTGCATCTTGTTTCTTGCTTAGCCAAGAAACCAATCTCTTCCCCAAAAAGAATGCTCCACCACTAGTGCTCTTCCGGTCATCCACATCTCCTGCCCAATCTGCATCTGTGTAAGCATGAAGAGAGAAATCCGGATCTCTAGGATACCATAGACCATACTCAACTGTTCCTTTCAAGTATCTAAAAATTCTTTTGATTGCCATAACATGAGATTCTCTAGGATCAGCCTGGAATCTTGCCACAAGACCAACAGCCTGCATTATATCTGGTCTAGTTTGAGTGAGATACAACAGTCCACCAATCATTGATCTATACTTTGTCTGATCTGCCTTTGGAGAATCATCATCTTTGCTTAACTTACATCCGGTTGCCATAGGAGTGTTCATAGGCTTTGAGTCTTCCATACCAAATTTCTTTAACAATTCTTTCACATATTTGGTCTGAGAAATGAAGATCCCTTCTTTTGTTTGAGTAATTTGCAGACCCAAGAAGAAATTCATTTCACCAAGCATAGACATTTCAAACTCACTTTTCATCTGATTTGCAAAAGTTTTGCACATACTATCTCTTCCTCCAAAAATGATATCATCCACAAACACTTCAACAATCAGAATGTTTTCATGATCAATTTTGAAATATAAGTTACTGTCAGCAGTACCTTTGTTGAATCCAATCTGCACAAGATGCTTATCCAACCTTTCATACCATGCTCTTGGGGCTTGCTTCAATCCATACAAAGCTTTCTTCAACTTGCAGACCATATCATTATTATCAGACAATTGAAATCCATCCGGTTGTTCAATGTAAACTTCTTCTTCCAGATCACCATTTAGGAAGGCAGACTTGACATCCATCTGATATACCTTGAAGTCTTTGAAGGCAGCAAATGCAAGAGGTAATCTGACTGCTTCAATTCTTGCTATCGGAGCAAAAGTCCCTTCAAAGTCAATTCCTTCTATTTGAGAGTAGCCTTTGCAGACCAATCTAGCTTTGTTTCTGATTACTTCACCAGCTTCATTTAGTTTGTTCCGGAAGACCCACTTGGTTCCAATTACATTCCTGTCTCTAGGTCTGGGAACAAGATCCCAAGTATGATTTTTCTCAATTTGCATCAGTTCATCTTCCATTGCTTTGGTCCAGTTTTCATCATTGCAGGCTTCATTTATTGTTTTAGGTTCAATCTTTGAAATCAGACAACATTCATTCTGATCTTGAGCAATATTCCTTCTAGTTTGTACACCTTTGCTTCTGTCACCTATTATCTGATCTTCAGAGTGATTCAGTCTTACATACCTTGGAATTTTGGGAGTATCCAGCACTGCTGTTTCTTGATCAGGCTCATTCAAACCTATCTCTTCTTCCTGATTTACCGGATCAGGCTGACTCTGTCTCACCGGAGAGGATTGAGGTCCTTGAACACTGTCTTGGTCATCTTCATCAAACTCATAAAATCTTGAAGGCTTCTCAATTCCTTCATCAACCTTTACATTGGTGCTTTCTATCATCTTCCTCAATCTCTTATTGTAACACCGGTATGCTTTGCTTTGAGTGGAGTAGCCCAAGAAAATTCCTTCATCACTTCTAGCATCAAACTTTCCTAGATCTTCATCTCTTTTAATATAACACTTGCTACCAAATACTCTGAAATATTTCACAGTAGGAGTGATGCCAAACCAGAGTTCATAGGGGGTCTTACCGGTGTTGTTTCTGATTTGAACTCGATTGAGAGTGTAGACTGCAGCGCTGATAGCTTCTTTCCAAAACATTTGAGGAACATTTGCTTCCAACATCATTGTCCTAGCGGCTTCCTGGATGGTCCGGTTCTTTCTCTCAACTACTCCATTCTGCTGTGGAGTCTTAGGAGCAGACAACTGTCTCCTTATACCCTGTTTCTCACAAAAGTCAATGAATTCACCAGATGTAAATTCACCACCTCTATCAGACCTTAGACACTTTAGTTTCAATCCGGTTTGATTCTCCACCATAGCTTTGAAGATTTTGAACTTCTCAAAAGCTTCTGATTTTTCTTTTAGAAAGGTAACCCACATCATCCGGGAATGATCATCAATTAACAACATGAAATATCTATCCCCCTGCAGACTCTTGATTCTTGTCGGACCACATAGATCAGTATGTACTAATTCCAACAATCCGGTAGAAGACTGATCTTTGCTTTTGAAAGAGACTCTGCTTTGTTTACCTAACTGACATTCTTTACACACACTGTTTGTAGGTTTCATCAACTTTGGAAGATCTCTCACAGCCTGAGTATTGCTTATCTTGATGATGTTATCAAAATTTACATGACACATTCTTCTATGCCATAACCAACTCTGATCAATTTGAACAAACAAACAACTTTTATTTGAACCAACCAGATGGAAGATGTTACCTCTTGTTTGAGTACCGGATGCAATTTCAGTTCCGGAGCTTGTAAAGATTCTGCATTTTCCATTCTTGAACCGGAGATCATAGCCTTTGTCCACTAACTGACCAACACTGAGAAGATTGTGCTTCAATCCTTCAACATACAGTACATTTCCTGTTTTGCTCTTACCATCAAAGGAAATAGTTCCCCTACCTCTGATTCTGCCAGCAGAATTGTCACCAAACTTTACCATTCCTCCTTCATATCTTTCCAAATCTAAGAACTTATTCTTGTCACCAGTCATATGGTGAGAACATCCACTGTCAATAACCCAATCATCCTTTTCTTCCACTTGAGCAGCCAAGGCTTTTTCAACAACTTTGTGATTGACAGATTCAGAGAGCATGGAATCTTCTTCCTTGATGGCTATAAACACCCACTCATTTCTGGATTTGCTTCCTGGTTCTGATTCATCATCTGTTACTCCTTCATTGTCATCTTCTTCATGAACATAATAGCAATTCTTTTGAAACCTTTGTCTGTGAGTATTAGATCTTGCAGATCTCTCCGGACATCTTGAGGCAAAATGACCAATCTTATTGCAGTTGAAACACTTAAAGGGTAGTTTTCCTTCATACTTACCGGATCCTCTTGGCAGTCTTTTTGCAATGAGGGCTTCAAGTTGAGCTGTTTCTGCTTCTTCTTCTTCCATGTCTCTTCTTGCTTGATCATACCATGACATTTTCCTTGATGAGTTTTCACCCGGATCAAATCTCTGTTTGCCTTTCACATAGGCACTGGCTTTGAAAGTAGATTCAGTCTTGGGTGGATCATCTCCAAACTCGGTCATTTCAAATGCAGCTAGTTTGCCAGCCAGTTGTTCTCTTGTGACAGTTGTGTGGGCTCTGAATTCATCAATGGCAACAACTTTGATTTTGTAGGCAGCAGGAAGGGATCTTAGGATTTTGCAGACAATCTCATTTTCATCTAAAGTTCCACCAGCATTTCTGATTCCACATACTAGCTCATTTACTCTTGGCATAAAGGTAGTAATGTTTTCATCATCTCTCGTTTTCAATCTTTCAAATTTCCCTTTCAGACTTTGCAACCTTGCACTTTTGACAAACTCATCTCCTTCATACAGAAGTTCCAGTTTAGTTAGGATCTCATATGCAGTTGGTAGGTCAATGACATTCGAGAGATCTGAGTCATTCAATGCGCTTAGAAGAGCTTCCTTGGTCCGCAGATTGTTTTCAGCTTCTGTGATTTCATTCAGAGTTGTCGGACCACCTTGTGGAGGTACATATGGTTTTGAAATCATACCCAGATATGCTTTTCCCATGCATTCCAAGTGACACTTCATGCGACCTTTCCAGAGAGTAAAGTTGGTTCCATCGAACTTCGGACTATCCTTCTTGTATGACGACATCCTGGATCTCCTCAAGCGGTTAAGCTCTTGTCAGAGGAACTTGGCTCTGATACCAATTGTTGGATCTAGGGCATACAACTGAGAGGGGGGGGTGAATCAGTTGTATAAAACTTCTTCACATTCAAACACTTAACTCTTGTTAGTTAGCAGCATATCAAATAATCATCCATGGAAGCATAATACATAAACACAAGAGCAGATAAGCATCAACACATTGAACACTAAGATTTTGACGTGGAAAACCCGGTTAAGGGAAAAACCATGGGGTGATTAACCCAAGAATTATTCTCTGTTAGAAGAATAAAGAAAAATGAATGGCACATGCCAATAAGGGCTCACTGCCCGAGCACACTGCTCACAAAGAGGCCCACTGCCTACAAGGAGACACACTGTCTACAAAGTGATGAAAATCACAGTCTTGAACTGGAGAATGACATCTCTACCATGTCCGGATCAGTTCCAATTAAGCCCAACATCTCTGTTCTGCCCTTCGCACATTTCTTCGCTATGCCTCACTCATCCACACACCACACACTGAAATGAACTCACAAACCGTTATTTATACAAGACATCGACTTAGGAACAAACATCTAAGTCGGCAAACAACCATAAGAGTATCCGCAAGATGAATAACACATCCGGTCGGCCTTCACAAGAACATTCGCAGGATGAACAACTCATCCGGTTGGCTACACAGAGCAAGAACTTCATCCGGAAGAATAACTTCAATTCCGGGCTCTACCATCAATGCGGACCAACAACACAACCTAACCATGATCCAAGAACCTTCACTAGCCTGTCTGAATTGTCCGGATACATCCGCACTTCCTCTGCTTACTGGGATCTCTTGTCTTCCTCATCTGGAACTTCAAGAACACAGTCTGTCGCCACTGTCATAATGCAAGAGGTACTTCTGGACCTCCAAATCATACACAAATCAGGATGACACATCACAAGAACATCCCAAACACTCCTTCCAATCCGCAGATTAGGGTAATACAATTCCGGACCTCACCGGACCTTTTTGTGATCCTCTGTCACCTCCGAATACTTGCCGGACCCGGTTCTATACCGGCAGCCACAACTCCTTCAGATCTTCATGCGGACCTCTGAAATCTTAGCTGTAGCATCTCACGATTCATATCAACTAACCCTTTAATCCGCATCCTCCGGTTCTCATCCTATACAGTACATTTACCTTCTTCTCATCACTGTTCTTCACTGTTCCTGACTGAGGCTAATTTTCTCAGTATCCTCAGCACACAGCTCATCAAATCCTTCTTGTCAATGCAATATGAGTATGTTGACATCAATGACAACACTGGATCACTTCATACTTGCAACAAAGTTGTCATATGAACAAGTAAAGAATAAAATCTCAGTTATGTACACACTTTATTAATCCCAAAACTGGCCAAAGATTAGAAGAAAGTTGCAAACGGTTTTATATACATTGGTGTAGGAATGAATAAATATCCCAAAACTTTTGGGATAGATGGTACATGGTCTTTGATGAGTGCCTATGCAACAATGATGAGGTACCACAATATTACTTGAGGAAACTCCATTGTGAGTTCGTCCTCAACAAGATTTCAAATTATTTTGACATTCATGAGTTCTAGGGTAGAGATGGTGGCTCTTCCCAAGATAGACCCCGGGCTCAGTGAGATGAAAACCTTGTGCCTGTACCCCGAGTGAGGCCAGAACGTAGGTCACTCCCTTTGGCTTTGAAGGAGAGTGTTGAGGTGGAGACATTACATTCATTGACTACTCTCACCCAAACTCTATTACAGCATGCCGATGATCTTACCTAGGCTGATGAGAGTGAGATTAGTAGGCATCATGTGTCCCCACATTTGTGCAATTCATGTGGGAACCTATGTGATTATGGGATGCAGGAGGCACGATAGGACTCTCGACAGGATGCTGCGATGTAGGGGCAAGATGTTGCAACACAGGGGCAGGACATATTGGATGAACTTGTTCTCAGTGATGATCTTTTATAGCATACATTTGGTATTGACTCTCAGGTAATTTTTTACAAGTTTCATCTTGATTTAGTATATTGTTATTTGAAATTTGTAATTAATTTTATATGATTATCTATATTACAAGTCAAAAATAATGTATGTAATTGTTTGCGCAATGAAATTCTAGGATCAGAGTCTTCATCCTATCTCTGTTAGCTGTCAATTGGTGGGTTATGAGAGGATGTCAAGTCAACAGGTATGTAATTTATCACATAATCGTAATTATTGTAGATATGTCAATGGTAATATTATTTTGTGATAGTTTAATGATTTCAATAGTCACCAACACCTCCTTGGTTTCCTTGGTCCCCTGGATGCCAAACCACCACTTTTATGGAGGTAAATTTAACCATTTCTAATCATTATGCATTTTTAAAATAATGTTATGTATTTATTTTGTTTGAATAATCTTGAACTTGATTTTCAGATGTTGAATACATTGGAGACTCCTCCTCATCTTCATGAGTCAGCACAAATAGGCATTGTTGTAGCCATGATGTCTTCAAATCCTTTGACCGAGGTATGAGTCAATAACATGAAAATGTCATAATTTTGTATTTCTTGTTTTATCTCATGTCATTTGATGTACACAAATGATATTTATGTTTAGTCAATTTTGCTTCTCGATGCTTCTCATAGGAGGTCACAACTCTAGTTCGTCCAAGTATGGACATAGAGAGAGACAAGATGATGGAGAGTGATCATCAGGTGGCAGTAAGTGATCGATTACATATGTGATGTTATACATTTCATACATTTCTATATTAATGTGCATATATTATTTGATTGTATTAATAGGTGGAGCTGGATTGACTTCTGTCGAAGAGCTCTGCTCGATGACAGAGAGAGGATGAGTCAGTGATCAGCTCTACATCTTCATGGTCAAGCAAGGGCCGCTGATTATTTCATAAAAGTCCATAGGAAACTAGTTTTTGGGACACTTTTTGTATTCCTAGATGGCTTTGTATACATACTTTTGTATGAACTACCAATGTATATTTTTGAATATATGATTGTATGGCTTTGTTTGGACATGCCTATATGGCTTTGTATATAAACTAGATGTTATGTTCATGACATTATGTATATGACAGCATATATTAAAAATTTAATATGATGATCAATTATCATTACAAGAATTTGGTTTTACATGTGTCAATTGCATTTGCTTGAAAGTTTATAAATCATTTTCAAATAATCCTTTTTGTACATATCTTGAAATCATTGCATTCTGTGGGACTGTGCATTTCTTTGAGGCATCATTTCAAATAGTTCATGCGCCTTGTCTATGCCTCCACACTTTCCATACAGTTCATGTGCCTTCATGAGGTGACATTTCTTTGGGGCATCATGCCAAACAGTTCACGTGCCTTGTCTATGCTTCCACACTTTGCATACATGTCTACAAGGGCAGCTACAATTACAGCATGTGAAAAATTTCCTATATCCTTAATGCTTTGATGGTTGTCCATATGATGTTCCAAACATTCTATTTTGGTGTACAGATAGGGAGGATGTTGGCAAAGGTTGTGGAATTTGTCTTTACACGTGCCAATTGCTTTTACTTGTTCTAAAGTTTCTAAAGTCTTTTCAACAAATCCATTTCGTGCATATCTTGCAATCATTGCATTCCATGAGACAACATTTCTTTGAGGCATCATGTCAAACAATTTGAATGTTTGTTGTATATGCTTCCACACTTTGCATACATGTCTTGCAAGGTACTTACAACTACGACATTTTACAAAATTCCTATTTCCTTTATGCTTTGATGCAAGATAACTCCATAGTGAAGGGTGGTTGATTTGTTTTGGTGGGGATGAGGGTGTAGGGGTGGGGCAGGGTGTTTCAAGACATAGCATCACTAGGAAAAGGGTCTTTGTTAACCATAGCATTGGTGACAATAACATACCAATTAAACTTTTGTCTAAGAAGTGGAAATTATGTCAACCTATATTGTGAAAGAAGAAAGTCATGAAATGGCTCCCATAGGGAATAGTATTAGGTCTTTAATTGTCCATTTAGTCATGTACACAATGTCAAAAGTCATATTTCAAAGTTCATAATTAGTGGAATTAGTTTTAAGTGATGGGAGTGGGTTGTTGTGAGAAATAAGACAATATGGACTAGGTTGATAGTTGGTATGTGATGCAGAGCGAAACGCAACGGAAGCTAACTAACAGGAAGGAGCTGCCAACAATACAAACAACCTGATAAAAATCCTTATCAGCTCAGCATCATCATCATATTTCCTAGAAACACCAACAGCATCATCATATTTCAACAGCATCATCATATTTTAGATGGTCGCAGTTATCCTCCTGCCGACTACTGTTCACCTCCTCCGCCTGTCGCTTATCATCATCATCATGATATTCAACGGGCGCAAACATCCTCCGGTTGCACTATTCATCGAGCGCTAAACACAAGCGGCATCATCATGATATGCAACACCACCTTCGTCAGCAGGATATCCAAATATCCGGTTGCTCCAAATATCCTGATGACGACAACTTAACACCTTCCCTTCGATGCCCCGCTACCCGACGATACAAGCAACAGCATCATGATCTAGTTTATCCGGTTGTCTTGGAACCTCCTGATGATGCTTAACAACTTTCTGCCTACGCCGATACACCTCCTGATGATGTTTCACAACTTTCTGCCGAGAGCCTTCGCCGATGCCTAAACCCTTAGCGACGACAGGATCAATATGCATAGGGGGATATCTCAATATCCTGATGACGATGACGTCATATGCGGATGACGATGACGTCACACAATATCCTGATGACCTCTTCAACACTTAGCCAAAAAACCTAAACTTTCACTTCCGCATCTGTTAGCGATATGCGGATGATGAGCTTCCCCGAGAGATGATCCTGACTGCGATATATACACTGAGTATATATCCAACTCAAAACATCATGATGCACTTGCAACATGCAAACTTCAACAGTTTCACGACCCGATCCGGATGGCGATGCATTCGCAGATGACGATGCGGCTTGCTCCAGCTGGAAACGCACATGCAGACTCCTGTGTATCCGTCCGCTGCATGTAAACACTCAGAACCGCATAATTTCACAAAGACAATATGACGACCGGGCCGGATCACCTTCAAACCAAAGTCTAACAACTTATCTTTCTATACCTAGCACATGAGGATGCTAGGCTGATTCACAGCATGCTCCTAACAGATCTCTTGAACAATGCAATGCATAAACAGAAAACACAAATGTAACCTAAGCTATGATACAGGACCATTCCACCGATTTGCAGGATCAACCGGTGGAAGGATTGAAAGTACCCATTAACTTGCAAACAGAAAGGAAATCAACACAGATACAACTGATCAACTCAAATACTGCAAAAGATGAGATCTTATTCAATTGAGATTCAAATGTCCTGCTTTTACAATTCTGCTTCACAATATCTGGACTGATCACCAGTACAACATATCACCAGTACTACTCTCCTGAACATAACATCTATCAAACTCAATATGAACTATATATCTAAACCCTAACAGATCGAAGGTATATATAACAAATCCTTCGAGTACTACCAACTCACTTCCCAGCGGCTGGGAGCTTCCAAGCGGCTGGGAGAGAGGACAGCTCAGATAACCTTATCCCGATCTCTAACTGCCTACACATACTCCTATGCTGATCTAATACATAGCATCGGTCCAATGGACCTTATTACATGATAAAGTCAAACATACTAAAAATAGGCTATCCTGTCATCATGCTGATAATTATCCTATATCCTGATCATGTATGTCATCATGCGGACCTATAACAAACTAACTGCCTCAAGGAGGCCAGCTGTTAGGTAGGTGCCTCTGCACCAGTATGTATGTGACTTGTATGCATTTTAAATAGCACTCAATGAAAGATTTTAACGTTTTTTCATAAAAGCATAGCTTGTATTGTAGACGGTCATGCTTAACTTGATTCAAATAGTGCCACATTACAACGTCATAGTGTTGCTTGATATTGACAAAGATGTTACTTATTGCCTACCCAAACATGTTTTGCCTTTGCCTTTCCTTCTCTCTTAGCATTTGTAATGGCACCATTGAATTGAGTCCTTCAACAATTACTTGGGAAGGATATATGAAACTTTCTTATTATATGACTGGCTTTCTTTCGAGGAACGAATTTTCTTTTTTCACTTGGCTCAATAAAGTTGGAAGTGTTTCTATTCATCTAAATGTGCATTGAGATGTGCTTTCTAGGTCTTTTGAATTTTTGGACCAAGGAGATGGTGTTTGTTGAAGAATAGTATGATTTTTCTTTATGTGGTCACATTCAATGCTCATTCACTAGCATGTTGGCAATTGGATTTTAGTGCTTTCTTTGGTGTATGATTTGAATGTTCTTGTAGTCTTATAGCAATTGGGATGAGTAGGAAAGAGTTAATATCCAAGATGTCTAGCTTGGATTGTTCTCACCTTGAATAAAACCTATTAAGCCACACTCACTCACCATCCCTCATGGCTTGTGGATCAAAGGGTGACATTCCCCTTTATTAACATGACAAAGATCCTACATTAGGGCAATCCTTTATAGTTGTACCTTGCATTAAAGATAGTCCATCAACAATTCATATCAGCATAATAGTCACCACAAGCATTGAGCCACTTTACAAACTTTTCACCTCTTGCTTACAATGAAAACCACTGAAGTAACCTTTTTAGAGCCTCATGACTATTCCTCTTCTTGTAATTTGTTTATAGGATGGCTTTGTGAACTTCTTAGGTCTTGATACCCTCAGTGATTACTAGATGAAAGTCCAAGGAGTTCTCAAAACCTTTCTTGCAATAATACTCTAGTCCAAATGATTTAAGATAGTCATTAATGTTGTTCAAAAGCAGGTTGGGGTCAGCTAGATAGTATTGTGATGAAGTTTAGTGAGTTAGACACATGGGGGTAGTCCTTTAGAGACCTTGATTACATATCTATACTCCCCAAAACTCATAGGATAGTCTTTTGGAAAGTTTATTAGAATAATTCTATGCATGGTTTTAATGGTAAATCAAAGCACAAAAGTTGTTACAATGTTGCCCCTATTTAGCAGTCCTATATTGGTAAGGTGTCAGAAGTCCTTTAATGAAATTGTATGTTTATTCCACCACAATATCTCCTGATTATCCATAACCTGTGAACCTAGATAAAATATATGATGATATCTTTGATTCCCTCTCAAAATACTGTGATATTAATGATCTTGAATCATCCTCCTAGATCCAAGCCACTGTACTCAATCTCATGACAACCATGGCCACCCATAACATCCATCTTATGTGATTGCACTTGAAGTAGGAATGATATAAAAGGTAACCCAAGGTGGATGACTAATACTATTCCCTTAACTTACAATGACTTAGAGCTAGGTAATTGGAAAATTGTATCAGGATAGTGGGTTAAAGAGGGTTGCTTTGCACATATTGTAATAACTAGTATTTAATGGGTGGGTTTGGATAGTACTTGAAATGTAGATGACAGTGATGAATCTTTCTTTCTCCACAAGTAATCAATTTCTTACTCTTGAACAACATCTCCCCATCTTGACACAATTTTCAACCTTGCTTTCTATAATAACTCTAAGATTAAGGAGTCTCACAATAAATAGTAACATCCATTTAGGGCTGTGTGGTCAGGGTGTGACAATCTTTCTCAAGAATTCAGGGCAGTCTTCTTGATTAATTTCACTGGTCTTAATACAAAGATTTAGGCTTAGGGTTTGATGGATTGCCCTAGGAAATCAAACCCTAGCCTTCATATAGATTATCCATAGTCTTGATACTATGGATTAGTATACCATCCTCAAAGTATGACAGACCTCTGCTAGCTTTTAAAACCATTCATAATCATGTTTGAACACTGATCTCCCTTTGCGTGAATCTATAGAAACATCAAAGCATGATTTTTTTACCTTGTGACTATTTTATTACCATTCTTCTTCATGGTATTTTGTTGACTACCTCATCATACTATCTTAGCATCATCATTAAGAGATTATGTCCACTCTTTCACATTGATTGAGGACCACATTAACTAAATAAGAAACATGACTGCACCCTACCTCTATGATTGTCGTTGAGATCTATCCTACACAATATTAATCAGAAGGTTGGGAAGGACTGTCTCAAGGGTAGCATATTCCAAAGTATAGGTGTGATAATCTTGTTGCACCATAAAAGACTCAATGACTTCCCTTAGAGACTTGTCCCAAAACTACTTAATGAAATTAGGGTCTAGAAAACCCTCCATCAAACATAAGCCTCAGAGAATGCAGTCATGAATTTACAAAGTCATGATCCTCATATAAAGGAATAACAACATAGATTCCCCTCAAGTTTATTAATATTTTCTCCTCCAATCCTGAAACTAACCCTTCTAGACAACTTGTAGCAATAAAATCAGAAAGGTAATAAGTTTATCATGAGAAATAAATAGGGAAAAATTAGAAAATCATGTGCCAAAATGAAAAACCAACCCTAAAATCAGAAATCCTTGCCCATTTTAGAAAAATAAATAAAGGAATAGGATTCCAAATGCCCAAAACAAATGCAATTAGCTCTATATCCATACTAGCCACGTGTGCAAGGTCATTATTAAAGCAAGATGGGTGTAGAAATTAACCTTCAATAGTTGCTTCCGACAATAAAAAGAGTCTAAAAAGAGTTCAATGTTATAGTCCTATAGAGGTACACCTAGGAGCATAAATGAAGATGGTGTAAGAACACTTTGTCATTTTTTGTTGTTGTCCTAAAGAAGGTCCTTCCTCTACATCAAGATCCCACTTTGGTACAGGTAGAGAGGATGCAGTGTGGAATTTGGCTTTACACCCACTGATTTCTTTTTCTTGAAAGTTTCTAAAGCCTTATCAACAAAACCATTTTGTGCATATCTAATGTAGAGATAGGGTAGAACATAATGGTTTCAACATCCAAAAGCAAAATTTGTAGTTTCTATTCTCATAGCCACCCTTAGGTGCATACCAGGCTCTAAGGTCTTATGGGTCATTAACACCTCAAACACCATAACCTACACTAGAGGGTCTTACACAGGATGGAGACAATAAATACAATGCAATGATGCCTCACAAGAACTTAGGAACAACAAGCTTCTAAGATTTCCTTATTTGACTGACCCTAGGCCTAGTAGTATAGCAAAATGACATTTTCTTGCATAATATTTAACTTAGGTCTAATACCCAGAATATAAACATAGATTTAGATACCCATTTGGACTTTACACAACATACTAAGATTTCAAGGGTGGTCACTTTGTATAGAACCCTCCAAAAATTGATTGTTCTTCTGCAAATTAGGCCTAATTAGGCCTCTAGGCATAACACCAAACGACTTTAAGGCTTAAAGGTTTCCCAATTCTTGTTCCAACACCTTAGACACATTCAACAAGGTCTCAAACAACTATTCCAACTCCATGGATCCCTCTCCAATGACATAACAAGATTTCACCAACTCACCATGATTAGTAAGAATTAATAAGAAAGAAGCATAATGGCAATAATTAGCATTCAAGGATTTCTAATGAAGACCTAGGGTTTGGGTGCCAATGGCAACTCAACAAACCCTCAGATCAATCTTTATTTGAAGAGATTTTATGATTTAGACTAATACAGATGCTTGGGTATATCATGATCATATTGAGATCTAATCATTACTTTGTTTCTTGTAGGGTTTGTTTCCATGCTTCTAATCATAATAATCAAGGTTATGGGACAACAAGGTTATGGAATAGCTCTTGTCATGTCATATGAGGAGATCATGGCCACAATACCATCAAGATGTTGTGAATTTCAACAACAAATTTCCATCCATCCAAACCCTACCATCGTACACACTTAATAAGGCTTCAGTTTCATGTAGTAGAAAGGTGCTAGGAGTGACATTTTGTATTCCATAGCTTGTGGGGCCGGACAGACTGCATCAACACATCGGGGCTGGTGGGTAAATACTAGGGGAGGTCTTGTTTTGTCTGCCAAGTGCCCTAATCGTTCGGGGCAGCAAGCTACCAGCAAAGTCCCTTAAGATCCCTATGATGAAAAAACTACCAAACTTTGACGGAGTAGTTCTTGAAATTCATGGTAGCTAGGAATGTTTTGTTTCAACCTATAGGTGCATGTGGGGTCCATCTACAATAACCTCTCTCAGTTTTCTTCAACTCTTGTCTGTTTGACCATGCCAGAATCAAACACATTCTTGCAAAATGCTTCAGTTCCATGCAGTGGAAAGGTTTCTGTGTGCCATATTTTTTGTTCTGCTCATCGTGGGGATGAACCAACTGCACCAACATGTCTAGGTGGGCAAGTAAATGCTGGGGAAGTCTCATTTCATGCACCAAGTGTCTCAGTCATTCCAGGCTGCAAGCTACTGACAAACACAAAAGGTGCTAGGTGTTGGTAGCTTGTAGGCTAGAATGATTGGGATGCTTGGCACACGAAACAAGACCTTCTCTACCATTTACTTGCCCACCCAGACGTGTTGGCATAGCCATTTCACCCCCAAGACCTGTGGAATGCAAAATTTTAGTGTTAGCAACTTTCTACTTTGTCGATAGCTTACAACTCAGAATGACTGGGACGTTTGACACATGAAATGAGACCTTCCCTATGATTTACTCACCAACCTCGATGTGTTGGCACAGTCATTTTGACCCCATAATGAGTAGAACAAAAAATATGGCACCTGGCAACCTTTCCACTGCATGAAATTGAAGCATTTTGCAAGAATTTATTTGATTTTGACATGGTCAAACGGATAGGACTTGAATGAAATTGAGAGAGGTTATTGTAGATGGATCCCACATGTAGCTGTAGGTCAAAATGAAACTACTACAAATTCCACATACTTCTCCATCAAAGTTTGGTAGTTTTTTCATCTTAGGGATCTTAAGGGACTTTACCGGTAGCCTGCTACCCCGAACGATTGGGGCACTTGGCACATGAAATGAGACCTCCCCTAGAATTTACCCACCCACCCTAACGTGTTAGCATAGTCCGTTCGGCTCCATGAGCTATGGAATGCAAAATGTCACTCCTAGCATCTTTCTACTGCATGGAACTGAAGCATTTTGTAAGAATGCATTTAATTTTGACATGGTCAAACAGACTAGAGTTGACCAAAACCAAGAGAGATTATTGTGGATAGACCCCACGTGCACCTATAGGTCCAAACAAAACATTCCCAGCTGCCACGAATTCTGAGAACTGCTCCATCAAAGATGTAAAAGTTGCTATTTGTTGTCAATGTTGTCAAATTGTCAAATTGTCAAAGGTGAGTGTGGATTCTTGTCAGGAACTCACATTGGAGTGAATCTATGTTTCATTTAATCCTTGAAGGGATTGTTGAGGGTTTGGCATTATCCTTTTGTCTTGTTTCTAATCATGGTGGCTGCCCTACGCCTAAGAACCCAGTGTGCACCAATGGAGTCTGTAACCATGGAGACTAAGATCACTGCCCTATTTTGTTGAAAACCTTTTTGTGTCTGCCCTTGCTCTACATCAAAAATCACTGAGAATGATGGGATAGTTATGCATATGGTGCAGGGCACCATAGGTCTTAATGTGGAAAAGTTGCAAAATGTTAATCTTTTTGGTGTTTTTGTTTTTAAGTCATGATTTTGTGTGTAATAAGGTCTCTTAAGATCATTTGTGATGTTTTTGGAGTCAATTTAGGCTATTATGTGGTTTGGAGCCATTTTGGAGTCCATTTTGTAAAAGTTGCTCTATGTTGCAAGGTTGGGAAGTTGAAAGTTAGTTGTATTTAGTTGGTTTGGGTTTGTAAAAGCTTAAATAAGCATGAGGAAGTTGAATACAAGGTGCTGGAGATCATTTTAAAGATTGAACATCAATAAAACATTGATTTTCTACATTTTTAAAGCATAATTTGTTGCTACAGCAACTTGTACGGCCTGGGAGTGAAAAAAATTCAATTGGAACTCATGTTGTATTGAATCCTTGCTCTTTTTCCATTGGTTTCATTTGATTTCATTAAGTTTTGAGTAAATCAGAGCTTTTTTTCTCTAAACTGCTTGAAACCCTCACTAGGGTGAGTGCTGACAGGAAATAATGAATTTCTCCTCATTCCACCATTGAATAAACCTTAAACCTGGTGGAATGAGGGTAGACATGTTGTGTTTTGTGTTCTTGAAGTTGCAGGAATACGGGAATGAAGATTGGTGAAGATTTGTTGATGCCCTAGGTTGAAAACTCATGATTTTGAGCAAATAAGATGCATAGGAGTTAGGTTTGGTAGAAAAGCTCTTGGGAAAGGATTTGTAATGGTTGGAAATGTTTGAGTAGACCATCTTTGACATTTCTAAGGCATTGGTGTGAAGATTTGAAGTCTAGGATTAGAAAACCCTGTGGTGACCCATCTAAACTAGCCTAATTAGGCCTAAATTGCAGCGTAACAGTCCTATTTTGACCCTTGTGTTACAAAACACCCCCATCTGCTTTTGAATTATGTTGTGTAAGAGGCTAATGGGTATCCAAAATAGTTTTTAGTTCATGGGTTTTGAGTTGTTTCCTTCAAATTATGTCAAAAATACTCCTTTTGTTGTCCTATAAGGCATAGTGGAAGATTGTGAAGAAAATCACTTTGTTTGAGGTGCTAAGACTTTAGCCAAGGATTGATTGAGTGAGTTTGATCCTTGATACCCTGCTCTGCATCAGCATATCTCTTCCATAATAGTTGAAAATGGACATCTTCATAACCATCCATATTCTAATGGATTGGCAAGGCTGTCAATGAGTTGTGAAGCACATGATAACTATTCACATGATAACTATGCACCAACATTGTTAATCAAAAGACAATCCAATCTACATTTTCTTCTAAACTTAGACCTACCTTAGTGACCTATCAAAATTCCATGCTTAGGACTATCCTAACCAACATTTTGAAATTGTTTAGCAAATTGTGAATACCCTATCTATGAATAAATTTGGAATAAGGAAGAAGACTATCTTAATTAAGAAGAGATGTCATTCAACTACTCCCTAATCATGCCTTAATTGTCACAATAATGGCAAAAAGGAAGACAGTCTCATGAAATATGTTGTGAATAGTAATGACAAAATTATGCTTTGGATTAGTGTAGAGGGTGAAGAAGGGATATCAAGAGACAATTATTGAAGTCATGCCTTGTCTTGAAGCACTACAACTTTGTGCATCATATTAAATATTTAATATAAACTGTCATATACATAATGTCATGAACATAACATCTAGTTTACATACAAATCCATATAGGCATGTCCAAACAAAACCATACATGCATATATACAAAAATATACATCGGTAACATACAAAAATATGTCCCAAAACTAGTTTCCTATGGACTTTTATGAAATAATTGGCAGCCCTTGCTTGACCATGAAGATGAAGAGCCAATCCATGACTCATCCTCTCTCTATTGTCAAGTAGACCTCTTTAACAGTTCAAGCTCATGCAGCTCCACCTATTAATACAATCAAATAATATGCACATTACTATAACAAAATGTACATGAAATATATAATATCACATATGTACTCGATCACTTACCACCATCTAATGATCACTCTCCATCATCTTTTCTCTAGCTTCTTTGTCCATAGTTGGATGGACTAGAGTTGTGACCTCCTGTGAGAAGCATCAAAAAGCAAAATTGACTAAACATAAATATACTAGAGGGAAGCAATTCATACTACTGTTTATATACAAAACAAAGGACAAGTAACCATCTAGGAAAGTTTTATGCATACTTACAAATTAATCCAATGAAGCATCTAGGTCTTCTCTACTCTTTATTGTGTCAAGTATTGCCTCATGGTTAGACTCATGCACCTTCCACAAGGTCTTGTTCAAAGGTCTACCTCGATATTGTATCAAATGAACATTGGTTGCCATGACAAGGTTGGAGTAATGAAGAATCTTCCGATGCATGTCAAAGTCCTCAGACAACCAAACATTAATACTCTTATGTGGGTACCTTCTAAGCCATGTTCCAGTAACAACCATTGAGCCTGTAGGGTATTCAATGTTTTCTCCATCTGTAACTGGGGCCTCCAATTTCTTTTTGGCCTCAACACAACAACACAAGTAATAATCTATTTCCTCTTCATTATCTTCATCTACAATAACTACATAACCATGCCCTACAATGATATGTGCAGCAAATTAGATGAACTCTAATACTAAGCCTCCCTTTGACCCTATCAACTCATAAGAACATCACCTTGACTATTCTTGACTGTCTTGCCCCTTGAAGGCCATTGTTTGGACTCTTATATGAGTATCAAATCATTATTTTAGGTTTGGAAATCATGAATTGTATAGTTAATTTTTTACATTTATGAGTTGTATGGAGGTGATTTTGAAGGATGACAAAATGAATGTCATCAAAGGGGATTATTAGTCAACATAAATTGACTATCCTAATAGTCTTAAACTAGTCCAAAAACTTTGTGATAGTCAAAAGAACATTAACCCTTGAAGATAACCTTCTGGATACTTGTGAGAAAATATCAAAGACATCTTAAGTAATGCATAAATTAAAAACAACTTCGTGATGGTCATGACTATGATAGTGGACTGTTATATAGACTTGTGATTGTCCTACACTCATGAAAACCTCCTTTTTAGTGTTTTATCTCCTTATAACTCCCTTTGTATCATCTTGTGTATTCCCTAAGACTACCCCTAAACCTATTTTTGATGGAGATTTCTTAGATAATGGGCATGATACAAATATATGACTATCACAATGTCAAATCTAGCCTTGAAACCCTTTATGTAAATTGTCTTCTTCTCCTTTACATGGAATGTCCTCTCTATCTCTAGTTGATGGAATCTTCAAAATTTATCTAAAATGAATGATACAACCTAAATTTATACCCTACTAAGATCACAACCTGAATTTATCACATAAAAAAATGATCCTAAACGAATTATGGTAGCCTCTTAATATGACAACATAGTCATGAAGGGTCGGGACAGTCATGGTAGCCTCTTAATATCTCAAAATAGGAAAGCAGGGCAAATTTCACAATGGTCATGAAGGGCCAGGACAGTCATTGATCCTAGAGAACTATCATCTGCCCTCTATGATAGATGATTCATGTCAAACATTATAGGGGTTGGATATGTTGTATGTTTGGATTCCCTATTTGGGTATGATTATGATAGTAGGGTTAAAAAAGAGGATAGTCACAATCTAAAATGGTTAAGAAAACCATAAAAACACTCATAAAGTAAGCATTAGGATGATCTAAGATCTAGGTTTGCATGGATTGTTGTAGCATCTAACATGAACAACATCTGGTATGAGTAGTTTATGGATAGTTGAAACAAGATGAAAATCATAAAGTTGAAACAAGATGAAAGACATATATATAAGTGAATTAAAATGGATATAATTTAGAATATACCTTAAAGACTTCGCTATTGGAGTTGACCAATTCTCCAAATTTTGGCTTCAAAATCCTCGAATTCTTCTTTTTTGTAAGTTGATTATGAATTCTATATAACTTTAGAATAGGATTAGTGAATTTATGGAAAAAACAAACATATATATCATAAAATTTAATCTATATATCAATGGTAATTAGCTTTGAAACAAAATCACACATGAAACATGAAAGTTTAGGTTTAAATAATCAAATTTTCTCCAAAAACATGCTAAATCAATTCATCTATGTTGAAAAAACAAAAAAAATGGTGGATTGATCTAAAAATGATTGTTAATATGTCAACCAACATGAAAAGCATTTTCTTGTCTGATATACTGCATGAAAAGAAGGAATAACAGGCATGTGGGATTTGAATCACGGATCCCACATGTTTTTTGCCCTTTTTTTTGCTTCCCATAACACGAGCGCATTTTGGGAAGCATATAAATATTTTCCTCTCTTTCTTTATATCTCTCTCCCTCTCTCTATCGATCCCTTGGAATGTGAGGGAGAGAGATATAGAGATGTGAGGGAGAGAGATATAGATATATGGAGAGGTAGAGATAGAGTTAGAGAAAGGAAAAAATATAGAAAGAGGGGCAAATAGAGAGATACAAAGGGATAGGTGGAGATAGAGATGAGGATAGGGAGAGAGGGGAATTGAGATAAACAAAGGGTTCTAGATAGAAGGAGAAAGATAGATAAAGAGGGAGAGATGGATAGGGAAATACAGAGAGACATAGAGAGGGATATATTAAGAGATAGGGTTATGGGGAGAGATACAGATAGGGAAACAAATGGAGAGATGTCCAGAGACATACCTAGAGAGACATTTAAAGAGGTAGATGGATGGGGAGAGAGATAGAGAGGAGGAGAGACATAGAGAGGGAGGGAGAGATAGGTAAAGAGGGATAGATTCAGAGATAGGGATCTATGTGGAGAGATAGAGATAGGGAAAGAGATCTTGAGAGATGTGGATAGAGACATACAGAGATAGATTTGAGGTAGAGGGATTGAGAGAGTGATAGAGAGGGGGAGTGAGATAGTGAGGGACGAAGAGATAGAAAGGTATAGTTAGAGAGAGGGGATTGATAGAGAGCAACCCTAAAACCTAACCCCTAAAACCTAAACACGAGCAACCCTAAACCCCTAAACCATAACCCCTAAACCCTAAACCCTAAACTCAAGCAGCCCTAAACCCCTAAACCCTAAACTTGAGCAACCCTAAATGCGAGAGAGATAGAGATAGAGAGAGAGAGAGAGAGTTTCTAGGGGTTAGGGGTCAAGGAATTTAGGGGCATTATTTAGGGTTGCTCAATTTTAGGACCCTTAGGGGAATTATTTAGGGTTTAGGGGTTTACGAGTTTAGTGTTTCTTAGATTTAGGGTTTAGGGGTTAGGGTTTAGGGTTTAGAAAGAGATAGAGGGGACCAATAGATATTGGGAGAGATAGAGGAGACAGAGGAGAGGGATAGGGAGATAGAGAGTGAGAGTGAGAGATAGATAGTGTTTAGGGTTTATGGTTTAGGGGCATTATTTAGGGTTTAGGGAGAGAGAGAGGAGATAGATAGGGAGAGATAGAGGAGAAAGAGGGGAGAGATAGGGTGATAGAGAGTGAGTGAAATGTCTAAAGAGATAGGGAGATAAGGGAGAGATAGGGAGATTGAGGTTTGGGGTTGCTCAAGTTTAGGGTTTAGGTGTTAGGGGTTATGATTTAGGGGCATTATTTAGGGTTTAGGGGTTTAGAGAGAGAGGGAGAGAGAGACTACTTTTGACATGCAACCCTAAACCCCTAAACCTAAGCAACCCTAAGCCTCTAAACCTTAACCCCTAAACCAAAGAAACCCTAAATCTCTATCTTTCTATCTTTATCATCCCTCTCTCTCTCTCTCAGAGGGAGAGACAGATACAAAGAAAGTGATATATAAGGAGAGAGAGATAGAAAGAGAGTCATAGTTTTCTTTTTTCCATTTCCTTCATCGATAAGGGAGAGGGAGAGATAGGGAAATAGAGGAATGATAGGGGAGAAGGAGGTAAGTGATATGGAGATAGTGAGAGATAGATAGACCTAGAAAGAGAGGAGACAAATAGGGAGAGATAGAGAAGAAAGAGGGGAGAGATAGGGTGATAGAGAGCATGAGTGAGATGTCTAAAGAGATAAGGGAGATAAGGGAGAGATAGGGAGATAGAGGTTTTGGGTTGCTCAAGTTTAGGATTTACGGATTACAATTTAGGGGCATTATTTAGGGTTTAGGGGTTTAGAGAGAGAGAGATTACTTTTGACATGCAACCCTAAACCCAAGGAACCCTAAGTTCTAAACCCTAAATAATGCCCCTAAACCCTAAACCTGAGCAACCCTAAGCCTCTAAACCCTAAATAATTCCCCTAAACCCAAGAAACCCTAAATCTCTATCTCTCTATCTTTATCATCTCTCTACCTCTCAATCTCTCTATATAAACTTAAGCAACCCTAAATAATGCCCCTAAACCCTAAACATCTCTCTCTCTCTAAACCCTAAACCCAAGCAACCCTAAACCATTATCTCCCTATCTCTCCATGATCTCCCTATCTCTCCTTGATCTCCCTATCTCTATCATCCCCCTACCTCTCAATCTCTCTACCTATGTCTTTGGCCATGTCCATCACTCTCTATCTCCCTATCTTTCCCCTCGGTCTCCTCTAGATATCTCCCTATCGGTCCTCTCTCCCTAAACCCTAAACCTCCAAACCTTAACATCCAAATAATGCCCCTAATCTCTAGATTGAGAGGTAGAGGGATGATAGAGATAGGGAGATAGGGGAGAGATAGGGAGATAGAGTTTTAGGGTTTCTTGGGTTTAGGGTTTAGGTGTTTGGGGTTTGGTGCTTGAGGGTTTAGGGTTGCTCAAGTTTAGGGTTTAGTGTTTAGAGATTAGGGGCATTATTTGGATGTTAAGGTTTCGAGGTTTAGGGTTTAGGGAGATATAGAGGAGACCTAGGGGAGAGATAGGGAGATAGAGAGTGATGGACATGGCCAAAGACATAGGCAAAGAGATTGAGAGGTTTTAGGGTTTAGGGTGTTTAGGGTTGCTTGGGTTTAGGGTTTAGGGTTGCATGTCAAAATTAGTCTCTCTCTCTCTAAACCCCTAAACCCTAAATAATGCCCCTAAATTGTAACCCCTAAGCCCTATACTCTAAACCCAAGAAACCCCAAACCTCTATCTCCCTATCTCTTTGGACATCTCACTCACTCTCTATCACCCTAGATCTCTCCCCTCTTTCTCCTCTATCTCTCTTATCTATTTGCTCTCTCTCTACCTATCTATCTCTTGCTATCTCCATACCTCTTACCTCCTTCTCTCCTATCATTCCTCTATTTCCCTATCTCTCCCTCTCCCTTATTGATGAAGGAAATGGAAAAAAGAAAACTATGACTCACTCTCTCTCTCTCTCTCTCTCTCTCTCTCTCTCTCTCTCTCTCTCTCTCTCTCCCCCTATATATCATTTTCTTCCTATCTCCCTATCTCTCTCCCTCTCAGAGAGAGAGAGTGGTTTTATCTCACCATAATGTGAGCACGTTATAACGCACTCGTGTTATGGTGAGCTTGCTTTGACATGTTTTTATTAGTTTTAGCAAAATCTAGAGATAATCTGGAGCATGCTCCCCATCAAGATGGCACTTTTTTCAATGAAAACTAAAAAAAACTACCACCATAATATTAAGCTCTCTGTTAGCTATCTAACCGTATATTTTTTTCCACATTTCGAGTAGGTTAAGGGTCTTATCTTGAATTTCTTTTGTTAGTGTGTCCATTTTTTGTCAAAAACCAATGTCTAGTATTTTTTACTTGTTTTTTTAACTGTTCATTGAAATTTGAAATAAGTTACATTTTTAGAAACTAGACTCCATTCTACACGTATTAAAAAAAGAATTTTGATTTTTGATTAATTTTCAACAATTTTAGGGGGGAGCACACTTAAATTTCTATTTTTCAAGATGTGTCCACTTTGAAAATTACTAAAAAATCAATTATTCATGAAAAAATTATCAGAAAAATCAAGGATAAACTACATGGCGTTAACTAATTTCTCAATGGAGTGATTATTGAAATACTAAAAAAAGTTAACATTTTAGGGAGAGCACACTAGATGCTATGTTATGTTTTTATGAAAAAAAATAGGACCAATTTGTGTGCTCCCCCTTTTTGAACCCCTTAATCTCAACCATTTTTGGAGAAAATTAGTAGTTTAGAAACTAGATTTGGAGCACTACAACTCTTGTTTTTGTTCCATCTTCAAATTTTAAGTGTAGCTATCTTCAATTTCTCATCGAACATCAATGTTTCTTGATTTCAGAAAAAAAAGTAGCATCTTAAGACCCAATTTTGGTCCCTAATCTTTGTGCACTTACCCTAGGTCTCAGCAATTCCTTAAGAAGTTCCAAATTCTAGAGCTAGCTAGGAGAGATCTAGAAGTGAAGATACATGTTGCCACTTCATCTAAATATTTTTCCTTCATAATCTTGACCCATTTGAGATCTTGATTAGTATACATCCTCTAGACATATTTTTCTCCAAGAGATTTATTTTGAAGAGGGAGACTCCTTAGCCCGACACCATTTGCTGATTTTGATTTGCATATCTTATCCCAGTTGATGAGAGGAAATTTCTTCTCCTTTGAATTCCCTTACCAAAAACACTTTTTCATTCTCTGATTGATTTTCTAACAGGTACTGACTGGTAACGGGAGACATGACATCATATATATAGGAATGGAAGCGATTACAACCTTTAACATCAAAGTTCTGCCTACCCAAGAGAGCCATCTACCTTTTCATAAGGCCAATTTTTTCTCTACCTTCAACACTAGCAAATCTCAAAGTTTACCTAATTGGAGCCCTGTAGCTAGAGGTATCCCCAGGTACTTTCTTGGAAGAAAGCCCTTCCTAAAATTTAGTACCCTTAAAATCTGGTTCTCTTGCCTTGGATTAGTAAAGAAGAAGACTTCTAATTTTTCTCTACTAACCTCCTATCCAAAGGCAGTCAAGTAGTTATCCAAGATTTCCTTGAAGCTTCTATCTTCTCTCACCTTAGCATCTCCAAACAACATTGTCTCATCAACAAACTGTTGGTGTGAGATGGCCGGTAACTCCCTAGTTATTTGAATCCTTGCAATCCTCCCATCATGTAAAGCCTTATTCAAGGTCCTTCCTAGAGCCTCTGCCATGATGATGAATAGAAATGGGGACATTGGGTCCCCCTACTTTAAGCCTCTCGAGGCCCCAAAATATCCTTCTAGAGAGCCATTGATTAGAATAGAGTATCTTGGGTTTGCAATGTAATTAAAGATCCAATCCATCCATTCTCTTTGAAACTCGAAAGCTTCTAGCACCTTGAAAAGGAAGCACCAATCTACTCTATCATATGCTTTTTTTATGTCTAGTTTTATCAACATATTCTATTTCTTGACCATTTGAATTGAATGAATGGCCTCTTGGGCTATTATTACCCCATCCAAGATTGATCTCCCTGGCACAAAACCAATTTGTTCTTCTGAAATTATATCTGGGAGGATTCTTTTTATCCTATTTATAGCAGCCTTAGCAAGGATCTTATATAAAGTATTGCAGAGCGCAATTGGCTTTAATTCCTCTAGAGATTTAGGCTTCTCCTTTTTTGGAATGAGCACTATAAATGTGTTGTTAATCTCCTTTAATACCTTGCCAAAGCTCCTTGAGTCCTTAATCGCCTCAACCACTTCACCACTAATGATATCCCAATATTTTTGAAATAAAGTTGTAGAGAATCCATCAGGGCTAGGTGCTTTGTCAGAGTGAAGTTGGAAAAGTGCTTCCTTGATCTCATCTTCAGCGAAATTTTCCATTAGCATCTCATTTTGAGCCTCCACAACCAGTCTAGGGATATTAGACAGAATTTGTTGTTCTTGCCATCTTGAACCATTCCAATTATTTAGAAAATTTTGAAAGAAATCTATGGTTTATGAAATGATTTCCTCTGGTTTATCTAGAGTTCTGCCATTTAAAGACTTGATGCATGTAATTCTATTTATTTCCCTTCTAGCTTTGGTGGCATTATGAAAATATTTTTGTATTTTTGTCCCCAGGATTTGCCCAGAGCTCTTTAGACTTCTGTCTCCAAAAAAATTCTTCTTTTGATAGAATATCCTCTAATTTGCTAAGAAATTCCTTCTCCATTACATAGCTTTCATTGGTCATTCCACTATTTATTACTATTTCATTCACAGCCTATAAACTCTCTTCAATCCTCCTTTTTCCTCAAAAATGTTTTTAAAACTATTTCTATTCCACAATTTCAATTGCTGCTTCATCACTTTCAACTTGGTGACTATGTTGAACATCTTGGAACCACCTGGGTGAACCTCATCCCACTAAATCCTGATCAAGTCCAAGAATTTTGGATATTTAAACCAGATTTTTTCAAATTTGAAAGGACATCTAATCAATTTTCTTTCTCCTAGAATTTCAAGGTTGATTGGGAAATGATCTGAGCCTAAAAAGGTTACTATGTTGCTAACTAGGGAGAAGGGAAATTTCCCTAAATCTCCCTTATACAAGAATAAGTCCAATCATTCTACTATATTACAGAACCCTTTTCATCTATTAGTCCAAGTGTAAATCCCATTCCGCATCTGTATTTCCATAAGCATGTTTCTTTCTATGAAGTTTTCAAAATCAATATGTGCCTATAGTTTCCTATTCATTCCCCCAAATTTATCCTCTGCTCTTAAGATAGCATTGAAATCCCCTCCCATAATGCAAAACTCAGAGGCTAAGTTACTACATACTATTTCTATTTCCCCCCATACCTTTCTCTTCTGTATACAAGAATTTGGCCGATTAGAAGTTAGGCTCCTAACCTTGCTAGTGATCCAATGTCTTCTCGCAGATAGCTCCTCCACAAGGACTTTTTGTGGTCTCCAAAGTGTTATGATCCCATCAAAAGGGCCATTCACATATACTTCTGATATTTTCCATAGCTTCAATTTATCACAAAAACTCTTCACCTATGTTTGAGTTAATTTTGTTTCTTGGATTAGAAATCTATCAGCTTGGGACACCTCTAGTTGGTGCCAGACCAGATTCTTTATGTTAGGGGAATTCAAGCCCCTAACGTTCCAGGAAAATATCTTCATGGTTCCTTGGGAAGGGATTCCCCCTTCCCTGTCTTGAGCATTTCAAAGATCTTCTACTCGGAGGCTTCTCTGTCAAGTTTCCATTTTTCTTGGTTTGGAATCCTGCCTCTCTTTTTGCAATCTCCACAATTTGGCATTACCTTTGTTGCCTCCCTTAATGCAATGCCCAATTTTTCAACCTCTATCTGAGGTAATGTTGGAGATTTCAATTTATTTTCCAAGGAGAGATTTCCTCCTCTTCGATGTCCAAGCCTATCTCCTCCAAAGATGGGCCAGACTCCCATGCTTCTTCTAATCCTTTTGTGACAAAGTTTTCCTCCATCACCCCTTTTTTGGCTTCCTTAGCTAGCTCCAACAATTTTCACTACCTACTTCAATTAGGGAGTCTATGTTTTCTTCTTTCAAGTTGCCACCAATAAAATCTAAGACTTCTGATAATTTCACATTCAAATCAACCCTTTGTTCAAATTTTTCTTCCTCCTTCTGGGCTAGCACATCCATGCTATGATTTTCCTTCATCTCCTTAACTTGATTGCCCTCCCTTATTTGGTTAGCCCTTAGCTCTGCATCTTCTTCTACAGGGCTATCCAATCTCCCTCCATCATTGAGTGATCCCTTCAGATTTGCACAAACATCTTTAGAATTTTGCGTCTTATTCCTAAAACCCAAAACTGCTGACCACTTGCTACTAGGGCATGGGTAAAAAATTAGGGTTTGCCTCCAATCTCCCCATTCTATTATTATTTCCAGTCCCCTCCAATGTGGGCTATTAGGTTTATTTTCTACATAGAATTTGACATAGGATCTGATGCCACTAGGATTTGGCATTTCTTCCATACAAATGAAGATTCCTCGCTGATTGCTAATTTCTTATAGCACTTCAGGATCCCAAAATTCTACATGTAAATCAAGGAGTTTAAACCAATCCTGAACTTGCTTCATGTTATGTCAATATGGATCAAACCTAGGCTCCCATCTACGAATGTAGAAGCCACATCCTTCCATTATCCATATTCCATTTTCAATATCTTCCCTTACCTTTTGGGTTGGATACATTACTGTGAAGTAATCGTTCACTAAGGCTTTTATTTGCATTTCCTTTCCCCAATGATCCTTCCACCAGTTGATCAACCTATCCTAATTGAGATCTCTTCCATAACATTTGATCAATAATCTAAGTGATTCCAGGCATTGTATGATCAAGTGCATGATGCTAGCTTAAATTACCATAGCTTTACTGTTTTGTCTACATCCATCGTCCTCCTTCCTCTTAGGGTGCCTATCCTCCCTTTTGAACTCCATTCTCCATCCTCGATACTTGTTTCTCTTGTTGCCCAAGGGAATGGTATTCACCCCAGTTATGTGAGGAGGAATTGTATTTTACGGCTTCATTCAAAAATTTCCTTGCCTGTTGAAGGTCCTCCCAAGCTCATTGCTCTTTCCATAAAATCCTACCTGGTTCCCTCAAGCCCCTATGTGGAAATTCTAGTAAGATTTATACTTGAACTTCCCATACCATTTGGGTTGATAGACTATTGCCTTAATGTTCTACATATCTTTCCTCTCATCCAAACCCTAGTTTCCATAGGTCTATCTTCATTGGTCGTCATTCTTTTGATGTGTTCCAAGGGAATCACCCATTCTGAATCAAAAGTCCATGCTCTTGTGATCTCTCCTACTCCATTACTAGCTCCTGTGAAGAAGTAATAAACATAACAAGTGTGTTTATGTTGTAATTAGTGGTTATGCATGACACTTGAAAAACTCGCATAATGAGGTTTATAGATTGATGTTAGAGAGAAGAGAATAATATTTATCTATGTAAAAATAAAATCAAGATTTATATTGCATTGTAATTACACATTCGTGGTAATACAAAATTATGCATGATGAGATTTATAAGTTAATACTAATGAGATGAGGGTTTCAAGTTGGTTAGGAGAGAGCTAAATAGGGCATTTCACATGTGTTCGGAGTGACAATAGGATTTAAAATAAGAGGAACTCAAAAGGATGAGGGCAATTTTTAGAGAAACACAATGGGAGACGTCACAGGTTTTAAAATAATAAAATAATTATATTCATGTTAGGAAAGGTGTCTCAACCTTGCAACTACAAAAAAGTTACTATTCTTCCCAGTTTTGATCTTTTCGAATACCCTTTATCTCGAAGAATGGTTTAGAAGTTTCAAAGTTTCAAAAGGGACTAAAAATAGCAGGGCTTACTATTTTAAATAACTCTATACTTGAACTTGGATGGACCCAAAATTTTTCCATGAGGTGCAGAACTGTCAAGTAAACATCTCAAGTGAGTTTTGACTCAAGATCATACCTGGATTGCAAGATATTAAAGTTTTTATTTTTAAAACTCCTGAAAAAAAATTTGAACTCTTATTTGAGGCACTTACAGGTCCCTAAATGCCCCAAAAGTTGACATAACTTGTAAATCTAGTTATAGATTGATATATCTCTTCACGAGCTTTCTGACGCATAAAAGACTTCGTTAATCGAACATCTGGATCAAAAGTTATGATCTTGAGAAGTTGGACCTCTTGTTTTGGGAAATGTGAAAATGTGCTGGACACTTAAAAGAGCTGTATGTTAGAACTAGAAAAAAATTGTACTTTTCACTAGCCACCACTCACTTATCCTCCACATACCATTGAAATTTGTCACACATTGATCTTATGATTAATACAGATTGTCAAAATTTGTGTGACAAGATCCATGTTATAGCCCATGATGACTGATGATTCCATAAATGTGGCCTTTGAGATAAGCATTTCTTTGACCATAGTTGAGAAAAATGAGCAATTGATCCTTATCAGCAAGATCATTTGCATGTCTTTCTGATAAAAAAACTATAGCTCTCTATTTAAACATTTAATACATATCGGGATGAAGGAAGTCTCAGCGATCAAAGGTTTCAAAAGGGTAACAAGTGCACATAATTGGGAAGACATTTCATAATGTTTCGCTGATAAAAACTCATCGGCAAGAGAAAGGAAGTCAAAATGAAAATGTTAAACTATGCCGATCTCATAAGTCATACTGATGCAGGGACTTCCGGAGGTCATAACTTTTGACTCGGATGTGGGTTTTCTATGAAATTTTATAGGTGGATGTGTTATGAGGTGGCTAGTGGTTCCCAATTGACCCTAGTCAGTTGGACCTCATCTTGGCACTTTTTTGGGGCTTGAAACTTTCATCTTGGCCCTCAAAATGGCAATTTAGTGTTTTTTTCTAGTTTTTTAAAAGTTACTTTTATTAATAACTTGAAACTCATGTTTTGAATTTAGAATATTAGTTGCCATTTCATCCTACCTTAGTTTTAGGAATATTTTGGGAAAAAATAGGATTTTCTAGATATGATTGTAAAATTACCTAAAATGGAAAAAATCTAACAATTGTCGAAATCTGCCAAAAAAAGTAATTTTTTGATTTTTTTGTTTTTCTTGGATATAATAGAGTTTTCTTTCATTGTAGCATCAAAGTTGGTGAATAAAAGTTTGTTTTTAGTGTTCCAAATCTTTGGCTCTCACACATGATTAATGGCACAATTTTATTGAGTGTATGTTGTTGGCTACATCACATACCGATGGACACAAGTTCGACAAGAGATATATGTACTCTTGCCGATAAGTCAAGACACTAGTTGTATTGGCATGACATATACCATCAGAATAGATTTTTTATATCTTCCCAACTATACAAGTCATTCCGATGAGAAAGAACTGAAAAGTTTGGCGAGAGTCCCACCAATGTGCCCCAATGAACAAAAAATATAAAAGAAACATATCAAGGAGACTTAATACATCAGAAGATCATCTTATTTTCTTACCAGTGGTATTTCTTAGCCCAATGACTACAAAGTTATTAATATTCATTAGGAAAACACTCTCCGATGTTCAAAAGTAGTTCCAATGGTCCAGACCATCTCGATATCGGGGTGAAATTCATAATGTCTCCCCAAAATATAAAAAAATGAAATGCAAGAAAAAGGGGATTTGTGCAAGGTTGCTGAAAGTATTAAGAAGTCTTCCCGATCAAATCAAAGAACTAAAGGGACAATTCACATCAGAAAGACATTAGCCTAGTCTTGGAGATCAGTTATGAACATATAAAAAAAGATGGCACCAAATTGAGCATACAAACCGACATGAGATTAGATGAGACTCACCGAGATGATCATATAACATTGCTCTGACATTTTAAAATCTGAGAAATTAGCTGCATTCAATTCTAGTGGCCGGCATTAATGGCTACCTGAAAAAACCTTATTTGAACATTTCTGATCAGGGATTTAACCAAAAGAAATCTTCAAGGGTTGCGGTGGAGAAAGCGAGGAATTGATCAAAGGTCAAGAAATTCAGGATGTCGGGGAGCTAGCACATACAAGTAAACATTCCTGCACTTATTAGATTGTAGTCTAGTTTTGATACCTTCCATAGATAAAAAATGGAAAACTCTACAAAAATCAAAACTAAAAAACAACTAGGACATAGTGGCAATCTAAGAGTAAAAAGCAGAAAACAAAGTCAGGACAGGAAGAGAAAACAAAAGAAAGAAAATTGAACCAAGACCTCATAGATCAATTTCTTGTTAGGACCAAAGGCCAGGAGAACTGCATAGTTAAGGGCCACTGTCGAGAGGTTAGAGGATAAATACAAACACATAGGAAATGTGTGGACTCCTATTAGGGGATATGAATTGTTTATGTTTCATTACTACCGAAGACATAGGTTCGAACCTATCTGCAACCCTTGGATCTTCAATTTGGGGAAACTAGTTGTCACTGACATCTTTGTGAATATTAATCTTGTAAAACTCTTGGCCTATCACTATAATCTAGACCTTAAAGCTATATGCAACCTGCAAGGAAAACCTTTCATACATGTGTCTAAAAATGCATTATGTGAAGTTTTCAATCTAGATAACACATGCGATATGCCTATAGTACATGAAGATTTGGAAAAAGAATACTCAAGAATGGACACTACTTATAAAGGCTGGAGATTGCCATTGCACAGGCCTAGATAGGATGGAAGTTTAGTGTCACTTGAGGATAATGGCGTGCTTCCCTTTCATCTCGACTTGTTTGAACCATATCTTAAGTATACCTACTATTTAGTAGGTCAGGTATTGGAAACAAAGGTCCTTGAGTTTATGTCTATAGGGCCTATGGTAATTGTTGCAAACCTCCAATGCCATAATGCAAGAGCCTTTGACTATGTTGCACATGTTTCTAGAGAAATTGATTCAGGATTGATGGCAATAAAAAATGGTTCTCCTACAATGTCTTTCAAACATTATTTATCTCTTATGCATGTGATACTATACTATGGGTAGGAGTTAGAGATATGGCTAGATGAATTGAAAATTACACAATTGGGTAAAGATGGTCAGTCACTGCCCAACCAACTGTGGAGTTCTATTTGGGATAGTATATTTGCTAATTCAAGTTACGTGCATTTTAAAGAATTTTTTGTCAAAACACTATACAGACTTTATGGTTATCCATGTAATTATTCTTTATCTGATGTGATCAAAAGATTTTTAAGGCCCAAATATTTCGATGGGCCGGCAACTGTGAATCATAATTGGGGAGATTGGTACTATTTCCTAGACTCTACCATGGTTAGAGTTTATGGTTTTGAAGATACACCTTTTTTATTGCCAAAACTGTGTCGGATAGAGTTGCATACCTGGAAATTGTCAGGCAGCTAGACTACTCTAATCTTATGAACTTGAGTGCATATGACAAGCAATCATTTATGCCAAGTACAAAATTTGAGTGGATATGTTCGTGTTCCATTTCCTCACGATCATGTCATCAAGAATCTAGAGGAAGCAGATGTTGATTTAGCCATTGATGAATATAATCAAGAAGTTGAATAGAAAATGAGGGAGACACAAGAGATAGAAGTATTATCTTCTGATAGTTAAGGATCTTCTGATGAAAGATCCCAAGGCCAGCTTAATAAGATTCCTAAATTGAGAATTAAGGAATACAGGCCTCCAAACAGGCAACAAGAAGTCGACGACACATCTGATACTGATGCTAGGTAGTTGGCTTATAAATCTTTTGTCTCATATGATCATTTCATTCAGTCTCTCAAGTTCAGATCTTTCTTGTATAAGGACAAAGGCAAAGCAATCAGGGAATCAGTTTTAGATATTACACCAAGTAATGAAAAACAATTGTTGGATGCCTTGAAAATAGATTTTGAAAATGAAATAAAAAACATGACTCAAGAAAGAGGTAGAAAGTTATTAGAGGAGTCTGGTGTAATGATTTTTCCTAGTCTAGATTTAAAGTCTTCTTTAGTTTTTGATATCTTTTTACATAGTAATGATGCCAAGCATAAACTCAGTCCAGAGGGTGTGACAAAGGTATATACTAGATCTAGATACAATCCAAATGAAAATTCTCTCATGATCTAGGCCCTATACCCTCCACACAAAAAGCTTGCAATCATTGATACAGAAGGAGCATTTAGTCATGTAATGACATTGAAAGTAGGTGAGACTGATCCTGTGATTACAACAGATATCGGTATTAATGTGGCAAAATTAAATAAAGCACAGATTCAAATGTTGATCAAAGAAAGGGATATGTATAAATTGAACTATGAGAGGATGCATAAAGAAAATGATTTTTTAAGGGATTAAGTGCCTACCAAAATGCTAACTCAAGGGGAAAGTTCCTAGACAAAGGATAAGGGTGAAGCATCACAGGTGAATGCCCAGATAGTCTAGGCCAAGTTCATGCACTTTCCACAGTGTTCCAAAAAAGGCATGCTAACATGAGGATATGGATGAATAAGTTCTGGATTACTTATTCTAAAAATCAATCTGCTCTCCAAGAACATAGAAGATTAACTGACAGACTTCAAGAAAAACTCCAAGAAATATAGAACATAGACACTCCTGATGCTGGAGTCATTACCAATGCTAAGGACCTGATCAGAAAACATATAGATTTTCATGAGGAAATTCATGTAGAGGCTAATGAATTCATTAATGCTTCCAAGGAAGAAGTGCCTGCATTGGTCAGTGGTAACAAAAATCTAAAAAGTCAGCAAGAATGGACAAAGGAATGCCAACTGATCCTACAAAAAGCATTGGAGGCAGCTAGAAGTGAAGATCCATCATTGGAAGAGGCCTGCGTATGCATGGAGAAGATGATTGCCATGGAGTTTGCTACAAAGAATGTTGTGGAGTGCACTGATACCCATTTAAGTCAAAAATACTTGGATCATGTTACTCAAACCCATTTATGGCTCATTAGAGCTTAATGACAATTTGTAATTGTTAATTAAAATTCCAAAAGACACTTATGAAGAGGTGCATCCTCTTCAGAATATTGCTATATAAGTTAGAGAAGTAGGAGTTAGATCATCATCTTTTTTCCATTTCATATATTAGGTGAGGCATTAGTAAGAAGATAGATTGCATCCATCTCACTCATTGACTTTCATATTTCAAAGACTTATGCAACTATTATATATTATCTGAAGCAATATAATGGAGCAGATTGATTTTACATGGTGATCTATTTCAGTGTTCAACTGTTGTGTTTATTTACATGCTTATATACTATTGTACTATCTCCAAAGTGGTTCTTTAAATTATTCAAATTCATATAATTTGTCACAACACATTTGCTATTGGTGTGTGATCAATTTGGCTGGTTTCTACAAGAAGTTGATTTAAGTCCTCCCAAGTAGTTCATGTTCATTGGTCTCTACCAGGAGTTAAAATCCTTTAAACAAACAACCTTGGTTAGGTTTCCTTCTTACCAAAATTAAAATTCCTTTCAGTTGCCCACAGTAGTGTAGGAGAATATCACTGGGTTTTGATAAGAAGAGTACAGTAGTTTACAGTCCTACACGTTTGCATAAGGTGCAAACAGTCCAAGTGCCCACCAAGTTAGAGTTAAGCTATAAAATAGACCTACTAATCCTACATATCTACCTCCATAATCATCATCCAGCCATTGAATATATCCATCCAATAGATGAGGCACTAATCAAACTTAGAATAGTTTATATAATACTTCAAGCTTTCATTAGGAACTAGTTAGTAAGCTCTGCAATTATCTCATACCCGTGTGCCATAGTGAGCTGAGTTACCTAAATTAGAATCCATTTATATTTTCAATTCTTCCCTATTATTTAGGTACACCCACCTAGGCTTGGCAGAGCCTAAAGAGTAGGGGGTTTCTAGTTGCATAAACCTTGTTTTGTTGACCAAAAACGAATCAAGAGATTGGCACCCTCTTGTGGTCTAAAACCAGCGGTTTTGAGATCCAACAAATTGGTGACTCTATTGGGGAACGCATAAGAAGACCTGGTAAGAGACCATATTCTTAGAGTCAAAAAATTAAAAGGCATAACTCTGTTGGAAAAGAAGAACCTAGAAGAATAATCAATCCTCTTAATTGAGGTGGCAACCTTATAAACAATATAAATTATTTTGTCTTGAAGTAGCATGGATGGTAGGAGATCTAAAACTGATGGTAGAAGGTTACAATCATCGCCACCCCTAAGAGCTCCTTCAAAGAACAATGGGTCTTCAAACCAATCACAACAAAATAATAATCAGAATACTCAAGAGAATGCTTCAAAACAACCTATTATAACCCATAATAGTTTCACTCCTCTGCACGAGTCAAATGAGAACTTGTCCCAGAGTGATGGGTTATCTGATAATGTCTTAGACCAATATAGGCATGATCCCCAAAGACAACTTGAGTATGAAGCTCAAATCATGAGGGAAATAGATCAGAAGCAAGTAGAGTATGATTATGAAATGTCATTACAACAAGGTGGAGGAATTCAACAGGAGCTCATAAGTCAAGGAACTCCTATACAAATGGATAATAGCCCACCAAAGGATATGAGAAGCAAGGATGAGATGTAGCAGAACCTACTCAAGTTGCAGGAAGAACTTGAACTTGTCAAGTTAAGGGAAGTTGAAAGTCAGTTGAAACAGGAAATAAAACAGGTAAAATATAGAACTAAAGCAGCTAACCAAAAATATGTACCTCCACACAAACAAGAAGGGCATGTTCCAAGGAATGTACAACAAAATGTACACTAGAATGCAGGAAGTTCATCCAATCCACAACCACCACCCATAAGCTATGTCCCACCAAATATTCCTCCAAGAAATCCAAGACCGCCCATCACCCATAACACCTCTCAACATATAGCAAATCCCTATCCACCCCCTGGCCAACAATATGTTATGCCACAACATCAAAATATGAACCCACATCTAAATCCACAATAGTATCCTCCTCATAACTAGTACCAACCAAATCAGCAACCTCATAATCAGTACTAATTATATCAATGACTACAAGGGCCCCTTAACATCAATAGATACAGATAGCTAGACTTGTCTAGATTTCAAGTATGTCCTAATCCTATTGATAATGATCTAAGGAATGCTCTCCCAAAATTTGTTGGAACAATGCCATCTTTGCAGAAGAACACATTAGAAATTTTGAAACATTCATGGATGATTTTGAAGTACAATATAAAGATGTCTTAATGAAGTTATTCATGTTGTCCCTTGTTGAAGATGCCAAAGACTGGTGCAAAAATCTTCTTGATGCATCAATTTGCTCTTATGGAGACTTCAAGCATCAATTCAAAGAACAACTTATGGGAGCTAGTTTGATCCAAATTTTGTTGTTCATGAATTGAATAGCATTCAAAAGAATCATAATGAATCTGCGATGGATTTCAACCAGAGGTTTACAAAAATATATCATAGAATCCCATTAGAGTTGAAGCCTTAGGATCGTCTGGCCCTGGTTTTATACTTAAATGCTTTTGATCCTAAGACTAGATATGAGCTCAGAAACAAAGCTCCTCTGACACTGGAAAACACTTAGAAAGCAACCATTACTATTGAAAACAATAGAAGAGCAGTAGGAAAAATGGGGAGAAGAGAAAATCCAAAGGTTGTACCACGTCCAAATAATAATCAGGCAAAACAAAACACTTATTGCCGAAATGAAAGGCCAAGGCTGCATGACATGCCTTATAATACCAATTGGAAAGATGGAAGGCCTTTGGAAAATAATAGAAAGAAGAACTATGGGAAGGATACTCTTGATCCACTGAAAAGAAATGAGACTTATGCAGTGGCAAATAACCCATGGTGCCTACCATGTAATATGCCCCACTCACCTGATTATTGTGTGGTAGTACAATCATTACAGGAGCAGGAAACATCTTATGGCCAAGAAAAAGATAACCATACTATAAACATGATACCATTTAGACGTCATAATATTGATGAAGGATATTCATCCACGGAAGAGGATGGATATGAATATGACATAAGAAATCAAAGATATAATGCCAGTATGGGAGAACAGGAAGTATTCTCAGATCAAGAAGACAATTATGAGGAAACTATTTATAATCATAATATGCCACCACGTGACCAATGGAGAAAACACACTGAGGAAGAAAGGATAGCTCTTACAATGGCTTCAGTGACACAGACAAAGAGTAATTATAATCTAAGAAACAAAATAATTAACGCAGATCAAGGAGTACCTAGGAGTGTGTTTATGAAAGATCAAACTCATAATAAAGACAATATGAGACATGTACCTAAAGAGCCAGCAAAGACTGAACAGGGTAAGACAAAAGACAAAATACCCACTAAAGAAAAGGGGCATAGCAAAATAGAAAAAATAGATCAAACAATGACCCCTTATTTGATATAGCCCAAGCAGTATCCCAAGTAAAAATATCAGTGCCACTTCTTGAAATGATGAAGATAGATCAATATAGAAATACAGTGGTCAAAATGATTTTAGAAATACTGAAGAAGAAGCAAGAAAAAACTGAAATCAAAATAAATAATGTTCAAATTGAGGCTGCTAGAACTCCTGAAGTATATCTAGGTGACACCCTGACAAGGAACCCCTCTCAAGTAGATCCATTTTACAGCACTCTACTAATAAAAAATAGACTAGTGAGAAATTGCATGATTGACTCAGGTGCAGCCATGAACATTATGCCAATGGATGTCATGAAAGAATTAGGTATGTGGGTTGACACTACATATAGCAAATGTTATGCAATGGACAACAGATCCATCCCAATTGTGGGCATTATGTAGGATGTGGAGAAAAGGCTAGCTGCCTACCCTGAAGTAGCATATAATATTGACATCACTGTAGTGGACATCCCACCCTACTATGGAATGTTGTTATCCAGACAATGGACTCAAATAGCTAGAGGAAATGTCCAGTTGGATCTATCCTATGCTACTATACCAATGGGAGGAAAATAAATTAAGCTTTGCAGAGAGCCAAGATATGAGAACATCATAGAACGTATTGATCATAATCAAGTAAATTTATTCTGTGATACAGACCTTGGTGGATTTAGAATTGCAAAAGTCAACCAAAATTCCAAAACACTAATCCTATACATCAAGAGGCCCAACTTGGTGAGTGTGGTGTGTGGAAGATGTACTTTAATGATGCTTGTAGCAAGGAGCTGGGGTATTATTTATCTCACCTACTGGTAAAACTTTCAAATATTCATTCATGTTAACATTTGAATGTACCAATAACATAACAGAGTATGAGCCTCTGCTCGTAGGACTGAACATTGCCATAAAACATAACATAAAATGCCTTGCTGTCTATGGACACTCAGAACTGGTCATATCTCAAATCAAAGGGAAGTACTCATCTAAGAACAAAGATTGAAACAATATAGAAATGTTGTCTGGGATGATATTGAATTATTTGATGCCTTCTCAATTAATTGGGTGGACAAATTAAAAAATATAATGGCAGACTTCCTAGCAAATATAGCCATAAAAAGGGATGATGTCACATTGATAGGCATTACTGAAGTTGAATTCAAAACTAGACCTGCAATCCTAGACAACATCTATAATTGGCAAGTTTTCAATGATGACACTGATTTGATTAAATTCTTATAGTGCATTGACCAATATGAGGCCGAAGAAATTGATTTCAATGCATTTGTGGAGGAAGTAGATGGCAAGCAAACCTTATTTGTCAAAGAAGTCGTGCAACTCAAAACCAACAAGATTCCTAAGGGATTTGTGGCATTAGAGAGGGTGTTCGATGGAAATGATAGAGCTCTCATGAAACAAACACCAGTAAAAAGGGAAGACATTGAGGAAATCAACTTGGGCATTGAAATGACACCAAAAATGGTATACATTGGGAAAATGATAAGCCCCACAATCAGAAAGATGTTGATTGCATTGTTAAGAAAGTATAAACATGTCTTCGCTTGGTTTTATGATGATCTTAAGGCATCTAGAGAAGATATGTTCCAACATGAAATTCACTTAAACCTGATACAAATCCCTTCAAACAAAAATGAAGACCCATAAATCCTACCTTAGAACCCAAAATGCATGAGGAACTTATGAATCTTAGGGAAGGGGGTATCATCAAGCCTATCAAATATTCATCCTGGGTCTCTAACTTAGTCCCTATCAGAAATAAAAATGGAGAAATAAGACTCTGTGTGGACTTCTGAAATTTGAATGTATCCTCTCTCAAAGATAATTGCCCACTTCCAAACATAGAGGCCTTGTTGCAAAGGGTCACGGGATGTGAATTACTATCTATGATGGATAGGTTTTTAGGTTATAACCAAGTGAAAATTAAGAAATCAGAACAACACAAAATAGCTTTCACCACACCATGGGGAACATACGTATATGTTAGGATGCTGTTTGGACTTACAAATGCTGGTGCAACTTTCAAGAGAGCCATGGATGTTGCTTTTGCTGAGCTAATTAATAATGGTAGTATACCAGGATGATCTTACTACATACTCCAAGAAAGCAGAAGATCATGTTGCACACCTTGAAAAAATATTTATCAGAGCATTAGAATATGGCATTTCCCTAAATCCTAAAAATTGTCATTTTGTAGTAACAGAGGGAAAGTTACTAGGACATATAGTGTCTAGGGACGGGGCAAGGATTGATCCAGAAAGGGTGGAAGCCATAGATAAAATTCCTACTCCTAAGACAATTAAAGCCATTCAATCCTTCTTTGGCCAAATCAATTTTGTAAGAAGGTTTATATCAAACTTTGTCGAAATAGTGAATCCAATATCAAAGATGTTTAAGAAGGGTACAAAAATTGATTGGACAGTTGAGGCCATAGATGCATTCATATCCATTAAAAAGAAATTAAAGAGGCCCCAGTCCTAAAATCCCTTGATTTTAATAACCCATTCCAGATTTTTTCATTTGCATCCTATCACACAATTGCAGCAGTAATGCTAGAAAAGAATGATGAAGGGTATGAGCAACCTATTTCATTTTTTAGATAATCTCTCCAAGATGCAGAGTTAAAATATGACATTGTAGAAAAACATGCATATGCATTAGTAAAGGTTGTCAAAACATTTAGACCATATCTGGTAGGAGAAAAAGTGATAGCCTATGTACCTAATGCTGCAGTAAAAGATGTGTTTGTCCAAATGGAAGTGACTAGGAGAAGATGTAGATGGATCAATAGAATTCAAGAATTTGGCATAGAGATCCAAATCACTAAGTTAGTAAGAGGATAGAGTCTTGCTAAATTAATGGCTGAAACAAATATTGAAGTTGCCCAGGTGTGCACTTTGAATAATGAAGATAACATGATTTCTAGCATTGAGCATACACCATGGTACACTAATATTGTGTACTATCTTAGGCATATGAAATGTCCTAAAGGATTTGATGATAAAAAGAAAAGGATGCTCAAGCTTTGATCTTCAAAATATGAATCCATGGAGGGAGACCTCTATTGGAAAACCCTGGATGGTGTTCTATTGCTATGCCTAGATGAAAATCAAGTAAAGCATGTTCTGAAAGAGATGCACAAAGGAGTATGTGGAGGGTATTTCCTATTAAAAACTACTGCTCATAAGATATTAAGAGTAGGTTACCATTGGCCTAGGGTTTTCAATGATCCTTATGATTATACTAGGGAATGTGAAGCATGCCAAAGATTTTATGGAAAATTGAAGTATCATGGGGCATTGCCTTTAAGACCTTTGCAAGTTCAGGCTCCATTCCACTAGTGGGGGATTGATTTCATAGGAGAAATTACAGAAAAATCTACTGGGGGACATAGGTGGATATTAGTAGCCATAAACTACTTCACAAAATGGGTACAAGTTGTACCTTCAAAACAAGCAGCTAGTAGAGTTGTGACAAACTTTCTACTAGAAAATATAATCACCAGATTTGGAGTGCCAACCAAAATTATAACTGATAATGGTTTGTGCTTTAGATCAGACGAGTTCAAAGCATTTTGTCAATCCTATGGTGTAGTGATCTCATATTCTTCACCATATCATCCATAGGCAAACGAGCAAGATGAATCCAGTAATAAGAGCATCCTGAAGATCATAAAAAGGATGTTGGATAACAATAAAAAAGGCTTGGGATTCCAAATTGAGACTAGCCTTATGGGTAGATAGAACAACTGTGAAGAAAGCCATTCAAAAATCACCTTTTGATCTTGTGTATGGGACTCGAGCTAGGTTCCCTTTGCATAATCTCTTACTAATGTATAAATTTATCTTACAAGAAGATTTGGAAGTTCCTTAACCTATGGAGGAGAGGATGGGAGAATTAATAGAAGTTAATGGGGTCAGGGACCAAGCTCAAAAACAAAATAGAAGGAAGCAATCACAGATGAAATACCTATATGACAAAAGAGCTAACAACAAAAAATTTGAAGTAGATGACATAGTTCTCATGTGGAATGCCAGGAGTTAGGACAAAGGGAAACATGGGAAATTTGAAGCCCTGTGGTTGGGACCATTTGTCATTGTTGGCAAGGTTGGTGAAGATTCATATTACCTTCAAAACATGATAGGAGAAGAACAAGAATTGCCAGTACATGGACAGTTCTTAAAAAAATTATTTTCTTAAAATCATAAAGAGGAATAAGAATTGCCAGTGCATGGACAATTCTTAAAAACCTCTAAAATAAAATATTCCATGCACAGTAGTATAGGATTTCACTTCACTTCCATTTCTCATCCATACCAACTCCCACTTCAAATTCCATACCATATAAATAACACATTTGGTCTGCTTCCCCAGAGACCTGGATTCTTACTATACCCACAAGGAGTATACATCCCCATTCAGAGCCACTATTAGAACTGGAAAAAATTTGCACTTTACACTAGCCACCACTCACTTATCCTCTAGATACCATATAAATTTGCCACACATTGATCTTATGATTAATACAGATTGTCAAAATTTGTGTGACAAGATCCATGTTATAGCCCATGATGACTAATGATTCCATAAATATGGCCTTTGAGATAAGTATTTCTTTGACCATAGTTGAGCAAAATGAGTAGTTGATCCTTATCGGCAAGATCATGTGCATGTCTTTCTGATAAAAAAACTATAGCTCTCTATGTAAACATTTAATACATATCAGGAAGACATGAAGGAAGTCTCAGCGATCAATGGTTTCAAAAGGGTAACAAGTGTGCATAATCGAGAAGACATTTCATAATGTTTCACTGATAAAAACTCATTGGCAAGAGAAAGGAAGTCAGAATGAAAATGTTAAACTATGTTGAACTCAAAAGTCATACCAATGGACACAAGTTCGGCAAGAGATACATGTACTCTCACCGATAAGTTGAGACACTAGTTGTATTGGTGTGACATATACCATCAGAATGGATTTTTTATATCTTCCCTACTATACAAGTCACTCCGATGAGAAAGAATTGAAAAGTTCAGTGAGAGTCCCACCAATGTGCCCCAATGAACAAAAAATATAAAAGAAACATATCGGGGAGACTTAATACATCGGAAGATCATCTTATTTTCTTACTGATGGTATTTGTCAGCCTAATGACTACAAAGTGATTACTATTCATTGGGAAAACACTCGCCGATGTTCGAAAGGAGTTCCAATTGTCCAGACCATCTCGATATCAGGGTGAAATTCATAATGTCTCCCTAAAATATAAAAAATTGAAATGCAAGAAAAAGGGGATTTGTGCAAGGTTGCTGAAAGTATTAAGAAGTCTTCCCGATCGAATCAAAGCACTAAAGGGACACTTCACATCAAAAGGACATTACTCTAGTCTTGGCAATCAGTTATGAACATATAAACAAAGATGGCGCCAAATTGAGAATACAAATTGACATGAGATTACATGAGTCTCACCAATATGATCATATAACATCACTTTGACATTTTGAAATCTAAGAAATTTACTGCATTAAATTCTAATGGTCGGCATTAATGGCTACCTAAACAAACCTTATTTGAACATTTCTGATTAGGGATTTAACCAAAAGAGATCTTCAAGGGTTGCGGCAAAGAAAGCGAGGAATTGATCAAAGGTCGAGAAATTCAAGACATTGGGGAGCTAGCACATACAAGTAAGAATTCCTACACTTATTAAATTGTAGTCCAGTTTTGATACCTGGTATAGATAAAAAATGGAAAACCCTACAAAAATCAAAACTAAAAAACAACTAGGAGATAGTGGCCAATCTAAGAGTAAAAGGAAGAAAATAGAGTCAGGACAGGAAGAGAAAACAAAATAAAGAAAATTGAACCAAGACCTCATAGATCAATTACCTTGTTCAGGACCAAAGGCTAGGAGAACTGAATAGTTAAGGGCTGATGTCGAGAGGTTAGAGGATAAATACAAACACATAGGAAATGTGTGGACCCCTATTAGGGGATATGAATTGTTTATGTTCCATTACCACCGAAGACATAGGTTTGAACCCATTTTCAACCCTTGGATCTTCAATTTGGGGAAACTAGTTGTCACTGAACTCTTTTTGAATATTGATCTTGTAAAACTCTTGGCCTATCACTATAATCCAAGCCTTAAAGCTATATGCGACCTACAAGGAAAACCTTTCATACATGTGTCTAAAAATGTATTATGTGAATTTTTCAACCTGGATAACACATGCGATATGGCTATAGTACATGAAGATTTGGAAAAAGAATACTCAAGAATGGACACTACTTATAAAGGCTAGAGATTGCCATTGCACAGGCCTAGACATGATGGAAGTTTAGTGCCACTTGAGGATAATGACGGGCCTCCCTTTCATGTCGACTTGTTTGAACCATATCTGAAATATACCTACTATTAGTAGGTCAAGTATTGGGAACAGATGTGCCTGAGTTTATGTCTATAGGGCCTATGGTAATTGCTGCAAACCTCCAATGCCATAATGCAAGAGCCTTTGACTATGCTACACATGTTTCCAGAGGAATTGATTTAGGATTGATGGCAATAAAAAATAGTTCTCCTACAATGTATTTCAAACATTATTCATCTCTTATGCATGTGATACTATACTATGGGTAGGAATTAGAGATATGGCCAGATGAATTAAAAATTACATAATTGGATAAAGATGGTCAGTCAATGCCCACCCAACTGTGGAGTTCTATTTGGGATAGTAGATTTGTTAATTCCAGTTACCTGCATTTTGAAGAATTTTTTGTCAAAACACTATATAGAATTTATGGTTATCCATGTAACTATTCTTTATTTGATGAGATCAAAAGATTTTTAAGGCCCAAAGATTTCAATGGGCTGCCAATTGTGAATCATAATTAGGGAGATTGGTACTGTTTCCTAAACTCCACCATGGTCAAGTTTATGGTTTCAAAGATACACCTTTTTTATTGCCAAAAACTGTGCAGGATAGAGTTGCATACCTGGAAATTGTCAGGTAGCTAGACTACTCTAATGTTATGAACTTGAGTGCATATGACAAGAAATCATTTTTTCCAAGTACATTATGTTTTAGAGATTTTACTGTATTATCCAAAGAAGGATATGATCTTATTTTGGACAAACTATCCCATTTCAACATTAGGAAAGCAACACCCATAAAAGATTTGATCCTGAAGGTTTTATTTGATTATACAAGAAGGAAACAAAATTTGAGTGGATATGTTCATGTGCCATTTCCTCATGATGATGTCATCAGGAACCTAGAGGAAGCAGATGTTGATTTAGCCATTGATGAATATAATCAAGAAGTTGAATAGAAAATGAGGGAGACATAAGAGATAGAAGTATTATCTTCTGATAGTGAAGGATCTTCTGATGAAAGATCCTAAGGCTAGCTTACTAAGATCCCTAAATTAACAATTGAGGAATACAAGCCTCCAAATAGGGAACAAGAAATCAAGGACACATCTGATACTAATGCTAGGCAGTTGGCTTATAAATCTTTTGTCTCAGATGATCATTTCATTTAGTCTCCTGAGTTCAGATCTTTCTTGTATAAGGACAAAGGCAAAGCAATTAGGGAATCAATTTCAAATATTACACCATGTAATGAAAAACAATTGTTGAATGCCTTGAAAATAGATGTTGAAAACGAAATAAAAAATATGACTCAAGAAAGAGGTAGAAAGTTATTAGAGGAGTCTGGTGTAATGATTTTTCCTGGTCTGGATTTAAAGTCTTTTTTAATTTTTGATAGCTTTTTACATAGTAATGATGCCAAGCATAAACTCAGTGCAGAGGGTGTGACAGAGGTATATACTAGATCTAGATACAATCCAGATGAGAATTCTCTCATGATTTGGGCCCTATACAATCCACACAAAAAGCTTGCAATCATTGATATAGAAAGAGCATTTGGTCATGTAATGACATTGAAAGTAGGTGAGATTGATCCTGTGATTACAACACATATTGGCATTAATGTGGGAAAATTGAATAAAGCACAGATTCAAATGTTGATCAAAGAAAGGGATATGTATAAATTGAACTATGAGAGGATGCATAAAGAAAATGATTTTTTAAGGGATTCAGTGCCTACCAAAATGTTAACTCAAGGGGAAAGTTCCCAGACAAAGGATAAGGGTGAAGCATCACAGGTGAATGCCCAGATAGTCCAGGAAAGGTTCGATGCACTTTCCACAGTGTTCCAAAAAATGCATGCTAACATGATGATATGGATGAATAAGTTCTGGATTATACTTATTGTAAAAAACAATCTTCTCTCCAAGAACATAGAAGGTTAACTAATAGGCTTTAGGAAAAACTCCAAGAAAAATAGAATAGAGACACTCCTGATGCTGGAGTCATTACCAATGCCAAGGACCTAATCAGAAAACATACAGGTTTTCATGAGGAAATTCATGCAGAGGCTAATGAATTCATTAATGCTTCCAAGAAAGGAGTGCCTGTATTGTTTAGTGGTAACAAAAATCTAAAAATTCAGTAAGAATGGACAAAGGAATACCAACTAATCATACAGAAAGCATTGGAGGTAGCTAGAAGTGAAGATCCAACATTAGAAGAGGTCTGCATATGCATGGAGAAGATGATTACAATGGAGTTTGCTACAAAGAATGTTGTGGAGTGTGTCGATACCCATTTAAGTCAAAAATACTTGGATCATGTTACTCAAACTCATTCATGGTTTATTGGAGCTTAATGATAATTTGTAAATGTTAATTAAAATTCCAAAAGACACTTATGAAGAGGTGCATCTCTTCAGAATATTTCTATATAAGTTAGAGAAGTAGGAGTTAGATCATCATCATTTTCTATTTCATATTATTAGATGAGGCATTAGTAAGAAGATAGATTGCATCCATCTGACTCATCCACTTTCACATTTCAAAGACTTATGCAACTATTATATATTATCTGAAGCAATATAATGGAGCAGATTGATTTTACATGGTGATCTATTTTAGTGTTCAACTGTTGTGTTGATTTACATGCTTATATACTACTGTACTATCTCCAAAGTGGTTCTTTAAATTATTCAAATTCATATAATTTGTCACAACGCATTTGTTGTTGGTGTGTGATCAATTTGGCTGGTTTTTGCAAGAAGTCGATTTAAGTCCTCCCAAGTAGTTCATGTTCATTGGTCTCTGCCAAGAGTTAAAATCCTTTAAACAAACAACCTTGGTTAGGTTTCCTTCTTACTAGAATTAAAATTCCTTTCAGTTGCTCACAGTAGTTTAGGAGAATATCACTGGGATTTGATAAGAAGAGTACAGTAATTTATAGTCCTGCACATTTGCATAAGGTACAAACATTCCAAGTGCCCAACAAGTTAGAGTTATGTTATAAAATAGACCTACCAATCCTACATATTTGCCTCCATAATCTTCATCCATCTACTGACTCTATTCATCCAATAGATTAGGCACTGATCAAACTTAGAATAGTTTATACAAATCTAATCCATATTCTTAATACTTCAAGCTTTCATTAGGAACTAGTTAGTAAGCTCTACAATTATCTCATACTCGTGTGCCATAGTGAGTTGAGTTACCTAAATTAGAATCCATTTATATTTCCAAGTCTACCCTATTATTCAGGTACACCTGCCTAGGCCTGGCAGAGCCTAAAGAATAGGGGGTTTCTAGTTGCATAAACCCTATTTTATTGACCAAAAATGTATCAAGAGATTGGCACCCTCTTGTGGTCTAAAACTAGTGTTTTTGAGATACAACAAATTGGCCACTCTACTAGGGAATGCACAAGAAGACCTGGTAAGAGACCATATTCTTAGAGTCATAAAATTAAAAGGCATAACTCTATTGGATAAGAAGAACCCAGAAGAATAATCAGTCCTCTTCACTGAGGTGGTGACTCTATAAACAATATAAATTATTTTATGTCTTGAAGTAGCATGGATGGTAGGAGATCTAAAACTTATGGTAGAAAGTTACAATCATCCCCACCCCTAAGAGCTCCTTCAAAGAAAAATGGGTCTTCAAACCAATCACAACAAAACAATAAGCAAAATACTTAGGAGAATGCTTCAGAACAACCTATTATAACCCATAATAGTTTCACTCCTCTGCACGAGTCAAATGAGAACTTGTTCCAGAGTTATGGGTTATCTAATAATGTTTTAGACCAATATAGGCCTAATCCCCAAAGACAACTTGAGTATGAGACTCAAATCATGAGGCAAATAGATCAGAAGCAAGTAGAGTATGATTATGAAATGTCATTACAACAAGGTGGAGGAATTCAACAGGGGCTCATAAGTCAAGGAAATCCTATACAAATGGATAATAGCCCACCAAAGGATATGAGAAGCAAGGATGAGATGCAGCACAACCTGCTCAAGTTGCAGGAAGAAATTGAACTTGTCAAGTTAAGGGAAGATAAAATTTGGTTGGAACAGGAAATACAACAGGTAAAAGATAGAACTAAAGCAGCTAACCAAAAATATGTACCTCCACACAAACAAGAAGGGCATGTTCCAAGGAATGTACAACAAAATGTACACCAAAATCCAAAAAGTTCATCCAATCCACAACCACCACCCACAAGCTATGTCCAACCAAATATTCCTCCAAGAAATCCAAGACTGCCCATCACCCATAACACCTCTCAACATATAGCAAATCCATATCCACCCCCTGCCAACAATATGTTATGCCACAACATCAAAATATAAACCCACATCTAAATCCACAACACTATCCTCCTCATAACCAGTACCAACCAAATCAACAACCTCATAATCAATACCAATTAAATCAATGACTACAAGGGCCCCTTAACATCAGTAGATACAAATAGCTAGACTTGTCTAGATTTCAAGTATGTCCTGATCCTATTGATAATGATCTAAGGAATGCTCTCCCAAAATTTGCTGGAAACACTGCCATCTCTACATAAGAACACATTAGAAGTTTTGAAATAGTCATGGATAGTTTTGAAGTACAATATGAAGATGTATTAATGAAGTTATTCATGTTGTCCCTTGTTGAAGATGCCAAAGACTGGTGCAAAACTTTTCCTGATGCATCAATTTGTTCTTATGAAGACTTCAAGCATCAATTCCAAGAACTTATGGAAGCCAGTTTGATCCAAATTTTGTTATTCATGAATTGACTAGTATTTAAAAGAATCATAATGAATCAGTGATGGATTTCAACTAGAGGTTTACAAAAATATATCATAAAACCCCATTAGAGTTGAAGCCTTAGGATCGTATGGCCCTGGTTTTATACTTAAATTCTTTTGATCCTAAGACTGGATATGAGCTCAGAAATAAAGCTCCTCTGACATTGGTAGAAGCTCAAAAAGTAGCCATTACTATTGAAAACAATAGAAGAGTAGCCAGAAAACTAGGGAGAAGAGAAAATCCAAAGGTTGTACCACCTCCAAACAATAATCAGGCAAAACAAAACACTTATTACTGAAATGAAAGGCCAAGGCTGCATGACATGCCTTATAATACCAATTGGAAATATGGAAGGCCTTTGGAAAATAACAAAAAGTAGAACTATGGGAAGGATACCCCTAATTCCTTGAAAAGAAATGGGACTCATGTAGTGGCAAATAACCTATGGTTCCTACAATGTAATCTACCCCACTCACCTGATTATTGTGTTGTAGCACAATCAATACAGGAGCAGGAAACATCTTATGGTTAAGAAGGAGATAACTATACTATAAACATGCTAGCATTCAGACCTCATCAGATTGATGAAGGATATTCCTCCACAGAGGAGGATGGATATGTATATGACATAAGAAATCAAAGATAGAATGCTAGTATGGGAGGACAGAAAGTATTCTCAGATCCAGAAGACAATTATGAGGAACTATTTATAATCATAATATGCCACCATGTGACCAATGGAGAAAACCCACTGAGGAAGAAAGGATAGCTCTTACAATGGCTGTAGTGGCACTGGCAAATAGCGATTATAATCTAAGAAACAAAATAGTTAACGTACTTAAAAGTGTGTTTGTTAAAGATCAAACTCATAATAAAGACAATATGAGACATGTACCTAAAGAGCCAACAAAGACTGAACAGGGTGAGACAAAAGACAAAATAGCCACTGAAGAAAAGGGGCATAACAAAATAAAAAAAATGGATGAAACAATGACCCCCTCATTTGATATAGCCCAAGTAGTATCCCAAGTAAAAATATCAATACCACTTCTTGAAATGATGAAGATAGATCAATATAGAAATACAGTGGTCAAGATGATTTCAGAAATGCTGAAGAAGAAGCAAGAAAAAACTAAAATCAAAATAAATAACATTCAACTTGAGGCTACTAGAACTCCTGAAGTATATCTGGGTGACACCCTGACAAGGAACCCCTCTCAGGTAGATCCATTTTACACCACTCTGTTGATAAAAAATAGATTAGTGAGAAATTGCATGATTGACTCAGGTGCAGCCTTGAACATTATGCCAATGGTTGTCATGAAAGAATTAGGTATGTGGGTTGACACTACATATGGCAAATGTTATACAATGGACAATAGATCCATCCCAGTTGTGGGCATTATGTGGGATATGGAGATAAGGCTAGCTTTCTACCCTGAAGTAGCATATAAAATTGACATCACTGTGGTGGACATCCCATCCTACTATGGAATGTTGTTATCCAGACAATGGACTGCAAATGCCAGAGGAAATGTCCAATTGGATCTATCCTATGCTACTATACCAGTGGGAGGAAAATAAATTAAGCTTTGCAGAGAGCCAAGATATCAGAACATCATAGAACGCATTGATCAGAATCAAGTAATTTTTTCTGTGATACAGACCTTAGTGCATTTAGAATTAAAAAAGTCAACAAGAATTTGAAAACACTAATCCTATACATCAAGAGGCCCAACTTGATGAGTGTGGTGTGTGGAAGATGTAATTTGATGGTGCCTATAGCAAGGCCAGTAATGGAGCTGGGGTATTATTTATCTCACCTACTGGTAAAACTTTCAAATATTCATTCATGTTAACATTTGAATGTACCAATAACATAACAGAGTATGAGGCTCTACTCATAGGACTAAACATTGCCATAAAACATAACATGAAATGCCTTTCTATCTATGGAGACTTGGAACTGATCATATCTCAAATCAAAGGGAAGTACTCATCCAAGAACAAAAGATTGAAACAATATATAAATGTTGTCTGGGATGATATTGAATTATTTGATGCCTTCTCAATTAATTGGGTGGACATATCAAAAAATATAATGGCAGACTTCCTAGCAAATATAGCCATAAAAAGGGATGATGTCACATTGCAATGCATTACTAAATTTAAATTCAAAACTAGACTTGCAATCCCAGACAATATCTATAATCAGCAAGTTTTCAATGATGACACTGATATGATTAAATTCTTATAGTGCATTGACCAATATGAGGCCCAAGAAATTGATTTTAATGCATTTGTGGAGGAAGTAGATGGAAAGAAAACCTTATTTGGCAAAGAAGTTGTGCAACTCAAAACTAACAAGATTCCTAAGGGACATGTGGCATTAGAGAGGCTGTTTGATAGAAATGATAGAGCTCTCATGAAACAAACACCAATAAAAAGGGAGGACATTGAGGAAATCAACTTGGGCACTGAAATCATACCAAAAATGGTATACATTGGGAAAACGATAAGCCCCACAATCAAAAAGATGTTGATTGCATTGTTAAGAAAGTATAAACATGTCTTTGCTTGGTCTTATGATGATCTTAAGGCATATAGAGAAGATCTGTTCCAACATGAAATTCCACTTAAACCTGATGCAAATCCCTTTAGACAAAAATGAAGACCCATAAATCCTACCTTAGAACCCAAAATGCATGAGGAACTTATGAAGCTTAGGGAAGGGATAATCATCAAGCCTATCAAACATTCATCCTAGGTCGCTAACTTAGTCCCTGTCAGAAAGAAAAATGGAGAAATAAGACTCTGTGTGGACTTCTAAAATTTGAATGTATCCTCTCTCAAAGATAATTACCAACTTCCAAACATGGAGGCCTTGTTGTAGAGGCTCACAGGATGTGAATTACTGTCTATGATGGATGGGTTTTCAGGTTATAACCAATTGAAAGTTAAGGAATCAGAACAATACAAAATAGCTTTCACCACACAATGGGGAACATACGTAGATGTCAGGATGTTGTTTGGACTTACAAATACTGGTGCAACCATGGATGTTGCTTTTGCTGCTCTGATAAATGTAATAATGGTAGTATACCAAGATGATCTTACTGCATACTCCAAGAAAGTAGAAGATCATGTTGCACACCTTGAAAAAATATTTATTAGAGCATTGGAATATGGCATTTCCCTGAATCCTAAAAAATGTAATTTTGTAGTAACAAAGGGAAAGTTACTAGGACATATAGTGTCCAAGGATGGGGTAAGGATTGATCTAGAAAGAGTTGAAGCCATAGATAAAATTCCTACTCCTAAGACAGTTAAATCCATTCAGTCCTTCTTTGGGAAAATCAATTTTGTAAGAAGGTTTATATCAAACTTTGCCGAAATAGTGAATCCAGTATTAAAGATGTTGAAGAAGGGTGCAAAACTTGTGTTGGTGCCTAAATTCACTATCAGTTAATTTAGCAATTTTCATGCAGGCACCATCCCAAAATATCCAAAAGGTTCTAAGTTTTGGCACCCCTTCAGTGTTTTTCAGCATCTGCATCTCATTTCTTGAGGAGGGGTCTTCGTCTTTTCTCCATAGGCATGCGTTCGTTTTTGTGTCTTTGACATTTTGGTTTGAACTTGAACCCTTTTTCTCTAAGTTCAATGGTTCAGCGGTTCGAGGTTCATTTTTCTTCTAACGGGTCGCATTATGCATTTGCCTTGCGTAAATATTGCATCGTTGAACCTCCCGCTTGAACCTTTTTGTTTTGGTTCAAGGTTCAATGGTTCAAAGCTTTTTTGCCTATGGAGTATTATTTTTGATGTTTGAACCATCGCGTTGAACCCTAGTGTTGAACCCTTTTGGTTCATGGTTCAACGTTTCAAGGCTTTGTGTTTGTGTTTGGCGAATGTTCTTTTTGAAGTGCTCCGTTCGGCATTGAACTTCTCGGTTGAACCATCGGGTTGAACCAGTTCATGGTTCAACGGTTCAACAGTTTAGCGCTTTATGTTTTTGATCTTATTGGAGTGATCGGCCTCATCGACGAAAGATTTCTTGAGTGCTCCGATTGTTTTGGTCTGGCCGATGGATGTCCATCGGCGTGTGTTTGGCTGTCGGCGAAGCAAATTTGTGGCCCGCCAATGTAAGGAGTTTGGCCGATGGAGGAGCAGTGTGTGGCTGGCAAAGATGTCATTGGCGTGACCTTTGAGATTGGCAGGAAGCTTTTTGGATGCTCCGATGGTGTGTGTTACACCGACGGAAGGGGAAGAGCCAGGGTCTATCAGCATGGGTTGTATTATCGGGTGAACGATGAAATGGTTGGCAGATAGACTAATCTCTGGCTAATGAAGGGAAGTGTTGTGTATGGTCTTCGGTGTGACTTGTGTTATCGGTGAGGATGGATTGTGGTGGGCCGACAGTGGGAGGTCTCGCCGATGAAGGAGTAGAGTATAATTTGTTGGTGCATCGGTGAGAGTGTGGTCTATCGGCAGAAGGTCTTTTGCTTGGCCGACGGTATTAGTCTGGCCGACAGGGGATTGCGGTGGCTTCATCGGTGTAACTGATGAGATCGGCGAAGGTTTGGATGGTTGGCCTGATGATGCATCTCTGGCTGATGGGGAAGCGAAGGTAGCGGTCGGCGAGACCGTTCAGATCGGAAGGAGAATTCTGGGGTGTGCCGATGGCTTGGGTTTTGGCGATGGGATTTTGGAGAAGGCTTATGCGTTGAGCACGGCAAAAGGCGCTCGACACCTATTATGCTCGCGACCATGTTTTTAAGGTATTGAAGGAGTCTCCGCGGCACCAATGTGGGACTATTCTTCCTGAACATTTGAAACTTCAGTAAAGTGCATTTTGGCGGGAACTTCTGTTTGAACGCAGTGACGGTTTCCAGGTAGGCCGCAGGTGGTTGAGGCCTTTAATGGCGACGGTGCAGAGGTATGGGCAATGGTACACATGATCATGTCGCCTAATTTTTGAGTGAAGACTCCTGGATGGCGGCGCAGGGATCGAGGCTTCTCTTGTCTGTTGCTACAATAACTTCTGAGTGCCATTCCTTTGTGGAGTCTGTATCTGGCAGATTTTTGATTTTTGACCATGTAATTAATTGCTGCGGGTACACTTTCTAGCCAATATAGGCAGACTGTGTTACCATTTTTGAGGTTGTTGAAAACTGGACATTTTGGCTCTGTAATAAGATACAACTGGTTTTGGTTGCTCTGTGCAGCAAAACTTGTGAGTTTATGTATCTCCTGTTGTACATTTTTGCATGAATCCACTGATTTCATGGTCAATCTTAGATGAATAATGCTATGTTTGCATGTGTTGTGTTAATTCTGTCTCCAGTCTTGTATGTATCTTTCTTCTGAATCCAGGTATTCAAGGAATGTCTGAGATTCTAGAACATAGAATTCCTGTGTTGAATGTTTAATCTTTTAACTTCTGCTCAAGGGGTAGATTAAACTGTTTTCAGATTGAATATTGGGAAGGGTATACTACAATAAGGATGCCATAAGTATAGATAGCTTAACACTCTATATTGGGAGATATCTGTAAGGCAGGTATCATATGTATCCCCTTGAAATCCAGTTTTAGTTGTTCATGCTGATCATTCACAGGTGTATGTCTACTGACTCCAAGCCCTGGATAGGCACCAATCTAGCTCTGTGTTGAGGTTATACACCACGTCTAGGTTTGCATCCAAACATCAAATCAAACCATTTCATCCTTCCTCCTGTTAGTTGTAGGATTAGGATTAGGAACCTCTACATGCTCTCATACCTAACCAGACATTATGTCCAAGAATGTTGCCAACCTTGTGATTTGTTACACAAATCTTGGTCCATACATGAGAGTATTCTACCTGTTGCCGTCAAGTTAAATCCTTCTGTCATTGAGCTAGTCAAGGTTATACTTTTATCAAATAGGGACACCCCCCTTGGTGCGGCAGAACCAGAAGTGAAGGGGACGAGCTCACGCAACCTCCTGTATTCAGTTGGCTGAATCTGCCTGTGCATTAGAACTGGCAAACCCTAATGTTGATTCAGAAGCAAAAACCAACAACTTGATTGGATAGCTGAGGCCATAGATGCATTGATATCCATTAAAAAAGCAAATAAAGAGGCCCCATTCCTAGAATCCCCTGATTTTAATAAACCATTCCAAATTTTGTCATTTGCATCCTATCACACAATTGCAACAGTAATGCTACAAAAGAATAATGAAGGGTATGAGCAACCTATTTCATTTTTTAACAAATCTCTCCAAGATGCAGAGTTAAAATATGACACTGTATAAAAATAGGCATATGCATTAGTAAAGGCTGACAAAACATTTAGACCATATGTGGTAGGAGCAAAAGTGATAGCCTATGTACCTAATGCTGCAATAAAAGATGTGTTTGTCCAAACAGAAGTGACTAGGAGAAGATGTAGATGGATCAAAAGAATTCAAGAATTTGACATAGAGATCCAAATCACTAAGTTAGTAAGAGGACAGAGTCTTGTTAAATTAATGGCTAAAACAAATATTGAAGTTACCCAGGTGTGCACTTTGAATAATGAAGCTAACATGATTTCTAGCATTGAGCATACACCATGGTACACTAATATTGTGTACTATATTAAGCATATGAAATGTCCTGAAGGATTTGATGATAACAAGAAAAGTACGCTCAAGTTGTGAGCTTCAAAATATGTATTCATGGAGGGAGACCTCTGTTGGAAAAACTGGGATGGTGTTCTATTGCTGTACGTAGATGAAAATCAAGCAAAGCATGTTCTGAAAGAGATGCATGAAGGAGTATGTGGAGGGCATTTCCTAGCAAAAACTACTGCTCATAAGATATTAAGAGCAGGTTACTATTGGCCTAGGGTTTTCAATGATGCTTATGATTATACTAGGAAATGTGAAGCACGCCAAAGATTTTCTAGAAAATTGAAGTATCAGGGGACATTGCCTTTAAGACATTTGCAAGTTGAGGCTCCATTCAACTAGTGGGGGATTGATTTCATAGGAGAAATTGTAGAAAAATCTACTAGGGGACATAGGTGGATATTAGTAGCCACAGACTACTTCACAAAATGGGTAGAAGTTGTACCTACAAAACAAGCAACTAGTAGAGTTGTGACAAACTTTCTACTAGAAAATATCATCATCAGATTTGGAGTGCCAGCCAAAATTATAACTAATAATGGGATGTGCTTTAGATCAGTTGAGTTCAAATCATTTTGTCAATCCTATGGTATAGTTATCTCATATTCTTCACCATATCATCCACAGGAGAACAGGCAAGCTGAATCCAACAATAAGAGCATCCTAAAGATCATAAAAAGGATGTTGGATAACAATAAAAAGGCTTGGGATTCTAAGTTGAGACTAGCCTTATGGGCAGATAGAACCACTATGAAGAAATCCATTGGAAAATCACCTTTTGAGCTTGTGTATGGGACTCGAGCTAGGCTCCCTTTGCATAATCTCTTACTAGTGTATAAATTTATCTTGCAAGAAGATTTGGATGTTCCTGAGCCTATGGAGGATAGGATGGGAAAATTAATAGAACTTTGTTGGCCTCATGTTTCCATCGGTCCTTACTAAAACTTTCAAAAGTCATCTATCTTGCCAAAGAATAAAAGTAATTTCAAAAGTAGCTCTTGTTTCTGATGAAGTTGGGAATTACCTCCAAAACCCCAATGAAGTTTCAAGATTCCATGATGATGTTGCACCAAAAATGATGCCAATACCGACGTAAAGGAAGGAGTTGGTTATAACGAACCAAGAAGTTGACGTAAAAACTAATTTTTCTTCACATCCATCTGAACCTCCATCAAAGCATGATTTGAAATGCTTTAGCAGACATGTATTTCTACAAAATGGGAAACATAGACAATGCATAGGAATAGTCTAGCGTTGCACCTTAAAGAGACGCAGTCTCATGGCATGCAATGATTGCATGATATACACAAAATGGGCGTGTTGAAAAGCTCTTTGAAACTCTCAGGAAAATGCATTTGTATTTGTAAAACCAGACGTTGCTACCATTGCTAGCATCCTCCCCAACTGGTCATAATAGGTTTTGCCATCCCTCTATGTTGGAAACAACACAGATAACTAAGAGGGGGGTTGAATCAGTTATCTTATATTTCTTTAACTTTTCTTTCTTTAACAATAGTGCAGCATCAAAACATATAAGCATAAATGAACATGAAAGCATAAAAGAAATCAACACACATAACACAAGGATTTTTATGTGGAAAACCCTGTTAAGGGAAAAACCACAGGGTGACTAACCCAAGATTATATTCTCTATTAAAAGAATAGAAGTACAAAATGGCACTTGCCAATTAGGGCTCACTGCTTGAGCACAATACTGACAAGAGGCTCACTGCCTACAAGAGACTCACTATCTACAAGGTATATAGAATATAACCTATTGATTGAACTGATGAGAAGCATCCACATATGTCGAGGTTCAGTTCTGGTTAGGCTCAATACACTGATCTACTACACTTCATTCTTCCTCTTCTTTAGTGCTGCTGTTCTATCACATACCGGACCTATACTGCTGCTTCCACACTGCTCTCTGCTTTCCTTTGCACTTCACAATACACCACACACTCTTTCTCATCGAAATCAATTTGGTATATATATCCACATCAGGGACTTCAACATCTTTCTAGTTGGCATCCGAAAAACTTAAGATATTTCCAAATTTTGGTCTGTCGGCTGAATCCATGCTTACTAAGTGATGCATATCAAAAGGGTAGCTATAGGAGTCATCAATCATGTCATCCAACCATGAATGATCCCTTAAGAAACTTGATCACCATCAATTTCTCATCCGGATTAAGGTCTGATGCTCTGCCAGTCAGTTCTTCCTCAGTCTACTCTGCCAAACAGGAACCCAACACTTAGGTGCTCATATCTTTTCATTCTTTTATCACCAGAGGCTCAATCTCTAGAATGTATCAGTCATGGTATTCCTCTTGACTTCCCTAAGTCCACACTTTGCTAAGATACTTCCTCTTAGAGATCTAGACCTAATTGTCGAACCTTGTTGCATGCTCTATTCTTGCTCACTGGAATAAAATACTCTTCAATCTGACTTCCGGTATAGACATACCATGTCCTATGAATGTGTGGGATGGACTTAGTTTCCATCAATGACAACACTCATGAAGCCACACAGTGTCTCTTGCTAACAATCTCCCCCTTTGGCATTGATGGCAACACTTAGTGAAAAATGACTGTCACATTGCACTCCCCCTTGGCTGATGCTCTATTCTAATGTACACTTTTCTGGAGCTCCTCCTTAGCTAGATTCCACATTTTTCACTGTTCCTCACTCCCCCTTTAACATCAATGGCAAAGGGTAGAATCCGCTCACCAAAATTTCAAAAATCAAACTATACTTAGCCCTATAAGTACATATACATGTTATACTTACATATACTGAAGTATATCTGCAAAGGTGGTCTTCAACTGTACCACTTCTGTCGCCCAACTCTTCTTCATCTTGTCCAAAATTGAAATGTGACCACTTAGCAAAAATGCAAAAGCTTCTGTCCTCTTTAAATCTGCCGAATCACTGGTCCGGGCTATGGTCTGGGCATCAGTTAGGGCCTCATGCATTGCCTCTAACTTAGGGATAATTATCCCTCTTAGTTCACTTAGCCTGCTTATTCTATTTTTCTTCTCCTTCTGAAGCTTCTTTATTTCATTTATAGCTGCAATAGTCTGGCATTCTTGATTTATTACAGAAGAGGTGAGAGGATCAAAACTCTGGGACAAACTTGATAGTTTGCTCTCTTGTTCTTCCACCTTCTTGGTAATATCTGTTGTCACGGTGGACCAAGATAGACAAAATTTATATAGACCTCCACCATATTTAAGAGTATTTGCTAAGCTCTTTATCCCAATATCCAAGTTTCTCCTATCATTTGTTATAAGTCCTTGTACCTCAGAGAATCTCTTACCCAAAACCTCTTTCCAGACTTTCTCTTCTGTTGCTTTCTCCAGAGAATCAAAATGTGTGCTAACAGAATTAACAAGGGATTTCAGATTACTAGATGAAGAGGCTGAAAGATCCTTCTAGAAGGATGGCATGATCTTCTCCAATACACTAGATGCAATCTCTATCAGCTCATAGTCTTCCATGTGAGACTTTAGAAGTTTTTCTTTTGCCTTTGCTTGGGCAAAGGATGCTATCGTCATTGTCTGAACCGAGGAGAGGGAATCAAAATTGAATGGTCCTTGAAGTAGCTCCGGTTCATCTAATTCCATCATTTCTTTTGTTAGGAAATCTTTAACTGTTTCTACAGTGTCTCTTGCCGGAGACAAAGTCTTCTTTCCTTCTGTAGCTTCAGAACTGTCATCTAGAGTTTTCTCTATTTGATCCTTTTCTCTTCCCTTGACCTCTTCTTCTTGACTGATTTTCTCCTCTATTCTTTCTTCTCCTTTAGATCTAGAGTCTACTGGGGAATCCGGAAGAAAGATGTTTACTTCTTTAGGGACTTCCTCTTCCAGAGTAGAGGAATCCAAGTTCTTAGTCTTTTCTTCACCTATCTCCTTTGATTTTTCTATAGTTTTCTCAATAGAATCTTCCTTTGAGACACTTAATCCTTCGACATCTATGTCAGAAGGTTCATCACCTAAGTCCTCTATAACAGGAAGATTGAATCTTTTAAATGCATTCTAGAGGATATCTTTTATTTCTTTTGCCACTTGGTCAGTCACTCCAAGCATAAGCTGGTTCATTCTTGCTTTGCTCCAGAACTCATCCTTGCAGTCCTTGAAGATCATGTTCATTTGTTGAGGGGTAATGGAAGGATAGAGTTGGATAGCAATTTGCTCCTGAATCTCCAAATCCTTTTCTCTAGCATTGTCTTTTTTGAGTTCAAGTACTTTCTCTAAACTCTTGGGGATTAGAGAGATAATTTCAATGAATGCTTTATTGTATAAGTTTAACTACTTAACTATAGCTTCTTCCAAGATCCTTTTATCTGTGTCACTATACTCATCATAGAAATTTGTCAATGGTTGCAGATTTCCATCCACTGTGACTGCCTTGACAACATTATCAACAGGAGTGGACCTTTCAACAAATTCTTTTGCTTCTTCTTCCTTGTTTTCACTGGTAGAGGATTCCATAGAAGTTTTCTTTTTCTTCTTCATTTTCTTAACCTCCTCATCTATTTCTGTCTCTTCATCATCTTTTTGACTTGTATAAGACCTTGTGGCCTTTTTCTTTGTTCTCTTCTCACCCTTTCTGGATGTCTTGGCTTCTGGTTCAGAGGCTTTTTGGCTCTCAGAAGTGGCAGGTGCAGAGCTCTTAGAGGATCTGGTCCGGAAGGGGGCTTGCACTAGAGTACTTTCTTTTTCTATTTCTTACCTTTCTTTCTCTGCTCTTTCCACCTTTTCTTTGTTGGCATCAACTGCCTCCTTTGATATTCCATGTCTCTTGGCGAATTCTTCTACTTCCCTTCATACTTTTCTCTTGATCTCAGGCTATCTTAGTTCAACATGAAATTTTACACTCAACTCTTAGAAGGTTCCAAACCTTTCTGCCTTAGGGTCCTTAGGCTGACTTAGTAGGTGTTGGACATGTAGTTCTAGAATTTTATCATCCACTTCATACCCCATTGGCATGATCCACACTATTCTTGGTTCCACTGCCTCCATTAGGCATTGATCAGTGTCTACCATAAAGCACACTGTATCCTTGTATTTCTCAACCAATGATTGGGGGATTTTTTCTCTGGCTTGCATCATACTTTGAAAGTTCTTGAAGTATCCCCAGAGTGTTGTATTTTGAGCCTTGGCATCACCAAGCCCATGCATGTAATCTCTGATTTGAATGGCTACTAGTCTGTCATTTTACCATATCCAACCACTGGACCCGGGTAGCTCATTCATAAAGTAAAAGAATAGACATAGTATTAGCCCACCATACTTGAATGAGTTCTTCTTGTCCTTCTTGATCTTTGGAAGGTTTTCCAAAAGTTGGCTGAGAGAAAGCTCACAAAGATCATAATTTGCATTCTCCCTTAACATCTGATAAGTAGTATAAATTATTGTTCTAGATATAGAATTATCCCTGCTAGAGTGATATATCTTATAGCCAATTATCATAGAGGCAAACTTGATATCCAGATCAGTGATATCTTCTATTGTCATTGCTCTCTTGTCAAATTTTGATCCGGTAGCCTCACTTACAGTTTGGTTTTTGACTAATTTGAGAGTAGGCAACCCACCGGATGAGTGCAATTTGATTACCGCCCTAATGGTATCTTTAGTGATCTTAAACAGCCTCATCAACCACATGAAGTTGTCATGCATTCTGCTCAGAACATACCAAACCCATTCATCTTCAGCAAAACAGGGGAAATGAATATAATGTCCAAAATGCTTATCCCTAATGGCCTTGTACCGAGGTTTGAGTTCAAAAGATTCATCTATTAACTACTTGTGATAGACATCTATCAGCTTGGATTCCCCAAATGCTTCAATATTTGCATGAATGTATGCCCTAACATCTTCTACATGCAAAACCCCATGCGGAATGCTAGAGAAGGCGCCTAAAGGATCAAATTCTATAGATTTGTAAGGGTGTTTCTTGAACTTAGGGCACAGCCTATCAATGGTTTTGACAACATTCGGAGTAGCCATCTTTCAAAAGATTCAGAGAGAGATATTCAAGAGCAAAAATACCTTTTTACGCCTCTAGGGTTCATGATATGCACCGAATAAGATTGATGGTTGAATCGACTTCTGTAGTTGATCTTTGAGAGGTTTGAGACAATCTTGTTGCAGAGCTCCTTCTTTCTTCTTTTCGAATGCAAATGTGCAAATGATGAACAAAAGAACCCTTATATCTCTGTGCAAACCCTAATTCCATTTTGCAATAAATGCACAACTTAAGTCATTCTGGTTGCCTTGTTCTCCTTGTCCTGAGAGAGATCTTTTCGGATCACTGAGATGCACTTAGAGTTATTCTCGGTGATTATTGACAATCTATCTTCCTTTCTCCAATCATTTCATCTATCCGCAAATCAAGATACTTCAATTTTGAATCATATCGGATCTAACTGTGAAAGTCCTACTTTTACCGGATGACTGTCAAACCTATCGACAAAAAAAAAGCTCTATCGGCTACTTTAGATTCTACTTCACCGATATGCCAATGACTTTTGTCTTCGGTGAGACTCTATACTATCGGCAACCATCATTTGTTAATTCTGATACATAATCACTTTCTTTCTTCTCTGTGACCCTTATCATCGGTGAACACTTACCAACTTAAACTAATGCACTGATGGACCAACCATTCATTGGCGTGACGTCAACCTTTGGCAAACTTCCTTTTTGAGTCTCCGATACGTTAATCACTCTGAAGTAACTAAGATAAATTAGCATTTGCCATCACGGTTTTAGCAAGACATGCGGATCTTTCATATCTTTACCAGGGGTTATTTAGATATTTCTCTGAGAACCCTTTAATCCGCAGCTTTCCATGTGCCAATTTCAGGCACCGATTGACTGGCTAGGGGAATTTTATTTTCCTTTGTGACTCCCCCTGAGCCAGAGCTCATCTATTCAATTTTTGAAAGGAATATCAGCACCAGATTCTGGTACGGATCCATCCCCAACATTTTCTATACTTCTCTTCACCCAAATCTTGTTCATCTCTCTTTAAACTTCATCCGCATTTACTTTTCCTTTTCCTTTGTCTTGATTTTGATTATGATGCACTAGACCTCTTTTATCCTCATTCTTACTTCTTCAAAACTTGGCAATATGACTGGATCTATTGCAGATGTAGCAAATGACATTTCTTTGCATAATTGGCTGATATCCTCTTGATCTGCATTGATTAGTCATATGTCCCATTCTATTGCATGCACAGCATCTACCATTGAATGAATTGTTTATTTGCCTATTTATGCATTCAAGAGATTTGTGACCATACCTTTTGCAGTTGAAACTATTAGGGTAAAATAGGATCAACAATGAATATGTGATAAACAAACATGAAATACCCATAACTCAATAGAATAGGGAAACTAAGAAGATTGAATAAAATGAAGCAATGAATAAAACAATGCAAACCTTCCTTGAATCGAAACTTCTATTGTTGCCTATCAATATCGTCCTTGTTTGTATGAAGTAGGCCCTCAGAGAGTGCACTCCTTTGCTGTTTTCAACAATGTCGATAGTGAATGGCTGTGGTGATAAAGGTGCAATGAAGAGGAGTTTCAAAGCTTTGGGTGATTTCAAGCAAATTGTATTGGGGTGCCAAAGGCACGTTGGTGAATTTTTGCAAAGTAACAATATGAATAGCCTGGATGATTAGAATGGAGGAATAAGGTTCCATTTATAGACTCAGAAGAATGAAGATCAATGGTTAAGATGAAATGATTAGATCAATGGTTTGAGAATGGTTGAGGAATGTACAACGAGTAGAAAGAGGACAAGTGTCCAAGTTCCATCATGGAAGAGGGAATTTGGCAAAATTGATTGGAGAGTTAACTCCATTAACTGATCAGTTAACAAACTTGATTGATCAGTTAGTAGAATGGATTGTGGAGTTGACAGAATTGATTGAAGAATTAACTCAATTAACTAGTTAGTTACAATTTTGATTGATGAGCTAACTAACTTTGATTAGAGGAGAAATAGGACATGTGGGTGAGGGAATATTAGATAATTAAATAGTTAATATATTTAATTACATGTGCAACATGGTGAGGTGGAAGAGGTGAGGTGGAAAGATGAGGTGGATTAGTGAAGTGGATTTATGAAATTAGGACTTAGGATAGAGGAATTTGGATTAATTAAATAATGTAGGATTATTTAATTATGTGAGACATTAGAAGAATTTAGGGAATTTAATTAAATAAATTGATTTTATTTAATTATGGGATAATGAACCAATCAAATAAACTTAGAATATTTATTTAATTGATAGAAGAAAATAAGAAGGGAATAAATATTAAGAATATTTATTTAGAATGAATCGTGTCATTTTTAGGTGTATACATTTTGCCCCTCTTTGATGCAATGCAGTTTACGGATTTGCTTCAAAGAATAAATAGTCTGATAATGATACATGCCCCAGTTTGCCCCTGGTACAAGTTTAACGACAGGATGCCCCCTCGAGAGATTGGACGGGGAAGAAGGCAGAAGGGTGTGAGACAGACAATCTCATGAAGATGAAGGGTTGAGGTCAGGTTGGAAGAGAGCAAGACGCGTTTCAGAGAAACGAGAAGAAAACTAGAAGAAAAAAAAGGGGGTGGGAAGTAGTCCTAGTCACCACCTAGCCAAATTAGGGTTTTGCAAGCTATAAATAGGAGCTGGGTCCACAAGATAATTCATTTGCACACTTGTCTTATCTAGATTTGTCTTGGAGAGCTTTGAGCAACTTTGGAGCAGCATGGCAGCTAGAGAGGCAGACATTCCACGTGAGGAGCATCAATTCGAGCGTGTTCGTCGATTTGGTCAGCCAGCAGAGGTAGGACCCCCGGTATGTATCCTGAAAAACTTCCCCTAGGGTAGAGTTAGGGTGTCATAAATGCTAGGGAAAAATTAGGGAAACAGATGTGCTAAAACGTAGAACAGCGCATATGCAGTGTGAAACAGAGCATATGTCGAATTGTGTCGCACATGCGTGAAAGCTGTGCATATGTGAATCCATAGCGCATTTGCTAAATGTAGTGGTGCATGCATTGAAGCTGTGCATATGTAGAATAGAGCGACGCATCCATGACTTTGCGGCGCATTTACCGAATGTAGTGGCACATTTGCCAGAAGTGGCGCATGTGTGAAGAAATGGCACATTTACCACCTGTAGTGGCACATATGTTTTAGAGAGCATAGTACTTAGCAAAATTGACTCGATGAGCGTCTTGCTTGATGCGTCAACCGATGAGCTATCTCCAAGATTGTAGGAATCTAGTCAAGAGATGTAGTGTGCTGTTTTTGATCAATTTTAAGTGCTAAGTTAGGTGATATAGTTCGATAGATATGTTGAGTATAGTATTTACAGCTGTAGTTTGACGCCTTGCATTGCATGTTTGTAGGAAGAGATACGAGATACGCTACAGTCTAGGGAGTAGTTCCCTGTGCCTTTGTTGCAGAGATATATGCTGACTGAGATAGATAGAGAGGCGCTTGGTGCTATGGGACTGGATTACATATGCTTCATGCCTGAGGTTCGAGTGAACCACGGATTGCTGACAGTTGTAGTGGAGAGATTCCACAGCGAGGATGGGACTTTCCACCTCCCTACTGGTGAGATGGCCATCACCCTGGAGGATGTCTATTGGATTCTACACCTGCCCATTGATGGTGAGCTTGTGGAGTATGACCCATAGAGAGGTGCGGGACTCACTGAGTGCAGGTGAGTATTTGATGATCCAGGGTTGGTAGGACAGGTCATCCCGTGGCACGATATTTATGACTGTTACGACTACTTCCCTGGGATTGTGGCAGGATTGACTGGAGGCATTGTGTGTCCCGATAGGAGTTCTCATGGATTCCCCATTGGATGGGGTAGGATCATGGAGAGGATGGTGATAGAGGGCACCCTATATGCATGGGGTGTCTGCATATTGGCTCACTTGTATCACGACATGCACCAGGTAGTATACCACCAAAGTACGAGCCTTTCGGCCAGTGTGTCACTATTACAGTTTTGGCTATATGAGCACATAGCAATCAATAGACCGATTTGTGTTTTTTTCTAGATAGAGAGGGGAGCCATACAGCTATGGCTACACAGGGGTGATTTCCCAGCATAGGCTGGGGAAGCTGGAGTATTAGAGACATGCCTTGGATGGGGTAGATGTGGTCGTCTGGTGACCATATCTGGACTGCGAGCCGTGGGATGATGAGGTAGATGAATTACCTTACTGCTTTCAGATGAGATGGCTGATAGGACGGACCCACCACATACTAGAGAGGCAAATTGTTGGTAGAGTATTGAGACAGTTCGGCAAGAGGCAGGGCATGCCACAAGGGCAGGCTTACTTTGCACGGACACATGCGAAGAGGGTCTGATGGGTGCTGATGGTATCCTATGAGGAGGCCCTAGCAGAGTTTCGGTAGACACCTTATGTCACCTGGGATATGAGGACATAGATAGCAGATGTAGGGATGACATAGGATTACGAGGACTAGATTACTGCACACCCCTTTCTAAGATATTCAGGGCCTAGGATGTTGGTGCCTCGCATAGATGAGGCAGACTCAGATGACGAGGGCTAGGTAGTCTAGAGGAGGATGAGGGGGAGGAGAGGAGGACGAGGGGGTGCCTGAGATGGAGGAGATGACAGAGATGATGGAGATGACGGAGGTCGAGCTAGATAGAGGAAGAGAGTTAAGCAGGCAGTGCCATCACAGGTTGCACAACAGGTGCCACAACAGGTGTAGATGCTGCCACCATAGTAGGGACCTCCGCCACAGGGGCAGAGATAGGCAAAGGTAGCTTAGGGTCCAGTACAGTCAGACGTGCAAGAGAGGGTGATAGCCATCCTGAGGGGAGAGATTAGATAGTTGAGGGCACAGCTCAGGAGAGCAAACACCCAGTGAGAGACAGATGCAGAGGTGATTGTGGGATTGGCCAGAGAGAGATATGGCAGACGCACGGATACGAGTCATCTGTGTAGAGAAGGATACCACATTGGTAGCCTTGGGGATAGATGCAGCAACCAATTTCTTGGTTGGGTAGGTGTAGCAGGCACAGGCATAGTTAGGCCAGTCACAGACACAGTTAGCACAGGTGCAGGGTGAGCTTGGTAGAGCGCAGGCTTAGGTTCAGTACTATTGGGGGTTGTATCATGGTGTCGTGTCGGCGAGCCAAAAGGCCTCTAGCTATAGGAGCTAGTCTATGGCCTCCCAGAGAGCAGATCCATTGAGGTCAGGAGCCTCAGTGATGGGCCCACAGCAGTCAGGGGTTGGCAGAGGGGGAGACACTATTGGCAGTGGCAGTCCACACCAGCAGGGGTAGACTTGTATCACACTTGTACCTTTGAGACATGTATCATCATCTATTAGGATGTACTATTGTATATGACTTTGATTTAGGGATAGATACTATGATATTGTACATTTGGACTTATTTTTATGATATGTATATGATGATGCAGCTATGTGACTTGCTCTATATGTTATGAGTTTATGATTCTTCTCTATTACACAATGTGATGCATATGCAGGCTTAGATGTTTTATCCGATGCTATATGAGATGTTATCTGGATGCAACTTTTTGATATGATGCCATGTTATGTTTATATGATCTAATGCATTTTGAAATGATTTATCTGATGTGTTTGTCATGTAGGTGAATGCAAAATGATATCCATATGACTATGCAATTGTATGTGATGCTCTTAGCTATGTTTTGGATTTTTGACACTATATGATGATGGGATATGGATGACCTAATGCACTATATTATGTATGCGACTAATTTAATCATGTAAATGACTATCTCATATAATATGATATGCAACTATATGCTCTATTTTTGTGATGTCCAAATGTACGCTATCAACACAGAAATGACAGGATGATAGATAGAAGATCGATTGACAGGAGAATGACTCGATAGAAAGATTCACAAGCTTCACTTTGTATTGTTAGTTTGCCTTGTTTGGATCTTTTATTGCATGGGATACAAGTGCATGGATGTGTAAATGGATGTATAATGGATGTATAATGGATGGATGCTTTGACATCTTGATGGTGCAAATAGTTTGGAGTGCTTTATTTCATCATTGGGCAATTTTTTTGTATTTTTTTGAAATGTTATAAGTTAACACAAGCATCTAGGTATAATTGAACTGAGATGACCTGAATGTTTCTTACATCAATTTTGATTTAGCAAGTTAATACAAGCATCTAGTCAGAATTGAATCTAGATGACCCGAGTACTTCTTGCGTATCAACAAACAAGGATTGCCCCTGTTCATGTTAGACCTTTGATGTCCTCGATGATCTTTTGCCGATCATGTCGTTAGACGAGGATTATCATTACTAAAGTTTAATCCATAGACAACAAATGAAGAAAATAATCATGCCCCCATCATAGCATCTCTAGCTTTGGGCATCCTCGAGTAGCATAGGAAGGCATGATAGCAAAAATCAAGACTCTATAGTTTTTTTAACCTAACCAACACAAATCATTCTTGCATTTAGATGTGTTTCTTTCTTGCCATAAGTTGAGTAAAATCATTTAGAAGACATTAGGTGTTGTTTTGCTTTGCCTTGGATAAGTTAAGTGCCTTGTGTCAAAATTTCTGCTTTGGAGAGCGGTTCTGCTTGTGGTTGCTTGCGTGGTGAGAAGGTTTCACTATCCTTATTGGTGAGACAAACCCTAAGGGACTGACCTAGTGCCTTGGGGGCTCATTGCTAAATGGCCTTCCCCACATGACGATGCAGAGGCAACGTAGTTCGGGGTAAACCCTAATGGACCATGGATGGACTAGAAGAAAGACGACAAGAAAGATGACAAGGAACGGGACGGATGGGACCATGGGAGCCTCGGGGGCGCATAGGAATATGGCCTTGCCTACATGAAGACGCAGAGGCAACATAGTTCATGGACCTGGACCATGGATGAACTGACGAGAGACACTATGCTAGGCTTACGTGATGGATACAGTATGGGACAAAACCTTGGTTGACAAGGCCAACAAAGAGATAGAGTATCAAGCCACGATAGGTAACTGTCAGGAGTTTATTATGGGATAGATATGGGTTGAATGGGACACAAGGAAGAATGGACTCAAGATGATTGGCTTTCCAAAGATGGATAAGGTGGTTTATCACAAGTAATGCCTATTTACCAGGTTTTTACCACTTCCTTTTATTTGCACGAAAGCTAGAAAGTATACATGACACCTGTTTGCCAGGTTTTCACCATGATACCTATCCAAGGCGCCTGTTTTCCAGGTTTTCACCAAAGGATGATTTTTTTGTACTTTTCTGATTTTTTGATTTATTTGTGTTATTTGTATTTTTTAATTTTTTTTGTACTTTTCTAATTTTTTGATTTTTTTGTATTTTTTTGATTTTTTGATTTTTTTGTATTTGATGCCCCCCTTACGTTGGGATTCTCCTAGGTATAGAACCGGTGAAGATGCATGTTGTTGATCGGGTCATCAAATAGCTCACCCTCTAATGTTGCCAACTGATATGCCCTTGATCTGTATGCTACTACAATTACATAAGGCCCAACCCAGTTGGGTTCGAACTTGCCTTTCTTTTCTCTGTCTTGTTGATTGCAAGGATTCTCCTTAAGAACGAGATCACCAACCTTAAAGATTCTTGGGCGAACTTTGTGGTTATAGCTTCTTGACATCATCTATTGATATGCCTTGAGATGATCAAAAGCTTTCTATCTCCTTTCTTCTAGCAACTCTAGTTCTTGCAACCTGGAGACTCTATATTCTTCATCTGATATGAGACCTTTTAGCTACACCTTGAGAGATGGTAATTTGACCTCAATGGGGAGGATAGTTTCTGAGCCATAGATAAGGGCGTAGGGTGTAGCACCTGTGGGAGTGCGTATACTAGTTCTATAGGCCCACAGAGCAGGATTGAGTTGGACATGCCAATCATGGCCAGCATCGTTGACTATCTTCTTGAGAAGTTTCAAGATGGTCTTGTTGGATGCTTCAGCTTGACTGTTACCTTGGGGGTAGTATGAAGTGGAGAAATGGTGTTGGATTTTGAAATGTTCACAGAGTTCTTGGACATCCTAGTTTTTGAATGGTCATCCGTTATCCATGATAATGGATGAAGGAATGCCATATTTGCAGATGAGGTAATTCAGGATGAATGAGGAGATTTGTTTACCTATGATGGTGGTGAGGGGAATAGCTTCAATCCACTTTGTGAAATACTCAGTGGTAGTTATGATGAATTTGTGGCCGTTGGATGATGGTGGATGGATCTTTCCCACAAGGTCAAGTCCCCAGTGGCAGAAGGGCCAAGGTGTCGTTAAAGGTCTCAACTCTTGAGCTGGTGCATGTATCAGGTTCCCATGTATTTGGCACTACTTGCACTTCTTGACAAACTGATATGAATCCATTTCCATGTTTGGCTAGTAATAACCCAAACACATGAGTTTCTTGGCTAAGGAAGGACCGCTAGAGTGTGTTCTGCAGATCCCTTCATGTACGTCTTACAAGGTGGTTATGGATTCTTCTCATTCTAAACAACGGAGTAAAGTGCCATCCAGGCCACGTCGGTATAGGGTATCGACAATGATGGTGTAACGAGAGGTTTGGTGTATAAAAGTTCATCGTTGGTTAGAAGATAGGTCTAGTGGGAGGATGTTGTCCTTGAGGTAAGTGTAAATCTTACCATACCAAGGTGAATCAGATCCAACTAGAAGGCAGGTAGGATGGGTCTCAAGAAGATCATAAGCTAGTTGTCAGATAGTTTCCACTAAGAACTCATACCATGACTCATTCTTAGGTATTTCCAGGAGAGAGGCAATGGTGGCCATGGCATCTGCTACTTTGTTCTTGATCCTAGGTATCTGTTTGAAAGAGATGATTACAAAGTGTTCTTTGAAGTCGTTGGCCATCCGCTTGTATGGGACAAGTTTTTCATCTTTGGTTTGATAATCATCGTTGACTTGATTGATTATAAGTTGAGAATCACTGTAGACATGTAGCTCTTGGATTTTCCACTCAGTTGCCATCTTGAGACCAATTACTAAGGCTTCATATTCTGCTATGTTATTGGTGCATGGGAATAACAAACAGTAAGACTTTAGAATTGTGTCACCATGAGGAGTCACAAACAGGATTCCTGCCCCCGATCCATGATTTGTGTAGGACCCATCGAAGTAGAGTTTCCAGGAATGTGTGGATATGTTGAATAGGGATTCATCTGAAAAATCAAATTGCATCGGTGTGGTGTTTTGTAATGGTGCATCCGCTAGTTGATCAGCAATGATCTATCCTTTGATAGCTTTTCTGTCTACATACTCAATGTCGTATTCGCTCAAGAGCATTACCCATTTAGCTAGGCGACTTGTGAGAGCTGCTTTGCTTAGTAGGTACTTCAGTGGGTCTATTTTTGCAATGAGTTTAACTGGATGTGTAAGCATATAATGTCAAAGTTTTTGTGAAGCAAAAACTACCGCAAGACATGATCTTTCTATCTGTGAGTATTGCAATTCATAGCCCACTAATGTTCGGCTGATGTAGTAGACGACTCTTTCTTTATTCTCATAATCTTGTTGTGCCATAAGAGCCCCAAGAGCTTTGGGTGTAGTAGATATGTAGAGTATCAGTGGTTTCCCTTAAATAGGAGGCATGAGAATGGGTGGATTCGTAAGGTATTCTTTTAGTTTGTTGAATGCCTCTTCACACCTTTCATCCCATCTGAATGGAATGTTCTTGTGCAGGAGATGACTGAATGGTTGGCACTTGTCTGCTAGCTAGGTTATGAATCTACAGATTGCTTGTAGCTTACCCTGTAGTGATCTTAATTGAGTAAGAGTCTTGAGTGGTGGCATGTCCATAATAGCCTTGACTTTGGCGGGGTCCACCTCTATTCCATTTGCCGACACAATGAAGCCTAGCAGCATGCCTGAAGTGACTCTGAACACACATTTCTTTGGGTTCAGCTTGACTTGGAATTGGTCTAATCTCTAAAAGACTTTTTCTAATATATCCAGGTGTGATTCCCTTGTGAGCAACTTTGCTAGGATATCATCAACATAGTCCTCCATTGTTACATGCATTATATCATGGAATATAGTTGTCATAGCACGTTGATATGTGGCTCCTGCATTTTTTAGCCCAAATGGCATGACATTCCAGTAGAAAGTGCCCCATGGACAAGTAAAAGCTGTCTTGTGTTGGTCTTCTGGTGCTATCCTGATCTGATTATAACCTGAGAATCCATCCATGAAAGACAACATGGTATGCACTGCAGTTAAGTTGACTATGATATCTATATTTGGCAATGGAAAGTCATCCTTGCGGCATGCTTTGTTTAGATCTCTAAAATCATTGCATAGTCTGACTCAACCATCAGGTTTGGACACTGGTACAATGTTGGATATCCACTTCGAGTAGTCTATAGCTCTGATGAACCCTACATCCAGTAATTTCTTGAGTTCTTTGACCAATAGTGCTATATGCGGATGCATCTTTCTAAGCTTCTGCTTCACTCGTTTTACTCCTAGATCTAATGGAAGATGGTGTAGAATCAAGTTCGGGTCTAGACCTGGCATGTCTGCATATGACCAAGCGAAGCTGCCCCTCTTTTTCTTGAAGAATGGTACAAACCTGGTCTTTTCGGGTGTAGTAAGGGATTTAGCAAAGTGAATGATCTTTGGCTATTCCTCTGTACCAATATTAACAGGCTCTATCAGTTCCACAACAATTTGGGATTTCTCCTGGTGCATGTCTATGGGGAGAGTGTCAAGCCTTCCATCATCAGGTGCCACAATTGGGTTTTCACCTTCGGATGTGTCCTTTCTTTTTACTATTATGGGATCTGACACTGCCGCAAAATGGTTTTCACCATTAGATTCAATTTTTATCTTGATATTTTTGTGACTGGAAGGCTTGGCACCCTCTCTGATTTAAGCCACAGTATTAAGTTCAATAACGAAACCAGCTTTATGATCTCCTTTGGGTAGGTGGTCCCTAAGTTCCATATAGTCAATGTAAGAATCATCGTTTTGGAACATATCTAGTTGGGGAGTTCCTCATAGATCCCAGTCAATAAGCTCAGGATGCACAAGGGGGGGTGAGTTAGAGGATAGACCTGATTCATTGATAGTGTGAATGGATACGCTAGGAGAATAGGTAGGGGTGGTGTTCGGGATGGTACTTTCCTCCAAGTTATTTATTGCGATGGAACCCAAACCTTCCTCGAAAGCCATAATCTTAGAGATGGGCGAATCAGACTCTAGTGGTCTATTTGGTAGCATTTGTCCCTCATGATAGGGACTAAAAGTTTGGATGGTATTGACCTCTTTGTCATCATAGGAATGCTCTGTTAGCTCATCCCACTCATATTCATTGGAGTCTATGTCATTGTCCTCTTGAAGTGTATGGATCATTTCCACAAGACAAGCATTTTCTTTAGCTTTGCCCTTGTCTTTGTATCCTAGACCATTTGTGTTTCTAGCCAATGAGGATGAAGCAGGTTGAGTAGGCTCTATGATTCCTTCTTTTCTAAGGCCGATGGGGCCTTGTCCTTCATAGCCCATTTTGTGTAGGATGGTTTCACCTTGCCCATAGAGTTATGTTGGGAGCCTAGGTGGTTCTTGTGATGTGCTCTCTTCTTCTGTATAAAGCCACTGTAGGAGATCTCTTTCTTCTGTTTCATCAGATAAGGTCCCCCATTTTACAAAGGGAGTTGTGGGAGCTATAGGAGGAGCAGATGACTTTGGAAAATGTTTAGGTTGGCCAAAATATCAAGGAGACAAAGGCATCTTGGCTAGATTGAGGCTGTGCTCTATGGAGTATTCTCCCACTCCGCTTTCTTTTATGGTGATTTTCTGCTCTTTGGACCTTGAGGAGGAGGCTTCGGTGGTATGATCATGCTATGGGATAGGGGATATAGAGGCTCTATTATCTAGTATGATGTAATCAGGTTTGGCAAGGAAGGAGTTGCAATGCTGAAAGGGGTCAGGGTCGCCTTGGATGGTGACTTTCTTGTCATTGTGCGGGAATCTTATGCATTGGTGATAGGTCAAGGGTACTGCTTTCATGGCGTGAATCCATGGTCTCCCTAGAAGAATATTATAAGTGAGCTCCCTATCAAGGACTTGGCACACAACATCTTTTATTACTGGTCCCACTTGTATGGGTAGGACTACTGTTCCCTTTGTAGTTCACTCTTCTTCTTCATATTCTTTGATAGTAATCTTCTTCCTTGGATCAACTACCTGTTTGGAGAACCCCAATGCAAGGACTAGCTTTAATGTGTAAATATTTAAACCACCCCCCATTAATGAGAACCCTCTTGATGCAGTGCTTGTGGATGAAGGTGACAATATGTAGAGGGGTGTTATGGGGTTGAGACACAGAGAGGTCATCTTGCTCGGTAAATGAAATGGAGCTTGAGGAGGTCAGATTACCTACCATGGCCTGAAACTTCTCTTGGGCCAAGTTAGTGGGGACAATGGTTTCCACTAAGGCTTTTTCAAGGATCTCTTTATGGGAAGGAGATAGACGCAATAACTCCAAGATAGAAATGTGGGCCGAAGTTTTCTGTAATTGGTCTATGACATTATACTGGCGGAAGTTGGATTGAGAAGGTGATGACCTTGGAGGGGCGGTACTGAGCGTGACTTTACCACTACGGATAATGATACTACAACCAATTCTGTTAGGTCCTAATTGTTGGTTGGGCGTGATGACATTGATTTGTAGGACATGCTCAAAAATCCAATTTATGGTATAGTCAAATGGCACACTTGCATAGTTGGCATTACCATTCCCACCATTTTGATTTGGCCTGTTGCGATTGTTGTTGTTGTTGTCGTTGTTGGTATTGTTGTTGTATGACCTGTTGTTGTTATTGTTGTTGGTATTGCCATTGTTGTTATTGTTGTTGTATGGCCTGTTGTGATTTAGAAGTGGATCCATGTAAGCCACATGTGTCTCATTAGAGGTATGCTGTTGGGTTCCTCCTTGATTCTGATCAAGCATGTCTTGGATAACATGTTTGAGATGGATACAATTGTTGGTTGTATGCCCTCTTCCTCTATGATATTCACAATAGTCTGTAGCCTTCCAATAGGGAGGTTTGACTATAGGCTCATAATCACTTGTTGGTGGTAGAGAAATTTCATTGTTGGCCAACAACTTCCTTAATGCGAACTCTTGAGACTCACCCAATGGTGTGAACTTTCGCCTTGGATTTGAACTGAACCATGGTCTTGGTTCTTGAGAGAATGGTTTGTTGGGTGCAACATTGTTTGCTTCTCCTTTGAGAGTGAATATGGGTTGTTGCTTGGGAGCTGCCACCTTGGCATCCACTACCCCATCATTGACAACATTCTTATTCTTGGTCCAAAACTTTGATTTGTCCATCGTGTAGTTGGAGGTAGGTGTGTCCTTGTATAACTTGATTTCCCCCTTGGCAATCATGGCTTTTTCGATGAACAATCCCATTTCAATGACTTTTGAGAATGATGTAGGGCATTGTATTTGTATTTGATAGCTAAGATCGGTATTGAGGTTATGGACAAACATCTCCAATAGCTGCTTCTTAGGTATATCATAAGAACACTTACTTGCTAGTTGTCTCCATCATTGTAGGAAGGTGGCAAATGACTCACCACTCTTTTGTTTGGTGTTGCACAAATCTAGCATAGACACTTCGTGTTCGATATTGTAAGAAAAGTGCGTGATAAATTTGTTGACTAGTTCATCAAAAGTTTTGATGGCCGGTGGAAGACGTGAGAACCACTCCATAGCTTGGCTACCTAGAGACCTAGGGAATAGTCTCATTAAGTACGTCTCATTGTGAGCTACTTCCAAACAGGCTGCGTTGAATTCCCTTATATGGTCTCTAGGGTCCCCTTTCCCTTTGTACTTCTCAATTTTAGGAACTTCGAATCGATAGGGGAATGGTTTCATGATCAAACTTTTGTCTAAGGGGTACGGTGCAATATCTTCCAAGGAGTAGTTTTTGGCGTTCATACTCGTCTTGAGATCCAAGATTTGCTGTGTTAGACTCTCGAGTTTTTTCCTCATGTCTTCCATAGGAGTATTTTGATCCATGGTTCATTTTCCTTTATCATTTGTGTTTGGGTCTATGGCATTCTTTTCCTTTTTGTGATCATTTTCCATGTTTTCCATGATTGAGTTTATATCAAAATCTGCAAGTAGTTTAATTCCAAGACTAGCAAGATGGTAGAAATACTTATGAGGGTCTTCATGGAGCACCTTCTCTATTAGGCATTGGAATTTCCAATTTTGGATGATAATCTTTGTAAGAGATTTCCTCGTCACTATCGTGAGGTGTGACGATGCAGTCGGATGAGCCGGCCATTTCAAGTTGCTTTTTGTATTGGGATCTAGTAAGGACCATGCAAGGTGACGTGGGATGAAGTGGACTGGGACTAGAAATTTTGGCACAGTGCTGACAGAGATTGTTGTGGATATGATACCTAGGACAAGATTTGGATAAAAGACTTTCTTGCTCAATAATTTCAAATAAGACAGCTGATACAAGACGGTAGCCACTAGTAAGGGTACTCAATACCAGTCTTACTCTGTAGCAACTAGTCGTGTAACAAACCACTAGAAAGGTTCTGTGACCTACTAGGTTTACTTGAATTCTCAATGATATGAAGAAGGGACCTACGCTGATCTGATATGGAATATTCTAACTTTGGGACTAGAAAGACCTGATGGAAGGTGGATGGGATGATTGACGAAAGAGAGACTTTTTGGATGAAATGGATGAAAACTGACTGCAAGGTAGAACCTAATCTCTAATCTTGGAGCTAAGCTAAAATGGGTACTCAGAACTGGTAAAATTTTTCCCTCAAAAATTGTGCAAGTGCTCACTGTTGTGTATGATGCGCAGCAGAAATTGACAAATGCGTAGCAAGTCAAAGTATATGCGCCGGACTGGTAAAACGTGTATGCGCAGCAACAGATAGCAAAAGTGCAGGAAGTCTAAACAAATGCACCGCAAGTTGGCACAGATGCGTAGGAACAGAGAACAGATGCGTCGCTTTGGCTTTCTTCAGTGTTTTTGCAATTTTTGGGAATTTTTTCAATGTTTTTGGTACTTTGGTTGCAAAAAAAGGTCTTCCTGATTTGATTTTCTAAATTAATGGCAAGAAAACACAGCAAACACAAATAATTTTTGTGATTTTTTAACTTTTTTAGTGATTTTTCTGACTCTTTTTTGGACTAAAAGGAACAAAAGCAAGTACAAAAATCCTAGGCTAGAAATGGATTACAAGAGTTTTTGGCCACTAGAACAAGAGGTGTTTAGTGTGGGCAACCGTTCAAGTGGTTACACATGCAGCGGCACTACTCTCTGTTATGGAGTCTCCCAGCCTCAAAGGGTTGTGCCTTAGAGGGTTTTGGGGGAGGTTGGCCATCGGTGTAACATAGCAGCACTTGTTGCAGGAGGTTTTCACCTCAAGCACATTTATTTTAAGTGGATTGGTAGGGCTTGGCATCTAGCCTATTTTCACTCAAGGTCTTTCCCACTTGGACAGGGATGCATCCAAGGGCAGACCCCTCTTAAAGGTTAAACAGATGGAGTAACAAGTCTGGCATTTTGGTTACCCAGTAAAGGGGAGAGCATAGGCCTGTTGTTATTTGATAAGCATGGAAGACACTGATTAATCCAACCTAGTTAAAAGTAGAAAAACTAAATGGGCTAATCTACTTGGACAAGCACAGAACTTTGAAGTGATTTAGCGAGATAGCAATGGTTTAGTTTTTAACCCAGAAAGTAATGGTGAGTTCAGTTTTAATCCACGTAGCATGAATTGTTAACTTTGAAATGTTGGTTAATCGAGATAGCAGTGGTTTAGTTTTAACCCCAAATATCAGTGATGAGTTCAGTTTTATACCACAATAGCACGAGTTGTTAACTTTGAAATGTTGGTCAATCGAGATAGCAGTGGTTCGGTTTTAACCCAGATATCAGTGATGAGTTCAGTTTTATACCAGATAGCAATAACTTTGAAAAGATAGCAATGTTGCAATGCCAGATAGCAATGATCCAGTTACTTCTTTCCTAATTAGAAACTATGTGGGAGTTTGCATGAGTATCTGTTTTACTATCCCTTTAGAAAGTGAAGTGTGAGCTATCAAAATGCAACTATATGAAACTAAACTTGAACCTATCCTGCAAAACAGCTCCAGAGAATACCTGCAAAGATGTTAGCATTAGCAAATCCTCTTAGAAAAACCCTAAAATCATTGCCTACCACAGAAGCACCACTTCAATGACTAAATGCACAGAAATAGTCAACAGCAGCACAGTAAAAACAAATGTGCCGTAACAGTAATTAAAAGCGTAGTAAGAAAGAACAGATGCGCATAAATAACATATGCGTAGGAACAGGGTTTAAAAGCATCATAAGACAGAACATATGTGCAGGAATAACGTATGCATAGGAACATAATTCAAAAAGTGTCGTAAGAAAGAACAGATGCGTAGAAATAACATGTGCACAACAGAAATGGGTATATGCGCCGGAACAGTGTTTAAAAGTGCCGTAAGATTATAAGCACCGGAACAGAGGACAGAAGTGTCGTGGAATTGTTCAAATGCATTGGAATAGCTTGTGCGATGCCTGTAAGGAACCTGTCTTCAAAAAAGCTTAGATTTTGATGAGATAAAGGGGCAAGGCCCCACGGTGGGTGCCAAAAATGTTAGGGTAAAATAGGATCAACAATGAATATGCAATAAACAAACATGAAATACCCATAACTCAATAGAATAGGGAAACTAAGAAGATTGAATAAAATGAAGCAATGAATAAAACAATGCAAACCTTCCTTGAATCGAAACTTCTATTGTTGCCTATCAAGATCGTCCTTGTTTGTATTAAGTAGGCCCTCACAAAGTGCACTCCTTTGCTGTTTTCAAGAATGTCGATAGTGAATGGTTGTGGTGATAAACATGCAATGAAGAGGAGTTTCAAAGCTTTGGGTGATCTCAAGCAAATTGTATTGGGGTGCCAAAGGCATGCTGGTGAATTTCTGTAGAGTAACAATATGAATAGCGTGGATGATTAGAATGGAGGAATAATGTTCCATTTATAGACTCAGAAGAATGAAGATCAATGGTTGAGACGAAATGATCAGATCAATGGTTTGAAAATGGTTGAGGAATGTGCAACGAGTAGAAAGAGGACAAGTGTCCAAGTTCCATCATGGAAGAGGGAATTTGGCAAAATTGATTGCAGAGTTAACTCCATTAACTGATCAGTTAACAAACATGATTGATCAGTTAGTAGAATAGATTGTGGAGCTGACATAATTGATTGAAGAATTAACTCAATTGACTAGTTAGTTAACAATTTTGATTGATGAGTTAACTAACTTTGATTAGAGGAGAAATAGGATATGTGGGTGAGGGAATATTAGATAATTAAATATTTAATATATTTAATTACATGTGCAACATGGTGAGGTGGAAAGATGAGGTGGATTGGTGAAGTGGATTTATGAAATTAGGACTTAGGATAGAGGAATTTGGATTAATTAAATAATGTAGGATTATTTAATTATGTGAGACATTAGAAGAATTTAGGGAATTTAATTAAATAAATTGATTTTATTTAATTATGGGATAATGAACCAATCAAATAAACTTAGAATATTTATTTAATTGATAGAAGAAAATAAGAAGGGAATAAATATTACGAATATTTATTTAGAATGAATCATGTCATTTTTAGGCGTATACAGAAACATTGTCCGGAGAAGGATAAATTAGTCTGATTCATTCTTCTTCTGCACTGATTTGCTTTATGACCGAAGTTATTGCAATTGTAGCAGTATCCATTCAAGGATGGATATCTTTGATCATTTGGTTGCCTTATTGGAGGTCTTCTAGGTCTGTTCCTTGGATTTCCTGATCCAGAGGTCTTCTGACCGGATCTGGAGCTTTCACCTTTCTCATACCCAAATCCATGCTTGTCATCTACCCTCTTTTGGCTTTCAAGAAGAACTTCAAGTTGAGCAGAGCTTATCTTGAATTTTTCTTTGTATTCATTTATTGTTTGAAGATCCCTTTTAAGAGAGTCTATCTAATTTTCAAGTTGTTCTTCATTATCTCTAGCTTCTTCAAGATCAAATTCTAGATGCCTGATTATTCTATCCATTTCATGGCAGTCTTCTGACTTCTCCTTGAGGGATTGTTTAAGATCATCTTCAATTTTTCTTTTCTCTTCAATTTCTTGGGTGAATTTCATAACCCCTAATTCCATTTCATGTCTTACCATAATGACCTCTTTTGATAGCTTCTCACATAACTTGTTTTTCTCATTCAGATCTTCATTTGTATTATTGACTTCACTTTGACTTGCTAATTGTTGAAGTAGTTCCTTTCTCTTTTTCATAGAGATACTCAATTTTTCTTTTAGTTCATTTATGAAGTCATCAACTTGTTTGAGTCTTTCCCTTAGGTTATTGACCTCAGAGTGAGATTGCTCAAGATCATCTAGGGTAGACTGAAGTTGTTCCCTCATACCATACATATCCATTGAGATTCCCAGATCTTCCTCAAGCTGTTAGGCTCTGTTTGGAGGAACTTGGCTCTGATACCAATTATTGGAAACAACACAGATAACTGAGAGGGGGGGTGAATCAGTTATCTTATATTTGTTTAACTTTTCTTTCTTTAACAATAGTGCAACATCAAAACATATAAGCATAAATGAACATGAAAGAAGAAAATAAATCAACACACATAACACAAGGATTTTTATGTGGAAAACCCTGTTAAGGGAAAAACCACGGGGTGACTAACCCATGATTATATTCTCTGTTAAAAGAATAGAAGTACAAAATGACACTTGCCAATTAAGGCTCACTACCCAAGCACACTGCTCACAAGAGGCTCACTGCCTACAAGAGACTCACTGTCTACAGGGTATATAGAATGTAACCCGTTGATTGAATTGATGAGAAGCATCCACATATGCTAAGGTTCAGTTCTGGTTAGGCCTAATACACTGATCTACTGCACCTCATTCTTCCTCTTCTTTAGTGCTGATGTTCTGTCACATACCGGACCTGAATTGCTGCTTCCACACTGTTCTCTACTTTTCTTCACACTTCACAATACACCACACACTCTTTCTCATTGAAATCAATCTGGTATATATATCCACATCAGGGATTTTAACATCTTTCTAGTCGGCATCTAGAAAACTCAAGATATTTCCAAATTCTGGTCTGTCGGCTGAATCCATGCTTACTAAGTGATGCGTATCAAAAGGATAGTTATAGGAGTCATCAATCATGTCAGTCAACCATGAATGATCCCTTAAAAAACTTGATCACCATCAATTTCTCATCCAGTTTAAGGTCTGATGCTCTACCGGTCAGTTCTTCGTCAATCTACTCTACCAAACAAGAACCCAACACTTAGGTGCTCATAGCTTTTCATTCTTTTATCACCGGAGGCTCAATCTCTAGAATGTATTGGTCATGGTACTCCTCTTGACTTCCCCAAGTCTGTACTTTGTTGAGATACTTCCTCTGAGAGATCCAGATTTGATTGTCAGACCTTGTTGCATGCTCTATTCTTACTCACCGAACCAAAATACTCTTCAATCTGACTTCCGGTATAGACATACCGTGTCCTGCAGATGTGTGGGATGGACTTAGTTGCCATCAATGACAACACTCATGAAGCCACACAGTGTCTCTTGCCAACACTCTCATCATAATGTAGGTGAACCTCAGCTGAACGTTGTAAATGCAAGAGCATTGGTAGACATGTATGCATAATGTAAACATTATGAAAGGAACGATTTCAACAAAATGTCTCAAAGAAATATGCATTTTATGAGCTTCAATAATAGAAGAATATGCACATAATGGGTTTGTTGAGGGTGTCACAGGCAAATGCAACTGACAGGTAAGAAACCAAACTCCATAATCTTTTCCTAGCCCATAGCCTGCCTTGGAGCATGGTATAGACACCCAGCAAAGCATAATAGAAGGTGGATTTTTATTAGATACTATAGTTTGAAATGCTCTAGTAGACGCATATGCAAACTATGGAAGACAAAACAAGGTACACAACCTGTGTGACAGGATGCCTCAAAGGTTAGCTGTCCTTGTAGTTTGTGGAGATCCATCAAAGTATGAGCAACAAATGATTTCATTAGTTACAGTTAGAAAAGTTCTAAAAATCACGGAGTGCAATATGTGTATAGTGTAGTGACAGTTTGATGGCCTGCCTCAAAAAAGTGTTTTCTTATTATATACAATGAACACATGATATGCACAAAATGGTTTTTGTTGAAAAAGGCCTTAGAAACTTTCCAACATTTATGTAATTTGTAGATACAAAAACCAGATCGACGGCTGTTGCCATCATCACCAGCACCTAAATGGGAGCTTTAAACATAGTATGGACATCCAACAAAGCATAATTTGAAGCAAATTTTTGGAGTATACACAAAAGCTCATGAACTGTTTGATAGTTTGCCTTAGAGAAACGTTGTCAAATGGAATGCAATGGTTGCAAAATGTACGTGAAGGGGATATGCTAAAAAGACATTAAGAAAATGTTCTTGTCATTCACTCAATCTCACAACCTCCTCACAAATAGATTGCTCACAAAGTAGATTTGCTGAAAAGATCTCAGAGACTTTCAAGCTGGTACAAGAGGTAACTTCAGTGTAAAACTTGTAAAAGCACCATCATGAAATACAAACCTCAAGACAACGAGTATGCTCCAATGATTGACACAATTCTTCTAGAGGTATTCAACACAAAAATGGGGCATATATACCTGCAGGATATCCAAAAATTAGTAACAGAAGGAGATTAGTCAAAGTTGTCCCAAAGAATAGCAGAAAGTGGCCTAGTGCATGCAGTATGCTTTCCTATAGCAACCCAGTGCCCGGAGTTGGTGATAGAATGTGCGAAGAGATACAATCCTAAAGCTAGAGAGATCAGAACTATTAATAGGCACTTGATGGCCAAGCTTGATGGGATTTCTATCGCCATCATCCTCTGGCTGCCATACAAAGAGAAACTCATTCGTGTCGATAAACAAAAAGCCTACAAATATTTCAGTGACAACAAAAGCAAATGTTTAAACAACTTGGCTAAAGAATAGATGGTGAAACCAAGAGGTCGGCAATCTCAGCTTCCCAAGACACTTCATCGCTCTCTTTTCATCAAAGAGATCCTCTATTTGATTACCCTACTCCATAGATTGACAAGTAGCCCAGACTCAACTGAGTTCGGGATGTGGATGTATCTTTTCATCATGATCATATCAGCCAGGAAATAGTTCATTGATTGGGGCCATCTTATCAGTGATTGCATACATTATCAGTTGGTCCACTTCAAGACAAGTTAACGCTTCCACATGTCATCCTACTTGGTATATACAATTGCTAATTTGAGATCATGGCTAGGTTTAAGTACCACTAGTGTTCTAAATTAGGAGACACAAGTTTATGACTTCTACAAGAAGTTATAGTTAGAGGAAAGTTTTGTGTATTTCAGATGAATGAATGATGGCTTTACAATGCTAGTAGTGAGGCTACTTCAAAGAAATACAACTATTATAATATCAAAAGAAGCGGCACTATTGATAAAGAAGTACGGAAGTTACTTCATTCAGTTTCTGAGATTCACCTACCTTCAAGTAGGAGGATTCAATGGCTATCCTTATAAGTTGCCAAGATACGTGGATGATAAACTTGTTTTGATCAAGCTTTGTAGATAGCTAGTGTCAGTCCAAAGGAAATGCAGAGATAAGAAGAACAAAGGAGTTGCCTTCCCTATTTGCTTTGGTTATTACAGATGTGAGTCTAGCTCAAGAGCAGAAAATCTAGAGAATGCTCTGGCTAAGATCAATTTGTACACATACTAGATGAGGTTCCCCTTTGATAGCAAAGACTATGTCAAGAATAATCTAAAGCTTGGTCTTGGGTATCTTCATTTCCATAATATTGAAGAATTTTGGGAAGATTGTGAAGATGAATTTGAAGTCAGAAAAAAAGATTGGACGAGGTTCACCCTGAAGCAAATTCATGATTTCAAGTTGGAATAGATCATTGATAGTATTGAAGATGATGAATCAGATCTAGTTGATCCCTTCTATTTGAAAGAAATCTAGGCTCAACATCTTCCTACTATCAATTGGGTAGTTTGAAATGCAGAATTTAGAATCTAATTGTAATGTGACTTCCTTTATGCTTAAGTGAACTTGTGATATTTTATGCGAATGTATGTTTTAAATTGCTTCAGCTATTTTATATATGTGGAATTAACTTTGCATTTGAGTGCACAGGTATTTCTAACAAGCCAAAGAAATTGGAGATCGATCTAGAGGTTAGAGATGTTAGAGAAAGAAGTAGTTTTGTGATCAAGAAGTCAGAAGCTTGGCTCAGAAAAAGATAGCTCAAATGACTACTACAAAACCAACAAGTAGAAAGAAGACATCAAGAAGAAGAAGTGACCACCAAGACAGTTCTACTTCATCAGTTCCTTCTCATACACCAGTTATGGATATTCTTTCTCATCAAAATACTCAAGGAAGCAGTGGAGATGAAGATCCCCCAAGAAGAAATAATCTCCAAAACACATGCGGAGATGAACCCAGACAAAAGAAGAAGAAATCAAGATCAAGGACTAAAGAAGTAGGCTCTGTTGCAAGTATGGGACTAACCGGTGTTGTCATTGATGTCAACATACTCCTGTTGCATTAATGATAAGGATTGGATGAACTATTTGCTGAGGATATTGAGAAAATAAGTCTAATCAGGAACAGAGAAGAACAGTGAAGATAGTGAGCTAAAGATCCTATCTAAAATGAAGATCAGAGGATGCACATCAAAGGGTTTGTAGATATGTGTCTTAATATGATCCAGTAAATATTTCAGAGGTCCGCATGAAGATCTAAAGAAGTTATGACTACTCAAGTAAAATCAGTTCCGGCTGGTGTTCAAAGGTGACAGAGTGACACAGATAGGTCTGGTGAGATCTGAAAATGCAATATCCTATTCTGCGGATTTGAGGGAGTATTTTGGAAGTCAATGTGAATTGACAACTCAATTGGTTCATGGTTTGGAGGTCCACAAGCATCTATTCCATTGTGACAGTGATGACAGACTATGTTCTTGAGGTTCCAGATGAAGGAGATAAGGATCTCAGTAAGCAGATGTAGTGTGGATGTTCTTGGTGATTCAAGCAATCTTGTGGAGGTCTTTGGATCATGTCCAGTTCGTGTTGGTGGTCCGCATTGGATTTTGAGCTCATGATTGAAGAATTACTTCCGGATGATGGTGTTCTTCCTAACTCTAGCTGACCAGATGAGTTACACATCATGCAGATGATCTTGAAGATGTTATATGAAGATTGGTGTGTTCCTAGAAGAAGATTGAAGTCTCAGATCTATGTGGCTGACAGTGTGTTGATCCGTGTGAAGTCTTTTGTAACTAATCATGTTGTATTTATGTATTTGCTCTGTAATGTTTGCCAACTTAGATGATCATTCCTAAGTTGATGTCTTGTATAAATAAGGAATTGTAAAGTCATTCCAAAGTAAAACTTGCAAAGATGAGAGTGTGGTAGAAAGGAGAAGAGCGAAAGGTAGAGAAGAAGTGTTGTGCTTAAATGGAACTGACTCAAGCATGGTAAAGATGCTATTCTTCAGTTCAAGTATGTGATACTTATTCTTTTGTAGATAGTGTGTCTCTTGTAGGCAATGAGCCTCTTGTGAGCAGTGTGCTTGGGCAGTGAGCCCTAATTGGCATGTGCCATTTTGTTCTTTCTATTCTTCTAACAGAGAATACAATCTTGGGTTAATCACCCCATGGTTTTCCCCTTAACCAGGTTTTCCACATTAAAATCTTGGTGTCTTGTGTATTAATTTGTTTCTACTCTTGATTTAATGGATTATGTTTCCATGATTGATTTATCATTATGCTGCTGAATTACAAAGTAGATCTAAGTGTTTAATTGGAAGAAAGTTTTGGACAACTGATTCACCCCCCCCTCTCAGTTGTCTATCCTAAATCTAACAATTGGTGTCAGAGCTAAGTTCCTCTAAAAAAAAAGCTTAACCACTTGAGGAGATCCAAAATGTCGTCCTACAAGAAGGATAGTCCGAAGTTTGATGGAACCAATTTTAATCTTTGGAAAAGTTGCATGCAATATCACTTGCAATGTATGGGAATGCAGTATTGGACCATGGCTACAACGAAGTATACTCCTCCACAGAATGGCCCAAAAACCACAACTAAAATAACAGACGTTGAAAACAATTTGCAAACTAAAGAAGCTCTTCTAAGTGCCTTGTCTGATTCAAAGCTAAATAATGTTCTTGACCTACAAACTGCTTTTGAGATTTGGGAAAAAATGGAACTTCTGCATGAAGGAGACAAGTATGTTAAATGTGCAAGGTTACAAAGTCTGAAAGGAAAATTCAAAAATCTAAAGATGAGAGAAGATGAAAATATCACTACTTTTATGTGAAGAGTAAATGAGCTTGTTTGTGGAATTAGATGTGTTGGTGGAGTCTTGGATGAAGATGAGATTGTTGGCAAAGTTCTCAGATCCCTTCCTGCTTCTTATAAATACATGATTGCTACCATTGAAGAATTAAGAGCCCATTCAGGTGTCACAAGAGATCAATTGGTTGGTAAATTGGCTACATTTGAATTAACCGAGTTTGTAGATGCCCCCCCAAGACTGAATCTATATTCAAAGCCAGTGCCTCTATAAAAGGTAAATAAAGGTTTGATCCAGGAGAGAACTCTTCAAGGAAACCATCATGGTATGAAAAAAAAGAAAAGACCTAGAAGAAGAAGAAACATAAACTACTCAACTTGAAGCCCTTATTGCAAAAAGACTGCCAAGAGGATCCGGTAAGTATGAAGGGAAATTGCCTTTTAAGTGTCTTAATTGCAATAAGACTGGTCATTTTGCCTCAAGGTGTCTAGAAATATTTTCAAGGTCAAATCCTAATAGATCAAGGTACCAAAAGAATTGTTACTATGTCCATGAAGATGATGATAATGAAGGAGTAACAGATGATGAATCAGAGATAGGAAATAAATCTGGAAGTGACTGGGTGTTCATTGCCATCAAGGAAGAAGATCCAATGTCCTCTGTATTTGTCAATCATAACATTGTGGAAAGAGCTTTGGCTTCCCAAGTTGAAGAAAAGGATGATTGGGTCATTGATAGTGGATGGTCTCACCATATGACAGGTGACAAAAATAAGTTCATAGATTTGGAAAGGTATGAAGGAGGAGTGGTAAAGTTTGGTGATAATTCTGCTGGTAGAATCAGAGGAAGAGGAACCATTTCTTTTGATGGTAAAAACAAAACTAGTAATGTACTATATGTTGAAGGTCTGAATCACAATCTTCTCAGTGTTGGACAGTTGGTGGACAAAGGCTATGATCTCTGATTCAAGAATGGAAAATGCAAGATCTTTGAAAGTTTTGGAACAGAGATTGCATCCGGTACTCAAACAAAAGGTAAAATCTTCCATTTAGTTGGTACTGGTAAAAGTTGTTTATTTGTGCAAATTGATCAGAGTTGTTTATGGCATAGGAGGATGTGTCATGTGAATTTTGATAATATCATCAAGATAAGCAACACTCAGGTTGTAAGAGATCTTCCAAAACTGGTGAAACCTACAAATAGTTTGTGCAAGGAATGTCAGTCGGGAAAACAAAGCAGAGTCTCATTCAAAAGCAAGGAACAATCTTGTACCAAATTATTAGACTTAGTTCATACTGATTTATGTGGTCTAGCAAGAATCAGAAGTATGCAAGGTGATAGATACTTCATGCTATTAATTGATGACTACTCCCAGATGATGTGGGTAACTTTTCTGAAGGAGAAATCAGAGGCTCTTGAGAAATTCAAAATATTCAAGGCTATGGTGGAGAATGAAACTAGATTGAACATAAAATGTCTGAGGTCTGATAGAGGTGGTGAATTCACATCCGATGAGTTCATAGAATTCTGTGAGAAGCATGGAATAAGAAGACAATTGTCTGCTTCTAGGACTCCATAGTAGAATGGAGTAGTGGAAAGAAAGAACCGAATCATCCAAGAAGCATCTAGAACCATGATGATGGAAGCAAATGTTCCTCAAATCTACTAGAGAGAAGCTATGAGTACTGCAGTCTACACTCTTAATCGAGTTCAAATCAGAAGCAATACTGGTAAGACTCCTTATGAACTTTGGTTTGGCATCACTCCTACTATGAAGTATTTCAGAGTATTTGGTAGCAAATGTTACATTAAAAGAGATGAAGATCTAGGCAAATTTGATGCTAGAAGTGATGAAGGAATATTCTTGGGTTATTCTACTCAAAGCAAAGCATATCGGTGTTATAACAAGAGACTGAGAAAGATTATAGAAAGTACAAATGTGAAGGTTGATGAAGGAATTAAAAAACCCTCAAGGTTTTATGAATATGATGAAGATGATCAGATTGACGTTCTGATTCAAGGAGTCCAAGCCTCTTTTGAAACTTAGATTTAGATTGATCTGGTAAATCAGGTAGATGAGATGAGTTTGAATGAGCCTGATCAAGAATCAGAAGTGCAAGAAACTCCCAAAGTTCCCAGGTATGTAAGATTGAACTACTCTGAAGATTAGATCATAGGTGATAAAAGCAAAGGTATACAAATAAGAAGAAGGATTGAAAAAGATTCAGAAGAGTATTGTCTAATTTCAAAGATTGAACCTAAGACAGTGAATGAAACTTGCAATGATGAAAACTAGACTAAAGTAATGGAGGAAGAGCTGATGCAAATTGAGAAAAATCACAATTGGGATCTTGTTCCCAGACCTAGAAACAAGAATGTGATTGGAACCAAATGGGTCTTCTGAAACAAACTAAATGAAGTTGGTGAAGTAATAAGAAGTAAAGCCAGATTGGTCTGCAAAGGTTACTCTCAAATAGGAGTTGATTTTGAATAAACTTTTGCTCCGGTGGAAAGAATTGAAGCAGTCAGATTATTTCTTGCCTTTGCTGCCTTCAACAACTTCAAAGTATATCAGATGGATGTCAAGTCTGCCTTTCTAAATGGAGACTTGGAAGAAGAAGTATACATTGAGCAACCAGATGGATTTCAATTGTCTGATCATGGTGATATGGTCTGCAAGTTAAAGAAAACACTATATGGCCTCAAGCAAGCCCCAAGAGCCTGGTATGAAAGATTGGATAAGCATATTTTGAAGATTGGTTCAACAAAGGTACAGTTGACAGTAATTTGTATTTCAAAATTGATCATGAAAACATCTTGATTATTGAAGTGTTTGTTGATGATATCATTTTTGGAGGAAGAGAGAGTATGTGTAAAACTTTTACAAATCAAATGAAAAGTGAATTTGAGATGTCCATGCTTGGGGAAATGAATTTCTTCTTGGGTCTACAAATCACTCAAACAAAGAAAGGAATCTTCATTTCTCATACCAAATATGTAAAAGAATTGTTGAAGAAATTTGGGATGGAAGACTCAAAGCTAATGAGTACTCCCATGGCAACTAGATGTAAATTGAGCAAAGATGATGACTCTTCTAAGGCTGATCAGAAAAAGTATAGGTCAATGATTGGAGGATTATTGTATCTCACTCAAACTAGACCTAACATTATGAATGTTGTTGGTCTTGTTGCTAGATTCCAAGCCGATCCTAGAGAATCTCATGTCATGGCAATCAAGAGGATTTTTAGATATCTAAAAGGGACAGTTGAGTATAGATTGTGGTATCCCAGAGATCATGATTTTTCTCTTCATGCATATACAGATGCGGATTGGGTAGGAGATGTGGATGATTAGAAGAGTACTAGTGGAGGAGTATTCTTTTTGGGGAAGAGATTGGTTTCTTGGCTAAGCAAGAAACAAGAGGCAATATCTCTGTCCACTATAGAAGTAGAATATATTGCTGCAGCAAGTAGTTGCACTCAAGTTTTGTGGATGAAGCAAATGCTAAGAGACATGGGAGTGGAGTATGAGGAACCTCTCATAATCTTCTGTGATAATTCAAGTGCAATAAATATTTCAAAAAATCCGGTGTTGCATTCAAAAACCAAACATATATCCATCAAGTTTCACTTTTTGAGAGAGCAAGTGAACAAGAATGAAGTCAGATTGGAGTTTGTACCTTCCAAAGATTAGATTGCAGATATTTTTACTAAACCTCTACCTAAGGACTCTTTTGAGTATCTCAGGGAGAAGTTAGGGGTTATTGCCCCTTCGGTTCTGAATTAAGGTGCACTGATGTGCATCAGTCCAGTGGATCTCACAGTCATATCTTTTGGTCCAGATTGATGATGGGGAGCTGCTAGTATGATTCTGAAGTGGTGGAGTTGCAAGTATGTACCCTTTGCCATTGATGTCAAAGGGGGAGAGAAGACATGTGAAAAACAAGTAGTTGCTGATCAAAGGGGGAGCAATAAAGGAAGAGAAGACATGTGAATGGTTGTTGTTGATAGGGGGAGTTGTGTCTGTGAGAAAAAGTTCTTGTCTTGATGGTCAAAATAGTTTTTCACATCATATGTTGCCATCAATGACAAAGGGGGAGATTGTTACAAGTATGGGCCTAACCGGTGTTGTCATTGATGTTAACATACTTCTGTTGCATTCATGATAAGGATTAGATGAACTATTTGCTGAGGATATTGAGAAAATAAGTCTAATCAGGAACAGAGAAGAATAGTAAAGACAGTGAGCTAAAGATCCTAGCTAAGATGAAGATCAGACAATACGCATCAAAGGGTTTTTAGATATGTGTCTTAAGATGATCCAGTAAAGATTTTAGAGGTCCGCATGAAGATCTAAAGAAGTTATGACCGCTCAAGTAAAATTGGTTCTAGTAGGTGTTCAGAGGTGACAGAGTGACACAGATAGGTCCAGTGAGATCCAGAAATGCAATATCTTGTTCTACAAATTTGAGGGAGTATTTTGGAAGTCAATGTGAATTGACAACTCAATTGGTTCGTGGTCTAGAGGTCCGTAAGCATCTATTCCTTTGTGACAGTGATGACAAACTGTGTTCTTGAGGTTCCGGATGAAGGAGATAAGGATCTCAGTAAGCAGATGTAGTGTGGATGTTCTTGGTGATTCAAGCAAGCTTGTGGAGGTCTCTGGATCGTGTCCAGTTTGTGTTGGTGGTCTGCATTGGAGTTTGAGCTCGTGATTGAAGAATTACTTCTGGATGATGGTGTTCTTCCTAACTCTGGCCAACCGGATGAGTTACACATCCTGCAGATGATCTTGAAGATGTTATATGAAGATTGGCGTGTTCCTAGAAGAAGATTGAAGTCTCAGATCTGTGTGACCGACAGTGTGTTGATTTGCATGAAGTCTTTTGTAATTAGTCATGTTGTATTTATGTATTTGCTCTATAATGTTTGCCGACTTACATGATCATTCCTAAGTTGATGTCTTTTATAAATAAGGAATTGTAAAGTCATTCTAAAGTAAAACTTGTGGAGATGAGAGTGTGGTAGAAAGGAGAAGAGTGAAAGGTAGAGCAGAAGTGTTGGGCTTAAATGGAACTGACTCAAGCATGGTGAAGATGCTATTCTTCAGTTCAAGTATGTGATACTTATTCTTCTGTAGACAGTGTGTCTCTTGTAGGCAGTATGCTCAGGCAGTGAGCCCTAATTGGCATGTGCCATTTTGTTCTTTCTATTCTTCTAATAGAGAATACAATCTTGGGTTAATCATCCTGTGGTTTTTCCCTTAACCGGGTTTTTCACGTCAAAATATTGGTGTCTTGTGTATTAATTTGTTTCTGCTCTTGATTTAATGCATTATGTCTCCATGATTGATTTATCATTATGCTGTTGAATTACAAAGTATATCTAAGTGTTTAATTGGAAGAAAGTTTTGGACAACTAATTCACCCCCCTCTCAGTTGTCTACCCTAAATCTAACAGGCTCTACTTCAAGAGAAGAGAAAGAACAAGAATCAATAGAAGTCCTAGATGATTCAAGGCTTGATGAGGGCATACCAACTATGTCACCTTCAATTCTCATTGAATCCCATCATCATGAAGTACAACATCCTACTTCAATTATGGAACCTTGTTCCTCAAAGGATCCAGTATGTCAAATAGAACAAGTTGAAGAGCAGGCAACCTCACCAGTACCTGAACAACAAAGTCTCCAACAAAGTAATGTACATGAGCTCTCAGAAAACCTTTCCCTCCCATGGTTGGAACAAAGTCTTTTGAAGAAAAGAAAGGTAGAAGAGTTAGTGGTTCCTGAATTCAACACAGTATCTGATCTTTTCAGGAGATCTGAGAAGCCAAAAAAGATCAAGGTGGCTTCAAGAATAAAGACCAATTTGAATTCAATAAATATGTGCCTCGAGATAGCTCAGCCCATCTCTGAGAAAAATGTAAATGAAGCTACTCCTGCAGATTTTGTTATGACAAGGATCGATATGTGTCTATCCACTCATGAGGCTGATATACAAAACTTCAATGTGGTAGCCACAAAGCTAGTGGAAAGGACTAAAAAGGAGAAGCAGTCAAAGGATCAGTGAAAACAACAAGTGCAGAATTTGTCTTCCTACTTGAATTCCATAGTTGACACTTCTACCATGACACTCAATTTTGATCACCAATTAATCATCTTGGGCCAAGAAGGAGAGATTGAAAGAAGTACTATTGATAACCTTCAAAAATATCAATTTTATGGGAAAACCACTGAGAGTTGGGTGAATAAAGTCAAGTCCATTGCATTCGATTTCTTTGTTAAAGCAAAAGTTGTTCATGATGTGGCCTTAATCAAAAAGGAGACCATTGAAAAAAACTTGAAAAGTGTCAGGAAAGAAGAAGTGGCTTGAAAGGATATCATGAAGGATTTCACGAAGATGATGGAGATTGATGTCAACATCCTCATAGCAGAGAAGATCCTACCTGGTACAGAGGAAAACTACTTGGAAATTTGGGTGGAAAGCATAAGTTGGAAATTGGTAATCACTGACCAAGTTTCAATAGAGCAAGAAAAACTTATACTTGCTTGTGATCAAGTATGTGTAAAACTCTAGGATCAGCTCACTGCCATCCTCCCAAGTGCATCATTGATGGGAGATTCTCAAGTAATTGAAGATAATTTTCAGAACATGGTTGATCAACAACTTTTCAACAAAGAAGTCTTCGATGATAATGTAATGGACAAATTGATTGATACATATACTTCCTTGAATATTTCTATTTCCCAAATACCGATTATGGTGTCAAAGTTGAGCAACATCTACAGGAACTTGAAGACCTGGAAGATGAGGATAACTAACATCCTAATTCCTAAGGGGAAATTTGTTACTCCAACTATCAAAAATTTTAGAATGTTCAAAGAAAAAGGATCCAGTCAATAGAATCAGTCTCCAGAATCAGTAGCTCCATCAATGGCACCTTAGACAAGCATGAAATAAATGCAAGTTTGCATATTGTATAGTTCTCATTTTTTAGGTGTTTGTGTGTGGCTCAAGTCATGATTTTGGCTTGTTTTGTAAATAATTTTCATGATTGAGTTTCTCCTATTCGAGTCTAGTTTTCTATTTTTAATTGTAAAGTTAGGTTCATCCTAACTCTTTCTTACAAAGTAGTTATTTTAAGTGCCTAAGTTAGGTAGTTACTCTAAGTGACTATCTTTACAAAAGAAAGTTAGATATTCAAAGTTAGTGCACTTATGAAGGTAGTTACACCAAGTAGTTACAAAAAGTGGTTAAGATAGTTACCTTAACTGGTTACTAACCTCAACTATAAATACAACATTGTAATTCAATCAAAGGGTTCCACTTTTTTGCAAGGCATTGTGTAAAGGACTTGAATATTATTATTCAAGAAAGAAAGCAATAAATAAATGTTTTGGATGTGTGTTCAATTTGATTTCATGTGCTATTGTTGTTATTCATATGTTTAATCAATGATAACTATTTTCTTTCCTTTAAATGTTGCATGTGGAAAAGACTATCATGTTAAGTTTTGGTATCTCAACTTGAATGTGTGGAACTTGAATCAATATGATTACTTCTCATTTCTTTATTAGTTTTTGTTATTCAATTTGTTCTTAAAAACTGTAGAAAATCCATAGACCCCTATCATACGAGGGAGCTGTCCCTCTCAAACATAGAGAGGAATCGACATAGTCCTACGATTCTTCAACTGTTGTAAGAAGGTTGTTGCTGATCCAAGGGAGAAATGGAGTTATTCAAGAAGATTACTTAAGAGCAACAAATCTGTTTACCAACAGATTTTTGGTGACTCTACTGGGGAATACGAGCCAAAGCGTTGGTGCCTTTTGATTCCTCAAGAATATACAAGTATCTCCCCAGAAAAGAAGTTGGCGAATCTATCTGAAAGAAGAATCATGAAAGATGGTTTGGTATCGAAGAACCCAGATGCATAACTTGCAATTTCCTAAATCAAACAGTGACACTGATGATGAAGATTATCCTTTTTCTACATCCTCTACTCAGCAAAATCAAGTTCTTGATGATCCTAAGTAAGTAGAGTTTTTGAAGAGTTTCTATGGTGGCATGCAACTTGCTACTAATCAAGTTTATCCTTCTTTGCTTCAAACATTGTAGAACATTGAAGAAAAAGATGGGAAGGAGACTCATTTTCTTTCTCAGGATCATAAGCCCCTATTAAAGGAGATTCATGCACCAGAAGATAAAAGAAACTATTCTGATGAGGACATCAATGAAGAGACAGAGATTTTTCTTACAAATGAACCTATATTGAAGGAAGTGTTTAAAAGAGGCTCATCAGAACATGCACGTACTAGAGAAGAAGAAGTTATTACATTTCCTCATAATAGGACATCTCCACTGAAGCAAGAAGAAAAAGAAGAAATGATGGAGACAAAAGAAGAAGATTGTATGGAAACATGCAATAATGAAGAAGAAATCTGTCCAGATGATGACACGTTCTTAGTCTCTTTGAAGAAGGTCACTCCCATCGTGACAACTTGCTCTGGTTCCACAACTACAACCTTTGAGAAAGATTTCTCTGACATGATTAATGTTCAAGAGAGTGTAGAATAAATTTCAGACCAAAGTACAAACAAAGATCATCAAGATGAGTTGCAAGGTGTTCTCTTGACATGCATGCAATCTAAACAAGAGGAGAATAATAAAGAAAGAATGCTCCAAGAGCTCTCTCATGAGGTTTTCATTCTAGATTGGTGTCTTAATACACCTGATGATGATTTTCTTTGTAGAGAAGATGTTGTCATTTCTCCTTTACCATTTGTTGACAAAGAATACTCAACTATTGAAACTGAAGGTACTACTCAAGATGAAGCATTAAGTACTCCCACTCCAAATATGCAAGAAGACCATAAAGATACTAGTATTCAAAGGCTTGATGAAGAGCTTCATGTTTTAACTTCTCCTTCACTACTTCCAAGAGAGGAAAATTATTTCTTCATCGACGATACAAGAAGACTTTCAAGAGGATAAAGTGCATAATGTAGATTCATCACTTTCTCTTCCTCTGTGTAACCCTCTGATAAAGAAGATCCTAAACTGGTAATGGTAAAGGAGGAATTTTATTTTGCATGTGATTATTTAATGATAAAGGAGGATATTCTTCATAAGAAAGATCAGTCACATGATATCAAGTTTTCTTCACTCCTTACTTCACATGAAGGATTCTTGGTTCATGGTACAATTTTCTTTGGTTCAAACTGTCAAAAAGATCTTCAGATAGAGAAAGTTAGTATGCCTGACATGATCAACACTACATGGGTCAATACCAATATGAATCAAAAGGACTCAGAAATTTATGATGAGAAATGGTTGTTCGGTGCACTATTCAAGGAGTCCTCACATTTCATGTATTTCACTTTTCTCATCATCTTGAAATATCTATTGAATCCACATGTACCTCATCTGTGCACATTTCTTTTCCAAACAGGTGCCTATTTTTCTCAACCCATTAATGGTTTTACATGATCATCCTGGAGTAGTTTTCAGGTAGGAGTCACCTACCATGTACATAGGTTAACTAGGAGTTTTTGTTGTGTCTGTCTTGTTTTAGTTTCTATTGGTTTTCATTGTTTGCCTCGTCTCTGAGTGTCTTTGTCATTTGTCCTTTTGTCTAGTTGGAGTTTCCTTGTTTCCCCTTGTATATCGTGTTATCTCCTGACTCTATTTGTCCAATGGATAAGGTGCTGGTCATTTCCAGAGTTCTGGGTTCATCCTACATCCTTTACAATCCTTGTCCCCAGTTAGAGCCAGCTGTTAGACTCATGATCAAAACACTGACAAAGGAAGGTCATGTTTTTGTTATCGGGTAATTTGATTGTTTTCAAAAACATCTTATAACACCGATGGTAAAGAAAATTGGTTTCAAAGGTTTTTGTCGATCCTCAACAAAGCTTTTGAAAATCATCTACATCATTGATAAAAGAATGCCTCCAATTAATTCTCACATCCTACAAAAGTGGCATTTGTAACTGATTTTGGGAGATGACAATGTTTTGATAAACTTTCTAAATACCGATGTAAGATAATTTAAATAGTTTCAGAGAAATGAAAGCGATCTCAAACCAAAAGTTGCAAATTTGTGTTGTTGTCAACAAAAGACATGAGTTTATCACCTGCAACAAATAAGTGGAAAACCGCCACCTATCTCCTAAAACAGTGCCTCTATTCACTTGATAATTGGCATGTTGGAAAGCAGTTACTCCATGAAATGTGAAGATTGAGTTATTTGCAAGATATGAACATTTTGAAAACACATGAACAACACAAAATGCCATTGCATGGCCTTCAATGGAAGAAAGAATGTGCAACAATGGTTTAAAAACTTTTAAGAAAAAGCAGCTGGCAGATATAAAACCAAATTCCATAACCTTTGCCAGCATTCTCCTTGTTTACAGCCTGCATAAGGATATGGGCATCCATTAAAGTGTAATGGAAAGTGGATTTTTATCAGATACTACGGTTTGAAATGCTCTAGTAGATGTGTATGCAAAATGTGTAATCATAAACAAGACTCACAAATAGTTTGATGGCCTGCCTCAAAGATAGAAGGATACACACAAAACTAACCTATTAAAAATGGTTTAAAAGATTTCAAGAAAATGCAATTTTCAGGTGTGGATCCAAATTCCATGGCATTTGCCAACACTCTCACTACAATCAATCTCACAACATTGTTTAGAGAGAAATAGTTGAAGGAAGAGCTGCACTTTCTTCCTACCACACACACATCTTTGAATATTGCAAACTTGCATTCACAATTCTAGATGTTTTTGTGAAGTATGGAAGCCTAGACAGCGCACCTGAACTATTTTTCTTCATGCCTCAAAGAAATGGTCTCATGGACTGCCATGATTGCAGAAAATGCACACAATGCATTTGTTGAAAGGTCGCAGAAGCTTTGAATCGAATGCAACTGTCAGTTGTAAAGACAATACCATCAACCTTTGCCACCATCCTCTCAAAGCAAAAGATTTGAAATGAAGTGTGAACATCCATCAAAGGATGAAGGATGGAGGATTTTTGTCAGATATTATACATTTGAAGTGTCTTTGTAGACATGCAAGCAAACCCTTGATCAACACCCTGATATCATCTTGGCAAAGAGTTGGTCTGCAAAATGACCACTACTACAACTTCAAACTTTGCAGCATCTCCGGCATGCATTCTTAATATTGCTGAAAGTTGATCTTCTAGAGCTCCATTCTTTTCTAGGAATAGACAAAGCGGCAGTACTGTTTCCTTACAAGGTCAAAGTACATCCTACCGAGGCCTGTGGTCTACACAGAGCAACAACTTTGGATAGCTTTGGGGGCATTCAAGAGTAAATTTTAAACAAGTAGTGAGAAAAGCACTTAGTCATGGTAATTATGTTTGTAAAGGTAAAAAGGGAGTTGTCATTTGTGACACTGGAATGGATCTAATTTTTGTATCATCTGAAGTGGCTCCTTGGAGTAAGACTAGAGGTCTCAGTGATGTTCTAGGAAGATTGCCTCCTACCCTGACGGCATGTGGCCACCAAGTTATGACAGTATCTCCACGTTATCATCAGTATAAGGACTCACGGGATACTGATGTAACAATTGATTTGAAAGTGGGTGAAAAAATTGAAAGCATCTGATTCTTCCATAGTTGCAAGAAGAGAATCGATCATGTATTTATAGATCACCCATTGTTCCTTGAAAAGGTTTAGGGAAAAACTGTTGGCAAAAATTTATGGTCTGACAATAAGGAGTGGACTACCAAGACAACCAATTTCATTTTAGCCTCTTATGTCAGGTAGCTATTGAAGCTCTAAGGGTTCTCAATTTATCAAGTAATCAATATTTTAGTGGACCTTATGAGGAGGATGTTGTGTTCATAGCCAATGACTGGCATACAACTTTGCTTCCTTGTTATTTGAAAAGTATCTACAAACCTACTGGTTCTTTCAAAACTACCAAGGTTGTAATTTGCATACACAATATAGCCTATCAAGGAAGATTTACTGCCTCAGACTTTTCACTCCTTAATATTCCTGAAGAATTCAAGAGCTCGTTTGATTTCATGGATGGATATGATGAACTAGTAAAAGGAAGGAAAATTAATTGGATGAAAACAAGGTCAAAGAAAACATCATTGAAAACTAATTTAGCCTTAGTGTAAACCTGGGTGTTGTTTATAGAGATTCAAGTCTTTTGTCACTATGTGTCTATGAAACTCATGGAAACCATAAGTACATGAAGAAAGATATTCTTGGAGTGTTATTCATAATAGTATAGACATTGACTATGGTGCCCCTATTCAAGAATACCTTGATTATGTCAAGAGCCAATGACAATTGGAAAGGGGAGATAATGGAATTTTATGATTACGATTGAGGTGAGAGCCTAAGATTCAGGTATTTGATCTTGGGAAGAATGGAGATGGTCTTCTTGAGAAGGTTGCCAGAAAAATAAGTTAGAGTAATCATGGGGATATCTATCATGGAGGTGATCAACCAATGAGAAATAGATCAACATCTAGGTTATCTAAGACATCTTTTGTCTTACTTGCAACTGTGTCTACAATGGAGTCAAAATGAACACATCTTGTTGCACTACTATTTTAAAGGAGTCATCAGCATCTAACGAAATGTGACTACTGAAATGGAGCAAATGGAGGAAAAGAGTAACTTAGAGAAATTTTACAACTCAAAAGCTCCAAGTTTAATGTTACCCTTTTGAAATTTTAACTTTGTAAAAGGTAAACCCTAACTTATCTTTTAAAAAAAAGGTAGTTATTCTAAGCATTGGCTTAGGTAGTTATCCTAAGTGGATTAGCCAGGTAGTTATTCTAAGTAGTTATAAAAGTGGTTAAGGTAGTTACCTTAAGTGGTTATTAGCCTCACCTATATATACTTCTTTGTAATTCAATCAAAGGGAGGACTTTTTAGAGAGAATTTAAATAGGGGGAACTTATGAAGAAACTTCTTGGAATATTTTTGGTCTTACACATTGTATAGTTTACTTTTGGAATTGTATAATCTTGAAAAGATAATGAATAATACATTTTTAGTTCATATGTTCTTGATGTATTTCTGAGTTATGATTACTAGTTTCTCGTATGTCATATTTCTATGTATTTGTGTAAATCAAAGTTATCCATTGAAGCATGCAATTGGGGTGATGAAGAACAATCATGTCTCAGTATCCTGATTTGAAAGTGTTAAGATAAATGATCTCTTCGTATGTTGAGATTTGTCATCTTTCTTCATCATTGTTGCACATATGTTGTGAAATTCATCATGAAGATTAGGAAAGTGGTTTCTAGTTTTGTGGTGAAATCCCCTTTGTAATTTGTCTTGAATTTGTGAAATCCAAATCAGTATTCGTATACCTACTATTAGGGTTTCAATAAATCATTTGTCTTGTTAGTTTTTCTTTTCTTCCTTTTTGTACTTTGAGGATAAAAGTACACAAATACCCCTATCATACAAGGGAGCTGCCCCTCTCAAATGTAGAGAGGAATCGACATAGTCCTGCAATTCTTCATCTGTTGTGAGTAGGTTGTTGCTGATCCAAGGGCGAAACAAAGTTATTCAAGAAGATTATTTAAGAGCCACAAATTTGTTTACCAACAAACTTGATGAGGTTAGGGACCAAGCTCAGCAATAAAATAGAAAGAAGCAATCATAGATGAAATACCTAAATGACAAAAGAGCTAAAAATAGAAAATTTGATGTAGATGACATAGTTTCATGTGGAATGCCAGGAGTCAGGACAAAGGGAAACATGGGAAATTTGAAGCCCTATGGTTGGGACCATTTGTTATTGTTGGAAAGGCTGGTGAAGATTTATATTACCTTAAGAACATGACAAGAGAAGGAAAAAAATTGCCAGTACATGGACAGTTCTTAAAAATTTATTTTCTTAAAATCATAAAGAGGAATAAGAATTACCAGTGCATGGACTATTCTTAACAAACCTCTAAAATAAAATTTTCCATGCACAGTAGTATAGGATTTCAATTCACTTCCATTTCTCATCCATACCAACTCCCACTTCAAATACACTTCAAATTCCATACCATATAAATAACACATTTGGTCTGCTTCCCTAGAGACCTAGATTCTTGCTATACCCACAAGGAGTATACATCCCCAATCGGAGCCACCATTAGAACTGGAAAAAATTTGCACTTGTCACTAGCCACCACTCACTTATCCTCCACATACCATAGAAATTTGCCACACATTGATCTTATGATTAATACAGATTGTCAAAATTTGTGTGACAAGATCCATGTTATAGCCCATGATTACTGATGATTCCATAAATATGGCCTTTGAGATAAGCATTTCTCTAACCATAGTTGAGAAAAATGAGCAGTCGATCCTTATCAGCAAGATCATGTGCATGTCTTTCCGATCAAAAAACTATAGCTCTTTATTTAAACATTTAATACATATCAGGAAGACATGAAGGAAGTCTCAGTGATCAAAGGTTTCAAAAGGGTAACACCCTTCTATAGCCTACTAGTCATCAAAGGGACACCAGGACTAGTTTGGGGTGTAATAGGGCAGATTTTTTTCGGGGGGCATAACTTTCGTCCAGTATGTTAGATTTAGCTTTTTATAGTAAAAAAAAATCTTTTTCTATGTACTACATTGTGGTGTGAGTTTTTTTTTATTTTTTCTATTTTGGATAGAAAATGCTTGTTGGAAATTGGCTTGGCTCTTTGTGACTTGACGGGTCATATCTTGTGCATATGGTGTCCAATTTTGGATTTCTTATAGGTGATGGAAAGGAGTTTTTGAACACTATGCAATGGAACAAATTTGGAGATGTTGTTATGTGATTTGTTCACTTGCATTTATATTTGAGTTGTTTTGTGGTTCCTTTGTCTATGATACTTTGTGAGTTCATGGCAAATCAACTCTAGAGGTGGTTTGGTGTTTGAATCATGGAAAACTTACATGTTTATCTCTAATTATCCTTGGTTGGCATGATTATCAATGTGTGGTTGAATTTGTATGTTGCATTATGAGATCTATGAGTTGTGCACTATTGCAGGCTATCTATAGTTACAGATTGTATATATAACTCAGATGTGGGTTGTCTATACCCATAGATGTTTGAGTGTTTATGTAGATTCTATTTGATTGGCCTATTCTAGTCACCTGGTTTATTGGTTTGGTTTTCATTATGAGATAGAGAGATGGTGTTACCTGCTACAGTTATGTTATGGGACCTAGACTTGTTAACTATACGGTATAGTTGTGTGAGACTCATGGGAGTTTGATATAGGTACATTGAGTGGTGATCACGGTGTCATGGAGGTTCCTTGTATGGTTGAGAATTTGGCACAACATAGTTGTTAGGTAGATGTAAAGTTTTTGGTGGTGTTGAATTGATTCTTATTTTGTAGGCGGTGGTTTATCTTCTTGGTTTGAAGATCATGGTTTTACTCTACCTTTTGGGAACTGTTGATGTTGTATTTAAATTCCTTGATTGTGTTGGGGCCATGGAGTCATGTCCCCTTCATAGAAAAATTAAATTGGTGAGATTATTAGTCCATTCCTTTTTCCCGTGGACTAATATATTTAATGAGGGAAGATATTTGATTTAATATTTTATTGTACATCCAAAAATTATGGACATAATATTAATGGGAAACAATAAAATATTAAATAATATCATTTATTTGTACAAGTGGGGGCATGGAATATGGATAAGATATTATTGTAATAGCCAAAATCCATTTTTAGAATATTTTATGATAGTTATGACAAGATTCTATGACAACATCTATGACAGGTTGTCATAGTGGGAGTTATTTTCTATTTTTTGACAAGAGTCTTGCATGGGCTATTTTGGTGAGCATCTTTGGAGAGAATTTGTTGGAAATTAAATTATTTTAATTTATTTTATAAGAGAGGGGCATTTGGATTTGGATCTATTATAAATATTCAAGTATTTTCTTTCAGAAGGACTTTTGGATCATTTTACAACTAAATTTTCTGAATTTGAGCACTTGTGCTTGATTTTTCTTCAGTAGACAAAAACCCATTGGAGGTGTAGGATTGTGGACAAAAAACCATGAGTTGTAGGTGGCTAAAGGATGAACACCATTTTTTCATAGAGGGGAGTTCCATCCAGGGATTGCATTGGAGTTGAAGGTGTTGGTAGACTTCGACAGTTTCTAGTGTTTGGCTTGTCGGTTGTGTTTGTTGTAGTTTTGGTATTTCTAGAGGTGTTGTTTTCTGTTGTTGTTGTGTTTCATGTGTGTTTCTATGTGTTTGTTTTTTTCCATCTATTCTAGGTGTTAGAGATCAATCCTTGGACATTTGGGAGGTGTTGTGGTGATTTTGGCAATGTTAAGTGATTTCCCTAGTGTGTTTTTAGCATTGTTTGGTGTAGTTTGTTGTGGATCTTGGAAACTTGTGTTGCAGAAGTTTGCTGCTGTTATTATCAGTTTATTATACCTGATTATATGATATTTATATCAAAAAAATAAATAAGTACATTTTGTGGAGTTTACAACTTAATTTGTATTGTTTCTGTGTATGACTAGTTGGCTAGTCTTAGTGAATTTGATGTATTTTTGGTGGAGTTTATTAAAATCCTTTTCAAATATGATTTAAATTATAAAATCTCAGTTTGGTACATTACACAAGGATGATATTGTTGATAACTAAGAGGGGGGGTGAATCAGTTATCTTAATTAATTTAACTTTCTATTCTTCTTTAACAACTAGTGCAGCATCAAAGTAAATAAGCATCCATAATCATGAAAGCAGAAACAAAGTCAATACACATAACATAATGATTTTAACGTAGAAAACCCTGTTAAGGGAAAAACCATGGGGTGACTAACCCAAGAATGTATTCTCTGTTAGAAGAATAGAAATACAAAATGGCACTTGCCAATTAGGGCTCACTGCCCGAGCACACTGCTCACAGGAGGCTCACTTCCTACAAGAGACTCATTGTCTACAAGGTATGAAGTAATAAGATACTTGAACTAATGAGAAGAATCCACACATGCTGAGGTTCAGTTCTGGTTAGGCTCAATACACTAATCTACTGCACTTCATTCTTCCTCTTCTTTGGTGCTATTGTCCTGTCACATACCAGACCTGTATTACTGTTGTTACTCTGCTCCTCTGATTTTCTTCGCACTCCACAACTCACAACACACACCTTCAGACCGAAATCAATCTGGTATATATATATATATATCAGCACCAAGGATTTCATCCATTTTCTAGTCAGCATTCAGAATACTTACTATTTTCCCAAACTCTTGGTCTGTCGGCTGAATCCTTGCTTATCAAGTGATGCGTATCAAAGAGATGCTTATAGAAGTCATCAATAATGTTGGCCAATCATGAATGATACCTTATGAAACTTGATCACCATCAATAACTCATCTGGATTAAGGTCTGATGCTCTACCAGTCAGTTCTTCCTCTGTCAACTCTGCCAAACAGGAACCCAACACTTAAGTGCTCATATCTTTTCACTCTTTCATCACTGGAGGCTCAATCTCTGGAATGTATCAGTCAAGGTACACCTCTTGACTTCCCCAAGTCTGCACTTTACTAAGATACTTCCTTTGAGAGATTCGGACCTGACTATCAGACCTTGCCACATGCTCTGTTCTTGCTTACCGGACCGCATCATTCTTCAATCTGACTTCCAGTATAGGCACACCATGTCCTGTGGATGGGTGGGATGAACTTTGTTGCCATCAATGACAACACTCATGAAGCTACACTGTGTCTCTTGCCAACAGATATTCATTTAGGATATGGCTATCATGGTGCCATGTATAGCTCGGTATCACTGTTCAGTGGGAGCTTTGGCTATGATATGGATTCATCACTTGGTGATGGATGATCTTTTGTAGTAGTTGTTGGTGTCATGGAGGAGCTCTTGGATCCTATTTTTGTATGTAGTGAGATTTCTTTGACATCTTGAGTTCTATTGATAGGGGATGATTATCTTCATGCAATTTGAAGATGTTGACATCTTAGTACCATGGATTTGTTAGTTTTGATAGTTGATATTTTTTTACAAGATGGGTGTTATTGTGCCATGGTGGACTCTTGATCACACATTAGAGTTTTGGCATGATACAATTGCTCTTTGGAGAAAATATATGTTAATTTGAGAAATATGATCTTCCTTTGAGGAGATGTAGATCTTGAGCTCATGGTGAGTTCTTGATCATGTATTTGGAGCTTTGATGGTGATTTGTGATAATCTGATTGATGAGTGGTGTGATCATTCTGCTTGTGAGCTTCTAGTTATTGTGGTGTTGCATTGGAGTTTGATTGGCATGAGATGATTGGTTGTACACCTATTTTAGATTTGGATGAGGCTAGAGATCTCTTGTTCTTGAAAATTGTGTTGAGATGATTACTCTTTGATGAGGTTTCAGTAAGAAGACCAAGGAGCTTACACCTAGGTTGGATGTGAGTTCAACATGGACCTAGAGGAACAATCTCATCCCCCACTCTTGGTCTTCTCGATGGTGAAAGATTTGATAGGTATTGCCCACCTAGTTTTGAGATGCATTATTTCCTTGTGTCTTGTCTTTTCATGTATGCTTGAGTCTTGAGCTAAGGATGTTAGTTCTGAGGACTTGTTTGAGGAGCATATGCATGGTTATGATTTGTTATCTCCTTATGCTTGATTCTAATTTGTTTTGAGGTCATTGTGTTTAAAGGAGATGGTTAGTGGCTTTGGGCATGTTCCTTGTTTAGGTAATGGATGTTTTATTTGATCTTCTTTTGGTTTGAGAGGCATACATCTTGATTAGTTGGATGTTGAGGAGGCTTCTTTATTTGGGATTTTAGGAAGGAGATCATACTTTTTTAGAGGTATAGCACATTGGTATTTGTATAAGGACATGATTTTGATTTGTAGGTTCTCTCTTGTTGGTCTAATGCTTCTTCTCGGATGTTCATGTTCACATGCCATTGGAATTGGTTTTTCTATCTTCCATGATGTGGAGAACTTGGGAGAGTTATGGACTTGTGGTGAGATTTATGTTGTAGTTGTTTTAGTTTGTAGGTCTTTCATATCAGTGCATGTTTTCTTCAACACTATGTGATAGAAGATTTAGCCACATCTTCTATGTGAGTGCTATTGGTTGATCTTTGGATGCCTTGATCTATTTTAGATTTGACATTACCATGCAGTGGGAGTTTTAGGATGTATATGTGTTGTTTTTTGGATGTTCTCATTACACTACAATGTTGAGGGTCTTGAGGTTTGTTAGATCACATTTTTATGGGTTTCTACCTTGGAGGACTTATCTAGGTAGGATAGAGTATATACAAGGACTTGTGATCATTGTGATTTGGGTTGGATATGTTGATGGCATAAGGTCTACTTGTTATGATTAGTATACCTTGGATTGGATGTATGGTTAGTTGGATGTGTTAGCAATGAGTTTTGGTTGCTATTATATATATGGTGATTAATTCTTGTCGCTACTCAGGCCTATTTGTTACCATTGGATTTGGTGTTTATGTTTAGATATCAATTCAGGTAGGATTCATGCATCTTTGTGATAGTTTAGTGTGGCATCTCTTTGGAGGATCTTATCTTTTATGCATTAGCATGATGGAGGATGAGAGGATTCTTGTTTGAGATAGAGGTCACCTTGATTATTGTTGTAGGTATCTTGATGGAGCATATGGATGTTTACATGGTACATGTTAGGCATATGCATTGTTTCTTGGATGTTTTGAGTTTACTTTATTTGACCCCTTATGCAATGTATACAACAAGTGGGAGAATGTTGGGAAACATGTGTTGTACACCTTGCATAAATGTAATATTTATATACTTTATTAGTCTGAAATAGAGTAGATCAAAGAGGGTGAAATATCCAAAGTAGCATAGGGAAGAAATATGCAAGGTATAATGGCTAGGGACATAAGAGTAGGTGAAGAAAAGGATTTGAATACTTAGGTGCTTGGTGAATATCTAAAGGATCTCCCAATAAGAGTAGAAGATGGAGATAGAAGTGCAAATGAGATTAAGATTGTAGTCGAAAATGTCAATATCAAAATTGCAGAAGAAATTCTGAGCATTAAGATCCTGGATAGTTTTCTTAACTCAAAGGTGGAGAAACTAAAAAAGAGAGCTATCATCATGAAATTCGTTGGGATCTAGCCATCCTTGAACAAAATTAAAACATGGATCAGTTAGATATGTTTGAGCTTGAACCCTGAGGTTAGTTTTATGGTACTAGGGTTTTGGCAAATCATTCTTAATATTGAATCAACAAGGACAATGTTTTGAAGGGAGAGCCATGGATCATGGGTAACGCAGGATTGTATTTGAGATAGTGGTCTCCTAGTTTTGATCTGCATAAGAAATTTATCAATAACATCCCTATATGGATTAGGATTTATAAGTTTCCTATGGAACTTTGGACAAAGGAGATATTCCAATTGATTGGGGATTATTTGGGAGAATATGTTCAATGCTCAAAACTTACAGGAGGGAAACAACTATGAATTATGCTAGGCTACATGTGTCAAACTAGACCTAACCTATCAGACATACTATTAGATTGCGCTCGATTCTTGGGGAATTGAATCGTGAATTAGACTATGAATGTATTCCAATATGATGTTTTAGATGCTGGAAAGTAGGGCATATAGCTAAAAAGTGCAAAAAGAAGAATGTGGAAAATGTTGTGCCAAAGCCTTACAACCCAAAAAAGAAGGAAGTGGAGGAAGAGGAGAGGGAGACTAATGAGGGTAATTCCCTAGAAAGAGCTATCTTAAGCCCTAAGAACATAGAAATTAGGAATATTTTTTTCCTGGATGAGGAGTTCAAAGAGAATAGCTCAGGACATGAGACTCTCTGAAGCATTGAAAATGTAATTAGTGAAATTCCTAGTAGTGCGGGAGGGGCTTCACCCCCAAGACAAGAAAAAGGGCTAGAGCCTAGGAATGAGGACAACATCTTGGAGGTAGAGAAAGGTGGGGAAGAGGACAAAGAGAATTCCTAGATAATAGTAACAAGGAGTTCAATGAAAAATGAATGCAAGAATAATGTAGTTTTGGATGTTGGTGGCTCTAATGCTAAAGGCAGGAAGATAGATGCCTTTAAGGTAAGAAAGAAAGAATTAGAAGATATTGGTAAGGGGACCCAAGAGTCATTGAACAAGTATGCCAAAGATGGAGGTGAGCACCTCCTTGGTGGCATATCCCAATGAAGATTATAAATTGGAATATTCAGGGCCTCAACGGCCTTGAGAAGCATCATTTGTTAAAACAATTGATTGAGATGGAAGGTCCATATGTCAATCTGATTCAAGAGACCAAATTAGAAGGTGTGATCTTGAAAGGGCTAGTGAGCAGAATTTGGAGGAATGGAGACTGCCTCACCATGGATGCGGATGGGAGAAATGGAGATCTTGCCATCATTTGGAACAATTTCAGGTATTCAGGTATGATGATTGAGGGAAAACCTAATTTTTTATCTATCATCTTGAAGTGTTTAGGTTATAATCAGAGTTTAATTGTTACAAATGTTTATGCTCCCAATCAGGAGAAAGAAAGATTGGGTGTTTGGGAATATATTAGCATATTCAGATAGGGTGTTACAGTTGGTATATGGATAGTAGGAGGGGACTTCAACATCATTATGGCTCTAGGAAAGAAAAAATGGGGGAGGGGGCTAAACAATCTTGGTTCACTTGAGTTTAGAAGAATGTGTGAAGATTTATCCTTAGTTGATATAAAAATGAAGACAAGATGGTTCACATGGAATAATATAAGGCTAGGATAGCTGAATATTTTGTACAGGTTGGACAGATTTCTTGTATGCTTGGAATGAGTATTAGATTTAGAGATGTTTCACTCATAAGTGCTACAATTTTGGGGTTCTGACCATTGGCCAATATCCTTACACATGAGCAAGAATAGGAAGCCCAAGGGCATTCCATTCAAGATGGAATCTTTTGAGTATGAGCACCCAAAGTTTGAGGAGGCTCTCAAAGGATGGTGGAACATTAATATTCGTGGATGCCAAAGATTTTTTATATTCCAAAAATTGAATGAGATTAAGAATCAAGTTAGAGTCTGGAACAAGGAGGTGATGGTAGACATCGATGAAAGTAAAAATAAGATGAGGTGGAGAGTGACATAATGAAAGAGGACCTCAATTCTGATCTTCGAGAGAAGGAAAATGACTTACTGGAAGAAAAAGGGAGGATTCTGAGGATGGAAGAGATTATGTGGCAAGAAAAGTCAAGAATCAAATGGCTTAAAGAGGGAGATAGAATTACTAGGTTCTTCCACATGGAAGCCAAGGTAAGAAGGCAGGCCAACAAGATTCTAAAAATCTAGAAACCTAGAGGTATAATTATAGAAGATATAGAGGCAATTAAGTAGGAAGGAAAAAGCTTCTTCCAATAGTTGATAGGTGAGGCTCCAGAGGTAGAGAATGGGGTACAAGCCAAGTTACTTGACAATATTCCCAACTTGGTAAGTGATTCTCAAAATGAAAAATTAATGGCTCCCTTCTCAAAATAGGAAATTAAAGAGATTGTTTTTCCTTAGGGGCAAGGAGTGCCCCTGGGCCTCATCGGTTCCATGTAGAATTTTTTTAGAGATACTAGGATATAGTAGGGGAGGAAGTTTGGAGGGCTATGGATGAGAGTAGAAATAAAAAGGCCATGTTGAAATCTTGGAATTTTACATATTTAGCTCTGATCCCCAAGAACAAGGAGCCAAAATACTTTGATGAATATAGACCCATTTCTTTGTGCAACTCTGTGTACAAAATCATCACTAAACCTACTTCTTCTAGGCTCAAGAAGTGCTTGGAGGGTCTTATCTCAAAATAACAAATAGGCTTCCTCAAAGGAAGGTAGATTATAGATGGAATCATCATAGCACATGAGACCATTCACTCCATCAAGGCCAAAAAGTATTAAGGGATGGTGGTTAAGTTGGACATGAATAAGGCATATGACCAGGAGACTTGGGAATTTCTTTTTCAGATAATGAGAAGGTTTGGTTTCAGCAATGATTGGTTTAATTGGGTCTTCTATTGTATCTCCATGGCCTCCTTTGTTGTGCTAATCAATGGTGCAACCATTGAATTTTTTAATGCTAAGAGGTGACTGAGACAAGGGGACCCTCTTTCTTCTTTTTTGTTCTTAACTGAGGAATTGTTGTGATGTTCACAACACGCCCCATTATGCTCCTTAGCAAAATGGGGACCCCTGCTGATGTTTGCTTTTTGCTTCTGCTTGTGTTTTTCTGCTTTCTGGCGGTTTGGTAAAAATGAAGGTCAGGTGCATCATCATCATGATATTGAATGAGGTAGGTCATCATCATGAGGTTAGTTTGTCAAAGTTCATATTTTGTTTCTATGACCTCATATTTAGAAAGAGCTTGAAATTCCATACAGGTTTGCCTTTTACTTCACTTGAAAATTCTTCCATATGTGAAAGTTATGCATGGTCAAAGTTTTGGTCAAACCTGATATTCGCAGGAAGATCATCATATTTTTATATCCTGAGTCATGTTGTCAAGATCATCATGATCTTGGTCTATCACCCGATAAAAATCATGCAGTCGCAATATCCGGACGTCAATCTTAGGTGGTAGTGCCCTTTACCCGTCAAATGGCCTTATGCGCATTATGCAGCATCATGATATTTTTTAGGAGGGTCATATGTTATAAACTCGGTTTTGGTTACATGAAGAACATCATCATCATCATCATATTTGAACCCCCCCCGATAATATCCTGAGGTTCAAATATCATGATGATATCAACTTTAAGTCAAGGTAAGTTCCCCGTCGAGCGGTCTTTGTATAGCGAGCATCATCATGATATTTCAACATTACCTGATCTTATAATATCATACTGATCACCCTTAGAAAATTCATCATCGGCATATTTGCATGCGCGTGTTATAAACCTATCGGAGGGTCATCATCATGATATTTGCTGAAGTTCGAAATATGATGATGACGACTTCATATCATCCTGATCTTTCACGAGGGTCATTCGCTGAAATTTGCCAAGTGGAGACATCATCATCATAATTCGATTAAGAGGATCATCATGTTCATATCCTCCTGATCGCCCTTTTTGCAATATCATGATGATCACCCTATCTATTAAGAAGGAGGGCGATATTTCATTCCTCAAACAGCATGATCATATTTTACAATATCACCCTAGCGCAAATATCATGATGACCTCAACGCATCCTTGTGCTCCGAAAGCGAAATATGATGATTACGTCATCATGATAATTCGATGAGGAGGATCATCATCATATTTTTTATCCTGTCATATTGTCAAGATCATTATGATCTTGTTTGTTCACCCGATATTTCGTAAAGTCCTCCTGCCGATGAAATACAACCTTTTGTAAAGATCCTGATGATCATCATCATCACATTTTCCCTTCAGCAGGATATTTTCTAAAACATGATCCAGTTGGCGAAATATCATGATGACGTCATGTTCTAAGTTTAACGAAGGCTCCGGATATCATAATGACGTCATCCCGATCTGATAAACGAAAAAACAAATATCCTGATGATCATCATCATCACATTTTTCCTTCAACAGGATATTTTCAAGCACGATCCGGTTCCCGAAATATGATGATGATGTCTTATTCTAAGTTCGACAAAAGCAAATATCCTGATGATCATCTTCATCATGCTAATTTTTTGAGAGGGTTACCTTGGCCGCAAAAAGGATCATATTACATTCATCATCCTGATCATGCTCCTTAGGTGACCTAATATCACAATTATCCCCTGATCTTAACTGAACATGATGGTGACGTCATCCTTAGCATTTCAATGAAGCCCGAATATCATGATGACGTCACCATCATCTTCCTTTCCTCGGCAGCATGATCATATTCATATCCTCCTATTCTTCTTCAACATGATGATGATGATGATGTTGTTCTTTTCTCCAATATGCAGAAGCGAAATATCATGATGACATCATCTGGGCCTTCGGAAGGGAATGCATCATATTTTCCGAATATCATGATGATGAAGTGAATGTCGGCTAACATGTTTTTTGACACGCCGATAGCGCTGGTCATGCCGATGGGCGGGAAATGAAGCGGTGGAATTTTAAAGTGTTTTTTTTGGCACCTCTGGCATTTTCCCGGTCACCGATAGTTGACCCGATGAACTTTGAGCAGTCTGAACGCATTTTTGACACGTTTTGAGGAGTTTTCTGGATCCGATCTCCGCAATCTTGCGCAGTCACCTGGATTTAAACGCTTATTTTAATTTCATGCTGTTTATGTGATAAATGTGAAACTTATTGCTTGTCTTGTCTTGCAGGGCTTGCAGTTGAGGAAGCAGCTGGAAAGTCAACACAGTGACCTCATGGAAGAAGATCTGATCTCAGGAGCAAGAAGATAAGGATGAAATGCAAAAAGTCAAGGCCATTCAAGTAAAGAAGAAGGTTGCAGCTGAGAGTATTATCACAAAAGACAAACAGAAGTTATTACCCAGCTGCCGGAACTTCTCAGACGGGGCAATATTTCACCCAGATTTGACACTGCTCAGAGATTTTTTTTGAGAACTGGTTCACCAGCATTTATTGCTGTAACCAGGGTTTGAACCAGGGGTTCAGTTAGGTTTTTGCTGTAGTAAGGACAATCAGAATGTCTTTATATTGTGCCTCTCTACATTGTAATACTTTACAACAGGGATTTTTAGGGCCAACAACAGGGATTTTAGGGCCTACAACAGGGATTTTAGGAAAACAACAGTGGCTACACAGGATTCTTTTAGAAGCATATAGCAGTTAGCATAGTTTAGAGGTAGAAGAAGGAGGTCGCCTGTTTGTCTGCAGTAAGGTGTGCGTGGAATGTCTGGCTGCCTTACTGTATCTGTAAAGCTTGTAAGTTCTCTGTAGTATGATCAATGAAACTAAGAGTCATTCCTACATTGTAAATCATGTATGACTATTCGTTTCTAATACAATAGAATCTGGAGTTCTGCATCTATCTTCTGAGTGTTCTCCTGCTCTTCTTTGTGTTTTGAAATATCTTCTTTGAGAGCTTGCAATTTTAAATGTATGTTTGTGAAAATGCTCAGAACTTACATTTAGGGTTTTTACTGTGGATTTGATCAAATTACTGTGAAATTTACATAGTGCATAACAGAAACAATTAGATCCTTCGATAGATTAAATTAGGTATAGAGTAGATCTTTCTAACTTTTCCCAACCCATCTGAAATATTTAGCTGAAAACGTAGAAATCTAAAGGAAATTATCTCAAATTTGAAGAAGCATGTATAACAGAGCTATAAGTAGACAGTTTTCATAAACAGATAAAGAAGAAAGCTGCAAAAATTCAAGAAAACCATCTAAAACTTGCAGCCCGGTAACACTTGTATGCAAATGAACAGAATACTTGTTGAAATCTATGACCTCTTTGCATATTCTTAGTCCAGTAAACCACAAAATAAACCTAAACTACGTAAGGCCCCTTGAACATTACAGCTTCACATTGACCAACTGAACTTGACCAACCGAACCATTGTAGACTTGGGATTAGTTGGATCTCAAATGATTCCTTCTTATCTTTCAAGTATAGTTTCAGTTCATTATATGTGAATTTTAACTTATTGTTATGATTGCATCAAAACAGTCATCAACAGTTTTCTGGCGCTAGAAGAAGGGCTAGAAGGCTGTATATTGTAATCATCAACAGTTTTTTGGCGCTAGAAGGAGGGCTAGAAGGCTGTATATTGTAATCATCAACAGTTTTTTGGCGCTAGAAGGAGGGCCTGATTTGGTTTAGGGTTAAAATTTCTGAGTTTAAATGCTATATTCTGAGATATGTTAGATCTCATAAAATTTCAAAGGCTTAAAAAGTTGAAAGAGGGTCCCATTTTCAATGGACTCATATAGGGACAGTTTTCAAGTTGACATTCCTTCATTTCAGAAAGCTTTGAATAACCAGCTTTATCCCAAAAATTTATATAGCTATAGTTTATTTGGAAGGTGTAGGATACATAAGTCCGTAGAGCATGGTGAGCTTAATTGTCTATCTTTTCTTACAAGATTAGATTTATATTTGAAAGGACTAATCTCTCTCTCAGATGTGTATAAGGCTGAAAGTTGGCAGGGAAATGAGGAGATTATTGAGCGACAGAAGGATGCAGCATCAACGGTCATTAAATGTGCAGAGGATACAAAGATGGAACCAATGCTAAGAATAAGGGATAGTAAGATCTCTTGGTAGGAATCATGTGATGGTAAGAAAAAAAATCTGTCTTTTCGTCAGGATCCGGCTGTGATTAAAGTTAATGAAAAGTATAAATATCCTAAAAAATGCAGAGAAGAAATCACAGCTCATGTCCCTTTTCTAGATAATAAGCAAAAAGGATTTAATGAAAAGGAAAAGGAAAGTGAGGTTCATCTTGATACATTTGATAAATATATAGAACTACTAAGGAATATTTGTCAAGGAGAAGCCTCTGGGTCTGACCTGGAAAGTTTTAACGAACATGATTTGGCAAAGAAATGTAAACAAGCATTGGCAAAATTAAAATGCACTAAAACTGATAAGATCCCTACTGTAGAAATTAATGATGTCATAGAAAAGAAAGAAAATGCTAGTGTTACACCTGACTTCTCTAAATTAAATGATCAAAATCAAGATTGTTGCAGGTCAATAAGATTAGACTCTTCACTGAATGATAAATATGAGTCATCTGATGAACAATTCTTGAAAAAAGAGGATACAGAGGATCAAGGAGCTGCTGTGCATAATCAGACATCATCCCCATGCCATGTTGAAAATAAAACAGGGGAGTACTCCTGTCAATCAAAAGATGTCATCCCACCTTTACTCTCAAGTGATTTAGAAATGATTAATTTCTGTATATCAGATGATGATGAAGATACTTACTTAAGTGTTGATGTGCAGGGAACTAATGAGAACATTGAGAGATTTGCTAAATTTGAGGATAAACTGAACATCCAGAATGAAGGAACAAGGCTGGATGAAGATGAAGAAATGATACATCTGGAGTCATTCATCTTTCAACTTGAAAAAGGACTAGACATAGAGCTGGGCAATGAAAATGTAGAGCTAAATGAAAAGCCAGCTATCAATAAACAAGTGTGTTCCACAGAGCTAAAGGCACATCAGGTTGTCTCTTTCCTTTCCTTAGTAAACAATGATAAATGCTATTTTGATTATGGAAATTCAAGAGATAGGACATGCTTATGGATTAATCATAAACCTGATGAGCAGCCTCAGTTACTAATTAAGAGCTATTCTGATAAACACAATGAATCTAGAATATCAGAATTTTTTTCAGAATTCAAAGATAAATCTGCTAGAATGAGGACCATAACTAATACCCTGTTACTCCTGCACAACCTAAAGAAATATGCAAGTAGGGGTGTTTTTGGGTCTTTTCCCTGGGTTTCCAATTACCTTGTAGAGGCTTGTATATAGTCTGGTAGGGTAGTTGTTTTTGTTTTTATGTTCTTCTTTCGCTGTTTTCTTTTAGGTTAGTTGTCTATATAGTTCCTTTTTGTTTGTTTTTGCTTTTTGTTTCTTTCTGTTTGTGCAGTTTCTTCTTTTGTTGTGTTGTTTGTACAGCCTGTTTGTTTGGTTTGTTTGTTGTCTCCTCAGCAGGGATCTTTATTTTACTTTAGAGTATTAAGGAGCAAAACTAGCAACCATTCAAAATAGTATATAATTTAGGATATTTAGGTTAACCATTTGCAATTTACACATAATTTGTCACTGTCATGAATGTAGAGAGTTGTTCATCTTCTGAAGTTTTGTATTCAATAAATGTGATTGAGAATTCGAAGCAGGTTTCTCACGATGACACACCTAAAATCCTTGGGTTTGTTGAACTTACCAGTGTAGATATTAGGTGAAAAATCAGAGGTCACCCTTGCTACCATTACAATTCTCAGCTTAATTTCAGCAAGTGTCCACTCCTTGCATCATGAAGTTACAAATTGCTATATCTTATGAAATCTTTCAAAATTAGAAAACAAAAAAATAAATAAATAAATGAATAAAGCCGATTATACTGAAAATCCAGATTAAGCCATCTAAGTAACTCTACCAGGGCTATGGACACTCACTGGCAGTGGGGCTCTACTTAGGAGAATTGTAACGATAACCTTGCCGAGGCTATAGACACTCGTTGGCAGCAAGGCTCTATCCGGTCGGCTATGAGGGAATATCCTCACCTACGTAGGCTAATGTCAGTCACTGGTTTGTTCAACTGATCTTCAAGATGAGGATAATTAATCACATGCACACAACTAAACTGAAAATGGAAGTTCATGCATCTTTATTGAATACTTTGAGTCTCAAGCTGAATAGTAATTTGCAGGAAAGATAGTTGGGAGTTATGAGTTCATTTCATCTAGTTTCCTTGAACACTTTGAATTTAATTGTTTTGTTTTGGTTGCTAGTTGTTGTGATGTTCACAACACGCTCCATTATGCTCCTTAGCAAAATGGGGACCCCTGCTGATGTTTGCTTTTTGCTTCTGCTTGTGTTTTTCTGCTTTCTGGCGGTTTGGTAAAAATGAAGGTTAGGTGCATCATCATCATGATATTGAATGAGGTAGGTCATCATCATGAGGTCAGTTTGTCAAAGTTCATATTTTGTTTCTATGACCTCATATTTAGAAAGAGCTTGAAATTCCATACAGGTTTGCCTTTTACTTCACTTGAAAATTCTTCCATATGTGAAAGTTATGCACGGTCAAAGTTTTGGTCAAACCTGATATTCGCAGGAAGATCATCATATTTTTATATCCTGAGTCATGTTGTCAAGATCATCATGATCTTGGTCTATCACCCGATAAAAATCATGCAGTCGCAATATCCGGACGTCAATCTTAGGTGGTAGTGCCCTTTACCCGTCAAATGGCCTTATGCGCATTATGCAGCATCATGATATTTTTTAGGAGGGTCATATGTTATAAACTCGGTTTTGGTTACATGAAGAACATCATCATCATCATATTTGAACCCCCCCCGATAATATCCTGAGGTTCAAATATCATGATGATATCAACTTTAAGTCAAGGTAAGTTCCCCGTCGAGCGGTCTTTGTATAGCGAGAATCATCATGATATTTCAACATTACCTGATCTTATAATATCATGCTGATCACCCTTAGAAAATTCATCATCGGCATATTTGCATGCGCGTGTTATAAACCTATCGGAGGGTCATCATCATGATATTTGCTGAAGTTCGAAATATGATGATGACGACTTCATATCATCCTGATCTTTCACGAGGGTCATTCGCTGAAATTCGCCAAGTGGAGACATCATCATCATAATTCGATTAAGAGGATCATCATGTTCATATCCTCCTGATCGCCCTTTTTGCAATATCATGATGATCACCCTATCTATTAAGAAGGAGGGTGATATTTCATTCCTCAAACAGCATGATCATATTTTACAATATCACCCTAGCGCAAATATCATGATGACCTCAACACATCCTTGTGCTCCGAAAGCGAAATATGATGATTACGTCATCATGATAATTCGATGAGGAGGATCATCATCATATTTTTTATCCTGTCATATTGTCAAGATCATTATGATCTTGTTTGTTCACCCGATATTTCGTAAAGTCCTCCTGCCGATGAAATACAACCTTTTGTAAAGATCCTGATGATCATCATCATCACATTTTCCCTTCGGCAGGATATTTTCTAAAACATGATCCGGTTGGTGAAATATCATGATGACGTCATGTTCTAAGTTTAACGAAGGCTCCGGATATCATGATGACGTCATCCCGATCTGATAAACAAAAAAACAAATATCCTGATGATCATCATCATCACATTTTTCCTTCAACAGGATATTTTCAAGCACGATCCGGTTCCTGAAATATGATGATGATGTCTTATTCTAAGTTCGACAAAAGCAAATATCTTGATGATCATCTTCATCATGCTGATTTTTTGAGAGGGTTACCTTGGCCGCAAAAAGGATCATATTACATTCATCATCCTGATCATGCTCCTTAGGTGACCCGATATCACAATTATCCCCTGATCTTAACTGAACATGATGATGACGTCATCCTTAGCATTTCAATGAAGCCCGAATATCATGATGACGTCACCATCATCTTCCTTTCCTCGGCAGCATGATCATATTCATATCCTCCTATTCTTCTTCAACATGATGATGATGATGATGTTGTTCTTTTCTCCAATATGCAGAAGCGAAATATCATGATGACATCATCTGGGCCTTCGGAAGGGAATGCATCATATTTTCCGAATATCATGATGATGAAGTGAATGTCAGCTAACATGTTTTTTGACACGCCGATAGCACTGGTCATGCCGATGGGCGGGAAATGAAGCGGTGGAATTTTAAAGTGTTTTTTTTGGCGCCTCTGGCATTTTCCCGGTCACCAATAGTTGACCCGATGAACTTTGAGCAGTCTGAACGCATTTTTGACGCGTTTTGAGGAGTTTTCTGGATCCGATCTCCGCAATCTTGCGCAGTCACCTGGATTTAAACGCTTATTTTAATTTCATGCTGTTTATGTGATAAATGTGAAACTTATTGCTTGTCTTGTCTTGCAGGGCTTGCAATTGAGGAAGCAGCTGGAAAGTCAACACAGTGACCTCATGGAAGAAGATCTGATCTCAGGAGCAAGAAGATAAGGATGAAATGCGAAAAGTCAAGGCCATTCAAGTAAAGAAGAAGGTTGCAGCTGAGAGTATTATCACAAAAGACAAACAGAAGTTATTACCCAGCTGCCGGAACTTCTCAGAAGGGGCAATATTTCGCCCAGATTTGACACTGCTCAGAGATTTCTTTTGAGAACTGGTTCACCAGCATTTATTGCTGTAACCAGGGGTTTGAACCAGGGTTCAGTTAGGTTTTTGCTGTAGTAAGGACAATCAGAATGTCTTTATATTGTGCCTCTCTACACTGTAATACTTTACAACAGGGATTTTTAGGGCCGACAACAGGGATTTTAGGGCCTACAACAGGGATTTTAGGAAAACAACAGTGGCTACACAGGATTCTTTTAGAAGCATACAACAGTTAGCATAGTTTAGAGGTAGAAGAAGGAGGTCGCCTGTTTGTCTACAGTAAGGTGTGCGTGGAATGTCTGGCTGCCTTACTGTATCTGTAAAGCTTGTAAGTTCTCTGTAGTATGATCAATGAAACTAAGAGTCATTCCTACATTGTAAATCATGTATGACTATTCGTTTCTAATACAATAGAATCTGGAGTTCTGCATCTATCTTCTGAGTGTTCTCCTGCTCTTCTTTGTGTTTTGAAATATCTTCTTTGAGAGCTTGCAATTTTAAATGTATGTTTGTGAAAATGCTCAGAACTTACATTTAGGGTTTTTACTGTGGATTTGATCAAATTACTATGAAATTTACATAGTGCATAACAGAAACAATTAGATCCTTCGATAGATTAAATGAGGTATAGAGTAGATCTTTCTAACTTTTCCCAACCCATCTAAAATATTTAGCTGAAAACGTAGAAATCTAAAGGAAATTGTCTCAAATTTGAAGAAGCATGTATAACAGAGCTATAAGTAGACAGTTTTCATAAACAGATAAAGAAGAAAGCTGCAAAAATTCAAGAAAACCATCTAAAACTTGCAGCCCGGTAACACTTGTATGCAAATGAACAGAATACTTGTTGAAATCTATGACCTCTTTGCATATTCTTAGTCCAGTAAACCACAAAATAAACCTAAACTACGTAAGGCCCCTTGAACATTATAGCTTCACATTGACCAACTGAACTTGACCAACCGAACCATTGTAGACTTGGGATTAGTTGGATCTCAAATGATTCCTTCTTATCTTTCAAGTATAGTTTCAGTTCATTATATGTGAATTTTAACTTATTGTTATGATTGCATCAAAACAGTCATCAACAGTTTTCTGGCGCTAGAAGAAGGGCTAGAAGGCTATATATTGTAATCATCAACAGTTTTTTGGTGCTAGAAGGAGGGCTAGAAGGTTGTATATTGTAATCATCAACAGGAATGTTAGGGAAAATTATAACATACTTATGCTTCTTTTGGATGATCAAATCTTATATGACAACAACGCTTTTGTATTTGGAGCTAAGGAGATAAGAAGACTTTTAGATTACTTGGAAAATTGAGCTAAAGGAAAATCTTGGATTCTAGAGCACTCGAATTTGGAACCCTAGCGATTGAAGTGTTGGGACAGGAAAATTAAAAATTTTCTTGTATTCTTACCTGACCAAATCAGAAAAAATTATGCCCAAAAATCATGATGCTAACTGGTGTATTCCATTAAAATCACAAGCTTTCACCACAAGTGAGTGTATCACTCGCTAAATTACACTAAAATGAAGGGCTTCAATTCCTATGTTTCGGCAAGACATCCCCTTTTGTCATACCGATCCATGTTCTGCAAGGGAGTTGTTGAAATAGCTATCGGCATAAGAATAAGCATCGGTGAGAAGATTTCAAGAATCACCAATGGAGAAAGTGACACCGATGACCTTTCATCGGGAAAAAAATGCATGATCACTATTGGTTCCTGCATGAGTAGTCAAGTTTCAAGCAGTTAGCATGCAGGTACCTTCCCTAAAAATCTAAAAAGGTTCTAAGTCTTTGGGCCTCCTCAGCATTTTTCAGCTGCAACATCATATTTTCTTAAGGAGAGGAGGTCATCATCATCATATTTCCAGACATCACCTTGATGTTGCTTACGAGGGTCATCATATTTTCTACCTGCATGATCTTTCACCAGGGTGATATTTTAACATCGGGTGATCTTAGTTAAGATCATCTTGATGATGTTGCTACAAAGTCCTAAGCATGACTTGATCTTCCATGGGGTCATCATATTTGAACATCAGGTGATTTTAGTTAAGATCATCTTGATGTTGTTTTATCACTTCATGTTTTTTCATCGCCCTAATGCTGCTGACATCATTCTTATGTCAGGGTGATATCTGCTTTTTCTACCTATCTGCAGCATGATATTTGTGCATTAGGATGATGTTTCCAAACATCTGGTTATCTTCTGAATATCATCCTGATGCCGACATGTGGTGGTGACGTCATCAAGGTCTGGGGGGTCATATTTCTAACACTAAGTCATCTTATGAAGATCCCCCGACGTTGCAAATATGATGGTGACGTCATCCGGATATGCAAAGATGCGCGGTATGCGGATATGATGATGACATCATTAGGATTTTGTGGACATGCAGGATGTTCATCGACCAGACGTGTGGTATCAGCAAAGCAGGAGGATCTTCCTCTGATGCATCAGGTTGTGCTGATGAAGGTGACTATCAGGATGATATTTCACATGAAGGTATGGCTATCATGCAGATCATGATGCTGACGTCACGGTGATATGGAGTATCCGGATGTCATGTTGGAGGATGATGATGACGAGACTTATACTAGTGTCGTCGGGAGAAAAAGCACCGACATCATATATGCTCACGACCTAGTATATAAGGTGATGAGGAGGTTGCCGTGGGGTGCATGTGGGATAATTAGATCCTGCATGATTTGAATTATTAGGGTGATATTTCTTGGCAAGAAAAGCTGTGAATGCACAGTCTACTGCATTTCCCGAGGCCACTGGTTTGGTACGCCATTAATGGCGGATGCTACAGAGTATGGGTGACAGCATGGATGTTTCAACCACCCGATTGATGATGTGAATCACTAGGCGGCGGCACACGGCTTGAGGCCTCCCCTGTCTCCTCCCCTACCTGCTGCATTCAATGCGATGAGCACCATTTTCTCAATGTATTATATCTGGCAAATTTTGAATTTGCCTGGTGGTTAAGGCTGAGCACCTCCTTGCTATATAAGTAGGGTTGTGTTGCTCATTTGTAGGTTGTTGAAGGCCTGGGGCATTTTTGTGTAAATAATGAAAGACAAGGCATGATCCTAGTTGTTTTATCCCATTTTGGAGTTTATGTGTTGCAGCATGAGTGTATTTTGCACATATGTTCAGTTTCATGTTGATATAAATGAGAAATGCTATATTGCATGTGTTTATCTATTTGTCTCCTTTGTTACATGCCTTTCCTTCTTTTGAATTTGGTTGCTAAGGGTTTCATAGACTCTAGGATACAGGATTCTGTATCACATGCCTGATCTCTAACTTCCATTCAAGGAGTGGATTAAACTGTTTTAGGTTGAGCATGGAGAAGGTTGTATGTCTGCAGGGATATTTGTAAGTAGAGGAAGTTAGATACCCATTCTTGGGTGATGTTTGTAAGGCAAGCATCAGTCCAACCCCTTGAAACTTGAGTGAAAGTTACAAACCATCTGTTGTATATGTCTAGTTGACTCCTTGCCCAATGGATAGGCACCAATCTGCTCCCAAGTCGGTAGTTATGATCCAAAACCCCTTGTCTTACATTCAGGACATTATGTCCACCCATTTCATCACTTCCATCTGTTAGTTGTAGGAGTAGGATTAGGAACCCCCTGCATACTCTCATACCCAACCAGACAAATATGTCCAAGAATGTTGCCAACCTTGTGATCTATCATGTAGATCTTGGTCCATACATGAGAGTATTCTGCCTATTGTTGTCAAGCTAAATCATTCTGTCATTGAGAAAGTCAAGGTCACATCTTGAGTTATAGGGATACCCCCCTTGGTGTGGCAGAACCAAAAGTGAAGGGGAGGCAGCTCATGCAACCTCTTGTATTAGTTGGCTGAATATGCCTGTGCATTAGAACTGGCAAACCCTAATGCTGATTCAGAAGAAAAAACCAACAAAATGGCGACTCTGTTGGGGAGAGAGAGAGTCAAGTAACCTGAAGGCTAGAAAAATCTAGTTTCCAGTGAAGTTGTTGTAGCAGATCCAAAGAAAAACCATATGGTACTCTGCTGGCATGGTGAATCCAGAAAATACATGTGCCTTGTTGATATTTTTTCCTCTCTATGAGAGGTGGTGACTCTATTGATTGAACCTATCCAATGCTGTAACATATTTCCAGGTATTCCATCTTTTCAAAAAATAATGAGTTTAGAACAGCAAACCTAGTTGTGCTCTCAGAGAAGACCATTTTTTATTGAAAGATATAAAGCCCTAGATTTCATAGGGATATATGGTTACCCAAATATTATTCCCAATAAAATTAGAAGATGTTTGCCAAAATATAGTGGATCAGATTCTGAATCGGCAAACAAACATCTGCAAAGATTTTGTAATTTAATAGAAGATTATGAGGTAGAGGATGAAGATGTTGTAATGAGACTCTTTGTTCAGTCATTAGAAGATGATGCTAGGATATGGTTTTCAGACCTGCCTGTTTGTTATGTTTCTTCATGGATAGATTCAGTAGTTGCATTCCTAGAATAGTTTGGTGAAAGGTTTGATGTGGCCTCATTGATCATACATTTTATGAATATCCAAAGGGAAGATGAGGAGCTAGTTCCAGCCTTTAATCTTAGGTTTATTAAGTTGCTCAGGCAAATTCCTGAATATATGAGACCCAATAATGCATTATGCTTGACAATTTATTTGGCTGCATTTGATGAAGAAATGAGTTATCTATTAAGAGATAAAGAACCAGTCACACTTCACCAGGCTTTCCAATTTGCTATGGACATAGAAAACAATGAGAAATATGGAATGCCAGTAGGTTTCATGGCTGCAAGTTGTCAAAGCAGTTATCAAAATGAATATATTTTAGCTCTCCCAGTATGTGCATTAAAAGATGATTGTGTAGTGGGAAATATATTTTAGAATAATGTGTGCAGCCATGATCTGATGCATGAGGAAAATATTTTAGAAAATGTAGGTACATCCTATGATGATGAGAACAAAGACTATTATCAGCCTCTAGAAGACAAGCCTATAGATGCAAGATGTTCTCCAAGTGACGAAATGAAAGATATACATGAAGTTGCATCCTGTAGTGATGGGCATATCCAAGCTATTCCTGATTATTTATATGAGGTGGATGTGCAGAGCTTCACTCTGAATATAGAAAATGTTGCTTCAAGGAATGACAGTGAGTATGTTAGTGACTGTCAGCATTCAGATGCATATGTGAGCCTTTTAGATGATGAAATATATTTGGATGCTAAATATGAATGTTTCCTTGAAGATTCTGACCATCTTCACAGTGTAGAAGTTCAAAAATTTGCTTTTGATTGTCAGAGCATTAGTGAGAGGAGGATCAGGGTCACTATTCAGATGTGAATAGACAAGTTGTAGGTGTGTGTGCTCATGCAGTTGGGGATAATATTGGTTGTATGAGTAACTACAAAGCTTTTGATGAAGGGCTACACTCTGAGCTTTTTATGCCTTCTCTTGAGACATTTCAGGTGGACCTTAGTGACAAAACTACTGAGCATGATGATGATGGATATCTGTATGCTTATGAAGATAAATTTGATTATGAGATGTTGCTTGTGCTGAATATTGCATGTTTGATACAAAGGAGCTCTTATTTTTTGAGGAAGGGCAAAATTTTGATATGGATTCATTTGTTTCATGTGAGTCTGTTATTTTTCCAAGCAACATCAATGACACATATGATGATGACGTTCTACAACTGATGATAATGTATGCTGATGAAGCTAGTTGTAGAATTGTTAAAGAAAGAAAAATGGGCAGCAGCACAAATAATTGCAAAGAGGGTTGCTACAAGTGGTTAAATGCTTTTAGGATTCATTTGAAGAAATCAAAAGAAAATCAGGTGTTTGACAAAGGAAAATTCTGGTTTTTCCTTTTTGGTGGCCCTGGGCCACCATGTTTATTTTGAAATAATGTGTTTGGTGATGCAAATTGGTGTAGCTTCATGACTCTATGCCCAATGGATAAGGGACTAGTCTGCATCCTAGAGATCTGAGGTTCTCACCATGCCTGCAAGAGGCATGCATCCCCAGACAGAGCCACTGTTGGTACCTGCATGAGCAGTCAAGTTTCAAGCAGTTAGCATGCAGGCACCTTCCCTAAAAATCCAAAAAGGTTCTAAGTCTTTGGGCCTCCTTAGCATTTTTCAGCTGCAGCATCATATTTTCTTAAGGAGAGGAGGTCATCATCATCATATTTCCAGACATCACCCTGATGTTGCTTACAAGGGTCATCATATTTTCTGCCTACATGATCCTTCACCGGGGTGATATTTTAACATTGGGTGATCTTAGTTAAGATCATCCTGATGATGTTGCTGCAAAGTCCTAAGTATGACCCAATCTTCTATGGGGTCATCATATTTGAACATCGGGTGATTTTAGTTAAGATCATCCTGATGTTGTTTTATCACTTCATGTTTTTTCATCGCCCTAATGCTGCTGACATCATTCTTATGTTAGGGTGATATTCACTTTTTCTGCCTGTCTACAGCATGATATTTGTGCATCAGGATGATGTTTCCAAACATCCAGTTATCTTCTGAATATCATCCTGATGCCAACATGTGGTGGTGACATCATCAAGGTCCGGGGGGGTCATATTTCTAACACTAAGTCACCTTATGAAGATCCCCTGATGTTGCGAATATGATGGTGACGTCATCCAGATATGCGGAGATGCGTAGTATGCGGATATGATGATGATGTCATCAGGATTTTGTGGACATGCAGGATGTTCATTGGCCAAATGTGTGGTATCAGCAAAGCAGGAGGATCTTCCTCTGATGCATCAGGTTGTGCCAATGAAGGTGAATATCAGGATGATATTTCACGTGAAGGTATGGCTATCATATAGATCATGATGCAGACATCAGGGTGATATTGAGTATCTAGATGTCATGCTGGAGGATGATGATGATGAGACTTATACTAGTGTCGTCGGGAGCAAAAGCACTGACATCATATATGCTCACGACCTAGTATATAAGGTGATGAGGAGGTTGCCGCAGGGTGCATGTGGGATAATTAGATCCTGCATGATTTGAATTATTGGGGTGATATTTCTTGGTGGGAAAAGCTGCAAATGCACAGTCTACTGCATTTCCCGAGGCCGCTGGTTTGGTACGCCATTAATGGCAGATGCTACAGAGTATGGGCGATGGCATGGACGTTTCAACCAACTGATTGATGATGTGAATCCCTAGGTGGCGGCACATGGCTTGAGGCCTCCCCTATCTCCTCCACTACCTGCTGCATTTAATGCGATGAGCACCATTTTCTCAATGTACTGTATCTAGCGAATTTTGAGTTTGCCTGGTGGTTAAGGCTGAGCACCTCCTTGCTGTATAAGTAGGGCTGTGTTGCTCATTTGTAGGTTGTTGAAGGCCTGGGACATTTTTGTGTAAATAACGAAAGACAGGGCATGATCTTGGTTGTTTTATCCCATTTTGGAGTTTATGTGTTGCAGCATGAGTGTATTTTGCACATATGTTTAGTTTCTTGTTGATATAAATGAGACATTCTATATTGTATGTGTTTATCTATCTGTCTCCTTTGTTGCATGCCTTTCCTTCTTTTGAATCTGGTTGCTAAGGGTTTCATAGATTCTAGGATATAGGGTTCTGTATCACATGCCTAATCTCTAACTTCCATTCAAGGAGTGGATTAAACTATTTTAGGTTGAGCATGGAGAAGGTTGTATGTCTGCAGGGATATCTGTAAGTAGAGATAGTTAGATACCCATTCTTGGGTGATGTTTGTAAGGCAAGCATCAGTCCAACCCCCTGAAACTTGAGTGAAAGTTGCAAACCATCTGTTGTATACGTCTAGTTGACTCCTTGCCCAATGGATAGGCACCAGTATGCTCCTGGGTCAGTAGTTATGATCCAAAACCCCTTGTCTTGCATCCAGGACATTATGTCCACCCATTTCATCACTTCCACCTGTTAGTTGTAGGAGTAGGATTAGGAACCCCTGGCATACTCTCATACCCAACCAGATAAATATGTCCAAGAATGTTGCCAACCTTGTGATCTATCATGTAGATCTTGGTCCATACATGAGAGTATTCTACCTGTTGCTGTCAAGCTAAATCATTCTGTCATTGAGCAAGTCAAGGTCACATCTTGAGTTATAGGGATACCCCCCTTGGTGCAGCAGAACCAGAAGTGAAGGGGAGGCAGCTCACGCAACCTCCTATATTAATTGGCTAAATCTACCCATGCATTAGAACTGGCAAACCCTAATGCTAATTCAGAAGAAAAAACCAACAATCACGCCGATCAGCATAAGGAAACACTATCGAGTAGTATTTTACAAATCCTCCTCATAGTATAAGTCATGTCAATGGTGAATTCAGTAGAACTCTCACCGAGCATCTAGTGGAACTGAAAGAATAAGGACCATCGGCGAAGTTGAACAAGTCAGAAAGAAGTTTATATGTCTTGCCAAACCAATGGTCACAACGATAAAGATGTCGGTCACATATTATGAAGATCTATTCGATGGAGAGTGTAAAGGAAGGCTATCAGGGAAACAACCATGATCAGGTAACTTGAAATAAGTTATCTCGATGGTTTATCTTATCCCGATGACAACGTTCATCGACAAGACTCTCACCGATGTTTACATCGGTGACACTTGAAAGATCGGGGAAGAATTTTAATCACATGCTGATGAAGAAAGTCATGCTAATAGCAACTATGCCCACTTCCACATCGGGTGACACGTGGAAATCTCTTGCCGATACAATATCACAAATGAAAAGTAGGGTGGGTCCCACCGTTTGCATATCAGATTTGCATAATAACAATGTATGTCTCCAAAATACAAGCCGATGTACAAGCGAAGATACAAGTTAAAGATACAAGCTGGATGTCAAAAGAAGTTCAATATAGAAAAGTCTTTGTATGTTTAAATGCTTGTATGTATACAAGATACAAAAAAAATGCATATGAGATACAAAGGAAATGTATATACAAATGCATGAAACACCACGTGGGCCCCATCGCCAATGGATATACAAGTTTATACAAGCCTAGATTTTAATCACAGATTAAATATTGTGAATTTTAGCTAGGGTCTGCTATTGTATATAGAGCACATGCATTTAATATACAAAAAGGTGATACAAATGTGGATTCGAAAGAGATTTCAAATTTATTTCATAAATCTAGTTGGGCCTGCTCTTGTAAATGGAAGAAAATGTATGCGATATACAAAAGATTTGTATATATAGAGTCACAAATCTGGTGATTCCTTAGGTATATGTTGCAAATACATAAGATATACGTATACACTACAATACAAAGACAAAGGGCATCCCACCTACAACAACCAAAGCATTTTAATAGTAAGAAGGTCAAGATTAAAATTTTGTTATTGAAGGAGATTAAAATAACAAAAGGTTGCACCGGATGTATGAAGAGTCATAACCCTACAACTGCAAAACATATATAAGGGGAACCAAGGCTGAGAAGCAGGGGAGATGGTCCAGGGATCATTAGTAGAGGTAGATTAGAAAAAACATCATGATCAGAAGTAGGAGTTAGATAACTGGATGGATTGATCAATTGCCAAAATAGAACATTATGTTGTACATTGTAAAATCTTTTGAAATTGTATAATGGAGAAGAATGTATAAGTTGATGATTTAATATTGGTGTCTATTGTTTGTTGAGTTGAACAATTGTTTGGCTGTCTCCACATTGTTATTTCTCTGTTATTTGAACCCGAGTTTCCAAGTTGATATTCCTGTTTCATCAAGACACACTTGTTGTTTTCGTGTAATTGAATTAATTGGTTTCCATTAAAGAATTAAAATCATTTTGATTTATCACAGTAACTTGGTAGTAACATTTGGATTAGTAAGAAGAGCCATATAATTGACAAGATTGCCATACTATCTCCAACTCAATATTGTCTTGTTATTCAAATTGAGGATCTACTCCATTTGTCAATACACACTTGTTGTCATTGTGTGATTCTATTGATTGGTTCCTTCAAGAAAGGATTAAAAATCCTTTCAATAAGTTAGATAACCTGGTAGGATTGAGTGGATCAATAAGTAGAGTCTGTCAGTCACATTCTTGCGTGTTTATACAAGGTATAAACAAACACAAGTGCCAAACAATTAGAATTGTAACCAGTAAATAAATCATCTATCATATACATCTTGACTCCATTAGCATAACTGAAATAGGCACTGCTCATACCAATTCCACTCTAGGATTCCATAAAATCTTATTCAAACAATTACATCTCAGATCTTAGTATTAGGAGTAGAAGTAGTTCGTAAGCTTTCATCTATTCCACACTTTATGCCATTGTGGGTAGATCCCTAAATTCATTTGAGTCATACATTCCTTTTATCTGCTTTAGCTTTCAAGGTTCACCTGCCTAGGTTTAGCAGAGCCTAAAGTGTAGGGAGTCGTCAACCATTTAGGTTAACTCTGTTAGTTGGTTCAAAAATGTTGTAAGTCTGATCATAGAGCTTGGCATCCTCTTAGGGCTTACAACCTACATTTTTGAGACCCAACAAAATGGTGACTCTGTTGGGGAGTAATCTAGAATCTGGTTAAAGATCATCTCATTACAAAGTCAGTAAACTTTTGAATTCCAACACGAATTGGTAATTCTCCTGGCAAGAAGGACTAGGAAAAGAAAAAATCATTCCTCTTTTGATAAGAGGTGGCGACTCTAAAAATATTGTAATATAATCCAACAATGAATGGAAGAAGATCTCTATTCCAAGAGAGGAGGCGGACAAACATGCATGGATCTCCTTATGGCAAAGGACCTCAAAAAACAAATGAATTCAAGGGACAGGTGGAAGAGAAACATGAGAGGTTTACTGATCAAGCTGTCGTTGATCTTGATAGCATGACTAATCAAGAATTGGAAGTGTATTTAAAATGCAAAGAACAATAGCTTAGGAGGTTACAATAGAGCGAACAAGTAATCCTAGATAGACAAATGGCACGATTAACCATACAGGCATCAAAACCACAAAAATATGTCCCTCCACATAAACAAGGTGGAAATGTTAAATGTTAATTCACATAGGCCATATCAAAACACATATATTCCAGGTACTTCAAAAGTACCTCATAATGCATATGCTAACCCTACTCAGCATAATATGCCACCACAAAGACCCTAGCCTATGAGCGCAAGTAACATTCCCCAATACTACCCACCACTAGGAGAATGGTATGCCCCACAATATCAACAATATGTGTCACATCAGAATGAATGCTTTCAGCCACATATCCAACAAAATGCTTACCATCAGCCCCCATATAGATATTATACACAACAAGCAACTAATGAATGAGCATATGATATATCCAGAGATGAGAAATTTTTTCAAAATACAAGTTCTTTTTTTGCCCCAACCCACCCACCACAATACATGAATCAACAAGAGGATGATTATTTTCAACAAAGAAGACAAACTCTTGATGAAGAAGGTATACCAGAACAAGAATTCCAAGTGTCTTCAAATCCATGTTATCTTGAGGATAAAGCATTTTTAGATAATCAGGGTGATGTGTCAGCTTGTGAAAGAAATGATTACGTTGATGGAACAATCATATTTGATTGTAATGAACTTGTGTATCATGGTGATGAGGAAAGGGATGAAGAAAATGTTAGCAATGGGATGGATGAAGAAATATGCTCACTCAACAATGAGCAAATTTCAAATTTACTGGCTATGGAGTATCAGAGATATGCACATGGAGATGATTTGATAGTTTCATGTCCAACATACATATGCTTTGACAGTGAGGATACTTTGCGTGATGGTAGACCACGTGATTGGGGTGAAAGGATAGTATCAGGATCACATTCAGCGAAGAAAGAAACAATTGGTGAGTGTAAATTTGATAGCAGTGATTATCCAGAGATAAATGCATCTATTGAATCTTGTGATAATGGAGTCTCAAGATCACAATCGTGTGGGAAAGTTACTTATGATGCTGAAGATAATGGTGATACTTTTTCATTGGATGGTGCCAAGACTCAAGAAAATCAATATCAGGTGCAAATTGATTTCTTTTGCTTCCTAGTTTAGATAGAGAACCATCATTTGGGTGATGACAACAAATACGGTTGCATAAAATATCACACAAAGATTTGGTCTAGCCTGTCATACAAGTATAAGGTTATAGATGGTTTTCATATGCATAATGATGAAAAATATACCAACCTCACTGAACAGTTAAATACGGATGTGTCTAATCATGCAAACCTCAATAATATGTTCAAATTGGTTCCACTACATGTTGCAAGTATGGGCCTAACCGGTGTTGTCATTGATGTCAACATACTCCTGTTGCATTAATGATAAGTATTGGATGAGCCGTGAGCTGAGGATATTGAGAAAATTAGTCTCAATTAGGAACAGTGAAGAATAGTGATGACTGTAAGACAAAAGTCCAAGATAGAATGATGATCAGAGAATGCGGATTAAAGGGTTTGTAGATATGTGTCTATGGGTGATCCAGTAGAGATTTCAGAGGTCCGCATGAAGATGTGAAGAAGTTGTGGCTGCTCAAGTAAAACCGGTTCCGGTAGGTGCTCAGAGGTGACAGTGTGTAACAAGAAAGGTCCGGTGAGATCTGGAAATGAAGTTTCCTATTTTCCAGATTTAAGGGAGTGTTGAGGAAGTCTGTGTGGTGTATCAACTCTATTGGTACATGGTTTGAAGGTCTGCAAGCATCTATTCCTTTGTGATAGTGATGACAGACTGTGTTCTTGAGGTTCCGGATGAGGGAGAGAAGGATTCTAGTAAGCAGATGAAGTGCAGATGTTCTTGGTGATTCAGGAAAGCTTGTGGTGATCTGTGGATCATTTCTAGTTCATGTTGGTGATCCGCATTGAAGTTAAAGTTCATATTTGAAGAATAACCACCAGATGTTGGTGTTCTTCCTGAGACTAGCTGACCAGATGTATTACAAGTCTTGCAGATGTTCTTGTAGGTGTTTGCTGACTTAGATGATTGTTCCTAAGTCGATGTCGTGTATAAATAAGGGATTGTGAAGTCATTTTAAAGTGGGCATTACGGTGATGTGTGTGTTGTAGTGAGGAGGAGTGCGAAAGGTAGAGTAGAAGTATTGGGCTTAAATGGAACTGATTCAAGCATGGTGACGATGCTATTCTCCAGTTCATGAAGGTGATACTTATTTCTTTGCAGACAGTGTGTCTCTTGTAGGCAGTGAGCCTCTTGTGAGCAGTGTGCTCAGGCAGTGAGCCCTAATTGGCATGTGCCATTTTATTCTTTCTATTCTTCTAACAGAGAATACATTCTTGGGTTAATCACCCCGTGGTTTTTCCCTTAACTAGGTTTTCCACGTCAAAATCTTGGTGTCTTATGTGTTCATGAGTTTCTGCTTTTGATTTGAATGCATTATGTTTCATGTTTAATATACTGCTAATCACTAAGAGGATTTAATTGTGTAAATTGGAGAAATTTTTACACAACTAATTCACCCCCCCTCTGAGTTAAGTTCCTCTAAAAGGAGCTTAACCACTTGAGGACATCCAAGATGTCGTCATACAAGAAGGATAGTCCAAAGTTTGATGAAACCAACTTTGCTCTTTGGAAAGGTCGCATGAAATGTCACTTGCAGTGTATGGGAATGGCGTACTAGTCCATGGTTACAAAAGTGTATGTTCCTCCACAGGGTGGTCTGACAACCCTAAATGAAATCATAGATGCTGAAAACAATCTGCAGACCAAAGAGGCTCTTCTAAGTGCATTATTTGACTTAGAGCTCTCAAATGTTATTGACCTATCAAATGCCTTTGAGATTTGGAATAAACTGGAACTTTTGCATGAAGGAGATTAGTATGTTAAATGCGCAAGGTTACAGAGTCTAAAAGGGAAATTTGAAAAACTGAAGATGAGAGATGATGAAAATATTACCACTTTTATGCCAAGAGTGAATGAGCTGGTTTGTGGAATTAGAAATGCTGGTGGAGTCTTGGATGAAAATGAGATTGTTGGTAAAATTCTCAGATCCCTTCCTGCATCTTACAAAATCAAGGTTGTTGCCATTGAAGAATTTAGAGCCCATACAACTGTCACAAGAGATCAATTGCCCAAGAAATTGGCTACATTTGAAATGACAGAGTTTGGAGATGACCCCCCCAAGACTGAATCTGCATTCAAAGCCAGTGCCTCTATTAAAGGTAAACAAAGGTTTGATCCAGGAGAGAATTCTTCAAGGAAATTGTCATGGTATGAAAAAACAAGAAAAGATCTGGAAGAAGAAGTAGAAACTGCTTAACTTGAAGCCCTTATTGCAAAGAGGCTGCCAAGAGGATCTGGTAAGTATGAAGAAAAATTACCTTTTAAGTGTTTTAACTACAATAAGATTGGTCATTTTGCCTCAAAGTGTCCGGAAAGATTTTCAAGGCAAAATCCTAACAAGCCAAGGTTCCAAAAGAACTGCTACTATGTTCATGAAGAAGATGATAATGAAGGAGTAACAGATGATGAATCAAAGACTAGAAACAAATCAGGAAATGAATGGGTGTTTATTGCCATCAAGGAAGAAGAACCAATATCCTTTGTATCTGTCAATCCTAAGGTTATAGAAAGCGCCCTGGATGCCCAAGTTGAAGAAAAGGATGATTGGGTCATTGATAGTGGTTGCTCTCACCATATGACAGGTGAAAAAAATAAGTTCTTAGATTTGGAAAGATATGAAGGAGGAGTGGTGAAGTTTGGAGATAACTCTGCTGGTAGAATCAGAGGAAGAGGAACTATTTCTTTTGATGGAAGGAACAAAACTAGTAATGTTCTATATGTTGAAGGCTTGAAGCACAATCTTCTCAGTGTTGGACAGTTGGTGGATAGAGGCTATGATCTCCGATTCAAGAATGGAAAATGCAAGATCTTTGAAAGCTTCGAAACAAAGATTGCATCTGGTACCCAAACTAAAGGCAATATCTTCCACTTGGTTAGCACTGATAAAAGTTGCTTATTTGTTCAAGTTGATCAGAGTTGGTTATGGCATAGGAGAATGTGTCATGTGAATTTTGATAATATCATCAATATAAGCAATACTCAGGTTGTAAGAGATCTTCTAAAATTGGTGAAACCTACTAACAGCTTGTGCAAGGAATGTCAGTTGGGTAAGCTGAGCAGAGTCACATTCAAAAGCAAGGAATTGTCTTCTACCAGATTATTGGACTTAGTTCACACTGATCTTTGTGGTCCGGCAAGAACCAGGAGTATTCAAGGTGATAAATACTTCATGTTGTTAATTGATGACTATTCCTAGATGATGTGGGTAACCTTTCTAAAGGAGAAATCAGAAGCTTTTGAGAAATTCAAAATATTCAAGGCTATGGTAGAGAATGAAATAGGATTAAAGTTGAAATGTCTGAGGTCTGATAGAGTTGGAGAATTCACATCCGGTGAGTTCATAGAGTTCTATGAGAAACATGGAATTAAGAGACAGTTGTCTGCTCCTAGGACTCCATAGCAGAATGGAGTAGTGGAGAGAAAGAACTAGACCATCTAGGAAGCATTTGGAACCATGATGATGGAAGCAAATGTTCCTCAGATCTTTTGGAGAGAAGTTGTCAACACTACAGTCTATACTCTCAATTGAGTTCAAATTAGAAGCAATACCGGTAAGACCCCTTATGAACTCCGGTTTGGCATTACTCCTACTATAAGATATTTCAGAGTCTTTGGTATCAAATGTTATATCAAAAGAGATGAAGATCTAGGAAAGTTTGATGCTAGAAGTGATGAAGGAATATTCTTGGGTTACTCTACTCAAAGCAAAGCATACCAGTGTTATAACAAGAGACTAAGAAAGATGATAGAAAGTACAAATGTGAAGGTTGATGAGGGAATAGAGAAAACCTAAAGGTTTTATGAATATGATGAAGATGATCAAAATGGTGTTCTGGTTCAAGGAGTTCAATCCTTTTCTGAAAGTTAGATTCAAACTGATTCGGTAAATCAGGAAGAAGAGATAGGTCTGAATGAACCTGATCAAGAAGTAGAAGTGCAAGAAAATCCCAAAGTTCCAAGGTATGTAAGACTGAACCACTCTAAAGATTAGATCATAGGTGACAAAAGCAAAGGTGTGCAAACTAGAAGGAAAATTGCTCAAAATTCAGATGAATATTGTCTGATTTCAAAGATTGAACCTAAGACAATAAATGAAGCTTGCAATGATGAAAACTGGACCAAAGCAATGGAGGAAGAGTTGATGCAAATTGAGAAAAATCACACTTGGGATCTTGTTCCCAAACCTAGAAACAAGAATGCGATTGGAACCAAATGGGTCTTCCAGAACAAACTAAATGAAGTTGGTGAAGTAATCAGAAATAAAGCCAGATTGGTCTGCAAGGGCTACTCTCAAATGGAAGGAATTGATTTTGAAGAAACTTTTGCTCCAGTGGCAAGAATTGAAGCAGTCAGATTATTTCTTGCCTTCGCTGCCTTCAAGGATTTCAAGGTATATTAGATGGATGTCAAGTCTGCCTTTCTAAACGGTGACTTGGAAGAAGAAGTATATATAGAGCAACTGGATGGATTTTAGTTGTCTGATCATGGTGATATGGTCTGCAAGTTGAAGGAGGCACTTTATGGATTAAAGCAAGCCCCAAGAGCTTGGTATGATAATTCAAATGCTATAAGTATATCTAAGAATTCGGTGTTGCATTCAAAGACAAAGCATATATCTATCAAGTTTCACTTTCTGAGAGAGCAAGTGAACAAGAATGAGGTCAAATTGGAGTTTGTGTCATCCAAGGATCAGATTGCAGATATCTTTACTAAACCTCTTCCCAAGGACTCTTTTGAGTATCTCAAGGAGAAGTTAGGGGTTATTGCCCCTTCAGTGATGAACTAAGGTGCACTCAGGTGCATCAATTTGGTGGATATCACCGTCACATCTTGTGATCTGGATTGATGTTGGGGAGCTGCTACTCAGGGGGAGCAGCAGGTATGATTTTGAAGTGGTGAAATTGCAAGTATGTGCCCTTTGCCATTGATGTCAAAGGGGGAGAGAAGACATGTGAAAAAAAAGTGGTTCTTGATCAAAGGGGGAGCAACAAAGGGAGAGAAGACATGTGAATGGTTGCTGTTGATAGGGGGAGTTGTGACAGTAAGGAGAAGTTCTTGTCTTGATGGTTTTTCACATCATATGCTGCCATCAATGACAAAGGGGGAGATTGTTGCAAGTATGGACCTAACTGGTGTTGTCATTGATGTCAACATACTCCTATTGCATTAATGATAAGGATTGGATGAGCCGTGAGCTGAGGATATTGAGAAAATTAGTCTCAATCAGGAATAGTGAAGAACAGTGATGACTGTAAGACAAAAGTCCAAGATAGAATGATGATCAGAGAATGCGGATTAAAGGGTTTGTAGATATGTGTTTGTAGGTGATCCAATAGATATTTCAGAGGTTCACATGAAGATGTGAAGAAGTTGTAGCCACTTAAGTAAAACTGATTCTAGTAGGTGCTAAGAGGTGACAGTGTGTAACAAGAAAGGTCCGGTGAGATCCAGAAATGAAGTTTCCTGTTCTACGGATTTAAGGGAGTGCTGAGGAAGTCTGTGTGGTGTATCAACTCTATTGGTACATGGTTTGAAGGTCTGCAAGAATCTATTCCTTCGTGACAGTGATGACAGATTGTGTTCTTAAGGTTCCAGATGAGGGAGAGAAGGATTCTAGTAAGCAGATGAAGTACGGATGTTCTTGGTGATTCAGGAAAGCTTGTGGTCATCTGTGGATCGTTTCCAATTCATGTTGGTGATCCTCATTGAAGTTAAAGTTTGCATTTGAAGAATAACCACCGGATGTTGGTGTTCTTCCTGAGACTAGCCGACCGGATGTATTACACATCTTGCAGATGTTCTTGTAGGTGTTTACCGACTTAGATGATTGTTCCTAAGTCGATGTCATCTATAAATAAGGGATTGTGAAGTCATTTCAAAGTGGGCATTGTGGTGATGTGTGTGTGGTACCGAGGAGGAGTGCGAAAGGCAGAGCAGAAGTATTGGGCTTAAATGGAACTGATTCAAGCATGGCAAAGATGCTATTCTCCAGTTCATGAAGGTGATACTTATTTCTTTGTAGATAGTGTGTCTCTTATAGGCAGTAAGCCTCTTGTGAGCAGTGTGCTCAGGCAGTGAGCCCTAATTGGTATGTGCCATTTTGTTCTTTCTATTCTTCTAACAGAGAATACATTCTTGGGTTAATCACCTCGTGGTTTTTCCCTTAACTGGGTTTTCCACGTTAAAATCTTGGTGTCTTATGTGTTGATGAGTTTCTGCTTTTGATTTGAATGCATTATGTTTTATGTTTAATATACTGCTAATCACTAAGAGGATTTAATTGTGTAAATTGGAGAAAGTTTTACACAACTGATTCACCCCCCCTCTCAGTTGTGTGCCCTAAGTCTAACACTGCAGCGTGACCAAAACAAAATTTTTGATAGAGGAAAATATTTTTTTTTTCTTTTAGGGAAAGAAGTGATAAGTTGACTCTATTGCCCAATGGAGTAGGCACTGGTTTGCTCCCCAGAGATCTAGGATCTTGTTATACCCACAAGGAGTATACATCCTAGACAGAGCCACTGTTGGGACAGGAAAATTTAAAATTTTCTTGTATTCTTACTTGACCAAATCAGAAAACATTATGCCCAAAAATCATGATGATAACTGGTGTATTCCATTAAAATCACAAGCTTTCACCACAAGTGAGTGTATCACTCATTAAATTACACTAAAATGAAGGGCTTCAATTCCTAAGTTTCGGCAAGACATCCCCTTTTGTCATACCGATCCATGTTCTGCGAGGGACTTGTTGAAATAGCTATCGACATAAGAATAAGCATCGGCGAGAAGATTTCAAGAATCACCGATGGAGAAAGTGACACCGATGACCTTTCATCAAGGAAAAAATGCATGATCACACCAATCGGCATAAGGAAACACTATCAGGTAGTGTTTTACAAACCCTCCCGATAGTATAAGTCATGCCGATGGTGAAGTCGGTACAACTCTCACCAAGCATACAGTGGAACCGAAAGAATAAGGACCATCAGCGAAGCTAAACAAGTCAGAAAGAAGTTTATATGTCTTGCCGAACCAATGGTCACAGTGATAAAGATGTCGGTGACATATCATGAAGATCTATCTGATGGAGAGTGTAAAGGAAGGCTATCGAGGAAACAACCATGATCGAGTAACTTGAAATAAGTTATCCCGATGGTTTACTTATCCCGATGACAATGATGACAACGTTCATCGACAAGACTCTCACCGATATTTACACTGGTGACACTTGAAAGATCAGGGAAGAATTTTAATCACATGCCGATGAAGAAAGTCATGCCGATAGCAATTGTGCCCACTTCCACATCAGGTGAGGCATGGAAATCTCTTGCCGATATGATATCACAAATGAAAAGTAGGGTGGGTCCCACCGCTTGCATATCAGATTTGCATAATAACAATGTATGTCTCCAAGATACAAGCCAATGTACAAGCGAAGATACAAGTTAAAGATACAAGCTGGATGTCAAAAGAAGTTCAATATAGAAAAGTCTTTTTATGTTTAAATGCTTGTATGTATACAAGATACAAAGACAAATGCATATGAGATACAAAGGAAATGTATATACAAGTGCGTGAAACACCATGTGGGCCCAATCGCCAATGGATATACAAGTTTATACAAGCCCGGATTTGAATCACAGATTAAATATTGTGAATTTTAGATAGGGTCCGCTATTGTATATAGAGCACATGCATTTGATATACAAAAAGGTGATACAAATGCGGATTCGAGGAGATTTCAAATTCATTTCATAAATCTAGTTGGGCCCACTCTTATATATGGAAGAAAATGTATGCTATATACAAAAGATTTTTATATATAGAGTCACTAATCCGGTGATTCCTCAGGTATATGTTGCAAATACATAAGATATACATATACACTACAATACAAAGGCAAAGGGCATCCCACCTGCAATGACCAAAGAATTTTAATAGTAAGAAGGTCAAGATTAAAATTTTGTTATTGAAGTAGATTAAAATAACAAAAGGTTGCACTAGATGTATGAAGAGTCATAACCCTACAACTGCAAAACATATATAAGGGGAACCAAGGCCGAGAAGCATGGGAGATGGTCCGATGATCATCAGTAGAGGTAGATTAGAAAAAACATCATGATCAGAAGTAGGAGTTAGATAACTGGATGGATTGATCAGTTGCCAAAATAGAACATTATGATGTACATTGTAAAATATTTTGAAATTGTATAATGGAGAAGAATGCATAAATTGATGATTTAATATTGGTGTCTATTGTTTGTTGAGCTGAACAATTATTTGGCTATCTCCACATTGTTATTTCTCTATTATTTGAACTTGAGTTTCCAAATTGATATTTTAGTTTCATCAAGACACAATTGTTGTTTTCGTGTAATTGAATTAATTGGTTTCCATTAAAGAATTAAAATCCTTTTGATTAATTATAGTAACTTGGTAGTAACATTTGGATCAGTAAGAAGAGCCGTATAATTGACAAGATTGCCATACTGTCTCCTACTCAATATTGTCTTATTATTCAAATTGAGGATCTACTCCATTTGTCAATACACACTTGCTGTCATTGTGTGATTGTATTGATTGGTTCCTTCAAGCAAGGATTAAAAATCCTTTCAATAAGTCACAGTAACCTAGTAGGATCAAGTGGATTAATAACTAGAGTCAGTTAGTCACATTCTTGCACTTTTATACAAGGTATAAACAAACACAAGTGCCAAACAATTAGAATTGTAACTAGTAAATAAATCATATATCATATACATCTTGACTCCATTAGCCCAACTAAAATAGGCACTGGTCATACCAATTCCACTCTAGGATTCCATAAAATCTTTTTCAAACAATTACATCTCAGATCTTAGTATTAGGAGTAGAAGTAGTTCGCAAGCTTTCATCTATTCCACACTTTATGTCATTGTGGGTAGATCCCTAAATTCATTTGCGTCTGACATTCCTTTTATGTGCTTCAACTTTCAAGGTTCACCCACCTAGGTTTAGCAGAGCCTAAAGTGCAGGGAGTCATCAACCATTTAGGTTAACTCTGTTAGTTGGTTCAAAAACATTGTAAGTATGATCATAGAGCTTGGCATCCTCTTAGGGCTTACAACCTACATTTTTGAGACCCAACATGAAGAACAAAGGTATATATCATAACTTTTATTCCTTTAAACCCTAGGTTTTGATTTCAAAGAAGTTTGATATGGTGACTCTACAAGTTGTTGATGTTGCTGAAAAACCTAGACTTAAGTATAAGAAGTATCCTTATAAAGCAATGGAGATTGATATGGATGGGGCACTCTCAAACATTCCTACATATGTTTTATACACTGAAGATGTTAGGTTTTATATTCATTCTAAGCTGGATGAGATCAATCATGTAAAGTTTGAAGAGCTTAGAGATCAACTTCTAGAAGATGATGTTGTTTATAAATCAAATTATGTCAATATTGGGGTCAAGTGACTAGATACCTGAAAATATTATCTTGATTTTTTATGAGCATGAATGGGTGAGATATACACTAAGCAGAATCTATGATAAGTTCATATATCTAGATAAGCCCCACCAGATTACTAAAGATGCAATCATGGCAATTACTGGGCTATGTTCCATTGGACCTATACTGGTGATGAAATAAATTAAAAATGAGAAGGTCTTGGAGCTTACAGGTGCAAAGTTTGACAAGTAGACCTTGACTACGAATGACATGAATGATTTGGGTGGTCGTTATGCTGCAAAGGGAATTGCATACAAATTCTACTTTACAAACAAAGAGGGATCAACCACTGGTACTTCCATTCACATTGCCTACCAGATGGTCAAAGAGGGTAAAGATTTTGACCTCTGTGAGGTCATGAAAGAATAGCTCTTGGAGAACCCGAGGAGAACAAAGGAAACTAGATACCATTTCAGGTTTGGTACTCTAATCATTTTTCTTGCATTCTATTTCATTAATGATTTACCTAGCTTTAGAGGAAAGGTTTGGCAACAAAATGTTCCTATTGTTGCACAAATTAAAATTCATACAAGGGGTTTCAGTGACCCAAATCACTACAAACAAATGTACTGGGGCTTCTTTAAAAATCTACAAACTATCATGCTTGCCAGAGACAGAGTCCCTATCAATTATGTTCAGTAGTATAAGGAGAACATTACATTCCTTGTGGATAAGGATTATACCTATATGGAGGTAGTTGAACCAAGAACTGCATAGATTCCAAGACTGCCATATGAGGTCTCAATAGAAGAAATAAAGACCTATGTTGATATTTTTCTCAGCAAACCTAAAGACACAACTGCTGAGAGATTTGGTACCTATGATGAAATAATGGATAAGAGGATTAAAAGAAATGCAGAGGAATATTTTGAGAAACACAAAGAAGAATTTCATAAAAAGATGGGTATCTCACTAGAATCTACATCAGAAGCCTTTGTAGAGTATCCTCCAACTATTACTGTTAATCTACTAGCTTTTCCAAGGCCAACAAGGACCAATAGGTCCACTTCTACAGCCACAAATCCTCTGTAGAGCTCCAGATCAACTCAAACTGCCCCAACTAGAAGAAGAGTTGCATCTAAAATTCTGACTCATATGAAAACAGGTGAAAAGAAGCAACCAAGGCAAAAAGTGCAAGCTAAATGGAAGAAAACTAATGTAAAGGAGGTTGAAGAAAAAGAAGAAGGAGAAGAAGAAACTTCTAAGCTAAAAGGGAAAAAGAAATCTAAGCAAATACCTCCGGTGGCTCCTATAGAAGGCCCTCTTCAATTAGAAGTTGTTTTTAATAGAATTGAACAACATGGACTGCTAAAGCATACAACCAATTTGTATCCAGATGTTTCTCTTGAGGATCAATGGACCATTGAAAAGGATGTAGTTATGTATATGCTTAAATACAACTTGCTCATGATTGATGTTATTGAAAAGGTTCTAGAGAGCCTAGTTTAGGCTCTAAGATAGAGAAGAGAAGAAGCTATCAAAATGAATGATGAGCTGGGGAAACAATCTCTTGAAAAGGCTGGGTCTTCTATGTCTCAAGAAGAAAAGGATAAATTGGCTCAAATGTAAGCTCAGGAGTTAAGGACAAAACAAAGAGTGGACACTCTTATGAGCATGAAGGAAGGTGACAGAGAAAATTCAGAAGGAGACTGAGGATGTGACAAAGAAAATCTTGGATGAGGTTAAAGGAAATGAGAATGTGGAGAAACCACAAGTTTCTCCACCACATGACACTATTTCTCCACCACACAGATGCATGGGAGATCTTAGAAAAGGAACAAGATACATCTTCCTCCTCCTCTTTGGTTGACTCTATTAAGGAGTTCCCAGCCCAGTAAATTCAAATCCAACAGCTGGTCACTCTGCAACTATTATAGTTACTAGTAGTAGATGGACAAGTTAACTTGTCCAATATATTTCTACTTCACAAGTTGCAACTGGGAGATATACTTCAATCCTCAGCTAGACAAGAAATTATACAACAAGAAATTGAAGGTACTAAGCTATTAGAAGAAGCAATCAAGTTAATATAGGAGGAATTTCCTAAGGCAAAAAGAGATCCCACCTTGCCTCCCACTGTGAGGCCTACTCTTATCACACCTATTTTTCTTATGAGACTTGTCGTATGGACTATATGTTTAACATGTGGACATTTTGAGGACTCGTGATCTTGTTATTTAGACATTCATTGACTCTACTTTATGCTATGCATAGATAGATGGGTTATATTATGATTATGCTATATCTTTACATGTTAGTTTAGATTTTGACTCTATGATATTTAATGCGATATTATAATTGATGCAAATGAAATGGTTTAGTTGCATGATTGAATTGATGAAATACTATGTGATTATGTTCCTGATTGTGTTATTGGAAATACGAATGATTTGAGAATCAAGTGGAATTTTATCTTGTGATGTATCTAAGATTGTATGCACTTGTGCGATCATGTGTGTGTGTAATTTAAATTGCTTCGGCTATGATATACCTTGTGCTATTGATGTGTTTGTGTAGTGTGCAGGAATTTTGCATGGCTAATGGAAATTGGAGGTCAAACAATAACCCTGAGTATTAACCCTGTAAAACCAACCTAGTCCCTAAGGTGGACTAAGGTTAATTGTGCTTGAGCATGATGTAATGTGTTACCTTTCATTTTGATTTTTTTAATTTTGTGTCACCTAAGGTTGATTTGGGTTGAGTGGTGGGTGAGTTGTCATTTTGTGTCATTTTCGTTCATAAAGTTTATGGGCATTTTAATTGGTGATTTTTGAATCTTTTAAGGTTAATTTCATGTGTTTAAGTTTCCTAGGTCAAGTACCTATGGGTTAGACACCTTTTAGGCCTTAAATCATGAGTTCTAACTCACTTTTGACCCCTCTTTTTAACCCTAAGAGTTAGGTGGCGAGATTTGAATTTTGGGTTAATGATTGGAGGACATGTCTCATTCAATCCCACAACCCAAGGCTCTTGATTGGGCTTGGGGGAATCCCAATGCTCTCACATTTGTGAGCAATCCATGTAAGAGCCTTTGGGAAGTGAACCTTAACCACTTCCCTCTTCTCCATGCCTCACACATGTGTGAGGAGAAATATGGGGAGAAGTGCCATGGAGAAGGAATCAGAGGTTGACATGTGTCACCTCTCTACTCCTCCATAACTCACACATGTGTGAGAGCACTTGTGGGAAGTTGTACATGTGAGAATGAATGTGAAGGTGACAAGTGTCACCTCCTCATTCATTGGGAAGGTGACACATGTCACCTCCTCATTCATTGGGAAGGTGACATGTGTCACCTCCCCAACCATTGGGAAGGGTTTTGAAACCCTATTTATATCCCTCTTTTTGGGAAGGGAAGGGTTCTTTATTTTTGGTTTGGATTCTTGAATTTTGGGAGGAGAGCTTGGACTTGGAAAGGATCTTGAAATTAGGCTCTTGGAGCTCTTCACCAACTTCTTTTAACACTTAGGGCTTGAGAGGTAGGCTCTCAAGGCTTCAATCCTTTTCTATTTCTTGTTATTTCTTATATATGCATGATGTTTTTGATGTGTTGTGATTTTTGTGTTTCTTTATTGTTTTAAGTGTTTGGGGTTGTTTTGGTGAGCTCGCCATGTGAGAGAGCTCACCTTGTAATGGGTAAGAGAGGAGAGAACTTATTGGTTCTCAAAATTGCAGCTTGCTAATCCTAAGGGTATGCCAGATCCTATGGTTAGACTAACAAGGTTTTAGCCAACAAAACGGAGTGACCCTATATGGTTTATTACTCCCTACACTTTAGGTTCTACTAGACCTAGGTGGGTGCACCTTAATAGTTAAGAAGATTTATAGGTTGTGTGTACTTTGACTATAGAAATCTATTTCTTAATGGCATACTAATGTGAAATAGATGCAAGAGTAATAGCTAATTCTAGAAAGATTATGAGTTTAGATTGAGTGTGATCAGTGCCTATTCCTATTGGGCTAATGGGGTCAAGATTTATGTGATATGTGGATTTATCTACTTGGCTTAACTCTAACTACTTGGCACTTTTGGATGTTTATATTTTCTACAAACATGCAAAATCATTGGTTATCAGGCTCTTCTTATAAATCCCATTGATATAGTTCTGAGTTACTGTGATTGTCTAAAAGGGTTTTAATTCTATCTTGAAGGAAACCAATTAAGATGTTTCGTTTAAAGGATTTTAATTTTGGGTAGAAATCAATAAATAGAAATCACTTAGGAGGAATTAATTCTCTTCTCTCAGAAACCAATCAAGAAAATCACACAGAGGTAGCAAATGTGTCTTGACAAATTAAATATGTGCTTAACACACTTAATTTGAATAACAAGAAAAGACCAATAACTAGAAACGTAATAATATATTGTATGTTCTAATATGATATCTTTTAAACTTGGCCTTGGTTCCCCTTATATACGGGAAGCAAACAAGCTTCAGGCCAAAATAAGGTGATTTTTCATAACTTACATCTCTTTAAATAACTAATGATTGTTCTAAAACATAATTAAGAAATAAGCAAAGAAAGAAATCTAGGCATCCATAGTAATCATGATCTGAGTCCATTAATCATCATAGAGGACCTATGACCATTGGCCTGGAAAGGTTCTTCTCTCTAACGATGCAATATCTGATGAACATGCTTTTCCCACTATCATTTTAGATGCAATATTTATTGTTTCTCCTCTATGCTTAACCTTTGAATCTATATTCGCAAAAATTCTTGAATTAGCATTTGGAAAAATTTCACTTCAAGTTTATCATGAGGATCAAAGGATTCTCCAGATTTTCTACCTTCTTTATCTTCTTTCTTATCCATTGTCTTCCATTTTTTAATCAGCTGAGGATGTAGACATGGCTGGTACAAATCTTCTTTACCCCTTATGTTGCTCGAGAGATGAATAAGTTAATTTTAGAAAGATGATCAACATATTCTTGAGAAGCATAAGTATCTATGGTAGAGATTATTTCTTTCATAACAAATTCCAAAGTAAAAATTTGTTCTAATTGTATATGTATGTTATCCATCACCTTGGCTTCATCATTAACCTTATCGAGAGCCATTGGTAACAATTGAGCCAACTCATGTTTCCAAATGCTCTGTTCTTTTAGATTGCCTTCATCATCGAAGAAACTGGGAAAAGTCATATCCAAAGGTTGAGCAAAATCACCAAGATCCTCTGTTAACATAGTGTTAAACTTTTCATGAATGTTGATCATCTCATCATAATTCCTAAACACCTGTGTATCAGTATCTCCCTTGGCAATCAACTCCTTCTTTTCCAACATCTTGAGATGTAGTCTTTTATGCTATTGGTAGTCAATATGTGTTCTATTATGCACTTCCCATACCCTATCAGCATTTTTGTTTCTAACTAATCACCATGTTTCTAAAAAACTTCAGCTTTAATCTTCTAATAAGCAGTCTTAGCTCTAGCCTCTACCACCTTCTTATCAGCTTCCAACCATGGTGAATAGCTTCTTGAAGAGGATGGAAATCCATATTTGTAGCTAGCAATTTCTTGTCTCAATCTTTCATTCTTTGTCATATACATTTTGTTAGTCTTTACCAGCCTCTCAATTCGGGCCTTTGTGAATCTTGCAACATTTATGTTCAAATCAGCAGTTTCCATGGGATCAGTGTCCTCAAATTGTTGTATCAAAAGATGGCCAAATGCCTTATTTGGGTCATCAATAACTAGGGGCTTTTTATTTGATGGGTACAATGCCCATATCAACAAGGTTGCATTATCTAGATCATAGCCTGATCCAAAGCGTATTATGTCTACTCCTTCAATACTTAACTACACCTTTTTGTCTTGATTTCTTTGAAAACTATCAAATACAATAGCATAGGTCATATCCCACCTAGAGACTAGCATGACTCCTGCCTCTTCTAATAATGATCTTCCTTTCTCCAGGGTTATAGTCTCTATTTTTTTGTCAATCTCTGTCTGCAGTTCCTTCAAGGCCTTAGCTTCTAATTCAGGGGTGACATTCTTTATCCTTTCCCTAGTCTATTTGCCCTTGTATTCATACAAGAAGGCCTTAAACTCAGAGGTTTTGACAAAATCATTATTAGAAACAAAATTTTTGCTTGCACTATGTCTTATATCATCTGAGAGTTCATCCGGGGCTTCCATTGTGAAAACTTCTCTTTCAACAGGGAGTTCATTGGTGCAAGAGCACCTTGTCAACAAGAAAATTATACATCTGAGGGAGAAGACTAGGTCTTGATATGTTGTTATGTTTTATGCATTTCTATGTTTGTTCATGTTGTCATGTAGTCCTTGTTGTTGTGATTTTATGTTTGTAATAAAGACCCCATCATGTGAACTAGTGTTACAAATTTGGCATCCTGATAACCCAATTTGAACATCTTGGGAAATTGGGGTATGTGGATGATTAAGTTAAGTGTGTCATGTTTAGGTGTCTTGTTAATGTGTTTAAGTCATATCGTATGCCAAACATGTGTCGTGTGATTAGTTAGAGTTTTGGTATTTCGGTTGGAAGTTGTAACGACTCTAACTTCTAATGTTCCGGTTGGAACTGAATGAAGAGAGATAAAAAACACATTTTTTGAAGAGGAGAGCAGAGGATGAAGTTTGATTGAAGAAATAAAAGTTTTGTCAGTTTGTTCACAAGTTCTATGTTCTATATAAATTCCCTGTGTATCAAATTGTTCTGTGCATACTCTCTGTATCGAATTATTCATTACGTTATCTAATCTTCTGTCATCAAAGATGCAAGATTGATACCATTCCACTGGTGGATTTCCTTGAAATCAGTGGAATGGACCCTGTACATAGTTTTCTATTTTGTTTTCTCTTTGTTCATGTTTATTGCAGAATGGAACAGAGGATCCAATCTTTGGAAGGGTTGTCACAGTAGAGAGCCTAGCATCTCTATGTACTAGGGCTCAACAGAACAAAGACTGTGAGTTTAGTTGCAGAAGACGTCTTCAGTGTAAGATTTTGATGTTGTCCCAACGAATATACATTTCTTGTATATATCGCAATCGTATCTGAGTATATTCTGTGTGTATCCTGCAATCACATGAGAAGATCCATTGCCTGTGTGTATCGCTAAAGTATATCGGTCAGGCAATTCCTGTGTATATCGCAATTGAGGGAGGAGATACATTTCCTGTGTATACATCAATTGTATGTCATTGATAGTGTATGTATATCACAGTTGTATGTGAAAGCATTTTGTGTATATCCTACATTTGCATGTCAAAGATTGTATATTGGAATGTACATTGTTAATATGCATTTCGTAAGATGCAAGTGATGACCAGCTATAGTGGTCAAAGAAGTTGAAGATACAATGGTTTCCAGTGATAGAAGGTCAAGTAATGTATATACAAGCCGAAGTCATTGGTGTGAGAAGAACCCATCGGGAGAGTCTTTGAATGTTATATCCACTGTTGGAGTCACAGCAATAAGAGGAGTTTGGTGTTTGATCATCAAGATGACCGAAGCATCAGGGTGAAGTATTTTGGTGGAGCCGATAGTATAATGTGTTGCCGATAGTGTACATCAGAAAGACACGAAAAGTTTCCTGCCGATGGTGGTGTTGGAGTAATCTACAACTTGGAGTGACATATTTTGAAGATGCCAATAAGTCATGTCTAGGTGATGGAGTATGTCAGAAGGAAAATAGAGTTCTCTTGCTGATAGAAGGAAGCATTACGACTGTGAAGTTTCAAGAATTTGACCAAATCTCTTGGAGCTCTGCATCATAGTGGTATCAGAGAAAAGGAGTATCCTTTGGGTAGAAGAAGAATACAAGATGTCAAATGAAGAGGGGTCAAAAGAGTACCCAGCGAAGATGACCAACGCTGAGTTGGTTGTTCTAGTGAAGAAGCAATTGTGAGAAATCAAAGCAGTTAGGGCTTAGAATCAGGCCTTGAGAAATGAGTTAGAGAAGTTGAGGGAAAAAGTAGAAAAGGGAGAAGAAGATTCTGGTGATGAAGAAGACAGGGATGAAGAGAAGATCCCTAGGTAGGAAGAGATAGAGGTTCCTGCAGATCAGAGACCCTTACTTAATGCCCTCAAATCCATGGAGAGAAGAACCGTGGATATGAAACTAGACCTGCCCATGTTTGCAGGAAAAATGGATCCTGATTCAGTGATGGAGTGGATGGACTCCTTGAATAATTTCTTTGAGACCGAGGAGATACTAGACCACCAAAGGGTGAAGATGGCCCAATCCAAAATGAAAGGGGCTGCACTAACTTGGTGGACTTTCATCCAAGATGACAGGGTGAAAGAGGGAAAGAACAGAGTTGCTACTTGGAAGAAGATGATGGCTTTAGTGAAGGAAGCCTATGTTCCATTGGATTACAACATCCAATTACAGAAGAGGAAACAAAACTTGAAGTAGAAGGAGTTAGATGTCAGTTCATACACTGAAGAGTTCATGAAACTATGTGTCAAGGCAAAGGTAAAGGAGGGCGAGGATGAGAAGGTGGCAAGGTACCTCAATGGATTGAGGTTTGCCATCCAAGAAGATTTAAATCTGCATAACCCAGATACAGTCCAAAAGTGCTACCAATTGGCACTCAAAGTGGAAGAGAAATTAAAGAGAAGACAAGAACAGAATAGTAGAGGAAGAGGGAGATAGCAAAGCGGGGGAAGAAGTCCTTTTAGAGGCAGAGGAAATGGGTTTGGACACCAAGGTGAATACAATCAAGAGAGCAGCAAAGGAGACAACAGTCAAACTCAAGGGGGAAATTTTAGGGGCAGAAGACCATCATTTAGAGGGAGATCTCAGGGCAGAGGACCTCTCAGATGTTACAATTGTAATCAAGAAGGCCACATAGCCAGCAGATGTCTAGAAAAGGTAGCAAGTTCAATGGGAGAAAGGAGGACAAATCTGATCCAAGAGTCTAATTGTCAAAGTGTAACAAGCTCAAACACTTTTTAAAGTGTGAATGCCCCTGACAGTTATGGGTATCCTAAGAGAGGAGAAGCTTTGATGATGAGGAGAGAAATGACCACCATGAAGGTGCCTGACAAAGAACCCCCATAAAGGAAGTCTCTCTTCAGAACTACTTGCAAAGCAGGAGGAAATGTATGTAAAGTTCTGATTGACTCCGGATCCACTAAAAATTTTGTGTCCATTGAAATGGTAAAAAAGATTAAGCTTAGAAGACTACCACACCCTTGCCCATACAAGGTCTCATGGCTCACCCAAGGTCAGCAAACAGTTGTGGAAGAGCAGGCTTGGGTGGAGTTTCAAATTGGAACATACAAAGATAGATTATTGTTTGACATTGCCAAGATGGATGCTTGCCATCTCCTATTTGGGACACCATGGCAATATGACTTAAAAGCACACCATGATGGAGTTAGGAACACATATTCAATCACCAAGGATGGTAAGGTGATAGAATTGCTACCATTGATGTAGAATGAGGAGGAATCAAAGGGGAACGAAGTTAAGGTGATGATGGTAGAAGGCAAACAATTCATGAAAGAGATAGTGGAAGAAGGTGTAGTTGCATATGCTCTAATTCCCTTCCTAAAGGCAAACAAGGAACAACAATAGGAAGTCAAGGGAGAGAAGAGGCAAAGGTTCATAGATCCGACTATCCAAGGGCTATTGGACAAGTACAAAGGCATCATCTCTAATGGAATGTCAAGGTCCCTACCACCTATAAGGGACAACATCCATTGCATACATCTGATCCCAGGATCTACACTTCCAAACAAGGTAGCATATAAGCTTACCCCATAACAGAATGCAGTGGTAGCAAGGCAAATTGAGGAGTTGTTGGAGACAGGCCTAATTGGAAAGAGTTTAAGCCCATGTGCAGTACTGGCTGTCCTAGCACCAAAGAAGGAAGGCACTTGGAGACTTTGTACTGATTCAAGGGCTATCAACAAAATAACAATCAGGTATCGGTTCCCAATCCCTAGGATAGAAGATTTGCTTGATTGCTTGGGGGGTGCTAAATATTTCACAAAATAGATCTAAAGAGTGGCTATCATCAGATTAGGATTAGGCTAGGAGATGAATGGAAAACTGTATTCAAGACCAATGAGGGGTTATATGAGTGGAAGGTCATGCCTTTTGGTTTATCCAACACCCCTAGTACCTTTATGAGGTTGATGAATGAGGTCTTAAGGGGATTCATAGGCAAATTTATCATAGTATATCTAGATGACATTCTGATTTTTAGTAATACAAGGGAAGAACACCTCAAACATATAGACCTGGTCCTCAAAAGGTTACATGAAGAGCAGCTAATGATCAACCTGGAGAAGTGTTTGTTCATGCAGGAGGAGATCACCTATTTGGGTTTTGTCATTTCCCAGGGAAAATTGAAAATGGATCAAGAGAAGGTAAGTGCCATATTGTCTTGGCCAACTCCTAGGACCATGAATGATGTTAGAAGTTTCCATGGGTTAGCAACCTTCTATAGGAAGTTTATAAAGGGGTTTAGTCATGTTTGTGCACCCATGCTTGACACCATAAAAGGAGGACAGAAGTGCAGATTCACTTGGACAAAGGAGGCAGATGATTCATTTGAAACATTGAAGAAGAAGGTGGCAGAACAGCCAGTCCTTGCACTTCCTGACTTCAACAAGATTTTTCAATTAGAATGTGATGTGAGCCACATGGAAATTAGAGTAGTACTTAGTCAAGAAGGTAGGCCTATTGCATTTTTCAGTGAGAAACTAAATGATACTAAGAAGAGATACTCATCATATGATTTGGATGTATGCTCTAGTACAGTCACTCAAAAAGTGGAGGCATTACTTGATGCCAAAATAATTCATAGTGTTCACAGATAATCAGGCCCTTAGTTCCATAAACAGTCAAGAGAAGCTAAACCATAGGCATATGAAGTGGGTGGAGACTTTGCAAGCTTTCACCTTCACACTCAAGCACAAGAAAGGGGTCAAGAACAAGGTAGTAGATGCTTCTAGCAGGACGGCTCTAACCATAAATCAGATCCAATTGGAGAGTGTTGGCATTAACTCTATGAAGACTATGTATGATGCTGATGGAGACTTTGGAGAGATCTACAAGGTATGTACTTCCTTTGGTGACAAATATCATGTTGAGTTCTCTGAATTTCTGATCCAAGATGGATTACTTTTCAAGGGTGGACTGTTGTGTATTCCACGGTGTTCTATGAGACTGAATATCATTAGAGAGAAACATTGTCGGGCCATGGCAGGACATTTTGGTCTGGATAAGACTCTTGATCTTGTGAAGAGGTATTACTATTGGCCCAAATTACAGTCAGATGTGAGGAGATTTGTGGAGGCATGTGTGATATGTCAGAAGGTAAAAGGGAGATCCACTAATGCAGGTTTGTATCAGCCACTACCCATTCCTTCTAGGCCATGGGAAAGCATAAGCATGGACTTTGTATTGGGTTTTCCTAGGACAAGGAAGGGATATGATAGTGTTTTTGTTATAGTCGACAGATTTAGTAAAATGGCACACTTCTTGCCATGCAAAACCACTTGTGATGCTTCATATGTTGCAGATCTATTTTTCAAAGAGATAGTGAGGATACATGGATTGCCATTAAGCATAGTGTCAGATAGAGATGTGAGATTTATTGGCCACTTTTGGAGGACTCTTTGGAGGAAGCTTGGAACCAACTTATCCTTCTCATCAACCTACCATCCTCAAACAGATGGTCAGACTGAAGTGGTTAACCGTTCATTGGGAAATCTGCTAAGGTGTTTGACAAGGCAACATGGAGAGAAGTGGGATAACATCCTACCACAAGCAGAATTTTCCTACAATGACACCGTCAATAGGAGTACAGGGAAGTCACCTTTCTAGGTGGTAAATGGCATTCATCCAAGGGGTATTTTGGAGTTGAGAGATCTACCTATAGGAGAGTCTATTAGTGCAGATGGAGAATCTTTTGCATCAGCCATCAAAGAGGTGCATGATCAAGTCAAAACCCAACTCCAACAAACTACATTAAAGTATAAAACATATGCTGACAAGAAGAAGAGAGATGTATAGTTTGATGTTGGAGATTTAGTGTGAGTTCATCTGAAGAAAGAAAGGCTCCCAAAAATTAAACATAACAAGCTAATGCAGAGGAAGAATGGACCATGTCAGATTTTGAAGAAGTGTGGGTAGAATGCTTATGAGATCCAACTTCCTCCTGACCTTGAATTATCACCCATTTTCAATGTATGTGATTTAACTCCATACAAGCATAATTCAGATGTAGAATAGGAACCATTGCAAAGTACAACAGATGATGATATTTCTAAATATGATCCACCAAAATTGAAGAAGATATTAGACTCAAGAGTGGCAAAGAAAACAAGAAACAAAGAGTACATGGAGTACTTGGTGGCTTGGCATGGGAAACCTGACTCACAGGCAGTTTGGATGACTGAAGAATAGATCACAAACCATGGTACATACCTTCAAACTCTCATCTCAAGTGGGCTTGAGATCTCTTCTCCCGGGGAGTATGGTACAGGAGAACCTCATCAACAAGCAAATTATACATCTGAGGAAGAAGACTAAGGTCTTGATATGTTGTTATGTTTTATGCATTTCTATGTTTGTTCATGTTGTCATGTAGTCCTTGTTGTTGTGATTTCATGTTTGTAATAAAGACCCCATCATGTGAACTGTTAGACTTAGGGCATACAACTGAGAGGGGGGGTGAATTAGTTGTGCGAAACTTTCTCTTTTAAAACACTTGAATCTTCTTTAGTGATTAGCATAATATTAATCATGAACCATAATGCATTCAAATCAAAAGCAGAAACATATCAACACATATGACACCAAGATTTTGACGTGGAAAACCCGGTTAAGGGAAAAACCACGGGGTGATTAACCCAAGAATGTATTCTCTGTTAGAAGAATAGAAAGAACAAAATGGCACATGCCAATTAGGGCTCACTGCCTGAGCACACTGCTCACAAGAGGCTCACTACCTACAAGAGACACACTGTCTACAAAGAAATAAGTATGACCTTTATGAATTGGAAAATAGCATCTTCACCATGCTTGAATCAGTTCCATTTAAGCCCAAAAACTTTTGCTCTGCCTTTCACACTTCTCCTCGCTACCACACACTTATCACCACAAGACACACTTCAAAATGAATTCACAAACCCTTATTTATACAAGGCATCGACTTAGGAACAATCATCTAAGTCGGCAAACATCTACAAGAACATCCGCAAGATGTGTAATACATCCGGTCGGCTAGTCTCAAGAAGAACACCAATATCCATGGTTATTCTTCAAATGCAAACTCTAACTTCAATGTGGACCACTAACATGAACTAGACATGATCCAACAATCATCATAATCTTCCCTGAATCACCAAGAACATCCGCACTTCATCATCCTACTGGAATTCTTCTCTCCTTCATCCGGAGCTTCAAGAACACAGTTTGTCATTACTATCACAAATGAATAGGCTCTTTCAGACCTTCAAGCCACAAACCAATCTGTTTGATACTTCACAGGGATGTCCTCAATACTTCCTCAGATTCGTAGAATGGGATAACTAAATACTGGATCTCACCGGACCTATCTATGGTACCTTGTCACCTCTGAACACCTGTCAGAGCTGGTTCTACTTGAACGACCATAACTTCTTTAGATCTTCATACGGACCTCTAAAAACTTGACTGGAGTATCTCAAAACTTATATCTACAAACCCTTTAAACCGTATCCTTTGATCCTCAACCTATCTTTGACTTTTACCTTGTTGTCATCACTATTCTTCACTGTTCCTGATTGAGACTAATTTTCTCAATATCCTCAGCACACAGCTCATCTAATCCTTCTCATTAATGCAAGATGAGTATGTTGACATCAATGAAAACACCGGTTAAGCCCATACTTGCAACATGAACTAGTGTTACAAATTTGGCATCCTAATAAGCCAATTTGAACATCTTGGGTAATTGGGGTATGTGGATGATTAAGTTAAGTGTGTCATGTTTAGGTGTCTTGTTAATGTGTTTAAGTCGTATCGTATGCCAAACATGTGTCATGTGATTAGTTAGAGTTTTGGTATTCCGGTTGGAAGTTATAACGACTCCAACTTCTAATGTTCCAGTTGGAATTGAATGAAGAGAGATAAAAAACACATTTTTGGAAGAGGAGAGCAGAGGATGAAGTTTGATTGAAGAAATAAAAGTTCTGTCAGTTTGTTCACAAGTTCTGTGTTCTATATAAATTCCCTATGTATCAAATTGTTCTGTGCATACTCTCTGTATCAAATTATTCGTTACATAATCTAATCTTCTATCGTCGAAGATGCAAGATTGATACCATTCCACTGGTGGATTTCTTTGAAATCAGTGGAATGGACCCTGTACATAGTTTTCTTTTTTCTTTTCTCTTTCTTCGTGTTTAAGGCAGAATGGAACAGAGGATCCAATCTCTGGAAGGGTTGTCGCAGTAGAGAGCCTAGCATCTCTATGTGCTAGGGCTCAATAGAACAAAGACTGTGAGTTTAGTTGCAGAAGACGTCTTCAGCGTAAGATTTTGATGTTGTCCCAACGAATATATATTTCCTATATATATCACAATCATATCTGAGTATATTCTGTGTGTATCCTGCAATCACATGAGAAGATCCATTACCTATGTATATCGCTGAAGTATATCGGTTAGGCAATTCCTGTGTATATCATAATTAAGGGAGGAGATACATTTCCTATGTATACGCCAATTGTATGTCGTAGATAGTGTGTGTGTATATCACAGTTGTATGTGAAAGCATTTTGTGTATATCCTGCATTTGCATGTCGAAGATTGTATATTGGAATGTACATTGTTAATATGCATTTTGTAAGATGCAAGTGATGACCAATTGTAGCAATCAAAGCAGTTGAAGATACAATGGGTTATCGGCGATAGAAGGTTAGGTAATGTATATACAAGGTGAATTCATTGATGTGAGAAGAGCCCATCGGGAGAGTCTTTGAATGTTATATCGACTGTCGGAGTCACAACTATAGGAGTTTGGTGTTTGATCATCGGGATGACCGAAGCATCGGGGTGAAGTATTTTGGTGGAGTCAATAGTATAATGTGTTGCCAATAGTGTACATTGGAAAGACACGGAAAGTTTCCTACCGATGGTGGTGTTGGAGTAATCTACAACTCGGAGTGACATATTTTGAAGATGCCGATAAGTCATGTTTGGCGATGGAGTATGTCGAAAGGAAAATAGATTTCTCTTGCCGATAGAAGGAAGCATTACAACTATGGAGTTTCAAGAATTTGACCAAATCTCTTGGAGCTCTGCATCATTCATATTTTTCAATCACAAGATGGAATTTATGTACACCTTCATCCCCATTTTCAGCTTCTTCTTGCTCTGTAGTACTGGTGTCCACAGAGAAACTAATATCAGGTGTAGGTTGAGGGGAAATATGGCACAATGGAGTTTCATTCTCAGCTTGTGTTTCTCTAATGTTTCTATTTCTCTTTTCAAAAACCCAAGGGGGAACATTCCCAGTCAATTATGCTTCATGTGCAACCAATGTATCTTTTCTCTCAAAAGGATCATCGATTCTCAAGAAAAGTTCCTGTATATGTGGGATTATTGGTTGTTCTCCAAGCCTCTGCTACCATTATTCTATGATATGAATTCCTCCTTTAAGTTGCACAATTCTCATCAATATTTCTTATCAAATCATCATCCACAAAGAGTGTATGATGATATCCTTTTAGATTTTTTCTTGTTTTCACCTCATTTATAAAATGTTCTAGGTCAAAATTTTCCCTTGCATTTCCTTTAGGTATTCTGTAATGCTCTAACTTTTTATCAATTGACTCAACCTTTTTCAGAAACAACATTGAAATCTCTGAAACATAATGTTCTAGGCATCAATGAATGCTTATTATAACTTTTGAGATGCTCAAAATTAGAATAGGCTAATTGCCTCACAATTTCCAAATAAACAATTCTATCTAGACAGGTCTTTGGCAACAAAAATGGTGCTCCCTCATATCCATAGATCCTATTTTTTGTGCAGTCACTATAAGAATACTAGTCACCTCAGATGTGATTGATCTTTCCACTTTCACCCTTGTCCTTAGGTCTCAAGAACTTTTGCACTTCTGGTGATAGGCTGTAATCACATGGATGACTCAATAGATTATACAAAAGCTTCACAAAGTACTCTTCAAAATATAAATAGTGTGATCTCTCACATCTACTATCCGAAATAACTATCCACATCTGTATAGGCCTAATGTTCCAATCCTTATCTAGGTCTCTTATTCTTAGACATTCATTCCACATGCAAATATTTTATCCCTCATATAAAATGAGATTCGTGACCAAAGAATAATGCATGAATTTAACACCTCCACTTCTATTTTTTACAACAACCAAGTCATTGTGAAGATCATTAGCAATATATTCAACATAGTCAAGAGGTTGGGCATCTTGGCTCTACACATCAGTTGTGAGGACCAGTGATGCTACCTCCATACATGTGGGGGCATCCAAGCCAAGTACTTGGCAAATAGAATAGTAGGTGTATTGATTGTACTCAAACAAATCCATAGAATATGGGGGACCTTCCACCCCTGAGAACACTCTGAGTCGATTCTCTTCATCTTGAGGCCTATGTAATGGCAATCTCCATCGTTTATAACTCGTGTTTAGATTATAGTATTCATTTAAGAGATCTCTAATCTTGAATCTCATATCAAAACTGGTCTCTAATTGAAACATCATGGATATATAATTCTTTGTGACAAGAATGAAGGCAGATCCATCTCTCAATTCAATCATATGAGTCTGGGGATTGTATTTATCTGCCAATGCTTTGAGCAATTCCACATTGATGAACACATTAGGCACTACCAATTTTCCCAAGTTTAGTCTCCATGGGTTGGAGACAGGTTTTTTCCTGTGCATTTTTCTATAATGATATAGAAACAAATCATACCCCCTTATTGGGGTCCATGTGTCACCCAGTTGTTTGTTTCTATCCTTCAATTTCTCAGCTTGGGGGTTTAATTATGCATTTCTTCTAGACCTTTTTCCAGAACCTGGGCACTAATCTATTAAATCCTATTTTAGATGCCTCTCTTCTAGTTTTTTTCTCTTGCCCTTAGGGTTCTTAGTCACATTTTCCATGATATAAACTTTGTAAAAGAAAAAACCCTACTTCTATGCTTATAATTGGAACCAGTTTATGTACTCTACAAATTTTAGCTCGAGCTTAGATTGCTTACTTGGATGATATCTTCTTTGGTTCTAGAATTGTCATCCTTAGCTACGTCCTGCCTTCGTTTTCCTCGATTGCTTAATGGTTTCACATTTTCCTTAGTATTTGATTTCATTGCACTCAGCTCTAGTTTATTAATGATGTCTCATGGCAAATTTTTATGTCATCGAAGGGATAATTAATTTTTTGAATATGGGTCGTTTGATCGCCATCAAATTGTCTTATTAATACTTCAGCAAGATGACCAATTTGTGATCTTACTGATATTTCCCCTTTTCCCCGATGTCCTTTTACTGGTTAATTCTTTTATTTCCCTCATGATTTTGAAGTGACCCCAAATGGTCTCATATCCAATATCACAACATCCTCTCAAAACCCTCTTTGTGGGCAGTCTCTTTGATATCTTCTTATTTCTTCGATGTGTTCATGAGTTCATTGCACTATGGTAACAAATTCTATCAAAGGGACTAATATTTGGTTTTCCCCGATATGGATCCATCCCTTCGATGTTTACTTATTTAGTATATCTTTCCCTTTTCAGAGGGACTATGAATCACCTCACTCCGACATCCCAGAGTCATTTCGAAAACCTTTATTGTTACCTTTGTATTGAATGCCATCATTTTATCGATGGGACAAATTCCCTTGTCCCATCGATGGCTATATTTCCCTTCGATGTTTATTTTGTAGGCTTTGGCATATAGACTGGAAAATATTCGAGACCCACCATATCGGTATATCAGAGGGACTCAAGTAATCTCCCACTGACATAATACTCTTCCTTCGATGATGTTAAAATGTATCACATGCTCATGCATATTGGTTCATCGAAGAGACTCATGAACTAGTCATTCTGACACAACGAAGTCTCTCCGAAGTCAAATATTTCTTTTAGTTTATCGAAGGGAATATGTGACATGTCCTGCCAATGTATATCTATCTCCTCGATGAACTTTTTTGGTGCTATAGTGGTATCGAAGGGACTCTTAAATCATCACTCCGATAATTTGTAGTTTCTTCGACTCTTCAAGTGTAAAAGTCTGGTTTTGTCCCCTCGATCTCTTATTGTTCCTTCAATAAAATGTTTATGTCCCTCGATGGTTTATTTCTCAAGTTATCAAAGAGACCCTAAGTATTTTCTTCTTGACATGTAGCAGTGTCTTCAACAAAACTTTAATTGGATATTGAAGGGACTCTAAAATGAGTTTCCTCGATGTGGTATTTTCTCATCGACATTGTTCATATTGCTTCTTTGAAGGGACCTTAGGATGACTCTTATCGACATAGTAGAATCTCTTCAATATGATTTTTTTCATTTAGAGTAAGGGTGACAAAACATGAACTTATTAGGGTAATGGCTTATCGGTTGGGTAAATGAAGTGTTTTGGATGAGAAAATTTTAAAATGACATGTTTAGGTGACTAGATTACGATGGGAAAATGGATTTTTTACTAATTTTTTTTAGCTAATTTCTAGTTCTAACAGTGGCTCTAGTTTGGGATGAATGACTATGAGGTCATTGCAAGGTAAGTGCACAAAGATGAGGGACCAAAATGGGGTCTTAAGTTGCCACTTTTTTTTTCTGAAATTAGGAAACATTGATGTTGGATGAGAAATTGAAGATAGCTACACTCAAAATTTGAAGATGGAACGAAAACAAGAGTTGTAGTGCTCCGAATCTAGTTTCTAAACTACTAATTGTTTCCAAAAATGGTTGAGATTAAGGGGTTCAAAAAGGGGGAGCACACAAATTGGTCTTGTTTTTCTGAAAAAAACATAACATAATGTCTGGTGTGCTCCCTCTAAAATGTTAACTTTTTTTTAGTATTTCAATAATCACTCTGGTGAGAAATTAGGTAACACCATGTAGTTTATCCCTGATTTTTCTAATAAATTTTTAATGAATAATTGGTTTTTTAGTAATTTTTAAAGTGGACACATCCTGAAAAACAAAAATTTGAGCATGCTCCCCCCTAAAATGTTTGAAAACTAATTGAAAATTGATTTTTTTTTTGAATTCATGTAGAATGGAGTCTAGTTTCTAAAAATATAACTTTTTTCAATTTTTGATGAACAGTTTTAAAAAAAGTCAAAAATACTAGACACTGGTTTTTGACAAAAATTGGACACACTAACAAAAGAAATTCAAGATGAAATACTAAACGTACTCAAAATGTGAAAAAAATTATATGGTTAGATGTCTAACAAAGAGCTTAAGATTATGGTGGTTTTTTTTAAGTTTTCATTGAAAAAAGTGCCATCCTGATGGGAAGCACGCTCCATATTATCTCTAGATTTTGCTAAAAACTAATAAAAACACATCAAACAAAGTTGATCATAACACGAGCACATTATAATGCACTCACATTATGTGAAATCACATAATGCGAGTGCGTTATTACACGCTCACATTATGATGAGCATAACTGGCAATACACATGCCAATTACATTTGCTTGAAAGTTTCTAAAGCCTTTTCAACAAATCCATTTTTTGCATATCTTGCAATCATTGCATTCCATTATAGAACATCTCTTTGAGGTGTTACATCTTACAATTGACATGCCTTGTCTATGCTTCCACACTTTACATACATGTCTACAATGGCAGCTGCACTTCCTATCGTCTCTTTCTCTATTTCTCTCCCCTCTCTACGTCCTACCTTTTCTTTGAGTCTTTGCTTTCCTCCCCTCCCTCCCTCCCACCTTCTCTCTCACTCTCTTCTTCCCTCCCCTATCTACCTTCTACTGTGTCTCTCACTCTACTTCCCTCTCCTATCTACCTCCTACCCTCTTTCTAAGTCTTTGCTTCCCTTGCCTCTCTACCTCCTACCTTCTCTCTCACTCTCTTCTCCCCCTCCCTCTCTCTCACTTTCTACTTCCCTCCCTTGTCTACCTCCTACCCTCTCTCTCAATCTCTGCTTCCCTCCCCTATCTACCTCCTATCCTCTCTCTCTTCTTACTTGCCCTGTCTACCTCCTACGGTCCTCTCCCACTCTCTACGTCCATCCTATCTCTACCTCATATCCTCTCTCTCACTCTCTACTTCCCTCCCCTCTCTACCTCTCCTCATTCTTCCTATCCAATGAAATTTCATAAATTATCTTGTTTCCATTTCATTGAATCCCAATTTATATCCTATCCATTTTTTACATGTCCTATTTTTCTTACATTTCCATGTTTTTTGTCGACAAGGGAGAGCGAGACAGAGGAAAAGGGAGAGAGGATGGAGATGGAGGGGAGAGAAACCTAAGAGAGATACCTGGTGAAGGGAGAGAGAGAGATAGAGAGTCCTAGTTTTCTTATTTTGGAGAGAGAGAGAGAGGGTGGTTTAGGTTTATGAGTTTAGGGTTGCTTAATTTTAGGGTTTAGGGGTTTAGGGCTGCTCAAGTTTAGGGTTTTGGGTTTTGGGTTAGGGTTTAGGGGAATTGTTTAGGGTTTAGGGGTTTACGGTTGCTTAGGTTTAGGGTTTAGGTGTTAGGGATTTAGGGTTGCTCAGGTTTAGGGTTTAGGGGTTAGGGGTTAGGGGCATTATTTAGGGTAAATTAAGGTTTATGTTTTAGGGGTTAGGGGTTAAGGTTTAGAGGTTTAGGTTAGGGTTTAGAGAGAGAGGACCAATAGGGAGATATAGAGGAAACTAAGGGGAGACATAGGGTGATAGAGGGTGAGGGACATAGCTAGAGACATAAGCAGAGAGATTGAGAGGTAGAGGGATGATAGAGACAAGAAGATAAGGTTTAGGGTTGATCAGATTTAGGGTTGATTAGGTTTAGGGTTTAGGGGTTAGGAGTTTAGAGAGGGAGAGATATGGAGATAAAGGGTGAGGGACATGGCCAGAGACATAGCTAGAGAGATTGAGAGGTAGAGGGATGATAGAGACAAGAAGATAAGGTTTAGGGTTGATCAGATTTAGGGTTGATTAGGTTTAGGGTTTAGGGGTTAGGAGTTTAGAGAGGGAGAGATATGGAGATAAAGGGTGAGGGACATGGCCAGAGACAAGGAGATAGGGGTTTAGGGTTGATTAGGTTTAGAGTTTAGGGGTTAGGAGTTTAGAGAGGGAGAGACAGGGAGATAGAGGGTGATGGACATGGCCAAAGACATAGGCAGAGAGATTGAGAGGTAGAGGGATGATAGAGACAAGGAGATAAGGGTTTAGGGTTGATCAGGTTTAGGATTGATTGGGTTTAGGGTTTATGGTTGGTATATATTATGTATAGAATGGTGTAAATGACTAACATATTGGCACTTATGATGTTTTTATGGCTCCTATGGCTGGCTAAGGGTAGAATGACACCTGTACTAGCTAGGTGTAGAATGATGTTTGTGATTGATAGGTAGTTGCTACTAAGGAGCATATTGGCACATATGATATACAAATGGTGCAAATGACTAACAGATTGGTGTTATGATCTTCTAATGGCTCCTGGTGAGGTATTTGTTTGATTTTGATTATTTTTGGGATTGTTTGAGATGGAGCTTAGATTGATTTGGGATGGAGTTGGGATGAAATGGATTGGTTAAGGGATGATGAGAGGTGAAAAGGACTAGATTAGGAACAATTTGGGAATGATTAGAATGGTTTTAGGGATGGTCTGAAGTGGTTTAGTGCTGATTAGGGAATGATTAGAATGATTTGGGAATAGTTTAGGGATGGTATTTGAGATGAAATCCAAGTTGATTGGAAAATGATTAGGGATGAAGTTAAATTGATTTTGATGTGATTAGGGATGGTGTGAAGTGGTTTAGGGCTGATTAGAAGTGGTTTAGGGATGATTAGAGATGAAAATGAATGGATTAGGGATGATTTGGGATTGATTAGGAATGAATTTGGTTGGAATGAAAGCTTAATGTTTTTATGTTTTCACGTTATAGAGATTGGGAGAGATAGGGAGATAGAGGTTTAGGGTTGCTTCCAGGTTTTATGGTTTAGGGGTTAGGGGTTTAGGGGTTTAGGGTTGCTTATTTTTAGGGTTTAGGCGTTAGGGGTTAGGGTTTAGGGGCATTATTTATGGTTTAGGATTTAAGGTTTTGAGATTTAGGTTTATGGTTTAGGTAGAGAGGTGAATAGGGAGATACATAGGAGACTGAGCTTGGGAGATATATCTATGTCTCCTCTATCCATCTCTCTAACTATACCTACCTCTCTATCTCTCTCTCCCTATCTCTCTATCTTTCTAGATCTCTTTTGATCCCTCTTTCTAACTCTACCTTTCTATCTCTCTCCCTCACTATTTGAGGTTTACTTGAGTTTAGGATTTCTCAAGTAAGTATGGTTTCTGTTTTAGGGTAAGGGTTTAGGGGAATTATTTAGGCTTTAGGGGTTTAGGGATGCTTGATTTTATGGTTTAGGGTCTAGGGGTTAGGGTTTAGGGTTTAGAGAGAGATAGAACGAGGGGACCAATAAAGATTGGGAGAGATAGGGACATAGAGGTTTAGTGTTGTTTCCAGGTTTTATGGTTTAGGGACCTTAGGGGTTTAGGGGTTTAGGGTTGCTCATTTTTAGGGTTTAGGGGTTAGGGGTTAGGGACATTATTTAGGGACTAGGGTTTATGGTTTAGGGGTTAGGAGTTAAGGTTTAGAGGTTTAGGTAGAGAGGTGAATAGGGAGATACAGAGGAGACCAAGCCTAGGAGAGATATCTCTGTCTCCTCTATTCCTCTCTCTAACTATACCTACCTTTGCTTCCAAGTTTTATGGTTTATGGAACTTACGGGTGTAGGGTTGTTGGATTTTAGGGTTTAGGGTTAGGGGTTAGGGGCAATATTTAGGGTTTAGGGTTTATGGTTTAGAGGTTTAGGTTTATGGTTTAGGTAGAGGGGAGAATAGGGATCCCTATCTCTATCTCTCTGGACATATGGATCCCTATCTCTTAATCTATCCCTTGCTACATCTCTCTCCTCCTCTTTATCTCTCTCCCCATCATTCTACCTCTTGAAATCTCTCTCCCTATGTCTCTAGACATATCTTGATCTCTTTCCCTATCAATCTATCTATCCTCATAACCCCATCTCTTAATATACCCCTCTCTACCTCCCCATATCTATCTCCCTATATCTCCCCTCTCTATATATATGTATCTCTATCTTTCTCCCTTTGTAGACCCCTTTCTCTATCTCGATCCCCATCTCTCCCTTTCCCCATCTCTATCTCCACCTATCCTCTCTATCTCCATGTCCCTCTCTATCTCTCCATGTCTCCTGATCCGTCTTTATATATAGGATAGAGAAATGAAGAGAGAGAGAGAGAGAGACTCTCTCATGTAGATACAAGGTTACCTTTATGTTATCATGCTTCCCAAAATGCACTCGCATTATAACGCGAGTGCATTCTTGGAAGCATGGAAAATGGTAAAAAAGCATGTGGGATCCATGTTTCAGACTCCACATGCCTTTTATTCCTACTTTTCACGAGTATATTGAACAAGAAAATGCTTTTCATGTTGGTTGACTAATTGAGAATCATTTCTATATGAATCCACCACCTTTTTTTGTTTTTTCAACATAGAAGAAATGAGAGATATATGTGCATTAGTATAGAAAATGTATGAAATATATAACATCACATGTGTAATTGATCACTTACTGCCAACCGATGATCACTCTCCATCATCTTGTCTCTCTCTTCATCCGTAGTTGGACGAACTAGAGTTGTGACCTCCTATGAGAAGCATCAAGAAGCAAAATTGACTAAACATAACTATCATTTATGTACATCAAATAACATGAGATAAAAAAGAAATACAAAATTATGATATTTTCATGTTATTGGCTCTGTTGCAAGTATGAGGTAAACCAGTGTTGTCATTGATGTCAACATACTCATATTGCATTGACAAGACGGATTGGATGAGCAGTGTGCTGAGGATATTGAGAAAATTAGCCTCAGTCAGGAACAGTGAAGAACAGTGATGAGAAGAAGGCAAGTGTACTGTATAGGATGAGAACCGGAGGATGCGGATTAAAGGGTCTGTAGATATGAGTCTTGAGATGCTTCAGTTAAGATTTCAGAGGTCCGCATGAAGATCTGAAGGAGTTGTGGCTGTCGGTATGGAACCGGTTCCGGCAAGTGTTCAGAGGTGACAAAGGATCATAGAAAGGTCCGGTGAGGTCCGGAATTGTATTATCCTAATCTATGGATTGGAAGGAGTGTTTGGGATGTCCTTGTGATGTGTCATCCTGATTTGTGTATGATTTGGAGGTCCGGAAGTACCTTTTGCATTATGACAGTGGCGACAGACTGTGTTCTTGAAGTTCCGGATGAGGAAGACAAGAGATTCCAGTAAGTAAAGGAAGTGCGGATGTATCCGGTCGTTCAGGCAGGCTTGTGAAGGTTTTTGGATCATGTTGAGGTTGTGTTGTTGATCCGCATTGGTAGTAGAGCCTGGAATTGAAGATATTCTTCCGGATGAAGTTCTTGTTCAGACTAGCCGATCGGATGAGTTGATCATCCTGTGAATGTTCTTGTGGTGGCTGACCGGATGTGTTATTCATCTTGCAGATATTCTTATGGTTGATTGCCGACTTAGATGATTGTTCTTAAGTCGATGTCTTGTATAAATAAAGGTTTGTGAGTTCATTTCGAGTGTGTATGGAGTGGATGAGTGTGGGATAACGAAGAGAGGTGCGAAAGATAGAGCAGAGGTTTTGGGCTTAAATGGAACTGATCCGGACATAGTAGAAATGTCATTCTCCAGTTTAAGATTGTGATTTTTATCACTTTGTAGACAGTGTGTCTCCTTGTAGGCAGTGGGCCTCTTTGTGAGCAGTGTGCTCGGGCAGTGAGCCCTAATTGGCATGTGCCGTTCATTCTTCTTTATTCTTCTAACAGAGAATAATTCTTGGGTTAATCACCCCATGGTTTTTCCCTTAACCAGGTTTTCCACGTCAAAATCTTGGTGTTCAATGTGTTGATGTTCATCTGCTCTGAGTTTATGCATTATGCTTTCATAGATGGTTAATTGATATGCTGTTAACTAACAAAGAACAATCAAGTGTTTAAAGTAAGAGCAAGTTTTATACAACTGATTCACCCCCCCTCTCAGTTGTATGCCCTAGATCCAATAATTGGTATCAGAGCCACGTTCCTCTGAAAGGAGCTTAACCACTTGAGGAGATCCAGGATGTCGTCATAAAAGAAGGATAGTCCGAAGTTTGATGGAACCAACTTCACTCTCTGGAAAGGTCGCATGAAGTGTCACTTGGAATGTATGGGAAAAGCATACTTGGCTATGGTCTCAAAACCATATGTACCTCCACAAGGTGGTCCGACAACTCTGAATGAGATTACAGATGCTGAAAATAATCTGCGGACCAAGGAAGCCCTACTAAGCGCAATGAATGATTCAGATCTCTCAAATGTTATTGACCTACCAACTGCATATGAGATCCTGACTAAACTGGAACTTCTGTATGAAGGAGATGAGTTTGTCAAAAGTGCAAGGTTGCAAAGTTTGAAAGGGAAATTTGAAAGATTGAAGATGAGAGATGATGAAAACATCACTACCTTTATGCCAAGAGTGAATGAGCTGGTATGTGGAATTAGAAATGCTGGTGGAACTCTAGATGAAAATGAGATTGTCTGCAAAATCCTAAGATCCCTTCCTGCTGCCTACAAAATCAAGGTTGCTGCCATTGATGAATTCAGAGCCCACACAACTATCACAAGAGAACAACTGGCTGGCAAACTAGCTGCATTTGAAATGACCGAGTTTGGAGATGATCCTCCCAAGACTGAATCTGCTTTCAAAGCCAGTGCCTATGTGAAAGGCAAACAGAGATTTGATCCGAGAGAAAACTCATCAAGGAAAATGTCATGGTATGATCAACCAAGAAGAGACATGGAAGAAGAAGAAGCAGAAACAGCTCAACTTGAAGCCCTCATTGCAAAGAGAATGCCAAGAGGATCCGATAAGTATGAAGGAAAACTACCCTTTAAGTGTTTCAACTGCAATAAGATTGGTCATTTTGCTTCAAGATGTCCGGAAAGATCTGCAAGGTTTAATACTAACAGACAAAGGTTTCAAAAGAATTGCTATTATGTTCATGAAGAAGATGACAATGAAGGAGTAATAGATGATGAATCAGAACTAGGAAGCAAATCCGGAAATGAGTGGGTGTTTATTGCCATCAAGGAAGAAGATTCAATACTCTCTGAATCTGTCAATCACAAAGTTGTTGAAAAAGCTTTGGCTGCTCAAGTGGAAGAAAAGGATGATTGGGTAATTGACAGTGGATGTTCTCACCATATGACTAGTGACAAGAATAAGTTCTTGAATTTGGAAAGGTATGAAGGAGGAATGGTAAAGTTTGGTGACAATTCTGCTGGCAGAATCAGAGGCAGGGGAACTATTTCCTTTGATGGAAAGAGCAAAACAGGTAATGTACTATATGTTGAAGGATTGAAGCACAATCTTCTCAGTGTTGGTCAGTTAGTGGACAAAGGCTATGATCTCCGGTTCAAGAATGGAAAATGCAGAATCTTTACAAGCTCCAGAACTGAAATTGCATCCGGTACTCAGACAAAAGGTAATATCTTTCATCTGGTTGGTTCAAATAAAAGTTGTTTGTTTGTTCAAATTGATCAAAGTTGGTTATGGCATAGAAGAATGTGTCATGTAAATTTTGATAACATCATCAAGATAAGCAATACTCAGGCTGTAAGAGATCTCCCAAAATTGATGAAACCTACAAATAGTTTGTGCAAAGAATGTCAGCTAGGTAAACAAAGCAGAGTCTCTTTCAAAAGCCAAGATCAGTCTTCTACCGGATTGTTGGAATTAGTACATACTGATCTCTGTGGTCCGACAAGAATCAAGAGTCTGCAAGGTGATAGATATTTCATGTTGTTAATTGATGATCATTCCTTGATGATGTGGGTTACCTTTCTAAAAGAAAAATCAGAAGTATTTGAGAAGTTCAAAATCTTCAAAGCTATGGTAGAGAATCAAACCGGATTGAAACTAAAGTGTCTAAGGTCTGATAGAGGTGGTGAATTTACATCTGGTGAGTTCATTGACTTTTGTGAGAAGCAGGGTATAAGGAGACAGTTGTCTAGTCCTAGGACTCCACAGCAGAATGGAGTAGTTGAGAGAAAGAACCGGACCATCCAGGAAGCTGCCAGGACAATGATGTTGGAAGCAAATGTTCCTCAAATGTTTTGGAAAGAAGCTATCAGCACTGCAGTCTACACTCTCAATCGAGTTCAAATCAGAAACAACACCGGTAAGACCCCCTATGAACTCTGGTTTGGCATCACTCCTACTGTGAAATATTTCAGAGTATTTGGTAGCAAGTGTTATATTAAAAGAGATGAAGATCTAGGAAAGTTTGATGCTAGAAGTGATGAAGGAATTTTCTTGGGTTACTCCACTCAAAGCAAAGCATACTGGTGTTACAATAAGAGATTGAGGAAGATGATAGAAAGCACCAATGTGAAAGTTGATGAAGGAATTGAGAAGCCTTCAAGATTTTATGAGTTTGATGAAGATGACCAAGACAGTGTTCAAGGAACTCAATCCTCTCCGGTGAGACAGAGTCAGCCTGATCTGGTAAATCAGGAAGAAGAGATAGGTTTGAATGAGCCTGATCAAGAAGCAACAGTGCAGGATACTCCCAAAATTCCAAGGTATGTAAGACTGAACCACTCTAAAGATCAGATCATAGGTGACAGAAGCAAAGGTGTACAAACTAGAAGGAATGTTGCTCAAAATCAGGATGAATGTTGTCTGATTTCAAAGATTGAACCTAAAACAATAAATGAAGCCTGCAATGATGAAAACTGGACCAAAGCAATGGAAGATGAATTGATGCAAATTGAGAAAAATCATACTTGGGATCTTGTTCCCAGACCTAGAGACAGGAATGTAATTGGAACCAAGTGGGTCTTCCGGAACAAACTAAATGAAGCTGGTGAAGTAATCAGAAACAAAGCTAGATTGGTCTACAAAGGCTACTCTCAAATAGAAGGAATTGACTTTGAAGAGACTTTTGCTCCGGTGGCAAGAATTGAAGCAGTCAGATTACTTCTTGCATTTGCTGCCTTCAAAGACTTCAAGGTATATCAGATGGATGTCAAGTCTGCCTTCCTAAATGGTGATCTGGAAGAAGAAGTCTACATTGAACAACCGGATGGATTTCAATTGTCTGATAATGATGATATGGTCTGCAAGTTGAAGAAAGCTTTGTATGGATTGAAGCAAGCCCCAAGAGCATGGTATGAAAGTTTGGATAAGCATCTTGTGCAGATTGGATTCAACAAAGGTACTGCTGACAGTAACTTATATTTCAAAATTGATCATGAAAACATTTTGATTGTTGAAGTGTTTGTGGATGATATCATTTTTGGAGGAAGAGATAGTATGTGCAAAACTTTTGCAAATCAGGTGAAAAGTGAGTTTGAAATGTCTATGCTTGGTGAAATGAATTTCTTCTTGGGTCTGCAAATTACTCAAACAAAAGAAGGGATCTTCATTTCTCAGACCAAATATGTGAAAGAATTGTTAAGGAAATTTGGTATGGAAGACTCAAAGCCAATGAACACTCCTATGGCAACCGGATGTAAGTTAAGCAAAGATGATGATTCTCCAAAGGCAGATCAGACAAAGTATAGATCAATGATTAGTGGATTGTTGTATCTCACTCAAACTAGACCAGATATAATGTAGGCTGTTGGTCTTGTGGCAAGATTCCAGGCTAATCCTAGAGAATCTCATGTTATGGAAATCAAAAGAATTTTTAGGTACTTGAAAGGAACAGTTGAGTATGGTCTATGGTACCCTAGAGATCCAAATTTCTCTCTTCATGCTTACACAGATGCAGATTGGGCAGGAGATGTGGATGACCGGAAGAGCACTAGTGGTGGAGCATTCTTTTTGGGGAAGAGATTGGTTTCTTGGTTAAGCAAGAAACAAGATGCAATATCTCTGTCTACAATTGAAGCAGAATACATTGCAGCAGCAGGTAGTTGCACTCAAATCTTATGGATGAAGCAGATGCTAAGAGACATTAAAGTTGAATATGAGGAGCCTATCACAATGTTCTGTGATAATTCAAGTGCAATTAATATTTCTAAGAATCTGATATTGCATTCTAAGACTAAGCACATATCTATCAAGTTTCACTTCTTGAGAGAACAAGTGAACAAGGAAGAAGTCAGATTGGAGTATGTTCCCTCCAAGGATCAGATTGCAGATATCTTTACTAAACCTCTTCCCAAGGACTCTTTTGAATATCTCTGGGAGAAGTTAGGGGTCATGGCCCCTTCGGTGATGAACTAGGATGCACTAATGTGCATCAGTCCGGTGGATATCACAGTCATATCTTGTGATCCGGATTGATGATGGGGAGCTGCAACTAAGGGGGAGCAGCTGGTATGATTCTGATGTATGAGAATTGCAAGTATGAGCCCTTTGCCATTGATGTCAAAGGGGGAGAGAAGACATGTGAAAAACAAGTAGCTAATGATCAAAGGGGGAGCAGTAAATGGGGAGAAGACATGTCGCTGATAGGGGGAGCTGTGACAGAAAGGAGAAGTTCTTGTCTTGATGGTTTTTCACATCATATGTTGCCATCAATGACAAAGGGGGAGATTGTTGCAAGTATGAGGTAAACCAGTGTTGTCATTGATGTCAACATACTCATATTGCATTGACAAGACGGATTGGATGAGCAGTGTGCTGAGGATATTGAGAAAATTAGCCTCAGTCAGGAACAGTGAAGAACAGTGATGAGAAGAAGGCAAATGTACTGTATAGGATGAGAACTGGAGGATGTGGATTAAAGGGTCTGTAGATATGAGTCTTGAGATGCTTCAGTTAAGATTTCAGAGGTCCACATGAAGATCTGAAGGAGTTGTGGCTGTTGGTATGGAACCGGTTCCGGCAAGTGTTCAGAGGTGACAAAGGATCACAGAAAGGTCCGGTGAGGTCCGGAATTGTATTATCCTAATCTGCGGATTGGAAGGAGTGTTTGGGATGTCCTTGTGATGTGTCATCCTGATTTGTGTATGATTTGGAGGTCTGGAAGTACCTTTTGCATTATGACAGTGGCGACAGACTGTGTTCTTGAAGTTTCGGATGAGGAAGACAAGAGATTCCAGTAAGTAAAGGAAGTGCGGATGTATCCGGTCATTCAGGTAAGCTTGTGAAGGTTTTTGGATCGTGTTGAGGTTGTGTTGTTGATCCACATTGGTAGTAGAGCCCAGAATTGAAGATATTCTTCCGGATGAAGTTCTTGTTCAGACTAGCCAACCGGATGAGTTGATCATCCTGTGAATGTTCTTGTGGTGGCTGACCGGATGTGTTATTCATCTTGCGGATATTCTTATGGTTGATTGCTGACTTAGATGATTGTTCCTAAGTCGATGTCTTGTATAAATAAAGGTTTGTGAGTTCATTTCGAGTGTGTATGGAGTGGATGAGTGTGGGATAGCGAAGAGAGGTGCAAAAGACAGAGCAGAGGTTTTGGGCTTAAATGGAACTGATCCGGACATAGTAGAGATGTCATTCTCCAGTTCAAGATTGTGATTTTTATCACTTTGTAGACAGTGTGTCTCCTTGTAGGCAGTGGGCCTCTTTGTGAGCAGTGTGCTCGGGCAGTGAGCCCTAATTGGCATGTGCCATTCATTCTTCTTTATTCTTCTAACAGAGAATAATTCTTGGGTTAATCACCCCGTGGTTTTTCCCTTAACCGGGTTTTCCACGTCAAAATCTTGGTGTTCAATGTGTTGATGTTCATCTGCTCTGAGTTTATGCATTATGCTTTCATAGATGGTTAATTGATATGCTGTTAACTAACAAAGAACAATCAAGTGTTTAAAGTAAGAGCAAGTTTTATACAACTGATTCACCCCCCCCTCTCAGTTGTATGCCCTAGATCCAACAGGCTCATACCTCAGTCAAAGGATTTGCAGACATCATGGCTGCATCAATGCCTATTTGCACTGACTCACGAAGATGAGGAGTCTCCAATGTATTTAGCATCTAAAAATAAAGTTCAAGATTATTCAAACAAAATAAATACATAACATTATTTTTAAAATGCATAATGATTAGAAATGGTTAAATTTACCTCCATAAAAGTGGTGGTTTGGCATCCAGGGGACCAAGGAAACCATGGAGGTGCTGGTGACTATTAAAATCATCAAATTGTCACAAAATAATATTATCATTGACATATCTACAATAATTACCAATATGTGATAAATTACATACCTACTGACTTGACCTCCTCTCATAACCTACCAATGGATGGCTAACAAAGGCAGGATGAAGACTTTAACCATGGAATTTCATTTTACAAACAATTACATACATTATTTTTTACTTCGAATATAGATAATCATATAAAATTAATTACAAATTTCAAATAACAATATACTAAATCAAGATGAAACTTGTAATAAATTACCTGAGAGTCAATACCAAATGTCTGCTATAAGAGATCGTCATTGATAACAAGATCATCCAATATGTCTTGCCCCTATGTCACATCATGCTACCCCTCTGTCACAGAGTCTTGCCGTGCCTCCTGTGTCCCATAATCACATAGGTTCCCACATGTACTAGACAAATGTGGGGACACATGATGCCTACTACTCTCACCCTCATCACCCTAGGTAAAATCATCTGCATGCTGTGATAGACTTTGGGTGAGAGCAGTCAGTGAATGTAAAGTCTCCAACTCAACTCTCTCCTTCAAAGCCAAAGGGAGTGACCTACGTTCTGGCCTCGCTTGGGGTATAGGCACATGTTGTTCATCTCGCTGAGCCCTAGGTCTATCTTGGATAGAGCCACCACCTCTACCTAGAACTCACAAATGTCAAAATATTTCAGAATCTTGTTGAGGACGAACTCACAATAGAGCTTCCTCAAAAAAATATTGTGGTACCTCATCATTGTTGCATGGCCGCTCGTCGAAGACCATGTGCCATCTGTCCCAAAAGTTTCAGGATATGTCATCATTCCTACACCAATGTATAGGAAATAGTTTGCAACTTTCCTCTAATGTTTGGTTGGTTTTGGGATTAATAAATTGAGCACATAATTGAGATTTTGTATTTTTTTCCTTCTTGACTTGTTCATATGACAACTTGTCGACATAATATTGCCCACTCCTCTCCCTATAGTCTTGGAATTCGGTGATTTGTTCCGTCACCAAATCCATGTGGGAAACAATCTCCTATAGTGATTTTGCAAGTGCCCTCCTATGCTCAGTGGTTCCACTTGGATTGTTTAGGGTTTGAATAATAGTTTCAAGATGTTTCTTATTTTCTTCTATTATCCCTAGGTAATGTTCTTGATCATCCTTACATGAAAAGGAGGTGAAGGTGGGTTTGGAGGGTTTTGGGGGATGTTTTCACCCTCCTCAACTGGACTTAGGTTTTCTACTTCTCCAATAATTGTAAATGTAATATAAAAACAAATCATACATTGCAGAACTAAAAAAATGTTTTAAAACTAACAAAATCAAACAAACCCTACCTTCTTCTTGTGCTAGATCCTCCAAATTTGCATGACAATGTCTTTGGCGGTGAGGTGGCATTGTGAATTTCTTGTTTTCTTAGGTGCACTTGATTCAATGTCCTCTTTTCAACGCGATCACATTTTTGCTTTGTTTCTTTGCTGCTGTGAGGAGAAAACCCATGCGGCGAATGAGCAAAAATTGTTTTTTTTTGTTCTTTTATTAAAATAAAAATGCGAGTGCATTATAATGCGCTCACATTTTGTTTTAATTTTGGAGATGGTGGCAACTTTTTGGTCCCCCATCTCCTTGCATTTACCCTGCAAGAATCCAGAAGTATTCTCTAGGATGCATACCAATGCTAGGGGCGGTGGAAAAAGGAAAAGAAAAAATCCTAATCTACTATTCATGGAAAGTTATAGTTTCAAGAAAAGAAGTATTTCAGGAATTGTCCATGCACTGGCAATTCCTGTTCTTCACCAATCAAATTTTGCAAATAATATGAATCTTCACAACATTTACCATTGATGATAAATGGTCCCAACCACAATGCTTCAAATTTCCCATGCTTCCATTTATCCTGGCCTCTAGAATTCCACATAAGGACCATGTCATCCACTTTAAATTTCCTATCCTTTGCCTTTTGTCAAATAAATACTTCACTTCTAACTATATTTTTTCATTTTTCTCCTGAGCTTGGTTCCTGATTTCATCCAACTCAGCCAATTGTTCTATCCTTTCTTCCATAGGCTTAGGGACATCTATATCCTCTTGAAGGATGAACTTGTAGATTGGTAAGAGGTTATGTATTGGGAGCTTAGCTTGGGCTCCATACACTAGTTCAAATGGAGACTTTCCAGTGGCCTTCTTTACAGTAATTCTATATGCCCATAGAGCCATTTTCAATTTGGAATCCCATGCCTTCTTGTTATTGTCCAACATCCTTTGATTATTTTTATAATACTTTTGTTGCTCAATTCTGCCTGCCCATTTGCTTGAGGATGGTATGGTGAAGCATATGAAACTGTTATGCCATAGGAATCATAGAATGTCTTCAATTTTTCTGATGTAAAGCACATGTCATTATCCGTGATAGGCCTTACAAGGACCCCAAATCTAGTAATAATGTTTTCCAATAGAAATTAACTACCACCTTACTAGTAGCTTGCCTTGTTGGGACTGCCTCTATCCATTTTGTAAAATAATCAGTAGCCACCAAGATCCATCTATGTCCACCACTAGATCTATCTATAAGTTCTCCTATAAAGTCAATTCGCCATTGATGAAATGGAGCTTCAACTTGCATCAGTCTCAATGGTAAGGCTCCTTGATAATTCAATTTGCCAAAAAAATTTTGACATGCTTCACACTTTCTTACATATTTATGGACATCATTGAATACTTTAGGCCAATAATAGCATGCTCTCAGTATCTTATGGGTAGTGGTTTTTGCTGAGAAGTGTCCTCCACACACGCCTTTCTGCATTTATTGCAACATTCACTCTGCTTGTGTTTCATCTAAGCACAATAATAAAACACCGTCCCTTTTTTTCCAATATAAATCTCCATCCATGAACACATATTTTGAAGCATACAGTTTTAAGGTTCTTCTTTGATTGTCATTTAACCCTTCAGGACACTTCATGTGTTTGAGATAATACATCAAATTGGTGTACTAAGGTGTGTGTTCAATGCTTGCAATCATGGCATCTTCCTTTTCTACATTGCATATTTGTGAAGCCTCCAATTTAGATTCAGCCATTAACTTGGCTAACCCTTGCCCCCTCACTAGTTTGGTAAATTGAATGTCAATATTAAACTCCTGGATACAATTTATCCACCTGCATCTTCGTCCTGTGACCTCAGTTTGAACAAACACATCCTTAACTGCAACATTGGACACATAAGCAATCACTTTTGCCCCCACCAAGTACTTGGCCTGAATGCCTTAACCACTTTTTCCAGGGCGTAAGCTTGATTCTCAGTGATGTCACATTTTAATTCCACCTGTTGAAGTGATTTACTACAGAATGAGATAGGTTGTTCATATCCTTCATTATTCTTTGTAACATTACATCTGCCACTGTGTGAAATGATGCAAAAGAGAATATCTAAAATGGTTTGTCAAAATCTAGAGACTTTAATACAGGTGCTTCCTTAATTTCTCTCTTAATTGACATAAATGCATCAATAGCCTCTTCTATCCAATCAACTTTTGATCCTTTCTTCAACATCTTTGAGATTGGCATGACAATCTCTGCAAAGTTTGAAATGAATCTCCTGACAAAGTTAATTTGTCTAAAGAAGGACTAGATGGATTTTGCAATTTTTGGAATGGGAATTTTATCAATAGCTTCAACTCATTCAGGATGAATCCTCACTCCATCCTTTGAGACTATATGTCCTAGTAATTTGCCTTCTATCATAGCAAAATGACATTTCTTTGGGTTTAAGGAGATGCCATATTCTAATGCCTTGATAAAGATCTTTTCTAGGTGTGCATAGTGATCTTTGACCCTTTTGGAATATGATGTCAGATCATCTTGATAGACCACCATTATAGTATTGATTAGGTCAGCAAAGGCTACATTCATAGCCCTTTGAAATGTTGCTCCAGCATTTGTGAGTCTAAAAGGCATTCTCACGTAAACATATGTACCCCAAGGTGTGGTGAAAGCAGTTTTATACTGTTCTGATTCCTTGACCTTCACTTGGTTATACCCTGAGAAGCCATCCATCATAGATAATAATTCACATCCTATCACTCATTATAGCATTGCTTCCATGTTTGGAAGTGGATAATTATCTTTGAGTGATGAGATATTCAAATTTATGAAATCCACACATAACCTTATGTCTCCATTTTTCTTTCTTACTGGCACCAAATTTGAGACCCAAGAAGAATGTTTGATTAGCTTAAGAATACCACCATCTCTGATTTTAATGAGCTCCCTTGCTTCTTAGGTGCTAATGTGGGATTTATGGGTCTTTGTTTCTGTAAAAAATGGCTTAGCCTTATGTTTCAATGGTATTTTGTGCTAGAATAGGTCTTCTCTATAAGCTTTTAGATCATCATAGGACTAAGAAAACACATGTTTATGTCTTTTAAGCAAGGCTATAAGCATTTCTCTAGCTTTAGGGCTGACCATTTTTCCAATGTACACCTTTTTAGGAGTCATATTTGTCCCAAGATTGATCTCCTCAATATTTTGAGATTGACTAGTATAGATTTCAGATTAAATCTGCCATGCCCATCAAATACTCTCTCTAGGGCTACAAGTCCTTTTGGTATTTTGTTTCTTTTGAGTTGCACCAGCTCTTGCCCAAAAAGAGTTTCCTTACCTCCACAAATGCATTGAAATCTATTTCTTGAGATTCATATTGATCTACACAATGAAGAAACTTAATCAAATCCTCATCATTGTTGAACACTTGCTAATTATAGATATTATCAAGGATTGTAGGTCTAGTCTTGAACTCCACCTCTGCTATTACTGCTAGTGTAATATCATCTCTTTTTAGAGCTATATTCACTAAGAAATCTGCCATTATGTTTTCGGATCTCTCTAGCCAATCTATAGAGAATGCATCAAGAAGTTCAATGGTGTCCCAAACATCATTTCTATATTGTTTTAACCTCTTATTTTTTGATGAATATTTTTCCCTCACTTGTGAGACAACTAGTTTAGAGTCTCCATACACTACTAGCAACTTGATTCCATACCTTATGGCAATATTTAAGCCCAACAACAACACCTCGTATTCAGTTATATTGTTAGTACATTCAAATGTTAGTAAAAATGAGTACTTGAATGTTTTGCCAATTGGTGAGATGAATATGACTCCTGCTCTATTTCCCCCTTTGATGTATGCACCATCAAAATACATTTTCCATACACCATGTTCATCAAGCTGAGCTTCTCTATTGATTGGTTCTGTATTTTACAACTTAGGTTGTGATTTTTCAATTCAGAAGCTTCCAAGATCTACATCACAAAAATAGTTCATTTGGTTTGAATCAAGATGCTCCACAATATGTTCATATCTTGATTCTCTATACAACTTAACTTCTTTTCTAGTTACTAGTATTGTTGCATATGACAAGTCCAATTGGACACTTCCCATGACTGCAGTAGTCCACTTTTTGGATAACAACATACAATAATATAGTGGAGTATCTACTACAGCAATGTCAATTCTGTAAGTGGATTTAGGACATGAGGCTAATTTCAATTCTACATCCCTCATGAATCCAACAACTAGGATAGATGTGTTGTTCCCATACGTTGTATCCACCCACAAGCCTAATTCTTTCATAACAACAATTGGCATAATGTTTATTGCCGCTCCTAAGTCAATCATGCAATTTCTTACTAGTTTGTTGTTAATCAATAGTGTAATATAAAATGGGTCCACATGAGAAGGATTCTTTGTAAATGTATCACTAAGATAAACCTCAGGTGTTTTCATGATCTCTTGTCCAATATTATTTACTTTGGTTTATGATCTTTCTTTGTTTTTGTTCTAATTTTACTACTTGTTTGGTATATTTGAGATCAATTTGAGGGCATTATCCCTATATTCATCTACTTTCATCATCTCCAGCAATAGTATTGACATCTTTATCTGAGACAATGCTTGTACTCTATCAAATGAGGGAGTGGTAACTAATTGCTCCATTTTTCTATCTTAGTGGAGCCCTTTTCCTCAATTTGCATCTTACCATTGTCCTTTGTTTTATTCTGCTTAACCTTTGCTATTTCCTTGGGTATATCTTTCTAAAATTTTTCGCTTTCTTCTTTCTTCTGGTTATCCAAGGCACCCTTCTTATGCTTTGGCTCTTTTATGAACAAGCTTCTAGGTGTTCCTTGATCTGTATTTATGGTTCTATTCCTCAAGTTGTAATTACTTTTAGCCTGCACCACAACAACTATTATAAGATCCCTTTTTTCTTCTTTAGTTGGTTTCCTTAACGGAACTATGGCATTGCATTTGATATATAAGCAATTTCTTCATTATCATTTTCTTGATTAGAAAATATTTCTTGTTGACCCATGTTAACATTGTATCTCTGGTTACTCACATCATATTCAAACCCATCTTCTTCAAAGGACGAGTATCCTTCATCAATTTGGTGAGGTCTCATTCCTAACATGTTTATAGTATGATCATCCCTCTCCTAATCATAAGATATTTCATTCTCTTGTAAGGACTGCACCACTACATAGTATTCAAGGGAATCTAGTAAGTTGCATGCTAAACACCATGGATTATTTTCTACCACGTGTGTCCCATGTTTCTTTAAGGGATCAAGGGTGTCCTTACTATAATTCTTCTTTTTATTGTTATCCATAGGTCTCTCATCCTTCCAATTAGTGTTGTAGGGAATATCATGTAATCTAGGCCTCTCATTCCTATAATAGTTTGCTTGCCTAGTGGTGGTGCTCACCTAGGGTTAGGGTTCTGAAATTGAGTTTGCAAGCTTCTGTTCTTATCCCTTTAATCCTTTAGTGCTTTAGGTTAGGTTGTTCCTTGACCCACATGCAATGTTTTACCACTTGTTCCTGTCACACTTAAGAAAAATGCTAATTTTTTTATGTGCAAGTGCAAATTTATGTTGGCGGGCTCAAAAGTGCACATCGGCTTTCAAAAATGGTGAAAAAATGAGTCATATGCAGTTCAGAATGCATATCAAGTTGCATATACATGGGAGAATCTATTGCAGATTCTCGAGAATATTCTACGATTGTATGTTGTGTTTGCTTGTTTAACAGGTTTGTATGTTCAGACATACAAGTGAAAATATACAAGGGTGGCAGACATACTTTCGCTACAGTGAGATGTACAAGTGGTCTTGTATATCGAGCTACATGCAAAAGGGGCGCACATGCATTTGCTGCAGTGCGGCAGAGATGCATTTGGTGGGGCCTACAGATATATACAAATGACTTTGTATATGTTTGACATACAAAGTAGATGTACATTGTCAATGTGCAAAGGAGAAAGACAAGGGGTCAGGCCCACTAGTTGCATACAAAGGAAATTGTATGCTGGCACATGCAATCAAATATGCAAGGCCTGAACCCAAAGAGTTTTACATTTTGCTTAATGCAGGTTTGAGATTCGGATTGCATATTTTGTTTTGTATATCTGCGTTGTATGTTTGCAATATACAAAACAATGATACAAAGGAAAGATACAACATGGATTCCAGGGGATATTCCAATCTAGCAGATAAGGTGTTGAAATTTGTAGCTTGCATGTATATGGCATTGTATATGCCGATATACAAACAAAAGGAGATACAAGGCCTGGATTTGAAGGTTTTTCAAATCTGATGGATAAAATGGCTGGGGTCCGTTGTATGTATATTACATTTGTATGATGCAATATGCAAGGAAATGTACAAGTTGAGGAGATGCAAACTAGACCCGATTTGAATTTCAAAGCACCTCATAGTCATTTGAGGTCTGCGGCATGCATATCGTGCATTGTATATGCTGATATACAGTGCGATGTGCAAAGGGGAGATGCATACAACCCAGACCCGAGTGCAAGTTCAAAATTGTTTTATAATATCTTGGGGTCTGCCTTGTATACAAGATTGTATATGTGTTTGCATATACAAAAGTAGTAAAGGTAAAATAGAAGTAGGAAAAGTCAGTGATGACAAGAAAGCATCTGCGTGGCACATTCTCATTGGCCAGCGACTTGCCTGTTTGTTTTGAACCGTAGAATTGGGAGATACAAAGAAGGATCGACGGTTGTGTTCAAATGTTCTATGGTTAAGGTTTTCCCATGCATATGCAGTGGTATTCTTAGCGGGAAAATTGTTTATGCATCTACTGCTACGTTTCCACGATAGCTGTGAGTTGGTATGCCATTAATGGCAGGATTACAGATAGGTATGGGCCAAAGGGACATGTCAGATACCACCTTCAAGTGAAAAATAATCTAGCGGCGGCTTAGGGCTCAAGTTCAACTACTCCTCACCCTTCTTCTGCTTCTTCCTGTTTTGTCTTTAGCTACATTGATTGATTTGGGTGCCATTCTTGGTGCATTGTAATTGGCAGAATGTTGATTTGACTTTTGTACAGTTCTGTTGAGGGCACACTTTGAGTATATCTGAGGGTGTGCCTCATTATTTTTTGTTGTTGAAAATGGGACAAATTTTGGTGTTGTGACATAATACAACTTCATTGGTGGCCCTGTTCTTGATGTCTTGTGAGTTTATGAGTCTCATGTTGTATGTTTCATGCATAAATTCACTGGTTTCATGTTTTTTTATATGAGAAATGCTCTGTGCATGTGTTTAATCATTTGTGTCCAAGCTGTGGGCATGTTTTCTTTTGAATCAAGATAGCTAAGGGTTGTTCAAGATTCAGGAATATAGTTTTTATGTATTAAATGTTTAATCTTCTACCTTTGTTCAAGGAACAAATTAAATGTTTTAGGTTAATCATTGAGAAGGCATGTTACAGCAGGGATACCATTAAGAATGAATGACTAAACACCTAGTTTTTGGGAAGTATCTGTCAGGCAGGTGCTAAACAAGCCCCCTTGAAATCCAGTTATTAATATATGTTTATGCTGACCATTCGCATGTGTATGTCTACTGACTCCAAGCCCTGGATAGGCACCAATCTAGTCCTATATTTAGGTTGCAACCCAAAGTCTCAGTTTTGCATCCAGACATAAAATCAAACTCAAACTTTTAATACAAACCTTTAGGACATTAGACGTAGTTTAGGACCAAAATCCTCTGTCTTACAACTGAACATAGGCCCAAAGCTAGCCCCTTTGCACTTATCTCACAGTTTCAGTCTGCATAAGAGAGGATTTATCTGCTTTGTGTCAACATCCCAGCTCATTTGTAGATGCATTTCATAGATGTTGAATAGGGAATACCCCCATTGGTTCTGTAGGGCCTAAAGAAGAAGAGATATTTATAGTCTATCTCCTGTACTGTTGGCCCCCAGCCCAGGTATCCTGTTGATCAATGATGGCTACCTTGTAGGGATAACTGGGAACGAGCATCCAGTTTGGGAAAAACACCAACACCTAGTTTGATAGTTATTAGAATTTTGTGTCCAACTCAGATATTTTCCCTTTTTCTAAGTTTCCCAGTAGCTCTTCTATTAATCTAAATGTTCATAGCAGCCTTCTGAGCTTCTGCAAGGGTAATGGGAGATTTATTTCTAAGTTCATACTCAGTTTTAGGATCAAAGACTTTTAGGTACAAAGCCAGGGCCATACCACCTGGGGGTTTCAATTTAGGTTAAATTTTATGGTATAATTTTGAAAACCTCTGGTTGAAATCCACTACTGATTCATTATGGTACTTTTGTATGCATGTCAGTTCATACATGATAAAATTTGGGTCACAGTGATTTCCATATTGTTCTTTAAACTGATCTTTAAAGTCTTCTAGAGAATAGATTGAAGCATCGGGCAAATTCTTATACCAATCTCTAGCATCTTCAATCAAGGATAACATAAATAAATTCATGAGGACATCTTCATATTGCACATCATAGTTATCCATAACTATCTCAAAATTTCTTGTGTTCTTTTGATGAAATAACATTATTCCCAGAAAATTTTGGGAGTACATTTCTCAAATCATTATCAATTAGATCAAGACAGATCTGGTATCTGGATAAATCTAGTTGCATGTATCTATTTATATTCAAAGGTCCTTGTAGATTTTGATTAGGTTAGTATTGTTGGTGCTGGTGGTGAGGCACATGTTGTTGTACATTATGGTGAGGGCTTACATTACTTTGCATATTTTTTTGAGGTATATAATGCTGGTGAGGTGGGGCATACTGTTGACCCAAAGGTGAGTAGGTGTTAGCCATGGGTTGGGAAGTTGTATGAACATTTTGTGATCCTAGGATCCGTGGTGGAATATTCTACTATACATAATTTGTGTTACTTGGATTGTGTGGTGCTTTTGAAACATTTAGATCACTTACATTCTGGTGTGATCCCTATGGATTACTTGTATGAGCATTTTTGCTTTGCTTATGGGGCAGTATATATTTTGAGCTACTTACTGCACATCGAGATTTTATCTGTTGTAACTCCTATTTCATTCATTCTTCCTCTTCCTTTAGTTTGGCTAACCTGAGCTCTTCTTGTAATTTCTGTAGATCTTGTTGTACCTCATTAGCATTCCATGTGTCTTTTGGTGGCTATCATAAGTCTTTGTGGATGTCATTTGATCCATAGACCCACATTGAACTTCTCCACCTTCTTGAAGTGCCATTCTATAATCATAGTTTGCCTAGGCTTGTATCCTTTCTCATTCAAGCCTTTCCTCAAATTCAATCTACTTTTGAGGGTTGGGTTTATATTGATGAAGAATGTCACTTAAGCTATTTTGTTTAGACTGGGTAGGATAGGTCCTTGATTGGAATACTTCATGAAATTCTGATTCATGTAGAGGAGTAAAACTATTATGTGTTGTGAGAGGTTGTTCTGATGTATTTTCTTGAGTACTCTAGTTATTATTTTGGGTACATTATGGCTAATTTGATCTTCCTCCATTTTTCTTAGTAGTGATCTTTGAAGGTGGGGAGGATTTCTTATCATTCAACTTCTTACCATCTGTCTTGGATCTCCTACCATCCATGTTATAAGAGACTATGATACTTTAATACATAATGTGTCTGGGGTTTTGATTTAGAGTCGCCACCTCTCTTAGAGAGGAATGATTTTATCTTCTAGGTTTTTCTACACTAGCAGAGCTATGATTCTTAATTTCTTGACTCTATTATGATGGTCTTCTACTAGGTTTTATTACATTTATCTCTAGCAGAGTCGCCAATTATGTTGGTTCCCAAAATTATAGCTTGTTAATCCTAAGGGTATGCTAGATCCTATGGTTAGACTAACAAGGTTTTGGCCAATGAAACAGAGTGACCCTTTATGGTTTATTACTCCCTACACTTTAGGTTTTTCTAGACCTAGGCGGGTGCACCTTAATAGTTAAGCAGATTTATAGGTTGTGTGTACTTTGACTATAGCAATCTATTTCTTAAGGGCATGTTAATCTGAAATAGATGCAAGAGTAATAGCTAATTCTAAAAACATTATGACTTTAGATTGAGTGTGATCAGTGCCTATTCCTATTGGGCTAATGGGGTCAAGATTTATGTGATATGCAGAATTATCTACTTGGCACTTTTGGATGTTTATACTTTGTATAAATGTGCAAAATTGTTGGTTATCAGGGTCTTCTTATAAATCCCATTGATATCTTTCCAAGTTACTATGATTTTCTGAAAGGGTTTTAATTCTAGCTTGAAGGAAACCAATTAAGATGATTCATTTAAAGGATTTTAATTCTGGGCATAAACCAATAAATAGAAATCACTTAGAAGGAATTTAATTATCTTCTCTCAGAAACCAATCAAGAAAATCACATAGAGGCAGCAAATGTGTCTTGACAAATTAAATATGTGCTCAACACACTTAATTTGAATAACAAGAAAAGACCAATATGGATAGAACCAAATAACTCATAAGAATTAATATCAACAAAGTAGTTGAACACCAGAGATTGAGCCGCTGATTAAACTTTCTTTCCCATTATATTACTTCAAAAATTCATAAAGGTTTTTCTGTATTCTATTCTATGAGCATAATTAGAAATGTAATAATATATTGTATGTTTTGATATGATATATTTTAAACTTGGCCTTAGTTTCCCTTATATACAGGAAGCAAACAAGCTTTAGGCCAAAATAAGGTGACTTTTCATAACTTACATATCTTCAAATAACTAATGATTGTTCTGAAACATAATTAAGAAATAAACAAAGATAGAAATCTGGGCGTCCACAATAATCATGATCTAAGTCCATTAATCATGATAGAGGACCCGTGACCACTGGCCTGGAAAGGTTCTCCTCTCCAATGATGTAGTATCTAATGAACATGCTTTGCCCACTATCATTTTAGTTGCAATATTTATTGTTTCTCCTCTATGCTTAACCTTTGAATCTAATATCACAAAAATTCTTTAGATTTTCTATCACAAGGGTCAAAGGATTCTCTAGATTTTCTATCTTCTTTCTTAACCATTGTCTTCCATTTTTTAATCAACTGAGGATGTAGACATGGCTAGTGCAAATCTTTTTTACCCCTTATATTTCTTGAGAGATGAATAAGTTAATTTTAGAACGATGATCAATATATTCTTGAGAAGCATAAGTATCTGTGGTAGGTATTATTTATTTCATAACAAATTCTAGAGTAAAAATTTGTTCTAACTTTATATGTATGTTATCCATCACCCTGGCTTCATCATTAACCTTATCAAGAGCCACTAGTAACAACTAAGCCAACTCATGTTTCCAAATGCTCTGTTCTTTTAGATTACCTTCATCATCAAAGAAACTGGGAAAAATCATATCCAAAGGTTGATCAAAATCACCAAGATCCTCTGTTAACATAGTATTAAACTTTTCATGCATGTCGATCAGCTCATCATAATTCTTAAACACCTGTGTATCAGCATCTCCCTTGGCAATCAACTCCTCCTTTTTTTCCAACATTATGAGATGTAGTCTTTTATGCTCTTGGTAGGCAATATGTGTTCTATTATGCACTGCCCATACCCTATCAGCATTCCCCAGCATCTTCTCAAATCTTTTCTCAATTAATTCTGAGGCCATTTTATATTTGATAGATTTTATTTCTATTTCTAACTAATCACCATGTTTCTAAAATTTTTCATCTTTAATCTTCCAATAAGTAGTCTTAGCTCTGGCCTCTACCACCTTCTTATCAGCTTCCAACCATGGTGAATAGTTGCTTGAAGAGGATGGCAGTTTATCTTTGTAGCTAGCAATTTCTTGTCTCAATATTTCATTCTTTGTCATATACATTTTGTTGGTCTTTACCAGCCTCTCAATTTGGGCCTTTGTGAATCTTGCAACATTTATGTTCAGATCAGCAGTTTACATGGGATCAGTGTCCTCAACTCGTTGTATCAAAAGATGGCCAAATACCTTATTTGGGTCATCAATAACTCGAGGCTTTTTATTTGATGGGTACAATGCCCATATCAACAAGGTTGCATTGTTTGGATCATAGCCTAATCCAGAGCATATTCTGTCTACTCCTTCAATGCTTAACTGCAGCTTTTTGTCTTGATTTCTTCAAAAACTGTCAAATACAATAGCAGAGGTCATATCCCACCTGGAGACTAGCATGAGTCCTACCTCTTCTAATAATGCTCTTCCTTTCTCTAGGGTTATAGTCTCCATTTCTTTGTCAATCTATGTCTGCAATTCCTTCAAGGCCTTAACTTCTGATTCAGGGGTGACATTCTTAATCCTTTCCCTAGTCTGTTTTCCCTTGTATTCATACAAGAAGGCCTTAAACTTAGAGGTTTTGACAAAATCATTATTAGAAACAAAATTTTTACTTGCATTGTGTCTTATATCATCTGAGAGTTCATCCAGGGCTTCCATTGCGACAACTTCTCTTTCAATAGGGGGTTCATATTTTTCAATCATAGGCCGGAATGCATGTACACCTTCATCCCCACTTTCAACTTCTTCTTGCTCTACAGTATTGGTGTCCACAGAGAAACTAATGTCAAGTGTAGGTTAAGGGGAAATATGGCACAATGGAGTTTCGTACCCAGCTTGTGTTTCTCTAATGTTCCTATTTCTCTTTTTAAAAACCCAAGGGGGAACATCCCCAGTCAATTCTACTTCATGTGCAACCAATGTATCTATTCTCTCAATAGGATCATCAATCTCAAGAAAAGTTTCTTTATATGCAGGATTATTGGCTATCCTCCAAGCCTTTGCTAGCATTATTCTATGATATGAATTCCTCCTTTCAGCTGCACAATTCTCATTAATATTTCTTATCAAATCATCATCCACAAAGAGTGTATGATGATATCCTTTCAGCTTTTTGCTTATTTTAACCTCATTTATAAAATATTCTGGGTCAAAATTTTCCCTTGCATTTTCCTTAGGCATTTTGTAATGCTCTAACTTTTTATCAATTGACTCATAACCTTTTTTAGAAACAACATTGAAATCTCCAAAACATAATGATCCAGGCATCAATGACTTCTTATTATAACTTTTGAGATGCATAAAATCAGAATAGGCCAATTGCCTCACAATTTCCAAATAAGCAATTCTATCTCGACGGATCTTTGGCAGCAAAAATGGTGCTCCCTCATATCCATAGATCCTATTTTTTGTGCAGTCACTATAAGCATACCAGTCACCCCAGTTGTGATTGATCTTTCCACTTTCACCTTTGTCCTTAGGTCTCAAGAACTTCTGCACTTTTGGTGATAGGTTGTAATCACATGGATGATTCAATAGATTATACAAAGGCTTCACAAATTCAAAATACAAATACGGTGATTTCTCACATCTACTATCCCAAATAGTTGTCCACATCTATATAGGCTTGATGTTCCCATCCTTATCTAGGTCTCTTATTCTCAGACATTCATCCCACATGCAAATATTTTGTCCCTCATATAAAATGAGATTCATGAACAATGAATAATGCATGAATTTAATACATCCACTTCTATTTTTTACAACAACCAAGTCATTTGTGAAGATCATTAGCAATATATTCAGCATAGTCAAGAGGCTGGGCATCCTGGCTCTACACATTAGTTGTGAGGACCATTAGTGCTACCTCCATAAATGTGGGGGCATCCAAGCCAAGTACTTGGCAAATAGAATAGTAGGTGTCTTGATAGTATTCCTCAATCAAATCCATAGAATATGGGGGATCTTCCACCCCTGAGAACACTCTAAGTTGATTCTCTTCATCTTGAGGCCTGTGTAATAGCAATCTCAATCATTTATAACTCATGCTCAGATTATAGTATTCATTTAAGAGATCTCTAATCCTAAATCTCATATCAAAACTGGTGTCTAATTGAAACACCATGGATATATAATTCTTGGTGAGAGGAATGAAGGCAGATCCATCTCTCAATTTAATCATACAAGTCTAGGGATTGTATTTATCTACCAATGCTTTGAACAATTCCACATTGATGAACACATTAGGCACTACCAATTTTCCCAAGTTTACTTTCCACAAGTTGGATAGAGGTTTGTGCCTGTGCATTTTTCTATAATGATATAGAAACAAATCATACCCCCTTATTGGGGTCCATGTGTCACCCAGTTGTTTGTTTCTATCCTTCAATTTCTCAGCTTGGGGGTTTAATTGTGCATTTCTTCTAGACCTTTGTTCAGAACTCGAGAACTAATCTATTAAATCATGATTTAGATGCCTCTCTTCTAGTTTTTGTATCTTGCCCTTAGGGTTCTCAGTCACATTTTGTTGGAAATAAGGTAGATAACTGAGAGGGGGGGTGAATCAGTTATCTCTAATAACTTTACTTTATTTTTCCTTTTATAATTTGAGAAACATCAAAACACATAAGAATATATAATCATGAGAGCATAAATGAAATCAACACACATAACACAAGGATTTTAACATGGAAAACCCTATTAAGGGAAGAACCATGGGGTGACTAACCCAAGATTGTATTCTCTGTTAAAAGAATAAGAAGTACAAAATGGCACTTGCCAATTGGGGCTCACTGCCCGAGCACACTGCTCACAAGAGGCACACTGCCTACAAGAGACTCACTATCTACAAAGTTTATAGAAGGTAACTAGGTGTTTGAACTGATGAGAGGCATCCATATATGCTAAGGTTTAGTTCCAGTTAGGCTCAATATACTGATCTACTGCACTTCATTCTTCCTCTGCTTTAGTGCTGATGTTCAGTCACATACCGGACTTGTATTGCTGCTTCCACACTTATCTCTGCCTTTCCTCACACACTATATCTTTCACACACCATACTAAATCCATCGGGTATATATATCTACACCAAGGATTTCAACATCTTTCTAGTCAGCAACCGGAATACTCAAGATATTTACAAAATATTGATCTATCGGTTGATTCCATGCTTAATATGCGATGTGTTGGTACTCATTTTGACCTGGAGGTTGATTTTTTCATGTTTAGGGGGTTTCTTCATTTGAACCCTATATCTTCTTGCCCATTTTCCTAAGTGTTGGACCTCCTCAGCATTTTTCAGCTGCAGCATCATATTTTCTTAAGGAGAGAAGATCATCATCATCATTATCATTTTCTATTGACCGGATGTTTCATCAGGGTCATCATGTTTCAATATCGGGTGATGTTTGGATATCATCCCGATCCTGCAGTGAAGCTACAGTGCAGCATGATATTTGCGCATCAGGATGATATTTCCAAATATCTGGTTAATCTTCCGAATATCATCCTGATGCCGATATGGGGGTGACGTCATCAAGGTCTGGAGGGTCACATTGCTAACACTAAGTCATTTTATGGAGATCCCCCGATGTTGCGAATATGACAATGACGTCATCCTGAAATGTATAAGGGCGGCAAACATGCTTCTGCTACAGTGCGATGTACAAGTGGTCTTGTATATCAAGCTACATACAAAGCCGCCAACATGCATTTCAAACATACAAAGAAAAGATACATTGCAGGTATATTCCTAGGAATATTCCCACTTTGTATATCGGGTCATGCACAAGCGAAATGTACAAAGGAGGTGGGCATATACAATTGCTACAATGGCGAGCGGAAGATACATTCATCGAATATTCTGTTGAAGATGCTGCAGTTGTATATTGGAGGTTTGTATATTTGCGGATGCAAGGAAAACATACAAAGGTGCAAATATACATTCGCTACAGTGCCGCGGAGGAGATGCATGTGCTGGGGCCCGCGGATATGCAAAGGAACAAAATATACAATGGCCGATATACAAGTGATGGGGCCCTCTAGTTGTATATACATGCAAAGGTACATAGGTCAAGATACAAGCCGGACCCGAATATGTTTCCAATCTGCTTCATAAAGGTTTGGGGTCCGCCTTGTATATCAAACAGTTGTATATGCATAGGTGTAGGATTTCTCAGTTGGGCCGACAGAGGTGTTTGGCTGATGGAACTGTATCGGCGTAACATGTGATGTCGGCGAATGAGATTGTTGTTCTACCGATGGTGTTGGTCTTGCCGACAGGGGTAAGTCATGTATTCATCGGCAGGAGTGGGAGCTATCGGGTGAGCGGTCAGATGTTGGGCTGATAATGTAGTGTTTGGCCGATGAAGATTCATCGGCGTGTGTCTTATCGAAGAAAGTGGGGTTGACGTTTGGCATCGGTAAGACTACTGTGATTGGCCAATGTGTTTTGTGGTCCGCCGATAGAAGGAAGTCACCCCGATGGGGAATGCCATCGGGATGACTTTGTGTTCAGTTTGGCCAACGGTGGAGTATGTAGGATTTGGCGATCGGTGAGACTTTTGAGATCGGGCTAGCAGTTGGAGGGCCCGCCAATGGGTAATGTTTGGCCAATGAGGTTTCATCGGCATGTGTTTGGCTGGCGAAGGGATGAGGCCATAGTTCATCGGCATGAGTTGTTATATCGGTGAGGGAATTTTGAGCTGGGCCGATGGTATATGTCACAGCGATGGGTTCTTGGCGAAGGGTTGTGTGTCAAGCGTGGCAAAACGCTCGACACCTATCATGTGTGCGGCTATGTTTATAAAGCGCTAGTGTGTTCTCCTCACCATGCATGTGGGACTATTCTTTTTCCACAATTTGAACCTACGAAGGAGACGTTTTGGCGGGAAGCCTCATGTTGACTACAGCGACAGTTTCCAAGTGAAGTGCGGGTGGTTGAGCCATCAATGACTGTCGTGCAGCGGTATGGGCGATGATACAAACGGTGAAGCTGCCTGATCATGAATGAAGATTTCCAAATAGTGGCGCATGGCTCGAGGCTCCTCTTTGTCTGCTGCATTTACATTTTTTGAGCGCCATTCCTTCTGAGGGTTGTATCTGGCAGATTTTTGTCAAAGCCATGTAATTAATTGCTTATGGTACACTACCTGGCTGTTATAAGCAGGAAGTGTTACTCATTTCTAGGTTGTTGAAAGTTGAAGATTTTTGGCTCTGTAATTCAAAACAAGCTGATCTGGTTGCTCTGTATAGCTAAACCTGTGAGTTTATGTATCTCTTGTTGTATGTTTTGGCATGAACCCACTGATTTCATGATTAATCTTATATGAGAAATGCTATCTTAGCATGTGTTTTGTTAATTCTGTCTCCAGTATTGCATGTATTCTTCTTCTGAATCTAGATATTTGGGTAATATTTGAGACTCTAGAACATAGAATTCCTATGTTGAATGTCTAATCTTTTAACTTCTGCTCAAGGGGTAGATTAAACTATTTTCAGGTTGAACATTGGGAAGGGTATACTGCAGTAGGGATGCCATAAGTAGAGATAACTTAACACTCTGTATTGGGAGATATCTGTAAGGCAGGTATCATATATATCCCCCTGAAATCTAGTTTTAGCTGTTCATGCTGATCATTCACAGGTGTATGTCTATTGACTCCAGGCCCTGGATAGGCACCAATCTTGCTTCGTGTTTGTGTTACAACCATGTCCAACTTTGCATCCAAACTCAAAATCATAATCAAACTCTAAAACAACCATTAGGACATTAGAATTAGTTTTAGGATCCTCAGTCCTCTGTCTACAACTGCAAATAGGCCCAAAGCTAGCCCCTTTGCTCTTATCTTTCAGTTTTGGTCTACTTACAGGAGGACTTATCTGCTTTCTGACAGCATCCCAATCCTTGTATGCGTATCTCATGGATGTTGAGTAGGGAATACCCCCCTAGGTCTTGCAGAGCCTGAAGAAGAAGAGGAGATAAAATATAGAGTCTATCTCCTACACTGTTGGCCCTTGGCCTAGAGATCCTGTTGATCACTAATGGCTACCTTGTAGGGAAATCTGGGAATAAACATCCAGTCTGGGAAAAAACCAACAGAAATTGGCGACTCTGCTGGGGAAGAAATTTGAGAAAGGGTTATATCTTGTGACCCATCCGAGTCACCAACAGAAATTGGCGAGTCTGCTGGGGAGATCAATGTCATATCCATGAAAGTTTGAGTCTACAAGATTGAAAAATTAGACCTAGAAACTATTTGTTGCAGCAGAGAAAAGGGTTATATATGTGACTCTGCTGGTGGATGACCCAGAACAAAAGAAATCAATTTGCAGCTTCAGCTTGTTTGAAGCTCATTCCTCTTCAAGGAGGTGGCGACTCTGCATCAAAGAACCTGATAAAAGAACAAAATCAGTCAGAGAAGAATTTGCAGCTCCTGCAACATATCCAGGTATTTCATATTGTTTGACAGACTCCCTATTTGGTGAGATAGCACTGGTTAAAAGGGAAACATTGGTGAAAACAGAGCTTGCATGCTTTTATTAGAACTTACCCTATATTTCAAAGGGCATGCAATGTTGTTCAAAAGACTCATTTAAAGGACTTTAGGAAAGTTTGAAAAAACAGTCTGAATTTTGAGTGCCTAAAGTCATTGTTTGTAGAAAATCTGAGTAAAGAGGAGGGTTGCAAAAACATAAAGGATGTATTATCAGCCCATGCACCCTTGTGAAGTGTCAAGTGCAAAAATGTATAACAGTCAATCCCAACCATGTAATAAAAGAAGTTTCAACATAGACAGATATAAGCCCATAAATTTTAGAGGCATTTGTGGCTATCCAAATGCTCTTCCACCTAAAATCAAAATTTTTTTGCCCAAATTCAATGGTATAAAGGATGAATCAGCTGAGAGACACTTGCAGCAGTTCCTAAATGTGATAGATGATTTTGAGATTGACCATGAAGATGTGGTTATGAGATTATTTGTTCAATCTCTAGATGAAGATGCAAGGGATTGGTTCTCCTACCTTCCAGCTAACTCTGTCAGCTCTTGGCATGGTTTTAAATCTGCATTTCTAGTACAATATGGTGAAAGAATTTCTGAATATGCAGTCATTAGTAACTTTATGTACATCCATATTGAAGAAGATGAGTTGATCCCGGCCTTTAACCTCAGATTTATGAGGGCATTGAATAGAATACCAGAGTGTATGAAACCTAATGATGCACTGTGCTTAGTTGTCTATTTGGGAGCTTTTGATAAGAAAATGAGTTACAGATTAAGAGACAAGGAGCCCACCACATTGCATCAGGCACATCAGTTTGCAATTGATATTGAAAACAATTGGAGGTATGGAATACAAAAGGGTTATTTTTCTGAAAATTTTTGTTGTCCTGCAGCCCCCAGTGTTAATGAAAGATTTAATTCAGGAGTTGACAATGAATGTCAAAGTATTCACACCCCTGTTGTCCCAGTTTTTGCATCATTCCAAGTTGATGATGTTTCTGTTATAAAGGAGGATGTCTTGTTTTACCCAGTAAATGAAGTTGAAAACAATGGTTTTTCAAGTAATATTTACATACCAGCCCTTATCAAAGAGCCATCATGTTTAAATGATCCAGTTGTGCAAGATTGTGATCATGTGGATCAATAGTCAGTATCAGTTTCATCAGGAAGTATTAGAGGGATGGAGAATGATGCAGATAGCTCAACTTCAGAATGCATTGAAGTAGCAGAAATCTTGTATGTGGGGCAATCAGATGATAAAAATGATATCTATGATCAATTCATGGATCAAGTTTGTTCTTCTTATGACTCTGGATCTGATAATAATGAAGAAGAATTGGAGTGTCATGAAGAAGAAGCAGAGGCCTTTGCGGTGAGTGTTAATCCCCTTTATGATGAGTCTATAGGTGCCTTTGATGCTGTGAATCTTGACTTTCAGTGGTGCAGGATTAATCCTCTTTTTGAGGATGATGATGAATATAAAGAGATTGTTGACCTTGGTGTTACATCAGTTTGTGAGGAGGGGACATATGAATCAGATATCTTCAGTTCTTGTGAAGATACTATGGATTTGCAAACTGTGAATGATGGATGTTCATCATCACCAGGTTTAGATATGTGCAACATTGGGTGTGTGGATCAGGATTTGTTTTCAATATCAGTAGATATTGGGGGTCTCATTTTTTCTGAGTATTTTGAGTTTTTGGATCAGCTGGATGAGTGCCTGATGGTGTGTAGTAGTCGGATAAATGATGAAGACTGCCAAGAGCAGTATGATGTACCATCTGACGAGTATAACATGCATATGTTGCTTAATGCTGAAGGATTTTTTAGCATGTATGGTTGCATGTTTGATTTTGAAATGCAGAGTGATAGAGGCAGTACTACAAGTGGCAAGCTATCAAAGGTGGTGGAATATATAATTGAGCAGATGACATTATGGGCAGATTATGCCAATCTTTTCAGTTGGGATTGGGATCTTTCAGTTTGGAATCAGGCATTTGGCAGGAAAAAATTTTGGTTCTTCCTTTTTGGCTACCCGGGGCCACCCAAGTGATGACTAAAATATAGTTTTTGTGCAGGTTGGTGCAATGATTGACTCTGTTGCCCAATAGATATGGCCCAATCTGTGAAACCAGAGATTCTGGGGTCCTCGCTGCAGTTTTGCACCTGCACGTCCCCAGACAGAGCCAGTGTTGGTACTCATTTTGACCTGGAGGTTGATTTTTTCATGTTTAGGGGGTTTCTTCATTTGAACCCTATATCTTCTTGCCCATTTTCCTAAGTGTTGGACCTCCTCAGCATTTTTCAGCTGCAGCATCATATTTTCTTAAGGAGAGAAGATCATCATCATCATTATCATTTTCTATTGACCGGATGTTTCATCAGGGTCATCATGTTTCAATATCGGGTGATGTTTGGATATCATCCCGATCCTGCAGTGAAGCTACAGTGCAGCATGATATTTGCACGTCAGGATGATATTTCCAAATATCTGGTTAATCTTCCGAATATCATCCTGATGCTGATATGGGGGTGACGTCATCAAGGTCTGGAGGGTCACATTGCTAACACTAAGTCATTTTATGGAGATCCCCCGATGTTGTGAATACGACAATGATGTCATCCTGAAATGTATAAGGGCAGCGAACATGCTTCTGCTATAGTGCGATGTACAAGTGGTCTTGTATATCGAGCTACATACAAAGCCGCCAACATGCATTTCAAACATACAAAGAAAAGATACATTGCGGGTATATTCCCAGGAATATTCCCGCTTTGTATATCGGGTCATGCACAAGCGAAATGTACAAAGGAGGTGCACATATACAATTGCTACAGTGGTGAGCGGAAGATACATTCATCGAATATTTTGTTGAAGATGCTGCAGTTGTATATTGGAGGTTTGTATATTTGCGGATGCAAGGAAAACATACAAAGGTGCAAATATACATTCGCTACAGTGCCACGGAGGAGATGCATGTGCTAGGGCCCGCGGATATGCAAAGGAACAAAATATACAATGGCCGATATACAAGTGATGGGGCCCTCCAGTTGTATATACATGCAAAGGTACATAGGTCAAGATACAAGCCGGACCCGAATATGTTTCCAATCTGCTTCATAAAGGTTTGGGGTCCGCCTTGTATATCAAACAGTTGTATATGCATAGGTGTAGGATTTCTCAGTTGGGCCGACAGAGGTGTTTGGCTGATGGAACTGTATCGGCGTAACATGTGATGTCGGTGAATGAGATTGTTGTTCTACCGATGGTGTTGGTCTTGCCGACAGGGGTAAGTCATGTATTCATCGGCAAGAGTGGGAGCTATCGGGTGAGCGGTCAGATGTTGGGCCGACAATGTAGTGTTTGGCCGATGAAGATTCATTGGCGTGTGTCTTACCGAAGAAAGTGGGGTTGACGTTTGGCATCGGTAAGACTACTGTGATCGGCCAATGTGTTTTGTGGTCCGCCGATAGAAGGAAGTCACCCCGATGGGGAATGCCATCGGGATGACTTTGTGTTCAGTTTGGCCAACGGTGGAGTATGTAGGATTTGGCGATCGGCGAGACTTTTGAGATCAGGCTAGCAGTTGGAGGGCCCGCCGATGGGTAATGTTTGGCCGATGAGGTTTCATCGGCATGTGTTTGGCCGACGGAGGAATGAGGCCATAGTTCATCGGCATGAGTTGTTATATCAGCGAGGGAATTTTGAGCTGGGCCGATGGTATATGTCACAGCGATGGGTTCTTGGCGAAGGGTTGTGTGTCAAGCATGGCAAAACGCTCGACACCTATCATGTGTGCGGCTATGTTTATAAAGCGCTAGTGTGTTCTCCTCACCATGCATGTGGGACTATTCTTTTTCCACAATTTGAACCTGCAAAGGAGGCGTTTTAGCGGGAAGCCTCATGTTGACTACAGCGACAGTTTCCAAGTGAAGTGCGGGTGGTTGAGCCATCAATGACTGTCGTGCAGCGGTATGGGCGATGATACAAACGGTGAAGCTGCCTGATCATGAATGAAGATTTCCAGATAGTGGCGCGTGGCTCGAGGCTCCTCTTTGTCTGCTGCATTTACATTTTCTGAGCGCCATTCCTTCTGAGGGCTGTATCTGGCAGATTTTTGTCAAAGCCATGTAATTAATTGCTTATGGTACACTACCTGGCTGTTATAAGCAAGAAGTGTTACTCATTTCTAGGTTGTTGAAAGTTGAAGATTTTTGGCTCTATAATTCAAAACAAGCTGATCTGGTTGCTCTGTACAGCTAAACCTGTGAGTTTATGTATCTCTTGTTGTATGTTTTGGCATGAACCCACTGATTTCATGATTAATCTTATATGGGAAATGCTATCTTAGCATGTGTTTTGTTAATTCTGTCTCCAGTATTGCATGTATTCTTCTTCTGAATCTGGATATTTGGGTAATATTTGAGACTCTAGAACATAGAATTCCTATGTTGAATGTCTAATCTTTTAACTTCTGCTCAAGGGGTAGATTAAACTGTTTTCAGGTTGAACATTGGGAAGGGTATACTGCAGTAGGGATGCCATAAGTAGAGATAACTTAACACTCTGTATTGGGAGATATCTGTAAGGTAGGTATCATATATATCCCCCTGAAATCTAGTTTTTGCTATTCATGCTGATCATTCACAGGTGTATGTCTATTGACTCCAGGCCCTGGATAGGCACCAATCTTGCTTCGTGTTTGTGTTACAACCATGTCCAGCTTTGCATCCAAACTCAAAATCATAATCAAACTCTAAAACAACCATTAGGACATTAGAATTAGTTTTAGGATCCTCAGTCCTCTGTCTACAACTGCAAATAGGCCCAAAGCTAGCCCCTTTGCTCTTATCTTTCAGTTTTGGTCTACTTACAGGAGGACTTATCTGCTTTCTGACAGCATCCCAATCCTTGTATGCGTATCTCATGGATGTTGAGTAGGGAATACCCCCTAGGTCTTGCAGAGCCTGAAGAAGAAGAGGAGATAAAATATAGAGTCTATCTCCTACACTATTGGCCCTTGGCCCAGAGATCCTGTTGATCACTGATGGCTACCTTGTAGGGAAATCTGGGAATAAACATCCAGTCTGGGAAAAAACCAACACGATGCATATCAAAAACATAGATATAGAAGTCATCAATCATGTCAGCCAACCATGTATGATCCCTCAAATAGCTTGATCAACATCAATTACTCATCCGGATTGAAGTCTGATACTCTGTCGATCAGTTCTTCCTCAGTCTGCTTTGTCTGTCAGGGACCTAACACTTAGATGCACAAATCTTTTCAATGTTATATCACCAGAGGCTCAATCTCTAGAATATGGTAGTAATGATACTCCTCTTTACTTGTCCAAGTCTGCAACTTGTTGAGTTACACCATCTGAGAGATTCAGACCTGATTGTTAGACCTTGTTGCATGCTCTATTCTTGTTCACCGGACCAAAACACTCTTCAATCTAACTTCCGGTATAGGCATACTATGCACTATGGATGTGTGGGCTAGACTTTGTTGCCATCAATGAAAACACTCATGAAGCCACATAGTGTCTCTTGCCAACAATCTCCCCCTTTGGCATTGATGGCAACACTTAGTGAAAAATGACTAAGTGTCGCATCAGACTCCCCCTTTGCTGATGCTCTTTCTTATGCGCTATTTTACCAGAGCTCCCCCTTAGCTGGACTCCACATTTTTCACTACTCATCACTCCCCCTTTGACATCAATGGGAAAGGGTGGAATTTGCACACCAAAATTTTGAAAAAATCAACCTATACATAGCCGCATAAGTATATATACATGTTATACTTACATATACTTAAGTATATCCGCAAAAGTGGTCTTCAAATGTACAAATTTTGTTGCCCAACTCTGCTTCATCTTGTCCAAAATTGAGATGTGACCACTCAACAAAAATGCATAAGCTTCTGCCCTTCTTGAGTCTGTCAGATCATTGGTTCGGGTTGTGGTCTAAGCATCAGTGTATCGACAGGAGATATGAGATCGGGAGGTAGAAAGAATGTTAGGCCAATGTAAGTAGTCTTGTTGACAGAGTAAAGGTCATCGGGGTGACGAAGGATATCGGCGAGTGGAGGGAAAGGTTCCACCGATAATGAAAGTCACACCGACAAGCGAGTAGGAAGAGTCATCACTGTGGAGTAAGGCATCGGCGAAAGGGAATTGTGTTCACCCGACGGTGTTAGTCACACTGATGCGTGGAGTCAGAAGGTCTATCGGAAAGAGTGGGTTGGAGTCTTAGCGAAGGAAGGAGAGCATATTGGAAGACAAGACTAAAAGCTAGGCCGATGGTTTAGGTCACAGTGACAAAGTGAAGTGTGGATAGTTCATCAGGGAGATGTTGGACATCGGCAGAAAGGTCTTTTAGTAGGCCGATAGTTATATGTCTTAATGACAAGGAGTTTGGTGACCAGTGTTGGAGGTAACGAGGACCGGATCAGCAAGTTGAGGCTTGTATGCTTCGGGGAGACAATAGTCATCGGAGCATCACAATTTGGAGAAGCTGATAGATTTTATGTTGCCGATAGGCAACCATGGTCTAAAGAAGTCCAAGCTTCATCGGTAGGAGAGATGCCATCGGGTGGAGAGGTCTAGGCTATACCGATAGGTGAAGCCTTGCCAATAGGCACAAAAATGAGATACCCATCAGTGTGAGATGGATATCAGGATAAGGTGTTCAGGGGGATGCTGATAGTTATTCTCTGGCTGATAAGGTCTATCGATGTGACATGTGCTGAGTCTTGGAGATGGTATAAGGAAACATAAAGATCCACCAATTGTTTATGTTTCTGGTTGTGGCTCTACGTCATAGTGGTATTAGAGCAAAGGAAGGATCTTTGGGAAAAGATTTGAAGACAGTAAGATGTTGGATGAAGAAGGAACATTGGAGTTTCCGGAAAGGATGACCAACGCTAAGTTGGCTGTGCTGGTGAAGAAAAAAATTGCAGAGAGCAAAGCGGTGAAGGCTCAGAATTAGGCATTGAAGGATGAATTGGAGAAGTTGAGGGACAGAGTAGGTTTTGGTAAAGAAGAAGATAGGGAAGAAGAAGAGATCCCTAGGTGGAACGAGGAAGTCGTTCCTACAGACCAGAGACCCTTGATTAATGCCCTCAAATCCATGGAGAGGAGAACCATGGATGTGAAACTGGATTTGTCAATGTTTACAGGAAAGATGGATCCTAATTCACTGATGGAGTGGATAGACTCCCTAAACAATTTCTTCAAGACAGAGGAGATACCAGAACAACAGAGAGTGAAGATAGCCCAATCAAAGATGAAAGAAACTGCATTGACATGGTGGAATTTTGTCCAAGATGATAGAGTACAAGAAGGAAAGTGTAGAGTTGCTACATGGAAGAAGATGATGGCTTTAGTGAAAGAAGCCTATGTTGCATTGGATTACAGCATCCAATTGCATAAGAGGAAACAAAATTTGAAGCAGAAGGAGCTAGATGTCAGCTCATATATAGAGGAATTCATGAAACTTTGTGTGAAGACAAAGGTAAAGAGAGTGAGGAAGAAAAGGTAGCCAAATACCTTAATGGATTGAGGTTCAACATTCAGGAAGATTTGAATCTGCATAATCCAGATACAGTTTAGAAATGTTTTCAGTTAGCATTGAAAGTGGAAGAGAAGTTAAAGAGAAGACAAGAGTAGAACAATAGAGGAAGAGGAAAATAGCAAAGAGGTGGAAGAGGTCCTTTCAAAGGTAGAGGACATGGACATGGATATCAGGGAGAATCCAATCATGACAATAGCAAGGGAGATAACAGTCAAAACCAGAGAGAAAGTTACAATCAGCAAGAAAACTTCAGAGGTAGAAGACCTTTCAGAGGAAGATCCCAGGGCAGAGGATCTATCAGATGTTATAACTATAACAAAGAAGGCCATATAGCTAGTAGATGTCCAGAAAAGGCAACAAGCTCAACAAGAGAAAGGAGAACAAATCTGATTCAAGAACCTGATAATCAAAGTGCTACAAGCTCAAACACTTTTCAAAGTGTGAATGCTCCTAACAATTATGGATATCCAGAGAGTGGAGAATCTCTGATGATGAGAAGAATAATGACTACCATGAAGGTACCTGACAAAGAACCCCCACAAAGAAAGTCACTTTTCAGAACCATTTACAAAGCAGGAGGTAAGGCATGTGAAGTTTTAATTGATTCTGGTTCTACTAAAAATTTTGTATCTGATGAAATGGTAACAAAGCTTAAGCTTAGAAGATTACCTCATCCATCCCCATATAACGTCTCATGGTTAACTCAAGGTCAGCAAACAGTTGTAGAAGAACAGGCTTGGGTAGAATTTTAGATTGGAGCATATAAAGACAGGTTGTTGTTTGACATTACCAAGATGGATGCTTGCAATCTTTTATTTGGTAGACCATGGTGGTATGACTTGAAGGCATGCCATGATGGTGTAAGAAACACCTATACAATCACCAAGGATGGTAAGGTGACAGAGTTACTCCCTTTGACAGTGAAAGAGGAGAAATCAAAAGGAAAACAGGTGAAGGTAATGCTGATGGAAGGAAAACAGTTCATGAAAGAAGTAGCAGCAGAAGGTGCAGTTGCATATGCCCTAATTCCATGTCTGGCAGTGAATAAAGACCAGTAGCAAGAATTCAAGAAAGAGAAGAAGTAGAGGTTCATAGACCCAGCTGTCCAAGAGTTATTGGATAAGTATAAAGGCATCATCTCTAATGAAATGCCCAGATCCCTATCACCTGTAAGCGATATCAGCCATTGCATAGATCTAATTCCAGGATCTACACTTCCAAACAAAGCAGCATATAAACTTACTCCAGAACAGAATACAGAAGTAGCAAGACAAATTGAGGAATTGTTAGACACAGGTCTGATTGGTAAAAGTTTAAGCCCATGTGCAGTACCAGTTGTACTAGCACCAAAGAAAGAAGGCACTTAGAGGCTTTGCACAAATTCCAGAGCTATAAATAAGATCACAATCAAGTATAGGTTTCCAATACCTAGGATAGAGGATTTACTTGACTGTTTGGGAGGTGCTAAGTATTTTACAAAAATAGATTTGAAGAGTGGTTATCATCAGATCAGAATTAGGCTAGGAGATGAATGGAAAATAGCATTCAAAACCAATGAAGGGTTGTATGAGTGGAAAGTTATGCCTTTTGGTTTGTCTAATGCACCTAGTACTTTTATGAGATTGATGAATGAGGTTTTGAGAGAATTCATGGGTAAGTTTGTCATAGTATATCTAGATGACATTCTGACTTTCAACAACACAAAGGCAGAACATCTCAGACATATAGATTTGGTTCTCAAGAGATTACATGAAGAGCCGCTGATGATAAATTTGGACAAGTGTTTGTTCATGCAAGAGGAGATCACATATTTAGGTTTTGTCATTTCACAAGGAAAGCTGCAAATGGATAAGGAGAAGGTAAGTGCCATATTGTCTTAGCCAACTCCAAGGACTATGAATGATGTCAGAAGTTTCCATGGGTTAGCAACTTTCTACAGAAAAGTTTATAAGAGGGTTTAGTCATATTTGTGCACCCATGCTTGATACCATCAAAGGAGGACAGAAGTGCAGATTTGCTTGGACTAAGGGAGCAGATGATTCTTTTGAAACATTGAAGAAGAAGGTGGCATAGCAGCCAGTCCTTGCACTTCCAGATTTTAACAAAATATTTTAGGTAGAATGTGATGCAAGTCACATGGCCATTAGAGCAGTACTCAGCCAAGAAGGTAGGCCAATTGCATTTTTCAGTGAGAAGCTCAATGATGCTAAAAAGAGGTATTCCTCATATGATTTGGAAATGTATGCTTTAGTCTAGAAATGGAGGCATTACTTGATGCCAAAGGAATTCATAGTATTCATAGATAATCAGGCTTTAAGCTTTATCAACAGCCAGGAAAAGTTGAACCACCGACTCATGAAATGGGTAGAAACTTTGCAAGCTTTTACTTTCACATTGAAGCATAAGAAAGGAGTCAAGAATAAGGTAGCAGATGCCTTGAGTAGGAGAGCTCTAACAGTCAACCAGATTCAGTTGGAAAGTGTTGGCATTGACTCATTGAAGACCATGTACGCTAATGATGAAGATTTTGGAGAGATATATCAGGTATGTACTTCTTTTGGAGATAAATATCATGTTGAGTTCTCTGAATTTCTAATCCAGGATGGATTGTTGTTCAAAGGTGGACAGTTGTGTATTCCAAGGTGTTCTATGAGGTTGAACATCATTAAAGAGAAACATAGTGGAGCTATGGCAGGACATTTTGGTTTGGATAAGACTCTTGATCTTGTTAGAAGACATTATTATTGGCCTAAGTTACAATCAGATGTCAGAAAGTTTGTAGAGACATGTGTGATATGTCAGAAAGCAAAAGGATGATCAACTAATGCAGGTTTATATCAGCCATTACCCATTCCTTCCAAACCATGGGAAAGCATAAGTATGGATTTTGTCTTGGGTTTACTAAGGACAAGGAAAGGATTTGACAGTGTTTTTATTGTAGTGGACAGATTCAGCAAAATGGCACATTTCTTGCCATGCAAAACCACTGCTGATGCTTCATATATTACAAATTTATTTTTCAAGGAAATAGTCAAAATCCATGGGTTGCCATTGAGCATAGTGTCAGATAGAGATGTGAAGTTTATTGGTCATTTCTGGAGAACTCTGTGGAAAAAACTTGGAACAAATTTGTCTTTCTCATCCACATATCATCCTCAAACGGATGGACAGACTGAAGTAGTAAATCATTCCTTAGGGAATTTGCTCAGATGTTTGACAAAACAACATGGAGAAAAGTGGGATACTATCCTATCTTAGGTAGAATTTTCCTATAATGATACTGTCAATAGGAGTACTGGGAGATCCCCTTTTCAAATAGTGTATGGTATGCATCCAAGAGGAATTTTGGAATTGAGAGATCTACCTGTAGTGGACCCTATTAGTGCAAATGGTGAAGCTTTTGAAGAAGCCATAAAAGAGGTTCATGATCAAGTAAAGACCCAGCTACAGCAAACTACCTTGAAGTATAAAGAATATGCTGATAGAAAGAAGAAAGATGTACAGTTTGATGTTGGAGATTTGGTGTGGGTTCATTTGAAGAAGGAAAGACTTCCTAAGGGCAAATATACTAAACTCATGTAGTGGAAGCTTGGACCATGTCAGATTTTGAGAAAGCATGGACAGAATGCTTATAAGATACAACTCCCTCCAGATCTTGGTTTATCACCTATATTCAATGTGTGTGATTTGACTCCATACAAGCATAATCTAGATGAAGAACAGGAACTCCTGCAAGATACAGTAGCTGATGACATTCCAAAACATGATTCACCACAGTTGCAGAAGGTTTTGGATACAAGAGTGCTTAAGAAAACCAGAAACAAGGAATATTTGGAATATTTAGTGGCTTGGCAGGGAAAACCTGATTTAGAAGCAGTATGGATGACTGAAGAGCAGATCCAGAAACATGGTTCAGACCTACATACTCTCATCTCAAGTGGACTTGAGATTTCTTCTTCTGGGGAGTATGGTGCAGGGGCATCCCTTCTAAATACAGATTAGGTCTAAATATAGTATGTTTCATGCGTTATGATGTAATAAGGTCCATTGGACCAATTCTTTTGTTTTAGGTCAATCTAGGGTTATGTGCAGTCTGTTATAGTTGTTATGCTAGCTGTCCTCCCAGCCGCTAGGAATCGTTTCTGTACTACTCATGAGGAGTAGATATATTGCCTATATCAGTTTATTTCACATGATTAAGAGTTGATAATTCAGAGTTCACATTGTGTTTGGAGATTGGACAGAGCACTGTGATACAGTGTGACTGGAATATTTGTATGCATTTTCTGATATCAAAATAAAGGAGATCCCATTGGTGTTGTCTGTCTAAGTTTGATTTATCTGTGTAATCATTTTTCCTATTTGCAGGCGAGATGGACTTATTTATCCATTCCACTAGATGATTCGTAGAATCAGTGGAATGGATCTGTATATTAGATTAGGTTACTTTTTTTGTTCTTTTTGTTTCTATATTTCGTTCTTTGGGATCGAAGTGTTGCATGCAGTGATCATACCTAGCATCCTCATGTGCTAGGGTTCAAAGATTGAAAATCTGTGTCAAAATTGCTAAGTGAATGGACCAGGTCAAGATCAGGGTTTCCTGTGCAAGTTTGCAAAGACATTGGTGTGAGAAGAACCATCAGGTTAAAGAAATTGCATTGAGCCGACGGGGAGTGTTTACACCGATCAGGGTGACAATTGCAAAGTACCACCGACGAAGAGTGTATCGACAAGAGATATGAGATCGGGAGGTAGAAAGAATGTTAGGCCGATGTAAGGAGTCTTGCCGACGGAGTAAAGGTCATCGGGGTGACGAAGGATATCGGCGAGCAGAGGGAAAGGTTCCATCGATAATGAAAGTCACACTGACAAGTGAGTAGGAAGAGTCATCGCTGTGGAGTAAGGCATCAGTGAAAGGGAATTGTGTTCGCCCGACGGTGTTAGTCACACCGATGCGTGGAGTCGGAAGGTCTATCAGAAAGAGTGGGTTGGAGTCTCAGTGAAGGAAGGAGAGCATATCGGTATGAGATATCATAGCGGAAGACAAGACTAAAAGCTAGGCCGATGGTTTAGGTCACAACAACAAAGTGAAGTGTGGATAGTTCATCAGGGAGATGTTGGACATCGACAGAAAGGTCTTTTGGTAGGCTGATAGTTATATGTCTTAGCGACAAGGAGTTTGGTGACCAGTGTTGGAGGTAACGAGGACCGGATCAGCAGGTCGAGGCTTGTATGCTTTGGGGAGACAATAGTCATCGGAGTATCACAATTCAGAGAAGCTGATAGATTTTATGTTGCCGATAGGCAACCGTGGTCTAAAGAAGTCCAAGCTTCATCGGTAGGAGAGATACCATCGGGTGGAGAGGTCTAGGCTATACCGATAGGTGAAGCCTTGCCGATAGGCACAAAAATGGGATACCCATCGGTGTGAGATGCAAATTGGGATAAGGTGTTCAGGGGGATGCCGATAGTTATTCTCTAGCCAATAAGGTCTATCGATGTGACATGTACTGAGTCTTGGCGATGGTATAAGGAAACATAAAGATCCACTAATTGTTTACATTTCTGGTTGTGGCTCTGCATCACTCATCCTGCTTATTATATTCTTCTTCTCCTTTTCAAGCCTCTTTATTTCATTTGTAATGGCAATAGCTTGGCATTCTTGATTCATTATGGATGTGGTGAGGGGATCAAAATTCTAAGATAAACTTGTTAGTTTACCTTCTTGTTCTTTCACCTTCTTTTCAATATCCTCTGTCACTTTAGACCAGGATAGACAAAATTTGTACATTTCTCCACCATCTTTAAGAGCATTTTCAAGGCTCTTTATCCCAATATCTAGGGTCCTCCTATCATTAGCTATGAGTCCCTATACTTTAGTGAATCTCTTTCCCAAAAATTCCTTCCGGACCTTTTCTTCTATTGATTTCTCTAAAGAATCAAAATGAGAGTTAACAGAGTTTACCAGAGATTTTAGGTTACCAGATGTAGAGGCTGAAGGATCCTTTTGGAAGGATGGAATGATCTTTTCTAACACACCGATGCAATCTCTATCAGCTCACAGTCTTCCATGTGAGACTTTAGAAGCTTTTCTTTTGCTTTAGCTTGAACAAAAGATGCTACCTTCATTGTCTGGACTGAAGAGAGGGAATCAAAATGTAGTGGTCCTTGGAATAATTCCAGTTCATCTATCTCTATCATTTCTTTGTTCAAGAAGCTCGTTACTGCCTCTGTAGTGTCTCTTGCTAGAGACTGAGTCTTCTGTTGGCAAGAGACACATTGTAGCTTCATAAGTGTTGTCATTGATGGCAACAAAGTTCATCCCACCCATTTGCATGACATGGTGTGTCTATACCGGAAGTCAGATTGTAGAGTAACTTGGTCCGGTGACCAAGAACAGAGTATACAGCAAGGTCTGACAATCAGGTCCGGATCTCTCAGAGGAAGTATCTATGTAAAGTGCGGACTTGGGGAAGTCAAGAGGAGTACCTTGACTAATAAATTCTAGGGATTGAGCCTTCAGTGATAAAAGAATGAAGAGATATAAGCACCTAAGTATTGGGTTCCTATTTGGTAGAGTAAACAAAGGAAGAACTGACCGGCAGAGCATCAGACCTTGATCTGGATGAGATATTGATGGTGATTAAGTTTCCTAAGGTATCATTCATGATTGGCCAACATGATTGATGACTTCTATAAGCATCTCTTTGATCTGCATTACTTGGTATGCAAAGATTCAGCTGACAAATCAGAGTTTGGGAAAATATTGAGTATTTCGGATGCTAACTAGAAAGTGGATGAAATCTTTGGTGAGGATATATATACCAGATGGATTTAGATATGAATGTGTGTTTTGTGTGTGGTATTTGTGTGAAGAATAGCAGAAGAATAGTGTGAAGGCAGTAAGACAGGTTTGGAATGTAAGAGGACAGCAGCACCCAAGGAGAGGAAGAATGAAGTGCAGTAGATCAGTATATTGGGCTTAACTGGAACTAAACTTTAGCATGTGTGGATGCTTCTCATTAGTTCAAGTATTTTGTTACCTTCTTTTCTTGTAGACAGTGAGTCTCTTGTAAGCAATAAGCTTCTTGTGAGTAGTGTGCTGGGGCAGTGAGCCCTAATTGGCAAGTGCCATTTTGTACTATTCTATTATTCTAACAGAGGATACAATCTTGGGTTAATCACCCCGTGGTTTTTCCCTTAACCGGGTTTTCCACATCAAAATCATTGTGTCATGTGTACTAATGTTATTTCTGCTTCCATGGTAATGCTTGCTTGTATGATTTGGTTCTGCACTAATTGTTAAAGAAGGACTGAAAGTCAAAATAATTAAGATAATTGATTCACCCCCTCCTCTCAGTTATCAACAAATGGTATCAGAGCCAAGTTCCTCCAAACAAAGCCTAACAGCTTGAGGAAGATCTAGAAATTCAAATGGATATGTATGGTATGAGGGAACAACTTCAGTCTACCCTAAATGATCTTGAACAATCTAATTTTGAAGTCAATGAATTGAAGGAAAGACTTAAACAGGCTGATGAATTCATAAATGAATTAAAAGGGAAACTGAGTATCTCTATGAAAAAGAGAAAGGATCTACTTCAACAATTAGCAAGTCAAGGTGAAACCAATGATACAAATGAAGACCTAAAAGAGAAAACCAAGCTATGTGAAAAGTTATCAAAAGAGGTCATTATGGTAAGACATGAAACGGAATCAAGAGTTATGAAGTTCACCCAAGAAATTGAAGAAAAAAGAAAAACTGAAGATGATCTAAGACAATCTCTCAAGGAAAAATTAGAAGACTGCTATAAAATGGATAGAATAATCAGACATCTAGAATTTGATCTTGAAGATGCTAGAGATAATGAAGAAAAACTTGAGGATCAAATAGACATTCTTAAAAAGGATCTACAAACAACAAATGAATACAAAGAAAAATTCAAGATAAGCTCTGCTCAAATTGAAGTTCTTCTTGAAAGTCAAAGGAGGGTAGATGACAAGCATGGCTTGGGATATGAGAAAGGTGAAAGCTCCAGATCTGGTCAGAAGAACTCTGTATCAGGAAATCCAAGGAGCAGACCTAGAAGACCTCTGGTAAGGCAACCAAATGCTCAAAGATATCCATCCTTCAATGGATATTGCCACAACTGCAATAACTTTGGTCATAAAGCAAATTAGTGTAGAAGAAGAATGAATCAGACTAATTCATCCTTCTCTGGATAGTGTATCAATTGCAAAAGGTATGGTCACAAATCTCATGAGTGTAGAAATATGCAAATGAACAATTCATTCAATGGTAGATGTTTTGCATGCAATAGAATGGGACATATGGCTAATCAGTGTAGATCAAGAGGATATCAATCAAATATGCAAAGAAATGTTGTTTGCTACAATTACAATAGATCTGGTCATATTGCTAAATTCTGTAGAAGTAAGAATCAAGACAAAAGGGGTCTGGAATAGTATAATCATAGCCAAGACAAAGGAAAGGGAAAAGTGAACGCGGATGAAATTCAAAGGGAGATGAATAAGATCTAGGTGAAGAGAAGCATAGAGAATGTTGGGGATGGATCTGTACCAGAATCTGGTGCTAATAATCCTTCCAGAAATTGAGTAGATGAGCTTTGGCTCAGGGGGAGTCACTAAGAAAAACAAATCCGCCAGCCAGTCAATTGGTGCCTGAAATTGGCACATGGGAAGTTGAGGATTAAAGAATTCTTAGAGAAATATCTAAAGAAAGCGTGGTAAAGATATGGAAGATCTGTAGGAAGATTTGAAGAGTCTAATCTTCCAAGATTGATCCGGTTTAACAATCATCTGGTAAAACAAGATTATCACAGTTAGATCCGGTATGATTCAAATTCGAGGCATCTTGATCTATGGATAGATCAAATGTTTGGGGAAAGTAAGAGAGTTTGTTATTAATCACCAAGGATAACTCTAAGTATATCTCAGTGATCCAGAAAAAGATCCTTCTCAAAATAAGAAGAACCAGGCAACTGGAATGACTTAAGTTGCGCATTTATTGCAGTGAGGATTGTTGGCAAGAGACACTATATGGATTCATGGTTGTTGTCATTGATGGCAACAAAGGTCATCCCACATATCCGCAAGTCATGGTGTGTCTCTACCGGAAGTCTGAATGAAGATTGTTGTAGCCCGGTGAACAAGAACAAAGCATGTGGCAAGGTCTGACAGATTGGTCTGGATCTCTCAGAGGAAGTGTCTTGGTGCAGTACGGATTTGGGGAAGTCAAGAGGACTACCCTGAGTAGTATATTCCAAGGATTTAGCCTCCGGTGATGGACAAGGAAGAAGATATGAATAGTTGAGTACCGAATTCCTGAGAGATAGTGAGAACAGAGGAAGAACTGACTGACAGAGTATCAGACTATTTTCCAGATGTGTTACTGTTGATGGTAAAGGTTGTGAAGGCATGAATCATGTTTGGATGACATGATTAATGACATCTACAAGTATATGCTTGATCCGCATTACTTGATATGCAAGGATTCAGCCGACAGAACAGAGTTTGTGAGAAGATAGACTATTCCGGGTGCCGACTAGAAAGATAATGAAATCACTAGTGCGGATATAAATAGAGGATGGATTTTGTTGTGAGAAGTGAAGTAGTGTTATGTGGTATGCGAATAAGTGCAGAGCAGAGCAGAAGTAATAAGAAAGATCCGGTATGTGAAAGGAAAGCAGAATAAAGAGCAGAGGAAAGATGAAGTGCAGCAGATCAGTATACTGAGCCTAACCGGAACTGAACTCCAGCATAAGTAGATGCTTCCAATCAGTTCAAGTATTGTATAAACATTCTCTTGTAGACAGTGTATCTCCTTGTAGGCAGTGTGCCTCTTTGTGAGCAGTGTGCTCGGGCAGTGAGCCCTAATTGGCAAGTGCCATTTTGTAATTCCTTATTCTTCTAACAGAGAATAATCTTTGGGTTAATTACCCCGTGGTTTTCTCCCTTAACTGGGTTTCCACGTCAAAAATACTGTGTCATGTGTTTTTCATTTCATGGTAATGTTTGTTTGTTTGATTCAATGCTGCTTTTATTAATAAGAAAGTTTAAAAGAAGAAATAATTAGGATAATTGATTCACCCCCCCTCTCAGTTATCAACAATTGGTATCAGAGCTAAGTTCCTCCTAATAGAGCCTAACAGCTTGAGGAAGATCTGGGAGTTCAAATGGATACATATGGTTTAAGGGAGCAACTCAAGACTGCCCTTGAGGATCTTGAACAGTCAAACTCTGAATTCAATGAATTAAAGGAAAGACTCAAACAGGCTAATGAATTCATGAGAGAACTAAAGGACAAACTAAGTCTCTCTATGAAAAAGAGAAAGGAGCTGCTCCAACAATTGGCAAGACAAAGTGAAGAAAGCAATACAAATGAAGAATTGACTGAGAAAACCAAGTTATGTGAAAAGCTATCAAAAGAAGTCATTATGTTAAGACATGAAATGGAATTAGGAGCTATAAAGTTTACTCAAGAGATTGAAGAAAGAAGAAAAGTTGAAGACAATCTAAGACAATCTCTTAAAGAGAAATCAGAAGAATGCCACCAGATGGATAGGATTATCAGACATCTTGAATCTGATCTTGAAGATGCCAAAGATAATGAAGAAAAACTTGAGGATCAAATTGTCTCTCTCAAAAGAGATCTTCAAACAGCAAATGAATATAAAGAGAAATTCAAGATAAGTTCTGCTCAACTTGAAGTTCTTCTTGGAAGTCAAAAGAGGGCAGATGACAAGTATGGTTTGGGATATGCGAAAGGAGAAAGCTCCGGATTCGGTCAAAAGAATTTTGGATCAGAAAATCCAAGGAATAGGCCTAGAAGACCTCCGGTAAGACAGCCCAATGCTCAAAGATATCCATCTTTCAATGGATACTGCCACAGCTGCAATCACTTTGGTCACAAAGCTAATCAGTGCAGAAAGAGAATGAATCAGACTAATTCATTCTTCTCCGGACAGTGCTTTAACTGCAAAAGGTATGGACACAAGTCTCATGAATGCAGAAATATGCAAATAAACAAATCATTCAATGGTAGATGCTTTGCATGCAATAGAGTAGGTCATATGGCTAATCAATGCAGATCAAGAGGTTATTAGTCAAATATGCATGGAAATATTATTTGCCAAATCTGTAATAGGTCTGGTCATAATGCAAAAGTCTGCAGAAGCAAGAATCAGGACAAAAGAGGTCTGATGTATAATCAGAATCAAGACAAGGGTAAACAAAAGATGAATGCTGATGAAGTTAAGAATTAGATGAACAAGATTTGGGTGAAGAAAAGTTCAGAGAATGTAGAGGTTGGATCCGCACCAGACTCTGGTGCTGATATTTCTTCTGGAAATTAAAAAGTGAGCTCTGGCTCAGGGGGAGACTCAAAGAAAATCCTGTTCCCCCAGCCAATCAAGTGGTGCCGGATGTGGCACAAGATACGGAGTAAAGGGTTTGAATATATAAGTCTTGAGATGATCCAGATAAGATTTCAGAGGTCCGCATGAAGATGTGAAGAAGTTGTGATCGATCAAGTAAGACCTGTTCTGAGAGATGCTCTAGAATGACAGAGGATTACAAAAAGGTCCGGAGAGATCCGGAAGTGCATTGTCTTATTCTACGGATTGGACAAAATGTTTGGGACGTCCTTGTGATGTGTCATCTTGATTTGTTCATGATTGGAAGATCCGCATGATGTTCATAGATCAGGACTAATCCGGTACTCCAAGCTATCCGAATAAGGCAAACCAGAATATTGTAGGTCGAGCATTTATTGCTATCAGATATTAGGGTTTGCGGAGCGATATAAGGGATTTCTCATAAAATCACTTGCTCATTCTGCACTCAAGAAGAAGCGAAAAGTGGAGCTCTGCAACAAGATTCATCAAGCTCACCAAAGATCTCCTGCCGAAGTCATTACATACAGAAATCAATCCAACCACTCCGTGTAACCGAAGATGCATAAGGTATTTTCTGTTTTCGATATCTTGCTACAAATCTTTTGAGAAATGGCTACTCCAAATATAGTAAAGATCTTAGATAGGCCCCGACCTAAATTTAAGAAACATCCATACAAGTCATTGGAGGTAGATCCCTTAGGAGCATTCTCTAGTGTTCCTCATGGCATTTTACACATAGAAGACGTTAGGGTTTACATACATGCAAGCATTGAGGAATTCGGGGAATTCAAATTGAGAGATCTCTATCACAAACAACTGATAGACAATGCTTTTGAGCTTAAACCAGAGTATAAGGGTATCCAGAAGAAACAATTTGATCAATTCATTCATTTCCCCTGCTTTGAAGAAGATGAATGGGTCTGGTATGTATTGAGCAGGATGCATGACAACTTCCTATGGCTGGATAGACCCTGCAAGATCACAAAAGAGGCAATTAGGGCAGTAACTGGTCTATACTCTTCCGAAGGGATACCTATCCTCAAATCTGTCAAAAATAACATTGTAACTGAGGCCACCGGATCAAAATTTGATAAGAGGGCAATGACCATTAAAGATATTTCTGATCTGGATATCAAGTATGCATCCATGATAATATGATACAAGATCTATCACTCCAGTAGGGAGAATTCTGTATCTGAAACTGCAGTATATACTGCCTATGAAATGCTGAGGAAGAATTCAGATTATTATCTCTGTGAACTTCTCTTAAGCCAATTAATGGAAAATATACAGAAGATCAAGAAGGACAAAAAGAATTCTTTTAAGTATGGTACTCTTATATTATGTCTCTTTTTCTACTTCATGAATGAGCTGCCCGGATCAAGTGGATGGGCATGGCAGAATGACAAACCTGTTGCAATCCAGGTAAGAGATTATTTACATGCGCTTGGGGATGCCAAAGCAAGAAATACAGCCCTATGGGGATACTTCAAAAACTTCTAGAGCACGATGCAAGCAAGAGAAAGAATTCCCCAGTCTCTTGTTGAAAAATACAAAGACTCAGTTTGCTTTATGGTGGATACTGATCAGTGCCTAATGGAGGCAGTGGAGCCAAGGACTGTCTGGATCATGCCCATGGGGTATGAGGTTGATGAATAGATTGTGGAACTGCATGTTCAACACATGCTTAGTCAGCCCAAAGATCCAAAGGCAGAAAGGTTTGGAACCTTTGAGGAGCTGAGTGTGAAGATCCATGTGGAACTCAGGGAACCTGAGATAAAGAGGAAGGTGAGAAAAGAAGTAGAGCATATTGCTCAAGGCCTAGGCATCCCAAAGGAGGCACTTGATGCCAACCAGGAAAAGAGAAGAAAGGCTAAGGAAGAAAAGAAAGAGGTAGAAAAGAAAAGCAAGAAAAGTGCTCCGGTGGAAACCTCAACCCGAACCAGATCATCAAAAGGATCTACACCTGTCAGAACCAAAAGGTCAAAACTGGATGTCCAGGCATTCGGTAAAAGATCTAAGACAAAAGCCACAAGAGCTTATGAAAGCCAAAAGGATGAAGAGGAAACTGAGTTAGATGAGGGAGTAAAAGAAATAAAGAAGCAGAAGAAGAAAGGATCCGGTAAACCCTCCACAAGTCAAGACAAGGAAGAAATGGCAGAGGAATTTGTTGAAAAGCCCACCCTGTCTCTAGAGAGTGTAATCAAGTCAGTCACTGTGGATGGGAATCTTCAACTAGTGGCTGAATTTTATGACGACTACAATGAGGCAGACCAAAAGATCCTACAAGAAGCTACAATCAGGTACCTCAACATTTACAATAAAGCCTTTATTGAGATTATCTCCGAAATTCCTAAGAGTCTAGAGAAGGAATTAGAAATAAGAAAAAATAATGCTCAGGCAAAAGATCTTGAGATCCGGGAGCAGATAGCTATTCAGCTATATCCTCAAATTGATCCCAAGACAATGAACATAATATTCAAAGACTGCAAAGATGAGTTCAGGAGTAAAGCAAGAATGAATCAACTCATGCTTGGTGAGACTGACAAGGTGGCCATAGAGACAGAAGAGATCCTCCAGAAGGCCTTCAAAAGGTTTAATCTTCCTGTAGTAGAGGACTTAGGTGCAGAAACAACTGTGGACTTGGAATCATCTGCTCCGGAAGAAGTGGCCCTTGAACAGACTAACATCTCTCCTCCGGCTTCCCCTATAGTCTTCAGATCCCAGGAAGAAGAGAAATTATAGGGGAAAGAAGCAGCAGTAAAAGAAAATGAGGTTGACAGCACCAAGGATGCAGAGAAAGAGAAGATTCCAACAGAGAAAACCACAACTGAAAGTGGTAAGAATGTGGAAGGAGAAAAGATTCCAAAGGACAAAACTGCAGAAGAAAAGAAACATCTGTCTCCGGCAAGAGACACTGCACAAACTGTTCAAAAATTTCTGAGCCAAGAAACAATAGAGATTGATGAACCCGAGCTTCTAAAAGGTCCATTCAACTTTGACTCCCTCTCTCCGGTACAGACGATGAAGATAGCTTCATTTGCAAATGCTAAGGCAAATGAAAAACTCCTAAAGTCTCATATGGAAGACTGTGAGTTGATAGAGGCTGCTTCCGGAGTACTTGAAAAGATTATGCCATCGGTCCAGATAGATCTGACAGCCTCCTCTTCCAGTAATCTCAAAACCTTAGTCAACAGTGTTGATACATATTTTGATTCTCTAGAAAAATCAACTGAAGAAAAGGTCCGGAAGAAGTTTTTGGATAAGAGATTGTCAGAAGTACTAGGATTAATCTCTAATGATAGGAGAAATATGAGTATTGGAATAAAGAGCTTAGAAAATGCTCTTAAGGATGGCAGTGACATTTACAAATTTTGTATCTCCTGGTCAAAGGCAACAGTAGAAATTGATAAGAACATAAAAGAGGAACAGGACAAACTACAAAGTTTGTCTCAAAGTTTTGATCCTCTCTCTTCCTCCATAGTAAATCAAGAATGTCAAACTATTGCAATCACAAATGCAATAAAGAACTTTGAGAAGGAAAGGAAGAATATAACTAACTGGATGGGAGAACTTAGAAGGATTATAATCCCTAAGTTAGAAACTATGCATGAGGCCATCAGTGATGCTCAGACTACTGCCCAAACAAATGATCCGACAGATCTCAAGAGGGCAGAAGCTTTTGCATTTTTGTTGAGTGGTCACATTTCAATTTTGGATAGAATGAAGCAAAGTTGGGCTACAGAACTGGTCCAATTGAAGACATCCTTTGCAGACATTCTTCAGTTTATGTGAGTATGTAATATGTGGCTATGTATAGTATTTTTTTTGAAAATTTTGGTGTGCGGACCCTACCCTTTGCCATTGATGTCAAAGGGGGAGTGAGGAGTAGTGAAAAATGAGAAATCCAACTAAGGGGGAGTTCCAAAAATTGTATATAAAGATAGAGCATCAGCCAAGGGGGAGCATAGTGTAAACACTTAGTCATTTTTCACTAAGTGTTGCCATCAATGCCAAAGGGGGAGATTGTTGGCAAGAGACACTATATGGATTCATGGTTGTTGTCATTGATGGAAACAAAGGTCATCCCACATATCCGCAAGTCATGGTGTGTCTCTACCATAAGTCTGAATGAAGATTGTTGTGGTCCGGTGAACAAGAACAGAGCATGTGGCAAGGTCCGACAGATTGGTCCAGATCTCTCAGAGGAAGTGTCTTGGTGCAGTGCGGATTTGGGGAAGTCAAGAGGACTACCTTGAGTAGTATATTCCAAGGATTTAGCCTTCGGTGATGGACAAGGAAGAAGATATGAATAGTTGAGTACCGAATTCCTGAGAGACAGTGAGAACAGAGGAAGAACTGACTGACAGAGTATCAGACTATTTTTCGGATGTGTTACTGTTGATGGTAAAGGTTGTGAAGGCATGAATCATGTTTGGATGACATGATTAATGACATCTACAAGTATATGCTTGATCCACATTACTTGATATGCAAGGATTCAGCCGACAGAACAGAGTTTGTGAGAAGATAGACTATTCCGGGTGCTGACTAGAAAGATAATGAAATCACTAGTGCGGATATAAATAGAGGATGGATTTTGTTGTGAGAAGTGAAGTAGTGTTATGTGGTATGCGAATAAGTGCAGAGCAGAGCAGAAGTAATAAGAAAGATCCGGTATGTGAAAGGAAAGCAGAATAAAGAGCAAAGGAAAGATGAAGTGCAGCAGATTAGTATACTGAGCCTAACCGGAACTGAACTCCAGCATATGTAGATGCTTCCAATCAGTTCAAGTATTATATAAACATTCTCTTGTAGACAGTGTGTCTCCTTGTAGGCAGTGTGCCTCTTTGTGAGCAGTGTGCTCGGGCAGTGAGCCCTAATTGGCAAGTGCCATTTTGTAATTCCTTATTCTTCTAACAGAGAATAATCTTTGGGTTAATCACCCCGTGGTTTTCTCCCTTAACCAGGTTTCCACGTCAAAAAAATTGTGTCATGTGTTTTTCATTTCATGGTAATGTTTGTTTGTTTGATTCAATGCTGCTTTGATTAATAAGAAAGTTGAAAAGAAGAAATAATTAGGATAACTGATTCACCCCCCCTCTCAGTTATCAACAAGGATTTAGGGTTTTTCTTAGAAATAAAAGGGTTATTTTGCTCGTCATTTGAACATTTGCATTCGAGAAGAAAAGAAAAGGAGCTCTGCAACAAATTGTTTCAAATTTCTCAAAGATCAACCGTTGAAGTCGATTCATCCAGCAAATCAATCCAGCTCACTCCGCGAACCCTAGAAGTGCAAATTGTGTTTTCCATTATTGAACATTTCTCTATAAATCTTTTTGAAGATGGCTACACCGAATGTTGTAAAGATCACTGATAGGCTGCATCCTAAATTCAAGAAAGATCCATATAAATCCATAGAAGTTGATCCCCGAGGCACCTTTTCAACCATTCTGCATGGGGTTCTGTATGTAGAAGATGTTAGGGCATATATTCATGCAAATATTGAAGAATTTGGGGAATCTAAGCTGGTTGATAGCTATCACAAGCATTTGATAGATGACTCATTTGAACTCAAAACTCAGTATAAAGCCATCCGGGACAAGCATTTTGCACAATGCATTCATTTCCCCTATTTTATAGAAGAAGAATGGGTCCGGTATATTTTGAGCAGAGTGCATGATAACTTCATATGGCTGAATGGACCATTCAAGATCACAAAAGATGCTATTAGAGTGGTAACTAGTTTACACTCATCCAGAAAGCTGTCTATTCTCAAATCTATCAAAAACTAAATTGTGAGTGAGGCTATCGGATCAAAGTTTGACAAGAGGGTAATGACAATTAAAGATATCACTTATCCAGATATCAAATTTGCATCCATGATAATTGGTTACAAGATTTATCACTCCAACAGGGAAAATTTGGTACCTGGAATGACAATCTACACAGCCTATTAGATGCTAAAAGAAAATGCTAACTATGACCTTTGTGAGCTTCTCCTAAACCAACTTTTGGAGAATCTATAGAAGATAAAGAAGGACAAGAAGAATTCCTTCAAATATGGTGGCCTGATACTTTGTCTGTTCTTCTACTACATGAATGAGCTACCTAAATCTAGGGGCTGGATGTGGAAAAATGATAGACCAGTTGCCATACAAATCAAGGATTACTTGCATGGGCTTGGTGATGCCAAGGCACAAAACATAGCACTATGGGGTTACTTCAAAAACTTCCAAAGCATAATGCAGGCTAGAGAAAGAATTCCCCAATCCCTAGTTGAAAAATATAAAGATATAGTATGCTTTATGGTAGAAACTGATCAGTACCTAATGGAGGCAGTGGAACCAAGAACAGTGTGGATCATGCCAATGGGGTATGAAGTTGATGAGAAAATTGTAGAGCTGCATGTTCAACACATGCTAAGTCAGCCCAAGAATCCTAAGGCAAAAAGGTTTGGAACCTTTGAAGAATTAAGTGTAAAAATCCATGTGGAGCTCAGACAACCAGAGATGAAGAGAAAAGTGAGAAAAGAGGTAGAAGAATTTGCCAAGAGGCATGGAATCTCAAAAGAGGCACTTGATGCCAACAGAGAGAAAATGGAAAGGGCAAAGAAAGAAAAGAAAGAAACTGGAAAAGAAGGTGCTCTGTTGCAAGCCCCCTCCCGGACCAGATCAACCAAAAGCTCTACCCCTACCACTTTCCGGAAAAGGTCAAAAGGCTTCAAAACCTTAAGCTCAGACATCCGGAAAAGAAGAGAAGAGAACCAAGAAAAAGGCAACAAGGTCTTACACAAGCCAAAAGGATGAAGAAGAGATAGAATCATATGAGGAAGTAAAGAAAATGAAGAAGAAAAGGAAAACATCTGGTGAACCCTCTACTGAAGAAGTAATAGAAGAATTTTTCGAGAAGCCTACTCTGTGCATTGATGACATCATAAAATCAATTACTGTGGATGGGAACCTTCAACCAATGGCTAAATTCTATGATGATTGCAATGAAGCTAACCAAAAGATCTTGCAAGAAGCCACAGTCAGGTATCTGAATATCTACAACAAGGTTTTTATTGAAATCATATCTCTTATTCCCAAAAGCCTAGAAAAGGAATTAGAAATAAGAAAGAATAATGCTATGGCAAAGGATCTTGAGATCCGAGAATAGATAGCTATTTAGCTATATCCTTCAATCACTCCTAAAGCAGAAGAATATGATCTTCAAAGATTGTAAGGATGAGTTCCGGAGCAAAGCTAGAATGAATCAGCTTATACTTGGAGAAATTAACAAAGTAGCAAAAGAGATAGAAGAGATCCTCCAGAATGCATACAAAAGATTCAACATTCCTATTATAGAGGACTTAGGTGATGATCCCTCAGCTATAGATGTTGAAGAAGAATCTACTGAGATAGTGGTAGAAGAGGTAAAGGAGACAGGTGAAGAAAAAGGTAAGGACTTAGATTCCTCTGCTCGGAAAGAGGAGGTCCATGATCAAGCAAACATCTCTCCTCTGGTTTCCACTACTAACTTTGGATCTAAAGAAGAAGAAAGAGTAGAAGAGAAGATCAGTCAAGAAGCAGAGGAGAAGGAAAAAGAAGATGACAGTAATAAGGGTGCAGAAGGAGAGAAAACTCCAACAAAAAAGACCACAGATGATAGTGGTAAGGCTACAAAAGGGGACAAAACCCTATCACCAGCAAGAGACATAGCAGAAGCAGTTGAAGAATTCTTAACCAAGGAGATGATAGAATTTGATGAACCGAAACTTCTTCAAGGACCATTCAATTTTGACTCCCTCTCCCTGGTTCAAACCATGAAGCTAGCATCCTTTACTTCAGCAATGGCAAAAGAAAAACTTTTGAAGTCTCACATGGAAGACTGCAAGCTCATAGAAACTGCATCCGGTGTATTGGAGAAGATCATACCATCTTTTCAGAAGGATCCCTCAGCCTCTTCATCTGGTAATCTCAAATCTCTAGTAAATAGTGTTAGCACACATTTTGATTCCTTAGAGAAGTCAGCAGAATAAAGTCTGGAAGGAGTTTGTGGAAAAGAGATTCTCTGAAGTACAAGGACTAATAACCAATGATAGGAGAAATATGGATATAGGAATAAAGAGCTTAGAAAATGCTCTTAAAGATGGTGGGGAAATGTATAAATTTTGTCTATCATGGTCCAAAGTAACAGTGGAGATTGAGAAGAAAGTGAAAGAACAAGAGGATAAACTAACAAGACTATCTCAAAATTTTGATCCTCTTACCACTCCCATAATAAATCAAGAATGTCAGATTATTGCAGTCTTGAATGAAATTAAGAAGCTTGAGAAGGAGAAGAAAAATAGAATCAGTAGGTTGAGTGAGCTTAGAGGGATAATTATCCCTAAGTTAGAGGCCATGCATGAAGCCTTAAATGATGCTCAAACCATAGCCTGGACAAGTGATCCAACAGATCTGAAGAGGGTAGAAGCTTTTGCATTCCTGTCGAGTGGTCACATCTCAATTTTGGATAGGATGAAGCTGAGTTGGGCAATAGAAGTTTTACAATTGAAAAATACTTTTGCAGATATACTAAAGTATATGTAAAGTATAACCAGATAATATACTTATGTGATAAATTGAGTTTTGAAAATTTTGGTGTGCGTACCCCACCCTTTGCCATTGATGTCAAAGGGGGAGTGAGGAGCAGTGAAAAATGAGGAATCCAGCTAAGGGGGAGCTTCAGAAAATGTACATAAGAACAAAGCATTAGCCAAGGGGGAGTATAGTATGACACTTAGTCAGTTTTCACTAAGTGTTTCCATCAATGCCAAAGGGGGAGATTGTTGGCAAGAGACACATTGTAGCTTCATAAGTGTTGTCATTGGTGGAAACAAAGTTCATCCCACCCATCTATAGGACATGGTGTGTCTATACCGGAAGTTAGATTGTAGAGTAACTTGGTCTGGTGACCAAGAACAGAGTATGCAACAAGGTCCGACAATCAGGTCCGAATCTCTCAGAGGAAGCATCTATGTAAAGTGCAGACTTGGGGAAGTCAAGAGGAGTACCTTGACTGATAGATTCTAGGGATTGAGTCTCTGATGATAAAAGAATGAAGAGATATAAGCACCTAAGTATTGGGTTCCTATTTGGTAGAGTAAACAGAGGAAGAACTGACTGGCAGAGCATCGGACCTTGATCCGGATGAGATATTAATGGTGATTAAGTTTCCTAAGGTATCATTCATGATTGGCTGACATGATTGATGACTTCTATAAGCATCTCTTTGATCCACATTACTTGCTATGCAAAGATTCAGCCGACAAATCAAAGTTTGGGAAAATATTGAGTATTCCGGATGCCGACTAGAAAGTGGATGAAATCTTTGGTGCGGATATATATACCAGATGGATTTAGATATGAATGTGTGTGTTGTGTGTGGTATTTGTGTGAAGAATAGCAGAAGAGCAGTGTGAAGGCAGTAAGACAGGTCCGGAATGTAACAGGACAGCAGCACCCAAGGAGAGGAAGAATGAAGTGCAGCAGATCAGTATATTGGGCTTAACCAAAACTGAACTTCAACATGTGTGGATGCTTCTCATCAGTTCAAGTATTTTGTTACCTTCTTTTCTTGTAGATAGTGAGTCTCTTGTAGGCAGTAAGCCTCTTGTGAGCAATGTGCTCGGGTAGTGAGCCCTAATTGGTAAGTGCCATTTTGTACTATTCTATTCTTCTAACAGAGAATACAATCATGGGTTAATCACCCCATGGTTTTTCCCTTAACCAAGTTTTCCATGTCAAAATCATTGTGTCATGTGTACTAATGTTATTTTTTCTTCCATGGTAATGCTTTCTTGTATGATTTGATTCTACACTAATTGTTAAAGAAGGACTGAAAGTCAAAATAATTAAGATAACTAATTCACCCCCCCTCTCAGTTATCAACATCTTCTTTCCTTTTGCAACCTCAGAACTGTCATTAGGGATCTTCTCTGTTTGTTCTTCTTCTCTTCCCTTTACCTCCTCTTCTTGACTCAATTTCTCCTCTTCTCTTCCTTCTCCTTTAGTACTTGAATCTGCAGGGGGATCCAGAGGAGAGATGTTAACTTCTTCATGGACTTCCTCTTCCAGAACAAAGGAGTCCAAGTCCTTAGACTTCTCCTCATCTATCTCTTTTGGCTCTTCTATATTTTTCTCAGTAGATTCTTCTTTTGATGTATTTAATCCTTCAACATCCATGGTAGAAGGTTCTTCATCTATTTCCTCTATAATAGGAAGATTGAATCTTTTGAAGGCATTCTGAAGGATGTCTTCTGTCTCTCTTGCTACGTGGTCAGTCTCTCCAAGAATATGTTTGTTCATTCTTGCTTTGCTTTGGAACTCATCCTTGCAGTCCTTAAAGATCATGTTCATTTGTTTTGGAGTAATGGAAGGATAGAGCTGAATTGCAATCTATTCCTAGATCTCTAAATCCTTTTCCTTGGCATTTTCTTTTCTGAGTTCAAGTACCTTCTCTAGACTTTTGGGAATTAGAGAAATGATTTCAATGAATGCTTTATTATAAATGTTTAGGTACCTAACTGTAGCATCTTCCAAGATCCTCTTGTCAGTATCACTATATTCATCATAAAATTCTATGACTGGTTACAAATTCCCATCCACTATGACTACCTTGATGATATTATCAATAGAAAGAGTGGGATTTTCAACAAATTCTTCTTCCCCTTCTTCTTTGTTTTTGCCAGCAGAGGATTCCCTAGATGTTTTCTTCTTCTTCTTCATTTTCTTAATTTCCTCATCAGACTCTATTTCTTCATCATCCTTTCGGCTTATGTAGGACCTTGTAGCCTTTGTTTTTGTTCTCTTTTCTCCCTTTCAAGATGTCTTGGCTTCTGGTTTTGAGGCTCTTGAGTTCTTAGAGGTGGCAGGTGAAGAGATCTTAGAGGATCTAGTCCGGGAGGAGGCTTGCATTGGATCACTTTCTCTTTCTACTTCTTGTTTCTCTTTCTTGGCTCTTTCTATTTTCTCTCTGTTTGCATCAACTACCTCTTTTGATATGCCATATCTTTTGGTAATTACCTCTACTTCCCTTCTCACTTTTCTTTTTATCTCTGGTTGTCTCAGTTCAACATGTATCTTTACACTTAATTCTTAAAAGGTTCCAAACCTTTCTGCCTCAGGGTCCTTAGGCTGACTCAGCAAGTGATGGACATGTAGCTCCAAGATTTTCTCATCAACCTCACATCCCATTGGCATAATCCAAACTGTTCTAGACTCAACTGCCTCCATTAGACAGTGATCAGTGTCTACCATGAATCATATTGTATCCTTGTATTTTTCAACTATTGTTTGAGGAGTTCTTTCTCTGGCATGCATCATACTTTAGAAGTTCTTAAAGTATCCCCAGAGCGCTGTGCTTTGAACCTTAGCATCACCAAGTCCATACATATAGTCTCTAATTTGTATGGCAACCGATCTGTCATTTTGCCATACCCAACCACTTGATCTGGGTAGCTCATTCATATAGTAAAAGAATAGATAGTATTAGCCCACCATACTTGAATGAGTTCTTCTTATCCTTCTTTATCTTCTGAAAGTTTTCTAATGTTGATTCAGAAGAAGATCACATAGGTCATAATCAACATTTTCCCTTAGCATCTGATATGTTGTATAAATTATAGTTCCAGACATAGAATTATCCCTGCTGGAATGATAGATTTTATAACCAATTATCATAGAGGCAAATTTGATATCTGGATCTATGATATCTTCTATTGTCATTTCTCTTTTGTCAAACTTAGATCCGGTAGCTTCACTTATTATCTGGTTCTTGACAGATTTGAGTGCAAGCAACCCACTGAATGAGTGCAATCCGGTTACTTCCCTAATGGCATCTTTTGTTATCTTGAAGGGCTTCATCAACCACATGAAATTGTCATGTATTCTGCTAAGAACATACCAAACCCATTCATCTTCTGCAAAATATGGAAGGAGGATGCAATGTCCAAAATGCTTATCCTGAAGGGCCTTGTATTGAGGTTTGAGTTCAAAAGTTTCATCTATTAATTATTTAAGGTAGATATCCATCATCTTAGATTCTTCAAATTCCTTAATATTTGCATGGATGTACACCCTAACATCTTCTACGTGCAGAACCCCATGTGGAATGCTAGAAAAAGTGTCTAAGGGATCAACTTCTAGGGATTTGTAGGGGTGTTTCTTGAACTTTGGGCGCGGCCTATCAGTGATCTTAACAACCATTGGAGTAGCCATCTTGCAAAAGATTCAGAGAGAGATATTCAGAAATGGAAATACCTTTCTACGCTTTTAGGGTTCACAATAAGAGTCAGAACAGGTCGCTAGTTCAATCAGATTCTGTGGTTGATCCTTGAGAAAGTTGTAAAAATTTGATGCAGAGCTCTTCCTTTCTTCTTCTCAAATGCAAATGTGCAAATGATGAGTAAAAGAACCCTCTTATCTCTGAGAAAACCCTAATTTCCTTTTGTAATAAATGCACAACTTAAGTCATCTGGTTGCCTTGTTCTGAGAGAGATCCTTCCGAGTCACTGAGATGCACTTAGAATCATTTTTAGTGATAATTGACAATGTATCTTCTTTCCTCCAATCATGCCATGAATCCGCAGATCAAGATATTTTAATTTTGAATCATACCGGATCTGTCTGTGAAAAACCTACTTTTATCGGATCGATGTCAAACTGGATCAATCTTGGATGATTAAACTCTTCAAAACTCCTTGCGGATCTTTCATATTTTTACCGAGGGTTATTTAGATATTTCTCTGAGAACCCTTTAATCCACAACATTCCATGTGCCAAATTTAGGCACCAATTGACTGGCTGGGGGAATTTACTTTCCTTTGTGACTCCCCCTGAGCTAGAGCTCATCTGTTTAGTTTTCAGAAGGAATATCAGCACCAAATTTTGGTGCGGATCCATCCCCAACATTTTATGTACACTTCTTCACCCAAATCTTGTTCATCTCCCTTTGAACTTCATCCGCGTTCACTTTGCCTTTTTCCTTTATCTTGATTTTGATTATGATGCACTGGACCCTTTTTATCCTGATTCTTACTTCTGCAGAATTTGGCAATATGACCGAATCTATTGTAATTGTAGCAAACAACATTTCTTTGCATATTTGACTGATATCCTCTTGATCTGCATTAATTAGCCATATGTCACATTCTATTGCATGCAAAGCATCTACCATTGAATGAATTGTTTATTTGCATATTTTTGCATTCATGAGATTTGTGACCATACCTTTTGCAGTTGAAACACTGTCCAGAGAAGGATGAATTAGTTTGATTCATTTTTCTTTTGCACTGAGTTGCTTTATGACCGAAGTTGTTGCAATTGTAGTAGTATCCATTGAAGGATAGATATCTTTGAGCATTTGGTTGCCTTACCAGAGGTCTTCTAGGCATGTTTCTTTGATTTCCTGATCCAGAGTTCTTCTAACCAGATCCAGAGCTTTCACCTGTCTCATAACCCAAACCACGCTTGTCATCTACCCTCTTTTGGCTTTCAAGAAGAACTTCAAGTTGAGTTCAGCTTATCTTGAATTTTTCTTTGTATTCATTTGTTGTTTGAAGATCTTGTTTAAGAGTGTCTATCCGATTCTCAAGTTGCTCTTCATTATATCTAGCTTCTTCAAGATCAGATTCTAGATCCCTGATTATTCTATCCATTTTGTGGTAGTCCTCTGACTTCTCCTTGAGAGATTGATTTAGATTATCTTCAATTTTTCTTTTCTCTTCAATTTCTTGGGTGAATCTCATAACCCCTTATTCCATTTCATGTCTTACCAGAATGACCTCTTTTGATAGCTTCTCACATAACTTGTTTTTCTCATTTAGATCTTCATTAGTATCATTGGCTTCACTTTGACTTGCTAATTTTTGAAATAGTTCCTTTCTCTTTTTCACAGAGATACTCAGTTTTTCTTTTAGCTCATTTATGAAAGCATCATCTTGTTTGAGTCTTTCTCTCAAGTTATTGACTTTAGAGTGAGATTGCTCAAGATCATCTAGGGCAAACTGAAGTTGTTCCTTCATACCATACATATCCATTGAGATTCCTAGATCTTCCTCAAGCTGTTAGGCTCTGTTTAGAGGAACTTAGTTCTGATAATAATTGTTGGAAACATGGTAGATAACTGAGAGGGGGGGTGAATTAGTTATCTCTAATAACTTTACTTCATTTTTCCTTTTATAATTTGAGCAGCATCAAAACACATAAGCATATATAATCATGAGAGAAGAAATGAAATCAACACACATAACACAAGGATTTTAATGTGGAAAACCCTGTTAAGGGAAAAACCATGGGGTGACTAACCCAAGATTGTATTCTCTGTTAAAAGAATAAGAAGTACAAAATGACACTTGCCAATTGGGGCTCACTGCCTGAGCACATTGCTCACAAGAGGCACACTGCCTACAAGAGACTCACTATCTACAAAGTTCATAGAAGGTAACCAGGTGTTTGAACTGATGAGAGGCATCCATATATGTTGAGGTTTAGTTTCGGTTAGGCTCAATATACTGATCTACTACACTTCATTCTTCCTCTGCTTTAGTGTTGTTGTTCAGTCACATACCGGACTTGTATTGCTCCTTCCACACTTATCTCTGCCTTTCCTTGCACACTATATCTTTTTCCGGCACACCTTCATATGAAATCCATCTGGTATATATATCTACACCAAGGATTTCAACATCTTTCTAGTCGGCAGCTGGAATACTCAAGATATTTACAAAACATTGATTTGTCAGCTGATTCCATGCTTAATATGTGATGCGTATCAAAAACATAGATATAGAAGTCATCAATCATGTCGGCCAACCATGTATGATCCCTCAAATAGCTTGATCAACATCAATTACTCATCTGGATTGAAGTCTGATACTCTACTAGTCAGTTCTTCCTCAGTCTACTCTGTCTGTCAGGAACCCAACACTTAGATGCTCATATCTTTTCAATGTTATATCACCAGAGGCTCAATCTTTGGAATATGGTAGTAATGATACTCCTCTTGACTTGTTCAAGTCTACAACTTGTTGAGTTACACCATCTAAGAGATCCGAACCTGATTGTCAGACCTTGCTACATGCTCTGTTCTTGTTCACTAGACCAAAACATTCTTTAATCTGACTTCTGGTATAGGCATACTATGTGCTTCAAATGTGTGGGATAGACTTTGTTGCCATCAATGACAACACTCATGAAGCCACATAGTGTCTCTTGCCAACACATTTTCCATGATATAAACTTTGTAAAAGAAAAACTCTACTTCTGTGCTTATAATTTGAACCAATTTATACACTCTGCAATTTTTAGCTCAAGCTTAGAGTACTTACTTGGATGATATCTTCTCTAGTTTTGGAGTTGTTGTCCTTAGCTATGCCCTGCCTTTGTTTTCCTCAGTTGCTTAATGGTTTCACAATTTTCTTAGAATTTGATTTCAATGCACTCGGCTCTAGTTTATTAATGGTGTCTCATGGCAAATTTTATGTCATCAAAGGGATAATTAATTTTTTGAATATGGGTCATTTGACTGCCACCAAATTGTCTTGTCAATACTTCATCGAGATGACCAATTTGTGATCTTACTGATATTTCCCCTTTTCCCCAATGTCCTTTTACTAGTTAATTCTTTTACTTCCCTCATGATTTCAGAGTGACCCCAAATGGTCTCATACCAATATCACAACATCCTCTCGAAACCCTCTTTGTGGGCAGTCTCTTTAATATCTTCTTATTTCTTCGATGTGTTCATGAGTTCATTGCACTATGGTAACAAATTTTATTGAAGGGACCAATATTTGGGTTTCCCCGATATGGATCCATCCCTTCGACGTTTACTTATTTAGTAGATCTTTCCCTTTTTGGAGGGACTATGAATCACCTCACTCTAACATCCCAGAGTTATTTAGAAAACCTTTATTGTTATCTTTGTATTGAATGCCATCATTTTATTGATGGGACAAATTCCCTTGTCCCATCGATGGTTATATTTCCCTTCGATGTTTATTTTGCAGGCTTGGGCATATAGACCAGAAAATCTTCGGGACCCACCATATTGGTATATCAGAGGGACTTATGTAATCTCCCATCGACATAATACTCTTCCTTCAATGTTAAAATGTATCACATGCTCATGCATATCGGTTCATCGAAGAGACTCATGAACTAGTCATTCTGATACAACGAAGTCTTTCCAAAGTCAAATATTGCTTTCAGTTTATCGAAGGGAATATGTGACATGCCCTGCCAATGTACATCTATCTCCTCAATGAACTTTTTGGTGTTGTAGTGATATCGAAGGGACTCTTAAATCATCACTCTGATACTTTCTAGTCTCTTCGACTCTTCAAGTGTAAAAGTCTAATTTTGTCCCCTCGATCTCTTATTGTTCCTTCGATAAAATGTTTATGTCCCTCAATGGTTTATTTCTCAGGTTATCGAAGAGACCCGAAGAATTTTCTTCTCAACATGTAGCAGTGTCTTCAACACAACTTTAATTGGATATTGAAGGGACACTAAAATGAGTTTCCTCGATGTGGTATTTTCTCATCGACATCGTTCATATTGCTTCTTCGAAGGGACCTTAGGATGGCTCTTATCAACATAGTAGAATCTCTTTGATATGATTTTTTCATTTAGGGTAAGGGTGATAAAATGTGAACTTATTAGGGTAATGGCTTATAGGTTGAGTAAATGGAGTGTTTTGGATGAGAAAATTCTAAAATGACACATTTAGGTGACTGGATTATGGTGGGAAAAATTGATTTTTTACTAAAATTTTAGGCTAATTTTTAGTTCTAACAAAACCTCCTCAGGGAAAACCCTCTTCATGTAGAGGCATTTTGATGGCCTTGGGCCTTATTTATGGAAGTTTGTTATGGTTTGGCTATGGCAAGAATGCCTTGGAGTTATTTTGGGTGAAATGAGTATATGATAGCAAGAGGCTATGTGATAGAGTTTTTTTTTAGTATGAGTTTATTAGTGGTTTTCCCCTTGAGTTGAGTGAGTGCACTCTCTCACCCCTCAAATCCATGTTGACTGGATTAGTTTGTGAGTTTCCATGGGTGGGTGTTGTTGTGTTTTCTTGAGTGTGCTTGAGTACTTGAAAACCCTTAGTATGAGTATGCACCCGGTTATTTGTTGGCCTCCTAGCTCGGGGGTGGCTTGCTTGCAAGCCTACTATTGGGAGGTGAGCTCCTCATGGCCTTGGAAAACCTTTATTATCTTGCAGGTTTTAGTCTTTGAAGGAGAGTTGGCTTTGGCTTCTTGAAGAGATTATGGTGGTTCTAGTGTTGTTATTGTAAAAATGGTGGCAATATGTTTGCCTTTGCCTTGAGCCTTGTAAAATTTTTGTTGTAGTTAAGAGAGTGTTATACCTTGCACACATGCCCCATTTCACGAAACGGGGACCCCCTCTTCCAAAATTTTGGCCTAAGAGTGTAAGTTTCACTGAATAATTCCTAAGGTGTCAAAAGCGATCAATTGCATCTGATGTCACTAAGTCATCAAAAAAGCACTAAGTCAAAGTGTTTGCCTTCATAAAAACTAAGTCTAATGTTCCTTTGTGCTAAAATTCCTTGCAATAGACTTTTGTGCTAAATCTTCATCCAACTGACTTTTGCACCAAATTCCCATTCATCCAACTTAGAGCTACATTCATCGCCAATTAACTAAGTGCTAAAAATTGAGTCTACGGACTTAGTGCTGGAATCCTTGACTACTGACTCACACCAAATTATTGCTTCACCAACTTAAGTCGGTAGATAACCCAACCCACGCAAGGTTGGATGCCGTTAGAAGTCGTGCAAAGTCCCAAAATGTTTTAACACGCACAAACCATTGAAAATGAAGGAGTCTGACCTTGCGCTAAGATTCATTCTAACCAACAAAAGTTGGTAAGCCTCCAAAACTGCGCAGAGTCAGTGACTTCACTTTTTTGCACAAATTCCTAAATAACTCTACAATACGCCAAGACACCCCTCGTACCCCCTGTATTAATGGCAATTCAATAGGAGGGATAAAATGGTTTTCTACCAGCATTTGAGCTTATTTTACATTGTGAAACTTGATTACAGAGCTCTGCAGATCAATTGAGAGGAAAAATAATGACGAGTGGCCAGTGGATTTGGGCGACGAAGAACACTGTAACTCAACCTGCACATTCTCAGCATTTTCAACTGCAGTAACCAGGTAGGTGCTCCGTCCTAGATCTTTGAGTTTGTAGTCTTAAACTAGGGTTTGTCTCTAACTCCAGAATGCGTCTTGATAGAAGGGTTTTGTGTGCCAACTTGAATTCAATTTCTTTTAGATAGTTTGCAAATGGGTTTAGTGTTAAATGAAAGGTTAAAGTTGCATAGAACTAGAGCATTCTGTGTCAGAAGGTATTTTTAGAAACCCTAGCATAAACCAAATTGGACAGTTGGACTTAGAAATTTCTGTTCTATAAAACTGTCAATTATGCCTGATATCAGAAATCTGCTCGTAAAACTTCTAAAACCCTTAGAATATTTCATGATTCCTTACCAGACCCAAAGTTAGGCATGTTGAATTTCAATAGGTTTAACTTGGTCTAAATTTCCACAAGGTCATTTTTGTGCTGAAAAGGAAATCATCTGACTTAGCATTGGAAATCCTACTGACTAACTCAAAATAAAACCCTGAAATCAACTAGTCGGTCAAACACCTTGAAAAGATTCGCTAAGACTCAAACACACTTAGTGATAGAAATTTAACCGTCTGACTTGGTGTTGAATCTTGCTTCAACTGACTTTGGTCGGACATCCTCTAAAACACCGCTAAGTCGTTAGACCCTGGAATCTGCACTAAAACACTTTGAACGATCTTGCGCTAGAATTCACTTTCTCTTACTTGTGCCAAAATGCCTCTCTACAGACTTTAGTTAGTCATCTATTAAAATTGCACTAGATCAGACAACTCCATAACATGTGCAAATTGCATCAAAAACACTCCCAACTAACTTTCGAGATCCTTTTGAGTCAATCACATCTAAAATTTGTGCAAGGTCGAACACCTCCAAAACTTGTGCCAAATGTTATAAACAACCAAACAATGAAGTGTCTTTCCTCTGACTTGGTCGGATGAACTCCGATTTAGCGCAAGTTGGTTACCCTCAAATTTAGCACTTTACTCCTCAAAGGTTAGATGAACCCAAGATCAGCGTAAAACATGAAAATGATTGTTCTTTTGTGAAAATTTCAAAGATAAGAGATCTGTCTGACTAAAATAAATGCTGCATTGATAGAATAGTGATGTTTTGCATATTTTGATTTAAATTTTGGAGCATTTAAGTATTTATTGCATGGTTTAATATGAATTGTTATGCTTTTATCATTTCATCATGTAATAAATGCAGTGATTTAGTGAATTATCAGACCTGTGCATTTCATAGATAAGAATTTATGACTTGGTTGGATAGATTTTAATCTCATAGAGTATAACATGACATAGTGACATGGCAGTCAACTTGATAGTCATGCATTCAAAACTTAGAAATTAGGAAGACTATTCAAAACTATCAAGACTTATGAGGTCCGGTCATGCAGGTTAAATGACTACAAGGACTCAAAACATGAAGTGCGAGTTTAAAGGCATTCCTCCTGAGTCCAGAATCACCTCTGGATGGAAAAAAATAGGGGACACCGATCTAGGTCACATTGACCTAGAAGACTTCAGAACCTAAATATTTGGACCCAATGTAACTCCAAGGGCCAAGAAGGTAAAGGATAGTGGGATTGCAGAGGCTACTGCTTTCCCTACTTCAGCTCAGTGTGCAAAATTGATAGTTTCTTGTGCTGAGAGATATGACCCATTGACTAGAACCATACAAACTCCCAATGGAGAAGTACTAAGAAACCTGAGTACACCATCCATAGCAGAAACCTTTGGTATCCCATGGTATCCAGTGTTAACCATACCAGATAAAACAGGTGCAGAGCCAACATTTAAGAAAGATTTGGATACTTGCAAGTAGCATATTAATGATCATTGGATTAAGAGAAAAAGATCTACTATCATCAAACTTCCCCAAACCTTGTACAGAAGTGATTTCCATGATGAGATTGAAGACCTAGTAACCTTGCTTAGCAGAATATATGGATTGGTGACAACATCAACTTTTGAAGGCTGGATGTTCATGATGATTGAAGAGATAATTACTAAAGGAACTAAATTTCATTGGGCTCAGATATTAAGTAATAACATGCATGAAGCATTTGTAAATTTCAAAGATAAGCATATATTCCGGTGGACCTCCTATGTAGTGTGCTCATTAGCCAGGAGGAATGAATATGTTGGACTATCCAAAATTGGAGAAGTTGGTAATGGTGAACACCAAATCAAGGTATATGAATGCTATGATCAATTGGTGTTGTCCCAATCTCTCATCCATTATAAGAGGTGAATGATGCATTCACAATGTATATCACAAGATTGCTTTAGGGTACTACAACTCTTAGGATATCCTTGAGGCAATGAATGAAATAATGCAATATGGAAGGTGGTATATACAGCTTCAAAAATCCACCTATTTGAGGATCCAAGGCTTCACTGGTCTTCCATACAGGTTACCTCAGTATTCACCATATAAGGTAGTGCTCCTGGAGTTATCAAGATAGCTGATCACTTGTGCGGAAAAACTAAAACATCTCCATAGAACAAAAGTTAAGTTTCCAATCCTATTGGGTAAAGGTAATTATGCATGTGTCTCTCTTGGAGTAGCTGAACATTCTGATAAGGAGCTGCAACTACTTAATTTTCATTTCTACACAAAGAGAGACCATTTTGATCCACAAAGAGTAATGGAGAGATATGTGAGCAAGAAGCTATTCCATAAAATGCACCTGAAAGATTTTTGGGCCAACTGTGTGGATGATTATGATGTGTTGAAAAGAACTCACTACAGGCTGTCCCTTGGGTTCATTAGGAAATTTCATATAATAGAGGCCCTAGATCAATTGAATGATGATGATGATGTAGTGCAAAAAGGACCTTGGGAAGCCCAATATCAAAAACTAGTCCCTCTACCCAACTGGGCCAATGCAGAGGAAAGCTCTCTAGAAGTGGTAATGAAAGAACCAATAAGGTTGAGTAAAGTATGGGTTAGGAATCAAGTTGTAGCATTGGAGAGACAAGGAGTGCAACTTACTTACACAACACTTGACTCTAAAAAGGAGTCTGGAGATGAGGAAGACACGCCCATAGAAGTATCAGATGATGTAGAACCAACCCGAGAACCATCAAACAAATTTGATAGTGAGGAGCATATACCTTTGGCAGAGAAGGGGAAGGCAAAGAAAGTTGTTCCAAAAGCTAAGAAGAAAGATATGCCTCCTGCCACAAGGACAAGGGAAGCAAAGAAGAAGGATATGCTGAGTGGGCCAAGAGAAGGGTCTAGAACCAAAAGGCAAAAGGTCAAAAAAATTAGTGTAACTATAGAAACATCTACTGCTACAACATCAGACAACACAAACACCCCAGTGACCTCTTCACCTCCTGCTGCTCCAATTGTGAATATTGCTACACTTTCTCCTGTTGCATCAACTGCTGCTCCTACTGCCACTGTTTCAATCATCCAAGAAGATACCTCTACTTCCTCTCCACCAATGGTTGCCATCTCTACTACCTCATGCTCATTGATGATAGACTCAAGCACTCCAAGTAGCCCCACTTCTTCCATTATTGCTTCTTCACTTCCTTCCATTTCCACCATGTCTATGCCTTCCATATCCTCCATTTCATTCTCCACCTCCTTTTCCTTGCCACCTATTTCCTCTATTCTTTCATCCTCTTTCTCCATGCCTTCTACCTCCAGTTCTTCACTTATTGTTATCTCCTCTATCCTGTCAACCTCTCCCATTCCACCTTCCTTGGGGTTTACGTCATTTACTAACTTGGCACAGGTTAGCATGTCCTCATTTGCCACAATCCCACTATCTTTAGTTCCTAGTTCCCTAGTCACACCAACACAAGTTTCAATCCCTTTGTTTGTATCATTGCTACCAAGAATAGAGAAAGTATGTGCAGAGTTGGGTCTTCAGGAATCAGAAACTGAGAATAATACATTTGAAGAACCTCTTCCACAGGAAGAAAATGTTGAAGTAATAGAAGTCTCCGACAGCCCCACAAAAGAGAACACAACAGAAACAGTCTTGGGAACTGCTCAAGAAGAAATGTTAGAAAACTTGAAGAATGTCAGAGATGAAGAAGAAGATGTAAATAAAGAATCTAAGCAAGAACTGAAGTTGTTTGAGGGGCCATCAAACATAGATAATGAAAATTTTGATATTCCTAAAGATTCTTCCTCTACAACACCTGATTGGTTGTGCAACAGATTTGCTTATCAAGAGCCTCAGGTTGAAATTATGATGTTGGATCTAGATGTCATTTTAGCCAAGACAGAGAAGCCAAAGAAATAGAAAAGGGCTAAAGTCCAATCTAGAATCTACAAGGATGCTATAGGGTCCAGAATAGCTGAAGTAGCTATTCTGCCAGCTGACATGGACAAAAGACAAGTCAAAGCTGAAGACTATACCATAACAACTATTGATTTGGGACCTGCTACAACAGGCCAGAAGATTGATGAATCCAAAGGCTCAGTTTCTTCTATCTTGGAACAATTGGATAAAGATGAACTTATGAAGAGGGAATTGAAATAGTAGAATGAACTCAGAGCATGTCTGCAGTTCCTAATGAGGCCTCTGGATTCTGAAGGTGAGCCAAGATCAGTCCCAACTTTGCTATCAAATGATGAATTAACAAAGTTCGATGACATCAAGAAAATGTCTGCTGGAACTCAAAAATGGTTTTACAAGGTGTATCAAGAAGGATATGATGCAATCACCTTTGCAGTAATGCTTCACAAAGACTTATGTAAGTTACGGAACCAATGGGAGGAATTACACAAAGAATGTGACCCTTATGATGAGTACTATTCTCACATGTTTCTGTGGGTACAAGCTATAAGGGATCTGCCTAGTCAAACATTATTGTCAGAAAATATCCTAACAGCTGATAAATTATACAGAATAGTAGAGTGGTACCAGCAAATGAAGTTAAGAAAAGAAGTCTTTGACAATGTCAGAGAGGCCTACAAGGAGGCTGATAGTCACATACTATCTTTAATTTATGAGATAAATGACTCTCTGAAGGATTGCCTAGTGATCAACTTTGATGATTTGGCTCCATATGATGTGCAAGGTTGTAAGGATAAGCTACATCAAATAATCTTTAGGCAAACTACATTGAATGTTGTGGGAAGATTAGATAAAGCCAGCAATCTTCAAACTGCTTTCATCACATTTGAGAAAAGCAAAAAAGTAGTGGAGAAAATGTATATCCAGTACATCGAAGAGATTGAGATTCTCAGATTCATAGTGGATCACATCAAGGACCCGGACCTCGCTGACATTAATCCAGCATTATTAGCTTGGGTCACCTATAGCAACAAGAAAGCACAAGAAGACAAAATAGATTTGGATAAGGAATAATAGAATATTTTTGAATATTTTGAATGTAATCCCATCACAAATATATATTGTTATATTTAGAAGGTCATGTGACACTATTTTGTCTTTATTATGTCTTGAAAATTGTCTTTTCATTATATATAGTCAAATGGGTATTCAATTTGTCCAAGTTCAATGTATTTGGAGGTCATTTTTCATCCTTTTCCCACAGGACAAATTGTAATCCAGGAATGAGAAGTGTTGTTGTAAATGCTCTAATTGTTGTTAAATCTGGGTTGTTGGTGTTGAGATAATCTCCATCGTTCATTCAAAAACTCAGTATGGTGCCTCCTCTATATAAAGGGCTACCATTTCTTTCATTGTAACAAGACTCTTGATGTTGAATTGTTGACACTCTACCAAATTTTTTAATTAATACAAGGCAAGTTACTGCAAGATTCTCTTGGACTTTGTTTCGTGTATTGTCAATTTGGTTTCATGGTTCACTTCTTGGTCTGCAATTAGTTAAATTGTGCTTTTGCAATGCTATTGATTTGTTAAGGTATTTGATGAACATTCAAATCCATACTATTAGTTGCTTGCTAATTGTAAGTAGCTGTGCATAGTTAGCCTAGGCTGTTAAATTGAGCTTAGTTCAATTGCATTACAGAAGTTGAATCACGCCAGCTTTTGGGAATTTAATCAATGTATGTAATCGAAAATCTTTTGGATCCATAGAAGATAGCATTGTTTTCTATAATACTGTAGCAATCTCTGTAGCTTGGTAAAGCAATAAATTGGTTAAATTTATGAATGTTTGTCTACCTAATGCAATCCTTTCATTGTGAATGTCACTTAGGAACTTTATAAACCCTACTCCTTTTGCATTTTCTTTTTAATCAACTGTTAGATTTAGGTTTTCTAGTAGCATTTTACATTGTCGTATCAGCTAAAATTATAAGGGTTCACATGAATTGATGTTTCAATATGTCCAATCTATCAAACTACATGTAAGACCCCTTGTAGGCATAGCTAGACATCCTAGCTGAGAAATTCCAAGCAAGCTAAGACCTAGTTGTAATATCCTTGGAGTAGTCTTACCTAGGGTAGGATACTTTTCAAGAGAGGTGTGATACCAGCAATCATACCTATGTTGTTGTGTGCTAAAACCACCATCAATAGAGAGCAAATCTCTCTTTGGAAGCTATGTTGTATTCTCATTCCTATGTAAAAATATTTGTCCATTCTAATAAAAAGTATGGTTGAAGTTTTCACTAATTTGTCCCTTTGGAAAAATAATTATAGTGGGGAATATATATATAGTTTATGTTTATTTGGGGGTTGAAAGGATTAATAATGTATCTAACTTATTTTAATATTTGAATGGTTAAAAGAAAAATAAATGGTTTATTAGTTTACAAAATGAAAATATATTTATTTAGTTTCAAAAAAGAGAGCCTATGTTAGTTATGTTATTGTGAAAAAAAAAGATTATTATTATTATTATTATTATTATTATTATTATATAATGCTTGTTGTGTTATATCGTAGTTCTCTGCTTTTAAAAATAAAATACAGAGAAATATATGTTATATGATATTTTTTTAAAGTGCAAAGTATTTTCTTTTGAAAACTAAAAAGTTCTATTAAAATCAAATCACATTTTAGCTTTAGAGATTAGGGTTTGTTTTGTTTTTTTCCTAAAAAGGGTTTTAGCCTAACAAAAGGGACCAGGGGCGAGCTCAGCCGCCTGCGCAGGGGGCCAAGGGCCGCCTATGGTGGGTGGGTCCCACGAGACCCCCATCCCACCCCTCGGCCTAGCCACTGCACCCTTGCCAAAAACAATAAAACCCACTACTAATGAAGACCGCCAGCCATTATTTCATTCAACCCTAAAACAATTTTTAGCACAGTTTGTTTTATTTAAGATTAAGTAAATAGTAAAAGATTGGCTGATGCATGTGATAGATGTGCAAAGGCACATAATATTTTGCAAGATAACATGAAAAACATTCAGAAATGTATTGAGGATGCCAAGATTTTATATCAATTTTGTTTGAATTGGCCAGTAACTATAAAGAACATAAAAGATCAAGCTGACTCTATTGACTCACAGTTAACTCAAGTGGCCAAAGTATATGATCATCTAAAGGATAAAGATGGAACTATTAGGGTCCAAATTTAAAATATTCATACTCAATTGAAGGAGCTCTTGGACCAAAGAGAACAAATCAAAGGAGAAATAGGTCAACTAAGGGAAGTAATGAGTATGAGGTTAAAGTAGTCTTGACTGGTATCTTGACTGAAGTAGAGAATGTGGCTCAGAAAGTAAAAGTGCCAGCCACTTTGGAAGAGGCAAAAGAATTGTACATTCAGTTTGAGATTCAAGCACATATTTTGTCTTCTGCAAAGAAGAACTGGGACTCAACTCTTGGCCAGTTGAAGGTGATTTACAAAAATGTTATACATTCCAAGTAACTAGAAAATTTTGTGAAGATAAGACAAATTTTGATGATTTTGTAGATATGCGGAGAATAAGTTAGGAGTAATAAGTGCCAAGCATTTTGTATATATCATCTATGTATATCTTACTAAAATTTAAAGAATCAGATTTTGCTAACATTAGTTTTGAAGAGATAGAGGTTACTCCTCAGGGGGAGTGGACTAATAAGGAATATTCAGATAGGGGGAGCCTACTTGTTCTTTTTGGAATAGAGGAAACGCACTATCCCTTTTCCATTGATGTCAAAGGGGGAGAAATGTGTACATATTAGGTTAGTGTTGCCATCGATGACAAAGGGGGAGATTGTTGTGCAAGTGTTGTCATTGATGCCAACAGTGGTATGAAGTGTTGCACAGTGGAAGGTTGGAAGTGTTGTCACATATGAGGCCAAAGGAAGATGATTGTAGAATGGTGACCAGTGACCAGTGATGACAGTAGAATGAGTAATCAAAGATGTTGTGAAGAAAAGAGCAAAGGGATGTATATATGCTTAGTAACCAAAGGAGCAGATCAAAGAAACTAATTAGAAGAGTTGTGAAGTGAAGGACATGGATTAATATCATCTATACATAGTCATACCTTATCTTTTGAAGTTCATATATAGGTTCATGCTAAGTGTATGCTCTTGATATCTTTGTTATATTGGTCATGGATGCTTTATGTTTGGATGATATGAAGTCTTGTGATTTAGCACCAGATAAAGAATGTTGCAATAGTTTGAAGAAATTTGGCTAAGTAAAGTCCAAGTCAGAAAAGGTGTCACAGTCTCATAAGATTGTGCTACATTCTACTGCATTTGAAGATATGGACCTATGGATTGGATCAATAGCTAGGTATTGCACTCAGGTACATATGTTTCAAGTTTGAGTTTATAAAGTTTACCGCAAGGTGTTTTAGAGATAGAAGAATGAAGACAGTAATGGAACAAGGTAAGTGCAGTCATAGGGAGAGAGGAGAATGCTCTACACTTCTCTATAGACGAAGATATGATGTTGCAGTTTGGAGGACAGGTTGATATGTGGTTCAAGTATGCATGTTTCAAGATTCAAGTAATGTGTACCGCAATTACTTCTCCGGAGTCAGATGTATGAAGACATATCTTGGTGCTAACTAAAGTAAGCAGAGAGAGTTAGTGGAGGCCACCGTAGTTCACCACATGTTGGTATTTTGCCTTGTTGATGGAATGATAAGCTCTTATGGTTGGTTGGTATGTGTTGTTCAAGTTTCAAATGATTATGTTCAATGCAAGTACATTGTTCATTGTTTTATCTTAAGATGTGTAAGCAGAGGTTGTTAAGGATACCAGAATCAGAGTTCATGTGTTTGTGCCAACATATGATGACTTGAAATGGTAGGAGTGTACAGGGATGATTTACAGATCATATAACTCTCTTTGTGTGTTCTTCATGATGCAACATTGTCTCCTCCGGTACTGCTTTTGGTCTAGAGTCAAATGCAAGGAAAGTTAGGTGTATGCTGGGCCAACTTGATATATGCTGATGATTATGTCAATGTTGTGGAGTGTGTGCCAACTTGGAAGAATATGTTAAGGTAAAACAGGACCTGATTATGCCTTGTTCTTGAACCACACTTGATATCTACTTATCGCATATGTTTTAGAGCTGACTGATGTGGCCATTACACATTTCATCTTGGCTGACCAAGGGGAAAGATCTTAAAGCTTGCACAGGATATAAATGTAAGATCAAAGGTGTCAAGTGATGGAAGTGTTATGTATAGTGTGATAGCATTAACCTTGTGCAAATAAACTTATCGTAGAAACAAATTTCATGATGAAATGTGGAAAGGATCAGTTTTTGTAATGTGATATTGTTGTGGAGGCAATTGTTGGTGATATGATGATGGAGAAGATTTTTTGAAGATGATTTGTTGTGGTGGAGGTTGATATTGTAGTTGTGCAAAGGTGAGATAATTGTGCAGAGGTTGAAGTGATCAGTAATCAATTTTTGTGAGCAGAACATTTGAATTAGATAAGTTTTTGTGTTACAGAGATTGAAGAATAGTTGTAAGAGTTGTAACTGTTTAGGGAGTTGCAGCTTCCTTTGGGTTGTAGCCCATAAATAATATTGTAACCTTGTTTTATTTGTGAGGCTAAATTTGGATAGTAGATCCAACCATCTTGCTCACTGTGGTTTTTCCCTTCTAGGGCTTTCCACGTAAATCTAGTGTTATGGATGTGTTCTTGTGATTTTCATGTTTTAAATGTTTATGTTCGTTTGAATGTTGTTGGAAGAAAAAAATGTGAATAAGTATTGATTCACCCCCCTCTCAGTACTTTTGTGTGTTCAACACTTCTATCACTTATAGCATTGAATCACACCTACTCCACCATCGAACTGCGCATTATGAGTCTCTACATAGTCCCCTCACATTCATGGCACCTAGGAGGAGGCCAAAAACATTTGGATCCACCCATGCCCATTTATGAGGCTCAATGACCAAATTTGATCATGCATCGCCACAAACTAAATCATGGCATAGGTCAGATCACCAGGAGACTTTGATTCAAATTCATTTGGTAGGATGCCAAACTACCACGTGTCCCCTAGATATGCATCCAAGTCATCTTCGCAAGGCCTTGTTGATGATGATGTTAGTCATAAACAAACATAGAATAAAAGTTACACAACAACCTTTACTCATCTTGAAAGATACGATGAATTCAGAGAATTCATGATCCCAAGTCTCCATTGATTAGTTCATAATCTACTGACATTACTCAGTGGTTGATGTGTGTTGCTGTTAATCATTCAAGGGCCTTACGTTCTTCAGTAATTTCTGTAAAGTTCATCAATATTTCTCCAAATATCTTGTTCTTTATATCCGCCCTGCATAAATCTCTAAATTATTTTGCCTCTGCACTATGAATTCACTCAAATAATGTGCCTATAGGTTGATATTTGCATGAATTTTACCATTATTTGCAATTCTTTACATGATATTTTCAACACTACATGCATTTAGCTCAAATATGCTAATAATATTCAGTTATCTACGAGATGTCAACATATTTCATGTTATTTGCTTCTAATTATCTGTTATTCGCAATTATGATGGGGAATTACTCTAAAATTCAAAGAAAATTAAAAGAATACTTCAAATTTGGTGAATCTTAGCTATTGAACCACATACATACTAGATACAGTCATGAGGATAAGAAATCAAACCATATTTTCACTAGGATGTTCCACAGCTAGATACAGATGATGCTAACTTCGAAGGAAAGGGAATGAAGGCAACACATACAGACTGATAAGCACTCCAAGGGACGCAACAAATCAAAGCATGTATCAAGAATTCAAACACTGATTACTCAAGATTTATGATGATTTGTAATCAAATGGTCTTCTCTTTCATTAAGTATGCAATGATATGTATTCTTACAATAACTTTGAAATAGGCCCTGATATTTCAACAGTCAAATTTCAATTAAGCTTCTAAATAATCCAATTATCACATCCCTGCACCTTTTATAGAAAAAGGTGAGGGAACGGTTACAAATGACCTACGATCGGGATTTATCTATTAAGATCAATAGTCTAGATGAATAGCACGTGTCTACCAGTTGGCAACTACATAGCTGGCACAGAATATTCTAGCATCTTTGACCTAGTCCATCCTCCAGCTAGCAAACAGTACATTTGACAATATCCTCCTTAGCTCTGGTTCAGGTTGCATCTGTGTTAGCAACTCCGCAGTTTTCAGCCGTACTCCAAAATAGCTTCAACATCCTGCAATAAAAAGACAAGAATCAAGCATTAGCTTCATTTAATAACTAGCAGGAAAATAAACATTTATATTTTATCAGGCTGTGAATGTGCAAACCTATACATATCGGGTTATGAATATTGAGCATCTATGAAAATTCGTGTAATTAAATGTCCATAGGTGGTCAAGAGGGTTCGAGTGACTATCATTGACTGGAAAACATGATATCAGGCCCTAAAATGGCTCAATATCTGATCAGGTCCACGGTCATTCAAGTGATTTTTTTATAAAAATATCAAAAATATGATTTTCAATATTTTCTACATCTTGGTAAATCGCATTTTCAGAGGCCTTAGGAGCGGAATTAGGGCTCAAGACTTCATCGGTGCTTGGAATTAAGCCTAAGCGACCAAGCAATTCAAACTAGATAACTAGTTTATCTTTCCAATGAGTCCAAAAAGTTTAAATTCTGACACAGTAGCTAGAAGTTATGACCCTGCCAAGGAGACGATAAAAAATTTCTTAATTTTTTGAGTTTCTATGAATTTTTGCAAATAGTTTCACCTTCCAATAGCTCTTTTTGTATTCCAAGGGTGATGTGACCCTTCATATGATATGCAAGCCTTACATTTTCAGTTATCGCATGTGCATAAGATCATGCATATGCAATACATGCGCTTTTGCTTACTAAATTCCATTGAATGAAACTATCGGGTTCGGGTATGCACATTAGTTAATATGAGGGATATTAACTAATATGACTCTCTTCATAGATTGGGATATGATGATGATGTCATCATCATGGACGAGCTTCATTAAAATGTGAAAGGCTAACGTCATGGTCATACTGATGGAAATCGGGTGATGTTAAGAAATATGACCTTGATATTGAGGAATATCCCCTCCAAATAGGATGACGTCATGGTCATGTCGAGCTTTTTATTTATTGGGTCAGAATGATGTCACCGTCATGTTAGGAAAGATCAGTCATATTAGAAAAGATGACGGATGTTAGAAATTAGATGACCTTCGGATGTCAAGCTGATTGATGATGTCACCGTCATATTGGGTCCTTTGTGGAATGGGATAAGCTAACGTCATCATCATGTTATTAAAAAGGGCAATCGTTGGAAAAATATCTCCGCGAGATAAAAAAGGATGATGACGTCACCGCTAGAGTGATTTTCTCTGTTCATCGGGGTTGGATGACGTCATCATCATATTGGCCCTAGGGTGATATTCTGCGGCAGGGTGATATTCGAAATATCGGGTGATATTCAAAAAATCAGGTGATGTTTAAAATGTCAGGTGATATTGGCAAATATCAGGATGACATCATCAGGATAATGACTTAGTTTATCGTTGTTGCACTATGACGTCATCGTCATGTTATGTAGAAAGGGTCGCTATTGGAAATATACCTTCGTGATGTAAAAAGGATGATGACGTCATTGTCATGTCAATTTTCTTATCTATCGGGATTATATGACACCATCATGATATTGTCTTTAGGGTGATATTTTGCGACGGGGTGATATTCAGAAGATAGGGTGATATTTGAAATATGACCCCCACAAAATATATGAAGCTGTTTGACAGGTAAATGCTTCTATCACCTAAAATTGACGTCCAGATCTCTGGATAAATGATTTATCGAGTGATAAAATTAGATTAGGGTGATCTTTCATAAGATGACTGATGTTAAGAAATATGACCCCCCCTCAGAATATTAGGTTTGACCAGGACTTTGACTCACCATAACTCTCGTTCCCTAAGGAATATCAGGGTGATCCAAAAGGAAAACCTACATGAAATTTTGTACTCTATCCAACCATGAGGTTATTGACATGAAATATGAACTTTGAAAAATTGACCTCATCATGATGACTTACACAGTCCCCTTATGCAGGATCATCTACATGACTTACTTTTACTAGACCACCAGCAAGCAGAAAACACAATCCAAGCCAAGCAAAAGTTGGGTCCCTGTTTTGTCAAGTCAAAATGGGGCGTGTTGTGTAACCACACAACAGGCCCTAAGGCTTGCTGAATGACTAGCCTCATGAAATGACACATCAATGATGCAGGAGCATCCAGTGGTGTAAGGGCAATCTTGCATCACCCAAAAAAAGATGTGTTTCAAAATTGTTGATATTCTTTCCATTTCTTTTCAAAATTTGTGGTTCTGGTTCCATAATCACTTGAATAATGATGTAGAACTTTCAGTTTTTCCAAACTGCTAAAAATAGCAACCTGTTATTTTTAAAAAGTTTGCATTTGGGCACGAATTGAAGTGAAAATTTACAGGAAGCTTCATAACTGAAAAATAAAACCTTTGGCGAAGGAATCACGCAAAGATCATTTGTGAGCTGAAAGATATCAAAGTTTTTGTTTCCCAAAAAATGCCTAAAATTTATTCAAACTCAAGTTTGAGGCACTAAATGGCCCTTTATGGGCCCAAAAATGGCTAGAACTAGCAAATCTAGTTCTTAGTGCATAGAGCACTCTGCGAGCTTTCTGACACATAAAATAGTTCATCAACCAGACACCCAGATCAAAAGTTATGGCTCCCGGAAGTTGAACTATTTTTGGAGGGAGATGCAAAACTTGAAATTAGGTTGTTAGCCGCCAAAAAGGCTATTAATAACCATTTTTGGGAACCTTGGGTAGTAGTAGAGTTAACGGGGGAAGTACAGAATCAAGAATAGGTAGAAAAATAGAAACCCTAGCAAATTTGGGGTCACAGATGGCAGATGTGATGAAAGGGGTAAATCACAAAACACACAATAACAGATATTGAACACAGCAAATAGAACTTTCTTTTATTGAACTGGGCAACTCATTACATTATAGAAGCTCAATTACAATCAGAGGATGAACCCTCTACTTGTTGCAACACATTACAGCTTTCCCCAACCTCAAGACTCTAGAATCTATAGCCTTTTGTAACCCTAAATCAGCTAGGGTTTCTATTTTTTCAGCTATTCTTGACTCTACACTTGCCCCCTTAACTCTACTACTACCCAGGGTTCCCAAAATAGTCATAAATAGCACTTTTTGGCGGCCTCTAGCTAAATTTCAAAATTTGCAACTCCCTCCAAAAGTAGGTCAACTTCCGGGAAGCATAACTTTTTAATCCGGGTGTCCGATTGACTAACTGTTTTAAGTACCAGAAAGCTTGCGATGTGAACTATCATGCCAGAAATTCATAAACAGATTTCCTTCAACTTTTTGGGACGTTATGGGATGTTTTAGTGCCTCATATATCGTTCTAGATATTTTCAGGGGCTTTTCAGAAAACAAAAACTTTAATATCTTTCAGCTCACAAATGATCTTTGCCTGATTCCTTCGCCAAAGGTCTTATATTTCCATTATGTAACTTTTTGGATGTTTTTGCTTCATTACGTGCCCAAATGCAAACTTTCCTAAAATAGCAAGTACACTTTCCAAAATAGGCAGGTCATTATTTTTAGCAGTTTTGGAAAAACTTAAAGTACTACATCATTATTCTAGATATTATGGAACCAAAAACACTAATTATGGAAAGAAATGAAAACAACTACAATGGTTTTTAATTAACTTCTTTTGGGTGATGCAAGATTGCCCTTACACCTCTGGATGCTCCTGCATCAGACACCCAGGGTAATTTGAGAAGTGACCCTGTCACGTCTCAGGTGTTTGTGTGAGGAAAACCCAAATGGTCAACCTATGCCTTAGACAACCAAAAAAAATCTTCAACAGGCCTTCCTTTCCATTTCACTAGATATTCTTCATATTGCATGATCCGAGTGCTCCTTCCCACATGGCTATCTAAGATCTCTTCTATCTCCTCTGTTGAAGTAGATGCCGGAATACTCCACTATTCCTCTATTCCACCTTCATGATATTCTGATAAATTAGTAATGTTGAAAACAGGGGAAATATTGATCCCACTCAGCAGCTCTACCTCATATGCATTTCCTGAATCATGCTTCTCTAAGATTCTGCATGATCTAAATTTCTTCATTTTCAACTTATTGTATGTTCCAATTGGGAACCTTTCTTTTCTCAGGTGAACCATGACTTCATCTCCTACTTGGAACTCCTTATATCTCCTCTTTTGATTACCTTAGCTTTGTACTGAATATTCATTTTATTAATGTGCTTCTCACCTCTTCATGCAAATTCTTCAGATGTTCTGCAAAGTCTTCAGCTTCGGCACTTGTCTTTTCTTCGTTGTCCAACTTTCTTAACTCAGAAGCATTTCTTGGGCTATTGCCATCTACAATCTGGAATGGTGATTTACTTGTACTCCTATTGACAGAATTGTTGTAAGCAAATTTTGTCTGTGGTAAAATCAAATCCCATCCCTTGGGCTTATCTCCTACTAAGCATCGTAGTAGGTTACGCAAACTCCTATTCACCACTTCAGTCTGTCCATCAATCTGTGGATGGTGTGCAGAACTGAACTTCAAGTCTATCTTCAACTTCTTCCACAACATCCTCTAGAAGTAACCAACAAACTTGGTATCTCAGTCTGAAACTATGCTCTTTGGTAGACTATGTAGTCTCACCACTTCCCTAAAAAATAACTCTGCAATATGAACAGCATCATTAGTCTTCTTACAAGGAATAAAATGTACCATTTTTGAGAATCTGTCCACCACCACAAAAATAGAATCATGTCCTCTCTATGTCCTTGGTAAACCAAGAACAAAATCCATACTAATCTCATCCCATGGCTTCTCCGGTACAGGTAATGGTTGATACAACCCTGTATTTTGACTTGTTCCTTTTTCCATCTAACACACTTTGCAACTCTGCACAAATTTCCTCACATCTTGTTGCAACTGTGGCCAATAATAATTTTCACCAACAAATGGCAATGGTCTTAGCTCGACCAAAGTGTCCAGCTAATCCCCCACTATGCTTCTCCTTAATTAGGTTCTCTCTCATGGAACTCCTCAGAATGCACAATTGGCTTCCTCCAAACAACATGCCATCTTAGATTATGAAATCAAACCATTTTGTCCTGTCTAAAGTAACAAGTTCCAAACAAGCTTTCCAAGCCTCTGCAAAATTGGATCTTCAGGATACAAACTTTTGAGCTCATCGAACCCAACAACCTCTATCTTCATTTCTGTCAACAAATTTTGCCTTCTGGTCAAGGCATCTGCAACTCTGATGGACTTCCCACTCCTGTGCTTCAAAACAAAAGTATAGCTCTGCAAAAACTCAACCCATTTTAAGTGCCTTTGATTTAACTTTCCTTAACTATTAAGATACTGCAAACCCTGATGATCAGTATATAAAACAAACTCTTTTGGCAACAAATAATGTCTATATTTCTTCAAAGCCTGAACTATTGCATAAAACTCCTGATCATAAATAGAATACTTTTTCTTGGCATCATTAAGCTTCTCACTAAAATAGGCAATGGGCTTACCTTCTTGGCTCAAAACAGCTCCTATACCACTACCACTAGCATCACAATCTACCTGAAATACCTTATTAAAATTTGGAAGTGCCAAAACAGGTTGTTCTATGACTTTTTGCTTCAATGTATCAAAGCTCTTGTCTACTCCTTTAGTCCATCTAAACTCTTTTCTATCCCCTAATTGTCTCAATTAGGGGTGCACAAATGCTACTAAAATTCTTGATAAACTTTCTGTAAAAACTTACCAAACCATGAAAAGATCTTACCTCCGTTGCACTCCTTAGCATAGGCCATTCAATGATAGCCCTTAATTTTTCTGGGTCCATCTTAAGACCTTCCTCTAAGATAACAAATCCCAGGTATACCAACTCCTTTGTAAAACTACATTTCTTCAGATTAATCAGCAACTTTTCCTCCCTCAGCTTCTCTAGAACTCTTCTGATATGCATTAGATGCTCATCCCAAGTCATACTAAAAATTAAAATATCATCCAAATAAACAATAACAAAACTTCCCAAAAATTCTTTAAGTACCTCATTCATGAGCCGCATGAATGTGCTTGGTGCATTGGTTAGCCCATATGGCATGACTAACCACTCATACAAACCTTCCTTTGTCTTGAAGGATGTCTTTCATTCATCTTCTTCTCTGATACGAATCTGGTGATACCCACTCTTTAGGTCTATTTTCGTGAAGTACTTGGCTCCACTCAAACAATCCATGATGTCATCCATTCTGGGAAATAGAAATCTATACTTGATCATGATCTTATTGATGGCTCGAGAGTCTGTACACATCCTCCATTCTCCATCCTTATTTGGTTCTAGTACTGTAGGTACCACACATGGACTCAGGCTCTCCCTTATCAGTCCCTTCCTCAACAACACCTGAACTTGTCTGTTCATCTCTTCATTCTCTGCAGGGGTCATTCTATGGGCTGCCTTGTTTGGCAAACTGGCTCCTGGTATCAAATGTATTTGATGACTTATCTTCCTTACTGGTGGTAAACCTTCTGGTACATTATCAGAGATAATATCTTGGAACTCTTCCAACATATCTGAAACTTCTGCTAGTACATCTTCACAGTTCTCTTGACTAATCTTAAGAATCAATGCAAAGCAATGATGCTCATGCTTCATACCCTCCAAAAATTTCCTACCATCTACTAGGCAAATTCTGGCAGTACTACATACCTTTTCTTCCACCTCCTTCAAAGGCTTCAATTTATGATGAATTCCATCTTTTGTTAGGGAATATGTGTTTGCACGGCCATCATGGATAGCGGTCCTATCATACTGCCACGGCGTCCCCAATAGCATATGACATGCATCCATTAGTATGATATCACACAGCACCTCATCATGGTAGTCCCCAATCTTGAACTTCACTAAACACTGCTCATTGACCAAAGCTCTATGGTCTTTCTGCAACCATGTAATCTGATATGGATGCGGATGCTTTCTTCTTGTCAACTTCAACTTGTCAACCATCTCCTCTAAAACAAGATTATCAGTGCTTCCACTGTCAATAATAATATCACAACACTTACCTTCACATTTGCACCTTGTGCGGAATAAACTCTTCCTCTGATTTGGTTCTTTCTCCTCATTCAACAAGGTTCTTCTGACAACTAGGGTTTCTCCCCTTTCAGCATCTTCATAATGCTCAAACTGTGCATCTTCATCTACATGTACAACTCGTGCATTACCTTCAGGTCTTCTATTCTTCCTTCCTTGATGTTGTGGACACTCATATGCTCGATGCCCTTCTTGTCCACATTGGAAATAGGTTCCTCTGAAACCTCCTCTTCCAAGTCCTTACCTAGGTCTGCCTCTTCCTCTTCCTCTTTGCTCACCATTGTTCTAGTCACAAGGGCAGTAGATATTATCTCCTCTCTAATTTCGATTGGTGCCAACTTCTTCACTTTTCTTTGCATCTTCATTTTAGCCCCCATAGGGTCTTCCACCAATCCTTCCGCCTTGACTGCTTCCCCTTTGCTTGCTATCAAATCTTTTATTCAGCTTCTCTTCCACCTTTAGGGAAAACTAGTATGCATCTTCTATGGTGGTCATTCTGACCAGGCTCAACTCCTCTTGAATACTTGGCCTCAACCCATTAATGTAACAGGCTACCTTCTCCTTATTTGGCTCTGCATGGCATGTTCTAATAGAAATCATATAAAACTCTTCTGTATACTCCTTGATAGACTTGTTACCTTGCTTCAATCCTTGAAGCTTCTTTAATAGCTCCATCTCATAGTCCACAGGAATGAACTGCTTCTTTAGTTTCTCCACCATCCGATCCCATCTGGTGATCTTTCCTTTTCCTCTTATGTTCCTCTCTAATTGGACCTCCTTCCACCAAATACTGGTGTGGCCCTTCAACTTTGTTTTTGCAAACTTGACCCGATCTGGGTCCTCCACATCTTAATACTCGAAATATTCCTCCATGTCATTGATCCAATCAATAAGCTGTTCTGGATTCAAATCTCTAGAATATGTAGAAACTTTGATTCTGGGCCTCTTTCTGATCTTCGAAATGGCCCTCAACAACCTAACTTCTACAGGATCTCTTGCAGCTTCTTGCTCTTCCTCAAATAGCTCTTCTTCAGCTTCATCTTCACTTTCTTCTCTTGTTCTCAGATCAAACCCTCTTTGCATCTCCTCTTGCAATGCATCGATTTGCCTTTGTAGGGCTCTAAAACCCTCTTCCATCAAAGTATTCCTCCCAACATGATTTCTTCGTGGAGGCATCTTGATCTCTGCAGCAAACCCACAACCTCAGGTCCTGGTGCAAATTGCCTCACGGTCGGTGATCTATCTACACACTCATGAACCCTTGCTCTGATACCACTTGACAAAGGGGTAAATCAAAAAACATGCAATAACAGATATTGAACACAGAAAATAGAACTTTCTTTTATTGAACTGAGAAACTCATTACATTACAGAAGCTCAATTACAATCAGAGGATGAACCCTCTACTAGCTGCAACACATTACAGCTTTCCCCAACCTCAAGACTCTAGAATCTTTAGCCTTCTGTAACCCCAAATCAGCTAGAGTTTCTATTTTCCCACCTATTCTTGACTCTACACTTGCCCCCTTAACTCTACTACTGCCCAGGGTTCCCAAAATAGTCATAAATAGCACTTTTTTGGTGGCCTCCAGCTAAATTTTAAAATTTGCAACTCCCTCCAAAAGTAGGTCAACTTCTGGGAAGCATAACTTTTTAATCTAGGTGTCCGATTGATGAACCATTTTAAGCGCCAGAAAGCTCGCGATGTGAACTATCACACCAAAAATTCGTAAACAGATTTCTATCAACTTTTTGGGACGTTATGGGATGTTTTAGTGCCTCATATCTCATTCTAGAAATTTTCAAGGTCTTTTCAAAAAACAAAAACTATAATATCTTTCAGCTCACAAATGATCTTTTCCTGATTCCTTCACCAAAGGTCTTATATTTCTATTATGTAACTTTCTGGAAGTTTTTGCTTCATTACATGTCTAAATGCAAACTTTCCTAAAATAGGTAGGTCGCTATTTTTAGCAGTTTTGGAAAAAATGAAAGTCTTACATCATTATTCTAGATATTATGGAACCAAAAACACTAATTATGGAAAGAAATGAAAACAACTACAATGGTTTTGAATTAACTTCTTTTTGGGTGATGCAAGATTGCCCTTACACCTCTAGATGCTCCTGCATCAAGATGATTCCAAAGTCTTGTGAGAGGAATTTGTAATGTGTTGCAACCTATGGAGGGTTGATTCCTCTGATTATATTTGACCTTCTGTAATGTAATAAGTTGTCCAAATCAATAAAGAAAGTTCTATTTTCTATGTGCAATTTTTGTTGTTGTGTGTTTATGATTTACCCCCTTCATCAATCAACCTCCTCTATGGCTGTGAAAGGTCCTTCATAAATGCGTAGAAGAGTTCCACCAAGATAAGTCACTACCATTGGCCAATGGCGCATTGAGAAACCTATGTCAGAACTGACACCCTTTGAACATGCACGAGGACACCACATGGAGCCATCGGAATCACCTCAAGAATTCTACTGCATCCTTTGATTCATTGAGTCTCAAATATAATGGGCCCCACTATAGTGATGGTGTGGTGCAATGGTGCAACACTTGGGAGGCGTTAGGCCTGTCTCTTTGTACGACAACATAGAGCTATCATGTGTCCTCACTTTATGCTTCCCCTAACTCCTATCCTTGAACGAATCATGGCCCATTAAATGGGTTGAGTTAGAACCTTTAGCCAATGGCGCAATAAAGGAGTTGTGTCAAAACTGACACATTCAAATGGTAAGCGGTTGCTTCTTTAAGGCTTCAGAATTGTGGTTTCATTTTCATCAACTAGTACTTTAGAGTTAGCACCTAAATTTAATGGTTGTATGACCATATTTAGGAGTTTTTACCTTAAAATACAATCAAAATTTTAGGCCTTGATTGTATAATGTGAAAGGAAAAATTTTAGACAAATCATCAAAAACTATATAAAATTATAGTTAAATATATATCTAATCTATAATATATATACTTTTAAAATAAAACTAAGTCTTAATATTTGAATGACAACTTTAAATAAATAACCCTCACAAGAAATTGTTTGACAAGTAGGGTCGGCCATCAAATTTAAACTTTGACTTGAGGTACTATAGAGTACCCTTCATCAAGTTGGGCTATAGATTTCTTGGGCCACTTTTTTATCGTTTTATTGCTTGCCCCATGTTGCAAGACACATACACACGTCTAGAAAACATCAAGTCTGAGGCCCTAACATTGGAACCATCCCTATGATACCAATGTAATGCTGAATACAATTGTTTTTATATCAAGAAACATGAAATTGCATTGCATCTTCAATACAAGATACATCAAATCAATGATTAGCTTCATTATATTGCAATAGAAATCATTTATATTTTAACAAGACAGAAAGATTCCGTTTTAAAAAGTTCCTCAAACTTCGCTCTACTTAAATATCATCCACTTTAATCATGAAAGAGCACTCTACTTAAATATTATCCATTTCAATGCTCAAACAGTCAATAGCAATTTTACACCTCATTCACAACAAAAAGTGGTAAATAGTTGTCCTATTTTTATTCGTCAAAATTGACCTTTAACTATTGAAGTGGATGATATTTAAGAATAGTCGTGAAAGAGTTAATAGCAATTTTACACCTTATTGACAACAAAAAGTGGTAAATATTTGTCCTATTTTTATAGGCCAAAATTGACCAATGACTGTTGAAGTAAATGATATTTAAGAATAACCCTCAAAATTGCGCAACTTTAAAATTGCCTAAATATATATAAACAAATCTAAACTAAAACAGTCCATCTCAGTGGATTTTCTTTTTGCTTTAAATTCCATGGAAAGATGCATTTTTTTCCTAGTGTGGGCGCAAGTTCACGCGTTCATTATTGTCTCATGCGGACACGCATTACTGGGTTTCAATCTTCAAAGTTGAATGAGACCTCAATGGTTGTCCATTTGATCAAATTTCTTAAAGTTGAACACGATGGTGATTATTATAAACTAGTAAAACAACTGGGTTTTTGTTTTTCTTTAATACTCCTTTAAAATATTGATTCAAACACTATATTTGTTCGTACTTTATAGAATCACTGGCGGCTTGATCTCTCTTCTATCAAATGCCTTTCGATGTAAAATAACTTTTCTGAGCTGTTACCATGGTGGAAAACAGATAAAAGTCAAGAGAATGAAAAGGCATTGTCCATAATGTTTTCTGGCGTACAATGCTTACATGACAAAACATCAATTCTTATGATATTGGAAAGTCGTCCACATTTAACCAAACAGAAATATGCCACTGTACAATAATTACATACAGAAAATCCAAAGATCAGACGTGGCTGTGCCAATCGTTAGTGAAAGTTGTGACGCACAATTTGTCTACAAACTTCTGACATGGGATATTGAATTTGCAGTGACTCGCACAAAGACTAATTCCTTGAGAAAATGATGTGGGAATTTTATTTTTATTTAATGTATTACTGTATCTATGCACGGATTCAAACTCAGTTCGAATTGAACTTATAACAGTATACTTATTTTGCTTTTACCATTTCAAAAACCCTTTCAACACATGAATATCTGTAATGGATATACATCATCAAATATCAAGGTATGACTGTGAATATATGTAATGGATATACATCATCAAATATCAAGGTATGACTGTGAATAGATGTAATGGATATACACCATCAAATATCACGGTATGACTGTGAATATATGTAATGGATATACACCATCAAATATCAAGGTATGACTGAATATATGTAATGGATATACATCATCAAATATCACGGTATGACTGTGAAATAGTAATGGCACAAGTTCGTTGATTTTCTGTCATAATGGTGGAATCCAAACAAATGATTTGTCTTTTTCATGGATAGGTAGTTGTGTGGTTCAGATGAACTTGTTTCGTCCTCTCTCTTTTTTGTTGTTGTATGATGGTGTGGGGTTCGAAGTCTTTAAGTGATTTCTTTTTCATTCACTTTACATGTGTTTTGTAGCTTTTTTTTCTCCTTCAAATTATTACAGAATGTATCTTTTTGGTTAATGAAGATATATTATATTGTAACGACTTTATTTAATAAAGAAGATTGGAGGTCTCGTTTTAATAGGTTTGTTGTAGGTAAATATACGTATCCATATTTTTACGCCACGACGGGCATAACGAGTAACTGTTCGTCGTCCTACTTCTATCTGTCCAAATGTGATTCAAACAGGGTCCAATGATTAAAGAGCAAATCTACCAAAACAAATGCGATTGCCCCGAGAAGATACCCCCTTGATTCTTCCCCTATGTTGGTTTAACAAAGATTAATTATATGAAAGTAAGAAATAAATATTATTTTGTAGACTTAATTTATCCAAATCTTTATTATTAGAAATCAGAAACATTAAAAATGACTATGACAATATATTATTTTTTTAAAAATGATGAACAATGTATATCTATATTAAAAGTAAAATAATATAATACACAATTTACATAAAGTGTTCATGAAATGGAATAATATCTTAAAAGTCTATGTTAAAAATTAAAAAAAACAATAACAGTTACAACATTAAGCAACAAGACCTATACCTATAATGAAACAATATATTTATAAAGAGTAAAATTATTTGTCATTTAATAGAATATAATTTACAAGAATATGGAAGAAAATCATGACTATAAAATCTTTATAACTGCAAGAAAAATAAATTAATATAATTAATTATTTAAAATAATAAATTAAATTGAATACAAAATAATTGTACAATAAAATTTAAATTGTTATTTTTTAGGTATAAACTAATAAAATATGACATAAATATATATTGTTACTATTTAAAATATAAATATTAGTGGTTCGTGGCATAGTGCATTAGTTAAATTGTGGTATTATGGTTGTTGCCACCAAGGTTCAAATTTTCATTGGGCTATTGAACTCGTGGGCTTTGGACCCCCACTTGAATTTCATTAGGCCATTGTACTCGCTATTTTGATTTTTTAGAGTGGTTATTGTTGCCTCGGCTATTGCACTTGTTGGTCTTGTGTGCCCTTGTTAGGCCATTGAGGTCATGGTTCTGATCCTACCAATGTTAATGCTAGGCATTCATGACAAGAGATTAGAGATCGCGGGCTTTGGACCTCCACTTGAATTTCGTTAGGCCATTGTACTCGCTATTTTGATTCTTCAAGGTGGTTACTGTTGCCTCAGCTCCTGCACTCGTTGGTCTTGTGTGCCCTCATCAGGCCGTTGAGGTCGTGGGTTTGATCCTACCAATGTTAATGCTAGGCATTCATGACAAGAGATAGAGATTGCGGGCTTTGGACCCCCACTTGAATTTTGTTTGGCCATTGTACTCGCTAAATTTTGATTCTTCAGAGTGGTTATTGTTGCCTCGGTTGCTCCACTCGCTACTCTCATGTGCCCTCGTTAGGCCATTGAGGTTGAGTTTGATCCTACCAATATTAATGCTAGGCATTCATGACAAGAGATAGAGATCCTAGGTTGTGATCTCACTGATTCATAATTTCGGTGAAAAACGTTGAATGATAAAAAATAAAAAAATAAAAAATATTTTTAACATATATAAAACTTTAATAAAATATAAAATGATATAATGAATTAATTGCTCAAACCATAGATATCGTGCAAGGATTAATAAGATGTCAAGAAAGTGTTAATTAAGAGGAGGGAATAGTACTACGGAGTATCATATAAAAGGCAACAAGTTTTAGAGACTATAAAGAAAAAACATAGTAGGTAAGAAAAAGACATAACAGGTTAAATTAATCATAACAGGTTAAATTAATCATAGTGGTTGTTGTACATAGTACTAAGGTTATGGATGAAAGTTGTGACGGAATGAAAATATATTTGAGGACAAAATGATTAAATAGGATAAAATAATTAAATAATAATAAAAGTTTATGATTTTAGAATTTGGATTTAAAAAGTTAAATATGTAGAAATGATTTCTAGAAGTGAATTTATGTGTAAAATGAACATGCTTATGAAAATGACAAAAGATTGACAATTGTTGTAGATGTGTCTCGACTTATTATACATGTGTTTGAAGTGAGGCCCAGTGTTAATAGATATCATTTGGGAACTTACTAGGAAAGGATTTTTCTCCTTTCGTCAAGCCCCTACTAGATAGATCGATTTAATGATGATGAACAAATATTAAAGATAATAGGGAAGCATGTAGTTTGCCTAGGATGATGATATAATTAGGATGCTTTATGGTGCTCTTATGTGAATGCTCCTTGATGATCTTAGATGATGTGCAAATGGATTAGGGTATGTCCTTAAATACAACATAGTACACAAAAGTGTGTGCTAGGTCAACTCAAAATAGCTAGAGGGAAAAAGTGGTCAAGATTCCATTTGAAATTTGAATTTAAAAATAGAAGATTTATATTTACATATGCAAAAGTAATTCTATCAATTTCTCGTCTCTAAAAACAAATTAGGGTGGCAAACGAGAGATCAAAATCAACTCCTAAAAATAAATGATGGTAAAAAGAGACAAAAATATATTACTTATAAACTTATTATTACATAAAAGACAATCCAAAAAAAATAAACCAAAAAAAACCATTTTGACCATTACAAAAGTATATGTAAACAAAATTAGCTTATGCTACATTAACCTACACAAATGATTTGACATATGGAGTGACCTTTCCAATATCTAGAGTGAAAGTAAATAGCATCTCCTTGCACTCCATGCATTTGTGGATTATCTTCCAATTGTCTTCCACTTCACAAAATCCTTGTTCCGTATCTTTCAAATCCAAATTAATCTAATCAGATTTCTTATAAATAAATGAATTAAGTGGGCCATAACTATGTTCCAATTTTGTTGTGTTTTAAGCAATGGTGTTACCCATGGAATTTTGATTTTCTTTAATAATTATTCGAAGAAAACACCACCTCCCTTCAATGTTTTTTAAGCAAGAAAGAAGGCACAAAAGACACCTCACTTTTTCGAGAAGGACAATTTTCTTATGAGATAAGAAAATGATCGAGAGGATGGGCAAAAATATGAGAACACGTCATATTGCCGTGCAAATGTTTGTAAATATTTTTTTTATAGTCTTCAAACAATACTAACCTAAAGTGTGGCATGGAGTTAATTATGAATTCGGTATACACCAAATGATAATTTAAAATTAAGATAAAACTATTTCTTTTAAAAAAATTCAGGGAATTTATTGGAATTTTTTCCCACAACAAAATATATATGAAGGACGATGACTCAACCATCCAACGTTTAAAGACCTAACAAGTTAAAGTATAAAATAAATAATCTATTATAAGTATTTAAATTTTAGAAAGGTAAATATTATATAACAAAACTTTAAATAAGAAATAATGATAGACCGTCTTTGTGTTGAAAGCATTTTTTTTATGGGAAATGAGAGATTATTTGCCAAACTCTCACCAATGGTTTTCATATATTTCATTCTTGATCTTTCTACTTATGTATTTCTCCCTCTATATTTAAGGGTATGTGGACATGCGTGATCTCACAATAGTGTGTCCCACTTTTTAGTTTGAGTGGGATATTGAAATAAACATTTTTAACTAAAATTTCACTGTGTGTCAATTATAACAAGCAAACTGTTAAGAATTTGAAAACGATGTGAACTGTGATTTTTAGATTTTGTGTGTAGATTCTAATTTTTTTATAATTTAAATATATTTCATAGTATTTTTGAGTGACATTTATTCCATAACGCATAAATTTTATTAGAAATACAATAAAATCATAATTTTCTAAACATGGATCACTAACACTAATATCTAGTGCATGCATATTTTTTCATAATTTTTTGTTGCATATTTATTATTATTAATTTTTAATTCACTTTAATTATAATTTAAAGAGATTTTATTCTATAATGCATAATATTTTTTGTATTTCTCAAAATTAAATTTTATTTATTTTTGTTGAATAGAGTGCTAGATATTTTTCAATCACTACTTTCAAATATAATAGAGTGTGGTGAAATTATCTTTGAGAAATGAAGACATTGACATGATGAAGATGGTAAATTGCAAGAGGTACAAGTACATAAATTATCAAACTAAAATTGGGAAAGAAGCCACAAGGTTAGATTATGTAGAAGAGGAAATACCTATTGGAACATTTATGAAAATTTTCCATAAGTGGCAAGCAATAGACTTTACATTGTTGAGAGATACTTTCCTTCTTGGAACACTCTTATTAGTAGTTGACTAATATTATTCAGAGTAGGTGACTATTATAGTGCATGCATGATATCAACACACACACAATTAGAGCTAGATGGTGTTGAGAGTACCTATTTGCAATAAGTCATTAAGAAAGAATATTTGTCTAAGCTTGAACTTGAAAAAAACCCTTTCTCTAGCAGAGACATCTAGAAGGATCTATGCTATTGCACCAAGAAATTTCATCCAAAGCGTTAACTCTTCAAATGATGGTCTCTTTATCAATCATCTGCATACTAGGGATTTGCTTCCAAATTCCCTTTCTATTTTTTCTAAATAGTCATCATCAATTAATAGCTCTAGCTCCTCTTTGTTGGGACTTAGACCCAATATTCACCTAGGAGACTCCAAGTTGGAAGAGTTAATCTATAGGCTTCTTAGTGGTGAATTTTTTATATATTGTGGTATAGCTAACATAGTGGTTTACATATGATAATGATGGTACAGGTCTTGCAATACATCATATATGTTGTTCAACATGTGGTGCTACTATGATAGAAACTACAAGGTATCTAAATGGAGAACTAACAATTACATAGTTGTTTAGTACTTGATGGAGCATGATTAGTGATGTAAGAGCACTTGTAGTAGAATTGGTGAACATGCGACATGAACTAGGGATAGGATAATGTTTGGGAAGATGACACATGATACCACAAGAAATCAAGTATTAAAATATGATTGTATATTCTATCGCATTCAAGAAGAGATGGTAGTAGTGCTTATATACTAGAAACATATTTGTATCGATAGTGTAAAGGATATAAGTATTATTTCATAGTGTGTGGCAATGGAAAATTATACAAAATGATTATCCATATGGAGACATCATATTTTGTGGAAAGTGTGGTATGCTAATGTCACATATGTATGGAGTATGGTTACATGACTCTCGGTATTCTACAAGTTAGTTATGCAATTGGGTGGTTGGTATTCCCTAAATCTACACACACATACACACATATATCAATTTGTATTAATGTGCCAAGGTTGTACCTAATGTGAATATTTCATGATATAGACATTGAAGATACTATGTACACTATCATTGGTGTGTAAACATTAGAGTGACTATATACGTTGAGCATGTTATAGATTGAGACTCATTATCCAAATGACCTTGTTGTATGAATCTATTTTGATATTGATTAATAGAATTGTGAATGTCTATTTTGGTGGTGGTTTTTCTCCTATAAGGGTTTCCCATGTAAATCTTTGTGTCTTGTGTAATCTTGTGACATCATACAATTCCATTACTTTCATATATGTGTTGATATTTATATTTAATACATGTTAACTATTAATTGAACACACAAATATTAAGAACTTGTTATTTTAGTCTATTGGTCCTACTACAAAAGGGTGAAAATCCCTAATATTTGGTATGAGAGCCATATTAGTTGTTTGGGTGGTGTCTTAGTCATTAGAGTGCAAACCCTAGAGTGTGTGGTAGTGAAGCCCTACAATAGTTACAAGGTTATAGTGGGTGTATAACTTGAACCAAACGACACCTTTGAAATATTTTACGAGTGAATAGAACAACACTAAATCAATGGAAGACACATTGAGCTCTCACATTGATAGGTTTAATAGTCAAAAATTCAAATTATGAAAGTTGAAGATGGAAGGTCAAGTCTGGTCTAAAGAGATCAATGGATTGCAGTATCTTCTTTTGCTAAACCCTAGGTATGTTTGATCAATATTGGGTAAAACTAGATAAGAAATCTAGGAGTACTATTCAATTATGTCTATCAGATTCAACGTTAATAAATGTGGCATAGGAATAGATAGAAAATTCATTATGGAAGAAGTTAGGTATGATATATCAATTTAATAGCCTAGTAAATAAACTTGTTTTGAAGAAAAAGTTGTATGAACTCTAAAAATGAGGGAGGTAGGTTATGTAACTGATCACTTAAATTGTTTCAATATGATATTGAGTCAACTTGCATAAATATGAGTCAAGATGGAAGAAGAGGACAAATGCATTCTGTTACGTTGTTCCTTATGAGATTCATGGGATAACCTTGTGATTTTAATTAGTAATGACGCAACACTTAAACTAGAAAATGTGATTAGAATTTTTTTAATTGAAGAAAATAGATAAAGGTCCATGGATGATAAATATTTTGATGCCCTTGTTGTGAGAGGAATGTATAAAGAGAAGATATAAGATAAGAAGTCTAAGGGTAATGACAAGTCTAGATCTCTAGGTAAACCTAAGGTAAAATGTTGGAATTATGGCAAGAAAGGTCACATACAGTGTAAATCCAGAAAGAAGGATGAGTTCTTTGATAAGTCCTCTAAGACTAATGAATATAACAGTGATGCCTTTGTGTCCACTAATGTTGTTGGTAATGATTCCTAGTTGATTGGTTTAGGTGCTTTTTCTCACGTCACACCAAATGGGGAGTGGTACTCAGAGTATACTAGAAGTGATGAAGGACAAGTGTTTCTCAAGGACAACATCTATTTGAAGATTATTGAGCAAGGAAATGTCAAAATTTATTTCATGGGTGGTAAAGTATGAACACTCACTAATGTACTATATATACCAGGTTTGGAAAGAAATCTTATGTTTGTGTCTAAAATGACTAATACAAGAATTAATGTCACTTGTGATGGGAAAGGGTATATATTAGTAAGGAGTTATTTGGTTCTTGCAAAAGAAGTGCAACATGGTACTCTATATAGGCTAGATGCATCAACTTTATCTAGATTTGCTAATGCTACTACATCTGAATTAGTGTTGTTGTGGCATTTGTGGTTAGGTCATTTGAGTGAAAAAGGTTTAAAAACCTTGGTTAGTAAAGATATGGTTGAAGGTCTTAATGATTATTCTATTGGTAATGACTTTTGTGAGCATTGTGTTCTTGGAAAATATAATACAGTGTGGTTCAACTCTAAAAGTACTAAAGCAAAGGAGACCTTGGAGGTGATACACAATGATGTGTTTGGTCTTATGGATATTCCATTTAGTTGTAAGTCTCTATACTACTTGTCATTTACTAATGATTATTCTAGGTATACTTGGATATATTTTGTTAGGCCTAAGTATGAGGTATTTCTCAAGTTTAAGGAGTTCAATGCTCTAGTTGAGAATTAGACTAATAAGAAAATAAAGGTGCTTAGGATAGATAATTATGGTGATTTTTTCTCTAAAGATTTTGAGGCAAAGAACTATCCCTTACACACTACAATAGAAAGGGGTAGCAAAAAGGTTAAACAAAACTTTGTTTGATCAAGGCAGGAGTATGTTGTGTAGGGACCTTGGATATGAGTTTTGGGTGGAGGTGGTTAACACTACATACTACTTGAAGAATAGGTCTCCCACTTCTACACTAAAAAAGAAGATTCCATATGAAGTGTGGACTGGAAGAAAACTAGTGGTGACACACTTGCAAGTATTTAACTATGAGGCATTTGTTTAGACACCTAAGAAGCAATGGTTCAAGTTGGATCTCATATAAAAAGGTATATTTTCATTAGTTATGGAGAAAATGTTAAAGGCTACAAGCTTTGGAATTTATAAACCTTGAAGTTTCTCTACTCAAGGGATGTTACTTTCAAGGAACTTGGTGTCAATCCAAAAGTTGAATAGTTAAAAGATACTAAAACTAATAGGGTGTATTTTGAAACAAAAATGGACGAGCATAATGTACTAGAAACTAAGCATAACATTGGACAAGGTAGTTTGGAAAAGGATGAAGAAAGAACATCTAGTGATAACTCTAAAGAAGAACAAGGTGTAGATGCTACAGGCAGTTCTTCATTGCAAACTATAAGGTCTTCAAGGTAGTGGAGATTAGTTGACAAGTATAGTCCACCTAATTTTCATTGTGTATTCACTCTTACAAGTATACTGATAGTTAACCAAGTTCTATGGTACGACTTTGTACAGTCTAGTACGACCCTCGAAATGATTAGTAAAGGTAATGCTATGTTTTAAGCTTCAAATGCTTTTGGTTGCATGTGATTTCATTATATTTTGAGTGAGTTATGACATTTTATTAAGGATGGCTCTTAATAAGAGGAAATATGGGCAAAGGGCATCCGCATTATTAAATACATTGTTCAAGGTGGCAAAGAAGCTATAGGAGGAAGAAATGGCAGCCAAGAAAGCAAGCAAGTTGGAAAAGAAAAGATTATTCTGGACTATCTGCAAATCCAAAGGTAAATGTTGTCAAGTTGTGATTTTTGATAACTGCATGTATAATATTGTTTTTGAATATATGGTAGATAAATTGGGTTTGAAAAGAATACAACACCCTATGCCCTATTCCATGAGTTAGCTTCAAACAGGTAACCAGGTGACTGTAAGTGAGCAATACAAAGTTGAGTTTCAAATAGGCCTTTATAAGGATGAAATAGTTTGTAATATTATGCATTTGGATGTATATCACATTATGTTTGGAAGGTTGTGGCCTTATAACAGGGAAGTGAAGTATAACAGGAAAGACAACATGCATATGAGTTAGAAAGAGATATTCATTAACAACCTTGAAGGGTGAGTGCATAGGAATTGAAAGCTTGTTGTTAAGTGAGAAGAAAGACGTACGACAGTATGAAGCAAAGACAAATGAGATAATGGATGAGGTAACAAATTTTGAAAACATGTTTGAAAACCCAGTTGAACAAGAAATGGAAGAAATTTCTTTTGAATTTGCTCAAACTAATGAAAGTAATAGTGATGTTGATCTTGAAGTGGGTGATGTTCATAAAGAAGAAGAAAAGACAACAAAAGAAGCTGTAGAGGACTCAAGGATAGTCCAAAGAGAGAAGATAGTCATGGAGGATAAGGAGATAGCATGGTTCTCAAGAGAAGAATCAAGAGTTGAGAATGTTGATGTCAGGGAGAATAAAAGAGTGGATGAGCAATTCAAAAATGAAAATGAATGGCTGAGTATGGTTGAGGTGAAGCCAAAAATTTTGGAGAATAATGAAGAGAAAAGAATGTATGTTAAACGACATGAGGTGGATGAAGAAATGAAATACGAAAACAAAGAATGTGATTTCTTTAATATGTTTGTTTCTTGTGCAGGTAAAGAAGATAAAGTGGATAAAAGAGAACATAAAACTCCAATTGCAGTCAAAGCTGAAGTTAGAATGAGGAGACCAACAAAAAACCATGGATATATAATGCCAAGTTGGCCTTGGCTCAAGAAGCATGTTGGGTTAAAAAGTACAAGTGAACCAGTTGAAACAAATGTAGTTGAGATCCAGCAAAATGAAAATAATGCATGCACGCAAAGGAACTGGAAGACAAGAAAGAAGACATACTTTTAGTACTTGGTCAAATGGAGGGTTCTTCACATGGAATATTGTACATGGATGTCTGAGGATGATATTATCAAACATGGATATACTATTGCAGACCTACACTCAAGTAGGACTTGAGTCTTCTTCCCCTTGGGTGTATGATGCAGGGGCATTAGGGGCATCATAAGCATAATTTTTGTCATTTTGGCTTTTAGGTTGGTTGAATGTTTTAGAGTCTAATTAAGGTCATTTATGACCATTTGGGATCATGTTGATCCATTTTTGGGTGTTATATGTTCATTGGTTCAAAATCACAAAAGTGTCAATGTTAGTGGTCAAGCAACTTAGGTAAAAGGTGTCAAAAATCAGGAATCAGTTACAAAAAAATCAAGAAACCATTTCTAATTAGTGGAATGGATGGTAAATGCATAAAGGTACCCTCAAAACACAAATAAGAGAGGAGAGACATTGTTTTTGGAGTTTGACAAATGAAAACCCTATTTTTCTGTGCATTCCAACGTTGCAAGCCTGTTATTTTAGTTTGTACGGCTTGGTATGGCCTCATATAAAAGAATATAATATATGGATGGAAAGATATTTATTTCTAGTTTACAATGCTTTTTGTTTGGATCATTTTCATGGATATTTGAATAAGTTATGATCATTTGACTAAGGGTAGGTTTGCAATTTTTTTTTAAAGTTACAGTCTGAAAACATGCATGGTACGGCTCTGTACAGTCTAGTACGGTCCTCTAAATGATCGGTAAATGTAATTCTATGTTTTAAGCTTCAAATTATTTTGGTTGCATGTGATTTCATTATGTGTGAGTGAGTTATGACATTTTTACTGAGGACAGGTCTGAACCCTAACTAAGGTTCCCAGTTTGGATCAACCTTGTTTTGTCTATTCCGTACAAAACAACCCTAGCCTATTTTGACATATGTTTAGTAAGGGCCAAAAGGGTATCTCAAACATGGCTTACATTTTGAATATTAGGTCTATAATGAAAGTTATTGATAGGGAGGACTCTAGGTTGCCTGCTCTGCATCCTGTAGGTGTACAAGACTGTTTGACAACACTAGCCTTCCTACCAATTCAAAGTGCTAAAAGACATACTCTTTGCAGAGATGGAAAACTCTACTTCTCTGCTTGGTGTGGGACACATACATTGTCTTCACTGCTTCCAAGGTACTGCCTCAATGGCACATAACTTTCTGAGCCCATTGCCCACCCTTCTCACTCTGTTCAAGGGTCTGGACTGCTTGGTGCTCACTTTCTTTCTCTCTACTTTTCCACCCCTGCAAATCTATTTTCCTACTTGTTTATCTAGCCGGACTCCTCACTGAGCTCGCCTAAAACAAGCATGCATTGCCTCTAGCTGGCAATCCGACCACCCCATAAAAGAAAAACAAACAAAAATCATGGCTCTGCTTGATCACCTCCATACTGTACAGTGGAACTTGAGGAGTCATCAAAACAGAGTCATGGTTTGCAAAAAAAAACAAAATTGCAGAAACAGAAAGACTAATCTACTTCAGAATGGTAAACTGAAAACAGAAAAGAAAATACACAGATGATCGAATTGCTGTACTTTATTTCTATTCAAAAATTCTGATTACATCAAAATGCTTCACACACCAAAATTCACTTCTTCGATTCTTCTTCTGCTGAACTCCTCTATAGAAAGAATGCTACATTTTATATCTCTACTCATGTCCGTTACAGGACGGTTCAACTACCAGACGGTTCATATTCTAACTGCCAGTTCAGCTTTGTGTTATCGGCAAGATAACACAGATGTCTCATTGAAACATACTTACGCTTTCCCATCGGCAAGACAGATTCTTTGTCGCACTGATCATATTCTTCCCCTGTCGATATGCATTCTATTGACTTTCACATTCATGAGAACTTTTAGTCCCACATGCACCCGTTCAAATCGGCCACTGCGGTTTATATATCCGTCAGCTTAGTAAACTCTTGTCGGCACTTTTGCCGCTGACGACCCCTGTCTACCCCCATCAACGCAACTCAAACTGTCGGCACAACCACAACCATGCACTCCGATAGTCCCTTGTCTCACCGATACCAAGTCTTCACCCTCCGTCGGTGTGACCACTGTGCATCGGCCTAAAGCCTTAAAGCTAGGCCGATAGAAGTCCTTACACCGATGTCCAACTCCATCGGAGTAACACATAGCTGTCGGAGTGACTTTCACAGCCATCGCCGATAGCAAGCCTCATACCGATGACAAGCCTCGGCAACATTTCATCGGACAGACAATTAATATCGGAGTGACACCCACATCCTTCACCGATAGTGATTTTCATGCCAATGGCCGTCACCAACCTTTACCACTCCATCGGGGTAACACCAAGAGATCGGAGACACAACCACAGGCTCCGCCGATGACCACCCTCATGCCAATGGACATCACACATCGGTAAGACCTACCTCCATCGGTGGAACGTTCTCCTTGCTTGCCGATATCCATTATCTTCCCGATGGTTAGTGCCATCAGCCAGACCCGTGTCTTCGGCCTAACCTTCCAATCTCCTCCCGATAGGCATCTCACTCCGATAAACCCACTACTCCATTCGCTGGACCATTGAACCTCAACATCGGTTCAAACGCAAGGTTCAATAGTGAGGTTTATCCTCCACAAACATGACCGGCTGAAACATTGAACCTCAACAGCAGTTCAAAACGCAAGGTTCAACAATGAGGTTCAACCTCAAATAAAATGATCGGCAATTTCAACTCCACTACACAAAAAGAATGAACCCGTTGAACCATTGAACTTCAACAGTGAGGTTCAATCACAAGGTTCAACGAAATGGTTCAACTGTTGAACAAAATGCCGAACACCTTCAAAATGCTCAAAAAACTCTAAAAACAAAAACACAAGCTGCAAACTAAAAATTGACAAACCAAAAACTATGTACGGCTGCATTGAGCCTTGGTGCTCCTGCACCATACTCCCCCTGTGCGGAAAGAACCTAAGTCACCTCTGGTGACAATGAGGCAAAGTCAATGCCCCTCTTTTTGAATTCTGACTCTGCAACCCAGGTAGCTTCTGCTTCAGGCAACTGCTTCCATTTGACCAAATGCTCCATGTAGACGCCATGTCGGGTTTGCTTCTGTACTCTGGAATCCAGTATTCGTTCTGCTTGTAGTTTGGGTTGTAATGGCAAAGTCACATCTATTGCTGTCTATCCCTTCTCTGAAATGGATCCATTTGCTGCTAACTGAGGACCCCTGTATTGCACCAGGTCTTGGACATTAAACACTGGTGAGATTGCCAAATCTTCTGGCAATTCAATTCTATAGGCATTGTTTCCATACTTGTTCAGGATTTTGCAAGGACCAATTCTCCTCATCTGCAGTTTGGTTGGCATTCCTTTCTGCATTCTGGCTTTGTTCAAGTGCACCATAACCAAATCACCAACCTCAAACTGAATATCCCTTCTGTGGGCATCTACTCTGTCCTTGATCTTCTGTGTGTTCTCTGTCAAGGTTTTCTTCACCTGCTCATGCACTTCTTTCATGGATTGTGCAAAATCCTCTGCATGTCCACTTCTGTTCTCCATGTTTCCCATATTTCTGAGCTCACATATACCTCTGGGATGCATTCCATAGACTATTTCGAATGTACTCTTACCAGTAGTCCTATTCACACTGTCATTATAGGCAAATTCTGCCTGATGAATGACAAGATCCCAACTCTGTCCATATTCTTTGGTTATACACCTTAACAGATTTCCCAATGTCCTATTTACCACCTCTGTCTGACCATCTATCTGTGGGTGATATGCTGAACTGAATGACAAATTTGTCCCCAATCTCTACCACAATGTTTTCTAGAAATGCCCCATGAATTTAGCATCTCTGTCAGACATAATACTTGCTGGAAGTCCATGAATTCTGATCACTTCTCTGAAAAACAAGTGTGCTATATGATTGGCATCATGAGTCACTTTGCAGGGAATGAAATGACTCATCTTGCTAAACCTGTCCACAACTACATATATGCTGTCATAACCAGTCTTAGTCTTAGGCAAACCAACTACAAAATCCATACTTACACATTCCCATGGCCTGGAAGGAATGGGTAAGGGTTGGTACAGTCCTGCATTTGAAGTGGTTCCCTTGGCCTTCTGACATATGATACACTGCTCTACATACCTTCTGATGTCTCTGTGCATCCTTGGCCAATAATAGAACCTTTGGACTAGCTCTAGTGTCTTATTCAAACCAAAATGGCCACTCAGACTACCATTGTGCTTCTCCTGTATGAGATTTTCTCTCATAGATCCTCTTGGAACACATAATTGTCCACCTTTGAATAGCAATCCCTGCTGTAAGGTGAAATCTGCAAACTCACTGTGAAAGTGATTCTCAAAATCTTGACATACCTTGTATGCCTCAGCAAAATCTTCATCATCTTGGTAAAGATTCTTGAAATCTTCAACTCCAATGCTCTTCAATTGTACTTCCTGTACTGTGAGCAATCTTCTGCTCAAAGCATCTACAACTCTGTTCAGCTGCCCCTTCTTATGCTTAATTGTAAAGGTATAAGATTGCAGGTACTCCATCCATTTTATATGCCTGCTGCTTAACTTATCCTGTGAGTTTAGAAAACTCAGAGCTTGGTTATCTGTGTAGACAACAACTTCTTTAGGCAGGAGATAATGTCTCCACTTCCTCAATGCTTGGACTAGAGCATACAACTCTAAGTCATACGAAGAGTACTTACTCTTTGCTTCATTCAGCCTCTCACTGAAAAAGGCTACAGGTCTGTTTTCCTGATTTAGCACTGCTCCTACAGCTATATTACTTGCATCACATTCAATAGTAAATAGCTTATCAAAACTAGGCAACAACAAAATAGGTTGTGTTGCTACCTCTTTCTTCAACCTTTCAAAACTTCTATCTGCAGCTGGTGTCCATCTGAATTTTGCTTTCATTCCACCCTTGATTGTATCCAACATGGGTGCACATATTCCACTGAAATTTCTGATAAACTTTCTATAAAACTGGGCTAAGCCATGAAAACTTCTCACCTCTGTGGCTGCTCTGGGAGTAGGCCAGCTCAATATGGCTTCTACTTTGGACTTGTCCATCTTCAACTCTCCCTGGGACACCACAAAACCAAGGTATACCAATTCCTTCTTCATGAATTCACACTTCTCCAGATTGATGGTTAGTTGTTCATCATGTAATTTTTGCAAAATAGTATTTACATGTTCTAGATGTTCTTCCTTGGTCTGACTAAAAATTAGAATATCATCTAGAAAAACAAAACAAATTTACCAATGTAATCCTTTAGGACTTCATTCATGAGTCTCATAAAGGTGCTGGGTGCATTTGATAGACAAAATGGCATAACAACCCACTCATACAGTCCTTCTGTGGTCTTGAAGGCTGTCTTCCACTCGTCTCCTTCCTTGATTCTTATTTGGTGGTAACCACTCTTCAGGTCTATCTTGGTGAAATACTTTGCTTTTCCAATATAGTCCATGAGATCTTCAATTCTAGGAATTGGGAATCTATACCTTATAGTTAACTTGTTTATGGCTCTGGCATCTGTGCATAATCTCCATGATCCTCCTTTCTTGGGTGCCAATACTGTGGGCACAGCACAAGGACTAATACTATTCCTGATCAATCCTTGATCTAGCAACTCATGCACTTGCCTGGAAATCTCTTTGTGCTGATCTAGAGTCATCTTGTAAGGTGCCTTGTTTGGCAAAGATGACCCTGGAATCAGGTCTATCTGATGGCTTATTGCTCTCTGTGGAGGCAATGTAGCTGGTGTACCATCACTGATTATGCCTTTATACTTCTCCAGTATAGGCTGCATTTCTTTGGCAATCTCTGTCTTCTTATCCTGCTGTCCTTCTTTTGGTTTTACTATGATGGCATAACCAATACCATCTTCCTTAAGAGTATTCAGAAACTCCTTTCCACTCACAACCAAGATATTAGGACTCTTTGTCTGAACTGCATCTTCATCTTCCAATGACTAAATTTTATAGGTGACACCATCCTTCTGAAAAGAATAGGCATTCTTCTCACCATCATGTACTGCTTTTCGGTCATACTGCCATGGTCTGCCCAATAAGAGATGGCATGCATCCATGGGTAGTATATCACATAATACCTTATCCTTATAGCCACCTATACTAAACTCTACCCAACTTTGTTCATTCACTACCACATGTTGACCCTTATTCAACCATGTGACTCTATATGGGTCTGCATGAGTAATTCTTTTCAAATTTAGTTTCTTAACTGCTTCATCAGAAATAATATTATCAGTAGATCCTGAGTCTATGATAATTTTACATACCTTATTCATAATCTTGCACTTGATTCTGAATAGTGCTCTCCTCTGGCTTGGTTCAGACTTTACTGGTTCCTTCATCAAGGTTCTCCTTATCATCAGGTTCTCTCCATCTTCTGAGTTCAGATTGACCTCAGGTAACTGGCTGCTGGATGCATTGTCTTGGACATAGTGATTCCTCTTATCACCTCCTTAAGAAGAGGATGTGGCCTTTTTTGGGCACCTATATGCTGGATGGCCAAGATTGCCACAGTTGTAACACTTCATGTTGGTGAAATAGGATCCTCTGCCTGATCCTCCTGACCTTCCTCTATTAGATCCTCTTCCTCTGTGGTTTCCTCTACCACTTGACTCCCCACTCTGCTCTGTGAGTTTGGATTCTGCTTGGGATCTATTGTCAGCATTCCTTCCACCAAAACCTCCTCTGTGTCCTCTGTTATCTCTGCCTCTTCCTCTTCCTCTATTATTTGAGTCTTATTTCCTCTTATTCTTTTCCTCCACTTTCAGTGCCAACTGATAGCATTTTTGCACTGTGGTAGGGCACAGCAAACTGATTTCCTCTTGTATATTCCACTTCAGACCGTTAAGGTACCTTGCTACCTTTATGCTTTCATCCTCCATTACTTTGGACCTTAAGCATAGCTTTTGGAATTCTTCAGTGTATGCACTGACATCTAATTCCTTTTGTCTCAGATTTTGTCTCTTCCTGTGTAGCTGTATTTCATAATCTTCTGGCATATATGCTTCTTTAATTTTAGCTACTATTCCCTTCCAAGTAGCTATGGGCTTCTTATCTTCTTTTGCTCTTTCAGTCTGCACAAATTTCCACCAGGTTAAGGCAGCTCCCCTGAGTCTAGATTTGGCCACCTTTACTTTCTGTGCCTCGCTTACACCATCACATTCAAAGTGATTTTCAAGTCCTTCTATCCACTGCATGACCAAATCTGGGTCCATTTTCCCACTAAAAAGTGGTACTCCTTCCAATGTTTTACCACTCATTGCTTTCAAAGCTTTCAAGAATGGTTCTTCTTCCAACTTAGGATCAGGTGTGGGCTCTTCATCTTCTACAGATACACCTTTTCCCTTATCCTCAGAATATTTAACTCTCTGGCTAACTTCTTCAGTCTTTTGCAACATTAAGCCTAGCTTACTCTCCATTTCTGCTAGTCTTTCTTATAGGAGTCTATTCTCCTCCTCTTGATCTTCAACTTTCTTTGCTAACTCTGCATTAGTCACCATTTTCTTGGATGAACTAACAGACTCACTGGAACTCAGTGATGACATACAACTATTCTATTCCTATCTAGGAATAACCCAAATCTTACTGCTCTGATACCAATTTGATAGGAAGGACTCTAGGTTGCCTGCTCTGCATCCTGTAGGTGTACAAGACTGTTTGACAACACTAGCCTTCCTACCAATTCAAAGTGCTAAAAGACATACTCTTTGCAGAGATGGAAAACTCTACTTCTCTACTTGGTGTGGGACACATACATTGTCTTCACTGCTTCCAAGGTATTGCCTCAATGGCACATAACTTTCTGAGCCCATTGCCCACCCTTCTGACTCTGTTCAAGGGTCTGGACTGCTTGGTGCTCACTTTCTTTCTCTCTACTTTTCCACCCCTGCAAATCTATTTTCCTACTTGTTTATCTAGCCGGACTCCTCACTGAGCTCGCCTAGAACAAGCATTCATTGCCTTTAATCGGCAATCTGACCACCCCACAAAAGAAAAACAAACAAAAATCATGGCTCTGCTTGATGACCTCCATACTGTATAGTGGAACTTGAGGAGTCATCAAAACAGAGTCATGGTTTGCAAAAGAAAACAAAATTGCAGAAACAGAAAGACTAATCTACTTCAGAATGGTAAACTGAAAACAGAAAAGAAAATACACAGATGATCGAACTGCTGTACTTTATTTCTATTCAAAAATTCTGATTACATCAAAATGCTTCACACACCAAAATTCACTTCTTCGATTCTTCTTCTGCTGAACTCCTCTACAGAAAGAATGCTACATTTTATATCTCTACTCATGTCCATTACAGGACGGTTCAACTGCCAGACGGTTCATATTCTAACTACCGGTTCAGCTTTGTGTTATCGGTAAGATACCATAGATGTCTCATCGAAACATACTTACGCTTTCCCATCGGCAAGACAGATTCTTTGTCGCACCGATCATATTCTTCCCCTGTCGATATGCATTCTATTGACTTTCGCATTCATGAGAACTTTTAGTCCCACATGCACCCGTTCAAATCAGCCACTACGGTTTATATATCCGTCAGCTTAGTAAACTCTTGTTGGCACTTTTGCTGCTGACGACCCCTCTCTACCCCCATCGGCGCAACTCAAACTGTTGGCACAACCACAACCATGCACTCTGATAGTCCCTTGTCTCACCGATACCAAGTCTTCACCCTCCGTCGATGTGACCACTGTGCATCGGCCTAAAGCCTTAAAGCTACGTCGATAGAAGTCCTTACACCGATGTCCAACTCCATCAAAGTAACACATAGCTATCGGAGTGACTTTCATAGCCATCACCGATAGCAAGCCTCATACCGATGATAAGCCTCGGCAACACTTCATCGAACAGACAATTAATATCGGAGTGACACCCACATCCTTCACCGATAGTGATTTTCATGCCGATGGCCTTCACCAACCTTTACCACTCCATCGGGGTAACACCAAGCGATCAGAGACACAACCACAGGCTCCGTCGATGACCACCCTCATGCCGATGGACATCACACATCGGTAAGACCTACCTCCATCGGTGGAACGTTCTCCTTGCTTGCCAATATCCATTATCTTCCCGATGGTTAGTGCCATCAACTAGACTTGTGTCTTCGGCCTAACCTTCTGATCTCCTCCCAATAGGCATCTCACTCCAATAAACCCACTACTCCATTCGCTGGACCATTGAACCTCAACAATGGTTCAAACACAAGGTTCAATAGTGAGGTTCATCCTCCACAAACATGACTGGCTGAAACATTGAACCTCAACAGTGGTTCAAATTGCAAGGTTCAACCTCAAACAAAATGATCAGCGATTTCAACTCCACTACACAAAAAGAATGAACCCATTGAACCATTGAACTTCAACAGTGAGGTTCAATCACAAGGTTCAACGAAATGGTTCAACTGTTGACCAAAATGCTGAACACCTTTAAAATGCTCGAAAAACTCCAAAAACAAAAACACAAGCTGCAAACTAAAAATTGACAAACCAAAAACTATGTACGGCTGCATTGAGCCTTGGTGTTCCTGCACCAGTTATGACCAAAAAGATTTGAGTTGTTGCACTTGAAGGGATACTAGGCTAAGGCCAGCTAGGAAAGGAAGGTTTGAAGGTTGCAGGTCAGAGGATCCTTGTGGGTGATTGAAGATTGTTTTAAGCCATTGTCTAATACCTCTACATTAGGGTCTCACTTCTAAAGAGAAGAAGTCTTGGAAGAATGCCATGGAGGAGGAGATGTTGGCATTGAAGTAGTGTAAGACTTGGATCTTGGTTGATCTACTTGAGGATAGGAAACCCATAGGCTACAAATGGGTGTTTAAGAATAAATTTAGAGATGGCTCCCTTGAGTGGTCAAAGGTACAGTTGGTGGAAAATGGTTATTCCCAAATTGAGGGAATAGGTTTTGATGAGATATTTTCCCCTGTTGCTAAGTTAAGTTCCATTAGAATGTTGTTGTCTATTGCTACAACACTTGATTAAGAGATTTAGTAGATGGATGTCAAAACATCATTCTTGAATGAAGGCTTAGAGGAGGAAATCTTCATGGAACAACCTGAAGTATACAAGGTGAAGGGTAAAGAAAAACTATTTTGTAAGCTGAATAGATCTCTATATGGATTAAGGCAATCCCCATGGATATGGAACCAAAAGTTTGAGATACATGTACTAGAATTGGGTTTTGGAAGAAGTGATGATCATTGTGTATATTTAAAAAGGTAAATGATCACATTATAATTATTGTTGTACATGTTGATAATATGCTTATCATTGGAGACAATAAAGCATTGATTTAAGAACTTAAAACTTAGCTGGATAGTAAGTTTGATATGAAGAAGTTTAGGAGTGTCCAAATACATTCTTGGAATGGAGATATGTAGCAATAAGAATAAATAGAAACTAGGGCTAAAGCAAAGGAAGTATCTTGAGATATCTTGTAGAGGTTTGGAATGCAAGATAGTAAACTAGTAAGTTCACTTCTACAAGTTGGCACAAAGCTACAAATGGAACAATTTCCTAAATCTACAAAGGATTTGGAGGACATGAGGAAGGCTCCTTATAAAAGTGTAGCAGGTAGTCTCACATATGCAATGGTATAGACAAGACCAAACATTGCCTAAGTACTGGGAGTTCTAAGTAAGTTCATGGCATAACCAAGTTTAAAGAAAATTGGACACATGTGAAAAGGTGTTTAGGTACTTGAAAGGAACTCTAGATTATTGCTTGATTTATCATGATACTAATGATATGGAAAATATGTTGAGTGTATAGGGATTTGTTGACTTAGATTGGGTTAGAGATCTTCATAATCAGAGGTCTACAAGTGGATATGTGTTTATTCTATTTGGAGGAGAAATAAGTTGGATGAGAAAAATGTGGTAGGTGGTTGCCCTATCAACTACTGAAATAGAATACATGGCTATAACATATTCTTGTAATGAAGTAGTGTGGGTGAAGAGATTAAGTAACAATATTGGTTTTAAGAGTCAACCATTATTCAAGTGTGATTTATAAAGTGTAATTTGTTTGGCTAGGAATCCTATTTACCATGCTAGAACAAAACATATTGATGTGCAATGTCATTTTGTGAGGGAAATGGTTGAAAAAGGAAAGTTTAGATGAAGAAAATTAACACTCAAGTAAACATTGCATATTCTTTGACAAAACCTGTAAGTATTGCTAAATTCATGTGGTATATAGATGAGATGAGATTATTTCATTCTTGAGAATGAGGTTAACTTCTTAGGTTGATATACCACATGCTATCCTATAGTAAATATCAAGTGTGAGAATGTTGGGACTTAGGTGACATTCACCTGGGAGAGTCCTAGTTTGAAGAATTAATCTACAAGATTCTTAGTGGTGAGTTTTTCAAATATTGTGGTATAGCTAACATAGTGGTTTACATATGATAATGATGTTGTAGGTCTTGTAGTGCATCATATATGTTGTTCCAAATGCGGTGGTGCTATGAAAAAAACCACAAGGTATTTGAATAGAGAACTCAAAACTACATTGGTGTTTAGTACTTGCTAGAGCATGATTAGTGATGCAAGAGCACTTGTGGCAAAACTAGTGAACATGTGGCATGAACTAAGGACTAGATAATGCTAGGGAAGATGACACATGGTGCCACAAGAAGTTAGGTGTTAAGATATGGTTGTATATTCTATCATAGGCAAGAAGAGTTAGTAGTTGTGGTTATACTAGAAACATAATTGTACTAAAAGTGTAAAGGATGTAACTATTGTTTCATAGTGTGTAGCCGTGACAAAGTATACAATATTATTATCCATCATGATATTTTATGGAAAGTGTGGTATGGTGATGTCACATATATATAGAGTATGGTTACATGATTCTTGGTATTCTACAAGTTAGTTATGTAATTAGGTGGTTATTATTCCATGAATTTTCCTGTATATTAGTTTGTATGAATGCACCAAGGTTACTTGATGTGAAGATTTCACAATATAGACATTGAAGACATTTTTTACATTATTGGTGTGTAAACATTAGAGTAACTACAAAAGTTGAGTATGTTATACATTGAGACTTGTTGTCTAAATGGCCTTGTTGTATTGAATCTATTTTTATTCTAATTAATATAATAGTTAATGTCTATTTTAGTGGTGGGTTTTCTCTTGGAAGGGTTATTCGCATAATTCTTTGTGTCTTGCATAATCTTGTGCTAGCATACAATTCTATTTCTTTCATAAATGTCTTGATATTTAGGTTTTGATACATGTTGTTGACTATTAACTAAAAACACAATCTTAATAACTCATTATTTGTAACATGCAATCTCATATTACTCAATTTAACTCAAGGATTTACAAGAAAGTAAATAAACATGGTAAACAAGAGATATATTTTTTTTAAAAAATCATTTACATAACTACAATAAATATAAGCATATCTTTTTTGAAATTTTCAACCTTGAAATTTACAGCATATTCAAAGATAGAATTATAGTGAAATCCTTTTCACTTCATTACAATACATAATTTACACTTGGCAATGATAATTATTTTACATTGATATAATAGATTTTGCATCTAGAATCTTGACATCTGTCTCACAAGTCTTGGCAAGTCTTCTGCTACAGTGGGAGAGCATCATCCAAGTGCTTTACCTCCAACCATAGACGCTACACACCTTCCTTCTTGGAAGTGGCCCTACCCTTCACAAAGAGTATAGAGATTTGGAATTAACAAGTTATGCCATCTGAGTTCTAGTGTTGTGTCCTATGTAACACATGTTCGACCATACACCTCTAGACTATCTTCTAGCTAAGTATGATCATCTTGATGGGTTACATCATCTAGACACTTGTGAACCAACTAATGCATGTAGAGACAAATGCATCACTTTGGCCAAAGTTTCAGTATAAATAATCTTATAATGAATGCAGTCGTATGTTCACACACCTCTAACTTGACTTGGAAACTATATCATCCTACAGTATGGCTTATTTAAGATAAAAAAAACTAGACTTATATGTCTAGACTTTACTTTACTCTTTAGTCAATCTAACTAGAAAATAACCTTGTACTCTAGGTTATCCATTTATAAAAAGTATAAGTTTAGAAATATATAACTCTTCAATGAGTTCTTAGTTGCATTCTTGCAACCCTAAGAGTCTGTGACTACTTATCATGCTACTCAAACTTGAGAATTAAGTATTCTAGGACTTTAAGTCTTGTTTCAACTCTAACAAGAAAACATTAAATTACATCAAAGAGCTTCTCACACTCTTAATAATAACATCTTATTTTGTGGTTTCTCAACCTTATCTGTCAACCATTCAAAACCAAAGAATAATATAACATCATAATCAAATTAATAGATTCCATGATCTCTAATCTCATCTAAGTTGATTCTAAGGTTTAAATTCCTTTAATCCAAAACATCGTAAAGTTAACAGTCTTCAATAATAGTAAAAATATCCATTGGTCTATTCTTGACCTCTCGAACATTATAATATTTACATATTTAGTATCTTGAATAGACATCTCATCTGAGATTTATCCTTTTCCAATAAATACTTTCAGCTTCCTATCTATATTCTAACTTAATCAATCTATCACTTTGATAAGTTTAAATCTTCCTTAGAATTATTGACCTAATGGTCTCCTCGAATCTTCTGACTTGAAATAAGGGATATATTTGTTTTTACAAATCTCTTCTTTAGAAAGAAAGATAACTCTTATCATAACTTTAAAACAAAAGAGATACTATAGCTCTTATCCCATTGTGATTTCAAAGATGTATCATCATCTAAATATCTCAGATTAAAAGTATAATTTATCTTAGAACAACCTGTTAGAATAAATAGAAATTATCCCTACGAGTCTTCGAGTGATATAAATTTATCGAGCTCTATTATGTAACTCTTAATAATTCTAATTTTTGGAATACAAAATACTCAAAAGATCTCTTATCGAGTCTTTAAAATATAGCCATAGAATGAATTGGTTGTACTGACAGATACTCCATCTACTACAATCTTATATTGGCTTGACCTCAGTTTTGCAACTAAAAACTGAGTAACATTCTGGTTAGACTCTAAACAGAGAGTTTCTAACAACAACGAACTGGCACAATACTCATTCATATAAGTATATCTTACACAGATAACTTGTATACTATTAGTTTGCATGACTTTTTACTCCATAGCAAATACATACTTGAATATTCTTGGCCTATCGGCCTATATAGAAAGTTTATTGTATAACACATATGCCACTGAAAAAGTTTTTATCACATAAAGAAGATCTACAGATCAATCAAATGTTGTTGATCATAAACACAGGTGACTCTTATTAACCAAATAGGTTTACTCACGTATGGCTCATAAAGCAATCTTAGATAGTCATAGCATTAAGTTATGCATGACACTTACATATAATTGATATAAATCAATCATAACAGCACTGGCTAATCACCGTAGTAATAGCAAAATACTGTACAGCTTACAGTAGCTTACTTAAACATGATGGTTTATATATTACAATGAGTACGATAACTCATAGGTTTTCTCAACCGAATATGAATCATGTTGGCTTTGTTTACATATAACAACATAAGGAGCAATATCAGCTCTGTTCACACAATAATGTAAAGAGCACTTTGGCTCCATTACCATACAATAATGCATTGAGTATAACAACTCATAGCTATACGAAAGCACATTAATCTATTGAGTATATTGACTCATAACTATATGAAAGCCCAATAATCTATTGAGTATAATGACTCATGGCTTTTATGAAAGCATAATAATATTTCTAATGATAAATGTTATAAGATATAACACGATAGTGATTATAATCTCTGGCCTCAGGATTGTTTACTAACAATATGAAAAACATAACAGACGTGCAAACATAAAAGTAATAATAACAACAAGGAATAACCTGTGAGTTCGCAGAGATGTTTTCTCTTTCCTCAGCGAGCTCCTCTGCCTTTCCTTGTTGCCTTTCACACCGTCTCCTTCATACAGCTCTTGTCATTACTTCCTTTTTTTCTAACTGTCATGAGAATCCCTTTTAATGAACACACCTCAAAATGTGCTCCTGCGACTTCCATGACGGTATCATTCAATGTGGAAGTTATGGTCATTAAAGACCACTTCCCAAAATCATTAATGATGCTACTCCACTTATCTAAATAGTTAGAGAATGAAAGGGAGTTGAACAACCTCATAATTATCAAGGAATCATTTCCCATTTTCATGGAGAAGATTGTCGACCACCTTCTTAAGCCTTCTCCTAGACTCTATTTAAATATAAACACACACACAACCTATCCACAAAGAAAGTAAAAAGCATCCTCTTCTTACTTGTGTTAATACTGACATCCAAAAGGTTACGAGAATAGGGTCGAGATTATCTCCCTCATCTGCCTCGCAAAACAACAAAGAACGGTTACGACACTAAAATGAATGACTAACAAAATCATCAAATCGGCACATTTGTAAAATCCAAGTTCGAAAAACATAGTAAAACTGAAAAAATTACCATAGAGTAATTCAACAAGATAAAAATGAGATAGAGAATTTTTTTTCTTCTTTTATTTAACTCATTTAAACAAATATCAATAATTACAAGGTTTTTCCTTTACAAAGAACAATACATCATGAAGTCTTTCTAAAGACAAAGTTTACAATGTAAATCAATTACATATACAATTTGAAATATATACTGCTATTGAATATCTGACATCTTTATCACAAGTCCTAGCATATCTTTTGCTTGGAGAGAGAGTATCTTTCTAGTAATTTACCTCCATCCACAGACCAGCAGTCTCCCACACATCTTCCACATAGGAAGTGGCCCTACCCTTCACAAGGGATATAGACCAAAGGTGACTAGTGGTAATTTGCCTATCCCAAGTACATAGTGCTGTATCCTACACCTATCCATCAATCATACAACCCTAGATACCCTCTAGCTAAGTATGATTTCTGATAGATTGTGCATTCCAGATACAGTGAACTGAAATGCATGTAGAAGACACTTGCATTACTTTGGCCAAAGCTTTAATATCAATAACACTCATAATGAACATGGTCCTTGTGTTCACCCACCCCTACTCGACTTGGATACTATCGTATTCTTGTAGTTTATTCATATTGACAATATTTACGTAAATAGTCTAATCACCGAGCCATGATATTGGCTTCCTTGACAAGGATAAGTTTAAATATCATAACTATTTAGTTGGTTCATAATCATTCTTAGGGTTAACCTATTACCCTTGGAAAATACAATTCCACTAAATAATCATATAACAACCCTAGGAGATTTAGGTTCTTATTCGACCAATGGTTTAACTCATCCATGGTTAGAAATAATTTAACTCTTGGAAAGATAATAACTCATATTTCAAGAACATAAATACTATTCAAATCACTGCTAAGTGATGCCATTACCTTCACTTCTCATATACTCATAAAGGAATTCTATGTAAAGTTTGTTGACATTGTCTTTTGACATAAAATAGGTATACTATAAAACTATACTCACCAAGATTATTTGTATAAATACTATAGAAGATCTTGTGACATTTAGTAAATTTTCTAAACTATCCTTAGTTAATCAATAACTCAATAGGTTTACCATAATTGACATTAGTCACTTAGACTCTAATTTTTATTGGTAAGGAATCATTCTTGACCATGTATTTAACCAAGAATGGCTTCAAAAGATATTATAATTTTCTATTTGATATTCAAGACCACACTACTCACAGTTTGGTAAGTTTTCCCCTAATAATTAGCCTCTACTAATTCTTTCAAATTACTTTTCAAGACTAACTTATATCTACATAGTTGGTTGTCCTCAAAAAGAGACTCAATCAAGTATGAGACTGGTTCACTAGTTTCATAATAACTACGTTATTCTTCATGAAATAGATACTAATAGAATCATTTGGTTCCTAAACTCATATTAAGACAAGCATCATATTTTTCTACAAAGGCACAGGGTCGGCCTAATTAAATCATTAGATAGATTCCATTATCAACACAAGAATCGGCCTTACCAGGCTACATCGACTCCCAAGCTTTAAACTAAAATAGAATAATAGTTATACAATGACTTACTATACCCTACATATACAGTCGACTCATCTCATCATCGATACTAAGAAGAGAGACACAGTCGGCTCATCTTCATCGAAACATTTACAATTTAAACTTGAGGATTATCAAAAGGAAAATGGATGATTATCCAAGACAAGAATACATTAAATCTTTCATTGTTTTCTACATGCATAGAAATGCAAAAGCATTTACCTGAAGCGGCACTTTATATAGCAAGGATGATAGATTGAATACACTGCAATCTTCCTAAGAATTGTTCTCCGCTATGCACAGTCCCTCTTCTATCCTCAGTTACCAGACTCTACCCCCTAAAAGAATCCCATGACTATCAAAGTCATGGTTATTTAAGAGCTCCAAACCGACTCATTAATGAGTCATGCCACTAAATACTCCACTCAAGATAGTTAGAACCTCATTCATAACAACAGTTTTTAGTCTCCAGTGAAGACTCAACTGCCAGCTATAAAGGTGCAATCAACACCATATGTCGATGTTTGCAAAATTTGCTGAGATGAGTGAGTGAATGTAGCTGGTTATACGCCACTCCTCATCAATGAGGCCGCCAACTCAATAACAGAAAGAGAGCAATTGATTACTCTTAAAGAGTAGTTTAATCCATCATGGTTTAACATTAAAGGCTCTCCTCAATAGATACCTATGACTGCATAATTAAAGACCATAGTAATTAATCATGAGGTATTACCTCATTCGACTCATAAACATATTATATTTTATTATATCAAATATTATTTTCATATCATTATCTCTATTTGATTATTATGATATAATTAATAAAAGAATAATACTAAATAAAGGATTACGAAAAATGTGATCAGGTTGAGCTAGTCTCCCCATCACGTTTCGTTGACAAAAACACGTCATCTTAACTTGACGATAAACTCTTAATGTTAAGAATCTTCTATAACACTACAATTGACTTAATAATAATAAGATGACTATTTTATGACAATAACATCGTAATATTTATGTTAGACGTAAATAGTCACAATTCATACACAAACAACATCGTTAACGTTATCAATGATTAAGATGACTAACTATGACTTAAAAAGATTGTATAATATCGACTACTTGTTGATTTGGTTCAAAAGTAATACAACAAGACAAGACTTACCTCTTATGACACATTGGTTCACGTTTTCATTAAACACTTATGCTCGATTTGGAAATAAACCACTCGTAACCCGAGGTCTATGTCTCTCTCCTCGAAAGATTCTCTCTCTTCTCTTAGAGTCATCTAAGAATCTGTATTCCTGTTTCAACTTGTAACCAAACAATATATGATCAGTGCATCATTATTCAAATAATTCAAATAATAAATCAAATCTCATAATCAATTATTAAATTGATAATAATATAATATTTTCTATAATTTCATAAATGACATTCAATATAATCCATGTCTTTCCTTGTCATTAATCTAATCATCATAATAAATTTAATTATGTCTAAGTAAAAGTAAAAAGTATAGCAAGGCAAAAATTGGGGATGTAACAACATTAACCTCTGATCTAAATTGTTATAAAAACATAACTATAACCATAGCGTATAGGGAAAACAACACCTATCAACCTTATCTTGTCAATAGTTAATCAATCCCGACTTGGTTTTAACAAAACCAACGCTAATGGATCTTGATGTCAAATCGATGACTATCGAGTCAAAACCCAAAAAGGGTAGTTACGACTTACCAAGTTTTGACATGGGTTCACTAACCAAAAATACAAGACTTAGATGGAAATAATCTATTCTTTCTCATACATCTATTCTCTTCTCTCTAATGATATTCTCCCTCTCTTTATCGGAGGGTGGAAACTTGTTTCCTGTTTACAACTTGCATTCACCAAATTGGGATTAGTCCATCGTTAGTCCATCCTCAAATCAAATAAATAAATAATCTTGACATTATATGATCATATGTCTAAATTCTTTTGCATAATAATTCATATAATCTTTGATTTATCCTGACATTTTCTCTAAACGTCAAATCATTGATCCTTGAAAAATTATCCACTATTTGCATAAAAGTGAAAAGTAAAACATAGTCAAAATTAGGGATGTGACATTATTTCAATTTGTCGGTCCTACTACAAAGGGTGAAAATTCCTAACACTCTTCATCCAAATTCACATGAACATCCCCAAGAATAAAGTAACAAGACCACCCTAATTTTTCACTTCCTTGGTATATCCACTCCTTGGTTGTAAATCTAAAGAGAAGAATTTTTTGGAGGCCCTTTGTCTTTTATCCCAACCTAACCCATTTGATGTTAGATAGTGAAGTAAGTTGCTATCAATTAATAAAATAGGGGAAATATTAAAGTGATATAAGGAAATCTAGACCATTTAGAAAAATTCTTATAGAAATGGAAAGGATTTAGGTTATTTGTGTGCTCTACATAATTTATTGCCCTCCTAATTTTCACTAAATATTCTAAACTACAACAAAGGCTAGGAATTTGGTAGATTTCAAAAAACTATGCTTCAAAGAGGTTTTCCCAAACTACACATTATTAAAATCAACAAACATGTTTTGCATAGACTTTCCTTTATTTCACTCAAGATTGCAACATGACCTTCGTTGCTAGGTGATTTTAAAGTAATCCATCATGTTGAGCAATCACTATGTTATCTAGTTTGGTTGCATTTGTTTCCTCTTCTTCATTGCTCCTATCTACCTTTCAAATTATTGTAAAATCAAAGATCATTTTGAATCAAAACTAAAAAAATAATTGGCAGTATGAAAAAATATCTATACACATAAATAATAAGGTAGTAAATAAAGTATAAAGGTTAAGGATGTAAGAAAATGTTTTCTTGGTATTCATTATATGATTGAAATGCATAAAACTTTTGCAAAGTCACACAATCATATCTTACACAAAGTAACACATAACTCCAATGTACAAATAATAAAATCATATAAACTTGAATGTAAAATTGACAATAGTTTACAAACAAAGGTGGAGTTTAAGAGATAGAAGAGAAAAACAATTTTCCCTTAAGCAAGTCTAGGAGAGAGGGCAATATCATTACAATCCTCACAATATTCAAAATAAAAAACCAAGGAAGAACTTGTTATATGATCGCAAGTATCATTTCTAGAGCCATAAGAAGTAAAGGAAACATCAATTTGATTAATATTTTTAATAAATTGTGTGTTCTATAGAAGAGATGAACTAATTTAGTATTTAACTATTATCATGCTATTGTAAATTGATGCATAAATGGGACCAATTCTACAAATTTCACATGATGCATCTAAATTTCCCCCTCTACCTTCACATCATGGAAAAAATATAGGTGTAAATGTGACATATATGTATAGGCATACTAGGGTTTGAATCATGGTGAGAAAGTTCCAACATGGATTGAAAATCCATGCTTCTTAGATCACACCAATATGAAGCATCCATGTAGGCTTTATATCTATCCTACCACCTATCAACTATATGTATTTGTATAAACTTGAATGATTTTAATCACATGTGGAATAATATGAGATTAAGATCAAGCAACAAATCAATAAATAAGTTATATTAAAGTGTATAATGATTAAGGTATTATTACAAGGTGCACCACTATGTACTTTAAAGAGGCTAAGGGTATGGTTGAAAACATACCAAAAATGATAGTTATAAGGTTTGGAAGGGTTAAGGTCCAACCAACAACAATATGAGTAAAATTAGTCTATTCCAATGAAAACCATAAAATATAAAAGTAAAGCATGCAATATAACTAGATAGCAATAACCTAATTCGATAACATAATCTAAATAATATTTTTGTATTTTAATATTTAAAATGAGAGGATAAAGTTTGAGTGTACTATCCATTAGTTTTTAATTATTGTATGAAAAAATATAGAAATAGAAAGTGCTAATACATTATAATAAAATAATGACAATCAATGATGCCCAACCCCCTAATTTGCAAAGATAGCAATAATACAATACAAACAATTTAACCTAATAATATAGGTTACTCTAGGTCTATTCCAAGATAACCATATACATAGAACATGCAAGTATTTTTAAGTATTTTGATGTTGTATGATAGTATGCTGATATGAAGTACTAAAGATGTGACGAAAATGAGTAATAACACATCAATCAAATAAGCCACTAGTGAGACTTAACATCAATCAAATGTAATGGAATAGTGTAGGAGAGAGGTATGTAAAAGCAAGGTAAAAGTATTGTCTATGATCATTTTAAAAAATCCAAAAACTATAGTGTAGAGAGTTGTGGTGTGTGTATAGTCACTTTTTTAGGATTTTAACAATATGATGGGAGGAAAGTCTTATACATATGAAGTCAATGATTAGAAACTCCTTGATAAATCCCTACAAGTGACACCAAAAGGAATGCATATAAAAAATGTGATGGAATAGAATAGGAAAGAGGTGTTAGCATGCATCCCTCTTTCTACAAAATTTATGCAATTCTACTCTCGTGCTCTCATAAAAATATGTTGACAACCAACTAGAGATAACTTATACTAGGGTTTAATATGTTTGTGTGTGTAATATACCACATTTTCTAATGTTGGCCAATAGTTTCCATTAGATTGGCTTAATCTCTCTCAAAACTAGCATATTGTGCCTCCAAGCTCTATGTGTTTTGATTTCATGTGGATAGACATCCCAATTGTGATGTAATATGTGGACTACCTACATGGGACAACATGCCACCTTGCTAAGGTTGGATAGTGGGCCTATGGTATGGATAGATTGTCTCTTACTCCAAATTATTTTTTAATAAACTTTAAAACATGTGGGTGCCCACATCATGTGAGGAGAGTGAAAAGCCTATGTAGACTAAGGCTTGTCTAAAATTTAAAATGTGTGCCATAGGTTTCCCTTATGTTGCGTGGGTCCCTCTTTGTTCCAATTTGGCAATACCCATGCCTTATTTTGGTATTTCCTTCTTTCCTAGATCCAACATGGAGATCTATTCGCATTGGTAGTGTGAGTGTTTTGTTACATAGGTGTTTATTTTTCTTACCGAGTAGCCTTTTGGTGCCAATGGTTGTGCATCACTACCCAATCACTATGGTTTTACCCATTAGTTGTCATGCTAGTATTTGTGCCCATATTTTTAGTCAAACTAAGGTTTTACTTCCTTTTGGGTGGAATTTTCTTGTATATTTAGGTAGTGATATGAATTTAATGACTCCAAGTGATTTCCTCTTATCTTAGGTGGCATTGTTGAGCTTGTTGATGACCTATGGGGCTATGTGTGATGTTGTTAATACTCCTAGAGCCTTGTGCAGAGTAATGGAAAGGAATTTCAAACTATATAGGTGACCTCTTAGCTTGTTGATAAATTTATTGTAGAGTATGGGTTGGGCATGGCTCAAATTAGTATTTATACGAAGTAGAGAGATGTTTCATGTTGCTATAGATCTACTAAATGAATTTTCTAACTTGTGTATGCTACAAAATTCTTTCCCATGCACCCAAGTACCAAATCATGATCCAACAAGGATTTTCTCCCATGTGCAAGTTTAATTCATTTTCTTGCAAATGTTTGGTAACTATCAGAGGGTGTAAATGTTGATTTGGCATGATGTGTCATTGTTTTCCTATGCCTAAGAGGCTAGTTGTAAACTCCAATGTTATAAATACATGAAAGAAAGATGTTTTTAGGATTGGTCTATTAACCAATTTTTTTATGTGACTTAGGTTGATTTAGGGCATCAAATGATGCACGACATGCTTTGTAAAGGGTAAGAATATACTTTATAAACTACAGGAAGGTCATTCAAGCAAGGATTTCTCTGTAGCTAAATGTCTCCATGGTAGATTGTTATAATCTAGTGGAGCCTCTAAGCCCAACTATTGGTTTTATCTTGCCACATTTATTGGCCTGATGTAATAGGAAGTTGATTAATGTATGACAATATTTTAAATGCCCTACAAGCTATCTTGTAATGGTATCTTTTTGTTGCATGTGGGTTGTTACAGTTTTGAGATGGATTGTTGAAGTATATCCAATTGTAGGTATCTCTTATTTCTGATATGTATTCTTGTAAGTCTAGTTCTATTAATGGTTTCAAGTCTACTCTCTTCCTCCTTGCAAGCTTTGACTCAATTTCCCATTGGAGTAGGCATCAGAATGATTGGTGAGAAGCTAAATTTAATTTCAATTTAGTCAACTTTCTTGTTATTGTAGGATTAATGTAGGTCTTACATTATCTCATGGTCTAGTAGTGTAATTCATGCCATATGTTATGCCATACTAAACTAGTAAACTATTAGAGTATGACAACATATTTGGTCTTATACATGTGTATGCTTGGCTTAAGGGAATTCATCCATAAGGATACACAAAATAGTATATCTTAAGATGCATGCACAAAAATAATATTTATCTCCTTGTTGGAGATCTTGTAGGTCTATTTATAGCTAGGGCTATCATGAGTCTAGTGAAAAAAATTTAGGGATTCATAACACTTTGGGTATACTTGTTAGGGCATTATTCAATATTTTTTATTTCCCTTTAATTGTCATGTCTTAAAGACCTTAGGGAACACCCCCTTGGCCTAGAAAATCCTAAAGATGAAGGAATTTTTACCCACTTTCATGAATTGGTCCAATGTTGCCACAATTTGATCATAAGTTTAACCCAACACTTGATGTTGACATTCCCTAGATTTAGGTTTTGGTGTTACCTTTAGAATTTATGGAAATATATCTTTGAGTGTTAACAATTGGTATTGTTACTAGGGAGAATTCATGTGGTTCAAGGTTATTTGATTATTTTGTTGATAGAGTGAACCCAAAAATACTTTTAAGTCCTTGAAGACTAGTTGGTGCTTCAAGTTTGTCCCTATCATTGGGTTAGTGACTCTATTGTTCAAATTCAAACTGTTGCTATTGCAATCAACCGTATTGATGTGATTTCATGGCATGTTCCAACTTGGTGTGGTAGGAGGTTCAAGTTACATAAAGTTCTTCTTTCCTTCTTGATAAGATAAAGTTTCTTTCATAAAAAGGAAATATACTCCATTAGATAAAAGTTTAGTCCTTCATGTTGTAATAATGTAAAACATGGGCTCTTGGTATAAAGATTATCCTAGGTTTGATCCCTAATGTACAACCTCTTATGACTCAAGACATAGCTACTATGAAGATTACCAATCTAACCATTGTCATGACATATCCTCTTGTTTAAATACTTATGTGTTTTCTCCAAGTCCTTAAATTCTACAAGTATCCATGAAAAAACCTGTAGATGTTTAAATCCAAATAAAGATGCTAGAAGTTGATATATTATGGTCCAAGACCCAAAATTCCAAGCCTATCATTCCTTCTACAAAGCCTTACCAAAATTGAGAAGCATTAATACAAGACCTTAATGACCTCAAGAGTCACATAAAAATGCTTAAGCTTAACATGTCACATTCTAAACTTGAAATTGTAATCACAATGTCTTAGAATGTACCTATACATATCCCCCTTGCCAGTGACTACAAACAACTAGGTTTGTCTTGAGTAACCAATCACTTTAAAACTCTCATACCTAGAGAATTTTACAACTAGATGCCGAGGTTTGATGGGCACAAGGATTTGTTGAAGGCACAAGACAACTGAGAGGGGGGGTGAATCAGTTGTATCAAAAACTTTAAACCCTCACAAACATAATCACATCCACATTAGTTCTCTTAAACCCTAATTATGTTATGTAGATTAAACATGAAAAGTAGATAATAGAAACTCAATCACATCAATTCCATGCACAAGAGAACACCAGATTTTTACATGGAAAACCCTAAAAAGGAAAAACCACGGTGAGGACTAGCTCACAATATAAAGTAGTATCAATACTGAATTACAAAGAGGCTCACTACCTTACAAAAGAAGGGCTCACTACTGGTGGACTCACTGTCCAAGTGAACTAACTGCTCACTGAAGAAAAGGAGAAGAGAAGAAAAAGGCTCACTACCATAAACTGATATAATAGCATCTACCACATCCCTGAGTACAGTTCCTATGAAACACAACTCACATCACCTTCGCAGCCTCTCTAAAAATTGTAGATGACTTCTACTCATTGCATTAGGTCTTCTACCAAATGAAAGTCCTTGCTGCCTTTGATTCAAATTCACAACACATACATTGGCACCCACCCACTTATGTGCACTTACATACGAATCCTTTACGCTTACTTATATCAACATTACCCTTCAAACATTCATCAAGGTTAGCAACACACTCTACAACCCTTGAAACAATCTCCAAGGTCGGCAAACAGACAAAATTCAAATTAGGTTTGGACCTAAACATTCTTGAAAAGCAAAGGAATGAAGGTAGAACATTTCATAGCTTAACTTGGACCTAAATACATCTTCACATGCTTCAACATGCTCCCTTAATCCATGAAGAAGATATGCAATTAGTGTTAGTACCCAAGTCGGCTAAACTTGTACAAACACCAAGAACACTTAGGCACACGCTTCCAAGAACCCAATCATAACTTGTAGACCAAGCACAAGCCTTAAACACAATTTGGAAACATCCATGAACAACATGAAATCACCTGGGAACTGACAAATCCAATTACAACAATTCTCACTTGAAGACAGATCACAGACTGCTCACAACCAACGTTGCCAAGATCTTCTACTCAAGAAAACTACATTCCAGAGCACCAAATCACAAATCCTTTGGAATCAAGATAGCTAAGGACCTTATAAACATATGTCCAAAACCACACACCTAAAACCACTCTATGGAGAAATGTGGAGCAAAATACTTTCTCCAAGACACCTTTGCACAACCTAGAAACTCTGTCAATTACAGTCTTCAAACTAGTGAATATAACTTCTACTGCACAGCGATCCAGACCACCAAATTCTAGATTTAGTATCTTCAAATAGTTCTCTAAAACATATCCAAATCTCACACTCTGGTATTCAACACAAAAGAAATGTGGAGCAAATACTCAGACAGTATCCTGTAAGCTAGAATACTTCTTCACAACACTATCTTCAGTATTTATCAAATTTTCTCAAAAGCACTTGGAAACTCAGCAACAAGAGCAATATACTATTATCATCAGCACTGCTACAAGACATTAAAATCACATTAACACAACAACTCAATCAATCAACAATTGCAACATCAGAAGACATAGTTGACACCAATGACATCAAAAACATGTTGACATCAATGACAACACTAATTAGCACATACTTGCAATAATGTCCCTCTTTTTCATTGATGGCAACATATGATATGAAAAACCATCATGACACAATTCTACACTAATCTCATTCTCCCCCTTTCTTTTATACATCTTACTCTCTCTTTGTTTTTCACATGAACTCTCTCCCCCTTTGACATCAATGGCAAAGGGTGTTTCACCTTTCTCAAGCTTTCTTCACCTAAATATGATACTGCACATAGTTGCACTAATCTCAACTACTCTAAATCATCCTATGCCAACTCTTACTCTCCCTAACTATAATACTCTTCGATAGCCTCCACAATCAATCCAGAAAAGAAATGATCCCTGAATCATACTGGACTGGTGCACTTCCTTATGCATATATTTCAACAAAGGAGGGGCAATAACCCCTAACTTTTCCTGGAGATACCCAAATGTATCCTTAGGAAGAGTCTTGGTGAATATGTCAGCAATCTAATCTTCTGTAGGCACATACTCAAGCCTCACTTCTTTCTCTGCAATCTTCTCTCTTAGAAAGTGATATCTGGTAGAAATATGCTTTGTCCTTGAATGCATCACTAGGTTCTTTGAAATGTTAATGGCATTGGTATTATCATAGAAAATAGGAACTGCAATGTATTCTACCTTTGCAGTAGATAAGGATACTGAATCCTGCTTCTTGTTTTGCCATGACACAGCTCTGTCTCCAAGAAAGAACACATCACCACTTGTACTTTTCCTGTCATCTACACATCCGACCCAATATGCATCTGTGTAAGAACTTAGGGTGAAGTCATTGTTCTTAGGATACCATAAACCATGGTCTGGAGTGCCCTTTAAATACCTAAATATCATCTTTACTGCCATTACATGTGACTCTCTAGGATCTACTTGAAATCTGGCCACAAGACAAACTGCATGCATGATATTTGGCCTGGTAGCAGTTAGGTATAGCAGTCCTCCAATCATTGATCTATGTTTTCTCTGATCAACCTTAGGGGATTCATCATTTTTTCTTAGCTTGCAACCAATTGTCATGGGAGTACCAACTGGTTTAGATTCTTCCATTCCAAACTTTTTCAACAACTCCTTGACATACTTTGATTGTGAAATAAAAATGCCCTTATCTGTTTGATTAATTTGCAGCCCAAGAAAGAAGTTCATCTCACCACACATTGACATCTCAAATTTCTTTTGCATCTCATCTACAAAGTTCTTACACATACCTTCATTTCCACCAAAGATTATGTCATTCACATAGACCTCAATAATCAAAATTTGGTCTTTGCTTACCTTGATGTACAGATTACTATCTCTAGACCCTTTACTGAATCCTTGCTTTAACAAATACTTGTCTAATCTAGCGTACCAAGCTCTGGGAGCTTGCTTCAATCCATACAATGCCTTCTTCAATCTACATACCATATCTGGTTTGTCTGATAACTAAAATCCATCTGGTTACTCTATATATACTTCTTCTAGCTCACCATTCAGAAAAGCGAACTTTAAATCCATTTGATATACTTTGAAATCCTTATGTGCTGCATAAGCTAGAAACAACCTAATCACTTCTAGTCTTGCCATCAGAGAAAAAGTTTCCTCATAGTCTATTCCTTCCACTTGTGAGTAGCCTTTGCATACAAGTCTAGCTTTGTTTCTTACCACTTCTCCATTCTCATTCAACCTATTCCTGAAAACCCACTTTGTTCCAATCACATTCTTATCTGTAGGCCTAGGGACGAGTTCCCAAGTCTTGTTCTTTTCAATTTGTATCAATTTTTCTTCCATTGCCTTGACCCAATGTTCATCTTTACATGCTTCAGAGACTATCATAGGTTCAACCTTAGAAATTAAATAGAGATTTACCTGTTCTTCTGCAACTCTTCTTCTTGTCAAAACTCCTTTATTTTTGTCACCAATGATTTGATCCTCTAAGTGATTATGTTGCACATACTTGGGAGTTTTAGAAACTCTTTCTGGAGATTCTTCTTCATCAATCTAAACTTCCTTGTCTTTGACTTCTTCAACTACTTTTGTATCAGCAAACTCATCTGAATCATATTCATCAGGCTCTAAGATTTTATGAATATCTTCATCTATCTTTACATTTGCACTTTCAATAATCTTCCTCAACCTTTTGTTGTAGCATCAGTAGGCTTTTCTCTTACTAGAGTACCCAAGGAATATGCCTTCATCACATCTAGCATCAAACTTTCCCAATTCTTCATCTCTTATGATATAGCATTTACTTCCAAAAACTTTGAAATACTTGACAATAGGAGTTCTTCCATACCACAGCTCATAAGTTGTCTTTGTTCCATTTGCTTTGACTTGCACTCTATTATGAATATAGACAATAGTGTGAATAGCTTCTTTCCAATATACTTTCAGAAGGTCAGCGTCTTTGATCATTGTTCTAGTAGCTTCCTAAACTATTCTATTCTTCCTTTCAACTACTCCATTTTGCTAAGGAGTTATGGGGGCAGGCAATTGTCTCTTTATCCCATGTTCTTCACAAAAATCATTGAATTTATTTGAAGTAAACTCACCACCTCTGTCAGACCTCAGACACTTGATTCTCAAATCCATTTCATTTTCAACCATTGCTTTAAATGCCTTGAACTTGTCTGGTGCTTCTAATTTTTCTCTAAGAAAAGTAACCTAAGTCATTCTTGAATAATCATCAATAAGTAGCATGAAGTACCTATCACCTTGTAGATTTCTTATTCTTGTAGGACCACATAAGTCTATATGCACCAACTCCAACAGGTCTGTACAGGTTTGTTCTTTGCTTTTGAAACTTATCTTTGTTTGCTTCCCAAATTGACATTCTTTGCAAATGGCATTAGCAAGCTTCACAATCTTAGGCAAGTCTCTTACAGCTTGAACTGAGCTTATTCTCACCAGATTGTCAAAGTTAATATGACACATTCTCCTATGCCATAATCAGCTTTCATTTGTCTGAGCCAACAAACAACAATTTTTAGTACCTTTCAAATGATAAACATTACCATGAGTCTTCTTACCAGCAGCAATTATTGTTCCAAAGCTTTTCCTTATCTCACATCCACTGTCCTTAAACATCAGATTGTATCCTTTGTTACACATCTATCCAACACTTAGAAGATTATTCTTTAATCCTTTGACATAAAGAACATCATCTGTATTATGCTTGCCATCAAAAGTAATTGACCCTTTTCCACAAATCTTACCAGTTGCATCATCACCAAATCTAACTAGTCCTCCATCATACTTTTCCAATTTGACAACCTTACTCTTATCTCCTATCATGTGATTTGAACATCTGTTGTCAATGACCCATTCATCCTTTTCCTTTCTAGAATGAAATGTAGACATCTCTTTCTCTTCTCCTAGACTTCCTTCCTTCACATAGCTTGCAAAGTTAGTAGAAACAGGTTCTTCTTTTATAGCAATAAACAAATTACCATCTTCAAAATCAAATTCGTCATCAGTTACACCTTCATCATCTTTAACATAGTAACTTTTCCTTACCATTTTACCTCTACCTTCTTTGTTCTTGATCTTCAAAGTTCTATCAGGACATCTGGAAGCATAATGGCTAATCTTACCATAAATGAAACATTTGAAAGGTAACTTACCTCTGAACTTTCTTGTTCCCTTTTTCATTCTATTTACAAAGTTTGCCTCAATCCTATTAAAGTCTTCCTCGTCTGATTCCACATCATACTTATCTGATCTAATAGTCTTTTCTGATTTGGCTTTAAAAGCAATCTCAATTTTCACAGGACCCTCAGTAGTGCCAAATTCTCTCATCTCAAAAGCAGTTAGTTTTCCAAGAAATTGATCTTTTGAAATCTTTCTTGTATCTAGCAATTCTTCAATGAAAGACACTTTATGACTATAAGATTTAGCAAGTGTTATGAGTATTTTATTCACAACTTCTTCGTCAGTTAGATTTCCACCAAGACCTTTGATGCCATTGACAACTTCATCAACCTTTTGCATATAGCTTGTTATGTTCTCATCTTCAGACATCTACATATTTTCATATTTGGACTTCAAGTTCTGCATCATTAGTCCCATAAGCCCTAATCTCCATTGCAGTCTCCAAACCATTATCAAGTGCTTTGTATTCCTTTTTAACCATTCTATACACATTATAACCAAGAGAAACAAGATAACTTTGCATTTGTACCTTCCAAAAGGCATAGTTAGTTCCATCAAACTAAGGAATGTCTTTCTTATGCACCATCCCAGATCTACCTTAAGCTGTTAGGGTTTTCTTCCAAGGAACCTTCACTCTGATACCAATTGTTGAAGGCACAAGATAGCTGAGAGGGGGGGTGAATCAGTTATATCAAAAACTTTAAACTCTCACAAACATAATCACATCCACATCAATTCTCTTAAACCCTAATTCTATTATGTAGATTAAACATGAAAAGAAGATAATAGAAACTCAATCACATCAATTCCATGCACAAGAGAATGCCTTAATTTTACATGGAAAACCCTAAAAGGTAAAAACCTTGGTGAGGATTAGCTCATAATATAAAGGAGTATCAATACTGAGTCACAAAGAGGCTCACTACCTTACAAAAGAAGGGCTCACTACTGGTGGACTCACTGTCCAAGTGAACTCACTGCTCACTAAAGAAAAGGAAAAGAGAAGAAAAAGGCTCACTACCATAAAATGATATAATAGCATCTACCACATGCCTAAGTATAGTTCCTATGAAGCACAACTCACATCACCTTCGCAGCCTCTCTAAAAAATTGTAGACGACTTCTACTCACTGCATGAGGTCTTCTACCAAATGAAAGTCCTTGCTACCTTTGATTCAAATTCACAACACATACATCGGTGCCCACCCACTTATGCACACTTACATATGAATCCTTTACACTTACTTATATCAACATTACCATTGAAACATTCATCAAGGTTGGCAACACACTCTACAACCCTTGAAACAATCTCCAAGGTCAGCAAACATATAGAATTCAAATTAGGTCTAGACCTAAACATTCTTGAAAAGCAAAGGAATGAAGGTAGAACATTTCATAGCTTAACTTGGACCTAAATACATCTTCACATGCTTCAACATGCTCCCTTAATCCACGAAGCACATCCATAATTAGTGTTAGTACCCAAGTTAGCTAAACTTGTACAAACACCAAGAACACTTAAGAACACGCTTCCAAGAACCCAATCATAACTTGCAAACCAAGCACAAGACTTTAATACAATCTGGAAACATCCATGAACAACATGAAATCACCTAGGAGGTGACAAATCCAATTACAACAATTCTCACTTGAAGACAGATCACAAATTGCTCACAACCAACACTACCAAGCTCTACTACTCGAGAAAACTACATTCTGAAGCACCAAATCACAAATCCTTTGGAATGAAGATAGCTAAGGACCTTATAAACATATGTCCAAAACCGTATCACCTAAAACCACTTTGTGAAGAAATGCAGAGAAAAATACTTTCTCCCAGACACCTCTACACAACCTAGAAACTCTGTCAATTATAGTCTTCAAACTGGTGAATATAACTTCTTCTGTACAGTGATCTAGACCACCAAATTCTAAATTTAGTATCTTCAAACACTTCTCTAAAACATATCCAAATCTCACACTTTGGTCTTCAACATAGAAGAAATGTAGAGCAAAAACTCAGACAGTATCTTGTAAGCCATAATACTTCTTCACAACACTGTCTTAAGTATTTATTAAATTTTCTCAAGAGCACTTGGAAACTCAACAACAAGAGCAATATATTATGATCATCAACACTACTACAAGAAATTAAAATCACATTAACACAACAACTCAATCAATCAACAATTGTAACATCAGATTACACAGTTGACACCAATGACAACAAAAACATGTTGACATCAATGACAACACTGATTAGCACATACTTGCAACATGATTCATAAGGGAATTCACATGTGTAAGCATTCATTGATTTTATGGAAGATTTTTATTTTATGGAAGAATACGTGTGGATGATGTTCTTTGTTAGGTTTTTATGTGGGAATGCATGGAAAAGGTTATGTGGTTATTTGGATCGTCATATATCTTCTTCGAAAGGTCTTATCTCATCCTTTAGTGAGAACTATACAAGTGATGTTGACCATACCTCTCTTGTCGAAGAACTAAGAAACATTAAGAGGCAAGAAGGTGAGCTAGTCTCAATTTTTAACAAAAGGTTTGCAACTACATTTTCTTTTTTCTAAAAGAGATACAAGCCTAAAATTTTAGTCTGTGTTGACCTATTTTGTGAGACCTTGGAGCCTAGTGCAAGCTTCATTCCAAGTGAGTTAAAACCTAAAAATATAGAGTAGGCCTATGAATGGGTAGAGATGATTGAAGAGATGAGGCATGCATATGTGAGTAGTATTGTGTCATCAATTGTTGATAATGATGGGTTAGTAGTTTTAAATTTAGTTAGATTGAGGATACATTATGTGTCGATGAGGCTTGTAAGGAAGATAATCTAAATGCATACTATATTGAGAGTGAGTTTGAGGCAAAAGAACATAGGTATGTTCTTGATGTGCTTCCATGTTTTGATACCTTTGAGAGTGATGTTAGTAATGGTGGCTATGGTGCAAGTGCTTGTTCACATGAAGGTAGGGTAGGTGACTTTGCATCCATGAGTTGTGTTGACCAAAGTGAGGATATATATGTTAACATGTAGCTTGTTGATCTTGCTCTTGAGAATGTGTCTAATGTTGAGGATGTTCATGAAGGCCATGTTGAAAGTGAATGCATTATGGAAGCCAAATCATGTAATGTTGTATCTTATGATATTTTTGTGGGTAAAGAAGAAATTGTGTGCATACATATTTAATGTAATGAATTAGTTCTTGTGACTAATATTGATGAGAGTGTGCGTGAATAAGTTCAATTAGAAGAACATGAATACCATCAAGACCTCTGCTACAATCCTTATTTTCCTTTAGAATGAGCTACAAACAAGAAAGAGAGAGATCAACATGGAGGGTTCAACTAAGAGAACCAGAGACAAGTCTATTGCCCATAACTCTAGTATTATTAATCTTGATGAGGAACCACTAGAGGATTCATTTGTAGATCAAGTCAACTTCCTAGCCAATGAATGGTAGGCAACTTTTGGCTTACAAAAATTGGCTATTATATGCTCATGGTGTGTCTTCCTCTGGTTGACTTCTCTTTTGACTATTCTTGTTCTATTCATTTACCATCATTTATCTTAGTTTCTGTTCATACTAGTTTTTTTGGTTCTTTTTGGTTGTTCCACTTCTTGTCAAATTGATCTCTCTTGTTGGAAGGTTGATCTAATGTAAAAGGGTTTAAGCCCTTTCAAAAACTTTCTTTTAACAATATCAAAAACATATATGACCTTGGTTTATGTTTATTCCTTCCTTTCTTTCTTTGATTAGGTCCCTCTAAGGCTCATGAATTTTGAGCTCAAGACTAGGAGTGATGGACTTGTTGAGTTTCCAAAGATTCATGAGGGAAACTCACAAAGTCTCCCAAGATAAGCCAGTTGGACTCACCTTAAGGATTAGATATTTGTTAATCATAATTATAATTATATTTAAGTATTTTATGGGACATTAATCACACTAACTTTCTTCAATTTTAAAGTGGAAATATTTTATTTGATCATTAGTGTCCTCCCCCTCTCAAATTAATCATCTTTACCAATTTAATATTATGCTTCATAGGTCCTTGATAACATATAATTTATGTGATGTCTTTTACTTTACAACTATTTAATATAAAAATATAATCTCCCATTAATAACACTAAAGTAATAGTCTCCATGGTTCATTTTCCAAATTAATTTTTGATAATCAGTGTTATCCCCTTTTATAATGATATGGAAGATTTGGACATAAAAAGAATAATAAAAAGTTCTAAATTTATGAACATGAAGTTTTCACAATCCAATCCATGTGAGTGAGTAAGAAAATTTTCTAGGAAAAAACTATATTTTTTTTTATTTACATCAAGTCTAAGATCCTTTCGAAAAGTTCTAAGAAGAATCCTTTCTATTTATTTATATTTAAAATCATGAAAAAAGTGGTTATTTTATATATATATTTATGAGTAACCTAGCTTCCAGTATGATAGTTGATATATTATATCCAAAGAGAAAAACAAAGAGAGTGCTCACTATATGAGCATAAGTACAAAAAATAGCTCAATTTCCCTATCCAATCTATCTTTGCATGAATTTTGCTACAAGATTCTTCCCACCTCCCTTCTTCCCAAGCACTAATATTGCCATGCTTGCCTAGGATGAGTTTCTGTCCAAGCACTTGCTTCACTACTCCACCACAAAATTGTCATCTGCATTGAACAATCTCCTGCAAGGGCTCCTGTTAATAGCCGCAACCACTATGTTTGATTACTCTCCTGCTAGAATGTCGAAACAATCCCTCAACCATTTAAACTTGAAGGTTCAACCAGCAAGAAATATCCTCTAAAACGATGACTCCTTCAGATTGAGTGCACACAAAATTCTCAAGTTGGTCCATGACTTGGTTGGCCTCCCTATAGCAGTGAGTGACGGAAAATTTTTTGGAACCTGTCCAATGCTACCCAAATGGCTGCAACAATATTGCTAAGTTTCCATTTTGTAACATGGCGAGTTCTAAGTGCATTTATACAAATTTGGGAATCACCCTCCACATCCACATTATGAATACCCTTCTCTAAACAAAGTTCCAAGCCAGTCAATAGGGCCTAAAACTTGACCTCATTGTTTGATCCAGTCGGGAGCTTCTTTGAAACAACCCATAAAATTATGCCTTTGTTATCTCTTATAATGTACCCTACACCTAAGATTGCAGGGTTCCCCTTTGCAGCGTCATCAAAATTTAGTTTTAGGCAGCCTAAGGGAGGGGGATATCATTTCACCAATCTCCTTTTCCTTACATTGTAAGTGTGCAGACTGCCAGCGGAGTACTCTAGTGAACCTTTTAGCAAATTCCATTTTTTCGTTATCTCATCGTCCCAGCTGGTAAACAGTTTGGGACTTCTATACTGAAACTTTTGTTTGGCCATTAGAATCTCACAAAGCCCAATTTCAATCTTATTTACCATTGCTTCCATAGTAGAAGCCTTTTCCTAAAAAATCCTTGAGTTCCTTTTGCGCCAAATGTGCCACATAATCATTGATGGCCCCGCGATCCAAATACCCTCCCAAATAGAGTTTCTAAGCCTTGGCCAGCTAACAAACATAGAAAGGAGATCATTGGAAAGGGTTCCTTTCCATCCATAATAGTCAAGAAACTAGGACCAAACACTATTAGCAAAGGGACAATTCAAGAGTAATTGATCAGTATCCTCCTCATCTTTCTGGCACATCACACACCTAGATGGTCCACAAATTCCAATAGATTTCAACCGCTCTTGATTGATAATTCTCTTATGCAAAGTAATCCATGAGAAATACATTGCCTTAGGTAGGCACCCAGGGTTCCAACAAAGCTCTACTGGCCAACCTAAGCCAGATTCCAATTGATTCAACAGTCTGTAGCCCATTTTAACTCAGCATCTCCCAGAAGAAGCTCTGGTCCATACAATGGAGTCATTCGATTCATTCATGAAAATCTTTCAAGTTTCTAATTCCATTCTTAGAATTTATTTCTCTTCAATATGGATGTCAATATTGTCTAGCAACTTCCAATTCCATTGTAGTCTACCATTGACAAAGGAAGAATAAATATAATCTCTTACTTGTGATCCCCAAAGTTCTGATAGAACATTTCTACAATTAATGAGCTTCACATCATTTCTTAGGGAAGGATACCCGTTCCAAAAGTCAAGCTAGAAATGGGTTGAAATCCCATTGTTAATCTTCCACGAAATGTGTTCTATGATAAGGTTTCTACATTGGAGCATAAAATTCCATATGTGAGATCCTCTTGATGGATTTGGATTTGTAAGAATTCTACTGGGGTCATCCGAATCCAAGTATTTGTGTTGTAAAATTTGACACCATTTTTTGTGTGGATGTTCATACATCCTCCAAATGAGTTTAGCCCCTAGAGCTTGATTTTATTTTTGAATTTTCCTGGCACCAACTCCACCATGGGCCTTGTCCCTGTAAAATGTATCCCATCAAGTAAGGGCACTTGTCTAGCCTCATTGGAACCTTCCCATAAGAACTTCTTTAGAATCCCCTCAATACAATTGTTTGCCTTGTTGGTGACTTGGATACAAGAAAGAAGGTAGATAGGGATAGCGGACAAGACTGTTTTGAACACAATTATTTTCCCTACTGGAGTGATCCATTTTCCCTTCCACATAGAAACCCTATATCTGTACTTCTCTATTGTTTCACTCAAAAGATTTGTTCTAATGGATCCTTTAAATAAGGGGACCCCAAGTACTTTCCAGGAAGATCTGCGACCTGGAATTCAAGCATAGACAAGATCTTTCTCCTAACACTTTTCTTGGTATTGAAAAAATAAATACAAGATTTTTGTTTATTTATTACCTATCCCAAAGCTTGCACATACTTCTCTAGCATGTCCTTGATTACCTTAGCCTCTGTCAACTAAGAGAATCCATATAGAATTGTATCATCGACAAACTATTGATGCCTCAAGGAAGGGAAATTATCTACCATGAACACACCCTTCCATTGTCCCATCTTAGCCAAATGCTTGATTTCCCTTCTGAGGGCCTCAACCATGATGGAGAACAAGAAAGGGGAGAGTGGGTCTCCCTAGCATAGGCCGTGAGTGGGAGAAAAGAATCCAACTAGGCTATCCTTGATAAGGATGGAATAAAAAATTGAAGACACAGAGTTGAAAATCAATTTGGTCCATTCTAATATTTTCATAATAAATCTCCAATGGACCCTGTTGTAAGCCTTGCTTACATCTAGTTTCAAAACCATGCAACTTTGATTGGTGGAGGTAATTAAATTGATAGACTCATGAGAAACTATAATATTGTCTGTTATTATTCTTCTTGGTGTGAACCTACTATGTTCCTCAGAGATAATTAGGGGTGGGAGAGGTTTGACCCTATTGGTAATTACCTTAGTAATTATTTTGTAGATTGTATTGCAGAGCGAGATAGACCTAAAATCTAAAAGAGAGTCAAGATCAGTTTTTTTGGAATCAGGGCAATTAAGGTGGAGTTGATGTCTTTTATGACACATTTTTATTTCCTCGAATCCTCCACTAAGTGCCAAACATCTTCCCCTAAGATGTGCCAAATGTTTTGGTAGAAACTAGTCAGAAACCCAATGAGACTAGGGGATTTATCATGGGCCATCTCAAAAACTGCGGCTTTAACTGCATCCTTCATAATAGGGGCTAAAAGCATTTGATTGTTTTCATCACTCACAATTTTTAGAATTAGACTAAGGAAGTGAGATTGATCTAAAAATTTGTGGCTTCTGTGCATGCTAGTAAATTTTGAAATAAATCCAGAGTGGCATCTTGAATAGCCTTTGTATCAACTAAAGTTATTCCCTCATCATTTTTTTCGGAAGTGATCTTATTCTGCATTCTTCAACACTTTGTGGTGTTGTGGAAGTATTTCATGTTTAGGTCCCTTGCTTTCAACCACAACTCCCTTGATTTTGACTTCCAATATACCTCTTTCCTTGCAAGTATCTCCTCATAATCCTTTAAAAGTTCTTTCTCTGCAAAGAAAACTTCCTCTGTCATCCCGTGCTCTAGAATGTGGTTGTGAAGGGCCTTCTTGTTCCCCCTCAATCCACTCTTTCTCAGAAAAAATGTTTTTGAAAGATTCCTTATTCCATTTCCTCAACTTGTGTTTAATTGCAATCAGCTTTTTTGCAAACATGAACATCTTTGTGCCCTTTTGTACCTATATATTCACCCACCAATCTTCCATCAGACTCAAGAGCGCGTCACTACACAACCACATATGTTTGAATTTGAATGGACATGTATCCAGGGAATTATCTATTGAATGCACAAGACAACTAAGAGGGGGGGTGAATCAGTTGTAACATAAACTTCAAACCCTCATAAACATTCAGATCCACATTAGCTTAATTAACCCTTAAACTTGTTATGATGATTAAGCATGAAAAACAAATAATAGAAGCTAAATCATAACAACACCAAACACAAGACAACACTGGCGCACTTAGATTACTTTGTCATTAACTACAACTCAAGAAATGAACTTGCGAAGCACCAAACCATGAACATCTTGAATTGAAGAAAGATATAGACCTTATAAGCATAAATCCATAACCGCAAAGCCAAAAACAAATCTGCGGAGAAATGTGGAGCAAAACAGTTTCTCCCAGACACCTCTGCACAACTCAGAAACATAGTCCACACACTGGTGAACACAACTTTCTTTGTACAATGAACCAGAGAACAAAACTTGCAGTATAACATCTTTGAACACCTCTAAACAACATATTCAAACTGCAAAAGTAGATCTTCAATAAGGAATAAATGCGGAGCAAAACCAAAACACTACTCTGTTAAGCTAGAACACATCTTCAGCACACTATTTCCTTTATTGATCAAATTTTCTCAAAATCACTTGGAAACCAACCATCAGGAGCATATTCGTAACATCTTTAGCATCACCTTCAGCAAAGCAACTCAATCAAATAGCTCATATCATTGCAACATCCTCATCTCTACTCAACCTTTTCTTTGATCTCTACTCAACACAAACTACTCATACTCTTACATCATTCCTTAACTCATACTCTTGAAACAGTTGACACCAATGACAACACAAGCTTGTTGACATCAATAAAAAAATTGATTGCACATACTTGCAACATTATCATCCTCAATAAAGATTGAAACTGGGTAATGATCAAACCCAGGACAGGTGATCATTGATGTCAGGGTGAAATCTATATTTAACCAGCTTGAGCTAATGAGGAATCGATCAAGGCATTCAATAATACTTGTGAATCCTTGTCTTCTATTGGTCCATGTATAGCTTTCATTTTTGGTGCAACATCAATTAAACCTAGAAAACCTACAAATTCCTAAAAATCCCTTTATTTTTTGCTTATTTGAAAGTTGTCACCCTTCTTTTATCCTTGTGCCAAAATTGTATTGAAATCTCCTCCTATCAAAAACAACTTGAAGTTATTAGATTCAAGGAAGAGTCGAATTTGACTCCAAACCTTTATTTTGTCCTCAGTCTTGATAGGCCCATAGAAATTCACAAGCCTGAACATGAAATTGGAAGAATTGAAGTGAGCCCTCATCACCATCTAACTGGAGGACTCCAAGCAGATGCTAACCGAGCCTTCTTCTAAGAAGGACCCAGAGGATGTGGTTTTATCGGAGGATACAATGGCTTCCTTGGTGATTGTTATCCCTAAGCCTACCACCCTTTCCATTTAGAGGAAGAAAGTGATGCAAAGGGAAAACCAGTTAACATTAACACAGGTTGTGGAATCCTTGGAAAGCCCACAAAATATCCATTATAGTGTGAATCGGCCAGATAAGGTAGAAGTCACACCGAAATATACATAGGCTTGCCTATCGGCAAGATTTTGAACTTCTTTTACCGACCACTCGATACCATGCATTGTTTTCTTCATCGGTGAGACTCCTATCTATCAGCGAGTTCCTTGAATCTCCTGTCGACGCCGCAGTTTACGCCGATAGGCTTACCATCGGCAAGACCTTAACTATCGGCAACCCTCATACATTTCCCACCGACGTCTCTTTCACTCCGATGAGTCTAACACATAGCTGTCGGTAAGACTTGGGCCATCGGCAATACATTTCCCGCATCCCTCGACAACACATCTCTCACCGATGAGCCTTCCATCAGCGAGACTTCTTAGTTCTCACCCCGATCGTAATTCTTATGCCGATATGCATTGCATTTAACATCACCTTTGGCAAGACATGCCTACTGTCGGCCCAGCTTTAGATTCTTTCACCGATGCATACCTAGAATTTGTTATGCAATCTGTGGGGTCCACAGTCTTTGACCCAACCGGTTGTATGTCTAAAAGGATAGATACACAAAAACTATTCTGTCATATGACTGACGTATACACATCGATTGATCTCGCATACATTTGTATACACATGAAGTGCTAATTCCTTCTCTGCACATTGTAACCAAACAGAACACACGAGAATAACTAAAAACTTGACAGGACATAAATAGATCTAACTATCACGGAGGTCATTCCACTGGTTTCGAAGAAACCCACCAGTGGAATGACTCCAAATCGATGTTCTAGTAATTAGACCAGGAACTAAACCTTTTCTATTCCTTCCAGAGATTATACATACAAAAATTGTTCTCTTTTCTCTTTCTGTTCGTTCACTCCTCTCCCTCTACACGAACAGAGACCAACTATATAAAGACTCTCAATTGACAGTTACACATGGTGGAAAACGAACCACCACTGCCAATCAGTTACACTCCTTGTTCGGTTACAAGCTTTTAAGTTGTTTCTTGACATACATGTCATTATGCGGCTAACTAAGACTCAAAGTGGCCTAAGGCCTTACAACATAACATTTTGGACATAACATAAAATGTATAGAACCCTCAAATTCTTAATGTCTTCAAGGTGCTTCTGCACCATACTCCCAGACTTGAAAATTTTCCATGTCCCATGGAAATGCTCAGTGAAAAGCCTGCAATATCTTTTGGCTTTCTCGATGTCTTCAATACTAACTGGATGCCTCTGCTGCTTCCTCTTTACCTTCTAACTGTGACTCCTATTAATGGAGTTTGACTGGCTGCCTCCAAGGTGCATCAGAAGTTCACTCCTTCCTGCTACAACAACACTTCTGTCCCTCACCTGGGAGTCCTCTCTTGCCTCTCTCCCCAAGACTGTTGGCGACAACCAATGGACCATCTTCTCTGGCCCTCTTGACAGACCTTCATGTCTGCCTACAGCAGTGAGTGAACTTGCACCTGCAACCATAAAACTTCTCAACAAGAATCAGATAGTAAAAACCAATGCTCATCCCGAACTCCTGGTGTAGATTGCCTCCTTCGGCGCTCTATCTACACGCTCAGAATCTTTTGAGCTCTGATACCAATTTGATGCAGAGGGAAAACCAGTTAACATTAACACAGGTTGTGGAATCCTTGGAAGGCCCACAAAATAGCCATTATAGTGTGAATCCGCCAGATAAGGTAGAAGTCACACCGAAATATACATAGGCTTGCCTATCAGCAAGATTTTGAACTTCTTTTACCGACCACTCGATACCATGCATTTTTTTCTTCATCGGTGAGACTCCTATCTATTGGCGAGTTCCTTGAATCTCCTGTCGACACCGCAGTTTACGCCGATAGGCTTACCATCAGCAAGACCTTAACTATCGGCAACCCTCATACATTTCCCACTGACGTCTCTTTCACTCTGATGAGTCTAACACATAGCTGTCGGTAAGACTTGGGCCATCGGCAATACATTTCCCGCATCCCCCGACAACACATCTCTCACTGATGAGCCTTCCATCGGCAAGACTTCTTAGTTCTCACCCCGATCGTAATTCTTATGCCGATATGCATTGCATTTAACGTCACCTTCGGCAAGACATGCCTACTATCGGCCCAGCTTTAGATTCTTTCACTGATGCATACCTAGAATTTGTTATGCAATCTGTGGGGTCCACAGTCTTTGTCCCAGCCGGTTGTATGTCTAAAAGGATAGATACACACAAACTATTCTGTCATACGACTGACGTATACACACCGATTGATCTCACATACATTTGTATACACATGAAGTGCTAATTCCTTCTCTGCACATTGTAACCGAACAGAACACACGAGAATAACTAAAAACTTGACAGGACATAAATAGATCTAACTATCACGGAGGTCATTCCACTGGTTTCGAAGAAACCCACCAGTGGAATGACTCCAAATCGATGTTCTAGTAATTAGACCAGGAACTAAACCTTTTCTATTCCTTCCAGAGATTATACATACAAAAATTGTTCTCTTTTCTCTTTTTGTTCATTCACTCCTCTCCCTCTACACGAATAGAGACCAACTATATAAAGACTCTCAATTGACAGTTACACATGGTGGAAAACGAACCACCACTGCCAATCAGTTACACTCCTTGTTCGGTTACAAGCTTTTAAGCTGTTTCTTGACATACATGTCATTATGTGGCTAACGAAGACTCAAAGTGGCCTAAGGCCTTACAACATAACATTTTGGACATAACATAAAATGTATAGAATCCTCAGATTCTTAATGTCTTCGAGGTGCTTCTGCACCAGAAAGTGAGGAGGAGGATCACAAATCTTGGATGCAGATTTGGAGGAAGATGATTCCATGGGAGAATATGAGTTTGGGATAGAAAAAACTAGGATCATCAACTAAATAGCATCAAAGATTTCCTGGCTGAATCTCAAATCTAGAAAAAAGAAGGGCAAGAGGACAAATAAATAAAAAAGAGAGGAGGAGGCTTTCCAAAAGAGTTAAGTATCACTTAACATATTTTTTAGAACCAAGGGAGGAAGCCCTTGCCTTGGGAGGCAATGAAGATCTCCACATGGAATGTTAGGGGCTTAAACACCCCTAACAAACGATGCTTGGTTAAGCACCAACTTGATGTTCTCAATTCTAATTTGATTCTATTGTAGGAAACCAAACTTAATCTAGAGGAAGCCAAGGTTTTTTTAGCGACATGTAAAGATTGGGGGTGACATTTCATATAATTTGTTGGTGTGTCAAGTGGCATTGTTGTTATGTGGAGACTTAATCACCATTATTTGGGGCTTGGCGACAACCATGTTTAAATATTTTTTTGTCCACACTTTATGTTGAGCGAAAGAACAATTTTTGGTAGAGTGATCCCGCCTGCTATGGTGTAGTCATGGATGGAGGGTCTCAAAATTAGGAATGTCCTACCATGTAGCCTTAGAGTAAACACAACGAAAAACACAAAGAATGGAACAAAAAATGAAATATATATTGATTCAATATCATAAACAGTTACAATCCTCATATGCCGACAACATACAGACTACAATGGGCTCATAGGCCTATCCTCCAGCTTGTTACAATTCATATGAAAGATATAGCTTTGAAGCACTACTTTGCAATCTACTAACCTAACTTCTTAGACCATTTAAACTTAACTTCTCCCTCTAACTACATCTAGTGGATGATTATATAGCAATTCTAGTTCCAAAGAATGATCTGTGTCAGCCTTAGAATATTTCAAAGTTCAATGCTTAATGAAACGTGTAGGTCGGCCTAAATCCAATGGTGAAGCTTCCAATGTTGATGGATCTCATTGTGATTCTAGTTGAAAATGCATCTAGTCCTATAATGTCTTGTGATATTCTCCATTAGGTGTCACACATCACAAGAAGGTGCTGCAACTCCATGTGTTATGTTGAAGGCTAAATGTTCTGAACAGTGAATCCTGATGAAGCTTCTGACAACAATAACTTTTGATAGATGATAGCAAAGTTCTTGAATTCTAGATATGATGTAGATGAATCATTGAAGAGTCTTAATCCTGCTTTGCAAACTATGAAGTGATCATGTGGTAGAATGCAGTGTAATCTACTAAGACTAAACTAATTGAAATGCAAGAAACAAAAGAAATAAAATGTTTTTTTTGTTGATGTAAGATTGCCTTTCAACCTGGGATGCTCCTACATCAGACACCTGAGGTTGTTTGAAAAATGAGTCCCTCACTTTCCTGGGGCTAGAGGAAATCCAATATGGTCTACCACATCTTGAGAAATCCATGATGAATCTTTCTCTGGTCTTCCTTTCCACTTAACTAGGTACTCTTTATGCTACTTACCTCTGGTGTTGCATCTAATTCTACTATCCAAAATCTACTCTATCTGCTCTTGTTGTTGATGTGATAACTGATCCTTCAGACCAACTTTAGTAGTGCTATCACTTGATTCTCCCTCATGATACTGATATAGATCTGCAATATTGAATATGGGTGATATGCCAAATGCTTCCAGTAATTCCACTTCATTTGCATTTCCTGAGTCAAACTTCCTAAGAATCCTACATGGTCCAAAGTTTCTCATCTTCAACTTTTTGTATGTCCCTACTAGAAATCTTTCCTTTCTGAGATATATTATGACTTCATCTCTAACAGAAAATTCCTTATGTCTCCTCTTTTCATCTGCTTTTCCCTTATACTCGCTATTCATCTCTTCAAAATGCTTTTGGACTTGAGTGTGTACTATCTCCATGTATCCTACAAATTTTTCTACCTCTGCACTCCTTTTGTTATCCATACTAATGTCTCTCAACTCCGCCACTCCTCTAGGTTGTACTCTAGTCACAACTTCAAATGGTGTCTTCCCTATACTTCTACTCACTAAGTTATTGTATGCAAACTCTGCTTGTGGTAGAATTATATCCTAATTTTCTGTGTTATCTCCTATTAAGCATCTCAACAAGTTACCCAAACTCCTATTTACCACTTATGTTTGTCCATCTGTCTATGAGTGAAATGTTGAAATAAACTTTAGGTCTGTCTTCATCTTCTTCCACAATGTCCTCCAAAAATATCGTATGAACCTTGTATCCCTATGTGAAACTATACTCTTTTGCAATCCATGCAATCTCACAATCTCCTTGAAAAATAGGTTAGCAACATGTACAACATCATTTTTCTTCTTACAAGGAATGAAATGCGTCATCTTTGAAAATCTGTCTACTAATACAAGTATGGAATCATGTCCCCTCTATGTTATTGGTAACCCTAATATGAAATCCATGCTTATATCTTCCCAAGGTCTCTCTGGTACTATCAAAGGTTTTTATGATCCAGTATTCTAACTACTCCCTTTTGCAACTTGAAAAATTCTACAACTTTGAACAAACTTACTTACATCCTTATATATTTAAGGCCAAAAATAATGTTCATTCACCAAGGCTACTGTCTTATCAATACTAAAATGTCATGTTAATCCACCACTATACTTCTCCTTGATCAAATTCTCTCTCATTGATCTTCTAGGAATACACAACTGATTCCCTTTGAACAACATATCCTCTTGAATGAAATAATCTAGTCACTTTCTTCTATCTATCACAATAGGTTCTCTACATGCTTTCCATGTTTCTGTAAAATCAAGATCATCTTCATACATGTGCTTGAGTTCTTCAAAACCTAGTACTTCTACCCTCATTCCTATCAACAAGTTCCTTCTTCTGCTCAATGCATCTACAACTTTGTTTGACTTTCCACTCTAGTGCTTCAATATAAATGTATATCTCTGCATGAACTCTACCCATCTCATGTGTCTCTAATTCAACTTACCCTGACTATTCAAATGCTACAAAGCTTGATGGTCAGTGTACAACATAAATTCTTTTGGCAACAAGTAATGTATCCACTTCTTTAAGGCTTGAATTATGGCATAGAACTCCTAATCATATATTAAATATCTCCTCCTTGCATCATTCAACTTCTCAATGAAATATGCTACGAGTCTCCCTTCTTGACTTAACACTGCTCCTATTGCATTTCTACTAGCATCACAATCAATCTGAAATACTTTGTCAAAATCTGGTAATGCTAACACTGGTTGCTCTGTCACCTTTTGCTTCAAAAACTCAAAACCCTTATGTGCTCCTGATGTCCACTTAAAATCCTTCCAGACTCTCATTGTCTCTGTCATTGGTGTGCATACAATACTAAAATTTTTGATGAATTTCTAGAAGAAACTTTCCAATCCATAAAAAGATCTTACCTCTCCAATATTCACAGGCGTTGGCCATTCAACAATTGCTCTGACTTTCTTTGGGTCCATCTGCAATCCATTTGCAAAAATCACAAATCCCAAATATACCAATTTTTTCTTCATGAAACTACATTTCTTGATATTTATCAACAATTTCTCTTCTCTTAGCGTTTGAAATACTTGTCTAATATGTTGCAAATGTTCTTCCTTGGTTCTACTAAAAATCAGAATATCATCCAAGTAGACAATAACAAACTTACCCAAGAATTTCTTCAAAACCTCATTCATTCACCTCATGAAAGTACTTGGTGCATTAGTTAATCCAAAAGGCATGACTAACCACTCATACAATCCTTGATTTGTCTCAAATGCAGTTTGCCACTCATCTCCTTCTCTCATTCTAATATGATGGTATCCACTCTTTAGGTTAATCTTTGTGAAATATTTTGCTCCACTCAAACAATCCATGATGTCATCGATCCTTGGCAATGGAAATCTATACTTGACTATGATCTTATTGATTGCTCTTGAGTCTGTACACATCCTCCATTCTCCATCTTTCTTTGGTGCTAACACTGTTGGTACCGCACATGGGCTTAAACTTTCTCTAATCAATCTTTTTCTCAACAACTCTGCATTTTCTCCTGGTGTCATCCTATGTGTCACTTTATTAGGTAAACTGGCTCCAGGTATGAGATCCATATGCTAATTGATACCCTGAATTGGTGGAAATCCTTCTGGCACATTCTTTGATATAATATTTTGGTATTCTGTCAATAATTTTGCTATTTCCTTCTGCAATGGTTCTTCTCCTTTTGTAGTAGTGTTTTCTACATTTTGGGCACTACACTTCTTTGGAATCAATGCAAAACACATGTTCGCATGTGTCAATCCATCCAAAAATTTCCTTCCATCCACTAAACAAATCCCAAAGTTGCCACATACTTCACTCTTGCTCTCTTCTTCCAAAGGTATCAAGATATGTCTTTGCCCATTTAGTGTTACATTATAGGTATTCTTCCTCCCATCATGTATTGTCTTTCTATCATACTGCCATGGTCTTTCCAATAATATATTACATACATCTATCAGCATAATATCACACAATACCTCATCATTATAAGATCCTATATGAAATTTCACAAAACATTGTTCACTCACCAGTATCTTGTACTCATCTTGAATCCATGCTATCTTGTAGGGCTTTGGATGTTTCAACCTCTCTAGATTCAACTTCCTCACCATTTCTTCTGAAACCAAATTGTCTATACTACCACTGTCAATGATAACTTTGCAGTTCATTTACCTCTTGATTTACATCTTGTCTGGAACAAACTTTTTCTTTGCGATGGCTCCTCAATTGCTTCTGTTTGCAACAAAGCTCTCCTCGTGACTAATGATTCACCCTTCTCTGGTTTCCCTACTAAACTAGGTGATCCAACCGGTTCTTCCTCCACATATGTTGCTCTTGCACTATTCTCTGTCCTTTTGTTAGCACTCCTCTGATGACATTCAAATGCTCGATTTCCTTCACCTCCACACTTGAAACGGGTTCCTTTGAATGATCTATTTTTAAATCATCTTTCATCTATCTGGTATCCTTCATTGCAGTAATAATTATGACTTACTATATTGTTGTGGTAGAAACTTCTGTCATCTCTCCCTCGGTGATATGAATCATTATCTCTTTCCTCTTTGCGGTATGGTTTACTCTCCTTGTTTTTCTCTGCATATGATCTTCCTTCACCACATTGTGCTCTACCTCTTTGGAATTTTCCTCCTCTACCTCTCTATCTTTGATCATATCTCTTGTTCAACTTTTCCTCAACTTTCAGCACAAATTGATATGCTTCTTTCATTGTTATCATCCTTACCAAACTTATTCTTCTTGAATGTTTATTCTCAGTCCATTTATGTATTGTACCACTTTCTCCTTGCTTACTTCACTATGTCCAGTCCTAATAATCATCTTGTGGAATTCTTTAGTGCACTCTTTCACTCTCTTCTCCTTTTGCCTTAGGTTTTTCAATCTCTTCAGTAATTCTAACTCAAAGTCAATAGGTTGTTAGACTTAGGGCACAAAACTGAGAGGGGGGGTGAATCAATTGTACAAAACTTTCTTCGAATTAAACACTTAATTCCACTTTACAATTTAGTAGTATAATAATAAATCAATCAAGGAAACATAATGCAACAAATTAAGAGAAAAAACACATCAACACATGAGACACCAAGATTTTGACGTGTAAAACCCGGTTAAGGGAAAAACCACGGGGTGATTAACCCAAGATTGTATTCTCTATTAGAAGAATAGAAGGAACAAATGGCACATGCCAATTAGGGCTCACTGCCCAAGCACACTGCTCATAAGAGGCTCAATGCCTACAAGAGACACACTGTCTACAAAGAAATAAGTATCACATACATGAACTGGAGAATAGCATCTTCACCATGCTTGAATCAATTCCATTTAAGCCCAATACTTCTGCTTGGCCTTTCGCTCTTCTCCTTGCTACCACACACTCATCTTGACAAGGACAACTTTGAAATGACTTCGCAATCCCTTATTTATAAAAGACATCAACTTAGGAATGATCATCTAAGTCAGAAAACATCAACAAGAACATCTGCAGAATGTGTAACTCATCCGGTTAGCCAATCTTAGAAAGAACACCATCATTTGGAAGATTTCTTAATTACAAGCTCCAACTTCAATGAGGATCACCAACATGAACTGAGCATGATCCAAAGACCTCCAAAAGCTTACCTGAATCACCAAGAACATCCACACTTCATCTGCTTACTGAAATCCTTCTCCCCTTCATCCGGAACCTCAAGAACATAGTCTGTCATTACTATCACAAAGGAATAGATGCTTGTGGACCTTCAAACCATGAACCAATCAAGCTGATACTTCACAAGGACTTTCTCAACACTCCCTTAAATCCGCAGAATAGGATAATGCATTTCTAGATCTTACTGGACCTATCTGTAATACTCTATCACCACTGAACATCTGCCAGAACCGGTTTTACTTGAGTGGCCACAACTTCTCCAGATCTTCATGCGGACCTCTGAAATCTCTACTGGACCACCTTAAGACATATATCTAAAAACCCTTTAAACCACATCCTCTGATACTCATCCTATCTTGGACGTTTACCTTACTGTCATCATTGATCTTCACTGTTCCTGATTGAGACTAATTTTCTCAATATCCTCAGCACACAGCTCATCCAATCCTTATCATTAATGCAACAAGAGTATGTTGACATCAATGAAAACACTGATTAGGCCCATACTTGCAACAATCTCCCCCTTTGTCATTGATGGCAACATATGATGTGTGTTGGTTTTTCTTCTGAATCAGCATTAGGGTTTGCCAGTTCCTATGCACATGCAAATTCAGCCAACTAATACAGGAAGTTGTGTGAGCTGCCTCCCCTTCACTTCTGGTTCTACCGCACTAAGGGGGGTATCCCTATAACTAAAGATGTAACCTTGACTAGCTCAAAGATAGAAAGATCTAACTTGACAACAATAGGCAGAATACTCTCATGTATGGACCAAGATCTGCATGATAGATCACAAGGTGGGCAACATTCTTGGACATATGTGTTTAGTTGGGTATGAGAGTATGCAGGGGTTTCCTAATCCTACTCCTACAACTAACAGGTGGAAGTGATGAGATGGGTGGACATAATGTCCTGGATGCAAGACAAGGGGTTTTGGCTCATAACTACTGACTTAGAAGTAGACTAGTGCCTATCCATTAGGCAAGGAGTCAACTAGACGTATACAATAGATGGTTTGCAACTTTCACTCAAGTTTCAGGGGGTTGGACTGATGCTTGCCTTACAAACATCACCCAAGAATGGGTATCTAACTGCCTCTACTTACAGATATCCCTGCTGACATGCAACCTTCCCCATGCTCAACCTAAAATAGTTTAATCCACTCCTTGAATGGAAGTTACAGATCAAGCATGCAGTATAGATATCTATACCCTAGAATCTATGAAACCCTTAGCAACCAGATTCAAAAGAAGGATGACATGCAAGAAATGCAGACAAGCAGATAGACACATGCAATAAGCATTTTTCATATAAATCAACACTGAAACTGAAAATATGTGCAAAATACACTCATGCTGCAACACATAAACTCCAAAATGGGATGGAACAACCAAGTTCATGCCCTATTCTTCATTATTTACACAAAAATGCCCCAGGCCTTCAACAACCTAAAATGAGTGACACAGTCTGCCTTTTATAGCAAAACCGTGTACTCAACGAATTAATTACATGGCACGTCAAAAATTTGCCGGATACAATGCATCAGAAAAATGGTGCTCAAAATAGTAAATGCTACAGCTAGAAATAGAGGACAGAGTAGGTGAGAATCGGGATCTGCACAGCCACCTGAAGATTTTCTCTTAAATCTGATAGTTGACCCATCAACTTGACCCATCGCGCCCCTGCAAGATCACCATTAAAGCTTCATCTACCCGCAGCCTCTGGAAACGCAGCCGCAACAAACCTCTAGAGTTTTCCCACTCAAAAATAGTCATAGATACTCAGGAAAAACCCGTCGCTACAGGTTCAAAATATGGCTGTCGATCTAAAACCCATCGCAGAGATCTACGGCCCCAAAAAATGTCAAAGTCGCCACCAACTAGATCGTGCCACATAGGCACCTGAAGTTTCTATCATTGGGACCCATCGCTTCTCATTTCCTTTCAAAAAAGAGGACACACAGCGGCCTCCACAGCATTATTGAAAAATTAGGGACTCTCCTGCTGAAACTTATGCGGAAGCCGACACGTGGTGGGTTCCGCGCTCCTACTGAGGAACATAGAAGAGACTTGTTGAAGCTCCTGTGGAAATCGACACTTGGTGCTTTTCGTGCCCCTCTCAAGAAACAACAGAGACATAGTTGGGACTCACGCGGATGCCGACACTTGGTATCATCTGCAACACTTTTAGAAACTTTATAAAAGGGGCTCTCGAAACTCAGGCGGAGGTTGACACTTGGCACCATCCGCAGCAGCAGAGACTCTTCACTGGGACCCACCCTATCTGTGCCAAACTTTGAAACAAATAGAAACTAGCGCAGAGGCCGACAGGTGGCGAGCTCCGAAGCGACCACAAGGGGCACGCGACATCTTCCGCCCTAACTCAGAAACTTAGAAGAAACTTTTTGAAACATGAGCGGATGCTGACACTTGGCGCTTTCTGTGCCCCTTTCATAAACACTTAGGGTCTTTTGAAACATCGGTGGAGGCCGCCACTTGGCATAGTCTGCGGGCTTTTGAGTTGCTTTCTTTGTGTCCCTTGGGTGCCTCCACGTGGTACCTTTTGCGGCACTCTTGAAACATAAAAGAAACTTTATTGAAACTTCGGTGGAAGCTGGCACGTGGCACCCTCTGCACCTAGTTGAAACTTTAAGGGGCTACTTCCGCTGCTGACACGTGGCATGCTTTGCGGGAAGCAAAAACAAAGGCACAGACTTAAACTAGGGCTCAACACATGGTGGTCCCGCAGCACTGGCATAAATAGACCCTCTTAGCCACTGTTAGAAACATTTTAGAAGCTGGAAACTGTGGCTCAAAATACATTCCTAAATGCATGTAACTTATTTTTTAAAGGGTCGATAGAAACTCCCGACCCGCCACTGCCATTTTGACCTGCGCACAACTAATTTCTTGCATTTTCACAACTGCAGAGGCCAAAAAAGTTAGGATTTTAGATTTTTGGGAAGAGGCCTCACTTGAAACCCCAAACATAAATTATTACTAACATAGGGTCCGATTGGGGACGTACAGGCGCATGACTGCAGCGAGAACCTCAGATCTCTGGGATGCAGACCAGTCCCTTATCCATTAGGCATAGAGTCAAATACTGCATTGACCTGCATCACCAAACACACTTGATGGCCTAAGGCCACCAAGAAAAGAAAAACTTGTATCTCCCCTTATCAAACACCTTGTTTTCATCTGCATTCACTGGATCAAGCCTGGAGATACTATTATGACTTACCCACAAATAAACCTTGCCATCTGCATATTTAACGCTCTGATCTAGCTTGTCACTATCACCCCTATGCAGACAACCTTCAGCATCATGTGACATGTGGGTGTCAAATTTATCAAGCAATGCATATTCATATGGAATATAGCACTTATCATCTACATCAACAATATGCATTGTAAAATGATCTCCTAGCTGGACTGAAAAATGAAAGCACTCAAAGTCCACCACACAGCTAGGAAGATCAGGGCTCATTACATCAGCTGGCCTATCAAAAGAAAAGCTTTCAAAATCATAGTTGTGCACATCATGCACACAACCATTAGGTACATCATGCTGGAAAAGATCAGGATCTGGCACCTCTTTACAATCAAGCACATTTTTACAATCACTTACCTGATGTATGTTGGCTTCTGTTTCATCAGGATGAGAAACAGAATCCAAGTCAAAAACAGTGTCTAAATCCTCACCATACTCAAATGGATCCTCATCACCATATGTGTCATAAATGGGTGACCCAAGTGTCTCAGCCTCATCATGGTATGCCATTTGTTCATGGACAACAGAACATGCATCTTCATCACCAATGGATTCACTCTGTGGAGGAGTATCAGCCTGTTTGCTTACTTATTCTCTATCCTAAGCACAGTACTCACAATTATCTCCACAAATCCATTCAAAAAGATGTTCATTGCTGTCCACAACCTCATTATTGTTTTCATGGCTAGATGCCTCAACCTTGCAATGGGATTCATCATTGATCCCTTCAATGGCATCCTCAACTGATATCTTCTCATTTTCACTTTTATCTTCACATGATGCCAGGCTCTCAAGGTCATACTCAAGATAAAAAGGGCTGAGAAGAGGTTTAGCCTTCTGACTAGCAGACACAACAGGGTTACTGCTTTTTAACTGGGCCTACCTAGCCTCTAAGAATATCAACCTATTTTTTAGCTCTTCTATTCTTTTATTCAACATTTCACCCCCTTCTTGACTGAGTATGGGATAAAACATACTTGGATTCACAAAAATCTTACTCTTAGACATCATTTGTCTGCCTAAGACCTAAGGCTTCCCCTGGCATCTAACTTATGCAGTAAACAACAAATATAAAGGGGAAGAAGCTACGTACCTTTTCTCATCCAGATGTAGAAATATGAACATCTTTGTCACATCACATACATCTATCTTTCATGTGCATTAAGATCTTTTTTGCAGAGTCACCACCTCTCCAGAGAGGACAAAATTTTCAATGGCTGAAAGCTACTTTTCTAGGTTCATTCCACCAGTAGAGCATCATTTTGTTAGTGACTCAGATGGGCCACAAATACATTCCTTTTTTATCAATCCATCCCTAGCGGAGTCGCCATTTTGTTATGACTCGGATGGGCCACAAGTATATCACCAAGGATGACTAGATATTACTTTTGATCAATCACATCCCTAGTAGAGTCACCATTTTGTTGGTTTTTCTTCTGAATCAACATCAGGGTTTGCCAGTTCCTATGCACATGCAGATTCAGCCAACTAATACAGGAGGTTGTGTGAGCTGCCTCCCCTTCACTTCTAGTTCTGCCACACCAAGGGGGGTATCCCTATAACTAAAGATGTAACCTTGACTAGCTCAAAGATAGAAAGATCTAACTTGACAACAACAGGCAGAATACTCTCATGTATGGACCAAGATCTGCATGATAGATCACAAGGTGGGCAACATTCTTGGACATATGTGTCTGGTTGGGTATGAGAGTATGCAGGGGGTTCCTAATCCTACTCCTACAACTAATAGGTGGAAGTGATGAGATGGGTGGACATAATGTCCTGGATGCAAGACAAGGGGTTTTGGCTCATAACTACTGACTCAGAAGCAGACTGGTGCCTATCCATTGGGCAAGGAGTCAACTAGACGTATACAACAAATGGTTTGCAACTTTCACTCAAGTTTCAAGGGGTTGGACTGATGCTTGCCTTACAAACATCACCCAAGAATGGGTATCTAACTGCCTCTACTTACAGATATCCCTGCTGACATGCAACCTTCCCCATGCTCAACCTAAAACAATTTAATCCACTCCTTGAATGGAAGTTACAGATCAAGCATGCAGTATAGATATCTATACCCTAGAATCTATGAAACCCTTAGCAACCAGATTCAAAAGAAGGATGACATGCAGCAAGTGGAGACAAGTAGATAGACACATGCAATAAACATTTTTCATATAAATCAACATTGAAACTGAAAATATGTGCAAAATACATTCATGCTGCAACACATAAACTCCAAAATGGGATGGAACAACCAAGTTCATGCCCTATTCTTCATTATTTACACAAAAATGCCCCAGGCCTTCAACAACCTAAAATGAGTGACAAAGTCTGCCTTTTATAGCAAAACCATGTACTCAATGAATTAATTACATGGCACATCAAAAATTCACCAGATACAATGCATCAGAAAAATGGCACTCAAAATAGTAAATGCTACAACCAGAAATAGAGGACAGAGTAGGTGAGAATTAGGATCTGCACCGCTGCCTGAAGATTCTCTTAAATCTGGTAGTTGACCCATCAACTCGACCTATCGCACCCCTACAAGATTGCCATTAAAGCTTCATCTACTTGCAGCCTCTGGAAATGCAGCCGCAACAAACCTCTAGAGTTTTCCCGCTCAAAAACAGTCATAGATACTCAGGAAAAACCCATCGCTATAGGTTCAAAATATGGCCATCGATCTAAAACCCATCACAGAGATCTACGGCCCCAAAAAATGTCAAAAAGTCACCACCAACCAGATCATGCCACATAGGCACCTGAAGTTTCTATCATTGGGACCCATCGCTTCTCATTGCCTTTCAAAAAAGAGGACACGCGACGGCCTCCACAGTGTTCTTGAAAAATTAGGGACTCTCCTGCTGAAACTTATGCAAAAGCCGACACATGGTGGGTTCTGCGCTCCTGCTGAGGAACATAGAAGAGACTTGTTGAAGCTCCTGTGGAAATCGACACTTGGCACTTTTTGTGCCCCTCTTGAGAAACAACGGAAACACAGTTGGGACTCACGCGGATGTTGACAATTGGCATCGTCCGCAACGCTTTCAAAAACTTTATAAAAGGGGCTCTCGAATCTTAGGCGGAGGTTGACACTTGGCACCATTCGCAGTAGCAGAGACTCTTCACTGGGAGCCACCCCGTCTGTGCCAAACTTTGAAACAAATAGAAACTAGCGCAGAGGCTGACAGGTGGCGAGCTCCAAAGTGACCACAAAGGGCACATGGCATCTTCCGCCCTAACTCAGAAACTTAGAAGAAACTTTTTGAAACATGAACGGATGCTGACACTTGGTGCTTTCCGCGCCCCTTTCATAAACACTTAGGGTCTTTTGAAACATCGGCAGAGGCCGCCACTTGGCATAGTCCGCGGGCTTTTGAGTTGCTTTCTTTGTGTCCCTCGGGTGCCTCCACGTGGTGCCTTCCACGGCACTCTTGAAACATAAAAGAAACTTTATTGAAACTTCGGCAGAAGCTGACACGTGGCACCCTCCGCGCCTAGTTGAAACTTTAAGGGGCTACTTCCACTGCTGACACGTGGCACGCTCTGCATGAAGCAAAAACAAAGGCATAGACTTAAATTGGGGCTCAACACACAGTGGAATAGACCCTCTCAGCCACTGTTAGAAACATTTTAGAAGCTGGAAACTGTGGCTCAAAATGCATTCCTAAATGCATGTAACTTATTTTTTAAAGGGTCGATAGAAACTCCCAACCCGCCACTGCCATTTCGACTTGCGCACAAGTAATTTCTTTCATTTTCAAAACTGCAGAGGCCAAAAATGTCAGGATTTTGGATTTTTGGGAAGAGGCCTCACTTGAAACCCCAAACATAAATTATTACTAACAATGTGAAAAATTGTTTTGACCATCAAGACAAGAACTTCTCCTCACTGTCACAACTCCCCCTATCAGCAACAACCATTCACATGTCTTTTCTCCCTTTACTTCTCCCCCTTTGATCAGAAACCACTTCACTTGTTTTTGACATGTCTTCTCTCCCCCTTTGACGTCAATGGCAAAGGGCACATACTTGCAATTCCAACACTTTAGAATCATACCTGTTGCTCCCCCTGAGTAGCAGCTCCCCATCATCAATCTAGATTACAAGATATGACTGTGATATCCACTAGACTGATGCACCTTTGTGCACCTTAGTTCATCACTGGAGGGGCAATAACCCCTAACTTCTCCCTGAGATACTCAAAAGAATCCTTAGGTAGAGGTTTAGTAAAGATGTCTGCAATCTAATCCTTGGAAGGTACAAACTCCAATCTAACTTCATTCTTGTTCACTTGCTGTCTCAAAAAGTAAAACTTGATGGATATGTGTTTAGTCTTTGAATGTAACACCAGATTCTTAGATATATTTATTGCACTTGAGTTGTCACAAAAGATTGTGATAGGTTCCTCATACTCCACTTTGATATCTCTTAGCATCTGCTTCATCCACAAGACTTGAGTGCAACTACCTACTGCTACAATATATTCTGCTTCAGTTGTAGACAGAGATATTGCCTCTTATTTCTTTCTTAGCCAAGAAACCAATCTCTTCCCCAAAAAGAATGCTCCACCACTGATACTCTTCCGGTCATCCACATCTCCTGCCCAATCCGCATCTATATATGCATGAAGAGAGAATTCATGATCTCTAGGATACCACAAACCATACTCAACTATCCCTTTTAGATATGTAAAAATCCTCTTGATTGCCATGACATGAGATTCTCTAGGATCAGCCTGAAATCTAGCAACAAGACCAACAACCTGCATAATGTCTGGTCTAGTTTGAGTAAGATACAATAGTCCTCCAATCATTGACCTGTACTTTGTCTGATCAGCCTTAGGAGAGTCATCATCTTTTCTCAATTTACATCCGGTTGCCATGGGATTATTCATTGGTTTTGAGTCTTCCATCCCAAATTTCTTCAACAATTCTTTCACATATTTGGTCTGAGAAATGAAGATTCCTTTCTTTGTTTGAGTGATTTGTAGTCCCAAGAAGAAATTTATTTCACCAAGCATGGATATCTCAAATTCACTTTTCATTTGATTTGCAAAGGTTTTACACATACTATCTCTTCCTCCAAAAATGATGTCATTAACAAACACTTCAACAATCAAGATATTTTCATGGTCAATTTTAAAATACAAATTACTGTCAGCAGTACCTTTGTTGAAACCAATCTTCAAAAGATGTTTATACAATCTTTCATACCAGGCTCTTGGGGCTTGCTTCAGTCCATACAATGCCTTCTTCAACTTGAAAACCATATTACTATGATCAGACAATTGAAATCCATCTGGTTGCTCAATGTACACTTCTTCTTCCAAGTCACCATTTAGGAAGGCAGACTTGACATCCATCTAATATACTTTGAAATCTTTGAAGGCAGCAAATGCAAGAAATAATCTAACTGCTTCAATTCTTGCCACCAGAGTAAAACTTTCTTCAAAATCAACTCTTATTTGAGAATAGCCCTTGTAGACCAATCTGGCTTTATTTCTGATTACTTCACCAACTTCATTTAGTTTGTTCTGGAAGACCCATTTGGTTCCAATCACATTCTTGTTTCTAGGTCTAGGAACAAGATCCCAAGTGTGATTTTTCTCAATTTGCATCAACTCTTCCTCCATTGCTTTGGTCCAGTTTTCATCATTGCATACTTCATTTATTGTCTTAGGTTCAATCTTTGAAATCAGACAATACTCATATGAGTGTTGAGCAATTCTCCTTCTAGTTTGCACACCTTTGCTTTTGTCACCTATGATCTGATCTTCAGAGTGGTTCAGTCTTACATACCTTGGAACTTTGGGAGTTTCTTGCACTTCTGCTTCTTGATCAGGCTCATTTAGACTTATCTCTTCTTCCTGATTTACTAGATCGGTTTGGATATGATTTTTAGAAGAGGTTTGGGCTCCTTGAATCAGAACACCATTCTGATCATCTTCATCATATTCATAAAACATTGAGGGTTTCTCAATTCCTTCATCAACCTTCACATTTGTAATTTCTATTATCTTTCTCAGTCTCTTGTTATAACACTGGTATGCTTTGCTTTGAGTAGAGTAACCCAAGAATATTCCTTCATCACTTCTAGCATCAAACTTTCCTAGATCTTCATCTCTTTTAATGTAACATTTGCTACCAAAAACTCTGAAATACCTCATAGTAGGAGTGATGCCAAACCATAGTTCATAAGGAGTCTTACCAGTATTGCTTCTGATTTGAACTCAATTGAGAGTGTAGACTGCAGTGCTGATAGCTTCTCTCCAATAGATTTGAGGAACATTTGCTTCCATCATCATGGTCCTAGAAGCCTCCTGGATGGTCTGGTTCTTTCTCTTCACTACTCGATTCTGCTGTGGAGTTCTAGGAGGAGACAACTATCTCTTTATTCCATGTTTCTTATAGAACTCTATGAACTCACTGGATGTGAATTCCCCGCCTCTATCAGACCTCATACATTTCAATTTTAATCTAGTTTCATTTTCTACCATATCTTTGAATATTTTGAATTTCTGAAGAGCTTCTGATTTCTCTTTTATAAAGGTTACCCACATCATCCGAGAATAGTCATCAATTAGCAACATAAAGTATCTATCACCTTGTACACTCCTAATTCTTGCCGGACCACAAAGATCAATATGAACTAAGTCCAATAATCCGGTAGAAGATAGTTCCTTATTTTTGAATGTGACTCTGCTTAGCTTACCCAATTGACATTCTTTGCACAAGCTATTAGTAGGTTTCACCAATTTTGGAAGATCTCTTACAGCCTGAGTGTTGCTTATCTTGATGATATTATCAAAATTCACATGACACATCCTCCTATGCCATAACCAACTCTAATCAACTTGAACAAATAGGCAACTTTTACCAGTACCAACCAAATGAAAGATATTACCTTTTGTTTGAGTACCGGATGCAATCTCTATTTTGGAACTTTCAAAGATCTTACATTTTCCATTCTTGAATCGGAGATCATGGCCTTTGTCCACCAACTGTCCAACACTGAGAAGATTGTGCTTCAAACCTTCAACATATAGTACTACCAGTTTTGTTCCTTCCATCAAAAGAAATAGTTCGTCTACCTTTGATTCTACCAGCAGAATTATCACCAAACTTTACCACTCCTCCATACCTCTCCAAATCTATGAACTTATTTTTGTCACCTATCATATGGTGAGAGCATCCACTGTCAATGACCTAGTCATCCTTCTCTTCAACTTGGGCAGCCAGAGATTTTTCAACAGTCTTATGATTGACAGATACAGAGGAAATTGGATCTTCTTCCTTGATGGCAATGAACACCCATTAATTTCTGGATTTGTTTCCTATCTCTGATTCATCATCTATTACTCCTTCATTATCATCATCTTCATGTACATAGTAACAGTTCTTTTGGAACCTTGGCTTGTTAGGATTTTGTCTTAATAACCTTTTTGGACACCTTGAGGCAAAATGACCAATCTTATTGTAGTTAAAACACTTAAAAGGCAATTTTCCTTCATACTTATCAGATCCTCTTGGCAGTCTTTTTGCAATATGGGCTTCAAGATGAGGTTTCAGCTTCTTCTTCTTCCAGATCTTTTCTTGCTTTTTCATACCATGATAGTTTCCTTGAAGAGTTCTCTCCTGGATCAAACCTTTGTTTACCTTTTATAAAGGCACTGGCTTTGAATGTAGATTCAATCTTAGGAGGGGCATCTCCAAACTTGGTCATTTCAAAAGCAGCCAATTTACCAGCCAATTGATCTCTTGTGACAGTTGTATGAGCTCTGAATTCTTCAATGGCAGCAACCTTAATTTTATAAGAAGCAGGAAGGGATCTAAGAACTTTGCCAACAATCTCATTTTCATCCAAGACTCCACCAGCATTTCTAATTCCACAAACAAGCTCATTTACTCTTGGCATAAAGGTAGAGATATTTTCATCTTCTCTCATCTTTAGGTTTTCAAATTTCCCTTTCAGACTTTGTAGTCTTGCACATTTAACATACTTGTCTCCTTCATGCAGAAGTTCTAGTTTTTCCCAAATCTCAAAAGCAGTTGGAAGGTCAATAACATTTGAGAGCTCTGAATCAGATAATGCACTTAGAAGAGCTTCTATAGTCCACAGATTGTTTTCAACATCTGTGATTTCATTTGAGGCTTTCGGACCACCTTGTGGAGGAGTATACTTTGTTGTAACCATGGTCCAGTATGCCATTCCCATACATTGCAAGTGATATTTCATGCAACCTTTCCAAAGATTGAAATTGGTTCCATCAAACTTCGGACTATCCTTCTTGTAAGACATCATTCTGGATCTCCTCAAGCGGTTAAGCTCCTTTCAAAGGAACTTGGCTCTAATACCAATTGTTAGACTTAGGGCACACAACTAAGAGGGGGGGTGAATCAGTTGTACAAAACTTTCTTCGAATTAAACACTTAACTCCACTTTGCAATTTAGCAGTATAATAATAAATCAATCAAGGAAACATAATGCAACAAATTAAGAGCAGAAACACATCAACACATGAGACACCAAGATTTTGACGTGGAAAACCCAGTTAAGGGAAAAACCATGGGGTGATTAACCCAAGATTGTATTCTCTATTAGAAGAATAGAAGGAACAAATGGCACATGCCAATTAGGGCTCACTACCCGAGCACACTGCTCACAAGAGGATCACTACCTACAAGAGACACATTGTCTACAAAGAAATAAGTATCATATACATGAACTGGAGAATAACATCTTCACCATGCTTAAATCAGTTCCATTCAAGCCCGATACTTCTACTCTGCCTTTCGCTCTTCTCCTTGCTACCACACACTCATCTCGACAAGGACAACTTTGAAATGACTTCACAATCCCTTATTTATACAAGACATCAACTTAGGAATGATCATCTAAGTTGGCAAACGTGAACAAGAACATCTGCAGAATGTGTAACTCATCCAGTCGGCCAATCTCAGAAAGAACGCCATCATCCAGAAGATTTCTTAATTGTGAGCTCCAACTTCAATGCGGATCAAAAAAATGAACTAAGCATGATCCAAAGACCTCCACAAGCTTACCTAAATAACCAAGAACATCCACACTTCATCTGCTTACTGAAATCCTTCTCCCCTTCATCCGGAACCTCAAGAACATAGCCTGTCATTACTGTCACAAAGGAATAGATGCTTGTGGACCTTCAAACCAAAAACCAATCAAGATGATACTTCACAAGGACTTCCTCAACACTCCCTTAAATCTGTAGAATAGGATAATGCATTTCTAGATCTTACCGGACCTATCTGTAACACTCTGTCACCACTGAACATCTGCTAGAACCAGTTTTACTTGAGTGGCCACAACTTCTTCAGATCTTCATGTGGACCTCTAAAATCTCTACTAGACCACCTTAAGACATATATCTACAAACCCTTTAAACCGCATCCTCCGATACTCATCCTATCTTGGACGTTTACCTTACTGTCATCACTGATCTTCACTATTCCTGATTGAGACTAATTTTCTCAATATCCTCAGCACATAGCTCATCCAATCCTTATCATTAATGCAACAAGAGTATGTTGAGATCAATGACAACACTGATTAGGCCCATACTTGTAACATAGGTATGAACTGATTCTTCAATTTTGTCACCATCCTATTCCATTTTATTATTTTCTCTTTTCCTCTCCTATTTATATCCAACTGAACTTCTTTCCACCTAATAGTAGCATGTCCTTTCAACTTGGTTTTTGCAAATATCACTCTTTCCAGATCTTCAATTTCTTCCTACTCAAAGTATTCATCCATGTCATTTATCCAGTCAATCAACTCCTTAGGGTTCAGATTTCTCACTTAGTTTGAAATTTCCATTCTAGGCCTCTTACCAATCTTAGAAATAACTTTCAACATATTTACCTAATCTGACTCTTCTTCTTCTAGGGTTTCTTCATTTTGGTCAGCTACTTGAACTCCTAATTCATCATCATCACTTTCATCCTCATGTGTAGGGTTTAGACCTCTCTTTCTATCCTCTTCTACAACATCCAATCTAACTTTCATTATTCTCATCATCTCTATCATTTCTTCCATTCTTCTGGCAACATTGGCCATAGAAAGCATCCTCCTTGGTGGCATCTCTTTCTCAGATCCTATGTAGGTGCCTCAATTCGGTGATCTGACTACAAGTTTGCAACTACCTCACAATCGGCACTCTATTGACAAACACTTGCAGGCTACCTCAGGTCAGCAATCTTTTCACCTCAAGATCTTTCAGAATGCCTTCTCTCCCCAAAGGATTCACAAACTTCACTCTTATACCACTTGGTGCAATCATGGATGGAGGGTCCCAGAATTAGGACTGTCCTACTATGCAGCCTTAGAGTAAACACAACAAAAAACGCAAAGAATGGAACAACAAATGAAATATATATTGATTCAATATCATAAATAGTTACAATCCTCATATGCCGACAACATGCAGACTACAATGGGCTCATAGGCCTATCCTCTAGCTTGTTACAATTCATATGAAAGATATAGCTTTGAAGCACTACTCCACAATTTACTAACCTAACTTCTTAGACCATTTAAACTTAAATTCTCCCTCTAACTATATCTCGTGGATGATTATATAGCAATTTTGGTACCAAAGAATGATCTGTGTCGGCCTTAGAAGATTTCAAAGTTCAATGCTTAATGAAACATGTAGGTCAGCCTAAATCCAATGGTGAAGCTTCCAATGTTGATGGATCTCATTGCGGTTCTAGTTGAAGGTGTCTTTAGTCCTATAATGCCTTGTGATATGTTCCATTAGGTGTCGTACATCACAAGAAGGTGTCGTAACTCCATGTGTTATGCTGAAGGCTAAACGTTTTGAACAATGAATCCTGATGAAGCTTATGACAATGATAACTTCCGGTAGATGATTGCAAACTTCCTGAATTCCAGATATGATGTAGATGAATCATTGAAGAGTCTTAATCCAGTGCTACAAACTATGAAGTGATCATGTAGTAGAATGAGGTACAATCTACTGAGATTAAACTGACTGAAATGCACAAAACAAAATATTTTTTTTGGTTGATGCAAGATTGCCCTTCAACCTAGGATGATCCTGCATCATCCTGCAAGATAGGCAAAAATTTGTTTTTTCTTCAACTTCTACCGATTGCATCTAGATCACGAACCTTGTGGATAAAATAATGTTTTTTGTAATCAATCTTATGGATAGTATCTTTATCCTGGTATATATGTATGAATTGCTTTCCATTATTTATTCATTGATCTCCATTAGGGCACCAAGACAATTTCCAATTTTCTTCAGACACTTGTCAACCTAAAATTTCATCAAGAGGTTGTAAAATCTCAGCCAGATTGGTTCTTCTACCGGGGCAGATTTCACAGAATCAAAATTGGGGTTCCATCTTTGGATATAGAGATATGAATTTCCTTCCATCCAAACTCCACTATTTAGTCTTTCTTCACAATCCTCCTTGTTCAAGAAGATGGCAATGAAGAAGCTCTTTGGTAAAAATTTCAAAATAAAGCTACTCTTCTAGTTGTTCTTCACCCATTCTTCTATTTTAGCCCTTGATTTATTTCCTTCCATGAATCTGCAAATAATCACATTTTCTCTCATCATTAGAAGATTTGCATCTGCTTCATCAGAAAAACCAATCTCATAACCATTGAAATATGTCGAAATATCATGTGGTGGTGTCAAAATAGCATTGTCTTGTGCCTGCTTTTTTCATGTGTGACCTCCTTTGCTAGCCATAGGTTGTTAATTTTATAAATGTTGGTTATTTTATATATAATCATATATAAAAAATGGTTTTTTATATATATAATCATTATATATATATATATTGATGAAGGGGGTAAATCATAAAACACACAACAACAAAAATTGCACACAGAAAATAGAACTTCCTTTATTGATTTGGACAATTTATTACATTACAGAAGCTCAAATACAATCAGAGGAATCAACCCTCCATAGGCTACAACACATTACAGCTTCCTATTCCCAGACTCTAGAATCACTTGCCTTCTGTAACCCCAAATCAGCTAGGGTTTCTATTTTCTCACCTATTCTTGACTCCACACTTGCCCCCTTAACTCTACTACTGCACAAGGTTCCCAAAAATGGTTATTAATAGCCTTTTTGGCGGCCAACAACCTAATTTCAAAATTTGCATCTCCCTCCAAAAATAGGTCAACTTATGGGAGCCATAACTTTTGATCCGAGTGTCCGATTGACGAACCGTTTTATGTGTCAGAAATCTCGCGGAGTGCATTAGGCACTAAGAACCTGCTCTATCGGTTTTGGCCATTTTCGGGCCCGTACGGGGCTGTTTGGTGCCTCAAACCTGAGTTTGAATAATTTTCAGGCATTTTTCAGGAAATAAAAACTTTAATATCTTTCAGCTCGTAAATGATCTTTGTGTGATTCCCTCGCCAAAGGTCTTCTATTTCTGTTATGTAACTTCCTTTAAATTTTCACTTCAATCCGTGCCCAAATGCAAACTTTCTAAAAATAGCAGGTTACTATTTTTAGCAGTTTGGAAAAACTAAAAGTTTTACATCATTATTGAAGCGATTATGGAACCAGAACCACAAATTTTGAAAATAAATGGAAAGAACACCAATAATTTTGAAACACATCTTTTTTGGGTGATACAAGATGGCCCTTACACCACTAGATGCTCCTGCATCAAACACCCAGGGTAATTTGAGAAGTGACCATGTCACATCTCAGGTGTTTGTGTGAGGAAAACCCAAACAGTCAACCTCTGCCTTAGACAACCAAGAAGAATCTTCAATAGGTCTTCCTTTCCATTTCACCAGATATTCTTCATATTATCTGTTCTGAGTGCTTCTTTCCACACGGCTATCCAAGATCTCTTTTATCTCCTCCATTGAAGTAGATGCCGAAATACTCCATTATTCTTCTGTTGTTCCATCCTCTATGCCACCCTCATGATATTCTGTTAAATTAGCAATGTTGAACACAAGGGAAATATTAATCCCACTCGGCAGCTCTACCTCATATGCATTTTCTGAATCATGCTTCTTTAGGATTCTACATGGTCCAAATTTCTTCATTTTCAATTTATTGTATGTTCCAATTGGGAACCTTTCTTTTCTCAAGTGAACCATGACTTCATCCCCTACTTGGAACTTCTTATACCTCCTCTTCTGATCTACCTTAGCCTTGTACTGAATATTCATCTTATTAATGTGCTTTCTCACCTCTTCATGCAAATTCTTCAGATGTTCTACAAAGTCTTCAGCTTCAGCACTTGTCTTTTCTCTTTTGCCCAGCTTCCTTAACTCTGAAGCATCTTGGGCTATTCCCATATACAATCTGGAATGGTGATTTACCAGTACTCCTATTGATAGAATTGTTGTAAGCAAATTCTTCCTGGGGTAAAATCAAATCCCATCCCTTGGGCTTATCTCCTACCAAGCATCGTAGCAAGTTACCCAAACTCCTATTCACCACTTTTGTCTGTCCATCAGTCTGTGGATGGTGTGCAGAACTAAACTTCAAATCTGTTTTCAACTTCTTCCACAATGTCCTCCAAAAATAACCAACAAACTTGGTATCTCAATTTGAAACTATGCTCTTTGGTAGACCATGTAATCTCACTACCTCCCTGAAAAATAATTCAGTAATATGAACAACATCATTAGTCTTCTTGCAAGGAATGAAATGTGCCATCTTCAAGAATCTGTCCACCACCACAAAAATGAAATCATGTCCTCTCTGTGTCCTTGGTAATACAAGAACAAAATCCATACTGATATCATCCCATGGCTTCTCTGGTACAGGTAATGGCTAATATAGCCCTGTATTCTGACTCATTCCTTTTGCCATCTGACACATGCTACAACTCTATACAAATTTCCTCACATCCTGCTACAACTGTGGCCAATAATAATTTTCACCAATAATAGCAATGGTCTTATCCCAACCAAAGTGTCCAGCCAATCCTCCACTATGCTTCTCCTTAATCAGGTTCTCTCTCATGGAACTCCTTTGAATGCACAACTGGCTTCCCCTAAACAACATGCCATCTTGGATTACGAAATCCAACCATTTTGTCCTGTCCAAAGTAACAGGTTCCAAACAAGCTTTCCAAGCCTCTGCAAAATATGGATCTTTAGGATACAAACTTTTGAGCTCATCGAACCCAACAACCCCTATGTTCATTTCTATCAACAAATTTTGCATTCTACTCAAGGCATCTGCAACTTTGTTGGACTTCCCACTCCTGTGCTTCAAAACAAAAGTATAGCTATGTAAAAAATCAACCTATTTTAAGTGCCTTTGGTTCAACTTTCCTTGACTATTAAGATACTGCAAAGCCTGATGATCAGTATATAAAACAAACTCCTTTGGCAACAAATAATGTCTCTATTTCTTTAAAGCCTAAACTATTGCATAAAATTTCTGATCATAAATAGAATACTTTTTCTTGGCATCATTAAGCTTCTCACTAAAATAGGCAATGGGCTTACCTTCTTGGCTCAAAACAACTCCTATACCACTACCACTAGTATCACAATCTACCTGAAATACCTTATTGAAATCTGGAAGTGCCAAAATAGGTTGATCTACGACTTGCTACTTCAATGTATCTAAGCTCTTGTCTACTCCTTTAGTCCATCTAAACTCTTTTCTATCCCCTCTCATTATCTCAGTTAGGGGTGCACAAATACTACTGAAATTCTTGATAAACTTTCTATAAAAACTTGTCAAACCATGAAAAGATCTTACCTCCGTTACACTCCTTGGTGTAGACTATTCAATGATAGCCCTTACTTATTCTGGGGCCATCTTAAGGCCTTCCTCTAAGACAACAAATCCCAGGTATACCAACTCCTCCTTTGCAAAACTACATTTCTTTAGATTAATCAGCAACTTCTCCTCCCTCAGCTTCTCTAGAACTCTTCTGATATGCATCCGATGCTCATCCCAAGTCTTACTAAAAATCAAAATATCATCCAAATAAACAATAACAAAACTTTCCAAAAATTCTTTCAATACCTTGTTCATGAGCCTCATGAATGTGCTTGGTGCATTGGTTAGCCCAAATGGCATGACTAACCACTCATACAAACCTTCTTTGGTTTTGAAGGTTGTCTTCCACTCATCTCCTTTTCTTATATAGATCTGGTGATACCCACTCTTCAGGTCAATCTTTGTGAAGTACTTGGCTCCACTCAAACAATCCATTATGTCATCCATTCTGGGGAATGGAAATCTATACTTGATCATGATCGTATTGATGGCTCGAGAGTCTGTACACATTCTCCACTCTTCATCTTTCTTTGGTGTGAGTACTACAGGTACTGCACATGGACTTAGGCTTTCTCTTATCAATCCCTTCCTCAACAACTCCTAAACTTGTCTGTTCAACTCTTCACTTTTTGCTGGAGTCATTCTAAGGGCTGCCTTGTTTGGCAAACTAGCTCCTGGTATCAAATCCATTTGATGACTTATCTTCCTTACTGGTGGTAAATCTTCTGGTACATTATCAGAGATAATGTCCTAAAATTCTTCCAACATAGCTGAGACTTTTGCTGGTACATCTTCACATTTCTCTTGACTGATCTTAGGAATCAATGCAAAGCAATGACGTTCATGCTTAATACCTTCCAAAAATTTCCTAACATCTACCAGGCAAATTCTAGCAGTACTACATTCCTTTTCTTCCACCTCCTTCAAGGACTTCAACTTATGACGAACTCCATCCTTTGTTAGGGAATATGTGTTTGCACGGCTATCATGGATAGCACTCCTATCATACTACCACGGCCTCCCCAACAGCATATGACATGCATCCATTGGTATGATATCACACAGCACCTCATTATGGTAGTCACCAATCTTGAACTTCACTAAACACTGCTCATTGACCAAAGCTCTATGGTCCTTCTCCAACCATGCAATCTGATATGGATGCGGATGCTTTCTCCTTGTCAACCATCTTCTCTGAAACAAGATTATCAATGCTTCCACTGTCAATAATAATATCACAACACTTACCTTCACATTTACACCTTGTGCGGAATAAACTCTTCCTTTGATTGGGTTCTTTCTCCTCATTCAGCAAGGTTCTTCTGACAACTAGGGTTTCTCCCCTTTCAACATCTTCAGAATGCTCATAATGTGCATCTTCATCTATGTGTGCAACTCATGCATTACCTTTAGGTCTTCTATTTATCCTTCCTTGACATTGTGGACACTCATATGCTCGATGCCCTTCTTCTCCACATTGGAAATAGGTTCCTCTAAAACCTCTTCCAGGTCCTTGCCCAGGTCAGTGTCTTCCTCTTCCTCTTTGCTCACCATTGTTCTGGTCACGAGGGCAGTAGGTATTATCCCCTCTTTGATTTCGACTGGTGCCTGGTTCTTCACTTTTCTTTTGATCTTCATTATGGCCTCCATAGGGTCTTCCACCTTCACCTCTTCCCCTTTGCTTGCTATCAAATCTTTTGTTCAGCTTCTCTTCCACCTTCAGGGAAAACTGGTACACATCTTCTATGGCGGTCATTCTGACCAGGCTCAACTCCCCTTGAATACTCCACCTTAACCCATTAATGTAATGGGATACCTTCTCCTTGTTGGGCTCTGCATGACCTGTCCTGATAGTAATTTTATAAAACTCTTCTATATACTCCTTAACAGACTTGTTACCTTGCTTCAGTCCTTGCAGCTTCTTCAGCAACTCCATCTCATAGTCCACAAGAATGAACTACTTCTTTAGTTTCTCCACCATCCAATCCCATCTAGTGATATTCCCTTTTCCTCTTCTGTTCCTCTCTAATTAGACCTCCTTCCACCAAATATTGGTGTAGCCCTTCAACTTTGTTTTTGCAAACTTAACCTGATCAAGGTCCTCCACATCTTCATACTCAAAATACTCCTCCATGTCATTGATCCAATCAATAAGTTGTTCTAGATTCAAATCTCTAAAATATGTAGAAACTTCAATCCTGGGCCTCTTTCTGATCTTCAAAATGGCCCTCAACAACCTAACTTTTGTAGGATCTCCGACAACTTCTTGTTCTTCCTCAGATAGCTCTTCTTTAGCTTCATCTTCACTTTGTTCTCTTGTCCTCGGCTCAAACCCTCTTCGTAGCTCCTCTTGCAATGCATTGATTTATCTTTATAGGCCTCTAAAACCCTCTTCCATCAAAGCATTCCTCCCAACATGATTTCTTCATGGAGGTATCTTGGTCTCCGCAGCAAACCCACAACCTTAGGTCCTGGTGCAAACTACCTCACGGTCGGTGATCTGTCTACACACTCAAGAATCCTTGCTCTGATACCACTTGATGAAGGGGGTAAATCATAAAACACACAACAACAAAAATTGCACACAAAAAATAGAACTTCCTTTATTGATTTGGACAACTTATTACATTAAAAAAGCTCAAATACAATCAGAGGAATCAACCATCCACAGGTTGCAACACATTACAACTTCCTATTCCCAGACTCTAGAATCACCTGCCTTCTGTAACCCCAAATTAGCTAGGGTTTCTATTTTTCTTCCTATTCTTGACTCCACACTTGACCCCTTAACTCTACTACTACCTAGGGTTCCCAAAAATGATTATTAATATCCTTTTTGGTGGCCAACAACCTAATTTCAAGATTTGCATCTCCCTCCAAAAATAGGTCAACTTCCGAGAGCCATAACTTTTGATCCGGGTATCTGATTGACGAACCGTTTTATGCATAGGAAAGCTCGCGGAGTGCTTTACGCGCTAAGAACCTGCTCTACTAGTTCTAGCCATTTTCAGGTCCGTACAGGGCCGTTTGGTGCCTCAAACCTAAGTTTGAATAATTTTCAAGCATTTTTCAAGAAACAGAAACTTTAATATATTTCAGCTCGCAAATGATCTTTGTGTGATTCCTTCGCCAAAGGTCTTTATTTCCGTTATGTAACTTCCTGTAAATTTTCACTTCAATCCGTTCCCATATGCAAACTTTCTAAAAATAGTAGGTTACTATTTTTAGCAGTTTGAAAAAACTAAAAGTTCTACATCATTATTCAAGCGATTATGGAACCAGAACCACAAATTTTGAAAAGAAATGGAAAGAACATCAACAATTTTGAAACACATTTTTTTTGGGTGATGCAAGATGGCCCTTACACCACTGGATGCTCCTGCATTATATATGTGTGTGTGTGTATATATATTATCTATAAATTTGTAAAAAAGAAAGAATTAGACATTTTATACATCAAATCATGAAAAAGAAAGAATGTTTGTTTTACATATAAAATATAAAAAAAGAATGAATGGTTTAAGGTAGTTATTTAAGTCATGTAATGGATAAAAGTGCATACCTTACACTTCTACATCTTCATTTTGCACCACTTTACATGGTGAAAGAACCTTAGGTAAACTTCTAAGTGTTTAGATTATTTTGGTGTGTTTATATTTAACATAGAGCTTCAATAATTTGAATGCTTTAGCTTACTTTACCTTATATAAAGTAACTTACTAATATTTCATAGAACTAACTAAAATACTTTTAAATTTACCAAGTAAAGTAAACTAACACTAAGCTAAGAATGAATAATTGCAAGTAAATGGGAAAAATGGAGAGAAGGCATCTATGGGTGTATAATGGAATGATGAAGATTGGAGAAGAGTTTTAGTAGACAATAAGAGGAGCACCTCTATAAAATTGTATCTTTCTATGATTAGTTTAGGATAAATTAAACTAATTTGGGCACTAGTGCAAATTGTAGGGATAAACCTGGGCATTGTAGCCATCACCAAAGCTAAGTAGGGGAACTAGGAACCTTCAAAATGGTGTATGTAGGAATCAAGCATGAGTGAAGGGTACTTCTATAGGAAGAAATACACCAAGGCACTGGAGAGGGCATAAATACACTAGGGTGCTAAAGTCTTCATTCTCTTATGGATCTACAACTTTAGAGAAATGTTCTCCTAGATCTATAGCTTCCAAATGTACATTCCTAAATCCTCTACATATTTTTAGAAATCCTAGAATGCAATCTTTAACATTAAGGGACAAAGGAAAGGTTGTGTATGTTTGGAAGACTACCTTAGCAAGTCTCCTATTTTGTTTCTTCCAACCTCAAAAACTCATCCATAGATAGAATATTTTGTGTGTGCAAGCTACAGTGCAATGGTGTGTAGTGTTGTTTGCATATTTGTGGCAAATAAAAAACCCTATTGGGTTGTGCAATACAACTATGGTGTGAGTGTGGGTGGGAAGACAAGTAGGAAATGAAAATACTAGATTGATTTGAGCAAATATTGAAGGGTAAACTTAAAAATAAGGGATATTAAAGGGAGTATGGTCAATGAATAGAAAAATTTGGGATTCAATAAGGAAGAAATTGGAAATGAATAAATCTAATGGGTTAATGAAAGAAATACAATGGGAAGAGACTAGAAATGAATGGGAGAATACTAAAGGGGCTAAGATCTATAAAATAAGATTGATATATGGATTTAAACTCCTAATAGCTTGATGTAGTAGAAGATGCATAAAAAAACATAAGTGTGATTTCTATTTTTAGATGTCTTGTTATCTTTAAAATGATAGAGTGAGGTCATGTATGTTGAGATGGGTTCAATTTGACCATTTGAGGAGAGATTAGGGAAACAAGAAATTAGGGCTTTCAAGACCTATAATCTAGAATAAATTGGATTTAATTTGGACTCTAGCAATCAAGTGATTTTTTCCTACATAAAACCTAAATGATTTTTGTCCTAGTATTGAATTTTGTCTTGAAAGTTTAATAATAGTTTATGGGGTGAAAATAGGATTAGGGGTCATTAAAAATTTGTCTAAAAATAGGTAAAAGGGCTAACAATCAAGGAAAATAACCCTAGAATACACCTAAAGGAGAAATCACTAGAATGAGTGCAAGAATATAAGGCAGAGATCATAAAGTAGGAAATTTTTAACATTACATTTTTCCTTGGTGCACTTTATCAAACTAGTGCAACTAGTTGAAACAACATTCTAAAGTAAATATATTATTGAAAAGAAATACATAAGATGTGAAGAATACTAAAAAGGATGTGTGTGTGGGTGTGGGTGTGGGTGTGTGGGTAATTTTACCCCACTTGTTCTCTTTTCTTAGTCCTTTACTTTTATTGCACTAATTTCCTACAAAATACCATGACAAGAAATGTAGTCACTATTTCATTTAGGTTGAAAAAACATGTTATAAAGAAAACTAGAAGAACATGGTAAAATTAAATATGGAAATGAAATTATGTAAACACACATTATTTCTATCTTGCTAAGAAAATTTGTACCAACAACTGAGGGATCCATGAAGTACCACAAAGACAAAGAAGAAGATATAAGATATGGATATGGATGAGCCCAAGAAATAGGGTATAGAGAATATGCACCTTAGTTCTAACATCTATGAAAAATGATATGTAAGAGGTTTAGAGAGATAGAGAGAAATGGGTGGAATTGGTAATGTCATTACCACCACATAATAAGGAAAGGTCAAGCCAAAATAAGATCAAATGGTAAACTAGCTAATGTTTATGTGGTTACCAAATAAATTGTGTAAAAGTGTGACCATGAGGGAGTCATTCCTTGTTATATATGTAGTTGCAACCCTAATGGTAAAGGAGGCCAAGATAGTCTAAATGTAATAAATTGATGACATAATGTATTACATATATTGTATATGGATCCCTTTAAATTGATTAGCAAGAGTAAAGAGCCAATCAATTTAAGGTAAATGGTAGGAGGGGAGAAAGGAAGATTTGTCAAGGTGGAGTAATAGGAAAATAGTGAGAAAAGGGGGACATATAGGAAATGTCCCCAGTGATATAGAAGAGTTGTAACCAATTGTTAGGAAAATGCTCAATGTGAATGTGAAATATTTAGGAGCAAGGAAGAGTATAAGAGTGTTTTGAAAAATATTTCTAAAGGAAAATAGATCATAGAGTTGAAGTGATGCCCCCAAGTTCTAAAAATGGTAAAAAATAAACTACATGCAAGGGAGGGGAAAATATGATAGAGAAGGAGAAGGGAAATATGCCATGATCAATGTAAAAATAGTAACATATAGATTTCCAAGATCATAGCATGGTAAATGTGATTAGGGAAGAAGATGTAAGGAGATAGAAGTAGCATTGTATGGTAGAAGTAAATTATATAATAAAAGGAGTACCTTGGCATAAAGAGAATAAACCTAGATCAATGAGCAACATTTATGGGGGAATGAAGATAGGATATAATTAAAATGCAAAATTAGGAGTAACATGGGGAGAGTGGAAACAATGATTCTGAAAATGGGAAATAGAAATTAGGATAACATGAAAATAAAATACATAAATCATGAAAGTGTGAATTGTAGTGTAAGGAGATAGAAATAATATGAACATAAGACATATGTACAAGGTAAAACATGAAGGGTTCTATGAGAAATGCAATTACTCCTAAGAAGGATGTTATGTAAAATGATCTCAAAACTAGGATCACTATCCTCCTTTCTCATAGAAAAACACATGCACATAAGAACAATAAGGTAGGAAACACAATATGATAGAGGCTAAGGTGAACAAATATGTCTTGTTTGGGCTAACACAAGGAGGGATTTTTATGGATTGATGCCTTACATCATCCCCAAAAAGACATAGGGGGAAGAAATACAAAGAGTGTAAACAATAAATAGAAATATTAATGTATAGGATATGACATAAATAAAAAATGAAACACATAACAATATTCCTAAAAATTTGGGTCAACATGAGGAGGGTATGAATAACTTGATGATTTGCATTGTCCCCAAATTCCCTAGGATTTGGTATGAATTGTATAAGCAAAGGAGAATAGGCAAGGTGACATATGGATGAAAGAGTATTATGGCATTTAATGTCAATCATTTTCCCCACCATGTGTCAATAGGTACAAAAGGATATCATACCTCATCCACTATAGTGAGGGACAATAATCACAATCACAAATGGGAAAGTCTCAACGTAGAATAACTACATACACATGAGAATAAGAATCTAGTTAACATGGTCAAGTAGATTATTATCATCAATCAAGTCATCCTAAAAAGCATGGTCTAGAAATGTTGTGATGTGGACTAATGGCATGCCAAAGGGTTAGGAGGATCTAAACATATAAGAAACAAGTGGAATATCAACTATGTCATTAAACATGTTGTCATGAGGGGGAGGGACAACATGATATAGGATAAGTGTGGTTAATATTATGGATACCATCAAGTTAGAAGGAGTATGAGGATACACAAGATGAAGAGAATTAATATGAATCATGGGCATCTTGATAATATTTATGAGATGAATCAAAAGAAAGAATGAGATCCTAAAAATGTTAGTAGACATGGGTATATTAGGAGTATATATATAGAAGACTGAGAAGGCTCCACAATATCTATAGATATAGAAGAGGATGTCATGGTAGAAGTAGAATCCTCAAGCAAAGGAATGGGTAAAAGTTCAAAGTTGTGTCACACTTTTGGCCAACTCATCAATATAAATGAATTTAAGTATTTCCAACTAAAAGTTAATTTTGGTGAAACATATGTTTTATCTCGATTCATTCTAGCTAAATTACATCTAGGTCACAACTTTTCCAATTGAAACCATCCACTAAAAACATTTGTAGCATCACTTTGGGGCTAATTTACCAAAAAAATTAAATTATTTGAAAAACTTGATGTTCTAACAACTCCTACTAGTGCAAATAATAATTTTAAAAGAATCTAAAATACCCCTTTGTAGATCTATAAGTCTACCTTGTAAAAATATAATTTTTTAAACATTTTAATTAGTGTTTAAATTTTATTTTTTATTTTTACTAAAAGTAGGTCATTAGCACTAAAATATGATGTTGATTGTCCTCTCAAGAAAAAATAGTAAATTTTATCAACAAAATTTGAAAAAAATATGATGCTCTAGATGAAAGATTCCATGTTGAGATGATATAATTTTTTTCCTATTTTGGATAAATATTTAATATAAAAGTTGGTGTCCCATCGAAACAGTTGTGTTTTCATTACACGTATCTTCCAAGATTTATTTAAAAATATATATTTATCAAAATGGGGAAAAAGTAATCCATGCACTAAAGTTTTGAGTTATGAATACACAAGAAAAAATAGAAGGAAAATAAATGAAATTTACTATATAAAGTGTGTCATCCCATTCAACCTTATTTTTCAGCATTTTATCAGCAACTAAATTATAGTGTCAATTTTATAAAATACTACATTTAAATAATTTTTATATTTTTTAAAAAAATACAAACATAAAATACACAAAAAAATCTACATTTTATTAGTTTACATCATTTTAAAATTCAAAACATATACATCACTTTGTAGTGATTCAAGTTACAAACTTAGATTAGTGTTGGTTGATTCCATTATAAAAGGGTGACACAACTTTGAACTTTCACCCGAATAGATTTATGTTGAAGTTACTAATATAACTAAAGAGGTAAAAATTGGAGTTTTAGTTTTGGTTGGATTGGAGTAGGATGGTAGTGGGTTAGATTATTTAGGATATGATCAAGGGTGATAATAGGTTGGGGTTGGATAGTAGGGATCACAACATTAGGATGCTAAATAATGGGGTGAGAATAAGTAGGAGGGGATAGAAGGGGAGTGATATTAGGAGTGGGGAGAAAAGGTGGAAGCATAAAAGGGGATAGTAAAAGGGTAGTATATCAAGAGTTATAGAAAAATAATATCAATATAAAATGTGCTTGGAGTTTGTTCCTAGATTAGGTAGGAGGAAGTGGAGGTTTGGATTGGGCTAGGGGAGGAGGTGAAGGTCTAGAATGAATGGGTGGAGGATGTTGAGGTCTAGGTATGACTAGAGGAGGAGGTGGAGGTCTAAATGGGAGGAGTCTTGGCTCTATGTTAGAAAGGTGAGGAGGACCTTGGTTCCAAGGGAAAACTCACCACACTAAAGAGGAGGAGGCAAAACCTATGGGGCCTAGGGAGGCCAAGTGATAGACTTGGATAAAGGGGATAATAGATATCAAATCCCTATTATGGTTTGAGAATAGGAATCTTTAGTACCTCATAGCAAACAATATGATTAGGATCATGAACATGGTTATGATCTTGTTATTCCACATAATTTTGTATAAATTAAACATAAAATCATGGTGCTCCTCAAGAGGAAGTTTAGGTTTTCAAAAAAAGAAATTGATGGTGAATTTTCCACTCTAATAATGATTGGAATGTATAATTAAACCACCTCATTATTATCTATAAATTTGAAGCATTGATGGAACATAAATACAACGACTAAGACATTTTCTATCTACAGTCATCCAAGAAAGAGGTGAAATCAGTCAAAAGTGAGAATAATGTGAGCAAGTACAAGTAATTATTTTAGGCTAACTACTAGAGGAATAATTCCATGACCTAGGGTGTCACTAAATCTACCATTATTACATTTTAGGCACACCCCAACTGTGACATAGGACTCCTATTAAATATATGTGTTAAGAAAGTACTCCACTATAATTATATTAAAGGGACAATAGGGTCAACTAAAATGCCTTCACAATACCCATGGTTGACCATTCCATCAATATACAAGGGCCATGCTAACCATTGCTTGGAACTTTATTAGGAGAGAATAAAATGACAAGAGAAGTGGGCAAAAAAGGAGCATAAAAAATAGGGTCTACATCTATAGAACCGAAAAAATTAATGGAAAGGGTAGGGAATGGATTTGTCCCAAAAGAAGTACCAAGAGGAATATCACAAGAATTATCCTCAAAAGAGGAGGGAGGAGAAAAACATCAAGGGGTAGATCCACATTGTTCACTTGGTAATGTTGAGGGAACAAATTCACATAAATTTGTAAGTTTTGATCCAATGGAGACACTAACTTGTTACCTTAATTATTTAAGCTCTCAACATGAATAACATTAGAGTTTAATAATGACTCGTGCAGCCTCATTTTCATTATTCCTTCCCAAGCTGTTACAATTACCTTTCGAAAACGCTCTGTGAATTCTTGGCTATGTGTTTCCTGTGTCTTTGAGAGAAAGGAGAGAATGGGCGGAGATAGAATTCACATGGAGCCAATTTCCTGCTGTGAATTCAAGGATAATGCTGTGGTTTGGCATTATTGAAAGGAAGGTAGAATCATCCCTTTTCTGGAACGCCTTAATGGGTTTGACAAAAATTTGTCTGTGCAATTTGCTCGGTCCTGGCAAAATCACAGAGTTACTATAGGAAGAATTGGTTTTGAGATCTCTAAGCAAGTCGTTGCCATGGTGACTGGTTTGTCTACTAAGGGGACTAAGTTGCAAAGGAAGGTGAAGGTGGCTGATCATTCAAACCAGAAGCTAATTTTGGGGGAAGGAGAGGAATTAGTTCCCTACCAGGGAGGGTTTGAACAGGCCAAGCTGCCAGAGCTGTGGGATGAGATGTGCTTCCTTCTCATGAAATACTTCACATTGGAGGGTTGGTTTACCAGGTTTTATAATTATCACCTCCCTTTGCTTAATCATTTTAGGTGTAATGCTCTTATCAGTTTCCCTTTCTACTTATTGTCATCCCTTGAACACTCTATTTTTTGGGCTAAAGATAAGATGGATAAGAAACCCTCTAAAAAGCTTGTCCCTTTGCACCAAGGTCTTATCCTTTGTTTATATAATTTTCATCTTGCTTTGGATCCGCCTAAGCCAATTCAAACTCCTAGTGGTGAGGTTTCTACCAACCCCGACACCCTTGATCTTGTCATTTCTGAGGAGCCCTGCCCTTCCCCTATTTCACACAAAATGAAAGGGGTTTCTTTCTCTATGACTATTGAGGAGACCACCACGATGAAGGTTACTCATACTCCAGCTTCTAAAGGGAGTGTGAAAAGCAAGAAGAGAAAAATTAGGGAGCTGGATGAGGATATTGTGGGGGACTCTATGGGGACCCATAAGAATCTGAGCAGTGACCCTGTGGGACCTGGCAATAAACATAAAGCTAATTTGTCTGCTAAAAATAAGAAGGAGGGCTTCTCTTCTAGGGTAAGGGGGTTGGGCAGGATTGCTGGTAAGCCTACACCTTAAGCTAAACTGATTGACTAATCTGAAAGTGCTTCTGATGCCTCCACGCAGGGGGATGATCAACTGAATTCTAAAGATTTTGATGTTCAAGAGATCTCTGAAGATGATGTGGGTAAGAATGAAAGGAAATAGGTTGATGATTTGGGAGGTGCTGACGATGATCCTATGGACAATGCTGGCGAAGGGGAGAGGATGATTGTGGAGGAGGTTGGTGATGAGACTAAGGAAGGGGCTGACCACAGGCATGATCTTGCTGTCCTGAGGGGTCATGTGGAGGATCTGAAGCAGAAGGTTTCTTCTATGGGAGAGCTCATAAGCATCATGCTCAGTCGTATGGCGATGCTTAACCTCTCTCTATTATAGGATCTTGGGACTCGTGCTAATGAAGAGGAGGAGAAATTAAAAAACTTGATGAATTTGTTGAATTTTTGGCTAAAGGCTGGGAGAATGTATCTCTTTAGTTCTATTTCTTTTTATGCTATCTATCTACTGCTACTTACTATCTGTTGTCTATAGGCTGTATATGTTGTTTATGTTGTAGTGGTCTAGTGGGTCTTTTTGTGCTTGAGCCTCTGCGGTTACTTTTTGTCTTAATGTAATGGTTCAACCCCTAGTTTTTGCTTACTTATATAATCAAAAACATTAGAGTTTACTAGGTTTTCAATTTCATGTTTAAGTCTAATAAAATGTTTAATTTCATGTCTAGAAACCCTATGGTATTGGCAAAATGTCTTGGTATCATATCTTTGAGGAATAGGAAGAGACAAATAAAGTGGGTGGACCATAGGAAGAGTAAGAAGATTAGCCACTATTACTTGTCATAATACTAAGAAATACATGTTATCTAATTTTATTATTATGTTTAGGTTTGAATGAGGTATCATTACAAGAAGGAGGAGAGTGAGGAGAAATAAGAGCTAAATTTTGTTCATGATTTATTATCTTTCTACTCACCCATATTATAATTGTTATTAAAGTTCTTTTTCTAAGGCTTGTTTGGGGATTTAGAAAAAGAAGAGGTAAGAGTAGAATAAGTGGAAGAGAAAGAAGAAGAAGAAGTGGGATCATGAGATGCATGCAGAACCTTTTTAGCATTTGTTTCATAATCATGCAAGGTAGCACAAAGATGAATAAAAATAGCATATTTTTGGAACATTAGTTTCTTCATGATCTTTAGCTAGAGATTATCCATGAATCTACATGTTGGATTTTAATATCTAGTACTTTTGATAATGCATTTTTACCAAGATCGATTGAAATCATAACACTAAGTCACTATTCACTTGGTTGGACCTTTCCTATAGTGTATAATATCTATAAATTTAACTTCCAAGCCAATTTAGACTTGGAAATGGCTTACAAAAGCTTGGGAAAGTGTGTCAAAGGTGCTAATAGAGTTTTTGGGGAGAGAATAGAACCATTCTAGGGCATGGTCCTTAAGTGTAAAAGGAAAGAGTTTAGTTGGATTATGCTCATCATAAATATAATCAACACAAATGACATTAAACAACATGTATATGTGGTAGGATCACACCTAGCATCATAAAGAGATAAACAAGGGGTTACAAATGTAGGAGGAAAATGATGAGAAATAATATAAGAGGAAATAAGATTAGGATGGAGTTCCATGGTGACCTCTCGATAACCAAAAAGAAGGGTTGTTGCAAGTATGGACCTAACCATTGTTATCATTGATGTCAAGGATTGGATGAGTTGTGTGCTGAGGATATTGAGAAAATTAGCTCTATCAGAAACAGAGAAGAATAATAAAGACAATGAAGTTCTATGAAGTAAAGATTCCAGTTAGTTGTAAATCTAAGAATACACATCAAAGGGTTTGTAGATATGTGTCTCAAGGTGCTCCTATAAAGATTTCAGAGATCCACATGAAGATTTGGAGAAGTTATGGCCATATGAGTAAAACTGGTTTTGGTAGCTATTCAGAAGTGACAGAGTGACACAAATAGGTCCGGTGAGATATGGAATTACAATATCTTGTTCTGCAGATCTGGTGACATGTTTGGGAAGCCAATGTGAATTGACAACTTAATTGGTTCATGGTCTAGAGGTCCACAAGCAATTATTCTTATGTGACAGTAATGACCGGCTGTGTTCTTAAGGTTCTAGATGAAAATGCGAATGATTTTAGTAAGCAGAAGTGGTGTGGATGTTCTTGGTGATTCAAGCAAGCTTGTGGGGGTCTCTAGATAGTGTCCAGTTTGTGTTGGTGTTCCACATTGAGGATAGAGCTTGTAATTGAAGATTTACCTCTCAGTGATGGTATTCTTCCTAGTCTTGGCCGACCGGATGTCTTACACATGTTGCGGATGATCTTGAAGATGTTTTACAAAGCAAGGCATGTTCCTCGAAGAAAATTGAAGTCCTAGATACTCGTGGCTGATAGGGTAGTGACGCATATGAAGTTTTTGTAATAAGTCAAGTTGTATTTGTGTAATTGCTCTGTAATAAAATAAAGTATGTGTTGTGCCGACTTTGATGATCATCCCAAAGTTGATGTCTTGCATAAATAAGATTTGTGAAGTCATTTAAAAAGGAAGTGTGGTCGTGATGATGAAGTGATAGAGAGGAAAGGAGCAAAAAGTAGAGCAGAAGTGTTGAGCTTAAATGGAACTGTCTCAAGCATGGTGAAGATGCTAATCTTCAGTTCAAGTATGTAATATTTATATTATTCTATAGACAATGTGTCTCTTGTAGGTAGTGGACCTCTTGTGAGCAGTGTGCTCAGGCAGTGAGCCCTAATTGGCAAGTGCCATTATTATTCTTCTTATTCTTTTAACAGAGAATACAATCCTGGGTTAGCCACCCCGTGGTTTTTCCCTTAACCAGGTTTTCCATGTTAAAATCTTGGTGTCATATGTGTTGAATATGTTTATGCTCTTGAGTTATTGCATTTTGCTTTCATGATTGAATAATTATTATTTAATAAGGTTTTAAGGATTTAAAGTTCAGAAGGTTTAGTGACAATTGATTCCCCCCCCCCATTCTTAGTTGTATGTCCTAAAACCAACAAGGGCATCTATATTTTTTTGCATTTGTCAAAGATGATGGAACACATGTGGCATAGTAGGATTAAAAGAAGGTGGAGATGGAAAGGGGGAAAGGAAAGATCCATATGTTATGAATATACATGTTAATCCTTTGATTATGAATAATAAAATATAATGTAGATATGATCATAGTGAATGATATAAATCAAAATTAAGAATGATATCAAACCAAAAATAAACTCATATACAATAGCAATAAGAATACTATAACAAGATTGACATAGTATGTAACATGGGAAACCCTTTTGAAAAAACCACCATCAAAGAGACATCTAACATTGTATTAATCGAAAATAGATATATAAATACACTTATGTTATCGAAACCAATTCTATATTAGAAACCTCTTACTTCTTATAATATACAAGAAACCCAATAATATTCTCCCAACTTGCGATTGTCATAGTCATCCAAGCCTTTAATTTATAGAGTTTTGGCTTAAACAATACCATTGATGGTATTGAAAACCATGAAAATAAACCATGTTCCACTTGTCCCAATTCTCAATGTATGTGAAGGCATTCCATGAAAAAATTCACCCACCTTATTAAGGCCATCATGTGGTCATAGATTCCCTATGACCTTTCACCTTCCTAAATGGGGCATAATTTTACAAGTGAACTAGTCAACCACTAAATTCTCTGACAAGGAATCATAGATTCTCTTCCAATATATTCTAAGCATCTAGTGTAGAGGAATCTTATGGGTTGTTAAGGGGACCATTTAGCATACAATTTTATATTTTTGAAATATTAATCTCTAAGATCTTAAGATTATAACCTAGCAACCTAATATTACAATAATATGCCAATATTATAGCTAGGACTTGCAAAGTGTACAACACACTTAGTCATAACAATTTGCTGGGGGCACAAATGTATCATAATAAGTGAGAATTATGGATGGATTGAGAAAAAGGGAAGATTGGGATAAGATGTCACAGGGAAACTAGGAGGTGGCTAAAGAGAAGTGTAAGAATAGGATGTAGAGGGAATTGATATTGGTTGATATATAGAGGTGGTAGGAATGAAGGAGGTAGTAACCAAGGGATCCATTTAGGAAGGAGTGGAGATAAAATAAGAGATGGGTTGAAAAATAGAGGTTAAAGGTAGAGATGGTGATAGATAAGTATGTGTAGTACAAGAAGGGAATATGACATAGATGGTGAGGTTTGCCTTTGCAAGGTCAGGGAATATGTAGTTGTGAATATGAAAAAGGAGAAGATAGATACTATCATTTGAAGAAAAGTGGGAAATATTAGCTGGAAGAAGTGGAAACAATTTGAATTAAGGTGGATAGAGGTGATGAAGTAGTAAGGATAGAAATGGTGGATGCAACAGAATGAGAAGAAACATCTGAAGATACAACATAATTAGATGCATTAAAATGATTAGAAGAATAAGAAAGGTGAAATAAATGGTAATAAGGTGCATTAGGATACATTATATGGTTGGTGTTTTGCAATAATTTGAGTCCTAAAGAGTGTGTAATAAAAGGTTTCCCAATGCATCAATTATCCATGAGGTGTTAGAGCCATCATTGGGATTAACTGCACATTTTACTTATTATAGTTGTACAACAATGTGGAGACTATGTTGTATCTCTATTGGGCACCATGATCAAAGTTATCAAGAGTGGCAAAGAAATTGGTGATGTCCTTAGAGTTAATAGGGATGCAATAAGTGTGAGACATGTTGAGATTGAAGCATGGGATAAACCAAAGAGGATGGGAACTAAGATAAGGAGAACATGATCTATGGTAGGAAGGGGCATGAATTGAAAGAGATAAGAAGGTGAGTAGGTCAAGGTGGGTAAACTATGGAATAAGGTCAAAGAAAGATGGGAGGACAAGAGTTTAGGAATAAGAGGATACCTAAGGAAAGATAGGATGTGGGGTAGCTAAGGGGAACAATAAATGGATAGGTGGATAACTAAGAGGTGAGATGGTTGAGTATGTGAATTAAGATAAAGGGGAAATGTGAAATAAAAGGGGTATTTAGAGAAATGGGAAGTTTAAGTGGCAGTGAGAAATATGAAGGTTTTGGGATGATGGGGATAAGTGTTATAAAAGTTGGAAGGGAGGGGAGGATTAAGGTGGTGGAGGAACTAGAAGCATGCTATAGGTAAACTAGGTCTTGGAAGAAGAAAATGGAGTGTTGTGATAGGTTAATGGTATGGGGGAGAAACTAGGATAGGTAATCTCTAGAATAAGCTTCAGAAATGGATTCAAACTTCTAATAGCTGGTTGTAGTAGATAATGCAAAAGAAAATGTGGTATATTTTATGTTGATATGGGTTCAATTTGATCATTTGAGGAGAGATCAAGAAAATGATGGATTAGGGATTTAGGGACATGAAAGCTAGAATGAATTGAAGTTAATTTGGACTTCAGTGTCTAGGTTCTTTTTCTTCTACATTACAACTATATGACTTTTGTCCGAGTATTGAATTTTTTCTTGAAGGTTTCAAAATAGGTTATAGGGGTAAAAATAGGCTTAGAGGTTATTAGAAACTAGTATAGAACTTGGTAAATAGGTGTGAGGGGGAAAATAGGTTATTCAAATCAATGAAACATGAAACCCAAACATCTACAAATACGAAGATAAAGGAAGATTAAAAATAATGAAAAACAATGATACCTTCACCTTTTACCTTTCGCCTTCTGTAGCTTGCCTATCTCTCTTTGATCTTGATAATAAAAGCCCTCAGAAGCTTTTGCTTGCTTGCTTGTTTGAAGATGACAAAGAGCGAATGATTGTGATACTTGTGTATTTGAAGATGAGCTTCAAATACAGAAATAGATTATGAATGAGGATGCTCACATGGGAGTAGGGATGCCAAAGGCGTGCCGATATCTCTGCAACATAAGTTTACACAAAATCTAGATATATGAAATGAAGAAGGAGAGGGTGGTATTTATAGAAAAAGGTGAGGGAAGATCAATGGTTGAGAAGAAAAGAGAAAATCAACGAAGGAGGATTGTTGAGGAACGTGCAATAAATGGAAGAAGGACACATGTCACTCGAAAAGCAGCCTTGTGAAGTTAACTCCTCTCTTGATGAGGATGAGATTTGATTTTCTTAAATTAGAATTTATTTTTCTAATTTAAGAGAAGATTTGCTTTAAAGATGTTTTAAAACTGATTTTGCTTTTGTAACTCAGAGTTTTGCTTTTGTGTGACAAGAGGAAGGTTATTTTTGGAAGAGAAGAATGATTTTTCAAAGAGATAGAAAGCATAATTAAATAAATGAATTTAATTATTTTACAGATAATTGAGAGGAATAAATAAAATATAGAAATATATTTTATTTTTGTGAAGATATTTGATTTTATTTAAATAAAATTTACATTTTATTTAAATTTGGAAGAATAAGAGGTTTTAATTAAATAATTAAAATTATTTAATTATTTTAGAAGAATGAAGTTGGTGTAGATGAATTTAATTAATTAAATAAAATGTAATTTATTTAATTAAATGAGAGGAAGTGAATCAAATAAATAAATAAATTTATTTATTTATTGATAGAGGAATATGATGATGAAATAAATATTTAAAATATTTATTTAAGTAGAGTCATGCCAATTTTAGGTGTATACAATAGGCTAATAACAATGTTAGATGATCCTATAATACACATAAGGGAGTGGTTACTAGAATGAGTGTAAGAATGTAAGGTGCAAATCATAAAGTAGATGATTTGAACCAACCTTAGATATCAATATCATGAATATTTTTTTATTCTTTAATTTGATCTATTTGACACTCTTACCAACACTTATCTTTGAACCCATAACTTCAATTTCCCATTGTCTTGATCAAACACCCTTCATAATATTTTGTTACCCAAGACTATGTTGCATGGCATGACCTATTCTCCCTTTTTCATATTCTAATTTTTTGTTCTACAAGCTAACTTTTCTAGAAAGGGACCATTATCCCATTGGTCTGCATCCTAAAAAATTTAAGTTGAGAAAATATGACTTGTATTTAGAGGCATCTTCTAGCTCATTAGCAACAAAAGTGTTAGACAAAGAGAAGCACTTCAATTGCAATATAATTTAATTCTAAGAACAACTAAGGGTAGAATATGCACCAAAGCACTTTATTAATACATACATCATCCTCACATGCATGGTGTCTAATCAAGTTTGTACATCAACTTAGGGGCTTGATGTGAGCTTTTGACAATTCTCGAGCATTGATATTAATTAGAACATAGGAGTATTTATAAACTAGATGTTGGTTGGATTTATGACCATAAATGATATTCTCCTATGTTGCAAAGGGCATAACAATATTGCACAAAGAGCTAAATATTCAATAGAGATAGATAGGGGGTCGTGTGGTACCCTACTCATCATACACTGAATTATAGAGTCATATATTATTCATAAAGTAGTAAAACATCATAAATACACAATAATATGCATAAATAAGTCATAATAAGTGGTAAAATAATAAAGGAAGAGGTAAAATCATGGGAGGAGAGTTATTATGAAAATATATAATGGAAAAGCACTATAAAGAGGCATAAAGAGGGTGTAAAAGGAGGAGAAGGATGTGAGATAAGAGCATGGAAGCATGAAATGAATAATGGTATGAAAGAGTAATATATAGTAGGAGGCATATGAAGGATAAGAAGAATAAATGGAAAATATAAGAGAGAGATATGTATTCACTATAAATTGTTTATACACACACAAAATATAACTTCTCTCCACTGATTACATGAAAACAAGACTTAAAAAATTATTAACAAGATCTAATTAGCCCTTTGGCCTAATTTTATTGTTAGTATTTGGTCGTGTCACCCTAGTTTTAGTTTATAATTTGTTTAGGGGAGAGAGAGATGATGAGGCAACTAGGACCTAGCCCTTGGGGGTGCTAAGCACTAAGGAGATGGCATGAAGAAGGGAGGTGATCCAAAATGATGTGACTTCTGAAACAAATCAAGTGTGATGTTTTAGAGATGAATAAAATGAATAAGAGATGTAGGAGGAATAACTTAGAAGAAATAATTAGAAATAGAGAAATAAAACTAGAGGAAGATAAGAGAGAAAGAATAAGGTACAGTTAGTATGTAGTGCCCCTCATTTTGGATTTCTAATAGACTGTTAGTTGTTCCTTTACATTTAGACATTATGACATATGTGGATGATGGATTACTCATTTGTGCTCATTATGCTCATTATGTTGTGGATTATGGATTTATTGTTTTGATGATTGGTGATGACATTCATTTATATTGATGGCATTGTTGATGATATGATTAGTACATGATGCTTTTGATATGATCAGTTATGGGTTAATTGATTATGTAGATTAGTTTTATCATGTTTCATGTGATTATCTAACAATATAATGTCAAGTTGATTAGTTAATGATGTATTTGTTATTGTGGATATCTATGATGTGTTTTGTGAAGGGACAGTTTAGTATTATTCATAACAAGTACCCTACTATGCTACGATTCCCTATCACTATGTGTCTGATTATATATATATGCATGTTCGTATTCGACACTTTTGGTTTGCTGTAGGTTGTAGGTACTAGGCATCGACTCCACCTGAATTGGCAGGTCTGAGCATGCCTTTACACCAATGGATACTATGGAAGGGAGATAACATGAGGTTCTCTCAGTGTCATAATCGTTGATGAGGATGAGTTTCAATGTCGAGTTTTTTCAGTCGGTCAATTGGTCTTTTGGAGCCTGTCTATGAGTCTCTATCGATTCTTTGGTATGTTAATGTTTGGTTTGTAGCTGTGGAGTTATTTTGTTGGTCTATTGCTTAATCAAGTAGAATATTAATATATTTTGTAAGAAAATAATAATAAATTTAAGTATATTAATATTAGTTTATTTTGTAAATAAATAGTGTGGAAATTGTAGAAGATAAAATAATTGAATTTTAGTAGAAATTAAATTAGTAATTTTAATAGTTAATAATAATAATAATAATAATAAAATCATAAGTATTTAATACTATATTAGTTGATTAAATATTTATTTTGTTTAGTGTGAAAGATATTATCTCATATTATTTATTAATTTATTTGTTTGAATGAAGTTGTCGTGAGTGGGTAATTAATGTCCAGATTGGAGATTCTCTCTGGAAGGGGAGATTTGTTGCATTTAGAATTTTTGGGCGAAGGTGGATTTTCTATAATGGAAATGTGGAGTGGGGAATTTATTGGTTTGTTTATTTTTGCTTAAGGGGGATATTTGAAAAGGATGGAAAATTTTGGGAGGACAGACAGAAAGATTTGGAAAAAAAAATTGCAGAAGAAGAGAATTTGGGAAAAAGAGGGAATCTATGGGAAGAGGATTCGAAAGTTTGAAGTTTCATTCTGGGTATGTTAATATAAATAAATTCTTTTTGGTTACAGATAGAATTCCTATGTATGATGCTTCTGTAGGAGTGTTGGCTTGTGCATTTTCTTTAACTTGTTATTATTCTGCCTGGTTGAAGGCCTATCTTTACCTATGAAATTCTTTAGAACAATATAAAACCTCTCAAAATTTGTCCTTGTCTGCAATCAAATGAAAACAAATGATATTTTATTTTTCTCTCTGAACCTCTTTCTGCAACCATAATCGATTTATCTTGGGTAGTAGTCCATTCTCTCTCATTCTGCAAACAAATCTTATGTAATCCTTAAAATCATTTTGTGATCATTCTACAATACTCTCATCTTACCGAATGTCTTGTATCAAATCTATATTGTACATATCCTACAATCAATCCTAAGCAATTCTCTGGAATTTCTTCCATTTCTGCAAATAAGTATTCTATTGCGAACCCTGCCTTCACATATATTTTACAATTACCAATTTATACAATCGATGTTTCTTCTCCTCAATAAAATTACTTAAAAACTCTCATGCTGAGAATGATATATGGTAGCATTAACCCTTAATCCTCCTGGTGAACCATTCACAAGTCCATCCTTGCACCTAATATGCAACTCTCCTTTTTCGCTCTGTGGAAAGGTCGATTCCTCTATGTATTCGTTGGTAATCTCTAGCTCTTATTTACAAATGCAATTCATTCCACTCTGAGCCAATCTCCGTAGTTGAATTCCTTATAACCCTTTATTAAGTGTTACCATGTTTCATCCAAAATGCAAACTCTACTTGAAGCTGTGAGTGTTAGTAATATAACGACTAGAATCTTATATCTTGCATGCATTTGTCTCCCATTTAATCCCTGTCTCCATATCGATTTGGCTCTGTAAAATAAAAGAATCATATCAGCGTCTAATTAAAGCCAATTAGATTAAATTTAGAGACCGAACCTCTTAAACATATGTCATTTTATTCATTCTGGCCGTCTCCTTTGAGGTGCTTGCCTTCTTTCGTCACATAAACTGTATATCATTAAGTTTGCAAGGCGGCCATTTAGGCATTTAAGCCACAAGAGCAAATCGTCTGAGAAATGCATCATGTAAACCCTCAAATCATCCTCCTTAATCCAATGATTCTGCATCATAGAAGTTTGTAGTTTTTGTTCTATTAGAAAACCCTTAGAATTCGCCTTAGATTGCTGATTAGAAGTTGGAAGAATTACGTTGGAAAAGAATACATTAATAGCAACATTCTTTATTTAACCTTATCTATATTTTAGGCACTAATCATTATGATTGGAGTATACCTATAATCATTTTAGCTTTTTAGATTGTATTCAATTTTATAGGAGAATTCGGTGCCACTTTTGAAAACATTTTGAATATAAATAATAATAATTATTATTTCATCCTTTTGTATTTTGAGTCAGATAATATTATTTAATTGTATTCCCATACAAATACAAATCTATTTATTAGAATAAGATTTCTATATTGGTATCTTTCCCTAGAATATCTATGAAACCCAATCTCAGTTTACACTTAGTATTATTGAGTAGTTAGTAGATATAGATTATTAAAATTGGTTATAGGATATTTTAGTGTTGTTAAACTTGTTGTATTAATAAGTTAGTGTATATTGTTATATTATTTATATGATGAGTTAATACCGTCATATTGTTTATTTCATTGAAATAGGTTGTTAGCATTAATTTTAGTTAAAATTTTTAAATCTAAATTATTGGCAAACTTTGCTTATAGCAAATTAGAGTTGTTAGTATCCTTTCTTGTTCTTTCCATTTATTGTCTTAGAAGATTAAATATCATTATATAAGTATTGGAGTATTATAGTGTTCATAGTTGTATGTCATATTATGTTGCAAGATTCTCAAGAGCATTGATCTAGTATTCTTGTTGAATTATGATTATAATTTTATCCTAATTGATTATCGCTTGTCTCATTACTACAATAGTGTTGATAACCTTTCCTAGTGGTGTTAGGTTTAATTAATTATGGGATTGTATTATTTGCCTTGTTTTATTACTCTTGTATTGTCTTGCCCCAGAGGCTAGGTTGATGACTATGAATTTCGTTTGAGATAATGAGGTATTTTTTCTATGCCTTCTGGTTTAATGTGGGATCATTGGTGTATAGAATTGAAAAGAAGTGTCTTGGCCTTTGATACTTGCGATTGATGGTTCTAATTGTATGCAAGAGGACAGTTACTTTGCAAATGTAATGTGCTTTTATCTTGAGATTTTACTAGGGACACTAGGGGTATGTAGGAGAGTGGCTTTCATAGTGGGGCTGGTGCCAAAAGTGGCTACCTGGATAACCCTATGAAAGTTGTAATCAAGTGGAAACCTAATAAATTAACCTAGGAGGGGTTGGGTAGCTAACACATTAAATAAGATAACTGGATGCCTCACCCATTTCTATAGCGCTTGTTTAGGCTAAGGATGGGATGAGAAGGCCTGGTTGGCATGATCGAATCCTTGTCTTCATGAAAGGATAGTCAATTCTGCATGTGTCACCCTATGGAGCCGGTGCCTAGGGAGAGGTTGCCAGGATAACCATAGATGGGGGCCGACGTCTAGTGGAAGATAGCCAGGATAACCCATGCTAGGACCATGTGATGACACTCTTCCTACTGTAGCCCAGTTACTCTCTTATGTTCCTTTTTGTACTTGATGCCTCTGGGAGCTTTGTCTGAGCCACTTGTTATATTTTCTCGAGTCTGTTGATCTTCTATATGTTTATCTTTACCATCTTGTTTTTGTGGGACCTCATTGTTATCTCCTAGCTTGGGGGGTGGACCTCAAGGTTCCACATGGTTGGGTGGTTGAGCTATATGCCATTGGCATTCTGGCATCGTGGATTGTGTGGCATATTTCTCCTATTTCTGGTTTGCACCTATTTCAGAAGACATACATTGTACTTTATGTATCCAGATTTGTGTATCAATGATATTCATTATGTAATCTGAGGTATATAGAAAGGAAGAGCTTTTGTATCTATGTAACTATGTAACATGAATTACTCTGTACTTGTAAATGTTATTACAAAAGATGATGTATCTATCTGTGATGTAACAAAAGTTGTTAGTTGACTCTTGACTAATTAGAATGAGTTATGTATGTTGTGGAACATTGTTTAATTTCAATAATGAAGTTATGTTTCCCTAGAGATGTTAGTTTAGCTAGATAGTTAACTTGTTGTTATTAGTCTATGTTATATCTTATTATCTTCACTTTTACTTCAAAAAAAAAAGGCCTATTATTGCATAGTTGGACTTAACTCTCTAGGGTTGCATGACGGGGCATTACATAGTAAAAATGATGAGATCATCATTTAGCAAAATCATTGAAGTCATGGTACATGGACCCATAGAACATAAAGAAGTATGAGTATTATAGAGGGAGAGAGAGGAGGATGTCCAAGAAGATAATGGTGGTTGAGAAGAGAGAGGCAACCAACTCTAAGAAGTTTGAGGATGAAGAGAAGTAGAAGGTAGAGAAAAAGGCAAGGTCCTTGGAATTGATGGATAAAAAAAAAACTATGGAGAAACCCTAAGGAGAGACAATGCCTTATTATTGAAGACATGAATTGATGAGATGGATATATTAGGAAGAGAAACAAAAGTTGACAAAAGAAAGAAAGTAAAATAGGAACATTAGAAAGATAGTGTAAGTAGTAATGTTGTTAGTTAGGACTAGAAGAGAATAAAGAAATCCTTAAGGATGTCAACCCTCACATCAAGAGACATCGCAAGGAGATAACTACCCCTAACCAAATTCTATCTCTCATATTTCTTTTATAGGAGAAGACAAAGAAGAGGATATTTATAAATAGTTGATAAGATAATTTGAGAAGATAAGGAAAAAAAGAGGAAGATAGAATATGGTGACAAACAACAGTGTTAATATTAAAAGCATTTACAAGATAGACTAGAGAAGCCATAATAAAAATCAAAATCCTTTTATTGCATAATCGTAAGAACTATCCCAAATATGCTAGAATTAGGGATGGTGAGAATTATATGGAGAAGATCAAGAAAGATTCCTATGGGGAGATTAGGATGGTAGCCCTAGATGTTACTTTAACAAGGAATGTTGCAAGATGATGGAACACCCATAAATAGAACATCCTCACATGGAGAAATCTAGATATTGTGATTAAATGTAGATTTATCAAGAAGGAATGGCTAATGCACAAGATGCCTATTTATAAAGGATATTCTAATACAAGGAAACATATAAAATATTGTTAACATTAAGCCAAGACTTTGACGATTATTAACAAGATCTAATCAACCCCCTTGGCCTAATTTTCTTGTCAACAATAAACATTTAACTTAGCCCCTGTATTTTAGGCTATCACAAATATCTAATAATGAACATAAACCATCTTCCATTCTACTTGTGAGTTTGTAACAAACCAAACTCACACACAATAGATTTATTGACCTACACTCACCCCTATGTGATTGACTCACCAAGCAACTAGCATTACTATGGTGTAGTAATCCCAATTTCCTAACACTTGAATTATCATTGAGAGGAGTTTATGTCTTCAACATTTTGCCTCCGAACAAGTCCTAACGTGCTTTTCAATAAAACCCTTGTCTCAAAAATAGGTATAAGCACACAGGTCAACAATTCCCATAGGTCTTGGTGCTATTACAACACATCAATAGGTCAGAGAACAAAATTTAACAATGATATTAAATAGATAAACAGCTCTTAAATCCCTCCCTTATCATTCACATTTTATCTCAACTCTTTATAATGTTAAATCATATTTCGATAAAAAAAAAAAAAATTCCTCACATCATTGTTGAAGGAATGCTACTTTTAGTATATAAAATCTTTTGATGACTTTTTTTTCCATATACTTTATTTTAGTATTCAACCTTATACATTCTTTATAAAATATACAACCCTTCACATCAAACCTTATTTTACAACTTAGCCCATATAAGTACATAACATCATAAAATAAGATTTTCCATATGAGACTATTCCAACTCACCGTATTACAGTGGCACTTCCCTCAATAAATATATATCTTAGTGTGTTAAGACTAACCAGCCAATACACCTTAATACCTCCATGGTCTGATGCCTTCCCCACTGAAGCACAAAAGCTTGCACTTCCTTAGTAAATATGATTTAATATAAAAAATAAAGGAAAAAAAAACTAACCTTAACATGCAGATGTAGAAGACTTCTTTAAAAAAAAAAAATTATTTAAAAACACAGTTAAATCCAAAAGCTTGAAATTTTAACTTTCAGAAAAACTCCTGCCTCCTAACAAAACTTTTGTCAGCAAAAGCACATTGGCCTGTCACTTTTAATCCAACCTATACGAAAGCTGTAAGAGACGCCGATATTCATTATTACATTAAACTGAAAAAGTTGAAATTATTGTACGTTTACACTAATTTATTTTATGTCAACTACAGTTATTTTTGCATTCTCTTGAATTTTCAAACCATGAACTGTGCTAACTTGCTGTCAAAATCTTTAAACGATTTTCAAAAATCAGATGACATGATGCTGCTCCTAATTTCTGATGTTTGACACTGAATGCTCAGATGGCCATTTATTTATTGTACTGACTGATAAAATATCTGAGCAGTACCTACCTGAAACACTCAGATTCAAGGAAGAAAATTTCCTAAAGAGGTTCAAATAACTAGGGGAGAGGACTTAGACTTAGTAGTTGAGCACCTTAACTTCATGCCTTTCAAAATCATAGGGAATCACTTCAAAAATTTTACAGCAGTTTATTTGGCAAGGCCTTTACTTATAACTAAGGTTTCAAGACCACATCATCAAATATGATGCCACATCAGCATGCTTTTTATTGAGGTGTCCAATAGTTGCCCCAAAAAAGGTGGACCAATAGGTGTGTATTAAGTCATGTTTTGTTGGTGCACTGATGTAGCATCACATGATTGATTGCTTTTTAGATCTAAAGAGCACATTTCATTCAATTATAAATACTTATAGTAACACTAACAACCTTAAAGTCACAATTACTAATGCTAAATTTTTAAAAATTTAGACATTAAATACACAAATAATATGACAACTATTGGAACATACTCAGCAATTAGGTCCTCTCCTACTGTATCCAAAGCACTCTAGAATGAATCTACAACTTACAGTGAATGGTTATTTGAGCGGACAATTTTAAATTAGGATCAGGATCTCAGAGTAACCTATTAACACTGTGTCATTGTGCCAACAAACTCTTAAACTTAATGTCAATTAAATTGATTTGCTGAGACACTTATTTCTCCTTTTCTTTTTTCACTTACTTCCTTCGTCACAGATTATTATAAGGGGTAGGTATCACATAATATGGGTGGCATTCAATAAAAAAATATACCCAATGGCCATCTTAATTAATAGCTTAGACTGTTCATTTTTACTTGACGAATACTGACAATTTCAGAGGACTTGCGGTAATGACATGGAAATAAGGACAAAGCCTCTGGTTACATGGTTTATTCTTTGATTTATTGAGGAATGTAACTCTGTTCAGCTGATAAAGACATATGATTTATGACATCCGATCATTTAAAAAGGATTTCCTATCACCAAACCATACAATAGAGAAAACAAAGAGAACACTATGCTCCTGTCAATGGTGGGGTGGTTGCTTTTGTTTTAAGAATGTCTATAACTTTAGAAACATGCACATGCACGCACACATGCCTATACTTGTTTAGTCATTTTCAGAACATTGTTCTTCCCAGTTTTAATGGATGCTTGTTTTATTATAATTGAATATTGTTCAGTAAAAAAGACATCTGAATGTATGTCCATATTTAAACACAAAATGCCAAATATACTTCACACCATAAGATGATGAAGCTATTGAATGATTAATCTGACAAATATATAATGAATTCCCCCCATAAGAGAGAGCGAATGAAAGATATTCTAAATCCCCTCCAAGAAGCAGCTCCAATACTAATGATGAATGCTTGAAGACGGAATACAATTCACTACCTGCAAACAATATTTCTCCCCTTCAGAAGAAATAGATCCACTAGTGAATGTAGAAACCATTCTCACATTCTGGATGAGTAGGGAATCTAAATCCAAATGTGTGCCTCTAAATGTAACTCTGGTGTCCTCATACTAGGAAAAGATGTCTTCTCCAACATAGAAACTGTCTGTATAGAATCAAAGAAGTAGAATAAAGAGAGAATATGATCTAAACTGGATCTAGAAACACAAAAGTTGAATTGATGACATCATTGCCATCAAAGATGAAATACATGTCCTCCAAAGTATCCTCCACATTAGATATGTAAGACTTCACAAACAAGAATGCAATGTCCAATAAATAGGAATTCCAATGAGTTGGTGGTCTGGAAGATTGAGATTGACCTATTGTAGAGAATCACTGGAAACCCTTTGTGAAGCAACACTGGACTCTAATGTAGAAACGGGTGATGAAGATAAGATCTCGATAGAAGGAGAAGCAAGACAAGTCTTTGTATCATCTGAACGATCAATACTTGCTACATATTCAAGCTCCTCTAAAGAATCATCATCAAAGGGTATATTATCTACATCATCAAGGGGAATGAGAAAATCCATAGTAGGATCATCTAGGGATGGGGAGATATGAGGGTCTCCATAGATCTCCTAAATTTTGGTCTAAAGAGTGTGTAGGCACTCAATATGTGTGAGAGAGAACATAGTGTCAAAATCAACAATGGAACTAATCAATCCTACAATATGATCAATATTATTACCCTAGACTGATTTCTTCAGAGGTGTATTTGGTTTAGGTATGAGCCCATAAAGATAAGGAAAAAAGATTGAGCCATCTAAGATGTGTCAGGATGTTTTTTTTGTGAAGACTCATAATTATATTTTGTCAGATTAACCACATAAGGATGAGTAGAAAGCCCTATGATACATTCTCAAATAATAAAGATCAGAGATCAAAACATATAATATAGATTAATGCTAATAAATGAAGCCCATCAAATAGAAAACAAAACTTCTCCAAGTGCCATGTTGTCCAAGATATCAAACAAAATGCATAAAACTGACTGTTGATCATGATGTTAGTCATAAGCAAACATAGAATAAAAGTTACACAACAACCTTTACTCATCTTGAAAGATATGATGAATTCAAAGAATTCATGAACCCAAGTCTTCGTGGATTAGTTCATAATCTACTGACGTTACTCAGTGGTTGATGTGTATTGTTATTTTCCATTCAAGGGCCTTATGTTTGTTCATCAGTAAGATTCTATTCCTATAAAGATGCTACATAGAAAGGTTATTCTACACAGTATATTTCTTCAAATAATGTGTCTACACTTAGATCTTTGCATGATATTTATCAATTGTATATGCTTTAACTCCAAATATGCTATGAATTTTCAGTTATCTATGAGATGTCTGCATATTTCATGTAATTTGCTTCTGATTATCTATTATTTGCAATTGTGATGGTGAATTTATGAAATTAAATACTTCAAATTATGATGAATCTTCAGCTATTGAGTCACATACACACTTGATACAGTCATGAGGAGAATAAATCAAACCATATTTTCACCAGGATGTTCCACAACTAGATACAGATGATGCAAACTTCAATGGAATAATGATTGAAGACAATACATGCAGATTGATGAGCACTCCAAGGGACACAACAAATCAAAGCATGTATCAAGAATTCAAACATAGACTATTCATGATTTACGATAATTTGAAATCAAAATGATCTTCTCTTTCATTAAGTATGCAAAAACATGTATGTTTACAATAACTTTGAAATAGGCCTTGATATTTCAGCAAACAAATTTCAATTAAGCTTCGAATGTTCAAAATAAGGCATCCCTGTACCTTTTATAGAATAAGGTGAGGGAGCGGTTACAAATGATTTACGATCAAGATTTATCAATTAAGATCCACAGTGCATATTCCTTTTGACTTGGTCAACTATCTCTCGTGGCACAGGTTGCCAGCTGGCAACCATCTAGGTAACTTATTTTCTTCTAAGTACCTAATGCATTTATTTCCCTTGTGGCGCATCTTTATTTACTCCTCAGGTTCTTCTTCTTCATCATCATGATCATCATGATCATCACTTTTTGTGTCTTCATCACCCTGATGAATGTCACCTTGTATATATGGACCTGCATTATTGTCCTAATATTTTCATAGGCTTCTACTATTCTTTCAACTTCCCCGCCATCCTGAGTTTTGGCTTTACTGATGGTGTGCTTGTGGGCTTGAAACTTATCTCTGAGGGTCTCCAATTTACCCTTCTTGTTGCTCAATGTCTCATTATAATTCTCCACCCTAACTTTGATCCTCATAATCCTATTCATTGTTTCTTTCGTCAGGTGGGTGAGAGGATCATCAGCCATCGGCTGAAAGTTATCACGCAGAGCTGTTATGGCAAAGTCTGTGTCTTGGTTTTCAATTTTCCCCACTACTTTTCCCTCTAGGGCTTCCAGGACTTCTTCTTCATAGGACATCATGTCATGTAGTTTCACACTGATATCTCTTAACTTACTATTGCACTTCTTCAGTACCTCACATTCAAACCTAATGTCCTTATACCAAATATCCACTAGCATGGCAGTGCTATTATCTAGCACCTGATGATTTATCAGGATCTAAAGATTAATCCTCTTTATTTCACTCAGAGCACTCAAGGCTTTCTCTAACTGGAATGACCTTCTTCCGACCTCATTCTGTAATTTATCAACCTTCTTCCTGGAGATACTCAAAGAATTCCACCTCTGCAAAGAGGCTCTGACTACTTCCTCAGCTCCTGTTAGTGCTGATGACATCCACTTTCTCATGATCATTGACTCATGCTTCATAAGGTCTAATTTATTAACCTCCTCTTGAGAAATTGCAGTCAATGGGACTGCCTGATCTGATGATGTATTGTCAGGGTTAATCAACCCTTTTATGTATGAATGCAGCTGGGCAATGTGCTCTTTATGATGCTTATTCTTCTCCTTTTCTTTCTTCACCCTTTGGGTCAAAGAATCTATTATATCCTTCCCTTCCTGACCTTCTTGGTCTTCATTGGCAAACCCCAAGTCAACTGTGGTGATCTGGAATTCTTCTAGGGCAATATTGCCTTTCTCTTCCTCAACAATGGGAAGTGCTACCTGGACGGTCCTTCTGCCTACAGCAGGATCTCTCCTAATTACAGATGTTAATCTGGCTTTCCTCTTAGGCTTCATGATGGTTTCTAAAAATAATGTTGAAACATCAAATTCTTGAATCTCAAAACCTGATTTCGTACCTATTTCTTTCTCAAGCCATTGAGGTACTTGATCTCTGGATCCTTGGTGTCTATCATCATCATCATGTCCACCTTGATCTCTATCATTTGTCTCGGTTCTCAGTGGAGAGGGTGATTTACTTATATCTTCCTCATGATATTCATCATGAGGGGGATCATGTTGTATTTCTTCTTCTTGAAGAACTTCTTCTTGTGGGGGAGGATCATCTATGTATCTACATGCTAGTCTTGGACCTGATCTTTTACTCCCTCCTTTTGTGTCTCATCCACTTTAGGAATTTCCTCATCCTGAGGCACATTTGTATCCATGGATATCATTGTATTCAAACTAGGTGCATCTACCTGATCTCGGATCACATTCTGCTCCGCACCTGATGTATCTACCTCCTCGGTCTTAAGGTCCTCATGACCTGATATATCCTTATCACCTGAGGTTTCTCGAGTCCGGGGGGCATTATCACCTAATGTGTCCTGATCATTCTCGCCCTTTTGTTGGACTTCAACTATTTTGGGCTCAGCTGGTATTTCTTGTTGTTGCTGACCCATATCTGAAGCGTTGCTTTCTGTTTCTGTCAACTTGACCTCCTCAATATTTTCTATTTTATCAGGTGCACCTGCTTGATGTTTAGGACTTACATCCTCTCTATATGTTAGGTCTATCACTGCAGGGTTAGTTACTTGATCAACTAACTTATCAAGCTCGATTTTTTGGGTTGCCCTCTCTAGGCTATTTTCCTTTTCTTGCTTTGTTTGCTTCAACTCTTCTAACATCGCCATCTGTGAGGATGGGGTTCCATGTGGGGTCATGCGAGTGTTAGAAGCAAGGGTCTCCATCTGCTGAGAAGTCACATTTTGTACCACTTCATCATCTGATAGGTCCATAGTTTCTTCCAATGAGAAAGGACCACCTTGGCTCGCTCTAGTGGCTTCTTTTGCTTGCTCTTCAGTCTTCTCAGCCTTAAACTGAATGATGGTAGGAAGTGGCACATCATGTTGCAATTCTTTCCTGAACACTTCACTACTAGCTCCCCTTAATACTATGGGGTCATGTCTTATCTCACCACTCATAGATGTTCTCTGTATTTTAGGCGGTGATGTCACTAGGGGTGCCTTCCTTTTTCTGGTGAATGTCATAGGATCATCACCTTCAGGCTCTTTATTCACTGACTCCTCCTCAAGAATGCTATCCTTTTCCACATTCTGCTATGAGGTTTGGCCTTCATACTGTACTCTTGCAGTCTCCACAACTGGCCTTAAGATTCTTTTTGCTCTTGGTTCATCTACCAAAGGCTGTGCAGATGAGGCTGATGCCTGTCCTGATGTAGATGCACCTTCAACTGATGTATCAACTCTTTCAACTATCACCCCCTTAGGTTCACTATCAGTCTTCCTTCCTCTGGGGGTTCCTTTGCTTTGTTTCTGAGGTGGCAGCCTTTCTCCATTAGATTTTCTCTTCTCAACAAGAAAGTCATCATATTCTTCATCTGAAATCTCTTGCCTTTTCCTCTTGTTCTGTGATGGACACACATTTCATGTTCAGTGTATTGATTTGTTCATTTACCCATGATTGGGTCAACTGCAGCACCCCACCTATAAACTGATCTAATGAAATGTCTTCAGGTTGCGTCAGGTCAAGAGCTGAAATGGTGTCATTATACACCTTATTGTCTTCATACTCATTGCACATGGTCTTGCCATCATCTTTCTTCAATTGTGCATGCACTGGAATGTAATCAAATGTCTTAATCTGATTGAGGGTGAGCCTTTGATATTTTCTTCTTTTGACTTCAGCTTCATCCTCACAGTCAGTCCAGAAATCTTCTAAGTTCTTCTGATGTATGGACTTCCCTATGATCTTTTGCATTCTTCCATAGGGGTCATATGATCTGGCCAAAGGGAATGGTTGTAAGTTCATCAAGTTCAGACCCGCTATGGTCTTCTTTATGTTTTCAGAATCAGGGTAAATATACTACCCTATAGTTACTGGAAATAATAATAGAGGTATTTTCTTATTTTTTTGTATGCATCCAGTATAGTAAATATCTATCTCAGAAACTCCATCAGGACTACCCCATCAGTAGGGTACCTGGGTAGCATTAATGGCTATCCTTCATAAGCTTCTATCCCGATGTAGGAAAATGTGGCAAACTAGATGAACCAAGAACCATGCTTGTATATAACTTCCTGAGCCTCCATGCTCAGTCTTTTGGTTCTATCTTCCTCCATTGTTCTGACCAGATGCATAGAAAATGCATCATTCACTAATTTGTAGTCAGGGAGATAGTTTGTTCTCTGCAACTAAGGATAATGGTCCCATATATGGGCATCATTTAAACTGTCACCAATCTTTCCAACTGTGGTTAGTGTATCAAATGTACCCTTATAAGCTCATGAATATACAACATATGAAGTCATGTAAAATGAAAACTCCAGGCCTCCTAAGTTCATCATCTATTCATCTAAATCATCACTGATGATTTTAGCCCATAATGGCTTATTATCTGTATAAATGTACATCATGATGACCCCATACATCCAATCCTTGAAACTTCCAGCAGTAGGCTGGCCTGTCACTCTACTGAGTAGGGCGATCATATACTGATATTCATCATCAAAATCAAATTTATATAGGTGCACTAGTAATTTGGTAGAGGCAGTGTAAGTGTTGTTCTTTGATCTCCACTGATATATCCTCTTTCTTGCAGTCTTTTTGTTATTTACATATTCAATCTCCAGTTTTTTTCATATCCATACTGACTACCTTCTTTGCAACTGGGAGGCTGAAAGTAGATGCAATCCCTTTTATTGACAAATCTGCATAAACCCTGCCATGTTTTTCCACTCTCCTTGTTTGAGGGTTGTAATTCCTAGCACATTGTATTATCAACTATGGAGTTTCCATGGAATAGGGAAATCCAGCCACATGCCACATTCCAGATGTAAAAATAGCATCAAGTAGGGTACTCTCTTTATCATTATGCATCTTAGATGACCAAGCCACTAAATTTTTGTTTCCCTGATGAGTATCTCCGATGACACCATACTTGAACTGCACTCCTTTAGGCTGAGCAAACATAGGCTTAAGAAATTTAGACTCAGACTTGTTCCTCCTAATGTCCGCCATGGATTCCTGCAATGAATAGAATGGTCTGACCATACTATTTATATCCATTCATATACAACATTATACATTTATGGCATCATGCATATTATACTTATTAATCTCCATTTCATCATGATATGCATAATTATAGTTTCAAACCACTCGAAAAGCATCCTACTTGGACATGCAAAAAATGACACAGGAGGGTTTTTTATTACTTACCTGATAACACTTATCTCCTCGATTAAGCAGATGATTACGGAAAAGGGGCTCAGATACAGGTGATAATTACATGTTTTGTTCTGCTGTAAGTTGTATGCCTCCATAGGTAGGTCATATGAGGGTTTGAATGTCTGCTCTGTAAATTCTCATTTCTTCACAAGGTAAATGTAAAATGACCTTGGAAATTCACTTTTAATCTCATTCGGAGGGCAAATTAGGGAAAAACCAGGTTAAATTGATCAAAACCATTGATCTTCTGTATGAAATTCACGGATGTTGCCAGGTGTGTGTATCGCATTCGCAATCGGCAGGAATCCACGTACTGCATTTATGTGCATTTAATGTCATGGAACAAGATGAGGGGGGTGATCTTCAGAAGATCTGGTGATATTCGTAATATGACCCCCTCTGTGTAATATGACCCTCTGCCTTTAAGTGGGAAGACTGATGTCAATGAATTGGGTGATGTTGAGAATATCAGGTGATATTGAGAATATTGGGTAATGATTTTAAGATCGGGTGATATTTGAGATGTGACCCCTCAAAACTAAAGTGACCCCCTTTTGAAAGATCAGGATGACATCACCATCATGTTATTGAAAAAGGGTGATCGTTGGAAATATACCTCCGCGAGGTAAAAAGATGATGATGTCACCGTTAGGGTGATTTTCTTTGTTCATCAAGATTGGATGATGTCATCGACATATTGGCACTAGGGTGATATTTTGCGATAGGGTGATATTCGTAATATCAGGTGATATTCAAAAGGTCGGGTGATATTCAAAATATGACCCTCGCAAAATATATGAAACTGTTTGACGGGTAAATACCATTATCACGTAAGATTGATGTCCGAACTTTCAGACCAAATGATTATCGGGTGATAAAATTGGATCGGGGTGATCTTACATAAGATGACTGATGTTAAGAAATATGACCCCCCATTGGAATATCAGGTTTGACCAGGACTTTGACTTGCAATAATTTTCGTTCCCTAAGGAATATCAGGGTGATCCAAAAGGCAAACCTGCATGAAATTTTGTACTCTTTCCAACCATGAGGTTATTAATATGAAATATTAACTTTGACTAACTGACCTCATCATGATGAGTTACCCAGCTCCCTTATGTAGGGTCACCTACATGACTTACTTTTACTAGACCGCTGAAAAGTAGAAAAAACACAAGCCAAGCCAAGCAAAAAGTTGGGTCCCTATTTTGTCAAGTCAAAATGGGGCATGTTGTGTAACCACACAACAACTTGCCACCAAAGAAAACAACAAAATTCTAATGATTCAAGTGAGGTGATCACATTCATTTATAGTATTCTAACTCTTTCTAAGTATAAGCATCATAATCTTTCTGAATGACAAAGTTTTCATCATGGAAACAGTGCTAACAAAGGATCAGGTGTGTGCAAATGATTAATTATCATCATCTTGAAAGCAAGTTGAAAACATGAGTAACTGATGTTAAGCTACATAGTTTGGGAGCATCCCTCATAGCCAACCTGGATAGAGCCTTACTGCTAGCAGGCGTCCATAGCCCCGGTAAGGTTATCTATACAATCCCCCTAAGTAGAGCCCCACTGCCAGCAGGCGTCTATAGCCCCGGTAGAGTTACTTAGATGGCCTAATTTTATTTCTTTTTCTGATTTTTCAATATTTTATATTCTATAAATCTGATGTCATCATGTAAGCTTAGTGTGCAAGGTATGGTCACTTTTTGATTTAGGTTGGAGATTGTATTGGTAGCAAGGGAGTCCCTTTAGATTTTTCACTTAACACCTATACTTGTGTGTTCAACAAACCCAAGGTTGTTAGGTGAGTCATTGTGAAAGAGTCACTTTGATCAAGAAAAGGCACCCTGGTGAAAAGATATCACAGACCTGATCACAAGTACTTATCAGAATAAGTCCTAACCTATATATGAATTTGTTCGCATCACTTGAATCCTAACAATTTAGTTATCTTCTAGGGTGATAAGCTGCATCATCTTGACTAACAAAACAAAACTCAACAAGCAAACAAAACAAAACAAAAAACAAGACTGTACAAACAACTATACAAATATACACTATGATACACATGACTGTCATGAAGCTAACTTAGGCTTGGAAATAATGTTTAAGGAATTGTCCATTAACTGGTAATGGAACATCCTCACCTATCAAGTTTTTAAGCCTGTAAGTGTTGTCTCCTAGTATTTCAGAAATTTGGAAGGGACCTATCTAGAGTTTATCAAACTTACCATAATCTCCCTTCCTCTCATGTGCTTTGTCCCACATCAGGACTAAATCTGAGATCCTGAAGGCCTTAACCCTGGCTCTTTTGTCAAACCAGCATTTGACAACAGCCTGATGTTTGGCAAATTGATCAATTGCCTGACTTCTTTTCTCTTCCAGGTGCATCAGTTGAAGCAACCTGACTTCTTGCTTATTGTCTATGCCTAGGTACTCTTGTGCAAACTGCAGTGTAGGAATCTTTAGGTTAACAGGGAGGATGGGATCCACCCCATATACTAAGTGAAAATGTGAATTTCCTAATGCAGCCTTATTCCTAGTTCTGTCTACCCACAAGACATACTTTAGTAGGGTGTTCCACTCCCTAGGGTTCTTTTCTATTAACTTTTTTATGATGTTTAGCAAATTTTTATTGGTGGATTCTGCTAATACGTTCCCTTGGGGATAATAGTTTGAGGAGAACTTCAATATGATCTCATAATCAAAAGCCTAGATTGATAATTTGGTTGAAGCAAAAGCAGACCCGTTATCACTTACCAGAGCATAGGGAACTCCATACCTGGTGACTATATTACTTTCCAGAAATCTAATGACATCTTTAGCATTGCAAGTCTTGCTGCTGACAGCTTCAGTCCACCTAGTACAGTAGTCAGTAATAGTTAAAACATACCTGTGGCCTGAGGATGATGGAGGATTAATTGGTCCTATGAAGTCCATTCCCCATTGGGCAAATGGGCGCATCTCCATCACTGGCTGCAAAGGTTGAGCAGCATATCTCTCTCTGTTAGCAGCAACCTGACACACATGACAACATTTAATATGTTCAGCAGTATCCTTAAAAATGGTGGGCCAGTAGTATCCTACCCTAAGGATAGCGTGAGTAGTGGCCAAGGATGACCCATGTGCTATTCCAAACTTGTCATGTAACTCTGATAACACTTTATCTGCTTCTGGCCTTTCTAGGCATCTTAGGTATATCCCTTCATAATTTTTCTTGAAAAGGATTCCCCCTTTCATCATATACTTCTATGACCTTATTTTTAGGGCTCTCCTTTGTGAGGATTGTAGTCTTGGAGGACATCTTCTAGTAATCAAGATGTGCCTGATGTCAGAGTACCATTCTCCATTGTCCTTTGCATTAATAACATACTGCTGACTCATGATATTGGGGTCAATCTCTGATATCATCTAGCTTAATGTCTATCCTCTTACTAGCTTCATGGGTGTAATGTCCTTGTCATATTCTTGTAGGATAGTGATCTATTTAGCCTTTTTCTCACCTAGCTCACTCTGCATTAATAGCATCTTCACTGTTGCATCAGGTACCACAACAATCACTTTACTTCTTAGGATATAGTGCCTGAACTTCTTTACTGCTCGAACCAGAGCAAGTGCCTGCCTTTCAACATCCATATATCTCAGTTCAGCATCAACATCTTTGAAAGGGCAGCTCATGAAGGCTATGGGCTTCTCTTCCTTTTCTTCATTTCTTTGTGTTAGCACTACTGCAGAGGTATGCTTTGAAGAAAATGAATAAATATAGAAGTCCCTGGTGTAGTCTGGACTAATCAGAACTAGAGCATCAGATATAGCTTTTTTAATGTCTTCAAAAGTTGCTCTAGCTTCTGGTGTCCACTAAATTTTAGCGTCCTTCTTGAGTATGACATTTAAAGGTCTAACAATTTCTGCAAAGCCAGTGATAAATTTTGTAACAAAATTAATCTTACCAAAGTAAGATTTGAGTTCCTTTTTGCTTCCAGGAAGCTGTATTTTCATGATGGATTCCACCCTGTCAGGATCAATGATAATCCTATTTTCAGTTATCAAGTGGCCTAGTAAATTTCCTATTGTTACCGCAAATATGCATTTCTTGGGGTTCAGGGATACCCCATATTGTTCACATTTTTTAAGCACATTTCTGAGATCTTCTACATGGTTTCCTCTATCTTTAGAGAACACTGTTAAGTCATCCATGTATATGACTATGCATTTTCCTATTAAGCCTCTGAAGGCTATGTCCATTGCTCGCTGAAATGTTGTTCAAGCGTTGATTAACCCAAACGGGATCTGCCTATAAGCGAATATCCACCACTTTGTGGTGAAGGCAGTTTTCAATCTGTCTATTTTATCCACCATCACCTGGTTATAGCCTGAGAAACCATCCAGAAATGACATCATTTTGGCACCGTTCACAATTTGCAAGACCTCATCCAGGGAAGGTAAAGGATAATTATCCTTCTTAGATGCTCTGTTTAAATTCCTGAAGTCCACGCATAATCTGATGTCTCCATTTTTCTTCCTCACTAGGACCAGGTTTGCTACCCAGGTGGAGTGCCTCACAGGAAATATAATCCTGGTATTTAACAGTTTCTTAACCTCCTCAAAAATGATAGGTTCCAATAAAGCATTGACAGGCCTTTGCTTCTATCTGAAAGGCTTGGCATCTGGCTTGAGGGGTATGGTGTGAGTGATGACTGATGTGTCATACGTTTTTAGCTCATCATAAGTCCAAGCAATGACATGGATGTAATCTTTGAGAGCTTGGGTTATTCCTTCTAACTCTTCTTCTGTGCAAACTTTTCTGATCAAGACATTTTTCTTTTCATCATTCTATCCAATATTGACCTGTGAATATTGTCCTCTATCAGCTTTTGGAAGATCCTTCTATTTCAGCATGTTGTCCAGATCAAATGCTCTCTCTAGCTCTATCATTCCCTTAGGAATCTTATTGCTGGGCAACTCTAAGATTTCTTCTTCTTCCCAGACATGATCTTCTACATTATTCTCATCTATGATCTGTGCATCAAATATATCCCTGTTGGAGATGAAATCTAGGATATGCTGATCATCATCAAATACTTGGAGGTTGGTTACATTGTCAGGCATAGAAGGTACTGATACCAACTCTACTGAAAATCTTTTTAGTCTAGAAATAGATAGTGGCTCCAAAGTGTTGGCAGCCAGGGCTAAAGCATCTGCTCTATGATTTTGTTCTCTGGGTATGTGGGTGATATTAAATGCATCAAAAGATTCTATCAGGTCCCACACCCTGTGTCTGTAATTGGACAATTTTTTATAATTGCAGGAATAAATTCCTCTTACCTATCTCACGACTAATTCTGAGTCTCCATAGTCATGCAGAATTTTCACTTTCTTCTTAAGGGCAAATAGTATCCCATGAATTAGAGCTTCATACTCTGTTACATTGTTGGTGCAGGGGAATTGCAGTCTGTATGCTGCTAAGTAGGATTTTCCAGATGGATCAATGAGATCTATCCCTACTCCAGCTCCTTGTTTTGACTTGGATCCATCAAATCTAAGGATCCATGGCTTATCTTCAGCCAAAGGCTTATCTGATCCTTCCCTTTTCTTTGCAGCTTTGGTAGCTGTACCACCTGATATCCATTTTAACTTTGGTATCTTAGCCTTTTCAGACTTCATCTTTCCTTTCTTCTGTGAAGCTGATGTCTCTTCTTTCCTTTTATCACTAGAAGGTAAATCCTCTGGACTAGGCAATGCTTGTCTTTTCAAAAGATGCAGACACAAAGAGCAAGCATTTTCTTAGTGAGGTGCTTCATGTAATCTACACCAGCTTTCAATCAAGACATCCTGTGGAGGTCTCTGCTGCCGTGTCATCTTCTGAATCTCTTCTGACAGAAACTCTTCAAATTTAGACAAATTGTTGCCTCTGTCCTCATCAGATAACTCATAATCTGATTCAACTAAACAATCACTCCTTGGGGTGATTTTTATTTTCCTCTTAACATTACTTTGGTTGCATACCAGCATTTCTTCTGTCACCTGAATATGACCTTCATCCTGCTGTATGGATTCTCCTGTTCCTGCAGAAGACAAACAACAATCAGTGTCACTATCATTATCACTGCCTGAGGAACTTACCTCTGAGGATGATGATGCTGATGATGATGCATCACCGCATGCTTGTTCTAGCTCCAGCATGTCTATGCATGCTTCACAAGTCCTCTCAGAATGTGACTCATTATGCAACCTGCACCAACCATCAATTAGAATATCATTAACATGTATCTTTAATAACTGACATCACTTTTCCTATTTAGATAAGTGCATTGTGCATTTCAAAATTCCTGAAGTGATCTACCTCATTCTCATTCTCAGGGTTACAATCAGATTCTACAATTGTTTTGTCATCCTGAGGGTCATCATCATGTTGATGAACATCATACATCAGGATTTCTTCTATCATGATAGTCTGTGGCCTGATGGAGTAAACTCCAGGTTCTACATCCACATACATTATCTCGTTAGTTTTATTATATTCAATGATCATGTGCTTCATACGAGGCTTAGCATCAATTCTTATCTGATTTGGTATCCCTTTCCAGGGTAACCACATATGACTGAAATCTGTGGACATGTATCTATTAAGAGTTTTTGACTAGTCTTTGCTAAGTAACATCCCATAGGTATCAGGTATATCAACTACCTGAATGTCAATATAATATTGGATTCTGGGATCAGATGCTAGCTGCATGTGAATGTGAATTAGTTCTCCTACCACACTCACCTCTGTTTTATCTAATTAAGTCACTTTCTTTAACGATTTAGTAGGATGCAACCCTAAAGCATTGCATATGGACAGGGGCATTACATTGGTAGATGCTCCTGAGTCTACTAAATAGTTGTGCAGGTTTTGCTGAACATTCTTATGATAAGGAGGAACGGAGGTGACTCACTTTTATCTCTATATAAGGTCATGTGGGAGGTTTCTGCATCTTGAATAGTAGCTGGCACCTTGTGTTTGACATTAGTGTCTCTAGCAGCATGATCTTTACTACCGGATTGACTTGGGGGATGACTATCCTCTTTCAGAGCAGGATCATCTAGTGATTCCATGAATACTTTCTTGATACCAGGAGTTTTAAGCAATTCAGACAATGACAGGTTGATTTTAACCTTTTTCATTTCATTTGCCAGATAAGTGACCAGCTTGTCAGATTCATGAGGCAGATTCACAGCATTTGGTGATGCTAAATATTGAGCATTAACCTTGGGGAATCCAGGGTTATTACTTACCTTGGGATCTAGAGGTGTATTGAAATTGTTCGGAGGCAAGGAAGAGGTCAAAGGATCAGCAAGCTTGTTTGCATTATTTCTCAGGTTGTAGTTATGCTTACCTTGATATTGCTGCTGATAGACATGTACCTCCTCATGTTCATTTGAGGGCTCATTTTCATCCTCAAAGGGAAAAACATAATTTTACTCAAAAGCCATGGCTGATTCCTCACATGCCAGGGTGTAATCTTGGTGAGCAGGCATTGTTTGCTAATAAGGATGATGAGTGTAACTTTCAAGCACTAAGGTAGAATCATATCCACAAGGAACAAGTTCATTTCCCTCTACATGAGGTGGATTTCCTGAAGTATTGGACACTTCAGTCTAGAAAATGCTAGCGGTAATTCTGAACTGAGGACAGTCTAACTTTGCATGTGCATTGGTGTTATGTATTCCGCACCAATTAGTGAGGGCTGCCTCTGCAAGGTTAACTCTAGTGGTCTGTTTTGGTTCACCAGGTGGCAGATTGTTTAGGGGTGATGGCAAAGAACCATTGTTTGGCCTAGTGTTCCACACTCTAGGTTGTCTAGGAGGGTTATTATTACCATTGTTGTTATTGTTGTAATTATTGTTGTACCCCCTATCAAGATAATTTGGTTTGTCATTAGTGTAGCCTCTATTCTAATTAGGCTAGGAATAGAAATTTTGACTCCTCAAGTGAGTGATCTCAGTTGTAAGTTTCATTAATTGAGATGATATTTCCTTAATCTCTTCTTTCTCTTCCTGAACCTTAGCCACTACATTTTCTGTCAAGGGCTTGAAAAAGGAAGATCCATTGTTTTGATTATTGGCAGACTGATCTACAACCTGAGGTGATTGTATTTGTCCTGGATATTGTAACAACTAGCCATTTCCATTTGGAGGTGGCATGATACTCAGTGGAGGTATCTGTAAAGATGCTGGCATGATAGCTGGAGGCATCATGGCTCCATTAGGCTGTTGCTGGGTAGGGTATGTTGGATAACCAAGAAGTGTGGGAAAAGCAATGTTTGGTGTTGGAGAAGGAACTAGCTGCTGGTTGAATTTGATAGCCTCTTGGAAAGCCTATGTCAAAGTTGTGACATTAGGATGTGCTCTCTTGATAAACATGGAAGTTAAAGGATCCAAGGCTAAATAATATATGCTCCTAGCAGCTTCATCTGCTACAACATAAGGGGCAACTAACTTAGATAGCATTTTCTGGAACCTAGCGTTAAAGTTAGCAATAGGTTCTCCTTCAAATCGTTTGATTGTGGCAAATAAATGATAGCTCATTGAAGGATCTATTGGTATTTTGAACCTATCAGTGAAAGCTTTCTCTAGGATAGCCCATGATCTAACTAAACCCTGACCAAGACTAATATACCAGTTATAAGCCTCTTCCCCTAAGGAAAAAGGAAATAACCTGCATACAACGTCCTGATGCTCAATTCTAGCCCTACAGCAGGCTTCCTTGAAAGTTTTGATGTGATCATCCACATCCTGATATGGATGATACTTTGGACAAATTTTGTCAGGATTCTTTGGCAAATGATGATATGCATTAAAAGTCAAAGGTGATTCTGCTGCAAAGAATGACATTGCAACTGGTGGAGGTTGAGCCTGAGGTATGATAGGTTGAGGTTGAACCTGAGGTGTAACAAGTGTTCCTGTAGGTGTTTGTAAACCAATAGGAGTTATAGGAGGATGTTCTAGTGAAGCTCCTGATGCACTAGAACCGGGAGTATGATGGATGTCTACAATTCTAGGTCTAAATCCTCTAACAGGTAATTCTTCAAAGATTCCATTGGATCTAGACCTAGTATTTGGCCTGAAAGCCAGGATTTCTCAAATTTAAGGAAAATTGGCTAGTTGACTGTAAAGATCAGTTGGAATTTGCTAGAAAAAGTGATATTTATGGTTAGAAATGGTAACTGACAGGATATTTACTGAATATTTGCATGAACAATGCAAATATGAGGTGATATTGAGTTCTGGTGACACTTGCTACCGGATATCAGGTTTCTAAAGCAAATTACCTCAAAGCTTTGACAAATTTACCTAAAATAGGACTGATCTTTGCAACTTCACAATGATTTACCACAAAGCTTGCAATATTTATGGTTAATTTTAAAAACTTCACAAATGATTAGCATGTACAAGCTTAAAATAACAAATCTTTGTGTATTGATTGTAATCCAGAGGTGTTTCAGTGTTACCTTACTATCTGCATCATCAAATTTGACAAACCTACTGACGATGAGCTTGAGGCCCTCCTTCTAGCACCAATTTATGTTGATCATGATGTTAGTCATAAGCAAACATAGAATAAAAGTTACACAACAACCTTTACTCATCTTGAAAGATACGATGAATTCAAAGAATTCATGATCCCAAGTCTCTGAGGATTAGTTCATAATCTACTGACGTTACTCAGTGGTTGATGTGTGTTGTTGTTTTCCATTCAGGGGCCTTACATTTGTTCATTAGTAGGATTCTGTTCCTATAAAGATGCTACACAGAAAGGTTATTCTACACAGTATATTTCTTCAAATAATGTGTCTACACTTAGATCTTTCCATGATATTTATCAATTGTATATGCTTTAACTCCAAATATGCTATGAATTTTCAGTTATCTACGAGATGTCTGCATATTTCATGTAATTTTCTTCTGATTGTCTATTATTTGCAATTGTGATGGTGAATTTATGAAATTAAAAGAAATGTAAAAGAATACTTCAAATTATGATGAATCTTCAACTATTGAGTCACATACACACTTGATACAGTCATGAGGAGAAGAAATCAAACCATATTTTCACCAGGATATTCCACAGCTAGATACAGATGATGCAAACTTCAAAGGATAATGAATGAAGACAATACATCCATACTGATGAGCACTCCAAGAGACGCATCAAATCAAAGCATGTATCAAGAATTCAAACACAGACTACTTAGGATTTATGATAATTTGTAATCAAAATGGTCTTCTCTTTCATTAAGTATGCAAAAACATGTATGTTTACAATAACTTTGAAATAGGCCCTGATATTTCAAGAAATAAATTTTAATTAAGCTGTGAATGTTCAAAATAAGGCATCCCTGCACCTTTTATAGAATAAGGTGAGGGAGTGGTTACAAATGATCTACGATCAAGATTTATCAATTACGATCCACGATGCATATTCCTTTTGACTTGGTCAAATATCTCTCATGGCACAGGTTGCCAGCTAGCAACCATCTAGGTAACTTATTTTATTCTAAGTGCCTGATGCATATATTTCCCTTGGGGCGCATCTTTATTTACTCCTCAGATTCTTCTTCTTTATCATCATGATCATCACTTTCTGTGTCTTCATCACCCTGATGAATGTCACCTTGTATATGGACCTGCATTATTATCCTAATATTTTCATATGCTTCTACTATTCTTTCAAGTTCCCTACCATCCTGAGTTTTGGCTTTACTAATGGCATTCTTGTGGCCTTGAAATTTATCTCTGAGGGTCTCCAATTTACCCTGCATGTTGCTCAATGTCTCATTATAATTCTCCACCCTAACTTTGATCCTCATGATCCTATTTATTGCTTCTTCTATCAAATGGGTGAGAGGATCATCAGCCATCGGCTGAAAGTTATCACGTAGAGCTTTTATGGCAAAGTCTGCGTCTTGGTTTTCAATTTTCCCCTCTACTTTTCCCTCTAGGGCTTCCAGGACTTCTGCTTCATGGGACATCATGCTGTGCAGTTTCACACTAATATCTCTTAACTTACTATTGCACTTCTTCAGTACCTCACATTCAAACCTAATGTCCTTATACCAAATATCCACTAGCATGGCAGTGTTATTATCCAGCACCTGATGATTTATCAGGATCTGAGGATTAATCCTCTTTATTTCACTCAGAGCACTCAAGGCTTTCTCTAACTGGAATGACCTTCTTCCTGGAGATACTCAAAGAATTCCACCTTTGTAAAGAGGCTCTCACTACTTCCTCAGCTCATGTTAGTGCTGATGACATCCACTTTCTCATTATCACTGACTCATGCTTCATAAGGTCTAATTTATTAACCTCCTCTTAAGAAATTGCAATCAATGGGACTGCTTGATCTGATGATGTATTGTCAGGGTTAATCAACCCTTTTATGTATGAATGTAGCTGGGCAATGTGCTCTTTATGATGCTTATTCTTCTCCTTTTCTTTCTTCACCCTTTGGGTCAAAGAATCTATTATATCCTTCCCTTCCTGACCTTCTTGGTCTTCATTGGCAAACCCCAAGTCAACTATGGTGATCTGGAATTCTTCTAGGGTGATTTTACCTTTCTCTTTCTCAATAATGGGAAGTGCTACCTAGATGGTCCTTCTGCCTGTAGCAGGATCTCTCCTAATTACAGATGTTAATCTGGCTTTCCTCTTAGGCTTCATGATGGTTTCTGAAAATAATGTCGAAACATCAAATTCTTGAATCTCAAAACCTGATTCCGTACCTATTTCTTTCTCAAGCCATTGAGGTACTTGATCTCTGGATCCTTGGTGTCTATCATCATCATCATGTCCACCCTGATCTCCAGCATTTGTCTCAGTTCTCAGTGGAGAGGGTGATTTACTTATTTCTTCCTCATGATATTCATCATGAGGGGGGTCCTGTTGTATTTCTTCTTCTTGAAGAACTTCTTTTTGCAGGGGAGGATCATGCTGTGTATCTACATGCTGGTCTTGGACCTGATCTTTTACTCCCTCCTTTTGTGTGTCATCCACTTTAGGAATTTCCTCATCTTGAGGCACATTTGTATCCATGGATATAATTGTATTCAAACTAGGTGCATCTACCTGATCCCGGATCACATTCTGCTCCACACCTGATGTATCTACCTCCTGGGTCTTAAGGTCCTCATGACCTGATATATCGTTATCACCTGAGGTTTCTCAAGTCCAGGGGGCATTATCACCTGATGTGTCTTGATCATTCCCGCCCTTTTGTTGGACTTCAACTATTTTGGGCTCAGCTGGTATTTCTTGTTGTTGCTGACCCATATCTGAAGCATTGCTTTCAGTTTTTGTTAGCTTGACCTCCTCAATATTTTCTATTTTATCAGGTGCACCTGCTTGATGTTTAGGACTTACATCCTCTCTGTATGTTAGGTCTATCACTGCAGGGTTAGTTACCTGATCAACTAACTTATCAAGCCTGATTTGTTGGGCTGCCCTCTGCGCTATTTTCCTTTTCTTGCTCTGTTTGTTTCAACTCTTCTAACATCACCATCTATGAGGATGGGGTTCCATGTGGGGTCATGCGAGTGTTAGAAGCAAGGGTCTCCATCTGCCGAGAAGTCACATTTTGTACCACCTCATCATTTGATAGGTCCACAGTTTCTTCCAATGAGAAAGGACCACTTTGGCTCACTCTAGTGGCTTCTTTTGCTTGCTCTTCAGCCTTCTCAGTTTTAAACTAAATGATGGTAGGAAGTGGCACATCATGTTACAATTCTTTCCTGAACACTTCACTACCAGCTCCCCTTAATACTATGGGGTCATGTCTTATCTCACCCCTCATAGATGTTCTCTGTCTTTTAGGCGGTGATGCCACTAGGGGTGGCTTCCTTTTTCTGATGAATGTCATAGGATCATCATCTTCAGGCTCTTTATTCACTGGCTCCTCCTCAAAAATGTTATCCTTTTCCACATTATGTTGTGAGGTTTGGCCTTCATATTGTACTCTTGCATTCTCCACAGCTAGCCTTAAGATTCGTTTTGCTCTTGGTTCATCTACCAAAGGCTGTGAAGATGAGGCTGATGCCTGTGCTGATGTAGATGCACCTTCAGCTGATGTATCAAATCTTTCAACTATCACCCCCTTAGGTTCACTATCAGTCTTCCTTCCTCTGGAGTGTCCTTTGCTTTGTTTCTGAGGTGGCAACCTTTCTCCATTAGGTTTTCTCTTCTCAAGAAGAAAGTCATCATATTCTTCATCTGAAATCACCTGCCTTTTCCTCTTGTTATCTACTGTGACGGCCACACCTTTCTTCTTCAGTGTATTGATTTGTTCATTTACCCATGATTGGGTCAACTGCAGCACCCCACCTGTAAACTGATCTAATGAAATGTCTTCAGGTTGCGTCAGGTCAGGAGCTGAAATGGTGTCATTATACACCTTATTGTCTTCATACTCATCGGACATGGTCTTGCCATCATCTTTCTTCAATTGTGCAGGCACTGGAATGCAATCAAATGTCTTAATCTGATTGAGGGTGAGCCTTTGATATTTTCTTCTTCTGACTTCAACTTCATCCTCACAGTCAGTCCAGAAATCTTCTAAGTTCTTCTAATGTATGGACTTCCCTATGATATTTTGCATTCTTCCATAGGGGTCATATGATCTGGCCAATGGGAATGGTTGTAAGTTCATCAAGTTTAGACCCTCTATGGCCTTCTTTATGTTTTTAGAATCAAGGCAGATATACCACCCTATAGTTATTGGAAATAATACTGGATGTATTTTCTTGTTTTCTTTGTATGCATCCAGTATAGTAAATATATGTCTCAAAAACTCCATCAGGACTACCCCATCAGTAGGGTACCTGGGTAACATTAATGGCTATCCTTCATAACCTTCTATCCTGATGTAGGAAAATGTGGCAAACTAGATGAACCAGGCACCATGCTTGTATATAACTTCCTAAGCCTCCATGCTCAGTCTTTTGGTTCTATCTTCCTCCATTGTTCTGACCAGATGCATAGAAAATGCATCATTCACTAATTTGTAGTCAGGGAGATAGTTTGTTCTCTGCAACTAAGGATAATGGTCCCATATATGGGCATCATTTAAACTGCCACCAATCTTTCCAACTGTGGTTAGTGCATAAAATGTACCCTTATAAGCACATGAATATACAACATATGAAGTCATGTAAAATGAACACTCCAGGCCTCCTAAGTTCATCATATGTTCATCTAAAGCATCACTGATGATTTTAGCCCATAATGGCTTATTATCTGTATAAATGCATATCCTGATGACCCCATACATCCAATCCTTGAAACTTCCAGCAGTAGGCTGGCCTATCACTCTGCTGAGTAGGGCAATCATATATTGATATTCATCATCAAAATCAAATTTATATAGGTGCATTGGTAATTTGGCATAGGCAGTGTAAGTGTTATTCTTTGATCTCCACTGATATATCCTCTTTCTTGGAGTCTTTTTGTTATTTACATATTCAATCTCCAATTTTTTCAGATCCATACTGACTACCTTCTTTCCAACTGGGAGGCTGAAAGTAGATGCAATCCCTTTTATTGACAAATCTGCATAAAACCTGCCATGTTTTTCCACTCTCCTTGTTTGAGGGTTGTAATTCCTGGCATACTCTATTATCAACTCTGGAGTTTCCATGGAATAGGGAAATCCAGCCGCATGCCACATTCTGGATGTAACAATAGCGTCTAGTAGGGTACTTTCTTTATCATTATACATCTTAGACGACCAAGCCACTAAATCTGTGTTTCCCTGATGAGTATCTCCAATGAAACCATACTTGAACTGCACTCCTTCAGGCTGAGCAAACATAGGCTTAAGAAATTCAGACTTAGCCTTGTTCCTCTTGATGTCCGCCATGGATTCATGCAATGAACATGACTGGTCTTACCATACTATTTATATCCATTCATATACAACATTATATGTTTACGACATCATGCATATTATACTTATTAATCTCCATTTCATCATGATATGCATAATTACAGTTTCAAACCACTAGAAAAGCATCCTACTTGGACATGTAGAAAATGACACAGGAGGGTTTTTTTATTACTTACCTGATAACGCTTATCTCCTGGATTAAGTAGATGATTACAGAAAAGGGGCTCAAATACTGGTGATAATCACATGTTCTCTTTTACTGTATGCGTCTATAGGTAGGTCATATGAGGGTTTGAATGTCTGCTCTGTAAATTCTCATTTCTTCGCATGGTAAATGCAAAATGACCTTGGAAATTCACTTTTAATCTCATTCGTAGGGAAAATTAGGGCAAAACCAGGCTAAATTGATCAAAACCATTTATCTTCTGTACGAAATTCACAGATGTTACCAGGTGTGTGTATTGTATTTGTAATCGGCAGGAATCCACCTACTGCATTTATGTGCATTTAATATCATGAGGCAAGATGAGGGGGGTGATCTTCAGAAGATCAAGTGATATTTGTAATATGACCCCCTCTGTGTAATATGACCCTCCACCTTTAAGCGGGAAGATTGATGTCAATGAATCGGGTGATGTTGAGAATATCGGGTGATATTGAGAATATCGGGTCATGATTTTAAGATTGGGTGATATTTGAGATGTGACCCCTCAAAACTAAAGTAACCCCCTTTCGAAAGATAGGGATGACATCACCGTCATGTTATTGAAAAAGGCTAATCATTAGAAATATACCTCCGCGAGGTAAAAAGATGATGGCGTCACCGTCAAGGTGACTTTTCTTTGTTCATCGGGATTGGATGACATCATCGACATATTGGCACTGGGGTGATATTTTGTGACAGGGTGATATTCGTAATATTAGGTGATATTCAAAAAATTAGGTGATATTCAAAATATGACCCCCGCAAAATATATGAAGCTGTTTGACGGGTAAATACCATTATCACGTAAGATTGACATCCGGACTTTCGGACCAAATGATTATCGGGTGATAAAATTGGATCAGGGTGATCTTACATAAGATGATTGATATTAAGAAATATGACCCCCCCTCAGAATATCAGGTTTGACCAGGACTTTGACTTGCAATAATTTCTGTTCCCTAAGGAATATCAGGGTGATCCAAAAGGCAAACCTTCATGAAATTTTGTACTCTTTCCAACCATGAGGTTATTGATATGAAATATTAACTTTGACTAATTGACCTCATCATGATGACTTACCCATCTCCCTTATGCAGGGTCACCTACATGACTTACTTTTACCAGACCATCGAAAAGTAGAAAAAACACAAGCCAAGCCAAGCAAAAAGTTGGGTCCCTGTTTTGTCAAGTCAAAATGGGGCATGTTGTGTAACCACACAACATTGATAAATTGAATAAAGGATACCTTGGGTTGAATCTGGAAAAAGTGCATGGATGGCTATGTAGATCTCCTCAATACCTTTCTAATGCATATTTTTTTGCAAAAAAAAAGATTATGGGTGAAAGAAATGAGCTTTGAAATTGAAAAAGATGCCTGGACTTCAGACAACAATGAAATGGACCAACAGCATAATCTGGAAAAAATAACAACACCACTGGATAATGCTCAGAAGTAGATTTTTTATGCCTATTTGTTTATAGAAAGTTGACTCTGTTTGACCAAGATACATGGACAAAAGAAAAAAAAACCTTTGAAAAATCAAAAGAGGGCAAGGGCCCTAGTAAGTGGTCCTCTAAAGGAGATAGGGCTATGCTTGAATAGCTCAGCTAGGTAGAGTAGTCAATGGGCGGAGAAATCAGGTGCAGTGGCAGTAAAATTTTAGGCAGAGGTGGAGTTAAGTGGGTAGTGCCTCTGGGGCTAAGCCCTCCATAGTAGGGAGTGACCAAGGGCCACTGAATACATATGACTAGTAGCCAAATTCAAATCTCTTGTCAAAAAACTTAGAGACCATTGGTTTACAAAGAAAACTGCTAGGAATTATGATCATAACCAACAAAAATTAAATATAATTTCTATGTTAATATTTATTTATATGTAATGTCGTTACTTTTTAAACTGGTCATCCCTACCACATGCAAACTAGCAAACACAAGAATGTTTTTATATAGGAATAGTCTAATAATATCCTAGGTAATTTATGTATCCACAATGATTAAATTATTTAAAATAGGATAAAGAGTTGGGACTTGTTAACAATAAATACAGACCCAAAGTCTAGACTATTTATGTTAAATAAATTTAACCCCTATATGGTAGAGTAAGAAGGAAAAAAAATAAATGTGGTAGAATAACATGTGCATCAAAAGAAAGTATACATTCATTCACACATCATAAGATAGAACCAATTATATCTTTATTCATATCATCATTCTTACATGCAATATTTCATATTGCAAGCATAGATACACATCACATATGCTTGGATGATATGCTCTTTCTTCTCTAACTCATACTCTCTTATGTCTTGATCTAGTCTCTTTTATTCTTATCATATTACATTTAAGGAATGATATGTTACCATTATTAGTCTATCTATGTGTAGGGACATGTCTGTAAGCTCATCTTTATGCATCTTCTACTAGTATGAGTTACCACAAGGAATTTGATATTGCCACAACCTACCTTTTGTGGCCTGCAGTGACCTTTGGCTTATCATGCTTTAGAAGAGAGTAATTTTGCAAGATTAGCTTCTGGAACCCTTAAAGGTTTTCACCAGTATCCTCCATTAGGCCACCCTTTTGGGTTTTCAACTTAATGGAGATAGATCTAGCTATCCTTTTAGGTTTTTAATTAAATATGTCAAGTTTGCATATTATCATGAGTATCCTTTAAACCATCATTACTCCACCCATAATCCAACCTAATATCTCCCATGAATCAAACTTTAGTCATAACATCAAAGATCTCTCAAATATCAAGCTTGTCACATCATCATTTTATGTCCCCTATAACTAGATCACAAGCTAAGAAAATCATGGACCCTTCTGTAGGATATCAATCTATTTCACCTCATGATAGTGCCAATAATCCACATGAACATGACCAAGGTATGGACCAATCCGAATATTCGCCTCAATTCATGGATTATCTGAAGAAAAGATTTCATCATACAATATCTCATATATAATGGGGGGAAATCTCCTCATAATCTAATATTGCAACATCGAAAGCACCCATTCATCATGGTTCCTCATCACAATCCAACACACAAATTACTCATAATCATCCACCACCAAGTGTAGGAGCCATCCTACCTTCACCTCCCCATAATCCCAATTTGATGTACGCTTATCAACTAGGACGATCTTCATCACTTATGCCACAAATCACTAAACTACCCAAGATACCTCAACACATTCCCACATAATCCACATCATCACAAAACACACTTCCACCACTTTCAACACCCCAACACATTCCCACATTATCCACATCATCACAAACTATGATTCCACCACTTTCAATCCCTCAACATATTCCCTTAATTTCATCCACAATGCCACCTCCTATTTCATCCCAATCAATTTCCCATCAACCTACATCTCACCAAGTGACTGTATCAACTCCACCACTACAACAATCATCTCACTCTTATCCATCAATATCTCACAGTTATATACCACCCTCTTATTCAACCATTACCTTTCAAACCAATCAAACCAACTATCAAACCAATCCCATGACATCACATTCCTTTGTCACACCACCCTACACTAACTATACCACACCTTCATCATCCATTCCATCCCTTGGGAATTCTTTGGAACACAAGTTACAAGAGCTTCAAAATTAAATCTGTGAAATGCGAGTTTGACTTCAACGTAAATATTATAAATTTGAAGATTTTTGCCCTTATCCACTTGATCAGTCTATTATGATAGCTCCTTTCCCCCCTAACTTTTAAATTCCTAAGTTTGACAAGTATAAAGTGAAAGGAGATCCTAGAGATCACATTAAGCAATTCTTCATGACTTGTCAAGAGGTTTCACACTATGATATCTATTTATTAAAAATCTTTCCACTTAGCTTGGTAGGACAAGCTTTGGATTGGTTTGATCACCTCATTCTCGACACTATCCAAACATTTCATGATTTATCTAAAAAAATTGTTGCTCACTTATCTTATAATGTTGAGCATGAACTTACCATGTTAGATCTTTGCAATGCCAAACAACATAATGGAGAAATTTTTTCTTCTTACCTACAATGATGGAGAGGTCTCACAAGTAGAATGCCATGGTACATTCTTGAAAAACAATTAGTAACCATTTTCATCCAAAACCTTAATCAAGAAATGGCATTTCATCTTCAAATCCATTGCCTTTCCACCTTTGAGGAGATCATTGAAAAGGGGGTTAACATTGAAAAGGTCCTTCTTGCTAAAGGTTTAGTCAAAATTTCCACCAAAGACAATAATCAAACACATGACAAATCTACTTGGTTCAAAAATAAACATGTGGTTAATGATAGGGTTACCAATTTAAAACATATCCATATAATGCAAAGATCCCACAACAATACATGCAAAATGTCAATAAGCCTAATGCCATGCCTTTTCCTAAGAGATAATTCAGACCCCCTTCCAATCCAAGATGTCAATTTACTTACTTAGGGGAACCCATTGAAATGGTATTTCATAAATTAACACAAGAAAAAATGATCACATTCCCTAACACCAAACCTTTTGGTGACAATCAACCCAAGCCAACATGGTATAATGAGAATGAATAGTGTGATTATCATTGTATTAAAAGACATCCATCCAACAAATATATGAGACTCAAAAATTACATCCAAGATCATATTGATCAAGCTATATTACAAGTAACAGGTAATTTCTCATCCAATGATCAAATGGGCATTTCTCAGGATCCTTTTCCAAAGCATGGTTCATCCACTCTACCCTCCACCTCCAATCAAAACCATTCCAAAAATAAACATGCCAACAATGTCTACCATAATCAGATCCCTCACACCTATGTTTTAGTTGTAGGGAATATTGACTATGACCCCTCACAAGTCACCACCATTACCATAAAAGACTCATCTCCTAATTGTGTGGTTATGACAAGATGAGGCACAATCACCCTCTCCGAACCTCCACCTTATTCATCATCTTCTCAACTCTCTCATTATAATATTCTAAACCATCTTGGGAAGACACTTGCACAAATATCCATCTTAGAACTTGATGCAGAGGCAGAGGCAGCACACAAATGCAAGATTTCATTTACCACTTGGCTGTTCACACATTGTCTTAACTGTCCTCTTAGAATGCATTGTTTTAAGACTAGGAAAAGATGCCATTTCATGGTTTGAATGTATAATCTACCCACCAAACCTCCCAACCACCTTGGACCACACTAAAATGACCAGGGTATACTCACCAAACTCACAAAACAACTTAGTAACATGTTGTTCCTATTGTCCCTTCACAACTAGGTCAACTTTGCTTGTAGCCCTTGGAATAGAGTTTTTGGGGCATAACTTGCAGAATCTATGACAAACCCATAAAAAAATTACTTTTTTGGATACCCATTAAGCCTCTCCACAACATATCTAACATGCAGGGTAGGTTTCTTTGGACCAAAATCCTCAAAAAATGGATTGTACCTGGTGTTCCTAGGCCTAATTAGGACAACAAATGAAGTATTTTTGACATAACTTTCATAAAATGACTCAAACCCATGAACTAAAACCTGTTTTGAGTACCCAGTATCCCCTTACATAACATATCTTTCATGAAGGTATGATTGTTTTGTAACATAAGGCCTTAAAATGACTGGTAATAGGCCTAATTAGGTCACTTTTACAAAGGAGGTGCCTCCAAATCACCAAATTTTTACCAAAAATCAATGGACAGTCTTTAGTTATGTATAAAAATAGATGAATCCACCATTTGTTTGATCAGGACCCTCACCTATCTCATCAAATTCAAACATGCAAACTAGAAACCCTCATTCTTCCTAAAAAATAGGAAATTGCAGCAATAAGAACTTTTCAAAAACACCAAGAAAACTCATTTGTTTGCTCCACAAGTGAAGAAATAATTTGAAGAACTTAAAAACCTATAATTCCACCATTTTGTGTCATTTTGGCATGGTCATGGCACTCAAAAACATAAAATTTCTCTCTAGGACTATCAAAACCTAGGTTATTGGACTGTTTTTAGTAAAATGAAGATAAAATCCACAAAACATGAGATTAGACCATAAACATATATGAAAAAGAAAGGTAATACAATACCCCATCCAACCATATACATTTTAGGGTGCTACAGGTCCGTACCAGGCTGTACAAGTGCAAATAACAACGAAAAATGCAGAAAAACTATGAAAAACAGAGCTAGAACAACAAAAAAAATCATTTTTTTCTTATTTCCTTCATTCCAAAAGCTTCATATCCTTCTTCCACGACCTGTATGTCATATAAAAAGCATTTTTTACAATATATAACTTCACTCCACTCCATCTAGAAAACTCAAAACGAAAGGCTGAAAAATAGCCTCTCCACTAAGGCTACCAAAATAGAAAATACTAAACTTAAGCAAAAAACTTAAAGAACCTAGTCCTATAATTACCCCCACTACAAAAATGCCTCAAATAGGCTTTATTACAATAATAAATGGTCTTTTAAGACCTTATTTTATGCAAAATGCAACACTAAAGCCTAGATTTTAATAATTGTCCATTTTTGACAAATGGTGCTCTTGCACCATACACCCCAACATAGAACTTTTCCAAGTCCCTTGGAAAGAATTTATCAATTTGTCCTCCATTATGCTTTACTTGTCTTTGACCTTCATGCTTGCCTTCAATAGGTTCACCTTGTTTTGGCTTTTCATTGTCTTTGTAATCCTTGTTCTTGTCTTCTTTTGAAGTTGGCTTCCTGCTGTCATACAGTACTGCCATCTTCTTCTGTCTTTCATGCATAGTTCCATGCTCAGTATCCTTCACCTCTTCAATTTTTTCTCTATCAGTCTTACAAAAATCTGTACCAATGCATTTAGTGGTCTCTATCAAACCCGCACCTACCTTTTCCACTGTCCAACCACCATCACAATCCACTGTCCTTCTATCCTCATGATTCACTGTCCTCTCTTTCACTACCCTACAAGTTTCAACATCACTAGGATGCCTTACCACAGGACACATGACTATCCCTATCAATATGCCTTCTTGTACTTCAAACTTGCTCTCCTCTTTCCATACAAAAACATTCTTCTTCATCTCTGTCTGCACATTGTGTTTTTCCTTCTCACTTGCTGTCCCAACAACATCAAACTATGACTTGGCTGCAAATTTCACACTCCCACCTTCCTCATTGCTCACATATTCTTTTCTCCCTATCATGATGATCTCACCTTTCTCTCTTACCTCTTCAACCAATGGAGTTAGAATGAATGATCTCCCATTCTTTTCAATGTTATATGTATTTTGTCTCCCATTATACATTGTTGACCTGTCAAACTGCCAAGGCCTTCCAAGTAAAACATGGCAACAACTCATAGGTAGAATATCATAAACAACTTTATCTCTATATTGACCAATTTGAAATTCAACAATAGCTTGTTCACTCACCAAAATGGTTTGGTTTTCACTAACCCAAGACACTTGATAAGGCTTTGCCATAGGCACTCTTTGCAAGTTCAATTTGTCCACCATATCACTAGATACCATATTATCAGTGCATCCAGAATCAACTACTACTTTGCATACCTTATTTTTGCATCTGCAAGTTGTCCTAAACAAGGCTCTTCGTTGAATTAGATCTTTCTTGCTGGATGTCTTCAAGAGTTCTCTTCTCACCATCAATGATTCACCCACCTCTGGTGTAGCATGGACACTTTCTCTTTCATCTTCCTCTACAATTTGGACTCTCTTTTCAACTCTTCTTTCACCTCCACTTGAAGTAGTATCAATCTTGTCAGGGCACTTATAGGCTGGATGACCAAACTCACCACAATGATAGCACTTTCTAGTAAACACATTTGAACCTCTTCCTTGATCTGCATATCTACCCCTAAAACTTGTTCTTCCACCTGTCCATCCTCCTCTAGACTCAAGTGCTTGTTCTTTACTCTTATCAGCATCTTCAAAATCTTCTTTGGATTGTCTTGGTGTTGAAAATGTACCTCTGCCCCTAGAAGTACTGCCTCTTTTTCTTGTTGCCTTCTCTTGTCTCCTCTTGAGTTTTTCTTCTACTCTTATTGCCATTTGAAAACATTGTTCCATTGTTTTTGGTGCCAACAAATTGATTTCATCTTGAATGTTATACCTTAGGCCATTGAGATATCTAGCCACTCTTTCTTCCTCATCCTCCTCATGCTTTGTCCTTATACTTAACTTATAAAACTCCTCAGTGTATGCTTGCACATCTAAGTCCTTTTGCCTAAGATTTTGTAATCTTTTTAGTAATTGAACATTATAGTCACCAGGAAGGAACTTACCTTTCAGTTTTGCCTTCATTTTCTCCCAAAGAAGTGATCTTGTTCTTCCCTTGTTTCTGTCTTTCCTCTTGCACAAAGTTCCACCACAACAAAGCATGTCCTTTCAGTTTGGTTTTAGCCTTCCTCACCTTGTGATCTTCATCTATCTCTTCACTTTCAAAGTAATTTTCCATGGCTCCTATCCAGTCTAAGAGCTCTTCACCATCTAGTTTGCCTCCATACATTGGCAAATCCATTTTGCTATGTCCATCACCTTTCACAACTTTCAAAAACTTTACCATCCTCACATCCTCTGGATCCAACTCTTCTTCTTCACCAAATGTTTCTTCTTATTCTTCAAACTCACTTTCACTCATAGTGCCTCCAGATTTAGACTTCAATGCAACAATCTCCTTCTTCAAGGCTTCTAGCTCTCTAGCTTGTTGATCAATCTTTCTTGCAACTGAACTTCCTTTAGGAGGCATCTTGACTTCTCATATTCTACTTTGCTCAAACTCCAACCTTCAACTCTCAAGAGACCTACTTCCTACGCTCTAATACCACTTAATGTAGAGGCAAGGGCAGCACACAAATGCAAGATTTCATTTACCATTTGGTTGTTCACACATTGTCTTGACTATCCTCTTACAATGCATTGTTTTAAGACTAGGAAAAGATGCCATTTCATGGTTTGAATGTATAAGCTACCCACCAAACCTCCCAACCACCTTGGACCACACTAAAATGACCAGGGTATACTCACCAAACTCATAAAACAACTTAGTAACCTGTTGTTCCTATTGTCCCTTCACAACTAGGTCAACTTTGCTTATAGCCCTTGGAATAGAGTTTTTGGGGCATAACTTGCAGAATCTATGACAAACCCATTAAAAATTTACCTTTTTGAATACCTATTAAGCCCCTTCACAACATATCTAACATACAGGGTAGGTTTATTTGGACCAAAAGCCTCAAAAAATGGATTATACCTGTTGTTCCTAGGCCTAATTAGGACAACAAATGAAGTATTTTTGACATAACTTTCATAAAATGACTCAAACCCATGAACTAAAACCTGTTTTGAGTACCTATTATCCCCTTACATAACATATCTTTCATTTAGGTATGATTTTTTTGTAACATAAGGCCTTAAAATGATTGGTAATTCTAGTAATAGGCCTAATTAGGTCACTTTTACAAAGGAGGTGCCTCTAAATCACCAAATTTTCACAAAAAATCAATGCAAAGTCTTTAGTTATGTATTAAAATAGAGGAATCCACCATTTTTTTGATCAGGACCCTCACTTATCTCATCAAATTCAAACATGCAAACTAGAAACCCTCATTCTTCCTAAAAAATAGGAAATTGCAGCAATAAGAACTTTTCAAAAACACCAAGAAAACCCATTTGTTTTTTCAACAAGTGAAGAAATCATCTGAAGGACTTAAAAACCTATCATTCCACCATTT